>CM039642.1:4253980-9053980 GCA_022405125.1 Anthidium xuezhongi | reverse complement strand
GGTTCGGGACGCCAGCAAGTTTGCGATCCAGGAAATGCGCTTTCCTTCGTTCCTTTTCTGGTCTTCACAGAACATGTTACATGTTCTTTGCGATCCTATACTTAATCCGGTTTTCCAGTAAATACAATTTATCTTCATAAATTTAATCAAAATTAAAGACCTTTAAATTGCACACGTATCAGAGGCAACGATGACACAAAGTTGTTAAACTGCAGTGAATAAATTCTGCCTCGTCTTTGATTAAATTTTAATCGAAACCTGTTGAATTCGCCTCGTTCGTCGACGCGATCGAGGTTTACGAGCGATCACAATCTTCGATCTCGGAGGCAGCGGGCGAAGACGGCCTATCGCGTCCGAGAAACTTTCGTAAAAACCTTTAATGGGCCAAAGAGATTCACGATGGACGTACACGGGCCGCGCGTATACGGAATTCGTCGCGATCTTAACGAAATCGGCGTCCCGAAATGGCAGTCATTAGCGGGTCTCTCGATTCGCGACGAAATCTCACGGCACAAATTCGTGTCGCCACGACTGGATTTCTTTTTCTGGCGTCCGTGTTTAACCGGGATGCCGGCGGTCGGGTGTAAAATGGTTTCAACGGTGTTCCGTGCAAGCAAACACTCGGCTGAATCAGTGGATAAAAATTTCACGACAAAGAAGAGCAAACACGTTCGCAATTAATGCTTTCATCCGGCTATTTGCGCCTCGTTGCAGCCTCGAAGTTTCAACAAATCGCTCTACCTTTCGTATTGTATTTAACTTTCTTTTTATCCCGATGATTGGTGTCGAATCAAATATTTCGTGACACTTTTATCCAAGGATCCCCTACCGATTCGAGTACCACGCAAATACCTGGTCTTTTTTTACACGGCCAATTAACGTTCGTTCGAAATAACTTTATTGCAGGTGTGTCCATAAAGTGGTAAGCAAAATCGTAATTGCTGGCGGAAAAAAAAGTGACAACGTTAACCCGTTATTAAGAGCATACCGGGGTAAATGCAACGTGTCGCAATCACGGGAACGTAATTTTCATGCGCTGGAAACACCATGGCCGGCGATAATAACGATCGAACCACCGTCGAATACCGCTTTTTTTTTCTTGTATTACTTAATCTTGAGTTACATATCAGATAACGGGCAGATAACGCGGTGATTACGAGGGAAAATTAAAGTGGCCGTTTTGTTGTCCGCGAGCGAGCGACTCGGCAAATAAGAACGATACAATTTGACGCCGGTAATTAATTCACGTTCCAGGAACGCCGTCGTCGGATGAGAACGACTTCCTCGTATTCGTGTAAGGCGCAACAAGTGAAGGGGAGATTCCTCCGATGTTCGAGTGACACGTTACCGGTGCACGCGCGTGTCGTTTTTCGACCCTTTTTTCCCCTTTTTATTCAAGAAATCGCCGATGGACGACGCACACGCTCGAACCGGTCCTTCCCCCGGTCGCGGCGTAAATTTCGACAGAATTTTCGGGACTCCTTTATGCAAATTCCGCTCGAAAAAGGAGCGCCGGACAGCGAATCCTTGTTTCACGACGATTTTCACGATTCTCGTAAAACTCACGGACTTTTTCTTTATCGACGTCATCAAAGTGTATTTGTGCAGATAAAATTTGATAGGTATTGCAACGCGTGGGTATTTTAAAGACTTTTATCTTTCGAAAAGTGTTTTACATACCTCATACCTTCCTAATGCTATTACAACTTTGACGATTTAGTGTGTAGAAATTATCATGGTAATCCTAGAAAGAAAGGGGAGCCGATTTCAGGGAACGCAGGTTGCGGGAAGGACCGTTTTATACCGAAAGACGAAGAAATCAGTCCCTTTACGAAGGGTCCCAGGTGTTCCACACGAGACACGCAAACTAAAGGCCGTTCGAAAGAAATTACCTTCATCCCGACAACAAGCCGTGTCTCTCGCCGCTATTGGACTCGTTCCTAACGAAATTTATGGAGTCGGTCGGTGACCACGATTGGACGAACGAATTCGATTGCCTGCGAGGGATAAACGTTTTCGAACCTTCCTCGCCGAGGGACAGGTGTTCTTTATTTTAACAAAGATGCGTCGTAAGGTGGTCGATCCTCCTTCAGCCGGGATTAGACAATTCGGTTTGGCAGCTGTTTCTCCAGGGCAGTTGTGGTCGCTTGTGATTTACAGACCAGCCGATGATTGGATGTATTTTAGTGATTAAATCATTTTTATCCAAAATTTGAATATCCACGGAGGTGTTAAAAATAGTTTGAGCCCAATAAAAATACCAACAACGAAGGTTGTTCCACTTTTCGCATTCGCAGTCGCACGTTTCGTGGTGGTCGCGAAGAATCATCCCCTGTGTCGGCCTCTTACCAGAGAGCGGAGGTTTACGCATGACTAGGCGCGCACGGACCGGAAACCGGAGGCTGTAGACCGGAGCAAACACGCGACGAACACACTTATGCCGTCGTATAAGTACGCGCGGTCGAGCGGTGGATCGCGCGAGCGCACGACAAACGTAATCTGGCGTATGTGTTGGCGGTCGTAAGGGGTTGTGTCGTAGCCGGTGGAGGGTCGGAAGGCGAGGGAGGGACATCAAAGCGAGATTGGCCGTGTAAACCTTCGAGCAACAAAGTCGATTCTCCCCGTCCACCACCACCACCGCCTCCCCTCCCTCCCGCTTCTGTTTCCTTGTCCGCTTCGTACTCCTGGTTCTGTTTGCGAGCGTCGCGTCGCGTCCTCTGCGTCTAAAACCTGTCCGGAATGAAAACCAGGAAGCGGCGAAGACCCATCCGGGACTCGGCTCGCAGCAACAAGGGTCCTTGGGAGACCGGGCTCCCTGGCACGCCTTGCCAATAAAATTTCCAGCCCTCCGCTCGAGTTTTGAAAGCACCCTTTTCAATGAACGGAGACAGACCTCTTTGACGGACGATCGAAGAATTACGCGGAAGATTGGACGTGTCTCAAGTGCTTGATAGGACGCTCCTTTATGTCTCGTGGCGATACACGCGGAATGCAAGAACAGCACCGGGACGATTACAGACGCTTTTTGTACGAAATGCATAATCAGATTCCCCGTTTATACTTCCATTACAAATTTAAACCCGACAAATTATTTATGAAATGCAGAAATTGTGAGATTGATATCGGTTCCGTATAGAATCTTTCAACCCCTTGCACTCGAAGCATTTTTGGGTATGATTGAGTCTCGATTTCTTTTCCAACGAAACTTTGATAAAAGCCTTATTTGGGGAGAAAAGAGTTACAAATAATTATTTGTTTCTTGCCTCAATACATGCGTCTTTCTAACGAATATCTTCTGTTTCGAAAGAAACGACAGAGCGTTGAGTTGAACCGCTTCGACACGTCTCGCGATCAAATATCGTGCAGCGCACGGTGATCTGTTTTCAGTGGAAGCGCGTCCTAGTGAAAGGGTTAACCGTTGAAGCGTTAGAAGTAGTTGGCCTCAAAGTGGCGGCCTAAGCGGTAGGAATCGATCGAGCTTTGCCTCACGGCACGACGTCCCGTATAACGCTTGAATTATGCATCGGCTGCCGAAGAGGAGCGTACGGGGAGATTGCAGGGAAAACGAAGGCGGAGGGGAAATGGACGAACACGTGAGCTAATCGAGTCGTTAACGAGGCAATGTCAAGAGAGAGAGAGAGAGAAGGAGAGAAAGGACGGCGACGTTGAAAGTTGAATTTATCGTTGAACTTTTTCACGGGGAATAAATTACACGGGGAAAAATGGAGCGAGCGTGTCCGGTCGCGGGCAGAAACAGAGAGAAAAGAAGCACGAAGCTGCTCTGAAATAAAAGGTAACTCTAGGAACTCGTATAAATAACGGGGTCGCGTGCGACTTCTCGCCCAACACTCGTTAATTCGTTATCCACTAGGTAGCGAGCTGTTTTTTTTTCCTTTTTTCCTTTTCTCTCTCACCCTCTCTTTTTTTTACTTTGTTCTACTTGCGGATTTGAATCTCGTCTGGTGGTACACCGTGTGCCATTTGTTTTAGGGGATGAATTAGTACCTCGTGTGCTTAACACGTTGATTGTCACGGCTGTTAAAAATTTATACCGTTCAAAGAAAGAAACGGGACCATTGTTGCTCTAACCAACCGTGAATTTACAAATTTTGTGCAAAATAATGACGAAAGTTCATTTTGTGAATAAAATTGTGTACTCGGTTTGCTGTTATTGTTAATTTTCGTATTTCTGGGTTTCTTTTATCTTCGTCCACTTTGGAGACACCAGTCTTAGGGGAAAGGTTGAATCTTCCGCCGAAGGGTTTACCAAGGTCTACCCGATCCCATGCCTTCGATCGGTCCGTTACGTAATATCAAATTATGCCACGCTTGATGGAGGTCAAAGAAGAGAATCCTGCCGGGGGAAGACGATTGCGTTGTTGTATCACTGTGGGAAGAACGATTTGTAGAGAATAGATGTACCATTTGTTCTGTCTTGCATCACAGCCCTTCCTTTCTCTTCTCGTCTTTACGTTCATTCATCTCTAACCGAATTCCCCTACAACCAACCAAATTTTCTGACCGTCTTTGTTCTTTTGCGCATAAAATCAGATCATCTCCGCGTATATCCAAACGATGGTCCATGACTTCGAATCGAACGATTCCTGAGTCTGATAGAAACTTCAAGATACAAATTTAATTAGTTTTGAGACAATTTCATAATCGAATCTTTCACGCTGTACCGAGCCTGTTAATGAAAAACGACGTCTGAAAGTGAAACGCGCAGGGGGGATCGTTATTTGCACTTTCATGCGAATCCTCCGGTACCTGTCGCCTCGCGAGTTTCCAGTAACCGATTTCGGCTATTATCCGCAGAAACGCGATCCTGGACCCGTCGTAAGAAAACATAACTTTCCTTTTCAAGAGCAGCCGGGAATTCCATTGTGTTGCAAGGGAGGGTTCGGAGTCGCGAAGTCGAGACCCCCGGGGCCATTGTGCGGACGTGTGTGTGTGCAGGGCTGCGGCTTGCGGTGCCGTGTTGAATTCTACCTGGCCCCCCATTATATCGGCTCTGAAAGTGGCGCGACTGACGAGGAGAGGCTCGTGCACGTGCGTGGCCGCTCGCCGATTCAAGAGGAGAGGCCCGGACAATGAACGAGCGTGCATCGAGGATGGAAAGTCTTTGGTTACAAGGGACTCGTGAAAGAAACGATGCAATCGACGTATTATAAAATCTACAGGGTGGTAAAAGAAAGGGGGACTCCATCAGTCAATTCTTACAATTTCTTTTTATCTACAGAGTTGTTATTTTAATTAATAAGCTGGGGTTAGAGAGGTGTAAGTTAAATAACATTGGAAGGATAGTTCCATTGTTTCTTCATCAGGTTGCTGAACTCTTGATCTATCCTTGTAAGTGCACAGACGGATCGTGTGGTAGTCTAAGTCTTTGGCTTCGATAGACGCCAGCAACTTTCACAAGCTTCCCCATAAATGGCGATCTCGAGCTGAAAGTGAACGTACGGCGTCTCGAAGCGTCCACCGATTCTCCACGTGGTAGAAAACAGTAATCTCGGAACTATGAAAATCTTGATTGCACTTTACAATTAAAGATCAAGAATAAACTTTTAATATTTGCCTGATCTCGATATTCACCGGACCCGAAGTCGTTTCTTCCGAGAACGTCAGAAAAGAGATCGCGTAGTGGAATAAATCGTAAATCTGCCAGGTTGCGTTGGCGAAACGGATTCTCCTTGGCACAAGCTGGAGTGCCAGTTGTCCGTTACACGCGTGCTTCCGGTAAATGGAGCACCGGAACCGTGCGGAAAGCCAAGCGCGCGCGTCTCGATGCGCCGCACCGTCGTCGTCGTCCTCGTCGTCGCCTTGGTCGTCGTGCTTGTCGTCGTCGTCGTCGAGCAAGTCGACCGGCTTAAAATTATTGCCTCCGGCTTCGTCGACGAGCGGAGTAACGGACCCCGAAGTTTTCCCTCGGTTCCCGCGTCGTGATTTACGCGCCTCTGCATCCGCGGATCGTTTCGTCCTCTACAGGCTGTCCCATTAAACGCGTGCATGACGAATGCTCGAGGTTCGCCTCGTCAACAAAATAATAACAATAAAAAATATACAAGAAACTTGCGAATTGAAAGCAAATCGTGGCTTCTTTTCTCCCGTTCCCCGGTGGATAGAAAAATTAGAAGAATCGTAGAATTTTGATCTGATCGCACGATCGGAAGCGGCAGAGAGCGGATCCCCGCGAATGTTTCCGGCGTAATTAGATTTTCCTTGTTATTTGATAGCATCTACGAAAGCTGCTGGCGTACCCTGTAGAGAAGAAAAAAAAGAATAGTCAGGGACGGGACTCGCGGCGGTGTTCTTATCTTAATTCAAATCGGAATTGAAATTCGCACTCGAACTTGTGTTATCCCCGGCGTCAGCCAGATTTCGCGTCATCCCGAAGAAGGGGGAGAGGGGAGGGGGGCTGCTCTCGTCGTCAGCGTTTACTTAATTGGATGGAAGGATCACGGTGAATCTCGTTGCTCGGTTCTTGTGTCGGGTAACGAGCGGCAAAGATCGCGATATCGTCGATGGTTCACGTAGCATCGATTTGTTCCCGTGGGCCACGACGCGAGCATTCGCCGGGCGTCCCGATGGTAACGGCCGACGCGGCGCGTGCTCTTATGAATGATAAACTCCGCGGGAAGAAGGGCGGGGGAGGGAGAGACGTTTTAGAAGCAGGAAGCGAATCGTCGTCAATCATCTTATCTCAGACAGCGATAACGCGAGATAATGTGGAAATGCTGAGTGCAGTCGGTTACCCGAAGTCACGTTATTTTGGGCATTATCCGTGTTCATTGACGTTCGTGCGCCTTTATATCCTAAGAAAGATACGGATCGCATCATTCTTTCAAATTCAAAGGATGGATATACGAGTCAATGTTATTTTTCGTTGTTCGAAGATCAGGAGGGTAGACGCAAGTTGTTAAATTTTTCGCGGCACGTTTCCAAGTGGCCGAGCAATATACTGTGGATGCAAAACGCAGGTAGCTAGGCTGGTTCGATGGTTACCGGAGAAGTTTCGGAACAGCTCGTTACATGCGGCGCGTGTTCTCGAATAGGATGTCACGTCACGCTGGAACGTGCAGTGCAGTCGGTCTGCTCCCTCGTTTCTGCATCCGCTCTCTCCACGTTTCACCCTATCTCTGTCTCTCTGTCGTTCTTTCGCCGGTGTTTACCCATCCCTCTCTCGTGACTCGTACAGTCGTACGAGCGTGAACCGTACGCGAAACGTACGTTCCCATACGTCGCGCGTCCCTCTCTCGCCACTCCTGCTTCCGTATGACATCCATAATGTCTATCTATTCAGTCGACCGAGCGCTGCCTCTGACAGCGTATGAATTCCAACTTGAATATGTATTGTCGGCAGCAAATTAATATATACAGCCGCGAGCTCGCGCCGGCCCTCTTTGTCCCTTACTCCGCCACTTTTCCTCCTCGTCCTTCGACATCCTCGCAGTCCTTCCAGCCTCTGAATGCAATTTCACGGTCTAAACCGGTGCCACCGCGGATTTTATCCTAGTTCTTCTTCAACCAGCTTATTTTTTATTTCAAACTTGCTGCTAAAGTAAAAGTTAACATTTTGATTAATGGTTGGCTATTATTTTATTATTAATTGAAGAGAGGAGACAGGTTTAAGACTGATATAAGTTACAAAGGAAAATTAGATACAGATATACATAGGTTTACTGTTATCCTCTCAACGATCTTAATTGACTACACGCTTGAACACTATTGCATTGTTAGTTTGAAAGTCGTAACACAAAGAAGACACATAACCATACATATAATTCCTTATTAAAAATCACGTATACATGTTGCCATCCGTTAGTACCGTTCCAACAAAAGGTAAATACGTATATATTTACCTTTCTGCAAACTTCAATAGGGATTTCCTATCATAACGATTTCCTATATTTCCCCTGGAGGATGGCGATTGTATTCCTATGGTAACCAGGCGAAATATCGAGCCGCGATAACTACCGAGCCGTGTTGATTCTACTATCCGTCCATTGGACTGTGGTTTCCTTCGTCGATAGCATCATTAAATTAGCTTCGTTGCAACGGGGCCGCCGCCGTCTTCGCGGAGGAACGTTTGAATAATTGTACGAGTAACGAGGCATGGATAGGCCAGCGCCGTCCAGGCCGGACGAAAAAGAGGATATTGAAAGAATCTTTGGTGAATGTAGAAGGCATGAAAGAGGCAGAACCAATCGACGGTCGGTGGCATTATAGTTCGTCAGGTAAGCCGGCTTTCGACACGCCTCATTACGCAGATTTACATGGAGCGAGCGAGCGAGCCAGCCAGAGCGCGCGAACCGATCCGCGGGGATGAAGAAGAAGGCCGGCGAGAGGATAATGAGAGAAGAAGAAACGGAGAGAAGAAGAAATTGCGTTTTCAATGCCGCGTTCCTCTTTCAAGGGTGGCGAACGAAGAAGATGGCCAGCGAAGGCTGTGTCTGCTCCGTTCCGCTTCGTCTCCGAGAAATTCCCGATGCTTCGCGATCAACCACCCGTCGCAATTTACACAACCACCTTCCCTTCTTGCCTTCCCTTCCCGTATCATATCTCTCCGCCATACCAGACGCTTCGAGTCGTCTCGGGTTTCCTTGTTCTTCAGCCTCTCCCGCCACGGTCTCGTTCTCTTCCGCTCGCTCTTCAGCCGCTCCACGCTCGACGCGCGTAAACCAATTAGCTTCACGATAGACCTGCGTTTAGGCGACGTACGCCCACGATTTATTACGCAATTTCGCCCGTGAACGCGAATCGGGTTGATACCTGTCCGAATCTTGGTAAATATCGTGTCAGACGGTCAAGGACCTGTGTTTTATGAAACCCGTCTTTAATTCTGTATTTAATCAAGAATCTGTCCACGTCGAATATCGATGGTATCTCCGAGAAGCAGAGGAATGAAAATCTTTGATAGACAGTTGGTAAGGGAGCATGGAAATAGGTGGATGGGGGTGAAGAAAATGTCGATAGAGGGGCGAGTTACCGCAGAAGAATCTCGAGGAATGCGAGAGCGGTCTCGAGGAGCTGGAACTACGACGGTCTCAATGCCGACGACGAGTTTTTGCTCGATTTGCCGAAGAGAGCGGAGAAGATTGCGACCCAGGGTGGTAAGTGTGCCTTCGGGAACGAGCCGGAAGAGAAAGAGAAAGAGAGCGGGAAGGCTCGTTCGAATTGCTGCTACGTACGTGGGTACAGAGTGTACATAAGATAAGAGCACGTCCCCGATGAAAAGTTTTTTTGTTTTTTTGATCTCGAGTGTACCAAACGAAAGCCAGTTAGTTTGCGGTTGGTTCTTCCGAGAATTTGAACCCTATGATCCTTGGCACTGATCCCTCTCGTGTGCCCGAATCTTCGAAGAGAGGAGGAGGAGGGACAGGCTGATTCCTGGCTTTGAACGTTCCTCCTGGAATCATAGGAGGGGGCAGGGAAGGACGAGACAATGAGAAGGAGATCGACGAAGGACGAACGCAAGAGGATTCTCCTCCTTGACGATAAGCCCTCACAAAGGGACGACGAAGGCTAATAAAAATCGGCTGTTTGCTTAGCCAACGCTATTACACCTCTCCCTCGTCCCCTGATAGCACGATAAAACGTCCTGTCGACGGAATTGATGCCGCTTGTACGAACGACCTCTACTCTGGCGCGCCTACCACAGGAACGTGTGTTCTAGTTAATTGGTTTCGTGGCTGGTGCTGATCGATTCGATTCAAATAACTTCGAGTTGAAATCTTCGGGACGTTACCGAAAGCTTGTTACATCGGATTTCTGTGGCCCGATAGTCCTCCGTTATCTCTGGGCCCCTCTTCTCTTCTTAATTACAAGATTTCCTCGACGAAGACTTCGCGAAAACGTCTTACAATTTCAAAGTGGCTGATTTGGCTTTAATTACCGGTTGTACTTTTATAGTACGCGAACAATAAATTCCTTTCTAAATTCGTTCGTATCGTTCCATCCATCATCGTCCGTGGTTAAAATTAATTTAGCTTCACGAAACGCTCAAGAATCCATTGGCCGTCACGTTCGGGGGGGATCCTCTAGCATTCCTGGCCGCTTTCCCGCGTTTCCCGATCACGGCCCTCGTGGCCCGTTACAAATGACCGCCTAACGAGACTGGACGCGTGACCGCCGCTAACGAGCTGACGTCACAACAATAACAAACAATTGCAGCCTCTCTCGTTCGCCCTGTACGTATATATACGACTGCGCCCTAATCAGACAAGCTGGCCCGCATCGAGTTCCATCGGCGGGAAAAGGCTGGCAAACGTTCGGCCGAGCATCTGTTCGTTGCCGGCCAAGGGTCGAGGGGTGGCGGAGGGACGGATGAATTAGTCGTAAGTCACTCAGCCACGGCTCGTTAGCGTCGTTAACCCTGACCCCGGGACATGGTGTTCGGTCACAACGACTCTTCTGTTGCATTTTCGAGCGAACTCTAACTCTTTCGCTGTTTCGGAGTTGGGAATTCGAATCGGGTATTCTTGGATTTCGGACGCGTAACGAGCGTACCGTGAACTAACAGGGAAAATCAGTAAAAGTATTCAGTAGCCTTGTACCTAATTAAGTTGTCTTTTTTAAGAAAAGGAGGATTATTTTAAAAAATGCTACGGTAGCGAAGAATCGGCCAAGAAATCACGGGGATAAACGTATTCCGGCTGGGGAATACCGGTGTCATCCCCTGCAATCGTTAATCGGCAAAGGTTTCCTTCGATTTCGAACAGTTCGGTGGTGCAATAAATCCGGCACGGTCGAACGGGCCAGGTATATATATACGTACATACGTGCACGGAAAGGAGGAAAGTTGGCATGGCGTCTGGCGGGTTCGACACTCCTCTCGATTTCGTAAAATCGAGATAGTAATTCAAACGCCTAAAGGGCCGCGCTCGTAAATCCTGTCCGTGGTGCGACAAAGTGTCGCCGTTGCGGTCCCCGTATCTCCTCCGATTGTGGCGTCGCGTACGTGGCGCGGAACCAGGACACACACGTATATATATATTCCATTTAATCAGTTTCACCGACCTGAAATCCTGATATCCAATGGAATGCACCTGACCCCACGACCAAAACCTCTTTCACCCTCGCGGAAGAAACGAAGACGCGAGGCTACACTTTCGTCGAAATTTGCTTAGCCGAGGTAGGAAAAGGAGGGGGAGGTTTGGTACGAAGTTGAGAAAGTAGGAGGAAAGGACGAGATAAATTCGCGGGTTTACGGCACCTTTAAAGTTACGGGGAATCTCTTTAACGACTTTGGCAGGCTGCCACCGTGGCTGGTCTCGCAGCGGCGGAACTTGAACAGCATTGACGGTTCCGTGCTCCAGCCTCCCCCCCGTTTATCATTCATTTTCTCCCGGCCGAGCTCACGGGTCTCTCTGTTAATGACAGCGTCACGAAATTACTGCGGAACTTCGCGTGCGACGAGGCAGGCGAACGGAAAGGAAGCTCCCTAGATTACGTCCTACCGGTGACTTTTCTAAGGGCGATCGAAGTAAGGAGATCGCCCATCCCGGCGAACTTCAACGATAGGCGATAATTGACTTCCAAACCTGCTAATTCTCCGGGATCACCCATGGGTTCAGCCAGAATATATGGGTCCTTGGTACGAAAGTTATCAGCACAGGGTTACATGAACGGAAACTACGTTCAATATTAGTTACATAAAAATGAATGTACAACAGTCGGGAGGTATATTGTTATGTTAATTTAATTAATACCACTTATCTGCATTAGTGAAATCCAGACAAGTCGATATTAGTATCCAGGAATGCAGGTGTCTCGGTACAAGGCTCCCCAGAGTTTAGAAACATCCTCAACAAAGAACACGTGTACCGGGCTGGAACGAGTCCGAACTTCTCTCTGTTTCCAATTCCAGGAGTTCCAGGCTCCCTCTGTCGGGTTTGATGGGATCGCCGTTATCGAGAGCCGACGAAACCGAGGCTGGCCGGGTCCCACGAGTAAACTCTTACGTTCTATCCCGTTAAAATCGATTTTCTTTCATGTTTCCGACCGCGTGTCGCGTTTAAACGTTTCACCGCTGTAAACATTAAGGTCCGATCCCGCCCTCGAGCGAAATCTTTGAACCGATTCTCTTCCGGCTCCTTCGGCTCCGCGCTTCCGATGTTTTCAGGCGTTCGAGGCTCGTTCCGGTGGAATGGTTTATCTTACTGTTAGTGTCGGGTCCCTCAGGTACCGCGGCCATTACCGTCCAAGTGTCTCCACGGGCTGAGTAACGCGGAACTCCTGATCCTCGTCGTGGAAACGAGTCGAAAGAGGCGGAATCGCGTAGCGGAAAGAAAAGTCCGGCCCGGATGTACGAGGTCCTCGATAAGGGAGTTCAGGAGAACGCGAATCGTTTTCGATGTCCTTCTCGTCCTCGATCCTCGTTACAAACCCAACCCACTCTAATCTAACTACGTCCCCTTTATCTTTTCCTTGCTTGTCCCGGGGACCGCGTGTGTCCCCGCCTCGAATTGGACGCTTTGTTACGTGGATTCTCACGGTTGGTACCCGGTGATATCGGTCGGACCGATCCTATCGGACGGCCATTATCTCTCGCAAATTGAACGTCGTTTCGGATCATTGATGGCTCCTCCCTTCTTCCTTCTCTTTCTTCGGGGCTATTTCGAAGATCGAGCGGTCGCGTCGCGCTCGAACGATTGCACGCATGTAGAAAGAATCCAACAGATCCGGAAGATCTGGATAACGACTTTCGATTCATTGGTTCCGAAGTTCTGTGATATTCGCGTAGTCGTTTGTCAAATTACCCTCGAATCGAGACGACAAAGTTAATTCGTCTGCCTTCTTCGTTAAAATCATCAGCGGCGTAACGAACGGGTTAGAACGAATGCAAAACACCTGTGTTCGATCCTCTTCGCCTCCATCCTCTATTTTCCGACATTATTCCTCGCCAGTCGTTTGTCGAATCGCCTTCGAAGCTGTATCTCGCTTTAAACGCAGACGGGGCCGAGCGTCGGTGCTGCACGGTAACGAGTATTAATGTGCCTTATCTTTCACGCTGGAAAGGTATTACCGCTCAAAGAACTCCGGAGGAAGTGCTGGCTGAATAAGAGGGGAACAGAATAGCGGAGAGAGAGAGAGAGTGAGAGGGTGGGAGGGCTGCTCGAATCTGCACAGCCGGGAGCATGTTGGCGGAATAACCGGGAAACGAGCTCGGAGGGAAAGATGGCTAGGCAAAAGCATCGACGCGATGGAACTGTCGTCGTACGAGGCGGATCCCCGGGCTTGTGCCTACACGGCCAAGTTTTCCTCTCGTTATGAATGAACAGGGTTGTCTTTGTGCTCTTCGTTTCGCGTACTCGTTACACCGGCCTCGTGGAGAATTGCGTCCTGTGCAACCACTTGTTTACACACCCCTTCAGAGATGCGCGCCGAACGAGGATCTTTCTTCGTCTCTGCGTTTTGCACCGCCTTGTCCGTCCGATTCGAGTCGAATACCGTTTGATATCGTCATTTTATTCGTTTAACGCGTTCGATGTGGTCTGGTAACTGATGGAAATTATAGAAGAAAGTTTTTCATTTATTTTGCTTCGATTATTGAATTATGGTGTTCCAAGATGGCAAAGGGTAGCTGGTTATGAAATTCTTCTTCCATTCCTCGATGCTTACGAAACGGATCGTCGTGCTCATCGTCCACGTGCCTTTCTCGTGTTTCACAGTCACGTACCGTCGACTGTCGCAATTGTTCGCTGCTGCAAACCTCAGCTGCACGTGTGAACGTCGTCTTAATGACAAGCCCGAAGCGAATTCTTTTTTCTACACGTTTCAAAGGAGGGGGCTCGAATATTCTTGTAAACGAACGTTTCACTCGACGATCGATCAAAGAATCATAGCGGAATAAACGCGGAAGCGACGATTCTAACAGATAGTCGATAAAATTCCTTTCCAAAGTTATATTAACGCCGTTACCCGCTTCCTCGAGTTTCCCGGACGAACTTTAATCGTGAATAATGAAGAAGTCTAAGGGTGATTATTTTTCTGAGCTGAGGGGACCGACGATATTGCCACAGAACACTCTAACTTCCTCCAGATGCCATTTTTCGCGCTTTTCGAAAGATCCCCGCCACGTCAGGAAGACAAACTTCCTCCCTGCTTAATTCCCCGTTAAAACAGCCGGACGTCGTTCAACCATTAACCATGATGTAGTCATTAAAAGTCGCTTCAAGTTCTCAGATCGATCTTCGTATTTCCTTGACGTTTACGTATTTCTTGAAGAATTTCATTACCGTCTCTTTTTGTCTCTCGTCGTATTGGAAGTCTGTCGAAGGATCCGTTCATGGACACCTGCGGCGACGGGAACTTCCGGGGACAGAGTCAAAATGATCAGCAACAGCGTGTACGCGGGAACACGTCGTCGTCGACAACGGGTACTCGCGAGTTCCGGAACTTGCAGCCCGGTCCCGTAGGCCGTGCCAGTTCGCTACAGTTCCTCGGAGACGAAGTGCAAAGTTATGCTGCCCACCGCGGCTAGGAACTGTGCTAAAACAGTGGCCCGCAATCAGATTACGCGGTAGCTACCTCGAAGTGTCCTTTGGTGGATCGTCTTTGCCCACCGTTCATCCGGTACCCCGTTTTCAACCCGGTTTTAATACTTCCTGGAGGATCGCGATGGATGATTCATGGAACGTGAAATTTAAATAGAAACAGCGCGGCTCGCCTTGGAATCGTGTTCAAGATCTAAACGATCCTTAGCGGAAGAACTCCGTAGTCCATCGTGGCTCGAGATAAATGTCCCGTGTATATTAAAACGTGCCGGTTTTAATAAAAGTCTCCGGAGATAACCGCTCATTACGCCACACCGTCATCGTCGTTGCCCTCAAAGCTTGGAATTATTCACGATGGACTTTGCATTTCGTGGTCCATGTGCTCTTCGAAGTGCACCACCAGCGACGATTTTAATACCGCATTGATAGATGGCGTCGTTTTGCGTCAAATCACCGGGAAGTCCGCTGGTAGTCCGTTTTTAGGTAGAAAAATTGATATGAAAATTACAAGGGATCCCGTGAAATATACGGCTGTCAAAGTGTTAATTATCGTTGATAGGGGTAGGTAAATCGTGGCTGGTCGAGTTGTGGATCGTTTTACTTGGCTCGCAGGCAACGGGACGATAACTACGATCGTTCTGTTCCGTGTACCTTCGGGCATTCCCCGTCAATTTATTACCATCTCGAACGGTAACCAGCGCCGGCGACGGTTTTGTCCGATCAAACCACTTATCTCTGCCGCTGCCGTGCAATAATTTCTCTTTTCTATAAGACCACTTTGGGGCTGACCGATAATGGTAACAAAGGCGTCAGGGAAAGAAGGGGACCTTCTTTATTCGCGAGATACTTAACAGGGATCTCTTTCTTAGAAATCACTTCGACTTTCGTCGTTTAACTCTTGAATTGCTAGAACGATTCTTTATTCTGTTTCCATTTTTTATTTTCCAATCTGACTAGATCAGAGGTTTGTGAATTTCCTGTTCGTATAAATAGAAATATACCTGGAAAAAATTTTGAGGTAACAGCGCGAATCAAGGATACCCAGAAACGTCTTATGCAACACGCAGGATGTGACCGCAAACAGAATACCCGAGCCGAAATTTGCATAGATTTTTCCTGGAAGCGGGGCACCTGAAATACCAGTTTCACTCGGTTCGACGACAATCGGGGAAGTTAATTGACGAGGCGGGTCACGTTCGACGATGGTTTTGTCTTCGTCGAATCCGCGGAGAAAACGCAGAAATTGCGGTCACGACGGGATGTTTATGCATGGAAGGTCGTACCCGATGTAATTATCCACGCGACACCCGGCGATGACTATGATACCAGGGATTTCCTGATCATTGTAACGCTAATTAAACCGGAGAGATGGCACGCAACATCGGTGCAACATCGTCGTTGCATTTTGATGGCCGGGGACGGTAACAATCGTTCGTGCAAATCTGCATATATCTATCCCGCGCTCCTATAAATTGCTCCCGGGCTACGCCCTGTGCATCGCTGTAAATATAATGAGCGGGCGACGTCATTGTAAAATTCGACACGCGGGATCGATGAATTACAAACAGCGGTGTGTAACAATTACCAAAGCCGTCGCGTCGATTGATTTCGCGTTTCGACGTCGCGCAAAATTCATCGTCGAAACCGATGTATGTATATTCGTCATTTACAGGGAGGCATTAGTGCTTTTGATCGATTGAATATACGGCCCCCTTGTATCGTTTCTTGATCCTTTTGATAGAATACTCGATAACATTGCCGGTAACGAGCGAATCAAAGGACAAATTTCGCCGTGTAATTTTGATATCCTGTCGGTTTATTCCTTTGCACTACACTCTACATTATTAATAAAGAATAATGTATAAATAAAATTAATTAGGAAAGTGAAACTTTGAGAGTGTCAGGTGTTTTCATTTGTGAAGATGAGACTACTTAGCGTGATTACGAGGTTAATTTGCGTTGTTTATTGTCGCAGACATGCTACGAGATGGAGAGGTACCTGAAGGACGAGCCGAAGCTACAGTCGTACAAAAAGCTACCCACAGAATTGGACACAGCGCCGTGGAATCTCTTCAGGGCGCCCCCAATCTCGTGGACGGCAACCACCGGCACCGCCAACGCACAATTCGAATCGCCAATCAAAATGGAAGTGAGTAGTCATCAAGAACCCTCTACACGACCGTTATCGAGTCCTTTCGATGTTTCCACGAACACGTTTCTCCAGTTCCAACCCTCTCGAAAGAACGTGTCAAGGTTTCTTTATTTTCCTTTTCTTGTCCCGCGCGGTGTAGGTGACGTCGTCGGAAGACAGGGAAACGCTCTGTTTGGACGACATAAAATTCAGTCCTGGCGATCACAACCACAACGGCCGCGATAGGGATCTCCTGGACCGACACCTTGATTCCCTCTCGATGTCGTCGTCGAGTTCGGCGTGTTCGGCGTTGTCCTGGGACAGCTCGTCCTCCGTCTCCTGCAGGGCGTTCATTCTCAAGAAAGAGCCCAGCGAGGACCTCGAGGAGGATGAGGAACACGAGGTGAATTTTTATTTCCTTTCGAGCGAACGATCAACCCTTTTACCATAGGACATTGCGATCAAAAATATGTCGTGACAATTTTTTCTCGATTCTCGTACGCGACGAGCAATCGAAGCCGCGTGTTCGAGTGTACGTAACATCGATAGGCCGGTGTGTTAATCCGTTTATGGGGTTATTTGCCATTGATCGATTGGCAGCGGGGACCGCGTGGTACCCGTGTGCGGTATCGATGTTCGATACCGTTTTAACCAGTTGCTTGTACTTTAATCAGAGCCCCGTTATCGTAATCCCGTTGCGTAATGAATTACGTTACCGACACCAGGAAATCGAGGAGGAAGAGGATAGCGGCTGCGAGAGCGAAGGTCAAATCCTGACACCACCGTCGAGCCCCGGCTCGGGTCAAGGTCATTCCAACTCCAGTCACTCGTCGAGCGGGAGTTCGATGCTCGACGTGCAGAACCTCAACCTTCATGGAACGGGCGGCAGGAGCGCCATCGTCAGGGTTACCACCAGCAATGCTCAGGGTGTCGCAAGGTAAGTTTGTTTTTTGTAAACTATATCGCGTTTTCACTTCGGCGATGGTTAAATAAATGATGGGGCTAAGGTACAAGTCGAATCATTATGAATTAAAATGGCTTTGAATTATGTAGAGTTCGGAATTTCGCGAATTCCAGCGAAGTTTTAAATTATTCAGAGTCCAGAATTTTGTGAATAATTCATAAATGCATCGTGTTTCGAATTTTGATACGAATTAAATTCTTACGAAATGGAATAACTTCGAGTTGTGCAAGGTTCAGCCAAAATCGTGTAAAAGTTAAAGAGCTGGATATTTTGACCCAGTTTCGATGAAATCACGATTAAAATTAGTGTTCGCGGAGTTACAGAGTGTAATGGCACATTTTAAATTTCGTTTTCTTCCTTCTGGCAAAGCGAATATTACCTCGTGGATCGCGTGACCGAAGTCGATATATTTCTCCTACGTTCGAAACTGTTCACGTGCAAACATTTCAACGTAACCATGATTTAATTACTCGCGGTTCGAATCGCGATCGTAAATAATTTGCGTCCATAAATCAAATTAAGAATCCGTTGTAAGAAAGAAAAAGCCCAATACTTCATTCAAATAATGTTGGTGGAAGATCGATGGTGAGGGACGATTGGACGAATGATTAACGAGCGGGGTTCAATTTCGTCGCTAGCCGCGAAACTTTTTCTATTTTCTCCAAATTTATGCGTCTGTCTTTGCTGATGCATCATGAACAGACCGTGAAACTCGGGAGAGAATAAATGAACGGGGCAGATTTTGGAGTTTCGATATAGATATTTATTTTTCCCAGCCATTGATATCAAAATATTCAGAAGGCTGTCAGATAAGGGCGAAAGGATCCCTTAAATCTTGAATATGAATCGGTTGAACTATAAAGTCATCATTTATTCTATAAAGATATAATCTTTCAATATTTAAGGGAGGCATACCATCAGTACAAGTACATTTATCTTCTTCAAAAATGGTAAGGAAAATTACCTTAAACTGGAAATTGTCTTTTCTTTTTGTAGACTGATCTCCGTCACAGCGAACGGTTACCCAGCGGTCTCGGGTACGCAACATGCACACGCAGGCACAACTGCAGCTGCAAGCACCGTGGCTAACAGGCACCACGCGAGGAGCCACGAGCACAGTCCTCCAGATACGAAGCGCAGGATACACAAATGCCAATTTCCGGGTTGCAAAAAAGTGTATACCAAGAGCTCGCATTTAAAGGCCCATCAGAGGACGCACACGGGTGAGTGTCGCGTTTTAATTATTTCTCACGGAAGCAAAGCTTTGATTATAATCGCATTAAAGTAAATGTTTCGAAAAGTTCTTGCGTAAAACAGATATTAAAATTTATATTGCATAATAGAAAACTTATCAGGGCGTACGCACCATAAGACCATAGAATATCCACCCTCGCAAATTACAAATTTCATACTCGATCAACATTTATCACTCTTTCAATGGGCTGCGTTAGACATTAATAAACGGGTGTGTAATCGTCTCTTTGGAAACGATCCGTCGACGCTCGATCATCTTCGTACGCTTTGCGCGCGGCGCCGCGCCGCGTGTCCTTTCTTCGCGATTCGGTTTATCGTTAGTCACGCGATTATCCTCGCCGTCTGTCGCTGAAACGAACGGGAAACAATCGCGGACGTATCCCGCGAGGAAACGGGACGAATTCCCCGACGCGTTCCCCGTCTCCCTTATCGCAGCAAATAACAATGCATAATTAATTACGGGGCTGAATTAAGGGAGCAGCCTGTTTCGGCTTATACCACGGCTCGATAGTCGAACCGTGCACACAGCCACAGCCTGATGAATGCGAAGCCTAGGTAACCGTGTACCCAGCCTGTTTTATACGATCGATAAAGGAATAATCGTTCTTTGCCGTGTGTCTACGCAAATCGAATTTCCCCGGGCTCTTCGTCCGGATTATTGGATTTTCATTTCAAATTTACTAAACATTCAACCTACTAAGGTTTAAGCTCTTTTTCCATATCGATAATTAGATGAAAATCTTTGGGTATACTTTGAAATCATTGATTGAGAAAATATTTTAAGAATTCTCATAAACTCGGTTTAATATCCAGTTAATTACGAGGTTATTTGCTGAAAAACATTCCTCGAATTCGGCAGAAGGAGATTGAACATTTCATATTTAAGAGGCGTCATTGGGATCGTGGCGCATCATCGATCTCCCGGCAAAGGGTTGAACGGTCTCGCGAGAAATCGCCGTCTCAGCGTCGGATCCGATTCGACGTAAATCCTTCGACGGTGAAATATATCGTCGTGTCCGACGAGCGACGCGGCCCATCAAATATTTAGATACGAGACGCGTTTTCGCGCATCCGTTCGTTCATAAATTTATCTGGAAATCCGTTCCATCATTACGTCGAATACCCGCGCACTCGCGAGCACGCGCTTCAACCCTGACACGTAGCCGTAATATCGTGCTCACAGGTGATTAACCGTGTGTACGTGGCCGCGTGTATTCGCTCGCGCGTGCACCTACGAGGCTGCATCCCCGTGTGCGTGTTTATTTACACGCTCGCGTGTACTCGTCCGCATCGATGCACGCCGCGGGTTATCGTGCCTACAGGAATCGTGCAGATGTGTAATTTCAGCCTCCTGTGTACGGTTCGCGACGGGCACGGCGCGGGGAGAGGGCGGCGAAACGAACGGAGGGGAGAGAATTACACGGGAACAGGAAGAAAAATAGGCAAAGGGTTAACGGTGAAAGGTGGAGGATCGTGGAAGAAGGATGGATAAATAGAAATGCGGAGCAGCAGACATTTTTCTGCCGGAAGAAAAGAAAACGGATGGGAGATGCCAGGATGTTCCTTAACGCACGGGACAAATTACTCCGGGCTATCTAATCATTTTCGTTGAAGTGTACCTCGTATATATTAATAATAGTAATTTGTTAGCTTTTATTTTACGAACAAGATTTTTGGTTTCCTGTTAAAATAACCTTTTCAAAAGTTTTATTAAACGGGCGCATATTTATCATTGCGTTTATGAAAGAGGTGTAGCCATAAGAAAATGGAGCATTCTGTGTAGCCATGTAAGCAAGATAAGAAACGACATTAGTTACGGAATGACCCGAAAGAAAGTGTCCCTTTTCAAGTCTATCTCGAAGATGGCTTTCACGCTTTGTGAAACATCCTGTATAGCGAGGTGAAAAGAAAGGAGGAGAAAGGGGATGGGAATAAAAGGGGCGTACGGTGCGGCGTATGGGATGGCGGGCAATAAGAGAGAGGTTGTCTGGGACGCCTTCATCCTGCAGCGTGGCAGGTACGTCGGGATTGCTTCTCGCGGATCGTTAAGCAGAACTGCTAACTGCGGGATTATGCATACTGCGGGGCCCGTCCCGCAATTATGACTCTGTTATGAATTCGTCCTGACACAAGGATCCCCAGCGGCTCGGAAAGGCTGCGCCAGACGATGTCTCTACGTCACGTATCCTGGCTTGCCAAACGTTTATTTCGTTGAAAACGCTCGATGTGGAAGTATGTTGAAAAGCGTCCCACCACCGACGCCCGCCGCCGCCGACGCCATCACCATCGTCACCACGTGTGCGCTCGTCTCTAGCCAGCCATTACTTTCCTCGGTAATTGGTTTCCCGGTGACGGATGTTCCGCCGCAAC
This sequence comes from Anthidium xuezhongi, assembly GCA_022405125.1. Classification (NCBI taxonomy): domain Eukaryota; kingdom Metazoa; phylum Arthropoda; class Insecta; order Hymenoptera; family Megachilidae; genus Anthidium; species Anthidium xuezhongi. Next base: position 9,032,766 of record CM039642.1, on the reverse strand, counting down.
GGATTTCCAGGATTTTCCGGTTAATCGTTCGCCCGTGATCCGTGTAACGGGTTTGACGTTGACAAGGTTTCGCTTAATCCGTTTCGATCTTGTTTTCTTTTGTTCCGTACCGATCCTATCGATATTCAATCTCGTACGATCCTTTGTCACAACTGGGTAACGATGTTAACACGCTCGATACCTTGGGGGTCGTCACTAGTTCCACAAACTTAATATCGTCGAATAACTGGCAAAAAATTGAAGTAAATTCTTGAATTCCTATAGCTATGCCTTAATTTAGTAATTAAAATTTATAAATTGTCTTTAACTAATTTTTCCTAAAATTAGAAACTGTAATGATCCCAATTTGAATGACCACAATCGCAACACGCGTTCCGTTCGTCGTCAAAATTTTGTTCGGGACAAAAAAGGATGGTCTCGTTCGAGGAATCTTGTTCGCTAACCTCGTCCAGATTCTGGAAGAAGGACGAGGGCGCAGGACATCCGAGACTCGAAGGAAAAACTTGCCCGAAGAAGAGGGCGCAAGAGCGGGAAGGAAGACGTAGAAAACTCCCCGGCAAACTTTCTTACGGAGATGGAAATACCGGTATACTTTGATCTCGGTCGACGAATCTAATTACTGGGCGGCTGTGCAACGAAGGAAAGAGGTGGAAAGAGCGGGGCAAGGGACGGGGACGCGAAACGAGCCGAATCGTCGAATCACGGGTAGGTAGCGGCGATCGCGTGGCCGAGTCAACATGAAGGCTCGTTACGAATTCCATCGGCGAACTTTCCTTTCCGAGGATCTTTCGGCGTGCAGACGAACAGGGGAGGAGAGAGGAGGAGGTCGTTCATCCCTGACCCGGCTGCTACTCTCCTCGCGCCGTCGGATCCTTCGTCCTCTCCTGGAATCGTCTCGAGGATCGGCGTCGTCTTAACGGCGAATCGATGCGATCCGATTAGACGATTTAACCAGTCAAAGCCATCGTCTGCCCTCGCTAATTCCCTTCTAACGAGCCGATAAGATGTTAACTCTAAACAGACCGTTCGTGCTCTCCACGCTGATGAGATCAACCGCGACGCTACGGTTTCGAGATGCCCCCGGCTTCGATGAATCCGACGTAGAACATCCTTCGAGTGTCGTTGACGTTCATCGACGAATCATGTTAATTCTTTGTTCTATTTTTCAAACGTTAATAGTGCGAAGATCCAAGGTTGCTCGATAGAGGACGATCGAAAGAAAATATTAGGAGAAAAGCGTTAAACATTTTCGAGGAAATAGGATTTGTTCCTTGTTTATCCACTTTGCCCGTCAATATCGCGTTTCAGTGATTTCTTCGTTTTTTTTCTCCCCCTCCTCCGCTACTCTGTCGGGGCAAAGCCTTTCTATACGATTTCCTCGTGGGAATCAAGCGACTATCGATCCGCTGGTCCAACAGTCTCTTACGGCAACTATACCGTGTACATTGAAGGCTGGAAGCAAGGGGACCAAAAGAAGAAGAAGAAGAAGCAGAAGAAGAAGAAGTAAAGGGAGAAGGGAAAAAGAGAGAGATTTCCAATTACAGGGACTTTCTGTTCCGGAATTCCATTCCAAACACCATTGTTCTCGCGTCCCGAGTTGTGGACAGGACTTTGATCCCTTGAACGGAGTCCAATCGTTTTGCTGGAAACTTTTCGCAATCGTTCCCTTAGTGCTCGCTGATGGAATGTCAATATATTTGGAAAATTACGGGAACGACCAACACCGGTCATTATTCAGTGGATTGACTCAGTCACGATCGATACCAGTCCCGTTTCACCCAAGTTAGACTGAAAATATATGTCTCGTTTCCTTTAAAATTTTTTTAAATATTCCTTACAGAAAATTATTTCAAATTTTCGTGATTTAAATTAGAATATTACCAAAGTTGCAGACCCAATTACCGACAATCTCTCACTTTTTCTATCGCTTTATTCGAAATTTAGATTAATTTATTATTCGATTAACCAAGGTCTTATCCCCGTCATCGTAAAAAGCGTTAAACTTCATCGTCCATCGTGTCTGGTTTTTAATAAGGTTCGATAACACCCTCGGGACTCGCGCGAAGCCCTTTCCCGGCTGTTCTCGAATCAAACGGAATCGAACGATCGCGGGGTCCGCTTCAGAGAAGCAATAACCTGTCCTCCCCCCTGTCGACCCGTTGATTGCCAGCCGACTTTTTAATTGCGAGTTCGCGAAAGAGCTCACAGCGATCGAGGACACGCTTTTCTTCGAGCGATTGAAAGAAGAAGCGGCGCGGCTTCGACGCGATCGGGGGCGGTTTGCTCGCGCGGACGGAACGCGATTACGCAGCTCGGGGGCCGGAAGTAGGTCAGCCGAAGCGCGATAATTTACCGCGGTACGCGCCTTAGAAAATGGATGGCAGTCTGCGACGTTAACCGAAATGAGAGGGGAAATAAAAGCAAGGGTGAGAAATTATTTATCGCCGCTCGGCCTTGTTTCCCTGTGTATTTTGCACCGTTCCAGAAAGACCCTTGCTCGGCGCGCGCGGTTATTGATGCCCCTGTATCGAAACGTTTCAAATTTTCGGTATTGCCTCGAGGAAAACCGACTGACAATTTATCGGGGACGTTTTTACGAGTCCATATGTTCGAGCGGAGACGTCGCGGAAATTTCTTATGCTAAGAAATTACATTTTTTACCGTTAGCGATATCGTAAACCTTCATGATACATCAAATTTTGCCGTAGTGATTACTTTTCAGGACGACTAAGAGATATTCAATTAGAATCGAGAATTTTTAAATCGTTGCCAAATGTCACCGCGAATCCTGCGATTGCAAAGCTTTCTCGGAAGTTTGCTAATTTTCCTAAGTATAAATCCCCTCGGGAACGTTGTTTCGTATAAACTTTATAACGGGTCCGAGGTTCTTTTCACGAATCGTACAAAGGTCCGTTTGGCAAGCGAGCGAAATGCGGCAGCTCGATTTGGCGACCCGGTGGCCGAAGAACAAATCGTTCGAGTCCCGGACGGCCGTGGATAATCCAAAATTTGCCCACACATTGACCCAAAGGGTGGTGGCCCTCCATTATTGGAAGTCTGGTGGCTGCAGTGCATCGCGGTAATGCGATTCGTAAATAATGGCCGGAGAAACTGAACTCGGCCCACTGGCTTCCCCTTTGCCCGTGCTTCTGCACATCGTCTACCGTCGTTCTGGCTCGAGGCGGGTGCATCTGCGCGATTGAACGCGTCTACTCTTGCGCTTAAACCGCAAACTCAAGTTCTACCTCTCGTATGTTTCCTCGGCTACCCGCTGATCGTGGCTGATCTCTGTTTCCTTCGCGATCTTTCCGCTCTGTCTCTCTCCCGTTGTGGTTGGTTGAGCTTTCGAGATCGTTGCTGTTTTGCCGGAATCCGATACGATGTACGTAGATCGTTTTTTCGACAAATATCCTCGATGGATGTCGCTGACTTTCCTGCTGCAACGTTGCAATAACTGTTTCTTATCGTTTGCTCGATTCTAGAAAGCTGACCAAACGTTCAGCTGACTATTGCTTGGAAATTAAAGTACAGTATAAATTTTAAGATCGATGAGGGCCGGTTTGTAAACGTCATCCGATGTATGTGAATTTCGTGCGTCGATGAAGATCAGATTTCGATGAAATTTGTACAACACCCCGGCTGGAGAATACCGGATGAATAAACAACGAGATGAACGTGATATCTCATACCTGTTACAAGAATCAAGTTTCTTCGAGATTAAGAAACTTTCCCGAGAGTTAAACGTCCGCCATAAAATCCCGCTCAAATATTAAACGTTCTAAATTATCCAACTTCTTTGTAACAACAAACCATCCCGAAGGAGGCTCTCGTCGGGCAACCTTGAACTTTTTAGCCGTGCATCAATTTTCAAACAATCTTGCCGCTGATTAATTCACTGCTCGATTATTAGCGCCCTCCCACCGCCGCCGCCGCCGTCGTCCCGGCCGATCGTTAAATACTTAAACTCGTTATCAACCGGGTTTCATGTATTATTCTGGAAATAATCTTGCCGCGCCGGGTGTATTATTTACACGGAAGTTTGTCCGACCGGCTTGGATTATAGCCTGGCGGACTCTGTTTCGCGCGTGCACACGTGCGCGCACGTGCACCGATCCGCGTGTACCCGCTGCTCGCGTACATATTGATTCGCACCTCGGGCACTGTTCGGTACGCGTTCGAAACACGCGCCCAAGTTGGAAACCTCCGCCCCCCCGCCCTCCACCTCGTTGCGGCGTCGGGACCCCGGCACCGCAAACAATTGGAAACGTCGTCAAAGTTCTCGCTACAGTTGACAGCGAAACCGCAGTTCACAACACGAGGAACGTGCTATCTCTTAACCGTAGCAGTCGATACTACCGGGACGGAAACAAGCAGCCAAGAACCGACGGTACATGAAACACACGTTGCACACGGCTAAGAAAACCGCGTGCTCTGTTATCGATCCGACAACGATCGGGTACTTAGACCTCTTGCCGGCTTCGTAGCTGGATCTTTAGAGGAGGATTTCAACGATAACTTGGATATCAGGACATTTATCAGGGGTATTTTATTGTTTTTGGACTTGGACGGTAGAATGGTAGGTTATACTACTTAGAAATTAATAATTCTTCTACTCATATTAAGAATTCTTCTACTTATATTGTGAAAAGTTTACTAATATTCAATGATATATTCACAGACCTTGATTCGATCAAACTTCTCTGAATTGGCTGGGCGCAGTAGAATATCATAGCTATGGTCAGACGCGTTAAGTTGCGACACAGTAGAAGTAGTCGATTCTAGACCGACATGTTATAACAAGTATACGATTGTATAAATTTGTGCTGTAATTATTCTTTTTCTTATTCAGATATTATATAGACCATCACAGTAGAAATAGCCGTGTCTAATACGACATAGAATAATACGTAATATTGAAAATGTATCTGACATTTAAATTTATTATTTTTATTTGTGGCATTTAAAATTTATTGTGCTTTGTATCATAACGCATAAAAACTAGAGAGATTGGATCCTTTTAACTTGGAAATAGAAATCTTGATCTCGTTTCGGTAAACAGTGGAATGTCCCAGCAACGGTCAGACGTGGCGTAAATCCCGTTTCGGAGCCACGCCGCCCACGAGCCTCTTCCATTTAGAATTCAAATCTCGTTCACGTTTTCACCTCGTTTACCTTTGATGAACCCACGAACGTTACCCGCGTTCCACTTTCGGCACGGTTTTGAAACGGGCCCGTGGAAAAATCGACGAAAAAGAGAGGAGTTTCCCGTCCATTCGAAAAGCTTCGCGAACGTTAATCCTTCCGAAAGAAAAGTAATTCTTTCATCCTTCGAACGAGTCGATATCCTTCCCTTTCATTCGACCAGCCACCAGTTTTATTTTCCAAAGGGAAACGCTTCCCAAAGCAAACGCCGTGACCTTCCTTAAAACAAATACCTTTCACGCTCTTTCTGCCCGGGAGTACGGTTATTTCTTTACGTTGGAAATCCCGTTTCATTTTTCATTTCTATCGCTCGACCCTCCCATTTTTAGTATACGACCGGTGTGTGTGTATATATATACGTCCCCGGCACAAAATTTGTCCCCTTTCAAAGCGACTGGCGAATCCGCACCCGGTCCCCCCCTCCAAAATTTCTCCCGATCCAACTTCCTCCACCGTGCCCAGTTTCGCGTAGGGTGAGACGGGCTTTGACAATGTCGTTTCTCAAGTAGAATGGCGGAAGGAAAAGGAGCAAAGAGGAGAAGAAAAAAAAAAATAAAACCTCCTCCCCGGTCGACGAACGCAGTCGTATCCCGGCGTACCCGTCGTTTTCATGGGAAAAAAGAACGTAAACTCGGGGACAGTGCCGTGAACGATCTATCACGTGGACTTACAAAACAGCAATTTCGGACATCGTGCACGGCGCTCGTTTTATTAATCCGTTCGGGATGCCCGTGGAATTTTTGTTCGATTAGATTTCTGCGCGAACCCGTTCGTGCGCGGGGAACGAAGTAAAATTTGTTGTAAATTAAAGTATCCTCAAAGTCCGTGGGAAACGTGACAGACAGTTGTAAAATTGTCGTTCGTGCGCACGAAAAAAGGGTATCGTTTAAACCGGAGGATTGTACCGAAATAAAAAGGTCGTTCACCCCACACTGGCCCGCCAGGATATCACGGAGTCTTTCTGTAGGGTTACAAATGTTATCTGTTCAATAAAAATCATTATTTTCCCTGTTTCTGCTCAGTAATCATTCCATCAGCGTATTAAAAATACGTTGGCCCACATTCTAGCGCTCGCGCGAGTCATCAGAAATTGAAATAGTTCGTCAAAGAAACGAAATTTTTGTGCTGGTAACTTGTTACAGTCGAGCGTCGAATGTTTTTCACGTTCGTGTAACTTTGATCGAACTCCACTTACCCGGCTTTCGGTGGAACGAGCTCCACCAGGTGGAAATCAAATTCTATTAAATTCGCGTTAATTAAGAGTTCCATTTCTGTCGCGAAGCCGATCTCGCGCGGGGATTCGATTCAAAAAAATTCCCGGCTACCATCCGGTATCGACTCCGTTTGATTCCCCCGGCTTATACTGTTTGACACTTTCCATCCACGTAGCTCTCGAAGGGAACGTCGATCCCAGCTCCTGGAAGATATAACGTGAAACTGTTCCTAGAAAATTTTCAAAGAAACGCGACAGAAATTTTATCTGCATCAGAGATCGAATTCTTTATGGAATTCTCTATTTATGATAATTCTGATCCTACGATTTCTATGCGATTTCTTCGAGGAATTTATTTTCAACTCAAACAATTTGATATTGGAATTTTGTGTATCTTTCGAGAATTGCTAAAAAGCTCTCTGTATCCGGTAAGGCAATCTCTTGCACGCCGAAACAAGAATTTTACTCTTTCCGAGGCAATTTACCGGGGTCGAAAAACTTGCTGCCGTCGCCAGGGTCCGCTCGATCCGTCACACGGATCCGCGGAGAACGTAGCGCGGGGTATTAGACGCGTTTCCCGTAGGAACGTTCCCCGTGACGAAACGTGTTCGGATGTAAAAGGCCGTGGAAACCGTGCGACGGAATCCTTGGCCATAAATTCCGCTTGTCCTATCCGTAGCAGGCGACATGACCGAAGGTGGCCTATACATCGTCGTCGGCGACGGACTTAATAAAATGCAAAGACGACGAGCACACGTTCCTCGCCCGGGGGACGGACTGACATATCGACGCAATACCGACCCACTCAGACCTCTCCAGGAACGTCAGATGGAGGGAAGGACGTAGAAAAATCGTTCGAGTGCCAACGAACGAAACCAGCCAGCCACTTCTAGCTCCGTCGACTGTCCTCTCCTCGTCCATCGTTCTGTTTGTACGCGATTCGATGCGAGCGTGTTGGAAAATTGATGGAAAAGGTGTGAATAAAACGCAGCCGAAAGGGAATATCCTTTTCATAGAATGCACGGGGACAGTTTGTTCAGTTTTAATTAATGTACCCTTGTATGCAAGGGACTGGGAAAAAATGTCCATGCCTGGCGCCACCGAACGCAAATTCTTCCATTAAAAGGAAGAAATTACGCGTTCTTTCCAAGCACGAAATAAACAGGAGGCTGTTATTCATACGAAAGCAAGAAACGGGAATGTTGGCGACTAGGGGGGATAACGTTCATGGCAACGTTTGTTACGGGTTCGGAAAGGGGTTGGACGATGGAGGGGCACACAGGTTAACACTTTAAGCCGTCCTGTTTAATATGGCTTTATTACGTAGGTGGTAACGAACCGCCGGGAGGCCATTATGCGGCGATAAAATGCGCAATGCACGATGCACTCGCACAACGGTACGTCCACCTGGTGCTCGTATCTCTCTCACGACACGCACACACGGCCAGGCCCCCTGTACCCGCTCTTCGTTTCGACACGCACACGCGTCCAGGTTGACTGACCCGCTCCGTCCCGACGCGTACAACCCGCTCGTCGACACACCGGCTGCGGTCGTTCGCCGCGTTACGCAGTCACCATGGTTACTCAAAATTCAATTTGCCTTTTCGATGGGATCCACCCCCGCCCGCGCCGCCCGTCCACTGATTTTTTTTTTTTACTCCCTTCCCTTTTTCTTTCGTCCGCTGCCGGGTTTAATTGCACGTGTAACCGGTACCGTTGATTTTTTTTCCCCTGTAACTCGGCTCGGCCCTGGGAGATTTTCGGTTCGTGGCCGCGCGCCGCGGAGGGGGTGGTTGGCTCGAGAACGAGCGGGAAACGAAGGCGGGAATATTGATCGGGGAACGCGATCGAACTAATGTCCTAATAATGAGAGTGTATAGATGGAGATAGAGGGGTTACTGTACAGAGATAAAATTCGAGGGTGTAGATAGAAGCGCGGACTCCTATTAACGAGAGTGTAATAGGGCCTGCGATCGTGGTATCCGGTTATTTCGAAAGTTATCGATATCCGGCTTTTTTTCGTTTCCTTCTTTACAGAACATGAGACAAAAGTGAGTGGTTCAAATTGGACGAATTATTCCAACAAATAATACAAGCTACTGACGATAAAATACGGGATCTTCGTTTTTCTCCACCCCCTGTGATTTTTTTTTCATGGTTTCACTCTAGTGCTCCACTTCGAAACGCAGTCGAAGTAGAAAAGAGTCGCATTATAGACAGACGGTGCTCTCTGAACCATTCAACCAGCGGCTCTATCAATATTCCCTCGGTTGTATTTAAAAAAAAAAGAGAGAGAGAGAGAGAGCTATAGACTGTCCCAGATTCGCTCGGCGTACCACTATAATCCGCAGTTCCCGGCAAACACCGTGGAAACTCGGTGTTTCAGAAACACAGTTGTGCTCACTGGTACGTAACGGGGATCATGCTCGATTTAAAGAACATTCTGAATACCTGACGAGAAGAAAACACACCCTCGAACCCGTCTATCCGGCAACAGAACGTTCCCGGAACGTCCATGGAAAAACTCCAGTGTCAGCCCCCCTCCTCTCTTACGGGGGTGTCACGCCCTTCTTCGACGTTCCGTGTGCACGACTACAATTTCTCTTTCCGTCATTCAAGCCCCTGATAATGTATTCGTCGCAGCTACGCGTCCTTCGGGCTTCAACCTACCCCTTACCCGACCGAACACGGTTTTATCCTAGTCTCGCACGAAATTCCTGCCAGCCTGGATACGTCATTCGTGCCGCCATTTCTCTGATGTCCATGAACAGGAAAGGGGGGTGGTTCGACGAAGAGGATGCGCGAGACGTCGTTGTACGTGTATTCCCGGAAAAGTCGCGGCTTCCTGAACGTACCCGTGTCTCTGTCGGGAGCAGCGGTGCAGAGGGGTTGAATTTGGTTATGCGTCGCCACGTTCTAGCTGGATTTGTCATCGTCACCGCAGCCACGAATTTCGTAGTCGAAAAAGAGACCGGATCCCCCTGGAAGCTTCTCTAGGAGCGAGCTCCGGAGAGAGGGAGGCTATGCATTTTTCCGACCACTTCTACCCCGGTCCCTGGAGCGCGTCTGGCCGTCTTCGTCGAGGATAGGGTGGCTCGCGTCCGGCGAATTCGTTAGCGGCAATTGATTTTCACGAAGGGAGGGGGACATTAAGGGAATTGTAACGAACGTCGCGTGTGCTCGGTCGAAATCGCTCGATCGAACGGTATTTATGGAATTGGACAAAATATAGGGTGTCGTTGGCCCTCGGGGTGGATTCCTTGCCTGCGAGCCACAGGTTTACGGGGAATGTACGAGGGGATGAAACTTTACTACCTCGTAGGGGCTTTTCTTCGCATATAAAAAAATTCATATGTACAACCACGGACACGTGATCCAGCGTCGATCTACATTTTTTAGCGGTAAAGTTGAAATACAGTGGGTTAATTAAATTTGTAAGCTCTCCTTTAAAATTACTCGGATTTTATCATGAAAGGAAGAAGTTATCGCAAATATGGTAAAAGATTACTTACTTATTCACGATCCAAGTAATTAGCGGTAAAAAGGAAACAAGGACAATGTTTCGGTCGCGTGAAGTTTTTTAAGGTCGAAGCGTTATCTCGTTCGAACAACACGCGAAGAATTTCTGGCCTCGTTCGAACAGGCACGCTACAATAAAAAAAACGCCGTATTGCTGTCACGAAAGGGTTGAGTTTCTTCTTTCTTAATTCATTAAGTTCACAACGATGCGACGCAGATGTCGAACATTTTATTTCCGGCTTTATACCGTGGTTTATCCTCGCGGCTGCCGTTACGCGCCCTTTTATCCTCGTTTTCATGAAAGAACAGAGCGCGAGACGCATCGACCGACTATTCGTCATTGTGTAACAGAACGTTCGCGATTCTACCGCCTTAAAGTCTGTCGTGAAACGTCTACCGGCTTCTTTATCCCCGATCGTTCGACTTCCAAATCCTCCGCAATCTTCCAACTTGTCTTCCGAAATCTTCGCCTGTCGCTAAATCCGCGAAGACAAAGTCTCCAAGTTTTTCAACCCTTAATAGCAGGATTTGGGATCTACGTGGCTTCGCGAACCACCCTCGGGACTTCGTTTCATTTTCAGCGATATCTCATTTATTAAGTTATCGTTTAATTATTCACAGAAAAAGAGGTAAATAATTTGAAGCTTTGTACGTATCTGTCAAATATTCTAATTTAATTTTGTAAACGAGCGTCCACGTCGAAGTTAGTCTTATCATTTATTCAACCAGGAAAATACGGTACTAAACAATTTTGTATCGTATAAAATCTGAATGCAACTTTTGATGAGATAAAAAGAAAGCACCGGCTCAATGAACGTCGCTTCGTTCAGACGTTTCTCCCGTCGCGATTTCAACCCTTTCAGCGTCATAAACGCGTATCAGCCCCTCTTTCATCCCGCACGCTTTTTCCACGGCGCAAAGTTCTGCCAGGTTTGTTAACCTCGCCGGTAAAGCGCCACAGGTGGTGATCCTGCATTTTCCGTTCCCGTAACGCGGGTGTCTCATCAACGTCAGCCACTTTCCATATTACCGAATAGATTATTTACGGGTTAATAATGCGCCGACCCCTCTCCTTTCCCTCCGATCATCCCTTGAAAAGCGCGGCGCACACGTGCCGCCTGCGAGAGACTCGTCTCGGCCGACTTTAAAACCCCGTCGCGTTTTATCGTCGATCCGCCATTCGTAGCCGGGGGAAATTTTATATGCAGAATTTTATACACCTTGGCCAGGTTTTAGTAATTTTAAGGGTAGACGCGCGTGCTAGGAACAATAAAATCCCTTCCCTTGGGCGAGGAGAGGGGGAGGTGTACCGGGTGTCGGATCCCCGTGCATTGTGTCGCGAAATATCGGCCGGTTATGAACGGCGGTGTTCATAAAGTTTATTACACTGCCGACGGCGATAACGTTAAGCGCTATCCCTGTCGCTTTTTATTAGGTTAATCACCGTTTGACACCGTCCTTTTCGAGATTTTATGCGAAACTACGTCACACGTTCGCCAAACTTTCGCTTTTAATCGCTAATTGCGAGCCGATCCTTTTCGTTACTTTGGAGATTTCTGATGCTGTTTTAAAATGAATCGAATATATATCTACGAAAGTTTATTAGCTTTGCTCCAAATTTCTAACATTCTTAATCATCGTTCGACACGAAAGCAAGGAAATTCTCGGAAAGAGGAAATCGAATCAGCAGATTTAACGTTTCGTTTCTTGCTCGTTCCAGGAGAGAAGCCGTACAAGTGCAGCTGGGAGGGTTGCGAGTGGCGATTCGCGCGTTCCGACGAGCTGACCCGCCACTACCGCAAGCACACCGGGGCGAAGCCGTTCAAATGCCGGCACTGCGACCGATGCTTCTCCCGCAGCGATCATCTAGCCCTCCACATGAAGAGACACGTGTAATCGATCGTCACCCCGAGCGGTCCTCCACGCTAGGAACAAGTCCAGGACCGACAGACGAAGCTCCTTCCTCCCCGAGGATTCCCAAGGCCGAGGCGGAGTCCTCGTGATCGCGTTTCTTCCATGCCGACGCGCCCGACGAATACGGCGTCGATCGCCGTGGCTGGCCGCTCTGCGAGCCACGCGTTCGTCCGGGTAACGATCGCTCGATACCCCGACGTGTTGGCCGGCCACGATCGATGATCGACGAGACAACCGGCGGGGAACGTCCACTTCCGGTGGCGGTTCGTTCCCGAGGACAGACAAGAATCGACCAAATTGCAATGGGAAATTGCAAACGGGCGGCGCGCGCTCCGATTCCCGTTCGTCGCGGCGGGTTTCTTTCTTGCCCCGGGGCTCGGGGTACGTTCGACGGTACCTTCCACGCGAGACTGAGCGGCAAAAGAGGAAAAGACAACAAGAACCAATTCGATCAGACGACGCCCGTAGGATGGAGAACTTCTCGTCCGGGACGTTAATCACTGCCAATTCACTAAATTCTAAGGTCGACGCTGTACCGTCGAACGCCCGGAGCCTCGCCGCGGACGGGAACGGAGCGAGGCCCGATACGAACACGGCTCCGTTTATTAACAACGACGAACAAACTCGCGTGGAACCCTGTAAGCCGTCTGCCCTCTCGTAAAACGGTCGAATTCTCGCGGATAATCGGAACAGACGGTGCATCAAAGGCGTCGTGGCCATGTTCGAACGAAAATCAAGTGATCCCGATTCGCGAGGACAATAATACGATGTCTGTCGGTGCCAAACGTTATTTCCTTTTCCCCCTTGTTTCCCTCACTCTCTGACAAACGCGTTTCAAACACACACACACACTCTCTATCCCTTCTCTATCTTTATCCCAGCGAACGAGGAAGGCTGTTCGCGGGCTCTGAAAACGTGTACGACGCTTTTGAGCCTCGATCCTTGGGGCAGCGGGCAATAATCGAAATTGCGTTCGCGCGCGAACGGAAGGGACGGGCGGAACCGCGGAAGGGTCGGGGGGAAAAGGGTCGCGGGAGGAGCGGGACGTGTAATTGAATACGTGATTTCGGCCAGTTTTCGACGAAGGCAAAGTTTACCCGTGCCGCGCGCTAATCCCGAATTTACAGTACGAATTATATTCGCGAGGCTCCTCCCCTCGACCCCCTTCCCCCGTCTATTTTCTCACATCTCCATCCCCCGTTTCTTCCTCGCGTCCCCGGTGTGTACGTTCGACCGTTTTACCCATCGCCGCGTCATCGCATCGAGTGATTTTTAAGGAAGAAAGAGCCGCGTTCCTTCCTCGAGACTAAAAAAAAAAAAAAGAAATATGATGATGGGTTCCGATCCCTGATAAATGAAATCTTTGTTCCTTAAAAATTCGACGGGACATGGCTTGTTTCGTAGTGGCGCGCGTCCTATGGTTTTTCAAACGGACAAATCTGACTTTGTACTTTTGTACGATTGCTTTCTCTAGACGACGTTTATCCTCCTCGTTTCGAACGCTTCGCGTCGTCGATGATGGGGTACCGCTGCAGGGGGACGAGGGGTGACGCGTCGCCTCGGCTCGCCGGGCGAGACACTTGTCGGAGGCTCAACCAGAAATAAATGATATAAATATATAAATATAATATATATATTTTTTAATATTCTCGTCTTACTCACCGAAACAATATATTATTAATACGTAAGTGGACAAAGTATAAACGGGCAACATTCCGCACAAAGCTCTAGAACCGTTTCCACGCGTCGCAACCCGTGTCGATCCGAGGCCGTGACACCCCTTTTCCCCTCGCACCCAGCCGATGGCAGACGGCGATCCGTTCACCAACGACACCCCCGCGAACGTTCCCGCTTCCGGTCGGGGGGTGGGGCGCGCGCCCGTTGTCTCGACTCGATCATCGATTCACCGTGCTACGGGGACGGTTATCGAAAAGGGGGTAAGAAACAGGAGACGCAGGGGGTTCGATCGAGGAACGTGTTGATTAATCATCGATAAGAAAATATACGATAAACATTCGTCGACGACGGTAACCCGCGGCGAGAAGTTACCCAACGATGTATCCGAAAAGAAAAGAAAAAAGAAAAAAAATAATAAACGGGGACTGAACGAAACGAAAGGATCCGTAGATCGCTCATCGAACGAAAGGTGAACAAAATAGAGTAGTAGTAAAGAAAAAAAAAAAATATAGTTGATAACGTTTAAGGGGTAAAATGCGAGAGAGAAAGAGAGATAAGAGGAACGAGGGAAGGAGTTTTACCGCTTAAGAAGACTAATCTTACCTGAGGGCGCTTCTCGAAAAGGCGCACAGATGCGGCCGCCGGTGCTGGCGAGCAGAAGATTTAAACGAAGATTTAAAGAATAAAAGAAAAAAAGATGAAAAAAAGCAGAAAAAAAGTAAATAAATAAACAGAAAAAAAACATACAAAGAAAAGCAAAAAAAACAAGATAATGAAAACTAAATTTTAAATGTTCAGTGGCCAAATAAATTAACTGATAACGCACGTAGAACGTAAAAAAAAAAGAACGATACCGTACCTACTTGTAAGTAAGCCTGACTGACTGACACGAGAGCGTAGACGCGGTTCTCGCGCGTGTGGCTGCGTTTTTTTGTATGCGTGCGACAAGATAACTCGATGTTTGTGCACCTGTGTATTTCCTTGATTTTTTTTGTTCTTCTTCTTCTTCTATCATTTTGTTTCTTATCTCTTTCTTGGTTTTTTTTTCTTTTCTTGCGTCGATGCGCGTGGGTGCGTTGTAATGCGTGACGTGAGCGAGTGATCCTTTTTAATTTTATTTTCCGTTTCTTTTTTCTCCTTGCGAGAATGTGCTTCAAAAAATTGAATCGGGATGGGTGGGGCTTCGAAAAAAAAAAAAAACGCATAAACGAATCCATTTAGGGGAGACGGACAGATTGATAGAAAGTTAGAGAGAGGGAGAGAGATAGAGAGAAAGTATGCGAGCGTGCGACAGTGAGAGATAGAGCAAAGAACACTAAGTTTGTATATTGTGCAATTTTTGTCAGTGTTTCAATTATTTGTTACCATGTTCACGGATAATTATAAATAAAGTAAATATATATATGCAGCATTTACAAGGACTTAGGATAAGGAGGATAACGAGAGCCAGATGTCTTTTTGATAGCCATATATTTACGAGGTATCGTGCGGCGCCCCCTCGAAGGACGCCCCGACCACTCTTTTTTCTCTATATATATATATATATATATTTTTTTTTCTTTTCTTTGTCTCTGGTAGGCGAGGTGAAACGAGAATTACGAAAACGACGCTCGTCGCTCGATCACGACGGTCTCTCGTTACAAGGACCCCCGTCCTCGTCCCGGTCGTTCTCTTCCGCCCCGCGGGGGACGAAACGAGCAGAGCCCACCCTCTCGAGATCGACAAATCCGGAAACAATCTTTGCCCCTTCGTCCCCTCGCGATCGGGAAAATTGCTCGTTCTCAGCTCAACGTATGGAAAATAAAAAGGAAAAAGGTCGGTCCGAAGGACGACGACGGCGACAAGAGGGTGTTTTACGATCGTGTACGAGCAAAACGATCGATCCTCGCGATCGCGACGAGCATTTCGCGCGTTTCCATCCCGGCGACCAACGAAAAACAACCCTGTAGATATATAATTATACATATATAAATAATACGTATATATATGTATATCTATATATATATGTATCCGTACAGATAGATATATATATCTGTATATGTATATATATACATAACGAACGATCGAAATTGCGACGCGAGTGCATCGTTTCCGTGACGCGACGATTAAAACGGACGAGGAAAGATAGAGATACGGGAGAAGGAGACGGATGCACGGTGTAATTTATAGAGCAGAGATGATGCGAGAGCGGACACCTTAAAAAACTAATAAATGGTAGTTAGAAGTTTAGTTAGATAGATGGATAGCTAGACCGTTAGATAGACACCTTTAGATAGGCAGATAAATAGATCGACGGAGAGAGGAAAGGAGAAAGAGAAGAAAGAATGATGATTAAAAAGAAAAATGAAAAAAAACAGAAAAGGGGCGGGATCGGGGGGCTGATCGGGGTTGGGTGGGGTTTAAAAGAGTTATTATTATATATATATATAAAAACAAAAAGAAGTCTATAAATATAGATAGGTGGATATACATAGATAGAGATGTAAGTACCTAAGAGAAACTCTAAGGAACCTTTTAGAAGAAATTGTATCGTTGTACGAGGTACGATATGTGGACATAAGTGTTTTATGATACTCGCGTACAATAAGGTCGAGGCGAACGATGAGATACGTAAAAGAGAGTTTCGAAAAAGATACGGGAAAGAACGGTCGGAGTACCAAAAATAAAGTGGGTTAAACGCAAAACGAAGAGGGAAAATTAGGGGGGTGTGTGAAAGTGTAGACAGATCGCGGCATCGATCGTAATTGTATTTAATTGTGGTCTAAGCTATTTTCAGTCACGTTGTATAGTAATTGTAAATTACAAGACTTTCGATGTATGATCGTGAAACAGCGTGAATGAACGAATGGTGACACGAAAGTGGGAGGAAGGATGGGATAAAGGAAACGCACACGGCGACGATAGCTTTGTGCATTGACCGTGGAATACGAAAAGAGGAAAATCAAGGGTTTAGGCAAAAATGAGGGAAGAAAGTTTCCTAGTTTCTCGATAGAAAGTTCTTGGATTGATTTCTAATTACACGGACGAAGAGGGAGACTGGTTAACACGTTTGCCGCCATTTCGGACACCTATAATCGACTCTGTAAATTTTATATTGTGGAACGATTAAAACAAAATTACAGGAAATCTTACGTGGTTAATTCTTGATTAATGTTTCTGTCCTTTGCAATTTCTTTTATCGATATTTATTAATATTAATTCACGTATGGCAGCCAACGTGTTAATGCACCATCGAGAGGCGACGATTAAATGCCACGATGCAACAGCACCGGAAATGCAGAAAAGACAAAGACGCTTCGGGGAAAGGACGAACTTTCACGATTGTTTCCCCTCGATAGTTTCTAACTTTTTTACTAACGAACGCGTTTCACGAATTTCACGGGAAATCTAGGCTCCTCGTTGAATTGATTTTTACCCCTTGACAAGTAGGGATCGAAACGGGGGGATGGAAATTTGGGACACTACGAATCGAACTGATTTAAAAAGAAGCTAACGTTATTTTTAGGGAATTACGTCTTTAGGAGAGATTTAAATTAAAATATCGGAACGGTTTTTGGAGAGTGTGAGAGTGCGAGAGCGAGAGTAAGGTCGTGTCTGAGAGCAAGAAGAAGAAATGAAAGGGAAACGTGTGAGGGGGTGAAACAGAGAGAAAACGTAAAAAGAGAACAAATAAAAAAGAATATAAAGAAACGAGGCGAACAAAAGTCGCGAGGTACCTATATTTTTAAAAAAGTGACCTTTGGCATTTAAAGACTTGTAAAAATCGTGCAACGAGTTAAATAAAACAAAGAAAAAATAAAACACATAGAACAGATTCACGAGGGCGCCGCGTATTTATGGGGCGTCCTTTCTTCTCCGTGTCTCTAATTCATTCTTACACGATGCACGCACACGAAGGAAGGATTAATGAACAAATAAACCCGGATACACACGCACATACGGATAACATTTCGAGACAGAGGCAAAACGAATACACACAATATACATTAACGGGGTGGTGTACGTTCATCTCTTCGTGGAACGAAACGTAAAGTTCGCACACGCACGGGCCAGCACGTACTTGAAGCAATGAATCGAAAGAGGGAGAAAATCATCGGAATGACGCGTCTTGGTCTGGTCACGAAAAAGGAACAGGAACAACAACAAGGGGAACTCGATACACGTGAAGGAAGAGGGTTGAAATTCACGATAGGGAGGGGGAATGAAAAGAGGCAAACAATGCATTCCGTTAGAAACTCGCTTATCAAGAGACACGCGATCATCGACGAGAAGATTCGACACGACGAATTGTCGCGTCGTTGGCGCGCCTCGAGGCCTAACCAGGAGGAATCGAACGATTTTGGCCGTGATTCGATGTTCAAGGTCTTCGCCACGAGACACCCCTCGAAAGCTGAATTTTCAACGAGATAAACCGAAGAAACTTGGGACGGGGTTGGTGTCGGGGGGGAAGTTAAACGGTATCTCGTGGCACGAGCCTGAGATCGACCCGAAAAGGAACGAAAACGACCCAACAGTCATCGCATAGTCATCCAACACAATTCACGGTAGGGTAATAACAGTATTTTTAGGGATTTTATACAGGCATGCGACCGCGATCTATGTTTTAGCCACGATTTAACTGTCGATTATTGACGTTTCTTCTTGTACGTAAAAACGAACGGTGTGTTTTAATTATTAGCGATAATTAACGTTACGGCGAGGAGCGAATAGGTGGGCGCGCGAGTGGCTTCGTTGTTGAATGTGCTCTTCGAGAATGAAAAAATACATGGACGGATGATTGCGAATCAAGATGAAAGTCGTTGCGCGAGTTAGACTACGGTACACATCTCTGTTTGTATAATTGTGAATAATTAACGTATTATGATAATGTGATTTATTACGTGTGATCCTTCGAGCGTGAAAACGTGAAGAAACTTTAAACGAGTATTTTGTATTACGCGGAACGAACGGGGAAAATAACTGAACTTGAAAGGGAAAGAGAACGTGAGAGAATGATGAGTTAGAGAGAGAAACAGGAAGGGCGAGATTAAGCGAGTGAAGAGTCTTGTAATCGCAGCTTTCTTTGCCGCCGGGGAATAAGATTATAATAAACGAAGAATGCGCTTCAGCAGTCGTCGCTCCTTTCTCTCGGCGTCGTTTCTTTTTCTTCTTCTTCTTCCACTTCTTCTTCTTCTTCTTCATCTTCTATTTATTTCTTCTTCTGTCGATGCTGTGTTCTGCTGCTTTCCCACCGATCTGATCGATACTCCTGGAACCACGAAATCCCTGGCGATAAAATAAGTATCTTACATTAATTTTAATTTTCTGCGTTCATCAAATATATATTTTCTTATCGCTATTTATTTCTATTAATTTAGATCAAAGCCTTATATTTCTACTTCTAAGATATATTTCACAAACGAAATTATATTATTCGCGTTAATGTAGAAACGTGCAAGAACCTTTAGGAGCGGAGGATTAATTTTGAAGAAAATGAAGGTTCACCCGCTTTGTCCAGGTGCTTCAGCGTTTCAGGGGTTTATCGATCAGCTCGTCGAGAGTACATCCCTCGACACCGCTCTTCTTGGGGCTGTCCAGCGAAAATCTAGCCAACGAACCATCTCTGGGACCCCGTGAAAATGTCCTGCCCATGTATTCCATAGGCTGCTGTGCAAACGCGCACGTGCACGCACGCACGGTGGCCATTTCGTTTCGAGACGAGCGCGATTAAGCGGGTACACGATTTTTAAATTTACGCGAGATCGTAGCGGCGCGAGGTCTCGAGCGCCGGATTTAAGCGGGAAAACGAAACGTATCGTATACGAGTTATCAGGGGAGAAGATAGGTACACGAGGCATCCAGCGAAACGGACTAAGACGAAAAAGGGGCGGTGGAAAAATAAATAAAGAAAGAAAAGAAAAATATCCTTCCAGAGTATCGGGACTAATTTATTAATCGCGACTTCCAGACGGTCGAGAACTTTCAAAACTCTCTCGAAGACTCGACGTTTTGTACAATGGATTAGCGAGAACTCGTGTAACGAGTCCAAGTAGGTGATCACATGTGATATTTGTATCGGCTATTATTATATAAATATATATATATATATATATATATGTAAATGTAAATGTATAATTAGAGTATTCCGTTAGGATTACCGATAGTAGTTAGGTGAAATAAAAACAACTGAGAAAATATGATCAAATCGTGAAAGAGAGAGAGTGTGTGAGAGAGAGAGAGAAAGAGGGATGGACGAATATCGAGCCCCATTTTTAAAAGCAGTTCCCGCCAAAAGGAAAAAATACAGAAACACGATACGAAAAACGAACATCGAGTGGACGAGAATCGAAGGATCCTGTCTTCGAAAACGACCAGTTTTCTCGCTTCGTGATCAACGCCTAATTACTCTTTACACGTACGCAGGCCTACGTATGCCGATTCTAAAAGGAACACGCGAGATCCTTCACGACGAATAAAAGACGTCACGGAAACTCGCGCGATGGTACTTTGGCAGGGGCATGTACGAACAGCCAACAAACAGCAACACACCAGACCCGCCTCGGGACCCTACGGCACGAGATCCTGTAATTTTCTGCCACGTCCGTACGGTTGCCCGGGACCTCGAAAGAATCGAACCCGAACATGCCAACGAACCCGGGAAATATTTATCAGTTGCGTCCTACAATCGACTGATACACCCTTGCTCGTGTTTCCTCGCGACCCTCGAAATTGTCTGGTAAGAGTTACTACCGCCACCCTCCCTTCCGATCCCTATCTAACGAAATATTCATAGACGTTCGATCTCATTCGCTCCTCGAAGAGGTTGCCGCAGCTTCGATACATGATCGCGATTATTTCGTTTTCGTCGTTTTGCAAAATCGGCACGATATCAATATTTCAATATCCAGAATTCGGTTTCGGTTATTTAATTATATCCGACATAATGTTTAACGTAACAGATGTTTAATGTTTTAATGAAGTTTAATTTGGCGAGTTTTCGCCCGGGCATGTCACGCTCCGAGTAAATTTTGGAAACTAGGTGACACAGTATCATCATTGCAAATATCAATAATTTTAATAACAAAATTTTGCTCGCTAATGATCGTAAGCGTACCGCTACGCCCTTTGCAATTAGCCGTCGACGTCATAATCGTACCGATAACGTTGCAAAATTATTAATACCTTTATATAACAATATTTCAACGACGTCGTGTTATACATATTTTTTGTTATTATAAAAATGTTGTATTTCCGAATCGTAACTCCTTAATCAACTCGTTTAGATTCGTCCCAAAACCGACAAAAGAAAAAAACTGATTGTCCATCGGTCTCGAACAACGTTGAAAGTTCGAATCGAACGTCCATGATCATGGAAGTTCCTTATCGAAGCCCAACAGCCCCATTGGGCAGGAAAACAAGCGATAAAAAGACTGTCGGAAGGATAAAAACGAGCCGGCCAATCAACCTTCGTACGTCTAATACTTTCCTTTCTTCTTCTTCTACTTCTTCTTCTCTTTCTTCTTGTTGGTTCTCCGGTTCGTTTCCGAGACTTGGTTAAAAAAAGAAAAGGAAATCACTGTTCGACCATCGATCGAGGGTACCGAACCGGGAGGGCCAGGAAGATTTCGTGTATGAGAGAAAAGATCGCGACTGCGTGCAAGAACGATGATGTACAAAAGAAGCTTAAAGAAATCGTCAACGCGTGTGCGGTGTACCGGATGTAATAGCGGCGTGTCGAGAATCAAAGCAGTTTAATAAGGTAACGGGTAAAGACCCAGGAAAGAAGAAAGAAAAAACAAAAAGAGCAAATGTACGTGCGAATTTGTTTCCTTAGAACTGCTTTGCGCGGCAAATCTTTCATTTGAATCGCTACCTTTGTATCGTCGATATCGCTGCTACGATTAAGAATTGTAACACCTTTATCTTTTAACGTTACCCTTCGTTTCATTCGTTCATTGTACAAAGAGGAAAAGAAGAGAAGCGACAGCGAGTAAGTCGCGAGCTTCGAAGCGGATCATCCGTACGCGTCGATCCTAGAGCGAGGCGTTACGACGAGCGGAGGATGACGAGAGGGAATCGTGTTTCCCGGCCGCTTTTGCGATCGAAAAACAATTTTTAATTCGATGTGTGCACGAATATCGCTGAACGATCGATGGAAAACGCGGCAATCGAGGGACACGGATCGATCCGGCAGGGAATAGTTTCGGAGCGTTTCCATGCTCGACGGGGACGAGACTTTATTTTTATTGTTTTCGTAAACGTCCCTCTTTCCGCGTGCTCTGCGAGAGGGAAGAGAAATCGACGCTTCCGGGACCGTGTCCCCTTGCGACGCGATTCCCATCGATCTTTAAATAATTGTTGTCCGCCTAGAGATGATTTTTGCGTAAACGAATCGGCGCACGCTTCTTGAACTCGGCTAACGGAGCGACCGGGCCGGCCGCGCTTTGTAAATAATTAATTAATAAACAAATTTCTCATCGTGCTTGAGTGAGCTTGCTTTCACAACACCTTCAAAGTGTCACCAATTCGGCGCGCTCGATTTTAATCGTTTTTTAATTAGCAATCGTCGTCGCGACGTGAAAAGAAGAGCCTCGAGGGCTTGGGTAGTTGAATTTGTTGACGTCCGTCGATTATCGTCGGATTTTCTACGCCTCGAATCGATCTCGAGCATCGTTCAAGGTCGTAACGAATCGATTCGTCGTTTCAAAGTAGAGAAAATTCCTAATTAGGTGTTAATTAGCGACAGCGCCGGCCCATCCGCTCCGTAACGATGGCCGTTTCCCTTTGAACGACAGTAGCTTTCTCGATCGTAAATACTTGAGATAATTTGAAATTAATCACTCCGGGCTATCTTTGATCGTTAGCTGTCCCCGAATCGCTCGAGAATTGTTCGAAGTTTTCCTATGAAAGTATCCCCACGCTGTCGACGAAGCGCGACAGCTCGAAGACGCGCGGTCAATTCTCGAACATTGTGGTCGTGGGCCACTTTGGAATCGAAACAAAAATCGCCAAGCGGAATGGTTGAAAGGTGGTCAGGGAATGAAAGAAAGATCAAGGAGGTGGGCGATGGAGGAGCAGGGGTTGAAAGGGAGTCGGAAAAGAATATTGACAGAGAGTAAGAGTGAATGGGGAGATCGAATGGGTTGGAGGTATGTAAAATGGGAGAAAGAATGTGTATTTGTTACGCTGTTTGGCGGATACACGATGATAACACGTATACTCGTGTATTGCGAGCGTGTATGAACGGGAGAGAGAGAGAGAGAGAGAGAGAATGAACGGCACGAATCCGCCTCGCACCACTTTATTCCTCTTCATTCTTTTCTTTCCTCTCTTGGTGGCTCTTCTTATTAACACCGTAGCGTACTCTAAATATCGTTATTTTTTAAGAAGAATTACACGAAGATGAATCGAACGATATTAAAAAAATATATATATATATAAATCTATATATATATTTATTTTCTAAGATTATAATATATACAAATATATATATAAATATCATCTGTATGTATATTAAATTATGGATAATGCACAAAAATGTAATTATATGTACATGTATTTAATTATTAATATCTTGCTCTACATTCGAGAGGTGGTGAGTTTAAAAGAAAAAAAGAAAATGCGAGAAGCGTGAAAAGGGCACACTCGAGACGGGGGCCTGGGAAGGGATGAGAAGGGGAAAAGAGGTGAGAGGGAACGAAAGTGAGAGAGTGAAGAACGAGCTGCTTGTGTGCGACGCGATTGAGGGGGATGAAAGTGACACTCTTCGAGTTGACGATGGCCGGGTTGCGGAGAGGGGTTTTTCAAAGGGGGCGATGGGCTTGCGGCCGCTGTAACCTCATCTTTCATGAATAGCTTGTATTTCTGCTCAGTGCAAAATAAACGTACGTTCCTGTTGAAAAAAATGACAAAAAAAATGAACAAAATATCATCGCCTGTTTCGTCTTATTCTTTCGTCCCCTTGGAATCATTCAATCTCAAGAGAACCTGGTAAGTATAGAAAATTACAATTCATATTTTAAAGGGAAAATATTTCCATACTTCGGCTATAATTTTGACGATATTATTACTGTTCGTATTTATATGCTTGTTAATGTCTTTAATGCATGAGACTCAAGTTGGAAAGTAATTAAACTACCGTGTCCTTAATTGGATCCCAACAATTTAAATTTCACGATTTTCTGACGAAACATTCATATCCAGCATCTAAATATCATGTCGCAGCAGAGGAGGAACAATGACCGGCCGTTTCATGGATTATACACGAGGTGGTACAGTTTATACATTGAGAGATCGTGTGTCTAAAACTATAACAACGGTGAATGGTCGTCGCAGGAAGACGTTCACCGCGTTTTGTCATCGTAAAACGTTTTATGGGAAATTATAATGCGCCCTATCCCTCTTAAGGAGGGGGCTCTTAGATACGAGACTATTCCAGACGAAGTATAAAGAGGACGTTCGCCGCGCTTTTCATCCGATCGGTCCATAAACGACGTTTTACTATCCCTACACTTCCTTATTCTGTATCTTTTTTTTCCTTCTTCTTCAGTGCTCCCTCCCGGCCTCGGTCATTGCTACGATCCTGTTGGCCCTGTTCCACGGCGTTCCGGCACTTTGCAACGACGGCACGAATCGAGTTTCATCGCCGTGATCGTAGCTCGGCATGCCAGCCACGTGTACGTTTCTCCTTCGTTGATTTAATTAGGCTCGAAGTTAATAGGTCGCTGGAAGAACCGCTTCTGGGATATTAATTTTTTTTTTTTCGCCACGGCGATTCTGCACCTTCCTGGAACGATACTGCGGGCTACGTGATCGCTCGAAATGAAATTGGAAACTGTTGGCGGGGAAAAAGGTTCAGAGTATTAATCGATATCTCGGCTCGATTATCTTATTATTGGTAGAGGTTTCCGAGTGTGATAGCGATGTTAGTGAAAGGAAGATTGTATCGTGGCTGATAAGGCGCCTGTGGAAAGGCAACCGTACGTCGCGAGTGTCCGAAGATTGCCTATCATTAGGGTGCGGTGTGCCATTAACAAAATCTTAATATTAATAAAAAAATCTTAGAAAATCTTAAATATTAGAATCAACAAGAATTGCAAGAAAGAAAAAATAAATACAGTTTCGTACGATCATCTGGCATAGTTCTCTCGATGCTGTTTCATACCCGACATTTACCAATTAACCAATTGCGCTCCACTTAATTGCTTCCGCCCTAATAACCTCTTATTTACGTGGGATCGTGGAAAGCATTTCCGACTTGCACGCGTTTCCGAACGCGCCCGTACAGGGAACTTTTACATTCGCAGCTTTCCGTTTCCGGAATTACCACGAGTCGAAACTCGGTTTTAACCCTTGCCCAAGGGCGAAACGGGTTCCCGCCGCGATACGAGCCGAGATAAAGAGCAACGAGGAAATTCAGGGAACGACCCGCTTTGTAACGCTCTCGAATTCTAATGTAAAACGTTTCGGGGAAAATTTACAACTGTTCTTAGTCAACGTAAGAACCCCTTTTGTTTCCCCGACGAGAACACGTGGCCTATGAAACGTTTCGTTGAAAATATAGAGATGAATCATGAAAAAGAAGTGCTATCTAATTAATCTGTCGCACGCGATCGCTGGTAGACATTTTTGGACCGCTATCTTCGGAGGTGGAACCAGACGGAGCAGCCAGCTGTAAGAAAAATATAGCCCTTACTTGGCACGAAAAGCTAAAACCTTTAAACGTTTTCCTTCCTAAAGAGAAAGAAAGAAAAGTGGCTTCCGAGATGGTCTCGGTTAATCCAAACCACTTCGACTAATCTGGATACTCCCAGAAAGAATTACTGTTTCAAAAGGATTCGAAATGATTAAACGAAAAGAGCTTATGGTATTTACCTGAAAGATTGAAAGCAATGTCAGTGATATCAGTACCTAAATGAATGCGTATACAGTCTGCACAGTCAAATTGACACGATTAATCAAATGGTATCTAAACGTTAAGCGTAAGATAAACAAATCGACGAGTAGCATTATTCCTACGACTAATTATCAAACACCATGGCACTCGAATCCGACCATGCAGTGTCCCAGACGTCGAAGACCCACCGAGTGGACAGGGAGACGGATTCCCGAAGATCTCGATGGGGTGGGTGTTGGATGCCACAAACTCGCAGACGACCGAACCCCCGAGAGCGTTCCCAACCCCTACATCTGGCAGAATGAAATCGCAGACCTACCCTTCCAGCCGACCCCTCCACGTGAAGTCAGTGCGCTCTCAAGTGTCTCGACGGAATTTAATTCTGTCCGGGACCGGGCTCACCTAGTATGCAGTTATTTGATACCCGATATTTTCTTTTCCCATTGCCAGCCAACTTCGTCGTCGATCCTCCTACTATCAATTAGATTTTCCTTTTCGAGATGTTTATCCCTTTTCCCGAACCATTTCGTTCATTTTCAGCAACTAAAGGTGTTAAATATTTGTAACTTTAATGATTAAAAAATGTAGAATCTTGATTTACTAAAAGCAAAAGTATCGAATAGAATAGATTATCTTTTAAATTTCCACAGTGAGATAGACGAGGGTTAAAATATCCCATATTATCGCGTTAAGGGTCGACGACGTCCTCTTTCTTCATCAGTGTCCGAAACGTTAGAAGTTAATTCGCCAGAACGGGATTGAAGCAATGAAAAAATAGTGGCCATCGTAGTTGTAAGCAATTTCGTGGAACGGATCCTTAAAGCTGTCACGCCGAGGCGTTCCCGTGCCGTGGAGAATTTTCCAATTGCGTTCCTCCCTCGCGTTTCCAAAGCGGGGGTGAAGCGGAGAACGAGAGCGCCAAATTGTTAACCCAGTTACACACGGTGCAAGATACGGCGGACGAAACTAATGGACCTCTTCCCCCTTCGTCCGCAATCTTGTTGTTCGACCGCCCATAATCTAATAGCGCGCCCTCGTGTTTCCGCCCCTCGTTGCCCCGGCTTCGAGGCTCGTATTTTATCTCGAACGTCGTGTCCACTTATTCCTAACAATTGTCCGTGCGGTTTGGGCTCGTTCCTTCCTGCTCTGCGGTCTCGCTGACCAGATACCCGCGCGACTGCTTTTTCATTCTTCTCCACAATGAAATCGCCCCCGCTGTACAAACGATGGAATTCTCCTAGTACGCGAAACGAGAATTTTCAATTAATTTGACGGATGACTTTGTTCCCTCGAGTAAAATAGGGCAATCCTAACGAGGGATTGATTTAAGTTCAAATAGAATTCTTATGAGTTTAATCATTACATTTCTTGCTTATTCAAATTTATATTTTGGCAAGGAATATACTTTTCTGAAATTCAGATTTCAATTTAAATCATTCGTACTAAATCACGAAGTCCGTGATTCAAGGATAGTTTGTACGAAGTGCAGCGAGAACGCTGGCAAGTAGAATATGCACCGTCTGTGGTCAGACACGTCAGACGCCTGAGTACTACTTATCTCCGCGCGTCAGCGTCTACCGTAAATCGGTCCGTATGGGTACGAGTCTTAAAAAGAGCTTTTTAATTCGTTTGATTGGGAAAGGGTAAAATAGTGTTTCGTTATCTTCGATTGGAAACGACAACTCCATAAAACCATCGTCCCTGGAAACATAAATCCCGCACAAACCGCCGTTCAATTGTCCGCAGTTTACAAGGTTATCAATATTCGAGCTCTCGTTTGGTGCCCGCCGAAATCACCGAGCGTGTCCCGTGTTGTCGGAACGAGTCACGTACCGATGGCGATGCAATAAAAGCACGTAAAGCTCCCGTACGTCCCCTTGATCATTCCAAAGGATGAGACAGACACCGTGCGACCCGTGGGTCGTCTCCATCGCCCGTATTAACGCCCACCGCAAATAGAGTCGAGGTTGGAAGAGGTTGCGGTGTTCTGTGCTGGCCACGAATCACAATAGGGGCTGATCAGTCCTCGGTTCTCGGCGGCGGCCGGGCAAGACGGGGGTCGGGGAGAATATGGTGCGAGAAGTTGTCAGGGTTCGATGTATCAAGCCGAAAGTTTGATAGCCCCGAAGGCTTTGCCGGCCAAGTTACTTCCATGGAACGTGACCCCGCCACGGTATCCTACGGACCGCCGAAAACCGCGTATCTCCGTCCACCCTGCTACGCCATCGTCCTTCTCCAACACCCTGAAACAAGCTTCCCTCCGAGGCTGTACGTGATCGACTTCGTTCCCTTCCATGCGAGCACCCACACACGCCTCGGTTGCCACGGTGCTTCGTTGCCTTGGAAAATATTATTGCCATCCGTTCCAGGATACAAAATTCCTGGATCTTCTCATCTGTGTGTGTTGGAACGTTGTTTTCTCGCGTCACTTTCTTCGTTGATCCGGGAGCTTAGTAGGTCGTCGTTCAA
Source organism: Anthidium xuezhongi (assembly GCA_022405125.1). NCBI lineage: Eukaryota > Metazoa > Arthropoda > Insecta > Hymenoptera > Megachilidae > Anthidium > Anthidium xuezhongi. The sequence continues at coordinate 9,004,897 of CM039642.1, read as the reverse complement.
CGTGGCGATGTGTGCACGGATAAATTGGATAATTCGGTGATTCCGTGATTCATCGATCGGAAAAGGTTCTCGGAGGGAAGGGATTTGGAATTGATTCGATTTTTGCCCGTCCCGCTTTCGACCGCTTCCAGCCTCGGGAATTATGTATGAGATCGGCGGGAACCTAAGATGACCCGGCCTCTTGTAAATCTGCAATTAGATTGAGGTTTTGGTAAGTTTCGCCGGATCGGGAACGCTTTGTATTTGGTGGCCGTGATTTTCGAGTAGTTAGTATCGAGTTTCACGGGTTTGGGAGATTACTACTTCGGAGTTCGCTCGTTCCGGGTACCATTGTCGGCTTGTACAACCACGATATAGTTTCGTAACATCGGATCTTACGAATTCGGCATTATCGGTATAGAATTATATCGATTTAACGTAACGTTGTAATGTAACATTGAAGAGCGAGCGGTGGCAGGATAAAGCAACTTCTTGCCTCTTGTCATTTTTTCAAACGACGTCCTCGCGCGTGGTTAAGAAAGAAAAATTCCACGTTTCAGAAGGGCTGGCTGAGTCTCGCAACGTTAGGAAAGCCTCCCTTAGGGTAGCATCTGCCGTCTTCTCCTTAATATAATTCCCAGCGAAGAGCTGCACGCCTGTTCGTAATGCAGCCTCGGCGGTTGGGACGCATAAAAAATCCAGAAAGCTGTCGCTGCGATACGCTGAAAGCTCGCTACCCTGAAGGGACAAAACGCACTCCGGCTTGCCGTGTTGTCGCATACTCTTTGGGGTTACAAATTATTTTTTCATACCGAGGATGCTCCGAAAGCTGAAACGCGACACTCTAGCGATACTTTCTTACGAATCACGTTCCTTAACGAAACATTTCTTAGAATATAATACTCCGTTTAATTTTTAATATAAAGGGTTAATTCAAGAGCTAGAGGTTTAAAGTTAGTGATTCGCTGGTAGTTCCTACAACCTATTTCGTGAAAATTACGAGAAAAATTTCATTCAGTCTCGAGCACAGTAAAAATTGATACATCGAGCCATAAAGCCGCGGGGATAGTCCGGGAATGAAACTCGTCCGGATACGATGTAGCCAATTACTCGTCGCGCAAGCGGCGCTTTATCGCGCGCATAAAACGATATCGAGATCTCGTCTCGTCCTTCGTCGCGGATAGATTAACCCGCGCCTCGCGAATCACGTAGGAAAAGTTTGTTGGTCGCGCGATCAGAAATCGGTAAGACGTTGTAAAACGTGGAAACGATGGCGGAACATCGGTTCCAGCCGGCACGGAAACGAAATCGATCAGGCAGGAAGCCGTAGACAAAGGCGGCCATCGAATTTACGAGGGTTGGAACGCGGTCGCTAGCCGTAAAATACAATTTTGCTAATCCGAATTCCGCGACGTGGTCACAAATCCGTGGTTTAATGTATCGGAAGTATCAGACAAACGAACTTTTGCGCTTTAAGACCGCCGTTATAGAGTCGGACTACGTGCTCCCGTTAACGCGACTTTCCTCTTTCGTTTTCCCCCTCCTATTCCCTACCCCTCACTATTAGCACCTTGAGCAAAGAGTTTACGATACGAACAAAATTTTCAATCTCTTCTCAGGATTTTTGAAATAACTCGAGTTTGTAAAATAATAATTTGACTTCGACCAGTTAACGATCTACGTTACACAGGTAATTTTGATACATTATCCGTATAGTTTGATTAAACCATCGGTCAAGAGGTATTCTGCATCTTTTGGCTGGGGATCTCGATTATACGATGACAAATATTTGCATGTGACCTAACGTCCAGTCAAATGCCCTTCACGTTGACGAAGGCAGAACAAGGGATGGCCACTTTACACCGGAATAAACAGTGGACGGACCTGGTTTACAAGATCTCGACCGGCTTCCTCTCGAGAGAGTCTGGCCGGCTCCTCGAGCTCGTGTTAAATATGCATACGCCCTGACAGTAAATTGAATATTTTGTCCTCCCCCGTTTCAATTCATACCGCGTAACGAACAAACGTTTCCGTGTAGCCGCGTCGCAGCTAGTTACGATTACATCGTTTCATGAATTTTTGATTTTCTCGATCAAACTCGATCCAGAGTATTTACGATCAAATGTGGAGCAACGTTGAACTGGGTCAAGATCTCATTAATAATCATACTTCATGAAATTACTTAGCGTTACACAGGTGTTCAGCCCCTTTAATCCCGAGATGAGTATTAACACGTAATTTCGACGTAGGGTGTAGTTTGCTTTCGGGATAAATTTTCAAAGATATTCATAACTTCTCGAAAACTTATTCGCCGAATTATATCCGGGATTATATGGGGAGGAAAAATAATCAACGATGAATTTCTCTACAAAAAGAATTTGTATACGCTGTCTTCAACATTTTTGAGTTTTATAAAAAGGGAAGTTTATCCGTATACTCTGAAGCCCCCGTCTCACTCACTGACTCACTGACTCGCTCGTAGAAATATTTGGGGTGAACGTAGCAAGATACAAGCATGCGGTTATTTTAAAGCTATTTAGTATGTCCCCAAAGGATCTGAAAAATTGCCAGAACCATCGTAACTCCTCCTTGGAATTTTCCACGAGCAATCTTCCAGTATGGACGTTCCATATTGATCGAAGGATCGAAGGATCGCTAATGGGGCTACTTTATCTGGAGCTCTATAGTTTTTCTAACTATTAAGGTTAGCCAGGACTTCAAAAACGAATTCCAGGGTCTCCGGAATCTCTTGCAATCTCCTGGAAAAGTATATTTATCTAATCTTCGAATTAAAAAATTTTCTAATTAAGACTAGGAACACCTGTCTATTATTTGCAGCAAACATCGAGAAACGAGGTCAATCTTTACCATCAAATTTGGAATGAACGGAAGCGGCAATCGAATGGGTTAACGAAGAAGCCTCATCTATCAGGATACCGATCTTCGTTACCGGAAGACGTTGGTCCACGACGGATGGTATGCTTACGGAAAGGCTGAAGGGAATTGGTAGCAATGGAGGGGTAGGGGAGGGACGCGGATCGGGGGCTTAGATTGGCTTTGCATAGTTTCGCGTGTCGGGAGTTGAGTTATAATTACCTTAGCGCCTGTAACAGGAGCGCCGGTACAGCGATGGCTAACGCGACTACAGGATAATAAATTAATGCGGCACGTCGCGTAAATGTAATACGAGCCTAACTATCTACTCCGCCCTAAGAGCGTGTCGTTGTGAACGATGATCCCGCGAAGGTGCAGACTTCCCCTCATCGCCCCTCCGTACGATTTTTAGCCACCCTTCCACGTCGGTGTCGTCTTCTTCGTTTACTCGCTGTCTCGTAATTAACGCGAAACTGTGTGAACCTACAGCGGGTTGAGTAATGTTTGATTCTTTGTGTAATTGGATCCTGTCTTGGCGGTCATTAACTACATCGAACAGGTGTACTCGAACAGGAATTCGTTTCGTAAGGGTTGCGATTATCAAACAAAATATTATAATTGCAATAAGTTTATTTCATTTTGATTGGTTTTTAAATTTCATTTCCTGTAAATAGAATTTCGAGCAGACATTCATAATTCGTAGTCAGGTATTCGAATATAAGATCCCTTGAACAGAATCGTAAGCAGAAGATTAACAGAGGCCCAAGAAAACACCAGTTTAAAGACAGAGAGACTCCGTGACACGACGACCCTCATTATTCCCTCTCTATTTGACCCCTTAATCATTCAGCAGCACACACCGTTTCAACGAGTCTCTTTCAGACCCTGCTCGCATCGCCAAGTACTTAAGAGCTTTTAATTAGAATCGTCGCACTGCTCCACTTTTTCGAGCATGCAGACACGGATTGTTTCCGCAGCTGCGTTCGATTATGCATTTTTCGATCCGGCAAACTAGGTAATTCGATCCTTGCCAAAAGTTTCGTTCCTCGAAATAAAATATTCTATCGTTTCGAATTCGTACGAAAGCCAATTGTAGCGACGCGACTCGCGCTTAAAACTCGCCGGTATGCAAACGCTCGGACTTCCCTAAGCTCGTATGCAAATGCACTCGCGGAAGCGTGTAAATGCACGTGATACGCGAAGGCACCCGGACCCCGTATAAATTGTACACGTATTTACAAGGCGGACTCGAAAGCGAATCTAAACCGCGCGCAGAAACGCGCGGAATCCGCGCCGCGTGTTTTGTGCCCGCTCGGGGGTTATCCCCACGGCCACGGACCCTCCTCACCCCCCCGGCCTTTATTATGTTTATGAGCGACTACACCGATGTAAATGCAAATCGGCCCGGCTGATGGCGGAAGGGTCTGAAGTCGTTAGCGAAAGATTTCCGGTCTCTTTAACCCCGCGGTGATATCTAATTTGTTATTCGTCCGCTCGACGATATCGTACCTCGCCTGGTGCCACGGCCAAGTTAATACCACTGAACATCGACGTCATCCTTCCAACATTTATGGCCGTCGCAGACTGATTCACCCCTTGTAAATCGTGGCTGCTCCGTAATATCGCCTAGCTGGATTTTCCGTGCGGACGAGCTTGAATTTAAGGAGTATCTTTCTGTCCTCTCGATGCGATTTAATTTCTTCAACATATTCACCGTGATAAATAATAAATAGAAAAATAAATAGAAAGCAAGAGTTACTCTTCTAAATTTTAATTAATTTCAAGTCATAAAGCGATAAAACTTATCTCGCTATTTCATAGCTGTTGAAAACGATATCACATGGGATATCGCTGAAGGTTTTGTTTTTTCTAACACTTTGGATAAGCGAACGCAAAACAGTGGTATCGTAATACCATTTTCCCCGCGTTATTCTTGCCAAGAAGCACTACACCTTTGAGGTATCCCCCGTATCACTCACCGAAGGCACTTGAATCCTTTACAAAGGCAACATTAATATCCTCGCGATATTACTTTACGGAAGCTTAATAAAATTACTAGGAAATGCGTGGATACGCGTGTCTTCGTGTTTCCGCGCGGAAGCACCGTCTCGGGGGCCATATTAGCTGCGCGCAAAGCGGAGGGCGCTCCCGGCTCGACTTTCAAGGGAGACAGGGAGAGAGCGTCGTAACCGAAGGATCGTGACCGTGTTAAAGAAAGAAAAGCTAGCCTGGATACTTGTGGCGCAATAAAGTTCATTCAACGTTGCTCGTTGCTCGCATTCCTGGGTTAAAAACGGGGCCCCATTACCGCGAAACTCGCGCGTCCTATTTAGAGGTAAACGTACGACGTACGAGAGGCGAACGTTCGTTACGTTTTCACGTACGTACGTGGTGTACGTGCTGTTAGAATGCTTGAAATTATCTGAACCACTGCGCTTAACCCGCAAAATACAGGTCACTAACAAAAAGCGCAGGACCGCATGATTTATCGTTCGCCTCTTGTAGTACACTCGGGACAAGTTGATGTGTAGCAATGCATACGGTTCGCCATTTAATCCCAAATAACCTTTTGCGTGTCTCGTGCTCGAAAGTACGACTTTGACGTATTAAAAATACGTACCAAAGGTACACTTTTAAACTGGAAATCATATTTCGCGGTGGTATTATATTAGCTTGAAAAATAAATTCACCACTTCGTTTTGCGTTAAAATTATTTGAATTCTATCGCAAAGGAAGTTGTTATTTATTGAATATTGTTAAATAATTCTGCAGGGAAAACTAATATTTGGAAAAAAGCTTTTGATTTGTAGTAATATGCATTGTAATGTATATTTTTGTTGAAATTGATATTTGGAAATGTAATATTCAAAGGTAAATTATTACAGTCACGAAGTGAAGTTTTTCGAATGAGAAATTCTCCTTTTTCCAACGAATCGTGCCATGATAATGAGCAACGTTCTTAATTAGTCAGCGAGGGAGGGGCAGATAAGATAAGAAAGTTGCGATCTTGGCAACAATCTAGCCTATTTAGCCATCGACTTTACCTTTTTTCCCCTGTAATTTTCTTGCTCATCTTATTCATGAAGGCTTTACGGATGGTCCAGGAGTTTCCTGTTAAATCAGCCAAAATCCTCGTTGTTTTACAGCGTGGAATATTAATGATTTCCTTTTTTCTAACCGAGTGCTCTGGCAGCCGGCAGGGGGTGGCTATCATTAATATTACGCTGTTGTCCATGGCAACGTGCCATGGAAATAGCATTGGTGTTTGAGAATCTTAGCCGAGAGGGGGAGGGTTGGCAGGGGCATTGATTTTGCGATACCTGACGTTGTCGAAAATCCATTCTCTCGATTTGACTTGCAAAGATCGGATTACTAGCCGCAAGATGGCGGTTCCCCTGACGTCAACGTAAGTCCTTCGCAGTCAAGATTATTTGCACAAGAAACTTCTTAATATTGTTAAGCTACATCGCGCGACACTTGCTACCCTATTAATGCTGATAAATTACAAACAGAACTTTGTTAAACTGTAATCCAATTATCAAGCGCAAATCCCGTAATCGTGTAAACAGAAAAATGCATTTCCTAAATTATAAATTAATTTATTATTCTTAAACAAATACGAAACGTTTCTAAGCAAAGGCAAGCGTTGCATTTAGAATTCTAAGCCAGGGTACTTAGCAGCGAAACATCCAATTCTCCATTGATTAGATTCAACAGATAACATCCACCTCGATAAAACAAAAAGCGAAACGCTTCTGTCCTCCTCAGTTTCCCGAGTAATAGTTCGCGGAACGATATTCTCCATACAATTCACTTGTTTATGCATGCAACAACTCGGCGAAAACATTAGGGCGGGAGAGGGGGGACGGAAAGGGAAGTCAGACGGAGGGGAAAGTAGTAAAAGTCGATTGCGATCAGACCCATTAACCGTCTGGAAGCGTTTCTGGTCCTCGCAGATCGGTCCCGGGCTCCATTAGAGGAGACAGTAAAATGTCAGGAGATTAGAATCGACCTTGGGTCCCGGCGCTCGTAAACTCTCCGGAGTCGCGAATTTATGTACACGCGTGGTACGAAGTTATCTCGAATCACCGTGCGCGAAACTTTATCGCCCTCGTGAACGCAACAGAGGGCGGAAGTCGGTGAATCGCGAAACTATCGCGTTAAGAATTAATTACCAGGCATCGCGGCTCTCGGTGATTCATTAACACGACCCCCTCCCGCCAACCGCGCCGCGTGCGAGTTTTCGCGATAAACAATGGGATCGAGCGGCAACTTGGCCGAAGAGAAATAAACGAATACCGGCAAGCACTTTTTTCCACCCCCTGTAACGCAAGAATCCGCCCCTCTTTTTTTTTTGTTTTGTTTTTCATTCATTCATTCTCTTTTTATTGCGATCGTTCGTCCATGAAAACATGTTTGCAGCGGAACGTTGCTAATTCCTCTTAAACGGTTTTCATTCGTTTCAATGCAGAGCGAAAAAAAAAAGAGGAGGAAACAAAGGGAGGGAAAAAAATTGGTCGTGGTTGAAATTCCATGGATATTCCCCAGTTTCCCCGACGGAATTTATTTACAGTGCTCCATTACAAAATTGAGTTTCGGTTATTTCTCGCTTGACAATGGGTGATCGCGTGCCTGGATGCGAGCTTCCAGCGAGCAGAAGTTATCGTTAATCGATATTCGGTAGGAGGGCACTTCATCTTCCCTCGTGTTCTGGTGGAACTTGCGAATTTCATCAACGCGCATCGACTCGTCTTAATTCTGTAATTAACTCGCTGTGCTCGATCGTAACTTCGATCCACTTTGTTCTGTTCGCCGGTGTCGTACGACTGAAGGGGACAAACAGCGTTCGAACAAGAAACACGATACTCTCGACGGTATAATGGTATTAAGATAACTATCGGATCGATATTTTTATACACGTAATCACCTTTGTCCAATTAATAATCGTAAGTCCTTTTCAAGGATTTTAAACGGTTCTACGTTTTACAGCCAAAGTACCGAGCAATGAAACTTTCTTTCTGACCCACTCGACGAAGAAATCTGAAACCAATTTATACTTTAAAATAAAATTATAGACTCAAGGCTTTCGCGGCTGTATTGAGAAACTGAGAAAAGTGTGCTTCAGATGGGGTCGAAGCTGTCGTCCTTTGGCTATTTTAGAATTTCAAAAGTGGCAACGAAAGTAAAATTTATTATCATTCTCGAACAGCTTGATCACGAACGGCGCGTATAATACCGTTAAAATACACACGCACTCAATCAGCGCGGAACGTGCAAATCGGTGATTTCACACCCACGGATTATCAGGATCCAATGGGCTTCAGGATATTGCGGCGGAAACACGGAAACGCGTAAACGTATCGACGTTATCCCTCACTTCGATTCGCCTCGTTCGCCACCGAATAAACGGCGTGCCACCATTCTCATCAGCCCTCTGTATCGTGTTGGACGATCGCTCGTCCGTGTCGTTTCGTCTCCTCAGTCTGCTCGATCGATCCCCGATCCCCGTTTCTTGCGCTTCCTCTTCACAAATTGCCATTTTAAATATCTTAAGAAACTTGACTTCGACTTCAAGATGATGATATAACAAATGAAAGAACATATTTCTTAAATCTCTTGTTTAAATAAAATATTCCATTTCACGAAAATTCCCGTCAATATTTCCTCTGGAAGAGAATCAATGCTCTCCTCTCGCGAAACGCTGTCGTTTTCTCGCTCGATCCCCTCGGCGGTCGGCTGGCCAGGCGAGAATGATGTCCGCAAAAGCGTCCAGCTTGTGACACGATCGCCGTTTCACGGAATCAAAGGCGGCCGTTGGAAGTTCGTTGAACAGCCACCGTGAACCTTTCGCTTCGTCCACGGCCGCTGACAGTTGTTTTCCCAAAAGCATCGACGTCCGGCACGGACGGGAAATTGAATTTCTACCGCCACATGACGCGAGCCTGCTGCTTTCATCCGGCGCCGAAGCGCGGCTACGCTTTTCCCTGGCGGAAACCGAGGGTGGGAGGGGAAAAAGTAGCCGAAGAAGTCGCGGAATACGCGAGAGACCGCCTGTTCCCGACCCCTCCGGAAAGGGCAGGCCAGGAATGGGGAATGGATCGCCGACACGCGTACAATTTCCCCTTCGATGTTACGTTATTATTAGTGTGCTTGAAAATTTCATGTCCAATACCAGCCTGTTCGATCGTGTCCCCGGAATATTACTATTTTCTGTATTAAAAGTTTCTTCAATTTTAAATACAAGGTTTTTGTTTAAATTATTTCACGAATTTCCTGTGTGATAATAAAATTTGAAATTTGTAACACATTGACAGAGGTTTAATCCGAGCAATATGTAGTCGGGGACTTCGAGAGTTTATCTTGATGGGAGGTTAACAGTGCTAATCGATTAAATTGAAGTTCTGTATAACAATACACACGTTAGACCAGAAATTCCTATAGCCACGGCTCGAGTTTTAGTACACAGGGATGCAACTGGTGGTGATAGACAGGCTGAACAGCGAGCAACAGATCGCTGGAAGAAGATGAAACGTTATGCACGTCGAAAGATAATATTTTGTTCGCCGATTCTCAACCTAATGTGCACCTGTTGGTATTGTCTTATATTTTAAAATTGCGATAAAATTTCAAGGCACGATACTTCAGTTTGTCATAATAACAAAAATATTGAATGTTTTAATTAACAAATTTTCATCCCTGACATCTCTAAATTTAATTATTTGATTGAATTTTTATGAAATCAATAAACTTCGAAACGGTGCACACCGTGAAGCTCTCAGAGCTTTTAATTTTCGAGCGAGAGCTAATTGATTCGAATCGTCCTGCCCTTCTCAAATATTGAAACGCAATTAGAGTTGGTCGTGGTTAAAGTTTCGGCCCGATGAATTAACTAGCCAGCATTTTTCCCTGTATACAAGCGAGTAATCGAGTTACGAGTTACTTGCGGCCGGCGTCTTCGAGTTCACGCGAGTGCATCGCCGGTGCCAGGAACTTTAGTCGTTTACATCGGGTAGCATGCACAGGGTGCAACTAGTGGTGATGGACGGGAAGGAGAAACAGAGGGAAAGGGAGAGAAATCGGAAATCTATGTAGAGAGTCCTACTCGACCATCGAGTTGCCGTCTTCGAGTTCGACGAGACATGAACGCTGAAATAATGTTATCTGCATTGATTTTTTGGGGGGGAAACGTGTACTCGAAAGATTCTGCAAAATCGATAAAAACTTTAATCTTTCAAAATACAGTCTTCAAGCAATGATATTTCTAATATGTTAAATTTAATCGCACGCGAGCATAGAACGATAAGTGTATCTTATCTATTTAGCGGAATTTTCTAGAATAGTATAGTTGGTCATTAACTATATTTGTTTCGAGGAAGTCGTAAAATGAATTAGTCCATAAACTCTGAGGAGGTTATTTTACGATCCTCGACACTTCACGGTCGCCGGGTAACCAAGTATCGTGTCGTAAAATTAATTCGTTTGTCTATTGGCTAAATTATTCACACCCACGGAACATTGTCGATAGACCCAACCCTTAATTTACAATTTGCAAAACATCCAATAATAATAATTTTAAAACGCGTTAACAAGATCGAATTGCCAGAGAGATATACGAAAAACTGAAATCGGTGTTTATGCAAGATTATTATTTCGATCCATTGATAATTTGTACTTTAACGAGCGGGTCGGCAAAACAACGGATTAAATAAAGCAGAATATTACTGTTTGAATCGCCGCATCGAGCATAGCTCATTAATGGCATCGGCTCCGCGTGATCGATCCGTTTGCCATTTACAAATTAATTATCCGCTTCTGAGGCCGTTTGCGAAATTACAGCGGCCGCGTACGGGGGCTAACGGTGATCGAAGTAACGTGTATTAGGGGGGGTTGGAAATGAGAGCGCGCCCGATCGCGTATTCACCGCTTGTTCCGTTTGTTTTCTCGGCACGACTCGACACAAATTAACCCTCCACCGCGCCCGTGGAGCGGACGAGGCATAATTTCGACGATGAAACGGACACTCCGGTTCGCGTTTCCCGGGGACGTATCTCAGATATCCGAGCAAATTCTCCGTCGTCACCCTTCGACAGGGAGACCTGCCGGGGTTTCCTCGAGGACGATATAGTTTTAATTGGTTTAGCAGTGTTCACTGTCTGCTGTCGCGACGCTGACGATGACAAATAGCCCGCGCGCACCCCACGCGGCATCCACGAGACCCTGAAAAGGAAGCTGAAAACGTGAGGGGATATTTAGAGGGTTATGACTACCTTTTTCCTTGTTTTCGCTCGATTCAACCCTCGCCCCAATTGGCAAGAGGTTAATTATACGCTTCAAGTTCAGGACACGACGTTGTTCATCGTTTTTACATCGAGCTGTGCAGCTTATTAGCGGTCGTTTAAGATGAAACCACCTACAGTGCCGAGTCAACCCTTTCGTTTCTGCTATAAATATATTTTTTTACCAGAAATTAAAAAATTAGAATATTAGATTTTTAGAAGTTTTCTATGTATTCAGAAACTTTGGAATGTTTCGGTCGGAAAAGCTTGAATCGCGTCGGGGCTGTTTGATCATTTCGAAACCCTAAAATTTGGAAACAATCGGTGTCACTTTTCAAAATGGAAAAAACGCGTCCCTCCTGTCGGCGTGTCGGCCGAGGGGTGAAAAATAATAGAGTAGATGAAAAAGGAAGAAATAAAAAAGGCAATTGGAATCGGTGTTTACAGAAAGGTTCGACTGCACTTGCCAACCGCGTCATCGAATATTAAAGCGAGTGTCAATAACAGTACAACGAGGTATCAACGAAACGATTCTGCTCCGGGATTTTATGCTGCCCCACTGTTTTGACAGTCTATAAATAAACGAATACTCCATACGATTCGACGTGATATGTTTAAACGATTTTTTCAGCCGGTTGCCATTTAAAGCGTAAGATTATTCCATTGATTTTTATATAAGTTTCGACGAAATTCGTATCTACTTCTACAATGAGCACACTGTTCCATTAAGTGGATAATTACGTCTACGTCTATTTTTTGCTCTAATCGTTCTGTAACAAGAATAGATCTTCTCCAGCGGCAACGTAAACGCCTATTTACGGTCCCTTTTTCTCATTATTCTACCTTCGATTGATGGCCGTTAACGAAGATACGCGAAGAACGAACCGTGAAAAATTAGAGACTCGTGTGTGTTGTTCGAACGATCGTAGAACGATCCTTCTCATCAGATGTGAAAAAAGACATATATATATAGAGAGAGAGACAAGAGTCCGTAGCTTTCATAGCAAAGTCTAACGGTCGAACAAAAAAGAAGAGAGAGGGGTGGGGAGAAAAAAATGAAGGAAAAGAAAGAGAAGATAGTCGATTGCATCGAGGGACGAAAATAAAAGGAGAACCGCTTGTTTGTCCCGCCTTTCTTCCGTTTAACGAACTTTTCCTACGTTCTCTGTTTGCGCGAGCGCGAGCTTATTTAATTTCCACGCTGCTCGTCCAATCGCGGACGCTCGGTCCCGGGGCCGCGCTGGAATTGAAACTAGAAAGAAGGAAAAACGGCCCGGTAATTCGATTTCGTCGAGCGTCGAACAAAATACATTGTCCTCGGACGGTTACCTTGTCGACTGCACAAGCATCATATCTATTTCGATGTTTGTCCCTTCCCTTTGTTCCTCATTCCGACGGCGTATCGGTTTCCACGGCTGTCTGCTCACGGCGTTCAGGCATTTTCACGAGGAAAGATTGAGGAGACACGATCAGCAACGACGTTCCACGGAATCGTTTTCCCCTTTACCGTAAAAGAGACGGAACGCGACGGAGTGTGTATATCTTGTTTTCCTTCGGTTAAGTGCTTTAAGGATCTTTTTTTTTCGGAAAGGAGTAAACGCTGCGAACAGATTGGGAAAAAATATTGCACGAATTAATTAGATTATACATTTGATAAATCCGGTGGGCCTTAAATGCAATAATTTTGCAATATCGTAGCAGGCTACTTGTATATCCATTTTCTTCTATCAACGAACACATAACCGATCTCCCGTTGAGGGATCAACGTAATATCGATCCTCGGTTTTGTTTCCGTGCAATCGCAAAAACAAAGGATCATCTCTAGCCCTTTGCATTTCCTTTTATTTTTCTTTTTTTTTTACGATACGTTCGTGAAATGGAAATCGATGATATCGGGCGACGTTTTCTTTCATTGCAAAACAGAAAAAAGGCTCGATAAGCCAGCTTTATCGAATTTCGCTGTTTCGATTGCAGAACAGATCAAAATAAATATTTTTGTTATTGATTCTGCGCCCTGTCATCTGGTCGATGATTTCGTAATCTAAAGTACCGCTTAACTGTGAAATTAATTCCGAGATAACATTATTCTTTAACATTTATTCTTTCTTGTACGTAATCAGCTGATTACATAATTATTCTTCGTTAATACTGGCAAGAAATTTCCATACTTGATTCATAGACTTCTATTTTCCTTGGATAAGTGCAAACATCAAACATCTCGTTTGGACGGAACTGGACACGAATGTTTCATCTTACGGCATCGTGATCGACGCGATTATTTGCAAACGATGTCCGACAAGCCGGCTAGTACTCGTTCGGCGGACAATTAACACGATATTAGCAACTCTTTAATCCTTGCCCGGTCTGAGAGTCGAGCCGTTGGTTCGTGTCGAGATTAATAATGCAACCTTAGCAGTCTCTTCTGCTACTTTTCCCTGCCCCGTCGCCATCGACGAAACTTCGCCTTTCGATGATCCCTCTCTTGCTCGTTGCCATTAATTATGCTCAGCCGACTTCCGTTTATTGCTTTACCGTCGACGAGGAATAAAATAAGAGGAAAGAGGCGTAACGAGCAGGTCCCGGCAGCCGAGAGTTCGCTACGATTTCGTCGCACGCCGAAAGAAAGTGGAAAACTTTCATGTTCGTTCGTTCCCTGGCTGCAATTGTTTCCTAAAATGATAAGTATCGTTGTTAATCGTAAAATCTGTCGATTGTGCTGATTCATGATAAAATTTTCTCTCGAAAACGTTATCGGCGAGGCAATTCGATAATTCCCATTTACTTTATGGGAAGATATTGTTATTCATGCGATATCATTTTCCAAAGTAAATCGAAACGAATCGCGCAGGATTGGCCGGGTTCTTGAGAGACGAGGAATCGGGCAAATAGCCGAAGGTTGCTCGAATTACCAGGAATTAAGGGTAAACAGGAAGGGTAAAGGATATCGGGGAAAGTTTCGTCTCTGCGATTCAGGCTGAGCCTCGTAGCGAGACTTAACTTCTTTTCGCGTCCGCCGTCGCAACGAAAGACTCTGTTGGGCGAGATTTGTCCCACGGGCTGGCCAACCTTCGAGACGCCTAACTCGAGACTTTTGCATCCTAATTGGATGATCCGAGTTCGAAAGTTTCGAGCGTGCTACCGGGAGACAGAAAGCGCCACTTTCTTGTATCCTCCTCGAGCTGTTTCGAATGGCTTTCGACGTTCATCTCCCCTTGAAACTTTTCGATTCCTTTTAAGAAGGAAATAAAACGGCTTCCATCATAGCGCTCCGCACTTATTCAGCCAATTTTGCATACCTTTCAAATAGAACTAACTGTGCATACCTCCGTTCCTCCACGAAATCTTTTCCATTCGAACTCGTTACGATAGAACATTTTAACAATTCCTGCTCCTACATTCCTTTATTATTTTCTTTTCAAAAAATCACCTATGTGATTCTGGAACCCTTAATTATTATAAAATTCTAACGAAAACTATATATTCTACAAATTGGCGTATATTATAACGTACCATTTTTCTTCCAACAATTTGCTAGCGAAAATGAAATTCATCGTACAATTTACATCCTGATATTACTACGTACACGTTTCCCAAACGTCCAACATTATAATCTCCTTTCACAAGCATGAAAAAGCTTGAGGTGTGCAGGATCAAGCCCTCCATCCGGAATGTAATCCCTTTTTCTCCGTTCTCAAATATCCCAATGAAGTTTCAGCCTCTCTGATTTACATTTTCCCTGTCCCGTCCATTAAAATCGAGTCGGAAGCAGGAAAGAGGACGAGAGGAGGGCTCGTATCCCGGTTCATCAACGAATGCATCCTCGTGTCGCGTGTTTCACCTTCCAGCTGGAACATTCGCGCGTGTCACCGCCCCGCGGTACAGCCGTGTCACCTGCTCGCGCTCTCTACTTTACATGCTTATTCCGGTTTCAGCTTATAATACCAGGATTCTGTCGCTATGTGTGGGTGTACGCGCGCGAGCGCGAGCATACTACCATCGTGGCTGATTTGCATAACACGTGGCTGTTTACAGATTCGTCCGCACCCCGCTGGATCTCTTTCTATCGGGATCAGAAAAGCGGAGGACGAGACGTCGCTGAACGGATTACGTGATTATTAATAACTCGTCCCACGGGGATTTCAGGCTGGATTTTCATGGAGTTTGTGCCTTTCTGACGTCTCGGTTGAAAATAAACGAATTATAGAAAGCAAACTATCCTATGTATAAGCTATAAGTTCCATTAAGTAATATAGGGGTGCGTCTCTAAAATAAAGGAATAGTAAAAAATGAATGTTCTGAACTACGACGCGGTTAAAACACGAAACCTGTATACCATCTGCGGCATAATACATTGTAGCAGACTTTATATTAAGGAAGATTGAACGCGATTAGAGCGTGGCGTTTATGTTTTACGCTAAAAGCGAAGCAAACTCCGCGATTCTGCTTCATCCACCGCAAGAACATTGCGCCCCGAATTAATGTCCCTGTGATAATAACGATCGCCGCCCCTAATAAATAATTACCGGTTCTGCCCCGTTGCTGCCGCGAACTACTTATCTGGCCGCTCGTAAAATCGCCGGACAAAAACCGGGAATCTTTCTCTGGACCGCGTTCACGGTGGCCGTCGCTCCGAATACGCGAAAAGAAGCCTGGACGGCGGGGGGTAATTGCAATGCATTGCGGTGGAATTTGAATGCCCGGGGGGACAAGAAACTCGCGGGTAAGTTCTTTACAGTCGCGTGGCGCGACCTCGTATTCGACACGAGGTCGAGAACGGGGAACAAAAGGAGGGGAAAGTCGTCGGATATCATCCGGTGGCTTTCCTTGCCGTCGATTTATGCGGTGTTAAATATTCCCGGGCGGGCGAAATCCGTTTCCCCTCGCGCGTGTACCGGCAACCGAGCCGTATAAAACAACTCGGAAAGAGAGCACTCTCAATTAGCTCCGTTAAAGCTGTAAGTTATGCTCGCCCGCCGCTGCTCGACCCGAAGAAAACTTTTTGACTGATTTACGAACCCCTTGCTCTTTGCGGGCTTACCAAATAGCTGTTGCGCCCGTCGAAGCCGCTGGGACAATGATTTACGCTTCCTTGAGAGCACAGCCCCGACTTCGTTACGCGAAAATCGAGCTGGGAACTATTTTTCTAGCACGAAAATCATTTTCGACGATGCTTCTAAATCATATACATAGATATTTCGATATTTCATTCGACTGAATCTGTAGCGACACTGAACCGTAAGTAGTTCGAGTACTTCGATGGTCAGACAAGTAGTGGTACAAAACTAGCACCTTAAAAATTGATTTCTACAATTTAATTTAATCATCATTTGACAAAGTTTTATTATTGTTTCTTCTACAATTAAAAAAAAAACAATTGTTTAAACCAAATCTATCTCCAGACTTGCTAGCTTCTGCATTTAAAGTACGCCGCATCTCCGCCGGAAGGAACAAGAGGATGATCATCGTCCATACTTATCGCGCGCCGGCACTTCCGGTGGGCAGCGGGTTTGAAAGGTGGTTCGCGCGTTGCCGCGTAAATTTTACCGGAAGATTAGCGCGGCTTTGCGCGCGTAAAACGAGAGATTAAAATCTTAGCAAGGCGAGCAGGCGTGTGTACGCGAAGCGAGTAGTTTCGCGAGCGAACGGAACCGTACAACGAGCTCGTTTATCGAAGATAACTGCTTTCTCGGAGGGCTTCCTACGCTGTGTCCATGTGGTGGTCCACGGGGAATCGTAAACAGCTCCAGGCTTCTGAATCATGTTCTCCTCGAACATGGAATAAACAACGGGGCAGCGAGAGGAATGAGAATTTTCACCATGGACGTTTGCGTCTCGAGTAATTAACATGAAGAGGGAAATTGCTAGCCAATGTTTAAATACTTTTATTCGTATACAATTCAATATTTTCTCAGTTCTTAATGTTATCAGCAGATAAGGCAAGTTAGATGTAAATTTAAACTGATTTGATGGTAACATATTTGATAAGGATATATGGGATGATTTTTGAAGTTATCAATTTGAATATTAAGCAATATTACGAGTACCTCGTTGATTGGTGAAATCAAAAGAGATTAATTACAAAGCATAGACTAATTCGATGAAATTTTTCTTTCATTAATTTTTCTTCTAAATCTACAAAATCTACGAAAACATGCACGTAACAATAAAACGATTCTAAACTATGAGACAATATTAAAGAAGCATTACGTTAGACAACAGTTGGAAAGTAGTTGGTGAACGGTGCCTTGTTCCGCTCGCCTCAGCTTCCAATGCCGTCGTCCATGAAGTGGTCCGAAACTGTAAAAAGTGTCATCGTTAGAAAGTAGCGTACCTTACGGCTGTTCCGGCGAGCGTCGCGTAGAAACCGAAAACATGTTTTGGTCAAGTTTTCGAAAAGCGTGGAAAAGTGAAGTGTTTGCGTCCAGGAGGTGAAGGAAACCAAGATAACTCTATATCGATCGCGATGCAATCTGTCCTCGAACTTCGATCGACGCAAACGATGCAAATTTCAAGATGATTCTCCGTCTTCGTCGACTACCATCGTTCCATAAGAAGAAATTTCGAAAAAAAGTAGGAATTCTTGATATCCGTGCCGACCTCGGTGATTTCGGTGACTTCATAATTATCGTCTTGTAGAATAACACTCGAAAGTTATAAGCATTCAGATTGCGATTGTTTTATCTTGCAATTTAAGCCTTCCACTCGACAGCTTGCGCAATAAACGTAATCTCAATATTATTTAAAACTTTCTTGGATTGTTTTAGGTGTGCACAATCTTATCTAATTTATCAGAAACGAACGAGCTAACAGAGTCAGAAGGGAGTAAAAAACAGATGCGATAAATTGGTAAAAAATTGAAGAAGACAAATCGTGATAAGAGCGTAGGGAACGTGGGTGCAGGGGACGGTGAGGGTTTGAAAGGGAAGGGAGAAAGGTAAATTAGGAGAGAAGGTCGCAAGCCTCGAGGGGAGGTTCCTGGGATGCGAGAACAAGGGGGTTGCTTTCCTAATCAGCTTACTTCCGTGGCTCACACCTTTTGTGCCACGGACCAGTCCTTGGATTAAAGCATTGTCGCTACTGGTTATTATATCACGAGATATGAACGAGCACTGGCAAAGTACACAACAATAACATGTGGTTCCATGCAGATAAACTGCGCCGTCCGAAACAATGCTCTCGCAAAAGGACTCGGCCTGAACCTCCTGGGGGTTACTATAAATATACACGGGAACTCGGTCGAACGAGAATTATAGCACGGCACCGGTGATGTTTAATCAGGGAATGCACATTACCTATGAAAAAAAGCATTTACATATTCCTTTGGAACGTTTCGTTTGATTTTGAATACAAATTTTATTTATTTTCCCTACGGTAATCAAATTCCACGATAATTTATATTTATGCTCTGGTTTTTAACGATACAACTTTCGAGAACGCGCGCGTACTCTTCGAAGCGAAATGATTAATAAAACATCGAGGTGTACTTATTATTATTCCATTCGTTAGCATATTGGCTGCGACGACACGGATACCCGATACACTCAATTATTAATGTTAATAACATCGATACTATCGCGATTAATGTTATTACACATGCAGCACGAGGAAGCTGAGGTTATTCAGAGTCTGAAGAATATCAATTAAAGCTGTCAATTTGCTATGCTAATGTAATTAGTAATTGGTACCAGAGTTTTTGGTTTCAATGCGATCCTGCACGCTAATGAATAGAAAATAAATGAAAATAGCTAACGAAACGTGTATCGGATTGCGGCGATGGAAAGAAAGCGCGTATCGAAAGGATCACGGCGCGAAGCAGGTGGCTGGCGGATGTATCGATCGAAATTTCATTTCGTCGTCAAAGAAGCCGAAGGACTTTCGGTCCTTGTGCACAGGAAGCGGCGTGCACCGGCTTCTTGCCGGCCCGTTCAAACTTTAATGCATGCGAGAAGGTCGGCTTGTTTGCTCTCGAGAAAATTGCTCCCGTAGAACCGGCTGTATCGAGGTAAAATGTGATTTCGTTGCTGACCCAAGGGATCCACGTCGACCGTCTCGCCGAAAGAACGTTGCACCCGTTGTATATGTACGTCAAAGCCAGCCAGCCGTAGCGTTAAGTTCGAAAAAGCTCGCGTTCTACGTTTACGCTTTATTACCCTCGAGATGGTTCGCCAAAGCCGATATATTTCCCTCTAATCCGTCCCACGAACATTCGAAACGAAATTCGCGGATAAGCAACGGGATCGATACCGGCTGCGCTCCTGGAAATACGCGAAATTTTCAAAATTATTACCTTATACGTTTCGCGAGTTACCTATTTAACGCGTTGGTTAACTGCGTAATTCTGAAATTTAAAGGTTTGGTACTTTGTGTTAATACTTTAATATTAATGCTGTTCAGAGCTTGTGCGATCTTCAAATTTAATATCAAACCCATCCACGATTTATTTTCTATTTTATTTTGCTAGTAATCAACGCGTTCAAAATTATACCTTCCGATTTACGAATAGCAGGTTTGTATTTTGAACAGATAATACAAATCGGCTTTCCATTCTCGCGTTCCCAGTGATCGGTATAAATGCTCGGCTCGCCCTTACAAAGGGCCACGGATAGGGTGGCTCGCGAACTAGGGTAGGGCCTCGCATTCGTCGCTAATTAATGTAACTCGACGAGGAATACGAGCATAATTACTTTGCTCGAGTGGACGGGAGCCGAAAGTTTGCTCGTTATCGGGTGCCGAGCGGAGATGCACATACAACGCGTTATCTTCTTACTTTCTTTCGCGATACAAGATCAATTTAACAAAATTGTTATCGGTTAACGGTACATTCCATTCGGAGATATCATAACCTTGAATAAAACAGCGAATCAAGAGATTTTTAATCGAAGGAAATCATGCAATCGAACTCGATCACCTTATCGATACACTGTTTTGTTTCGAATATCGTTCGCCATGAATTAAACACGATCCAATAATTAAGGAAAATAATAAATAGTATCTCGAAATATTAAATTCGAATTTTAATTATTCTTGTTTCAAATTCCGATTTCCCAAATTTAAATCATTAATTTTAATAGGTCAGGTTCCTGATCGATCCAATCGCTACCATCTGAAAACGAATAATTATTAAATACGTATCTCTATTTCCATCGCGTATCCAAAAGTGTTAATTACCAGGCCAACATTATCGATCGTAACAAGCGGAGTATTTTCGTGCTCCACCGCGGGGTCGGTTCATCCCTTTCCATCAATTGCTGGAAAAGGACGAAATCGTAGGAGCCGTTTCAAAGCTAAAAGGTTGCGGTTTATAGAGAAACGTGTAGCAGAGGTATGGTGCATTAGGCAGTCGGTCGCTCGATGACAGTCCGAGTCCTGGTGCAACATGGCGTCGAGGAAAGTTGAAGCCGAGCAAACACAGAACGCGAACGAGTGCACAGGCCGTGCTGTTTGGTGACGGCCGGATGCACGAGGGTAGCAGACCACATCACTCGTCGGCCCGACCGGATGTCCCGACATTGAAATACAAGCGAACCCTTGCTCGATCTCTCTCTCTCTCTATCTCTCTCTTTCCCTCTGCAGGGGTTGCTAACCCCGCTTTACGTTTACCCCGTACACTCGTCTCTTTCGTGTCCGCTCGAGCTGACGCGACTGACATCGGCCGAGAAATCTTAAAGCCGATTCGGACCATGCGCTTTTTTGTTCAACTAAATTCTTTAAAGGAACAGTGAAAGTATCGATTTTGGTTATTTTTGCAAAGGGCAGAAATTTGAGATGCGATAAATCTATTTATTTTAACGTATTTGTTATTTTAAAATTATTTTTAGCATTTCTAGATTGATTCGAGCGCATAGTTGGCAATGAAAGTTTCGCACGTAAGGAAGCAGCTACTTATCCTGCCACTTGGGTAAGCAGAAACGGGAACAGATCTCGTGGAAGAAAAGGAACAGTCAGGGAATCCAATCGCAATAGAGTTAAGTGTTCCAGAGTAAAACCTGGCCAAGCCACGACCCCGATTACTCGCTGAGGATTTGTTACGGTCATCTTTCTCGTCGCGTACCCTTCATCGATCCCGTGGAGATCGTCCTCGACTCCCTTCTTCGTTTTCGATTTCCCTGAAAGCCGGCCACGTCCTCCCTAAACGTTGAAAGAACGGGACGAACATTTTGTCCCTTCAACCTTCCTCGACGACCCGATTTTTCCCGCCTTCTTTTTCCTCGGCAGAAAGGAAACGGATTTCCAATTGTCGTATTTATTTCGTCTACGGCCATCCTTCCAACGAATTACACCTGCTAGGACAATTTTCTTATCTCATCGTGATTTTCATGTAGTTTCTATCGCTTCAGGCTAGATTATTATCGATTCTTTCTGCAATAAACAAACCGGTCGAAAATAAATACCCAAATCCCGACAGCTGTGAATAATGAGCAATTTTTAAAAACAAAAAAACTGGTCGGGTGGCACAAGATCGAGAATTATCTTTGTGACCAAGGCTTTGATTTTATCGTGTATCGTTCGATCGTCGAGGTCAGTCGATCGAATAACATATTTCAATTTATCTCGATAACTGGCCGTTTTTTCGATCATCCGATCAACATGAGAACAGATAAGAGCGTTGGAACATCTATGTACCTGTCCGTAATATTATTCCAAACAACGGCACGAATCATGACCTCCCATGGGAAGAAAAGTTCGTCCCCCATGAGCATCGAGAGGCTCCCTAATCAAAGCACGAGCCGGTTCCTTAACTGCGAACACATTTTCCTAGTTGCTTCTTGTTTCATCGTGAAAATCCTCGAGACTGTTACGCGAGCAACGATGAGCCCGAAAGGCAGGCTGTTACCACCACGTGCTGCCATAATATCGGGGAAAAGTTTGCCTGGCCAACGGGAGAAAACAATTTTCTACAACTTGAACGCCGAAGCAATTGCTGTCCCTTCGAAGAACGATTACGATACATTTCGCGCAGCCTCCGAGTGCCATCATTATGTTATCATCCTCTATTGGAAATGCGCGACAACGGGGGTTAATGAACTTTCTGTCCCTTCTATAATATGGCATTCAACATTCTTGGCTCTGTAAAGTTCAACTTTTGACAAAAACACTTGAGTGGGCCATCTTCAAAACAAATATATCGATGCTTCGAATTTTCAATAACCGGATTTCACCTTTATCCACTGATAAAAATCGCTTTTTATCTAACAATTTGATTGTCCAACGCTATATTTGCATGTTTGTTGAGATGTAATCTTATCGGGGATTTAACAAAAAAGTGGGTATTTAAAGGATCGACGGTTCTGTGCAAATCATTCAGTAAATTTTACTAACAGGAGCAACATGGTGAGTAAAAGAGATACATTTAAATATCATCGAATAATAAAATTATAAATTTTTGCTACACACGATAGACTTGTCTTTATTCAAGCCACAATAACTGAGGATCTTATAGTATCATAGGTATTATTTTTAAAATCACTTATCAG
This sequence comes from Anthidium xuezhongi, assembly GCA_022405125.1. Lineage (NCBI taxonomy): Eukaryota > Metazoa > Arthropoda > Insecta > Hymenoptera > Megachilidae > Anthidium > Anthidium xuezhongi. The sequence goes on along the minus strand of CM039642.1, from coordinate 8,982,294 downwards.
AGATTGAAATTTAAGAATCTGAAGGCTTTTTGGTTCTGTGATTATTATTTAGTCAATCTTCTAAATCTCTAAACTAAGCTTACGATAAGTTAAGCTGCTAGTTAGCGTTCGAATCTGATAGTTACTCGATTCAGACATTTTTCAGATGTTTTAAAATAATTTTGTTATTACAATTCGCAGATGAAATTCGCACTCGCAATCGTAGCCGCTCTGGCCCTCTTCAGCCCCCTGGAAGCCTTCCAGGTTCCTCGCACCGGTTCCGGTGCCCTGGCTGACGAATTCCAGGATTTCGTCGACCTGTTGCCCTCGGAGGAAATGGTTAAGATCTTCATCCGCTACATCACCACCGACAAAGAAGTCCAGAACGTGATCAGATACATGAAGTCCGAGGACTCGAAGAAGATGGTCGTCGAGGTCGAGGCGTACCCCGAAATCAAGAACATCATGAACTACATGCAAGGAGCCGGCTTGGACATCTACTCCATAGTGAACATGCTTAACAAGTTCCTTGGTCTGACTGAATTGACACCGCCGTACAGCGGCAGGATGGCGAGGGCCACCACCGGAATCCGTGGAATGCTCGACGAGATGGAGGCTTTGGTGCCGGTACAAAAGGTGCAGGAGTTGTACAGAAACAAATTGGCCACGTCCAAAGTGTGGGCCGGTTTCGTCGCTCAATTGACGTCCCCGGAATTCCAGAACGTCGCCAATAAAATGTGCGCTAACGAGACCTTCAATCACATATTGAACGAGGCCAAAGCGTCCAACGTCGATGTCGAGGCTCTGATCAGGATAATCGAGAACACCCTGGGCATCACCATCCCCTGCAGACCATGAAGCGATATATCTATGATGTTTACAGATTCTGTTCAACAATTTCGATTCTATTTTATGTTAATAAACGAGTAAAATTGTAACATTTCGTTTGCTATGTACCCCTATGTACTCCTAAATTACCATTTTTCCCAGAGAAAACTCGTGGATTAACCGAGATTGAAAATCGTTGAAAAATAATTGCTTGGACGTTGAAATTTTAATGTAAAATAGTAATGTGTTAACTCTAACAACCCTAGGGATTAGATTTGCAAGAATTTCAAAATTACACAACCATAACTTAACTTTAATTTGCAAGAATTTAGAAATAACCCTTTCTTTTTTTTACGATCTTTGGAAAACACCCGTCACCCCTGGGGAGGGTGCAGCGAGTAGGGTTGAACTTCCATCGACTAAAACCCCATGGCGAACTTTGGGCGCTTTCCACCTCTGGTGTTGCGGGGGAGTCACAGGAACTCTTAAAAAACACAACCACGACTCCCCCACAAAAATAATTTTTATATACAACATATCAACAATTTCATATTGTAATTAAAATTAATAAAGTAAAAAATAAAAAAATATTGGAAGGGACCAGAACCCTAAACCTTAGGACTCATGACTTGAGAAAACCCACTGCTTTAAAGAGAAGAGAGAATTTTGGACTCATGACTTGAGAAAACCCACTGTATTAAAGAGAAGAGAGAGAATTAATGGAAACAACCCTGAACCATTGAAAAATGGTCACCATCCCAACCAAGAACTCAACCTGACTTTTGCTCTCCCTAATCAACCCCATGAACATGAACCAAGCCCACTTGCCGAAATCGCCGACAAACTCCTTTTCTTAAAATCTGAATATAAGGTACAATGCTTTGAAAGAAATCAACTCTGTAACTAGTTAAACTTTGTTAATTAAGAGTTTACAATAGTATCACGTATTGTTTAAACAAAATTATATAAAATTAGGGGTGTTTAACATTTGCAGAAATTGTCAAAACGTATCGAGGCAAGGGAAAATAAACGGTAACTAAAAATAAATTTTGTTTTATATGTATCATATACCCCATTCATTATTTTTTATTTTTTTATGGATAATTGTATATTTTATGCATGGACAGGGCTTAATTTTATGAAGATTTAAGAAATGTTACTTTGTCTAACGTGAAAGAAGTTACTCAGTTGAGAACTGATTTGCGACTACTGTTATCTCAATAGCTTATGCGAAATTATCAGGAGATCGATTGTTTATTGTTCCCCTTATGCAATTAACAGATGTCATTTGAAAATATATCGAATCGATAAAAATAAAGTACATATTTACTGAATTCTTTTTAATCGAAATAAGAAAAATATCACAAACTATAATATTATACGATTTTAGTAATTTTATATGGTCCGTGAAATGAGAATAATTTATGCAATCTTTAAATGTCCAAAAATATCTGAAAACATATGTGATTTGATAAGTACCTATCTTATATAAAATTATGTAACATTGTTATACAATTATATAGAATTTAGTAAGAATAGAAATATTCGATCGATTGAATTACTGAATCGGTCCGGAAATTCATATCTTTCGAGATTCTTATTAATTATAATTGAAGTGCTAAACATAGAGTTAAACAATAAGTATGACATGCAATCAGCTGGGTCATAAAGTGGAAAAATATCTTACAGATTTTTTAAATTAAATTATTTCAATTAGTAATTTTAAATTAGATAAAAATCTTCTTCTTTATTAATATAGCTTGTATCGCAATTGAAAGGCAATTAAAAAGTAGGAAAACTATCAATTTTATTAAATCAAAAATTTCTAAATTTTAAAAATATTATAGAGATTAGAATACTAATTATCTATGATCCAGTATAAGACAGAAAGATATAGATACTTTAGTTTTAAATTGATAAACTATAACTCCGATAACTCTGCTACGATTACTTATCATCGTACGAATATTTTATACAGTAACCGCACATTATTGCAACGCCGTATACCATATATCAGGAAAAAACAAATTTGCTTTTGTTCGAAATTGTGTTATCCTTCAATGGGATCATCCAGCTGGACGTTAGTATAATGGGGCGCAAGCTCGTGTTTATTTTAAACAAAAATATATCCGCATCGAGAAAGACACACGAGAATTATAACATTCGCGCTACCAATTTAAACCGCAACGCCGTGCGTTAATTGCTAACTCTGAAAATATAGAATTCTCCATGACAATGCATTTAAATTTTTAACGATCACTTTTGAAATTTATACACAGCTCGTAGCTCATTGTTAGATCAATCTATAGTTTCGCATAAACGTGAAAAAAACTAAATAGGAGTGTATTTTGCAATGTAATTCAATTAGTGCACGATGAGAAAATCAACATTGTTGCTTGTAACCCTTGTTGAGATAAGGAGATACGCCACTTACATTGGGTATTTCAGGAGGTTCAATAATTTTTTCATTGATTATCGTTTCTAAACAAAACTGATTAACACAGGTGCCGGTAAACAGGTGTGCACAAGATGGTGATCTTATCATCGTTTTAGCTGATGTGGTGTCATTGTTCACGCCTAGTATAAATAAACCACCTGAAAAAGAGATTGGCAAGTAGCAGTTCAGAGCTTCTACGGTAAACACGGTAAGCAAACCAACGTTACCTTTTATAATTTCTATGAAATGAACAAATACCAAAATGAAATTAATGTTTAACTATCGTGAATTTAATAGTCGCTAACTTAAAGAAAAATTTGAGTTTTAATATTTCAATGTTTTAAATTGTCCAACAATATGAAATAATCCTGTGTTAAATATCAAAGTGTCCATTTGAAGGAAAATCAAATTTTTTTTGGACTATCAATGTCCCAGAACTCTGACGAATTTTTAAGACCATATTCTGGATAATTGCAGATGAAGTTCCTGATAGCACTCTCGGCGGTGGTTGCGTTCGCAACCGTCAACTGCCAGCTCCTCCCGGAGTATGGCCAGGGACCTCTCTACGAAGACATTCGTTACTTCACGAACATGATCCCGACAAAGGAAGTAATCAAGGTGATAACGCAGTACACCCTCAAAGACGCCGAATTCCAACAACTCATAAGATACGTGAGATCAAACGACTTCAAGCAAATGTTGGAGGAGATCGAGGAGATCCCCGAATTCCACGCATTTGCCACCTACATGCAGAACAATGGAGTCTACATGTATGATATGCTGAACGACCTGAACAAGGCAGTCGGTTTACCATCCTTCCAGCCACTTCTGGTCGAGAAAGCTATCACCGGTGGATTGAGGGGTCTCTTCCTGGACGTGAAAGCTCTGATCAACTACGATGACATCATCCACGGCTACGCCTACAAGATGAGGACATCCGAAGCCTTCCGTAACTTCGTTGCCCATCTGAAATCTTCCAACCACCAGGGCTTCGTCAACAAACTGTACCAGAACCAACGTTACCTGTCTTTCCGTAACATGCTGGTCAGCAAGGGATTGGACATCACTCTGGTCGAGGACGTCATTTTCACCGTCCTTGGCATCCAGTTCCCCGTCTTAAACAAGGACGTGTTCGAAAACAGGCTGTCCAGGGACATCCACGACTTCATCGACCTGGTCGACATGGACAAGGTTGTGAGCATCGTTTCATCCTACTGGGACGACGATCAGGTACAGGAAACCCTCGCCTACTTCCGCAGCAACGAGTTCCACACCCTGGTCCACAAAGTAGAATCCATCAAGGCTTACCAAGACATGGTCATCTTCTTGAACGACTCTGGCCTCAACATCTACGCTCTGATCCAGAACATCCACAAACTCATCGGCATGGAGGACTACGTTCCACCGAGTGGCAAATACCAATCTTTTGTCGGCTTCTACGCTAACAAAGGTGGTATGAAGGCTATGGTTGACGCTGTCTACGCCGCCCTCCCCATGGACAAGTTCAAGGCACTCTTCCAGCAAAAGATGCAGACTTCCCCCGACTTCCAACAGTTCGTCCACCAGCTCCAATCCCCCCAATTCCAAGTGATCATTGACACCATCTACAAGGAACCGGTCTTCCTTCAGCTGAGAGAAAACGCGAAAAGATACGGTTTGGACCTGGACCGTGGCAGGAAATTCTTCCAGGAAATTGGAATCAAGCTTCCCAACCCATCTGGCTTTGCATACCCAGCCCTCTTCGAAAACAGGTTGTCCCGCGACATCCACGACTTCATCGACCTGGTTGACATGGACAAGGTTGTGAGCATCGTTTCATCCTACTGGGACGACGATCAGGTACAGGAAGCTCTTGCCTATTTCCGCAGCGACAATTTCCACACCCTGGTCCACAAAGTAGAAGATCTGAAGGCTTACCAAGACATGGTCCTCTTCTTGCACAACGCTGGCCTGGACATCTACGGCCTGATCCAGAAGATCCACAAACTGTTCGGTATGGAAGACTACGTGCCACCAAGTGGCAACTTTGAATTTTCTGCCTACGCTAGCAAGGGTGGTTTGAAAGCTATGATTGACGCTGTGTACGCCGCCCTCCCCATGGACCAGTTCAAGGCTCTCTTCCAGCAAAAGATGCAGACCTCCCCCGACTTCCAACAGTTCGTCCACCAGCTCCAGTCTTCCCAATTCCAAGTGATCGTTGACACCATCTACAAGGAACCGATCTTCCTGGAGATGAGACACAAAGCTAAGGAAGTTGGTTTGGATCTGGACCGCGGCAGGAAATTCTTCGAGGAAATTGGTATCAAGCTTCCCCACCCATCTGGCTTTGCATACCCAGCCCTCTTCGAAAACAGGTTGTCCCGCGACATCCACGACTTCATCGACCTGGTTGACATGGACAAGGTTGTGAGCATCGTTTCATCCTACTGGGACGACGATCAGGTACAGGAAGCTCTTGCCTATTTCCGCAGCGACAATTTCCACACCCTGGTCCACAAAGTAGAAGATCTGAAGGCTTACCAAGACATGGTCCTCTTCTTGCACAACGCTGGCCTGGACATCTACGGCCTGATCCAGAAGATCCACAAACTGTTCGGTATGGAAGACTACGTGCCACCAAGTGGCAACTTTGAATTTTCTGCCTACGCTAGCAAGGGTGGTTTGAAAGCTATGATTGACGCTGTGTACGCCGCCCTCCCCATGGACCAGTTCAAGGCTCTCTTCCAGCAAAAGATGCAGACCTCCCCCGACTTCCAACAGTTCGTCCACCAGCTCCAGTCTTCCCAATTCCAAGTGATCGTTGACACCATCTACAAGGAACCGATCTTCCTGGAGATGAGACACAAAGCTAAGGAAGTTGGTTTGGACCTGGACCGCGGCAGGAAATTCTTCGAGGAAATTGGAATCAAGCTCCCCCACCCCTCTGGATTTGTTTACTAAATCTAAATAGATAATAGATGTCGATTGACCCTTGATATATTAACTGTATTATATTTATTGGGTTAATGGATGTCATGTTATAAAAAATTTTTAATAAAGTTTTCTGTTTTATGTACATCTTTTATGTATATTACTCTACCCCTTCTTTAATCCTTTCACTCCAGTAAAGTATAGTATCTTTTAATAGAAATTAATTTTAAAACATTGAAGAATTTTTTTTTTTTTTTAGAAAATCACAAGTTTAAAAATATTATACTTGAAGGTACCAAGATCAACTCTTATACGACTGTACGCCTTAATTATTCTCGTTAACCTTTGCATAAAGTTAGCATACGAGCACTTCAAACTTATCGGCGCCAGTGTACGCACTCCAGCTTAGAAATGCACATAAAGAAAATGGGGTAATTTCAACCCCAAATAGTTTTCGTCTTATATTTTCGGGACACGTTTCACGCATCAGTGATTTTCATTTAACTACCCCCTTTCTTTCTATCTATTCCGCCATCATCCCTTGATTCTTCGATTTTGCTCGTTCCGTTTCGCTCGCAGTCTCGCTCGATCTCATCATCATCCCCGAGCGGATGCTTGTTTCTTACGACTTTCCATTACGACGCGCCAATAGCGAGTACCGAGGCTTATTAAATTGTAACAATTTTAATTAGAGAAGCGGCGCGCAACGACTCGTTTCATCCCCTTGTTCCCTCTATTCCTCGGTTCCGAGTCGATGCTGCGGGGCAACCATCCCCGTAACAGCGAAGACGCGTTGCTTAAGACACCCCCCTCGGTTTTCCTTTTAAAAGTTAGCGCCACGTGCTCGAACACGATCCTCTTTTATTTATAGAATGACCTCCGCCGTTGCAGCCCATTTTCCGCAGGCGGTGCCCTTTTGCTTTCCCGTTTGATCAGCGAAACTTCCGCCACCTTTAACGAACCGTCCATTCCCACCGACGGGGCGGCAGGGGACGAAACTGATCAGAATTCTAATAACTAGCCGGTTTTACAATGATCTCTTACCGTTAAAAACCCGTAGTGTCGATAGCGTTTGCTATCGTTTCCTTGAAAATTATTTATTCTGCTGTATTTTCTTTGCGTATCGAAGGGAACGAAAGAACGGAGAAGGTTGCGAGCAAAACTTCAGGTGAACGGTTGGAAAATAAATACGCGATGGGAACCGAGGGATGAAACAGGTAAAATTTCCATAACTGAACCTTCTCTGCATTGTTTGCTACTTTCATTTACCATCGAAGGGAGAAGCGTAGAGGGTTGCAAACAGACCGCAGGATGAGAAATTGAAAAATAGAATTACGATTGAAATTGAAAGACAAAGGAAACAAGGATTTCCTAATTGGAGCAAGTGCGATTGCCTTTGATTTTAGCGAATAAATGTCAATTTCTTGCAATCGATGGTGATATTTAATTTTAAAGAGGATCTTTTTGTACGATTGCTTTAAATATTGTATAAAATGTATAAAACTGTTTCGTTCAAATATTTATGCACGCAATTTTAATCGAAACAACCGTGGTGTACGTTTCGCGAAATTAAATCACGATTAACCCGGCTTCAGTTTCTGACAGGCGAAAATCAAACCGAGCGATCAGCGTTCATGTGCCTTCAACAGGTGTGCGTTTTTTAAACTTCTAATCAATTTCGATACATCGATACGTTGACCGCCGGTTACTCGAAGATGCTATCAAAAACGTAACAGCTACATTCTCGGAACAATCGAAAGAAAGCGTTATTATCGATTTATCGAAGGAATCCGTCTTCGTGGTTGTGAAGATAATAATTCGTTTCCTACTATACCTACAAGATATTTAACAGTTTTTGTTATAACACCATTGATTTGTAATTGAATTGTTTTATTGCTGTATATTTGTTTTAAGAGATCGACAAAGTAAAGTTAAGAATTCGTAAATGAAGAACCTAATTTAACAAGTCAGCAAGATTCGCATAGGTGTCCATGAGTTCGCGTGCTTTTTTCATTTATTTTCTTTTTTCTTTCACCAACCTTTTCCCAATTATCGGAAAACTCTAATTGAAACTCCTAGGGCATTGTTGAATTCGATTTAAACCGGCGCGAAACGTTTTTATACTCAATCTACGTGTCAGCACGGTCGAACGGAACAACATTATGCAGGCGCAACGTTTACGTTGCTTGTCAACCGAAATTCGTAAATTCTTTTAATGATAACGATGTAATAATTCGTGGTACGATATATAGAGGGCACCACGGAATTGTCTGTAACATTGCTTTCAATATTGTTGGTTATCAATATCGAAAACAGCTATCAGCCCGATGATTGTTTCGATTTACCTTGTCGTATACGCAAACCCGTTTCCATTTACTCCCCCTCCCCCCTCTGTCCCCTTTCCCCCTTGTATAATTTGAACTTTATTTGCATCCAGATTCCAGCAGTAATTGAAATTTCCATAACGTTTTTAACGACTAGATTTCCATCGAATCCTACGTAAATCGGCATAAATTTGTTTGCAATTAATCTTGCTACACAATGAAGTATGTTGAATCAATAATGTTTAAACGAAACAAGGCTTTTGTTCGGCACGTTAATTGTCAGAATAAAAATTTTTACGATTTCGAGTGCGATTCCTTCGTTTCTTTCAATCAACTCATTCAGCGACAAGTACAGAGGGATATCTCGTAGTACGTGTACGACGTATCAAGATATCTCAATTACGACACTTGATTATTTCGTGACGACAGCTCCAAAATATCACGTAGCGTTCTTTTCATTTTGCATCTAAATAGATTTTGGGAAATTTCACGTCTTCTTGGAAACAACACGTTGGCGCCAAGAGCAAGAGACCTTTTCGTCTGGCAATGAATTGGTTAAATAATTAAATTCATTTTTTATCGCGAGCAATTCTTAGGACGCACAACTTGTTAAAGTTTATTAGAAGATAACGATAGTTCGATATACGTGAAATTAACAAGCAGGTGGTACGTAACAACGAGTACCGACACTTATTTTATCTATTACGTGAAACAGCGTCGATATCAGTCACGTAATATTGACAGACTACGCGTACGAAGTATCCAGTATGCGAGTTTAAAAGACAGCAATCATTTGTCAAGTATCGCCACGAAACGATATTTCTTTTCTTTCTATTAAATCACGATTACCGCTTTTTGTCTCGCTCTAAATAAACAATCATTTTCTAGTGATGATACGAACGATGTCGCGTCGAATCTGTCCTTGCGAAAACGTCGAATTAAATGATTTCGATCGAACCAATGTGTCGAAGCATTTTCTATAGAACAATTCCACAATGCCACAGAAAAATGACAAATAACTGTGTTTTATCGTGCTTCTGTAATTCTTGATTGTATTTGTACTTGAAGAACAAAGCCGGGGATTGCGACATAATACAGTTATTATGTACTTTTGTACCCACAAATCTGTAGGTTTTGCAAAATACAATTTGTTCAGTGCGCAACAGTTTATTTGTCAAAGTACTTTCCATTATGTTCAATTTTACAACAGACCAACCAACAATGCAAACTCTCGATTGGATTTCTTACGGCTGATACGCAATCGATTCAATCGAAATGTACTTATCCGTAAGGGATATTATTCATAAACACCTGACGTCTCGTTAAACTTGTTTTGTTCTATGAACGTAGTGAATCATCCGTTCTAATCTATCGACGATTCATTATGTACACTTCAGGTCCTTCCTGAAAATAAAAATGTGACATGGAGTGTACATAGTAATTTTTGTACAAGATCCACGGTATTAAATTCACCAGATACAGGAAACGTAAACCCGTTGTCACAACTGTTCCATATAATTTATACGAATTACTATATCACGGTACTTAAACGAGAAAGACTTTTTTAATCGCTTTAACCTAATCAGTGAATTTCGTTCAAGGTGGTATAAAAAGGACTTTGGAGTGAAAATTCGTATTGTCAAATAATGGCAAAGGAAATCGATTTTTATCTCTCGTATATCTCAAGAGGGTGAGACTTCATCGACTCTGTATTTCATAGAATTGAAGCTAGGTTAGTAATTGTTTATCGATACAAGAATTACCGATAAACATTTCAACGAAAACACTGCTATTTATATCAATTGCAAGTTACTCTATTTTCTAATTAATTCTTATTAATTCGAATAGTAGAAAGGTATTATTTATTTTTACCATTATTGAAATATCGGCAAACGTTTATCGGTAATTTCAGTATTCTTCAACCTTCTCTTACACAAATCCAGAAGTAACGAAACACGTTCCCAGACCGAAATCACTAAACAAACTATTCAAAGGGTGCAATTTTCAAAGGGTACAATGATCTCGCATTAGAAGCTCTCGACAAGGATCTCGCGAAAAGGAGAAATATGAACCCGCACATCATGATCGCTAGCGTGATGGCCACTGCGTCCGTCGCCTTCATAGGATTCCTCGCCTACAAGATCGGTTTCCGATCGAACGATCTGTCGATCTCGTCCGTGAACGACAACAGCTCGCTCGAGGAGGATCTCAACGATGTCCTCGCGTTCGTGCCGTTCGGCGAGGTGCAGGAGATCGTCGAGAAATATATGAGATACGACGGCCAGATCGGTGACACGGTAAGCTTCGTGAACGATCAGAAGAGATTCATCATGAGGGAATTTCAAAGAATGCCTCAACTGAACAAGCTGATCGCCTTTTTACGGGAGGACGGGCTGGATGTCGATTCTTGGTACGAAAGGATCAGAAGCTTCTGGAGGACGTCGCCCAGGTTCGCCAGGAACGATCCGAGCATCGCGAATGGCGGCCTGACCGTGATGATCAACAACATCCTGAAGTGTATACCGTTGGACGAGCTGCACGAGTTCCTGCGACAGAAGGTGAAGTACTCGAGGAGTTTCCGCAGGTTCCTGCAGATGCTGAAGTCGAAGGATTTCGTCGATTTCTGCGCCGAGGTCGAAGACAACGCCGTGCTGCATCATCATTATTTTTGGGCGAAGGAGAGCGGATTGGAGATCACGTTCGCCATCGAACTGTTTACGGAACTGCACAGTTACCTCACCCGTACCTTGCTTTCGCAGGCCTAACGATTTCCGCGAATTAATCGACGATCGACGCTTTCAGGATCTTGCGTTTTAGGAAATTTACGATCCTCGAAAATTTGCTGTTCCTTTTTGTTAACATCTTCCTGGCCCATATAGGACAAAATAATCGGGATATGTTATAATTGAAATTATCAAGAATATATTTTATCCCATATTTTACTCCTCCTTTTATTATCTATTCAAAGTGAAAGCTCCCAGGCAGTAGTTTAGCATTTTCCTCCACTTGTTACACAAACGTTGTCGATAGAATTATCAATTCCACGTAAGAATAAACAAGATACTTCCTCGCAAGAAATGAAAGAAACAGGTACATGTTAAGTAATTATCGAGATATCGGCTCTGAATGCAAGATAAGAAGGAAAACCATTATCGCTGTAATGTCTATGTAAACACGTCAAGATTGAACTACCTAGACGGCTGAAATTAATGATGTGACCCTGGAATTCTTGAAGAAGCAGAAAGTATTCTTTAGATAAAATGCTTCCAAAAACAGTTTCAATTCATTCGATCGAAAAAGTTTCTGAAAATTTTCATTAGTCGCAGGAATAAAGGGATTGATCAGAAATGACAAGAATTCATTTGTTTTTAATTATAATCGTTTATTAATCATTATACATCGTACATACAGGAGCGACAAAATATCCCGATAACCCAAGTTAATTGAATAATTTAATTAAGCGGCAAGAATGGGGACCAGCATCAAGAATACACCGTAGTATGTGTTGAAGTTACGCTCGTCGATACCGAAATCTTTCGCCGCGTTCTTAAGTTTTAGATAAGTTTCGTTCTGAGTAATGGATTCCAGGAACTCTATGAATTCAGGGTCCATAACAGCCTGGGTCAATCCGGCGAACGCCTGGGACTGTTTCCTCCTTTCGTCGATTACTTTGAGCAGGTCCTGAACTGGCATTAACGCGGCAATATCATTTATGTAGCTGTCAATTCCACCGGAGACCTGGCGTTTAAAGGCCAGAGGTTTGTACGGGGGCAACTGCAGAGCTTCGTTGAATTTGTTCATCAAATAATAGGCGTCGAGGCCGTTCTCCTGCATGTAGGCCAACAGTTTCTTGAGCGGCTTCGCGGATTCCAGGTCCAACACGAAGCTCTTCGAGGCGGAAGATGTGGCGAGCTTCATCATCTGCTGGAACTCCGCGTCCTGAGCTTGGTACGCCCTCGTGATGTCCAGGAACTGGTCTAACGGTATCAGGTCCAAGATCGCTTGAAAGTCTCGAGCGAGCTGACCCGAGCCGGAGCTTGGGAATTGATAAGCGTTCAGGGGGCTGGCCAGGGCCAGAGCAGCCAAAATTGCTACGATGAATGCCATATCTGGAAGGAAATTAATTGAGAATTCTTATTAATCTATCAGTTCAGACTGACAGTTAGCCAGCATTTTAAAATCAAAGGGTAAATATCGAATTCAGCGAAAAATGTTTCTGTTGTTTGGAAATAAATTTACAGAAATATACGGTTTAACCCTCCGAGGAACACGTTGGTTTAACGCGGTAAAATATGACACTGGCAGCGGCAAGGGATGAAAGTTGATTCAACGCTCGATCGAGGGTGGAGAACGTGGACGCGTCGGTGTTGAGCTTCGATCGAACATACTTTCGAGATCGAATTATTCAGTTGGCGGTAACGGTGCCGTATTATCCCGTAAATTGAATGTCGCGTTGTATCGGGCCGCCAGTAAAATCAAACGTGCATTTACGCACTTTGCGAGCGTAACAAAAGCGATGCGTGCTCGACACGCGTCTAATGCAACCGGTTAACAAAGCGATTCAATTATTCTAACGTCAGCTCATTGAAACGAGCCGGGCTCGATTCAACTACGGCTCGAAAGTTTCGCACGAAGCGATCCGACGAGGGGTAGGCAAAGATGCTTGAATTATTCGTGGTATATTACCTGGTTAGCTTCCGTTTTCTTTGGTTTCTTCGGGTTCTACGAAGGTTACTGATCCGCTACTGTGTTGAATCGTTCTTTCGTGGTTGTTTATATACACCCGCCGATAGAAAATCAACGTACGAAATCGATAAGATTAATAATTCGTTGATACGATACGAAATCATCAATCGGATACTTCTCTGAAATCTGCGTGCAGGTAATTCATTAATTAACCCCAGCCACGTATTAAAGATCGTGAATCGCGTTAATGGATCGTTTGTGGAAATTTACTAAAATTAGTGGCGTTTCAAGGTTTTCGCCTTTGATAGAACAAAATAAAGTATTTCTTTCATAAACATCAAATTGATTAAACGCTTGTAAATAAATGCTGAAAATGAACTTTTCAACCTATTTTCAAAGGTTTATCCACATTTATTCCACATGTCAACTTTTGTTCTCTTCTTTTATAATTATCTAGACAGTGAAGTTCACCGGGGCAAAGAAAATTGATGTTTCTTGTTATATGATTTTGCATAATGCGCCGGTGTATTATTTAGCATCAAAGAGAAATATCTTGCGAAGGAAAGTTTCGATGGGCTAACGTACGCCCGCTTCGGAAGCTTCGTTAACGAAAACGTAAAAAACGCAACCTCACAGAGAAAATGTTTATCAACGAATGGATGCTTGCTTTGTTGCTTTTCCCCGACAAGACTTTCTTTTACCACGAATGTTATTAAACGCGGAACCTTTCGTTGTACGCTTTCTTTATTTCATTGTATGTCTACAGGCCAATTTATTATACTTTCCCATATCTGAAGGATCTGAAATGAAATTTTAAGGAAAATCGTGATCGATCCTGATTTTCGAAATGACGCGCTATCGATCAGGATTCACAGGATGCCCCGGTCGAGGTCCTTGGAAATTTAAGGCAGGCGGTCGTGGAAGGAATTAATTCCGTCGAAGACGACGCGACGTCACGAACGCGACACGACGACGGTGTGAGAGTTTGGTGGCGTGAAGCATCGTCGGGGACCCGAGGAAGCCGGCCGACGACAAGGGATGCTGTTGAAGGAGAAATAGGGTTCGGAACTGTGCTAAGGCAAGCGGCTCGCGGTGTCTGCGGCAAACAATTCCAATTAACTCGCTGGAATTGGAATAGGACTCCTCTCGTCGACGCCCTCTCGACTGAGAGACCGTCTCCTGGATGCCCAAACGTCGCCGACGACGATGAGAACGCGTTCCTTCCGTTCTTCCTCGTTCCTCGCACCGAATCTTAGCCCTTCCTTCTTTTCGTCCCTCGCTACGCCGCGCCGCGTCTTTTTTTCCTTCCTCTCGCCGTTCAACGCCCAGAAATTAGCTGTCCATCCAGCGTGAAACTTGGCGAAAACATGCTCAAACTCGAGGACAGAACCATCCCGGAAGGGTGAGAAATTAAAAAAGTTGGCGATCTTTTGCTTCTTCATGCTCCCCTCTTTCCTTTGAACAAACTTCCCCGTCGATATTTACATTTCAATCGAACGTCGTTCTCTTTATGCTTCGTTCGTACTCGAACAATTATTGTTTGATGTTTTCGAAAATATTAACGCATTTGCAATTAATCTTTCACGGATAAATTGCTTCTTATATTGAAACTATATACTTCAATCTTTGAAATTTTAATTTCTAGGATTTGTTAATTTTAATAATTAAATTTCAATTGTTGTTCTCTTTGTAACAGGTGGCAGTTAATGAAGAAACTTTGAAAAACAAATCTCCAGTGTTCGTCAATCATTCACCCCCGTGTTCCTCGTTCATCCGCAGGAGCGGAAACGGTGGTGGTAGGCTGGTAGCTGGGCAGAGAGAGGTATAATTCAATCAGGATCCAGAAAGGGGGTGTTTGTAAAGTACGGTTTCTTTGCACGTGTACCGAGGAAGTGAATGGCGGTCGGTCGGACCATTATCCGTCGCATAATGCTCGTCATCGGCGACAGAACGAGAGACGGCGAAAGGGGTTGACAAGGACAGAGAGCAAGAGGGGGATCATAAAGCAAGGGGGTTGGACCGTCGCCCTAGACAATGCGGTTCTTGAGCTGCTCAGATATTGAAGACGCCCGAAAGCGGTGTGTACCGATCCCGATGTGTACCCAACGTCTAGCCCGCTACTCTACATTATTAAATCTCCTCGCCCGTCTTGTGTGTGGACCAAGCCAGCCACGGGACGTTGCCGCGTTCCTTTTTTTCACGTTCCCCTCGAAAACCTGGACCTGTCTCGGATCGAATTTCCCAACAGGACGCCAGCCCATCGAAGCGTTATCGACCACGATAAACTTCGAGTGATCCGTGGAAAAGTTTCAAGGATATCTCGTCGAAGATTATTGGATACCCTTTGATAATCGTCAGATACGTGTAAAAATGGCGAACATGTTTCTGAAGTTTCTTTAATTACGCGCAATCGTATCCCCCTCCACCTTTGTCGCCTTTTGTTGCTCAACCGCGCCTCTTTAATTAAATTATCGAACACTCGTGCTAACCATCCTCAAAATTTCGATCACCATAGATCATTATCATCGAGTATAAATCTTGTAATATTAATTAAACAATTTCATGGAATTGCCTATCGAATTTATTGAATTTTAAACCTGGAGAGGTGAGAATTGCAATTATAGAAATGATTTTCGACGAAAACACGGAAACGATTTTTATACCGCGGAAATCAAAGTCGGGACGATTTTTCCTCGTTATCTTGCGAACAACTTTTCATGTCCAACGATTTTTACCGCTCCAAGCCGCGACTACATGATCATGCGCGACCATAAACTGCGGGACGATGATGCACGAGAGTAATCTCGGTAAACTTCCCCCGTAACTTTCCGCGTTCCCGGTGTGACGGGTCGCATTTTTAACTGGAAATTGTACGCGGTAATTAAACCTCGCGGGCCAGCCCGAAAAGCGAGAAAACCCAAAAATCCCGGGTCTCGCGAAGAAATAAATTACCGCGGCCGTTGGGTCTTGAGCAGCGATAACGGGGGTCCCCCAATTAGCCCGGCTGTGAAACTACGGTATTCCGTCTCCCATTTACGACGACATAATGCTACCTGTTTCACGCGAAGCCACGTATAATTACAGGCTAATGCGTCGAGCGTCCGCAATCGTGGCAGGTGGCACATAATCGTGGCCTCGTAACCCTCGAACGAGTTAATCCATGGAGGCGTCGCGACGCGACGCGACGCTTCCAACCACCGAGCCTCCTCGTGGCGGTGATCGTCGGTGGCGAACGGGCGACGTTTAAAAGTAGCTATAGCGTGGCTTGATCCGCTTACAGGGTTTAAAAGTCGAGTGCTAACGGCGCAATTCATCCCATCAGGAAAGGGCTGGGTCCGAGGAAATCGGCCATGGAAAGTTTCTGGAGAACACAGACGGAGCCAAGTTTCGTCCTGGAATTGCTTTTAATTATTAGCCATACGGTAGATTTGTGTTATCTTGAAATAAAAATCGATGGTGGATGGTGGTCGAATGATAAATCTGTGGAATGTAATAATTTGGTAGCCAGACTGTCGAGCATAATAACATTCCCTAGGGTACATGACAGTGTTTGGAGAAAGGGACACTATTCGTCTTGTATTCGAAAGTTACTAGACGTTATGCCTACGTGCGATAATTAACCCAGCCCATTATTCATTTTACCTCGTTAGCAAATGAACGGACAGCTTCGAAATTAATGGTGCATCGAGTACCAAAAACTGGCTCGGTAATTTTCGTAAAACGAATCGCACGATCCTCTTCCATGAAAAAAACACTGTAAATATTCGATTAAGTTTCTAAAAAAAGAATTTTGCCGTATCGGATGATACTGTTAACGAATTTTTCAGTCGATAAGCGAAGATTGCCAACTGGAGAATGTTTTATCTTATAGTGTATCTACCATTAGCGAAAACAGCGATAGGGAAAGGATGATTGGAGGTACTCGTTGCCTCGATCGTCTCGTTCGACTACTCAGTTTATTCCCGGACACGAAAAAGTATCGTGAGTCCCGTATGAAGCTCTGCTCTCCCCGTCGTTTCTGTACGGCCAGGCGAGCTTGGTCGTTCTCATTTCTCCTCTCTCTGTGTTTCTATTTTTTGCCTCTTCCGAGATTGGAGGGTCGACGGAGTGGAAACAAGGGGTGACTGCGACTCTTCTCTTCTATTTTTTTGTTTGCGCGACGCTCGAGTGGCACCGTTTACGGGGACCGTAGGTAGCTACGTACGTACGGTATTATTGCGACGACGAGCGTCGTCGTGATGAGCTATGGAATTTTTAGAAGTGCAATCGAGCTAAATGCCCCCCTTGGAAGTATTACTTGATCGAATCTTTTTTTCTCTTGCATTCATGACATTCGAGGCTCTAAGTGGTCGCATACTTTGCGAACAATTTTCTTTGCTTAACGATACGACGGTTTCATGCGTACTCCGGTTACTTTCATTGTTATTCCAATCTTAAAAATCGGTATGGATCATTTGTCTTTAATTTAAAATTATTCTATTTGACATTTTTTTGTAAAAAAGTATAAATATGACTTTCAATCTTAAATATTAAATTTTCATAATTTAAAACATTGCAAAATAAAGAAAAATCTTTTTAATCTTTTTCCCTTCGAGCTGCTATCATTTTTATAGTCGCACGAATTTCGAAAGAAGCAAAATGTAAGAAATGGATCGTTCGAGTGGTATTGGTTACAGCAAAATGTCGAGGGAAGATAAAATGAAAATGTCGCGGGTGAACGATGGTTGATCGAGATTCGTGGTAAAACGATGTACGGGATATCGAGCGGTTTCGAACGCGGATAGGTTCGCGTTCGATTCGCAAACTCCTCCCCTCGTCGCGATTTATCGAACACGACTTGTTGCGTCGAAGGACAATCGTTTCCGACCTTTGTTATATCACGACATCGTGGCGATTAATAATTCCAGCCAACGATAAGCTCAAGAAATACTAATTAAAGATCACGCGCCCACGATAAATGACGCGGTTTCGCGAATTGGGCGGTATCAGCTCGCGCGAATGATAATGATTCTTCGGTATCTAAAAACGATCTCGACCTCCTTGTGTTTCTATAATGACTCTTGACGAATGATGCTACGTAATAAAAGATAGGAAAAGTTGACTAAATCGTAGCTCATCATAGTTTTCTTCAACAGACTATTTTGTTCTTCCGAGGAGGTTGAACGTTCCATAGTACTTGTCGTAAAAATAGTAACTTTGATTCTTTTCTGAGTTTCATTTAAGTGTTTTTATAATTTACCTCTATAATTAAACATATAATAATTATTTTCAATAACACCACTTTGTTTCAGTTCGAATATTGTTGAAGGAACAGAGTTTTGATTCTGGTTGGCTTCCAGGTAAGTTTCTTAGTAACTTGCACCGATAGCAAACTTACAGCTATCAATATGGTCTTCCAAGTTACACAATTTATCATCGTGCAATAGATATTTCATAATAACCGTTGAGGCTGGGTCTTCGTTAACCCAACACGTGTGTTGCAAAGTTTAAATTTCATTTTAAGATTCTTTTACAATTTTTCATTACCTAAATTTTACACCGTTTTCTAGGTTTCGTATAATCGAAGCGTCATTGTCTGTGTTCCATGAGTTTGAGTTACAGTTGACCCGTTCCGTTAAGCTGTTTACCAACTCACACAATAGTTCGATGGGAGAAGAGCTTAAACTTCCAGTCTGCGACACCTGCATTGGTAGCAAGAATTCAGGAGCACGAGGAGAGGACCACGGCAATGACTGGAGTTGTTAGGGTGAGTTACATCCACAGGGAAAGGGACGGGGGTTGCCGTTAGAATGCCCGAGAGTAGGTTCACGTAATCAGCAGCGCTCGCTGGTTCTCCGATTCGTGCGGAATTCGCAGCCGGATCACGTCGTTGTTTAACAAGATTATGTCGTTAACCGACAGGATGCAGACTCGACCGATGCCGATCGCGATATGAAATTAAACTCGTACATTTTTCCTGATTAACCAGCGCCGGATGGGTAATCGCGTTTACACGCCCGTCGATCCGTCCAACGTTGACCGATCGATCGAACTTCCAACCCTTTCGCTGCCTCTCACCTCCTAAAATCAATAATTTATGGAGAAAAGGTTGGGTCGCGAATTCGAATCGTCCAAACATTTTCTTATTTTAAATAACGATAACTATTAATTATATAAAAATAGTGTAAATTTAATTTTAGACTCTTTTCTAAGTTGAACAATAATTCTGGTCTTCAATTTTGTAATATAAAATAAGAAATCTGAAACAAATCTGCAGTTTTAGTGATAATTTTTGTTAAAAGGTGGTGAGATTTTTTAATTTGAAAGAGAAATTGCTTCGGGGTTTCGAAAGTTACGTCCAACTATGGTGTCTGAAATAAGACGCAATAGGAAGCGCGTGAAATTTATTCAAGATTCCAAGGAGTTTCCCTCGATCGTCCTGTCAGCTCTAATGAACTCATCGACGACGTGTCTCCGACTGAATGAATGAATTTCGTGCGTGTCTCTTACGAGCGGTGTTGGAATGCCGTAATGGAGGCTGTCTATGGAATATCAGAGTGAGAGTGCGGTTGGAACGAGAAGCCTCTTCGAGGACTCTTGAAACGACACCAGCGTAAACTTTGAATGCCAAATATCGAACATTGATTCCGAATTAATACGATCTTTCAGCATTCATGTTTGCCAGGTATAAATAGTAATAATCAGACGTAAAATTATCGTACATTTATACGGAATTCTAATAAAATATAAGTTGACCTTAAATTATTAGTTTAAAGTTAAAACTATTCTTTCATCAATTATTAGATTATAGAAAGTTTAATGTTCCGCAAGTGCGTGATTGTGCAGAAGTGTATTTTATAATAAAGACTATATAGACACAGTGTTTCAGACTTTTATTTAGATTCCTTCCAACCCGGCAACCGATCAAGGTTCCTTTATCCTTTCCAGTCGATTCGTAAAAAAAACCACCTTGTATACAATAGATATTCAATGAGCGAGAAAAATGTTCAGAGGGACAGCGCAAAATCTATAGATACAGTATTTTCAGGCTTCTATTTAGAATATTTCCGACTCGATGGCTGATCAACGTTTCTTTATCCTTTCCAATCGATTCGTAAAAAAAAAAGGAGAGAAGAGGGAAAAAGAACACCACCCCGTTACAGGGTGGATATTCAACGAGCAAGAGAAATGTCCTGAAGGACAGTACGAAAAAAATGTTTATCAGCCGGTTGCTTTGCATACAAGGGGATGGGGGGAGGCAAATGGTTGATATAGACTCGGTAGGGGAAGTGCCCGAAGCATTGTGCGCAGAATTTCCACGGGGGTGGAGAATTCATGGGGTAATTCCGTGTTCGATACACCGTGTGCGCTTAAGGCTGCGATGTTACCGGCGTCACATAAGCGTAATACCGGATAAGCCGCAATAATGCAGACCCGCTGTGCGTGCATGCGAAAGTGGAATGGATCCTGCTGCTCGGAGAGCTTCAAGAGCCAAACGTCCGTGGAGCGTAATCATTGTAGCGAGACACGGATGGGGTCCTTTTCGAATCGGCGGGCAAATCCGTGAAAAGTTTCTCCTAACGCCGGCCAATCGTCGATTCCCGATTGCCTTTGTTCCATTTCGACTCGTCTGTTCTGTTATTAATTCCAGGTTTTGTTTGTCGTCGCCAATTAACAGCAATTTGACAATATTATTATTAATTTCTTAGCCACTATGCCGTGGAATAAAAATTCAGTAAAGTCGTTATTAATATCGTCTACGATGTAACTAATGGAACGTAACTAACGGACGCGGTCCTCCAATGTTAATTATATTAAAATTAAATGATATCATTGAATAACGTTAGTGATAATTGAATCGAGTCGTCGTTAAAATCGATTCCTTTGGGATTATCATCCCCCCAGCCTGAACCCGTACCTAATTAGTAACAAACTCTAGCAAAATACTGATAGTATGTAATTAGAACAATGCTACGAAAGATTATCATCTACTCTGATTAACTTAATTAGGTCGTTGTTACTGAACTGCCTGGCAAATAACTGATAATATCTGTTATAAAGGTTTACTATCTATTCATTTAATCGAGTCGAAATTGATTATTTCACAGTGACCTTTGCGAGGTAGTAGGTATTCGACCAAAACCAGCGAATAACTGATCTATCCATTAACTTCATCGTTGCTGTTGTTGTTGCTTTATACCGGAGCTCGAGGATGTTTTTTCCACAAGCGCAATATTAGGATTTCCAGTCTAGTTAATGAATCAACGAAGCCGCCCTCCGAGGAAATGCGGAAACAATTTGCGGGAAGATCGACGTTCCCCATTCTGCCGTAGCTATTAACCTACCCTCGGCACGTAGACGGGTGTAGGGGATGAAAAAAAAGAAGGAAGAAAAAAAAAGGATGAGAAAGGACACGGAGTCGCGGTTGCCATAACTTAGCGTCGGTATTACTACTGAATTCCCGGTTACTTTATCCCCGACTGTCGTTCCTTCTCAAAGAATGTTTACGATAAAGGGGTGAGATCCTTTGTTTCCGCGTTTCCGACGTTGCTTTGAGATCCACTCCGTCCACGGATTCTCCCCGAAACTTCTTTTTTTTTTAAGGTGTATTTAAAACAATACCGGATAATCGGCGACGTTATCCGGGAAAAAAGGAGTCCCGAGGACTCTTTTCAGGGTATATCGGTCGAAATTAAATGAGAAAAAGCACGGAAAGGACAGGGACGAGACGGGATAGAAGCCTTTCCTAGGATGGGCCCGACGAAATCGGTAGCATGAAACGGCGGGAACAATGAAAGAATAAAATCCCTACCGTGGGGGGTAATTAGCGTGAGAAGCATTAAGGAGACACGAGGCAATTTCGAGGGACCATTTTTCACGGTAATCTAAGGCACTGCTAGCCCACACCACCGGCTGCGATCGGTGTCTTCATTTCACCTCCATGCTCCGACCATGAAAATCGTCCTGGATACCCGCCCCTCGGCGAAGGATTAGGAACCGTGAACACAATGGGGGAGTGAAAAAAAATCGTCCGGGAAATGGTGGACTCTGGTGTTTTAGGATGGCTCGCTGACGAATTTCATTCCGCTAATTGAACCATCACGTGGCGGAAAGGTAATAAAAACCGAACAGTGAGGAACAATAAGGATTCTGTATTGCTTGACATATTGTTTAGTTTTTAATTCAGGTTTCTTTAGAAAACAATTAAATATTTAATTTCTGAAAGATTGTAAAATAAAAATATAAAATAGAACGAACTTATTCAAAGTCACGAGTAATTTTCCAAATCGAATGGATTAAACCAGTTTCAATAGAAGTTGGTAATAAATATATCACTTCGAGATTGATTACTTCCAAACAAATGCATCCAATTCAAAACCTAATTCAAACCACATCCAATTTAACTTTCGATCAAGCTATAAATTTAACCCTTCGCAGACGGGGAACTTTTTTTTCATCCCCTATAACATATTAATTACTCTGCACAATATTTGGATTCTGAACAACTTTAAAGGGTATTTGAAATAAAATTTATAAAAGGGGATGAAGTTGAGCTTTTCGTTATAATTACCTTCAATCTTTTCGTGTTCTATAATGGAGAACGTTATGTTGTTCGATGAAATTTTAGTTTTCATGAATTTCCAAAGAAATTCGTGGAGAATCGGTACCGCCAATTGTTCCCCGACTCGGTCAAGGCTGGTCGAGGAACGGGCGCATAAATTTCGTCTGAACGGCATCAGCCCGAGAACGATTTTCAGCATTATCCAGGCAGGCGAAGGATAATCCGGATTTGTGCAATCGGGCCCTCAGCTGCAACGGTTCAGCAACCGGATGTGCAAACCGGCTCGGATAATAACTAGCTGCTTATCGGACATTTAAGACGATTTCGCAACGCTACTTGAAGCGTCTTTGAAACGCCTGCAGAAATCGGAAATGATCCCCCCGATCCTCCTTCTCGCAGATCTTCGAATTCGATGCGATTCGATTCGCGACAACGTTTGTTAACGTTCCACCCTCGTATCCTTCGATTGCCGAAGGAAATTGAAAAACTGAATTGTCACTTAAAATTTGTATTAAGAAGACCAAATTACAATTAATTATAGTACGAGGGTAAATAGTCACTGCTTGAAGAGATAACGTTCGATATTCCTTTGAAAGGATACCCGATAAAATCGTAAAGCTTCTTTCGCGACTGTTCACGTATTCACCGGCGGCACGTACCGTCCTGAGAATTAACCATGATTATCGTGCGTAATTAACGCGGCAGCGGCGCAATTTTCAACTTAACAGAAATTCGCTGATGAAAGTACGCGAGAAAGTATTGTTAAAAATTTAAGCGACGCTCGCGAGGCAATTTCAAATGTAAATTACGGTCAGTGACTGGAAAATGCGGCTGCGTTCCGCTCGTTGGTTGACATAAATCGTCCTGTCAACTATCGCGTTTCCGTTTTCCCCCGAAAAATTACCTTCCCGCCTCCACTTCGTCTTTCCCTTAACAATTTTCCGTCGCAAAAAAAAGAAAACGAACGCAACGGACGATTTCGAAGTCAAATTGGATTGGAAAATCTAAGAAAAAGCGTAGAGAAATCTTAACGACGTTCCGCAGCTTCTTCGTGTGTACCGAAACTTCCGTACGGACGTCTTAAAAGGGATAGAATTAATTTATCTTAGAAATTACGATCGCCGTTCAGATTATAGCAGCTTAGAACTCGACAAAGAACGAACCGGGGCCCTGTTAAACTTTCCAGCTTCTGCAACATTAATATTTATAAGCTAACCTACGCAAACGGTCGCCCGGAATCTCGTCGAGCCTTTGTTAAGCTCTATTAAAATATGTGATCAACCAACAGCCTGTGTCCTCGAGTTGCGCGTACCCGGGACAGTACCTCCTGGATGGAATTAATTACAATTACAGCTACGCGTCTGGTCTGGTTTCGCACCTGCCACCTTTGTAACCCGCGAATAAAGAGTAATTCAATGAAACGGGGGAAGGTGTCGAAGTCGTCGCCGAGACGTTGAACGAGAAACAGGGAAATTTATCGACGAACGGGGAGGAAATGCTTACGACGGTATCGTGGTAACGATACGAGCTCCGAAAGGGACGGGGGGAGGCGAGACGGGGGTGCGCGATTAATTGTCCACCGGCACGCTCGATTTCCTCGGGCGTCGGAAAAAACAACGAGAAGAAACGATTCGCGTTTTCGCGGGTTCCTTTTAATTAATTACACCGGTAACCGTCCAGACAGAAAATAATCGGACCCCGTCCACGCCTACGTTTGTCTTTGGTCGATTAATTAATATTGCATCGGCGGCACGGCGGTGGGGGAGGGTGGAGGGGGTGGATCGCGTCGTCGCCCGGGCCCGGTTACGTCGACATCAAAGCCGGCTCGAAATTCACCCTATTACACTCGACCTCAATTTCATTAACCAAAAGTACCCGCGGTCCTCGATCCCTTCAAAACCCTCTTCGCGTCGATGCGCGAACCGACTCGTCTCGTCGCGACTCGCGGCCTAAAATACGCTCGCGATCGCGCGTGTACGTCCCGGCGAGACGGCCATGAATGCGTAAAAGCGGGAGTATTTCAGGGGAAGGGACCAGAAGCTTTCCGCGAGGTAACGGCCTTCTCTTTTCATCTTCTCGAATAAATTCCACGCAGATAAGTCCTCCCCCCTCCCCATTTTTGGTCATATACACGCAAAATTTCCTGGTAGACGGTAAAAGTGAACAAGGGAGGGGGATCCCTCGAGGACGGAACCTGGCTATTTATTATACGTCGTCGTAACACCGAATTCATTGAACGACGAATTCATCCGGTCGGCCATTTTACGCGGGGATAAAGCTTCAAAAAAGCGCCACGAGGTATAAAGCCGGCGCGAGGTCGCGAGCTCCGTATCACGTATTCACCCCTTGTTCCCCGACGGTATATAAAAAAAATATAAAAAGGAGAAAAAGATAACCGGGCAAGGTGGAGGGAACAGAGAGACGGTGAAAAGAGGCAGGGACGGCGGCGGTGGCGGGACCGGGCGGAGGGAACAAAAAAGAAAGCGTTTTTCCCAGTGACCCGCTTATCTCGCAAGAATGACAACGAAAAGAAAAAAAAAACGTTGCCCCGTCCCGGAAACACACCCACTAACGAGTACACTCTCGGCCGTTTCAGATGCTTTTCCGGCTCGAGGATGTCGAGTTCCGCGGGCTGATAGGCCCGGGGGGTGTTGTACGCTACCCTCCAAAGTATTTGACCAACGTCGAATAAATTAATATATTAATTCTTAGAAAATAACAAGAATATAAATGTTCGTTCATGAAATGGACAAAGCACTGCCAAATTTTTGTACAACCTCCATTATTATAATATATCAAGTAATTCTAGAGCGGAAAATTGGAGAAAACGGTAAATTTAATACAAATTACACGTAACCGAAAGAAACCAAACACTCGTTTCCTCGGAGCCGGAAATGTTGCAAACGGGCGAAATATTTTTGAAGGGTGGTGTATGCCTGTCGTGTACGGGGCTGTCGCTTACATTCGACCCATACTTTGGCAAAATATAAAAAGAGATTGCATGGCTGATTTATGTAAATACCTTTGGCCCGCGGATAAACGAGTTCTCTTGCCGAGGCGTGCTGGAAGAGGCTGGCGGATTTTCGTGGCGGGACCGAGGAGGAATGGGCGCGAGGGGGTGCGCCACGGTAAAGGCTTAGCAGCCGAGGAACGCCCGACGGGCATCCGAGGAGTAAATATTTTTCGACGTCGTCACTCGCGAGGGATTCGCGAGAGTTTATCGCATTTCGCGCCCAGCTGCCTTCGCTGCCGTGAATCAGGCAAGAAGGTTGCCGTTCGAGACGTGGCAAACTGCTCGAGACCCGGAGCGAACAGCGCAGCCAGAAGGCGAGAGAGGAAGAGGAAAGGAGCGAAAACTTGAGGGAGTTGGGAAGAGGTTGCCAGCCGTTGTACACGCTCATCCGGACAACCGTATTTCACCAGCCGGGTCAGGACTTAGTCAATTTGCGACTCGACTACCTACACGCACACCACCCACCACCTCGGGGAAGTTTAAATAATCCAGGCCCCGTCTACCCAGCCAATTCCTGCGAGTTGCTTGCCAGGATTCGACGCGTTTCCTGTTGATTTCGATGACGCTTTGAGGCTTTGGCAAACGTGCAAAGTATGCGCTCGTATTTTTCTTTCGCAGACAAGACTACTTGTACGTAAAAATTAGTAGCCTGAAAGCTTGAATTTCAGAACTAATTATACATAATCAAAGTGGTAATGATAAATGATGATCGTAATTTTTATTAGCTGACAAATGGCAAACTTTATACTGACGTATTTATTTTAAACGACCATCGTACAGATTAATACTTTAAACGTTACATGTATTATTGCATTTCCGGGTATCCAGTATCGATTCATGACGTTTCATTAAATCGACGTCGATGGAACATCATTGTTATTTCCGTTATTGCTTTCAGCACTGAAATTAATACAAATAGAGGGCTGCAGCATCGACGACGATCATGATTTATCAATTTTTCAAGAGATTTTACGAAATTCGTTCCTCTGTTTGCGCATCGAATCGGACATTTCATATATTTCTTGTTTTTTCAACGGGTAGGAAATGATAAATGAAACGATACACGGTCGCGTATATAATAAATTAAGGGGCGTAATTAAGTCATTTCGTTATCTTATTTACACAGCAATAAATCAATCAATACCGTCTTTTTTTTCTTCGCTGTAACGCTTTTTCAGAATATGTATAATACTGAAAGCAGCTGGCACGGTAAAGCGCATCCCAATAACAATTATTATAAATTTATTGAACTTTCAATTCATCATCAACCATTTCAACATTTTCTTCTCTTTGCTGTTGCTCTAATTAATCGAATACAAAATTGTTATTACATTTACGATACATGAATTATCGATGATTTAAGGTCTGTATCATTAATTTATTCAATCGTTTATTAATCGGCGTTAATAAATTCTCAGCCTGGCTGATTAATAAATGCCAAGTTTTGCATTAAACAAAATTACGCCGAAATAATCTAACGATATTACTCCGTATAAATGTACGCCTCCGTAATTCCTGTATCCGGTAAAATTAACACAAATTAAGAACGTTAATCACCGTAACGTTGCAATCAAGAATCGCACTGATTGAAAATGAAAATTCAATAAAATATTTTCCTCGATATTTACCTCGAGGGTGGGAGAGGGAGAGGGGAGCGAAGTCGAAGCGAGTCAAGTTCGTTGACTCGAGCTGGACTGTTTGCAACAACAGAGACACAACCGTTCGACCCGGAGTATGGCAAAGGGATTAATTCACGCACGAGCTACCCTTTCGTCGCAATTCCAAGGTTCCCACGGTGTTGGTAACGCCAGCGTCACGACGCATCCGCAGGAATCCGCACGACGGCACCGCGTCGAACCCGGTTACCGGAACCGGCGCGCATCCGCTTCGGAATTCATACTTGACATCAAAGCAACGTCTGTTCGATGCATTATGTTAACGCACACGTGTGTCGTGGCCACGGGACTGTGCGTGTACTCCAATCGGCGTGAACGGACCGACGCTGTTTCGTCTGTCGCCTCCTTGAGCACGAACTGTAATTACTCAACGTCAGGACGCTGACTGATGCTTGGTCCTTCGCCGTCCCCATCACGCCTGATTCACTTTTTCGATACAATGAACATAAAAAACGAAAATTGTACTTCGTTTTGGAATCATTTCACGATAGTTTTGATTGCACATTAATTGGCTCGTCGAACATAACGAGATTAGCTAGAATATCATGAAAATGGATCCTGCGTCCACTTGCTGGGGTTTAATTCCTGGCGGAGCCGGGCGTTCGTAAGATTTCTCCGGGAATCGCAAGCCGGGGGTAAAGCCGGTCCGCCCGAGCGCGTCTATACGGCGCTCGATGCAGATCTTATTCAAGATTTACTTTGAAACTCGAGACACGTGAAACGGCGTCAAAGCGGAGCACCGATTGCGCCATTAAGCTGTGTCGCAGAGGCGCCATGAAGGAGGCTCTCTCGTTCAAAGAGCTCGGATTTAATCGAATTACGTGCCTTATGAACATTTTAACCGTGTCATTCGTTCAAAGAGCAATCGTGAAATTTTCTGTTTCCGCGCGCGACGGAAATACTGCTCGTCGATGCTTACAGAAAACGTGAGAATTTATCGCGCGTAATACGCACGAATCGAACGGACACGTGAAGAAAAAGTGACATTTCTCGTTCTCTACGATAACCTCGTCACACCCCTTGGTCAGCCATTATCGTGCTTTAACCTGCTCGCTATCTAGCCAGTCGAGCTTCCTTTCAGCATTCTGACTCCATTTCGCTCGGCGTAATTAGATCAGTCTCTTCGGGTCTCGAGCGAGTGGCAAAGATCGTGGCACAAGCACGAACACCCTTCCCACCTCGTGGACCGCGTGAAAAAGGCTTAATCGTGTTTCCGGTGAGCTCGAGTCTCTCCCTTTCCCTTCTTCCTCTTTTTCCCTTTTTTTTTTCGCGTTCATCTTTTCCATTAACTAATAAGCCAGCGAGGGCAACGATACGCAGAAGTAAGCAGGATCGAACAAAATTTCAAGGAATACGAATGTCGAACCCCTACCTCGATAAGGGTGAGCTCTCGGTTCGAAATTGATATCATCTTGAGTAGCGGGCAATTTTTTTCTCAAGGAAGCATTAAAAATATTGGATCAGGTGTTTTATGCAGATCGAAGAATATTTGTTAACAAATAATCAGTACAGTATTATTTTCGTGTCTCATCACCGTGGCCAGAGACAATAAATTCTGCTCCGGACAGATTACCCGAAAATGTATATATTCCGATGAATGCCAGAACGAACAAACGTTATAACGAGCGAGACTCGAGAATCAATTACTTTCGTTCTATCGTAGCCGGCCGTGTTCGCATAGAAATCCACCCCCTGGACGCCGGACGAGGAGCCGACCGCGCGAAGAATTCAGAAGTTAACAATTATTCACATTTTCCAGACGATTCCCCCGGCCCGCCGCCGTAGCTGGTTCATAAAATCAAATCTGTCTGCCGCAGTCGAGCGGTGGAATCACGTGAAAGTCCACGGGAAGAGGGGGTGGGTGCAGGGGTACGACGAACGAGCCGAAACTACCCCTCTTTCTTAAACCTTCTCCTCACCAGGTTGCGCAAGATGCGAAAGTTTCTTCCACGAGGAAAGTTTTGAATATTCAATACTCGCCGCGACAAGGGCGCAGAAGGGCCGGGGGGCAGAGGAAGAGGCAGACGGTCGTGGATGGTAGGAGGGCCGGGTACCCGGAAGGAATTTCATTTTTCCTATTTTCTTCCGCGTCGGATTCGTCGAAGACGCTGGATGCAGCCTACCGAATCAACAGCGAAGACACGAAGAAGAAGGAAGGAACTCGACGAGACCGAAAGGGAGGGTATTTTCTATTCGCGATGCGTCTGGGATCCTACCTCCCCTCTCTCTCCCTCCTCTCTGTACCCGGTAAATCCTTCGGCGGGATACGTCGAGCCAGGTCTCCAAAGAGGGTTAGATGTTTTCGATGAATCGATTCAGGGAGGGGGGGATGGTACTTTCGCCATGCAAACTCACCCTTTGCACGCTGCTCTATCTCCCCCCCCCCCTCCCTTGACCACCCACCCTCTGACACAACTTTCGTTCTGGCGACGAATCAACGGAGTTAAGGTTGCACCCTCGCGTCTTGCTTTGCCGGGCCCGGACGACGAACTTCCGGTAACGAGGTTGTCGGCAAATTGCTACCGGCTATTCCCCGGGCGTGCGATCTCTCGCAGCGGCGTGCAGCGGGCGGAGATCTTGCGGGTCTTTTACGATTCCTGGATCGGGATTCGGAAAAAGGGCTGCTCGAGAAAATACAGAGGGAAAACTTAACCCGCGGACCATCCGTGGGAATAGAGAAAGTTTTCTAAGTTGAAGAGGGAAGTTCCGGATACGGTGGCATTAAGTATTATTCAAGATTCGCGGGGAAACTGTGACTTGCTTTACCTCGATAACGCATTTTAGCGTGTGCTTGCATAAATGTAACAAAAATTCGTGAACTTGCAAAGTGTCAAATTTTTCAAGTAATAAGAATCGATTTCGAATGCTATTAGATTGTTTCGTACAAGGATCGTCGATATTGAGGAAAGCATTATATTTTCACGGATTAACTTTGATCTAACCGTATAGTGGCCCCGCCACTGTAATGTCACACCCCAGTGGTTTTCCTGGAGTTCGCGAGGAGAAACACAGAGGGTTAACTTCGGTTTGAATTAATAAACGAGGCTTTGCTTCTAATACCGGGCTTAACTCAGTTTAGTTTGTCGATCGGGCCGTATAGCGGCAAACTGTAATCGGATTTTGCAGATTGCGCCCAATACGATACACCGACATTAGTTTGTCGCGACATATTTGAAGCGCCTTCCTGAATCAATCAGCGTCCTCTTTCATAAGTGAAACCGACACTTGCGACCCTTCAATTATCCACGCTAATCGAATCAATTGTCTCTATCTCCCTTCCTGTCCCGTGACTTCCGTTCTCCCCCTTTTTCTCACGCCCTTCGCTCTGTCCCATGGAAACACGAGACGTTCCAGCCAAGATTGCTTTTGCACGCTGTAATTCGTCAAATAGACTCTAATTTCAACGTCTTTGGCTCGTTGGAAAAGTGACGAACAAAGGGTTGATTAAAACTCGATCTTAAATAATCGAACCTTATTCGCATCCGTAAATAATAGGAGACAAATTGGGTGGTCGAACGTCGGCAAGAATTTACGGATAAAATTTAATCAACTGAAATTCAATATTTAAACGCCGGGCGTGCACGAAATATCGAAGAAGCAGGCAGCCCTCTCCGAAAATCGGTCTCGAGGTAGCGCAAACTCGACAGGGGACGATCCCCGTTGCTTTCCCGGAATTATTGCATTTAGAACACGTTTCGATTAATATTCGTTCACGGCGCGAATGCTAACCTCTCCCCCCGCGCGTGTCACCCCCCGAAGAATAATACCCCGGCGAAGTTTCCGCCGTTGGCCCGGGTCTCTTTCGATTTCGAAGCCGCGAAACGAACGCAAAAGTTCGCCGGGAGTTCGCGGCGCCACGGGCCGATTGCATTAAAGGCTTCAACAATGAAACGAACGAACGGCGCGGAAGGGAATCGCGGTTGCGAACCTCCTTGCGGAATAACTGATTAAGATCGCGACGACGGAAGTTTACGCTACTCGGCGAGGAGAGACGGTATCGTTTCGTATACTTATCTCGATTGTTCCGTAAACTCAACAAATATTCCAATTCGAGTACGATAATTGTCTCGCTGATAATTCAAGATGAAAGATTAAGTTTTCATCGATCGATGGATACGAAATTTCCCTA
The DNA here is from genome assembly GCA_022405125.1 of Anthidium xuezhongi. Lineage (NCBI taxonomy): Eukaryota > Metazoa > Arthropoda > Insecta > Hymenoptera > Megachilidae > Anthidium > Anthidium xuezhongi. The sequence goes on along the minus strand of CM039642.1, from coordinate 8,950,771 downwards.
GTATTTTCAGTGCAATTGAATTTTCATATTTTAACAGCCGATACCGCGAATTTCTTACTTTGACATTTCATTTTTCTCGGGTGGGGTTCTCACGGTGATTCCAATTCGAAAATTGGCAATTTTGTGGACAGAAATTTAAACTTGCAAATTCCCTTAATTATTATTAGCACAGTCGAGGATAATATTTCAATTTTTTATGAAAGTTTCAAGGGAAACGCTTCTTTACGCGAACAGCCGAGGAACCGAGAGAGGAGGAAGAGGGTCGAGGATCAGTAAGATACAGGTAGCGGTAATCGGGGACGGGGGGACCATTAAGGGTTGTTTCTGAAGCTTATCGTGGTCGCGCAGCGAGAAGCGGGAAAGCAAGGCGGACTCGAGCCATTCAATTATTGCGATAACGTCCGGATCCAAGTCAAAACGCATCAGACTCGACCGGAAACGACTCCGTCGAACAGCCATCTAGCCCGTTTCAGTCCTCTCCCCCTCCGCTCCTTCCGACTTTCCAAAACTCTGTCCAAATATTTCAATTTGCAGCCGCGAGTCCTTTCAGCGGAAACCATGAATACCGCATGAATATTTCAAATCCGATTTTGAAGTGTTAAAATCACCCAGGTACTCAAGTTTCGTGTGCTCGAAGCAAACTCTACAGTAATTTTCCGACTCATTAGTTTGATAAGAAAATTAAACTGAATTCTGTAATAAAGAGGTAAGAAAAAACTGACTTATAAAGCAAGGAAGGCTCGAATCTTTACAAGAAATCTGAAAGAAAATAATCTGACGAAACAAGCGTTACCAACAATGACCACTTCTCTATCCAGCAATAAGTACGCGGGCATGGTTTTCGCGAAGCCGTTCAGAAACCATAGCAGGAAACATTACGACCACTTAGCACACGGGGGACACCATAAAGCTGTAAACTCCCGTAACAACGTGAACGGTTCGCCCCCGCTAACAAGTGCAAGCCGCAAAATCGTCTCCGGGGGCGAGCGGCGGCGGTCGGCCGAAAGATAAAACGCGCGATTAATTAACAGTAACGCGGAGAGAAGACAACGAGGATCGAGGGAAACAAGGGCGCGCGAAACGGGTCGGCATCGATTTCCGTTTTGGCCCAATAACTCTGGCCACGTCCATTTTCACCGTTACCAACTTCCGTTCGTAAAGGACAGCCGGTTCCCGCATCCCCTCTGTAACGGTCCCCCGATGGTTCGTCGTGTGTCCGTGACAATGGGATCGCGCCGCTTCATGCATAAATGCGACGTAACAATAAACAGAGCCGCGCGCGGGTGCTATGGGGGTTGGCCAAAAGGGGGGAAAGGGGGAGGGCAGCGGCAAGGAGAGACGCTTCAAAGGCCGTGCATAGCCGGAGGATCAGAAACCGATATGAGATTTGGCTATGTATGAATGATGTATCCCGCGACCACCGCTACTCGCAATCTCTGCCACCCTCTACGCTGTGTTCTGCTCAGTTCAACGAGCGGGGAAAAGGGACAGAGACACCGGGCACACAGAACGGGGGAGGTTTGGAATGTGTTCCGTGTTTGTTCATGGATATGTACGGCTATATTGCATATACGTATACCCCAGTTTCGCTCGGCAAAGGCGCGTCGAATAGGGACGTTTCGCGATCGTTGCCCTCCCTTATACACACCGTCGTAATTGCTTTTAATGGGGAAACGGACAGGCTATTCTTTCGACCACGGATGTAAACCATCGATTGTCCTTAATGGACCACGGATACGATTCGGTGTTGCGGTTTGTCACTGGATGTCAATGTAAGACAATGACTATTGTAGCAAATTCTTTCTACGAATAGAAAATTTCTTTTTACTGTCTCTTTATTTTTAATTTGAAAATACAGTTCTAGAGCGGATACTTAATTCAGCCCCTCGGTTATTCAAAAGGTTTTTATCTTTCGCTCTTTTTCTCATAATTATTCGAATATACCAGATTTATGTCGATAATCCTTGTGCCAGTCAACGTGTTAAAGGACAAATGAAATTTCCAATTTTCTACCTCGTTAATCAGCGAAATAAAGCTCGCCGGTGGAACGCGTCAATTAAAATACCGTCGTGATAGGTTGCGCGAGCGCGCGCGTACAGGGGGGCCCCGCCGGTTCGTATTGGATTTTTTCTTCCGGATCAGCCGGCGCTTCCGGTCCGTGTAAAAAAAATCAAGGAACGAGTGTCATACGTCGTGGAAATAGCAGGAAAAACAGTGGCCCGTTCTCCTCTGGTGATTTATCGTCGAAGTTGCACGAAACGAAACATGAATTCCCGATTGTTGTAGCGATGATTCATAGCAATATAAAGCGGGCGCAATAAAATCCTGCTGAACTTCTGTCGGGGTGAGGAAGGGCAGGCAAAAAGAAAAGGAAAGGATAGGATAAAAAAAAAATCGAAATCGTGCTGAAAGGTAGTTCGATGAAACTGCCGTATCATCGTGAAATCGTAGTTGTCGACTACATTTTTTTTCCCCTCTCTTTGTTTCTCCTTTATCTGTAAGTTTTACAACCGCAGCAATTGAAATAGGTTCGAATATAGGTTCGAACGGGGCAAAGAGGTGGTTGATGGCGTGCAGGAGCTAAGTCAAGTGTCAAAAGGACTACAGGCTCCTTTCATGTAAGGTAATTAACCGGCAGGGGTCATTGGCAAACACCTCTCTCACGTGCAAGCAACCCTCAGCATCGAGGCCCTGACTCGCTGGGGTTTTCTCGAAGCTGCTGGTTCCTTTCCACCATTTATTTCCCAAACGTTTGCGCCGTTTTAAAATTTAACCGAATACCGATCCGTTTGTTTCCGGCTGAAAACCGGGGGGAGGCTCGTGTTCACATGAACGACGACGATTAAAGAGTAATATTTTGAAAGAAGAAAAGTCGATCGTTCCTTTCGGATCTTTTCAACTTCTTTAAAGCTCCCTAAGTGTTTCCCTTTAATCACGGGAACTCTCTATTGACTCACCCTCTTCGCACTAGCTTCAAAGTTTTCTCTTTCAAATTTATTTTCCAACGAATGCTCTCCGCTTTTCCTTCGGTTTCAATTCAAGAGAAAAGAAAGACCGTCTTTTTTTTTCTCTTGTTTTTCCAGGTTCTCTTTTTTCAGAGGGGAAAAAAATACTGTTTCTCGTCCCGTTCGCAACGGATCATATTTTCCACGGTCGTTTTCGAAATACGGTTTTCCAGTGCTCGCGAAACGATGAAGGCTCCAGAGGGTACTTAGAGCGAATCAACAATATTGCAACGCATTTGTTTACCGGAACAGCCGAGCAATATCGGCGGTCCGCGTGTGGACGTCAAATAAAAGCTTCGCCCATGAATTATTTTGCCGGCTAATTTCCCCGGTGGCGCATTGCTTGGACACGGGCCTGAGGGACCCCTCGCGGACGTCGGCGTCAAACTGACTTTATCAGAGTTAGGCTTGACAATGGCCGTGTAAAGCTGTTAATCATGATTAAAGTTATAATGCCGCGCCAGCTACCAGCTCAGTTGTACGAACAGAACGACTTGCGAAACGCTGATGAATCGTTACGTTCTAAAGGACAGAAATAAAACGAACTTGTTAGTTACGTTTAATCATTGTCGTCTTGGACCAAGTTTTAATAACTAATTGCTTCGAAGACATTAAAATTTATAGAATATTTATCCTGACTAAAATGGCCATTCCGATCTTAGAACATATTTTGGTAAAAATAATTATCTGCGCGGCTCTGTAATATTTTGCGCGAGACATTTTGCAAATGAAGATTTCATTGGACTTTATTCTTAAGGATTGATTTTCTGGAATTGTTCGCATCACTCCAAAGTAACAGCGATTTGACTGCACACAATCAGGGCTTTAACCACGGTTGAAAGTCAACAGACCAATGTTTGCTCGTCTAATTCGACCATAGACTCCCATAACACGTTGAACCAACGAAAATATTGAGCCTTCTCGTTCCGACGCGGTGATACAAAAGCGATTCGATCTTTGTTGTTTGTCTTCGGGCCATTAAGATGTCTCCGCTGTTTTTATGCCGTCTCATTCTCTTGCGTTCGACTTAATGAATATATGCAGGATCATTTATTCATACATTTATAAACGATGACACACAAGGTTTCCTTATTTTTGTGGTACCGCATTTACATTTTAATGCCCCGTCGAATGAGTTACGCTTCGAGGTTACAAATGAAAAGAAGAAATACCGCTTTGCGTTTGCTTCGGCCGATTGACGTGCGTTTATTAACTTACATTTAAATTACAAAACTTATAACGTAAGAATAATAAAAATAAAAAAAGAAGAGAGAAGTGTTCTGTACAGCATCGTAAAAAAAGAAAGGACTCGAGCGATACGTTGCTCCGTGAAAAATGCAGATAAGTAAACGTTCGGGTAATCAAACGATTAATGCACGTGCCGGCTTGGATTCCGGTCGTTCTCCCGCGAACAATCACGCTCCAATTACACCTGCGATTGCGTCAACTCGACAGAAATTATACTGTGATAACGTTTCTTGCTCTGAATTCAGTCTAGATCGTGAAACGGAGAAAACCTGTCTCGTTACCATGTGACGTTCCGTTTTCTGCATCAGACGAATCATTCTTTTTTCCTCCTCCCCCTCGTTCTTTCGTATTATCGATCTTCGCTGCGAATACTGAAAGATTGCAGACTATCTTTGCCAGAGACTTTTCTCCATGATGAGTCGTACCACCAACGACAAAGCCATGAGAAAAACGATGACTCCGGCCCCGACGAGAATGGCACCGTACTCTGCAAAAGAAAATTCAACCATTTTCGTTTGTTCAATTCTTCCGTCTCGTTCAACAAACATGTAAACGAAGACACAATGGCGCGATATTTCGATGAAAGGGACATTTTTCATTTTGTTTTCTCCTTTCGTTCTTTTTCTCTCTCTCTCTCTCTCTCTCTCTCGTGCCCAAGCCGCAGCTCGTAATTAACGTTTTCATTGTTAATTGTGAAGAACGCTGTATTACCGCGTACGGAGAGTTTTCATTCTTCATTTTCTTTTTTTTTCACCTCCCTCGATCCTGTAATTGGCAAATTGGAGCGTAGCTTTTGCCTCGTAACGAAACAAATTACATTGGTTTGCCGGTAATTTTGAATAACGAATTAAATTCCACCGTCAGGTGAGAAAGGCGTGCTTTGTTTCATGAAAAAAAAAGAAGGGAAAAAAATGGATATTACCACTGTGAAACCAGACCGCCGTATTCGTTCGCGTTACACCCCCGTTTGTTACGATAAAAAATAGTCGGTAATGAATGTCCAAAGGGGTCGAATCATGAGCCCGGGGGGGGGGGGGGGCTGAAAAGCGTGTAGCGTTAAAGATCTCGTTATCCGCGTCCCGCGTGCTCCAAACGATGGAAATTTTCGAGGAAAACGCGCGCAACGATTTTTCCCTCTGCCGTTCGCGCACAAACGAATTTCGTTCCCCCGGTCGTCCTCGACGAAACGATTCCAAGAACGAAACTCTCCGCGTACGGTCGCGAATCGTAAAACAAATATCGTTCGTTTAGCAATGGCCGTTTAAAATGGTTATCGCCGATCGTCACGTAGCCTCCGATTCGCGCGCATACGTGGAATTTACGCGAGCTCAAAAATGATATTACGAAATCGTCACGATTTTAATATCGCTGAATTTACGACATCGTTACGTTAAGTATCACTTACTGCGGGTCCTTCCGTTGCCGTCTTTGCTCGGGGCGATCTCGTCGGGGAACGGCAGATTCCTGTGCGTGAACAGGGATCGACGAGAGCCGAACATGAACAACCGGCAGGGCATTAAAGACATCGGGATTGACGTGTGCTGACCGTCGGCCCCCTCGGGATGGAAACACGAGTCCGACGTCTGGAAGGACGCCAACGGCAGCTCGGTCGTCCTGCACGGCGCGGCGTTGCACGCGGAATACGGAATCGCCGAAAAGTCGTACGTCCAGCCGATGTGATTCGGCGGCACGACGGCCGAGTAAGGCGGTGGGTCGTCGTCGCTCCTCTCCGCGTCCACCGGCGTCGTCGGCAACGTGATCGGTACGCTCGACGGATCCCGCGACGTGGTCGTCGCTGATAATTCCGTCGGCTCCTCTTGCAGTAATTTCGATGAGGGCAACATTTTTCTGACGAATTTTGTGCAGAGCTTTCTTTCTCACGCTGGGCTCATTCTTTAAAGAGAATGGTCGATTCTGGTCGGTTCTTTGTTGCTGATTTGCGATCTGGAACAGGAAATTGTTACTCGAAGGTTGTATAATGTGATTCGAACCGGATGTTGATTGTCACAGGGACGATAATGCACCGAGACATTATATAAATGAAACAGTCTCTGGTAGATTTTGCATCATGAGTAAATAATTTATTGGCTTTGATTTATAATAGACATTATTATCTCGAAAATAACTTTTTGTGTGATTAATTATTCGATTATGCAAAAATACATCGGGTCACCTCGATAACATTACGGTCTCTCGCTCGAACGAGGAAGCGTGTTTTGTTCGCAGCGGCGAGATCTGATAACTAGTTCCTTAATTTATTCGTTTACATATAACCAATCAAAGAAACATATTGCTTCGAGGAGTTTTTGTTTCGAGTTATGACCCCTCGATACGATCTACATCGAGTTGTAATAATCGGCGCGGTCGTAAAAAAAGCATGTTCGATATTCGCGTTAATTAATTGCCCGACCGATCGAATTATCGTGCGGGACAGAGAAAAACGGAAAATTTTCTTTATTTGCTTCGGGCAACAAACCAGTATCGAAGACAGCTCGTAACGCAAACAGTAAACTAGCCACGAGACGGTCGTGCAAATAAAGTGTCTTCTTAAAACTAGATACGTTTTATAAAACAGCGACAAGAATATCTTTGGCTGGAATAAACGAGCGTAACAAATTTAGAAATGGCAGACTTCCTGGTTCGTACGAGCGATCGAGCGGCATAAATTTCAGCGCGTAGGTTGAATCAGCGACCAACTCGAGAAACCAGAAACGAAGAACAATTTAAAGGATTTTTGTGAAGAAAAAAACGCTCATCGACTGAAAAGATTATTCTAGAACACGAGATATCGAGAAACAGCGTTATTTAAGAAAATAGTTACGGTCTAATGGATACTTTGAAAGTTAGTCTAGCCGTGTCGCCACGCGTCATTTCACTCGTAAACGCGACTCAATTAATGATACTATTTGGTTGTCTATTATAAACACACCAGTAAGGCGCGATGATAGGGTTCCAGAAATATCCACTTTCTTTGCGAGTTATCGTTCTGGATTTATAGAGGAAAAATATTCTTTTTCTATGACGAATACTTTTGCTTTTCCCCATCATTTTCCTCGTTAATTAAAATATATATATCTTCTGAAGAACTTACTTAAACTTTACCAAGCTTGTATCCTTTGGATGTTTGATTTGATTTTATTGCAATATTAGTCTATTAATTTAGTCCCATTAGACCGTCAAATAGCTTTCTCCTCGGGCACGCCTGATTAGACCAGCTCGACCTCTGTTTCAAGGTAAAAAAGAAAAAGAAATAAAGAAGTAAAAGAAATGACGCAGCGAACAACCTCGAAATCGTGACACGAGTGAACGAGGTTCGCCTCGTTCTGAAAAGATCAGAGTCTAATACATTCGAGGAAGGAAAGAACACGGCTTCATGGTCAGCGAGAATACGCCTCGGGTAAAGTGGCGTTTACACCAAACGAACAAGCGGTAAAAGCGTTAATTAGTACCCATTTGGTAGAAATGATTACTCATTTAGATCCGAAGTAAACTGGCGATTGTTATCGCCAGGATTTATCAGAGGTGACGCAGGGTCAATCAACTTGGAATTTTGAAGTCGTTTTCAAATTGTTAATCTTATCATTATCAGAAAATATAGCGATAAACAATGGATCCATTTTCTTGTGGTTGTGCGCGATTGAGACATCGTTCGGTACAAACGCGGCTTAACACGCAAGATGAGCGTAGTCCGGCACGAGCGGACCCGAAGACGACCGCCGCTAGCTCGTTTGCTCTTCGGCTTGCGTAATTCGTCTACGGGTCGTCTTTGCCTGGTCCAATGTCAAGGAGAGTTGAATAAACCCGAAAGCATCCAGGAGAACACGATTACTTTCATCTCCGAAGGACACTCGTCCCACGAGCTGTTCAGAAACCGTTCGATCATAACTGTTCGATAACGTATTAGATGTGTAAAAGAATTCTAATCCCCTTTTTGCTAACAATTCTTATTTTCTATAACTCGCAAAATCGCTGAAAGAGAGGAATTGATAAAAGACTGAATCCGATGACGAAACACAGTTACAAGAAGCTTATGGTTGTGCAGTGGGTCACTGCAGTTATTGCTGACTTCATACACTGTAATAATCCCAGGAAAAAAACTCGATCAGCAGTTTTGCGTGTTACGTGTGTAATATTACCTCGAAGAAATGTAGAGAGCGAAGAAGGAATCCAGTACACTCGAATTTTGTGTTCTCGACTCGAACGCGCACGACCAAGCTTCTTTCACAAAGTCACTGCACTTGAAAAGTTTAAGGCACCTGTCCGATCACTTTTTTTCCAGTCCACTTTGATCAACGCCGGTCCACGCAACTGGTACGACGCGACAGATACATTTCGCGAGCGCTCGCAGCGGGATCAACAGGTAGCGATCGTTAGGCCTGACGTTTACGTGCCGGAAGTCGATCCGTCAGACGGGAAAAACTGTTTCGGTCACCTGATCACCAGGCACCGAGGAGACGACTGCGAGCGAGCATCGAGCCGCGTGTGCAACCACCTTTCCCGTTGGCCCCGCGGCATTTTTCCATGCTGACCGAACGACGATACTCCGCAATACTTCCCGTTCGTGACCTGGGTAACGAATCAGCCGACGGATTCGTCACGTGTAAACAGCACGCACAGGCTCGACGATGATTGCTGCTGCGAAGCTGCCGAGACGCGGTGGACGAGTGATCGCTCGTCCCCGTACCGGGCCGATCGCGCGTCCGTCGCTGCCACCTCCGTGACGATCCTGCGAGAATGTCGAGGACGTTGTGCGTTCAAGGTCGTTGGCACGATGCCTTTCGCGGCCGTTGCTTGACACGCGAAGGATCAGGGGAACTCTAGGACCGGTCCTCTTCGATTTTGGTACCAATGATTCGGGACTGTTCAATCTCTATGGTCGCGTTCGCAATGTTAGGAATAACAATTGATTTCTAATTCAAAATTTGGTAAAATCGTACAAGTATAGAGTGGTTGCCAAGGATAATTTGGAAAAAATGAAACAAAATCAGCTAATCTTTGACTGCGACCCGTCTAAGATCGAATCTTGATGGAGAACAAAATCTACCTTAACCTACGACACGTGTGCACTCGTTTCCAATCAATCTTCGCGGCAACCATCGCGTTGAAGAAGCAATTCGCGGCTAAGCGATCTAACGGGCGATAATTTCACAAGGTGTCGAACCTGCTTACCTACTAAGAGCGCGTTCGTATGCAGCCGGTGTCGCTGGAAACTTTCTCCGCGCGATCGGTCGTCGAATTCGGCTCACGGGACGAGATGCAGTGTCGTAAACTGTGGTTTCCGTTCGCAAGGGCGTCCGCTTCTATTTTAAGATTCCGTGTTTGCAATGTTAAAGCCGACTCTTTCGAATTCCGCCGCGTCCCCGCTATCGCGGCGCGTTTAGACAACGCGAAGGGGTTATCTACGCGCCGGGGACCGTGAAATATTTTTACCCGACGTACGATCGGGTTCGATCGAATATTCGCTGCAGCGCGGCGTGCGGTTAAGAAATCGTCGGGTTTACGTAATCCGCGGTAATCGTCGGCTTGTCACATTTAGACACGTACGTATCAATTTATCGACGCGGCGGGAAAATGGATCGAGGTCAGTGTTTAATTTGACACGCATCCGCGCGATCCGTCAAGAAAAGTCTCCATCGCGTGCCGTGCACGAATATACGCGCGTTTATTCGCGTTCCTTAATCGCCGCTGGTCAATATCTACAAAAAGACTACAGCCATCTCGAATCGTGAGATTCGATGCCACGACTTTTGACGTCGTGACACTGAATTTTTGGAACGATCGACTGGAAATTTTTATATTATATAACAGATAAGAATTGATTTCGTGGCAACAAATTGAACGAAACGGTTCGCCGAAGAAAATTCCACGACGATCCAGGAAGACGATCGCGTTTCCGCGTTGTTCCGCGCGGCTGCGAACCCGGGGACATCTATCAAACAAATAGAAACCGTTCAACTTTGACCTTTCGCCGTATCTACCAGTCGACTTCCGCGGTACGCACGCATAAATCACGAACCGACGAGACCACGGTCCGCTCCGAGCCATCTATTTTTCGTGTTCCTCGCGGCGGGACACGGAATTTTTCGTGACCGTCGCGAAAAGTATGCGGAACACGTAACGCGAGCGCGTATACGGGGAACACGATACGCGCGATCGGTCCAGTGGATCGTACCGAAAATTAAAACAACCCGGGCTGCTTGTAACAAACGTATCTGCTTGTTTTCTTGGACGACGTCGCCGCGAATTACAATGAGTAGTTCCTCCTGGTGCATGTGTACCAAACGCGCTGAAACGGATACGATGTTGTCTTGCGGTTGAGTTGTGCCTGGATATTTTGTCGGGGCAATGTTTTGCGTAACATTCGTTCGTTTAGGTAAATATAACTTTGTTATGGTTGAATTTTGTTTCTGCCACGTGTTGAGGTTGCAGAGACGTACATCCTTTCAACGCGCACCTTCGTATGATTCAATAATTTTTGTACGAGCCAAAAGACATCGACCTCTTTCAGGGGTTGAAATTTGAGAAAAATTAATTAATTCATCTAAAATTTATTTTACCCCGTACAATCTTTTTAATTAAGACTTTTACGGTCACGGTTAGACCAGAACGAGCCAACAAAGATTTCTAGAAATATTTCCAGAGGAGCAACGACACCGTTTTACGGCACCAAATGAAACTCGTGGCCCGCTATGCATAACGTATTATTAAAACAATGATCGCTAGGCGATCCTCCGTCCGTTGGCACGATTTCTCGGGCAATTTCTCACTTTTACTGCGAGCGTGTGATAGCCAGCGCGTTTGTTACGCGAAGGAAAAGGGAAACACGGTAAGGTGGTCGGTCATAAAGGTAGGTTACTGCTGGATCTACGACGGCCGCTACGCTTCCGTGTAAAGTCACTCTCTCGTTTCCTGTTACTGTCCCTCGACTCACGTGTTACGTTCAAAGATGCGTTTCTTGTACTAACAAGGAAAATTACTCATCGATTTGAATGAAACTTTGTGGATTTGCAAGGCGATACGTGACGGGAATAACAGCGTGCTTCAGTTACATCCAATTGCCTTTAAAGAGCATCGAAACTTCAAAGTCAAACGAACACTCTGTTCTGAAAGAGTTTTAAGGACATTATTTCTGTCTTGCATCACACTGTAATCCCACAGAGTTTCGTTTGAATCAATGAGTAAGGGTTCGAGGTATTCCGTCGAAAGCGACGGACACGCTTTCGACTCGTATCTCGGAGCGAGCGCGGCGAGGAAGCTGGTAAAATTCGACGAACACGGCACCGTGAACGCGTCAAGTGAAAGTTACGCAAACGTTTATGTAATACGTTACAAAATGAGAGCCAACGGCAGACAGTTGCCACCGCTTCTTGTTCGTAATCGGTGAAAAAACCCCCCTGTTACGTGCAGCTGCGTGCATTTCTTACCGGCTGACATTTCCACGCACACAGTCGCCGCGTCTCGATCGCGCCCGGTGCTTTCGCGAAGCGTACAGAGTTTCAAACGTTTAACTCCGAAACTTCGCGAGTAATATCATAAACCGCCAACCATCGGACGATGCGCGCCGTTTCTAAGTTTCCGGGGAACTTGTAACCCGACGCGGCGCCGAATTCGCCTCGAATCGATGGAAATCTGGTTTTCTTTTCGCTGCGAGGGAACAGTCGGTCCGTATTGAACCCGGGGCGAAATTAATATCACCTCAATTCCCTCTGGTGCATTAGAAATAACCGTTTTACATACACCCGACAAATTTTATTTCGTCGAAGTCGGAGCTGTTTTTTAATGAACGCAAAGTCTGCCTTGGAGCTAACAATACTGATTGCTAGAGAGGGAAATATCCAACCGATTGGGCCGTCGGATCGATGGCAAAATTGAAATTGGTAACCGCGGCACGCGATTCTTTGATCCACCTCTAATTGCAATTTTGTTATTTTATGAATGCAATCTTGTCGGCAAGGATTCATTTCGAAAGGTCAAATTCTACGAATCGAAGGATTAAAATCCGCCAACTTTACCGGTCGACGGAAAATACGATGTAAAGCGGGCGACAATTTTCCCCGTCCGGGGAGCGCAGAATCCGGGATATCGTCTTTGTGGGAGCTGGAAATCACAAGATTGGTATCGCGGCTCTCCCTCCGGTGGCGTCGTCATTGTCGTCTTTTATTTCGAGGGAAATTAACGACGACCGGGCGAGTAATTGTCGGCGGCGTTAAACCGCCGCGGAACGTAATTACGCGGGGACAAAGCGACGCCAAGAGTAAATATGGAGACGCGAGAGGGGGACAGAGAGGGGAAAAACGAATTTGTCACGGCGGTTTCGGGGGTGTTGGCGAGGGACGACGAAAACTTCTTCCGCTCGGTTTTCGGATCAAAGTCCCTGCCCGGCCGAAGCATCAAGTTTTCGAATTTGGTCGCGCCCCCGTCGATGATGGCCGCCCGATAACGAGCACAACGAACGTTGCATAATTTTAATTGGATGTTTTGTCCGCCATCCGGTAACGGGATTACGTGTCAGGAATGATTTTAGCCCCGGCTCGGTTTTTAACGAGTTCCCTCGGTTCTACTAGTTTTATCGACGGGTAATTTTCGAACGTTCGGGGACGCATTATATTTAGAACACTGTAACTACTGTACGACGAGCTTTATTTTTGACAAACTTTATATTCTGTTTCCACAATATTTTGCTATTTCTATTAAAAGAAATTCCTAATAATATAGAGTGTCATCCATACGCGGGTGACGTGGCAGTCAAAGTGTTAATCGAAACAAGAAGTCTTGGCTGCTCTGGTATCAGATTACCATTATTAGCGTAAATTTTGACGAATCAAGTAGGGGATTCAACAGGCCACTTTGATTTCGCTTATCGAACGAATTTATCGCTCCCGTGGAGCTCGAAAGTGTCCGAGATAAAAGTATAACGAGCAGATAAAAACGTTGTAACGATACAACCATGAACTGATTACATGATGATCGTTTAAACATTCTTCGTTGAGGTCTGTTGACTTTGCTTTTGTACGTGACGTTTTGTATAACACCATCGGTTGCGCAACGATCAACGACACGAAACTGCATGTTCCGTGCAACACGATCCGTAATGCAACGTCGGACTTTCACCGATGCCTGAAAGTGCAAGGAACAGATAACTCTCGAGCGCTCCCTTTTAATACGTGGATAACGTCCGTTATTAATTCGCGGATAAGATAATTGCATTTCTGCATAGCATCACTCAATAGATTAACAATTATCGTTGTTTCTTCATACCTTCTTCGAAACGTTGCATCACCTCTCGCAATGCAATTACTGATTTCTTCGATATTTATTTTTACTTCAATTACGAGGTGTTAGAGAAAGTTCCCCGGAGCCTTTTCCCGGAAATGCGTTTATCGTTACATAATACTCGATGTAACTGTTGTTATTCAAGATACTTCGATGTAAGAACTAATCGACTCATAAATTCCATTCACAAAAGAACGATACAGGGTCTTGAGTTTTTGTTACAAAGAAGAAGATACGGAATGTTTATTTAAATTTATCTTTGAGCAGAATTTTAAACTTTTGATTAATGGTCGCGAGGACAGGAATAAAACAGAGGGAACCCGATATTTACAAGCCAGAGATCATCCAACCGATTGCAGCGACGGGTTCTTCCTAAACGGAACGGTCGGCCATGATGGAGAACAATCGCGCGTCATATTAATCGATGATTTCAAGCGAAAATCTGTCCCCCGCTTCTTATAACGTCTTAACAAGGCCAGTTTGTATTCCGCGCGTCGCGCGATGCGTTAATTCATACATTAAACATCACGCTTCGTGCGGTCGAAGATGTCAGACCGCGCGTGATCTCTTGACATCGCGTTCGCGTCCCCGCGGCTAAATGTCATTAGGCTAACAAGCGTGCACGATCCCGTCGGTGTGCCCGACAGGGCACAGATTTATTTCACCCGTGGAATTAATATAAACGCTTGTTTACTGTGGAACGTTCGCGAAATCTTTAAGGTCGGCCGTCCGTGATTCATCAAGGCCTTCCGCTTCGAACTGCGCGGCAATTTTTAGACCTATTCAAAAATTCAAATTTATACAAAAATAAATTCTACGAATTCGCGGTATACATCAACGTCGTCGCGTTCGATAATTCTTTATTAATACAAATTTTCACGCGCACCCGAAACGAACGGTCGACGTTGCTTTAATTTTCGTTCGTTCCTTTTTGCGCCGCTGAAATCTCGGTTACCACCCGAAACGAGATACCACGGAATTCTTCATCCTTTACCCCCCCCCCTTTTTTTTCCTCTATCCCGTGGTCACCATATTTAACTCATCGTTCACGGAAGCGGCGCGCCGATTACGTATTACCGCGTACACCATTTTCGCGTACAATATTTTTCAGGTGAAATTCGTGTACCGGTGGCGTCGGCGTTTCCTGACGTTATCCAGAAACAAATGGACTTTTAAATTGCACTCACGAGCTCCACCTGTAGTCGTCGCGCTCCGGGGGCCCCTCCCGCCCCGGCGCCGCGCCGATAACGGATGCAGCGTTGCGAGCCCGCGACAAATTTATACCATTATATTTCCGTATTTACTTCGCCGCGGACTGCGGGGCCAGTGCTTTGTTCTACACGTAATTACGTCCCCCGGCGCTTAATTCACGGCGATTAAATTGCATACACTCCCCGCCTCTGTCCCTTTTCACCGCGCCGCGCACTCGTTAATATCGTTGCCCTCGGCCGAATTGCAAGTGCATCTCGATTGGGACTTTCGGGACCCGGTCGCTGTTCTGGCCGTATTTCCGCCTCGTCATACCCGCGGAACGAGTAAATTGCTCGCAGTTAATTACTCCGTGAAGTGTTTCTTAGCGTGCGGGGGTTGCTTTTGAGCGAAGGTAACGCAAATGTCTAGAGGATAACAATTTGCTTGATGCCGTCCACCGCGAATGTTTGTTTCGTAAACATGGAACAGCGTCAAATTCAAAAAAGCGTCAAAAAATGCTCTGCGACCATTTCGCTTGGAAATTTCGAATCGTATCGCGGAGGGATAAAAATCAATTAGGGGGAAGATTGAAAATTGTTGTTGGTTAAATTTCAACGAACGAGTTTATAAAACAAAGGTTTAATTGTCAGGCTGATGCAAGTTGAAAGATACTAGCCGTCGCGCCGGATAGTTTTGCGGCGTTTCCCGCCGGTGCTGGTTAGCGAATTTTCGCGGGATCGTAAACCAAAAAGCTCGCAGCAGCCTGCAGCTCGTTTTTTTCCCCCTACGGCTCGTCGAAGCGGGGCTTGATTCGACCGCGATGACATCGTTGACACGACATCACGCTAATCTTCTTTTTGCCGGGTCAGCTACGAGTCAGCGAGTGTCGCGCTCGGCTCGTTGTGTTCGCGCGGTTTCTCCGCTAACGAAATAAAAATCGCGAGCACGCTTGCGGGAGAAAAAGCCCCGGTGAAAAATGAGAAAGAGCACAGATTGGCGGCCGCGGAGACGGAAGAGCGGACGACAATGGTCCTCGCGCGCTGCCGCCCGGGATTGTTCCCGGTCAAGACGGCGCGTAACCGAACGACAATTCGGATTTTCGACGAGCCACTGGCGTATTTTTTTTACAGAAACGCGCCCCGTCGTCCAGTTGGCGCCGAAACCATTGATTAAAGTCCGGCGCCGACCTATTTTTACACGCCTCAACCTCTCTGTCCCATCGTTCCTATATTTCTCGTCTCTCCTCCTTGTTCCACGCTCGGCACCCGTGCACCTCGCTCCTTTTCTACCCTCCTGCACCCCCTATTTTTGCTTCCGTGCACGCTGCGAGTACGCGCGAACTTTTTGGCACGGAGACGCGACCGCGTTAGCGCCGCCCCGATTGAGAATCGCCGACACCACTTGGCTCCGACCGATCTATAAACTCGCGGCGTGCCTCTATCATACCTCTCGATAAATGATATAACGCTGGTGTCTGGTCGTTAAAAAAAGAATAGACACTTCTGTTTTCAGATTTTTCACGAATTGCGGCGAGCTCTTAATTTTCATTTTTACGAGCCACTAATTTTGTTACGGGTGGAACGTTAACCGAGATTCGATACGAAAATGGGGCAGCATCGGCAAGGTACCGTCGAACATTTGCATTTTGAGAATCGTATCGATCCTGAATTTGTACCGCTACATTTAACAAGCACAAGCGAGCCAAAGATGCGTCGTGCAATGATGTACGACACAGGGTTGATAAACAGCCCGTTATAGTCGTAGTTTCTCTGAAACTACCGGGATTATTTGATTCTTCTGCAACTTTGTACACTGCACAATAAGTGTGCCATTTCGATTTCGATCCAAATTCAACGTGTTGGAGGGATTTAGTAGATCAATAAATCTTCAAGAACCGTGTAATATATTTTGGAAAGTTTTCGAGCGAATAAAGGTTCGCCAGGGATCTGGATCATTCAGCGACCCTCATCGAAGGAAATCCAAAAAGAAATGTTCGCAAGCCGTTAAAGACGCTCGATGCGGGCGACGCGTTTGGACCGTGTTACAAGCAAACCCACCATATTTCGTAGCCATAACGGAACCGTCACATACAGGTCGGGAACGGGGGAGTGCGAAGGGAGTTCAGACTTGGGTGTCGCGATATCGCCCAGCTTTTATTATCGGCCGCAATAAAAGCCCGGTAACCGAGTAATAATTTAAGATCCCGAGCGTCGTTCGGTCGGGAACCGCTTTTGCCGGCGAGAGTACGCCTCGAACGAACGCGTTTCCCAATAAGCCCGTGCCTGCGAGTCCTTTTCGCTTGTGTAACGTGAGACCGACGGACTTTTTTACGAGCTGCTTCGCGCTCGCCGTAGCTCTGAAACGGTTTGAAATCGAACACGACCGGCTCGGATCGTGAATCGAGTACCTATATACGCGATGCCTGTGGCTCTAGCCGGCCTGTTATCTCGTCCAGGGACGTCCGGGAAAATGAGAAAAGTTGAGTGAAACGGTGGCTGGTTTCCTGCGGAAAATGTAACCGCACCGCGTGCTTGTGTACACGAAC
This sequence comes from Anthidium xuezhongi, assembly GCA_022405125.1. Classification (NCBI taxonomy): domain Eukaryota; kingdom Metazoa; phylum Arthropoda; class Insecta; order Hymenoptera; family Megachilidae; genus Anthidium; species Anthidium xuezhongi. Next base: position 8,933,509 of record CM039642.1, on the reverse strand, counting down.
TTGTACCCCTTGGGCAAGGACCGAAGGCGCGTGAAATTCTGCTTCCATTTCGACCCCTTCTTTTTCCAGGAATCTTTACTTTGTTAAGGTTATCTAAGCAATATGATTGGTAAATTCAAAGTTTCGAAAACCGTAAAAATTTGTGTCACCTCCTCGTACATTATGTACTCTTGATACAATTTTTCAAAATCGTGAAATAGTTTCAAATTCGGAAAAGTACGAGACCGGGGAAAGTAGGAATTTTAATACTTTGGGGACTAGTGCATTCATGACCTCGACATTTTAGTTTTCATTCTTAAACATGTTCCGCAAATGCATCTACGAAAGCGAAGAGAGCTACCAAAGCTCCTTCTCTAATTACCTTTTGGCTGGCATCGCAGAAGTTACTGTTCCAAGACCGGTGAACTTTCCAAAAATGATTTATCATCCGGCCACGGTGTTCGAGGGAGACCCCTTTGAAGGATCGTCGAAAGTTCGCCTCGCCTGGTCTTTGTTCTCGCCGTCCACGAAAGAGCTTGCCTGTAAGTTTTCCACGCTGGTCCGCGGTTTCGTTCGACGAAAATCGATCGAGGGCGTACCTCGGCGCCGAGCACCGAGAAGAATACGGGGAATTGTCGTTAGTCCTTCCGGTAACGGTTGAATCGCGCAGCGAAGAGATCAGGAATAGATATCGGGTCGGACGTTCGTAGTAACGAGATTTTCTGTTATCGCGTCTGAGATGCCTTTTCCTTCCTCTTCCTCTCGCTGCAAAACGAATACCAGCCTCGATGCATTTCCGCGTGGCTGCGTCGAATGTGAAATAGGGCCGAAGGTAAGGATAACATTGCTACCTTGTGCACCTTCCGGGAAAAGTGGATCCTTTATTCACGCCGCCTGCGGTGGACCGCTCGAGTTCTCGCTATTATTCATCCCTCGTTTTTATCCTCGCTTCCAAAAAATTCAAGGATTCATGGCACGATGCTTTGAACAGTGTATTAATCGAGCAATTAATTCTTTGTACCTTGCAAGATAAAGAGTTGATCTTGAAAAGTTTGAAAACTATGGTTCCATCGCATAAATAGTGATTTTTGAAAAAGTTCGTACCTTTCGAAAGACATAGTTTTTGCTGACGATACCTGATAGATTAACACAACTCTGACACACAATACACGCTCGATTCGAGGCTTTACAAACGTTCAGCGCGCTTTTCTCTCTTTCTTATCGGCCGATAATGGTGGCTGGAACATACATTCGGGCGAGTATTCGGCGCGGTTGCAAGAAACGCGAACGGAAACCGAGCGGAACGTCGAAAACGTAGGAAACGGTGGAAGGATTTTTTGCCCGGCAGGACCGGGTGGAAAAATCGTCTTTGCACGTTTTTACGTGTCCGGATCGAAGCTGCGGACCACGTCCCGCAGCGTGCCGTGATACGGTCGAAGGGTTCCCGTTTTTGCGCTGCCCCCTTTTTCCGATAATTAATGTCCGTCGGTGCACCTCCGCCGGAACGTGGATGGGGGACAAATGCGAAAGAGGAGGCGAGGCCAGATTAATGATAGTTTTACTTGCGGCCATTGTAAGAACGATGGATTTGACGCTATCGCGGCCGTTAAAGATGCCCGAGCGTGGATTGAAGGGGAATTTATTAGCCGAATCGAACCGGAACTCGAACGATCAAGATTTAATACTCGACTGGAGCTTCCCGCTGAGAATTTCGCGCGTTTTATCTTGTACCCTCGGCATTAATGCGCCACGAGCGTATTGCCCGGCAATTTCGATAAGATCTTCATCGCCTGCGCCACTTCCGGCCGGCCAGGGCTTTAAAAACGCGCTTCCAGATGCAAACTGGGAACAAAGTTGCGTTCGAAACGAGCCACGGGGGTTCCTTTTACGACTTATAAAATCGGGACAGATGCAATCGTAAGGGATGGGGAGGAAATGGCGGAACTGGAACGCGCAAACATTGACTCGAATTTTTTGATCTGATTAAAAGTGTTGAAGCTCCGTTGAACAATGCTGCGTTCCGCATCGAAATACTTCCCGATACGTGGTTGGCTGCGATAAAAGTGACCTCTTCCTGTTTGAAATTCCTCCTCGCCGTTTGCTCCTTTTTCTTCACCCGTTGTACTTTGGCAGCGACACGCTTGCCAACTGGTACGGCGACCTCGCGCAAACCGACCGAACCGACTCGTCGAAAAGTATTTCCTACGGCGCGCTACCTATCTCCAGTTAACTAACGGTGACGTAACATAATTTCCTGCTTACGCTCCTCCCTCTGAAACATCGCCAAAATCCTGTGTATCCTGAGGGAGGCGAACGGTGACCCGAAGGCTCGCCGCTTTGATACGTATCAGGGAAAACTCCGTCTTGTACTTATTGGTGAAAGCTTTCGAACGCTAGCTGTGTCGGAGATAGCAGCCCTTAAGGGGCCAGACCAGTAAAGGCTTTGGTGAATTAGTTATTAAAAAAATTGTAAATTTATTTTTACAAATTAAATTTGTAATTTAAGTTTGCCGTATCGATATGGTAATACAATCCCTGACAGATCGTTCTTCAAAGTTTCCGCGATGGTGGAATTTCAGTTTAGACTTCCCTTACGACCGGGCGTTAATGAAACTTGCGAGCGCTTTGAATTCACGACATACACCGGTCGCAGTTAGCTAAAACAGCTCCCGACAGTTCGAACGATGGCAAAAAGGATCGTGCAGACGGAAAAAGGGCCGGTTCTCCGAGGTACGTGCTCATCGTCGACGACGTGTCGCACTTTCTTCCCTCTCGCCGGCGTTCCCATTTTCCTCTCGTTATCCCTCGTTTCTCTTTCCGAGCGTACTACATCGAGTCGAAGGAGCAGCTTCTCGATCGATACCTGGCACTGTTTATTCTCGGTGTAGCGTCGAAAAAGCGACGGAAAGGATGCGGCAGGACGGCTAAAGGGGGAGGGAAACGTCGAGACCCGTTCCAGCTGTAGCACGATAACGATAACACCGAAGGACTGCTTAAAATCGAGGACGAGGAGAGAATCGCGATGATTCTCGCGTATGTACGATGCAGGCTCGCTCGAGAGAACGAACAGGAAGCGACACGGTCCCATCGAAGAAACGCATTTCCGTCGAGACCGTGGTACGTTCTTGTCACGTCGAGATTTCGACCCGCTCTGACTGCTCGCTCGTACCACCGAAAACGTAAAAAGTCGCCCGCGAGTTTTTCCCGAACGGTTCGCTCGTTATTCACCCCTCGAATTTATCGGCTTTTTCATTTTTTTTCTTGTCTCCTCTGTCGCGTAAAAATTACAAGTTATAAATTAGTAACTTTGAACCTTAAGAAAATACGGAAGAAAATACGCCAAGACATGTACTTGATGAATAAAATAATTTCAAAATACGAGTACTATATTGTACAGAAATTTCGTGGGTTTCTTTCATTTACGAACACTATGTGATTATGGTAATTTTCATGGGGATTAAAATGCGACGCGAATTAACGTTAAAGGTCGGAACACGTGGGCCAGAAACGTGAAAATAATATCTTCCTCGGGTCTAGCCGTGTTCGCACGATATTCCTGACGATTTGCATTCATTTCAATTAAGTGTCCTTTAGCAAACTAGTTCAAATCGACTCGATCCTAATCCTTACCCTCGCCCGTGGACATTTCGTTTACATAACCCGGCCATTGTTCCCCGCTTTACATGTATAATAAGAAAGTCATAAAAGGAAACGTACAGGCGAATGTAAGAAAGTCCTGTGCGGGCTAAAGTACAGTGTAAAGCAGAAATAACGGGTCTGTATAAAATTTGCAAACGCGCGAAATTGGAGGGCGGAAACGGCGAAAGAAAGCCTTCCCTTTAAATATTCATTATTATTGGAATATCGCCAAAACTGTTATGAAATTAATATGACTTTATAATAAGCAGTCTAACAGAAAAGTTTTTTGGAAATGTTGGAAATCGGAGTTTTTGGAATCAGGGCGCAACAAGGTTCTGTTGCATCAATTATTTATTATATTATCCAACAGAAATCGTATTTTTAATTCTAACTTAATTTCAGTGTCCATGTAATTCCGAAACAAAGAGCGAAATCATAGTGTAAGAGCAATTAAGACTGCATTCAGAAATCAGCCATCACCGCGAACTTTATCACAGGCTTAAATAATGTTCCGTTCTTATTGTTTCGCAATAACCCGTGCGCGTAGAAATTACTCTAAAATAATCCTTACAATAGGGACCATGAAAACAGCTCATCAGACACGCTTTGTAATCTTCCATTACTCTCATCAGCATCCTCCCATGCTCGCTTCCTTCGTCGTTCCTAGTAATTCGTAGTTCCACGAGGAAAGATTACACCGGGCTATATAATGTTTCCTTGACAAAACGTCCCGTCAATTACAACAGCCGCTTACGACATGACCTCCCAATTCACCAACGAAATGGCGCTTTTGCTTGGACGCTGCATTCAAGGCACACGTATACACGGGATTTCTATTGCGAAAAACGACCGCCAGCTGTCTCCTTAGAATAAAGTTTGTTGCGCAAACGAAACGACCCAAAGCGTGTGCTTTCTCTAATTACATTCCGCGAGAAGGTAGTCGCGTGTTCGGTACGCCGCGTTAATAATCGTTTAACTCTTCTTGTGGCAATAAGGGAAATTCTTCTTTTCATTTTTAACAGACAATATTGTAGGATTATTTTCCCTATTAACTCTATTAACCCTCTTGTCGCGCGAAAATGTTGAAACGTCAACGCTGTTAATCGCGCGTTAGTCCGTGGATAAAATTAGAAAGTACCGTACGGTCGTATTAGCAAATCCCTGTTAACTAATTGAATCGTGGTCCACGTATCGCAGCCGCCTGTGCGAACACGTTGTAACCCGGGTAATGGCGGTGGTCGAAGTCACGCGTGACCATCTGGTTCAGGGAGCGTAGCAGGATATAATTTCTGCGGTGTGCAACGGGCCACAGGCTTCGCTGAATTCTCACGGGCTAAGCGTATTATCATAAGCCATAAGGCGCTTATCCAATTGCTGGTCAATGCAGTTACATACATCAAAATTACGCTCGATACAGCCGGTTAATGTTCGTGCCGTGCGTATCGCCGGGAACAGATACGCGATATTGTACGATGGAAAAAGTCCTCCAGGAACGGTGAAGGGACAAGCGTACGCGCGACACGATCGATGAGGTGAACGAAGGGTAATAAAAGCCCGATGAGAAGCGAGAATGAAATAAGAAACGTTTCGAGCGCGAAGACGATCGTGGAAGAGAGGCGGTTCGTTCGACGAGGAGAATAAGAAGCGTTCATTACCGCGGCTGAAAGACTGTCGTTTTAAGAGCAAACGAATCAAAATAGTTGACAATGAGAGACAGAGGCGATCGAGAAGCGTGGCTGAAAGGGAGGAAAATTTCCACTCGCGATATACCGCTACGAAAGAAAGGATCACAAATTAGAACATCCCACGTTTAATTTATTGGCTCCCTTTACGCGATCTGAAAGTAGAATTAGCCTCGAAACGATCGGCATTAAGCTTCGATTCAGCCGGAAAAACACCGCCAGCATCGGAGAACTACGTTTAACAAAACGTTTTCTTTCTCCCGACAGAGTACACAGGATGGTACATTTAAATAAGGCCGGCTGAACACTACTCCAATTTTTATAATATTTAGTCGAATAATAGAAAAGAAGTTAAAAACGACTTCGAAGAAAAAATATTTCTGGAACATATTGATTCGACCTTATTTAAACGATATCTGATTAGAAAGGTTAAGAAAAGTTGGATTCGAGTAAAGGAGAAGATCTCGCGAGTCGCAATAATAATTCGAAACGTTTTATCCGTACCAATATCCATAGCAGTTTCGTTGGCAACAATATTCAAAGAGCCGCAAAGAAAATTTCAACCGTTGCAACCGCACCAGATTTCCATCCATAGAATAACGTTTATACCAACGGGAGAAGCAGCAGCAGCAGCAGCAGTTGTACTCGTTCCCCGCGATTCCCTTCAACTGATACTAACGAAAGAGTCGGACCATTTTCAACCCCCTTCGCCCACGGTTTTATTCCATCTTCGAGACGGGCCGACGAGCGCCAGTTGAATCGTGAAATTTCATTCCCGACACATTCCATCGGGCCGGGTCGTAAAATTTCAGCACGCCGCGGCGACGCGTCATCATCTCTCGCGAAACGTGGAAATCTCTGCCTCCGAAGGAGACCCGTGTCGCGCTTAACTCCTCCGCGAATCGACGCGGACGTTTCCATGTAAATCGCCGCGGGGGAAAGAAAAGCGTAATCCGTGATAAAGAGGGGAAAACGTCGCGATTCGGGTCGACGGAATCGTCGTTGTTCGAGCATCGATACGTATTCACCCACACACACGGAGGGGGTGGGGACAACGTCGAGCAACTGTCCCGCTCGACAATAGGGAAAACTTCAGCATTTTTGCCTTATGCATTATGGAGAAGCCGGTTATTAGACGTAAGGCGAAGGTAAAAAGAGAGAGGGAATCCATTTCCGATAGCCCTATCCCGTGTGGCCCACGATCGGCCCGTCGGGGATGATTCGTTTCGGTGGGACAAAGAGACGGGAGGAGAGGAGGAAAGATCGACCCAGTGTACGCGATATCGAAATACCAACGAAACCTTCCCTCTGTCTCTGTTCCCCGGTTGGATATGGATTTCCAATTCAGCCAGATATTTTCAATATCGTTGTCGCGTCTACGGTATCCGTCGTTCTTTCGATCGCGTCCCTGTATCCCGTCGCTGAACAGGGAAACTTTCGAACGAACCGTGACTGGCCTGGGATGGGGGAGCTTCGATGGATTCAGGCAATTCTTCCGGATACGCTGTTTCGTCCTGGTTAAGGCACGGTCGTCATTTTTTTTTTTTTTTATCGAGATGCTAGTACCGTGGATGTAAATTTAAACGACAACGAACGAAGATGAACTTTCAGGGATGTTTGAAAAGTTTGCAAAAGTGTGTATCGTTAAAAGTATCGATTCAAGGCTTCGGTTTTGTAATCGACATCGGTCAAATCGTTCGCCATTTATTTCGCGAGGTCGCCGAAACAGCGGCGAACGTAACGAGGAGATATATCGCGCAATTATCGATTCAATTAAAGTCGAGAGTTACCGTCGGTGCCATTAGGCGAGCCGCTCGAATTCGAGGTCGAAAATAGAAACGGAGAGCGCGTCGCGGGGGTGCGGAGAAGACGCAATCAGCAACGTCGTCGAATCGAAGCCGTCCTATCTTCGAGACAGAATTAACGTTCTCTCGCGGCTGGATAAGGTTTAACCTTCCGCCAGGAGGGAAAAGAAAGACAGAAGGAAATAGAGGGTTGATAAAAAGAAAAGAGGAAGGAGCTGTGTACTTGGTTTTCGAGTGCTTTACGACGTCTGTCGGATAAGTACGTAGCTGGCTGGCTACACTAAAAGTATATATCGTAACACCTCCGCCGAAGGGGGTTAGATGTCCTCCGCCAGTTCAATCAACTGTACGCCAGGCAACAAACCACTGCCGTTAATTGGATCGGAGCTCGGAGTCCTGGCTTTACGAGGCTCAATCGCCTAGAATTATCCGACCTGCATTTCTGGATCGGTCTTAGCCACCTTTCACCCTCTTCTCCGCGTTTCTATCATCCTCTCCCGTTCGTTCGTGCACCTTCGGCGTGGATTAGGGAACGCGGGACCTTCGATGACTAACTAGTTTCGTCGAGCAAGTAGCCAGGATTCGAGGATCAGACAAAACACGAGTTTTGGAGGGATTTATCCATTTAAGAGGGTCATTAAGGTCTCGATTCTACAATATTTGCCAGTAAAGGGTGTCTGGATTAGATTACAAAATTAATTTCATAAAGTTTACAGAACATCGACGCAGGATCGGAAACGTTAACGCGAGAATGAGAATTGTAAATTTATATAACAGGGGGTTGAATGAAAAAAAAAATTACTTTCCATTCAACCCTCGCACATGCCTGGAGGAACGGAAATATTTAGTTTATACACAACGGGAAGGCGACAAGTGCTCCGTCCACAAGGGACGACTACGTCGAAGATCGATTTTTCTCATCCGCTTCTTTTCCACCTGCGCGAGGGAAGGGCGAAAAGCGTGAAAGCGTTCAAGTCGAAACGTTTATTACAGGAGTTCATAACAGACTCGCAACAAGCCGCTGTTTATAAATTACGTGCTCGTTGTTGCACGCCCCGGCCATTAAACGTCAGCTAAACGAGCTTTCGCGAAGTTACGTCGGTCCGCGCGGCTTTCGAATCATTTTTTCCCCTCCCTCCTCTTCCCGCCTGCCGTTCTTTTCCCCGAAGCGTAAAACGCCTAATTACGCCGACGCGGAATTAAAATATTCCCGTTGAACGTTTAAGAAAGTAAAATAGAGAAGTTACCATCGAGCGGCAGCCTTTAATTAGAAGTTAGTTCGCCTCGGCATCGCAACTTCGCGTTCCGCGTGTCTTACGCGCCTGTTCGTTCCAAAGTTTACCCTGTTTCCCTCCCACCCACCCGATTCCATCGCCTTTCCTTCATTTACGTAATAAACTTCCTTTTTATCTTCCGCTTTGACTTCCCGCAGCTTGATCCTCGCTCGTCGATGCGAAACGTTTCGCGTGTTTATTACTCGAACGCTTCCTTTTAAATAGGTAACGATTCGATCGACTTCCTCGAAGACGCGCTCGAAGAAGGAAGAAATCCAGTCGCGCAAAGTTGAAAACGCAACGATTTGCTCGAACCTCGCCCCGTTCCGCGATTGTTCCTGGAACGCGCGATCGTTGGCGGGAAAATTTTTTATAACGTCTCTATCGCGCTTGAAAATTTATCGCGTCATCAGGGACGCCGTGTCCAAGTTTTACGGTGGCAGCTTGGGACGGAGACCGTGAGTCAGCCGCAACGGTACGCTTTTAAACGCGCCGCGTAAACGCCGGGAAACGCGCGCATCAAAAGACACTTACCGCGCGACGATTGTTTGGGAAGATTGCTCGCGTAAACTTTCTGTTACGCTTCAGTTTCATTAAATACAGCGAAATTAGCGATAATCCATAATTGTGAATAAATAACGAATGCATTGTAATTGAAGTTATTGCCTCTGATGCAAAACATGTACAGAGGATTCGTCTTTTTAAGAATTTCAGGATTCTTGGCGGCTCGGCTGTCCGAGCGTGGCCAGGGTTATTCTCATTCGTTCCAAAGGGGGGAAAAAGTAAAACGCACGGAGTTCATAAGCCATCTCCCGGTGGCACGATGTAAGCGTAAAGCGGAATAAACGACGGAGCTACGTGTCCGTCCATGTGCACCGTTATACCGTGCTAACTTCGTCCTGCCGAGGGGTCCTTTATGGCCGCGCCAGCGAAAGAATAAGCCGTTTCTGTTGATGCGACCACGGTGTCGTCTTAACGTTCCCCTCGCTCTCCCTGCGTTAAGCTCGTAAAAGCTCCCATCGTGAATCGTGACTTCGCTGTTGCGCCCGGGAAAATAGCGGGGAAACCTCGAAACGCCATTGGCATCGTTACGCATGGAACAGAGTGATTGCGAAAGTTTATTGCCCTCGTTGAACGTCGCGGTCCCGTTTCGTGCCAAGTCGAAAAAGTTCACCGACAACTTTATCTGACAGGTACGATATCGTAAGAGCAATTGTTGTGGAAACTTGTCCAGGTCTCAAGGATCGTTAATTATTAAGTGTATCGAATATAAATTACATGGTACTCTTCTTTCGTGAAAAAGCAACCCTCCTTCCATCTCGCGTAAAATGTTTTAACTGTAGGAAGTATCGTTTTTGCGAGGACCCTTCATTTCCGAAAACCTATACAGAGGCCCCCTCACCTTGACAAGTGTAGCGGAGTGGCAAGAAAAACGAGACACCACTCGAACCTCGTCACTACCCTTTATTTGCCACTTAGCCTAACCCCTTTTACCCGTCCGACGAATGGTCCCGTTGAAACACTAGACGGCGCCACTCTTCTTCGCCTACCCTGCCACAAGCGCTACTCAGGCTTAAGTGTGGTCCACGCGTCGTGTGCGCCATTTTATCCGAGGGAAGGTTCGATGAAGCGACACACGAGAAGAAATCTTTCCTCGATACTTTGTAACGACAAATTTGTAACCCGAATTCGCCCAAGGCAACGCCAGCATTGTGACACCATTAATTCGTCCCATCTGAATATCTTGGCTCCTGTTTACAGCGACACGGTGCCGGAGCGGACAGTAATTGAGACAGACTGTGATTCGTATAATGGAGCAGAACTCGGATCCCATAAAATAACGATGAAATCGCAATAAGACTGGTTTATGCGGCCGATATCGCGGCCCTGTCCGTTCCCTTTCGCGGCAATTAATTACCAGCCTCGTCGACCGATCGGTATCGTTTTTATTTATGAAACGGTCAGCCCCTTTTTGCCGGGGCGCAATTTAATAAAGCAATTGCCGCGTTCGGTTCGCGATTTTAATCGCGCGCGGCCGAATCCCCGCGGAAGGAACTACCCCGTCGGAGACCCGGCACACCGCTCGGACGAAGTTGTTTGCGCGATAACAAGAAACTTGGGAAATCGTTTATCCGAAATAACAGCGAATATCCGCGCGCTTCCGAATTTTCCGCATAATTCGGTAACAACAAAGTCGACGAAGTTCTGCGAATACTTGAACTCGACGGCGCAGCGCCTTTGACCGGACAACGAAACGTAGCGAAAGAGTTAAGGATAGCCGAGATTCGTTTAATGGATGCTTTATATTCAAGCCGCGACTACGCTCGTCGTTTAACTGAGATACGGTAAGTGACAGAGTACAAACACGTTCGCGCGTGTATCTAGATAACGCCGTTTTCAGAGGAGACCTGGCCGTTTCGAAGGAAGACACGGTCAATGTTAGCACACGTCACATCCGCTGTCGCATCGCAACTAGTTCCGGTGTATCGTGAACTGTCACGATGGCCCCTCTCTCTCTCTCTCTCTCTGTTATAAACACTTTATACATAGCTGCACGCTCGCTTTGAACCTGGAATATTCGAGCCGAGGTATGTAACAAGCGGCCGAATAAACATCGACCTTCCTGTTTCCGCTTCCCGTACCGACCCCTCGCGACGTCTTAATTTGCACGATTCCGCTACGAGACTACCGCATCGAGTACTTGTTGCACCTGCTTAAAATATACGATTCCAGGACCTTTTCTGTAATGCTGCCAGGGCTGGAAAAAATTATTCCTCTACGATTGCATCGGGGAGAATTGTAATTCCAGGGTGTCTAATTACATACGTTATTCAAGATTGTCTTTTACTAATTGTTTGATTATGCAAAAGTTGAAGATCCAGAGCAGGTGTTAAGGAATTAAATTAAACTGCTATTTGATTGTGTCACAGGGGTCGGAGCGTACCAGAAGCGGCGAAAAGTGAAATTCAAGGTTGCCCGAGCTACGGAACTCGCATCATGGAGCCGGGAGGCAGTAACTCGATTCGCGAGGCTCGCAAACGTAATCCCATAGCAATGTTTGCCGTCCGTGACGCGATACCGATCGTCGTGCAGCCCGATCGAGGCTGCAGGGAAAAGCGGATCGCGCGATGTTCGACTGTTTATCGTTGTTATTGTTTTTCGACCCTATCTGAGTCGGACCGCCCCGCGTCCCCCGCTGAAATCCGATTTGTAATGGAAATGCAGTGTTCGATGCCGCTCTAATCCTTCACCGGCCGTAGGAGCCTTTGTACCGCGCTCGCAGTTTCCACAGAGGTGGGGGCAGAGGAAGGGCGTGGGTGGGTGAAGAGAGAAAGAAACAACAAAAAAAAAGTGGAATCGTAGGAGAGCTTTTAAAGCGGCGTCATAATCGCGCGACCGCGATTCTCGTTTTGTGTCGGCGAACAACGACGAGCATTCGGGTTGGCGTGTCGATGACAATGTTTAACGAGAGATTTAGGGATGAAAATTGTTTATACGCGCGGATACGTACGAGATGAAATTGGATATAAATTGAACTCCATTGTAAGTCCATCCACCCCGAAGTTACCAACCGGGGATGAACAAAAATGTTGAATAACGATGCGTGTACTCTACATTGTATGATAGGGTTTTCTAGGAAAAACGGGGATGTACCACCATCGTTTTTATAATACTAGAAAGTCATCAGACACTGTACCCGGGACTAATTTAATAATGCCAAGGCTTTCTTCTTAGAATAAATAACAATAAATGTTAACAAGGTAGTTTCATTAGGACGAAAACAAATCTGTCCGCGAAGTAAAGGAAGTCGAAGCAGAGAGTTGATGAGGTGGGAGGGGTAGGGAACGGAAGGGTGACAAATCAATGGCGGATGGTAGGGTAGGTAACGGCATATGAGCGCTGGGCTCCTATCTTATCAACGCATTATTCAACGGCGGAGGCTGCTCGGGACTCTAACTGCCTGCATTTGCATAAATCCATAGATCTCCCAGACCTGCTCCGCTGCCCGGCCGTGTCTATCCATCTCTGGATGCATGCATACAGCAAATTACAGTGCCCGCAAGCGGAATTGTGGGTGGTGGAGCTGTGCCACCCCCACCGCCCCCCCATCCCTCGGTCGCCCCTTTTCACGAATGGACCGAAGGGCGCCACTACGTTGGATGGCTAGGTGGGAAGGGACTTGGTAACATCCACTTCGCCCCGTGGCTTTGTATTGGATCGTTAACGACACCCCTTCCTGTGTACCTTCTGTTATCGCCTGCCGTTATCCGCCTTACTCCGCGCCCTCTCCAACGCCCCTGTGACTGTGCGGCACAGAAAAAAGATTGTATGCTCGTGAAATGATGGACGATGGGTTCGTTAACTGAAGTCTCTCGGCTTGAAAGGCGACCATGTATCGATGAAATCTCGAACCCGTGTACATATTTATTCTTTTTTAACGTCCATAGAATTCATTCAATGGATTTTCATTTTTTCACGAATGTTTCACTCATTTCACCAGGCGTATCTTCGCGGATACAGACGCGTCGAGGAAGAATCCGTGGAGGATCGAGGATACGACGGAGGCACGTAATCGACGGTATTTGCACCAGGACTTACAGTTTCGTCTCCTTTTGCTAACGAACCGTTCCGTGGCTGAGTGGTCCAGCAATCCTCTCGCTCTCTCGAGGGAGATATCTTAGATCCGCGTGGAAACGTGCCACTTCTGCACCGTGGAAATCCTTTTGTTTCACTTGCTGATTAACGATCCGTCGGACCCGTTACGGATACGTCGTTTGCGTGATCTCGCAAATGGATTCGATAAACGTTTGCTTCTGGTTGGTAACGCGGCTCGTACTTTGAATCCATTATACTTTAGAACCGGAATTTTTTATTCCAACTAATGGATTTAACGTTTTACAGTAATAGCTGTGACGAGCAATGCTCTGAGATTGTATTTGTCCATTATATTATCAATTTTTTTTATAAGGATATCAATTCAAAAGAAAGGTCTTTCTTAAAAATAACTGTGCAATTTTCACTTTCAACTAGAACGACTTTTAAGACCAGCGTTTTCCTATCGGACATTCGGGGCGTTCAATTTTCCAAACGAGATCAGCTTTCAAGAAAGTTTCATCGAATCGGGTAACCCAATTTCGTGGCCACATTGCAGATAACGGAACAATAAAACGGGTATTGGAGTCACGGGGCAAAAATCGTGGTGGAAAACAAACTGGATTTTTTGGCGAACCTCCTCCCACCATCGACAAAATATATTGATATATATATATATATTCATTTTCCTATTCAAGGGACGGATAATTGGTGCGAGTCTGAGAGTGTCTGATACCGATTCCTCGAGTTCTCGCGAGTCGAGTGCAACGGACGTGTAATAAATTCCAGGTTTACCTATTCTGCTTGCGACAGGAATTATTCGGCGAGCTCGTAGGTGCACGATCGATTTAACCGTGGGGGATGAAATACGAGAGACGCGACAATTCGTTGCGCCGATTCGGTAGTTCCTCTGCTATTACCTGTCGATTCCCCTGTGATTGTTTCGCCAACCTTTCCCCCCCGTCGCCCCCCTTCTGGCTCGAATTAAAATTTCAAAAGCCGCAGACCACCTGATCGATAGTGTAAACCTTGTCAGTTTTTAGAATCAACGTTTTCGATTTTCAACTTCTATGGTAAACGATCTACCCTCCAATTCAAATCGCAATCTAGCATCCCTACCTTTAGACTTCTCTCGTGTGTTGTTACAATTCAAATTAAAACATATCATGAAAATAGCGTAATTATTAATGGCAATTTTTCAATACTTAATTTCCAAATTTTTACCCTTTCAGAGAAGGGACTAAAGCTTTTAGCTTCGAAAAGATAGCTCATCTTGCAGATACTTTTATCCTCGATCCCCCGTCGCGTTTCCCTGAAATTTCTTTCCTCGGGTCGAGATTAGCAAAAGCAACCCTCCCGCCTGTACCAGACTCGCACCAACACAGAGAGCAGCTCAACGAGGTCATCCTGGTAGACACAGGTGCTTACCCTTAAAAACACCGTTGTCCTCTTCAACGGTGCATCATGGACGCGTTATCTGCCGACTGCCTCAACGATCCAGCGAAGGGAACGACTGCAGAGAGGCGAAGTTAAGTCGAGTCCGTGCTCGAATGTCTCTGACGGGAGCGAGACGAGTAGTTAATTAACACCTCCCGTTACCCTCAACCTCTACCGCGCCACGATGCTACCATAGGCAGCAGGAACGGCAGCTTTTCCCCCTCGGAGTACCGTAGCAGTGGCAGGGCTCTCCTCGCAGAATTCACCGGCGCTGGCTTTTTCAAAGCTCCCAGACCCGGTGAGAAGCTAGAAAAGGCTCCTTTCTTTCACGACCACGTAATTTTTCTGTCCTCCACCGACCAACGACCGGCTGGTAATTAAGACACTCTCCTCGGGAGGAAGATAGTCGGTCGGCAAGTTCCCCCGGTCTCATGTATTTTTAATTTAGATAGCCCGGTCTGAGAATTGCGGGGACAAAGATTCGCCCTCTCGAAAAGCTCGAGAACCACCGTCGGTTAATAAGTTTTCGATAAAAGATTCCGTGTAATTAAATAATTTTCAAAGTATATATAACATCATCGAAGAAGCGTCTGATCACATTTCATAGGAATCATAGGATTCTCGTTGCGCTCTAGGCCAAATTTTCGATGGTGTTGATCACCGTGTCGAAGGATTCGAATCGTACACGCCTCGAGGTACGTCATCCGATACTATACCGCTAATAATTCCATGAATCACAAGCTTAACCCAAGCCGATACCTGGTTTCCATCGAGCCTTCGTACGCGGCAGTCTGGACTCGACATCGTTCGCATGTCCGTGGAAATTCGAAAGAACCCCTTCTACCAGGAACTTTGTAATAACGTTAATAGAGACAGTAACACGAGTATAAAGGGAGGCGCAGGAAATAGGCACGAATTTGACGACGATCAACCGTACCGTCGACCAATCATCGAGTCAGGGGTGGTTGTCGATGGATAGTCATTAATTAAAAGCGGAATTCGCGGGAATGAACCGGCAATGAACACTTGACCGATCGAGTTGGTCCACGGAACATCATCCCGATCGGTTTGAAGTGGCCCTCCACCCTCGGTTCCGGAGATGCGAGCAGGATCGTTCGAGGGTGAGACTGGAAGATCTTGCTGGGCAAGGGGTGAACTTACCCCTCGACCGACTGCCAACTCTCCTCTCCGCCCCTTTCGTTGGCCGACCGATCCGAAAACCGACCGGACAGCCCTGCAATTTCGATGCCGGCTCGCGGCCCTGTAATTTGATCAATTAACGCCGTACGGATGCCAGTTCGAGCCCGAGAGGGTGGGTTACGTAGCTGCGTGGTCAGGGGTTGTCGGGAAATGCGAGTTCTCCCCCGTTCGCGTACTCCCGTTATAGCCTACGATTACGATCCCCGATCTTCGATCTCGATCCCCTCGACACGCGTCCGATGGAAACAAGGTCTGCGTCCGACTTTAAAGGCAAGAGTTCACCGGAAGGTTAAAGGTCTCCATTCGATTAACGACACAACGACCATTTTCATTTAGCCGCATGAATAAAGTATGCAGAATATAGGAAATTCATTCGCGACCAATTGCTTTCACAACACCGCGAGATAGAAAAACGGGCGCAAAGGTGAAAGGTGAGATGGAACACGTTTTGTCGAATATCTGGTTTAAAGGTTGAAGGTAACGCGGGCACAAATATCCGACAGTTTCGTGGCAAAGGGACACGCGAATTCCCAATTAACGATGTTAATTAACTGTCCGCATTCGCTCGAGTTTAACTCGTGCAAAATTCTACCTCGAACGGAAAAAAAAAGATTGAACACCGAAAATCAAACTCCTCTTTCGAAAAAGAATTCTATGAAATGCTTCTTGATCGTCGATTAGTCCGAATCGAATGTAATTCGCGGGAATCGCGGCGTTCGGCTTTTCGAGCACCGTACACGGGCCTCGCATTATCGCTTCGTCGTTAGCAGGACGTACATGACGTCATTAGAACGAAGTGCTGCTTAACGGGTAGTTAACACATAATTACTGTGTACATCGCGCACGCGCTTCGAAGCGGTTTACTTATGACGTCGCCGTGCACTCCGCGTGCAAACTCGACAGGGTGCGCGTTGCCACTCGTACCGATACCAATTCCTGACGAAGGCCCTGATTGCGATATCGATTCGGAATCGAGTCGACGAGAAAATATACGAAGTCAGAAAAATAACTAGTATGCAGGCATTTTAACTTTAATTCGTCTCACTGGAGAATTTGTGTAGTTGCTTTCTTTTTACTGCGACACTTTTATGTCGAAATAATATTTGAAAAATATTAATTCAGCTGTGTACAAGGTGATAAAATAGTAATTCGCACGTGACGAGGGGTAAATGGAGTTACGATGTAGAACACGGAAGCGGCGCGAAGCGTGAATGAATATTACTTTCGCCACCATTTTCAGCAGGTAAAACAATTGTATATTGTAATTTGTATCCCTTCCTTTTTCGAGCGGATATTAAATCAGCGTAGCACGAGCGACTTTTTTGAAACGTTGCTCGCGATAGGACTTCGTTCGTTGCACACGGTGTGGCGCACGGAGCACGAGGAGGGGGGTAGCCAATTATCGTGCTCAAATAGTCGCGCGAACACATTAAATTATTGCGTACCCTTTTTCTCTTTGCGTGCCAATTTGCCTAAAACGAGAGGGTGGAGTAAAAAAGTGGAACACGAAAAATTTGCCAAACGAGCCGCGTCGGGTACACATCGAACACCGTGGAACGCGTGAAAGCCCCGTTTCAGGGGCGGGTTCGAAACGCGGCAAACGCAATTTCGAGTTTTACGCTCGTGTACTTTTCTATTTTTCACCTGCATCATTGTATCCCCCCACCGTTGTACCAGTCGAACGGTAAAAACAATGAAGTCTGGTTACACTTCGTGCAAACAACGTTTCTGTATCGCGGGATGAAACAGTGCCACGAATTTTACAACGGCGCGATCGGTTAAACGGCGCGAAACTTCCTGTTCGAAATGTAATGTTCCGTTCCGTCCCGAATTTCGCTTAATAACCAACGATTGTCTCGATTTCGCTGATAAATAAATAAATCTACATTAATTAACTATCGCTACAGGGGGGCTCTGCACGATATCTCGAGGCAGACATTTTTAAATCTTCGAAAATGCTTCGCAAGCTCCGTTTCTTGCCAATTTAATATTGTAGTTACCGGCGTACGGGCGAGTCAACGGGGATGATAATATCCGAGGGAGCGAGCGAGGCTCGTTATCCGTCGATGTTAATGGTTTTATAATATCGGAACGCTGCAGGCGTCGAATGCATTGAAACGCCGGGCGCGACGCAAAATCGTGCGAAGAGATCGGCAAGACGGCGAAGGAGGAGCTTTAATCCAGAATGCGACGCCCAGCCGTCGCGGCGCTCAATTACCTTCTTACCTCCCTACATCCCAGCCCCCTCCTCCCTCCCGTTATCGGTTTTCGATCTGAGCGACGAAGCGCGAGAAACGCAACGAGTGATAATGCCGCGCGGCTGATATCATAAACGATAATTTAACTGCGCCTCACTGTGCCAAGCTGTGCCCTCTCGAGCGTAACGAACGCGATCGCGTTCCGCCCTTTCATATTTTCGCGAATAAAGACCGGGAGTCGATCGTTTCGTATTCGAAATATTAACCCTTCGAATTATAAATATCAGAACAGCGGTATTTTCGAAAAGGGGTTAAACGGAGACGAACGAAGATTTTCATTCCGGACAGTTCGCTGTCGCGCCGCGAACGGTCTCTAATTACTTCCAGCAGATTATTACACCGGTCCACGATTTTCCGTGCGACGGAAGAAGCCCGCGCGTTTCGCCTCGAAACGGAAAAAGCAGAGGAGTCGCGGCTTCGAAAAACACTTGCCCGGGTAGCGTCGCGCCGAACAGTCTCGACGAGCTGTTTCCGCGCGGCGTTTACGAATTTGCACGGGTAACGACCAAACAACATCCTCGAGGAGCCTCAGATTCGCCAAAAGATAACCTGAACTGCCGTCTTTTCCGTGGCCGGCGACGCGTGAAACGAGCACGATCGCAGGCTCCGTTTGTTTTCACGAGCGCGTGGAAAAAGGGCGGAGAGGCAACGCGCCTCTCGTCGATGGTCGAATCGATTCGCGCGCGCACGATGCATCCCCGTCGCGCCGGCTTTGCATCCTGCAGCCGACAGTTTGCACTTTTATTCGTCGCCAGGCCGCTGTTCGCGGAAACGGTGTGCAAACTGGGTTCTGGCGGGCAAACGAGGGACGAAAAGGGACACGAAAAGGGATTCTTAGGGAGGGAGGGGAAGAAAATCGAAATTGCAGGTTTTCGTCGAAACGCTGGACCGGTAGGACGTGACCGAATTGCCAGAATAAGGGACGGCGCGTGTTCCAGCGCCAAGATAAATAGGATATTCCGGGATAAATGCTTACCTACGTGCTTTCCAAAGGTATCGAGTATTCTCCCGCAGCCCAGGTAGATTCTCGCCAATCGAGGAATTTACCTACAAAGGCACCCAGGGGCGCACCTTCCGCGCGGACTGGTGCATTAGCGTGGCCGGCATAGCGCGAATTAAATGAACCGAATAATTGCAGTCTACCGGAGGGAAGACGGTCCCGTGAATCTCTTTCGCCGCTTGTCGCCTCGAGGACGATTATCCCCGGGCTCAAATGCCGGAAACGTTACAATCTGCATGGAACGTAGCCGAAGATCCACTCGCAGTGTTCGAATTTCTATTTTTCCGCTCTCCCCCCAAAGAGAAAACGCTCTGGGTCTCCGTTTGAACGATGAGAAGAACCGAGACGAGCAACGTCGAGCGGGTATCGGCTTCGAGCAGACAGAAGGCAATTTATCGTCTTCTCGGTCCGCGGGAAAGAAAAGGCGGCGAAGAACGGGATGAACAGCCTCGAAAAAGATATTAATCAAAGAACTGCTTAGAAATTTCGTGCAGCGAACTTTTTCAACGCGGCTCCGCGCTAAGCTTAGACGGACATTAATCAGCGGAATCTGACTGCAACGTCGATTCGACGGAGGAGGGAGAAAAAAAGGACGGGATGAAGTTCTCTCGTTTATCATTCGATAGTCAACGGATCGAATTTTCCGGGAAAACCCTTTTGGGAGTAACGGAAAGGACGGGGGAGAGGGTGGTCTCTTGACCGGGATCGAGTGACCTTACCCGTCACAATGCCAAAGTCACTAATATCCCCGCGCGTAAAAAAAAAACTACGTCACGCCCATTCTCGATCCTTCAACGTGCTCGTCAAGCCGCTGTCAATCGCATGCCCCGACAGAAGGGCAATTTTCAAACGCGATTCGATCATCGTTCGAGCCGTGTCGCGAATAAACGCCGATTTACACTGTTCGCTCAAGTACCAACGCTGCCGGTCAAACTATTGGGTCATCCAATAAATAATCCACGATCCCATCCCGTTATTTAATTCTTTTTTTTCTAGTAAATGTTCATTTACCACCCTTCGTCGAAAGACTTCTAAATCGCAACGCGTTTTATCAGGACACTCGAACAGTGGGTCAGAGGGTTTGTAAAATTTCCGAATACTTTCTCGGCGATATTCGAGCGTGGACAAGAATTTCGTTAAGCATCGAAGCAACGATAAAAAGTTTCATCGATCGTTCGAAAAGCATTTTCCCAGGGATGAAAGCTTCCGCGAGGGGGTAGCGGACGAGCGAGAAAGATAGAAGGCCGAGGGAAGACGCGGGGGCCTAATTGCTTGATCGACAGGAACGTCGTTCGGACTTGGACGGAGGAAAATTTCTCCTCGATCCTTCACTGTCGTCGTCAACGTCGCGTCAACAGCACTCCATTACGAGGCCCCGCGATGACGACAATGTTGGTGTTCCCTTTCCATCCTCTCCCGATCGATCTCGCTAGACCGGAACCTGTGCACTTTTAGCGTCCGCGTCCCTCTTCAGCTTTGACAGGCAAATACGAGTACAGTTTAAATTCGTCGGGTTATCGACACGCGACCGGTTAGCTCAACCATTTTCCGTCCAGTCGCGATTTATTACCTTAAAAGTTCCAATCTGACGATAACGTTTAGCTATAATATATTTTAAAGAAAAAATTCTCTTTCCTTCGTTTCTTTTTCGTGTTCTTAGCAACAATCGTGAGCAAACAAGCGGGAAAAGTTCGCTTAACGACTTAGCGAGCATCCGGCCACGGTTTTACGCGTAATTTCCAACGAAGAAGGCGCGTCTGGTAGCCGTGACACTTAAAAGAATGTAAAACCGGTATGAACCGGCTTAAAAATTAAAAGGGGGGCCTCCTGGCGGCGCTACCCCTTCCGTTACCGCGACTGGAAAAAACCAGCACGGCCGACCGAGATTTCAATTATGAACGCGTTATCTTCCGGTGCGCGGGGGTGTGGGTAGGCGCGGCGCGGGGCAGGAAAGTTTTCCCATTAAAAGGAGCGCTGGCGACGATCGAAACGGATTACGCGGGCATTACCACGGAATCTCGTCGGTTGTTTTATGCTCTACCGACAAATGGAAAGTTTGCGAGCCACGACCAACGGCACACTGTTGACTCTACTCTTATCGATCGTTTCGCGGTTTAAAGTTTCCCTACGCGTGTCGAGCCACGCTCGGATCGTTTCAAGTTTCCCAGTGCCTGTACCCTTTCGCCAGGGGGAAAACTTAATTGTCCGCGAGAGGGTAACCGTTTTTTTGAGTTACGAAGCCGAACTTTTACCGAGTTAAATTAAAATATACCCCGTCTGCGCGCCGTTAACGCTTCGAATAGAAAAACAGACACGAACCTTCCCGAGTCGACTTTTATTTACCAATTTAGTTACTACTTTATCGCTACGTTAACCAGGTTTCTTTTTTCATTCATTTTCACCCCGAGAAAACGATCGTTCCATGCTAAACACCGAACCACCCCTTACGAACGCTTGTTCCGGGCATCGATCGAGATCTCGTGGCTCGAATATTTGCAATTTAGATGGGGCAAGGTACACTGCAAACGACACGACGGATCCAGAGCGCATCCCCGGCGCAAGGGTTTACGAAGCAGGGGCGCGAAAGGCCACCGGGAGACAAATGTTTCGGGGGGTGGTTGGTTGGTTGGTTGCTTGCAGGCGTCGCACGATGTTAAATAATCGCGTCGCCGGCACGTTTTCGCGTAACGAGGACGTTTATCAGGATCCAGCAACCGGGAACTGATTTACAAATAGGCCCCGGGAGAGAGGGAGGGAGGGAGAGGTTTCTCACCCTTTTGCAACGAGTTCTCTCGCTGCTCGTCCTTCCGCCATCCCTCGTCATTTGCCCTCTTGCTCCGCGGAGCTTGCCTCCTTCTGGCAGAGACGAATCAGCCTGAATTTTCGCGCCGCTGGCTCGCTCGAGGACGTTCTCTGGATCTCGAGTGCTGCTACGAAACTCCACCAGCCCATCCTGGCCGAAACTTTCACCCCCCGTAGGTCCGTGAACATCCTCTCGTCCACGAGTCCTGTTCTCATATCGCGAGAAGCTAAATAGTCTACGCGTGAGTTTTTATTTTATCTAATAATTTGCAAGAATTAAAAAAATTCTAAAAGCGTGTAATCATTTTCTTAAAATCTATCGAAACATTTTAGTTTACAATTTTATCTGCGGTAAGTCTTTTGGTCGGTTCAACCATCGGTATCCATCAATCTGCAACGCATCGACATCTAAATTCGTGCCCCTCGGCGTTGCCAATCGTTTCCGGAACGATCGTTAACCGTTTCCCCGGGAAAATGTGTGCGCGGACGTAAACACGAGCGGTCGGTCGATCGAAAGAAACGAATTCGAGAGCAGTCGGAGAGCTCGGTAATCCGGGGGTGGAGTCTGGGGCCGTTTGGCGGCGGGCCGCAAGCAACAGAAACACATTAATTCGTCGGAATTTATATTCCGTTCGTATTTTCGAGGACGGGTCGTGGCGGATGCCGCCGCTTGTCTTTTCGTACTCGAAAGGAGTTGGCCTAAGACGTTGTTCTCTCTCTCTCTCTATCCCTGTTTTCCCCGTTTCCCGCCGGTGGCGTCGTTACACAGCCCTTCCCGGCTTTTTCTTCCCCGGGGAAATCATTTTCATTTAAGATCGGCTACGACAACGCCAAGTCGAAGGCGAACTCTCGCTCTCGAATAAATTATTTCCTTGCCTCGTTCCGTCCTTCTCTCGTTCCCTCGAATTTTCTCGCTGCCTCCGTCCCGCGCCCGTTCGTCCTTTTGCTCCTCTTAACGGAGCATGTTCTGCAAACGGCTTCGGCGCCGAAGAAAAATACCCAGGGGAAAGGCTTTCCGGATGGCGCTTCGCTTTCACCGCGAGACTCGCAAACACCGATGCCAAAGCCGCCAAACACCATCGTCGTTTTCCTCTCTATTCTTCCTGCCTTTTGGACGGCACGCTTCAATCTCATCCGACAACCAACCACCGGCCACCGTAATTATTCCTCGAAATATGACGGAAACTAATCTCTCGGATCGCCGTCGCTCCACCGTTTTATTGGCTACCTTCAAAGGAGACGCTTTTTAATTGTTGCTGCGTTTCTTCGCTGATACGGCAAGGGCTGGAACGGGAACAATTCGTGACAAAAGAGTCAACAACATCCTCATCAGGGAAATCGTATCAGCTGTTCGCTTCGATGAAAACACGTCGCGTGCCACGGTCCGCGAAGAACCGAAAAATACATTCGCTGTCGCGTGAAAATAGACAAAAAAAGAATATAGGGGGGTCCGAAAAACGAAACAGCGAGGAATGGGGGGGAGGTTGGTACAGTTTACGAACCAACATCGCGGAACCGTGACATCGCGAACCTTTGCAGAATCGCCAGCCGGCGTGAAAAACGCGCCACCGTCGTATTAGCCGAGCTGCGTCTGGCTGCAATGGAACTGGCATTTGCGACAAATTCGAATTCCAAACGGTCCCGCTATTGTCTGCCGGAATGGAAGCGACCGGCTAGGGTCACTCTGAACGTCACTTCCGATAGCACGATCATTGTGCTTCCGCTTTTCACCGACATTCTTGTATCGCAAATGTTTGTCGAGCCTCGCGGATAGAATGGTTCTAATCAATGCTTCTATTTAAGCTATTTAAATTGTTTGCTCTAAAAGCCTTTTCGGGCAGAATATTTCGCGTATTACGAAAATATTCTCTGCACAAGCGATATTTAAAACAGCGGAGTTCTCTTTTGAGAGTCTTAAGTGTAATTAATATTAAAGAAAAATTTTGCAAGAATGTTATTTGCAAATTTATTTTCTGCCCGTAATTTAGGATTAGGTGTATCTCTTTGGAAGGAAGAGAATTTTCCTCGAGGTACAATCAAATTTAATACTTCCTTGACAAGGTTGAAAAGGAAGAGAGAAAGAAAAGTGATTTTAAATCCGACTCCGTAGCTTCGTTAAATGAAGACCGTTTCGTACATGCTACGTTTCTACCTTCTCGTAGCTTTTACATGAATTATTTTTTCATGTTTTTAGAATAGAAAATTCACTGAAAGAGAAACGTTTCAGTGGTGCGGCGTTCTCGCAGCTTGCCGGGAAACTCGCGTAAGAATAATTTATACGGTTTTTGAAAGGAAGAGGAACGGGTCTAAACAAAAGCGGAGCAATTTTGAACGACGTAAAAATTACGCTTCAAATGAAAGAATCGTGGAAGCTTCCGGGCAAATAACCGCGTTTGATTCGCCGGAATCGTTTCGGCTATAGATCAAAACGTGATTCGAGGAATAATTCGACGTTCCCCGAAGAGAAAACGATTTTCTCATAGACATTATCGACAAATCGAGCGGATCGAAGCTGCGGGCGAACCAGAACGACCGTAAAGCTCCATGGCGTGTCGCGAATGAAAGCAGACCTAGCCACGATGTAAATCTATGCATAGCTTTTGTTCCTCCCCAAAGTACGACTTCGAAACTCCTCTTCCAGGCTGTGCTTCGATCATGGGAAAAGGTGCGAATGGGAATGGGATCAGCGAAGGAACCCCGCCACTTCGGTCGTCCTTCGACAGTTTCTGAATGTTGATTCAGGAAGCGTATCCACTGTTATAGTTGGGGATTCAATCGTATTTTGATTAACTCCGTATTTTGGTCAACTGCGACCACGGTGCCTTTTAAATTGCGATAAATCTAAAAGACTGCGACGTGGAGGTAGAATCAATCGTTACGATTTAATTATGTATTTTGTCACAAGGGAATTTGACACGTTTCAGTTTTTGTAGACAAGTCGACGAATTGGAAATTTATTGCTCATTCCCAAATACTAGTGTTTAAACATTTCGAACATTGATGGGACGTCAAAGTCAAATCTCGCCCAAAAATGTGTAATTTAACTGGTGTCGACGGGGCACGGTAGAAACACGATAATATGAATCATTAGCAATTAACGTTGGTGCAATGTAATAGCGTGTATTAAAAGGTACCAAATTGCAATTTTCTAGCATTTCTTAAACTGGACAACCTGGTAATTATCGATAATTAACATAATTTTGCTTCCGTTAAACGCTTTTATCCCGGGGTCGATCGTGGAACGCGCGCAGACACACTTTAATCGTTGAAAAGCAATTTTCACGTTTGTTTTCTTTTATTCAGCCCTGAACAGAGGGACAAAGAGTAAAAAATAGTGGTAGAGTGGGATAAAAACGAAAGCTCGTTGTCGAAACGAGCCGGAGTGTACTCGAACTCGATCGAATTCGTCGACGCGTGATCCTCTGTTAACGGGATCGAGGTAAATGATGTCAATCCGAGCCGATGGCCGGCCATTAAACGTAATTTTTATCGATGCCACGTAATGATAGATATCGACGCTGACCCCGGTCGAATTGGACGAATTAACGTTTAAATCGTCGAGCGCTTTTCAATCGAGCCACTGATTCGCCGAACGGTACTGATTGCCATTTGCCTCCCCTACCTGCCCCCCCCCCCCCCCTTAACCGTCAAATACGAGCCATTTTTGGCATTGTAATGAGATTGGACGTTGTTGCACACGCACGGGCAGCCTGTTGCGTGAAAGAACGCGAAACGTCGCTTAATTATATACGATTAAACGCGAACCACGCTCGAGGCGGACTAAACCGGGCCGTTGCAAAAACGATTTGACGTACTAACGAGCGCGTTTTATTTCTCTCTTTTTTTTCATCCTCTCTCGTATGCCACCGATCGCTCGATGGACTGATTCAATCGAGCTAAACAAAAAAACTCTGCTATCGTCGGGCTCGTTCGCTCATTGTACGAGGAAACAAGAAATCGTTGGTAATTGATGACAGCTGAAGCTCGTCCGCTTTGCGAGCTCATGAATGCTTAAAGACTTTTGGGTTTGTCGAATTAAATCTATATTGAAAGATTCAAATATAAAATGGTATTTGAATTATAAATTAAACTACTTTGATATGTACAGAAGGATTATAATTCGTGTACAAGGGTCAGTCGTCGAAAAGCGACAGGAACGTAAGATTGATGACGAGGGGATGAACAGGCGCGGGCCGGAAGTTTAATTACCGCATTATTCGCCGATTATGGCGGCTCAAACTATGCGCGACGGGCTCTCCCCTAGCTGGCCTTCGAGTACGAAAGGAACCCTAAGAATTCGGGCGCGGGGACAGTGGCCGAGCCAGAAGACAAACATTATGACAAACTGTTAATGAGCAGGAAACAACTTGAAAAAATACATAAAAAAATAAAATATAATATAATAGACTGTGTTTTCTTATGGCTACCAAGGATCCTACGAGAAATTTGAACCGTGTACGAATGTTAATGTTAAGAAAATACTTTTGTGGAGTAGTGTACATTCGTCTTGCACCTTTATCCCTGTTCCTCATCATCCCTGTAGACGCGAGACCGCGTCATTCCTTTATTCTTCGCGCATCTCGCTGTCAGGCACACGCCTTTAATCATCGACCGTGAAGAAGAAAAGAAACGGTTGGAAAAGGTGGCTCCTTTGTCTCTGGCGATTTAGTCTCGGACCACTCGCCGACTCTTATATAATTACGTCTTTTTCCAACGAGAATAATTCGATTGATCGAACCCGGGCCGATTCCCTTTTTCATCCGGGTCGAAGACCTCCTTCAGTTTCCTTTCGATTCATTTACCTTCGTTAATATTTGCTGTCCGGGAATTACGATCCCCCCTGCCCTTTCTCCACCTCGCTCAATACCAAGCCATCCCCCCCCCCCCCCATCTCTCGCGATCCCTTAGGTCTGATTAAGCCACTGAACGGTGAAATTTTTATTGGCGCGTTTCAATCGTAACTGCGAGCGTTTATTGGTTAATTGAATTCCCCGAGGAGACCTCCTGTTTCGCTGCAAGGACCAACGGAGATCGTAGCCGGAATTCTCTGGTCATTTCTCGGTTTAACTTCCCCGGGTTTGATCAGCCGTTGTAATGAATCGTTAAGTTCCCTTCCCGTTTAGCTTCTTTCGGCCGCCATTCGATCCTTTCTTAATATCCTGATTCTCCATTCACCACGATTCTTGTCATATTTCGTTGACCACTTTACAAGGGTACCCCAATTGCTTATCAGACAGGTTTTTCATTTTCTTCGTTCAGTATTTTTTCATACTCGACTCAAAATTGCTCGCTCGCGTTTTCCGGCTCAATAACATCATCGTCGATGCTCTTTTATTTCGTTCGAAATCGGTCTGGAAGAACTAGCGGGCGAAAGAAGGCGGGTGGGGGGGATAGGGTACGGATGGAAGTCAAAGAAAAGACAAACCATCCGTCCGTGACGACTCGAAAGTTCGTGGCTCCCGGAGAGCTACGGGACTCTGGAACGAAACTAATCGAAGAGCAGGACGAGGAAGCCTCTCATCCTGGCGAGGACTTCAGGACTCTATTGACTTAGCAAAGTTTGGATTGCCGCGCGGATAAGACGTGCGGCAGAGTCAGCAGGCAAACCGCGAAAGCTTCTCTGAGCTTCCCTGTCTCGTGAGCACCTCGTGTATACCGAAACTTCCGGTACGCGCTCGAAAGCCTAAGCGGCTGGCAAGTCGGCGACGACTGACAACCCTTGGCTAACCCGACGCGTTAATACCCTCGGCTGGAGGACGGCCGGAAATTTATCTGTGACCCCGCGACGTGGAAAGTCGACCGCTTTTGTTCGCCGGTTGCTTTTCAGGCTTCGTTGAAAATTTTCCCGTCCCTGCCCCGTCAACTTCATCCCCGTGAAATATTTTACAATCTTTCGTCGGCTAACTCGATTCTAAATGCACTTGACTGTAAATTACTCAGTCTACATTAGTCTAAACCGAACAAGAACTAATTCCTCTTCGTGTTTCGCAAACATTTGAAATGATCGCTGTCAGCCTTCCTCAACCACGATTATATCGTTGATAAAAGAGCACGGGACGGTCGGATCTGTTCCCTCATTAGGGTGACGAGGACGAAGAAAAGGGCAACGTCTTCTTTCAATATCCCGACCCCCATTCGACCCTCGAAGAATCCCTTCATCTTCAGACGTTATTCGCGTACGAGCGAACCGAGTCCGATAAAACAGAATGAAATCGGCGGAACAATAACGGCGGCCACTCTGGTGGCAGCCACGTACAAGGTGGGCACCGGAGTGTCCCGTGAAAAGAAGACACCTCTCGCGACGTGATTAACGGCGAGACACCGTGAGCGCCGAGGTGCTCACAATGCCGCTGTAGTTCCGGGGAAACGATACGCGTCTGCCGGCATTGACGACGCATTCTTGATTCACCCCCTTTGAGCGTCGTCGCGTCGCAGCCCCCGTTTTCAAGGGAATCGTTGCCAAAGGAACGCGCATTAAGCACCGAGTCTGACAAACTTGTCAGACGACTGTTCAACCGGTGTTCCCCCGACTTTGTAATCGTGCGCATCAAAGTTTACGATCTTAAGAAATCGTATAAAAGACTCGAAATTACAAGACTTTGAGAAGATCGTGGAAGGATCTTCAATTAAAATCGATATGCAAAAACCGTGACACAGTTTCGAAAGAAATTCGTTGACTTAAAGGAATCTTGGTCAGAGACGTTCGTTTTACATCGACCGCAAATTCAACGAGCCCGTACAATGGTCCAATAATTACGAGCGGCACGATTACGCGCGGCCGTTCGTTGCCGCATCGAATCTTTCCCCGATAAAAGAGCCGAGCCGCGGCATCGATTTTCGAAGATTAGGGGCCTCCCCCCAGTCTAGACGCAGATTATGCCGCGATTGGCTAATAAAGCCCGCGGTATAACGCGATTTTCGTCGACGAAATGAAGCCTGATGACGAGCCAACACGCGAGCGAGCAGCGGCAAAGAGCAGGGACGCCGGTGGTTCCCACGATAATGGCCGTAATGACGACGATAACGCGGTGTGCACACACGCTGACACGACTGCAGGATATCATTTAAGTCACGACTGATGTCGTTACGCCCCAGCCGCTTCCCGTAACAATGATTCCGACGGCGGAGCGAGTGGCTCTGTTAAGTGCACCCGACGGAGCCTGTCGGACCACGATGTCGTTAACCACGTTATTTCGCTGTCATTCGGCTATCCTGCGGACCGATTCCGAACTGCAGTCTACGTAGGGGACCGGTTGCGAAACGTTCCTTGTAATAACCACGATAGTATCCGCGATGATGTCCCTCGCCCCGGTAAGAGGAAACCGCAACTCCTGCCACGTATCACGATGAAACGCGAAAATTATAACGCATCGTCGAATACGTTTTCCTGTTATCGTCCGTCAATACGTTTCTACCCTACTTCGCTGGCAATATCGAAATCTCTCGAAATATAAAATCAAAGCTTTCCGCTCAAAGTGGTCAACGAACGTGCAATCGATTCAACAAAATGAATTTTAATAAACGCCTGATGAAACTAGATGTAATGCTAACAGGATTGGGCATTATTTCAGAAGGACACGACGTGTACTTGAAACTCTCGCACGGCTACACACAACTTTCAGTGAATTTCAGTTAAAGCCGAAACAATTCGTACGCAGTCTGATCGATCACGATTGTTAAGCCGATTAAACGTTCATGGATTTGTCGTAAAAAAAAAAGAGAGAGAAAAAATACAGAGGTAGAGAGCGAAGGACAGAGGTAGGGAAACAGGCGCGGGTATATTTATTATTGCTGTGGACTGGCGATAGTAAAACATGACGTTTCAATTTAAAGCGGCGCTGTAAAAGCCCGCGACCGTAATATCTTTTCAATTTTACCGTAGCTACGTCGCGCCACGGCGAACGACCGATATTAGCCCGTAACATTTATTTTGAGGTAATACTTTCACCGGGGCCAATTTATCGAGTATTTCCCGTCGATTCGACGACCGATACGTCGACGGTTTTCGTTCGCCTCTCTCTCTCTCTCTCTCCCTCGCCACGGTCCAACGGGTTTCGCGCACGTACACGCGGGAAGGGGGACGGCCACGTCTCTCCGCATAGTTCGACAAAGTATAATTAAAGCGACGGCCAGGGCGAACGAGAATAACGCGCTTTCCCGGGCATTACAACGGTTAGCAATTTCCATTTATTTATGTTGCTTGTAAATACGAGGCAACGGGGAACGTCGGTGCCGGGCGCAACCCATGCGTGATACGCCCGAGCCCCGAGCCAGGCCGAGCCGCAACCAGTCGCGCAATTGTTAGCGTTTCCACGATCACCGAAATCGGGATCGGTTATTTACGCGGACAGATTTCTATCCTGGCTCGATTTCCCGCGCGATCGACGACCGAACCGACACACTTCGCCGCTCGATGATTTACGAGGTATCGTCGATAAACGAACACCCCCCCCGTTCGCGATTTCAAAATCTCCGCCCCCGATAAACTCGCCGACCTTTTATTATTTCTCGTCGTTTTACTGCTCGTTCTCTTATTTACCTGTGTGACGTTGTCAGGTTTGCAAAATAACATTTTTCCTAGCCAATTTCTTTCATTATAATCGATTAAAAACTAAATTTGCAATATAAAATGTGAAATTTAAAGCAAGTTATTTTGACTTGTTTAGATACCTGAATGCGAATCTTATTAAGGAACGATCCCTAATTATCAGTGACTCGTGTCTGAAAACAAGCCCTATTCAGAGATCGAACCGAGGGGTTTTCGAGTGGGCCGACGTTCTCGTGTATTTATTCCCTTAACGGTAAACACCGTCGCGCTCTTTATTGGTCGTTTTAATCGAACACGAGTGTACACATAAATCTGTGTATGGGGCAGGATAAACAGATACGCCGAAAATAGCGGGAAGCGTGGGCAACAAACCGTAGGAGAAAAAGGGGGACGAGCGAATGAAACGTGAATTGCAACGCTCCAACCCCCCCTACGAAAGCGAAGGCTGAAATATTCCAAAGGATGGGAACGTCCAAACAGCTTACCGGATTATCCGATAATCCCATTACAGGGAGGTCATAAAACCATGGAGCCGGGAGTGTTGAAGGCTCGAAAAAGAGCTGTCCCCCGAATACGAGGAAAATAAATAATAAGCCTTGAGAAAACGTGGGAAGGGCGGTCGTCCATGGTGTGGACTAATGCCCGAGGCCCCGACTTCGGGGCGGCTGGAATCGCGATCCAGCTGTAAATTGAGGATAACGCGGGAAGACGATCAGCCGGAAGAGGGGTTGGAAAAGTCGCGAGACGCTCGAAAGGAACCGGTGATAAGAGGAGGCGGCGTTTCCACGAAAGAGCCGGGGAAATGGTACGCGGGATAAGAACGACGGGCATTTCTCACGTTCGGCACTCATGAATCATGGAAGAGTAATCCTCGCAAATAGCTGTCGTCTAAGAATTCCACTAAACCTTTAGCGAGGCGAAAGCTTCGACACGCGACCGCTATTACCTGGACTGATCGTCGCGTGAAACGACGGAGGAGAATCGTGAGCGAACCGGGCTGTCGATATCGAGCAGAATATTTCAACTTATCGCCAATGTCTCAGGGAATAGTGATACTTTTCTTCTCGAGTTCTTATCTAATACGTTTCGCTTATTACGTTATAAATTATTCGTATAGCTGAGTGATATGCTTTAATTGCAGGAACGAATGTAATTTATAGTTTAATTAAATCCACTGCTTACCTCGTTGCCATTTCACGGGGATGACAAAGTCAAGAAAACGGGACGGCAGACGGAGGTCATTAAGGCGAATTTCCACGGGTTCGGGGATCAGAGATTGGTTCTAGGGGAAGGCAAATGTTACCACGACAGCTGATAAATGGTAGATAAACGTTTCTTTTTAATAACAGTCACGGCCCGCGCTCGGAAAGGATTTCGCCGTCTGCTCCTTCCCGTCCGTTCGTCAAAAAGAAGGATAACCGTCCGCGGAAAGTTTTTCCTTGCAAATGCAAGATAAATAACGCTTATCTTCCTCGCGGGGCTTAGATTTCCTCCTCGAACTTCGCCTCGCGCGCCTCCTCGAAAGCGCGAGCCGAGATAAACCGGCGGAAATCCAGAGGAATTTTCAACCGCGTCGCGATATACAGTTCGCCGCTCGTGTTTCGAATTCATCGACGCCACGAACGTTCGCGGATCGGAAACGCGTGTAATCGCGGCGAATCGAAGCTGCGACACGCGTCGAATCCAATGGGAGTTCGTTAACGCGCGATTACCGCCTGTTTGCACGGGAAACCCGGCTCTTCGACGATTTCGCGTCCGAAATCGAAGTTTGCAGACGTAAAACGCGACGATTTTGGGGACTTCGCGGAAACTCGCAAGGCTACGAGGAAATTCTCGTTCGAAAAGCAAACTACTCCGCGAGTTGGCCGCCTGGCAGTTTCGCGACTGTGGATTAAACTAAGGGAAAAGACGGAGCGAGGGAAAACGTCGGTGGAAGATTCAGGCGGGTGATTCAGAGAGGGGCGTCGCAAGATAACGCGACTGGTTTAAAGCGTATTAGCTAAGTCGCTCACCTGAGCGCATCGTATTAAGGCTGTATCGCGATTAAAATAAAAGAAAAACCGCGCGAGGAGGAATATTCTTAACTTTAAAACCGCCGCACAGCCGCGGGCTTCTTATTTGCGAGCTTTTCCCTAGGAGATACAAGAAACTCGCACGCGACAATATCCAGGTTCTAGAATTTTTAAAGCCAAGAAACTCGAACCGTGTTCGCCCGACTCGCACACGAAAGCGTTTAACTTAACTCGGGACGAGTAACCGATTATAGCGTCGAATGGAGGAGACGCGCAACGAGGGGAAATTGATGATAGAAACTCGGGGAGCGACGAACGTCGAGGAGGCCATGAAAAGGGTTCAGGGAAGGTTGACTGAAGCCGCAACGATAGGTTCGTTAGCGGAACACTGGCAGCGCAAACATGCACGCTTTAACCGGCGAACTACGTACGCCAAGGTGGTGTCAGATTTGAAGTGGTTCGTGGTGTTAACACGGACGTGCACGTGATGCCACCGAGCAAGACGACACGACGTGTGCTGCGCCTCGAACCGTGCCTCAACCGCCTCTTCTTTAACCAACCAGCCTAAGCGGTAATGAATTAAACATAAATTCGAAATTAACCAAAGTATTCGCCTTACTCTACAACTAAAGTACCCAGGTGTACCTGCTAAGTATCGTTAAAATCACGATGCAAGGTTTATTACAGCTCGAATGATGATCAAATGACAGTACCACCCCGAAAATTGCCGCGATGTTGAAATTGGAATATCAAGGTGTTCGTTGACCGCAAATCACAAAACGTGCCCGTGTAACTGCTGGAAATTCTAAGACGCGCGAACGGCGAACGAGGTCGGTGCGCCGCAGCAAAGCCACCGAATACAAGGACGGGGCTCGGCGCAGCGTCGATGCAGTTCACGGCTGCGATAGAATGGGGCCTGGAACAGGAGCAACGGCACGGCAGTAACGTAACGCTAATCCAATTTGCTGTGGCGCTGCACTTTGCACAGCCACCATTTTCAAACGACGGGGCGCGCTGGAAATTGGGGTGAACGCGACGAGGAAATACCGGCCCGACGTGACTGTAAATAGAAACGAATGTAAATATCCCGCCCCCGCTGATTCGTTACAAGATAACGCGACGGGGCATCATTATCGAGGCGAAATAAAGAATTATGGAGAAGAGAAATTTCGATCCCTGTTTCCACCCGCTGAAAGATGGATTTTAAACGGACAAAAGGGACGTTTCTACTTCGATCAACAATTGTTATCTTCCGCACGATAGATTTAGCACGGCTCTTTCAATATAACCTTTATAAATCAGTATCCAAAGTCCCCCGTGCGCGTGTGTGTGCATTCTCTATTCCGCGACGGATAACGCCATAAATCCTCTGGCCACATAAACTTACGAATATATTGTTAAATGAAACGGTAGGTCGAGTTACAGCGCAACAGTCAATCTATTACGCTCGATACGATACGGATCGCTAAAACAATATCCAGTATCGAACGATCCGACAAAGCCCCGGGGGAAAACGTGGGCGGGGGGGTAGCAGAAGAATCGTACGTATAAATTGTCGAAAGAACGCACGCGCGTTGATACGATGGAAACACGAGGCGAAAGTTGGCCGAATAAGTTAATCCCGGGGCTCGTTAATTGACCGGAAAGCGGGAGGGGAGTTTTTGGCGAGCTACGAGCACGAAATCCGCTCCGGGACTTATTCAAATGCGAGAAACGCGGTCAAACAACGGTTAACAGAAGGGAAGGCGTCGACTGTCGGGAACAGTCGCGAACACCTTTAAGGAACTTGAGTCGGGACGTTTGTCCCCGAACGACTCGGGAATCCGTGGAATTTCACGGCAACTTTCCAAAAGAGGGTCTCGCGAGCGGGCCACCGTCGCGATAAATCCGCTACGAACGCGTTTCAATTAATTTCGCGAGAGTTTGCGAACCGCCGCCGCGATATCGGACCGCGGACGTTGATATTGCGATTTCTCCCGCCGAATATGTAATTAACGGAGCCGGGAGCCGGGAGGGGAAAAAAAGAGTGGCGCGTTACAACCCCCCCGCCGCCGAAACTTTAACCTCTCTCGACTCTCGAGCGGTCGGAAACTTGCGAAAGTTAATATTAATGACGATCAACGATAATGGTATTTAGAGCTTGCAACTTTCTTTCGTGTAGAAGTTTCGGAGATAGGGAAAAATGTGGAACGACGCCGGAAGAATTTCAGGATTACCTCGACCCCTTAATGCGTTCGTTTCCGGTGAAATTCATTTGATAACTCTTCGATCGAACGCGTAGATGCACTGATCTTGCGGTTTCGAAATTGCCCCAATTTGTCCAATAAAACTGTAATCGGCAATAAGGTCGAAAAATGTAGATTAAACCGGGGCACCGAGTTATATCCTGTCGCGTTCGTACAAAAAGAGGATCAAGATGAGGGGAAACGATACGAAACCGAGCAGACTGCAACGTCGGGAAACGAGAAACGTTACAAGACGCGATTTGTAATGCTGCAAAGGATACGAAGTCGACCGAGAGACTCAGACTCTCTTCAAAATTTTAAAATATTCCAAGGGGGTGTATTCGCGAAAACGTCAAGGTACCTCGAAGATAGCTGAGATCCAGGCGAATAAGAAGCATCGAGCTTAAAAGCTTTTAACCATTCGTGAAAGATTAAGGAGTGCTCGAAGTTTATGAAAAATTACCGGTTTCCCCCCCTTTTCGTAAATCAGATGACACAAATCCTGCCTCTTCGCCTCCCCGTTCATTGAGAGAGCGTCGTTTCCGTTTGGTCGGTGTTTCACGTGACCAGGCGCTCGGCGAATTTTCATTTATTCCATGTTGCTCTTTGCCCGGCGCAAAAATGAAACATCCACGCTTAGTTGTTTAACAAACACGCTAAGCTCGCGAAATATTCAGTAAATAACGGTCCAAGTTAAACTCTCCGCCTTTGAGTGCCGCGCGAGAGAAGTCCAGGGGGGAGATTAATTTAACAACGTAACTCGCTCGCCTCTTGCGCGTTATTTTTTATCGCGCGACCGAACCGTCGTATAAACAAATCGCATAAAATATTCGAGCTTTCCAATTATACGGTTATCTATTTTATTTAACCCACGCCCCCGACGTCGTTTTCATAATTCTTATCGTGTATCAATCGTATAAATTAAATTGATTTGACGATAATACGAGCGCCGATAAACAAACGAAATACCGATAAAACGGTCGGTGACACGAATGCGGTCGAAAAGTTCGTTGATCAATCGAAACGGATCTGTGAGGGGGGGGTGGGAAAAAAGGAGGGCGAGGAGGAAAAACGGAGCAGGACAAAATCAACGCTGGACAGTCGCGTAAATAACAAGATAATTTATGATCGTTACACAATGATCGTCATAAATCGTATTTCTGCCGGGCGACAGAACGTGCCGTTATGCGAGAAACTCCGGTTCCGCTGCCACCACCCGCCCCTCATACCCTCTCGTGTCGATATATTTTGCCACGGGAACGCGATACATGGCCAGCATAATTTATCTGTTTTCAAATATGCCCGCACCGATAAATTTGCATATTTTAATATAAATTCCTGAATGCCGGATCCACGAAGGACGCGGCATCGTCTGGCTGTACATCTTTATCGACCATTTTTATGCGTTTCTCGCTCGTTCTCACGGTTTCTTTCGTTTCCCCGTACCCCTGCTCATTAAACGGGAAATACGGGCAAGACATCGGGGATTCGTGAGACTTTTAAGAAAAATTCACGACGGACGGAACGTCGTTGATAATTTAATTATCGCGTCGCCCGTACGCGAGTGGCAATCGCATTTGCATAGATATCGTGTTACATTTTGTTTAATAATCAAGAACGTCGGGCGACTGTGCAATTTGGTAATGAAAAACGTGAACAGAAAAACGAAGTTCTCCAATATATTCTTCCCCGTTAAAAAAGCAATTGTACAATTAAACGTTGCATGATTGATTTGACAATGTTACGAGTGTACTTCGTGGCAAATTATTGTTGAAATTTGTCTCTTTCGAAACACGACAGACTGGTCGCGCGAAAGGAAACGAAGTAAGCGAGACTATGAAATATTCGTAGCGAAGGTAAACTCGATTCGCGCGGGTCTCTCTCTCGACGAATCGCTCAATTACCGAACGACTGTTTGACGGTCAGCTCCTGCGCGCCGTTATAAATTGCGATGAAATTTTCGAGTGGAGCGTGTATTTAACGAAATCGGTAGCGGCGGTCTATTAGCGAACGCATTACGTAAATTATATTGTCCGGTGCATTAATCAGCGCAAGAAATACTCTCTGGCCGCGGTACACGGAATATTTAATGAGCCCGGCCGGCTAACGCGACACGGAACGTTCACTCGCGTCGGTGTATCGGTGATTATAGCTTAATTAGAGATAGCAGAGTCGAACGGGCAAGATTTGTAGTTAGTAACTGTTGCTTGTGTAACTAGAATTAATACCAAGTCCGGTCACGAAGCCCAATAATAGCATCAATCATTGAATCCTAAGGAGTACCGGGGACCTTCTGTAATTATGGCTCGGCCGCGCACGACCAATTTGCAGTTTGTAATCAACGCCGCGTAATCTGTGTGCGAACGAAACAAACCGGCCCGATCGTTTAGCGCTATGACGGTATTAACGCCGATATTTTTCAACCGGATGTGTTTACGATCGAACTGTGCCGGTTAGAGTGAAATAAAAAGCTTCGATGCTCGAAGGATTCGATTAAACTCGTTATTGATTGAGAACACAACAAAATAACAAAGTAAATTTTACTACTAATTGGAATTAAGGAGTCAGTGATATTTTTTATTGCAAACTGAAAAATCATTACCTGTCGAAGTTGAAAAACGAATGAGAGGATCATAGCTCACCCGTGCGTTGAATAGTCAACTCAGAGATCTAAAATTCATTAGAGATTATCATTATATGATGATACGAGGATCAGAAATCGATCTTACCTGTACTTCAGCTCGAGTACCGAGCGCATAAATTAGCGCATCCGCGACATCCTGCGGTCGAAGGTTTGGAGTCTTCTTCAAGACTTCCGCTACTCGAGGCGAGCGATCCGCGATATTGGTTCCCACCAAACCGGGGGAGATACTCTGCAAGAAAAAAGACACTGGAATATTCGTTACTGGCGATAAACGTTCGCGTTAAAAATAATTTCTTCGTCGATTAACGGTCCCGGGATATATATCGTCGGTCTTACAACGAAAGCTTTTACAGCGGCGAAAACTGGCGTAACATCGCGCGGACTTACGGTGATTCGAATCGGTGCTTTAATGGCCGCCAATTCCCGCCGCACCGTATGCGTTAATGCAACAGTGCCGTGTTTGCAAGTCGGGTACAGGTTCCAGCCATTACTGCCATCGATTTCCGAAAGGAATCCGCTCGGAATTTCGTGTCCCAGCACGCTGCCGCGCGAAACAAAAAATTGCTTCAACAAGCAGTCGCCCGTGGCCCCGGCCATTTGCACGGAAGTTTTATTCGAATCAACCTCGAGCGCTAACAACCGGGACGTTTGTTTCGGTCTTAAAAGCATCGACCATGTTTTTCCTTTTCCCGTTTCGCCGTCCAAGCAAAACGCTCCAACATAAATTCGAGCAAACAACACGTATCGTATACTGTGTAATCAATTTTCAAATGCGTCGTCCGATATTATTGTAAACGCTCGAAGAAGAAATGTTTAGCCCCTTGCCATACTTTGAGGAATCAGACTCCAGGTGACAGGTTGTAAATGACAATGTTGTTCAGTGAAAAAATGATACAGCTACGGGGTTAATAAACTAACCGTGATTGGCAAAAGACTTAACAGCGATGGAAAGTTTTAGGGAACAGGGACAAGACGATTGCAAGCAACAATACCTGTTGATATTGAAAATATGCCCTTCGACGTTACGTCGACGCATCGAGCGTACCGCCCGGTTGATGCACATGGAGGTCGCGAGGACATTAATATTTAACAGCCTTTTAAATGTCTCCCAGCCGCTGTCTGCAAACGTAATTTATGGAACTTTTTCAAATGCGCCAACGAGCCGGAGAACTAGGTACCTGCCTCGTCCCATAGAGGTGACTATACGCAAAGTGCGCGAAACCGACTACCCCGTATAAGTTCATTTTGATTTGTCAGTACCATGGAGACACCTGTGTTATCTCACATTTAAATTAAACAAAGAAAGAAGTAATTTATTAAAATGTACTCGTAATCTCGAGAGGAATAATCGTACTCGAAAGATAACTTTATCTTTAATCATTAGACAGGGCGATGTCTGACTAGATACCGGGCTACTTGATGCTGATGAATTAGATGGAAAGGCACAGTAATTCTAGATCATTTAAAATTGAATAATTGATGATCTATTAGGTCTCGCGTCTTACCAATGACGCGCGTGTAGTCGACGACCCCGGCATTGTTCACCATGATATCCACCCCGTTCCATTCGGTCTCTATAAACTGGAAAACGCTCTGCAAGTCATCCTCAATGCTCACATCGCACTGCCTCCGACAAAGCTTTCCACGAGGTTCGATTGCTTCCCATATAAGACCGGCTGTGATTAATTTCGTGGGATCTATGTCCAGAGCCATCACGTTCACTTTGTTTCTCAAAAGGGACGCTGTAATTGCTTCCCCTATGCCGGATGCCGCGCCGGTAACAATCGCGTTTTTACCAGCCCAGCGTTCCATAATCCTCCGCTGAAACGATCTTCCTGCCTTGAAAATTATTTTATACCCGTCGTAAAGCTTTTACAACGCCAGCTTCCTTTAAATCTACAAGTATTTGGAAACTTTTAACAGCATGGGTGTATTTGTAATTAAACCCCGGAGGAATCGTAAGACACAAACTTAATATAATTAAAAAAAATTGAAGTCCACTATCTAATCGTCCACTTACCGTCAAAACAGTGTTACTATCAATTTTTCTAAGCACGATTACGATTACATTAGATCTTTGTTAATTGACATTCGTTTTCAATGGTAGATAGAATGGATTGTTCACGAACGTGACTAGTTACACAAGTTACAACTACGCACTGCGTGACAGAGGGAACGGACCACGTGAGTAAGTGGGTCAATTACTAGATCGCGTATCATCAATTGCGCGTTGAATTGAAGTGCACAGTGGGGGGAATCAAATATTGACACGTCACAAGTTTTCTTTATCGCAATCGATAGTCAATTTCGAGACAAAGAACTTTGATCTATTACACGATCGATAGCAGAGCACGTATGTTTGTCCAGCACAAGTGCATCCGGTTGATAACAATCAATTTAAATCCATCTGTCCTCAAGTATGATACTCCTTGATGGTGCTTCCTTGAGATTTCGCATGTATATCGTTCGCAAATGAATTTATCCTTTTCGTTAGACAGCGCTACGCAATCTCGGGATCTCGAGATTCGAAATCGGAGGAGCTTGTTCCTTTGCAGATAAACGATATCCGCTTTCCGGACGCAATAACAACGGGCGTGTATCGATCTCCAGAGGCTGGCAGCTGGTGCCGGGTCCGGTCCTGGGACCCGGAACATTATTCTCGCTCGCGCGCCACCACGAGGAAATCAACAAGAAAAGCAGCGGAAGCTTTATCCGTTTCCTGATGCCGAGCACCAGATGCTCCTGGAGCTCGGTCATTTCTCAACGGCGCCGTGATTATACGGGTCCCGCCACGCCGTGCTCACCGCCACGATTTCTCCTGTATTTTTCATAGAGATTGCAACGAACGACTCGCGGCAATGAGTTCGATGTCTCGCCCGGCAAATATTAGCTCGTTGTACAAATTTCGCGCCTTGACAAACACGCGGCGAAAATGAAATTGATGGCATCGGTTTTACTCAAGTTTTCATTCATTTCAATCTCGATACTTGTGCCGAGTCGTACGAAAATTTCGCGTTATTCAAACGTTCCGCGCACGAATCGCGTCGGCGGTTCGTTGATAATTTGCTCTGTCAACGGGCGCAGCTTAGAGGCAAGCAAATCCGAACGAAGCGGATCCCTGTTTATCGCGCGTGTACATTTATTTGCATGCGTTTAATATTGAAATCCCCCCCGCGCGCAACGTCGGAATAATACACGCGGCAGCTTGTTTCCCTTAAAACTCGACCGGTTCGGCCCCCGCCTTGTGTACCTAAGAAATTCAAATACCGCAAACCAGACCGACCGACAGTATTATTCTGGTCGGCGGTAAGCGATGAGAAAATCAACAAGAAAGCCAGCCAAGCCCAGCGCCAGAACCAAGGTTCCCCGGCTCTCGTTTCTACCCCGGGTCCAGGGCGCCAGATGCTTCCGGCACTCGATCATTTCTTAACGCTACAACCGTGATTACCTGCATCGATTTGTTACCAACAACCAACTAACGCCTCCGGTAATTTTTCTTTCCCCCCTCCTCATAATAACACAGAGAAAGAGAGAGAAAGATAGAATTTACCGAGAGCTGGATACGGAGGGAGAGGGGGTGGCGCACGCGTACCTCGAATATTTTTCAACGCACCGGCACGAAGATAAAACGTTTTCATCCGTCGGTGGATTAATTGCGAGACGTGGAATAATATGAACGCGGGCCGTTCACAACCCGGTTGAAAAGCGAAAATTTCCACGGGAGACCCATTGTCGCGGCGAGCGTTTGTCGCGACCGCGAATCCTTGTCCCGGTTTGTGCTCGCTCGCTTTCCGCGGCTCGCGCCCGGATTGCCTTCGAATCGTCAATTAAATTTTTCGGTAACCAACGGTAACGTGGACCGAATTAACTCGTACACCTCGTGTTATCCGATATGGAATTCCGTTTGATCGTCGTTTCGTTTTTTCGAGACACGCGTGAAACCGGGGGAGGGAGGGAAAAGAGAGCTCATTAAATCGCGTTTTTTATCAACGAACGGCGAGCAAAGTAAAGCAGGAAACAATTCTTCGAGCCGCTTTGTGCCGACACAGGAGACCCGTCATTCTTTCGCGCCGTTAATGGAATTCCTTATTATTCTGAATTCGTAATTATCTTCTTTGCGTTTTGCGCGGAACCCGAACGGCTCTTTCAAGGAATATACGTATTCGCGCGCGAACGATGTTTGTCCGTGCAAAATAATACTCTGTTTGCTCGATAACGTGTGAAACGAATAATTTTAGTGCTTGCAAATAATGGAGGTATCGTATTTTGAACGAAAAAATACCAAAAAACTAAATTACCATTTCAATGTAGTTTTCTAAATTTTGAATGGTAGAAGTACCATATCGAATGCATGAAATACTGTTTAGAGCCATAAGGGAGGCAGAGAGGCAAAAAGCTGTCTACAATTGTGAAAGTCGTTGTCGTTTCGTGGCAAAATTCGCCGGCCGAAAATTTCCTCGATTTGCATTTAGGAAAATGACCATTCTCACGGCATCACCTGTTCCGCAATGCTCTGTTTATTCCAGCGTGTAATTTCCGGCCGGCCGTTGACTCGTTAATTTCTCAGCGTCTCGTTCGCGGTCATTCGTATCCGGTCTACCCCTCGGTTTCGGCCTCCTTCAACCCCCCTCTTCGACACGTCCAAGCATCCCCGCTTCGTACGGGCCTGAGAGCGATCTCTTCTATACATATTCATGAGGCAATAAGCCCGCCACTGATCTTCCGTGGAATGGAACAACAAAGGAAGAATGGAAAGTAGGGAAGCCCCCGTCAACCCCTTCCTTGAACGTCTCCGACGACATTCTCGCGCGTCCACCAGCCATCGTTTTGTGTCGTCTTCCCCCTTTGTATCGTAAACGCAATAAACGATGCTTTTCGAAGAATTCTTAATGAGACTGGTGACAGAGTGAAAATATTTATTTCGCGGTGAACGCGCCGAGTACTGCCTCAAGCGTCTAATAAGATTGATAGATTTGGGTATTTGAAAGGTTCAAGGTTAAGTACTGAAGAAGGTACTAAATTATTCTTCGAATTGTGCAAAAATGTGTATCATCGATCAGAAGAATCGCAAAATGGTGCGTCGATAAACAGTTTTGAAAAAGGCTCGCGTTTTATTCCGAGCAAAGTTATTTTCTCTTTCTTGAATCATCCGTGTCGGCGGCACGTCCCGGGGGATCGAAGTGTTCGCTCGATAGACAGAAAATATCGTATTACTGTACGGATTGCCGGGTTCCAACGGCGAAATAAAGATTCGCGACGAGCGAAGATGCCCCCTTATTATGCATGAGACAGCCGTCAAATCGTTTCGAGAGCAACGACCGTCTGCGTGCGAGCGAGCGAAACGCCAGTTTCCGCGCCTTTAACGAGATCTCGATGCGACGCGTCACATAGTTGATAAGCCGGTTCGGATATAAATTTTCTTTCCCGCCAAGGGTTCCGTTGCGGCGGCAACGACGTTTCTGCGATAAATTATAATCAGCCCGTCGCAATATTTCTTTCAGCGTCACGTTGAAATATCGAAAGGAACATTCGATATTATTAGAAGCGTTCGAGAAACCGCTTGGGACCAACCGAGATATTTCCCCGTGTATTTTTGGTCGTACGGCTGGCGAAAAAAATATTTTCCGGGTACAGCCTGATTTTCGCGGACGATTACAGAATTCATTTTGACCTTACAAGAATGGGGTGGAAGATATTTAATTTTGGAAATGGCAATTGCAACCCCCTAATAACTAAAATTCTAAGAGATTATTGTACTTGCAACAAACATAATTTTCATTAAATCAGATTTCAACTAAATCTTCGTTCACGAAATTGACGAACTCTGCTCCCTAAAACGGATATAAACGTTCGACGTTTTACGAAACTTCGCGATCGGTATCTCACGATCATTC
The DNA here is from genome assembly GCA_022405125.1 of Anthidium xuezhongi. Classification (NCBI taxonomy): domain Eukaryota; kingdom Metazoa; phylum Arthropoda; class Insecta; order Hymenoptera; family Megachilidae; genus Anthidium; species Anthidium xuezhongi. The sequence continues at coordinate 8,890,517 of CM039642.1, read as the reverse complement.
GCGAATCTAGCGCAACGAGGTAAGTTGAAAATTCGCGCGTCGATCGTACCGTATTAACGAAGAGGAAAGTTCGCGGGACGAGAAGGTATTTGCTTCGCAAACCCGGTGTTTGTCAGTGGCTCCGTTTTCGTAGCCGTTCTTGTTCCAACTTTCTCATCGTTTCCCCGACGTCGTCGTCGTCGTCGTCTCTGTTCCGCGAACCTGCCGCCACGACGTGAATACCAAAGCGGACGGGCACGACTCTGAGCTGAATTCGGAATTCGCTCGCCGATACCGGCGTCCGTTGCGATAGAAATACCTACGTTTCTAATCCCGCTATCTCGTTAACCGCGCTTGTTACGCGATTCTGTGCTTCTTTGGAAAAATTAGCCCTTCGAAATCGAGAAAAGTGGTAATGGTTTGTCGATGAAGGAAATATAAAATTACAAGAATAAAAGCGGAAATTGTTGGGAGACAGAAACGTAATCGCAGGAATGGCGAAGTCATGGAAAAGAGGAGAACAGCAGAATAATTCGAGAGAATTTGAAAGTTATCTTTGTACGAAATACAATTTGCCAAGGTTCCGTAATATATATTTCAACGAGGTCCTTATCCTCGACAGATAGTTTCGCTCTTTTATCCGTCAAGGTCTCCACGGGGAGGAAAGACCGCGTGCATTTTCAATCAGCAACCACCCCCTCTGGCGCGACTCACAATGCAGCATCGCTCATGCGAGAGACAATATATCCCAGAATCCATTGATAAAACCGTACAATACTCTCGGTTCGAAAACGTCCCCGTCTCGCTCTCTCGCTACCGCGGTCTCGATGCACGCTGGAAATGCCTCCACACGCTCCCGCCACTCGTATCGTTTCTGTTTCAACGTAAACGAGCTACCTCTGCTGGTCCACAAATTTGTAATCACGGGGATAACGACCCTCGGCTCGGGAGGGGTTGGGCTCGTTCGTCGTTACGAAACGCCATCGTGCTCGCCACTTTTACCGCGAAATGGTCTGCGAGATGACGAGCGCGATATGGGAGTCGCGAAGGAACAAAAAATACTCCTTCCCCCCCTTTTATTTTACCCCCTCGATCAGTGTGACCCTGCGTTTGAATTTACATGGCTGAAATTGCGATAACTTCTAGAAAATCCTGATTCTTTCAAGTAAATTGTGCACATATCACATTAATTACTAAACCTCGTTGCTTGGAATATATTTACTCATCGAATTAGCATATGTACTCGTATGCTATTTTTTTACACAAACTCAATTATCAGCCAATTCTCAGATTCATTTTGCACACTACATTTTGCATAAAGCAAACTCTCGCGTTCGAAGAATCAATATTGTCCGTGAATGTTTGTTCGGTCCCAACTAAACAATAATGATGGACAATACAATCGTACGAGCGGTCTGTGTCTTTGAAGGAGCGGAAAAGTTTTCGTTGTCGGATAGCGAGCGTCCCTTTGTCCGCGTTTCGGTCGATTCTAGCTGGACGCTCGGACTATAACGATGCCCTCTCGTCGGGACCATCTGCCGGCCGGAGTCCCTTTCGATTGCCGCGACAAGTGACGCAATTACAACGTCGTCGATGGACTTACAGGGATGCCCGGGAAGTACGACGATTGCGAAGGTTCAACGTGGTTTTAGGTAAAGCTAAGTATAGTGGCCGACCCTCTTCGACCGTAATTGGCCCTCGCCGAGAGCCAAGGTCTGTCTCTCTCGCTGCTTCATTACGCAAATTGACTGACCATGTAAGTGGCGCAACGGTCCAGAGTCGAAAACCACCACTTCCGTTCATAACTTCGCGACCCCTTTGCTCCGTTACCCGCAGCTTGCTCGGTTTAAGTTCAATGTTCAACTTTTTTACGAATAAAAAGAGACTTCGAGGACATCGAGAGGAAAATAGAACAGCGAATATTCTATGGTAAAATAAATATAAATTTCTAAGCTTAGGATTAGTTGAAAATTTGGATAAAATAAAAGGAATTAGCGACGAGCAAACGGCATTAAGATTTGTCTGGTGAACGGCGAAGAAAAACTTGCTTGATAAACGCGATTTTATATTAACCACTCGAGGGAGGGAAAAGGTCGACAGAAACGGGAGAAAGTGTGGCACGGGAGGACAGGTATCTCAACTTTTCTCATATCGTTTCACGTTCGTTATTACGCGGTGAATTGCCGCTAGGCGGATGAGTAAAATTAATGGCTCCCATTTGGAACTATTCCCAGGGACTTTCGCCTTTTTTTTTCTCCCCTCGCCCCCCTTCTTTCTCCCTGTCTCTGTCGCTCACCCTTTTTCTCCCCCTTCGTTACCGTTATTCGGAGCGGGATTTATAATTAACGTTAACGCTTCTCGGCTCGGTCGCCGATCGCGAGGCGCCGACGCGAACTTTTATCAAATTAGTCGAACGAGATGCGCTTTTTCGTTTAATATTCCCTGTTCCTCGCAAATAAAACAGCGAACCGCGTAATTTTCCGGAGTATCTAATTTACACGACTTCCCGTACGATTATTTCCCGGGTCGAGAATACGCTTCGGGGATCGAAATATAAATTTCAGTCCATCCGGCCTGGCTTACAAACAAGCCCCGAAACCGTTGCATTACCGATCGCGATTCAAGCGCCGATATTACCCGCGGACGTTCTTGCGCGGAAAAGTTAATTTCCACTCATAACGCATCGATCGCCTCTAATAATCGCAAAACAGACTGGAACAAACTACCTCACCGCCGGCAGACAAGTTGTTTGCAATTCATTACGAGCGTTCGAGTAATTTACGCGGGCGTTTTTCAGCTGGTTCGGCGTTCGAGGGTGGAGGACGGAGGAAAAAAAAAGGAAAAGGGAGAGACGTCGAAACAGGTGCAGGAACGAGCGTCGACGTTCGCACGAGCAGGGGGATGGAGAACGGAGGCGCGACACGTTTTTATTAATGCCTTTTCGTACACCCTCGTCTAGAACGGCACGTGACGCGGCCAAGGAAAAAGTTAACGAACTCCTGGACGCGTCGCGACGAAGGAACCTGCCTGATAAATAGCGCGGGACGACGGTGAAACGGGTCCCGAAGACGCGGAACGAGCGACGGACAAACGTCTGCCGAGCGCCGATGATGTATGGGGACAGATAACTTCGGGGGGTGACTAGGTAATTCGTCCATAAGTCACGAGTCCGATAAGGATTATTTATCGATCCCCTGATCACTTTTTTCCCCGTGGAAGACTCGACGGACGAACTTGCAACCTTCCGCGATTTCAAACTGAACCTTAATTTAGACACCCTGACGCTTGGCTCCAATTGATTTCACCCAAGTTTAATTCAAATATCCTCAATCGATCCTCGAGATAATAAATTGAATAATTAAGCTCGAAGTTAGGTTGAAATATGCTCTGAGCGAAAGAAGGTAACTTCGCCAAGTTGCGAATTGTTATTTATGGAAACAGCAAACTGTATGCTTGCAAACTAAGACCACGAAGAGAGAGATGAACATACACGGACGCTTCCACGTGCTAATCTATTTTCAATGTTTCATTAAAAAGATTTCTGAAAAGAATACGTAAACCTTGGCACGGGAACGGAAGACTGGCGCTTATGCATTTTTCATCCGGCGCCATTACGGTCACGGAATAAAGGTACGAAAATCCGGGGTGAATTCGCGAATTCTTGAATGGCCGGGCAACCCTGGAGCGCTAAGGAGGTTCCAGGGGAGAGGGAGGGAAGAAACGACGAGCTATCGCGAGCTGGTTGTCTGCCACGGTTACCATGGCTCGAGAACCATAGCCAGGGGAACGTTATTATGATACATCGCCAGCGCGAATTCAGCTCTTGAGGTTTTTTGCTCCTCGTCCGGGCGGAAATTGCGGGGGATTTAGTTTTTCGTGGTGTCGGTAAATTTAGATTTATCGCCGGTACACAGCCGCGAACATGGACGCGGGGAACGTTTACTCTTGTTTACAAGCCGTCTTTGTACTTTCGTTGCGCGATCCCTTCGCCCTTCTGTCGTGTCTTAATTATTTCATTTTCCCGTGAATTATTAATATACGCGCAAAGTTCTCTTATCACTGGACCGCCGCTGTTTGTGCAACAGACACACACACACACGCTGGAGTTAATCAATCTTTTTCGGGTCACGGCCCCTTTTTATAATGATTAAACAACCCACGACACCTTTCGCCCTCGCGTTACCAACAGAGAACATTTTTAATATGCAACACCATGGCTGTATTAAAGTATGTACGAACACGAAGGGTTTTGAACATTCTTTAAACGCCACCGGGGTAAACCTTGAATCACTGGCTTTCATTTATCAAAAGTTGTTAGTAAAATATTGTAACGCAGTTTTTTTCAAACAAACACAAATGCAAAATATTTTCTAACACGCTAACAACTTCTTTGAAGATTTATTTTACATCCCCTTAGAGATTGCAAATTATGGCTTGGTGATATCAAACATTCTGATTAATAGATCGTACTCGAATCGTCGTCGCGAGGGGAATACACTAATGATGGATACTTTTGGCTAACCAAGATGGCCAAAGGTACTCAGGGTTAATTAGGTCCGAGTGAAAATACAAAACGTATGGAGAATGTCAATTGGCTGGGAGGTAACGCGGTAAGGTGGTAAACCTGATCGATTGATTCGCCTACCAGGAGTGCCTGTGGTACCTGTGGTACCAGCGGAGAGTCCCTTAATTAATCCTGGAGAAGGGAGATATAGTATCCTGCGGTATCGGGCCTGGTCTCGGATAGATGAGATTTCTATTTCCGAGATGGCTCGCTAGGCCGCAGCATGACATACTAAAACAGTGGGGCTGATGGAGCCCGCCGCAATCCGTTCGACGACATTTTTCAGTCAAAAGTAATGGACGATGTTGCGGTACGTCAAACACCGGCCCGTTTAAGACCCGCAAACGACGAGGGTGAAACCGAACGCGGTGTTCCCTGCATCCATGTTGTGGCAAAAGGGTCGCTAAATTGCAAGATCAATATAAAAAAAGAGACCGTAAATGAAAAATGAAATTTTCTGTTCCCTGGGTGTCTACGCGAAAATAGTGTCACCAAACTGCACATATAAAAGGAAAGCAAAGGATAATTAAAAGGCGAGCACGAAACGAATAAACAGCGTTGTGTATTGATCGCGAAATACAAATTCGACGATGTCCAACGCGTATTCCCACGAATTGGTAAACATCTCGCATCAGCCGTCCGGAAAAAATAGCAAAAGCAATTAGTATTCGATCAGAAGCGGGCGGAACGCCGGTAAATTCCGCGACTGATGATTTATCACGTTCGCCGGCCGCCTCTTTGCATTTACCTCCCTCGATTTTAAATCACCTTCTCGTCACGCGAAACAGCGGGGGGAGACAGGAGAACGGGCACGACGCGAATATATTTTCAATTATACCTAGGCGTATCGGCGCTAAGAAATTTCTTCTTTCTCTCCCTCTCGCTTTTCTGTTCGCCACGAAATCGACCCCCTTAACCCCCCGTCGCCATCTCGCCTGCCAGCGTATTTCCTCTCTCGTTTCCCTCGTTCCTATCCAGCCGGAGACGGCATCGTCGATCCCAGGGCACTTTTGACATTCAAATAACGCCAACTTAATATGCACGATGCCGCTCGGAGCCAATCGAATTGCGGAGTGCTCGTTTCCCCGAGTCAAGGTCTCTCCGTTAAGAATCTCAGTCTCTTGTCTGCTCGCCTTCGCGTACCCCCCCGCTCCTCCCCTCTCTTTTCGGCTTTCCCATCCAGCGGAGGCTTCGCATCCCAGGTACAGATTTACGTATTCCGTTGTTGAAAGTCGGGAACCGAGAGGAGCCACGAGGTTTACTCGAAACTCCTCTCTACCCCGGGACGATGTCCTTCGCCTCGTTACCCTCCCTCCAATTCGTCCGATGCTTATGAAGTTTGCATCACAATCGTTTCTACGCTTTGCCGGCGCGCAAATGAATCACCATCGCGGATTACTTTTTTACAACTCGACCGTACTCTTCCTCGTCGAGCGGCGGCTTAACGCGGCGCGATCAACCCCTTCGCGAGAGGTCGACGAACCGGTGTCAACGTTAAAACTATCAAACGAGACGACTTAAAGTATTACGTGTCTAACAGTGGTCTTTATTCGTTTCTTTGGAGATTACGTCTCCATAGAAAAATTCACCCTTTATTTCATCCCCATAACTTTCAGCAAAGGCGAGGAACAATGTTGTCACTCTCCGTACGCTTTTCCCTCGTTAACCTTTGCCGTGAACACGAAAGCGACGACATCGACGGTGTTTGATTCGATGATCGCGAGGGTGCGTTTGAAATTTGTTCGCCAGTCAACCGGAAACGGTCCTTCCAGCCGACGACGACGGCCACGGCCGCGCCGGTGTCGTCGATAGACTCTATCGGCAAATCGTGCGGCAAATCTGCCCTTTAATCTCGACCCTCCGTGCATAAAGGGTTAAAAATGACTGTCGTTACCCCCGGATGGCCGACCCTCTCTCGTCCTGGGACCCCCTTTTGCGAGCGCACGTACGCCGCGTTTGCTTGAACACAACGAACGCACACGGACACGGGGTCGGCCACAATGTTGGCGCATGTAAACGAGTAATAAAGTGGGCCGGGGCCGATGCACGAAATTTCATCTTTCGAACCGTGGAGGAATTATCGGTGGCGAACGAGTACGCGGGAAATTACGATCGAATGGCAATTTGCAATTCCACGGCGAATTTCGTCCGTGATGCGATCCGCGAATGACTGATGGATGTTCAATTCTCCTAGGAACAAGCGGAACAATCTTTCTTTTTCCCCTATCTGCGGAAAATTCTTTCAAAGCGTTGTAGGTGGAATTTTTTTATTCCATATTTCCTTTCGGGACATCGAAGAATTTTTCCATGAAATATTCCGGCGTGAATTAAACGGAAAAAGGAGAAGTCGCGATCTTCGTGAAAATACGCGAGAACATTTGAATATCCTCCATCGGGTTGATGTAAAATGGTTCCGGGCGGAGAATGAAGAGACCTTCATAAAGTTTGATTTAAGCCACAAGTGTTTTCAAATGAATGCGATTCTCCGTGCCCCTAAATGCAAGGGGAGGAAAAAACGGTTTCTTACCATCGAATATCCTTCGTGTAATTTTTTCGTCGACGTTACACGCCTCGCGACACGGGGACACCGCTTCGAAATTGTCCGGGCCGAAACAGATATCAAACAGATTGCGTTTTCAATAAATTTTCGAAACAGGTTTGGACGGCTCGCAGCGGTGCCTTTAATCAGAGCGCGCGATCGATCGCTTTCCACGTGCCATCACGTAAACGATAAAAATGAAAAACTTTGATCGATGAAAATTAAAAATGGCACGAAAGTTTCGCGTTTCGAGTCCGACAAAAGCCGCTGAAAACGCGGCCACTCGAACGCGTATCCGGTGGCAAGTGCACTTCCCCCGTAGCATTATCAGAGATCAAAGGGATCGATTAAAAAAGTCCGGGGAGAGCTTTGAGCATTTTTCTCGACAAAATTTTCGCGTCCCCGCGTGTCACTTGTGTTTCCATCAGACAATTAGTACACACCGGTGTTACAAGGAGGGGGGAAAAAATTCAATTTTCAACGAGAATAACAATTTCATTCCGAAAAGCCCGGGCTTTTTTTTTAATATCCACGAAAGGATATCGATATTATTTTGTCGAGAATTCATTATTTGATAAACAGAGGAGGAAACGCGATGTTGGCGCATCCGTTTTCGAGCGTGGAAAAAGTTTTTATCGTGGAAACGAAACGTTTACACGAAAGATGTTTGCGAAGGCGTACAAATAGAGGGAACGTTTTCAGGTGCTCGATAGAGCCTCGCGCTACGTACCGAGCAAACCGTATTTATCCGTCGTGTAGAGCAATCTATCATCGACTTGAAAACAAACGTGAAACTTCGTCGCGAGCGCAAAGCTTTTCAGCAGACGCGTCGCGCATGAATCGAGGGTTTATCATCGATTTGTCGCGTATCCATTGAACGCTGATCGGACCCGTCGAGCAACCTCGACACGCTAAATCTCCCGTCCGTTGATTTCCTAACGCGATGAAATATTAAAACGCGTTTAAGCCCGCAACGTCCGTAAGTAATTTGCGTGCGATTCGCGAAATCTAACGATCGAAAGCTCTAAATTCATGGAAACGAAACGAAATTTAATCAGGGTCATCCGGGCTGGACGACTCTCGCTAAAAACGCGAGGAACCACCCCGGACGGGCCAGAAGCGCGTCGCGTAAAAAATGTCGAACAATGTCGGCGATATTAACGAGGGCAAGGCCTGGCGTGGAGTCGTGAAAGCGGCTCGGGCCCGGTTTTTGTCGCGTCGGTCGTTTGCTCGCAAATTGGAGGCGTGCGCGAGCGTGTCCTGATGAGAGGAAAGTGTCGACACGGCCGCTAATTCCTTTATGAGATGCAATAATCGTTCGCAGAGCGCGCGCGCGGAGCAGCGAGAAAACAACGGACCCGCGGAACGACGCGAAGCGGAGCGCTCGTTAATTAAATTAAAAAACATTGTAGCCACGTTGTGCCCCGCACGCTTGCTCGAACGGCAAGCAGATACGGAAGCGGAAAAATAGCGGACAGAGAGGCGGAAGGAATTCGACGGAGACGAGCGTTAAAGGGCGGGGGGGCAGGGTAAAACGTACAGAGAGAGGGTCAGACGGAGGAGACGAATGAGAAACTCCAGCGGCACGAAAGAACGAGATACCTTTTTACAATTAATTTAACGAGGGGCGGATGGAAAGAAGCGCGCAAGGGGGGGAAGGACGAAGTGGCAGGGAGCATCGAGTCGTTGCAATATCCGTAATGGAAATTAATGAGATTATTGGAGCCGCTTCGATGGAAGGGAAAAAAAGAAACGAGCGCACGCCAGTTCGATAAGCACAAACGAAACGCAGGTACCAGGGATTACCGATGCTCGCCGAGTTTCTTAATTTCGAGGGACCGATCAAACGAACGCGTCTGGTGACGAGAAGGCGATTGATATTAATTAGTCGCCTGCCTTCCACGCCGGGCTAATGAAACCGAAGGTAATCGAGGCTGAAGGATCGTCGACGCGAAATTGGAAATTGGACGATAAAAGACGTCATGATATTCGAAAAGGGATTTCATAGAATCCAATTTCTATCTCCACAAGATACAGCGAGAAAAAGTATCCTGGATAAAAAGTTCGAATTCGAATTCGTTCCAGTTGCGACTCGACTTACGATCACGGCCGGGACCGTATCGTGGCGCTCGCGATTATAAATTAGAACCGAACTACAAATTCCCGAATGACCCGATGCTTACAATGATTCGCCGGCCGTGCTTTCGTACAAATCGACGGCACGCGATTAAATATTAACTCCACAAATCACGCGAATTAACGAGAGGTCGTTGCGTAAATCCAACAACGGGTCGAACGGCGATACGGCAAAACGCGAGCGCGGATTTATCGTCCGCCGGACCAATAATATCTTCTATTTACGTATCAAAGGATCGTCGGATGGCATCGTCAAGTTCCAAGAGCTTTATGAAGCGACGGCCGGCCGTTCGACATCGAGCAACGAACGGCCTGATGGGGTAATAGATCGATTAATGAACCCGCGCGAAGAAACACGTAATCGCGGACGTGTTACACGCGTAAATTCACGAATTTTCATGGTGTACAAAGAGGGAAGAGGGCACGGCGAGGAGGCCCGTATACGGGCCGGTGGACATAATGCGCGACAATAAAGTTTATATTGCGCAAAACCGGGAATCCTGCATTACGAGCTAGACAATCGTTTATTGGTCGGCGTTGCGCCGGTATCGTGCATTAATAATGCTAATCGCGTGTATGTGCCGTCGACGCATTAATTAATGCCGCGGGACGATTGTGCTCCGTAAACAATGAAACTCGTACGTGACCGCCAGGCAACGTGCTATTGCACACCCATTAATGATCACCTCTCATATAATTCGATTCGATCCGATCCGATCCGATCGATTATTTATTTTAACGCCGGACCGGAAATCAACGGTACGCGCGGCGCGCGGCCCGCCGCTACGCACAAAGCGGGGGCTAATATTTTCCTACGCTCTAGGGAATTATTTTCAGCGGGTGCCTCGTTTTCAAGAACACCCGTCGATAAATTGAATTCGCACTGGGATCGGCTGAACGCGCGCGAAAATATTACCGTCGTCGTCCGGCGTATCATTTTATTTATTTGCAGCTAACGCCGCGACACCGAGCGATTTATCGCCCCGTACCCGCGGAAGAATCGAACGATTATTATTTCTTGAAACGACGTAGAAAGTACTTTCGCGATATTAACTCGCCGTTTTCCTTCGAATTCGTATTTTTATCGAAAGAAGAAGTATGGAATTTTCTTTGGAGCCTAAAATAGCGAAGCGACATAAATGACACGTTTTCGAAACGAAGAGGGAAACACAGACGAGAATAGGAGAATCAGCGCGGTGATAGGGGATGAAAATATTCGGTGATAGCCACGGTCCTCGTTATTTCACGTCGATTCTGTAGTGTTTGTGGAGTAGGTTACAAGAGCGTTTAAACTTGAAGCTCGCTGGTGAACGCACACAACACCGGAGAACGACGTAAAGTGCTTTCCAATGGATCGTCGCGTGCAACTGAAATCGACGCGAGTATATACACTCGGCCCAAGTAATTCCTGTTCATCGGCGTCAGCCAACGAATACTTGTCCGTGTTGCGCGACAAATCAGATTAGCATCCTCGTCTAATGCTTTTCAGCCCGGGGATACACGCTCGTAGCGATTCGATCGCGATTCGATTGGAACGTAATCGTCCAACGACCGACAGATTCTCATCGCCTATTTGTGTCGTTTATGACGAATGCCTGATACACTTGTCGATCTTCATTATCGTTAAACCGTGCCAACGACTACCATTCATGGCTTTAGAATTGAAATTCCATATCGAACTTCGCGAATGGCTATCATTTGCCCCGACACTGAACGTTTCGGATCGCGATTGTGCGGAAAGTTAAATCATTACAGAAGGAGTTATGACGAAACCAAATGTTCAAACACTAAAATATTTCAGTTTTCACTTAGGGGGTTAAGTAAAATGAGAAGACCACCCCTATTTCTTTTCTCAGATGGCCTAAATTTGCAAACTTCTGCAAGATTACACGAGAATCCCGAATTTTTCCAAGTTCACCACCCGTACTTGAAAATTCTGTACAATCCACCTGTATAAGGGATCTCGAGACCGCAATGAAAGGCTAATGAGAAGACAACGGAAAGTCCTTTCGAAAGTCAGTAGAGAAGGCGGAATGTTCAGTGTACAAATACACCCGACAAGAATACTGCTTGTTCGCCGAAATCCCGACGGAAGTTGGCGTCGTTAAGAGGGTGTAACGTCGTAGCAAAACGACTCTTTCCGGGTGGCCACATTCGACGGTAATTGAACGATTCAATTTCCAGCGTCACCGGTCTGGCTTGGTTCGCGCGGCTCGTTCAATCGAGGCAATCAACGAAACGGCTCTTAAAGATTGCGAATTATTGGCTAAGAACATTGCCCACTTCCCCTTACATACTTCCCTTCTCTCTCATTTGTTCGCTAATATTATTCAACCTTGAAAATTACCGCCACGTTCCCCGCGACTTTATCTGATTTGCTCGCGTAAAAGTTTTACACTCCTCCTGCATAATTGTTGCGTTTGACTATTGTTAAAGACATGGCAGTGAAATGTCGAGAAGTCTACAAAGAACTACCCCTTTTCTAACACGAAACAATGATTTTCACTTTAACCCTCTCTGGAATTGTGAAGAAAAACACTTCATTTTTCAGGATCTGTCACAACGAAAGGGTCAGTAAATGGATAAAGAACGAAATGTCCTATCACAATGTCCAGTCCCAATAAAATCCTTCGAATAGCTGGCGCAAAAAAAAAGGGGAACCGGCATGTAAGAAAACGGTCAGAGCGACAGAAACGGGCGTATAAATATCGCTCCAACAAACGGGCCGTGAAATTCCCGGCGTATTTTCGCGCGATAAGCGCGCGGAAAGGAGGGGTGGAAGTCGTTCGAGGCCCCGTTATCCCTGCGCGCCTTTAAATTTCGGCCCCGTCTTATCACCGTAGTCGCACGCACCGCGTCCGACCACCATTTGTCACCGCCTAAGCGGCGAGAGTTATGCGAGGAACACGCGGTGTGCGTGCGTTCGCCAGTCACCGCGCGTAAATAAGACTTTGCTCGCGAAAGCGCGGCCATCGCGGCCAAGCCGGTCTGATCCTTGGGCAAACATAAGGCGGCGAGTCGCGTACCCTTTTTTCGCCGCGGGAAAATGTACTCGGCACACACGCACAAATTCCCGAAGCCCGGCCGGACCACGGCCGACAAACTTTACGGCGGGGATAAATCGCGGACGGGATTAATTTTCAACCCTGAGATACTGTTAATCTCTGCGAAACGCGAAGACGATAAAAAGTCTTGGCCAAACAACCGGGGTCGGGTTATCGAGGGAGATATTCTCTTGAGGGTACAGAAAAATAAGGTAGATAGTGGATGCTTGGATTCGATTTCGAGGGAATTTGTAGCAGAAATTCTATGTTACTTCGGATAATTGTTTCTATGGCTATTATTAATCCTTGCCTTGTGATTTTCTCAGCAGCTGCGGCTGTCGTAATTACTCATTGCTACAATGTTACGATAACTGGAGAAAGTTGAAATATTATACAATTTATAATCAGTTTGCTACGTTTGTAACTTCTTATCAACGATTTCAGTACAAATATTTCCCATCGTACGATTCCACGTCTTCAACGCGACAGCTACGAGTGTTCCTCGCTCTTCGCGTCACGAGATTAATACACTCGCGAAACGAGCAAGGAACGTGTCCTTAATAAACCGTGCACGTGACGTTATTCTTTCCTCGGGTGCACCCTGGACCTCGTTCTGGCAGTTTCAACTTTTTCCTCCTGTCTGTCGTTCGTTCGCTCCCCAAGATTAAGCCGTGCCCGAGAAAGAACCCGTTCCCGGGGCACGTTTCCCAAATTAACCAAGTGCGTCGCGTGCAATTAACCGAGCCTCCGCTTGTTTCCCGTTCGCCGGATAATTCCACGGGCCAACGAATTGAAATCTCTAATCGTCGGCCGGCGGACGAGACACTCGTTGAAACTTGATAAATTGAAAGCAAACTCGCGCTCGCGGAACAATCGAAAAGTTTCAAGTTGATACCGCGGAATTAATATAACGGCGCGGTACGAGGAGCGTACGGTGCTCGACAACTTGGCATTATTAAATTGTCCGGAATCGAAAAGACGTTCGAGAAACGGTCGGCGAAAGAATGTTTCACGGTTCTGGAATGATAGCGGGGAATTTAATAAGATCGTCGAAAGCGTGCAAATACCACTCGAAACGGAAAGTATGCAACAAAGTATTTTTAACCGTGGAGATTGCGGCGGTGATCGAACACCTTGATCCCCGCGAATATCAAAAAGAGTTTAAAGAACGACGAGCAAACATCGTGGAAATTATCGTGTAGCGTTTTCGAGGAAACTCAATAAGGGTGGCGGGCTGTTGACAACCCCGAAGCTCATTTCGAAAAGGGACGGACGCACAAACGATAGCGGGCGGTAAGGTCACTCTCATAAAGCAAGCGGGTCGACTTTCTCGACCATAAAACTCAACATCTCTTTGTGTCTCTGCGGACGCTAGTCGGAGCCGAGACAGTGAGAGAGCAGCTAGAGCCACGTCTAAGAAAGCGAGCCGGGAAGAAGAGGAGGAACAGAGAGGAGAAAAGATGCCGATGGAGGATCCGCAAACACTCAACGCAAAGGGTCAGCCCTATGGGCTTTCACGTACGACCAACAACCCTCCGTAGTCGATTGATTATTTAAGTTCCTTCTCACCTTATACACACCAGAGCCCAGAGCTTCTCAAACTAGATGAATCCTTGAGCTCATATTCAACGATGTATTCACCCCTTTAATTAATCGTGTCATCAAGGTTTTCCATATTTTAGAGTCTCTCAGAATTCATAGCGGATAAGCGCAGTATCCCTAATTCAACGTTTTTGTTAATTCATTTGCTAAATTTTCTACCACAAAGCGAACGAGTACAAGGATACTCGACGTTACGGCGGGTATCGTCCTTTATTTAACGTCGTCGTCGTTCCCCGACATCAAAGCCAGAAAGTACAATTTCAACGTTCGGTTACGCATCGTGGATACCTTTGAGAAACCCTGGTCCAAGGTTTTCTCAGCTTCCGTTTCCCTCTCTGACTCTTTCTCTCGGCTCCCTCTTGACCCGTAATCCTTTCTTCTCGCCGGCAACTTCTCGTATATTTGTAAATTCACCTCCGCGCCGTGCTCGAACGGGGATAGAACGAAGGACTCTCGAAAATCGAAGAGGACCGTACGATCGGGTCGTACGGGATCGTCGTTGTGGTCGTTGCAATTTCACTTCCGACGAATCGCGACCCTTCCCTCTGTCAGGACCCGTATAATGCCACGAAAGTTTACGCCGAGCACGTGCTTCCTTGAATTAAAGACCGCCTTTCCGCCAACGTGTACACGCTATCGAGCGTACACAACGCTCCGACTCTTTTCTCAGCGTGAAAACTTTCACGTGAAAATCGATGCTTGCGGAAAATCGAAGGCGATTCTTTTCGCCTTAACGAGACTTTGATTAAAAGAGATCTTTGATTAAAATAAAACTGCGAATTCGATATCGCTTACAGCCAAATCTTGCATCTCCATGACCCATATGTGATGGGTCGACAAAAATCAGCAGGACTTTCCATTTTCCTTTCCAAATCTGTCGCTGCGGAGCGGTGTTGCGGTCGCGGAAACGATTAACTACTCGAACGAGGGAAATCCGATTGTTCCCCGATGGTATCTCGATTCCTGGTCGATTATACACCGGGTGCACACCTCCTGGAAGCCGTGGATATATTCGTCGCATATCGGTCGGCTCGCGAGCAACGACATCAGGATTGCAAGGAGACAGGAGGGGTCGGCGGTAGGATGGCAAAGGATGAAAGAGGACGTGCTAGAGAGCGAGACAACGCGACGTTGGACGCATACATCCGCCTCAAATTGATTGGAATTGTTCCCTGGCTGATATCTCGTTCCTGCTAGTTCGTGGCAGCTTCAGATAGACGTATGTACGGTGCACCTTGCACCAGACTAGAGGGACAAGCCTGTTCGGATTGCTGGTTGGGTTGGGTTAGGCTAAACCTGAGCTACAATATCACCCAAAAGTATTTCATCTAACGTCAAATGGAAGAAATATAAAAAAGGATCAAATGTACCCGTGTCTTATTCCATCTTCTATTTCATTAACTATGTAAATATACTAGGTTTTTCCCGGGGAGAGATTCTGAGCTCTCTAACTCTCCAGAACTCCTGGAATTCTAAGCTTTTAATGTATCCACAAGTAAATTCGCCAGTTTAATCACTTCCCTTTGCATTTAACATTTAAATTACACTAAACGCAAGAAAGCAAATATTAATACGATGAAATCCTTAACAAAACGTTGGAATACTTTTGAACGTTAGTGTATGACTGTCAGACCGTCTCTCCTTCATGTTTGCCGAGAGACAGGCTATCGTGGGAAGGCAAAGGACGAGAGGACTTACGAGAAGGGCGAGCAACGGCTAAAGGGGGGAGGTAGAGCGGTTCTTCCATGGAATTAATTTCGAAGCTTCCAGCGAGCACGCCACTTACCCTCTGCGCTTATCGTGTCGGCCTACGCGAGGAGGACGCATTAGGTCTAGCCGCGGAAAGTATGAAGCGTAACCGCTAAGTGCGCTGATACACGGCCAGGGGGGGAGAATTAACTGAAATGCTTTCCCGAATGTGCCCGCTCTTCCCCGCCAGAGCGGGGCTTACGTTTATTTCCGCCCGCGTTTTACGTATTCCGGCCACGTGTAGCCGGATTTAACGTGGACGTACACGCGGATATCGTTATGAAAAAGATAGACGCTCGACGTGGCAAGCTGACACGGGATTGGAGGAACGGGGCTTCGGCGGGAGCCGGGGTGCTGTTGCTTCGTAGCAGAGAAGACGATGTGAATTATAATGTAAGAAGGGGGAAGACCGGGCTGAGTTGGTTAGTTTTACTACCCTGTCGCTGATACTGGAGAAATAGAAGCTTCCGGTGACCCGATCGGGCAGACAGCCAGATTAGAATCGAAATTTGCGAGCACTCGGTGTAGAGGATACGGACTCGTCTTTGGGAAATTTGATACGTGGAAGTGGGACAAATTCGAACTAAAACTTAAGTTTATTCCGTCCATACACGTTTGGCAAGAAATCTAGTCTTCCTGCATTATTTTCTCGAATTATTTCATTATTTCGAAAGTAACCGGATAAGTATTGGAAAAGACTGGGACTCGAAATGAAACAAGCAATTCCGCTCGTTTCCGGTACCGTTTGAGCAAACATCCAGCAAACATTTCGTCAACCGGCAGAAAAGCCACTTACCCCCTCGGCCGTTGTTCGAAATGATAAAAATTCAACGAACGTAATTCCTCGTGCTGCAGCGAATCGATTGTTACACAGGCTCGCAATCCATTCGCGGTGTCCCGGATCGTATGAAAGTCGAAATGGTTTTGCATTCCGGTCGATTCGATGACGCCGGGTCCTTGTCAAAGTCCCGAACGCAATATTACATTCAAGAGAACGATGCATATTCACGAGCCACCGGAACCGATATTTCTAACCGTTCGATCGCGATTTTCTCCTCCCCCCCCCCCCCCCTCTCCCTTCCCCTCGCTCAAAGCCAACTACCGTATTAGTTAATATGTATTAACGAGCTTTGTGCGCGATTGCTAACTGTTTAACGAATAAAGCCCCCGTTCTATTATAATTCCGCAACTATCGATCGATCGGCATTGAAATTCCAGGAAAATCTAATTTATCCGGTGTACAACATTAATCTCGATTAATTCCGCGTTCCGTGCGGCCAATCGCTTTGACGACGATCTTTTTCAATGGAATCGCGTCGCTTGTAAATATTCCATACGTTTTAACGAATGAATGTTTCATGAAAACGCTAAACACAAGGACCGAGGGTAATTGATCGCCGTAAATGAGACAAATTAAGAAAAGACCTTTGGGGCGATCAATTTCCATGGACAGACTTGATCACGTCAATGGGTCTGTATTTATCACGAGACATTTACAAAGGCAAAGATTCACAATGAAAATCATGAATATTCAATCGCAAAAATTCTTTTGAGATAATGAAGAATTGGAGGGAAAACTTCAGAACTCATGAATTTGAAAAGTTTCCAAATTCTATTTTGGCAAATGAAAAGATCGCGCGAAATGACGTCAACGAAGCACCGGAAATCCGAAGGTTGCCCGCGCACACGAATCGAAGGAATACGATTTCGTTCGGTTCGAGGATCACCGGCCGCGTAATAAAACATTATTTATGGCCAGTCGGTCCGGCCACAACTATAAAAAGTTCCGCATAAAGTTGTAGTTTACAGTCTGCTAAATGTAGCGCCATGAAATGCCGCAACCGTGCCTAACGTTTTATGACGTACGGCGGCCATGCAGGCTGCGAAACAACCTGCCAGAGATTAGGAAAAAGATAGCCAGCCAGTCGGGAGCGATGCTCCATCGAAGCCCAATACTTTTGCCGCTGCTTTTGCCCGACGTTTTACGAGGAACCGTGATACATACATCCATCGAAACCCGGTATGACCCGATGGATACTCCGGCGAACGATTGCCCTGGACGATGCTCGATCGTTGAAGTCGATCAGCGTGTCCCATGAAACGACCACGTCGCCTAAACGCGCGGGAACTTGGGCTATCGATGGGACATGGGCGAATGTCGCGAGATTAAACACTTGCCTCGTTAACGATTCAAATTTCAATTCGGGTGAAATTTGGCAATTGTAAGAGAATAGTAAAACCCTTGGGATAATGGTATAATTGCGAACAGAACTTTTCGAAAGTACATGGTGACTTCGACGAGATCGATGGAAATGCGAATGGTACTATTTAAAAAGGTACGCGTCGAGAAGCAAAGCGGGGTGTTTCGAGGAAATATCGCAGGGACGTAACGGCGATTTCAATTTCAATTTCTTACAGTTAAGACGCTTAAACGGAAGCTTCACGGCAAACGGCGAAAACTTCGATTCGCGAACGCATCGTTAAGTCGGTTTTATCCCCGCGTTTATTCGACAAATAGCGGAATTTCATTGCGAACAGCTTCCCCGGAGCGACAAGAATGTAGATGCTCCTCTCGACGCGTTCCGACGAAACCGAACACCGCGAGATTCCGCTTATGCAATTCGCGAACGGCTTGTTAAATAACGCGATACGTATTCGTTCAAAGAAACATACGGCTTTCCCCCGATATATTCCCTCGATACCGTTATGTATGTCGAATTACTTCGTGAAAAGCGGATTACAATTTCGACGATAAAAAACGAAAGAAAAAAAAACAGCAGCGCACCGAATTCGAAAACATCTGTAAACACCGTTAGCGGACAGCCAAACGATTCGTTCTAACCATCGCGAAATCGGAACGCGAAATCCTTTAATAGAATTTCCGCTTTCACGGAGCGTTAATTAACCCGATGCTCGTCGCGATAATTAAACGCATTGCACGGCGCGCAGGAGAAAAAAGCAATAAACGAATCCGTGGTCGCGAATCAGTTGCGAGTTTCGTTTCCCGTTTACCGTCGTTGATCGAGATTATTAAAAATCCAGCCTTCGAACTATATTAGAAATTTCTTAATGCGCTTGACAATAATGCTTTGATCAGAAGCATACAGAAATTCGTGTCCATTTGGATAATTTGAATTACTCTCGGACGATTTCTCGGTGTTCTTTCGAAAGTTCCTCGCAGCCTCTTACAAGGATTTATAACAGTGTCCTCGGGTATTACTTATCGCCTCGGAGGATCTTTCGCATAAAGGTGGAAATTAAGCTGGAGTAATCGCGCCGACGAGATCTGGACGTTTCGGTGCGATTAACTTTGTCGCAAGACGAAGGAACAGCTGCGAAAAACTTTCCTTTGCGCGAGGACAACGGGCGAGAAGGAATTCCGCTCGTCGGCTCGGATAATTTTAAGCGACAGGAGTCGGCTTCGCGTCCGGCCGGCGAAGGTTATCGAACATTAGCCAGATTAGACGGCGGCGGCTCGACGTGGAGGCAGGCTCGGCTCGCACGCGATATAATATGTAAGGGCTATTGACAACTGGCCCGCGTTATATCGAGACGCTGTATCAGAGAATGAATAGAGGCTATTATGAAACGATGGAAGGTCGCATTCAGCTCGTGTATCCCGTTTCTGCGTTCGAGTGACCGGCCAGATCGGTGCAAAGTGATAGGCCGAGGGATGACACACGAGATCCCGGCACGAGAATCCCTGTGAAACGGATAGACCTACTATAGGAATACGTCAGGACCCGATACAGGGTGTAACAGTGCTCTAAGTAATGATTTAACTTGCTAATGGAACTCAGGAAATCGAAGAAGACAGCGTTTAAATTTGCAAGCAGAAAATGACGGAGGAGACTTTAAACATAAGCTAAGGTACCATCTTGACTGCCATGGTGAAAATGTAAAATATCCTGGATATCGCTAATATTTGATTCGAATGAATCGACAGAATTTGTCTTTGAGAATAATAAATTGTTTCGTGAATTCTGTTGCCTCAGCGAGTTTTCACGCACACTTTTGACGCACCCTGTATGGAGACACGAACAGGGCGCATGCACCCTGGCAGGAAAACCACTTTCCAATCGGTTTCCAGGATGTAATTACGAGCAGGTTGCGGCCATGGTGGTGAAATTTGACAGGTAGTAAATACACGTAGTTGATCCGTGATGGTAATAGCGCCGAGAGGAGCATCGACTCGCCTGATTGAATTCTCCGTTGTCCGCTGGCGTCCCTCGCCGACGGGCCAACCCCTTGCTCACCCCTGACGATGCTGTCGTCGTCACCGTTCTTGAGGGGACAAAAAAACAACGCACAGCGCCGCTTGGATATGAAATCCTATATCTGGGACGTGAACGAAGCCGGCCAATGAAAATCCGGCTTCGAGGCTTCTTCGAAAAAGAAACAAAAAGTCCCTCGACTCTGCCCCGGACCAATTGTAACCGAGGGACGAGATACACGGGCTAATAAAGTTACTATGTAGTTTTACTTCGTGTATACACACGCACTTTTGTACGTGTACGTTCAAAAATGGTGGCCATTGAATAAAAAATTATTCACGAATGGTACTATGATAATACTTGTTATGACATTAAAATATTACGATATTGAACTAAGACTTCATTGATTACTGTAACCTTAAATTACAAATTTATTACGGTTCAGAAAATAATTTTGAACGATGCTGTATACACGATACAAGTGGACCGTCATTGCGTCCATCGCCTTAGGGACACCGCAGATTCCTCGAAGGATAAAAGGGCAAGATCTGCGTGGAGGAAAGGGCGGTGATATTGTCGCGAGATACGAATAGGGTCTTTTTCTACTCCCTCCCATCTCCTTTATCCCAGGCACTTCTTATCCAGTCGTCGTCGAGGGTGAAAACGGGGGGTAAAGGTTGTCACAGTCCACGAACGAAATACAAATACATTCGGTGGTCCGCGAGCCGAGATCGAGGAACGTCGTTAAAGAACTTCCGTCCGGAAATGGACTTCGTGTTGCCGGTAAACAATTGAACGTTTAGTTGTCGCTGATGGAAGCATCCCTTTGTACGCGATACAGCTTTGTGCCCCGAAGAGAGAGAGAGAGGATTCAAAAAGCGGACAAACTCGTAAAGTCGTGGACGGAAGAATGAGAGCAAACAGAGTGGAAAAGTAACAGGATGAATATCTGTTAACATAGTTAAATCGAGAACGATGTTGGTGAACTCGTTACAGAAACAAAGCGCGGAGAATGTCAGGGGATGAACGAGTTGACCGTTCGTAGTATCAAAGCAGGCCGAAAGGGCGATTAACTTTTTTAATCAAACGGCAAATGAAGTGTTACTCGACGAATTCGGAACTCGAACGAGCTCGTTGCACGATCAAATTCATGGATGTGGCACGGCCGGTGAAAGATTAACGAAAAAGAGTGGCAAACGTCAGAGCGGAAAGGGAAGCGTGCAGTGCGGCGAGCGTAATTATTCAGAACACGCTCGTTTCGTTTTCCAATTTAAATTCGTCCGCTCGCGACCTTACAAAATTAACGTAATATCGATGCAGCTTCGAGTATTTTTCGATTATTAAATTGTATTAAATTCGCAATACCCCCGCGTGTCGCTAATGATCCCTCGGAACGTTGTAAACGGAAATGGAACGCGATCGAACGACTGCGAACGGGATTCAATTAAACGACAATAAGAGACACAGTTTACTAGCGGCATCCTCCCCTCTGGCCGCCACCCTCTTACGGGGGAACATTCTCCGAAAGCCATAGAGACGCTCGGTCGCGGGACCGTTTGTTGCCAGATGCTGCCGTTGATATTGGATAAAAGTTCCTCGGTTCGTGGAGAAAATAATTTCACGAGACCGGCCAGGGCTGCCGCCCAACCTCTTACGCTCTCCTTGCGTTTCGCACTCTCCCTCCTCGCCCCGTTGCGTCGAGAAAGAAACTTACAGTTGCCTGCACCCCGTCCGCTCGCCCTTTCGGATTTTCTCCACTTGTCGTGTTTCTCTGTAGACAAAACGGGGCGACAACGCCACCTGGCACTTAACATATATGGAAAAGTGCCGTTCGAGCTGCGCGACGCCGAAACTTTGCCACCCTTTCTCTTTCTTTCCCGACCGGACCCGATTAAGAGGCGAACGCGCTAGCGCCAAGTGGCGTCGAGATTCCCTTTATCGATAAAGAAAGGAGGAAGTCGAAAAGAATTGAAAGATCCCCCTTTTCATACCTAATTTCGAGGACCTGCGTTAGGCCAGAATTTGCGACAATTTTCGTCCCGCGATAACAAGCGATGTAAATTTAAACGGTTTGGTGGTCCGCCGTTGCGTAGGCCACGTTAGAAGTATAATTAATACTCGGTGTTAGGCACGTAGCAGGCAAGGTACTTCTATCGGCACCGGTACACCATTAGTACCCTTATTGGGGGATGGTTACCGTCTCCGTTCCTCCTTCGTCGCCCGAGAACTACTTCGACCGTGCTCCGAGCGTGAACGTCGAAGTTACGCTTGCCCGGCGCCGTATTCACCGTGTAAATACGACGTTAGGATCCTACGTTATGACTTTCGAGTTTCGAAAATTAAGCGGAGAATCGAGACTGCGAAACTAGTTCTGGGACTGCGGGACCATGGTTTCGGGAGTGGCTGATGTTGCGGATATTAAGAGCTGATCAAACGGTGGCCCAGTTGCGACCACGTTTCAGAGAGGACTTCGGCTCCTGGCGCGGCCGGCCGTGAGCACCGACGGCGAAATGTGATTTTATTGTTACGCTGGGCTACCAAGGACTTCTCGAGCACCCTCGACACTTGTAATTGTTGCTTAACTCGGCAACGTTACGGGGACAACGGTCAAGGAGAAACTTTCCGTCGTTGCTTTACACCTTGATTAATAATATTACAAAAGAGGGGAAACGTAGCTGGACGAAACGGAAGAACGTTTAACTCGATAGCTACTAACTTTTCGAGTAATTCCCTTCGAACCTGCCTATTTGCTAAGTCCCCCCGTTAATAGCGCGTTTGCTGCTAATTAGCCACGAGACGTCTACTTATTTGTCTATTGAGCGGCAAAGGGGGGAAGAAGAATGGCAAACAGCCGATCGCTAAACTCGAATTCACCGTTAGCAGACGAACGATACAGGCGCCGAGTAATCGAATCACCGAGAAACTAGGAGACTACAATTCCAAAAGCTACCTCCCTTCGACACACTCCATTCGAAACTCCACTCCGCTATTTACTCAATACAATCGTCTTCTCATTGATAAGCCAGCGAGCTACCCATTCAACGTATCAGAGAACGAGGGAGCCGGAGCTAGTTTCAGAGGGCTGTTAAACAGCGACGCAGAGAGGAAGCTTAGAAATAGAGAGGAACAGAGTTACGTGCCCTCTGTTGGGCACGAAATCGTCCAGGCGTGAAATACAAGGGACGGATGGCGTAGGTGCGAGTTCCGTTGGAAGCATCGTGCTTTTCATTCAGCCAAGCCACCTTGCGCCGCCCCTCCCTCTCCCTCTCGTCGGCATTTAATTAATTTCGCCCGGTATTAAAAGCGAAAGGAAGTACCGCGCGAAATCGATGGATGCCGGTTTTGTTGGGATTGTACCGGGCCTCGATCAAATGACTCTCGAATATCGTTCGTTTCGCGGCTGTTTATTTAATTGTTTCTCCTTCTCGTTTAATTGCCCCGTCGTTGCACCTTCGCCTCTACTTTTACCGCTCGATCAATTATCCGTTCGTTCATCTATACAACCGTTTTCAGAGTTGCCCGTTTCTTTTATCCACCCGATAATTGTCCGGACTTGATAGCTACATTGATCGTTGTTGTCCCGTGTCTCGGACCGTTTTAGCGTCGTGTTGTTTGAATGTCTGAACAGAGGTACTTCCTAGGAAAAAGTTCTTAATTTTCCGTAATCCTTATATCTTATATTGCAAAAATATAATTTTTTAAGGAATAATACGCCACGTCAACCTAAACCGTCGTTCCAATTCGAAACGGGACGACTCATGATTTATAATAGACAATCCAGACGCAATATTTCGTTCCTTTGTCGTTGCAATCTCATACAAGTCACGATACCGCGGTGAAAAAGGTCCAGAAAGAAAGACGCGAAGTTAAGAAGAAAATTTACTACCTTGCCTCGAAGTTGTAGCAGTGTATAGGTTTGAAAAAAAAAAACTTCTCTCCCGAAGGACATAAACAACCGCACCCTAAACCTCCAGCCGCGAACAATGTCGGGCAAAAACGCTCGAAGAAACGAAACAACGGTTTATCCCCGCTTTTGAACGACGAGTTGATTCCCTCCCCGCGCCGGTTTCCAGCGACGAAACAAACGGCATCGCCATGAATCACACGGAATCGCTGGAAGATTGCAGTCGCGCCGCCTTAAACGCGATCGTAAAACGCTTGACGAAAATAAACGGTGTCGGCGGAGCGGTGGATGCGTTCACTGGCGCGTGTCCGACCATCGAGGCCCCTGCACTACTGCGACGCGACGGAAGGTCCATGCGACGACATTTTCGCAACAGCGTCTCGATCACGGTGTAACGGCACGATCCACATTCGAATTAGGCCATGGTTACGCTACCCGGCACCGGGAATTAATTAATACCCCGAGTGATCGGTGACGGGACCGTTCGATTATTGGCTAATGGCGGCCCTCCATTATTCGACGCGCGACCACCTGGCCAGAGCGTACACTCGCCAGCTAGAAATCCCGGCGATGATGTGCTGACTCGCGTTTGCGGCCGTTGTCGTTAACGATGTGCAGCGATTCGATAAATGTTTACGCGCGTTCCAAACTGCCCTGCCCATAGACGACGACGCTTTGAAAGGACTGCTGAAATTGCGGAGAATCGCCGATCGCGGTTCGACGATTGTCCCGCGGCGGATTTGTTTGAAATTCGGTTTGAAACGTGCCCAGCGTCGGTCGATGATACGGTTATTGTGCGTAACCGTGCGACACGGTTCTACTAATGATACTGCGGTCGCGTCGCGAAAAGTTGCGACCAAAATCCAGCTGGAGTAAGCGATTGATTCGATCGATGGATGAGAATTGACTGAAGGGGTTAACACCCCCTAATTCGTTTCCGTGGAACGATGTACATTTAAGTTGTTCGTTTAGGTGGTCTTTGTTTCTTAGTAGGACCCATTGTAAGGCTTGACAAACTTATCGCCGGAACGAACAGGATGTCGTTAATTAAGGAGGGAAAAAAGATGAGAAGAATTCGCGCGGAACGTATAAACCCAATGTTACTCGTAGATTAGGTGGCGCGTACAGACGAGTTGTTCATTAATCAAGCGAAGATAAAGAGGCCGGCATCAAACTGTATATATATATACGTGAACAATGACAAAAGAATTTAATTTCATCGTCCGTGATAAAAAGGAAGCGAGCGTCCTGGGTGTTATTTACTCGGCGAGGGACGGAAATGGCGCAGCAAGTAGCGATACATTATCCTTAAACGCGGCGAATTTGTTCTTTCACGGAATCTATTTCGCACGGCGCTCGCGACGATTCCTCTTGGCAAATGTACAACCCTGATAACGTCCGCCGGGGTAAAATTATTATGTTAAATTTTCTCGCGTTATGGAGTAATGGCCGTTGCCTTTAAATGGCCGCGTTAATGGGACCCATTAACGATTCTAACGCGATTAATTATACGATCTTCCTTTATGCTTGTAACGCGGCCGATTATTTCGTAGTCAACGTCATGGTCAAACA
Source organism: Anthidium xuezhongi (assembly GCA_022405125.1). Taxonomy (NCBI): domain Eukaryota; kingdom Metazoa; phylum Arthropoda; class Insecta; order Hymenoptera; family Megachilidae; genus Anthidium; species Anthidium xuezhongi. The sequence goes on along the minus strand of CM039642.1, from coordinate 8,865,214 downwards.
TTAATGTACACGTTCGTATTAAATTATGGAAGTCTATCATGATTAACCTGCATTCAATGAAGCCCGGACGGTAATTCGATTAAGAACTTTTCTCTCGACTCGCGATTGTACAAGTGATTTAATAATCATTTAAAAGGTTTAAATGGAGAAGGATGGACTCAATTAATAATCACCGAGATATATTCGAATTTTTCTGAAGAAACTTTACGAGTTTTTAATATTTTGAGGGTATAAAGAATTATCATAAATATGTCAGACGATCATTAATTCGAATAACGTATACCACAGAAAATATTTTCAATTCAGTTGTCAACCTACTAGCGTTTCCTCCTAGATAACTCGCACAAATTATCATTCGTTACCTCGCGAACAAGTACGATTCCATTTGAGTTCGAGTGGTCTGGCGATATCTCTCTCTCCTCTTTTTTTTTTCTCCTTTTTACCAAGCAGACGGAAACATTCTTCTTCCTTTCGGATCATCGACAGACACGAATGCTGGAGACACGTCGTTGTCGATGGCAGATCCACTCTCTTTCCCGTCGTGCAGAATCCTAGCCCGTGATTTTCAAGAGGAAATCGGTTTCATCGGATGCAGATTTAATGCCGTGCACCGACGGAAAACTGATAGGTACCCATTGAATATTGGGCTTATATCGATGGACGACGATACTTTATACAGCGTTATTGAAATATCGTCACGAGGAAAATTATTGCCGCTCGCGTGCCGTATCCAACTACATATTTCTCTCTCCCTCGTGTTTAATACAAAACGTTCTGCGAATTCTTGACAGGCATGAATACGTACAATGACCGCAAAAAGGGGAGGGAAAAAAAAAAAAGAGAAAAGGAGGACTGTAAATTGTACGTGCCGTTACATTCGAGCTTTCTACCCCCAGAGGGAAGGATTTGTTGCCGCTACCTACGGGTGTTACCTCCTTTTCTTCTCCCCCTTTTTACCCAGTTTTAATGAGAAATAACCAGAGGAGAGGTTAGAGAAATTATACGTACGGAAATAGTGCGTGCGCGTAACTCGAAACCCAGTCGCTAAACGCGTTGAATAAAGAATAATTGTGTCAGTTTAATATTCCTCTTTGCTATTTATCCGAACACACACGATTCTAATACCATACCATATTTAAACAATTTTATTGTATTAAATTGAATTTAAGTTCACTTTTGCTGTGCTAATATTTTATTTATTCGATGCACCCTTTCGAGGAAAAAAGAAATTAGAACGAAAGAATGCTTTCGATCCGAGGCGCAATCTTCCGCCGGCGGAGAATGCGTCCAAATGGGATTCATTATTTTCAGAAAACTTCGAATCTCGCGTCGTTTACACGGTAGACTGGTTCAATCGGATATTCGATGAAAATCAACAAACCAATTTACTCGGTATGCCCGAACGACCTTTCGGCTGATCAATCTGTTCCGGCCACTCGAACTGGCCGTTCGTATGAATTAATTCACGCACGCGGAAAGTGTTTCCTGCATTTTATTGTCGCGTTCGCGACCATCTCTGTCCCCGCCACGGACGTTTTCCCATCGGTTGAAATAATATAAATTTCGATCGGATTCACAGAAGACACGGCAGAGTTCGAGCAGGAATCTTTGAAAAATCGAAACGTAACAAATTTATCCTTCGCTCACGCGCGCAATCAACGCGTGATTGGCCTTTTGTCGGTCGATTCGAGCTTTCATCGCGGCCGCGCGACCGAATACGGGACGCGGATTAATTGAATGATCGTCATTCGTCTAGATGCTATTAAGTTTAGAAAATCTTTCTATAAGAATTATTCTCGGAGGCAAAAATTCACAGTCGCGTTGAACAAAGAGTATCCAATGTGTGACGATACTTTTGTCTCATCATCGCATTGATCCATGCGACACGCTAGCGTCGAGGGACGTTCTTCTAATTTCACTGTTTACCATTGTTTACCGCGCCTGACGCTTTGTCGAGTTCGGCCTGTTAATTAGGAACTCGAATCTCAAGTCTCTAACGCAGAGTTTAGGTATAAATTCGGAAGTGGTATTATCTCGTAACAAAGGCACGTGCTCGGCATTCGAAATCACCACAACAGCTAGGAACAGTCGCGACTGTTTCTCGTTCGGTTGTTCGCGAGCATTTCATTATCCACAGAAATTGTACAAATAAAAATTTAATGAAATAATCCAATTGCAATATACTTCTTGTCTAAGCACGGAGATATACCTTACTACTGAAATAAGAGGTATATCACTGTCCAAACATATAGGACTACTCTTCACCAAAAAAATTATATTATTAATAGAAGAAACTATATTATCCAGCAAGGTACCATAAAGTAATGAGTTTGCAAGTTGTATAAAGAAACGTGATTTTAAATAAGGTTTCGACGTACGTTCGTATCCTTCGCTCTCGTTGGATCCATAGCTAGTTAGGGGCCTGTAGCAGTCTGATTGCAGACAAGCACGCTGCATTCTAATGGGCGATGCCTTCTTATTCTTCGGCAAACACAAAGCCTGCCCGGCTTGCGAGCTTACATTTTTCCTTGCCTGTTTTACCTCGTTTCGCGTTTCGTTCCCCGAGCTAATTGTCTTATTGAGAAAGGCAAAAGCGTTTGTTCCCATCCTAACGCGATTCCGGTGAAAGAAGAAGGTACACGAGGCGAATAACGCCGGGATCGTGTAATTTAAAGCTATAGAAGGCAATATCACCGAACGACAAGCGCGACAGACGAGCCAAATAAAACGATCGCACGATCGATCGATCCTGTCGTGGCCGACCCACGATGGAAAATCGTTCGGGCTCGAACACGAGGGGGTAGTAACTATAAAAGACCTCTCCTGGACGAGAGGGTGTACGGTGTCGGAAAAGGAATCGCAGAAACGGGCCACGACGACGTCAAAGACACCGAGTGTTCATCTATCCGGTCGGTGACAAAAGCTCAAAGGGCGGAATATCGAGATAGCCCATGGTAATTTGAATGCCGTTTGAAATAAGAGGTCACCAGAAACCGGAACAAAACGGATCCGTCCTGCTACTCCACCGTCCTGCTAGTCAACCATGAAGTCAATGAAGCCAACAGAGGCTGGCTAGTTGAAAAAAGAAGGGAATAGAGGAAAAGAGAGACACGGTGAGGGAGGTAAGGATCGGTGGAGAAGACTCGATTACACGTCACCGGCAGCCCCAGAGCCTATTTGGTCGCAATCGGTTTTTCATTACCGAAAGCTTCATCGGCTTTATACCGAATTGTACATTCGGCGAACCCTCGTGAAACTCATCAAGATCGTACGTCCTTTCGATACATTGTTTCGCGACTTTCTAGCTATCGTTGCCGACCACTAAGGTTCGCGCTAATGGAACCCCAACTGGGGACATTATTTCTGATGTTGGCAAAGGAATATTCTATAAGAATTTGTAAAAGAGCAATGATGTTATACTTAGGAAATAAAACAGGGAAATCATTGCCATTTCCTTGATTGAAGTATCTTAATTTGCAAATGCAAAACAGAAAAAAAGAATTATCAACACTGTCAAAATTAATTGATCGACTAGTCAATAAAGTAACTCTTATCGTACTGTTTATCTTTCTACTTTATTTATTCTGTGCATATAAACATATTTGCAAGCTTCTTGCACGGAAACGATACGAATGCTGCCACCTCCTCTTGCAAGAATGAGTCATTGATAAAACATTGACTGTACACACGGATTACAGAGGGCACTGCTGACACCTGAATGACTACCAATTGTAGTACGTGTGTTTCACGAATAATCAGCTGATTGGTTATTTTTTTTTTTTTGCGAGCTTCGTACGAAAATAAATTGATGGTGTCGTAAACGATCGTGTTTGTTAACAGCATGACTAATTAAATATTTAGCAACAAAAAGAGCATTTGTTAGAAGAAACGTTTGAACGGTATAAATTACGACGTATCGATGAATGTGTGTACGAGAAATAGTGGTTCGAGAATCGCAAAAGGAATGTAAGTGAAAAGATATTGAATATTCTGCACAAAAGACACTGGAAATATGTCCTCATCGACGGAAAGTATCGCTTTGAAGCAGCCTATTAGGCGTTTAGAAATTCAGATAAATAATTTCAACGTCGCTATACCACACCATGTGGATTTGTTAAAAAGACACAAAAGCAACATTCAAAAGGTGAGTACCGGCTGGTGCATTGACTATAAGACTGATATTTTCATGCAAATGCTTTTTGTTGTTGCAGTATCAAGCACAACATGACTGGGAGAAAATGTACAAAGAACATATGAATGTATCAAGGATCATAAAACAGCTTAAAGAATTATTGTACCAAATGGACACTCTTAGAGCTCAGGTTTCGGATTCAGACATCAATCAGTTTGATAAATTGACTGGCAATGCCCGTTCAAGCATCATGAATGCAGTTAACGAATACTTAGGTAAGGAAGAGCTAGTCTACTTTATAACTACGTGAGCTACAAATAATAATAACTCACTTACCTTGCAGAACTGCAGTTGAATTTGCCCATTTCGCCACCGGATCTACCCAAAAATGAAGATCAGGCCAAAAATCATCCACTTGACGATCGCTATGTCCAGTTGCAGGAAGAACAGCAGGAGCTGCAGCGCCAGCAGGCATGTCTGCATGCTTGGAACTCACTGCAAGGGGATATACATCATTTGCATCAATTATTTGTTGACTTTAACAAAATTGTGGATGTATGTTGCCTAATTTATTCAATTTCTATTTTAAATCTGAATTTGAAACGAAAAATGCATATTTGTAATCAGGATCAAAAGGAACTGGTGAACACTGTAGAGGACAACATAGAAGAAACAGATGTGAATGTGAAACAGGGTGAAAAGTTCCTTGAGAAAGCTGCTAGATACAAAGCTGCTATGTACCCTCTAACAGGAGCTGTACTTGGAACTTGCATCGGGGGGCCTGTTGGCTTAATAGCTGGACTGAAAGTTGGGGGACTGACTGCAATAGGTTGTGGAATTTTAGGTAAGTTCTATTCTCTCATTTTTACAATTAGAATGTTAATATTGTGTTTAAAATGTGCAGGATTTACTGGAGCATCTTTATTAAAGAAAAAGGAGATAGAAATGCAAAGAGCAAAAAGTACAATGGAGCAGAGTTCAATGGAACAAAAGTCTGTACAGAAATCAACATCTTTGCCTGAAAATTTAAAAGACGCTAAAAAAGAGTTGTGACCCATGCCAAAATGTGATAGTAGCATTAAGACAAAGAAAAAAGATGCCTGCAATGTTGTTTAACTTCAAAACAATGATATTATTAGTGCTTTACGTCATTTTTAATATTAAGGAATGTTTGATATAAAATTGCAGTATATAACCAAACTTAGTGATGAGCAGTGGCCTAGATATTACTATAAAGATGGCTTGTGATTTGCTATACATTTTTTAAACTAAATAGTGTATACAAATTCTTGTTATACATAGATTATGACAAAGAATATTGAATAATGCATATATACCACTGGGACCAAGATTTATTTTTAAGATTGTAAAGGTCCTAGTCAGTAGTTTCTCTAGGTCAGAGCTCGGCAAGCAGTGCACATTTCACCCGATTTTTGGTTGACTCCGCTTAGTGCTCTTCTCTTACTCTTATGTTCCGCATGCAGCCGACGAGTTGCACGATGCTCAGGACTTTTTATCAAAAATATGTTCGCGAGATCTGGGTGGCCGATGACACGTCACAGTCCTGAACCTCGTGCACATTACGGTCTTGACTGCGTGCGGGACGTAAGGATAAGAGGTGAACACTAGGCGAAGTCAACCGAAAATCGAGTGAAATGTGTACTTCTTGCCGAGCTCTTCTTTAGGTCATTAGACATGTTAGATTTGTTGGTTATACGATTGTACAATGCATTGATATTTAAATATTATTCGTGACATCAATGTTAATGATACGAATACGATTGACTGATTAGAGTTATGTTATTGTAAGTACGTATTACGTACTTGATATTTATATACTTTTTATCCGCAAAATGTACTTACAATAATGTGAAGAGAAGCTGTATTTTGTCCTGCAGAATAGATCTGACGAAACACTCGAATCGCGTTTCTTGGATGCTTTTCACGTGTCTCGTATTTGCACAGAACGTTAAAATCACTAATTGTGCACAAAAATTGAAAGTCTATTACTGCTTGTAAATAATTTTTGCAAATAAAACGTTCAATATCACGAACACAACCGATCACCGCCGCGCCAAACCGTCGATTGAATTTTTCGATTTACTGCGCATCAATCGTTTGACATATCGATACGCGCCAAATATATTGATCTAGGATTCGATTCAATATGGCGTCAGCCCTATCCCGCGTAGTCGCGTCGCGTTTAAGTTCCTCTGGTGATTAATTTAATTTTAAGTGTTAATTATTGTGTAAAATACTCACTTGTGGTGGTTCAACATCGTTCAGACATCTGCGTAACCCGTATTTGAAGGTAAGTCGTAGGAATAGATTAAAAACATTTTAAATTCGCTACAAAAGGCACCCAATACAGTATATTTAGCAAGTATTAAAATACATCGGTGTTAGACACAGTACAATACTGAAATAATCATATTATTAATGTAAATATATATAATGTATATACATTCCTGTTTATAATGATGCGGATACTTAAAATCTATTTAGACTAAAACGATCTACTTAAAAAAATATTAATAAATATCTACGAGCGTGTACAATCAAATGACTATCGGTGTATCTCTTAAGGTACCGTACGGTGTTTTTATCAATTGTTATCGTCATTAAAGTTCGACATCCCTAAATTCAAAAGCAACACCAAACTCAGAACCATGGAAAATAGAGAATCATATCGATTTTGTGTGTACACTTTCGTTCGGTTAGTCTCACTTTCGAAAGGGCGGGATATGCTCAGCCGGATGCACCGATTTCAATATGGCATGCGCAATGTTTCGTTTCCATCTTGATTTATTCGAATCTACATCAACAGACATTAATCTCGATTCTTCATACAATTATTGGACGTATATGGTACAATTAAATCGCGAATCTTAATTGAACAAAAGGTAATTGACAATAAAGGGGTGCATCGGACTGTGCCTGGAGATTCTTCATAAATTTCTACGCTCTACAACTACGTTCTCTAAAATACCATCGATTTTTTTTTTTTTCGTTCGACTCCATAATAAAAACTAAGGAAATTTTGGTCACTGTCCATAAGGTATCATTGAAATACCTTGGCAGACCTTGGCAATAACAATGGCTTAATCGACTGACTCGCTTGGAAGCAGCGTAACAATGCAGAATTATGTGACAGGATAATTGCTGTTTGTTACACGCGTCAACATGATATTTTTTTCTTTGATCGCTGGTTCATCGTGCAGGCACTCGTGTTGTTGTTGATCTCAAAAAGCTCATACGTTTAATACGTCGAACCTGCACGGTTGAAGGGTTAAGCTTCTCGGGCGAGAAAATAAGAGGAATTGGCATCGAAACTCGTGTGTGGATCGTCTTAAGTCAAGCTTATCGTTACGAGTTACCCTTAAGCTTTCCCAAAACGTCCACACATGTACCGGAAAGGAACAACGTGTTCCTCGAACGCAAAACTTAACGGGGAAAAAGTAAAGAAGAGTAAAGTAAAAAATGTAGAAAACAAAAGAGAAAGAGACAGTACGAGATAGAGGGTAGAATTTGGCTTTCGTGTACAGGCCAGAGTTTACAGCTACAAGGTGACAAAAGGTTTTACAAATGACTGACATAAAAAAGAATATAATATTATATATATTTAATATATAATCTGGAAATAATATTTAGACTATCGGTTATATTATCTTGCCGGCTATATCGTATAAACCTTGAATGTTACATTATGTTACAAAGTGGTATGTATATGTGCGCATTGTTTTGACATTCCTGAAAGAGACACGACGAATACCCGAAGGGCAGGCGAAACGTTACCTCGTGTGTTTCATTTTGGGAATGAGAGAAAAAAAAAACCAAAAAGAAGAGACGAGAAACCACGCGTTCACGATTCCCCTACGTTGCCTTCTTGATTCCGTTCTTCTATTATTAAGATAGCGTGAACACAACGTGGACATGGAATATCGATATTTTATTAACTACACAGTATAAATAAAGTATAAAAAGTACCATAGACGAGCGATTTGGAGATTTTTCCGATAAGATTCTCGGCCGTTGGTGATCAGGAATGCCAATTTGTTAATGAGAGATAATGGCAATCGGTGCATGCCGTTTTACGATGCTGCAGAGCTCATTGTGATAACATGCAGCCGTACACATACATTTATATTTAATATATATATATATATAGATTTCATCGGAACACATCTCTTTCTCCCTCTATCTAGGATTTTCCTTGAGCACGTTGGTGGATTCGAGGAGACAGTATAAGAAAATACACTTGTTGCCTTGTTTCGCTTCTGAAAAAATCAATGGATTCCTTTTTTTTTTTATCAAATTCAGACAACTATTTAAATACGCGGGTCAATGAAACATCGAAGCGTATCAAAAGATAAAATTCACTTGAAAGTTGAGCTCTCTTCGAAAATACCAGTCTACGAGTGCGTGTAAAACCCGATTCCACATCGAACATTGACAAACAACGATTGCGTACCGTGGCGACGGTTCAGCAAAACCAGACGTTCGGTTACCGGAACTCACGGTTGATTAAGCGTAAATGCAACGATCTGTCGGACACTGTGTACGGCGTGTTAAATTGCGAGAAATCGTCTTGTAGTATCGTGTGGGTCATCCGTGTAACTACGATTGCTCAAGAAAATACTCGCTCTAATATATAATATATATTTTCTCTACTTCGGTACAGACCGCGCGTGGGACGTTTGTCGTCGCCCGTTATCCATCGAGAACTGTATATGCCACACGATCGAATCACACTGTGTAATAAATTCACTGTATAGACAACTCGCAAGTGAATCGATAATATTATATATATATATATACTCTGCACGCTGTAATGAAAAGTACCGTCCTTTATAAATTAATGGACATGTCTTGGTCGTAATTATTGAGGTTGGTGTCGGACGAGGTGGCCGAGGTAACTGTTGCGGTCGCGGTCGCGCTGGTCGGCGATTGTAGAGGTGTCGACGTGGTCGGCAGATGGGACGTGGGGCTCTCTAACGTCGAGTTCCAATGACTCCTCTCGGTACCATCGCCGCCGTCGTCGGAGACGATCGAGATATCGGCTATTATACCGCTTTCTGCAATCGTATTCGTTTATACGGTGATACACCGCACGATCTTCGAACAGCGATGATGATAGAAGAGTTACGTACCAACGCTGCACTGACTGTTCAGAGTGGTGCTGCGATGATGCGGTCTGGGACTGGTGTCCAAACCGAGGTTCAACGTCGTGGGAGGTCCGCTACTACCGCCGCTACTCGACGAAGAACTCACGGAGATGACACTGTGAGGCCTCCTGCTGCAGCGACCCGAATCCTCCGACATCGAAACTGCTATCGAGTTCCGGAATCTAGGCGCTGCTTGAACGAAGCAAATTAAATTAACGTCGTGCATTCTTCGTTTCAAGCTCTCAACCCAGAACGAGTTTAGCTCGATTGAAAATAATGATCGCGCTTACTTTTCGAAAGTTGAGCTACACTTATAGAACGGTCATTGATCTGATCCGCGCTAGGCCTAATGTCCAAACAAGGTTTGTTTCCGATGCCCATGCTCGACATCTCCGCCAGGCGCACTTCTGTCGATCAGAAAAGGCGTTCTCGTTAAGCCGCGAGAGCAGCCGGCAAACTCTCCGGTGGGACAAGCGATATTTCAAAACGTAAAGTCAGTTCGCGAGCGTGTACCTCTGTTTCGCAGCGCCTGTTTCCATAAAAGGTTGCTCAGCTCCTCCGTCCAGGCTTTCTTAATGTCCTCGCTCGCGCACTGCAGCGTATACGTGTCGCCCGGTTTCCTCTTGCGGAACCAAATCTCGAACTTCGTGGGTGAGTCCGCGATCACCGCGGTCAGTCCGATGTCCGTCGTTTTGATGCTGTGCTTGTAGATGTAGATATCCAAGTTCTGAAACGACGCACCGTTCTCAGAGAAACGTACAAAAGGGGAACGAATCGAAATCGACCGATTCCACGATATCGTCTCACCTTCCTGTCGGGGAATCTTCTGGCTTTGCTGAAGAGGATCAGGTCTTCGAACAGGAACACCTGTCGCAGACACTTCTTGCCCTTACCCTGCCAGACCAAGAACTCGTTCTGACGCAGCAGCCTGCCCTGTTCCTTCACGTTTACCTATAATTTGAATCATCGTTACAGTGTATCAGGGCGTGGAGTTGCGGCAAAGAACGCATTACATACACTCTCCATCGCCATTGTCGGCACGACTGTCTCTTCTACTACATCATCGTTCAATTAGTTACATTTAATAGTCCGTGTACGATTCGTTGTGCGATCAATGTGTTTTAAAGCGAAAGTAATACATAAAACGTACGTCGCAATCACGAAGGGAATCCATCGCAAGCAGGTCGTTCCCGTGGCGCAGCTGGAACCGTACCATCTGCTCGGCCGCCCTCAAGTCCGCCTCGCCCTCGACCATCGGCTTCATACCATCCTCCTTCTCCTCCTTCTCGTCCTTGCCAGACATTTGCTCCGAGAGGTCGGTACCCGCTTTGACCAGTTGCTGCAACAGCAACGCGTACTTCCCCATTCGTTGAACAGGCTTCAACAGGTAGCTAGCCAGGTCCATTTTGTCGCCTAGCTCCAGTTGCTTCTGCTTGAAGAAGACGGTGCCGTACTCGGCCATCAGAGAGTCCGAGTTCGGTTTGTTCTTGTTGTAGAGCGCGTACAGGTAGAACTTTTTCTCCTACAACGCGAGAGTTGAAGATCGTAGAGTCGCAAGACTCGAGGGAAATTTAAGGAAGAAATCGAAAAGAAGGACTTAGGAGGAAAATACTCACGTGTCTGAGGAAGCATTGTCCCACGTTCATCGGCGATTGCTCGCATTGTTCCAGTTCTCGTAAGAAGTGCTGACTGTGAAACTCGTAGATCTTCTCCACGTTACCGAAGATCACGTTGCGTTGTCCTCTCAGCGCCTGAGGGATGTCCTCTCGCACCAGCTCCGGGATGTAATTCTTCGCGAGGACAAAGCCACCGTTAATAACGCGATACTTTCGAATAAAGCTCCTTATGCGAGCCAGTAAAACTCAGTTACCTCTATTATGTACTCGAGCGACTTGACGTAGTCTCGTTCGGTTTGTATCATTTCCCTCATTATGAGCAGTATTGTTCTGCAAGGTGAAATTCCTGGTTAACGACGTTAGCCGAGCGCGTAACGAATTCGCATAATCGCGTCGCGGAATTATTAGAGGCGAACCGCGGCGCATTGTTAGCGCGCGTTGCGCCCGGAACACGGAAGAGGATTCGTAAGAGAACGTAACCGCGAACCATCCAGACTCCCACGTCTCGTGCGTGGCAGGTGGAGATTTTTATTACAAAGACGATAAAACGGATAAAATATATAAACCACGTACTTTTTCGCCTTCATCCCAGGCGCGATACTGGCCGCTCTGTGAAGGTGAGAGTTCACCGGTGGCTTCACCAGTCGTCGCGGCGCGGGACTTCGAGGAGGTGTCCGCGGTGGAGAGCAGTCCAGCAACTGTTCGGCGCTCTCCCGAAGTTCGGCGATGTTGTCCAACACTGGTCGACCACCGCTTCCTGCGGATCCTACGCTCTCCATGGGACAGGCGTACGACGCGCTGCTGTCGCTGTCATCCCACGAGGTTCCTGGGGAAATCGTGCATTTCAGGAGGATCCTCCTCGGAAGGGTGAGTACGAGTATTTGAAACGCGCTTGAAAGGCAGAAAAATGCCATAAAAGGAGCCGAGAACGGTGGACATTAGAATTTTTTATCGTTCGTACTTGACACACGCGAAGCGATTACATAAACTATACCAAAAGTGGGGCAGGCGATGTTATCGCTAATATTCAATAACTTATTTTCAAAGACACAAGGTAGTATTTGTTATCGTTCACGCTAGTAGCGCAACAATACACGAATAGAATAGAATAGACAAGACGGAGACGTACTCTTCGTCAAACTGTCCTCCCAGGACGTGGCAGACTCCGAGGCGGCGAAGGATCTTCTTCTGGCGGGGCTTCCGGGGGCGGAAGTCGTCCTCGCTATCTCGAGAGCTTCCGCACACTTGTTCCTGGCGATACGGCATTGCTCCAGAAGGATCTCGTTACCGAGTTTCTCGGCGAGCGCCATCATTTCCGTGAAATGCTCGGGCGGCAGGGGTGGTCTGGCCATCAGGAACTGCTGGGCCCCCCTCTCGCCAGCGAGACGAGCCTCCTGGGCCCATTCGTACGCCCGATCCTGAAGCAGGCAACATCTCGACGTGTCCTCGAGGTACTCGCGTCTGTCCTCGAGGCGGGTACCGAAGCCTCGGAGGTGCTGCTTCAAGGATCTCGCGAGTTCACGAAGTCCGCTCGCACTCGCCGCCTCGGCAAGATCGCTTCCTTTGTCAAGATGTCTCTGTAACAAATAAATCATCGTTTATGAATGAATAGGAGTATTTTTTACGCTAAGACCATAGATTATTGTAGAATAAATTAGTATAAAAGAAGAAGGTTCAGTAAATTGCGGTAGCACGATCTACAACGCACATAATTCTAAGGTTTCTTTGTGGACACGGTTGTCCCTCGGTGCGGTGTTTGCTCAGATTTGCCATGAATACAATATTGTGTGTAAACACAGGGAAATATTTCATTGGTCTGGTCGTAACAAAAGGGAACAATAAAGGCCCTTCTTCTTCGATGGCAACGATATCCTGTTCTCTACGAATCGAAGTGGAACTCCCGCGGCGCGCCACGGAACCGTCCCTAATGCCGGGACCATAAATCGACATATGGGGAAAAGGAACGCAACGATGAGCAGGGTGGCTTGTGGTCTTCGCTATGGGACATTGTCCCTGCGCCAAGGCGAACCAGACACTGTTTGCGCAAACGCTTCGTGTAAACAAGGACGGACCAGTTGATTGTGAGAAATAGTGTGATTTTTCTTTCGGTTTAAAATATCAAATATTCTGTCATTATCATAAAAGAAGTATCTTGGTCTTCCTTCGCCCCCAAAGACACGTGTCTTTTCGATGACAAAAATTCCAGCACTTCATTTCCTGTATATTCCACGGGGATAACCTCGTATTCCTTTTTCTGCTCGGAATACGCAGACGATCGTGGAAGCGTGAAATCCCCTTGGACATGGATCGGTAACATCCTGGAACAAGGACGATCTCGATCGAGTATCCGTGACGAAAGTGCATCGTGTCCCACGGTGCACGAGACAGAGCTTACGATTCGCTCATAAACCGGGATAAATGGATCGAACAACTGTTCAGCTTGTAATACAAATTCACGCCCGTAATCGAGCCGATGATAGGGTGTGCGAAGGGTGTGAAACCTCTCATAAATCGATCCCCCCATACCCTTATAAATCTCCTGCGTGTCTATCCGTTGATTCTTCAATTTTCTTAAGCGAAATACGTTTCAAGTCGATACGCGAGCAAGAAGAATTTATTTGTGAAAGTTAAATAGACCGGAAGGATCGCGAAGGCAAAGGAAGTTTGAAAAATTGAATCCTCTACGAATTGCCTCGTTGTCGTCGACGATGGTGGATGGAAGTTTCTGCGTTTCACGATCGACTGGATCCATCGTCGAGGGACTCCATATGGGGGGAAGAAGGATCCTACCTCCTGTGTTTGCCCTCTCAGGACACGTGGCCGGGTCCCTTAGGGTCTCGAGCCGACGGAAACGCTTTTCTCGGCTCTCGGATAGGGCCAGGGAGCGGAAACCGTGACACGTGCAGCAGCTGAAGCAAGTTTGCTCAATGGCTAACGAGCATCGTTAATAAACGTTGCCATGACAGCCCAGATTCAGCGATATCAATGCCCGTTTTCTCTCGCCCGTGTCCATTGAATCGTTTCATTTTTAATCGGCGCGAAACAAGGACGTAGAAAATTGTATATTGAAAATATGTTTGGTTTGGAGGATGAAAGGCACAGAAAGTCCAAGTGGACATTTTCCAAGGCAATTTGCGGCTCACGTGGCTAATTCATGCCGCTAATTCGTCATCGTCGAGATAAAAGAAGTATTTCTGTAAAAAGATGCAAAGATAAACACATTCAAACGAATAATTAATACATTTTAGCGTTCGCGTTATCTCGAACGAACGACGGCGTTGTTCGATAATGCGTTACGTGGGTAAACGCGGTCGGTTTTAAAATTCGCGTCAGAACGTTCTCCGTGTTTTCGCTCGGTCGTCACGCGTCAGCTGTTAATCGAAATTAATGCAGCTACCCGCAACCAGGACGCGCGACGAACTTTCAATTAGGATATTGAACGTTTCGCGTTCGTCTGGTCGATCACAAACGGCTGCCACGGTGAAATATCACCAGGGGATGTTGGCGAGCCTCCTCCCCGTCGCGTTTAATCAGCGAAATCATTTAGACGCAGGGCGTGGCCCCGGCTCGACGATCCTCTCGAACGGTATCGCGATTATCGATCCTCGACGGAAAAGCCGCCCGTATCCTTTCGAAATCGAGTGGCCCGTATGCCGTTACGAAATCGCGCGAAAACGCCGCGCGGTTCGAGCTTGTATCGCTTGTCCCCGTTAGAGGGTATATCGTTTAGCAAAGGAACGCCGCGAAAGTATGCACTCGCGTACCGTATTTCGTCGCGTTTCCATATTTATAAGCGAGCCCGGCTCGCCACGGCTCGTTCGCGACGACGCTTAATTAATTTACTCGTAACACGATAACCCCGTGGTCGAATTCTTTGCGCAACGACCTGGCTAATTTCTCGTCCGATTACCGAAGAATTTGTAACGAAGTATCTGGAACGCGATAGATAGGCCACTTCTTTAATATCAAGGAAGACATTTTCCAGTGAAATCTTGTCAGCTGGCATATTTCGAAATCGATACACATTAAGCGCCGCATTACTTATTCCTCGCCGTCGCGATTTCCATGCTAAGATGTGCAATCGAATATTAGCATTAGCCACGCTCGGTGCGCGCATCGTCGGGAAATATTGCAGCCCTGTTCGTTAAACAAACACCCGGTTACACAATCCAAGTCGTTACGGCGTGTGTCGTCCGGATGCGAGCGTCACGTATTTAGAACGCGCGGAGCGCAGGGCCCGCAATTACCGGCCATCGATGATCGTCATCGATGGATCGTGACGCGACAAATATTCCAGCCGATGATTACGCAACGCGACCGATAGGCGGACGCAATAGGAAAATCTGAATGCAGCCGGCTCGTTATTACGGCGGAATGTAGAAAGGCGCCTCTCGAGGCTGCTAATGTATAATTGCCGGAGCGTGAAAGCAGATTAGCTGAAAACGTGAGCAGCCGCGTGCACGGGGTCTCTCGCTCGGAACGGTGAACCGCGCACGAGGCCATTAATCGACACGTATCGACAATTAACACACTAAATCGTCAATTAACGCGACGTCCTCGATCGCGAAGCCAACAGGATCGGACTTTCTAATCCCGCAGATAATCCGAACGTTGAACCATTGAATTCTGAACTTGTTCGAGGCTGAGATGTCTTTATTAAAGTCGTCCCCTGGAGCGAGTGTTTCTTTTATACTTGTTTCTTCAGCTTCGCGAAGAAACGCAAATTCCAAATTAATCACCTGTCATCGATTCTTGGAGTTTGATTCCCTGCAACCAAAGGGTGTTCACCCACATCTAACTTTCTCGCAAGCCTTCGACCAACTATCCATCTTCCCATCTAACTTCGACTGTTTTACTAACGAATCCATTAGTATGCCTCAAACGAAAGCTTTTTCTTTCCCCTGGCACGATCCTCCATAACTTAACCCTTTCACTTCGTACGACGCGTATACGCGTCATCGGGAATTGAATATTACCAGAGACGTCTGATCATCGTTGAATTACAATGAAATTTTTTCCTGAAGAATAAATATACAAATTAATGATCAAGTTTCGACGATTGATTCGCAACTGTCGAGCAGAGGTGGAGGAAGGGTCAATCAGCGTCCTTCGAGCGCGGTGCTTCCGCGACTGTCGGTTTTGCTCGCGAAGTTGAACAGTGGTCGTACCGGTAATCGTGGCGCTTTCCAGATTCCCGGCCAGCCGAGAACCGGACGTGTCGTCGCAGAAAACACGAGCTCGACTCGTGTTTCAGACGCGCTTCGGGTCCGGTTTTCCTAGCTGGACCGAGCTGTCTCACGAAAAACGAGCTTCCCCGTTGCACGACGGCAAACACGCCGCGACGATCGTCGCGTTCGACGAGGTTGTTGACCATCGTGGAATTTCATGCAAGAAAGTGCCGCTTACCGGTCCCGCGAAAGCCGGCTGCGATCGTGCCATTCGGGATTTCGAGCTGACCATTGTTCGGGGTTGGACTCGATACTTCTTTAATTCATAATCCGAACAGCTCGTAAATCTTGCCACGCTCCGCGGAGTATCTGATGGCGCCGGACCAACTTATTTTTTATTGGGAAAAAAGTTTGCACTTCGATGGCCATGACCTTTATATTTGCATACGATTTAAGAGGTTTCTTTCTTTCAACAAATGATTCGTCATGAATGTTTACGGGCGCGAGCGAGCGTGAAAGCGAGTATTTCTGATGGAAGGACTGCGGGTTCGCTCTTTACACCTGCAACGAGAAAGTACGGAATTTTCTTGGGACTCGTTCGGTTACGTTGGATAGGAAGTGAAATGCGTAACAATCACTGTAGTTTCAATTCTCAATGAAATGAAAATTCCCATTTAGAGTTGATTATCTTAATTCCCATATTTAATTCGCCGAAGGTCATAAACGTGCCAGAAAAATTCAGTACTTTGATAGGTTTCGCACGAGTTAGAGAACAAATTAGTCTGCTAAGTTTCGAGCCTAGAAATTTCGTTGAACTGGAAAAACGGAAGCGATCGTGACGTGTTGGTGGTTTCAAGGTATACGGACAGGTTAGAAGTTGCAACGATCGTAGCGGACGGATCTGAAATCCGAACGACGTAGCCTTCCTGGTAACAAATCACCTGCCGCGATAACTTTCTCCTATCGCGATTCTATTGCAACGTGTTCCCGAAACAGTTGAAAATTCCACGTGACGCCGGTCTGCGGCGTGCACGCGAAACGGCCCGTCGAGATTTACGAACTTGCAGGATGCAACGGTTAACGGTGCATTCCAAGGGGATCCTTTTCGTGAACGAAAGAGCCCATTGTTTCGTTTGGATGCCCGAGGTACTTTGAAGTTCGCGGATAGAAAGGCGCTTGATTGATAGTTTAACATCTTGCCCTCCACGTTAAGTTCGTTGAGAGCCTCCGTTATAATTCCCGTTTAAGATCAAATATAGTAACATGGCAGCCAAAATGTAATTTCCCCTCTCTCGCAAAGAATTTTCGTTTATTGCACCCCCCAGAACCCTGTGAAGTGTCTCTGATCCGAAAGCATCTCCAACTGAAAGGTCAAAGAAATTTCATCGAAAAGAAAGGACGATGGCCGTCGTTGAAAGTAAAATGCTGATCGTTGAAGGGGAACCGCGAAATCGCGCGTTCTTTTTGCATCTTCAGCGAGTGGAATACCGCGAGGAAGATTGCCGTGTGATTGCTGGCTGTATTAGCCTCGTCGCGAACGGAAGTCATCGAAAGTAAAAGTTTCCTATTCGCACGTGGGAAATCGTTTCTCTGCCCTTGGGACACGAGTGTCCGTCGAGGAGAAAGATGCTCGCGCGGATCGATATAGTCGCTTCGTTAAGACACTCTCGGGACATTATAAATTTCCACGGCGAGTCTGTGAAAGCCGGGACGTGAAATTTCTGCGAGTAGAGGTCAGTGATGGCTCTGGATGAGAGAGTTAACTTCCTAAGTCGATTTCGCGGATAGATAAGCCGGCCCAGGCTGCTATCTGAACTCGAAGATGATTTATAATTCAAATTTATTATAAATCTGAGTTTTCAAATAGAAAGCTTATTTTTCCTTCGAAAATTCATGAATGTTTCATAAATTACTACAAAGTAATACAACGAGCTTCTTATCGATCGATGAAAATGACATTGTCCATCCACTAGACTACTAAAACCGTTCCGTCCGTAAGTTAATGACAAAAGGACTACAGACAGGAATGATTTAACGACCTCGTGAAATGTTTGTCATTCACGACACAGAACGAGCACGACTACAAAGAGCGCAAACGTGGCGTTATAAAGGAACTCTGCATCTGTCGCTGCTAGTGTCTGCGGTGCTCTCAGCCATCGAACGGCCTGGAAAATGTGTTCTTTCTTCGGCGTGAAAGTCTGCAGCTGCTTAGTTAATCCTGTACACGATCCAAACAAGAATGATCGTGGTACGCTGGCTCGTCTTGCCTCGATACACCTTCCCTAACGATACAAATTTGTATAAATGTTGATTTCGTTCCGAGACTGTTCGGAGCGAAATTAAACGAAATTATTTGTCGAATAGATGGACAGCTGCGAAGAAATTCAACGCGGAATAGACCCCCGTGAAACCGAACTATTATTTTTCCTATTCATTTAAATCAGAACACACGAGACTTCAGCCTCGATTAGAGAGGCAAGCTTTTTCAGGCGCACGTCGGAACATATGGGCGAATTAAAGTCCTTTGTCGCCTTAATCGACCTTCTCCCCTTTCGTTTAATTTCCACGGGCCACACGGCCAGTCATCCGATGGCATCAAAGGCGAGCCAAACTCGACGCCACTGCCCTCGTGAAAGCACCTGGCCCACGGAAATCGGATTCGAGTATCGCCACTCGAGCTTCATTGACGTTAATGGGCCGCGATTGTCGACACACCTGGACCGATTCGATCGTACATGCAGATCTCGATAAGATCTCGGCATTAAATCTTCGGGGCATTGCTTGGAACACACCTTTAAGGTGCATTCGCTTTTTTTCGATTAACTTTGTAAAAGGATACGTGGTACCCCCTGAAAGGTTTTGTGTTTTCTACGTTTCTAGATACAGATATTAATTCACAGAGTGTCATTATGGAATTTAAACTTCCTATTTTGGACGCCTTTTATATTTTACACGCGACTGTACCTCGGTAAAAAATACCTGCGCTAATTAGCTGAACGCTCCCGAGACTCCCTATTGAGAAACTTGTAATTGCTCCGTGAATTTCGATACCGCTGAACTAATGCCGCTTTCGTGGTAGCGGCGTTGTAATTATTTCGCAAATTAGAATTGCCTTTTATTGGCAATTTCGAAGTTGAATTAGGTTCAGAGTTGAACTCCAAATGTCAATTAAAATCGTGTCCTATACCGTATTTAAGATTGCACCTGCGACTGGTATAATAAAAAGCGTAAAAATCATTAAAAAGTACTATTCCTCGTACCAACGCGCCATTAGAAAATTGCATATCTCCGCGTTTAGTTATTCAACGATGCGTTATAAAATGGAGAAATCTATCGTGATGATTCTCTGCGCGTTAAACGCGCCAATCGCCACTTCCATTTAAAGGACTGGCGATTCCCGCGTCGAAGCAATTCTAATCGTAAATCGATTTTCAAACGCGTCGACGAAATGTCACAACGATTCTCGAAAGCGGCCGGGCGATCGACCGATCGAGGAACAATTATCTCCCCGTTCCTCGTTCCTGGTAATTTCTCAATCTTCGATGCAATCGCGGCCCCGAACCCGCGGTTGACAGGAATTCCACGTTTCCACTGGAAAAGGCGCAGACACGGTTCGCATTGCGCAAATCGAAAGGAACTCGAAGCTCGGTTAACGTCCGCGATCGCGAACCGATTCTCGGTCCCCGTTCCCGCGGATCGATAAATCATAATTTAGAAAACGTTTTTCCAGAATGCCGTATTAATTACAGCCTTTGGCAGACAGAAATTCAACGTCGTCCAGAGATTATCTCTCTGGCGAGCAAACATTTCGCGCCGTTGCTCCAGTTTCGATCGCGCGTGACTTTAACGGCCCTGCTCGCCCGCCGTTCTCTCGCCTATTTCTACCACACGCGAACCTATTCGCGTTTTATTCGGTAAAAAGGTTAATAGATTGTAGGATCTATTCTTCGATTGATAAACAGAAGATTTACCGTGACTTGCGAACCGGGGAACCTGAATGCAATTTTCAATTTTCTTTTTGCTAGTATTATTGAATTTTTTCCTGAGACAAGAATTGAACGGTTATTCGTGAAGTGTCACTGTTAATATTCTTTGAGCAATTGGGGGTAGATACTGTACTGTGTGCCAGAAAAAGAAATGAGAAAACAAGGCTTTATTGCAAACGTTTCATGACACAATTCTGTTTTTAAATTATAAGACACCCTGTGTATATAGAAGACCCTATCTACTTTTACCACTTTCGAAGAATTTTCTACTTTTCCTTATCTTGCGAAACGCGAACCAATTCGGTGCTATTAAATAGCGTTTAATCGAGTTTCTCTGCCCGCCAATAAACACCAACCTCGAGCAGGCAATTTGTACACCTCGGTTGCTTCTTGAATGTCAGAGATTACGTGCAGCTCGGCTAGAATCGAACGTTGCTCGACATCAGGCTACAATTAAATGTTGCGCGATTTACGTAATCCGATTTTTCTTTTTTAACGCCGAACAACGTGGTCACGAGCGACCGCGAGATCGATCCCGCGGATTAATCTCGTCGGGGAACGATTTCGCGCGTTTCGAAAATAAACCGTAGCCGAAAACCTCCTCCCGGCCCTCGCGTTATTTTTACCCGGGTAACTGTAAATCCTGCCCGAGTCGTGTACATACGATTCGCCGCCGCGCGTAATCCCCTCGCACACTAATTACCATTAATTACCGCATCGAACGTTCGTTAAGGTCGTTGATTTAGCCACGCTCGACGATTTCATCCACATTGTCGGCGCATTTCGGCAATAACGTTATAAAATAATCCGTCGGTACTGTTACGACACCGTTAACGATTATATCACGGCTGGAAACGGTCTTGATAAAGTAATAACAATTATACACTGGACGTTCAACGAACCGCCACGTTTTATGCATGCAGATTGATTCGCGATCGCGCGCTCCTCGTCCGATCAATGGCGGTCCCGAGAGAAAGGGAACGAGGAATTTAAAGATATACAAAGTCCAGTTAGACGGACTTGTAAATCAGGTAAAAGTACCATCTGTTACGTCGACGTTGTGCAAATATTATGGAGATCCACCAGGAAGAAATTCGGCTTCGTTTCGGGCTTAATCGAGCGTCGCCTGGATTCTTGAAATTTTCGATCGTAGATTAATCCGATTACCTCATCGAATCCAGTCGGACTCGATTAAGGATATAATCGAAAAGTGAAACTATCGACACACGTAACGGCGGAAAATAGCCGACTGACGGATCGTACAAATTGTCTGTTTGTAAATCACGCGGACGCTCCGGTGACAAGACGTTGAATCGCAATTTACGCCTCGTCGTAAATTTTCCGCGAAGTTCCTTATTGAAAAGTATAATCGAACTCGTGCCTTGTTTCGCTCAATCGTCTCCCGACGTGATTGCTTCGGCGAAGACGCGCATTGAATAGCGCGCGCTGCGAAGATACAATTGGCGATTGATTAAGCTCGCTGATCTCGTTGGCCAATAATAATTCCACACGATCCGACGGCAGATAATAAAATACCGCATCGATATCGCGGACGTTGATAATTCTCCGCTGGAATCTCGAGTCTGATGATCGTACGATGTGCTCGACGGAAATTAATCTAACGTTTTAATTCACCATATCGAATTATAAATGCGGTTTTAATGATTTTCTCAGTTCCTCTTCCGTTTTCAGTTACTTCGAATTAGATTCGTAGCATCAGAAAATAAAAAATAGACTTCTCATAGAAACATTAGCCGCGAGTTAGTTAATCATTTTAATCAGCAGCTCCGGAGCGTGAATGTTTAACGCTCGCCAAGGTTTTCGAGCGTAAGAAAAAAGCTGAGAAATGATTTACAAGTATGCCAACCACGAAGCATCGTTAGACTACTAATCTTGACCCAGCCCTCCGATAGGCCGAGCCCTCCTTTTCCTCTTCGTCTTTAACGGTATTCAAAAGCGAGTCACGTGGCCTCCAGAAGGCCTTCGAGCTCCTCCTTGGAATACCGATAATCGTCTCCGGTTGCGTTTACCCTGAAAAACGTCTTGCCGGTCGCCGCGTAGACGCTCTCGGTACCGTCTAAAAATAATAGCCGACTCGCTTGGGAACGCGGCGATAGAGCGCGAGCGGTCCGTCGCTAGAACGCGACCGCGGCGAGCGTGCACGGGCTGTTAACGCGCGTACCTCGAGATTTGCTTCGAGGACGATCCGCGAATTAATCGCGTGACATCGGGGAATAAACTCGCGGGATGTCGCGGGACCGAGGTTGGACTTCGATCTCGAAAGAATTCCCGAAGAATTAGAATTCCATCGGGGTGCACGGGAATAGGGGCTACCGATCGAGGCGGAAAAACGATTAAGTATTCCGGGGCTGTTGTTATTCCAGACGGAGAGAAATGCTAAGAAACGTCATTGAATTTCAATTCCTCGGCCCTTCGCCACGTACTGGCCGTATACGAGCATATCTTTTCCTCGGGAAAGTGTACGTTTCAAAATTTTCTGATAGAACATACGTGGCTTCCCAAAGTAGGCTTGGCAGTTGTCTAATCGAATCTTTAGTATTTGTCTTTGAACAACTTGAAGCTGTGTCTGAGATCGATGCGATCGGCAAATTTAAAATAGCAGAGATTGCAACTAGTTGTAAATAATAAACTGGTGCTTTCGTTGATCTTCGATTTCTATCCAGACCGCATTCGAGACACCGGATAAACCGAGTCGTTTAAAGCATCGATTAAATCTCGATATTAAGTTCGTCCGCGTTCGGGGCACGTTGTTCGCGCCGGGGCTTGCGGTTCGCCGGTTCACGCCTGGCGCGCGAAGACGCGATACGATCTTCTAACCGCGTTTGTCCCACATATCGAAAGGCCCCGACGCGTACGATATATCCTGGTCGACGTGGCTCGATCGAACCAGTGCATTCATTATCGCGACCGCCGACGATAATCGGCGAGATACCAGGATCGCCCACGTGTCGCGCGCGATCGTTCACAGGAATGCCACGCATCCCGTCCGACCCGTTCCTCCTAAGCCGATTCCTTCCGAGTTTACTCAACCTGGACGATCGCGGACGATCCGTGTCTCTTTGATCGATGATCTAATGCTCTTGTTCCCGTGCAAGGACCGTCGCGGGCACGCCCACGGGGACGCGCGCGTAAAAACGTATGACATCAGCGGGACGCCGTCGAAGGGACAGGATTTTTCTGTGCCCCGTCATCGGCACAGCTCTTTCTTTCGTGAAAACGAGGTTCTTTTTTAAAAGCGACTTACGGTTCTTCGCTGACTCACGCGGACAGAATTTGGCTACGATTCCGCGAGCAGGCTTAATCCTTTCGAGCGCATCTTTTTTAACTTTGCGTACAGTGAAGTGTATTTATAGGTCTTTAGAATTTTGTGAAGCTAACCGGTCATTCATTTTCGTGGAATCGAATCCGTTTGGAAAACAACGGGCAAGGTTCGGTAAACAAAAGAGATACCTTACATAGCGGAGTAGTTACGGTTTGGAATTGCTCCAAATTCCTAATCTCGGCAGCGGTAGAAACAATCGTTTCCCGTCGGTTCCGAACGGATACAGTGGCAGGGTTCTCCCCGGTCAAGAATTCCAGCAGAATCGCGCGCGTTCCACCACCGTCATCGCTAAAAATACGCCGAATTCAGGGGAATTCATTGCCATAGCCGCTGTAAATTTCGTCGAATCGATCACTTGTTAGCACCACCAAACGCTAATACGTTGAAGAGCATATATTAACTCCTATAAATCTAATTATCGCGTCTTAAGGATCAAACACGTTCATCCGCGAATGCCTCAAGAGCCTAAGTATCGTCGTCAATTATCCAAAGCTGGGCATCCTAATTGGATGAGAAGGGTTTCTGTCAATTATCGCGTCTCGAGGAATGAAAGCGTTTGTCTAATGTGTACCTTAAGAATCTGAGACGAGAGAGGCGCATGTATTTAATGAAAATTACAGAATTTTACGAGAAACGAAAGGTGTGCACCGTTTGGCTAATAGATGCTGTAGACAGGACGAAAACCTCGAGGCTCGCGCGTTGAAAAGCGAAAGGCCAGCCAGGCTCGAGCGAGGAGATCGCGCGGAAGGATAGTCGCGAACCCTTGTTGGATACTTGCACGACAGCTCGTTGCGCAATCCTACGAAGCCGGCAAATTGAACATGAATTTTAATAAGCCACGGCTCGAGCTTGTTTTCCGCACTGGCTGTCCACGGAGCGGCTCGCAACCACGGGCTCGTTAGGCGACGCCTAATCGTTCAGGCCGCGCTCGATTCGATGCTAACGAGATTGCAAATGAAATCGACACTTCTTGCCTTCTAACGCGATCTTGATTCCCCGTTTTATTAACCCGCTGCCAAAGAATGCTATTCGCCGCAGATTTTTGCATACGCGACGAGGATAAATGTTTCTGTCACCTCGGAGAAAGGAATATTCGATCGGTTCAATTGCCGTTGGGACATTTGCAATTTTCCAAGGATAAAGCTGGGTCAATTGTTACTTGCGCTTTGATTGTACTTACGCGAATTTTTAAAATAACTTATAACTTATAAATCAAATCTAAATCCTACTTCAAACTAAGAGGAGTTGAAATGGCGCTAAAATTGATTACAAATTGCATTAGGAGAACCGCGGGTGTCCATACGCCCGTCCAGTCCGAAGGCAATTGAACAAACAAATGCCCTCGGCCGTTGTTTTTACGTTCTAGAAATAAACCTGCCGGCGAAAATATTTTCCTTGCCACGTTATACACCTCGCGCATTTTCCTGGTGGCGCCGTTGATCGAGTCGTTCCATCGTAGACCACCATCGTCGAATAAATCGAACGCTTTTTTCCCTCGTACGAATCGCGATCGTACGTCACGAATTCATACGGCGGATCGTCCGGGCAGATTATCGATCGCATGAAATTTCAATAAGCGCACGCTCTCGTCGGCGTTGCGACGCGTCATCGGGGACGTTAATAAACGAAAGGGGGAGAGGCGATCCTCAAAGATGATCTGACGTTAGCATAACAAAGGTGGTCGACACGGGGCGGGGTACCACCTTGAAATAGCCCGGCTGATTTGTGCAATTAAAATGCGCGATTCCGTGGCAGCTGCGGCTGTCGCGAACGCGAGCAAAGAAACCGCGTGGATAAAGAAAACACGAGGCCCATAGAAAGGGAGACCGTGTTGGGAAAGAGAAAATGTTGACCAACCGCGACGCTAAAAATATATGCGAGAGCGAAAGGCAATGACTCCTCGCCGCTTGCCATCCGCGAACCCGTCCTCCCATTTATCCTCGAAAATGCCCCGCGTACCTTTTGCAGGAATCCTCGACGTATAAATACCACGCGGGACGAAACGGCGCGAGGGGCCTGAATTAGAAACAGTCACCACCCTTTTGGTGCACAGCGCGGTAATGAAACGGGGTGACAGGTGAGAATTTTGGGAAAACTTTTCCTCCACACCTTGTTTCGTGGAGGAAAGACACTTTCGATGAAGCTACAACAACGGAAGAGAATACTTCTAATATTCTTCTGTAATAATTAGTTTAATTTTGGAGTACACAGAGTTGAATTCCTGCGAAGTCAACATTTCTTCAACAGTGACACGTTGAAATGATTCAATAGTACTCGTGTTTTGTGAACATCATCGTGATAAGCCAATTCGATTTCTATCGCTTGTATAATCATACTTATCTACTTTATGAGATTTGTGATCCAAGTCCATACGTTAATAGCATAATTCGCGACCTTCATGAACGTTTATTAAAGTCCACCGAATATCATTAAAATATCTGTGATAATTCTTCCAGCAAAGTATACGAGAAGATTGAAAATTTTGTCATTATTTTTTTTATTATCCATGCATCCTCGCAATTACGTTACGTGTAAGACCATATAAGCAGAAATTTGCCCGGCGCGATTAGAAGTTGTTAAGAGTTGCGGGTCGTTACCGTTCATTACGGCCACGGATTAATTGGCCGGATTTACATGAAATTGTTACACCTGCTTGTTCCCGGCTCGAGGAAAGTGCTCGGCCCACGCATGCATTATATAAGAACGCAGGATTGCACGAGCCCCTCTATGGAACTTCACCATATTCAATCGATGAAAATTAATCGCTCGTTGCAATTACCGGGCGGTGATTACCTCGTTACACTCTCTCGCGGACGCAAATGCGCAAAAACCGACAACGATCGTTGTCTCTCGATCGAGTAGAAAGCCAGGCCCGTTCGACTCGGCCATCGTTAGACACGAGTAGCTTGATCACGAGTCATTTATCATCCGTTTCGTTTTTATCGAAAGCGAGCAGATTCCGCGGATTTTCGCAGCTTTTACCCAGTTTCCCTTTTCTCTACGTTCGTCCATCACTCGTTAATGACGGGTTAAAGGTACCTCATGACTGGTCTTAATACTTTCGGTTAATTAAAAAGTTGTAAGTCGAGAGTGAAAAAAATGATTTCACCGGGGAGAATGGTTTCCGTTACGAAGGGTAACTTTCCTTCTTTCTAACGAAGAAATTTGGTTACCAGTTGTTGGCTGACCGGATGACAGTTTCCGGCAGGTCTTGAGTGAAATTTTAGAATTTATTGCCAAGTCCTACATTCGAAAAGCAATCATATTGCATTTAAAATGCAATTATTCATAGAATCGTGTTCGAAGATTTTCCAATTTAATTTATACGACATGGAATCCCATTCTTTTGCTCGTACTACTGAAAGAGACTATTCATATCATTTATGAAATCCGATAAAAAGCAATCTGGCTACGTCATTGTAATCTTCCAGTAAACTCGAGGATAAGTTCGCACGATTCTCGCTCCTCATCTCGACAAGATTGAAGGATAATTTCCCCCCCGATCATCGAACCGCATCAATTGCGGTCGCGGAGTAAAACGCGTTACACGTCGTAATTGCTACTAAACAGACGATCGTACAAGTAGAACATCGACACGTAACGAGCCTAGATATACCCCCCGGACATTTTCCTCGGCCACGAAGATTCGAGGCACGGACAGGCCGTTTCATCCCGCGCCTTCGCCCGCACAATGGCCGTCGTAAAAGCGTTCTCCGTTACGGCTCGTCGAGCTGCCACTATTTTTCTCGAGCGGCACGTTCCTGGGCCGAGCATCGATACCTTCTGAGAAGCTCGAAACGCGAGACGCACGATTCGATGTAGCAGCCGCGAGTTTTCGAGCGTCAGCATCCTTGATTTTTTTCTAACTTCATAATTCGAGGAACGCTGCTAAAGAGACACTCGACACTCCCCTTTGTCCTCCTTCAACCCTTTCACCACCGTATATCTGTCTTCAAATTTTTAAGTTCTTGACAATAAAATAATTCTTTACAACCTCGTACTATTGCAACAGCTAATTTTGTTGTTTAAGCGTTTGAACTTTTTCTTTTATGGCTGAAATAAACGAACGCAGTCGTTGTTAGTCGCGTAAGGGTTAATAAGGAAACTGTTTCCCGACGGTTAACGATCACGACTTTTCCTCGATAAGGAAAACGGCTTGTTTTTGGCGCGGGTCTCTGTCGCAACGCTGAAAGTCCCGTCGAATACGAAATGACACACGCGGACGTTCCAGGCGTTGCGTGTCTCCCCGAGGGAAAGCTGGCTTCCGCCCGCGAACGGAACTATCGATCGGAGAAATCTAAAGCTGACGATTACGCGGCCGATGCAATCGGCTCGATTACGAGACCAGGAATAATAATTGGACGAGATAATGAAACGGACGAATCGCTTTTTCTAACCCGTTGAAAATCTATTAAATTAATGCATTCTTTTTTTATCGAACTTGTGCATAATGGTTGTGTTCGATCATCGAAAATTGAACAGTCATTGACGTAATATCGTATTTACGTTTTATAAACATTAGCCTTATTCGCGCCGTACGAACAAAACCTAATAACTTCAAACATACTTAATGCGCTCGTTATTATAAACAACTTTCCAAACGCAAATGTGCTGTATAATTTATACGTTATGTATTCAGTACAGTATCAATTAACTTTCAGCCGCTAATGATCCCCCGTGAACTGTAAGCAAATCGCGTACATGAAATCGAATCAGTTATCCCAGTTTTACTTTTCATCCTTCTGTTCCATTTTGTTCAAATAAATCTTTGATATTTTTGTACTTCGTGGAAAATTCTAAAGATATTATAAAATAATTAGGGTTTGAGAACGTCTGCGAATACTCCAGGTACGATTGTACATATACGTCATTTTCACGTTTCTGCCTCGTTGGAGTCTGAGTGTTCCCATTAATTAACACCTCGTTCACGGAAAATATCAGCTGACGAAGGTGGCTCTATTAAGTCTCGAGTGCATTTCCATTCGCGTATCGTTACGTCAGGTCCCCGGTTCGAGCCCTCTCGTGGTTCACGGAGATTGATTCTCAGCTCTGGTTATCGGTATCACCCGATACGCCCACTGGAAAGATCGCCTGAATTGTAAACACTCGGTAGACATTCCATTGAAACCACTTTGCTCTTATCGGAGTGCGCCTGAACGCTTCGATAGTGGCATATTTCAAGGAATCTATCTATACGTAAATATATCTGTCTTAAAAGGAGGTTGCCGAGTAGGTATCGGAGAGCTTCTGTTATGTACTTTACGGAGATACCAATTCCCGAACGACTATTGTGATGTAGAAAATTCAAGGAATTTTTATAATCCATAAAAAAGTCTATTCGTGATTTCTTATTTCCTTTTAAATTCATCTACGGCAGACCCAAGTGGAGTAAAAATCGATTGCATAAGTCGCAGATATTTGCCATCGATGCGTTAATAACAACAGTACACGGATCGATAGTTTCTCACATTCCATCGGCGTTAATTGGAACGCGTATGTGGAATCGCACGAGACGAGCTTCGCGTTGTAGATATCGCGTAAAAGAAAACGGGAGATAAACGATCAGGTTTTAGAAGTGGCTCGTCGATGGAAGACCGGACGTTTGGAAATCCTTTTAAGCCGAAATTGAAGGCGATTTATCTCTCGAGCGGAAACGCGCTGTGCCGACGATGCATATTCAGGTCGGACGTCGTACAAGTGCTACGAGGAAGAAGCCGTTCGCGTGCTACTACTTCAAGTTAATGGCATCGTGATAGCTAATTGTGTCAGATTCGATGCGGTTCGATTGATCGTCGAAAAATAGGAACGCGAAAAATCCCAATTTAAGACTTAAACTCGAATATCGCCAGTGGGTTAATTAGTCCAGCATTTACACTTTTTCCCTGCTTGTTCAAGTTCGTTCGATTCGAATGTTAAACCGAACGGATGGCCGGGAAAAGTAGTTCACCCACGATTTCCTCGAGCCAGCTGATCTGACATTTGAAATGCTGGAGCAGCGTCACGACGCCGCGGAAAGGAGACGCCACGCCTTGCATTGTCGCGAGCGTAAAAAGCACGCTATCGTTTCCTTTCGGTCGGCCAGGGGGCGAACGAGAAAAAACGAAAGTGGTTTCAAACTGGATCGGAACGTTAGACCGGTCCTAGGCCTTCGGTATTATTTACCTCGACTGGCTGAACCACCACCAACCTCGGTGGCCATTAACATTCCCGTGATTCGTGGCCGGCAATTTCGTAGGAGAAATTTCGCATAAATTCCAGCGGATTCCCAGCGGGGAGATCCGCGACAGCGTAAACAACTATGAACCTCGAAACTATCCTGATCGTTCTGGAATGCCGCCTCGAAAGAACATGACGAAATTTCCTGAAATTCTGACCGGTAGCCATCCCCGTTTCCTAGGATTTTACAGTGTCCTTGGCTACGCTCGAAGCGAATTATTTCATTAGTCCACAAATTAGACAAAGCCTATAAAAATGGATCATCGGCGATTCGCGAAATTGATAACAGAAGAATCTTCTTCGTAACGCCTGGGATAAGATAAGAGCAAATTTGAGCAAAGTTTGACATAGCTTTAACGAATTAAAATAAATGTACGCGAGGTTGTAGGTATTTCGGGCGAGGTATTATCTGCGGGGCCTGTTAAAACAGTTTGCCCGGCTGTTATCGTCGAGCACTCGTGTACACAGCGACTCGTTAACAAATCATTAATCATCATTGCGCACTTTGGGCGCACGTGCAACATGCGTCTCTCCTCTCGCGACTAGGAATGCGTTTCGGCTGATTGTTTTCCAATAGACAACGCCGTTGTGCCAAACAAACGCGAGCGTTATCTCTTTCAACAAATCATCTGTACGATTCGTAATCTAATACAGAATCGAGCAAAGGTTACGCTCTCTAAACGGAATCACGATTGATTAAAAAATAGGTTCACGCCGTAATTTCCAAACTAATTGCGATCAACTTCGAGATAACGTTCCAAGTCAAAGCTTACAGTAGTATACGTCAACGTACGCGCCGAAGTCAGACCGAAAGGGTTAATGTAACATCGGAAACCGATAAAAGGAAGGTCGACGTTCCACGAATAAAACGATTGAAACGATCGTTCGAATCAATCGATTCGTTTTCACCCACGTGTGTCGGCACACGCATCCGAGTAGAAGCGTTGGAGCGTGTGGAACAACACGCGCTCGCACCAGGTAAATTCCTGATCGGGTCGAGGCACTCGCCAACGCAAATACTCGAAGAGTGGCTTTCGCAACAGTCGATCGGTTCGCATCTAAATACCACAGTTGCCGTTTCAACGTGCCCCGTCCCAGGCCTCGTGTGGGTGCACCTTAAAGAACGCTGCACCTCGATCGCCGCATCCGTGACAGTGGGTTGGCGAACGGGGAGGGGGAGAGGCGGGGGAGGATGCATTTTAGCAGGTTGATGCCACGGCGTGATTTACTCGCGCAATAGAATACACGATGCACCGAGAATGGTAGGAAAAGCAATAACTCGGCCCGTAAACCGATAGGCGTGTTTTAATGCCTTATCTTTCTGCTTCTTTCCTTTGTTTCCTGCGTGGCGTCCCACAGGGCTCGTCGTTTCATCGACGATGAAAATGAACGCCAGACAATACACTTTTTCCTGTCAATTTTTGGCCTACCGGTTTCCGTTCCGTGGCGATTTTATGCTTTTCCCATTTCCCTGACCGTCTTTCGACGCGGACTTAGAGGACAGAAATTCACCTCGAATCGGAAGGGTAATAAGCTGACATGAATGTACATTGCATTGAAAAATAATCTACTTATGCAGATTCAATTTGCTAACGGGATTATATTATTTATGGATTCGTCGCCACTATTATCCAACTATCGTTACTCATTTTAACGATTGCAAAGAGAAACAAATAATAAAGAAAGTTACTGTGTTAAACTTTAAACAAAGTACATTGGTTGACAAATTGTTATGGAATGAATGTACGATTGATATTATCGTTGTCGATAGACGAGCAGTTCATGCGTCATTAAAGAAATATCGATAATCGAGAGGTGCGACTCAGGTACGAATTCTCAGCCAGAGCAAACCAAGAGAGTAGTTAAAAAAAGAAAGTGATCTTACGCTTCGAGTATCGGCCCCTAACGATGGTATACCACTATCACGTTTTGCGTATAAAACGAAGAGGATTCGCATCGCCGTGTCGCGGCTCGTTCCCGCGCGTTAGCCGACGACAGGAGCGAAGAGGGATCGGGAGGACCGCGGAGAACACGCGTCAACGGTTAAACTGAGAACTCACATGCACCCTGGGCACCGAGGCGGATCTGCCGTTGATTCTTCTCCGTCGAAGGAGCCTGGCGCGCTCTCTGTCCCTCCTGGTGCACCTGTCGTCCTGTCGCGGTATCAGAGGCAGCTGGGGGCCCTCCTCGAGGGAACGGACCCCTAGTAGGACGCATCCTTCGTCCTCGTCGACGCCCGCCACGGCGCCGTTGCAATTCCGCATTCCATCGGCTTCCGTCTCGTGGCTGGACGTACACCTCGACAGATCCTCGCTGGACCTCGAGGATGTAATTGCAGCCTGGCGATATTTCTTCCTCTCGATCACGAACGAGGAGGCTCTCGCCCTACGTGTCGGCTCTAGCTGTTGGATCTGGTTGCGCCTGGCGATCAACTGTTCGCTCCTCGTCGCGAATTCCAGCGACTTGCTCGCCCTCGAACGATATCTCGCTATCTGACCGCCATCGATCTTGCCGTTGGCGATGCTTTTCGTCGGATTCTTCGCGAACACGGAGTCTTTGGTTTCCCTGCGATCCTTGCAGCTGCTTTGGACGTCTTTGGTCGTCGGGGTGTCCTCCTGGCTCTCCGAAGCTTGACAGGACGATCCGTTCCCGGGCGCGGACGCGCTTCGCCTCAAACCGCGCGCTTTCTCGAGCTTCGAGGCGTTCGAGGGCCTGGTCAGGGTGTCCCTGTACTCGAAGTTCACCGTGGTCTTGTAACCCTGCTCGTCGCGCGTGCTTTTACACTCCACCACCTCCAGCAACTTTATCGAGATCTCCACTTTGTCGTTCTTCACGCGAATCTCGTTCTCCTCCAAGACTCGCTCGTTCGACGTCTCCGTATCCCGGCCAAGTGGGGCGAGCTCGACGCTCGACCGGCGACGTTTCTCGTCCGCGCAACGAGAAGACTTCAGGAACTGATCCCTCTTCGATTCCCGACTCCTCTCCTCCGCGTACGATTTTTTCAAAAGGTGCGGGGTCTTGAGCACACGCGGGAAACACTTGACGTCCAGCAGGCTAGCGGCGTCGACGTCGTCTTCGTCGTGACACCGGTTCCTCGGGCAGCCTGTCTCGCGCGCTCCGTCAGCGTCGACGCACTGACGGACGGAGATCAGACGGCATCCGCCGTCGTCCCCACTATCCTCCTCGATGATGTACATCCGAAATAACTACGCGTCCCGCGTCATAGTCGTTACGAGGGTATCTCACGGACCGGAGGCGACGCCGGTTCCCTTCGGTGCTTCTTGATCCGCTCGTGCATACATGTCGAGGAAACCTTCGAACGTTTCATATTACTCCTCTCGATCCCTTTACACTTTGCCCGCGAACATTTTGTGCAATTTATCGCGGACGGGAGCGTTTTAGCATCGGGATATACGCGAGGCCTTAATTGAATCAGTAAATCGTTTCGACACGCTACTTTCGAGCGTACGTAGCCGCCGCTAAGGCGATTACCTTTTTTACCAGCGTAGTCCAATTATCCCGTTAATTTATTACATCAATTTATTTCCCACTGGGTTAGTTTTTCGTGCGGCACGGTTCTCGTACGTTCTCGACACCGTACGTTATCCGTGGTTATCCTGGTAAACAATCGTCCGGGCAAGATCATCACCACCGGCGTTAACCGATCCCGTGCAGCGTAATGATAGCGCACCAACGAAAACACACTTTGCATCCGCTCGCGGACGGTGTTTGAAATATTTTCATCTAGTTGCGTCTAATGGTTCGTTTCCGAAGGAAACCGATGCGAGCACCGTGTAATCCTGGCTGGCTCGATTTCAGGGTACCGGTCAACTAAATTACGACCGTCTAGCTTATGTTTCGCGGAGGCCTCGTTATTTCGGAGCCGTCTTAGGCTCGGTCAAGGATCCCTCGCGCTTTAAACAAGCGCTTGATTCCACGAAAATAAGAGAATTTTGGCGCGAAAGTTCTTAACTTTGCACTGTTTACTTTACACTGTTCTTCGCGGTGATCCGTTCGCGTGTCGACGAGAAGAGTGTCATGGGCGGCAAAATAAATCGAGCGGATCGAGGATGATCGGTTTACGGTAGGTCGGAGCCGCGCGAGCCGGAAAAAGAGACGCAGAGGCGTCGAGCGCCGGTGGCCTACTGGTGCGGCTCTCCTAATCCACACGGCACACACGGCGGAGCACGTATGCAACAAGCACGCACACTCGCGCGAGCGGAACACGAGCGATCTAGGGGCACACGCGCGATTCCATTCGATTCGAGCCGCGGCTCTACCCGACTCTCGACACTCGCCTCTAAACTCTCACCGCAAGCTATACGGATCTCTCTATGCCGGGCCCAGGCCAGCCGAGCCGAGCCGAGCCGATCCGCTCCGCTCCGTTCCTTTCTCTGTCTGCTCCGCGCAGCCCTGTCCCGAACACGTACGCGCGTACGCGCGTCCTCCAATCAGCGCGCGATCCGCCACTTTGCGGCCTGGAATGCCTTTTCCTTTCGGAAACCCGCTCGAACCGGTCGCCCTCGCCTCTGTAACGCGCCTTCGCGCGATCGCTCGCTGTTATTGCCGATTGATAGACCCTGAACGATCGTGTCGTTGCGTGGGTGCGCCCGTTGCGGGGGTGGCGGCCGCGAAACAACCCCCTCGATCACTGATGCGACGTGCGAGCGGAATTTCGGGTTAATGGAAGCTCAAAATTAACCATGTAAATTTTATTCGTCCGAACGGGAGTAGAATTTTGTCGCCAAGCAGAAAACACTGGGAACGGAAGAATGCAGACTCACGTCGATTGTTTCATCATGCAATCGCATTTATTTTTTGCAAAACTCGCGTCATCGTACGTCCGCAGAATCCTTGTCATCGTTTTTGACATAGTGCGCGTGTTTTGCATAAGAATACCGTTTCTTCTCGATACACGAGTCTTTGTTTGCTGCCTAAGAAAGCTTTAAAAAACTGAATATTTTTCGAGCAAGATAAATCCGTCCACCTATTTCGTCATCCAATTATGTTTTTATCCAGGCCATTACGAAAGTCCCTTTTAAATGCTAGAGAAAAATTCACACGTTTCGAGGATATCTTTTAAATAGATTAAACCTAGACCTAGAATAAATTGCGCGGACGGTGCGTTTCGCGTTGAAAGTTTAGAATCATTTCGCTCTAACGAATGTTCGTTTTTTCGATCCCTAAAGTTGGAGCCACGCAGAGTGCCATATGGCCGTGATCGATTGTCAGGCTCGGCAGACGAGAAGAATGGAAAACGCGGACCACGAAAGTGTCCCGCATGGCTCGCTTTTGCGCGAGGAGGCCCGATAAAAGGCCGGCGGACAACCATTTCCATTATGCCGTTTCTCGAATCGCATCCGGTGTAAAATTTCACTCGTGCCCGCTCCTATTAGCCGTCGTTATCGAGCCATTCTCGATTCCCGAGCTTTTCACGAGTTTTTGCTCGAGGCTTGCCACACGTGAGACTGGTTTCGTCCGCTTCTTACGGCTCGTTCGCAACATTCTTCTCGTTGTTTCCACCGTTTCAGGAATTGCTATTCACGCCTGTTTTCTAGCAGAATCCTTAATCGTAGTCCAAATCGTGACTGATTTAGTTTCACTCGGTTTATTCAATGACCACCACTGGTCTCTGAATTGAAATTTCTGGCTAAGGGCTGTAATATTTCGCACTTTGACAACTGTGTTCCCGAGATCTCAGGTAAACGCGGCCCAGGAATGTCTCCTTAAATCTTTCTCGGACAAAACTGACCGGCTCAGGTATCTGGCCACGAGTTGAACAATGGCTCGAACACCCCGCGCTTCGACTGACAATTTCGTGAAAAGTACAGTCCACTGCATCAATAATTTATGAGACTATAAACAGTTCGCTTGGCTGAACGGTCGAAGAATTCGATGATACATCAAAGGTTTCCAGTGTCGGTACGAAGTTTGCTCTCCTCGATGTCATTTACGCTTGCTCGAGGAAGGAACAAGAGGGCGAGGGATTTTCGAAAAGACCGATCTCGCACGT
This sequence comes from Anthidium xuezhongi, assembly GCA_022405125.1. NCBI lineage: Eukaryota > Metazoa > Arthropoda > Insecta > Hymenoptera > Megachilidae > Anthidium > Anthidium xuezhongi. The sequence goes on along the minus strand of CM039642.1, from coordinate 8,829,575 downwards.
GCTCCTATCGTGAATCCATTCACGCACGTGCGCCCGGGATTCCATTAATTGCTCGCCGCTGTGTCGACACGTGATACCGCGACTCAGCTATTCATTATCGGTCGTGCAAATAAATTCGAACGATAACGAGACCGTGAGAAATCGCACTATAGCCGCGCACCGAAGATTGCTCTTTTCGGTGCCATCGATCGTAATCAGGCTTCTCTGTTCACCTTTCGTTGATAAATTAACTTTACGTCGAGTGATATGGATTGCAATTTTGTTTCCGAGACACAAAAGAAATTCTTCTAAAGATTTTTAACCCTTTAGAACTCTTGGCGACCTCGCTCCTACTCTAGTCGCCTCCAGAGGATGCGCCGTACGACTCGACTTTCTCGCTAGTGGTCGACAAGGCTGCACTTTCTATACCTTAACCGTCCCGCGTCTAAAGCACGGTCTGCTAGAATGCCTTGCTAGTCGAAACGTTCTCTCATCTTATTTTCCATGATACAGTTGCTAAAATGATAATCCTGCTACCCTCTAACAAACGAGTACCAAATTTTTATTTATGCTTTTATAATAAAAATTTTTAATTCGAATCGATTAAGAGATTATAGGGGAATTAAAGTACCAGACCACAGAAACTACGAAACACAAGAAAAACCTATCTGAATAATTTTCTATACCACTTTTTACTTCGAAGAAGCAACCGCAGCTAATAAACACGTTAATAGTGCAGAATTTGGATTTTTTCCAATCCCCGTGCAGGATTGATTACCGATAATAATAAGCGCACAAAGCAGCCACTTTCCCAGCATGAAACAGGTACACGAAACACACAGGGCCTCGATCGTGGTCGCGGGGCATTTATCAGAAATCCTCCGTGTAGAAGGCGTGTTATTAAGAATCAACGAGCATTCTTACGGTGGTTTCGCTATAAATTACTCGCAGGACGACGATCAACCGGCGCGATTACGATTTTCCCAGTGGCCGAGCGTCGAGTCAATGGAAAAAGCGCGGCATCGCGATTATGATTAAGCGGCACGGTCAACGGGGATGCAATTAGAAGCGGACAGATCACCGTTACGCGTTTTCCAGCGTGGGTACCGGCTGACCCTGGCCGGCTAATTTATTCTCGGTGCGAGGTTTCGAACAAAAAAATGAAATCACGGCAAGGTGGAGATACGAACTCGCGGTGACCTTGGCTCGATCATGGGAGTGACACTATTCCATGCGAACGAGAAATCTCTTGGTATTCCAAAGACGTAATTTGATAAGTGAAAAAACTCCCTGTGACATGGGTGCTAGATTCCTACAGAAATTCAAGAGTCATATGACTGACATGACAATCAAGATGTTAAGGACATCGATACTGTCTATAACAGTCCTCAGACTGTCACTGATTTGTTGGGGGATGACGTTTCCAAGGGTCACTTTCAGGGTGATCGAACCTCAAAAAAATCAGAGGTCATAGATCCTATACCGCATCCAGTCACCACAAGGGACCAAGATCACGACGTTCACGTCTCGTTCGATCGCTATCGGAAAAACAGCGAAGAGGCTCGATGACAATGCAAGGAAATATCAGCTCGCGCCCGATCGTTCCTTTCCGTTGAATCGACGAACGGATACTCCTTAATCGGCTAACGAGATGCTTTAAGAATCGGTCGCGACGCTCAGCCCGGATTACATGCCACTTTCATCGCAACTATGCTATTGTGCGTACACACAGGAGCATTACATATTCGTTACGCGGATATCGCGTTACCCTTTCGAGCTAACGAAGGCAGTCTCCGGTGCGCTGGTCTTCGTCGCGGCCTTGGACGTGTCCGCAAATGGAACCCCGAATTGCAAGATACACGTCGTGCATTCTTGATGTAACGTTACCACACGTTCTATCCATGGATGGAACACGTACAAAATTGGTATTAATATTTTTCACTTAATTGACTATCGAAAAGATGCAAAGGGGTTAAGAGGACTATTCGACATTTCGACCACGCTCACTTTTACCCAAAACATGTTTCGCGAAACCTCATTCGTGAAAGAAGACACGATCGTTCGCGAAACACCCATAGTCCTGCACAAAGTGCTCGTGTTTGTTATTCGTCGTGTAGAGCCGACGAAGGCCGAGTCGAAACGTGGCTTCGCTTTTATACCGAATTGTGACGCAAAGCTGTCGGAAGGAGCGCAGAAATTCGGCATACAATGGGACAAAAGAGTGCCTCGACGTTCACTCACGAACGAGAAAATCGAGCGAGGAGCACACACACCGCCTCTGTACCGCGTCGATATTCGTGCCACTGGGTTACTACACTTTCGAGTTCAACTAAATCGGCCATCGTACAGCTCGAGTGCTCTCTGAAATTAACAGCTTTCGTAAAACGACGAAAGAAACGGGAGCCAACAGCCCGCTCGGATCTCGATTTGCTTCCCGTTTCGCGGCTACTGTGTTCCTTCTTTTCTTACTTTGTCTCGAGCGATCCTCGGCTAATTAATGACTTCCTGACACGATCGTTCACTCGCGTGTATTAATACCAGGCTCGCCGGTGATCCAGATCGAATCGAGATTGTTAGGAGGATCGTTACGTTGGATTGGGCGAAACTAAGAAATCTTCGATCGGTTCTGTAATAATTGTGTGCAGTAATCATACTTGGATTTAGATTACGTAAAAAGTTAACCATCTGATCGTTTATTACAACAATAACCTTTTTTGTGCAATGGCAACTCTGTTATTATTCGTGTTTTGCAAAAACTTGAAATTTTTATTTCATTCGATTTAGGAATTTAAAAAATGAATCGATAAGGGAGGAATCTAGTCACAAGGCCACCCGTATGCCCCAGTTCTTGAAAATTCGTAGATAATCGCTTAAAACGCGGGCGAAACGAGAAATCGCTTAACGAACCGAAGGTAGATAGTTCATAGAAGTATGTCGATATATTAAGGCCAATTATTTGACTCCGCGCTGAACCGAATCGGTTATTTTTCTTCTTGGGTCTGTCTGATTAGTTTCTGTATAAAAATCCTCGAGAATGTTACAAAAATACCACCGTTAATGGTAACCATAACTCATTCCATGCAGAATTCTAATAAGATCGATGGGTGCGAACCTTTATCGTGCAACAGAATTTAATCTCACGAGTTGCTGGCTCCGTTTTTCGTGTAATAAAGGTAACATGGTCGAAGCGACACGTATTCAGCGATGACATCTCGCAGAAAGATATTAAGGTACAGTTAGGTTTTCCACTCATTTCTACGCGGCACAGGTACACACCGCGTAATGGCGTATATGCCACCGGGTCAGTCTCGTTCATTTTTCATGAAGAGCACGTACATAACTCGAGGCGGCCGCGACGGGCGTCGAAGATCCTCAAACGAGCCATAGTTCGGCTCATCGTGTACCGTAAGTCGACCATCGAACCATCGGCCCACGATTTCTATAAAAACCTGTCACCTTGTCTTGAACGACTTTAACAAATATATCGGGAACGCGATGAAAGGACTAGATTGAAATTGTAATTATAATGGAAGATATTTATGATGGTATCCGATGTTGATTGGTGGCAGAACCGGGCAACATAGCGAAATTGAAAGGCGTCGAGGGCGACGCGGACCGCGTATCAGCGTCTGGAATCGTGAATAATTTTACGTCTCGATACCTCATCGACTTATTTACATCGCACGACTGGACAGTTAATGTCAGCCCCCGTTTCGCCGATTTGCATGCGAGATTACAGGTAAATGTGCGGGACAGGGGACAGAGAGAATGGTCAGGGTAAATAACGCGAGCGCCTTGGAAAACGAGGGGAACTTTGAGCTGGAACGCTCGAAGCTACCAAATTACACGGTGAAACAAGGTCGAGAAGGGAAGAATTTCATTTTTTATCAGATGTAACATTGAAAATTTAAAGGTCCAAGCTTTTAACCCTCCAGACTTGAAACTTCCTTCAAATTAAGTAATTGCAATACCAAATCATGGATTTCATGATTGATGCAATAATGTTTTTTTTTAAATACTTCCGAGTGCTTACAATCGCTTCGTTTTCACACCGTACACGTAATCGTCCGCGTTCGATCGATCCTCGACCCGTTTATTGTTCTCCAAGGTACGTGGGAGCCTCTTTGCGAGGCTGTGCTTATCTGCAGACAAATTGCAAAAGGTTTTTTTGTCCGGGAATTCGCGTGGCCTTCGTATCGGGACGCGAAGACAACAACGGCGACGCGTTTCCTTCGCATTATGCAATCGGAGCTTTTGCGAGCGGCGTCTCGAGGAGGAAACCGTAAAACGCCACGCCTTGTCCGCGTAAATGTAACGGGTCACGGTGAGCTTACCACGTAAGGAACTGAGAAGACCTTGGAATACCTTGTGCGTGGATTTGCTCCGCCGTATCCGATTCTTGATCCACTGGGAATTCTCGTATTTGGGTTAAACGCGTCGTCGATAAACCGTTTTCGCTGAAATCTCTTATCTCGTTTAACCCTTTGGGTAATCTAGTATCATTATCGACCTCTCTAGGATGCACAGAAGGATGCAATTTTGAATTTTGGTTCGTTCTCCAGTCAGACAGCCACGTTCCACTTCGACCATTTATTAACCCACATACCCGGTCGCTTTGTTTTTCGTGTTCCACCCACGCGTTCGATCAGCTATGCGCAACGCGTGTACCTGGGTCTTTGTCGACTGTACGCAGGTGAACGGTGCACACGGCCGCAGTTGCATTAATCGATTAATTTATCCAATGGACAAGTTGGACCGCGCGGAATCTCGTTCGAGAAGCCAGGAAACACCGAGGCGAATGTAAGCGCGATCGTTTTGGTCTGTTTGGTCCTGTTCGCGGATGAGGTTCCACGAGATTTAACGCTCTAGCGTATCCTCTTTAACATTCAAGATCTTTATAAGGCGATAAAGACCGACATTATGGAGATATCGATGATAGCGTGGAGATCGCGATGAAATTTGAATACGTGCACGATCGACGACCGCGATCTCTTCGTTTTTCACTCGAAATTATATAGCCTCGTTCTCATTCACTCACGAACTATTGAAAATAGCTGAAATAATAGTATCTTTTCCTTTCTTTAATTTTAAGATTATTAGGCGGCTCAGTATTTTGTATAAATTAAATTTCTTCTAAGAAGATTGTTACTTCGATTTTGAAAATAGAAAAGAGACGGGGATTAATAAAAGGACCTCGAGCGACAGATGTCGCGTTTTCCTTTCAAGAGGGATACTCTATCGAGTTTTAGGTGGGCGTCGCTCGAGGAGCGAAGCGATTAAGCTTTTTCGCGCGACCAGCCACGAGGACGAGCTCCTGGAGGGTGAGAGCTAATAAACTTCGAGGGGTGGACGAAAAATCTGCCTCCCTAATTTCACGAGCGCAGCCTCGTTCCCGGATAAGGCGGCCAATTCAATTCGTGGTTGATCACCCATCGACAACGGGAGGAATATACTTTGTAATTTGAATGTAGAATGAGATTCGTCCGTCCTTTGAGACGAATGGAACCACGGAGGCATTAAATATGATATATTACGGTGGAAAGTGGGTGCTGCGGAGGCAATCACCGTCATTCGACCACTATTTCATTTAAATAACCTCGATAGCTCGTTGCATTTGTCTAAATTATATTTAGAACTTTCTCCAAATTTTAAAAATATATTATTAATTTACACGAAACCCTAGAACCCTAATTTTCACCATAAGGATACTAAACTGGGTTAACTCAAACGTTCAGAGGATGATTTTATAATTGGCGGAGGTGTCGGGCGGCGGATTAACGCCAGGGCTAACGAGCATGACCGCCTTGTGCCGATTCGGCCTGTTGCAATCGAGTTTTCGAAACGATTTCCCGATCGCGATTCGCGACACGCGTCCATCATCCACCGCCGACCGGATACGATTGCGCTTTGTTCCGCGCCCGCTCGGCTTCGTATCGAGCCGCGATCCGCGCGCCGATACGAAGCTGGAAAGTCGGCTCCGCCGAGGTAATGGTCGAAAGGTGAGTTTTGAAGATCCTTATCGCGTTGCCGGCTAGTTTTTGTTTCGTTTAAATTAATATGAATCCCCTGCAAGAAGCGCTGGCTTCGCTTGCAATTATTTCTTAACGTTTTAATAATCTAACTTTTGTTCCATGTTGAATATTGCGAAATTTTTATAATAATAGGCTTTAAAAGATATTGATTTATTAAAATTTGAATCTATGAAATTCGATTGGAGCAATAAATACAACTTTCTCTATGATATAAAAAAATATTGTGTGCAATTTATTTTCGAGCGTATTTCTTGCACAATACCAGGTGTTCCATAAAAATATACGCTAAACTATCTAATTTATGTTGCCATTTTAGCGTTCAACATACTGGTGCTCAGATACCGAACCTTTTTCATAGGAAAACTGAAATGCTGTCGAGTATTTCAACGACGATCAAAACATTAACATTAAAGTATACTGCACGTGCACAGAATCTCATGTAACCCTGTTACGTTTTATTCCTCGGCGAGACAAGTCATCGAACGACCGAAATGGCGAACGACATAATCGACCGGTTTCCACTGCCCTGAACGACCCACGAAAAACCAACGAAACGCCAAAGATGTCTGGTTTTTAACGAGAAAAACACCGGTCACTTTCGATCGTCGTGGAATTTTACAGATTTCGTGCGATTATCCTCGAAAAGATGGCACGTATTCCTTTCGGACACGCGATTCTTATTCCGGCCACGATCGTGTCACCCGTAATTGGGTTACGGGAACGTTGCCCACGAAAACGTGCCGCCTCGATGCCCGCCTCTCGTCGTCGAAGCGACTTCCGGTACCAAACATCGATTCGTACTTCGAGGAAACGACGACCTTCCGGATGACGATTGCGAAAAAGGGAAACAGCGGAGTGTCCGTCACTTAACGCTTCTTGTTCTCTTTCACCGGAGGAATCCTGGTGAAATTCGCGCTCGCGGAAAGCGAGAGCACCTTGTAAATACGTATCTGGAATCCGGCAATGTCGGATCCGACGCGAGACGGCAAAAAGCGGACTTGATTTACGACCCGTTGTACTTCATAGTCTTGCGTTCGTAAAATTCCAAAAAGATTGTAAATTGAATTTGGCAATTTCAATTTATGCAGGAACTAAAAGCAATTCGCTAAAATTAATTTTTACCAGGTGTTTGGAAATTTCGTTTTCGAGTTCTCGACTAAAAATTTGATCACAATTTTCGTTAACTTTCACACGGTTGCACATCGATGCCAGCAGGTGTAAGCAGATGCATTTGGATCAGGAGGGGTGTCAAGGGCCCGAACAAATCTTATTTTCATCCAAGCGAACCGGTCCACTCCACCGGTACCTTCATCCTCGAATTAATTTACGATCATTCCGATCGATACCCTGTTTAACCGAACCTTTTCGCAATTAACCGGATGCTCCAAATATCGAGCTGCCGGCGCAGCTTCGATCGCTTAATAATAAATCGCCGGGACGCTCCAATTCCGTTCGATCGACCCAAATATACGCTTTCCTCGATCGTCGGTGACAATTATGACGACACGCGCGGGTACAGGGACGACGTACGAGGAAAAAACGTCCAAAAATTGTTCGATAACGATCTAACAGTTTGCACCCAGGCCACGAATGGGTGCGAGATGGACAATTAATACCCTGGTCGCCTACAAGAATTAATTCAACGACAACCTTCAATTCGACGACGATTTATTGTTTCTCCAGTTTGTGCACCTAGTTATTACGTAAAACGAATCGAGCGAATTGCAAATGCAGAATCGGGGAGTGGATACGTTTGATTCATTCGAGCGATTATGAAAAGCTGCGGATACAACGTATCTCGAGGTACAAGTATTAATTAAAACAACTTCGATTTATCGATACTACAATTTGGCTACTTGCTGGTACACGGAGAAAGTTGTAAGTGGAAAGAAATGGAAGAAATCTGTGGGACAAGAGTGATTCATTCGATCAATTTTTGTATTTAAATCGCGTGATATAATGAAGCAAAGGCCAACACCTACGAGACGTCCCTATCGACAAATTTGGTCATCTTGGATTGAGCTGAGGCCCACTTATGAAGACTAAAATTATGAAACGCGGCTCTATCTTCAGCTTCTATAAAAAATTAAGAAAATTACTTTTCAGAAACATTAAAATTTGATAAAAATTCGAGTTCAATTAAAAATGATTAACCTTTCAATTCTTTATCAAGCGATAGAGGAACTGAAACGACTGTTTCATTAACGAGCAACGCGTAACAGATAGGAAAACCGGAATGTTTTAATAAAGAATTTCGCGACTTTCGAGTCGACCGGACGAAACGACATTCCTAGAAACGTTCGCCGATAAACGTTCGCCAGATAAGCGACGGAACCGTAAGTCATTTTTCCAGGTTTCTGCTTAATTGCGATTCAAGGTTCCCCGGCAGTTTTGCGATCGGTTATCGAGAAAATGGGAAAACGCAGAAAACGGAGGTCAGCCTGTCGCGTTATCGACGAACGGAAGGCGTCGTCGACAGACACGGGCTTGCACGATCGATTGATAACGCGAGACACCGGTATCCACTCAGACAGGAATACGATAATCGGCTCCTCCTTCGAATACGTTTTTCTAATTGCGAAAGTTGCCGAACAGATCCGCGCCTTCAAATCAATCCATTAGACAGCTGATTAAACGGTCGCCCCCCAGTCACGGCAGAAAAATAATCGCTGCCATTAAGGAAGTCGTAAAAACTTGAAACCATTTCAATTTCCGCGGCACGATCCCATCGGTAATACAGAGTGGCGTTTGAGGCGGGCGGCGCCAGACGGCACCACCGGACTGGAAGATCGACGAGTCGATCCTTTGTGATCGAGATCTAGCGAGGAATACCTTCTTTTAAATAATTCTTTCGATTCTATTGTATGTTTCGTTATTTGCTGCATTTCTGTCTCTTACTATGCGATTCTGTACCCGAAACATAACACAGGGGGTATAAAAGTGAAATGAAAATCATTATCGACGGTGTGACAGTCGGTAAAACAGTAAGGATCTATAGATCATTGAAAATTTGTTTAGTACGAATCGTTGTAAAAAGAAATTATGAATTAATGACATAGATAAGTTATGATGAACGTGTGATATTTTTTCTTCCACTTTAAATGCTTTAGATCTGTTAAGTAATCATAGAACGACCGACAGGGGGTGCTCCAGATACAGGACACCCTGTACATCTAATACTAAAAAAGAAATTTATTATATAATTTCATATTCATTACGTTTTTCTACGTTTTCAAATATCATTAAATTTGTTGATTCGAAATGTACTCAAATCGAGGTCAGAACGTAACCAAAAAGAATATTAAACACCGCGGGATTATGTAAAAATCGGAATCGTCCAGCACGTTTTCTACTTATAGAAAATACGAAAGTCATCCTTAGGCGTTCGATCGTCAAATCGATCAAACCGAAATCCCTATCTTCGATCGGATCTAATTTATCGATCATCGAATATATCCGCCTTCCGTGTTTTCAATGGCGACACGCTGCTTCGCTGGTTTTTTGCTCCTCGAAACGTTCCGTTTTGTAAGTTCGCGAAATTACCGGGGCTGTCCGTGAGCCGTTCGATCCTCACAAAGGAACCTTTTATTACCTTTCGGTCATTGGGGGGGCCAACTGTCGGCGGAATTTCTTCCGTATCGAACCGTGACGAAAGACTCAATGAGACGTGAAAAAAGTGAAATCTCGGGACATATATGGACCGATTCTTTCGTCCTCTACTTTCGACTCCGGTTCAAACGCGATCGGCTCTAACGTGAACGTGTTGTACTCACCATCGACGTGAAATAGAACTTCTCGAAATCCCTCTCGTGAAGCCGCGCCGACGATAAGTTCGTCGCCGAATGCTGGGCGTGTTTCGACAGTATATCCTCGCCCTTTTTGCACAACCAGGATAATACCTGCAACCCAACAGGACATTCGTTAGGAAACCCATGTCGTTCTTCTTTCCAAAGGAACAGAAATTGATTTGGGCAGCCCAGAAATAATAAATGTGGGAAAATTGCAGGGTGTGCTTCTTCAAAATCATATATAAAATTTCAAGTAATTATCATTTTTGGTGTGTTCTATAATTTTGCAAAGTTTCAATAAAATTCTCGAGGTGTTCTTGAAAAGTCTGGAAGTTTCACCGCGTACAGGGATCGCGCGATTATAGAAATTAACGCGACAGGACAGTGAGTAATTAGGGTCTGGCCGGATTCGTTAAATAATTAAGAACGTATCGCGGCTGTTCCATGCTCGACCGCTTACCGTCGGGGTTATTTATGAACGTCGTGGTAGTCCGGCCGAGTGAAACGTTCCGAACATAACAACACTCTATTTCATTTCGTTTCCCCGCGACAAACACGCTCCTTCTTATATCAAATTCGTGTAATTTATTCACGCACGGGGTGAAAGGATGTCTCCCGTTTTATCGCTTTCGTTTTATTACTCGCGGTTTTATGTTAACGCCGGCCCGTTCTTACGTAACCATTGTATTTTAAAGGAAAACAGAGACGAGCAACATTCGTAAATGGGTCGAGGGGACATTAATTTGCAAAATTACAATTAATCGAAACGAACGCTGCAAAGTATGATTAAGTCGAAACGGTAGTGGTGTTGGTGGATAATTTCGTGTCGTTAATCTCCTTTGTGCATTCGTGGTCCCTACTGATATTATACAGAGATATTCAAAATTGGTGTCAGAAAATTCAGACGCTTCACAAAAATATAGATTTGTCAAAGCAAAAGGCTAACGAACAGACAGAAGCAACACCCTTCGCCCTTCGCCATCCCCCCACGGAACGAAGCAAAAAATGAAGCCTTCGCGTCCCTGGCGCGCGTCGCGGCATTCCAGCATGGAAAATTAGATATCTTCATCCAGCAGTCGCTTTTCCCGCAAGAAGCTCAGTCGGTCGCATAATTAGATCGCCGGCGCAGCCGTGACACGCGTGATTAATGATTCGTCGTCGCTTCGAGACGCAGGGAATGAAAAACACGCGGGAATAGTTAACGGGAGCCCGTCGATGAGCGAGTTTCGTCTCCCTCGTGGTTCTGGATGTCGCCATTCATCTCGAGAGCAGAGGAAGAGAGACGAGTGGCCGACTCGAAGCAAAGTTTGCGGTTTTTCGGGTCACTGGGCCGTGTGCGTTAAGTGGACGAGGATCGATCCGAGGCGAGGATGAGCGAACGGGATTAATCCGGCGGGATTTGGCAGGTCGTTTGAAAAAGTGTGTCGGTAATTGCACGCGTCCGGCCGTTCGACGCGGGAACGTTATTAAAAGAGACGGATTGGCGAGCAGCGGGAAGGCTCGAGCGAGTAGAAAGTGTAACAAATGAGAACATTAGCAACCGTTGGAAGGTTCGAATCGCCATCGCCGATCCGCAGCCTCGGCGCGGTGCATTTTCACGTTCGCGTTACGAAACTTTGGCAAAGTTTACCCTTTATTGACATATTTTAATATTTCTACATTTAGGAATAACTATTTCTTAAATTTACGAATTCAATCCTTGAAAAATATACAAAGTCAGAACTAAAATTTATTTCTGCTCAACGTATCTATAATCGCTGACACCAGCCCCGACGTTACGGCGCGAGAGGTTAATAGAAATCAACCCTTAGCTCGTAACCTGGTTTCAGCGCCGAAGTTAATCTTTCGTGAAACAGCCGATGTTACGCCCGGAGAGCATTACAGGCAGATTTTACGAGCATTCGGGAGACACTTTTGCTCCAGATAATGCCCGTCGTTGTTGCCCATTCCCCGGCCCAAACTGGACCCCTTGTTCCCCGTAACGATGCGTCTTCCCCGAAACGCGAGCGTTTTACGATGCCGCCTCGTTTGACTTTCGGGACGAGGCTCGTTTTTTTTTTTATCGTCCCACATTCGTCGGTCGAGATGGAAGGAACGTCGAACCGGGAACTCGATCCTTCCTCCTCGAACGCGCGGAGCTAAATCTTCGAAAGGGTGCTGGGTACTCGATCAGGGTGGCTAAGGGACACACCTTTCACGAATTCGACGACAGCTTTACGATTTCTGTCGCGGGGATGATTACGGGACTCCGTTCGCAAGCGGCACGATTTTACGACGGTCGCGTGGGTGTGGCGAATTTTGAATATAAATCTTCGAGACTTTTATTTATGGGCCGCGCGCGTGGGATATCGCGTCGGCAGTTGCGTAATTAAACGAAACAGCCGTGTCAGGTTGTTTCTTACGTGTCATTCGAGTCTTACACGGGCTGATTATAAGCTCCCTCGCCTGTGATTATTCGAACGTACAATTGGAGTGCCGAGAATAGCCTGGAAACATTGAAGTTTCCATCGAAAGAAGACGTTCAATTCCTGTACCGCTCAGTCGTTGAAAATGCGAACGATGAAAAGGAATTAAAACGCGAGAGTTTATTTACGAGCAAGATGTGGAGCAATGGGCGAGGAGATTGTATCTGGGCGCAGTATCCGGATCGATAACGTCACCCACGCGGGAATCAGTGATTCCCCGTCGTTGAAAGTTCTCTGGACTCCCGCGTCGACGAGCGTGTCATTCGATTTGTCGTCCTGCTGGATTAGAGTGTAACGTCGCTTTGATTCACATCCACGGGGAGCGACGTTGCAACTTTGTTATTCGGTATTTATAGAGAGCTTTGCGAAGGTTCTTCACCACGATAATTTATTATATCGTCGAAGAATTTTGGTAATGAATATTCAAGAAAACAAGAGAGTCGCGAGGAACCGCGAGCGGTGAAAGAAATGCAAAACAGTGGGTGTTCCTCGGGGGATAAATAATGTCGTTCGATTATGCATGGACACCTACGAAATCGATAAACGATTTTCGATCGGTCGTATCAATGAGGGGCGCGTCCGTTGCGTGACTCGATTCGCAGGAACGGAACGTTTTAATCGCTTTTAGAAAGAAGAGGAGAATGAAGTCATCCTCGATTGCGCAACGGTCGACCCGCGATTACCCTCCAAATTTAGCGACAGGGAAGCTCCTCTTCAGGTAATTTTGTAAGACTACGCTTAAAAAAAAAACACGTTGCATAACGCTCGAACAAGAGGGACGCGAAGAAAGCGCGCGCAAAACGAAAGAAGTCGGTCGAGCGTCGCAAGAAAGAGAAACGACGATGGCTAGCGGCCATCAATCTTCGAAAACAAGTGCCCGTTGCGTCCCGAACAATCACTCAACCCTTTAACTGGCTATAAAATAGTGCCCCGTCGTCGATGAAAAGGCTACGCCGAAAATTCGACGCCGACGCTTTCGAGGATTCAGTTAAGCGCGCCTTGGCTGCAATCAACGTCTCGATGAATAATATCACCCCTTCAGGGCGCCTCAAAATATCCGAGAGTATACCATGCAATTTAAAAATATTTCTTAGCGATTTGAATCCAAATAAAAATGATCCCGAAATATAATAATTCGTTAGAGAGAAAATCTTGTAGTCGAATAACGAGCGCACTCGGTTTTTGTAACGCGGGCACGTTTGAATAGAATAGCAGGTATTACGCGACGATTTCATAAATTATGTAAGCAGTCTGGTATGCCCGAGGAACGACACTGTGGGCTCGTAAATTATACGCGATCAATGCGACACGCGATTTTTTTCATCGAACAATGGCACGCGGCCGGTGATTTGAATGCCGCGTGAGGCGAGCACGAGGCGACACCGTTGGCACAACGACGAATTAGGTCGATCGATAATGATCGAACGATTAATTTACGATCTTAACAAGAGGCTGTTGCCCGCCCTGCCTGTGTCGGATCATTTCTACGAATTCATCAAGAAGAAAATGTCAAGCCGCGAGTGAACACTTTCTACCGCGAGAAGGTGCACGCCTCGTGTCCCTCGTACCGGGATACGTGACGCAGAATCTCGTACAGCGCCGTGCGTGAAATCAAAGGCGCGTATACATGAATCGCAAATATGTGAACGCGTTAATTAAGCGGAGAAAATATATGTTGGAAAATTGAAACGAAAGCATTATAATCAGTATTACCTTACAATCGTGCGTCAAGATATAATTTTTGTATCTAGTTTCAAACGTTACCCACGAATCTTGGATTTCACACGGCACAGAACGCGTTAATAATCCGCGATATCCAATTGCAGACGATTTGGTCGCGATTTCAAGCAGAACGCCGAGCCGAGAGGCGGTGCACGCGGCAGGTTATAACGAGGATACAATTTACTTCTAATAAGAAGATACGCGTCATATTTTACGAGCAAACTGGCCCGCTTCCGTGCCGTGTACGGGTGCCCTGTTGCGTAAAACTCGTCGCGGCCGCGCCACGGCTTCCCCATTAACAGGCGCGAATGTCTTAACGAGAGGGGAGCAAGAAACATAATTTCCTTGGATATCGACCTCATCCCCGCGGACCAAGGACAGCACAATGAAATCTTCCGTATAAAATACTGTATCCTGGCCGGGCCCCGTTTTATGCTCTCGAGCCGACCCTGAAACGATCGCGGCGTGCACGCACGGTAGGCGTTCACCCGATTGTAAATCGTCTCGTAAAATTAAACAGGCTCCATCGATTCTGGCCCACCGATGCACTTTTGCCAGACGTTACCTGAGATCGTTACCAAATTTGCGAGGATGCCAGATAATTGTCCGGATTGCAACTTGAAAATTATTTTGGGGGATAGCTTAAGTGCAATATTTTATTATGTTAAGGAAAGTTTCACAAAACACAGATTATAAAATATAAAAGGATCACGAAGAAAGTTTACAAAGGAACAATAACGCGGGCAACGTGTAGTGAGGGAATTGGCATTGAATCAATTTGATCGGCAGCCGTTTGTACCCGCGCCGCGTCTATTTCAATTCTAATCGCGTTCCCTCTTCTAATGACAGTGAAACACTGACCCGTGCGTGTACCGTCGTGTTCCAGCATAAGGATGCCTACCGTACGGGTCGGATAAGGTGATTCAAAGTGAGGAGAGCTGCTTTCAGTGAGCCAGACGGCAACTGATTACGCAGTTTCGAAGGAGAGAACCGCCTGGCCGCGCGGAGCGTATATGGAAGGGAAGGCCTTCTTCGCCGCGGCTCGAGATTATAGTTATTACTGTAATAAAGATACACGGTTTGTTTGCTCTCGAACGCAAAGGAAAAGAGAAGAGAGAGGAGGGGGGGGGGGGGGATACCCTCCGCGCAGTCGAGAGAAATGCCGCGATTCATTCGGTCGGCTCGCGGGTGTACAAGCGTGTAATAAAATGTTTACACTACTAAACTGTTTCCTGGATCGTTCGTTGTGCGCCTTAACCCTTCTCTACCTTCCTCGAGACAACGTGTTTTATGTTTAAAAAAACGTACGCTTTTCAGCTTTGGTATCGTCGTAAGATGAAAGTTAGGATGCCGAGGGCTATAAAATAATTGAAACTAGGGACGTACCTCGATTATAAGGAAATTCTAGTTTCGCTAATTAATCGTTAAACCCTTATTAACTTTATAGCTGTAGTTATTCCGTTCCTCGAAACGTCCGCGACGTTATAAATTTGTAATTACAATATTTCTCGAGACCGAAGGGTTCGTTTAACCTTCCCGATACGCATTCGGAGCGCGTTAACGAAAGAAAAGCAAGGATCCTCTTAGAAATTTACATGTTGGAGGCAGAAGTGCAACGGCGGGGCGGGGAGGGAGGGGACGGTCGCTTCTTTTGGATCATCGTTGTCCTCTCGCGGATACGCAAGCCCGTTGGACCGAACACGATTCTGCTTTTAGCACGGTGCAAGGTGAGAGCGTATTTTATGGACAATTAACGATCGTTCCCACGGGAACACTTTGTCGAGGATACTTCGTCCCGGCGATCTTGCGTTCCCGCTGATAAGCCGATCGAACGTGACCAATTAAAGGACGCCTTGTACGAGATCAGTTTTCTGCTCGTCCGCGGACTTTCGAGCTGCGGTTTCACTTTCGAAACGCGGGGATCCTCAAGGTCCCTTTTATACGCCCCGACGAGTCTTCCTTGTATTCGTAATATCGGCCCAGAGATTTCTTGCCTCGTTTTCAAGGGCGTCGGGAACTTTAAATAATCTCGCTACATTGTACCACGTTTATGAATCAAGATTCGAGCGATGATCGATTTTTACGAGGGTTAATTAGATTTTGATATCGAAACACCCATTCCCTGGAACGAAACGAAGATTATACACACCGAATACGATGTTTCACAATTTCAGGCCCACTTAGGCCACGAGCAATCATTTCCAGGATGATCTCGTGTACTGGGAACCGGATTAAAGAAGCAATTTCAAGGGACGCGTTGTAAGAGAGCAAGCAGTTTTACAGCAATCTCTCGCCTCCCTTTAATCCCCGGCCACCACCCTCGATAAGATAACAGCCTCTTAACGCGACCGATGTCTCGAAGACTGGCTGCGAGGCGAGCACACGCGAACCGGCTCTAATTACGACACAGGAGGACGCACAAGCGTTTACACACTAACTGCGTTTCCTGTTTACAAACGACAGCGCGGGCCATTGTTCGATCCGGACGTCGATGGTCGCTCGATGATCGCGCGAACGAGGGAAACCGCCGACGTTATACCCCGTTAATTACCCTCCCTGTTGCACGAGAATTCGCGGGATCCTGTTCCCACGGACTGGAAGGAGAAGAAAAAAAATGAAAGCGTAAGAACGCGTCGCGACGCGTGAGAAGCATTTTTTCAAGCGCGACGATCGCATTTTAATTGCGGCGTGCTTTATCGCTGCTTCGACGCCTGTCCGTCTATGAGAACTCGGTAACGATGCGATTATAACGATTTTAACCCAATTTTGCATAATCGTACGCATCGATATTTCGTTTCGATTTCTTTCCCAGTTCTGTTTCTTGACGAATGAGTTCGTACCTGGAATAATTGCCAGTCTATTTTTCCAAACGATCGAGCCGCTCGATAAGAATCAGAATCGACGGTGCACGCAAGGCGAATACAATCGGTTCGGTACTACGAATAAAAAGAAAATTGTATCTCAGAGAGATGGTATCGTCGTGCGACTCGGGCTTGGTTCGAACAGCCCTGTCACGGCACGTTCGCGATTCAGTCAAATATTATTTTATGCTCTAATGCCTGGCGATGTTCACGCTCTGGTCGCGTTTAGTCTGGCGGGTTATGACAGCGATAAAAGAAAAAATCCTCGCTTCGAGATATCATTCGATGCTGATTTCAACGACTGTTGAAGTCTCGAGAGTTCTAAATTATTCTGCTCTGTATAGAAATTCATAATTTAAATTAGAAGTGTTTTAAAGTAAAAAGGGCATAGAAAAAAGTAACCAAACGGCCTAGGACCGTGGGAAGACCGACGTTTCCGGGGATTCTGGATCCTCCGGTTCGCAGAATCCTTGGTTCCTGTCAACGCAGACGGTGCCCGCGTCACCTCGTCACCGTTGATTTATCGCCGCGAACCGGGCGCAATATAATTCGCCGGGCCGGATAATATATTGCGAAAATCAAACACGGCTGACAGCCGTGTGGCTAGACAAAAGGCGCCATTGGCGAAGCGTAAATCACCTTAGGAGCCGGAGTCACCTCCAGACTCCTCTCCTCGGGGTCAAGCCACCGTCCTGCCTCCCCACCTGGAACCCCCTGTCTCGGGACGGGGGTCCCCGGTAACCCCCTCGACGTGGCTCTTTAAGGGGACCACACACCGCGGTGTCTCAAGCACCGTAGCCCGCTTGGAAGCCCTCGAGAAGTCACCGTAGGACGTCGCGTACAAGTGTTTACGGACCGGTCTTCTTCTTCTTCTCCTCGAGGTCGATTTTGAGTACCTGCTAGCTACTTGCCGGCTGAGATCGTTATCTCGCCGCCGATTTGTGAACCTCCCCTTCCGCACGGACCCCGCCGTAACACTTTTTGTGCTTTTACTTTCGTTGATTCCGGGGAAGTCGACGAGTTACGAGGCGGGGCCCGATCCCGTCTCGATTTCGGGGTCCTGCGGGTTCCCAGGGGTGTTTGTTTGGTAACAGTTAATCGTCGATGGAACTAGGATAACGAGGATCATCTTCCTTAGGCATAAGAAAGGATCGAGTAACTTCGGTTGGGTTAATCTTTTACTTGCACTACTGACGAGTGATTTGTTTTTTGTGCCCCTCGAATACATTATTCAGCACCTTTTATCTTTTTCATCTTTCTTTTTACCAACTTCCATTTACGTCATTCAGTGTCCTATCTGCATGATTTTTGTCATGTATATGGATGAGTATGCGACTGAGACGATAAAGTCTACTCGGATCTTTGGAAATGCTACGACCATCTATCATCTGTCAAAAGTTAACACTTTCGCTGAGGATGACGCGCGTCCTTGAAAATTGAATGTTAATTACGAAAGACGTGTGTCGCGATGGGATAAAGACGTTTGGTACACGGGTGAAAATGAAACGATTACAAGATTACATTGTTAAACGTTGAAATTCACTTTGAAGAGAAGGAAAAAATATCGAAATTCAAACCTGAAGAGTTTAATCACCCGTCAAAAGCTTGATTTATAAAAAGAAAAAAAAAAGAAAGGACGATATCCTTACCGTTTCTCGTCGAAAGAATCACCTGATCCAAGGTCAAGTTCGTCAAAAACCGATCGATCACCTCGCGAACGATAGGATGCTCGTTCGAAAAGTTCTCACGTGCCAATTAGTCACTCCGTACATCCTGTTTGTCCGACACACGTGCACATCAAGGAAGGAACATCCACCTCACTGTTGCCGCGCTGGTTCACTCGATCCGAGGGACGAGGGATCGCAGGTACCCGGCGAACACGCTCGACGAGGCCGCTCGCGTTTCACGCATGTCGCCGCGATCCGTTTGCACGCATGCACGCACTAACGCACTCACGCTTCGGATCGAGAGCGTGGCTCGGATGCTGCCGGCAGAGAAACGCTCACTGATGCCAGCCCGGTTCGAGCGTTAAGACGTACCCACACCGGACACGACTACACACACACGCCCCTCCCTCACCTGCCCGTGAGACCCGTTGCATACACCTTCCATTTCCGAAACACAACGATTTCGACCTTACCCTTTCGCCACGATACAAATTTTATCCTTTCGAGGGTCAATTCTAATCAAATTTCTTATTAAACTCAATTTTGTATTCGAGCAGAATTTTCAGAAGATTTCAGAAACTTGCAGTGGGAGGTTTAGAAAGGTTTTGGGATAATTATACTTTAAAATAAGTCGTTTTAGATGAACACGTTGACGTATATACTTACTGGTGAGCTGGTTATTTAAATTGCAAAAGTGATTTCGAGACTCGTCGCTGTTCAGCATAATTACTGTTGCGATTCCTGCACGACTTATTCGAATTTGATGACCACCGGTTAGCAAGAGTGAAAAATCGAACTAGCTTTCAATTTTACAATTCACTCAAGTACCGTTACAGCAGTAGATTATTTTTGGTATCGCTGGCTAAAGAGATAGACTTACGAGTTCGATCGCGATCAACGGTAGTTGAAATTAATTACGTACACAGCGGCCGTGTTTAATAAAAGACACTGCACACACTTTTTTCT
Source organism: Anthidium xuezhongi (assembly GCA_022405125.1). NCBI lineage: Eukaryota > Metazoa > Arthropoda > Insecta > Hymenoptera > Megachilidae > Anthidium > Anthidium xuezhongi. The sequence goes on along the minus strand of CM039642.1, from coordinate 8,810,095 downwards.
ACCGTTATTGCATCGTTCCGACGTTCACAATGGTTCAGGACGTACTGACAATGAGACACCGAGACCCGCGATCGAGGGTCGAAGTCTAATTAAATGCAAATTACGTATACTAAATAGCGTGCTAGTAACGACTTAGTTGCGATAGCGCATGAAACGTCCACGTCAAAGTCTCCGGCGTTGCGCGTTCGTTGGAAAATTTACTTTTGTTTTGCTAAAAAAAATATCAGATCAGAAATTACGAACCGACGATATCTCAATCAAAATGTTCGAGGAGAGGATTCTCGGAGTGCATAAATTGAGCGAGGGAAACGGAACGAATCGCAGGAGAAGCTCGGGGCGGAATAACGATCGATATCGTGCAATTATTAGGGAGAACGCGAAGAAATAAACGAGCGGGAAGGTGTATCCCGACCGGTAGATTAGAAGTTTTCGAGTTGCACGGATGTTCCCGGGAGGTAGGGACGTGGCCGCGACTCGCATACTTAATGACGTGACTGAGTCCGAAGATATTTCCTGTAATAAGGATCTTCGTTCATCTGTCTGGATCTTGAACGGGCAGTCTACGAAGAGGAGGGATAAGGGGGACTCGCGCCGCATAATCCACGGGACCGATGACACAGCGGTTCCCGTGAAATACTAATTGTTCAACGGTTCGAACCGCAAATCGGGATGTTTGTCGTGTAAAGGGGGACTGTTTTTTCCTGCGATTCCCACCAGTGACGGATAGGCTCGTTTTTTTCGCACTCCAACAGACGTTGGATATGATTTGCGAGGCGACTTTGGGTCTGTCGTGTGATGTGACGCACGGATCGGTATCAGTTCTTGGAAACTTTTATCATTTCTATGAGGGGAGGGATGGAATTAAAATTTGCAAGTAGGAATTGACGAGAAACACTTTGCAACATTTGCCGTGAACTTGATCGAGTTACCTTGATTAAAAATTTCTACAAATCTGATAATCTTCTTCTCCAGAACTGTATTGCGTATAATTGCAAGGTTCGCGTAAAATTTCGACCTGTAACGGTAACGAGCGCCTTCCCGGAAACTGTTGTCTCAGATATTCTTCTTTAACAAATAATCCACGGGTTAACAGTAAAAGCCTGGCGCGGGAACATCTCTCGATCGTCGCGAAACGCAAACGATATGACCGGGGGTCGGGTTTAATTAACAATTCGCCGGCCACGCGATACGTAAACATCTCCGAGTCACCGTTCGCCGGTGTTGTTCATTAGAATCGAAATTAATTGGCCCCTGGATGTAGGTTAACGCTCGTGGCTGGCCGCGCGAATATTTAGTCGGATAGAGCGGCGTCGATTTAATTGAATAAGTATGTCGCGGAGGCACGTAACCGCGCGCGGATTATCCCCACGGATCCACGATGTGTGTACACACAGTTTTGTCTATAACTGAAACGCAGATGCCTGGTGGATAAGGCTTGTACGACTCGCAGGTAGCCTCCTCAGCGAGTATACCTTCGGTGGGGAGAGAGAGGGAGAGATCGTAACGCGATTAGCATCACTGGAATTCGCGACGGGATTCTCCGGGCGCATTTAACAACGCGGGACGCGTCTGCGATCGGTGCGAAAAATTTGTCACGATGGGTTCGTTGCCCACCGACAACTCCTCGAGAGCAGTCGTTCGATTCGATTTGCGTTGGCGACAAAGAAACCCTTTAAAATAACCAAATTTTAATTAGTACGAGAAATAGCCCTCTGTTTGCCCCAATAAAGCAATTCAAATCGCGTCAAATCAGATTTCGCTTATTAATCATCCAAGATAATCTTCAGGGTCCGATTCTTGGATTTTAAAGAATCTCGACAGGGTTTCGGGAAGGTTCAAAAGCTACCCGACCGTTTCGTACCCTCTGGATTCCTCGGAGAGGCTGCTTTCGGGATATCTTGATTATCCGAGAACTTACGACGGCGCTGGTGATATAAAAGTTAAAGGTAAAACGTTGAACGTTGGGAGGATCGGTTAGGCTACCTGAGGGCAAAGACATTCGGTCGATGACTAGGGTTGGAAAGGAACAAGGGCCTGCGGAGAAGCGAAGGAAAACGAGAGGAGAGAAAAAGGGTAGAGAAGACGGGAGCCGACTTAGATCGTACATAAAACGCCGTACCTTCTGGATCAACGTGCGTGTACACGCACGGTGTACGACAATGCTTGCACGTACGCGGATCGCAATTAGCATACCAGAGCGTTCCAGGAACCCGGTGCTCGTTCTGCTCTTCTCCGAGCCGAGAAACGGCAGGCGAGCTCGGTGACTCACCCGTTGATATTGGAACCCGAGTACCAGCCTTCTATTACGATGTCGATTGCTTCTTAAACTTCCTCCCTACGAGTTGTTTAATCGACTGTTCGAAAATATTGCAATAATCACGATCGAGATCGTCCAGCCTTCGAAGTAGAACAATTCTGACTTGGACAGTTGGTTGAATGTTCTCCTTTGGATTTATGATTCGATAAAAGGGGAAATAATTCTCAGCGATATGAAAATCATTATAATCTTAAATTGGTTCGCACGACCGTCCGGACACTTAAGATTCCATCGAAGGTAGAATCGTAAGAAGTGAAAAGGATCTTACGACCCGTCGTTACATCATTTATAGATCCGCATCTTTTCTCATAACCGTGTGCGCAAATTGGACCACAGAATCATAATAAAGTCGTAACATCAAACCTGGAATCAGGTAATCATCGTTTTGCGTAACGAAATATAAACCTTCTTTCGGGTCTATTTCATATCAGTTCTGGACCACAATAAAAATAAATTGCGTAGTAACTTTCCTGCGTTATAAAGTTCAATAAAGTAACATAAAATATCATACGGGACAATGTGTTATGCAACGCGTTAAAGAAGGAGGTGATTACTGTTAAGGCATTAATGTTTCTTGTACTTCGTGGAAAACTCCACATTCTAAAGACATTGGGAAATAGCGGATTCCGTTTTTCTTGGCTCTTTTATAGCACGTCGGCTGATTATAATTAATGATAACTGGATAGTTGCTGTGATATTTCAGCATTCGCCATCTCTGGCGAGATACACAGATTCTAAGATGTCACTCTCTACAAGTACTATGTACTTTGCACTATATTTGTAATTTTAGTACCTTTTTAGTGGAAACTCAGTGATATGTACTTTTACGGTATTTATATCATTGGTTTGGGGACCAACAATCCTTTCAGCAATTGCAAATAATTTTCCTTAACACCCGAAGTGTCAAAGAAAAATCGGATTCCGGATGAGTCGGAGATCGATCGAGAGAGCAAACGCGGTGCTGTAAACTCGTAACAGCGCGAACTTACGATTGTGTGTGTGTGTGTGTGTGTGCCACGGTGCCAGAGGTTACGGCACGGCAATAAAAGTCATAGAGCGACGCCCATAGCGCGACCGGGACGGAGGGTTTCGTAATAAGCAAATGGGCCAGAGGCGCAGAAACGCGTGTGTAATTTATGCGAGAGACACGGATCGTTGCAAAATCATCGGCCGTAAACGCGACGTCTCGCGATTCGATTTAGCGGGCTTATCGTCGCTAAGCTGGACAACAAAGGATCGGAGGGATCGTGAAATCGATCGATCGTCACGTGGCCCCCCTCTTCGATAACGGGCTCGATCGATTTTCAGAGAAAGTTCTGCCGGCGTGGCCGGTGATTTGCAATATCGAGACACCGCGTCCTGTTTATTTTGCATGGTAATTGCGACGACAACGCGCGCGCGGAACCGCGTCGATTTATCCGAGAGCGTAGGTGTGCTGACAATAGCACGGAATCGAAAATAGAGATTTCTCAATCCTGAAAATCGCGCGCGCTCGGCACCGTCGACGATGCGGATCAGGGCGCCGATTTCACCCGAAAAATCTATCTCGCGCCGAACGAATCAGGGCTATCGGGATCAATTTCGTCGAAAGTTAATGGCGCACCGAACACGTATGGATTTCAGCCGATTTCCGGGCCAGAAACCGCTAATGCGTGTCCGTGACCACGAGTAAAAACGAACGAGAAGCGTTGCTTTCACGAAGTTAACGGAAAAACCGCAACGGAGATCGCTACTTTTCTCATTATGCTTCAATTTGTGAAGACATTGCAAACTTTGCATAATTGCGAGCAACTACCATCGAAAGATATCGACGCAATAATTTTCTCTTCAGATGATATAACTGATACACGACTGAAGCATGTATACTTAATTAGAAAGAGCAGGTTGATTAAATGATTTAATATAAAAAGACTTTGGTATTTGCTTTAGACACAATTTTCTATCCCAAAGTGTCTCAGGTAGATAGAGAATACCAGCCTCTCTTATCGCGCGATCGAGAACACCGTATATAGAGGTGTCCATCGAAATCGATTCGTTCCAGAAGGTGCAAAAATTCAGTTTAGCAAGCCCGTGAGGAATTTGAATACGAGAGCAGGGCATCGTAGAAGGCGGCAGGCTGGCTGTGTCGTCGTCGTTTTCTCCTGGCCATGTTGGAACAGGTTAGCCGGTACGCGACACCTGCTCCGAGGCCTGAAAATTCTTTCGCGGGCCCTCCAGCCGGCTTATCGGGTTTGCTCATCTCCAATCAAGCCTGTCTCGCAGTCCGACCGAATAATCTCGCGAAATATTTCGTCGGTATTAAACTCCGGTCCTGTCCCTTGTTACTCGTCCCTGTCGTGTATCCTCGCGGCACGCGAAACACGCGTCGCTACCGGCGCGAAACATTGCTTCGTTCGACAGCTTGTACATCGAGAGACTCTTCTGGGTAATGTTTTGATTGGCGTTCGATCGAGGAAGGGTTGCAAGATCGTATCGCGCGAAGCGTGTGCCGTATGGCTGACTAATTTGGATCGTTCTACTTTCTCAATCTCATTCCCCGGGCGTATCGCTCGCGGCGATATCAGCCGCAGATAATACGCGTACACAGCGCGGAGAAGATTCCGCGAAGATACAAGGGGTTCGGGTCGTGCATCATACAAATATTTACACGGCGTGTACACGCGCGATAGAGGAGCATCGGTGGCGAGCGTGATCCATGGATCGGCGCGAGTTTCACCCTCTTTCGCCTCCGAGAGAGATCTATCTTCGCTCGCGTGTCCGCGCGACCGATCCTTCCTCTTCTGCTATTTATCTGGCTACTTTTTGCCCTCGTGGACCGCACGTACCGCGTGATGCGCGCGCGAAAGCGGAATTCGTCTTGAAAGTCGCGACGTCCCACGTGATTTAGGATGACAGCCCGCTTATGCGGTGAATCTTTACGCGCGACGCTGTTTTTCATGCATAACGCGATTTTTAGTGTCCCGCTGAAGGATTTAGGGCTTCTAAAAAAAGGAAAGTTTAGAATATGATTTCCATTGTGAAAGTACAGTGCAATGTTTCTAAATTCTTGAAAGTATTCGCCGTTTTTCAGAAATTTGAACCCGGAGCAAACACTGAGCTCGAATATAATGTATTTTCTTCCAAATGACTCATTTGTCACAGATAACGGTGCTCGGTTTCGATAAGGTGTTAATATTTGCGATTCCGTGTCAAAATCGCGGCAAAGTCCACAAAGAACATGGTCAGCGACCAGCACGGTGTCGACTATTTGGAAAGCGAAACTGTAAGCGAGAAAGGGCGATGACCGCTCAGAAATTGGTCAAAATTTCAACGAGAAAGCGACAGGGAACAATAAAACCGCGAGACCGCATCAAAAGGCCGCGTTTATTGATCCTCGAATCAATATTTATTCAGGTGTTGTACCAAAGCTGGCCACAGTCGTGCAGCTTTTGGCAATTTCGTCCAAATATTGCCCCGTTACGTACGAAACTCGACAAACAGAGCGTTCATAGTTTCCGTTTAACAATTTCTCGAGTTTCATAGTTAACGATCCGCCGGCCAGTTTCAGCGACAGCGACAGAATTACGATCGAAACTCTACAAATCAAAGCGAACGGACGTTAATCGAACGGATCTCACCTGTAAGACTATCCGCTCGTACGTTCCACGATGGAAGTTATCGCTTTTACGCTTAATTATGAAATTAATTGCCATCGTGTTCCCGTATCTCGACCAACAGAGCATGATTATCATCGATTCGAGGAACGATTACGTTATCTCTCTTTCACCCTTTTCCTCTTTTTTCCCCGCTTCTATCTCGTTCGAGCGGCGAGGTAAATTCCTCGTGGTATCCACTTTCCAACACGGAGAATCTCTTAATCTTTCTTCTAACGGTTGTACGATTCCTCGTCGTCTTCTCTCCGTCCGACGATAATCTATAACCGTAAGTTCCACTGGTAATAGCCCGGTCTCTGTTCGTCACGGAAGCGTGTTTTCCCACCCTCTTTGTCTCCCTTCGCGGCTCGCCGATGATAAACGAACTTTAAATCAGTCGCACAGTATTAGCGGTACTGTAGGTCTGGGTTACCTATAAACGGCGGTCAGAAGGTTTTCCGAGGTCGGCGCAGCCGGGACCCAGTAACGTGGGAAGTCTTCGAGCGCACCGATAATTAAATGTCCCGGTCCGCCACGAGGTTTATGCCATTCAATTAGCGATAATTGGCAAATTATATATCCCCGTTGGCCGTTTTTCGATCGTCTCCGTTGTGCGCTTACGATCGTAATAATTGAACGGCTCATCAATGATCGTTTTCCATCGAATTCGCGTCTCAGCCCACCGTGAAACGATCCTTCGTTATATTTATTTCTTCGATTGACCCTCTTCGGCTACAGGGAACAGCATCGATTCGTTATTGGACACAGCAACATCGTGCTGAGGAAACACTACCCCTCCTTGGTACCATTCGAAACCAGAAAATATTTAAAAAATAGAATCAGAATATTGTCAACCGTTGTGTTAAACTAAACGCGAGGAAATTACACAAACTGGATTAATTAATTAAGCAAATATCCCTCGATTACAGAGTCCCCAAAAATCATCCTCGAGACTGATCTGACTCGATCGCAATTTCGAATTTCCCTGAGGTACAATCATCCCCTGTACAATAAAGGAACGGAAAGCTGGTCTCGTTAACGTTAATCCCATTAACCTTGCGTCTCGGTCTAATTGCCGGTCGACGGCCACTGAATGTCCTGCAAGGACCTTCCACGACCTCTCGACGAAAAGCTGGGAATATCGTTCCGAGTTGAGTCTAGCCTAATGGCGGCTTTGTTAGCCGATGGTCGGCGATCACGCAATTGCACCGTTTCCACGAGAAAGCCCCCAGGAACCGTTCGCGTCGGTGGTTCGCTGTTGCGATGAAAGTTCCCTCAGGAAGGGAAACTTTTTTAATTAAGATGGTGCGCGTTAGTAACACGGTCGTTTTCTTCTTTTTACCCTGGAATTTTAACTTTCGGATAGCTCTTTGATCGTACGATTCGGGGTTCCAATTTAATTCGAAATTCATTTTCATTCCATTTCCTTGGAAAATCATTCATTAATTCATATTTGAATATTTCTATCATGATTAATAATTCTGCTCATACGTGGAAACATCGAAGCGAAATTCAATGACTCAATCGAGCCAGCACAGGCACCGAGTGAAATTAATTGCGGGCGTTAATCGAATTAATTGCTCTCTAATTTCGCGAAACATCTCAGCCACGATCTGCCCCCGCCTATCTGGCCACGAGATCTCGTGGATGATCGCGCCGCCACGTGGAAACGCTTTCGAACCGGGGCCGTGTTTAATTAAAAGTCGAAAAACACGAGATAATTGGTCGGGGGCAAGGTGAAATCGGAGCCTAGCTTCCACGAAAGCACGTGGTCTGGGGTAGGGAGGGAGGCGGTTCGTGAAAGGGTTCTCAGCACGATATAGACGGGGAATAGAATCCTCGGAAAGGAGACTCAATGACCCGTGGACATCCTGTCTTTTGTAGGCTGTTTCGTGGAAACGATAAACCGTGGTAGAGGGAGAACGATGTCGCCACCACGGCAGGAAATGCCTGTTGGATTCTACCTATAAGGCGTTATGACACTACGAGGCAATCCTCGTCGCTTATTTGCATCCGTTCGCCAGCGACAATGGTATCAGCGCGAGGACACCAGCCTCGGACGCGATTCCACGGCCGAATGGAGCATTGGCCTTTTGTTTGTTAATAAATCACGGTGTCCATCGTATGATAATATCCCGAGGAAAGAGAAACATTGCGCGGATGGCGATTTGAACCCGGATCCACGGGGACGGTACACCCCAACCTCTCACCGTACAAATTACTTTATTATCAAATCATTTAACATTGAATTGTTTATCAACGACACTGGTGCGAATAAACTTCCCTGTAGCTAAATTACAGTTACAAAAATCGTCGAACAAACGAGCATAATGGAAGTGGAGGTCTATTGTAAATATCTAGCTAGTGTAACTCACCCTACACCCACGATTCCCCTCGGCGAAGCGCAGCGCAGTTGACTTTATTCAAGCAACGAAGTCCATGAATTTTTCATAAGTGGCCGTATAGTAGCGCGATTCGAATCGTTCATATTTCTTCGGGAACGACTATCGCCGCTACCGCGCGGAGGCTGCAGGCCTCGAGCCGAGAGGGCTCTATCACCAGGGAAAATCTTCAGATCGAGGGGGGGAGGGAAAAGAGCTGGAAATGTTCGTTATGCAACGGAGCGGAGTCGCCGTCACGGCGGGAGTTCCACGACGTTGCGAAAACAGCGATACACAGCCTCGGCAACAATAAGGGAACGCGCGCGTCGGCCCGGGTAGAGCACAATGGCTAGATAAGGGACGGGGGAAGGAAGGAGGGGGGAGGAGAGGGCAGCTTTTATAAAAGGCATACACCTAGACCTTACCGCGAGGCTGATATGCACGCGTGCGCTTATAAACGCGAAAGGCGGCGAAACAACGGGATGAATACGAGCATCGGGGGGACCGGCTTCTCTCTTGCCGCGAAGGAAAAGCGTTCGCCTTCATTGGCTATGCCCGGCGCATCTCTTTATCTGATGAAAAGAAGCCGCCTCCCGGGGACTTTTGCCCCGGTGCAACGTCTCCGGGTACCGAGAGCTCGTTCGTGAGTCACCGCGAGCCTTAAATTCCTATCCCCCTGTTTCTAAACACGCTTTCGACAACAGGCCACGCGATTAATCACCGCGCGCCTCGATTAGGCTGATTGGGAGGAAGTTGATTAGTCAGGAAATTAAAATGGAATTGCGTTTGTAGGAGGCACGGCGAAAAAATATGTATTCCAAAGCGTGAGCGCCGTACGTCGCCGACTCTCCGGAAAAACCCTTCGCGCCTGAGTCTGTTTCATCAGTTTATTGGATCGGTAATGATCGAAGCGTTGCCTCACCGCTAACGTTGCAATATTCTCACTTTTTCTCAGATTAAGAAACTAAATGTTGCCAAAGCGAACGACGTCGCTCATTACGGTATCGTTCATCGACGGGCATTACCGGGGCAAGGTTTCCTGTTCAACGTCCACTCTTATATCAATCATTCGTCAGGTGCTTAGACACCTTCAATTAATTTCAATCGATCGTATCCGCGCCGCTCGCGGTGCATAAATCTCCCGGCCAGATGAAACCGATACAAGGCTCTCCGCAAGGATCCCTTCGATCCTTGCTGTTCGTTCATCTTTGGCTCTTTGGTCCTCGGCGTCGCGCGACCATCAATCTTGCCAGGAAATTTTCGTAAATCCATTCTTCTGTGTTTTAAAAATATTCAGAAACGATTCTCTTGTTTTCAACGGGTAATCGATCCATCGAGAGTGGGTTATTACGGGCGCAAACTGTGAAATAGGCCGTTCGCGCTAACGATCCCTCTAATAGCCCGCGAAATCGGCGTATTTCCTATCATTACGCGATGAACGCGCGCCTCGATGCCGGCCAGCACGCGCTCGCGAGCTCCCGGAGGCTTATTACCTTCGAATCCCGGCCGCGAACAAAGGCATCGCTCGCGTTATTCATCGAGCCGCGTCGTAAACGGATTTTTCCACGGCGTCGCGAAACGTGCCGCGACCATCGACGATCGATGGATCTTACGCGGCTCGAAAGCAATGAAAAGTCGCGATTTTTCTCGTCGACCAGCCGGGTCGTCCTTTGTGAAACTCGAGGACGCCGCGAGCGAGAAGGGGCTCTTTGTTTCTTTGACGAGGATATCTACGTAATTTCCTCTCGTACTCTCGTCCCTTGTATAATTACGCCGACACTCTCCGTATGCTTAAGGAGAGGACAACTTTTCGACCGCAATTCGCTTTTTGCCGAGACACGTAATGCGCTCGAGAAAACGAGACGATTCAGGATACATTAAAACTTGGACGAAATTACACGTTTCCCCGGTTACTCGGAAGGACCAGCCGAAGAAATTCTACTGTCTCCAGAAAGTTACTCAACGGACCCGTAAAAGAGAAAAATAAAGCGTTTTCTTTTTAATTCAAGGATTCCTGCGACAGTTTTCACAAAGAGAAAAGCTCGTCAAATTTTGTTTTCACACAAAAATAATTGACTGGAATGTAAAATAAAGCATCGTTGCGGACGGACACAACACGCTTTCCCACACACGCCCGCGATTTCGTACGTGGCGCTCTGGTCCAGAGGGAGGAACCGGTGTTACGGCAATTAATTCGTGCCCGATCGGTCCGCCTCTGATCCTTCCTCGTCTTCTCCCCTTCTTTCGTCCTTCCCTCGTCATTTCGCCTCCCTCGCGACTCTGCCGGTACGGTGCACGAGCTATTTCCGTGAACCAAATACGGCGCTCGACCGAAGACGAGCTTATACGTCGAGGGCAAGCCTGTAGGACGAAGGTGGTTGTTCGTTCGATCGAAGTGGAACGCGTAATAACGGAATGCGGAGAGCTGATCCGCTTTGAGCTCTTCTTGCCACGTCCCTGCTACGTGTTGACTTCTTTTTTGCTTGCTTGCTTCCGTCAATTTTGTGCGTGGGAGTTTTTTCGCACCTGCTTTGGATGTAGAGTCATCGATTAATTTAATCCCCGCAGGAGTCAGCTCGAATCCATGACATTTTTAAGCAACTGGTAGAAAATTTGAGAAATCGATTCGTGCGTCCTCAACTTTTTCTTTCTACGATCTTCGAGCACGGCGCACACCCTGTGGGAACAATTAAACAATTGTCAGGATCGACCCACTTCCCGGGCCAGGAATCCGGCGTCCTTCCTTGCGGCTGTCGAACAACGCGGGCCACTGTTCGCGAAAAAAAGAAAAGGATACTCGGACGTACGATCTCCTCGATCAAGATCGAACTTGGTCTTATATGGAGAGGCGTTTCGCCGTAAAAGCCACGGCGTTGTCGAGCAGCACGCGCACCAACGGCCTCCCCTATTCGTTTCCTCGCGATACATCGTCCTCGAGGAGGTCGCGGCGAGGAATCCAGCCTTATCAAGATCCTTTTCTCGTTTAATGATCCGCTTCTCACGGCCAGCGAACCGACTAGAATATTGTTACCCGCTTCCAAAAGTGATCGTCAACTTTTCAATCGGATCGAGCCGATCAATTACGCTCTAAGTACCGAGCGTTTAAGTTCGAAAAAGGAAGCTGTTGCGAATTTTTCTGAATCTCGTCCCAAGGCTCGGTATCGTCTTCTAATGAGCACCGATTACATCACAATCGTCCCCGTAACGCGTGATTCGGCTGAATTCCAGTTTCCAGGATCCCAAGACTCCGGTTTTCACGTGTTTCCGGTTGACACGGAGCCGTCACGTGTGTCGCACGTACGCTCGTGTCAAGCCGCGTGTCGGTTACACACGATGCACGTGGTGCACGTTGATTACACGTTTAATTAGCATAATACAATGAGCCATTGTAAATAGCACGGTTCTGCTCGGCCATTAACCACCATGGGACGGTTAACCACGCGATGATTGTTCGAAACAATGAGAGACAGGCTACGCGGATTCCTATTAATTCCCCAATTCCGGGAACGTTTTGCATAATTTTTCTTCCTCGAATTCGAAGTTTTACGCGTAACTGTAAATTTCATCTTTTGTTTCCCCGTTACATTCATTTTTCTAAACAAACATTCTCAGGAAACTCGATGCTTGTTTCGCAAGATAACTGTTTTCCTTTCCCGCGAGGACCTTATCCGCGATAATATTCGATATTTAAAATAATGCTTTTCAATTATTCGACGAGGTGTATTAAATTCGCGATGCGGATTATCGATGACCCCCGACGGCGCTCGACGGCGTCAAATGGAATTTCCTTTTATCGCGGCTGAAATCCTCCTCCAGCAACACCTTGTACCTTACGTAACAGCTCATAATATAACAGCTGATACCAGATAGTCGTCGATAGAATCTTGAAATCCCGAAGATTTCAACGATACGGTTCAACGGCTTCGTCGATTCCGCCTGTCTTTACGATGCCCGATCGAATCGCCGCGAAATTCACAGGACGTTCGAGCGCGAGGGAACGTCCCAGACTTTTTCCACGGCGGGACCTGTTCTCGCGGAGCCGCGCTGTCTGTCGCGAGTCCGCGAGGGATCGCGAAACCCGATCCTCCTTCCGCGATCCACCGCCGTAACCGACCGATTCCCACAACGTTTATCGACGCCGCGATGTCCCATTATCGATTATGCTCGTGTTCACGCTTCCCCCGCGAGCGTCCCCGAGAAAATCACCGCGATAAACCTCTAAAAGGTGTCATGGTTAATCATGCTCGTGGCGTTGCCTTTTTAAGCGTCGCGTTATGAATGGTCGGAACGCGTCAATCAGGGGGGGCAATACTCTGTTCACTTTACTCGAGTTTGGTATTTGTGGAGGCAGTTGTTTCCGTCTTCTTAAAAATCGAGCCTCGAAATACCTACCTCCTTAAGTGGCAAGGCATTTAATTGAAATCTGTGCCACTTAGAGAGGTAACGTTCGCTTTGGTGTTCACCGCGGTTGAATCGGTGTACAGGAAGCAGGGGACTGGAGCATTCGAGCACACGGCTCCCCGCAAACGAGGTCGAACATCGGCTCTCGAGGTCGTCGGGGATGCCAGAAACGAGGTTACCCGGAGGCCGGTGCTCCTGTGCCCGTGGAAAAGCCTGGATCCGTGATCGAGGGAACCCGACCGGACGATCGATCTGCCACTCCGCCGTGCGACGAGGATTCCGATTCGAGACGACGGCGAACCGACCAGCCGTGCAATTTTCGTGGTGAAAGTATCGACGGGCACAGGGAGCCCTTTGTTCGGGTGCCCGGTGTCGAATCGGGGAGGATTGTGCAACCTCTACGCTCGTTAGCTTCTAATTGTCAATATTTTAACGCAAATGTTGCTACGACGATTCTTAGGGGATATTTATTCTTCTTTGCAATTATTTAACTGGTTTAAAATTGGACGTATTTACCGATTTCGAAGATATACTTACCTCGTGCGCTTGGTCCTCGATGCTCCGCAGAACGGCGAGGTTGCGGATGGTCGCTCGCCGCGACTCGAACGACGATTCCAACCTGGTGGCGGCGTTCCCGACCTCCTCGACCAATCTCCGTGCCCGTTTCACCGCCAATCTGGAAAGATGAAAAGGAAGCGCCATGATCGCGACGCACCGTTAGGAATTCGCGAACCGGGCTTATCGCTAACGAAACATCGGGCGCTATCGTCCACGAGCTGCGATCACGAACGAAACCGCCTACCGGCGTCAGGTGGACCTTATCTCAGGCGTCCGAACGTCCCCGCGCCAGGAATATTCATTTTCGTGAACTATTTCGCGGGAGAGATCGCCGTCCCGTCGATAATTAAAGTGAAACGCGCGTGCAAAACGGGAATGGACGACAATAAGTCTCAATAATCTATCGATCGATGACTCGCGCGATTCGCTCGCGGATATCGCGCTTTCTAGCGAACGGAGAGCTAACCTAATGTACTCGAGGTGCAACAATGGCGTCGCGCGTTCCTCCAACAAGGAGATCGCCTCCTCGGCGTCTCTGGACGTTCTTCTTAACGTGGGGTCGGTCAGCAGACGACCGAGAGGAGTCAAAGCACCGGACAGGCTGCTGCATTCCTTCAGCTCGGACATCTCCAACGCCAGCCTGCGACCCGCTGCCTGCCATTCTGTCATCAGACTGTCGAATTCCTGCGAAAAAGCAATATTGCATCGGGGTTAATTAGGTGGAGCGTCGGGGGACTAATCGATCCCAGAAAACGAGACCAGGTGTCAACTTTTTCAATTCTGAGAGAGAGGGGAGAAAGATTGCTACTTAATAACTTAAGCTATCAAAGAATTGTGATCAGAGGATATTGGATTTCAAGTAACATCAAAACGACACGGTATCAAACATATCTACCATCAAATGATACATCATCACGTACGACGATCGAGCTTCTGAAAACGAACGGACGAGCTGTTAAGTAGGCGAAATGCCGGCAATAAAATCACAGACGTACGAGTGAGAAGAATGACAAGCGATGGAGACTTTTAAGCGGCGATAAGCATTAGCTATTGACACCCGTACTCAGAATGCAGAACAGGCACACCCAGCCATTAGTCCGTCCCGATTTGTTCGCACGTTACGGTGCATTCTTGATCGATCAAAAATTCCAATCGCATGGAATCATTCGCATGCAAATATAGAACTTGCTTTTACGATGACTGGTGGATTCTGTCGGCCTGTCAACAGACTACTAATCAAAGGTCGTTTCACTTACACCGCTGCCTCGGTGCACTGGAAATAGCAGTGTCCAACATGACGTATCGTATGTGGATTATCCGGGACTCTGAGGGTTTATTTTTAACCCACTATTTTGTATTGCCGTGGAAATTACTTTCCTTTTTGAAAACTCTAATTCTAATTATAATTATAATATGAAGTTTTTTTACAGAGCCAAACCGTATTTGAATTTTTCAAATTGTTGACTGGCACGCTAAACGCTACAAACTGAGGCTAAACGTTGCACATTTATCATAGACGAGCGAGGGAATAAAGCGTGCAATAGCTGGCAAGGTGAATCGAACGTTCAATCGACGTCTTAATTTCGTGAAATCATGATAGATCGATCGATCGAGAGATCAACTATCGCCCTAGGCAACCCGCTCGCTGACTTCCTCGGTATCGTTGTCAAAACGATTCGACGATCGCTATAACTCAAACTTTATCTGTGATGACTGGCGATCGTTTATAATACATCGACGAACGTACAGCCGATTTCTGCGGACATTGACTTCCAAGGAGATTCGTAGGTACATCCGCGAGATTCTAACGGGATGATGTATGGTACGGGACAATTAGAAAAATCAATTAGTCCCCAGGAAATGGAGAGTCATTTATTATCTCCTTTTGCTTTTTTGTTTCGAGTCCCGTGTAATTAAGATGTTGAACATCCATTTTGCTACTTCCTATCGTGTATAAAATGTAATTAGTCGAATGATCAATCAACACGTAGCTTACATTGAACATCTTAATACGAAACTTGACTATTTTCAATTTAGAAGATTTTAACATTTTCTCACGCAAATCTACCTGAAGTGACAATAATTGGATGCTGAACTCGAAAAAGAAGATTCCAACACCCGGATATCAAACGAGCAGAGACATTTAAAAGAATAAAAAAAAGGAGATGATCCCCATTCAAACAACTTGACAATCAAGAACGAGACTCGCGCGACGTCTTTCGCCCTACAATCTGTCCGAAAGCTTCGCGAAGCTGGTTGGTATCGTCCCCCGGTGAAACCGGAGCGTATTCACGGGACGACATCAATTACCCCGTGGCGCGGGGTACCCTCGATTCACGTCAAAACACTCGATCCTTTCGCCATCAACGATCAACGAAGCGACCACGGTTTTTGGCCGCCGTTAAACGCGCCGCATAATTCGAAGTCATGTCTGTCGGGGGCTTGGAAAAAAATTGCGAGGACCGTGACGAATTGCGATCGCGATACCAACGACGAGGCCCGACCGCGCGTACACACGTCGCGGCTTCTTCTTCTTCTTCTTCGTCTTCTTCGCTTCTTTTTTCTTTCTTTCCTTTTTTCTTTTTCTTTTTTAACGGGACCCATTAAAACGCCATTACGCGCGGGGTACCCGTGGGTTGAGAGCCACGGATAAATTGGTAACATCGGTCAGTGCCATCGTCGTCGGTTATACGCTCGCCGACAATAATTGCGGGCGCGATTCGAAAGGCAGCAGCCCGGCCGAGCGGCGAACACCGGCACAATTATTCCGCTCGTAACAGCCAACGCTCATTTTTCATCGAACCTGCCGAATCACCGTCGTGACATTCGGTCAAACCGTGGGGCGACGACCAAAAAATTCCTCGTACGCGGTCTTGCGGTGTCTCGCACCCAAGGTGCGATCGTTTTCGCCAGCAATTTGTCTGCGGCTCTCACGTGAAATCGCTCGCTCGCCGGTCGCTGGAAATGCTCGTTAAAACCCCTCGTACTTTCGACAGAAATCACTATAATCACCTCAGAGTTTGCGCGCACCCTTAATAAATAGGTGTTTGCACTCTTGACAGGTGAATAGAAAAATATTTGGACAATTTTTGATTTGTGATTTATTTCCTTTTGCGAGGTATTGATCTTGCAGGATCAGGAGAAAATTAAATTGGGAAAATTTCTTCTTAATTAATTTAATTTAGTTTACCTTATAAAATGCGATCCATTGCGCCTGGTCGTGGCTCTCCCGTCTGGGAACGCGATCCCTCAAAGCGTACTCGTCCACCGTGATGGTCTGATAACAAAATTAAGAAACCCTTAATGAAGAAAACCCTTTTCACGGCCACTTCGCATTTCTTCGAGGCGAAAGGAACGACTTCGTTTCGTAAAACCCACTCCAGATGAAAACACGTCTTAGTGAATGAATTGTTCGCTTACCTCGATGCGACTCAAAGGTAACTGAGATTCTGTCGAGTGTTCAGTCGCGGAACTCTGCAACAACAACACCTGGGAAACGTTCACTCGTCCCTGAAAGTGGAACAAATTTTATCAGCAATTATTACACTGTTTTTTAATTATCGTTTCCTGAAGAGCAATCGATGTACCTGTACGAGGGACAGGACGTTGTCCAGGAACTCCAGGCACTCGGGAGCGGGTCCTCGAACCAGCAGGATGAAACCGTTCTTCGTGCTGTCCGAGCTGAAAGCACAGAAATTTCGGCTGAATTAAAATCGATCGGTCAGCTGTGAATAAACGGAAGATTAATCATCGAAACGTTCGAGTTCAGTTTCTGTTCCCCGGTCGTGTTCAAGGTGTAAAACGAGTCGCGTCGACACGCTCGCGAAAGCGTGTAATCCGCTCGCGGGTTCACGTTGCCCCCTCGAAAGCGTTAAATCGTTTCGCTTCGACCTTCCCCGACCGGTAATTGAATCACGCTCGCGGGATGAGTTTCTGGGGCGTTTTATCGTCATTAATGATCCTGAAGTTGATCATTATTTAACATAATTTTGACAAAACTTACTTTGTAATTAATTATGAGTAAAATTACTTATTTGTAATTTTAATCATAATTTAAAAAAAATCTTAGTAGCTAAAGGGTTAATGTCAAGGTTACCAATTTGAACAATAAGGTTTTTGGCGCAAAATAACATCGAGTGGAAGAAAATCGTCTGGTGATTTTGCATTGAGACCCGACACGTGGGTGGTTCGCGTAATTGTGCAGCGTTTCTCACGCGGCTCCAGTGGCACCCTTCCCCTCCGTGCTCCCCGCCAACCCCCTTTTCATACGTACAGCAATCATGCTTCCACTTCACAGTGGCGTATCCACCGTTCACAATGCCCCTCATTGTGCTCGCGATCGCTTTAATCCGCTTCGAGGCCCGTTCTGGCGTGGCCAGGCCTCTTTTCATACCCGCCACACGATTGACAAACGAAAATGCAGCCGCGTATTTTTGTTTCCGTACCGTGGGCATTCGCGTTTGTTCCCTTCAGACATGTCGAGACTGTATTGAATAACGATAATAATCACAGTTTCTTAGAGGACACAAGTGTGTCTTGTACACCCGGGTCTCGACCAGGGTCAATGAAGACCGAACGCACAATGGCCATTATTGAATGGTTTAAATCAATTAATTCAAACGGTCCCATAAGATACTCTGGAACGTTCAATGATGCCATTAAGGATCGAGAGTATTAGATGGAGATGTTGGCAAAAGATTTGCAGTTCACACGGTACGTGGGTTAAAGGCCCCTTATAATTTAATCTCAATTATAAATCCATGGGTCTGAATTGTGATCGACTCACGCTCAGATTGAATTTAAACCCTTAACAATTATAGTTGATGCAGCGAAGAATTTTCTTTACGACGTTTCAACATTGATATAATAAATATTTGCCACCTCGGGTGTTAACAGGAAAATGGTACGGCAAGGGGTTAACAAGATTCTTAGAAATTCTAAACATAGAAATAACTCGTGGTTCCAAGCGACCGCCGGAGTCGGTGTCAATTAACCCGAGGACGGTGGCCGTCGAACGGTTCCGCCATAACCGTGACACGTGGATTTACAATTCGATCGTAACTGTCCACCGTGTCGGACATTCTCTACGCCACTGCCCACTCTCCGGCCAGGAAACTCATGCATTAGCGGCATTGTGAAGCTAGAGAAGCTCGTGGAAGCATCGTGTTCGGTATCGCGACAGCACGTCCCCTTGTGTATACCTAAAACCGCCAGCCACGACCTGGGTGGGCAAAAGGTTGTCGAGCAAAGACCCCGTCACGACCCGTCGTTCCTCGAACCTCTACGACGATGTAACTCTCCCGTAGGTTACACTTTGACCGAACACGTGAGAGAATATTCGACGACGAATCTGTTCGATGCATCAGCGATCATTGCTTTTTTTTACATATATGAAATTCGAAAGAGAAGGGTTGAGATGCTCCAGTTTGCGATCGTCGAGTATCGAACACTTTCACTGGGGCAAATGTTGGGACCAGAATATCAAACGATGGAATTCGTTCTATGGACAGCTGCGAAGATTAATACAGGATGATGCGGAAGGTTTGCTCGACCTTTCCACGTCCATTTATCCAGCGACTGCATCCAGAATGGGAGCTGCTCTTCAAGAAGCTCGAGGAAAGTATCTTAATATTTGTATTAACTAGCTTTTATTATTTACGTTCAATCCCTTATATTATTTCCAATTTAGAAATTGGAGAATAATGTGAGCCATTGTTAAGATTTTCCTATCCACTATTAGAACTTTTATACTTCTAATAAAAAGATTGTAAAATAGCTGGGTATTTTCCAGCAAACATCCTATCAAACACGTTCTTCAATTAAGATTAGCGTGTAAGTATCGAAGTGTGGGTAAAAAGCGCATATTTCAGACGCACGGTCAGGACTTTCCAGTATATCTCTTATGTACAATCTTACAATACGATTGATGCTAATCAATCTAAGAGGATAATGCAAAAACACGACGGTGTACCGCAACGGCTCGAAACGTACACTCACGTTCTCCGTTACATTATTGGCTATTTCCATCGTCCCATTTTATCGGGTAATTTGGAATGTTAAATTGCCTCGACGAAGCGAACGACGATTATCCGAGGCATGCGTACGAAGACGGTTTCTCTGCGTTTCTGCTGTTCCACTTTTTTTCCCGTCCCTCCCGTTCCCCGTTTAACTGCCATTAAAGCCGTCACACTCGACACGCCGCATCGTTAGAGAGCTGTTAACTTTATTAGAATGTTATTAAGCATACGGGCCGTACGTTTCGCAGCTTCCCACGCGAAATACACCGGCGAGTTTCGACAAACGGGTCGATCGGGACCCGGGTCACGCGGGGATATGTTAATAGAGCCGCGGGGAAGAAGCTCCAGCCTTCGCAGCAACAATCGAGGGAAGTACGATGTCGCGCACCTCCAGGCCGCTATTCATGCCAATAATTAAACTTATAATTGCGATATTGCCATTGAACGTATGCAAATTAGGCTCTTCTTCGCGGAGGAGAGAAATTTGCCGGCGATGCTGGCCAGACAATGGTCTATTTGCATGAAAAGAAACCTCTTGTCTTTGTAAACCGTGAAAAAGGCTTTTTTTGTTGACGAAATATAAATTATTGAATCGTTTTACGGCACAATATTTCGAATAATAAAATATTAAATTTATGTCGATGCTGAAATTCAAATGTCCAGATTTCTAAATTTAGCCCAAGTCTGAGTTTGCAATTTTAATAATAGCTCGAGATAATAAATTCAGAGTCGAGATTTCTAAATTCGTAAGTTTAACTTACAGAGTTAATAAATTTGTAATTATTTTACGACAGTCTGAAAGGTTGGTATAAATTTTCCAGTCGAAATATTCGAATGGCACGCAACTTTTTAATATTCCCGCGCGCCTCAAGGATACCACGGCAGCTGCACGGAGCGCTGTCCGATTCTATTAAGGCATCTACGAATTCAGTGGCGAGATTTGTATGCTGATCAGCCGCAACGGGTATGCTAAGTGCAACGTTTCGCTCGACGGTCGTGTCAACGGCGCATGAATGCCGTCTTATCGGAATTTTAAATGAGCAATTCGAACGACAGGTTGCATAAGCGGTGTCCTTATCAAAAGCTGAATTACCTCCGTGAAACGATAATCACGGTACCAGTCAAACTTATAAACCTTATGCAAACGAACGTTTTCTGCCCCGCATAAATCCGACGTTTAATTGCCTCGAATTTCAAAATTAAAAAACCCCTTTAACACAAAAATTACTTATCGGCTCGAGAGAAAAAAGGATCGAACGATCTTAGAATTGGCGAAAGAGATCACGGACAGAATCAGTTTCGGATCAAAAGCGCCCACGCAGAGCGGACCGAGAGCAAACTAGCATTCACCGCGGAATCACTTCCGTCCCGGGGCGAGGCAACGAAAAAAGAAATCCGGTATCGTTAAATCTCCCAGTAACGAGGGGGGTGTGCTTAACAATCGTGCCGCGCCGATGCAAGAATGAAGCTTAAACGAGGGAAAGAGGATGAAGACGGGACGAAGGAGGAAGAAGAGGCATAGAACGGGAAAACGGGCTGAACAAGGAGGAGGGAGAGAGAGATGGCCCGAGAATCAGATACGATCTCGGAAGTGGGTCGACAAACTGCAGTTCCAGATCTTCGTCCCGCAGGGAAAAGCGAGATCGCAACGAGGGGGACGTTTCGAAACGAAACCCGTTAACCGTTACCGTCGAACACGAGAGGGTGGCTGAGAGAGGCGGCACGATCACGATGCAACAGCCAGGAGGGGGGAGGGTAAAAAGGATTGATGCACGTCCATAACTCATACAGAAATGCGGTCAGGTGCACAACTGGATCAACCAAGAGATCCACCGTGGATCCTATCGTCCTACGATCTTCCTCCTCGTGACTCCCTCCTGAGCCGGCGAGCCGAGCGTGTTAACGCTGACACGCCGACGTTCAACCTACGGCTCGTCATAACACATGGTCCGCGCGTATTTTCGATGCAAATGAGTCGAAAAGTTAACAGGTTCTCGATCTGATTTTTATTCAGATATTTATTATTCATTTCTTTTCTTTTGGTTTAGTATCTGGTGTTTCGATAGGACTCGTGGGCGATGGAAATTTCTGCACACTCCTAATATTATAACTATTAACTATTTTGAAGTTAGGATTGCCATAAATTGTCCCCACAATAGGATATCGTTCGAATGCACTCACAAAGAGTGCAGCCAACTTCGATACGATCCATTTGCAAATGCCCACGTACGGTATAAGGCGAGATACATTTGACCAAATCCAGGGAGATCTATTCGTCAGCGAATGACATAAATCGCTTGGACAATTTACAAAGGGCGTGCGATATCCAGCTCCCGCTAAAATCTGGCCACAAAAGCCAAGTCGGTTTATCGGGCGTTCGCGATCGTTCACCATAATTCGCGCCCCATTGTCTCCCGATCGATCGATCGAATCGGGTATCGCCGATGCGTGCGTTGCAAAACCGGAACTTTCGCCATTTCACCTTCGTTTCGTCGCGAAATCGAAGCCGTGCAAACCGTCGATTTTTCCCCCCCCCCCCCGGTCGACAGGTTCGAACCGGATCCAGGAAGCCGGCCGGGTTCGAAGTGAAAATGACCGACCTTGGACTAATAAATCTCGACGGACGGTAATTAAGGGAAGCGCGACGTTCCTCGTATCGGGCAAGATATGAAACATAGTACCGCCGTTGGTTATCGATCAGCTGGTTCCCGTTATCCGACCAACGCTTTCTTCCGTCACGGGAAGTCCGTATCAAGTGAAATTATCATAATAACAACGTGGAATGATTGTGTAATAAATGGCTCCAAGTATCCGGTTGACAATAAATATTATTAAATCATACCAGAGGCTTGCACCGATTTGTATTCGAGAAAAGGAAGTCGCGAAAGTGTTTAGTGCCGCGTGAATGAAAAATCGACAGAATACGTTTAATATATTTTCAAATTTGACGCTTTCCACCCTGTCTGCTCTAATTAATCGTCTTTCATCGCGATATATCGAAATCGTCGAAGAAATTGAACGGCGTTCGACGTGCAACGTTGACTGACAAATTGTCGAAAGTATCCTCCTGATGCATGAAGTTCGACGAGTCTTAATCAATTTATACGTTCTCGAAGGGGAAAGCTTTCAACGATCCATCATCATCTTACGTCTAGGAAGAAACTTCCACGCGCGTTGAGACAATACCGTGCTCGATCCTTGACGAATATAGACGTAATGTTGATTAAACGTAACCCACTTGCACGGCTCGAGGCTGATTAAAAAAATGAGCTTTCTTGTCGAACGAAACGTGCATCGACAGATTGGACTTTGTACGCGTCAGGCCGGGAGGAGGGGGGGAAACTTTCGACGATTCATCATTTCCGGTTCATCAATCACCGTTTATCAGAGGAATTTAACTCGACTCGATGATTCGAGATTGTCAGGGAAAATTATCGGATCGATTTTACAAAATAAATTTGATGGGTGAGAAAATTGATCTTAATTTTTCAAACTTTCCACGTGATGTATGATAGGTCGTATCATGCCGATAGGGTCAAAATAAATATCCTGTGAAATTTCTTCGTCGATCGAAATCTTCAATTACTAAACTGAATCCAATACTTATTCTTGCTTTATAAAACCAAACACCGATAGTTAAACAATCGTTACGCTTCTAAATAGCAAAAAAAAAAAGAAACGAGAAAATACTCAAAGACACGGCACTGAAAAGTGTGTGAAAATTCCGAGGTCATCCGCGTCCGCGGTTCTTTCGCGCTTTCCCACCATGCGGTTACGAAAAAAATCAAGAAGTCGCGGAAGGAAAAATGTTAATGAATCCCGCGTAACCGGTACGCTGACTTATGGCGATCGTGTTCCGAGGATCATTATGACACTGTTAGCTTTCGTCGGTGGATTCCAGCGGTGTCAGGCCGGTTGGATCCGCTTTCTTCCTCGCTACCGGAACATGCCGCGGTAATAATGAACGCGTAATGACCAGGAGGTGTCGCGACCTTCCGCGTGCCAGTTTCGAGGATCAACCGATAGGTGAAACTGTTTGCACAGTCGCGGACGATTATCACGGATCGATCGTGGGAATCGCAGAATTCCACGACCGCCAAGTCCCACTTTATTTTACCCGGCTCGCGCTGAAACTTTTGAGAATTCCCCGGCAAAAGTAACCTTTCGATGTTAATTGTGATTTCTACGAATATCTCAGACCTCCTAGGTCCCGTGATTTGAAACGTCGTCGTCCCGAGACTTTGATTCGTGACTCGTAGAATGCTCTTTTAGCGAGAAATAATACCCTGTGGATAATTATAAGCTTGCAAATGGAAGATATATAATTTCGTATTTAGCCGTGATCGAGGTCCCCTTTAAATTTCCATGAATTTGATCGAACCACGAGGAGCACTTAATCGCCCGGAATTCTGTCGGAATTTCACTCTCTCGCGGTGATTCCTTCGACGCGCCATGGGAAAAGTTCATCAAGAAACGCGAAATGTTCATATATCACATTACAAAACGTTAATTACCGCGAATAACGTTAAACACAACCGATTGGAATCCGACGTTGAGATTTCTCACCGAATCCCGTAATGTTTTCCTAGGACTTGCGATTCAAAATTTCTCTCCAGAAATACTATTAGTTTTTCTATGAAATCTCAGAGGAGAAACAGGATCTTTGCCGTTCTTTTACGGAGATCGCTCGAAGCGAGGGAAAAAGCCTGCAATTATAGCTCCGTGAATATTTACGAGTCGACAAAATTGAGCGTAGAATCCGCGAGGAGTATCGGGGTTGAATCGCGAGGCTTCTAGCTCGATTTTCCTCGAGAGGAGCCTCGAGCGGAATACCGCGGAGCGTCTTCCCTGCTTCGTCTCGCTCGTTTCGAAATCGCGGGGTTGAACGAAGCGGTTGCACGGGGCACCATAAAGCCGCACGATGAACGATACCGCGATGGTCTGCCTTGGCTATCGTACGCGATATGTTTTACGAGCGGAAGAGCATGCGAATGTGGCTGAGAGAGGTCGAAGAAGAATTTACTCCCTTCGTTTGGGGTGCGCCGGGGTCAACGGTGAATCAGACCATGTTTCCATCGAAATTCAATGTAATATCAAATTTAGGATGTGTAATTAATCTACTGACGACGTCCATCGTGAGTTAATTGGCTGCGAATGTAATGAAACTAAATTTATTTCTGAATAAACGAAAAATTTTAACTCGAGGAACCTAGAATAATTATTAATGGGCTAACGAAGATAATAATCGATCGGTGCCAAAATTGCGAGAAACGAGCGAAACGATCGTACGACTTAGGCGCGTGGAGAAGGACGGAAACAGGTGTTGCTGCCCTTTCTCCAGGTAAGAATTCTTTGGCCGAGGCACAAGTTCCCGATCGTATCGACGACGCGTTAAAACGGTGTTTTCGAAGCGTTCGAATAAAAGGCGGTAAATCATGCGCCACTTAACGCGTCGGAATAGAATTTTGAATAACGGTGGGCCCCCATTATCGCGGCATCGAGGAAAGCGTGCACGAGGAAACTGAATATATTTCGCATTACATAATACGCCTATTGTTCGGAGAAAGTGCATATTTCATTGATAAGAATCGGGCATAACGCCAATTTATTTTATCGCTATCCCCTGCCACGTACCAGTTCCCGATCCACCAACGGGGGATTCCGTGCCGATTCGACATCTGTCCTGTAATTTCCTGATCGGGAAACAGGTACTGCCTGATATTCCGTGTAATTTCACTGACGGACGATTGCTTTTTCGATTTTATCGCAACCATCCGATAGACGTAATAATGTTCCTATTAAACCAAGAAGTCGTAACGAAATAACAAAGAAATGTTTGACTACGCAGTGAAAATGAACGTCTAAGGAAAGATACATTTCAATGTTAATTACTTTTCAAATTTAACTATTTAAATTAGTACTTTACATTATTAGTCTAATCGTAGTTTCGACTGGGAGCTTAGAAAAGAAAAACTCAAGTTCTCTGTGTTTCCACGCAACATTGATCTCTAATTACCTTTAATAAAGCGTTCCCCCGAGTCTCGAGGAATGTATGCAAATCGAGCATCACGCAACGATACAAATCAGAAATCGAGCAGTTAACGAATCCAACAAATTACCATCGAACAAATTACCGTAAAGATTGAAACAGAGAGCGTACACAGACGCGAAACTTGTCTGCAGTCTGTTTGCTCCTTAGCCGTGTAGCAATTAATCGAAATGCCCGATAATGCTCGTCGTTTATCAGTGTAATTGAATTATCCGAACAAGGTAATTGACTGGCGATACCGATTTTTCAATAGCGTCCGAGCCACGATCGATTACCGGCCAGTTAAGAGAAACGTATCGCGTTAATTAATAATAACGGTGGCCGGGAGAGAGAGAGACCGCGTCTAGTCACCGCAGAAAACTCCCTAGGAAAAAAGAAGACACCGACCGCCGAGCGGAGGAAACGATACACACGAGCCGCGATTTTGCACCTCGTCTGTGATTACTGTGGGCGTTACCGGTCATGTTACGGTCGTGGAAAATTATAATTATTACGGAAACCGTGGTCGATCGGCTGTTTGTTTGTTACTCTGTTTGTTGGAAAGCTTCGCGACCAACGGCACCCTTCCCTCCGCGCTGGGGATTAATAAATCGTCGATTCCGTGCCGGTCGATTGCAGTCATTATTGCCGGCGAAGGAAAAGCGGGCATCGACTGGCCGTAATAAATCGATCGTTTCGATCGTAATGCCCGAAAGATATATTTTTCTCGATCTCGAAGCAATTGAATTCCATGTAAAGCGGGGCCAGAAGTGTGTCACGCTCCGATAACGTTTTATACGTCCTTTTAATGAGAAGCGGGTGAAAATATTCATTGGTATCGCGTAATTGACCGACGCGCCATTAAATTTCGATCGTAATATCGAGTTACTTCGATCGATTTCGTTTCTAATTTTATTCGATACCAAAGTAGAACTATCGACCATTAACAGTTACAAATAGAATACTATTTAGAAAAACTGAATACGTACCTGGGCAAACGAGCGAGGTAGAGAAGAAACGACGACACTTCCTTGACAGAAAGAGCCTCCCTTCTGGACGGTTCATCCTCGAACTCGAAAACGGGTCTGCCGTTCGCGTCCGCGTATCCTGAAACAAGATTTCCAAAATTAATCGGCCGTCTCGAGGTCGTTAACGCGTGGCGTTGACGACATGCTTCGTCCGCCGGTAAATCGAACGAGATCCACTCGCAGATAAGCTCTCTCCCCCCGGTGCGATACACGCGCGGGGAAAAAGAAACGCTCGTACGGGAGGAGCACATACGAATGGATCGTACCGCGGGTCGCATTAACGGCGTAATAAAAGTCGGTAACAACATTTGATTACAGGCCGTGATCCGATTCGACGCGGTGCCCACGAACCGCGATCGTAATCTCGCCGAGCCGGGCGTAAGTTATTAAATGATCGTCATTTAAGCGGTGCCTATCGAGCGGCGACTCAGCCAGTAGGTCATCTTCGAGCAGAATCTCTTGCGAAACCGGCAGCGTACCGATGAAAATGTAATAACGTCCCGAACACGGTCAGATCGTACGGGCCGATAACCGGCTGAAATAGGGGACATCGTAAAATCTTATTGTCTTAATCGTGACCGAAGACGCGACGCGGATCCTGCGACGCGGATCCTCCTATCGTTTCGGATCGCTCTTTCCTAACGCTCGATCGATGTTGGTTTACAATCGTCTCGTTGTTTATCGATTAGACCGTGTACAAGAGATATCATCTACGGCCAGAAAGCCGGATAAATCGTTGCCGAGCGTGTCTCGCCTCTCCGCGAGACGATCACCCTTGAATATGAGGATCGTTTCGAGGCTTTGTCGTCGTTGCTGGTAGCTCGATCGGAGATTTATATTTCAGAATTGATGATTTTATGTCGGGGACGTTTGGAACCAGGGGTGCCTTTTGCATCGAAACTGGGGACAGCTTAGTATCCTTGGTTGTTAATAAACGCATCCAGGGAATTGATTGACAAACGTATCGCGTGCACGTTGCGACACGTGCCGTTACGACAGACACGGCCACCTTGACGGTAACGAGTGCGCACGAGCACCAGCTTGGATTCCGCCCGGGGGCATGCCCGCGGCGTTAATGATAATTCATAGCGGTGTAAGTTATATGGGCGATTACGTGGTAACGCGATAATAATGCCCGATGCCAGGGGGTAAGAGGCTCGTGCACGCTCCGCGAGCTCTCCCAGGGTACAGGTGCTACGCACTCTCAGCCTTGCGACGTTACATCGACCTTCGACGATGTACTGATAAAAGAAACCCCATGTGAGGTACCCTGAGGCTTCGTTTGTTGTTCCTGTGAACTCAGGACAGGCCTTTGAATCAAGTCCCTTCTCAATTATTTGTAATTAATGAAAAAGCAAAGAAATTGCGAGCGAATTTAATTAAAAATTCTAGTACAAAACACTTGTACATCCTTTCTATGTTCCCTCAGAGGGGACAGTCGAGTAGAAAGGGTTAATATCTGCCGATTTTTGTCATTTATCGCGATTCGAACGTTTCAGGACTTCTGCGGCTACTCTCAAAGGAACGTTTCCACGGAAGCACGCGGACGGCCGCCTAAGGCTGCATAGAAAATCGGGAAGCGAGTAAGAAGAACGAGTACGGTTAATCGCGTCGTAAACATCGAATGCCGGCCCGGCGTGATTTCTCGAAGCAAGGAAATGCAAGATCACGGCTGGCGGACGCGACCCTTTTTTTAACGATCCCGCCAGCCACTCGGATTACCATAACCGATCGATTGGCGGCCTTCTACGAGCGGTTTCACCGCAAGATGAAGACGTTCGGACTAAGGATTGCCTGCAGCTCGTCGACCGGCATCGCTGTCACGAGGAGCACGATGTCCGATGGACGTTTTCACACATCCGTACACCGATCCTTCCGTGTAACAGACTCGCCGCTTTTTATCCTTGCCCCCCATCGACGTCGGGACCAGGGGGAGAGAGAAACGCTGTTGCACTTCCGGGGAAAGACGGCAAAAATTCTGATAACTGAAATACCCCCTGCGGCGAACATCGCTGATTATCACACGGATAATTTTTGTGCTGTGTTGCTTCGAATTCTTGAAATATGTATAATGAATAGTTTGCTAAATATTATTTATTACTTATGTTTTATATTGTCAAAAACAGCCTCTCAGAAGCAATCAATTTTCTGATACTGTAGCTTCTGTGAATAATATATTATCAGTATTGGGCGATGAATCTTCTTATCCGCGTCGGCACAGAGAAGAAATTCCAGGAATCCTGGAATAATCTCTTTCAGATACACAAGTAAAAACGAGCATAAATCATAGATCTTGGGGAACACGTGATCGCGAAAGCATTGAAACGCTGATATCGACGATCCACGCATGACTTCGACGACCGGCGTACGAGAAATGACTTTATCCGAACGCTTTCGTTTCCCACGAAGCATCCTCGAAAACAATATTCCCATCGAATTTCCCCTGAAATTCTTGAGCTTTCTACCCGCGTCCCAGGATCGAGTTACAATAATAACCGTTCCGATGCCGTGGACGGGCGTATATCCTGCGCGGCGGGCATTCCGCCTCTACAAATCGTCGCTCGTCCATCATCATCGCATTACCCCCTTCGATAAAGATTGAACGCGGTGCCCGCTTGGCTTTTAGCGTAAATCAAGCGTACTTACGCTCACGACGTCCTCTTCTGTTCGAGGAGGCTGGAGAACAGGGGCATGCGTTCGTATCGCGAGCATACGGCCTTCCTCGCGAGATTA
The DNA here is from genome assembly GCA_022405125.1 of Anthidium xuezhongi. Classification (NCBI taxonomy): domain Eukaryota; kingdom Metazoa; phylum Arthropoda; class Insecta; order Hymenoptera; family Megachilidae; genus Anthidium; species Anthidium xuezhongi. The sequence continues at coordinate 8,781,000 of CM039642.1, read as the reverse complement.
AAGCTCGTTTCACAGTAACGTTTATTGCGACTGGGATATAACGTGCATTACTTGTTCCAGTTTCTTAATTTATCATATACTATATCTGAGAGGGCTTTTTAGATTAGGGTATTTTATACGGACGATGTTGTGGTAGGGTTAAGTTATGTAGCTTAAACTGCATAAACACGAATAAAATAATTTTTCCTCTCGGCGACGCCATGCACCGTGCATTATTTCGTTTTGTGCCGAGCGATTATAATAGCCCTTACCGTCGAAGGGTTAAAAGGAAGAAAAAAAAAGGACTGGACGAAGCGGATAAGTAACGCGGCGAGGATCGCGAAGTAGCCGCGAGGCGTCCGTGAGAAAGATGAACGATAGTCAGATGGATACCTCAATACGCGTGCCATTAGTCATATGCGTATTCGATTTATCGCCGCCCCGTAAATCCCTGATTTCTAATTGCATGCCCGCGATACTCCCCGTGTCCGTCCAGCACGAAACCACCTTGCATTTTCCGTGCCTGTTTCCGTGGCAGCCGGCCTGCTCGTCTCGCCTTCCGATCGATTTCTATTAAAATGAAAACGTCGATGCTCCGTGAAAAGGGGCTGCAGGGCGTAGCGAAACGTGCAATTCACCGACACCTGGCTAAATTACTGGCGTCGATCCTCTAACACGCGGAGAAACTTAACTCGCGGCTCGTACAACGCGATTCCGCCTCGAATTATCAGCGACTCGTTCCTCGAACGAGCTACCAATCGCTCAATTAGTCGAAAGATTCGAAAAGTGTAAAATTGAACAATTTTGTACAAATCGTAGAAGTTACCACCCATAAGTTTGTTAACAAGATTTTCATGCGCAAAGCATACGCGTCGAGGAAATTGATTTTAATTGGAAGCAGAGTAAGAAGAAAGGCGGCCAACGATAGGGGGTACACGTGCACGTTACGGAGAGATCCGTGGAAGTTGGTCTAAACACGCTGATAAGTAAAATTATCGCGGTGCTCGCGCGAGCGTGCGGCAAGATTGACCCCGTGCCGGCTCTGTCAGCCACGACTCGGGCCCTGGATTAACACTCGTTAGCCAGCTTCGAGACGCTATAATCGCTTAATTAGTCGCTACGCCGCAACCAACACGCTTCTACCGCGGAATAATCGATTCCAGCTACGTTTCTCATGCCGAGTCGCGATGTAAATTCCCCCCGCCGATGCTAATACGGATCGGACCGAAGGATCTGCAATTACAATCCGCCGTACGACGAACAGGTAGTTCCCGACCACACTTTCCTTCGTTCACGTGTCGTTAACAAGAAAGAGCGGATCGTTCCACAATTTTTACGTGTTTTTATTAATGAACGCACTGATTGCTACGCTATCCGTGTACAAGGCGTTTATTAACCCTTTGCACTCTGGGAGAACAGAGTTACAGATACTTGTGATCTACTTACTTATATTTTTTTTCGTTAAATAAGACTTCAATTTCACATTTTAAAATATTCTAATTAACCCCTTACCCTGCAATATCGTGTTACATCCACTTAGAATTCGAAACACCTGAGATTCAGATCTAATTCCTGTATAATCTACGAAACAGAGTTACGAAGAGTCCCTCGATTATCTAAAATTGAAAGCTTTACCGGCCCGTTTCGCCTTTAATCTCCTAGGAAATTTCGCTGAACGAATTCCCTTTCCTGAAACAAGCTTCGCGACCGAAGCGTCCGGAGCGAAAGTTTGCCAGGAGTAAACAGTCTCGACCCAGAGGGATCCGATTCGCCGTATTGCATTCTTCGTTCGCCGACTCCGCGTGCAATCTCAAGGAAATTGCTCGTTTGGACGAACGCATTAAACGTTGATTAATACCCGCGAAAACATCTTATTCGCAGAAAGTCCTTTCACAAAAGGCTGGCCGTGCGTTCGTTATCCGGCGTGCTCGTCGGCTACGCGGAGAGATGTAAAAAGATACAGAGAAAAAAAGAAGAAAAAAAGTAAAAACCGCGACAACGACCTCTATTAACCTCTCGATCTTTCACCTTTCGACAGACTATCGACTTCTGCGTACCGCTCGTCGATCATGCGAGACGCGCGAAGCACGAACGGCGCCTGCTGTTTTCAGTTTCTTCGCGTTTCGAGGATCGATTAAAAATTCCCCTACAAGGTCTAACGATTCGACTAATTGGCCTGAAATTTAAACTTTGTCGACAGCTTCTTGTAAGACCGCCCCCAAAGTGTTACCCTTGCACGGGGATAATTGACAGTCTTATAATAAAAGTAAATGTTAATAGTACGGACTTTCCATTAAAATCTAATTAGCTTTCAGAGAGACCGGAAGTCACAAGTAATTAGTATACCTAACAGATAATTCGACTTAACGATATTGTTGGTTGTTAAGAAGATTTATAATGTTATTATTATTAGAGACATTAAGTGCCTTACTTATAGTTCTCGTTTTTATGAACTTTGACTCGGTTGCAATAGCTAACAGTGTTACGTGCGATCGAGCATCGACCTTTACGAGCCACCATCAATAATCGTTGCAACACGATGAAAATCCATGGTGAAACCAGGGCGTAGCCCTAATTTCTATCGGAACGATTCCCCGTCGTCGAAGGCGGCGTTCTTTTATCGAAACTTTCCATCGATAGAGAACACAGCGTGAGCTCCAGCCGAGGCGCGTTTCGATCCCTGACCCGACCCCCATGCCATCGTCACCCCCGTATCGCGACGTTAAAATGACGTGAACCACGCCCCTGCCTTATCCGTCCATCGCAACCGTTCTCGTGGACTAATTAAGAGGTGATTGGGCGGATCTTCCTTAGAAATCGGCTACCGATTTAATTTATAACCCTCGTTACCATTATTCTTAAATCCCCTCGCGTTCTTCATATAAGAAATACGAAAATATAGAAATTTAAATTGTCAATTTTACGACGGAAACTGGCATAAAACTGAAATCACGAAACCGGATAGCGGGTATCGTTAACCTTTCGCGAAATGAAGAAACGAACGGTAATCAACGGATGAAAGGCGACTTCTTCGGACGCTCGATGCGGAAACGAGGAGGGAAAAAGAGGGAAGGCAATTTGCGAGAACTGGAGGAGCAACGGAGCCGCGATGAAACGAGGCAGCGGAGATGAAATTGTGGGCGGTAGCCCGTTTGAAATATTAGACTTAGGAAGAAGTAATTTGTCGACGGCCTGGATAGCTCAATTGGCCGGCTCTATCGTCCGGCAAATCGAGGTTCCGGGCTTGGATCGCCGACCGGCGGAATCGATTCGCCGATTCCCGGATCGTTCACGGCTCTCTGGAACTAGGCTGAACCGATGACTACGCTTTACAAGAAATAAATAATTACGAAACGACCCTTTCACATCCCTGTTGCCAAACGATCGAGCGATACTACTTCTGGATTTGTCGAATTAACAGCGAAAGAATTAATTGCGAGTTTCCTTGTTAAACGATTCTGTATTGATCCGTGGAGCACAGTATTTGAACCATAATCTTAGTTAAAATTCGAAAGGAACAAGATTACCAGCGGAGATTGCAAAGAGTGCAATAAAAATGTGAAATTGCAACACTTCGATCGGCCGAGCGAATACGAGCGTGTAATCCATGGCTCGGTAAAAATGAAGGATAGAAACGTTCGGTTTTCCAATTTGATTATTTCAATTGCTGTTTTATGTTTACGAGAGAAAAAGAAAGAAGGAGGAAACCGATAGAGCCGAACAGTTCGCACGGCTAATCAGCGCGCGCTGGAAAACTTTCTCAGAAATCCTCATCTCGATCTGGTCTCCGAAAGTATTCCGTACGCCAATGCGGTCTAGAATGCATACACGGGTGTGTGTACATAGGTGGCGAGTTCGTGCGTGGCTAATGCGGCCGATCCTATCGTCCAGGTGATAACCATAATCACGTAGCGGCTAAGGTGTACCGAACGTGCCCGTACCGCCTCCGTCGGTGCTGTGGTTTGTCGTCGTTACGGTTTACGACACTGTTGCAGAACGTACTTTTATATTGCAATTTCGTTTCATAAGCGGTGCATTTAACGCGATCGCTTTCAGGAACGCTATTACACTTCACCAAGAGATTTCATTTCCCAAGGGTGAAGCGTTGGCCAGGAAATCGCCTTAATCATTTTACAGAAAACTTTAAAATGTTAAACTTGAATTACCTTCCATCCATTTTCTATACTCCTGACACGAAAAGTTGGCAGGCATCGTGCACGAGTATTAGCAGCCGTTCCAAGAAAACGATCCTTTTGCATCGTTTATTTATTCATTTTCATCGGAGGCAAATGTGGAACGCAAAGTTTCCCATTCGTTCGCGGCACGTTCCACGGCCGGTCGATTAAAATTCGCTCACCAATTAGCGGCTCGATCCCGTTCCAACGTTGGACAGCTCGGTCCGCCCTCGATCCTGCGTTTCTACTCGTAAATAACGAGGATCGTGCGGGCGTGGGACCCGCCACGGGGGTTTCGATCGAAGAAACAGGCATGTTGGATTGTGAAAAAGCAAAGAAGCCCGAGGAAACGGAGAAAGGTGGATCGTACGCGTTCGATCGCGGTTTCCCAACTGCCGCGATCTGATAAAAATCGCGAAATCAATCTTCTCCAATATCCAATTATTCCTCCGAATTTCTTAACGCTCGACTCAGCAAACAACCCCCAAAGAAGGGTTAAATTCTGGTTGCTAGATTTTTGATCTATCACGATAGTTTTACAAGCAAACGAGATTTCCTCGATGTTTCGTAGAACAGCTCGTTCCAGGAGCGAAGATCAATGATAAGAGAAACCGATAACGGGTCTTCGGCGGGTGGGCGTATGTTACGCTTGCATCAGCGATCCAGAACATCCCTTCCAGCAATATTGATCTTTGATCGAGGCTCGAATCCACCGATACTTTGTTCGTTCAGCTCAGGAACGTGAAAAGAAACGCGAGATAAAGTGTATCAGAAATACAACATCCCATGTGTTATTCCCGTGGTATCAGAAGATGACAAGAAAGTTGAAATTTTTCAAAAAGTTTACAATGCCAAGAATATGTTATTCCATTTTACCTCCTGTAACGTCCCCCTTGAAGGAACCTGTACGACGTTGAGGAACGACGTACAGGTGTTCCCCGCAGCGATGGTTTACGAGCACGATGTTCGAAACAATCGGGCATGCTCGTTTATCGGCGCAATTAACGCCACGAATAAGTCATTGGAAGTTAATCGAGACCGCGAGACATCGCGACACAACGATGCAACGATCCGATAGTTATTCAGGCAGCCACCGGGGGCTGGACGGCGATATCGATCTGATCGGGGCCGCGATCCGATCGTTCGATTCATTGGCACGCGGCGGCGTTCATTAAGTTTTTGCACCTCGCTTTGCGTGCCATTCGAATGGCCACGTTTCGAGCTGTGCTTGCTAACGCGTGACCGTTCGTAATCTATTAACTGGGAGAACCGTCGCGAATCTCCAGCCAACTTGTCCGCCTGAGAAAATTGAAAATCCACTGTTGCTCCGAGATACCGAGCCCCCTGTTCCTCTGTTCAACGTCCGAGGACGTTCGTCGGGATCTTGATCATTCTCACGCTCTGCCCTCTCCTTCCTTCGATTCCTTACCATTTCATTTGTAATTGTAAATTGTTCCCAAAATGACCAACGCATTGAAGAAAAAATGGATATAAAGCGTGGTAGATACACGGTGCGTTTAGAATTAACACGATCGATCGCGCGAATAAATGTATCATCGATACACACGGGCTGTCTCATTAAGCCGGTTCAGGCCTGACGATTTCATCTTTCATCCGGCCGATTAGAGAGAGCGACCGGCCGACAATAAGTTCCGTAACGAGGCAGCAAGAAGATCGCTGATTAATGAAATCCCCCCGATCGCGCGATAATTCACCGTTTGATTAATTCGCCGATTATTCACCGATCGGTCCGCTACAAAATACCCAGCCTCGTTGCCGGCCGATCCGCGCGTCGTGTACTTCACGCTGATTGATCAGATAATAATTCTCCGGGTATTTTAGAGGTGGTACATCACGATGGTCCGACGGGGTTAGGTGAATTATTGAATGAGAGTGCACGTGGTTGGCCGTGATGATTCGTACGGTGATTAATTCAACGATAATCAAGGAACGATTCGTTCGATTCATTCGAGCGATTAGATCGCGTTAATCGTGTCGCTTCAGAGGAGATGGTGATTTAGTTAAATTAATTATTTTTAGGAAATTATCCAGAATAAGTTTGAAGTAAAATTTGTTGTAGACTCAAAGGTAATTTTGCAGGCAAAGCGAGGGCAATTAACGGTGTGGAAAATTCGCGACGAATAAAGGCGTGCGAAAACAGTCGGGAATCGTCTATCAGTCAGCGCGGAATTATCGATTGGCCTCGGCGAAACCTTAGCCGAACAACTGCTTGGGATCTGGGTCGTACCCTGAATTCTGGCACGATACGAGTTAGCTCCGCCATGTACTGACTCTCGTAGCCGGCCCGTGGCTCGTACACGGCCGCCTAAAACGCCGCCCGAATCCGTCATTATCGAGTATCGAAAATTACAATGCTCCGTTTCATCCTACATTAACCGGTTTTAATCTCGAGCCTATTATTCCGCTCCTTCTTCTTCAACTTGCGTTCTCGTTTTACATCGCCGCTCAAAATTTCCCAAATAATCTTATCATAATTTTCTCAAGGCATTTCGAGTCCTCAAATCTCCCACCCTGTTTCCTGAATCATCAGATTACGCGTTAACAAGCTGCGCGATGAAATAACACGGTATTACAAAGCTTGCAGTACTTAAATTTGAATCATCAACTAATCTTCGATCATTCGTTGCACCGGCATAAATCCAACGGTAACAGGCCGCGACTAATAACGAGCAGGCCGGGGAAAGGTCTTTAATTATCGCTGTCCGCGACCGGTACAATGAACAAGGTACCGCAAACCGCGCATAGGTGATTAGTCTAATGCCCGTCCTTTGCATAAACGCGGCCATTATCATAACTCGTCTATATCCGGCCAAGGGGACGTAAATTCTCCCTTGATCTAAACGCGCGCGATAAATTATCGTGGACATAAGAATTCTTTTTAGAACCGTACGACCGTGAGGCTGTTTAAGCCCACGCGAAATACCACGAAGACCAGATGGTACGAGACACATCATTGAATAGGGTCCATCGTGGTCATCGTTGTTACGATAAAATACATTCTTCCAATACCGTGAAGTTAATTTCTTCTTTCATGCTGCCCGGTACTGTTTTGTTGCCTCAGTTTCTTTAACTGGCAACTTTTTAAAGATTGCAATTCGGAAGTATTTGACGCCGAACTCCAAATGGGTTAAGACGTGGTGCGATCGTAATTTCAATTAAAGCTGGGAAACCTTCGAACGTGATGCACGAACTTTTCGATGGAGGACTCGTCGGACGATGGTGGATTATCGAAGTCGCCGGGTCAACGGCTCAGCAAACATCTTTATTGTCGGGGCGAGCGCAAAGAGCGGGCCGCTTTCACGTGGCGAACTCCTTCGGCTAAATTACGCGGCTCGTGTGCTCGAGCATGAATTAGATGATTTAGCTTGATCCGTGCACGAGCTAGCGGAGCGGTTCAACGGATACGGACCTCGCCCTTTTGCAAACGAGAAACCGCTCTTCCGGCATCGTTGCTTCGAATCAGATTGTATACACGGACAGATATACCGGGGGGAGAGGGGGCGACAGCGAAACAGACGATTTTCCTGGCGGTTTCCCTCGCGCCGCTTTATTACAATAATCGAGGCTCGATCTTCGAAATAACGGTAATTCAGAATTGCCTATAATAGTGGTGCGTTAAGAGTATATCAGTGTCGTGGGATCGGCGTTTGATAAAGTTGCGAACCGGGTATCGTGTGTTGCCGATCGTTTAGGGGACGATTAACGCGACGTATTACTGGGTGTCGTGTAACTGATCGCGAGACTCTAAATTACAAAATCAGTGGAAAATGTCAAACGAAGACGGGCCAAGTCAAAATTAATAATATAAATCAAACCCTTATCGTATCGCAGTATCGTAGTTTAAAATTTATTTCTAAAGACTGGAAAGTCTTACTATTTATATATTTCACAAGATATTATTTTCGAGTTAGCACCATCGATCACACGCTACTTTCCGTGTCGTAAACCGATAAAACGACAACGCAACCTGCACCCGTTAATTACTGGTTGGCGATCACCTTCTATTTACTCCTCGAATCGGCGCGGCGGGCAGTCGTTTCTAAATTAGAGATCGCCGTGAATCGATTCGAATAATTCAATCCGACGGATTTCACTGGACGCAGGATATAATTTCTGTTAGCGCTGCTAATTGATCGAGGAACGGCAACGAGCCAATCGATCGCCCGGGCTGTTTAGCGTCGATCCGATTTAATCGGGCGACGAAAGGCCGTGCTTCACGGGCGTGAAATTAGAGCGAACGAGGGCGTGTATCGACGATTCGGACGCCTTCGAGCGAAGAAAAGTTCCTGCCAACTTTCGCGATCGAAACGTCGAGATGCTCGGCCCGGAGGATCAGCCACGATCGATCCCCGAACCCTCGGCACGCTTCCTCTTCCTGCTCGACCCGCCTCTTTTGGACGAGCACGGTCACCGATTCAACCGGCTAATCGGCGACAAAGCGGCTGCTTTGCCAACTACGGGATTACAGTTAACCACTCGGGGCTCTTTGCACGCTGCCGGGCTCTCGAGCCGGGAGGATCCGCTTGGAAAACGGAGGCGGGTCGCCGCAGGAAAGCCCGTGAGACGATTCACCAACGAAGTTACACGCTCTTTCTTTTACAAAATTTTGAGGAATATGTATAAGATCTTAATAGCCGTATCGGTAATAACGAGACGATGGAGATCGTAATGAGATAACTGGGAAGAAACCGGCGTGTAATTGGACGATAATTTTTTTTTTATGAGAATCAGGAAGCGTGCGAACCGCGCGAAATGATGACAAATAAGCCGTGCGAAATGCTCGCGGGGCGGAAATGCTCGCGTTTAATTGAATGGGAATCGCGTACCCGAGCATGGAGGAATAAGATCAGATGTTAAGGATTTAATTTTCAAGAGAATTAGAAGAAATAAAGTAATTTGTAGTGAAATTGAGATTCAAGGATCTAAGTTCTGGAGGGTTGAAGAAGGTACCGTGCGTCGCCGACCTTCCGGACGGATCCTCATGTCGAGACCTTTCGGGCGGATTTTCGAAAAAAATTGGAAAAGGAAAGCCGAAGGAGTTTCTAAGTTTCACCTCGGAAAAATGTCCGTCGTTGTCTCCGATCGGTATAATGCAAATACATCACGATTCTCTCTGAAACTGTATACAATACGAGAAGCTAGATGTAATCGTCAAAACGCGGAGTTCTACTTTTCCTTTCACCCATCCGCGGATTTCGGAGCGTGCCTTTTACTTTCTACGCTGACGGCGACAGTATAATTGTTCCCGCGTACGAAAAAAGAAGAAGAAAAAAAAGATCCGTATAACCGCGGACTGATTAATAACACGGTGAAGAGGTAGGAGAATACTGGAAGATTATAGAGTTACATCGACGAAACGAGGAAACGGACGTTCCTTTAACGCGAATTAAATAGCTTGAGAAGACGAGGCTTCCGAGGCCAACGGGAGAGAGACTCCTTGGGATGAATGCAAAAAGGTTTCGAATCCGACGGAATCCGCTTCCCTCCGCACGCGATGAGTGGTATTCATCTTCAAAGGAAACAGAGAGAAACCGTTTCGCGGGTACTTCTTTTTTTCTCCCCTCGCTCGCCCCCCTCTGCCTGAAATTAAATTCCAACGACTCTTTGTTCCGTGTACTTTCTTCTCAAAAAACAGCCGTCCCGTTTCCATCTTGTTTGCCATTTAACACACGCGTTCGAGATAAAGCTACAACCATTGAAAACACGCTGCTCGCTCGGCGAGTAGGCACCGTACAGACGAGTTTCGCGGACGACAAACAGGAAGTGCTTTTAACACAGGAAGACGTGAAGAAAAAAAAAGAAGAAGGTATCCGAGAAAGAGAAAGCAAATTACAAGCGGGGCGAGAAGGGAAAAAAAGGACAGTTGTAAATATTGTTCAGCGATCGATCAGGGAACAGAGAAATTCGATTGACCGGAGGCCGCGTAAGAATTCCGAGAAAGTACAAGGAAATTTATTTTTCCTGCGTCGATACCCCGTTTCCCGATGGCGCGTGGAAACGCTGGAATGCGGGGGAAATTCTGCATTCCCGGAGAGGAGAGCATAAGGAAAGGTCCAGAAGGAACTGCTAGAATATTGGAAAATATTTAAATGCTTTTCTCAAGTATCTACGTTCCGAAACTGGCAATTTCAAAATTATTTTGGATTTTACCTACATCGCGAGGAATATTCTCTCCCTAAACGTCTCACTCAGAATTGCCACGATAAATCCCTGTTCCCCGCAACAATCTTTCAAGTTTCTGCATATACGATACCGAACAATCGACCCAGGCCGGTAATAAACCAAACGACCGGCGGCAAAAAGACTTTCCGCATCAGCTGAGCAATCTCGGCCGCGCGCACAATGCAGTCCTTTCAGAGTTTCTAAACGCGAACACCTTTATACATCCCCGGGGTCGGTTAATCGTTGACAAAGCACCGGGCCCGGGGAATACAGTTAGACATCCGTGCGGATCCGGCCAGCTGAGAGCCGCGGAGGAAAAGGACAAACAGGATACACACACACACACACATACGCGGGAAGGAGTCGGTGCGAAAGAGAATGCCGCGGTAAACCGGCGTGGAACGTCCTCAGCCACGTAAATAGATGCGAATTGCGAGGACGGCGGGGGCGTGTGAACCGAGCTTAAGGGGCCCACGTGGCGCTGGGTGTGCCCCGGCTTCCGCATACTCCTCCACGGTCAAGGTGTCCTGTTATCTAACGCGTGTCCGCGAGCCCTGCGTAAAGCCGCTTAACCCTTTTCGCTAGCCTCTCTGTACGGGACGTCTCAAAGTAGGTGTTCGCAAGGAAATATTACAAGGGGCAAATTATTGTCATTTAACGTAAAATTTGTAAATAAAATTTTGCAATGGCTATAACGTTTAAAAGAGTATTTACGAAAAATAAGAAGGCGTTTTTGAACTTACCAGGAAGCGTGAGGCCACACGCGAGAACGTGTTCCGGTATATCGTGAATGGTCCTGGGCGCTACCACGTCGTCGACTCTCTTTTTCGTTCCTGAAACAGGAGACAACAGGGATCTCGTTACTCCCGCATCCTTTACGAATCCGATCTCTGGCTGTCGCGTTTGTATCTCAATCGACGACGGAATCGTATACCAGCAGATTTCGGTAATCTGATATAAGATCGTATGGGGTTTTGCGTAAAGAGTCCCCCTAACACAGTTGCACAAATATGACCGCGATTCACCCGAGAATGGATATCGAATGACGCATTCCCAACCCCGATTTACCCGACCGAGTCAAACGTCTTGATCAATTATTTCAATACTCGTACCTATTGCCGATTATAAATTCACATGCAGGTACTTATCCCTTTAATCAAAATTTATAAAGTAGAAATACGTAGTAATAAATATGGTCTTATCAAACTCCCAATAAATCCAAAATTCTGATTGACGCAGCTATCTTATCAGACGATTATCAGCCAGCGCAAATCTTGAAATAATCCACCGCGATCCTTGATGGACGAGCATGCCCCCTCGAATCGCCAAGTACCGCAATCGTGCGACGTAACGGTAAGGTAGCATCGAAAAATCGTCGTCTGACAAATATCGCCACCCACTCTCCGTTCGCGTCGTCCGTTGCGACGTCGCGCCAACAGTGGATCGAATGAAACGCGCCGGGCTCCGTTTCATCAATCACGATCGTCCGTGGAGCGCGGGGCCACGTACGCCGGCGAACGTGTCCGCGCGTTTAAACGTACGTGAAACGAGCCGGCTAATTTGACCCCCCTCGGTCGCGCGCGCACGGGGCTTCCTCCTAATCTCACCTCTTAACCCCTCGTCACCTTTGCCGGCCTAAAGGTGAACGGCGGACTACGCACGCAACTAACTTTTCGCCTTCTAATAATCGCGAGAAGACGAGCCGTGCCGTCGCTTTCTACCCGGACGACGTGGACAAATTAATTGCAGGCAATTAACACGCTCCGCACCGCGGTTTATGCTTTATTGTGGCTTCGCTTCGCGGCTAAACACGAGCCGGAAACGAGACGAGGAAGGGAAAAAGAAAGGAAAATATCCGTGCGAAGGAAAGTACCGCTAGCGAGCTGAGTTTCGATCGGTACACAAACGACGGGACAGCTGAGCGGCAACGGGGGATGATTTAAGAGGCGTAATTTATAGGAATGGGTACCCGTGATAATGAATTTCGATATATTTTATTGTGCCCCCGCCGCTGGACGACCGGCGAGGATAAATCAGCCGAGCCAAGGAAATCCTGCAAATTATAATAGTCGGCTGTTATTAAACAGTGACTGACTTTCGAGCAAAATAATTAACGAATGCTATCTTGGGGCACCCTTTCGTCAAAAAACGAGAGAAGAGATGAAACGAATTATCAGCTTTAACTCTGGGGCGTTAATTGAGCGATAACGAGGATGGCTGTTGTACGATTTCGCGAGACAATGGGGTCAGTGCTTTGTTAAGCTTCGCTTTATTAACAAAGGCGAGCGTGGCGGCGATAAGGATACAAGGAACCAAGGGGTTCGCCAATGATTTATCGGTGCGCTTTTCGGGGAACTCGAGCATCCTTTTATCTCCTTGCTTCGCGGAGAAGGAAACGACAAGAAAACAGGGGACAGATATGGAATTATGAATGGAGAGGAAAGTTGGAGAAAAATGAATGATAAGGGAAGATGTTAAACTGTGTTACTGTATTTTAATTTCCATTTCTGTTGACTTGAAATAAAAATAGATCAATATTTCATTGAAAGGGGAACAACCCCTATCGAGTTTCTAATTTCCAGCGGAAGCGTGTGGCCCAGAGAGATTCGCGGGTCAATGTTCGTTCGCTTTTCCGGTCGATCGTGTAAGCGGTACTGATTGCTCGACGTCACGCGAGCCGAACAGCTGATGCGCTTGCTTTCGATGCCAAACTGGCTCCCCGAGATACCGGACGCTTCGAGGGAGGCTTCTCTTCGGAAGAAACGGTACCCCAACACGCGATCCCCGCCATTAAGATGATGTTTTACGACCAGATGCACCCGCCGGCCCACCGTTCCTCGAATTGAATTAATTGTTTCAAAGGGAAACAAATATACGAGGGTGTTTCTCCCCGGGAGTCTTGTTAAACGCAGGCCACTTAAATAGAAGAACAAATTTCGATTCAGAGGAAGAATAAATTTCTAATATCACTGTCGTATATTGCCACAATATAAATTAAGGATTCTCGTAAATTAATTTAATTGGCAACAATTAAATTAATGCAAATTTTTACACATCCTCATCCACTGTATGAAATTATAAGTAAAGTCTGCTTCCGGAGGAAATATACGTAATATAAATAACGCGCTAACAAACGTTTCCTACTCCGATTTCCAAGAATCTCGACCGTTAGCGGTGCTAATTACGCGTTCGGCAATAGCAATGACGAGTAATTAGCGATCAAGACGAATCAGGAAGTTCAGGCTCGATGCATGTGGATGAGCTTGCGCCGTTGAGCTTCCTCCTCTCGGATCTGCCAGGGATCATTGACATAATGATCTGAATGGAAGGTGGGGGGGGGACAGGGGGAGCGCACGGGGGACGATCGAGGTCGCCGATACGTAATCGGACGTTGGTGCACGCGGATGCAGCTGTTGCTTTCATAGAAACGAGACCGAAGCTCGATATCGAAGGAAACGGCAAACTTTGCTGTTACGAACCCTTCTTTGCTGGGTCAACGATAAGTCACGGGTCAAATATTTAAACTGAGTCATTTTTTTCTCGTACCTTCTAGATTTTGTAATTATTTCTCCCATCTTGTAAGAGACAATTGGACAAGGTGTTCACAAGGGAACATTATCCAAGGAGATCTGTAGCGACGAGGATTTGTCAGTTTTTGTGGACGGGGCACGATCAGGTGGGTCTAATCGCTTCGTTTCACGGTAGTTTGTTTCTCAAGCCAGCGGACCGCTCGCGTCGGGTCAATCAGGCCCAAGATTGGTGGAAAGGAACGAAACAGCTTCGTTCCACCGCGGCTACCTACGAATTTGGGTTAATGCACGTTAATGCATCAAAGAGCGAACCGGTTCTTTCTTCACGGGTGTCGTTCTTCATGTGCCGCCGATTTCGACGTCCCGTTTCGTTGCAGTCATTTGCGATCGTTACGTATTAATCACACGCCTGTTCTTCGATTCGCGGCTTTGTCCCTTATTCGTTCACAATGGACCAATTCACCTTGCTTCCCCCCCCTGTTTTTTCTGTTCCTTTATTGGGGTGCGATCATTGAATAAAATGGTAAGTACCATTTCTAAATTTAAAACTATTATTGAAGTAATTCAGATTATTTTAATTTCAAAGTTACCCAAGTTTTACAGTATTAATCAGTATTACAGATAGATAATTTTAATATTTAGATATTTAAAGTTATTTTTATTTTGTGAATCCAGATTCTCCGATTTCTAAATTTTGACACGATACGTGTTTCACACAATTCAACTTCCCATTAGCCACACCCATGACGGCATCGAAAAATAGGTTAGCAGACCTGACCCAGAAGTCTCGAAAAGACATGGACGTTCAAACAAGTCCGTCCCCGACAAACGACGACTTCCACCACGTGGGTACACATGCTCGCGTCAAACCGCAACAGGCTATTTGCAAAGCAAAACTTTGCATTCCGTTTCTTCGCGGCAATAAGGCCAGGCCACGGAATAATTCGCGTCGATTAAATGCGAATGACGGCTGGAAACGGCCGTACGGGTCGCGCAACTTTCCCGATACGATATTGCCGCGAATATTATCCTCGTTCCGTGCAAACACCCGCGAAACACGGGTGTAACGAGGCTCGTTTCGATGCGGACGCTGTAAAATCGAAGTCCCGTGTAACTGGAGCAAGAAATTGTGCGTTTTACAACAGCCGATCGCGATCGATACCCTTATCGATAATAACGCAACCGCGAATTATTCTCGCAGCCGCGGCAACCGCGAGAAGTTTCCACGATATTTTCGAACGTTTTCTACCTGTTACGACACGCGAAATTACACGATAAAATTAAATTATCCCGGGCAAGCTAATCCGCCTTGGAAAATCTCACCTCGAAACGGGCGTTTAACGCGACTCAGAACTGCCAATACACTTTACTCGCCAAATTGATTCGATCGTTTCGCCGAAGAATTCGAGCAACAAAGCGTGAAACGAGATCGTACACGATTTCACCCTCGTTGCGAACATTTTTATTCACGGCTTTTCTGTTCTCCTCGACTGGATGGAAATACGAGGTAACGTTATTCAATGAGTTTACGATCGTTAACCAAATTACCGAGAAACGGTTCGATTCTTGAACGAGATAGCATCGAAAATTGTTACTGAAATACAGATGCCTAATCCGGGGCCAACCTATGATTTTCCTGATATACTTATCGATTCGAAAAATAATCACTCTGGTAAGTTATCTGTATTTGAAAATGGAACGAGTTATTATTTTAAATTTATATCTAATTTTTTATTTGTTAATTTTGGAGACTATTCTAATTGTCGGTCTTTCTTCGAATTCATGTTCTCCTGAAACAATTTTATAAAATCATACAATTGGTTTCTAAGTCCAAGTTCCCAGGATTCCAAGAGGAGGCGCTATGCTACCTCCTGTCGCATCATGTTCTCCTGGTACAAAATTTTATTTCCTCGTAAGCGGGATTCTGAAATTCGTTTTCGATTATTCTGGAATTTTAGTTCACGAAAATTTCGACCGATGGCGCTATGCGATCTCCTGTCGCATCATGTTCTCCTGGTACAAAATTTTATTTCCTCGTAAACGGGATTCTGAAATTAGTTTTCGATTATTCTGGAATTTTAGTTCACGAAAATTCTGAGTGATAGCACTAAGAATACCTCCTCCTGAAGCATCATGTTCTCCTGATACAAAATTTTATTCCCTCGTAAACGGGATTCTGAAATTAGTTTTCGATTATTCTGGAATTTTAGTTCACGAAAATTTCGACCGATGGCGCTATGCGATCTCCTGTCGCATCATGTTCTCCTGGTACAAAATTTTATTTCCTCGTAAACGGGATTCTGAAATTAGTTTTCGATTATTCTGGAATTTTAGTTCACGAAAATTTCGACCGATGGCGCTATGCGATCTCCTGTCGCATCATGTTCTCCTGGTACAAAATTTTATTTCCTCGTAAACGGGATTCTGAAATTAGTTTTCGATTATTCTGGAATTTTAGTTCACGAAAATTTCGACCGATGGCGCTATGCGACCTCCTGTCGCATCATGTTCTCCTGATACAAAATTTTATTTCCTCGTAAACGGGATTCTGAAATTAGTTTTCGATTATTCTGGAATTTTAGTTCACGAAAATTTCGACCGATGGCGCTATGCGACCTCCTGTCGCATCATGTTCTCCTGATACAAAATTTTATTTCCTCGTAAACGGGATTCTGAAATTAGTTTTCGATTATTCTGGAATTTTAGTTCACGAAAATTTCGACCGATGGCGCTATGCGACCTCCTGTCGCATCATGTTCTCCTGATACAAAATTTTATTTCCTCGTAAACGGGATTCTGAAATTAGTTTTCGATTATTCTGGAATTTTAGTTCACGAAAATTCTGAGTGATAGCACTAAGAATACCTCCTCCTGAAGCATCATGTTCTCCTGATACAAAATTTTATTTCCTCGTAAACGGGATTCTGAAATTAGTTTTCGAATATTCTGGAATTTTAGTTCATGAAAATTTCGACCGATGGCGCTATGCGACCTCCTGTCGCATCATGTTCTCCTGATACAAAATTTTATTTCCTCGTAAACGGGATTCTGAAATTAGTTTTCGATTATTCTGGAATTTTAGTTCACGAAAATTTCGACCGATGGCGCTATGCGACCTCCTGTCGCATCATGTTCTCCTGATACAAAATTTTATTCCCTCGTAAACGGGATTCTGAAATTAGTTTTCGATTATTCTGGAATTTTAGTTCACGAAAATTTCGACCGATGGCGCTATGCTACCTCCTGTCGCATCATGTTCTCCTGGTACAAAATTTTATTTCCTCGTAAGCGGGATTCTGAAATTCGTTTTCGATTATTCTGGAATTTTAGTTCACGAAAATTTCGACCGATGGCGCTATGCGACCTCCTGTCGCATCATGTTCTCCTGATACAAAATTTTATTTCCTCGTAAACGGGATTCTGAAATTAGTTTTCGATTATTCTGGAATTTTAGTTCACGAAAATTTCGACCGATGGCGCTATGCGACCTCCTGTCGCATCATGTTCTCCTGATACAAAATTTTATTTCCTCGTAAACGGGATTCTGAAATTAGTTTTCGATTATTCTGGAATTTTAGTTCACGAAAATTTCGACCGATGGCGCTATGCGACCTCCTGTCGCATCATGTTCTCCTGATACAAAATTTTATTTCCTCGTAAACGGGATTCTGAAATTAGTTTTCGAATATTCTGGAATTTTAGTTCACGAAAATTTCGACCGATGGCGCTATGCGACCTCCTGTCGCATCATGTTCTCCTGATACAAAATTTTATTCCCTCGTAAACGGGATTCTGAAATTAGTTTTCGATTATTCTGGAATTTTAGTTCACGAAAATTTCGACCGATGGCGCTATGCGACCTCCTGTCGCATCATGTTCTCCTGATACAAAATTTTATTCCCTCGTAAACGGGATTCTGAAATTAGTTTTCGATTATTCTGGAATTTTAGTTCACGAAAATTTCGACCGATGGCGCTATGCGACCTCCTGTCGCATCATGTTCTCCTGATACAAAATTTTATTTCCTCGTAAACGGGATTCTGAAATTAGTTTTCGATTATTCTGGAATTTTAGTTCACGAAAATTTCGACCGATGGCGCTATGCGACCTCCTGTCGCATCATGTTCTCCTGATACAAAATTTTATTTCCTCGTAAACGGGATTCTGAAATTAGTTTTCGATTATTCTGGAATTTTAGTTCACGAAAATTTCGACCGATGGCGCTATGCGACCTCCTGTCGCATCATGTTCTCCTGATACAAAATTTTATTTCCTCGTAAACGGGATTCTGAAATTAGTTTTCGATTATTCTGGAATTTTAGTTCACGAAAATTTCGACCGATGGCGCTATGCGACCTCCTGTCGCATCATGTTCTCCTGATACAAAATTTTATTTCCTCGTAAACGGGATTCTGAAATTAGTTTTCGATTATTCTGGAATTTTAGTTCACGAAAATTTCGACCGATGGCGCTATGCTACCTCCTGTCGCATCATGTTCTCCTGATACAAAATTTTATTTCCTCGTAAACGGGATTCTGAAATTAGTTTTCGATTATTCTGGAATTTTAGTTCACGAAAATTTCGACCGATGGCGCTATGCGACCTCCTGTCGCATCATGTTCTCCTGATACAAAATTTTATTTCCTCGTAAACGGGATTCTGAAATTAGTTTTCGAATATTCTGGAATTTTAGTTCACGAAAATTTCGACCGATGGCGCTATGCGACCTCCTGTCGCATCATGTTCTCCTGATACAAAATTTTATTCCCTCGTAAACGGGATTCTGAAATTAGTTTTCGATTATTCTGGAATTTTAGTTCACGAAAATTTCGACCGATGGCGCTATGCGACCTCCTGTCGCATCATGTTCTCCTGATACAAAATTTTATTTCCTCGTAAACGGGATTCTGAAATTAGTTTTCGATTATTCTGGAATTTTAGTTCACGAAAATTTCGACCGATGGCGCTATGCTACCTCCTGTCGCATCATGTTCTCCTGGTACAAAATTTTATTTCCTCGTAAGCGGGATTCTGAAATTCGTTTTCGATTATTCTGGAATTTTAGTTCACGAAAATTTCGACCGATGGCGCTATGCTACCTCCTGTCGCATCATGTTCTCCTGATACAAAATTTTATTTCCTCGTAAACGGGATTCTGAAATTAGTTTTCGATTATTCTGGAATTTTAGTTCACGAAAATTCTGAGTGATAGCACTAAGAATACCTCCTCCTGAAGCATCATGTTCTCCTGATACAAGATTTCATTTTCAAGCAAGCAGAATTTGGTAATTCCTGGAATTTGGCGTCACTAAAATTCCAAGAAGTGGCACGAAGAATACCTCCTGACACATCATATTCTCCTGATACAAAACTTCATTTGCGAGCAAGCAAAATTTGATAATTTTTAACAATTTTTAGGATTGTAGGATATTGGAGAGGGTTGTTAAATAAATAAACAGTATATTCCGTTTACTTCACATTTATTATAAAGCTTAATATAGTTACAGTTAATTTCTTACAAATCCGCAAAGCTTAATAAAATTCGAAATTTTCGAGTTACAGAACTTTCCCTTGTAAGATCGTTATATTATAAATATTATTGATAGCATCTTGAATTCGAAAGGTATGCGCCCGTCAATGTATAAAATCCATTGGAATTGACTCGTAACCGGAGACTGATTGGAAGACCGGACTTTATGACGAGTCATTTACGATTTAAACGTCCGCATTCGCCATTCATGCCTCTCTTTCACGGTTAGCGAAGACGAATGTCGACGATTTGGTTGTTTATTGGCGTTCCGTGCGAGCGCGAAACGTACGATATCGACGGGGAACAAGGATCCCAAGAAGGTGGAAGCTAACAGCCTCCGTGGAAGATCGTTTCCAGTTTCCATTTGCGTCCTTAACCGCTTCCGCCAGCTGCGCCAGATTTCAGCTGACTTCGAATGGAAAACGTTGCCGGATAATGGCTGAGCTGAGTCGTCCACGGATTAAATCGGTCAGGTTCAAGGAAACACGCCTTAACGTGGACCGTGGCGTTCTAGAAATTCTAATCGACCTTTCGTTTCCGATAACTACATGTATTTCGATCATTGTCACAGTTATAGTAAAATAAAATACTGTCACAATAACCATTCTTTAATTCTAACATTCATAAATCATAATTTTAATTGGGGTGTGGACAATGGGGGTGGGTTACAAATTTAGGAACCCTTAACCAACCTTTTTTCCACAAAGAATGCAACACAGAAGGTTCCTTGACCGAGCAATAAAATTAGACGGCGCCTGGAAGCTGACAACACATGCTTCCAGTGAAACTGAAAATACAATGACCCGGTAATAAACATGGACAATGGCTATAAAATTAAAGTAAAAGTTGCGGAGTTCGTTTACGGTTCCGGAGGGTTATAAATTCTCGAAGCGACTAACCCCTACGATCTCTTATCAAGAAATAAACGAAATCCGAAGCTTGAATGAATATTGCTCCGACAGAAGGTTGTCAAACAAAAGGGGCGTAGAAAAAAAGTATAGACAGGATTCATCCATCATTGCGAACGTTTTGATAACGAGCCCTCGGACGGTAACTCGATCGAGATCCAAGGGTTTCTCCTGGTAATGGGAGGAAGCGGGTAATGGCCTTCCGTTCCCGTTGTTCTTCGCGTCCTATGGGATTCGCGGTGTTCGCTCGCCGGCAAATAAACCCATAGCGTAATGGGCCGTGTAATTCGAGGGTATTTATTCGCTTCGCTGAGGACCGAGCCCGACGACGACGGCTTCGTTCGCGGGGCGAATTTCACGTTTTATCTCGCGCTTCGATCGCGTCCCGTTCGTCCTTAAACGTCTGACATTTAATACGGCCACGCCGCGTGCAGAGAGCCGGGAGACCATCTAACTCAATTGTCGAGAGCAAGGGAATTAAGGGTCTGAATTAATCCAATTGTCCTGGCGGATAATTGAATTGCCAGGGAAATGAAAAATCAATAGACGGGGCTGGCCATCATCGTCCGCGCAAACAGTTGCGTGTGTCGGCTAGTATTAATTAGGTGCCGAAGAAAGTTCGTTTAAATTGAATTCATTTCTCGCTACGATTCTTGAGAAATGGGCAATTATTTAAAATGCAAACGTTTTAAATTTAGCTACTTTGATTTATTAGTTATTACTCAAGAATATCGAACAATTAGCGTCCATCGTACCGAAAAAGGATAATCGAGCCGCGTCTACCAAGAAGAACCTCTGTAACAAGTATGTAGCCGAAGATGTTACCTCGATCAAAGTTATCCAGTGGAGGAATACAGAAATCGGTGGCTGGCTGGCGTGAATACAATCGAAAGTAGCGATCGAGCGACGAAGCATGAAACGCAGACACTATTTTATCCTGGCGTTTAACATCGTCCATTATGTACCGCATGGAGAGCGGGCGGGCAGAGGTGAACAGCCTCTGTTGTGGTAGCCGCTTGATTCCCCGCTTAAGCAGATATGATTGAGGACCGCCATACAGACGATCAATGAGCTACTAAGTATAGTCAGCCGGTGGAGGCAAACGTTCAATCAAGCCTCGCTACAAGGCCTTCCTCCACCGAAACACTTTAATTCGATCAAACGCTCAGGTACTACATAGGTACTTCGGCCGAAAGCGTACCTCCAGTTCCATGTACTTCGCTTTTATTACCGTGGAATTATGTGGATCTTGAATTACATCGAGGATACACTTTGGTGGAAGTAAACAGGGTGAAAAATGAACCTTTCGGTATTTATGTGAACATCAATAGGGAATTTTAGAGTTTACTGAACTTATTGTCTTATTCATTAAGACTACTCGACTCTGTTAAAGGTAATCAATTTCCACACTGTCCAATGAACTTTTCCAGGCGACAAACCGGGTTCGAGCCGTCCCGCAAGAAAATAACGATCCCAGAGATCTACACTGCGGCGTCGTTACTCGAATTTACGCGAATTCTTCTCAGGAACGTTTCGAAATGAACCGACGGCTTAGTGATCGCTTTTTATCGTGGCGAGATCGCGCGAAAACGCTCGTCAAGACGTTTCCCGGCTTCGAGCCAGTTTCCCGAGGCCATCAAAAACGCGACGAAGAAACGCGCGATGGATCGAACGGGGTCGTCGACCATTTAAAGGGACAGCTGTTCCCCGCATTCGCGAAGCGGCTGCTTCTTTCGAGCGTTGCTTGATGAATGGAAATCTGTGACCACTCAAGCCTCGGGAGTTTTATTATTCCAATTTTAAAACCAACACACAAATTCTTATACACTACTTTAATTTGATTTGAAAAGGTTTCCTACAAAAGGGTTAGATACTATAACTATTACAATTGATGTGCAACGAAGTTACAATTAATCCCAGCAGGTACAACGCGGAAACCAGTGGCGTGTTGTTCGAATGTCAGCCGCGATGTCAGCGTGGAAGAAGCTGCACCGTGGCTCGTCCAACGCCATAGGATCGGACGTGACTTCGCGCCGTCCGTCGCGTTTCATTAGCGCTCGGCCTATTGTGCAATACGGCTTCCCGTTCGTTCGCCATCGCTCAAATCAACGGCCCACACGGTTTTCGCGTGATTCGTCCTCGCTTAAGGACACAAACGACCGAAAGAGCGCTGCCGCCCACGCGTACGACTGTCCACCAACTCGCCGTATGAATTATTTGCTTCTTTCACTTGGCGCTCGGATCCACGGACGCCGACAAACTTCCCTCATTCGCTTATCAATCAAAACTGAGCGACAAGTGACAAGTTGTTTTCATTTTGTAAGCTCAGGTCACGGCTAGAATTTCAAATTGTTAATATAATTTCAATAGTACCGAATAGACAATTGAAAATCTTGCAAGCTGTTAATATTTGGTAACGTGGTCATAAATCAAAATCGTCAAAGGAATTTCGCTGCGCAAACAAGTCGAATAAATTATTTCTCTTTACCGACAATGATTTTGATAAATGTAACAGCGTCAAGAGCACGATTCCCGAAGGTATTTTTATTTCATCGACACGCGGGTTACCCAATAGGATCACCACAGTGAATTCCGTTACGAATACCATTTCACCGATTGCCATCGAATTCGAGCGATGCCAGGAATCCCTTTCAACGTCCGACACGGTACGCCGAGGAATTAAAGGCGGGGACGATTCCCGTTCACCTACGCGATGACACCGAGGCCGGCACTTGGGTTCCCCGTTACGTAACCGTGTACCCAGAGGAGACAAATACCATAAGTCGCGGGTTATGTGGCCGCAAACACGCCGCTAATGGCCGCTCGAAGCTGGTGGGTGG
Organism: Anthidium xuezhongi; assembly: GCA_022405125.1. Classification (NCBI taxonomy): domain Eukaryota; kingdom Metazoa; phylum Arthropoda; class Insecta; order Hymenoptera; family Megachilidae; genus Anthidium; species Anthidium xuezhongi. The sequence goes on along the minus strand of CM039642.1, from coordinate 8,757,854 downwards.
CGAACGTTTCGGACACGGGATCGCCGCTTCGCAAACCTGTCGGCGGCGGCGTACCTAAAGGAACACCGGAAGACGAGCGTGGGAGGACGCGAAAACGGATCGCTCGAGTCACGGAACTTTACCAGCAAACGTGCCTCGGATGCTTTGATTTATTTCAGGAAAAAAAAGGGGGATAAAGTTATCGACCGTACAGTTTGCGGTCGTCGCTGACCGACGTCTTTCGCGTTGCCACGCTTTTTGCGCGATTGTAACGTTTTGCTTCGTGTCGATGCCAGCTCGTTCGAAGCAAATAATTTTAAAAACGGAATTTTAATCGAGAGTCGAGAAGTGTTTTGCAAAAATTTGAAATATGAGAATTTGAAAATGTCACGATCGAACAATTACCATCGTCGCGAGTTGACGGAGCAATTGAAATTTTGCAGAATCTCAAAATGCAAATCGGGCATTGAACATGGACGCGGAACCGGACGATCGTGTTTACGCTTCGCGGGGCAATTTGAAAGGGAAACGCTGTCTCATCCGCCGCGCCGTTTCGAGAATCGAAACGACGAGCCGTTCGCGGTAGCGCATTAAATCGGGCTCTCTCGCGAGGGCACAATCGAACGCGACCCGTTCCTGGAACGTCGCATCGCTCCTCCGCGATTGTCCTTTCGCAAACAACGAGCGCACGAATCGAAGCGACCGTTGGAAGCACTCCAATGATCGCCGCGACGTGAAGTAGCCACTTCACAACCCCGTGCCGCCTACGCGACACTTCCGACAGAGCCTCAAGTTCATCGAGGGCTTCGATAAATCATGCGAGCCGGCTCGTATAAAGATGTTGGGAATGCTCGACGTACATTGTTGTTGTTACGTTTTGCGAAACGCGAATTGAAGATCGTGGGACGACGTAATAAAGATTCAGATTTAGCAGAGCTGTGATGTCACTTGATTTGGTGAATTAAGTAAGGATCACGAGACGAAATATAAATAAATTCCATTACTTAGACCCCCCTTCTTCTCAAGTGACATCTCAGAACTCTGCACAATCCATAGATTGTAATTCTAAACCCAAAAAGATAGATGTTCAAGTACTCACCGAATCCCATCCGAACCTCTTCCTCGTCGTCGCTGTCGATGTGCTTGATACCCGCGATCTCGAAGCTCTTGGTCGACTGCTGCTTCCTCGTGGAGGAGCAATCGCAGGCGTCCTCCCCGGTGCCACAGCCGCAGTCATCCCCGGCGCACCTGCATCCGAGTAACGGGTCGTCGGTGTCGATGTTCCTGCAGGCTGGACAGGGGAACGTGAGGTCGTCCAACGATACCCTCTCGATCTTCCTCTCTACAGAGACCAGGAGGTTGCCGATGAAGATTGGTAGATCGTCGTCGCCGATCTCGTCCACGTGTCTCGCGTTCTGCAGTCTGTCCTCCGCATCCTTCTGCCCGAGAACCGCCTGGTCCAGCCGCAAGGGCGTCTTCAGGTCCTCGGGTACCAGGCTCTTGCTTCTGGTCTCGCACCTGGTCGTCTCCTTCCACTTCTCCATGGTCGTCGAAGAGACCACCTTGGCGCATCTCTTCACCTTGACGCGACCGTCGTCGCCGGAAAGACTAGAAGAGTTGTTTGAGCCGGGGCGCACCGCGGTTCCGTTCAAATCGCCGTCCAAACCGGCCTTCCACGTGTCCATGCTCGACGTCGACCTGGACTTCATCACCGCGTGGCCGGCCTCCACTTCGGCGTCGATGGTGCACGCCTCGTTCGCGTTCTTGTACTCTAGCCTGTCGATCGAGCGGGTTTCCTCGCGACGATGCTCGAACACGCAGCCAGGCTCGCGCGTCCTCGAGCGAGTCTCCTCCCGGGATCTTCGGCGAGGCCGCGTCATGCTCTTCGAGGAGCTCGACGATTGCGGCCCGACCAAACTGTTGCTCGTCCCGCTCGAGTTCCCCTGCCTCTTTCGAGACACCTCCCGCCAATCCATGAACTCCTCCTCGCGGTCCCAGCCGAGGAACCCTGGTGCCCTCATCGACGTCGTTCTCCAAACTACTGCGATCTAAAGGAAACACAAGGTCGAAAACGTAAATTTTTGTTACACGAAGCTTAAGTGTTTAGATATAATAAATAAGTATTTTAATTATGATTGAAGAAGGTTGTGTTGTAAATATTGTATAAGCTACACAAGGCAATTGGATATTTTAGAGTGGCGAATGGAAGCGTACATCCGGAAGCTCAGGTGATTAGGCGTTTGCAAATTGAAACGAAAAAGTGACAAAGGAACGTGACTCACCTCGACGGTATTCCGCTCGACAGTTTCACCAGCGGCAGCTTCGCCGCTCCCCGAGGTGGTTGCAACTGCAGCTGCGCTGCGTATGCAGAGGTAACATTCCCCGAGACGTAGCGCGGAGGCTTCGAGCTCTCCTAGTTGTAGCACGAGGCCACGTCTGCCCAACGTCAGGGGCCAGCCTTCCGGTATCACCGATTCGTTCTCCTGTAACAAAATCCCCAATTTTGTTATTCTCAAATATTGTATCTTTCGATCAAAATTTACCTTACTAATTACATCCATAAGGGTTGTATCCAATTAAATTCCCTTATGTAAAGTCTTTTAATAATCGAAACGCGATTAATTAAAACCAAAGTTACACACGAAAGGGTAATTGCAGCCAAGGCTTGCAACGAAGGGAACGTTAATCAAGCTGATTAGAGAGCAATCAACGTTGTACGCCGGATACGCCCAAAATCGAGGCAACGCGACGCGCCGAATGATGCATCTGGACTGTCTCACGATTTCTCCCGTTTGACGAGCGAGAATGCGGCCGGAATTTAATCAGATTCAAATTGCGTTAGCCGAGCAGCGGGAAGGGAATCAGAAACAAGATGCATCCGAGTTCGAGTACGTTGAAGCCTCCTCTTAGAGATCGAGCACGCCTCCGGTTACGCTGAACTTACTCTTCGAATGATAGGCGGGTTAATTGGCTCGTAAGTTAATTATAATTCTGTTTCGATGAGCAACATTTCCTTTGAATCTTTGTGTGAAAATTATTCATATCACGAACGGGTTCGAAAGTAAAATAAAATACTAGGAGGACAAATAATCTCGAATTGACAGGAATCCGATCGAGCAGGTGGGAAAAATTCGAGGAACGAAACGGAGGATTCCAGGACCGTTTGTCAGAATGTCTGAAAGGGCAGAGCGCGCAGCTACCCTCCTGTGTTTCGCCCACGTGCAACCGAGATGCACGCGGCCCAACGTGTAAGCAATTAGACGGTGCAGCGCGCGAATAAAAGCGACCGGTAGAATGCTCACACCTCGGCTGCATACCAACCGCGAGGAAATTAAACGGGACGAAGATACCGCCGCAGGTATGCGGCTTTTTTGTACTCTTCCCTCCTCGAGAATATCGCGACGTTCCCCCCGCAGGAACGGGAATTTAAATTTCGTTCGAACACGTGTAACGAAAGCAAAAGAACTTTGAAGCGAAGGTTGCATCTTTGCGATAATTCCTTAACATCGATCAACCGTATCTCGAACTGATGATAATTGGCTAATTGCATCTGGGGCTCGAAAATAGATCGATTCATTAAAATTCCAATCGGACTCGATACGATCTTTCGCGCGCGCTCGCCGTCAAAGAAACCAGGGGGGAGAAACGAAGTTTGTATTCTGAATGAAAGCATTGTCTATTCATCGCGGTATTAAGATGGAGTCCCGGAATCCGGGACAATTCCTGGACGGCCGCGGCGTTCCTGCGCTACCGTTCCGATAGGACACGTAAAGAAAACCGCAACACGTGGCACGCGACACACGTACCTACGTGTGTAACACGCTCGCCTTAATTAAGCCGCATTCCCGCTCCGATTGCGCAACCCCCTTTACTCCCTCCTCGGACGCGATATGATCTTTCGACGCGGCGCAGAGAGGCTGGTAATCGGCGCGCGTGGGAAACGCTTTTTCGCGATCGATATCGGGACGGAATTCGAGCGACGCGAACTCCGCCGAACGGGGGTAAAGGGAGCCTGAATATTGGTCCGTTGTCGATTTTTTCGCGGGGGTCGTTCGCGATTTTATTGTCGTCGTTATTTATGCTTGGACGGTCAGACCGAGTTTCGCTATCGGTATCGTGCATCGAACGGGGCACAATGGGCGTTGATGTATGCATCGCACCGGGCACACGCGTTACGGCGAATTAATAGGCGTAATGAATTCCTAAATGACCACGAACGGCTCGAGGATATCAGGTTGATGCCGGCTGTCCACCCGTTGACGGATCAATGAATTTGTTTCAATGTTATACCGAGTCACGCATGACACCTGAGTATTTTTGGGGCGCAGGTAATGCTTAAGCCCTATTCGCGTCGCGATATGATAACTTAGATAATGACACTATATCATACCTCGCCACTGCTTGCAGGTTCTAATTAAAACTTGTAATTCGTTTAAATACCACAGTCATCAAATACACCCATAACCTTGCCCCAATACTACTTTCCTCTGGGTGCAATTATAATCGAGCCAAGTAACAAGAGCAAACTCAGCGTTTCGTCAGGTTTGAAGAATGACAGAAACATTTGCGACCGATACAGTTTCGTTGCTCCATGTCGTTCCAGCCCAGCTGGACCGGGAACACAGGAAATATCTGTTAATTTGATCGACTAGGAAACGGCGTAAGCGGCCAATCATGACGACAACGGGAACGAAATCGGCGTGTCGACGCGAGGCAGAACGTTTATGATGGACGCGATAAGAAACGAGGGCCCGTGGCTGTCACCGCGTGTCTCATTAGCGGTAAACGGTCCGCGAGAGATGTATCTACCGCCGAAACTAACCGGCTTTCACCTGCGCCAGGTGATTTACCGATGGAGCGCCCTTCAATTTACGTCTCGCGCCTTCTCGCGTGTGTGTTGTACGTGTCTCGCCCCGGCCGACCGCGAGGAAACACGCGCCGGATACCTCGCAGATAGCAAGCGTGTAAATCAAACGTTCACCGGCTCCTAGAGCCCGCGCACGCTCCGCTCTGGATCGTTAAGCGCGTGTTTCCTCGGGAAGTACGCCTGGACGGGGCCGCCAAAACGTCCCGCAGGAAACTTTCCCTTTTACCATTGTACAATCTTGGGGGGATGATTACACGAAACTTGTGTAATTTTGAAAATTCAATTTCGACGATTTGTAAAAATTATTTATTCAATCCATTTCCAAAACTTGAAATAGTTAATGCTCTGAAATTCGTAGAATTGCAAATTTAAAACTTCATCGGCAAGTTTATTTCGTTCGTTTAAAGTGGAACGACGAACAGCTTGATTACAAACGAGAGTATCGATCGGGTATCAATTGGATCGAACGGAAAAATTCCTAATAAACGATTAAACGGGAATGAAGGCGTCTTGTACCGGATGCCGTCAAACTGACACACGCTTGTAAAGCGATTGACGAAGCCTCGTTAATCCCGGTTCTTACCGCTCGCACGTGTGCCGGGAAACACACACGCGAATGGCTTCTTATCCATTTCAACGGGGACGGAAATTCAACAAGATCGATTTCGATCTTGTCACAAATGGAGAAAGATAAAAACCGACTCGTTTCCGCTCAAATGCGAGATCAAATTAATCAGCATGACACTGTTATTTCTACGACGTCTTGTAGGGAAAACAGTCGAAATTAGTATGCAACGAATGCGAAGATACGATAATTGACTCACTGATACGTCGATCGCCTTATCATCGAAGGTATTGAAAGTTTCTTGAGATAATAATATTTCTAATTTAATGACTCCAGACGTAATTAAAATTTGAAAGGTCACAGCTCACCTATCTTTCATTAGTTTCACAGTATTACAGACAGAGTAATAAAGAATAGTTTATTACTCGGTTTCTAATCAACAACCCATAGAATTGAAAAGCTGGTTTAGTGGCTCCCGGTAGCTGAAGTGTTAAGTAATTGAAAAAGTGGATTGCCTTGGAAATTCAAGTGTTATTTTTAACTCTAAAATTCATTGACAATTCCCAAGCGTTTTATTTAGAAGAATCGTTTAGAAAAAGATCGTCGATCACCGCTTTCTCTTTTATCATCGCCGCTTAATTAGTCCAGTGATACGAACACGACAAAAGAGGAGAAACGTGGACGCACGCGAACCGTTCATTAAGGCGCATCGTTTCTATCTATCCACCGTGGACCCAGGGAATAGGTGCGTTCCCGTGCACGCGTGAAAGCGGACGTTTCCAGGGGACGGGAACGTCTTTGCAAGACGAAAATCCGACGTGTTAGAGACACGGTATATGGTCGATATTTATGCCCTCGTTAGCGGGTTAACTTTCCTTCGATCGCCACGAGGAAGCTTCAAGAATTCAATGGAATTTCTTTCGCATCAACCATGAATCAAGCATCGATGCATCGATATTCCTGCTTCTCTCTAGCTTTCCCTTAACCATTTGTCTTAGCCGCTCGAGAACCGAACGATCCCGATTCATCGATCGCTTTCTTCGATTTTTTGCAAACTTGAGAAACCACTGAATTAATTTCTAGTTCGTGACAAAAGTATCGACGGTAAAACCGCTATATTTATTTAGTGTCGGATATAAATCGAAGGAGGTGCTAAAAATAAATTCCACGTGTTGCAACGAACGTATTACCACGGCACCGATGTTCGCACCAAGGATTACGCTTAGCAGATGGAAAGAACCCGATGCGAGGAGACGAATCGAAAAGAATCGCGAAGCGGAATCCGACATCAAGTCGTGCGACACGAGGATCGCGATAATCCGACATGTTAATCGGCATCCACGATCGTTTCAAACGGGACTCGAACTTATTAACTCGATAGCACCGTCGGCCACGATGAATCGATCGTAATTCACCAGACTACTCCGGGTAGTGGTAGCTGCTTACGCACGTGATCGCAGATATCATGATAATGAATCGCATCGTCGCCTTAAATGAACCCTCCCCCTTTATCTCGGCTAACGTTATCCTTGCCCGTAGGAAGATCGAGTCGACTGGCTCCTGAATTGTTTAATGATCTTACGAGTGTTAAATTCTTCCTTCTGGAAAATTTAGATTTAAGAATGATGAGTCACCTGTGCCCAGTACACCATAGAAAGATATTAATAATTATATCAAGGAAATTGTGATACAGCAGTCCAGCTCGATTCCACCTAATTTCTCCTAAGGAGAACGATTCGATCGACCCGTTATGGCAAACTTTCCACGAAAAATCGTCCAAAAAGTCTCGGGCAGCTTTCTCGGGGCCGGGTCCTAGAGTCCACGTACATCCATCATTCGCGTCGATAAACGTTCAATGCGACAGCAAACATCGCGTCGTCGACCGATCAGATACCGTAAACAGCGTTCCTGTACGCGACAGATAACGCGGCGGACACGAGTTCTGACGGGGCTAGCAAGAAAATGAACCAACTTTCAACATTGTCGTCGTCGTCGTCGTCGTCGAGGGAGATCCTATCGACGCGCGGCTAGACCGGAGCCAGGAATACCGATCGGGAATCGAGTCAAAGAGGAAAGGGAGTCGATCGAGCAACAATTTCACCCGGCACCAGAACACGGTCGCAGGACACTCTTTTTTTTCCCCGGCTCGCGCAACCCGCCATTATCTGATGTGACATTTCATGAAAATATGACGCGCGGATCGTTCGTTATTAGCTCGCCTACCACCACGGTCAATTATCGTTCTCACGGTGTAATTATCGCGATTGTTATCCGGTCCGCGGGGCGAGGCCAGCCGGGTCAACTCTCTAAAGGATGCACGTCGCGATTCTAGTCGGGTAACCCTTTCTTTCCTTCGTCCTGGAGGTCCTTGGTTGATTCGTTGACAGATGTATTGGGTGGAGACACGGGACAAGGTATCATTAGCGAGGTGGGGTACCGATGACGGTGGGCTTGCTCCGCTTTAGTTACGAGTGATTGTTTGCACAGCCACTTGCAATTAGAACATACGAATTCTTTGATACTTTGTGGTATTTCACCGGGGACTTTCACCTGTGATGTTTAGACCGATGGCGGAGATAAGTATTGTAGCGGCATTTCCGGCACTCGGGGGGTCACTCGGGATAGCAATTTTCTTACGCGCCCTTTGACCCGGCTGCGACCACCGGGTACGAAGCGTAGAAAGTTCGAAAATTGTTTGATGACGTAAAAAGTAGTGGATTCACAAAATTGGCGAGGCTGCTTTTAACGATCTCGATCCGTAAAAGGTGATTTATCTCTCTTCAAAAGTTTGATAAAACGAGAAGATCAGAATCGATATCACTTGATAAGATTATGATGCGAGTGATATCAAAGGAACATCAAGTTTTACAATTTTACGAAGAACTAAGGGGTAACAGACGTAAGGGAACGAGGGAGACGGAACTCCCTGGCTCGAAGATAGCCACGGTTAAATATAGAGCGTGCAATTAAATTTCATCGTTTAATTAAAAGACTGCCAATCATTTAGTTATCGGCATTCTTTGTTGGCGAACGGGCAAACACGACTCCCCCTAGGCAGACGCATCCTGTTCACTGATTATCGAATCGCCCGCATCCTCCTCGGTGAAACTAAGTTCACGGTGACTTTAACCTCTGTCAGCATCGTTCCCGAGTTAACTACACGCGGACACGTGCTTGTCTTAAGGAGTGATCGATGGTGTACGGCCGTGGTTCAGGAAGATCTCAATTGAAAATCATCGAGGCTCGATCGAAAATCACCGGTACTATCTAATCGATCTCATCAACAGCTGGTAATCATGTTGACACTTTGTAGCTATTGACCTATTGGCAATCGAAAAATAAAAATCAGATACAACGTCTCACGGACGTCGAGTCAAGAATTAAATCATTTTAAGTTGAAAATAAAATAGAAAGATAAATAAATATAGACTGAAATATATCCTAGCATAAAAGCCTACGCGTAAACCATATTTGCATCTAGGGAGGAAACTATTTTTCCATCGAATCGCATTCTCAAATTGCACGGTTAAAGACCATTAAACGGCTCCCAAAAAGCGAAATAAAGAAAGTAAAATGGAACAGGACATCACAGATTATGCATGACATGCGATATCAACGTCCAGGAAGTACCGGGAACCCATCAGTACTCGTTGCTAACACTAAACAGCCCATTACTCGATCTTTATAGCGCTCTCACGGAATATGTCCCCGGGTAATCCGGAATGGAAGCGGTAACGCGATGTCGGTTACCACGGAATCATCTTCCTCTTCTCCGAGATCTTACAACTATCTTGTCCGGGTATACGCATGCATCTAGGCTGCAGCGAGCAATCATTGGGAACGCTTGCAGCGCGAAGGTTACTTTTCTTCTACCCTCGAGCATCGTCTAGGAAAACGATTTCTTGGATCGAACGGTGGTTCATTTAGCTGTCGACGTATCACCTTGCAACTAACTCTAATCCTTTCTAAAAAAAACGTGTACGAACGTGCACCAGAAATAAATTTTAGATTATAAAATCTAACTAGCCATAGAATTTTCAATAATCAATTTTATTCAAAACAATTCGTTAAGAATGGACTTGTAATTGAATCTTCAAAGTCCTTTCCTCTTTAAAGTGTCATCTTGTATCTGCTTCGGTCACTTTCGACAAGAATCGTGTCAAGCGGCTCCAGCAGCCCCAATTTGTTTCGTCGTTAAAAGAAGAAAGGAAAGAGAAGAACCGGTCGTTGAATAAAAAAAGGACAGTCAGGGATGAAGCGAGAAGAAGCCGGAACGTTTTTACGAGAGTTTCGCAACGCGGTCAGGCTGCCGTTTAACCGGCTTCATAATTGCGCTCCTTATACGTGCGCGGAGATAATTGTTTTTGCATAATCGAGATGACTCTCGGGGCAGCAGCGCTGGCCAAAGAAAACGCGCCGCGGCCGCGAGAGCCACGCACCGGGCCCGCAGCATACGCGCTCGTACGCGCGAAATTGCGTTGCGCAATTCCCGCACGGCTGCGCTTTCCAACTGCACGCGTCTCCTCGTCCCGGCAAGAAATCGAAGCCGAACGATTATCCATCGATTATGCAACCGTCAAAGTGATTACCGCCTACCGCACACCTCGAATGTTGTAAATCAAAGAAGACGTTGTTTGTTTCTTTTCGACGGACGTACTAATTAACTTTGGGCTAGTCATTTTTTAATTTTCCAAGTGTTTTCAACCTTTTCTCATTAAAACTTATAGATAAGATATGTAGAGAGACCCATCGCTAATGATTACTTTCTTAGGCAAAACTTATGGAGATCACAAACTTAATTACCAACCTATTATCAAAGCTATTAAATAATCAAAGAGAGAGCGAAACGTTTCAGTCAGCCTCGAAGCATTGCATACCTTCTATACTGTAACTAAGTTAGGCGAAAGGGGGTTAACAAACCCCTATATCGTGGCAGATGTTAAAAATGATCACATGCTTTAAGACCGTCCGAACGTATCATAAAGGTTACACACGTATCCAAAGAATGTTCGCCCGTCCAAGGAAACGTTGCAAACGCGAGTTCACAGTTCGAAGAAGTATCGTCGTAAAGTGCATTGTAAATCCATCAAGATCCCGTCACCGTTTTCTAATCTCTTGAAGCATTGAGCGTGGAACGCGCGGAGGGACCGATACTTCCGGTAAGACACGCGAACATCGTGGATCCTGGTACGCGTGAGAACACAGAGCACCGCGTCGATGCATCACGCTCCGCCATTACAATATTTCAGTAGAGCCGTTTTCATTGTTCAAACGCCGCGCGCATAAAAGCCGCGGGGGGCACTCATAAGCGCCGACTCGCCGCATGAAATACGACCGGTTTGCATACAGTATGCACCACGTGTACCGACAATTTTTCCCGCCCTGTTCGTTGATTGTTCTCGAAAACCGATCCCGGCCCGCAATTACACGATCGCACCTCCAACGAGCGGTTCGTTAATTCGCGTTTCGCGACCGGATCAGTTTGATCGAAACATGATCTGTTTACCTGTCATTTGACAGAGTTTAAATCGTTGTATGTTGGGGATTTATTTTGCAATTTTTTAAAATTATTATTGAGATAATAGAAGGTTGTGTTTAATCCAAAACTTGAGAATTTAATTTATTTAATATTGCAAATGTTATGGTAAAATTATGGTATAATATTTCTAGTGTATTTGAAAAATTATTCTACAGTCGCCATACGATAAAACTCCCCACTTTGCTACGTAGCGTGTCGAAGATTGATTCCCAGGCGATCGAGCAAGATTCGTTTTCAACTAGCGACCAGGAGTAACATCCGTGTCGGATGCAAATAAACCAATTACCGGCTCGACCTTTGACAGATGTATAAATTTAAAATCGCAATTACGCCATCGACGGAAAACGATGATGGCTCGTGAAAGCAGAAAGGAGCGGAAGTGTGAAGGAGGAAAAGAAGGAGCAGACACGTGAAAAGGAAAGCAGAAAGGGGCTGAAAATTGAATCAAGTGACCCGACGGGTCCTGACGCGAGCGGTTCATTGGTTATCGAGGAAAAGCTGGCAGCAAGCGCGAAATTATAGGCTTCGTCGAAGAAATCACCGTCTCCTCTCCCGTGATTTTTTTTTTATTTTTCGTTTTTTTTTCTTCCTTTTTATTGGCAGCATCGAGTCGCAACTTTTCTATCGACATGACAATAAAGGCGCACGGTGAGCGAGCGATTTTCGCGAGGAAACCGTCGGCGAACGGTTTGCTCGATCACCAGAGGTCGACGAACAACGATTAACCTCTTCCTCTTTAACGTGCAAATATTACCACGTCGATAAATTCGATGCCGGAGAAATCAAGCTGCTCGCTTGGGAACCAGACGATCGTGGAATGAATCAATTATTACATTTTTCCCATACCAGATTTATTACCACCGTGTAAAGTATAAATAAATTATAAATGTGTAACAAATGGGATTTCTTGTGCTGTCCGTGCTCTTGAATTTCCATTAAAAACCATCGCCAATGTTATTACGAATTAGAAGTACCTTCGGAAAATAATAGAAATAAAATGAGCAAATACTAAAATGAAATCCTGCAGGTGACAAAAATCGATCGTTCGATCGTTCGATCGAATCAGGCGTGAAACGTGAGAGGCAACGAGCAGAAACAGTCGCGTGGGAACTGTTCGCGGGGTTCGCCTGGCCGCCCTTCTTTCCCTGCTGGAAAATTGAATGGTACGACGTGGATGAATACAAGGCGATCGTTAGATCGTTAGATCCTTACGAATCGAGCCGGTGAAATGGCTTCGATAAGTGCATCGATAACCACCGGTCACAGGGCCCCGTCGTCTGCACGCGTTCGCATTCAGACGGCTCGGTTCGGGGTCATCATTTTACAGCTGGAAATAACGCGATCGGCTAGAAAGCTGTTCACGCTTTAAGTCTTTGAACTGTCCGATCGTACCGTTCCAATGAAAATGAATGGATATATATTTAGCTGGACGTAAATGCGAGTCCGATAGAAGACGTTTTCGATTCTTATCTACTCAAAGATGCTGTTGCGAAGATCGGTATCTGAGTGATGCATGAATTTCTATTGGTGAAACTAACCCCGTCCAATTATAAATTATGCGGTCATTTGAAAGTACCATATAAGCCTAGAACTTTTACCAAATACCCCACTCAATACCAAAAGAAAACATAATAAATCAATGTACAATCCTCTGTATCAACCAGGAGGGTAGTTACAAGGTAACTTCGAATGAATTAAAGTCGAAGGATCTACCCCGAAACAAAATAACACGGCATGGATAAACATAGCAAGGCACAATTGATTCTTCCAAGGCAGATTCGAGCTTTTAAAGCTTCCACGCAAAGTGAAAGATTTACGATCGGTTCCGAGGGCAGACGGGAAAAGTACCGACTGGGAACCGTTTCGAGGCGAGCTGCCGTTGATTTACGAGACGATCGCGAACAGTATCGATTATCGACGGTGACGTCGCGTCGTTACCTTCCCGGACCCAGTTCCTGCTCGACGGAAATCGCTCGCGACGACGTTTCCTTCGCGCAGCTCGCGCCGTTCAAAAGCTCGTAAGCTCGGACTTTAGCGACTCGTAATGGCGTTTAAAAGTATCTCGGCGCGGACGCGAGTTCCCACAGGGGAACACCTACAATTACGAGCTATTACGAGCCGAGCCGGGAGTTTCGTTTCGCGGATATGCTTTTTTGCGGACTGGCCTCGGGTGACGGGACGAAAAAGGATCGTAATGGACGCAACGTTTGTTGTGCCGATCGCGGAGAAAGCATGTCGTTTAGCATCGAACGGGCAATAAAGTGGAACCGTGTTATTTAATAACAGTAAATCGGCAGAAGTTGAAATATCGTAGCGGTAGAGTGCTCGTGTCAACTATTTACGACCGTAGTTTGTATAACATCGCATTCTATGTTCGAATATTTGCAAGTAATTTTCCTTGCAAAATCCTTGTAAACCTAGTATCAAATAATTTTTGTATCCCACAATTCTTCCAGCCAAATTAATTACCAAACTTAGGTAACGTTCCTATACAATCTCCCAAATTGTTGGAATAAGACTGAAAGACCCCTCGCTATATTGCTCCCCTCTCTTACATCACCCACGTCCCAAACGAGCAAAGTTACTTAACTATCCCCAATAACCGAGACCTTGTTTTTCCCCAAATTTTCCAAGCTTACGAATTGCGTCATAAGTTCAATCCCTGCGAGATAACTCTGCGAGAGTCCTCCTGAAAGATTCGCGTAACACAATCGTCCGGGAAGAGGAACGAACGCGGGTCGAGGAAGGGGAGGAGGGAAGGGGGCCCGGGAACAAATTATACATAAAAGGACCACACACGTTGCACAATAGGGGGCAAAAAGGCAAGGGACCGGCGGAGCATGTGGTACCGGGCGAAATATATACGACTTGTCCGTGGCTATGCCGGGGGATTTACCTTACGTCCAGCCTTTGAATCGCTCGTTTAGGATGAAAAGGATCGGTGGCTCGACAGCTCCGGCCACGTGGGTGGTGAGACGAGCACCTCGAAAGCCCGGGGAAGATCTCACGGGGCTCTTAAAGGATCCGGCGAAGATTTAAAACGAGTCGCCTCCGCCACGGTGCTGGCAAATCGTCGGACGATTTAAACCCCGCTAGGAAATCGTTTAAATCGAAGACACCGGGGGAGGGGGAAGGGAGAAAAAAAAGAAAGGTGGCCGGGTCCTCGATTGAGACCTCTCCGGCTTTAACGGGATCCCCGCGATTGACCCGTCTTGATGCGTAACTTTGCCACCGGAGAAATATTGCGTTGTAAATTAAACCGCGTCGCGCGTTTTACGACACCACGGGAAACCACCGGGACCCGGGGAAAATGGCCGCTCCGTTCCGTTCCGTTCCGTTCGTTTAGTTTTTGTTCGCCACGAATGCACCGTCGTGTGCGATCGTGCGAGAAGATTTAAGCATTCCTGGTGGGAGGTAACGCAGCCGCAAGTAGCCACGTTTAAACACTAAGTTTCCTTTTATTTTTCGCCGATAAGAATATTGTGGCTAGCGCCCGGGTGAAAGTCGAGATTAATGAGGGAGAAGTCAATTTAAACGGGAGGATTAATGAGATAATGAATTGTACAGTTACCGGGTTCGATAGGGTGGAGATGATTCCTAGAAGTATCCGATTTTGAAAGTTAAAACATCCAACATGATCGATGGCGTACACGCGGTATCGATTCAAAATTGTTGCGAATACCGTTTGGCTTTCTAAGGTTTATCTTGCAAGTAAAATATATAGTTAATTTGTTCGTTAAAAAACGTATAATTAGCTCGATACAAAATGATTCCGATTGAGAGGGTATGTGTATCTCAAAACGTTAACCCGTTGACCACCGCGGTGAAAACAGCCACACGTAGTGAATAATTGCAAATATTTAGATTGCAATCTTATCACTTCATAAATTAAGCTTTCTACTCGCTGGCTACAGTGAATAATATAAATCTGATATCACTGAAATTTCTTTAACCCGTAACTAGTACGCTGGAGTCTATCGAGCATAGAATTTATTAATAATTCAATATAAATAACTCTAAAATTCGAGCGCAAAGGGTTAAAATAGATTCCAAAAATGTCCTGTTACTTCCTCCAACTCACGATCGTGCGATCACGTCCGGAGAAAATATACTTGTTCGTCGATATTTTTCATCTGTTACCCGCCTCTATTTCCCGGTACAAGTTGTACGACATCTCGCTACACGATTCAGCACCGTTGCAGAAGCAAAAGATGAAAAAGGAGCGGGAAAGCGACAGATATCGCCGATCGTTTGATAAATCGATCCCGCAATCGTCGTCGTCGTCGTCGTCGTCGTACAGGCTCCCCCGCGAAAACGCAATTACGGTCTCGCGTGGAATTTCTCTTCCGGCCAATATTTCAGCTCGCATCCCCGCGGCTGCATTGTGCATACATTATCGCGCACAAAGTCACGCGTACCGCATGAATAATAATCGCTGTGTGTTGCTCTGATTATAGCGCGCCGTCCATTTCCGCCACGCCGCTGAGACCCGCGAGACTCACGCGCGCGCAATCGTAATAAAACACCAACGATGAAATAAAACCCCCCGAAGGGAGGGGAGAGAGAGCAAATAAAAAAAAGGAGGAAACACCGCCAACAACTTGCTGTTCTCTCCCGTTGAGAACGCTACAAATGAGTTTTCAATACATCAACCGACATTATAACGTGAATTATGACGGTGAATAACGAGTGAGATGTAAAATGACGGTACGGCGCATAATTGAATTTCAGTGCCGTGTGTGCATTGCCGGTTATTACTCTTTCCAAGATCCTTCGTGTTAGCTTTTCGATCGGTTCTTGATCGTTTTTCAATCATATTTTATGGACACTTTACAATTTCGAGCTACTTCGTTCGTTATACGAGCCGTCGGTGCCGTCGAAATTAGGGACGTTTGCGCGTTTTGCAATTATCACGTCCCGCGGGAACTTGATTCCTTAAATTAGCTGTCAATTATATTCGGTTCGTTTAAAGCCGCTTGATTTATTGTTTAAGCTGTTCCACGGCGACTCGAAAAGCCTTCGGTTTCGTGTGTCCGCCTCGTCAGCTTTCCATTCTGATAAAATCTCGTAATCAACATCGGCGAAAGGCCACCATCGGGAGCGTCGTACATCACGCGTGTGATATTAATAATAACCACCGTGTTCCATGGCTAAGTTGTACACCGTTTGTCGCTCGTGTGTGTACGAACCGGAGCGGGTCAAATGTGTTTCTCGATGTTCCACGAACGAGCCGGCTTACATTCCACGGAATCTCGAGACACGAGTTTGTTTCGCGACAATCGTTTCTATTACCATAAAAAAAAAGAAAAAACATGGAACAAGATAGCGGAGTCAAATTTACGCTTAGAAATAATTTACAACTTTCTAACATTCTTCTGGTTAACATCACTTTCTCTGGAGTTATGAATTTATATTTCTACGTACGCTCACTTTAATACATTTTACGGGCCGCGAGCGTGAACCCTGATGGCTCGAATAGTTAAAGTAATGTTTACGACATTATCAAATCACGATTATTCAAGATAATCAAAGGTGTTCGTAGTGAAAGGAACGATTTATACATTCGTCTTTCAGACCTCTGGCAAATGAATGCGAAATAAACACACAGTTTACGCGTTCCTGGCGTATAATATAAATTTCAATATTTACACTTAAGTCCATTCATAATTAAATATTGTGACGCGAGTTTTGAGATATCGGGGTACGATCCGTCAAGATCGTGAAAAGCGCGGGAAATAGGGAGCCTAATGAAAATTAAAATTAAATGATTGCAAATTTGGACCACCCTCGTGACACAGGGGGTATAAAACACGTTTGCGCGTGTCGCGAGTGCTAACCACCGTGTAAGCGGTAGGAATCGCAGAAGCGCGGGCGGAAAGTGAGGAGGATCGGCTTACCTGGGAGGCGAGCGCATCCCCGCGCGTATCCGCTCTGGCACGTTGCTATTAGAATCGCATTAGAGCAGTCGGAAGGCGTTGCTGGCAATGAATCACGCCGCGACCCTCGAGGGGTTAACGGCCCAAACAATTTCTTAATTGTTTCGGCCGGTCGCGCGAAACCCGCGGCAACGCGGCCCGGACTTTTTTAACGAACTTAGCGAGAGGGGAAAAAGCCCGGCCTCGTTGCGCGCCGCTTATCGTCGATAATTATCGATGGATTTATGACCGCGATGCGTGCCTGCCCAACGATCGATCATCGAGATATTCATTTTCGCGAGCAGCCCGGCGACGTTTAATTGGATTTGCGGTTGCTCGGGTAATTAAGAGAGGACGCGAGAGTTTTCGTTGACGGGGATGAATATTTGGGCGAGTCTTCTGTGCTCGTTCGATCTTTTTTATTGCAAGTACCGGATGCTTGCTTCTTGATAATAAATTACATGTTTGTTTAATGTTTTAATCTAACGCTTACGGCGATTTTATATCCTTCGTTTCCCTTTTAATCATTATCTTAATTAATAGGAATTAGAATTACTCTGACTAACGATCGTGAGCAGGCAATAAAATTATGAGATTGATATATTGAATGAAATTGATCGCGATACCAAATATTTTCTGATGGAAAAGATAGCTAAAGAATTGATCGTTATACGCGCGAAAGGAAGATGTTCGTCAATCCGTATTCTACTTTCTGTCATTCAAAGAAGCCTTAGGTAGCGATTGGCTTCTCGTTCGTACACCTATAAAAGTGCACCGATCTCATTTCCATTAAATATTCTTCAGTTATCTGTATAGGCCTTTGTAGCTTTATTCGTACGGGCGCAAGTGTGCGCAGTAGAATAAGACTGTTTTGGGTCAGACATCGATCACTAGCGCTCTACTCAACGTTAGAAAATTCAACGGTGACGATTTGACGCTGGAAAACTCACAACCGACCACTTAACGGTACTAACTCAACACTGACAAGTAAACACTAACAATTTCCAGCAAATAATTCAAGGCTAACGACGACAACGTCATCATACATAACACCTAAAACTCACAATTATAATTTGCACTCCATAAACCTTGCGGAACGGGGCATAAAAATCCCGGAGCAGTATTTCTCAGTATTAATTAATAAACCTTACACCAACAAGATTGTTTTTCATCTGGCGCATAAATGTCAATAAGAAGGAAGTCGATCATCTCTGTACATAACGAAGGTTCGAGGGCATTTACGAAGCTGACGCACATCGCGATCTATGAGGCCCATAGTAATGGTCTCCCCGCTTCCTATAAATCAAACGGAGCTGCTTATGTGTCCGTTCATTAGTTTCGTTCCGGCGGCGAGCATCGTGCGCGATTATCTCGTCGATTAATCTCGAAAAGCGACCGTACCAGCAGCCACCTCTTTCCACGGATCCGAACGTCTTTCGCGGCTTCTTCCCTCGGGACGTTTGCCACTATCACAGTTTTACGAGGCACAGTTTTGCTTCGTCATTTTGATAATAATTCGTTTTGAAAATGAATCGTCTTTTATTTAAATCATGAATGAAAAATGTTCTTATGGTTTCCCAAAAATAATACTAATTCGCAGATTAATGGTGAAGAGATAAAAACAAATATCCAAGAGTGTCGACGTAGCAGCTAATTGAGTTATCCCGGGTCGTCGACACATTCCTCGCTCCCCGGGATCCGAACACGCGTCCTCAGCGAGAGAACCCGACGTCCTCGAAACGAAACGCCTATCTCAATCCCCTCGAGTTACACGGAGCGAAGGAGAAGAAAAAAGAAGGAGGAACAGGATGCTCAAAAACCTTGTCGTACGTTCAGTCGCACGGCTAATAATTTCAACGGGGTCCGAGCATCCCGACGCTTTCTTCTGGGAAGATTCCACGGTCGGGTTTAAATCAACGCGGCGGCTACGACGTGTTTTCGGCGCGATATTTCAGCGAGCGATTCGCAGCAGCCGAGCGAACGGCTGCTCTCCCAGGGCCGCAACAAATGACTAGCGCCACTCCTCTGACGAGACCGTACAACCTCCGCTAATTACTCGATAAAATGAACGAGACCTTCTCGGACTTATCTCGACTGGTGTATCGCGACCGTGCGAGCCCTCGTTTCGGTATAAAGATCTCGCCAAGGGACTCGGCAAAAATCCCAACCACGGAAGTCGCGGACTATAAAGAATTTCAAAAATAACGTCCAGAGTTCAGAACGAAACTGAATTCTTTTGGTTTGGTTAGGCTTAGGGTTGAAACTTCCATTAGTGGAACTACCATTTACAAGACTGTGCCACGTACTGCAAGGTAGAAGCAACAGTTTCTAAGGGAAACTCAAGTGTCACCCACGTATGGGTGACGTGGCAGTCAAGATGTTAACATTCTTTCGGAAGTAAAAGGTAGTTGTACTTCTGAAGTCTATTCAACTTCCCTGGAAAGTTAACTACCTTAGAACGTGACTGAACTACTGAACCTCGAGAACTAAACTTTAGCGAAGGGATCGAATTTCGATTGAAATTTCGTGAATAGTATCTGAATGTACGAACATACGATCGAACATGCAGAACAGATGTCCAACCCCTCGCAGGCAATTAACCTACCAAGAGAAAATCGATCATCCATTAAGCAAGGTGTCGATAGGCAACAAGTTGAAGTTTCGAGCCGACTGAACCAGGTTCGTTTGCCGAGGAACCGGAGTACGAGCGAGCCAACTTCCGGAGAGGCTCGATATCAACGCAACGATTAATCAGTTATCTTCGAGAGGAACGATACTGAAGAGAGAGGGAGAGGAACGGTCGGCTCGATGCTTCTCAGATTTATCATCGCCTCGAGCCACGGACTGCTGGCCGTGGCTGTTGCGCATTCAATTGCCGTTGCCAGCTTATTCGTCTCTCGTTAATCCCGGCCGATCGTTTGTTACCTCTTAACTCGCGATCCACGGCCAATTATTCTCGGTATTACGATTAAGTCGGCAAATGTAGTCAAGGTGGTCGCAGGTGATGCCGGTGGTGGCGAGCTTGGCCGGCGACCACGCCGCTCGAAACAGGAAATCATTAACATACCTAATAACGCGGAGCCATCGAAACACGCTCGGGGAACGGCCACGCGGATGGGAGTTACGCGCTCTGCCGACGCGGAAAACGAGCGGAACGCGCGGAGATACGCCACCGGGACACGCGGCTCATTTACGAAATGTCCGTGAAGCTTTGCTCTCGATTCTTCCTATTTTTAGATCCTTTTGCAAAGTTTCATATTAAAATTTCAACTCGTATGTCTCCCTAATTAATTCCCCCCTGTGTTCGAAAGGGGTGCAAGAAACCAGCAGACCGCAATATTTTCAAATATCAATTACAGCGACACGACCGCCTGTCACGAGCATAATTATACACGCAAAAACCAGAAGAGGTTTCATTCATCGTTCGGAACGCATCCCTCGCGAAATATCGAAACGAGCAGAGAGCACCGCGGCAATTAAGCCATCGCGAGTAACGTCTAATTCAAAGGCAGTCGAGCTTATCCCCGCGGAACGCTGTCGACGAGAATTTGCCTTGGCGCGTCGATGGAGATCCTCGACGACGCGCAAAAGCGGCCACACGAGCCGGAGGAACAGCCGGGACGGAGGCGGCGGCGAACCTCCGGCCGGGTAGTTAACGTGTTAATCCAGGGGGCAGTTACTCTTCGCATTAGATCCCGCTCGCCACGGTAAGCAGCTTAAATTGTCAAGCGACTCGGGCCGCTTCTGTAACATCCTGTTACGAGCTCTAGGAAATGAGCAACCGGTGAAAAAAAAAAGAAAAAAAAATGAAGAAACGTTGAAAAGATACGACACGGGCCTAATGCAACCCTATCCCTCGAGGAATTCATTAACGCGGCGTGAGAAATTGCCGGAGAGAAATTCACTCGTTACGAAAAAAGAATGTGCGTCCGTGTGATTAAATTTATATTAATTCCCTGTGTTACGAGCCACCTTCGCTTTTGAATCCAACAGATATTCAATATTTTTAAACGTGGTATCTTCTTGGAACAGCGATTTATGGTAATCGTTAGATTTAACTCACGTGTTCCTACGGTTATGGGCGAACCAGCGTCCAAGTGTACATACCTGAAACATAAAAGAAAATGTCGTGTTGTAAATGTAACGTAAATCTTCGTTAAATATCTTAACTTAGTACACGAAGTATTACATAGAATACAAATAAAAATTATTTATTTTAATATTTAATAAAAGGCAATCGTGAACTTAGAATATCCATTGAATTATTTATAAATTGTAAGAGAACGGTAATTAAATAAGGAATTATTGCAGCGTTTTGCGCAAGACCCTCCCGGCAAGGTGGTTTCCCTATCGATCTGCGATACAAAAGAAGTTTCGCCTGAAATTAGCAACGCGTCGTTCTCGATCTCGTTATCGGCGAGCAACGAACGATAAATCTGTTCCGTTGGCGACCGTCGATAGATCGGCTTTCTCGTGCGGTCCGCGAGAAAGCGATGGCCGGCGAAAGAGAAACACAGAAAACCGATTAGTAAAAGGAGCCGCGACAATTAACGATCATCGAGCGGGCATCGGTACCGCTTAATTATCATCGAACGTCGCCTCGCGCTTTCCTCGCGTAAATAACGCGCGCCACGCTGATACGCGCGTCCGATTCATTTCCGCCTGTAAAACGCGCGTACACGCTTGCCTTAACGCTGCTAAACAGCTGTCACGGTAGTCCGATAGAACGTTCACGGTGCAATTAATTGCAATCGTTCCGCGGTAGCAGGTACGCGGTTATGTTTTCACGTGGAACCCGTTTGGCGGGATCCAATCCTCGATGGTGTGTTTAACACGTTGACACGCCAGATAATTGGAGAAAAAAATAAAGAAAGAAATGTTCAAAATTTTCTCGAACGTTCGGTTTCGTTTTCTAAGTTTCAAACAGCGCAAATGGATTTACGTAACGAGACACAAGAGTCTGAGTTTTCTTTAAATTTATTTTGCAAATCTATAATTAACCCTAATTTATTTTGTAGCAATTGTCAGTATTTGAAACTTGTTTTCGTAAGGGATTAATTAATTAGACTTATTGAATACTTATTGTTTCGTGTTTAAGACACGATTGACACAAGCTTTCGTATACAAGGATTCGTTTCCTTCAGTTACTTATTCTCGCAGCTTTCAATTTCTGCATGGTATTTCCGCAAGGTTCGTCTCTGTTAAGGCAAATCTTTTATATCCTTGTACTTCGTGAAAAACTTTACATCCTAAAGACATTGGGAAATAACGGATTCTCTTTTCCCCGGCTCTTTTACAGCGCGTCGACTAATTAAGGTTTGGGTCGTCTGCGGACGCTTCAGGTATGATGGTACATACCGTCGGCGTGTTTACAGGCAGCTCTAATCGTGCACCTGTCCTGTAAACGCATCCTTCTGTTACGTACGAGTGTTTCCCCCTTAGGCCGTCTCCCATGAAACGGAACACCCAAGTGTGACCCGTTCCAACGAAACGCCGCGGTTCGGTAAAGAAAATCGACCGTGTGTGCCACGCCTTCGGTGGCTCTAATTAAGACGAGATAGGAAAAGCGGCTCCACGCTCGAGCGGTATCGTTCGATACGCGCTATCCAATCGTCGATCTCGTAACCGATATTAACGCGAATATTAAATCCGCGCGCTCTCTCTGTCCGATTCCCTCTGTTAATTGCAATTATCTGCACCCGGTACTCTTTCTGTCGCGGCTGCTCGACGATGCGTGATGAAACCACGATATCTGCTCGTTCTCGCGCCGACCAGTTTCGACGATTAACATTTCACGCTAAGAATACGATACCGGCCGGTCGCTTCGGGGCGACATTTACTAATCGATAACCGAGCCGATCGATAGAGATGCTTTCTCGGCCTGGAAGATTGTTTTTCTGCCGGCGAACGTGGGCAGACGTTGCTGCGTTCGCTTCGGACGCAGATCCGATCTATCGCGATGAAATATCATCGCGAAACGTTGATAACCCTTTCGAAGACAGATTATCTAACGATCGATAAAAATTGGATCGTGGTTCTCGCAAGAATGCTTATTGAAAATTTGTGAAAATGAAAATAAAATAGTAGAAAAATGAATTTTTTCGATTTTATCGAAGGTATGCAACCCCAGAATCCGATACCGGTATCGGACATCGGGCAACAAGTCTATCGCGTGGATAATCATCGCGCCATTGGAAAACGTGATTTATTAAGCGAAGCTGGTGGCCAGGACGCTCACTGACCTGCCTCGTTATCCTTATCGACGAAAGAATATCGTCAACGGGAAGGCATTTCCTGCTCCGGGACGTCACGTCCCTAATAAGATTGCGTTTACGCGCGCGCGTCCCCCGTCAGCAAGCGTGGACGTGCGCGTATTTTTCAGCCGAGCGTACGCCTTTCTTTTCCTCGGCCCTTTACGTGGGGAACATCGGTAAAACCGGCCGCGGACGCGTGCGTCGCATATATACGGTCCCGGGTGCGCGCTGAAAACGATCCCTCGAACGTGTTCCTTGAATCGTCCCGAGCGTGACATCGATCCTCGAGCGTTTAATCGCGAGGGCCTGCGCGATTTTCAGACGGGACGGGAATTAATGAGACGTAGCCGATCGTTGAATGGCGACTCGGATCGTTCAATGAAATTCAACGTTCGATCGATCGAGGATTTAATGAATAAACTTGAATGGGTTACTCGGTGAATCCTTGGAAAAATGGCCCGGGTGAAAGGATTCTCACTCCGAACCATTCTAGATCGAGGCTAGAAGTTAAAATTCGTGATTAAAAATTCCTGAGGCAATTAATTCTATCCGACTGGCACAGTGAAAACAGACGCGCGTGGTCAGACGCACTGAAATTCCAGTTATTAAGGATTCTATCGATTAATTTCGAATACCTTTCACAGCGATTTAGCAATACGAGGATGGAATTGAAAATTTTCTGAGTTTCGTGCAAATCATCGTGGCAAAAGGAAAAAGGGCACGGATGATGTTGCTGTTTAGCATAACGGATCGACGACGTGGCCAGAGCAACGGGCACACCCACCTCGATCCTGGGTGGCAGGTCGTCGGTAATAACCCCATAGACCATGGTGGTAGACCACCACGAAAGTGCAATCTACGCTTAATGGCGGCAGCCGCCGTGAGATATCGCGATACCAGTTCTCGTCGCGTTCTCCACGCGTCTACGCGCCGACGACGAAGCGGTTTCAGACGTGTTTACGCGTTGAATTTCGTATTCCATGGCCTTGCCGCTCGAAACGGAGCCAATATCGTGCGATCCGCAAGCGGATTTTTATAAACGACTCCGAACGACCTGATTTCACGATTCGTTTTCAACACCGGTTCTGTCGTCCCAGCTGGCGGTAAACAATAACGCTTGTTCGCGAGCCTCGAGCTCGAATATGCAAAATAATTTATAATTTTGAAGTTCTGTGTTTAGATAGCTTTTTAGGATTTGGAGTGTAATGAATAAACAGTTTAATACACCGATTGCTAACAGAATCGAGACGAGAAATGGGGCCTAATAATTTGAATACAGCTTTTCCTGTTTCAGAGAGAAGGGTCACAACGTTACAGGTGGAACACTTCACCGGACCGAGACAAATTACAAGATACGGGTCCATGAATGGGAACAGTATCGCCTAACGAGACCTTAGAAACGTACGAACCCGTAAATATCCGTCGGGATCTGCAACGAAGAACGAAAAGTAACTTGTTCGCTGCATAATTCAACGAGAGGGCGGCCGGCCTCGTCAAAATCGGAATTTTAAAGTTGAGAAACGTCCGGGCCGTGAGTGGCACGAAAATTTATGGCGTCCAAAGAATATATCCTCGTTGTCCTGGAAACGTTAAGCTTCTTGTTTATCTTGCGGGTCGGGCGACAAAATGTATGCAAAGGAGAATCGGTCGGGCCTCGAAGGAATCTGTAACAACGCTGGTATATCCGAGCTTATGCACAGGGTGTTCCAGAAAAGAGGATCCACGACTTTCTACATAGAATTTTTAGGAACGGAACCTCTGTGCCCAACTCCCCCCATTAGAGGAGTCATGGAATTTTAAAATCGCAGAAAAATTGTCAAAAACAACCCCCATCCAAGAAACCACCTTCCCTGTACCTCTGCGTAAAAAAAAAGCGATCGACGATACCATAAATCGCGAGCTGCCGATCGATTTTCACCGCGGAACAGCCGAGTGGAAAAGTAAAGCGAGCGGACTCCCTGATAAGGCAGTGTCCCCGCGTATAAATCTTAAAACCTCTCCTTTAACGATCCGAAACGAGCAGGGAGGGCTTCCAGTAACGGGACCGGGGATAATTATTGTTCCAGGCTCGCGTGCACGTCCGCTGAGCCGTTCCTCTATACCCCGCGAAACGGTGATCTACTCGTCTCGCGAGCGAGCAAAACTCGCTCGCGATTCGCCACGCGCTCCGATACCGCGCGGCCGGCACGCACGCGCGTGAATAATGCACGCGATCGCGCCCACGCGCTGGAAAAGCTCGACGACACACGCGCGCGCGTGGATAATCGAGCACCGCGTGAAAGTTCCACGAACGGGAGAAGCGGAGAAAACGCGTGGGCGTTCACCGATACACGGGACCCGAATCGACCCCGTCGATCGGAGCACGCGCTTTCGCTTAATTAGCCTCGATTACCACTTAATTACAGACCCCTGCGTGATGGGTTGTTGCGGTAAAATTGATCAAATGTTTCGATTTGGGGATCATTTCATCACACAGAAGGGTGTTTATTACAAATTTAATATTAATCAGTTCATGTTCGAATTACTGCAATAATTAGTCCCGACTCTACGACCTTCCTGCTTTACACTTTCAACCCCAAACTTCTAAATTCTTTTCCTGGCACACCAGCCTCGTACAAGCGTCACAGCTGTCGTCCTCTTTCCTGGTAAAAAGCTAGGAGCAGGCACGCGAGTCGTAGAAGCCCTGCTCGGTCCTCATACAGGTCGAGCAGGCCGTGTTTCTTCTCTTGCATGATTAAAAGGGGTGAACTTCCTTTTGCATCGCGAACGCAATCGTTTATCTCGTTTAACTCGTTAACAGTCGTACCAGTCAGACCTGTGCATGTTCTCGTAAATCGGAACCGGAATTGAACGTTCATTTTTTGCGTAGGATTAGTGAATCTTAAGATAAGGGGGCCTTTGGGACTTGCACAATAAGCAATTTAAATAATTTCTAATTTTTTGGGAAACATTTTTGTAGCATGCTTCGAGGACGATTATAATCGTTTCGCGACAAACGACTATAATGTACGGTAGGCAAAGTATTAAGGCTAGCAGTACGCTCGCAGCTGGGTGTCTGGCTCGGCTACAAAGTGTCACTGGTCTCATATAACCGGGCGAACGACACACCTGTGTCTAATCCGATTACCGGTCGCGTATCGAGGCGCTCCGTAACCGTCGTACCGAGACGATTGCACGAAATCGGGATCGTCGCCGAGCCGAGCGAAGCCGAGATCGCGTTTCAAAGCTTGTCGCGTGCTTTGTGGCCCCCCTTTTCGAACGTCCTCCGCTCGCGTGACTCAAAAGCGGATCCTCTGTTTACGCGAGCGAGTTTCAGAGATCCACCACGCTCGATTTCCACCTGGTAATGAGCGTTTAACGACCGCTTTCACGATCCTACGGGATCCACTCGAGGATTCCACGAACCCGTGGAATCCGCTGTCATCAATCTCCGTTCGCAAGGACTCGCGAGATTCAATTAGACGAGCCTGATGCGACCGGGGAGGATGATGACTGCTGGATGTCGAGAAATTAACGCAAATACGAAGAAAATTAGTTTGCAGCTGTGGAATTTACTTTGAAACTGTTTGCAATCATTTTTAATGAAACTAGCTATGGGATGTTTCTTTTTTATGGTTCACAGTTATACTTAATTCGAGGTTTAACTGATATTGTACCGATCTCCAATATCTATAGAATAAAACTTACATTAAAGTGTAATAAATCATTTAGGTGTAGAGGTGTAAAGTGAATTGCAATATTAGATTGCAAGACCTTTTTACTTAGAAGAGAATTTTATTTTCATCTATGGGCATAATTTCAGGGTGTGGTCACGTTATTTTTCAACACCTCACAGAAATATTAAGACAAAATTTCTAATTCCACAAAAATCAAATTCTAGGACCAGAAATGTCTAGCAGGTGTAAAAAAACTATCAAATACCTACGCTACTTCGAGGATACGTCTCTCAGAAAAAAGAGGAATTTTTGCGACGTATGAGCGATGACTCTTATCAAGTTTAAGGTATCTCTTCCCCCCTCTGAAGCGTGTACCATGTTCGATTGTGCGCGACCAGCGTCCCCCTTGCGACGATAAATCTCAATCCTGGCTGGAAACTGGACAAAACGGCGAACAATCCATCACTAAAAACGTCTTCCTCCCGGAAGCTCGACGAGATTCTTCTGGAGCCTCGGCTACGTGAGCGAGGCATCGAAAAGGTCAAGAGGGGGAGTAGGAGACGCGCGCGAGCTGATGCCTTTTGCCCATGGAAATATACATGTTCGGTTAGCCGGCTTCGCTTTCCATCGTTAATCACGATAGTAAATTAAACGGATCCCGATGCATCATTATCCCCGTTGGATTACAACGTTCGAGCCGTGCCGCGAAACGGCCTTTTAAAATAACGCCTGGAACAACGGACCGTTCCCGGATTCGGAACGGGGGAAACAGATTATTCCACGTCCACGATCGATTCGTTACGGCCCGTTGTAAATCATTGGATAACATCGATCGCGTAGAAACGCGGGAAGAAACCCTTCTCGCTCGGATCTTGTCGCCTTCTTTCCAGAATTCTTACCGCGGCATAAACTATACGTAAGCAGATAAGTAGATTATCGTTCTAAAAAGATCAAAACGTTAAGCTCCGACCACTGTTTAATACTCGTGAAATACCGAAGTGTTTTCGATCCCACGAGCCTCGGTTTGACCCCTGTTACCCTAATGCTTTAACGTATCGTTGACTCGGTATATTTTATTTCTATTCATTCTATTAATTAGAAATCGAAAACCTTGTATTTAGAAGCTTAATAAGCAGACATAATTGTGAATAAAAAAAGGGGGGCATTAGAACGATCAACCGTTCTCCATTTCCGTTTTAAGAACGCAATGGACGATTTCGAAGTGCAAGAAAGAAGGAAAGGAAGAAGAATGCCAGATCCTAATCCGATTTGCCCGAGGTATCTGACGGACCACCCAGTCGAATGGAAAGCACATCAACGAAGCCCATGATAGCCGGGGAACAGCTCGATGACTAATGGAACCAGTCGGAGGAGAAGTCGCGGAGGTACGGTCCAGCGGGGATCGTGAATTCATTGAGGAACTACCTGGCATTTACTCGGCGAACGACCTTTTCGTTCATCGCCGACTGTTAATGGAGTGAATATGATACCGCGTGTTCCGCGAAACAATCGGCTGCGTTCCACTCGCGCGCAATTATGCAGTTTCCTCCTCTGCATAATGATGTAAGCTCGAGTCGCGATTCAAGAACGATCATAATATTGTTTGCGCGTTAAAAATATATTTATGGACTTCTGAATTTTCAAGTTTCTACAAATATAGTACCTTGAAGTTTCAGAGTACAAGACTTCCCTGTTCGATTACTTCTCGAAAGATGACACCGAATGAAATAACTTTGACAGCTGTTCGACTATTTGCCACATCGCATCGAAGCGATTCCAAGAACCGTCGACGACAGCTACGCTACACTTAAACGGACAATACTGTCCTCTTCAGGCACCAGAAGGAGGAGGGGTCTCTCGAGCGGACGCGATAATCATCGTCGTCCTCGTAGCCGGACAAGAACGCGGAGACCGTGATTTCCAGTTCTTCTGGCGATGGAACAGGAAGCAGCTCGGTGGCGACACGAGGCGGAAAGGGACGGGGTTCGTGGCCTCCGTTTCAAGCGGACATCTCCTCGGTTAACGAGGCGAGAGTGAAGACCGGTCACCGTTCGCGAGAATTATCCAGGCTATTGTGCAATCGAATTGCCGGCGATCTTGTCGTCGACGAGAAGGAGAAGGGGGGGAGAAAAAGAAATCCCGTCAACAGGGGTCTCGAAAGGGCGGCGATCCTGGCGAACGAATAAATCGTGACCAAGACAAATATCCTCGTAGCCCGGCGGGACTAATTGGTATTCTCGTTTCTCCGCGTAAATTTTCTGCGCCACCAGACAACCTTACGTAAACCGAGTCGCGGAAGAACGCGCGAGCCTAGCGGTACAGGTGCAACACGCGGAATAATGAGCCGCATTGTTAGCTACCTTGAAACGGGACTAAAGGGAACGGTGGTGGGTTTCAGGGTTCGCGTAGCCGGTTCACTCGCGCCGCGTGTCGTTACGGCCAGACACCTCGTTGGATGACCTTTTTAAGGGTCGCGGATGACGAACAGGGGCTGCCACTTTATTTGAGTTACTCGTGTGGTTTCAAAGGGGGAAATGTTGTTTGGTGTTGGTAGGGTAAAAATTATCTCAAAACTCCACGAAGATGAAATACGAAGGTATAATTATTCTAATTGTAATTGTTTAATTATTCCTGATTAAAATACAATAATAAATAGAAAAAGATATTTCTGAAGGTCCTTTCTGGAACTAATTCCAAATACCTACACTTCTAAAGTTCTAAAATTTCCAAAGTGACGAATCAAAAGGGTTCAATGCATAGCTATCGACTGACTCAAACGCGAAAAGTCTTCCCAGAACTCGAATTTCGATCCCGAAGAAGCATCCCGTCTCATGTTATTTTCACGAACGTCATGCCACGACACGGAATTGCTGCCAATCGAATTCCCATCGGTCTCAGTCCAGACTATTATTTCCGATCGTCGGTTACCGGCATCCGGAGCGAGCGTGTTTTCCAGGAACCCGCTCCTGGAAAGGGGCGGGAAGGGGGAGAGAAAAAAGGGAAAGGACGTGGACGACAAGGTTCCACGTGGAAGGACGACGAAGAGAAGAGGAACGGAGACACCCGTCGGGATGCAACGAGACGTGTCCTCGAGGCATCGGGTCGCGTGGCCTTCGACGTGCACGGAATGATGCGTGCCTTCGCGAATCGATGACTTCGAGGGATGATTAAAAACGAAGGAAAATAAAGGGGACGTCGGCCTGATCGCCGGATGGAAGAGGAAATCATCGGTTTACCACGACGGCAATTAAACTCGAATCGTTGGAAGACCCTCGTCAACGGTTTCGACCATTTCGCCGAAAGCTACACGATCTCCTCTCTCTCTCTACCTAAACATCTCCTCCATTCTGCAATGATTACCGACTTTAGAACCGTGTACCAGCGGTGCCCGGGGTACACGTTTTTGCGGACAATTTCGTAGCGGAAAGGTTCGAGGATGATCCCGAAGCGTCGTTTAACAAGATTATAAGCTTTTTGTAATCGTTAACAGACTTTCTAATATTTGTGCATTCGTGGTGTATGGAAGTGTACGGAAACGGACAGAAATTGCATGCTATTATATAGAAAATTAATGTAATATGGAAAATAAAGTGAATTTGAAATTTCCTGAGGGTTATTTTACCCCTCGCAATGATAATTAGGATTAATTGCTGGAAACATGTTTCTCCGAAGTTTTACACAGTAGTTGTACGTTCCAATACAGGAAACGGTAAAACGATGTGCGGAGGTGGGAAAAAAGTTTGAATGGAAGTCGTTCGAATCCACTTCCTCGAGAGTTTTATGGGTCACAGTCTGGTCTATATGTTCTTGCGATTCTCACGGGTTTCTCTCGCGTGAAAGATCAATCTTAATTAAAAGACTGTAAACCGAATTATACAGGGTGGGGGTGAACGAATTAGAATAATAAAATTGGTAGCTTAGGGTCGCTGATAATCTCTTCGATGGTTACTCTCACGTTACTTCATGGAGGTAATTTGTTAGCAATATCGATTCAATGGTTCGACAACGAAACGGTACACAGGGGTAGGACCGTGCGTCCCCGAATTTCCCGAATGCCTCGGGGAATTCGAACCCATTGGAAAATAGACGAAAGGCTCGCGACTGGTCGTCACTTCCTAGCGATCGCTGGATCCAGACGAATCATGCAATATGCATGTATCGATCGGTCGGTCGCCAGAGACCCGGTGGCTCGAGTAATGAACCGTGGAAACGCGACTCGTTTTTGCCCGTTGCCCGACTCGTCCGAGCCAGTCTTTTTATCAGACGAACAGGGACTGCCGCCGTCGCTTGTTTACAAATTGATCGTGTCAGAGAATCCGGGATTCAGAGCACCGACCATGTCGATTTGTCCGAATGATTCGCCGCCAGACCATTTTTCTTTTCTCTCCTTAATTTCGACGACAGCTTGAGATCCTGAAGGAGGCGTTCCTCGAAAGGGAGTTATAATTCGTAGAACCTTTAATTATGGGGTGGCGAGTGCGAACGAAGAGGATCGGAGGCTTTTAATACAAGAAATATAAAATTATAGGGCTGATTCGAGAATTAGGGTTAGAGTTGCATTTTATATTTCATTTTTAGCCTCGAAATTTCAAAACACTTTGGAACGAAAGAGAAAATAATGCTTCGATTTTGAACGTTCGAGAAATCGAAAGCGCAGAAGAAAGGATACGCCCGTGTTCCGCGCGGAATTATCTCGTCCGACGATTCTCTTACGCTGTCGCGCTGGGAATCGCGGGTATAATCCCGTCGCGCTTTCGCACATGTCGCTGAATTACGGGATCTCACGTGGGCGGCGACACTTTTCTGCTCTCCGACCCGCGAAATACGAGTGTTCCTCTGCGCGCCACGACACATGGAAACTGGTTCGTGGAAACGGCGACAACAGGGTCTCGCGATCTTTACGATAGTCAGCCGTGGAATCTGGAGAGCTTGTCGCGTGCGCACGAGACCCGCTCGATACCCGTACCGTTTACTCCGCTACTTTCTTCTTTGCTCGCCTCTGCAACCAGATAATTCCCCTTTTTTCATCCATTTTTCCTCCTTTCCTACAACTTCTGACCTTTCCAAGAAATCCTACCAGTTGGACCCAATCGAATATCGATGTGAACAGTCTCCGTATCATGAATTCAATTAAAATCCCTCGCAGAAGGTTTCATGAAGGCACGATCGAAATTCTGAAGGATGATGGAGTGTAACGCATTATCATCGGCCATTTTCTCATCGATATTGGCCGAGGACCCCCGCGGAGGCCGGTTTATAGTCCTCGAGGCAGCTTTCTCCGCGATTCCCCTATCGCATCTTTATTGGCCGATCGGGTCCAGGTGGCGCGGTGACATTAAAACACGCCGGATCGCGCCTCTAAGCTCCGCTCTCTCGCGCCGAACGGAACTCCACACGGCTTTCCGTGACGACAAGCCGGCCCGTCGGCTCTCCACGAAATCTTTCCACCATCGCTCTTATTGTCCCATTAAACGCTAGTCCCAATGCCCCGTCGTCGCTCTATCCAGATCCGCCGCGATAATTAAGCTTTCTCTGACTTATTTACCCGGCCGGGTTAGATGCGTTCGATTTCTGTAACCTATCCTCGCCTGACTCGACAGTTGCATGCTTATTGACACTTATTTACTGATTGAGAGGGCGCGCGTGTTACCGTGTATCAGGACACGAGCATCGAGACACCGGGATCGGTAATAGGTTGCTGTTAAAATATTGCCAAGGTGCCTGGATACCCGTCGCTGGAAAGTTCAACGAACAGAAGGTTGCACCGCGAAACACTCGATCAATCGTGCCAGGCTTAACCTCGAGATTCTAATTCGTCGGATATTAAAATTTGATTTTTCAGCAAATTGGAGAACAGGCGATTTGTTGCCGTGTCGTGCAGGCAGCTTCTTACGAGTGATATTTATGATTCCTAGATCCATGAAGGATTCGATTCCAATAGTGTGTGGCAATTAATTGAATAAATAACCAAATGACTGCTAATCCCAAAAGTTTATCCCGAAAGTTTGTCTCCGATGCATTGGTTTTAAATTATACTAAAAATTTGTCGTGTCTCGCAGTTTTCTGCCGCTGCAAGGATTTTGCAATGCATACAGCTAGGAATTTCAGGCACGAAAACGAAACACGGTTAACGAGGTTGAAACGTCGGCGTAGCGCTTAAAAATGTCGAAAATCTCGTGCGATGGAAACAAACGCTCCCGCTCCTTCTGTTCATTATTCAATAAAACGTCGCGGAAACGATAAAACGTGACACGATGAATTATATACACCGAGGACGCGGTGCTTCGTGCTCGACAAAGACACAGTAGTGTATCCTGGTTGTCAAGGGAGCTATACACACCGAGGATAATATACGGCGATCGGTCCTTTGTACGTTAATGCGGCTACGTGTATCCTGATTTATTTAGAAGCGGCGCGTGTATCGCTCGTGGAAAGTAATTACGCAAACCGATGAGAGGAATGTTGGTGTGTACGATTCAAAACTTTGACCAAAAATTCTTGTTATAAAAATTAGCTATTCCATTAATTAAAATTCTGTACCAGTTAACTACCGTCATATTATTAATTCTAAGATTCTAAGGTAATTGGGCACTGGATATCCCAGAGCTTGGTAAAAGTCAGGCTGGAGGAGGGTTTACCCCCTAAAAGAAACTATTAGCTTCCCTAAGAGAGGAGGATCGAATGAATCCCAAACAGAATTCGATCCTTTATCCTCGTCCAGGTAAAAAGGACTCTCGTACGGTTCACCCACGTGCCGTGCAAAGAACCGGGTTCTCGCTTTCGATTTCTTCGCGAACGCTCTCGGTTTCACCGGGGAATCGTCCCCTGGTAGTCGAAAAAGAAAGCACCACGTAGCCTGGCAGCGTGGTATATCAATGGCACGGCGATGATCAAAACGCGATAAATCCGACGTTCTGTGTGCTCGCGCGCCTTCGATCGTGCGATCTGGCTGCTCGCGGGACGAGAAATAAAGAGAGAAGGAACAGGGTCAAAGGACGAAAGCCACCACCGTGGGATCCTCGGCTGAGATAAACACCGAGTCGAGAGCAAATCGGGGAAGGAAGGAGAGCCGGTCTCCGGTTCCCCGTCCGGTTTCTAATGCCAGTCTTCCAGGAAACCTCGGGATCCTTCGAATACATGAATGTCTTATGAGGGAAGGACAAAAGGGAAAAAGGAGCGCGGCGCACAGGCGCTGGAAAAGTAGCATCCCGTCCCAACAGGGACGTTCTCCTCTTCTTTGCGAACCAGATTCGAATCTTCGTGAAATATCTCACGCGGAAACGGAATCCTCCCAGGGACGCGACTATACAACGCTTTGTTTTCAAAAAATAATTCGCCCGTAATCGTAGATAATTGAAGCTGATTAACCCTCAGAATTATTACTTAAACCGAGAGATTAACGTTAATTGAATACCGTATAGTTAAGGCCGGGCTGTAAATTATAATTAAGAATAACTTTGCTTTTACCGTTACCATAAAAGCGTGAAATTTAGTGCACGCTCGTCGAAGGCTATTGCCACATATTTTCATAGTTTTCCATGTAAGGTATAAAGGAGAAGGAAACGGGAGCAGCGGTATCCAGTTACGAGAAAATCCGTCCACGATCGGTAGGAAAGCCGGCATTGTCTACGGCTAATTAGAGATCGCGGCGAGCCGAGCGGAGACCAAACCCTAAGAAGGCACCCTAACGATCTACGAAAATATTCGCCATGGCCGATCGTATCCGACGGTGTTCACCGTTTCCTCGTGTTTCTAACGAAGCTCGTGCCGAGGGCAGGCTGCCACGAAATCGGTCAGGGAAACTAGTGCAGCAGAGCCATGAAACGGTGACACGACGAAGCCGACTATCGACGCCGACGACAACGAGCAGACGGCCGGAGAACGACGCGGCCTATCGCCGTGACGATCCCATAATAGTACCGCGGCCTCGTGGCTCCTCTATACACGGTGTCCTTACAAAATTCAATCAATTTTGGTACTTCTTCGTTTTAACTTGGAATTTTCAATTACAAAATTAAATTGTAAATGTTCGACTAGTGTTTAGTATGGAGGAGGATTAAAAGTAAAATGGGGTAGGCTACCCTTGCTAATTAGGCTTATGCGGTAGTTTTGCAATAAAATGTTAAGAAACTTAAATATTAAAATTTGCAAATAGACTAAAGAATGGCGAGACATGATTACTAAACATTACTGAAATAGAATGTTTTATGAGGACACAGTGTATACAGGAAAGCCAAGGACAGTTCGTAGTGCGAAGAAAGGAGGTAGAATCGACCACGAGGATCGGCAGATCGGGAACCGTGCGATCGTGTGACGGGCCTCGTGTCGACCGGTCACGGTCTAAGACCCCAATGGGACCCGAAGGATCTAACTTAGGCCCCGTTCACACCATCGTCCTATGACTCATCACCTTTGATGTATCTCAACAGTTTCTCTCCAAACGTCTTCCAACAAAAACAGGATACCTAACGAACCATTCAACTTTCCTTTCTCTACCATTTCATTCAAAATTACCATACCCATTCATATCACCACCATCCTCTTATCTAATTGCCTGTGCTGCGATTTTCACTGATTTACGAAAATAATTATTTCCAGCCTTTTCTTTTAAAAATCTAAGAATTTGTACTACATCGACGGTGTTCAGAACCGTCCCACTACCCCCGTTTCCTAATTATTTCAAGATCGACCCGGCACCGAACGTGTTAAACAACATCTCCGGCAATCTTTCGCAGCTAACAATCGTGCAAATCAGACCCGACGGACTCTTCTTCGAAGTCGCACGACGATCACGTAGAAAAGTGGAGGCAACAACGAGGTCCACGGTCAATTTTCACAGAGTCGTCGAGTACGCGCTGGCCCGGTGAAATCGCGTGGTAATTTCGCGAATCGATATCCGCCGTGAACGTGACCAATAATCCCGTCGATCTCGAGATTCATTATCGACCTATCCCCGGCGCGGGTGACACACAGAGAGCCGAACCGTCCCTCCTCCTCCCCCCGTGGTTGACCAAGTCGCTCGATTCCGTCGAATCGTGACAACGGCCGGCTGCGAAAGCGAAAACCACGCCGTGAACAAGTACTTAACATCCGGAGCCGACTTTAAAACCGGGATCACGTTCGCGGACAAGTTCGAGCGTTTCACGACTCGACTCGGCTCGGCTCCGCTCCACGGCTCGGGCACACCCACGTTCCGTACGCTCCAGGAACTCGACAAAGTATATTATACTTGCAACATCGTATCAACCAGAGAATATAGAAAAATATCAGAGATTGAACACGCGAATTAGCCGCCATTCGCGGCAATTCACCGTCGAGTAATGGACTGGCGCGAATGTCGGCTGGAATTTGTACTCGAGCCACGAGACTGTGTTGATTTTAATACAAAATTACCCCGATGTAGCAATGAGCTACGAACTCCTAACGAACCTCGTAAAATAAATATTGATTGATTATAAATTTTGACGCTCAGACAGAGCCCGAGGCTGCTTTCAGCCTCGGCTCGAAACGTCGGTGCGAGCGGTTAAGAAGATAATTACACACTTGCGTAAGAAGGTCGACGACCGAGAAGAAGTCGTCGTTGCTCGATTGATTTCGCATCCACCCGTAAGCGCGAACTTGACTTTCGAGGAATTCGATCTTAAACTCCGATTCACGGAACGTAAACGTTCTTAAATGAACCGGGCAAGGCTGATATCGAGCACGGCTCGTAATAAACACGTTATCGTAACGCGCTGGATTCCTCTTTCAATCCCTGTTGTCTTTCCAGGAGTGTACACACGGCTGGCACCGGTATACGACGAGTATTATCATTTATCTACGTCCCGATGCCACGACATTTATCTGACGCACCAAGGATACCCGTGAGAATGCATCCTGGTGCCGTCGAACGCGCCTAACTTCGATATCCTTAACCCCCTGTACCTCCGACTTTCCTTTTAATCCCTAGACTAATTTTCTAGCAATTATAAATTTAGCAATTTCAACAATAATTAAATTTATAGGGTTAAATTGAATTTCGAATTTTAATAATTCCTGCTCAACAAAATACCAAAAGTGGTACTCGAGATAATGAAAAAGTAGAAATCGGATCGATGCAGACAGGTAATTAGGGTTGATTAATTCGAGACTATCTCGGTTGCAAATTTTAGATCCAATTCGATCAGTCACACATACGTTTCCTTGAAACCTAGATACATCCCTTGCTGCTTCGTTCCGAGCAACACGAACAAATATGTTGACATTAATCATAATTATCTTCATGAAATTGCGACACCTGTATATACGTGCGTAAGGTCTCATTATCCCGCGAGCATCAGTCATGCGGAATATTAAGTCTAGGAACTTATCGATCATGGAAACGTCGTCCAAGGAACGATTCTTCAAAGCTCTGACAATTCTAATCAACCACAAAACGTAAACTCTTATTTTTCTGATAAGTGGAAAAATAAGGGGACCGTTGCCAAACTTATGATTTTACAAATTTAGAGAACAATTAATACTGGGTACCCCCAACCCCTAATTTTGAAACTACAGAATTTCAAATCTTGTATATAATTTCAGCGTTCAATTTGCGAATGACACGATTCACAAAGTGGTCGCCGGTTACCAAATCGTTCGGTTCACGATATGGGAGCAGAAACGGTTCGCGGTCGTAAAGAACAATCGGCATCTCGAAGGCGGTGGACTATCACTTTCCAGGTCTTCGCGCGTGACGGAACACCGGCTGCACTTGGTCGGGACTCGGGCCCGAGGGAGTTAAAGTAAAGGCCCCACTCTCGTTGGAACAGCTGAACGCGGCGAGGAAACAACGCGGCGGCCAAGCTCGGCTGCCATAGAATATGCAAAACGCCGTTCGTTACGCGTTCGCATAAAAATCCGTCTAATGCCGCGCTCGACTGGCAGCCGTGCGCTCGAACGGCGTGCCTGCCCGTTGTTGGTAATTACGCGTTGCAAAACAGAGACACGACATCGACGACCCTGCGACCCCTACGAAGTCTGCCTGCTGCTAAACTCGAGAGCCTTGCCTCGCTAAGAAACGTTCAACGAGGACGAGACTTAACCGGCCGACTCTGCTTAGCTTTCAGACTTTTGGCAGCCGTCGACGTTTCGAGGACGCTTCTTGCCCTTTTCAGCCGTCATCTTTGATCATCGATAAACGATACCTCCAATTTTATATAATCGAATAATAAATAAAAGAAAAATGGAACCATCAGTCACTTCTTTATCCATTGTCCATCTAGAGTTGTTTTACAGCCCTTCTTCTCCCTTGGTGATACTTTTATCTGCGCCCCACGGAATTGCTTTTCTAAGTGGCAAGTCAACCCTGGTATTTTTCCCCATTTTGTGAAGACGATAATACGTATCTCGCTTTACTGCTCTAAGAACTTCAAAGATAACGTGAAATCTTGGAACAACCACTTCCGTTCGTATCTGATAAGAGGATCCAGATTCTTGCTTAGAGTAAAAATAAGTGAAAATACCGAAGGAAATTCTTTGGTAATTTAGACTTTGAACACCGCGTCTCCCAAACATCATAAAATTTGAAAATAAATTCGAAAGATCCTCTAGGACTCTAAGCCTATCTATTAACATTATCTCACGCCTTATGATTTAATCAGAAAAATGGAAAACGTTAGAAATTCTACGCTAATTGAATGGCCAGGGGCCATGATTCAATGGAGGATCGTCGGAAAGCATCGCTGGAAGAACAACTCGCCAGCGACTTCCGTTCATCATGAGTGGAACTCATACATCCCGATCCGGTACGGTATGAATTCAGTTATGAGAGCGTCCGATACATATTCATGACTGAATTCATTTGCTGAGAACGACGAGGAGGGTAGCGTCTCATCGCAGCGGCGGTCCACTCTTCCCCTCCTCGTTGTTCCCTTCGTGGACACGCTTTTACTCTCTCTTCTATTCGTTACGTTTCCACGTGGAATCAGCCCGGCTGATGGAGGAACAGAGATGACGAGACGGTTCAGGTAGCTTCTGTCCACGGCAGTACGTATCGCGTCTTTAGCAATTGATTTCAAAGCGGACCGCCCATTCGTTCTTAGAATAAAACATGAGCAAAGAATTGCACCAACGTGTATATCCGTGTTTCACCTACGTGACTACGTAACCCCCTCGAAACGGGGGGGATTTGTCCCCCCCTGACGGACCCCTTCGTAGAAATTTATCGAATCGAGGCAGTTCGATTACAGACACCTCGAATTTTTAATCAACCACAAATTGATAACTCCGATTAAAAAATTTCTACCAATTTTTTTAATTGCTAAGATAAAACGAGGCATCAGAGCGAAGTATCTCATAAAAGTTCGCAGTTTCGCGATACACGGAGCAGTTTAATATGCGAGTAACGGGACATCTTTGGTCCCATCGTCGCGGTTTGTCTTACGCGTGGGAAGAAGAAGCGCGTGAGATCGAAGGTGTTTAAAGGGGATCCCATCGACGGCAATTGTTCAATTTAACGGTCGTAATGGCCGTTCACACGAGTTACCGACGTTGTCTTAAGGGCTGTTAAAGCCGGCTACCTAAGTGCAGCAGAACAAATTAAGGCTCGAGTGGTGCCACCGGTTTGTTATAGCCCCGTTAAAAAAAAAAGTGTATACATATATATATATATCCAGGTCGCGAGAAGAATGCCAACACTGCACGAGCACCTTTTGGATTTTTGCAATGCTCCTCGTTCGATCAAAAATCTGACCTTTTTGATCGGGACAAAAATCGCAGTCAAACAAGGAATTTCGATTAATCTGTCAGAAGAAAGGAACCGACCGACCGGTTAACTGCGTTCGCGGTCGCTGACACAGTGTCCGAGTCCTTTGATAATTTTAGAACTGGATATCGGTGACGCAACGTTACGTGTTCTTGCTAGCCGATCGAAACGAGTCACCGTGGAATTTCAATTAGTTTTTATTCAGATTCCTGTTTAGTTTCATAAAGTCGAACAACAAAGAAGTCTCATTACCCCTTGTTAATACGTTTCAGCGATTAATTAGGCTCGCGGCAAAACCTTTAACGATCGTAAACCGAGAGCCTATTATAAATTTGCAAGTTAACCAATCGTAACCCGCAGAATTTGTAATCTCAACGCGATTCGCTACACGCGATTCTCTCTATAGGGGCTCATCAAATTTCCTTCTTTTTTTTCCATGAAAACGCGATTAAAGAATTTTTCTAAGCATGCGTTAATTAGCTTCCGCGAGTATATTTAATTTAAACGCAAGAAGGTTGACTCACGTGTTTCTTAGCGGTATGCAAAATTCGAGCCAGCGTCCAAAGTGTACATACCTGAAACACAAAAGAAGGTATTGTTAGCAACAATGTGAATAATTGGGATTATATATAGATTCCGCGATTCAGGCTCGCGAATAGATTGCAGACTAGTAAAACGCGTAGCCCTGGCAATGCGCCACGGCCGAAATAACGTTGGGGAGAGAGGAGAAATTGGCGGAAACTAAAGTTAGCCGAGACGTACGAGTTCAGCCTTGGAAAGCGGTACTTGCTCCGGGATCGTTCCTTTTCATGACTGCAATTTGTCCCGATCCATAATTCGCAGCGATCCAGTCATTGCGTTTAATTCATTTTTAATTTAAAAGTAAATGAACGGTTCACTGCCAGGGTGGTCAGTACTCAACCCTGTTCTTTAATTGCCGTGGGTGCTGCGTCGAGCAACCCTTAGCCTTGTCACTGAATAATTAATTATTTGCTGATAAGGCAAAATTAATCGATAGAATCCTTAATAATTAAAATTTCAGTGTATGGAATAAGGAATGAAAAATATATGTTCTAAATGAGTCTGAGTATTACGGAATAGAAAATTTCCCGAAGAAAATTGCCAGCGCGAGCCTATCAATTATCATTTGCTGTTAAATAGTGTTTTTCTATGGTTTTTTGAAACGGAACATTAGCATCTAGAATTTTTGCCGGCGAAAGAGAAACACGAGAATTAGCATAACGTTTCACGTAGACTCACGACGTTTCGAAGTTTCACTCGCCATAGACATGGAATTAGCATGACACTAGCGTGGAATTAGGAAAAAAATATTGAAAAAAAAAGTAGCGCGCAGAGTATATGGTATTAAGTGAAACACTATAAGGTAGGCAATCTTTGTTGAATACAGAAACGAAATAGCTTTCTTGAGTTTTCTTCCTTTCTTTTCTTTCTTTTTTTTTTAACACACAGAAATTATGTGAAACCTGGTGTTTGCGTTAAATTGTTACATGTTTGCAAACTTCCACTTTCTACTCTTGGCTGGGTTATCTTAAAGCATATCTAAATCGCCTAATAAAATTGACTGTCGTAATTAACCTGATTTGCTAGGTTAATAACGCACATGATCCATCTGATTTTTATAAGCCTCTAAACTCTCACTTCGTTCGCCAGACTCGTTTAATTCGTCCGAATCACATAATTTACTCGTCGTACTTGATTTTGACGAAGTTTCTAATGTACCTGATTAACCTCGTTCGTTCCGTTCGTTCGATTTTTCTACACGATTCAATTGCATTAAAATTTGATAAAGTCTCATAACTTTTCGAAATAAATAGAAACATAATTGCAAATATTTGTAAAAGTATACTCTAAGGTGCCCCTCGTTTTGCAAAAGGTAAGATTCGAGCGAAGATCTTTGCTCCCGTTCTCGTCCGAGCGTCGGCGACCACCAAAATCCCGATGAAGAAGAAAAATAAAAAGAAGAAGAAGAGGAAAAATATGTGTACGGGGTTGTCGAGTAGGCGTGTCGAAAAGCTTGGCCCCGATTTCGGGGCCCTCGGGCCGCGTTTACGAGCCCGCTCGTAAATGCAACTGGCCCTCGTCTCGTTAACGCTCCTCGTAACTTTATCTCGGCGAGGAGCATCCTGACGCGGCAACGACGACTCGCTTACAGCGCGCCAAACGATATGTTCAGAGGAGTTCTCACCGATCCTGGCTGCCGAACGACGTGTCCGGCCTCCTCTTTGCCAAAGAAACAACGATAAAAATTACGACAACACTCCGACAAATTCCTTCGGGTGTTTACAGCCTCCCGTGGCTAATTGCGTAATTACAGCCAATGGAATTCGTTAGAAAAAATATGGAAAAATCCGAGAGCTTCTTTATTCCGTACATGGATAAGTGTTTAGCTTTGGATTGGTTAGCTTTCAACAGGAAACATTATTCCCTCGTGAACGAAGCTCTCTCGGCGGTGGATCGCGATTGATCCCTCGGCTGGTCCCACCCATTGGTCCTAAACTAATTTAGGAATTTTTGACCAAACAAAATGATCCAGGAAGTCGCGTCGAAATCTATCCAGGACTGTTAGAAACAATCGCACGAGATTGGCTATGAGAAACGATAAGGATACGCGTATTCGATGAAATTCCTTTCACCCATTGTCGTCTACCAAAGATGAAACAATTTTGATGGGACGATATCATCCGCGTTTGTGGTTCTTCCCAGTCGGATAACAGCCGCGGTTAACGGCCTTATTTATTGGCCGGTGGAAACGGTCCGTTCACAATGACGCATAATAAGAGTTTCGCAGAAACATCACAAAAGAAGTCCCCCGGCTCGTGACCGGCGTTATCTAAAATACGAGTTTCAGAAACTAGAAAATACCGATCAAAAGAGGGAAGCAACGTAGAGGGGACACACGGCGAGGGTTCACCTGGCTATTTTTAAGAAGGGGCTCGTGCGAGGGTATCCCATTAACATACAATAAGGACATAATTCTCTGCTGCTCCTGCGGAACACAGGATGCCGCGTGCTGACTGCGATCCCCCTCCCGTTCTCCCCTCCGCCCGTGCCCTCCCCCTCGAGCTTCCCTCTCGGGCCGGAAACAAAGGAACTGGCAATTTCGCGAATTGCCGTGGACACTTTGGTCCTGTCGAATATCGATCAGCTAACTACCCTGACAGTTTATTATTATAATTTTGTAAGATAGAGCAGAGAATTCAAATTGGAAATCCTGCACTTAGCTAAATGAAGGAGCACCAAAGTGGCAGAGGAGGTCTGATCGAAGATAGTAGAAGTCTGCTCGTGAAGCACGATTTAAAATAGGTGAAGCGCATTTTGGTACCGGTTTCTCGCTCTTTCAGAGGGAGGAGGAACGAGCCCCGGGTACTTGCGCTTCGTTATCGTTTCGGTGTTATTGACCTCATATCGACGCCACTCTTCGGCCACGGTTCAACGTGTTTAACGAGCTTGCATACCGCGCGGTCAACCGTCGTTCGAACGTCAACGGAACCCTCGTTTTCGCCCCGAATATCCGCAGGACGTCGTTAAATAGAAATAATTTAACACCCCTGTTCAAAATACAAGTCCACATATTTTTAATATTTAATTTAATTAATCGTGTTTTAAACACCCCTAATTCAGGCCCCTTGATTAGTAATTCCTGAATATCACCAGCTTCCGCGAGGAAGGTTAGCGTGCCGTGTTCGAAGGCAGGTATCTTGCGTAAATCGTACACGTGTAAACGGCTAATGTATCGGTCATTCATGAATCACCTGTTACCCTACGATTCCCAACGATTCATTCAACGATCGTTTATGGATCGCGTTATGCCAGGAGTTGTGGGTCA
Source organism: Anthidium xuezhongi (assembly GCA_022405125.1). Taxonomy (NCBI): domain Eukaryota; kingdom Metazoa; phylum Arthropoda; class Insecta; order Hymenoptera; family Megachilidae; genus Anthidium; species Anthidium xuezhongi. The sequence continues at coordinate 8,714,508 of CM039642.1, read as the reverse complement.
GTCGTTGACTGCCCGTGGGTCACGCAAGGGGCTATCTACGGGTTATCCGCTCTTGCTAATGAACTCTACGATTGCTAATGAATCAGTCGTGGAACTTTGTTAGTGAATCGTTCGTCGTATTGTTGTCTACACGTGTCCTTTATCTACGACTCCGCATTATACGCTAATTACGATTCAGGAACCGGTCGCCCCTTAACAATTTACAAAATTTATTGGGACAAACTTATTTTCCACGTCCTAGATGCTCCCTAGATGGAAGGATAAAAATCCTGTCTCTTCCCAATTAATTATCATATACAAGGAAACAGCGCCGTGAACTTGAGAGAAACACATCGACCGTCTCCGGAAAGGATACTCCTTGGTGGAAAAAAATGTCTGAATGAAATTCAAGATGCGTCGTTTATATCGTGATGCCGATCCCCGGGGACTTAGATGGACTACCTGTTTCTACCGGTATGGAATCGGCGCCAACGCTGCGAAAGGCTCCGTCTACCTTACTCCCCTCCCCCTGTCGCATACCGGGGGGCTACACGTGCGCGACCGCGCCACTTCTCCTAACACACTGTCCGCAAGAAAAGACAATAGATAATAGAAGCGACGGACCGGCGATGAGCCGACTTTTCCCTCGGATTCCTGCCGCCACTATGTCACGGAACGCGACCGCAGGGAGGCATCCTGCGCTGCTTAGGCGGAGGAAGAATTACCTCGTCGACCGTCTTATTGTCCTCCAAGTGAAATTCTCGTTGTGGTTTGGAAGAAATTTATTTCAAATAATAATTGTACGGAGAACAAAATGGCTGTAACGAAGTGGAAGACCAGGTGGCAGATTCGAGCTGTCCTTATCGATTGTCGCCAAGACACCGTGTCACTGACCAGGGCGAACGCGATTATTATAGATCCCGTGTTTCCCCGTGCGTGCGTGGGCACGTTTATTTGCGGCACGCGCGCGTGGGCCGATAGTTGGATGCCTTTTGTCGGGAATAGAACGCCAAAACTCTAAGAGGAACCACTCGAGCCACCCCTGAACAATGTAAGCACAAAGTGTTCGACTGGATCGGGGGACGCGGACGAACACGAGCTCGGACGTTCCTTATCGCGGGTAGTTGCCGCGGACGAATTCATTAGCCGTAATTATTATGTAATCGACGTCGGTCGAGGCGGTGGCAACGGGAACGTCGGTCCCAAATCGATTTTCAATAAATCAAGCCGGGGCCCATCGGCGAACAGCAGCCAGCCTTGTCCCTTAGTATGCGCATATTAAGCGCGGTACAGCACACACGCCGCACGACCACGCACACGCCCGTTATCGGAAATTTATTCCTCCAAAGGGGCTGTCTCTCTTTCTCCGCAAGAGTTTGCCGCCCTTGTCGTACGCGGTTCACAATTAAATCTAACGTCCCCTCGAATGATTTGAAACTTAAAATTTAGAAGAATTGCCAAATTTTGCTTAAAAAGATAAACTTTGAGCTTTGAATCACGCCTCGAAATTGCATACTCGATGCGGTACAACCTACCATACCGATTGCAACGATTAATCGGCATCTTTTTAAAATACCTTGTATAGCAACTTCCACTCCGCTCGGTATTCGAGCGGCGTAAAATCTGTCTGGCACCGGAAGAGCAGTTACGCGAGTTTGGCCACGTGGGAGGATAAGATCGCGGGCACGAAACGCGGAGGGCAGATTTCGGCCGCGAGCCGTGGCGACGACCCGCTCGTGTTCCTGTTTCGAAAAGTGCGCGCCAACCGCAGAGAGACGGATCCAGCCTGCGAGGATCGAGTTACCGGGGGATACGTTGACCTCGACGAGATCTTGGGACTAGGAAGCGGCGAACTTCGTTTCGAGACGAAGGCTCGCGTTAATGAAGCATCTCGGGTCCGGTCGCGTGGGTGCGCGCTTAACGGGTCTCGGCGTAATGCAAATTCGCGCGTGAATCGTTTATACCGCGGCGCAGTTTATTATTCGCAGGGGCTAAATTATGCTCGTCGAGCTGCGTGCCACGATGATTTACTACCGAGCGGAAACCGCTTCGCGGGTTCGGTAGCGAGCCGGCTAGTGACTGAACGTCTTCATATTGGCAGGAATTAGAAGTAATTTACATCATTAGAAATCATTCGACTTTTTGCCCCCCACTCTATTAACATAAATCTCTCGGTTAATTACCCATCGTTTCTTCGTTTCGAGAAATTCTTCCAGCGACTGGGGTCAGTGGGACGGTCCCTCGAGGATATATCATTTCCTGACCGCAGAAGCGATCTCGCGAATAAATTCGATTGACTGAACATTTATTTCTCAAGCAATTTATCTCGGAGTCGAGTATAAGTGTTCAGTGTTTTCAATCTTAATAATCGTCAAGTAAACTCTGTCAAATGAGTTTCTACACGAAATGATGAATTCTCAACCCTCGTGCTTGATGAATAATTTATTGCAGTGTCGATCATGCTCACAGAATTCCCACAGATTCCCACGCGCACCTGGAATCGAAACCCTCGATACGACAACAGGAGGGATGAAAATAAGAACAGTGGACTAAGAGGATCCTGGTTTCGATTCCCAATGCCCCAGTCCCTATTTTCCAAAGATTCCACCGAGCGCGTACACACGGTACACGATATCCCCGGCGAGAGGGTTGCGAGGCATGTACCGTAATGAATGCGAGAGGCTCTTGCGATGCGTGCTGGTCGCGCGAGCGTGTTAGAAGCTTCGAACGAAGCATGAGATGCAGCGAGCAGTGCATTGTTCTAGAAGCGCGCGGATGCATCGCGTGCAATAGCCCAGTTTGCAATACGAAACCATCTACGAGGCACGACTCGGGGCCTCGAGACACGCAGAAACACACGAGGTACATAGGTCACTACATAATCCCGCTAGATACCGTAGTACATAAAGTAGGCCCTTCGTGCGCGCGCGGCCGCTCTCGCGGCCTTATAAAGAGGAAACACGAGGACTGTATCATATTCCGGGCCCCGTACAGTTATAACATAAGTCCCCGGCTGTTTTTCCATCGAAATTTGATTAACCGCCCGTCGAAGATCCTTGCAATTTACAATTTTATTCCCAGAAGAAAATATAATATATTATCTTCGAGTATCTAATCGAATTCATCATCGAATAGCTCTTTCTTCGCACCGTGATATTTGTTTAATCCTTAATTAAAATTACGATTCCTGGTTAAAATTATTAAGAACGTAATTTACCCGTGGTACAGTTACAAAGGTCTTTTTAATTAATTATCAGAACGGAAGGACGGGATAATTGAACGATGATGCATAGAGATCCTTGCCGAACAGTGATTATTATCTGTCGTATAAATAAAAAGAATGAGACGATGTGGGAAATAAATTCGAGCCCGCTAACGAACTTAATTGTGTGCACCGGTGTTAATTAAACGTGGCTCAGCGCGCTTTAATGCGATTGCAATCGTTCTCCAAGGTTGTTCTAACGATAATTAGCGGATCGTTTGCACCGAGCGTGGCGCACCGAGGGATTACAATTTGTCGATTCATTCTTCGTTAATTTAACCTGATTAACCCGGACGAATAACAGATTCTTGTTCTAATCTATTGTTGTTCACGGCTATACTGGTTCGGACCAATTACAATTTCGTCAAGAAAATTGACGGTCCTTTTATAATTTAAAATGAAATGAACCGACTTCGTCTCGAAAGGACATTTCACGTTTTTGCGCGACCCAATAAAACTCGATATCCTCTGTGAAACTTCAGAAACTTAATTATCTTCACCGAAACACCGTTTCTGATCGTCGCAACGACCCCTCACCTTTCGGCGACAATTTTTGCCGAGAATTCAAAGCGCCCAGCACACCGTAGACACACCGATAACCTTTAATCCGAGCGTCGAATGAATCACGAGCAACATTATCGCCTGCCTCGGCCAAATAACCATTACACGATCGATACACAACACCGCGGCCACGCCAGTTATTCAACCGGTCGATTGTCCATCGAGCTGTACGACAGATAATGGAGTTGGTGAATGAAAGGATTGACGAGCGGTCGCTAAACCAGCTCGCAGGTTGCCCTGTCTTGTAACCGTGCGATTTTTCTCCTTTTTCCCCCCTTTTGTTATTTGTAGGTGGACACGATCGTCGGAAACGTAGCTAAGCAGCCGGATAATTGAGTGCACATGTTGCCCGTGTTACCATTTTTTTATTCCCTTGCAATTTTTTTCTTACTTCTCCCTCTCTCCCCGCCCCCTTCTCGTATTAACGTAGCCACCGATCGCGATTGCGTGTCGGTCGTGCACGCGGCCGAATGAAGGATAGAGGCAATATAGCGTGGAATGGAATTGGAGGGCGGAGCGGAGAGACAATGCTCGTTATGCATTGTTCCGACTGCAACGCACACGCTGCATCCAGAGGATCGCGATCGCTTATTAGTTTCCTTGCGAACGACCGGTGTCACAATTTAGTCCTGTCCCTTGTAAAGACTCCTCGACAGCGTGTTATTGTTCGCGGCGAGAAATCGAACAGAGCTGTTGATTTAAGAGCGATACATGCGAAGCCTGTGTTACGACTCGGTTTGGAATACGCAGGATACGTGAAATATCAAGTAATTGGAAAAATAGAAACGAAGACAACTGTGACCAGCGTCAAATTAACCCTAGACTTACTTATTCCAAGTTAACAAATTTAAACTAAAAATCTAAGAACGCAAGGTATCAAAAACGATCGCGTTCCTGATAATTACCGCACACATCCCTTTCTAACATTTGTCACGGACAGCTCGTAAATTCCCAGAGTGAAACTTGCACCCTTTTCACGGCGAATAATTATTGTATCGTGTATCAAAGGCACGATACAACCATCAAAATTACGTAGAAAAAGTAAAGCGGAACAATGATCGATAAATCAACGAGACAAAGGGGCAAATCGATCGGTAATGTCTACCTGGCAAGTGTTACCGGGGAGAATTAATAACGTTAATTCCGAGCAGAATGAAACAACGAGCGATAAGAGAGGCACTCGACGACCGCCATTCATCGGCCCCCTGAAAAAGCTCGTTCCGAGTTCCCCGTACACGGGGTTCCGCCTGTTGCGCGATAAATCGATCGGCGGCGGGGCCGCAGTTGGCCGGACATGTGTACCGTGGCTGTTCCGTTGATCGTTCCACGTCCTCCTGCGCCTATGAATTACCCGTTCAATGATCCTCGAAAACGTCGAGCGAGAACCCTTTTTCCACTCTTGGGTGCCCCGGCAACCACCGGCAACCACCGCCCACCCGTTCTCCCGATCGTTGTCTCATTCATGAGCCTGGCCCATTATTACGCGCGCTACGATATAACCTGACCTCCGCACATCGCGAATATTAGGCTGTGAATTTCAAGGAGGCGAAAATTGATTACAGGTAGCCTCCTAAAACACGAAACAAGGTATTTCCTAATATCTTGCATCGAATGGCAAAATCTCGTGTCCCAAATTCTCACAAGGTTTCATAATTCATAAAAAATTCGAAAGACGGAAATAGAATCGATTGACCGAAAGGTTAACGTCATAAACATTTATCTAAAGGTGGCAAAGAATAAAAATTCGGATGTACAGGAAACTTATGTACCGTCGTCGAGTTGAAATGAGCCGCGTGCTATATCCAGCTAATTAATGGGTCGTTCGTGAAATTGATCGGTCACGACACGGGGGTAATAATGCTTCCTCTGGAAAGCGGTGCTATTAAACGGTACGAAAATTATCGTTCGTTCCGAGCGTATGGGGCTGGAAATTAATTAACCCTGCGTTTCTAGGCGATAAACGTCTCGCTCTTATTGCGATGCTTTTGTTATCGTGGCGGCATAGAAAAGGTGAAAGCGAGGAAATCGCGATATATTGCGCGAATCCACGAAAAACACGACGCGCCAATGAAAATCGGGGATCGCCTCGTTCGACGTGTCATCGTAAGTTTTAAGTATCTTGCTCGACGATTTCTCTTATTAAATGCAGAAGTCGAAATTCGCGTTGAGAGCTTATACGTTCGTTGCACGAACAAGGAAGGATTCGGACACGGTGGCCGGACAACGACCAGTCCACGACGGAAGAAAACGCAGCGAGATCAATGTGGTTCGTTTACCGGTCGTAAAACGCAAGGAAACACGTGTTACTCGCCTCGAGTGCTGGTTTGTTCGTTTTGGCGGACGGTGAACCTTGATGGCGATCGTGTAGACACAGGTGGGCCGCACCGCGAATGCATTCGATGCACTTTACGCGTCCGCTGATCGGTTCAGCGTTAATTGCCACGAGGTACTTCGAATCATTTTATTTTCATCCTGATACCCGATCGATCGTTCCTCCGTCGAAATATTACAACGCGTTGCAATAAAGAGGAAGTCGATAAGGTGCGTTACCAGCCTTCGTTCGTCGGTTACGAAACGATAGTGGCGCGGGGGGAAGATCGAGCTCGTCTTCGGATAAGAGTATCTTTTCCAAGAACGCGTGTACTTCGAACATTCCTATCGATTACAGTGTTATGCGCTTATGATCGATTCAGAAGGTTTCTTGCATCGGAACCTGTTCGTCAAACGTTCGCGTATTACCGCAATTACACAGACCAGTGAATGGAACCGTTAATCGCGGCTGGTTTCTAATCAATGAGCATTAGCGTTACTATTACTCGCGATGTGGCTGCGATTAATTAATATTTCGTCAACCGATCGTTAGTCGATTCGCTTGCGCAATCTCGAAGCTAATCGCGGTTTACCTTCTGTTATAGAAATTTATTCTCGCATCCAGCCGCCGCGCACAATTAATTTTTCCTCGTGAAATCGCGGTGAGATTTATCGTCGCGATCACGCGATCGAACGAACGGTTAATTTTGATCAATGAAACGAACAGCGGACTCGATGCAGACTGAATAATAGCTCGATTAATTGATTTTTCGTTCGTGGATGGTACGGGTTCATTAAACATCGAATTACGTAACCGAGACTTGAATGAAACTGTAAACCGTGGCTGACGTTGATCCCGATATAGGAGCGCGCAGAGGGGACAGGTAACGAGACGGGTTATGAAAGCGCATTTATTACGAGCAGAATGCAAATGCCTCGGTTCTCGCGGCACACGTGCTCCCTGCTATTTCGGATTAGTCTCGCCACGGAATGGAAAAGCGTTGAAAATGTCACCAACGAACGCGAATCAATTATCCTGAACGTTTGCAGGATGAAAAAAATCCGTGGCAACCGGTCCACCGCCTAGGCAACTCTCTCCCGATCCATATATCCGAGTTTCAAAATGGTAACGCGTACAGTTATCAATGAGCTTTGTTCAGATTTCGCTGCTGGAAATGAATTTTAATTTTATTTTATACCCTTTGCACTCGAGGCATTTTGAATATCATTAAGTCTAGTTTTCTTTAATAAAATTTCTATAAAATTTATTCCACCAGTCTCAGGTTATCTTTTACCAAAGTAGCAAAATTTGCTGAAATGGTATAAATGAAAATTGCCAACACCTCTTGATCGAAAAGTTGTCTAATTAGAGAGCAAATTGGTTTGATAATTTCGCCAACAGCGTTGTCCTTAGTTCACGATTTCCATCGATCAATTCGCGTTCGCGATCTGCGCGTCGATCGTTGTACTAATCCTCTCGATCAGCCTCGGGGAGCCTTCCCCTTTTACCTTCGCTCGCAGCTCGCTATGCAACGTGACATGCAAATGCCGTGCGCCACGCTCTCGACTATCGCGCCGGGTACCTGAGAACGCTTGATCCGCTTGCGAAATCTTCGACGACCGGCACAGGCGGAGCGAGTCCGGGTCTCTGACCACCGCCGTCGAGAAAACCTACGACCGTTGACCCACAATACACCTTCGTGGAGGGCTTCGAGTGTGCGTGCTCGTGGATGTGCCCGCTTTGTTCGCGCGATCGACACGGCCCGGCGAAGGTGTGACTAACGATTATCGCTCGAACCACCAGCTTTCTGTTAGCTTCTTTCCTTATTTTTCTTCAAATGTTTACCCAAATTGTGTGTAAAATTCTAATAAATAATCTTTACTGACATTCATGGATTGTACAGAGACGACAGAAGAGTCAGTCTTTAAATAATATTGACTTGTTCTTTAAGCTGTTATAATTAACCACCAATACCTTTGTATGCGAAATATCAAAAACCTACAAATATTACCACGATTACACCACAAGTACGTCTATTTCGAAGTGGCTGGTAATCAGTATTGTCCAAATCTAACACGAGTTCGATCGTACAAAGCGACTTCGACAGAAAATGGCTCAAGTGATTTCAGATAAGACACCTAAGCGTTTCGCAAGAGGGTATCGTACTTAACAGTAGGAAGTTTGTTAATCCAGGATTACACGGGTGGATAAAAATTCGATAGAATAATTAAATAAGACGTCAGTAAATCGCAGGACACTTCCTCTTCCCGTTATCGCCCGTCGATTCGAAATCGATTTGCTTCAGCAGCAGCAGGTTGTTCCGTGCCGCGCGAAACCCGTCGCTGCTTTCTCTTCGATCTTCTAGCACCCTTGTTCTCTCGAATCGGCCACGTTATCTGACCGCACGTCGATCTCGCTCGCGAGTTTTGCAGCGGATCGCGGATTAATCGACGTCATAACAACGGTCCTTTTTTTTCCCTTCGCTCTCTCCCCGCCCGGACGCGTTCCGCTCCCTTTGCAGCGCGCACCTCGTTTGCGTTTTCGTGTTTATCTGACATTTCGAGACAACGCTCCGACAATGCATCTCTTTGTTCGATTATTAATTGCGAACCGTCATAGACCGGACTTAAGGCGCCTCGTCGCTCGATTCTCGTGACAATTAATTGTCCACGATTTCAACGAACCAATTATTGTTCTCGTCTCGTTGCAATCGGATTCATTCAACCGCTTTGCTGCTGGAAATCGAGATCCCTTGGGTATTACCTAATTTATTGCCAATAACTTACTTTATAACTCGAAAATAATTAAAGTTTTGAAAGTGTAATTCCCCACTTTCAATTTATTTTTCACTCAACCACCCATAATACTGAAAATCCGATTAATAGACTTCCAGTGTTAATTTAAGTTTAATTTTCATTTTCTAAATTTTACTCTCGAGTACATTCGCGTTGAAGGATTCAGTGTCGAGCCGGTGTAAAAGTAACCGGCATTTTTCACGAAAATACATTCAAGAACAGCGCGTCGAGGAGTATCAGGATTTTTCGCGTCGTTGGTGGCCTCGTTGCTCCGCCGGTCCGCTCGAGATTGCGTTATTAATTAACGCGGTTCCGCGACAACGGCCAAGCGATTCGTGTCGCTCGCCCACTCGCCTTAACGCCGCTAATTTGTCAATTCCGCGAACGAGCCGCGCGCGTTAAACATTCCACTTCGCTTTGTTTATCACCGACACACGATCCCCGCGACGAATCGTGGAAAACCGAGCCGGATAAACCCGCGTCGCGTTTTCAGCCGATTTTCGAGGTATCGCGACACGGGGGAGAACGCGCTTCGGGGATAAAAATCGCGGTTTAATGTAATTTGCGAAGAGAACGAGGCAGACATCGTTGAACCCTCCTCGCCCCGGTTCAATTCTACCCCGTCTGCGAACCGCGAATGAAATTTACATCGGAGGATCGTTCCATTACGACGATTGCAGGTGTACCCTCTTCCGATGAACAACATTCGACCATTTTTCTTTTTTGTGTACACGTGCAAAGGGAATTGAGGTTTCGTGGGGATAAGTGCGAATGAAGTCATCGATCATTTAATTAATTTTCCAGGAGTGATTTCTAGCCAATACTTGCTTAACAGAAATTTTGTAATTTCCAAAATGTTTAACTAATAGAGAATTCTAATTAACCCAGTGGACACAAATAAAATAAATAATAATTCAAAAAAGTGTGATAGAGTAACCGAGTTGATTCTTTAATCTTCTAATACTTTAATCCGTCGTTTTACAACTCAATCTAGTTACTGGATGGCATTAAAAAGAATTAATAAGGATTATCTGTTTTACAACATTTCTTTTTCACTACTATCGAATCGAAACGCTGCCAACCTGTTGATACAAGTGTTCCTGAGAGCCTTAAGTATCGATAGATGCCAGGAATAAATTGGCAGCCACTCCATAAACGCATCGAGATGACGTAAAATAAAAGACACGACGGTATCAATCTCGAGCTAGGAATGTTTTCTATAATTCGAAGTATCTTATAACGGTACGCATCGAATTACCAACGAATTTACATTGGGTGCCCCAAGATGCACCCGAGGACGAGAGTTCTTATCAATTCTTTTTTGCCGGATAAGAAGAAACCGACGTGGATCACTGTAATTTTGAAAATGCCGATTTCCTTTCTGCGATACGCCGTTATTTCGGATAACCGAGATAACAGTTCGCTCCGTGTCTAACGTGCTCCGTTATATTATATTATTTTTACTTTGTATATCGAGAAAATCGATATACAATTGCAAACTTTTGTAACATGTTGCGCACGATTGGCAATTATCAGCTTGGAATTGGCACGCGATGTAATGCTTGGAAATAAATAAAAAGTCGTACGGAATGTGTTAAATGGATCCTTTTAATCTAAAATAAGCTTTCTTCGAGTAACTCTAAAGGAACAGGAAGAACCGAATGGTGAAAAGAAAATCTGGGCCCACTTGACCCAGGAAAAATCCAACAATACCCTTGCCATTCAAGTACCCCATAACGAAAATTTCCATGGAACGTGTCCAGTTTAACAATCCAGCTCCCAACGGCTCGTTACAAGGATCGATTATCGGATCGTCGAGGTTGGTCGCGTAGAATCGGCACCGTCCGCGCGCACCTGGCGGCAATTATGATACACGAGGCAGCTCCCTTTCTCGCGGCGTGTTCGAGCGGAGAATGCGGTCCCCGCATGCGATCAACCTTTACGAAATCGCCAGTTTCGCGAGAGACCGCGCGCATCGCCCACGTATCCGCTCGATTATGCGCCATTAAACGCGGGCTGCCCCTCTCGTCTCGCTGGCTGCCGTTTCACAGCCCCGGTTCTTCCCTGCACCCCTTCGACCACCCTGTGCTACCTGGCGAGCCGAGTGGGCAGCTTGGAATGCGCGTACGCGACCAACCGCTTCGACCATTATCGTCCTAATACCGAACCGAGAGCCGTCTTTATTAGCGGCGCCGTGCGCGCACCAGAGAGCCTAATAAAGACGAGGATGCCGGTGCACGCGCGTAATGCACCGACCGTCGTGCCTTCCAGATGCTTGGGGTTGAAGGGATTCTTCGACTTCCTCGACCGAGATAACGAACGAGGAGAGCGGAAAATTATTGGATACTTGGGCCAAGAAAATTGGTAATTAACCGACTCGTTATCTGACCGATCTCTGACTCTTTTGTGTCTTTGCATTTTTAGAAATTTAGAATAATTCTTTTTGGAAACGTTCTTTCAAAGAGCTCGATTGGATTGTTAAAAGAAGAATGACACAGAGCGAAACCTTGCATGTCCAAAGCTTATTGCAAGAAATGGACAGAGAATTGTAGGATCGGTGCGGTTTATCTGTTCGGGTACTGAAAAGGGGCACGCAGCGTATGTTGCACGTGAAATCGAGCGCGCACCTTCGTTACACGTGTGGGAATGCGCCTTAAGGCCGAAGCGGCCGGTGCTGGTAGGCCGCAGGTACGCCCACGCCGTTAGATAATTCATATCATTGATATTACGAGGGCCCCAGGCCAATGCACCGGCAACTCGCTACGTCATTCGCCCATAAAGATCGGCCCGCGAGATTCGCGCCACGACCGAGCGGCCGGTGCACCGGCTCGCGCGTGTACGCGCGTTCCGCTTCGCTCGACACCCTTCGCGTACCATCTTCGTGGAAAAAATACCCGGTGTGCGTGTCAACTAGCCGTTTAATAAGCCACCGTCTAGAATTTCATGGCTTAATTAATGGAAAATCGATTACGTTCGAGTGTTTTTCATTATCCATCATTAACACTGACTGCCGCAAGTTAAATGTTAATCAAAATCACCTCAAAAAGTTAACTAATAATTTGTATGTATTTATTTTCGAATAAGTATCCAGTACATCCAAAAATGCATCCTTTCTTTAAAAGATACGAACCGAGTTTCTCTCATTGGACCATCGAACGCGACAAACCTCCATGGTAAAAAACGAGTAAATGAATCCTCGTTACGCTTCGCCGACTAATTCGCGCCTGTTTCGTAGTCGCGTGTCGATAAACAGCGGAAGAACGTCCGCATAAATATTCATTCCTCGTGCTCGGCTATTCGCTTTCATTGACCGTCCATCGATTCGAGGCGATCGTAGAATTAACTGACACGTATCCGTCGCAGAAAAGCATGCTATTAGCTGGTCGTGTAACGAGAGTCGCGCCTCGAGTGCATCGGTGTCGTGAAAGCAAATCGTGTTCGCCTGGAGACGGACGATCGTTGTCCATCGGGCGGTAACAAGAGAGCTACGACGAGGGGCCGGGTTCCGTCCCGAAATTCTTCGACGCCGCGGCGCGAGCCGCGCGGACAAACTTTCGAAACCGCTCCGCGGCTATCCGAGCGGTTTAACAACGTTAGCCCATTTCGTGAAGCTTGTAACGCGGACGATATACACGCCCAGCGGAACGATACGATAACGAGAACGTAGAGCAGCTAAGGGGGCCTCAAATCCACGATCGCCGGAGCGTGAGATCGAACGTCGAGTCCCCACGATCGGGACGCGATTAAAACGACCCGATCGGGAAGCGTTTTTCTCACGGCCCGAAGGTTTATTGGTAGAATCCGCCTGCCGCGATAAGCTCGCTCTAATTTCGGTAGTCCGCTTCCCGGGGACGAGCCACCGTCCGTGGAACTGACCCCCCTCGAAGAACGGTACGCCCCGGAACACGCGAATCCGCTTCTGTGCCGCACGATTTCGTGCCGCGAGATGAAGTTAACCAGATACCACGGACACTTGAGCTTACTTCGGACTTTGACTATCATGATACATGCATTGCTGGTAAACATCCACCGCGAAACAATTTTGTTTTTCAAACATACACCGTGGTAATTATAAACTTCCTCCGTACGATGAAAACATTTCGACGTCGACTATCGTTCCGAGCCTCGAATGCCATAAAGTTATAAAATTTGTCGTATGCAGGATCTTAGTTTTCCTGGAACTCGACCGATAAAATTCCTCCGTAGGCTTTTATATCTTTATTATCCTTCCACCCTCTTCCTACCTCCCTCGCGTTCATTTTTCTTTGCTTCGCTTAAGGGGAACGTTAAGGCTTAGGATTAGGTTTACTTGTTGCAATTTTAGGTGAAATGTATTTCATATTTTCCTAATTTTCCCCTAACATTTCGCTAGAAATACCAAAAAGAAATTGAAACAGCTCAAAAATCGAAGGTTACAGTCGAAACACACGCAGACACCTGCCAACCCGTGTCGACATTAACGACAGCTAGATTTTTCAAGACAGAAGAAAGACCTCCAAGATACGATCCGAGAAGAAATAAAGACACAGAGGAGCATTCGTACGTGGCGACACATTTTTTCGCGCGTCGCGACCGCTGTCGTCGAGATAAACGCGATTATGCCAGAGGATCGGAGCTGCCAAACTCGTTTCGACCCGCCACCGTAAACGCCGTGAATGGAAATGAGATTCAGACGAGCCGGCTCTTTTCGGCTCCGTCCCCTCCTCACCCCCTAAAGGTTGCGTAATTATTTCGCCTTCCACCTTTGCCGATTCACGGCACGACCACGGGCAAAGGTAACGACGAACAGGGGGCCGGCAACGAGGCTCGCTTTTAATTAATGGCGCCTGGAAATAAACGTGTCGCAAGGCCGATTTACGGGCCGGCAGCCCGTTGTAACGCGCGCGATTTATGGTCGCGCTACGTTGTTTCCTGATGATATTTAATACCTTTCGGGGTGAAACGCGCCTCGCCAACCCTCCTGTCCCTTAACCACAACAATCAGCGCTCTTCGGTTCAAGCGCGGGCCGTGTTTACACTCGCAGGGGCAGATAAGAATTTGGAGTGGTTGGGGGTTTGTTTTGAATCTGGGAGCAAGCAGGAGGAATAATTCGAACTTAAACGGTTTTTATGACTGTTTACGAAGTTTTTGTCGATGTTTAACTCCGAATAGCCAAGTACAGAATTGATGTAGACTATAACGTCCTTAACGTGTAACTGAAGATGTTTCGTATCACAGGCTATGTACAAGTGGAAAAAACTGACTCGATGAACAAAGCTGTTGCAATATTTTAAAAATTGAGATAGCTAATGCAAGTGCAAACACGAGTTAACATTGAGTACTTTAAGAATTTGAGCAAATATTATGGCAACGTGCCTTCAGACCAATATGTAATAGCATTTAAATAAACATGAGAAGGAATTATGACGCTATTGACATTGATAAGCGAGCGTAACGCGTCTGAATGGGACTCTAGACGTTGAAAAAATGTCGAGCTTTGTCTCAGATCGAAAAACACCGGAGGTAGCGAGAAAGCGATCGATCGTCGCGAAAGTAGAACGAACAATACGCCTGAAAGTGGAGGAAAACTAGAAACGATATCCGTTAGCCACGCTAGACGTACAATCGGTCGTGGCCGCTTCCTGTTCCGATGCGTTCCAGCACGAGGGGCTTTATCGATCGGATAATGGAGGCGTAAACGGGGTAAACGATTCTCGTTAGAGGCACGCAAGTAACATCGTGAAAGGCTCACCTTACGGTCTCGCAGAATAATCCGAACCGGTAGTAGACGCCTTCCGACGAGTATTCTCTAATCACTGGCCACTTAAATCCCAAGTTCTCCTCCGCCACGTTCCATAAGAGCACACTTGTCACGATTCGATTAAAGTTCGCGAAAGAAACACCGTGAGAATCGAACGAATAAATGACACCAAGGACGCGATGCTCGGTCGCCAAGCCAGCCAAGAACCGGGTTGAAGAGTCACGAATCACTATCGATACCGATATCACCACAGGACGATCCTGTCATCTCCCGAAACCGCGATACACGCTCGACGTTTCAGGCAAGCACGAATCCGACGACGCGCCGGACCCAGAGGACATCGTCCCTCGGAGCAGGGGTTACGAGGAAACGGAGCACCGACGGCCGCGATCGACGACCTCCTTCGAGAAACTGACCTATCATTCGCGAGCAAGCAAAAAAATAAAAAAATCCTCAGACCGCGTCACTTCACTTAGCTCCTTGAAATCGACCACGCCGTTTAACCATCATCGCGCTGAACGCACAGGGTATCCTGTCGATGGTTCATCGAATCGTTTTCGGTAACGACACTGTGTTTTTTTTCTTTAACAACTTCCGTAACACAAAGATAAAAGGCGCGAACACGTGTCCGGCTAGGTGGCTGGCGACGAGTGTCCTGCGAAAGGAGTCGACTACGCGCTGCGAGACGCTCGATCGGATCGTAACTGCGGCCACGACGGCAATGCCCCCGCGTCGACCGCTTAAGCGCCGCCGACGCGCTCCGACTCTGCCTGCCCTACCCTCTCCACCAACCGCACAGCCATCCCCACTATCCCTGCTTTTCCGACCGCTCGCCGCCTTCCCTCTCCTCCGCGCTCGCCCCGTTCCTGCACACCCCGGGATGATTGGGGATGTTTTCCTTTTATTTCGTCGCGGGGATGACAAGCTGGCTTGCCAGGGGAAAGCAGGGGATTTAATTTTTATTTAAAAGAAGATTTCGGGTCCTTGAAGGTATCCTGTGATACAAGAATATAGACATTTCTAAGATTTCAAGAACGCGAGCCTCTATGCGACCATGAATTTAAAATGTTTACAAACAACTGCTCTGATTCTAGGCTTGGTATGAAAAAGAAAAAACTGTCTGGTACTCGAGCAAGGATCTCGAATTTATTTGCTGAGCGAGTAAAATTAATATGGTAGAAGCGAAATTTTGTGGCAAAGCCAGGGGTGCTCGTATGAAAAATCACCGTCTGCTCCACGCCGGGGTGAATGGAGGTTACTACCCCCGGCGGCTGGAGCTTCTCTCCGCCAGCCCCGCCCTTACGAAACCAACAACCTTTCGAAATTCCCCGAATGGATAATGGAAACAGGGAGGGTTTCCATTATTCACCGGATTGTCTCCCTTCGCGACCACCAAGGACAATGGTTTCGAGATTCCTGTCACCCAAAACACTCCGGGAACCTGCACCGGTAAAATTGAATCGCGCAAACACCGAGCGTTCCATGTTAAAGTAAACGTTTACAATCTGCCTTGAATTTGACAAAATATTTGAAACTGAAAATCTCCGGGCAATTACGCGTACAGAATGGAGCAGGGGGAGGAGGGAGCACGGAGGAGGCTGTTCGAAGCGTTCCGAGGCGAGTTGACCGAGCCGCCTCGACGCGGTAGTCCTTTCAGGTGGTCGAGTCCCGCAACCCGCGGCTCGGAAAGCACACGGATCGGTGCTACTTTGTGCTAGCTTGTACCTTGCCTGACCTAGCCGTGGCCCGGCACACGGCACGAACATGGAAAAATATGTAAATATCGGGACTCATCCATTATCCAGCACGAAGAGAGAAACCGGAGGAAGAAGGGAGCCCGAGCACGTGACTCCAAACAAGAAAGGTACAACGACCCGGAGAGGGATACTCTTCCCTATACTCTTCCCTTATCGATTGCGGGGAGATCCAAATTTCTTTTAAATGGCTTCTTTATTTAAGAATATGGAGATTACGGGGACTAAATTTCCTTTATTTCGAGTACAAAGTTTTTAAAATAACAGATTAGACAGAATCCACCTACGCTCCGGTTACTATCAGACGTTATCGCTCGTCCTTTTTGTCGCACCTTAACCGGGAACAAATGTTCCGATTTCACCCACGATAGGTCAAAGCAATCGTGGCCGTTGCCGATTGTAAATTTCCGCGAGAGTTTCCAAAGGGACTCGGCCGCGCAAACGATACTGCTCGCCGCGTAAACACGCGGATACCTCGAAGCAGTTTCCTCGATGGAATTACAGGGGAGTAGGATGGCGGAACGATGTAATGACGTTTGTTCAGGGAATCACACGTTCGTCCGTGTCTTTGGAAAGCGAATAAAGAATTACAAGCCAGACACGACTATAATGTAACGCAATCGAAGGAGATGCCCTTTCCCGTTGCACAAACTTTTACATGTCAGCGTATCGGGAACGGGTAATCGTAAAAATACATGGGATACTAGCCTATTCGTTCCGAGGAACGCAGTGTTATTTCGCGTGGCTAGAAACATCGGAATCGATGCGTTTCTCATGGGAAACGATTATTTTTTCAAGGAATTCGGCTTGCGCTAATTGAAACTTAGCCCCGGACAGCACCTGATTTCGAACATTAGCTGTATATTAAAAAATTATAATGCAATAAAGTTGATTTTATCCTAAAAACACAGGAGAAAATTAAGTATCCCCTAACAGTACATAAAGAACCGCCTGGCGTTCACGATAATAGAATTAAAAATCAATTATCGAGTTATCGCGTTCACGGAGGCGAAGGGGTTAAACTGCATCGTTAATTACAGAGAAAGCAAATCGTTCGCCGCCTTGGAAGCAATTATTTTCACCTGTACACGCCGTGGCTTTTTTTTTATTACCTCCTTATGGTACGTGCGATGTGTTACGGTCTTTTTAGTCGTCGGATTGTTCGTTTGGACAACGTTTAGCCGAGCTAAGTCGTGCGGTTTTCAATCTAACGAGTCGGGACCCGGGAACGAAGAGCATGGAGATTAAGTAGCCGAGTGAAAGGGAAAGACGAATAAGATTGATAGCGGAAGACAACGTCCCGCCCATGTTTATGATACAAGTATACGGCTAGAAAAAAAGATTCGAGCCGTGTGACGGGATAGTAAAAGTGAATTTCATTTCTGACATGGCCTTAAGCGGTCCAAACCTGCGGGTCACACTTCGACTTTCTTTCTAAACGTCGATCTTGTAACTATCTGATTGTTGTCTCCTTGATTGGCAAGTTACGCTCCGTGCGATAAAATCTAACTGGATCATAGTTTCGTACCGTTATCGAATATAAAAATACCGAAGCTTTGATAATTAATTAATACAATTAGATTTCAAGAGTAATTCCAATTATAAATTTAACACTGCAACAATGCATATTTTCCAAAGAACGATATTTTCGCGATACCATAAAAGATTCGTTAAAAAAGCGTGCAAACGGATACACGGGGTCTGGGTTGTCCGCGCGAGGGTCGAAAGAGAAGAAAACCGGCTTCGCGAGTTCAAAGTGAAACCACCCGGCCCCGCGCGAAGCGTAGGCAGCCGGCAGCAAAGCAAAGCTATCCCATGGCGCGGCGAATTTAATTTATAATCGAGGGAACGCTCGCGCGTGCACGATCCGCTCGCGTTCCTGGTCGCTCGAGGGTAGGAACGGCGCGCCGCGATATTCTAATCGGCGTGACGACGTGATACGCAATTAATCCATCGCGTGTCAGCGGTCCAGCGCCCAACACACCATCGCCGGAGCCCCGTTGATAATAACGCGTGTACACGAGTCTTCGGGGCCCGACCGCTCGGCCCAGGCGGTTTCGAACGGTGCGTGTCTCCTCGCGCACGAATCGGTCCCGTGTCTGCACCGCCGGCGATTATGATTAATAGCGTTGCTATCGGTGCATGAACAGTGCAAAACGAAGACAAATTGGCTACGCGGACCCCTTTAAACGCGCTCACCGTCGATTCGCTTGTGTTTCGCTCGTGGAAACGAAGCTCAATGTCGACGGATTATTGGGTTCCCCTGGTACAGGTTGTAACGAACGAGCTCTTCTGCGAATCCTCGAGGAATTCAATCAATGAACCTTTAAACGATTGTCATGTATTTATGACTTTTCGTACCGGTGTAAAATATTCGATCGTGTTGAATTGTATGTATGTCGAGAGGTGTCTGGTTAAGGTCAATGTAATTAGGAATTTTCCCAACGTTATATTGCCAAGTTCCTCAGGTCTAAGTAAAGTCAAGTCCGTACTTGCAAACATTCGAAACGATTCGAAATGGATACTAGCCCATTGCTATGCACAGGCTGGTCGTACCTGGCCGCCAGTCCCTCCTGGCGATCCAATTAATGAGTACGCGCCGAAAGGCGCGCCTTCGAACACCACCACCGACGCCGTCCTTCTCTCTACCCCGCCTATGCCTCTCTTATCGAGCACGGTTCCTCCCGTGGAAAATTTCATTTTAATGGACCTCGATTTATGCCGACCCCGCCAACACCTACGTACGTTATACACGTTTCGTCGATGATACATAACGTGAGAAAGAGAGAGTCGGTGGCCCGTGTGTCTGGTAATTGAGTCACCTCACGGGTCAGACCGCGATTAACCATGAATTCTACGCGAGATCTACCGTTCTTTTGCCGACGCACAGGCAGAATTGTTTACCGTATCTTGCTCGGACGAGCGGTGCTAACGATAAATCGAACAACGTAGACGGAAAAGCCTGGGAATCGATGAATTTTACTATCCTCGTTTCCGTGGCGCCTTTCATTCTTTTTATTGTCAGTAGAATACTCGAGGCGTTAAATTTTGTTATTCATGGATCGTGGAGTTTTTAATTTTAATAATCAAAAATTAGGGAAGGTTAAATTTCAATGCAACACGATTCACCCCTTCGAAGATTCATCCCCGTTTCATAAAACGATTCGTGTCCGAACACACAAGATTCCAAGCTGGAATTTCCAAGCAAAGCCCAGCGAAGCGCGGGTGGAAAAAGTGATAAGGATCAGGGAACAAAGTCACGAAGCATCGTTCTTGCGATGGAGCGTCGAAAATCCAAGTACGAATCCGCGAGCGTGTGCAAGCCGTACTCCCCCATCTGTTTAAACGGTCTCGTGTCGAAGTGCATCGCATCGCGGAAAGTTTGAAACTTCGAACTTTCGTTGCGAGCCGACTTTCCGAGCCTCTCTCCCGATCGACGACACGAGGAACCCCGGGGTGTTACGGACAGAGGAGGTGAGAGGGGTTGATCAGACGCGACGGCAGACTTTTAATTACTCTCCGAGCGGAGCGGCAAAAGTCCCGCCACGTGGAAACGAGAGATAAGCCTCATCGCCGATGGAACCACTCTGGCGCCAAGTTACGTCCGCAAATTATGCGATTAAAGTACGAACGAACGGGTTACGAGTCTTACCATCTGTCTTCATAAACGACTTTTTTATCGGATCGGTATCGAAACCTTCGCGTGACGATTTGGGTTACGAACGTTCAAAGAAGAACGAAAAGAACTGTACCGTGGTTTTATTTATTACATTTCAATACTTAAACTTGCATAATACATTCTGAGACAATTTCTTAAGCTTTTATTACCATTTTTAGTTATTGCACAATTTTTCATTGTAATTAAAAAATAGAGTTGCACTCCTCTTGCCACAAGGGCCTCGATTTAATAAAAAAATGAAGAATTTTGAGGACCAAAGTGAAGGTTGTCAACGAGACACGATGCTTCGTCAGACAAGCATCAAGGAACGGGACTCGATGCACCCAACACTGTATTTACATAATGATGCAATGCGTTCCGTTAAACACGCTGCGAACCAATTCGATGCGTACAAACAATGAGGACGCTCATTACTCTCACGCAATTGCCTGGGTGGCTGGGATGCACGAAGAGGAATAATTGCGCGTTGTTCGCCGGTTAAGATTTGTCGGAAGTTCGAGGCGGCATGCGTGATTCGTGAACTTCGTTACCCGTGGGAATACACCGTTGCATCGCGTTATTTTATATTGTCTCGGCCCCGATGTACCGTATCCCCCGCCGTTTGTATTCGGGAAATTAATCGCCGCGACCGGTATCCGCGGAGGCACGAAACCTTGCGTTCATTTTTAGAAGCCTTTTATGAATTTCTTAGTCTCCCGTTACTTCTGACCTTTACAACGCGTATAAAACAGAGAAATAATACTTAGACCAATATTCATACGAAATAGACAAGATTTAGTACCGTTGCAAGAAGTCGTACATCTTCGACGAGCGCCAAGGACGATCGATCGACGGATTACGTAAAATCAAGGATACGTATAGATCAACAGCCCCGACAGTCGCAAGACAGACACAACATCCTCGGGGTTTAATTACGCGTGACACGGAGCGGATACACAGCGATCCGCGTCGAAACAAGGCTGACGGAAGAGCCGTTCGATCAATAGGTAAATAGGTTAATCGTAACCTGGCTCGTCCTGAATGGGCGTCCCTAAACAACCGTCGTGCCGGGGCTATTCACGTTTGCCGGAAATCACACGCTCGATAGACCCTAAACGCCGACCTCGACCTAAACTGCACGCAACACGCACACCCGGCCGCGAGCGCGCCGGCTGTACAAACGCAGGCCTTAATGGCGAAACGCGAACAATGCGGGAATCGAGACCCTGAATGGAGTGAAATCGATAAGAAATTGACCGCGGGAAATACGCGGTGAAATCGACGGCCAATGAGCCCGAACTAAACGACCAGCCAGAACCGATAAAATTAAAAGCTCCTCGGGGACAATTACACGCGGCGGAACGAGGAACAGGTGGCTACGTGCACGCCGTTGCGTCTAAGTTATTCGATCGTGGTTATTCATAGACAGTGTTACGGTGCCGCGGATGGTAGGAAAACCTGACGGCTGTTGAATCGATTATCGAAGTGGGTGCCACTGAAATGGCATCGTGTGTTGAGTGTCACCCAGTACCATCGATACCAGAATAGGATTGTTGCAAAAGTAGGGGTTATACCATTAAATATTCGATTTTTTAATTTAAGACAGAGATAGGTGTAGAGCCAGGTCCGAAGCTAGCTCTTCAGACAGAATTAGGGTTCCAAGTTACCGAAAGGTACCTTACTTAAGGTCTAACAAAAGTCTTATAAAGTATATAGGGAAGTATAGTGTGAGAACTTGGATAAGACTAAAAATTTATTCTTGTACAATTGCAACCCTTATGAAAGTTACCAAAAGTGATATTAGCGAAAACTGGTAAGTTTCCGAACGAATGAGAAATTATATGAACCGCGACGCCATCTCTCGTATCTCGTGTGAAATAACGCGATGCAGTCTACCCCATTTCACACCCTACAGCTCACCCTTGTTTCCAGTTACTTTATCCTACGTCGAGGGAGTAATTGATTCTAAAAATATTATCAAATTTTTCTCGCTTTCCACGCCAAGAAGTAATTAATGAAACTTTTCTTTCCGAACTTCCATTTACATTCGCAAACATGCAAAACTTTTACTAAAATATCGAAATACCATCTTTAGATAATTGGCAACAATTCAGAGAATTTCATGGGACAAAAAAGCCGTACTTGTTTAAATTACACGCTCGACGGGGATGTGAAAAGAAATTAATTTATAGACGTTCGTAAAACGCGAGCAAAACTGAAAGTAAATGAATGCTTCCCGTTGCTCTGCTGTAATTATTCCACCATTCAGTGAGATTTATTGTGGGTTTTTGTAAGTGTAATGATGAACGCATTACCCTTTCATTAAGAAGGCATGTTCGAACGAGCCTGTATACACAAACAGCACACGTGTTCGATCCTGCAGTAAATTTCTTTCAAATTAATATAAAAACCGCGAGTACGCTACTTCTACCCTTTTTTTTCCAAATTAAGTAGGTATTTCACTTACTTTAGTATCAAAAGTTATGTACTTAAAACATTTGATCTACCAAAGTCCTAATTCCTGAATTTCGACAAGGACGCCAAAATTTGGAAATAAAACTAATATTGCAAATAAAATTTCACGGAGAAAATTAATTTGCCTGCATTCAGAGATCGAGGCGAGCGATTTAGCATACAAACGTGCCGAAGCGTTTAACGACGGGGACGCCCGTAACGAAAGGATTAAAACACGGTTCGTTTGGGCCACGATATATCACGTTAATCCTGTTCCTCGGGATAACGGACAATTCGAGGCAAGAACGCATTCTCACGCGACGCTTCTTTAACGAACAATCCGAGCGATCATTAGCCGCGGACGTTCGCGAGGTACACGCGTGATACATCCGCGATACTCAATCTCCGGCGACGATCAATCACCCGCTGGAACAACCGACGCGGGCTTTCACTGAGCGTACGCGCTGTTTTCGTACGACTGTCATCAATATCGCGCGAAACGACCCCGGCAGATCGATTACTGTCGGTAATTATTTAATTTCCTCGCCGATCTCGAACGGCCCACATCCGCGCCGTCGATCCATTATCATCGAGAGCCCGGCTATTCTCCGCCACCTGCTTCTTATTCTCGCCTATCGGCTTCCCTCTGCGCGGATTAACGACCGCCGTGATAATAAGCGGCGAACCGCGCGGAGGGAGAGAACACGCTTTTAGAGATTCAATTACATTGTCCGCGCGAAGCCGGAACGATAATGATCCGCGATTGACTTCCGTTCGACAGTGTATTAGCGGTAACGATCCAGGACGTGACTCTTCTTTGTGCATTGTTCGGATCGGAAGGTTCCCTCGAATCTTGTTCACGAAATACGGTCGAATTAACGTTGCAACTATTAACCATATTATTAAAGCTTGAAAGGGGTTAAGTTAATAATTAAATCCCCAACCTACCCCCAATACAATATAAATAAAGGATTGCTTAAACGAAAAGAATCCTAACTTGGAAGTCAAGGAACTAGGTAAGTACCATTGGCAAAAATTGTTGGGTCCAAGTTGGAGGCATTCAAAATGATCACCGACGACGATAGAATTGAGCTGGTTAGGAGGATACAGTTAAAAACTTTCTTCTTTCGCTAGAGACAGCCTGCCCTAATGATAGCGGGTAACGTGAAAGCCAGGAGTAACGTTCCATCGGAAGAAACATACTGGACCACGGGAAACGTACTCGTTAATAGCGGACGAATCTGGACCAAACGTATGATTGCTTTCACGAGCCCCGGCTACCGTTTGATTCGACAATTCACGAACCGGAGACCACTTTCTCCGTTTCACAAAGTGTAGCCCCGCGGAACGGGGGATTGTCGTTGCTGCCGGCACAGCCAATGCTAATCGACGATTAATTTCCCTCGTTTTCTGCGATTACGGAACGCGAAACCGGTCCGATCAATCCCGATCAGAGATATTCACATCACGGCCTACGAGGAATGCTGATGTCAACGATTCGAGATCGATCGCTGCGAGATGAAACTCGCGATACGGAATAAATAACGATAGTAAATTAACCACGGTACAATTTCAATTATTAACCCTTCGATTTTCAATTCAAATATACAACCCTTGCAAATCTACTGATTCTAATAACTTGACATTTGAATCAACCCTTCCTGAAGAATTTCCCTTTAAAATTTTCCAAATGCTTCTTATCTCTAACCTTAACCTGATAGCTAGAACCTGACCGTTTCGCGAAACGACCGGGTTAAAAACAAAAATGTCATTAGCCATAAAGTTTTTTTTACGGAGGAGGATCGAAGGTATCGAAACGCGACGAGAAATCTAACTAAGGCGACCGAGACAGGCAGAAGGATGGTCTCCAAGGTGAAAGGCTGAAGGAAGTTGAGCTCCAATTAAATTGTATCTCCTTTAAGAGGACCGCGGCTCTGTTACAGATAGCCGGCGTGCGCTGGTTGTTTAAGGCAGAATGCTGCTCTCCCCCGCGGCTCGGCGCAGACCTAAACCGAGCTACCGGTACGAAGAAACGAGCTTATGAAGCAGCGCCAGTTTTTGCCGTTCGTCCACGATGTTAGGGGACTAATTTATTAACTACCTGGGCGAGCATCACGGAAACCGTTTCATCGACAGCATCCTCCGCGGCCTTCGTACTCTACGACCGCAAGAAATCCTCACGATCTTTTCTTTCGTACGCTCGTGAAACGCGACCACTTTGATTCCTTCGGTTTCTTCGCGCCGCTTTCTTTACCGTACACCATCCCCCGACACGTTTCGACGCCGTGCCATGCTCCTCTAACAGCTTCCACTTGTCTCGTCTTTCGTGAACCGGCAACAGGTCTTAATGACCGAAGTGTAGACGATTAAATTAACTGAAGGAGATTAAGGCTTCCGAATACGGGACTCGCGGATACTTGAAGATACTCTACGATACATCGCTGGGAATAACCCCCAACGCAAAGGATTACCCCTTGCCTTTTATCGTATCAGAATACAGAGAATTGGCAAATGGGGTAAAAATAGACTGTGAAAATCTCTCTGTGAAAGTTAATCTTCTGACACGCATGGAGCCTCGAAGGGGGCATTACTTGCAACAAAATAGTACCATCATACACGTAACCGAATGTTTAAGTATCTTCTTTTTTATCTCGAATACTTCTGGGAAAGTAATACGGTATCAAGGAACAAGCCACGCCGTATACATAAATTTAATTGAAACGATTCTATAAGCTTGTAATCGCGGAAAGCTTCCATGTAAACGGATTTTTTCGCGCGACCGTGCAATAAAGAGACGCGATCCGCGGGAATAGCGTTCCGCAAAATCAAGACGACTCGTAAACTACCGCGAATGAACAAAACAAATAAAATATCCGAACGATCGACACGCACAAAACGGCGTTTTCTTACTTCCCTATTCATTATGTAAAAGCGGCGCGGCGCGAGCGTACGGAAAATAACACTTGCTTCATTTATCTTCGGGCCGGCTCGCGGATGCAGGAAGAGAGAAAGCCTCCTCGGCGGTCAAGATTGAATCTTCCGCGAACAATGAGCCGCTGTGATACGCGTAAGCGATGCCAGCCCAGATACCGGGCGTCGTGCTCGTCAGGAAAAAAGAAATATATATTTGAAAAGAAAAGCCCGTGGCACAGGTGCGTTCGCGTCACGATCGTCTCCGAAAGAAGCCGCGGGTGCATCGAATTATTTGCGATAAGCTCCAGTTTCTTATTAATTGGACCAACAACAAATTATAGACATTGCTGGCCAAGGTTCTGGTATTTGTTTGATCCGAACGACGTTAATTGGCGTAATTTCTTATCCGTTCGTCGAACGATTGGATAGAATCGGTGACCCAGTGGCATTCGACTTCTTCTCGCCCTCGATCCGCGAGATTTCACGGGCCGTCGCGTAACTCGCAAGAGTATCGACAGACGGTAGCTAGCTCGAAAACGAGGATGCCTCGTCTCATTGTCCCTTGCATGGAGGTCGGTCCTCGTTCGGTAGGCCATCCGGCAAGTAGGTAGGTAGGTAATGCAACCAGCCGGCTACGTAACCGATCGATCGCGGTTTAAGTAGCTGCTGGCACGCGGATGTGTGCTGTCTCCCCGATATCGATTCGATCGCTTATTAACATTCTAAAACCTTACTCTGCACACTTTTTCAGAAAATCAAATATTTTTCTGTTAATCTTTGCGTAAATCAAGTTTTGTCGAAGAGAGAATAAACATGATCGCGAGATCATGTAAATCGCCATAATTTAATCAACAACAAATTACAGGCGTTGCCGGTCGAGGAACGTTCGAGATGATCGAGAAACCGGACGATAGGCACGCGTGGGACGGTGTTTCCCGTTTCTGCTCCCGGCGCAGATCCCTCGTTCCCACCTGGATTCAACGCTAAGATTCCATCGAGATATATATCGATGGTTTGCACGGACAAGCCGGAGGAAGCCGGAGTCGAAACCCGCAGCCTTCAATCATTGTCAATCAGTTCGGACGAGGCACCGTTACCGGTGTCTTCGATGGTCCGTGGCATTGGTCGTCCGCCACTTATCTGGCCTACACCTACTGCTATTCTTTCATGGCGTCCCATAACCTTACCACGCAGTCCCGTTCTCTACCGGCTCCGCACATCTACGCCAAACACACCCTCCGACCACGTGGACGTACTGTTATCCGCCAATTCAGACTCCGTCGCTCAATCAATTGGGTTTCCAAATTAACAATTTGTGAATTTATTACTTTTAATTTATTTGTCTTCGCGGAAGTCGGTTCATTAACCTTCGGTGGTTCTTTTGGCCGCGGCTAGCTCAAAAGCTGATCTTTTTCCAAAATACATGGATACACGGTACCATTTGCGAACGAAGTTCCACGCTGACATAAATTTTCTCAGTTTCACGGCCAACTTGCTCGGAACATCGCGAAACGTTGAGACCAAGCCGAGTCGAGGTCACAGAATCGCGAAACGATATTTACGATGGTGCCGGTCGAGGGCGAGTCCCGGCTCGTTCCCCTCGGTCTGGACGTATACGGATCGAAACGATCGTTATTTCGCGAGAAATTATTACTATTACTAGGCGAGCGCACGCGCCTTAACCTTGTTATCGGTTATGTTGATACCACGATTACGGATGCGTCGTAAAACGATCGCGATTCGACCGCGGACGTTACAGCCGTCCCCCCTATTATAAAATACGCGCGCGAACGATCGGAAAATCACGAACCTCGTTTCCCAGATCCGCTTCTTTAATTGGAGCCACGGTGTAACGAGCTCTATCGAATTACCAAAGCGTCGGCTAACTCGTTCGGGAAAACGTTCGACAACTGGTTGGATATATTTATAGGGGGGATCATTTTTGTCTCGTCGTTAACAAACTGGCAAATTGCGGCTGATATACGCCGTTGTTCGTTAACGAACCGTCGGTATCAGAAATTTATTGTTTAACCCCTTGTCAGGTGTGTCAGACAAAACGATAGTATACCATACCAATTGTAATTGGAATTACACTTAAAATTAGAATAAATGTGTTTGAAGTGTAACTCGTCAAAGAATGGCAAGGGGTTTGGCCAGGTAGCAAATGGAAAGCTTAATCTTTACTTAACCGATCCATCAACCTCTATTAATTGATTGCTTTATCAAACTGTATCAAATCCTAGTGTATCGAGAGTACGCTATTATAGCAAATTGTACGGAACGATTATTTGAAGGAACAAGGAAAAAGGTGATACAGGAAGTACGATCCAGAGGCACAAACGGCTATTAGCAAAGAAACTCCTCTCGAAGCTGGATCAATTGAACCGAGTTGTTTCGAGAGAGACCACGTTTAACGGGGCACTCTATTTTCCACACGGAAACCAGTCCGACAATGCTTCGGTATCCGACTTTGTGCCGTGGGCGCGGTACTAATTGCAAGAGCGAGCATGACGCGAACAAAGTGGCCTTCCACGAACAAGGAAACGCCGAAACGACGGCGACGGGACAAATTTCCAGATCGACAGTGCCGGATATACCTCATCTCGCGGCCCTGTCGCCCGTCCGACTGACAAAGCCCGTTGGTAGCCTATATTAGGTAGAGAGCACCGGTTAGCCTCTCTGGCTGCCTACTTTCAGAAATTCTGCGCTAACGAGCCAGCAGGCCTCGATCAGCTTTCCACAGTCCTTGGACATCTCTGCCCTATATCTGCCAAATTGTCGCCGACCTACCCGTACTTTTCCTTATCGCTCTTCTGCCTGGAATTTATCGCTCGTCGACGATCGATGCGCTCTATTGTGCGACGATTTCACTCGATAGCTGTTTCAACGTTCGAGGATAATTGGGATGCATAAGAGGTTGTTAACCCTTTTCGAATATCTAAGTTTCTAGGTTTCGAGGAAGATTCACAATGTCCAACGACCCTTACACGCAAGATTCACCCTTTAATGTACCGAGACACGCCGCTGGAGACAATACGGCGTTAACGCGGGGAGAATTCAATTAAACCGACGAGAATCTCGAGGCGCGAGGTTCGCCGAAGAAGAAAAGCAACCCTTCCCCGGGATCTCCTCTAATAACCCCCGGTGGTTGCGGGTAACCGTTCTGCAATCTCGCAGTCCGAATGTCGAGGGTTGCAAGGGCGCGTCGAAGCACGTGCCTTCTCGAGGGTTAATTTATTTAAGTCGAGGGGCTACGCCAGCCGCGCTAGGTGTCTCGAGAGGACGCACGCAAAAGAGGACGCCCCGTTCCTGACCTAACGACGGAGCCGTCGAGCCTCGATCGTGCCCTTTGATTCGCGGACGTTAATTAAAACTCGGCCTGGAAGGGCCAGTTTTCAACCGGGGGACGGGACACGTGACGAAATAACCTAATCTGTTGGCGGTGAGCCACCGAGAGGCGTTGATTAAGCGATTAGGAGGGTAGATACCAGGGGCGATGCTTGCGACGAATAACCTTTTGATCTGGGATCAACATTTCATGTATGGGATCTGAGAGATTGGGAGCTAGTCAATATTTTGCAATATTTTTACAAAATATTCCTTTTAATTCTATTTGTAATTAATAAAATATATTCGAAACTCAATTAAAATCGTTACTTCTTTCCCTCAATGCAAATGGATTAAAGAAAGCAAGACTCCGCGAGGAAACCGCCGGAGAAAAACACGTAGCGCTTTCATCCGCGATTAAATCGGTCAGAAGTTATATAAATAAAGTGTCATCGCGACCGTGAGTCGGATTTCGCAATTGGCCACGAACTGGATCGAAGCAAGAGCGGCCATACTTGGACGCGGCAAGGCATGCGACTGATTACTTTAATCGTTTCGCGGAACAATCCGTCCGTCGAACCGCATTCTCTCCTCTCTTTCACCTTTTCTGCCTCGCGGACAATCTTGCCCGGTCGAAGACCAGTTCTCCGGGATCTCTCGGACGGAAGCGGACAGAGAAAAGAAGACTCACCGTTTCGGAGGCGACGGACTTCACTTCCGCGAGCAGCGCGGCGGCCGGTGACAGATAACACCTGAGGAAGTTCTCCAGGTTGCCGTGATAAGCGCACACCAGAATGTCCCGGGCCTGCCTTATCAGCAGATTGATAACCCCATCGCCGTAAATCGGGCCGAGCAAGTTCCGGACCAACGAGGCGACGTCCCCTCGAACCTGCAAATTCAAATGGTCAAATGGTTTGAAATAGCGGGTTGGGGTGACATTTGGTTAAAGTGGGAAACTCTGCCCATTACAAGGCAATCTTCAACCCCTTGGCCAAAACGTGAGAAAATTTATTAACGATAAATTAATTTTGTTTGATAGAATGGTTAAAGTCCTGCAGTAAAAAAAGTAAGTTTCTCAGACTTCATTGAAAGTCGTGTGTTCGGCTGCTGCCATAAAATTCAATTTATTCCCCCTTGTTTGTTCTCGGCCGTGTTGGGGGAGATCGGCGTCGATAACAGATTCTCCTGGTGTATAGTCCATGATTCCATAACAATATGGAAGAGGTTGGTGAAACCGTTAGCTCGGTTGGTGTCCCCTCGAGTCACTTCCCGTTTCCGGAACCCGTTGACTCAAATGCATCTGGTAACGCGGAAACTACGAGGCGCGATATGGCAGAATTCTGGAATGTCGCAATGCACCAAAGTTTAAGGACAATTACACGATTGATCGTCGGGTTACTCTGTTAGGTTAATAATAAGACATTTAGCCGCGATACAGTATAAAAAAAAAATCGTATCAATAATTCCTTCGAGATTTGAAATATTTCCAATTTCCAATAAAATAACAAACCAGACGACGTTTTCCACAGACCCAATTCCCAGACGCAAGTTTTTCGAATATCCTCGTTCCAAAAAGGATCTCGATCGTAACGAAGGGGTGCGGAGGAGATCAGGGCGGAAACACGTGGGCGATCGAGCACACGCGTATAATGGTTACGTTCGCAACGTTCGGCCGGCTTCGAGCGGCTGTTAAACTGCAATGTTTATGCAGTCTGGTGTAACGATCCGCGCCGATATAATGCACCCACATCGCCGCCGGGACGACGCACGCCACTTGTCCGCTTTTGCTATTCGAATCCCGGTGGGTAAACGATCCGAACCAGATAACAGGGGCTGATGCTGCGACGCCGTTCCGCGAACAACCGGGCGATTTTGTTGGAAAGTATCTAGTTTACGATCTCGAGCGGACGTCCAAGAGACCGGGGCTCGACGAGCGGAAAGAACGAGGAGGATCGGCTCGATTACGCTTCTTTTGTCAGCGTACGCTTTGTTCGATCGCTTTGCTGGTTGAATTTGTCAATTGCTCGTGGTTAATAATTAAGAAAATTTTAGGGGGCTACTTTTTGAAGTTAATTAGAAAGGGTAAGAATATTATAAGACTGAATGATAAATTATTGCAGCTGCAACTGCTGAGAAAACGACGGAATAAAGGGTCCCACTGAAGATACAAGAAAGAAAGGCAAAAGGGGGTGTTATTGACTCGCCTGGTACAACGTCTAAACGGCAGCCACTTCAATTTGTAATGTCCCGATTACACCGTACGAACAACTGTTACGAACCTCATAAACAAGTAGCATAAATCAGCCATTGTCTCGCAGCGCCGTACGACCAGCGAGTATCAATAATTTCCACGGTTCAACGAGAGAGAGACAAACCGTAGGGACACCGTCGATCGAAATAATAGGGGCTATCCCGTCGCTCGTCAGTACCAATATTTGGCCGGTCGAAATTTATGGGAAAAGGGTAAGTCGACAGCGCATAAAAGGCTCGTTAGGGGAGTAACGGACCCTCAGGGCAGGGGGATGGAACACGGACAGCAAACCCATGGGGTTCGCGCATAAATTAAGCCCGATTCACGTGCCGGCGATTTTAATCGAGCACCTCATGAGCACATGTTTATTAATGCGTTTGCATGCCTCGACCCTGATTTACCACCGAGTCTATTTGCGGTTCGATGTTCTAACGCGGCGTGATTTATTCTGGGAGTGGACTTGAAATTAACCCCTAGACTTATATTTGTAATCTCAATGACACCCCCTAAGAGGAATCGAGGAAGCAAGGTCCGCTTTTAAATTCTTATTTTGATCGAATATTTTTCCAAACGTTTTCGGTATTTGACAATTAAGGCACCGTTGTCTGGCGATCGTGTCGAGGGTTAATCGAGAGCCATAACCGAGTCTGACGTCTGAAAGCAGCACGAGTCACGGGTGCGTCACGAGCAGGATAAAGCTGTTTCCGATCGAATTCGCTCGAATCCCTGCAGCGTGGACGCGTATTCATTAAAGCCCGCTGCAACGGCCGCCGAGTGCAACGGGGGAAAAGGTCGGCGGGCACAAAGCCGAAAGCCGGCATAGAAAGAACGCGAGGAGAATTGGGACGTCAACGAGCGAGCAGCGAACCCTTCGCTGCCTTTTTTCCCGTACGCCCGTTCTCGCTGACAGCAAAGCCGTTCCCGGCCCACGGAATTGAAATTGACCGAGAACGCCATAGGGTGGGTCTTGATTAGCCTTCTTTGTTTAACCGGCCGCTTTGTTTAATCGCGTCCCGTTATGTACGCTCCCTTTCCCCGTTACCTTCGCACGCCCACACCAATTTGCATCTTGTTCGCAAGAATAATTTCAGACTTTCATCGAACAATACGAATATATCTTCGCGAACGAAGGGAACGGTCAGTGAAGGGGTGCAGACATTGCGCGATAATCTGAACCGAAATTTCAACCATAACTTGTACTATAAAGGGGTACTAACATCCCTTACCGTCGCTGGTGGCCTCAGCCAGAATAATTGGATAAAAATTTATTTACAAACCGTGGGTATCGCTGATATTAGACTAATAATGCAAGGGACCAGTCTGAATAATTAAAGTTGCAAATTAGTCCATAGAATCCCTAATAATTAAAATTTCAGCGTGTCTGACCACACACGTTCCTTCTCCACTACGGCAGACAACGGCGTTGAACCCAGTGCTCCCATTTCGCATAGCGATGGTTTATGGATGTGTCATCCCAAGAAAGTAACTGGTATTTGCTCCAGACTAAACTTAGAATGGTCTGTTCTCAAGGGACACGTCACCATTGAACATTTGATTGGTACAATCGAGTTGAACGACTCGAAGCCGGCGATTTCGTAACTTTCTAATGTAATCCCTGGAGATTTGTCTTCACGTGACGCCGATCGCGACGCGAAAACTCGAGCCATGGGAATCTATGGCGATCATAATGGAAACAATGAAACGCAACCGAGAGAGAGGCGATACTTTTCTTCCACGGGAATAATGCTGATCGTGAAAACATTTGTTACACGATCTTGCCAGCCAATCAGACAAACGTCCAGCCTATTCTCTATAATGTCCCGGCCGTGCAATACAATTTATGTAACTTAAATGGATTATCGTTCCCATTGACGTGCCTGACACTTCTTGTTGTTGGTAAACTAACTTGTCAATTCTGTATATTCTGTATACTCTTCGATATTTCCAAATTTTCTACGAGAGTCAGGGTGATATTTATTAACATTACAATCGCGTCAACTGAAAATTTACCGACTGTTCACAGGAACGGGTGTCAATCGGCTGTTTCTGGCCCGCGTCGATCGAGGATCACGGTAAAGGGTGGCGCATTGTTAGAGACCACTATCGCTCCATTGTACACATACTTTCACCCGATATTTTCTCAGACTCGTCTCGTTAGCCGAGAAACGGTGCGTTCACGGTGACGCGGATAATTATCGAAAAATCCCGCCGCCAAGGATCTGCGGCGCGGTTAATTAAATCGGAAGCGAGCCGGCCGGTTACACAATACACCAGAAGAGCTCGCGATATCCATCAATGCTGCGTTGTTTAGGATCACGATAATGCAACGGGACCACCGAGCCCGGGAGAGGAAACTTTCTCGAGCGAGAAGCTCGCGACCAGCGGACGGCAAAGGGGGCATTAATCAATCCCCGCACGTGGAAACCCCCTGGTTACCTGATCAACTGCCTCCGTTACCGATGAGCACGTGCTCGAATCTCGCGGCGCGTCAGACAATCGTGTGTCTTTTGACACTTCGTGAAATTGCAACGAAGTTATGACAATTGGCGAAACTTGAGGGGGGTCCCTCATTCACTTGTACCCCGAGTCCTTCTTTTAGCCCTGAGGCTGACAAATGTCTCTGTTTTGTGACATGTTTTGGTTTCAGTTCGTGCGCTATCAGAAATGCATTTTTCCGGTGACAGAAGGTGAGCAAAGTTAATTCACGGCGGAATCCGACGAATTAACGGCGCCAAATGGTCGTTTCCAGCATGAAATATCGGCCGGTTGTCGCCAGTATCAGCCGTTGTAATCTGAGTGGAAACAAATCCTTGGAATGTACCGCAGCTGGGATTGAGTCGTCGTTGCGCGATCGCTTCGCTCCGCTCCGGTCCGGTCCGCTCGGATCGAACGGCGTGTCGCTTTCGAGCGTACTCCTAAAGCCGAGCATTGTGTTCCATCCACGGAAGACCGTGTTTCGCCGTCGAATCGAGATAAGGGATCGATTTTAAGCAGAAATATCACGGTGACATATAAAGTTGTCGTAGTCTACGTAGCCAATACCGAGACGGTAAAGGTCGACGAACCCCCCCTTGATCACTTACACATAGGGAACCACTGAAAACGATCTTATCAATCCGCCAAAGATACGCTCGACACGTTCGTAATAATTCACCCTCGTTTCGCAACCTTAATTACCGGCTATCGCGATTTCAGCTCGAATCGATGAGGATCGTGCTAAAAAAGACAACCCTTCCGTGTGATCGAGAGATCGAGCGGCATTGCCACACTGACAGCCGATACATCAATCTTCGTCCTGTCCAAGAATTTAATTGCGACCGACCGATTAATTCGTCGACTTGTTTCGAAAAAGTATCGCGAGCCGAACGTTCCCGTAAAAATCGCGGGACTTTCTTGGCCGGCCACGTGACTCTCGATTGCGTTAACCCCGCGAACAACGGCGTCCGATGGTGTAATAACCGCGGCAAAAGAGCGCGCGGACAAAGAGAGCAACGAGAGGAACGACAGAGAGGGATCTCGCGGCCGACACCTCGAGCCGAGAAAACAAGAGAGTCGGAATTGACGTTGACGGGACACTCGAGAGAAGGACGGAGAGAAGGGGTCCCATTTAGATCTAATTACATTTCCCGCGCTGCTTATACGTGGAAAAAGGGGTCGAACGAAAATTACCGACAAATGGCGTCATGCTCGGTTGGATTAGTTCTGGTGGCGGGTTTATCGGTGGTGGTATCAGGAATCCGCTAGCCAAGCCAGACCTAGGCTCGCGCAACCACTTTCGCGGCAGGCCTTAAGAATCGGTGTGTTCTGTGTACAGGTCGCGAACGACGGGTCACGGCTGTGGCACCCTGTATATAGGACGGTGACGTCATCGTGGGTTACCTACCAGAGCAGAGTGTATAAAATGCATCCGGTGGGTGTGTCGCTCCCATACCCTTTGTGACTCCGATCCGACTGGCGCTACGAGCGACGTCGTTGCGAACGCCGCGCCGCGTAAACGACCACGAGAAGATTGCCGATTTGTCTTCCATTCCGTTCCATTCGATTGTCCCGGTTCGAGAACTTCTTTCTTTCTTTATTTTAAACTTCGAAGAAAATGCAAATTGGACGTTGGTAGTTCTAATATTAACTTAGACATAGAACCAATTACACTCGAAAACACCTCTCACATTACAGAAGTTTGAAGCAACATAATTTATCTACCTCTGAGCCTACTTATATAATAAAGAATGTATTAAATTCGATCGGTTTCGAGTAGCACGCTTTCTATTAGAAATATCCATGTTCTGATTTCACGTTAATCGGAGAAACGTCGTAATTAAAGAATCGGGCAATAAGTTTAGCCGGGGCTCGTGGAAAAGGTCGAATGTTATCAACGGTGCAATTAAATTTGCGTTGCGTGCGGGGTCGAAATTAATTACGGGTTTGCGGGCAACGATCATCCGCAAGGAAGTCGTGGAAACGCTTTAATTCTGACAAACGATCCGCACGCGATCGTTCCCCTTGTTCCCTGGCCCGATACAATAACGCTCCAATTTTCTTGCGTTACGTTGTCTCGCAAATCAAGCCCGGTTAACAGAACGCCTCGCAATCGCTTTCGCAAGAGAAACCGAGAACGGCGCGCAGAAGTGTCGTTAACTTCGAGGAAAATTGCGCTAACTTCGATCAAGCTTCTTATGTAAACTTCGTCGTGGGAAAAAATCACAAAATACGAGGATACGGGAACACTTTTAATCCCAATTATCAGAAACCCATTGTTCTCCGAAGTGTTCAAACTTCGTACGTCAGATTGTGTTTTATTTAAAGTTTGTCGTATTGCAAATTAACTAGGTAACGAGAAAACACCCAGAAATACCCCTTAGAATAGAATTATATAAATTTTAAAGAAATATGTATATGTTTCAAGTTACTTCGCTGATACACCAATACAACGAAATTCTCGGATCGGAGGCTGTTGAAAGACGCGGGTGCCCGATTCAGAAAACATTTCCGCGTATCCGTAAAGCATTTCCTACCGGTGTCCAGAAACGACAGGAACCGGCAAGGCCAGGAAACGCGTCCGCGCACCCCGTAAATCAGCCTGTAACGAAAGATCGCGAGATCCACGCGCGTGTGTTGTGCAATGGCCGTGTCCCTCCGGTAACAAAGTCTCTCCCGGGTGATGAACGAGTACACCGTTCGAGGGAGTCGGATTTCCTCTAGCCGGGACGCGATTTTCCGCGACCAAGATCTATTACCGTTGTCCGAGAAGCTGCAGAAAAGTTCAATATCGACTTCCTGTTCGCGTCCTTTTTAAAACCTCCGACTTCCCATACTTTACCGTGTACGTTCAAATTCTTTCTCTTTGAAATTATTAACCATTCATCAGCGTCAAGTTTAAGTTTAATCTTAAATTTATTTTTAAAGTAATTATAGTACAGGAGTTACGAGGATTACAGAAATGTTCCAGGACCCTGGCTCGATTCACCCCAAATATTTATACGAGGAGCATTGAAGCCTTCCTTCAAAAAGAGAGATCCAAAAGGAAGAAAGCTCCGCCGGACACAGCGGATATCGGCGAAGAAAGAAGCGCAAGAAGAGGAGGAAGAAAGCAGGGAAGAAATAGGACTTTCACCTCGGCTGGCCGGTTGGCACGACGATCACGAGGGTTCGAGCGTGGCGCATAAAAGAAAGGCCGGCCGTGGATCCCCTCGGCTGTTCTCGAGCGGAATCGCGCCGGCAAATGAAATCCCTGTTGCTTTGAAAACGTCCCTTCCGGCGACTCGTAGGTGGAAACTCGAATCTCGAGGTTCCGTACCGATCGACCACAGGAGCAACCACCTCTCGAGTGGTTCGACCGGGCTCTTTCTTTTCTTTCTTTGTTTCTGCTGTAACCGCCTCGCTCGTTGGCCGCGGGTGCTTTTATTAACCCTGCGCCGGCCGTGTGCTCGGCGCGACGACGATACCGCAAATATTTGTCTGGCGAGTTCACGCTCTTCGTAAACGGTTGAGAAACGGGTCGACGAACTTTATAAACATTCGACCAACAAAATCCGCGCGTTACAACGAGCAAATGTGTAAACGGTGTACTCTTTGGTCAATTTATGAAGACATTTTCAACAGAATTGTTAAAGAATGTGCTTGGTCTGTGTTAATATTAAGTTAATTGAATAAAAAATCATGGGCTGTGCCTACTACATCAAGATTAAGAAATGATCGATGTATTCTATTATACTGTCAAATTAAAATTGTAAGTTATGATGTATATGATTGCTTCATTGAAACAGAGATATCCACGTGAAAGCGTAAAATCCTGCAGCGTCCCTCTTAAGCGCTGGAAATCACTGGAGTTACATATGAAAACATCATTACTCACAAGATAACCTAACGTATTATTTATAACGGGCAAGAAATAAAGAAATTACACCTCGCCAATTTCATTTTTCATCGAACGAAAGAAAGCGACCATTTTATATAACGAACCACTTTGACCAGCCGTGTGTCTCGCACCGGGTACCCAACGCGAGAGCCTATCAGCCTCGAGTTCTCTCGACGTCGAATTAAACTGGCGACGTAATACCCGCGGACAGTTATGACAATGGCTGTGATCCGAGCTGGGGCTAGGATCGCGGGACGTGACCCGTCGAAGGTTCGAGGAGACATCGTCTAAGAGACGGATATTAATTGTCCCGTAATTGCAGCAACGACCGATGGGATTGTAATTTAAAGGAAACCACAGCCTCGTGGATGGACTCGACTTTCGTCGGGCGATCGCGTACGCGTAATAGCGCCGTCTCTAATCGAGTCACCGATTATTGTACCGTTTCTCGAACGCGTAGAAAATACTTAATGGGACATGTGGGGCGACGTTCCTATTTATTGCTGTTGCGAATGTTTCGAGGTTCTGGGGATTCCTAGATCGTCAGCCAAGAAGATAAGGAGACGTCAGAAATAAAAAGAAATAAGTGCAAAGGTCCCCACCCGATCTTTTTACAAAATAAAGTTAATTCTGCACTTTTTATTTGCGAAACCCGTCGTGAAACGAAAAATGTGACTGTCCACCATTATGCGCCTGGTTAAAACCAACCATCCACTATCCGGTATCTTTGGACGTCAAAATCCTTATCGGGGATCACCCAGAAGCGGGTCAGTTCGAAAAATCAAGGCCTCTCCCTGTGCCGGTTGGAAAATGTTCGAGCAAGAACGATGCATCTATCACCGGCGAATAATTAAGCGAGGCCACCACCCAGACGACGTTTGTGTTCGGTCGAAGAAGTGCGAGCATCGGCGCGTACAAGCATGGGAGCCGGGATTATTAATCAAGATCCTCGGGGTCGAGGGGACCACGGGACAGCGGGACAAGCAGAACCATGATAAATCGTAGCGTGACCGAGCTGGCCGCCACGCCGCGCGCCGCCGCGACCGAGTAGTCGGCGTCGAAAGCGAGAATGAAAACATCAGCGCGAACGTTCCAGCTCGTGGATTAGGCTAATCGCCGCGACTAATTATTTTCACGTTTTCTACTCGACGCCCGTGGTATTCGACGCGATAACGCGAGCCGGGATAATTGGAATAGTTTCGAGGGGGACGCGGGCGAACGATCAGCTGACTCCTTGAGTACGTGCGTGACTATTAACCCGTTAACGCTCGAACAAAGGAGCCGGGTCAATCGTGACCCAGACCTGCAGTACGTGAATAAACCTGGGACCCGGTCGCCTAAAGTTAGAGAGGGGATTTAGTGGGTTTTAATCGTCTTAGCGCCGCCTGACAGTCACCCCTCTCCCCCAAGTGGAGTTTGATAGAGTTTGATAAGTAAAAAATATATGAAGGGGTAACAAATGTTTTTCACCTGTTATTTGGCTTAATTGAGCTAGACGAGACCGCGTTGTTTCAGGTGTCCATCGGTCGCACCAACTCCTTATACAGAAACTATCTAACTGTGTTCCACGCAGTACTGCTTATGCAATTAATCCAGTATTTTCTGCGCGACAAAATTGTTGACAAAACATTAGTTACACTTGTTGAACAACATTGAACACTGGTTCTGGTAATTACCAGTAGAACCTGTCGAGAGAGAAAGAGAGCGGTATTCGACTACATGGCGCTTGATTCAATTTTAGACTTGATTTTTCTTTCGAACCGACGAGATTAACTTGTTCCTCTTTCTTTTTAATTAATGGATTATTCGAGCGTTATTTTTGACGCTGGTATTCTGAAATTGTTCTGGTGTACCAGGAACAGTTCCGAGGCGGATTTCAGCCAGCAGAAAGTCACGTTAAGCCCGACGTTATCTGCCTCGAGCGTGCCTCGCGTTCTCCAAATCAAACAGTTAATTCGCGTGGGTGGCGTGCGAACTTCTCGTCGCTTATCGTTCTCGCGTTTCGTTGATATCGAAACGGGGAACCTTGTTATCGGGATGCGGACAACCGAGATAACTTCGACTTTCTACCATAACCACGGGTCCAGACATTCTTGAACGCGTACAACACGGAGGTATAGAATTCTTCGGTACGCTAGTCATCGAAGCGCAGTCACTTCTTACAATTTTTCGTTTCCAAATCGCTTGTAGTTATCTGACAGTGATTAAACGTTGCGATGTAAGTAAAAACCAGAAACCAATAAATCTCCCAATAAATCTAGCTCCTCCAACCTTGACTGAGCGACGATTCGACAACCGCCATGCAGATTCGCGGCACGTTCGTCAAAGTTACGTGGATCACGTAACCGCGATCCGGAAGCGTGCCGCTAACGGAACCCTAAATAAACGCAAACGCGCACGGAATTCGATCCAGGCTCGTCTGAAAGAGTCACGGCGCGTACAAAAGGCAGAGCCCAGAGTAGATTCGAGTGATAAAGACTGTAAAAGCTTGGCGGGGGAGGGAGGGCGCATTGTGCGTGTCGCCGCGTCGGACAGCACAGTAAGCGCGTTCTGTCACTCGCGCGCGTTTAGAAGCCGCTAGACCGCGGTGCCTTTTGCAACGATACCCGCGAGCCACCGGGCGGACGCTCGCGTGGGTGGAAACGCACAGCTACTCCCTCGTCCCGTAACAGGCTAACTTCATGCAAATCAGCGGGGACACGATGGAAAGGACATGTAACTCGCTATCGTACGGTTTCTTCTAGTTTGCTACGCCCGCTTTGTTGTTGTCGCTCCGCGAGTTTCCGCGGCCGCGGGACGCAAACCGCGGCGACACTTTGTTAATTCGTTAAGCGTTATCCGGTGACTTCATCCGTTTCCGTTTAAGGGCAAACGTGGAATCGGCGGCTGGCGCCAATTTAAATTCAACTTCAGACGGGGCTTATCGAAGAAATCCAGCGCGGAACGAGAAAATTTATGCATTAATATTTCATTCAGGTGACGGTGCCTTTCCGATTTCTCATTTCTCAGAAGGATAAATCGGGACTGATTAAACGTCGACTGAAATCATGTCCCTTCACGAACAAATCATCGGCCGCTTCATTATACGCTCGAATCCACGATTCATCCGTCCTAATTGAACCCGCTCGCAAGAACCCGTCGAACAATACCCGAAATCTGCAACAATTGGCCCGCTTAACGAACCTCCGCTGCCAATCAGTCGAACGTCAAAAATGTTGAATGTGTGCCAAAGCTTGTAAATAAAATAAAGCAAAGAAAACTCTTAGCCTCCAAAGCTAAGACGTTTCGTAATGTTTACGTTTTCCGACCGGATTTCCAAAATGCTTTTTAGTTGAAGCACCCTCGTCGAAGATCCTCGACGCTGGTTGACCTCTTTCCGCTCGTGGAACGTAGCTGACCCGATCGAGGCGGAATCGATCGGGCTTATCCGCTGGCGTTAATGTCTCGAACTACCTGTTCGCGGAACACGACACACTTCTCGTGTGCAAACACGCGGATACGAGCTTTCAACTGCAGTTCAATTTTCATTTTTCTATAATATATCCCCCGAATTTTCCTTAGAGAAAGAGAAAGTTTCAGAGGTTTTGAAGGAACGGGACCTAAGAAGCACTAGAGAAGACAAATATTTGAATAAAAACCCCTTTTTTTCTTTCTTTGTTCAGTTTTCGAACGGAATCATGGGAATATCCCAC
This sequence comes from Anthidium xuezhongi, assembly GCA_022405125.1. Lineage (NCBI taxonomy): Eukaryota > Metazoa > Arthropoda > Insecta > Hymenoptera > Megachilidae > Anthidium > Anthidium xuezhongi. The sequence goes on along the minus strand of CM039642.1, from coordinate 8,673,455 downwards.
ACTGGAAGTCCAAAGAAGTTCAGTGACGAACATGAAGGGTTAATTTAGATGCCAGTTACACGAGGATGATCCGAAAAAGCTGCAACGATACGGACGCTTTGTAGGTGAAAACGGGTCTGTTCGCACCAGGGGGGTCATCCAGGCGTCGTTACAGAGCCTCGATAGAGCCGTCCGGATGGACGCTCTCCGACACACCGGGACGTCTGAACGGTCTTTAATGAAGAAAGACATCCAAGCGTCGTGGCGTCTGACGGACTACAAGCGTTGCTAAAACGCCTCCTCGTTCACTCTTGTTTCTGCCTCCTCGTTCATCCTTTTGCATCGTCTCCTCGGACTTTTCGCACATCGCTCGAGAGCCCCTCTGCTAGAGCTCGGCTTTCTTTGCCAAAGAAACCGGTGTGCCACGATCAACCAGTCGACCGATGCTTTCTACCGGCCGCCATCCAGACGAGAAAAGAAAGAGGGAAGCGTTGCACGGCTGGTAAAAACGCGCCCGGTGTCTTATTCCACGCGCGGCGAGAAAAAACGCGCCACCCTTCGAACGAAAACTGCTTTCACTCGGAACCAATGAATCGGATCCGGTCGAGTTTTTTTCAATTTTTGCCGCGAGCGGTCTTTCTCGCTCGGTTCGTTCAGCCCCGCGCTCGAGATTCTTCCTTCCACTGGGTTTTATCTTTGCTCGGTCTTTGTTATCACTTGAAGTTTGCGTTGATGGTAGATCGAGGCTCCTTGAATGGACGGACCACCCACGGAAGTGAAACTGAAGTGATGGTCTTAGACCATACTGTGTAGAATCAACTTTGATCCAAATTTGTTAGTACTAGACAAGATGACTTAACCATAACTCGCTCAGAAATAATTACTGAGCAAAAATTAACTGAGCAGCTTTTGCTACACTACACCCAAATTTGACTGATTTCCTTTCCCTTGACACAATTCCTAATTAACCTCCATCGCTCCAGTCTACGTAGCAAGATCTTTCTCGGACGCAAAAGGACTCCTCTAACTGAACCACATCTTCCAAAGGTTTCCGATCCAGCTGCGAAAGGAGAGCTCGAGTTCGTGCAGCTGTAGCGGCAAACGGTCGCGGTAACCCTTTGTCGCTCGGCTACACAGGACGTCCCACTTTCCTCCGTCCTGGCTGCTTCAATCATAACCCGGGTAACCGGCTCCATAAATTTGTCAGCGACCGGGCGCAAAAGATAGCTGGCGCAAGAAGACTTACGTAGCACGATCGTCGTCGGGGACAACGACGCGGAAAATGTCATCCTCGTGGCGGAAGAGGAGTCCCCCGACGTGTGGCTGCGAGCGTGGGATGTGGGTCACAGGGCGTGATCGGTTTGGAAAAAGCGAAGGAAGCGCCTGATCGTAACCCACGACCCCTGATGGGACATCGGCGCTCGCGTCACGATTGTAATGACCGTCTATTACCTAATAGCCGTGCACAGGACGGTCTGTGATTTTCAGACGTGCATCTTGGGCGTCGTTGGTGATACGGTACCAGCGGGAGCACGCCAGATGGTCACGTCGCGACTTCCAGCCAAACGTTGCGACCATCGTGAACCCGTACACGAGATTCAGAGAAATTTCATTATACAGCTACCATATCGTGTTCTATCGTGAGTTTAATTGATCGATCCTCTAATGGAATGTGTTTACTTTGGAACATCTGATGGATGGGGATCTTGAGACTGTCAGTGCTCTTAGACGCTTGGTTTGTCGATGGATTAATATGAGGCTAATCGAGAGGCTATCATTTTTCCAGTAGTTATAATTTTAAGTGAAATCGTTTTAAGTTAAATCGTTTGATTTCACTAAACTTATCATCAGTATTTATACTAAGGGGTATTAATCGGAAGTGGTCCCTTGTTCTTCGCCGATTAAACCCGTTTCCTCAATCGAAATTGATCGAAATCGATTCACATTGAACTGAAAATACCCAGCTAAAGAGATAACTATCCATTCGTCAAAGGATCGAAGGAAAAACAATGAGTTATTGAAGCGCATAAAGAACAGCAATCTCGTTACATAAGAATTGGCATTTTCGATCCAACAGTTGGACGCTTGCGTACAGCCGGGGTGTATTCGTGATCGATCGTCATGATTCATCTGGGTTCGAGGAATGAATATGGGTTACACGGAGCCGCACGATCGTGCCATGGAAATAGAATCACGCAATGCTTGTCCTAAATCGGGGGCATGTCGTTCTTCAGCGCGAGAAGCACGCGAAAGCCGACGAAGAAGAAGCCTGGTGGGTAAAGGCAAACGGGCGGCTTTCGGTCTGCGGCCATTAATCGACCGTATCCTTTAATCCTTCAGACGTGTACAGCCGTAACCGCTCGTGGCAGAAGAAACAACGCTCGAGAGCCTTCCCTTTGTTCCTCCTCGACTTCCGCGCCGTCACAGAATACTGTGGCGAATTTGTACCCGACTCGAATCCCTGCTCGCCAGACCATCCTCGGATTCCTCGACTTGGCGGGAAGGAATCTTTCATATTTCTTAGTAACAGGAAGAAGAAACGCAATTTGTACCTAAAAGTATACTGATGGATAATTTGTTACGTTAAGTCTATCAAACTGTACAACAGCAAATCGACGATTTAATTCGCTAATCGTCCCCGTCAGGGTGAAACAAGAGCGTTCGATCGATTCCAGGCTTCCACGTCCGGAAACAACGGACAATTGACAGATGTAACTGTTGCCTCGGCCTCGTCGATGACGTGAACCATTAATTACCGGAAACGTGACCCGCTCGCCGATGACACACGCGGCACGGCTCACGTGCATCGGTTGCAACGACAAGATATGGCCGTATCACGAGCATCACGAAAGAACCGCGACTATAACAGGGCGTCTTGGCTACAGTCTCTCTGGCCAATCACTTTCTCTCGACGAATATGTATATCCTTGACGTATTCCTGTCTGTCTAAGCTTCGGTCATGATCTTATTAACCCTCGATGTCGACTTTGATCAATTTAAAAATCACGAGAAATACCTGAGGTTTGAAAATTTCAAAAGATTTGCAAGCAGGAATCGAACACATACGCAGAAAACCCGAAGACACCGGAGGTTTCAGGTGGTATCGTATACAGTTACCTGAGCAAGAGGGTTAAAGCAAAGCGAGCTAATACCAAGTCGCTGCCATGCCAGTCAACGCGTTAACCATCTTAAGATGATGACGTTGCCGATGAAGTCCTCGCGGCTCGTCACTTTCACCGCGCTTCAACATCCTGATCACCCTCTCTGAAATCCAAACCGGAGACCCGACTCCTCAGATCCACCTATGCCGTTAACATTCCTCCGCGGGTGAAAAAAATGTGTCAGGTCACGACACCAATTAACGCGAGGCCGGTGGTTGCGACGCGGCGAACCGCAACGCGAGATATCGCGAACGAGCTGCGTCTCGTGGAAACCGCGGGATTTAATTGCTTATTAGCCGGCGACGTGTCGCGCTGGCTGCACCTTGAAATCCTGGGGAAACAAGACGACCTTGAAAGCCGATCTGGAGACACGGGGAGAACGAAGAAGTCGAGCAACGATCCTCTCGATTCGTGCCGGGGCCCTCGATACGGCCGATGTTTCAGCGAGCGAGAAGCCGAACACGCTGTAAAACATATATTTAACGGTAGTCAGGTACCGTAGCGAGAGAGGATTGTAATCTTATACGCTCCAAGTGGTGGGTATCGGGTGTTGCTGTTTCAAACACGCCAGAATATTAATGACGAGCCGTTTCCCGAGGGAGAGAGAGAGAGAGGCCCACCATCGCGGGGCTCGCGCCGTTAAAAAAGGAATCAACGATAAAAGGATTGCCATGGGATCGCGGTACTCTCGATGATTATCGGTGATTAGCCTGATAATTGTAAGTCAGGAAATTCTCTTGCTAATTATCGAGCCCGTAATGACAGCTTTTTGGACACTATCGTTCAATTTTTCAATCTGTGCCTGCAATTTACCGTGCCACGTTGGTGGCACGATATTAATAATCGTTTGAACATTCCTCTTTAATTATCGCGTTACACTGGGGTCACCGGTAACAGCCTCGCTAAATATATTAGAAATAGTGAGATGAACCTATTCCAATATGGTCTCGTCGCATTTTCTAGGCATCCTTTGAACCCTTTCTAAGCTCAATAATAATTACCACCAAATATTTGTACAGTAGATATTTTTCTATTTAATTGTCATTTGAATTGCACTAAATTTTACACTTTAAAGTACGGCAACGATACAATAACGATCGTGAAGGTTTTAAATAGGACCCGGTCCGGGACGAAACGTCACCGGGGTTGCGGCCCGATCTACAATCGGTCCAGCTATGTCATTGTTACGAGACGTCGAGACAACGATCAAAAATATCGGAGCTCGGTTCGCACGAGCATAACCCGGAAACGATCGTCTGACACGGGACCCCGGGGTCCGTGAACGTTGACACCTTATTATCGAGGTGCTTCGGGGCCAACGATCATCGGCAAGAAATTGCTCGTCGAGCTCTCTGCGCCCAGGCGAAAGTTCCCCGAGTGAAAAGAATGGCCCGCTAAACTATATTCCGATCGGAAGTCACGCGGAATAATCCCGGCGTTGCTTGTCCCTCTCTCGACTGGGTATTGGGCCGCGATTTGATCGGCGACTCGCGATCGCCCATAAACCGCCACGGTTCAACGAAGAAACGATCCTTTATACTCCCCTCCGCGTAATCGGGCTCGTTTGATATCGCCCATATTTAAATAGCACCGACGCTGATGCTAATGATCCAACTAGAAAGGTACCTGTTGCGAATCCTTGCCAACGTTTCCTGATTCGATCGCCAACTGGCCAAGAATTTCGCTAAGAAATATTCTAACTTACACAGGGTGTTCCAGAAATAGTGTGAGAGCCGAAAATGGGAGGTAGCTGAGACGATCTTAAATAATTTCTGAGACGATTTTAAATTGACTCGAACGTAATGATCTTGTGTTCCCTGGGGAAGCCGATTCCACTTGCTGGGAGCTTGCGTCGGTGCCGGACACAGGTAGAGGGCAATAATCGTTCGCGTTCGCACTGGCATTAGAGCGTGTTCAGTGAGCAGATCGCGGCCGTGTCGCGCGCAAACAGGGTGGCGTAAATCTGACGCGGTCGAACGGTGTGGCGATCGCCGTTGAAACGCAAACCGATCATCAGTCGTGAAAGTGTAGCCAAGGAAAATGATGGAGCGATTCGTGGCTCACGGCTGGCGAACGACCACGCACGCACAACACCGTTACACGGATCGAGCCGCGCCTCCGCGCGGAAAAACGTACGGCGGAATACCGGCTGGATTTATTGTAATTGGCGGTAATGATGGTTTTACGCCCCGTCCGTGACACAACTATCACCGTCATTAAAAACGAACGCGTTTCGTTCCCTCATGCGAGCGCACGCACCACGCGTGCCCGCTTCCTCGTTCGATTCTACCCCGGGGATGACTTCGGAACAGAACCGATACGTGTAGGCCGGCTAAGCTCTGTATGTGATTTAAGCGTGCCTCTTTTTATGATTTTCTGGCGTAGGACTGGAATTATTGAAACGGGAAGACTTTGAAACTCTTTGCTCGATTATTTACTTCTGTGGCTACCGAAACCGGAAGATTTGTTATTTCGTGATTGTCTCTTGCTAAATCCTACTTTCTTTCTTATGACTATGGTATCGCTGGTACTGTTATTATTACTACTACTGCTAGCATCGTGAGATATTATTATCTTACATAAAATTCGATCCACTATCCATATTTCAGTAGCCTGCAATTCTAAGACTATCACAGAATAGTATTATTTTTCATTTTTAATTCCTGGCTTATTGAAAAATGTAAGAACACCTCATGCTTTATATTTTGATTAAAACTCAATTTTAAATTTAATTCTAACTGACGCACCCCTTGAGGGGTTGATACTGAAGAAAAAGGAAGTACCAAAAAGGGGCTCGAGCGTCTGGGATCCAAATAACTGTATTACAGTGAGGAACGGAATCAATAGATCAGCCGCAGTGCCGGCTAGCTTTCAATTTCGATCCCGAAGGTTTCAATTACGCTAGTTGAACAACATTTGCTCGCGAGCAAAGCCGGGACACGCGTTTCGCCGCGGGGCTTACAAGTGTTTTTCCCTGGCCAGAGAGAGAGAGACGATTGCGCGTTCTGGCGCAGCGTGAGGCAACGTTATTGCAGCCACGAGCGTGTGTAACCGTGCCTTTCGGCACCAGGAATCGCGAAACACCGAGAACGTAGCACGGCTCGTTTGTCAACTTGACCCACCGGTAACTCGTGTTACAGGCGCGCGTGTGTGTGCACCATCGGCCCGAGGGATCCCACGAGTCATGTTCACCCCGCGAACTGTCATCGATAAGCCGCGATCGATAAACCGGAGACAAATTCGTCGCCGATCTCACCCGCGTTTACGCCCACGCGAATCTCATCCGAAGACAACGATCGAAGGTACGACAAGCACGATTTCGCGTGTCCCGGACCACGGGGTCCTTATAAATTCCCTGATAACCGGTGAGTATCTTTTCGTGTCGCTTCGACTCTCGAATCTCCCGTGAAAATCTGAGAAAGGGCATGGCCGGATAAGGGGGCTCATATGTGCCCCCAAACTTCGTTCTACGCGTGATATGTTATTCCAGTCATAAAGCTGGGAATTAATGGGAATGAAACATATCACAAATCACCTTTTTATGAGCTACTTGAATGGCACTTTGACCACTTCCAATAAAAACATCATTAAATCTGCAACGACTAAATAAGAAAGCACAATATAAATTAACACCGGTTGTGTAAACATCGTTCCAAGATCTAATCGCTTGTGCGAACGGTCCGAAGTTAAACTGCTCTAATAGAACTTTTAAGCAGCTTAATACCCGTAATTAGTGTACCGCGGTTACATCACGGAGCTCCGGCTCTCTACTTTCGAACGCAAAGGATCGTTTCGCGTCGGATCGGCCGCGGCGTCGATTTCCGTTCCCATGCGACGAATCTCGTTAAATCGGCGAAACGCGGGTTTCGGCGTTCGCGCGAGCGAATAACCGCCGTTGCCCGTGTAAATCACGGACGACGGCGAAACTGGCCGTCGTAAATCATGGGAACCGTGGAAAAACGCGATCGTTACGAGGGCAACGTTTTACCCGTAACCGTGGAAATTACGTTTTAATCATCGGCGGGCAAGTGCATTAAGAGCGACGGCATAAATTACTAACCGTGGAGGCCGGCCACGAACACGGCCGTACGTGTGCGCTCTCGCGTTCTCTGTGTGTTGCAATTTGCTTTACCGCCGTGCGCGCGGCAACCGTTTGTGGTTTGTATTCAAATGGGCGCATGCACGTTCCCTTTATGCTGGCTGCCGGAGCACCAGGCACCGTTAGATTCGATACTACCGTATCCGTATCGAGATCGATCTTATCGATGCTAGGATAAGAATCTCGCGTTATGACTGATTCCCGGCTCGATTCGAGAGTAAACAGAGCTCTACTCACCCCGGGCAGAGACAAAGCCGGCAGGATTTCACCGTCCTCCGTTTCCTCCCGGGCCTCTTCCTCCTTTCCCCGATCGCCATCCGCGGCTAACGTCACTTCCGCTATCAGGGTATCGTTCGAGTCGCACTTGTTCAAGTTCGTGTCCTCGGTGGTCAGCGTCTCCAGCGACACCGCGTCGTTCCTCTCCCCTTCCGCTTTGCTACAAACTTCTACGACGGACTGTTCGTTCATGGAGTCCTTGGCGTCTTCGTACAAGGACGTTCGACTCTTTCTCGTATCGTCCTTTCGATCGTCCTCTAACCTGGACAGACCATCGTCCACAGCCTCGTCCTTGGTTAAAGGATCCTCTGAAGGATCTTCTACGGTGAGAGGAACTTCTTCGTTCTCCTGGACCCTCCTAGGGTCCGGAAATTCGCTCTGGCTCTCTGGCAGGACATCGATGTCCTGATGGACTCGAGACTCGTCCAGGTACCAGGAGGTACAGTGCTCCTGACGCTTCTTCTCGGCGACTGACTCGTCGCCTTTGGATAGAGCACCTTTGCACTTCCTCAGGTAGCTCTTCACCTTTTTCGTCTTGCTCTTCCTGGTTTCCTGAGTCCTAGGCAAGGTACTGCCTTCAGGATTCTCGGTGGCTTCGCTGGGAACCGCCTCTGCAGCGATTCTGGACTGAGGAGTCTCGACATCTTGCGTCGCTTTCGATTTCTGATCGACGATCTCATCGAATATGGTGCAGGAATCCTGGTCCGGAGCCAGGGTCCAGGTCTCTTCCTTTTCTGGCACTCGACGTTCCGCCGGTATCACCTGGAACAAACAAATACAGAAATGATACATTCGTTCTCTTTCCCTGTGTAATTCGCGGGAATGGGATTGGGCGATGCGTTATCCTAACCATTTGGGATATTGGTGCGTGTTTTTCAGGGTCTAAGGCATTTATTACCGACGTCGTGTCTGTGTAATTCTTCAGTTTTTCACGTACGCGTAGGAATTTGTGAAAAATGAGCACTTCATCCCCGTTTCCGGGTCAGAAAATCCCATTTATGAATTATGTATACCTATTTATATTCTTTTACTCGGGAAAATCAGAAGCAAAAGAAAATCGGGGAACGTTTGTTGAAACAGATTTCGCAAGTACCCGCGGCTGGTAAGCGCGGAGGCGCGGCGCGTAATACAACTGTATCAGCGGCTGCCCGACGAGTTTCAGCGGCGCATAAAACAATGGGGCTTATAGTAAATATCGTGGACGGCGCCGACGCGGCTAATATTAACCTCGAGCGGTGCATAACGATGATATTTTACGCTACGCTTCACAACCGCCTTTTCCCGTGCCCGTGCCGTGCCCATAACATCGCCGTGAATACAACTTCCCCGCGTAATATCTCCGATTTCATAATGCGCGCCGACTTCCTGCTTTCCTTCCTCCTGGAACACGGAACGACGCTCCGCCGATCCTTGGAAGTGTCGTGAGTCACGCGCGCCACTGATTTACAGAATCCTGCGCGCATCTTTGCCTGGTCGCGCGTTGTTTCGCGCGCGAACAATTTCTCATTTCAATTAGAAATAAAATAGATTTTCAAGCCTTTAAACTGAATGAATTCCTTGGAAAATTGAGTCTGAGCACGTCGTGCTTTAGAACAGATGAGTCGATCTTCGATATCAGCGATCTCCGAAGCGCTGACTCGGGACGAACGCGAGGAGAGAAAAAAGAAGTCGAGGAAGGTCGATAATCGTTTGGAAAATGCGGGACGCATACATCAGGGGACGTGTCGCGTTTCATCGTGTAAAAAGCAGGAAGAAAAAGGTTGAAAAACCGAAGGACCGGCTACATCGCGTTGAACGTCATCATCGCTCAGGGCCGCGGCGCGAATACATCAGGAGCTTATCTCCCGGGTTCCGTTCATATTTCCACGGATTTACGCGTCTTCGGCGACCGAATCGATAAGCGGCTCGTCCGCGGGGACATCAATTTTCACCGCCGCGATGTTGAACGCGGAAACGAATATCTCTTCTCCTTAATAAGTCCGCGCTAACAGAGTTCGCGTGTTTCCGCTCGGTCGAGCGTTTCGCGCTCGCGCTTCGCCGCGGATCGACAGCCCCGGCTCCTTTTATCGTTCGAGGAGTCTGGAAGCGACGAGAGATCGAATCTCGACGATGACGCGATAGCGAGACGAGGCGTGGGAGCGAGCCGAGGAGCTAATCTTTCGAGGCGAGCACGGCTAGTTTCGAAGCGCGTGTCTACCCCGCTACGGCCGGTTCCCTCTTCAACGGAACCCATCAACGGGGAAAGTGCTCGCTCGAGCACCGTCTTCGCCTTTCCTCCCGTGTTCGCGCCACCAGCGCGCAAAAATCCCCGAAGAATACTAAACGGTCCTGCCAGTTTGTTGTGAGAGGTGAACGAATAGAGCGTACCCCGAACACCCTTTCTCTCGAATCGCGATCGTGCGATCGATACTTTTTATCAAATTCCACTATTATCTTGGTGTTGTTTGTTCAAAGTCGTAAACAGGATCCGTTCGTTCGAGGAATGCCGTGGCACTCCCGCAATCGACGATAGAGCGATCAAAAACCCCGACTCTTAGTAGCTTCTGGAGCGAGTTTCTTCGAGGACACGATCCTTTTCGACGTAAATCAATCACCATACGAAGTTTCATTACTCCATAATCCATAAAAGTCAACGAGTTCTCAAAACTCTTGAGTCCTCGAACGAAATATAGGTCCGTACGCAGCTCGAGTACGCAACAGTTCATCTGCACATACGCTTGCGACCGAGATCGCTTTCCCCTGAACCGAAACCGAATCTCCTGACCGGACGATCTCGATTAAAACGTCGGCCAAAGTGAACCGCTCGTGCCCGATTATTTATGACACGTTTTACCGTTCGAAAGCGATAATACGCGTCACAGGACACCGGCCGCGGACGGCGTTAAATCAGCGCCGCGCCGGAACCGCGTCTCGGAGATGCGTGCCCACCAGCTGAACGCTGTGCACGGGAACCCGTTAAGAAACGACGGTAGCAGCGCGGTAACGAGAAGTTACCGATCGTCAATGCGAGCCGCAACGAGCCTCTTATAAATGGGATACACCGGTGAACCGTGCATTACCGGCATTACGCAACCACTCTCGCTAAAAGGGTGTACGGCCACGGATAATTGCGCAACAATGCTCGACGAGACAATGAAATATCGTGTAATCGCGAACACCGAGAGAGGCTGCCGGTGTTGCGTACCGGCGGGATCATCTTTCCAACGTGTCGCCCGGGACGTTCAACGCCAACCATTTCCTGAACTTAACCAACCTGCGGTCGGCGTACGTGTGTTTGCGATTCGCTGAGAACACTCGAGAGTCCACGAGCACTTCCAGGAGAGTACCGGGGGACCGGCTAGCGGAATCCGGTCGACTACATCTCGGGGACACTGATGGAGCAACTAACTGTACGTTCCCTATTCCCATCTTTCCGCCTCTGAGGTGTACCAAGTACCATGTTCTGAATCATGACAATTCGTTCGAGTTGTTGAATTAGGAGGAATTTCCTCTGAATTAAAGAAGACGCAGGATTAGATTAACCGTAACTGTACACCGGCTTCGAGGTGCCACGAATCGGTTGAATTGGTCCCGTTCTCAGCAAAAAGACAGCAGACACGATGGGAATGTCGGTCGATTAGATAACGGCGCTCGAATATGAATATGCATCTGAAAAGGCGTAAAAGCATCTCGAGCGGCCCGACAACTTCCTGCAAAATTTCACCGATAGTTTATCGAACGATTCGTCTAGGAGGCGTCGTGAACCTTTTTCTCTCCCCGTTTTCAAAGGCAAGCTGCTGGAACGATCTCCTGGAAGGTTGACGCGGGTAAAGTCGACCAGCTCTTGGCAACAAGAAGAGGAAACGTTCGGGGAACGCTTAGGACGTCGAAACGATCGCTGAATTAATTCCTCGCGAGAGCAGGAACGGGTTCCCGCGAGCGGCTACGGGGCCCACTCTCGAGATATCGCAGCTCGCGGGAGTGGAAAAGGTCTTAATTAATCTTTCGCTGCCCACCCTCGTGCATAGGTGGCAGGCGAACGGTCCGGTTTATCGCGAGGCGTTCGCTCGTCCAACGACAATGTTAATTGGCCCGCGAGTAATTTATACATCGGTACGCTATCTGTCCGACGCGCCGCGGGCTGCTGAAGCGGAATGGATTGCATTAGGAAACGGAGAGGAGCGTTCCCGACGACTTGTTCGTAAATCACGCAACCTATGAACGAACTATACTTCCGAGACCAGCCTCGGGACTCGCGACGTGTCGCGTGGACCTGTGCCGATTCGAGATTAACCTTCATTGCGTTCCACTCGTTTTGACGACGAGCTAACAAATTTAACAGTCAGTGCTATTAACCGTTTCTGTAATTTTGTCAGAGTTTCTAAATTTTGCTGCAAAATGGATTTGGCAGAACGATATTTTTAGATTTCTGCATATTAATATAACCCTCGTTAGCAGAAACCCCTTTCAGCAGAATTTTCCGGCGTTAGGCTAACGAGCTCTCTTTCAAGAGCCACGAGAACGTCGCCAAGAGCCGTGCTCCGCTTAGGCCATGTTTGATAAACTTTTACATAATTTACACGTTCCTAAACTTACTTTGACCATTTTTACTGCATGAGTTAGTTCTTGAACCCGTTTGAACTATAAAGTTACACTATGAAGTTTGAACACCATCAATTTTCTTGGGATTTTCCCTAATAATTTCATAGCACCTGTTATTGACAGGCTTTCAACAGATCGTATCAGATTATTACACATTAAACGGATAATTTTGATAGCAGGAAATACAGGCTCGAATGATTGAATTACGTATTTCGTACGAATGTTCGCGCTGTAAAAAACGCGATCGCAATGATTGCTTTATTTCGCAACTCATTTAGCAAACAATCAGGAGACATTAAGATCGAGATCGATTTAGAAGAAGAAATAAGAAGAACGATCGTTATCGATCGGACGGATCACAAATACGCAGATCGGATCGGGCGAAACGTTAAAAGACATTAAATTCAATGATTTCGCGATACAGGATCGGCGAACGGACCCTGACTTTCTACAAAGCCAATCAGCTGCCGCTTGATTTCAGCTTAAGAACAGATACGATTCAATGTAAATACCCAGGAGCGTTAAATGGCTGCTTAAAGCGGGATCGTTAATCAGAATTACGCTTGTGCGCGAGAAGCTGGATATTTTTGCACGGTCATGCAACCTTACGAAGCATGTTTCGAAGAGACTTCTGGGCAACATAGTGAACACTCGGTTGCTATTTTCATCGACTCGTGTACCAAACCTATTATTTCGCCAAGTGGCTATCATTACCGGCTATTAGATTGGCAATTACATTCTTAAACCTCGCACTTTGTTTGTCCGTGCAATTACCCGCTGAAAGTTAAATAATGATTTCCAATCAAAATTAATACAGTTGAACCTCGATTACGCGAACGTTCAATTATACAATACTGAAACCTGTTTCTCTCCAGAATCCACAGATTTTGGGAAAATTAATTTTACAAAAATTGGGAATCTTAAGAATTTAAAAATATTTTGCTATATTTTAGCTAGCAACGTTTCTTAATTTTGACCCAAAATGTATTTACCAAGCAGATAATTATGAATTATAACACTTTTTTTACTGGGTTATCGATGTAAGTGGATTGGAAAGAAAATTAATTAAAAATTTGGCAAATTCGTAACGATCAAGAAGATTAGTCACTTCGGATCTCCGCCGGTCGTTTCGATGGTGGATTAAAAGATTCTCGCCCCGATTATGCCCCTTTTTTTGACTTTAATGCCGAACGATCGGCCCTCTCGAGTAACTCGAGCGTGAAACCTCGTGAAATTCGAGCTTAAATTTCACCGAAGTCCATTGACGTCTCCCGTAGCTGATCATCGTGAAATAAGGTTATTGAGATATAATCGCGGTCGGTTAAAGCGAATATATAGAGAATCGCTGGTAACGAAGACACGTATCGGGCCCCGGAAGGTCCTGTTCGCGTTTCACGTCCAAAGAACCAGAGAAATTTGGTTGAAAAAAAAAAAAGAAGAAGAAACGCGGGACCGTGCGGGTGGCCCCGGCTACAAAAGCATCCTCCAACTTTCATTTAACGCTCGTAAATTAATCCCACGATTTGCCAATTTTTTTGCTCGTGCCTCGTCATCCAGCGTCAGGATCAAACTTATCTTTATTAAATGAACCAATCAACGATATTCGTATCTTAATCTTTTTCTTTGGACAACCAATTATTAAAAATTTTGTAACCTTTAGAACTATTCATTTGTTAAAATTGTAGTATATGTTATATATGTTGAATATAACTGACATAACAATCTAATTTGGTCCCAAAGTGAAAATAGTCGGATTTCTTTTCCTAAAATGGTAATCCACTTCTTTTGGAATACCTTGATGAAAGTGTTCCGTGCCGCGCGGTAATTCCGCCTTCCTCTTTAAAATCATTCGAAAGCCTCTTTGAGAAAATTCAATTTCCCAAATGCACTCGGGTCCGCCGGCTTCCGCGACGGGAAGGAAAGGAAAGGGGTAGTTTGGCTCGGATCCAGCCGCTGTCCGACGAAGTTTCCATTATAACCCGGCTCGGAAGAAACGAAAATTTCATTCACGATCCACGTACCGGTCATCGTGCACGTTACCGTAGTAACGAGGCTACGTGATCGACATAAACGCGCTGGATCGGATAAATCGTGGATACGCGGCTGATTTATTTTATCCGTCAAATCTACCGCGAAAAACGCTTGAATTATCTGTATCCGCGGCGTTGATGGACGATCATCGATCGTCCAACTGTTTCAGCAAATACTCGACCCTCCCCCAACACGGTACTCCGGGAACGATGCCACGTACACGTTGTTACATGGTTTTTATGCAAGCGTGGGTAAACTTGGACGATGCAACAGGAGTGTTTTCGTTGCACTTGGAAGGTTGTAATTGCAATTAATGGGAATACAATCGTTCAGTTTCTTAAATTAATATTCCCATTTGTCGAGGGGTTATTTATTATTGAGCGAGTCCAAACGAAGGGTCGTTACTCCGCATAATTATCCCTTTCATTACACCCGTTTCACTCAGAATTCTAAAAAGGGTGATCAAAAAATAAAACTAGAAGTTTCTTTAACCCCCAAGTGGTGCTTAATCGAGCATAAAAGATAAAAACACAAAGAACAACAAGAATTTGTTATTAAATTCAGAGAATCTTATTGAAGAAGAAGATCTAAAGACTTTCCAAATGAAGTATCCATTTCAAACGCGAGCCTCCCTTCGCAGCTTCCCGAGCAAATAAAAGTAAGCCCCAGCTCAAAGGAGGGGGCGAAAGGAAGAGAAAGAAACGAAACACACCCTCGTCCCCTGATTAACTCGGGTAAACCAGTTTCCTAAATATTCGAGACAATGAAGGAGCAGGTTTTACGAGGGCGGAAGTCGCGTCTGCCGGGGCGGGCTCGATAACACACCGACGAGGGTCGCGATCAAATGTACAATCCAAGGGCAAGGTAAGAGACGGGAGGGGAGGGAGGCTCGAGGGATAGGGTCGAAAATGGGTAGAGAGGAAAAAAATAAAGAGAGAAGAGTTCACAAAGTGACGCCGTTTCGAGGGAGAAAAAGCTTTTTGCTACGGGGTTGGAGTCCTCGAGGCGACCGCGACTTCCAGCTAGAAATAAGGGGGAGGGTGTCGGGGCGGACAGAGGGGGAAGGAAAATCGATTTCAGCCCCACCCGGATACGATAGACGGAGCCAGTGCCCTCGATCCTCTTTGCGCCCCGTAGACAGAGAGGGCTGAGGGACTCGAGACCGAGCCTTGCTTTATAATAAGACACTTTATCGACGACACGATGTGACAGCTTAGAAAATCGCCGAGTATATCACTTGTCAGGACCACCCTATCCCCTTATCTCTCAAGAAGAAGACTGCTTCCGAATCCTACGACTTCCTTCGGGCCCCAAAGATGTCCTTTAACACCGTGACGGGTATTTGGAGCACCGTAAATGGAGTTCCTCGAGGGTGGCTTCCTGGTTTGTTTCTTTTCAATTTCCTGCAGGAAACCCCAACATTTTTCCGAACCATGAAATGGGTATTTATCGGGAATTGACTTTTTTGGTATTATAGTACAAATATTATAATAAATGTAACACACAAAGCACACAAGAATATAAATTATTATTCGTAACTTTGTAAACCACAAGTATCCAAACACTGATCTCGTTTTTCACCAAAGTAGGATTTATGATCGATCTACTCCACTTCGAGAATCCAAATCTTCGGTTTCCCTGACTTTGTTAATTAACAAAACGAGCGGCTCAAAGAGACCAACCCCGATTCGAATTTGAAAAATGTACACGAATCATGCTTTCTCCAGCATTGTCAGAGGGAAAAATGGTCAAATAATTGACGCGTGCGAGAGAAAGCAAACACGGAACCAGCGTATCCGCGCTATTTGTTTTCAGAAAAGTGGGCGTACCGGCTCGCGGGAAAAGGGAAAAATTGTATTGACAATGCCATTAGAGCGAGCGGATCGTCCGCGTGTTTGCCGAGTCTCGTAAAACCGTTGAAGTTATCAAGAGGCCTCGCGCGAACGTCGTTTCCCTTCAAAGTTCGGTTTATTCGCGCCCCGCCACTCTCGAGTAACGGAAGTTGCGCGAACGTCGATGGTTATCGCGAAAATAAACCGACTTTTCCGGACGCCCGCTTAAATCGTGAAACACGACTCGCCGTCGAATCGATCCCGGCGAAGCTCAAAGTACACACCGGCGTGCACGATGCCTAACATTATCCGGGAGGCAGATATTTAACGCTCCGAATCCTCATGCGAAGATTGTAGCACCGCTGGAAACGATATCTCGAGATTGGGAAGTCATGACTCCCGGGGTCGTAGGAAAAATTCTTCCTACACACGTACGACCCACTTGATCTTATCTCGTACGTACCTGTTTACCTATTCTAAACGGAAAGAACCGTAAAATTGTGGGTAGAAGCCACCGGTACTGTTCGACGATTAGAAACGTTATCTTCGAACGAACGCCTCCTTAACCCCTTGACACGCAATACCGTGTCGCACTCGTCGCACACCTTACGTTGTCATTTTTTTAAGTCAAGGATCGTCAAGTTTCTTTTAACACTGGTACTACGTGTACATTTATTTCTAAGTTGAAAATAAAATAGAAAAATAAACGAAACGTATACAATAAGTTTTTATCTTGACATTAGATTTCGGTAAAAGTATCTCAATAAATTTTGATTGGTTTGGTAGTTCCGGTGTTAACGTTAAAGCTCTAATGCACCCATTAGAGAAATGATAGATTAAGAGGTTAAAAATTGAAACTGCAATATTCAGTTATTTCGCTATAAAAATCTCGTTGTAATTTTCTAGGTTTCCAGAAGTAAACAACTTTCGTATCGGATGGCGATGAAAAATTGAAAAAGGAGAGGCCTCTCAGGAGCGATATTAAAAATCAACGATGGAACGTTTATCATTGACCTCGGTAACCCGTGGCTATTCCTGGCGAGCGGCAAGTGTATCCGACGAAACTTAAATAGCCGACTGCAGACACGATTATTGATTCGTAACTGCATCGACCCACCTCGGTTCTACCCTCTCGCCGGCTGGCCAATGCACGCCTCCGTTGGCCTACTTTAACCGGCGTGCAAAACGTTATGGCGTTTCGCCCTGTCGGGAAATTCTCGGTTTCGCCGGGAAAACCCGGACCGGAAACGCGATCGATCCCTCCCGCCACCGGTTTACAAAAGGAGTACATGACATTTCTGCTCGAACGAGCACGCGACACGCTCGTGGGAATACACCGTGGACGAATATCGGATGTAACGAGCGGAAAATCTGTTTCCCTTCTTGTTGCCGCTTGGAAAAATCGTGAATTATTGAGTGCTGCAAGAAGCAGGTACTGTAGTGGGATCAAAGATAGCCGGAGTGCGTGTCTCACGTGTTCCTGATATCGAATTTTTTATTCTTTTCAATTGTGGGTCGTTTAACTTATTATGGACTGTTAAATTATGAATATAACTATGTGATATTATACAAGATTCGGTTTCAGAAAATATTCCAAAGTTCCAATCTTATAATTAACAATTTATTTAATTATTAATAGCTAATAATAGCAGAGTAATACAAGACTTCAAGCATGAGAATTAGAAATCTTTCTGAACGTTGTAAAAAATGAATTTAACGATAGTAGAAATCGGTATCATTGAACCTAAATGAAACTTTAGTATAAATTAGAGACGTCTGATGAAATCCTTTCCCCTTTCCTTATCGCTTTCTTATCTCGTTAAGATCGTAGATTACCGAACGGGATAAGATTTATTTCGCAGAGGTGCTGAATCTGTCATAGGTCAAAGCAATCAACGATTCCGTGTACCTCAAGTTTCGAGTTAGAAAACACGTTTAATTCCGAGTTCGATCGCCGCTCGATTTTCCCAGCACGATCCCGCGCGGGTCGCGGTTTGAATACCGAAACGTTTTCGAACCATTACGAGAAACCGCGTGTCGATAGCATCGAGCGTACGCCGCGGAACAACGATTTCCTGCGGTAATCAAGATAATATTCGAATCGCATAAAAATTACATAAATTCACGAACGCGATAGTCAACGCGCGAAAATTTCAAGGGAACGATCCATTATTCGATCTGGAAGTTAGCCATCAATATTCTTCCGACGACCGCTATTAATTTCTTAGCAGGAAGACAAGAAACGAGGTAAAATATTTGAAGAAAGGAAAAGCAGGATCTACGACGGTGCTTCGGGTTCGAGCGTCCATCCGCATGAATACTTAAAAGCGACGTGATCGGGGGACCAAGAAGCGGGAACGCTTTCTGTGATACCTGGATCGGTACGACGAAAAACGAAAAAGCTGGCTAGCCCAACGAGCGTGGGAACTGGTCAACAGTTCTAAGCTACCACGGTGTCCTTTCGCCGCCGAGATTCACGACACCCGCGTGCAAAGACGCCATTCGATTTATTACCCTTTGCATGAATCACTTTTTGCCAGTGCCGCGGCAATCGATGAAACACAGGTGGTTATCGATGCTCAGATATTTAATAGAGGAAGTGAAAACGCGACGACGTTGCAGAGTGTCCAAGTGACGAGTATCGTTCGAGTGGAATTTGCAAGTTTATACTTTTCAACAAAATATTGCAAACGTCCAGACGTCTGGGAGAATCTGGAAGAAGCACTCGTCTTCTTGCTTCCAGTTATACCCGCTTATTAATTAACTTTCCCTGGTTTTTCTACAATGTTCGAACGTCGAGCATCAGGGTCGTCGAGACGACGTACTTACACGCTTTCGACGCTACGCTCGACTCGAAATTCCCATTAACTCCGGCTGTCCTCGGCGAGATCTTGGACGCTGTAACGACCGCACAGAAGCGGCTTTAACGAAGCAGAACCTTTGAATTACATCCGTAAAGAGCATGTGGAAACAATGCAGCAAAACTGCAAAGCAATCGGGACAAGGAGGTAGGCTAATAGGCTTCAACGATGCGCCCCCAGGATCCTCCGTTTCCGGAACAAACATAACCTCTTTTCATTCCTCTAATTCCATTTCCATTGACAATATTATGTCAAATACAAACATATAAATGCCATTAGTTCAAAGGATTAATAAAACCCTAATTTGCAACATTCAGAAATAGTGTCTTCTGTTTGAAAGGCCAGAAGGGTCGTTTGAGGGCAAAAGATAACAAGTTCGACCAAAAAGGGCCAATCGCGGAAATTACCACGGCACCGTCCATCTGTCGAGCGAAGGGGGAGAAGGGGGAACGTCAACGACTTGGTCCGCGGGCGTTGACAAATGGACGGACGGATGGTAACGGTTAGCAACGGCTCTATTATGGGGAGGGCATCATCCATTTACCTGACGATGTCCCGTGGCATGGTTGGCATACGACGGGGATCAAACAAGCCCGTGCTAATTTTTCCACGGGTCGATAAGTCGAGTAACGGTGACGGGGCATGCGAGGGGTCAAGAGTTCGGAATAGGAGCACGGAAAGTGTGTTCGCGTACGGGGGGGATTACAGAGGCCTGGTGTACCTTCTTCCGGCGCAGCAGCTTCCAGTCGAAGTGACTCATCCTGTTGGGCTCGTTAGCCTCTCTTTTATCGTGGCTGCACAGAGCGTTCCGCGCGGCTCCTTTCGTCCTGTTCCCACCTCCTTCTACTCCTCTCTCCTTCTCCCGTGTCAACCCTGGCCGCTCGATTTATTCCCACGCCGCCTTTCCTCCAAGTCCGCCCGGCTACGTTTCGTTCACGCGTCTCGAAGACGAGCCACACGAGACGCTATGGACTTCGCATTCCCGACAGACCATCCCCGCGAGCCTCCACGCTGAAATCCTCATTGTTCCCCAGGCGGCTGAGGATCCGTGTCCTTGGCGTGGACACCGGCACCCGCCCACTTGGGGCACACTCGACCGCGGGATCCTTCGAGAAACCGCTCGCGAAGATACTCGCCAAGGCCTACCGACCGATTTTTCCTTTTACCCTGCTCCCCTCGCCCCGTGCGCTCCTCTCGTCCCGAGACTGACGGATGTACCACGCTCGAAACAGTCTAGCCGCGCGTTAAGAGGTTCGTTCTCCTCTCGTCCTTCGCGAGGTGTACTCTTCCATTTAGCTCTACGTCGGTGCCCCGCGGCTCGCATCCTCGCGACGAGTCCTCGAACGCTCGAACGAAATTCTCATCGCGAAACTGGTTCACCGAACAACAGGATCCTGGCACTTTTTCAACACGGAACGATCGATGAAGATTCGCACGAACGAGCAACTCGCGTGTCATCCTTGTTTGACAAGGAACCTCCCCTCCTCGGGGCGAGATCCTCGCGATTCAACCCCCCCTGATAACACACCGAAAGCACTTCCAGTCGCGCACAAACTCCTCGCGACGTAGCCGAGTCTATCGACTGACCCGGTTACGGAGGCGGCGCGATCGGACGCTGACCGAGGAACAAACGCGCCGCTTTCTTACGACGCGATTCGCACGGAAGACGATTTGAGAAACGAGAGACGGGCAAGGGCGCGCAACGGGAAGGGTGTCATCGAGCGAAGGATGGAGGGCGGCGTACTGTCAAAATATCTGCCATCTCCACGGAGCGGACGGTGTGCCGGGGCTCCGCGAGCGCCGCACGGGCATGCGTGATGACTCGCTCGCTCACGTCGACGCGGGGATAATCGAACCTCTCTGCCATCGACTCGACACGGCTCGTTCGACTGAATGAAAGTAACTCGCGACGGACGTTGCTCGGGAGACGTTTCTTCCTTCGTAGTAAAACAGTTTTCGAAGGGGGTGGCTGATACTCTGCCCTTCGTTGGAAGTTAGTTGGACATAGGGAGGATGTTGCAGTTGATGAGCTTTCTCTGAACGGGAGGGAGGGTGCTTTGTCGGTGATAGGGACACGTTTCGAAAATTGGAGGGTTGTTGTAACCGATATGCCGGAAAATTCTGCAGGTTTGTGGTGGTTAAAGCTATCTACCAGTTTTGCAATTGTCAACATTGAAGGGGTGAAATCAATTTTAAGATAAAATTGGAGTAACGTTACACTTTGTACGTGTACACGTTAAGAGTAGGTGCTATCACCAAGCGCTTGGCATTTTTGAAAGACCCGTGGCACTCAAACGGTTAAAAACTTATTATATCTGCGATCGCCAACAGAATACCGGTGGAAAATGGCAGAAGTCTTTAAAAATGTGTAACCCTCGACAAATAAAGCGTGTACCCGTACAAAGATTTCCCTGCATGTTCCTGGCGATCCGAGGAATGGTTAACAAGATACAGGAAGAGAAACGATTCCCCGATCCGATAGAAATGGCGGAAAAATGCTCGTCAAATAAGAAACTCCGGTACGGAAACGTATTCCGCATGCAAATAACGCATAAGTGAGAGACATAAAGGGGTCGAAGAATCGGTTTCCCACGATGTGAAGCATCGAGGAAAGGCCACGAAATTGTTTATCAATGTCGAGGAGGATTTTACGGTTTAATGGCGCATTGTGCCCGGCCACGGAACTGGATATCTCCGTTGTGTATCGGCGAGGAAAATACGTTTTGTCGGATTTAAAACGATGATTGTCATCGGCGTACACAAAGGTTACGGATCTTCTCGCTCGTGACGACTCGCGTGACTACGAAATCACGGCCTTTTAATGTCGTCTGCGAAGCCGCGCGAGGATCGCCGCGGACGTCGCCGATTCGAAACGTTCCGATCCCTTATTCAAACCTCGACGCCGCGCCGGCCGTTTCGTTCAATGACTCTTTCATGAACGATCGAATCATCCTATCGAGCAATCTCGTTCGTCATTGTCTCGGTGCGATTCGAAAAAAGAATTCAATGAATATTAGATTGCGGACGTTGAAACTCTTATGATTTCATGACATAAAAATATTTCAAAATGTATGGTACGTCGATCAAAAGCTTAAAGCTAAGAGCTAATTCCCGATCGTTTTTAATTCCTGATAGTTCACATCAATAAATAGCAAGCATCGAAATCTTTGATCTATTACGTCAAACTTTCATTATATAAGCGATTAATCGACTAACTTTCTTCGCAATAAAGTCCATCGTTCCACTTTGATACTTCTTTATGGGTCTCTTTATTAGTTACGATTATTATCAATTTTCTACTTGACTTTAGTATTTATGTAGATCTTACGAATGTGGGGCGACGCTTGAAATACGGCCAATTTAACGACGTCAAAATCGGAGGAAAATCGTAACGGTTTGTACACCGTCGAATTTAATTTCCAGCATGGCATCGCGTGTTCTGGTCATATTCGTACCACGCGCACGAAACCAATTCCAATAACTTCCTCAAAGTCGCGTTTCAACGATGGAGATTAATTCGCCGGGTCTTCCTCGTAAATCAGACTTCAATCTCCTACGTGTCCATTACGCGAACTTTCGAGATCTTGGACCGTAATCGGAAAGTTTCTAGGAAAAACATTCGTACACGAACCGCGAAAACTTTTCGATTCGGCCAACCAGTCACGACTGGTTCGATAATAGAAATTTTCATTCTGATAATTTCAATTTTGGATTATCGAAGGACCTCAAAAGAGAAAATGGACGAAGTTTCGAGTAGGATTTTCACTTGGCGGGCGAACGATCACGCGAATCGCTTCGCGTGAGATGAAAGTACGAGAAATGAGTAGCCACGGTGGATTTGCGAGATAAGTGAGTAGATCACGGCACCCAATATATTCTGTTTCATTTTGTTGGCCAGGCTCGATTTTACAAGAAAAACAACATCGAACCTATTCCTTCCTTGAGACTTCCATGCAAACTAATTACTCGAAAAGATTTTAATAAACCGCATTTACTTTCCAATCGATCCATAACACCTTCCTCGACTGTTCGATATCCTTGCACGTAACTGTATCCAATATGGTTCAATTATATTTTTCTGCCATGCTAAATTATTATCCCTTTCACATCGAATTTTACTTACAAATTTCGATCTTAATCTTTTTCAGAAAAGAGTCGTAAAAATTCTCAAAGCTTTTTTAATTTAATTCAATTTGCGAACATAGAAGGTTGTCGACTTAAGTAGCACCAAATTTAATTAGCAGCGCTTTTACAATAAAAGCTGCGTCACAAAAGGGTCAGTTGCGAGTGCAACAAATTTCGTGCACCGTTATCTGAAATTGCAAGTGCGAAAAAAAAATCGCGATGCAATTTAGCGAGGCAAGTCCGCTGGCGCCATCTGTCAGAAGAAGAGCGCACCAGACGGGTCTCTTCCGTGTTTCATCAACAATGCAGACGAGACAGGATCGTGATAGAGCAAACAGCACTAACGAGAAAGTCATTGCAAATTTGTATGCAAATCAGAGCCAGGGTTATCAGTTTTGTATCAAGGTCCATCTTTTCCAACTGGTTTCGCGCCAATTACCCAAAACCCGGGGGTTAAACACCGGCTCCTTTGAACCCTGCTCCTTTTTTCACACATCTTCCCAGAAGAATTAAGACAATTGAAGAGACAAATAACCAGTTTGTTTATTAGATGGTTTTCTGGAGCCAAATGTTAACTCACGGTGAAGCAATGTTAATTTAATAATTAGGGGAAGCTACGGGTCCCATAACCCTAATTCAAATTATTTTTCTCGAGGAAAACAAGGAACAGGGAACGTGAAAATCCTACGGGATTTCGCAACGAAGGTTTGCGTAGATTCTCGCGAAAGTGTCACGACGATTCGACCGGGGGTACATAAGCCGGTGCACCGTTTAACGAGCTCGGAGGATCATGGAACCAGGACGGCAGTACGTCTTGTCTCCCAAAACCGCAAATTACGAGGACAAAAAGGGAGGGCACGTGAACGATTGATCGCAACGAGAGAGTCGACGAGCGGCGCAAAGAATGCGCACGGTACTGAAACGAAGCGCTATGATTCAATTACGGGGTAACCGGCATCACGATCACGTGTAAATCAAGATAAATCGCCGGTGTATCGGCTGTCCCGGTTCGACGATGTTGCGATACCGCTGCCGGATAGCAATCAAATTGTCAGACGCTCTAAGTGCGAATCCCACTTCTTCCTTTGCTCTAAATATACGAGGATCGCTCCTCCTGTTCATTGGCGTAGCTAAAATATCTCTTCGAATTTGGACCAGATACCTTAACTTCGTCAGATACCCCAAGGATAACTTATATTTTAAGTATCTGAATAAGTTCTGTCTTGTAAAGTGACGAATTTGTTATTTAATTAATTCTTCTTTGGAGTTTTCAGTTGGTGCCACGATTTATTTTTGTTTCGAAAAATTATCCATCGAAAATAAAATCAACCCCCTTAGATTTTCCACGTTTTATATTTGTTCTTTTATTTATTTTAATAATTTGTGACGGATGAAGGGAAATGGGAGGTCTTTTGGGACCTCCACTTATTGTTACGCCAATGGACCTGCTCCTCCTCCACCTTGATATCCTTCTGGTTCTGCAAGCTAGCGAAGGGTCTTCAAAGAGCTGAAAACATCGACACCAGGTGTCGATGATACGGTATTAACATCGGCTAGATTCCCCCGAGATCCTGTTTTCTGTACTTAAGTTGCTCGCTTAATCCCGAACGAATTGATCCGTCTGCTGCTCTCGAAATAAGATACGATTCTTGGGTGCATCGTAATCAAGCGATCCAGTAAGTAACGCGATCGATGGATCATTGATATTTAGGCGAATATACGTTTTCTTCTAGAGTGTTGCCATTCGAAGAATAATCCAAAGTATAATAAGATTGAATAACGAAGTAACGAAGTAAGTTTAAAAAAGTTATCAGTGTTTCAGATCATTTTATTAAGAGTTTCATTTATAGAATCCAAGTTCGCGTAAAATTCGAGATCGAATCTCCCTTATAAATATTAATAAATGTGCCGTTAATTTTCTCCGCTCGTTAAACAATCTATCGATAAGCCCGTTCTCACAATCCCTGCTCTCGAATGGAATAAAAGATAACGGTGATGATTTTCTAACGCAATTATCAAACGTTTCTGTATTTGCGCATAATCAACGTCACATCGAAAGGGATCAAAGGTACTTAATTAGATTCGCGATTACCTTGGTATTAATTCGAAAGCTCGTTAGATCACAGACGATATCTTGTTGCTCGTTTCATCGAGACACACACACGGCCAATGTTAGCGAAGGATCATCCTTGTTAGACAATGATCCGTTTAGTGGAACGGATCCTGACGTTATTTCGATGAATTATACATTTCGGTTCTATTGTTGATAGATGAAAAGCGTTTTAATAATTATTCGAATAATACAATCGGAGATGTGGGATCTGATTTATTTTTTGATTCATTGGGAGTTAATTAGATGTTGTATTTAAATTATGTTTTATATTGGGTCACCCCATAAATAATACTGGTTTCTCAGAATTAGTATCCAGTGAAAAGTTTGAATTGTAAATTGAATAATTACGAATTAAAGCTACGAAACTTTAATATACTAGCTTTAAAGCTACGAAATATACTTATTCGAAAGTTAACTCGCGTTTCCAGCGTGCAATCAACGATCCAATCCATATCCGTCGCGATACTCGCAACCCCTCGTTCGATTCCGCCGGTTCGCGGGCATTATCTTTCTATTAACGAGCATTAATTGGATCCGGCGAGAGAATGAGTCCGTTTCACGAACAGCGAGAAACAAGCGTATATTTATCGTGTTCACCTATCGGTAAAGATAAATAATTACGTAGGTAAACTCTTCCTGCCGCTATAAATCTCGTTTTAGAACGCGCTCGTTCATTGTATCGTCGTTGTTCAACGATATCAGCGACAAGCAGGAAGAATTTCATCGGGTTCCATTTCAGTCGAACGTTTCCGTATTCGCGGAAAGCGTATCGGCACACCAGAGTGAGAGAGGGTAAACGTATTTAGACGAAAGAAAAGAAGAAGGAGGAAAAACGACGCGCGCGCACACACATCGATGCAACAAGTGTTAAACAAAAGCTTATTAAAGAAACGATCACCACCGATAATTCGTAACAATAGGCGAGAAACTCCATTGTACATTGTCCCGATCTTGTTGCTATCACGTTTATCATCCGATTGATTTAGTGGCTGCCAAGGAAGGACAGGATAAATCGGTAAGAAACGCTTAACGAACGGTATTAACGATGAAAAACTCGAGCAACCGGAAGCGGGAAACAACCGGAGGACAACGTTCGTTCATCCGTTTCGCTCGAAGAAGGAGAAGAAGTCTCTGAAGGTGGTTTCTACGCTTTCTTGTCGGCTAATGAGTCAATATTTATTGCCTGACTCCACTTTGTTCCAATGGTCGGCTACCATTTTTGGCGGTAACCGTTCAAATCAAACCTTTTAGAACAAAATGTCGCTGGATTGGGAATTAAGTAAAGTAATTTCGATAGAAACTGTTATCCCAAATATTATTTCGAGATAGGAAACTTAAACAAAAATTTGTCTAAATTGTAGATCTAAGAATCTCCACATCCAAAGGATCAAATTGCTCCTAATTACTGTTACTTTCGTTAAACGAGCCTCGGAATAAGACACGTGCAAGACTGAATCGTAGCAGTATCATCGATTAAAAGGTTAACCGGATTCTCTGCTTCGCGGCGACTGGAATACGGTGTTTTACGAGTTTCCACCGAAAACGGCGATAGTCGCGTGGTAGCAGTCCCACGACAGAACAAAGATCGTAATCGAATGTTTTAGATAAGCGGAGAGGACCCTTGATACTTTACCGGTGAACGTAGCTGGATGTATGTACACAGAAGCCAACTAAGGAACGAAGTGTTTCAATTTATCGCCGACTGCCACGACTCTCTGTGTACAGTTACTCGTGTGAACGCCGACTCTAATAACATTATAAATAAAGATACGAATCTCGTGCTCGCTTCTTCACCCGCCGCTGTTTCCAAGCCTGAAACGATACTGAATCCGTTTACCATAGACTTACCCAGATCTATCTGTTCGTGGCACGATCAACTGACAATTAAGCGGCTTTATAGACTGATTACGAGATAATTTTCATTTAACCGGCTACGTCTGATCGATGAATTTATTGAATTTTCTTTACGAGTCGAATGAATCTAAAAGTGATTTGTTTATGGAAATCAGCCATGTGTTGATCGAATTAATTTCTCAAAATGGGAGTGGGTATTGAAACCAAAAGTCAAATCCCTAATTCCCTATATCCTTAATACCTACATCCCTAATACCCTATATCCCTAATATCCTATATCCCTAATACCCTACATCCCTAATTCCCTACGTCCCTACTCAATAAATATTAGCTTAAATACCCTTAGAAAAGCATTCGTCAAACAAGCAATCAATCGAGGAGTAATTATTCAAAAATCTGCACGTCGCGTCGTATCGAATCGCGGTATCTGCATACAAAAACCTTGCCTGTATCCACCAGGCGCCCTGATTAATATTAATTCCGGGCTGCTGTCGCGACACCGTGAGAGCGTGGGACAGTTTCCAACGTTTGTTCCGCGATTATTCCCGTTTCGCGTCGGATTTCTTTACACCGTTGGCGAAAATCAACGGAAGATATTCGACGAAGAAACACGAAAGTTCGCCCCTTATCGTCGTCCCCCGCGCGCATCGATAGCTCGAACGCTGCCAGCTGCATTACCGGAGCTTTACGAGCCAAAACGCAAACACCGGCTGCTGTTAGTTAACACAGTTTTCGAACAAACGTTTACCGATCCGTCCAAAGTACTTCGCCAAAGTGTGCTCTTCAACAATATTGACGCGTTCTTCGTGTACATCGCCTGACGATCCATAACTTGCCCGCGAACTCGGATATTCGTGAAACATCGAATCCAGGTCAACCGTGCATCCGTATTTTTTCTACTTCTTTCGTTATTTTCTTTTTTTTTTCACAACGAAACAACCGCGTTCCGCGCGAGGAAAACCCACGATAGGCGCGAGGCAACGAGGAAGCACGCGTAACGCGCATTATTCATCGCCGTTGCTCCGGAAGTTACCGGTTAAAAGTTACGTGGCGTTCGAAATACCGTTTTCCATCGAGACACCAAGACTTTCAGAAAATTCTGCACAACTATGGTGCTTTCGTGGAGAAACTCCCCCGTTTCATCGATCCTGGACACCCTGGGTGCGTTTCTTCCGGTAGGGTGGTTCTGTCGTATATCTACCGGCTAAACCACCACCACTCTTGAATAATTATTACAATCGTAACGCTGATACCACTTTCAGCAGGAACATGTCTAGGGTCAGTTTCAAGGTCGATCGATATGTACCCCCTTTGAGTTCCTACTGGGACACTCAGAGGGTGACTAAACTGTTCAGGGTAGAATTAAAGTTCTATGTATTTTGAAATATAGCAACGAAGGGAATAATAAATTAATTTGCAAATATTTATAACTTTGTCTTTTGGAAATGATACTTTAATAACTTTTTTTTTAATTTTAAAGCATAATCGAAACTGTAGCGGAAAGATGATTTATAGCCCACATCACTTATCACAGAAACGTTGAAACCGGGTCTAGCGAAGATTAACCTCGGCAAACAGTCGGTACATCTTTGCGAAGACAAATTACGACCGCCCCCCAAAGATAAGTTCAACATTAATCCCGACGAATACACACTTCCCGTGGCAATTATCGTGTGCCCAAAGAGAGACAAGAGAGTCCAACCGAACGTTAACGTTTCGACCTTCCGGCAGGAAGGCAGGTTAAAAAAAAAACGAACGAACGCGACCAGAGTCCTCCCTCGCCCCTGGAGAACGCAACTCATTATACAACGCGGCTGGTAATATAATTCATTGCAACAATAACGTTTCACGAGCGTGGTGGTACCCGAAGCACAGAACCGGCTGAATGCTCTTTCATTGTGCTAATTTAAATTTTTATGCCTAACACGACCGGGGACGAAAAAAGAAAGAAAAAGAAGCCCGGGATACCTTTTGTGAGTCGACTGCTAAGCAACTATCATCAATTATCTTCCGACATTGGCAACACGCTCGTGGCACATCTCCACGTTGAAAAGAACGGAGAAAGACACGGCTGGCTCTGTCTATCCTTCGAAATGAGGAACGTTCACCTCGTTGTCCAAGAGAGGACAAGAAGAAGAAGAAGAAGAAGAAGGAGAAGGAGGAACGAAAACTCTTAGAAGCACGACCGCTTTGCGACGATATGGATTCAAGACAATGCCCATTCCTGCCGTGAAATTGTCTTAATTGCGATTATAGTTTTTGCCCCGGCACGCCGGAAGTTCCTGTACGCGAGAAAGGTTTCTCTCAGGAAAGGCAAACAGTGTTGTACGAAGCCGCGATACATCCGAGATTGTTATCCGCTTAGGAATCGTACATATTGTCGGGGCCGAAATTGTTCACCACGCTTCGTTCCGTTTCACCCGGCTGAATTAAATCGTTGAAATACGAATCAAGGCCTCATTATACCGTAATGTTCGTCGATTAATCTGATTGATGGGTTGCGCGCGAATGATAACGCCTTGAAGCCGGAAGGTTGCTCGAAACCTTTTATTAAATATTCTGATTTGGAAATATTTGAATTTTTTAATTAATTCTTATGCCAACTTGCAGTATGCATAAGCACTGAATAATATATAACATTTTTAATGGCCTATTACATACTGAATTAAATGTGGGAGCCCTTTTGGGCCCCTCGTCCGGCTACGCCCTTTAAATTAAATCTCTCGAACCACTTTAGCCGTAATTGGACTGTTAATTCATTCTTTGAGGATTGCGATCGTTTAAGGGTGACTTAAAATCGCCGATTCGAAATTTTTCTTCCTAGTTCGCTGGATTAACAAGAGGAAGAATCATCGAGACTACCGAGCCGGAGTTCTCGCGATTGGTGCTCGTTAAGGAAACGGTTTCCGGTGTTTCGCAAGCAATGCAACTACACGGAATAACTGACGCGTGTAGTAATCGCGTCATCGTGTTCTTAGGCCTCAATGAAACCCGTTGCGATCCATAATCGCCAACTTTTATTCAGATATATTAAACAAAAACTCTTGTAATTTAAAGTAGCGTAACACGCTATAATTTGATACTAATCAGGTTAGTTTCTATGCCCGAATTTCTAAATTTCTAAATTCCTAATTCTGAAACCTAATAATAAATTAGATGGTGTATCACCAATATACGCAATATTAATCCAAATGATATTCCAAATTTCTAATTCAATTAGTACACGATAAATAATCGTTTCACCTTATAAAGAATCTCCTATTAACCCCTTCCCTGGCCAACGTGTTAATGCAAATGGTGTATCACGAAGTTCGCGAACAAGGAAATCGAGGAGGGAGAAGGGCACGCGGTTTCGTTTTTTTCGATGGAATTTGCATATAAGTACTTTTCTCTGATCCGCACGAACGAAGGAAGTCGGTCGTCGTCTAGTAACTCGATTAATTAGCGGCGAAAGTAAGTGAAATTGCGCGTCGTGCAAGCGCATCCCCGCGCCGCTTTTCAGACGGAGGAATCTGTGCAGCGAGCAGACAACAACGGCGGCCTACGGAATGCCCGGTGCCGTTTTTCAGTCTTTCTCGGTTAATCATAATCGTTTATATGTGCCATGGGAAAAACGAGGAAGAAACGAGCCACGGCTCGCATTCCTCGCTCTGTTTAACGGTTCTGTTCCCAAGGATGAAACTTTTTCGACTGACTTATGATTTCGGTAAACGCGGCCAATCAGCCGCTGTTTCCTATTCGAATGCCGTCGCTAAATTGGTCGTGGGGCCAATTAACGTTTCAAATAGCGAGGCAATTGCAAACCAGGAGCATTTAAACCAAAATTGACCACCCACTTCTTTTAACGAAAGATTTTCGAGAATACAATTTTAAATTTCGAAAAATTGTCAAATGACACGGAATGTACGAGGAATATCAAAAACGTGGACTGAAGAAGATCTACCACGAACCACCGCTCGTAATTTACGGGGACGCGTTTCCGGAATCTGTGAGAGATTCTAAGAGGAACAGGGGCAAATATGTGCTCGACGATAAATCTGTGTCAACGCGCGTGTATCATAGGCTGCTCGGTGTCATTGTTAAGACGGTGGATCGTCTTTAAGCGAGCGAGGGGAAATTAGCTTCTTCAGGCGGAGAAACGGTTCCGCAAGAAACTGGTAATACACAGCATCAAAAGCGATCCCTGCGATTAAACGACGTGAATCGCCGTTTTTCTGACGTTTTTACGACCAACGACCGTGAAACTTGAGCATCTATTAAGAGCCAACAATGATATCATCGATCTCGATTCGTACGTGGCATGGGATTTTACGCGGGAAGGAAGTAAACGGGTCCTATTGCTCGCTGAAAGTATCACGCGCTTTTGGCAAATTTAAACAACGATTAATTGCGCCAATAAAAAACACGAAATTAATTCTTGACACTTTGAATAAAAATATACGACTATACCCCTCCCCTATAATTTAGCCACATGCAAAGTGTGTACAAAATTGATATCTTCCCCATACAAGAAATTACCAAGAATTGGAGCTCCTATTGTTACAAAGTCCTCGATTTACAATTAATATGTAACACATATGCGAAGAAAGAGCGAAGAGAACGCGATGCTCGTTCGTTCAACCGCGAGACCCATCTCACATGGCTGATCCGATTTGCAACGGCCGTGAACGTTAACAATGGCGATTAAAGAACCATCGATCAATCTGTCCGCCTACATTCGTTCAAAACGAAACACATTCTTCTCGGTGTTTCCACTTTCGATTCGAGCGCCGGCCCGATAATGGAACAAATTATTACAGATAAGCGGAGGGACTTCATCTTCCACGTCGATACGCGGAATGGAATTGAATCAACGAGGAAACGATCTAATGAGCGTCACGAGCGTTCGATCGTTTTCTTTCTCGTTCGTAGCCGCGAACACGATAGCCACTCTGCAAAACACAGAGATATACGCGATGACGAGGGAACACGCTGCAGCGAGACTGCAACCTGATAAAACGGCCGTCGTCAGTACCCTCTAGCTCGTCAGAATTAAACTTTGAAACGTTTGTTGTTAAATTTCTCGAGATGGAGAACATCCAATTCCCAGTCGTTTTCAGCAAAGAACCAGCCATTTTATATTAAAATTTTTAATGAAATCTTTAACAAAACGGTCCCTTCAATTTCTTCCCCCGCGAATCGTAATGAAAACGGCTCGGTCCAATTGTCGGGGACGATAAAAGAACGCGGCGGCAGCGGCATCGGTCGTTCGTTGAGGAAACAAGAAAACCGAAATAGATCGGTGGTGCACGCCCACGCGGCGATACACCCTTTAACGGCACGATAAAATCGGGAAACGGTTCGCGGGCCGGGCGAGGTGTTCCCAGCCCCGGGAACGAGGACAGATAACGAGAGATAGGCACAGAAGGAGATGAAGAGGGTGGCCCGGAGTCGTATTTATCACCGGCGGATCCCGAAGAGCGCACAATGCCAGGCGAAAGAACCGAGAGCGAGCCGTGGTGAGGTTCCGTGCCGTGGAACGAGACGCGATGTGGTGCAGGTAGATTTATGGAAGGTGGGAGGGAAGACAGAAAACGAAACGGACAGAGAAGGGGAGTGTGTTTGTGTCGCAGGTCAGCCGCGGTTCACGGTCACGGGGACCAACCGCTGGACTAACCTAACGTAACCTGACTCGACGACCGCAAACTGAATTGCCACCCCTCATCACCCCCCCTCTTTACTCCTCCTGTTTCTTGACCGCCTACTGTTCCTTTCTTTCCGACCCGCTCTTACCCCGCCTCCCTTTCCTATCTATTTCTTGCCCCTCCACCCTTTATCTTCTTGCCCTCTTTGCTGAGCGGTGCAGTTAATTTATTAATACGTTCGTGGCGAGCGAGAGACCGTGTACGCGAAATAAGCAATACGATTACCATTGTAATTTTTACCATACGTAAAAGTATAAAGATAAATAAGTCCCCTCGTTCTCAGCTAACGCTTCATCCCTTATCCAAGTAATCGTGAAATAAGGAACATAAAACAGGGCCGTAAAAGTAGAACAAAAATAGAAGAGAATGATAAAGAGGCATATACCTCGCCTGTATTAAGCTAATGCTCGTCGCTCACCCCCTAAGTTAGAATATAAAAATCGTTTGCATAACCGCGCGGTGGATCCTTCAACGAGCGCATCAGAGTAATCCAAGCCGACACGTCGTAAATTATGTTGCACCCTTCCCGATGCTTTTCCCTTCCGTGCTACTATACGAAATTTATTAACAGGGTGTGCCTGTTGGTACACGGAGACCGGTCGGTCATCGGGGTGCCTCTTTTTCTTGATTGATTAAGCACGCCTAGCCGTGGCCTATCAGCAACGTGTTCACCGTGAACGGCCGACCCGTTCAACGGGAAAATTTAATAACAGGATCTATCGATAAATTAGACCCGGCCGGGTATATTCGTGGACGTTTTAATTGACGCGGTTGCCGCGAGAAAAGAAACAGAAAGGACAAGGCGGTGGCGCGGCTCGTGAGTCAACGATCGGTTGAATTCGACGATGGGAACCGCCCGTGAACAAATTCGATTTCGATGGAAAATCAACGAACCGTGCACGCATTCGATCGATCATGATACATCGATAGAAATCGACATCGCGGCCGGCACGAAACGGTACAAAAAGAACTGCTGTGTACGCGATCCCAACGCCAATTATCCAATTACCTTGTTCGCATTAGCCGCAGTTGCAGACTAATAATTGCACCGCACTTATGGGTAACGTCGAACGAAGCGACCTTATTGCGAATTGAAAGATCGACAAAGAAAAACGATATAGACGAAAATTCTATAAGAAGGAACCGTGTTACAATATAAAAATTACTTTTTTAATGGGCATACCAGGTAATACTTATTTAAATAGTGATTATTGGTCACGTGTTTGGTAAAATTCAATATGGCGAATATAGGTTGATAGACACTATCACACGTCGATTTTCATATGCGATTTTTCAAAAGAATGTATTCTTGATTCGTTTAAAAGACAGGAATACAAAGAAGGTGTCGTTATGGATATTATTTCGAACTACGGTTTTCCGGTCGGCTCGTTGCATAATCTATTCAAAGACTGCAGCAATTACTGCAGCTATTTGACGCGAAGCGCGGCTAAGTTCACCCATAAAATTCTAACCTTGAGAATTACGACACGGCTCGTATATTTATCTATTCCTCAGTTCGCGGATAGAAACACGCTTTGAAGCGGTGGTTTTGCCCCGTTCGAAAAGCACATTTACAATCGCGAATAATCACATGCCCGCGCGTAAACTATGCTACATTGCATATGGCGCCAAATTACGAAGTATGGTATGCAACACTTACCGGCAGGTTCCTGATGCCGAGCCGCACCTTGGAGTACTTCTTCATAAAAACTCGCCAAAGCACGTACGCCATGACGATTATCCAGCTTTTCGTTCACCGATTGTTGTTTTCGAACTTCTTTCCACCGTCTTGAGTCACTTTTTCACGACACTTTTGAAGGTTAATCGTCAACGTTTCGTTTCGCGTTCAGACGTCCATGCCACGATCGTTCGATTATCAAGATTTCTCCGCATCTCGATTCCCCAACAATCGATCGATGTACAGTTTCGCGAACACGAAAAGAAATCGATTATCTAGTTTCCGCGTTTACGTCACCCACTGTTTCCCGCGCAAATCACTCGTAGCTGCGTGACAAATTGTAATGGCAAACTTCATACCGTTCCAATAACGGGCAGTCAAATAAATCACCGTTCACTTAGCACGAAGCAACGCGTATGTTTTTTCTCATCTCGCGTTAAAGCGTTCTGTACGATTTCGCAATTTCACGCTCGAAACGCGTCTACGATTTGACCGCGCAACACATTTGCAGGAAATCTAATTTTCGATACTATGTGTCACGACAGACCGTTAATCCCACGACACACAATGCACACACTCGCGGTTTTGCAACGAACAACACAAAAGATGAATGAACGCGATCCGTAAATTAACAAGGGAAGATAAAGCGTCTAAAGCTTGATGATCTTCGAATGGGTGTGATTCGATCTCTTGCATAATTCATTATAATGTCCTGAGTTGTAATTGCGTCCTGCCATACACGCCACCGATACTACCGACCACTCGCGGTATAACCGATAAATATCGAACTCGACGTTCGTTCGATCGATCGATCGAAATCGCTGTGATGTATACAAATGGTAGCACGGTCCAGTGTTCAGCACAAAAAAACATCATACGATCACTTGTTGCACTTGAGAACGAACGTTTTTGTAACAGAGATGCGCGGAAATGATTCAACTATACAAGCGGTGCAGCGAGAAATGCCGTCTGACCAGAATCCAAGGATACAACAACTGTCATGATTTAATCGACGAACCGGTAAGACTTTCTGTCGTCGTTGAATAATATCCACGCCGATGAAAGAACATTTTGATCGATGATCGCACACGTGCCTCTGACGATAAACTTTAAGGACACTTCCGAGACTTTCCTCGACGGATTATGCTCGATACGTCAAAATGCACGAGGATTTTGAACGAACGGCGCACATCGAAACAGCCGTGCGCCTGACGGCACTCGCTGCCGAGATATAACTGACACGACACACGCAACTGCCTACTCTCGGGCTCGAACCGTGGAACGACGAAACGGAACGTCCGGAACGCCGGAACTGCGGAACGATGTATACCTGGATCGCGTTTCAACGTGACTTTAGGCGTGTCTGAACCACCCGACGTTACATTAAACGAAGAATAAAGGGTGTGCTCCTGAGGTCTACGTCCCTAAAATCTCGAGTTCGCTGAACCTTGGTATCTTGATGCCGTATACTCCTTGAGATTTATGCGTTTTCAGCACTACGTTGCCTTTAACCACCGAACAAAGTATCAAGGTAAAACCGAAACGGTATCGTTTCACTATTCCTGTATTTAATATTCGAAACCGACTAACCTAACACTTAACGTTTCAATCAAGTTAAACGAAGCGATAGAAATGATCAAGGTAATTTGTCTGATGATCCTATCGATACGTGGATTCGCATTTACGACACATGTATGATATTAATCCATTTTGTAGGGAATTTCTGATGCTATCGAGTCGTAAATAACATCTTCGCTTGGAACGCAAAAGTGATAACCTTTCGTCACGCCAAATGCCCGACGCGAATGGAGTCGATAACTTGAGCATTAATACGATCGCTAGACGGTAAACAACTTAATCTTTTTATATTCTATTTACTGTAATTACGTTCTTTAGATCGGAGAGGTGTGATGATTTTCATTAATTCTCGTTTTTCTCCCGTCGTTCTGAAAATAGATTCATCGACATCGACGACGTTTTTACACGCTGTGGCACGTCAACGAGAAGGTTAATTTTTTATAAGTCGATCTTTGTTCCCCACCGTAACGTCGTAAACCGGTGACGCAAATGGACACACTCGAAAAAGAACAAGAGGTAGAAAAACATCATTTAATAAGCAATATAATACGACGGGGAAAAGAGTTGAAACGAATCGGTGTGTCTCACGGGGCAGCCAAAACAAACAGAGTTAAACAAGCGGAAGGAACGATACCCTCTGTTACACGTGCCCCTCTCTTGTTTGCGTTTGTTTGTTTTCGCTTCACTGCCGGCTGCTCGACTTCCATTTCACTGCTGCACATTACGCGACTATATTACCATTCGTGTACACGTTACATCCACGATGTTTGATTTATCCAACGATAAAACGTTTTTAAGGTACTCTCGTTAACGAAACCTAATTGCCGGTGCAATTGGAACGGATAAAAATGCATACGTTATTGACTTTCGCAATTGCTATCTCGATTCTCGTTATAGTACTCGCTTATTCCCCCTTTTTTTTTTCATCTCGCGTTCGATGTTGATTCCACGTGTCCCGAGGGATAAGTGACGTTAAAACGCGATCATTTCCGAGCACTAATGACACGTTCCGCGAGGCCGGGGAAAAAGGAGAAAGATCGTCGATAAATTTTCATGCCGTCGAACGGTTTCATGCTCGATCAGCCGTGAAAAAATTCGCGTGTAAATCTGAAACGATTTCTCGAACGTCCTTAACAGCTCTGCTCTTTGAATTCCAGCTACGCGCGAGTTAGAAACGACTGCCTGGTGGATAACGACGAAGACAACGAAGAGTGGAAGAAACGTTCGAGAATCGAACGGTGCATAAGAAGATCGTCGAACGTTTTCTGAATGTACGGGACGACAGCGACCCGAGCGACGCCATTATCCGCTGAATGTTTAATACGTAAACGCACCGGTCCTGCGTGTCGTGAATCCTCAGGTAAGACACACGGTAACGATTCGACGCGTTCAAGTACAATTGGCCGTGATCGTCTGCATAAAGGGAGACACCTTTTAGACGAAGAAACGTACCCCAGCAAAGTGGTTTTCTTTCACGATTAGCGCCGGTGTCGCAGCACTTCCGTTCCGTCCCCGCCTCGCGCCGCATCCTATCGCCTTTTACTTCTTCCCCTCTTTAATATTCAGCCACCGTTCCCGTAAGCAACGTTACGCCGCCGCCAACCGCATACCTGTATGCGACAATGTGCGTGTCACCGCGCGCGTCACACGCATGCACCACCGGCGTGCATTCTCCACGAGACAATGGGGCGTGCCTGCCTCACGTGACGGCCGCGTGAGCACCCTCGAAAAGGGCCCTCGGTTCCTGGCCTTTCATTCATACCGGTCCGTCGGTTTCGTGGGCGACGACGATGACCCTGCCCGTCGAAAAGTCAAGAAGAATCGAACCGGCTGCGAAAAGAGCCGGACAAAAAACGAAGCGCCCTCGGTATGCAGAATTGTTTTCTCCTTCGCGGATCACCGCAGGTGTACAAGCAATTGCGACATGTAAATGATGCATCGTTGTAACAATGCCCTCTGCTCGACAATGTCGCACGCTAACAAGAGCAGACACCGGTGGAACGGTAGCGTAGGAGCAAATCTAATGAACTTGTAAATGAAATAAGGCGTGAAGACCGAAGTGCATTTGAATACAGAGAAAGAGAGGGATAGAAGGGAAGGGAAACTGGAGGCGCAAGTGGTACCGGTATATCTCTCGCTATCGGAGGGGTTACCATCAATCCCTATTTCCTACTCCCTTTTACGCTCCGCGTAAGTAGTCCCCGTTGAACACTCCACGCAATTTATGTACTGAATGCTCCTGGAAAAGCTCGCTGCACCCTAAGTAGCGTGTATTCAACCACTGAAACTTTAATGTTCAATCTTTTAATGGAGAATCGACGGTTATGTACCGTGTTAGCGATCCAACTTTTCGTCCAAGTTTATAAGACGGCTGGGAAATGTTGTTCCATCTACTAGCGGAATCAAGACTGCAGAAAAGTCGAGCAAGTGAACGGCAATGTCAATGATTCCATGACTATTCTTGGACCTCTTCCACACAACACTTTCGTGCCTGGAATCGATAAAGGAGCTAAACGTTTATTATTTCGCAAGCAACCCCTCCCGTGTGAACGCGCTCGACCCTCGCAAATCGTAATTGCCGGCCAACGAACAGGCATGTCTAGCTGGTCTATGAGATAGTTCGCCTCTGAGTCACTCCCCCGCGGTACGTTTAAACTTTGAACGCTTTCTGCACGCCGTGGCCCGACACGTTACGCTCGGCAATAATTGTAACGACTCTCGGTTGCCGGTGAATCGACTCCGGTTTAAGAACTGTTCCATTGAACGAAACCGATCCCGCCAGTAAATCATTATTCGTACCGTTACGATTTATTCCAGCGAGATTTCGATAGCTTCGTTCCTTTCTTCCACCGTGGAACCGAAACGTGCCGGGTAGTATTTTTTTACCAACAAACATTTCGAATGCATTTTCTACACTTTCTTACCTTAACTAGTCGTTTTTCTTCGAGAAAGTTGTGCAAACTCATCTACGAAGATGGTAATCTTCGCAGGAGAGATTTAACGAGCCAGGCGAACAAGGAAGAGCCTCGTATCTGAATTGCTGCAATTTTTTAGAAATCCACAACACCGTGATCCATAGATCGAACATAGATCATTCGAATTGCCTGTATGGTTAATCTCGAAACGAGGTAAGTGAATAATACAAACGGTTATAACGCATCGAGTGAATCTTCGTGTTTAATTGCAGAAGATCGAGCACCCTTGGCCCAAAGCTACAATTCTCATCAAGGAAGGACACAAAAGCGTTTTCATCTCAGGATATAACGGAAGAGGCGATCGTCCCGGCTGATCGAGGGCGATTAAGGTTTCTGTGTCATTAAACGAAACTATAAGTCGTGGACGCGTGGAAGGAAGCGCATGTAATTAGAGAGTAGATTAACGTGTCGCAACGGCGTACCTGTGCACACAAGCGAGCGAGCATCGTGCACGTGTATCCCCAGCGCATATGTATCGCGTTGAAATCGTAACGTGCAACACGAATCGTGAATCACTGGCTCTCGGTCTCGTTGAGCAAGAGGGAGTGCTCGCCACGAACGAACGCCGCGCCACGAATTAACGATAGATAATGCGAGGAGATCGTATTATCACGATCCTTTGGGGACCCGCCGGGGTTATCCGGGTTAATCGAAGTACCAGCCAGTGTAACGACGACGATTATTATTCGATCTGGCGAAATTCGCCTACGTATCGATCCCGGGTAGAGGCACTTTCGCGAACGCCCTGGCCCTTTAGAAGCCCGCTTATTATCCAGGACCGATTTCGTTCGTCGAACGTTTCTCAAGCCGTCTGACACGGTCATTAGACTATCTAGATTAGTGCAATCGTTCGGCTTTTTCGTTTATAAATTTCATGCAACGTCAGCCGTCGAGAGAAGTTCGACGTTCGATCTTCAAGTTCGCGTTCTCACGAGCGGACGAGCTCTCGTAGGCATCCCTCGAGATCGACCCGAAAGAGATTGAAAGTCTCTTCGATTGGAAGCCTACGACCTCGAGCGAGAATCTCTGGCAATGAAGTTTCCAGAAAACGAAAGCGTGAATGATAATAAGAACGGCGCTACTTAACGGTTCGCAAGAGTGTAAAAATTTGACGTTCCGCGGATTTACAATACCAGCCCCGCAGGACTGAATTATGCCTGCCTCGTACCCCGCGTCGCATTTGCAAACCCGTCGTACCGCACGTTACACGCCGGGCAGGTTTTGCACGTTACACTTTATATCCCGAACGCATGCCACGACAGGTACTTACACGGTCAGCGTAAGGTTACAATGGAAATAACGATGCAATGACGGACCATCTTTAACAATCAATACAGAATTTCAGTTTCAACCTAGTTTTTCTAATTACAAATATTAAACAATTACAGATGGAGTACCGTGAAACTTGTGATGAATTTTAACCGGACGTAAATCAAGTGATAAATCATGAAAGCAAGACGGTTGGTCAGAAGTTGGAAGCAAATTATTTTTTCCATCGTATGCAGTCGACGATACGTCCTTTTCGACAGGGAATCGGCGATATTTCGTGGAGGATGCAGTTAAACCCTTGGCCAGCCACGCTCGTTTTTTACAGCCTCTACGTCGAAGCAACATTTACGGCGCGGTCCTTTTTGTTGCTCGGCGACGATACAGTCGGCGACGGTGAACTGCATACACCCTCGAACGGCTGGTGCGTTCAAAGCCTTCCTCGAGCCTTTGTCCTGTTGTTGTTCGCGCGGCCATTTTCATTCTCTTCGCTTTCTTTTCGGTGAATACCTACCGAGCGGCGAAGTAGAGGCGCGTACCGGTGCACGGTCGAAGTCGAGAACGATATGCCAAAACGAAGGAGAAGAAACGAGACGCAGGAGGAACGAAGAGGAGGGCCAGAGATGCCCCGGGGAGGTGGATCAACGAGGGAGGAAGAAAGAAGGAGAAGAAGAACGCGAGAAAGAAGCTGAGGAGGAACGAGGCAGAAAAGACACACGAGCGATGAGTCATCGTAAAAAGAGGAAAGCCGGTGGTCAACTACTCTGATTCGAACGATCGTGCTTCGCCGTTTTCTGCCGCGTTTTTTTGCGATCACCGTATACCGTT
The DNA here is from genome assembly GCA_022405125.1 of Anthidium xuezhongi. Taxonomy (NCBI): domain Eukaryota; kingdom Metazoa; phylum Arthropoda; class Insecta; order Hymenoptera; family Megachilidae; genus Anthidium; species Anthidium xuezhongi. The sequence goes on along the minus strand of CM039642.1, from coordinate 8,632,534 downwards.
TCCCTCGTCATTTTAATACGTGCAACATCGGCCGCGAAACGGTCGATGTACCGGTAACACGGAAAACGAAAAACCCGAACGGACGATGGACGTGGTCAGTGACAAGCACGACCGAGCTCGCTGATGGACGATCGAGGAGCTGCTTTGATCTCCACAACGAAGAAACTCGATGTTCCTGACTCGAGTTGGTCCTGGACGGAGCCGATTTTTCCGCGTGCCTCGTCTTTACGGGATTACCCGGCTCGCTAGATGGATTATCCTGTGCCTGGCCATCCTTCTTCGCTGGAATCTAGGCTGGCGCGTTCTTTACGCGCGAGGACATGCGTTCGATGATCCTTGGGCAACTACCGTTACAGATGTGTTGGTGAGGATGCTGATCATCGGTGGACGATTACCCTTCCCTGAAGAGGGGAGGAAGTTAAGCACTGACACCTGGGGATGGTGGTTAACTTAGCTCGTTTTCAATTTTTAACTCGCAAATAATTATCAAGCGTTGGACATCCTATAATATTTGTGCCTTCCCTATGGCGAATTCTCCAAGGAAACCTAATTGTGCTTGAGAAATATTCGAATGGTGACACGAAGGACAAGCTTTTTCACGAAGATAAAGTCGTTAGACCCGGTAATCCTTTTATTAATTGGACCGAGGCGTAAGACGATTGGAACACGACGTTCAAAGAGTATCCCCTTTGAATCGCAAAGTTCATAAATATTCTTAGACTGAAAAGCCCCATTGACATCGTGTTCTCTGGTTGCGTAACCACCACGAACATCCAAGGACACTGGTTTAACCCGTTTCAGTTGCCTGCTCTTGATGGATCTCTTCTGGGGCGATCACAAACGCGTCTCACACAAATCTTGCCCGTACAACGGCGCCTCGGATCTTGTGCAACAAACCACGGCCTCTTGTTAGAACGAAATATTTATTTCCAGTTTGTCGCTCGCCGAACGACGCGTACAAGCTTCATTGTACAAGAAATGGTACTAGAATCGACGGATGAAAATTCCTGGTACCATTAAAACTTCATTAATAATTGAACCAGAGTGTTTTTAGTCTTCTGAAGAATCAGTATTACAGCGAACCGAGCTAATGGATCCTGCTGCGACAAATAATCAAGCTTCGAAAGAGCAACATACTGACATTCAAAGGTTAATCGATACCTGCTACAGTAATTATTAGGTGTCTTTATCAATATTTATCGACGTAAACACACTGCCACGTGTTACTTGTTAAGGATTCATTTTTACTCGACGGCGCTTCGAACCGACAATATAATGTCAGTAACGTTTGCACGCCCCTGACGATTCAAGCTCCAAACAATGAAACATCCTGTACGCGGGGACGATTTCTCAGCGAACGGCTTTGGTGTCGTAAAAGAGTCGCCACAAGCGTATTTGTTGTAATAATCAATGCAAACGGACGGGCGTTACGAGTCGCCGGGGTAGGGGAACGAAGAGGATGCGGGCGAGCGTTGCTCCAGCAGCTCACCTTGAAGGAAGTCGCTGTCGGTTTTTTCAATTCGCACCTCCCGGAATATCGACGCGACGGGGGCGGCGAGTTCGAAAAAAAGTTTCGCGTGGGTAAGAAAATCCGTAACACGGAATGGCCGCCGGAACAGAACGAAATTTAACGTCCTCGTCCTTTGCGGAACGAGCGCCACGCCTTCGGCCGCAAATTGGCGGCCTTTTTTTTTCTCCTCCGTCGAAAGAGAGGTAACGACACGATAAAGATGTAACGTAACGACCGATTATGGCGTTGCTCGTGGGTGCGATTATACTCGCGGCCACGAATTCATTTCGTCGGGACCTACTGCCGCAGTCGCGTCTTATAAGGATCGAAAAGGGACAGCCCGGATCTCGGCGCGCGGTTCCGCATCAATAATTCAAAGATCCTCCCCCTTGGAGCACAGAGAAAAGAGATTTATCCACTATTTATTAGAATTTCTAACATAAGCTTTTCATTTTAAATGAAAATTGTTGCATTTTCAGTGATCGACTGTTCAAGGATTCAAGGACTGCGTTGCACGACTGGAGGATATCGATGCATGTCAACGGCAAAACTTTCTTCTGGAGTCTAATTACGGGTTCAGGACATATCGATGGCACAAGGAACACAAAGACTAAATTAACTCAGAGCGGATGTGAGCCTCTCCATAATCGAACTTAGACAATAGGCATGACTACCACGCTCATCGACACGAGGAGCGTAGTTAAATATACGGATATTTCTTCGAATAACAAGAAGCCCAGCCCCGAAGAATCTTGCACCGAGTCGTGTGCATTTGAAAGTGAATCTAAATTATTAATCATTCGTTTGATCCTCTAACGCTTGTCTCCTGTCATGTTCCTCGTCTATCGCTCGTCTTCTCGCTTTTAATAGAATTCGACATGTATCGCGCGTTTGTTAATTAATCGTATCGTCCTCGTAAAGGATTATCCTGCACGTCAGCCGCAAGCTCCGCGTCCTTCTGTGGAAGCTGAATGAATCTAATCGAGCAATGAAAGAGCATTGTTTCCGAATATAATAAGCCCCGGAGGAAACGCGTGCTTTCAACAGCTGACGCGATCCTGCGTGCCTACCTTGCGTAATTCCGATTACGTAATGAGCATTGGCGTAAGATACTCTTCCCCTAAATATTATACAAATCAATGAAAATTATTGTATTATTTTATGAATTATAACCATTGAGTAGCTACAATTTTTATTAGAGAAATATCCTAAACTTTATTCTAACTTAGAAAAATATTGAAAATGTTAGCCACTTTATTATTAATTTTAAAGAGAACATAGATCAGACGTTGGTAACCAAACTCTGGCTATAAATTTTGCAAATTGTATGAAATTAACCTTGCACCAAATGGTACGATAACACCTCTGATTACGCCAATGGTAATGAAAAACCGCGCCGATGACGGAGCCTTGGATCGGCTTTGATCTATGTTAAATATCGATCACCTTCACGCGCGTGCACTTATCATCGCGTACATCGTTCGTTGCACGATTTATACTCCTCTTCCCCCGTTCCAGGAAAGAAAAATCCCCGCCGGGAACACGGGGATCGTTATGAAAGTCTGTAAACTCCGTCGCCGAGAATTGTGCAAGAAAACATCAGCGTTTGCAACGCTGTCCGTTTCAAGCTTCGCGGTTATTATCTACTAAAGCGGAGGACTTTATTACAAGGTAGATTATTTGTAAACTGTTGCGTTCAATTGAAAAGATTTGTAATATTTTAAAAAGTGCCGCAGGAAATTGTACCAAAACAGGTATAAAGAATCGCAATTATATTATGTTTATTAAAATTTTGAGTCTGATTCGTGAATAAAAATGTTCCAGGAAGAAAGCAACCGTGGTTCCAGCCTGAAACGTTACAAAGCATATTTTATTCATTCGTCGTTGCACCATTTCGAACGTTCCGTTTGTTCATTGAATTCTAACGTTCGATTCAGTCGCGTACGAGCACATAATGGCACACGGATTCCCACAGTATCGGCCCGTGGTTAGGTCATCGTTGTCCATGGTCATGGACCGTCTAGGTGGTCCTCGTGAAAAGGAAACTGCATAATATATGCACGCGGGTTTTATTGCGGCACGCGGGCGAACGCATAAAAGAAAGGCGGCCGTATTATGCGCGACACGAGTTCACCGACACGCTGCTTTATCTTATGTCTGTAATGGAATCAGGCGTGACGCAAGTGGTGCCAGGCTGATTTTTATACGTCCGTTAGCAAACCGCGCGCCGAACGCTTCGTACATATTCCTGCTTCCGTTTAAAAGGAAATTTAAATATTAGAGAGGTGTTTAAAATTATTATCATAAAATTATTATCAAACAGTTAAATTTGGATTATTGAAAAGGTGTATTGTAATTGTCAAAGGGGTAAGTTTACAAAAATCTCGCATGGAAGGATCACCCTTTGAACTTGGGTAGGGAAGACAAAGGTATACGAACGTACAATATATTCCCTCGTTACTGAACCATGAAGCGTTATCAATGACATGAATTTTCAGGTAATTTGCAACCTCTTCTACGCAGAAACCGGCGATATACTGTAAAAGAAGGACCGTGGGAGGCGAAGAGAGTGCATTCGCGTAGGCCTGTATCCTGTACCACGTCCATTTGTCCCCGTGTCCGTTCCGTTTGCCGACAGTAGTACGTATGGTGTTGTCGAGATTATCTTTTTGATGGATAACCGGCGACCATAAATCGTTCCTAATCGTATCGTCCTTCAAATTCTTTACAGGGGAACCCGGAGGAAGAACGGGCGCTTCCGTTGGCCAAGGATCATCGTCGTCGAAGATTTTACTTGATAATTTTATTAAAACATACAATTGTCAACTTCGAATCTTTCGTGAGTTCGATGATCGAAGTCGATCGACATTGGGTCAATCGCACGCGATTATGCGCGTATCGTTACATCCGCTTTCATTCGACATTCCATCGAGAGATTATTATTACATCCTACGGGCCCGCGAGGAATACAAATGAAAGGCGTGAACAGTCGGGTGGATAAAACGAAGTAATCGATATAACGTATTCTTTTTTTTTTCTTTTTCGATCATAAATTACACGTGTATTGTCAAAAATTGATCGCAGTAGAGAATGTTTGTATAACTTGGTGAGGTTTCCTATGTACACGGCTCTACGGTTAATAACAATATATATGTTTCTTTAATTATAGATCGTTCATTCCTTTTTTTTTAGACGTTAATTATAAATACGAAAGAGTTGTGTGTTTCGTGAATATCAGACTATAATCGCGTGTTCTATAAATGGTACCCTGATAAACGACACGATGGTACACACGTACGTTTATGGGGTTAACGACCGTAAAGGGGTGCAGTTGGGTGCGGCTTCTCCTAATATCGCTAAAGGTGGGATGATCAAACGCTTTGCGAATTATTTACACGAGCCAAAGCAAACGGGCGATTATGTTCTGAGAAACGTGAATTGTTCGTAACAGCTGACGGACATCGAACAATTATCATTCGTTTATGTAAATAATTGGCGTAAAACATCATTGACGACATAACGTTTATTATTAGAGAAAATGCTACACCGTTTTCTTTGGGATAATGTACGAAAGTGCTTAAATTTGAAGAGCACGTAATAATTATCAGTCACTCAATTACAATTGTACAATTCGAGTGTAAAAAAATTTTACAAGTTTTTTACAGCTTTCATTTCTTTTTCTTTTTTTTTTTTTCTTCTTTTCTTTTCTCATCTTCTTCCTCCCCTTATCTTGACGAGGTACATAGAATAACTTACGTGCAATGTATGAAAAACTGTGGTGTAAGATTACGTATACGATACCTAGATTACATAAGAGAAATCTATATACTTTGTATCAATAGAAAAGTGCTGTTTTTCTGGTTGTCACAGAATCACAATCGTCACAGAATCAGGCAACGCAAAGAAGTTCAACTACTTCAAAAGTTTCGCTCTCTTTTTTTCTCCTTTTCTTTTTCTTTTATTTTATTTATTTTTTTTTGTTCTTTTTTTTTATTTCTTTATTTAATGTACGCAACTCCGTTTCACCGTGTATGTTTCATTAGAATAATCGCGATTAACCTGGAAGATAAACGATTTTCGTGTAAAAAGAAAAAGGACATGCGACATCGAGTTGTTTTCCTGGCTTTAGTGTTTTTTATACATTCGTCAAAAAAATTGATTCTGTTTACTCGTCAATGTACAGTGTCGTGAATATCCTTCCAGGTTAATGGAAAGTTTCTAATTTCTTGTTTCACCATTATTGTTTCATATATACATCACTATATGTAAGCAAATATCATTCACATGTAACATAAAATTCGATCGACAATGTTTTTTAACCCCCCCCACTTGCCTTCCGTCTAGATATTTATAGAACATGGTATTTATCTATAAAATGAGGTGTAATGGTAAGCATTTATTTACAATGCAGCCTTACGTTATCCTATAAATTTTCACTTTTGTTAACCGCATTCCAACAATCACTGATATCGATCAGTTCAAACATTTTTTTTTACTATGTGCTCTGCTTTTACATTAAAGTTCTTAAATAACTTGTTTTAAAAATATTATGCCAACCTACACTGTTAATGTACCTTCTTCTTTTTTTTTTTCTTCGTTAATAACAGTTTTGGCGATTTACGACCATTTTTTTTCTTATAGAAGATAATATTTTCACTGATAATAAAGTAAAATAATATTTTACAATACTATAATTGTACACCTGCTTGACATCTCACTAAACCACAAAGAACTACTGTTTCTTCATAAATTATTACATACATCTCGTGCACTAGTGACGAAAAACGTTCTTGTACCATTTTTTTTTTTTATGTTGAACCATGCTAGCCCCCCACGCGACAGGTAGCCCCCGTTCAAGCTACGCACAGAGTCTTTAAATAATAATAAACTGCACCCACAGTATATAAATTGACACTGCGAGAGAGACAGAACATTTGACTATTACGTAAATAGGTTTCCGTGCACTTGTTTCTCTTATTACGAAATTGTTTGCAATATATTTATATTTCCATTGGCCTCTTCTTCTTCCTCTTCTTCTTCCTGGAAGCACAAGATCGATTCGCGTCACAACGAGATACATCGTTAAATAGTAATTTATGAAACGACAAGAAGCAACATTAGCTCACCTCGTCGAAACCGAAACAGGTTTCCATTTCTTTTTGTAACTTTGGATCGTTCTGGGTGTTTTGAGAGGCTTTATTACCAGGTTCCGGATCTATCTTCAGTTCGATTTCTGTTTCTTCTTCTTCGTCGTCCGCCTCCTCCCCTGTGCCCGTTACGATACCGCTTTCCTGACTCAACGGATCTTGCATCACCAAATCTCCATCTTCGCTAGCCACCACCGCCATTTGCTGAAACAAACGATCGAAACAATTAGATACGTCCATGCGTAAATATTCCAATTAACGTTCATAGAATTACGTACTTGATCCGTTCCCTGATTGTCGGCTAACTGAATAACTTCCAGTACAACGTATTGCTGACCGTCGCTTCCTTCGACCGCCATCATATCATCTTCATCTTCTTCTTCTTCTTCATAACCTTTAAGTTTAGAAGCTATATCACCTGTTATCACAACACAACACATGGATATTAGTCAATGATCTGTATACAGATCATATCGTAAGTGTCCCTGTGATCACAAAACCGAACAAATTATTTATTCATCGTATATGTGTAATGGTTCCTTTCGTAAAATTTCAAAATCATTCGGAGGATGTCGATATTATTTACCTTTTTTACACATATATAAATGAATCGAGAAAGCTGAGGTATACTTCCAGCAACGTCGACTTACCTGTCATGACTTCGACTCTCTGACCATCTATAATTTGTATCTTTTTTTGCCTGCCCATTTTCAATGCTTGCTGCTTTTCTTGCAACGACGATTCTGGATCGTGAACAGCCATATGCCGTATAAGATTTCCCTTATGCCTGAATCACAAATAACAGAACAGTTATGTAATTTTATTGCTCTTTTCTCTTTTAATTAGGCGCACATGTTATACATACCTAAACGGTCGTTCGCATTCAGGGCATTGATGCGTCTTCTCTTGTGGTGGAGGAGGAACATAAGAAGGATTGTGATAAAGATTACAGTGCCGTTTGAGAAGTTGTTTTTGTCTGAATGATTGAAAACAATGATCACATTGATATGGTTTCTGATCTGTGTGAATTAACATATGGCTTTCAAGATGACGCGCGGATATTGATGCATATGGACATAAATCACATTTATAACACTTTTCTCCCTCATGGGTTTTACTATGCAGTTTATAGCTATATCTACAACGGAAAAAAGTATTATGTGTTTTATGTTTATAAGACAATATTTGTTCAAATAATCATTATTCCGTAGACACAGAATTCCTTCGTGTACTAACCTGTCTGGGAATGTTTTTCCGCAGCGTTTACATTTTAATGGTTTATCAGAGGTATGTAATTTTTGTACATGAATTCTGAGATCTGTTTTCCTTCCGCATGTTGTCGGACACAACTCACACTGAAATACTGGCTTATCACCAACTGTAAAGATACACATTTTCATTAGCGAGATAACGGTAACGAAAGTTTCGATTTCATACGTTCGACTGCTCGAAACTTCAACACACCATTATGTATTAACTTGTGAGCTTTCAAGCTGTTGGACTGAGTAAACCTTGCTTGACAAAAATCACACTCGTACGGCTTTTCGCCTGTGTGTATACGCAAATGTCTTTTTAACTTGAACGTATCGGGACTTGCATATGTACAATGCGGACACTGCAATATAAATAAAGCGATCATTAGAACGATATTTTTAGTCGTGCATGAATACGTAAAGGCTGCGAAATATACTTGATATGGACGCTCCCCCGTATGACATCTAATATGACGTTTTAACTTAGACAATTCAACCGATGCATAGTCACACTCGTGACATTTATGTGGTTTCTCGTGTGTGTGTCTGTACCGAACATGTCTAACAAGTTCACCTGTAATGAACAAATCATTTCATTTAACTATAGAAAGGTAATAAACAACGGATAAGAAATAATTATGCTTACCGGAAGTTGTGAATGCACTGTCACAAAATTTACAATGGTGGGGTTTGGTCCCAGTGTGTGTATTAACGTGATTTTGAAGCGAAGCTAATGTTTTGAATCCTCTTTCGCAAACACTGCATTTGTGTGGTCTTTCTTCTGAATGTGATTTCATATGTCGCGATAACAAATACCTAACACGCATATGTAAAAAGATTTATTTATGAACCAAATTTTTCAAGACTGTAAAAAAGAAAATCGATCCAAAATTTACCGCTTTGGACTCGTGTAATTACAGTAATTACACATATGAGCTTGAGTAACAGTTTGAGATTTTTTAGGTAGGAACTTAATAATTTTGGTTTTATCATCCTCTGCCTCTGATTCCACTGGTTGCTCATTGTCCTCATTGTCCTCAAAGTCATAAACAGTAAGATCTTGTTCACCCTCTCCCTCTTCACCTTCTGTTCCTTCCCGCTCTACAGGTCTACTTTCCTTATCTTCAGAATCAGGTTGCTGAACTATCAATACATAACTAACTTCTCCAGGATTAGTGTCAGATGGTACAATGGTAACAGTTTGATATGCATCCCCAGAGTTAATTACAACTTGATTATTTCCATTATTAGCTACCTGACCCTGTGAGGGAAAATATTTTTTTTAAACAATGGTAAAACATTCTTTGATACTCTGATGATTGAACACTTGTATAATATTGTTGATTATCTTCACTTACATCTTCTTCACCATCAACATTTTCTAATTCTTCAATTTCATGGTATTGTTCCTCTTGAGGTTGTTCTCCTTCATTTTGTACATCAGTTTCTTCCACTTCTTGAATTTGCACTTGTGTCATCACAGGTGTTTCATCATTGCTTGCCTGGTAATAATATTGACCGGATTGGTCAACAAAGTAAGTTCCACCTTCTTCACCACCTGATAGTCCTTCCACTTGTTGCACTATAATATAAGCTCTTGATGAAATTTGTCCATTTGTATTTCAGATATATATCTAGAAAGATGCTGAATTTATTACAAAATACTAACACTGTACATGTTGCAACTGCTCTCCTTGACCTCCTTCAATCTCTTTGTTAAATGTCTCTAAGTAAGTTTGAATCTCTGTTACAGATTCCTGTCCTTCTTCTAACTTAATTGTTGCTACGTTACTTGTCATGATGAAATCATTAATTCATATAAACGTATTTTCATTAGTCTGAAACAATACCAATTATGATCTTTCATTAACTTGAACAAACATTTCCTGTTCTATCACAATGTATTGAGATCAGATTACAGATAATACGAATTTCTCTATTCAATTTACTTTCCTTCAAATGTAATAACAATGTGTATTTTATTCATAAAGAAACTTGTACATTTTAAACAAATTTATAGATAACAGTACATGTACTATCAATTATTATGAACAGAAAGCACTTCATTTTTTCAATTCATAAATGACGATCTTAATTATTTACAGATTATTGATGTAAAACTTAAGTTCTTCAGATATACAATTTCCACATACATAAATGAATATTCTTCAACAAGTACAATCATGTATTGAGTTACATTGTTATAAAAACAGACTAGTAAAGTCCAAGCATTATGTACATAGTATATGAAACAGGTAATAGAGTAAATATGCAAGTATATCGGGTTTTACATTGAGAAAACATAGAAAATACAGTCGTATATACAAACATTACGAATTGCACCAAGTTACAATTATAATACGAGGCAATAGACGGGATATTGTGATTGCGTAAAATTAAAGGAAAATCAATATCCGAGTAAAGAAATTGAAGCTATGAAAGAGTGGATGGACTCATTCGCAATGGGAGGGAGGGGAGGAACAAGGAATTGGCATCTTTTGACCACGTTTTGGCAATTCTCAAAATCGTGCATCAGGGGTATCATATCGTGGCAAAGTCAAACAGGATTGACAGAGGCGACACACGTCGCCGCGGCACGCCATGTAACAGGCGAAGCGGGTAATGCGAACAAGAATGACGCCATGGGCAAAATGCGATCGTGTCACGATGGATGAAGGAGTGCGTGGAAATACGTAGTAGGTCTCCAGGGTTTCGTATCCGCGGACTTTCGTCAAACACCGGGGGCCCCAAAGTTGCGCATTCTGTCGGAAAGCTTTTAAGACAACGCGGGTGCTTTCGATTTCAGGACACAGGGGGCATTAACGACAAAAATTTCAGAAAATTATCACCGTCGGCGCTGTCATCAATATGGAGGACGCAACGGAAGGGAATACTGTTCGTTCTGCTACGTGCTGCTGATAACTCACCAAACTTTTGTGTTCTACACGCGACCGGCGTCCAAGGGCTTCCACGAATACCACAGAAAATCGCCTTTCTTCACGGAAACGAGTTTCCACGTTGTGCTAAGTCCGCTTACGACAGGAAACCTCGAAATATTCGCTTACCTCGTTAACTTGCAATCGTTCGTGTGAGGGCGTTGTGTAAGACCCAGAGGCCAATATGGCTGATCGAACTACGAACGTTCAAATGCTGCGCGTTGGTAGCTGCGCAATAGTACGCGTCACTCGTCATGTTTACACCGGACGACTGTCGTTTTAGGTACTTCCGGATATTAAACCTACCGCGATATTATCAGTTAAACGTTTCTTTTCATGTATTATTACGTCTTTACAAAACGAAACCCTTCCGATTCGACTTTATAACAATAAATATAAATATTTGGCAATAATAAATGAGATATGATGTACTTACGGCGTATGTGTACGAGCGAAGATGCATTCAATGAAGCAAAAAAATGACGCCATGCGAAAAGAGCGGGAAAGTTGTAGCTTAGGAAGGGGAAAAGATTGAAAGATTTTGGTGGGGAGACCAACACCCATGTATGTATGCAAGTTCGTGTTACTTTTTCCTAAACAATTTAAAAGTTGACGTACGTGAGAAAAAAACATGCAATAATGACATAATTAATGATATTTCGCATACTTAATACTGTTGATCAGAAAAATACCTCTTTGCATATACATGAGATTGTTAAGGTATTTATTTAGTTAAAACGATTATCGTATATTAATGAAATGTACTTTATACGTACTTTAATAATATGTACTTTATACTTAATTAAAATGTTAAATAGATAAAGTAATGAAATTTATGTATAAGAAACATATCATTCAAAATTATTAATGAACTTGTAGAAGTAAAAAAACAATTTTCATTAAGTATAAATGTATTTAATCTATACTTTATTAACAGAGTTTATAAATTTATTATAGACAAGATATTTACATGTACATGTAGTAAATATTTCTGTGTTATAAATTTCTATGTTATCAAAAACTTCATATTTCAATATAAACTTGTTGCATTATTTGTATCATATATCTATAAACAAAATATAGAAAAGAACACAGTAGTTAATTAAAACATGTATATTATATAAATAAGGAAGCTAAATTAATGCCAATATGAATCATACATAAAAACACGTGTAAAGTGTTATCAAAATAATTTTAATTATTTATATACTTTTATAAGTACAATAAAACATTAATTTCTATAATTTAGTAAATGTATAATACACAAATATCACCAAATTAACTATAAATTAATTTGTGTATATTTTACACCATTTTTATAAAATAAAAATATTGGGAAAATTAAAAAATTTCAGTTAAGAATAAAAAAAAGATCAAAGTCAACTTATTGGAATTGTTCTATAAACATAAATACATTAAAATTTCTATTATGTATATATTTATGTAGAAATCAAACAAATTTCTATTAAAAAGAAACCTATAAGCCATTATGAATGTGATGAGCCTGTTGATAGGAATGTTCATCCATAAAGTTTTTAATATCAAGCTTTAGGATGTAAACAATTGTGACGGCTGTTACAATTGTCACTATTATAGATAAGAATAATGAATACTTCAAAAAAGTAACATCATTATGAAGCTTCATGTTAGTTTCTTTCAAATGTGTTATCTGCAATTTAGTGTTTTTTTTATAAATTTCAATTCAATACAACATGTTACGTTCCAATTAATTTCACTTACTTTACGATACAGTATGTCTATGTGACCATCTTCTGACAATCCAGATGAAAGCATAGACTGTGACTTTTGTGTTTTATTACTTTTCAATCTTCCATCGCAACATCCTAATCTGTGCTGTTGTACCCATTCTTCGGACTGCAAAGTAACATAATGACAAGTAGTTATTGTATACAATTTTCACACCAATTAACTAAATTATTATCACCTTCCAAATGGTAGCTAATTCTTGACTCGATACGTTCGCATCTTTCAACGGAAGGCTCATAACTAAAAATTTATCGTTGTGCGAAAGGTCGCGCAAATTGTATCCCGTTTGCAAAGCAAACGAGACCACGCGCTGTTCTTGAGGCTGTAAAATCCCGGAACTTGGTCGTACTCTGAACTTTTCCGGTGACGTTGTTTTTACCTATCAATCAAAGTAAAAAAACGTTATACAGTTTACAATATATTTCAATTTTTATCATAAAATGGATATCCAGGACATACCTTATAAGACAAAGGTTTCTCAGTGCTTACATTCTTAAGCGTAATTGTTCCAACAATATCATTTCCAGTTTTATTAAATATAATTGCATTTGGTTCAATAGATAATACTGAAAAACATTTAAAATGCTACTTTGTTTTTTACATTACAATCAACATTTATTGTTACTTACATTGTTCCTCTGTATTTTGTTCACCAAAAGAACTTGGGGACTGTTCTGATATTGGAGAACTCTCTGTGAAATGTACCTTAAATTATATAAAGATTTGATTAATTTTCAAGTAGAAAACGTTACTAAAGTTAAGTTAAAAAAAAAAAATTAGATACCTTTTTACTATCAACTTTTCCATTCATTGAACTATCTGTATTACTTTGTGATTCTGGTGTAAATTTGAAAGTATAATCATTAGTGCCACCCCAGCATGTAAGTACATCGTTAGGATCTACATATTCGTGTACATTGCTCTTATAAACAAACTTAATTTTTGGGATAGCCTTTGGTGGTAGCCATGATTTTATAAGTTTGAAAGCAGTGTTCAAAATCCATGGCATTTCAAAAATAATAATGTAATTCAAAAAATTTGGATAATATCTATTAAACAGGCCAATCAGGTACTTGGTAAATTCCATGTCCATATTTGAAATACCAGTGTCTGCCATGTCAAAAAAAAGTGATATCTGATCACCATTTGTGTGTCTAGAAATCACATGAAAGATTAAATACATTGATTGTGAAATAATGAATCTGAACTGATCATATATTGCATTATATTTACCTTTCTAATCTTTCAAACCAATAAATAATAGCCCTCTTTAATTCATTGAAGTCTTTGCTTCCTTTAGTATGCAACTTACATTTAATAACAAACACTGTTTTACCATCTTTATCTTTACCATAAATAAAACACAATCCACTTTCTATATAATCTTTTCTCACATTTGCTTCTGTTATCTCTGCGATTAGATAATATTGATACAATATTGTTCAAAGTGACATATGTCAATATACAAGTTTATTAATTTACAAGCAAAAAATAATATTTTATACTTTAATCAATTGCATGTTTACCATTTGTGCCAAACTTGCTTCTCCATGCACAAGTTTCCCATAACATATTAAGCGATTCTTGTACATTATTTTCATTGTGCTCTAAGAACCGTCTTAACCAATTATTATTCTCTTTTACCTTAGCAATATCTACAGGATGAAACTCTGAAATTACATTAGAATCACCAACATTTTTATCTATAAACGTGTCAGCATTGTGTATTCAAACAATTATAAACCATTCATAAATTATAATTAATTAATTCATAAATCATTCATTTAAATTATTCATATTATCATTAGATACATATGTTAGATACGTATATATACATATAAAGAAACACCGACCTTGGTATATAATGCAAAACTAGTTTTTTAATACTTATTTGTGTAACTGTTTAATATGCAAATAAAAGAAAGTAAGAAATCAATTTTATAAAACAAGGGTATACACACTAGGATCCGGTGGTCCTTCATCATCCAATTTTTTAAAAAATCTTTCACGAAGGTCTGAAATTAATTCGCTTTGTACTTCCATCTTCAGTTAACCTGCTGCTGTATGTGACACTTTGACCGGCAGTGAACTAAACAATATGATAGATGATAATTGCTCATAGAGACACTTGATCTGCGCGTCGAAAGACGCGCATGTTACTTAGACTTTGGATCGAATTAATTACAATATTAATTGTGTCCTTTACAATTTTTTATTATACCTGTCTTAAACGTGTATCAGTACAAAGTTTAGCTGACTTTAATGCATTCCTTGTAACTTGATATTACGGGTACCACCCAATCTTACATGCAAAGTACGCGACACACTCTATGAATCAATTTTCTAAAAGAAATTTCATACCGGATCACTGTCGATACTTTTATTTAAGCTCGATTTTCACGTGTACCGTATACACTATATACAATCCGAAATGTATAAAATTTAATTTAAAAAATATTTAAGTCACGAATCATCAGAATACTAAATTTTACTGTCATTATTATATTTACATCATTCAATTTACAGTTAAAATTATTACAGAATTTTCCATTTTAATCAACTTAATCGTATTAATAATATTTAAGTTTAAAAATTTAGGCAATTTTTAAATAGTATGTTGTTTTTCCATCTTCTTGCTTACAGTTTAATATATTCTGTTTATTCCATTGTAACAACTAAAATAATACAATTATATTTAGTAATTTTATATAACATACAATTTTAAAGTAAAAAAGAGGAAAAAGATTTTTGACAAATAATTAAGTAATGCAACTTTACATCTATTATATTTGTTTATATTTAATATTAATTTTGTTCTGTAAGAACACATAATCACATTGTGGATTTTATATAGTTTTTGCTATAAATGGCATTATGTAAAAAGAAAGGAAAAATGGCACATGGTGTGTAGATTAGAAAATTGGTTTGAGAAGTTAAAGAAGTTTCAATTAACGTTTAATAAAAAATTTTTCATAAAATTAATTGCATTCACAAATGCACAAGTTGTCATGGCAATGTTTCTGTATGTTGACATGTTGATATTGTAATAAAGAATATCTAAACAAAAAAAATAAGTTATAAATAGAAAAAATTAACATTTGCTGATTACGTATTAATTAAAACAATAGGAGGGGTATATGCATAAGTGAATTAATTGTTTCCAATATACGTGTACGCAAAGGCACACTGTATATAATATAATATACTTATATGGGCATTAAAATGTACAACTAGTTTTGTATTGTATGACAATATGTATATGTATATACAATATTTGACATGTCAAATAATTCACAAATAGTTTTGCTTTCTCTCTTTTACACATATATCTTTCTTTTTTTGTCAACAAATAACAAAGGTGTGAAATATGAAAACTTTAATTCATACGAAACAAGATTTTCGAAATACACGCGGTTGACTATCATCGATATTTTCTTTAACATGATACTCAGTCAACCCATGTTAACATAGAATCGTACAAAACGACAGGCATTCTGTTTCATATTGGTATTACTTCTATCGTGATAGCAATCATAACACTATCTTGATAGAACCTTATTTTTTTTTTGCATTAGTTCTTTATCGTTTTTAGTAGTATTACAATAGTTGGTGGATATTTGTGTATGAATGTGTGTGTGTATATATAGCCCAGTTTTTAACTACTGCTATCATTAAAAATCATATATATGCATGTATATATCCACACACATATTGTAATATGTATGTATATATTTATAAATACATGTTGGGCCATCCCAATTTTTAATCTATCATAGTCCACTCTTATATCAATAAAGGCATGCTAAAATTGAGCAGGCATACTAAGGCATACATTTCTTAGAATGATTTTATGTCATGAATCTTGCATAAAAATTCTATTAAAAAATTAATTGGCATATACAATTCAGTAATTTTGTATATACAGTTATGCTATAGTTGGGACAGAACTATTGATATTGTGTTGTTACAAGATGTGCACGTATCTTAATCTTAACGTATATATCTTTTTTTTATCAATCACATGTATTGCAAATATTAATAAAAATTTTGTATTAAAAAAATTATATATTCCCGTAAATTATTTTAATAACAATGTATTACATGTACAAGCATCTTTTTAATGTGCCTTTATCATATTAGTTGCAGACTAGGTGAATGGATTAAAATAGGGCAGCCATTGTGAGTATATATATATATATATATATTCATTTCAGATTTATAAAACTCTAGCATGACATAAATTTGTCATACACGAGATTTCGAATTTTTAAGTATAATCTAGTGGTTGAAGGCATCGTTCACATAACACAGAATAAGTTTGTATAAAATATTCAGAACACTGTAACATTCAGATGCCGTTCAAGGATATACCACTGATTAATATTCGGTTATTGAATTGTCCATTTATAAATATTCATTTTACGTGGCTGTATTAATTAATTTCTGTAACATCTTTTTTTTTTTTGTTTTCTTTTGTTTAAACCGTTTTAGATCTGTCCCATCAGACACTATTGATCAGTACCTATAAATCTCAATAATTTTTTAAATTTTGATCGGTAATTGGCTACTTATTCCATTTATTCACCCGCATTATTTATAGGTATCCAAAATATTTACAACTTTGTTTGCAGGCGGTTTTAATTCTTCGCTGTTTCTAAAATTCAATTATCTCTTTACAATATAAGAGTTCCATTTGAAAACTACTAGTTCCGTTCGATTTCTCTCAAGCTGTTACTCTGATTTCCCTGAACTAGTAAAAACTTCCATTGACTTCGATAATTGTCTCGTATGCAAAAATTCAATTACTTTCAGGGCTAACTTCTTTTTCACCTTCACCATCTCCTTCTTCGCGTGTCATGCCTTCTATCGGGGCGGGTGCATCCTCTGCGTTGGTGATGTTGGCGGATGGCAATTGTCCTGATTGTATTGATGGTGGTGCGGATGGTGGACCATTTTGAGCAGCTCCTTGTGGGAATCCTGTCTCTGCCGATACTAAATGCGATGGCATATGCGGTGAAGCGGTCTGAGACTTTCTACTTTTCTCACCTTTTCTCCATAACGTTATTTCCTGAAGGAAACGTTTACTCGTTGTAGTTTCGTTCGATAAAAATGACTAACCTACGGATGTGCTTCATGGCTTACTTGTTGCTTAAAGTATCTGCGATCTTCTTCATCCATAAGAACTAAATTAAGGTAGTATCTAACACTGAATTTCTTATTAATGTCACGCATTGTGGGTGCCAAATCATACCCTGCTAGAAACACTCTTATTGGGATAGATTCACCGCGGACGGGTGCTCCATCCATTATTTCGTATTTCGCTATGGTGTCGTTCTCTGTAAATATATGCTGACCTGCAAATATATATTCTAATTATAACTATAGAATAATAAGTTGTGGAAGATAAGCGATTAGAAAATAAAATACTTTCTCCAAAGAGTGTATTATAGTTTATAATATCAAAATTATAACAAAGGTTACTACAACTATTTGTATGTTAATTATACAGTACCAGAACCTGTAGTTTCTCGTTTTATTATGGCAATTTCCATGTGTTTGATTTTTATTCTAACCAGAAGAAAATATATTTTCCCAACAATAACATCCCTTAAATGATATCTAAAAGGATATAAATATGTAGATTAAAAATTTGTACATAAACTGATCATTATTATTAAGCAATGTAACTTACTTGCTTTTGTTATACTCAAATTCGATATGCAAACAGTCTTCAATTCCAACTTCCATTTTAATAGGATTATTCATATCTGGATAGGAACTAAGAGTGTGCACAACTAATTCAAGTTCTTTAACAATATCACTAAGTCTTCGAACAATTGTCACTTTAAGAAAATATCTTAGCCGTACATTAGATCCCGTATAGCTTTCAAATGGTTTTTCTACATTTGCAAATTCAAAGGTGTATGCTGTGTTATGAGTTAACTCTCCTGGCCTAGCTAATTCTTTAACCAAACTTGTGAATTCATGATGATTTCCTCTATCATAATATAATTCAATTTGTCCAATAAATTCTACCTTTACACCCTGATGCTCCAATTTACCAGCCTTCCTAAGGCTAATATTAATCTGTAAAAAATAAAAAAAATCAATCACAACACTTGTATTCATTGAAAAAAGGAAGTTGTTCATGTCTTAAAAAATAGGAATGTAAAAGCATGTAACAAACAAGTTGAACTTGCAGTATACGCTTGTACATTTGAAGTTTTCGAGCCCCTAGTTTAGGCTACAGATCACATTCATTATTCACATTTATCATTTCATACTTGCAGCTGTTCATTAAAATATGATTTTTACCTTCCCAGATACGGTTTCACCGTCATAATATAACAAGTGGCGCTCTTTCTTGCCATCTTCAGATTTAATGTCTGCAGTCTTTCTGGCATCTGCACCATCCAAAGTAATCTCTATGTCAGCCGACTGACCAAACCCAAAGAAACTCTACAATAGAAATGACAAAAATAAAAGAGAAACGCCGCAAAAATGATCAATTGTCATAATGATCGTATTAAGTGTTTCGAGGCGGAGAATTTATTAATCAAAAAGTAGCATACCATTTTTCGTAAAAAAGGATCACCCTGTATAAATGATCACACGTTTTACCGTAATTATGTTCGCAACGATAAGACCGACGTGTGAAATCAATGAAAAATCCTCAATAGTAACATTTTTTTCACTTAGAAACGAGAAAAGTTGGGTTATTTTTTACTTGCTTCCTCCCAAAAGTCACAAGTAGCCAATATGGCTGCGCACTGTGTCCCCCACCCCTAATATGTACTGTCAAACTTGCAGTCGCGTGCAAGAATACAATAGACTGATGTTAGAACCGGTAGTATCTAGTATTCCTTAAGTTCATCCTTATTCCCTACTAAACTTTTCTTGATCTTAATTGGATAACACAGTGCACTTGGCTCGCGAATATCTTTCGTGAATACATCTGCCTCTGCGTTGAATGTCAGGTGTGTTCGTAATAGCGTTCAATGGCGATTATCAGTGACGTTTAGGAATCAAACTACTATCTCAGTTTACACGTGATAACGTGCTCGAGTTCCGTTTACGGTTCATTTGCTGTACGCTATATTTGAACCGTTATGAACAGGCGATTGTTGAATACTTGAAGAACCATTTATGTTACTAACATAATTGTTTATGGAATGGTGCTCGGCTTTAATTGCATGAGAGGTGACAACGAAAAAAAAATCAATTTTATCATCAGGTGTTCGTCAGTACAGTCATAAAAATATATATAATGAAGGAAATTGAAATAAAGATTGATATGTATGCCCTAATCGGTACAGGTGTTGAATAGCAATGTAAATATGTACTTGTTCCTTAGGTTATAATTATATTTTATCTCATAGTACAAAGTTTCTTTCATTAAATTTGACCTCATAATTTGCTGCTATTATTTTGTAAAATATCGTCTAACCTTTCATTCATTTTCTTCGTTAATTGTTTCATTGCAGGTGAAGAATCATGGTTATGTTAGCAAACATTGATGTCCCTTTATACAATTGATAGTTATTCAGAAAATAGGAACAAATCATGGATTATGATTATATGTCCTTTCACAGAGAAAAGGATGTTCATAATAAATGTTATGGTGGAAGATTATGGTGTATAAAAGTATGTCAAACACTTTGCCACATTGATTTACATATGTCCACATGCCATTGGCTATTAGAATTTTTACATGATTAATGCAAATTTCTTTTTTTTTTTATAGGACATATGTGGCATCATATGTGCTGTTTTAACATGGTTGTTAATAATCTATGCAGAATTTGTAGTAATGGCAGTAATTCTTATCCCTACAATAAACACATTGTATTCTAGTTTGAACACAGCAATATTTCAGTCATTAACTTTCCTAGCTTTTGCATCTCATTTGAGAACAATGCTTACTGATCCAGTAAGTATATAGATTATATTTTAAACAATCTTCAAACATATTAGCAGTTTAATAAAATAAATTGTTTTACACACATAGGGTGCTGTGCCTAAAGGCAATGCCACAAAAGAAATGATAGAACAAATGGGATTTAGGGATGGGCAAGTAATTTTTAAATGTCCAAAATGTTGTTCCATTAAGCCAGATAGAGCACATCATTGTTCCGTTTGTCAAAGGTAAATTTATAACATGTTTCAATTATAATTCTGAAACATGAAAGTACGATTAATGGTAAATATAAAACTTATTACTTTGTAGGTGTATTAGAAAAATGGATCACCATTGTCCGTGGGTTAACAATTGTGTTGGAGAAAATAATCAAAAATATTTTGTACTCTTTACTGTAAGTGTTGTTTTACATATAGTAATTAAAGGCAATGCAAACATTTATCTTGATTAAATGTATTTCAGTTTTACATAGCTGGAATGTCATTGCAATCTTTATTTTTATGTATACAACAATTTACAACTTGTGTGAGACAAGAATGGAAAGAATGTTCTACATTCAGTCCACCTGCAACTGTGGTATTGTTACTTTTTTTGGCTTTTGAAGCCCTTTTATTTGCTATTTTTACCGCTGTGATGTTGGGAACACAATTACAAGCAATTTGGAATGATGAAACTGTATGTATATAGTATTTAGATTACCAAATTTTGATTGATCTTAAAGATATGAAGTTCTTGATATTCTGATAACAGGGCATTGAGCAACTTAAAAAGGAAGAAGCAAGGTGGGTTCGCAACAGTAGATGGAAATCCATTCAAGCTGTATTCGGGAGATTTTCGCTTGCTTGGTTCTCACCGTTCACTTCACCTCCGAAAGGCAAAACAAAACTAGATTCTTATTTATATTCAGTGTAATGTCATATGGTACGTGGTTGTATCCCAGGGATATATATAATACTTGTAAATATAATGTAATTGTGACGTATCATGAATTCATGTACAAGTGAACAGAATATTTGTAATTTTATACCGTTACCTAACAATCTTGTTTTATCGCGATCATTTCTGACAAGTAGTCGAACGGATTAAATAACATTCAATGTATATTTTTTATTTAACAAAGTATAGAAACTTGTAAATTTGCAGGCATACGACGGACGTATGTTTCGCGCGAATCTTTGTATATTAAAACATTGATATCATTGTAACGATGCCAGATGTTCTCAAATATTTTAATCATGATACACCGCAACGTATTTATTGTACTAATGTAACATGCATTTTTGAAACATAATATTATGCGCGACAACGAGCGTACCAGAACACGAACCATTAATTTAATATCATGAGTTTTGATATATTTGGCAATCGATCGATGTTTTTGCACCGTTTAGACAAGATACATTGCACATTGTGATAGTAGCGTATTACATTTACCAGAGAGACCAGTTTGTTTGTGATGTATTTTAAAGATAATTATATTTCCCTTTTTCATCGACGTATCGACTGGACAATAATGTCGAGCATCCGATAACCAGCGATAAGCTTTTTGTAAGACATCTTATTTCCGGAACAGTCATATCACATTTTCATTCTGTTTCCTTCGTCAATTTTGTATTTACACGTGGATACCTGATTTTTTGTATAAATAAATTGTACAGTTTCTTACTTTTACTGCTATTGTCTTTGTGTTTTATGTCAAAGAATTAATCTACTGGAGTGTTATCATTACTTCTGCGTTTGTATGGGTGTGCTACAATCAAGAAGAAACGAAAAGTAAGGATTACTCTTCTTAATTTTCAATTACCATTGGGTTACAAAGTAAAGGTACTTGTTTTCCATTTTAGAACGGTAGATAACGTGTTAACAAAGCGATAGAAAGAAGCGATCGACGCCGCTGGCGACCGAGGTCACTCGTTTTCCACTTTCATCGACTTCCGTTTCCACGGGTCCGCAGTGGTTGCTTTTGTTCTTCAGTGTGGGGGGCGCTTAACAGTGACAAGGTCGTAAACGTGTGCAAGTTGAAGAAACGTTCGACGTAGTGTTGTGTCGAGTCGGCTTTCACTTTTGCCACAACTGTTCGGTAAGTTTTCAACTTGAAAACTGGTACTTTTGCAATCGTTTTTCCCGTGGAAATACATTAATATCGCGAATAATCCACGGTACCATCTCGTTTATCTTTTTCCATCGATTGATGCCGATCTTGCAAGAAGCAGCGAAGGAGTGAAAGCAAAATTAGGTGATCAGGCACGTTCAGTTTTATCGAATTAATGATCCATATAACACTTTATGCGATTCAATCCACTCGATTACTTCTGCCTTATTTTCTACCTTGACTTTGGTTCTTTCATTTTTCTATTTTTCATTCTATCATAAATTTAACATTTTGATGGTGATCAGTTTTATGGAAGCAAAATTTCTTGTAATTTTTAAACTCTTGTTACACTTAAAAAGTGATTATTTCAGGAGTTATACAGAGTGCAATTTTGAATTGTTAAATAATATTTAAAATAGTGTTTAAAAATTAGAGGAATAGAAGTGCAATATAGCAGAGAATTAAATTTAAATTGTCGGTCCATTGTTCAACAGTTAAGTATTCTCTCTCATGAATCTTCAAGTGTAATCGAATTTTCATATTCAAATTGGAAGCGTTTAAAGATGGCCGCGTGAAGCGGAATGAAACGGAAACCTGTTGCGTGCGCACGAAATTAGCGAAGAAAACTGATAAATCAAATAAATTAAATAATTATGTATCGTGTTTGTAATTGTCTCAACATTTCGCAACGGTTTTAATCGTTTGTTTCGATCTTTCATGCGCATATGCGTGTTTCTTAATTGTTTCAGCGTTTCGCGCCACGATCCTAGGGAAAAAACAACGCGAGTATGGCTTCGAACATTTTTATCCTGTTTATGGTACGTTTTCTTGTGCTACGTTATATTAATTTTATGAAATTCAAAAAAGTATAATTTTTCTACAATTAATTACAGAATTTATTCGTTTTAATTTGTCTGGCCGCGAACGCGATGGCCTACGATCCGGACGACAAATCCTTAAAGGATATTCTGCTCCCGGAGGGACAATTCGAGGCATTTTATCTGAGAGGATCTCAGGAGGAAGAGCAAAACGCTGTCAGACCACCGCATCTTCATGGATCGTTTCACCAGTTCAAGAATCCTGCTCTGGTCGGGGCGCCCAACAGTGCTGCATACGGTTTCCGGTTCGATGGAAAGCGTCGTTTCAATTACGATTAAACTGCAGTGGATTCTTCGGAATTCAAACTATCTAGGTTTAGAAAGGTTTGATAAATGCAATGTATCACGTATGCACATACGTGTGTATCAATGAGGTGCTACTTGTTAAGTAGAAAAGTGTTTGGTATATTACATTGGCCGATGGAGAAATTGTAACGACGAAACAGGTGAATAAAAGAAATCTCACAAATTCTAATTCTATTACTATATGTTTAAAGCGTAATTTTGCTATATGAGACACTGATCAGTTTAATTAGAAACTCTGAGACGAAATTGATCTCTTTTAAAAACACCGCTACAAAATGGTACTCCGCCATCTGACGGCGAAAGGCTGAACTATGGTTTATACATCTTACTGCCAGGTGGCGCGAGTAGTATCTTCTGGCGCGTTATTTATTTCACATTTATTTCAAAAACCTTTCCAAAAATCCATTAATCCCATTGTTTTAAGAAAACAATATTTAATGATAAAATAGAATCTTCTTTATCGGTTATGTATAAGAAGATGATAACGAAGATCTCTTCATGACTGGCTCTGTCGGTAACCACATTTCCAAGCCGCGCGAAGATTAAAATTTTAAAATCGTACAAAGCGCGTAATGTTAAATATAAATTCTATTTCAATTCCAATTCTATTTCTTTTGAATCTGAACCAAAATGAATCTATAAATGTCAATTAAACATAAACGTAATACAAATTCTGTATACAACCTCAAAATCGTCGAGTTTTGAATTTTTGTTTCTTAGAAAAAGATCTTTCCATCCGTTTTTCATCAATGTCTTTCCCAGTACGACCCAGTTAACGTGTTTATAATGAACTTTTTAATGGCCGCGGGTCTATTCGGTCCCACTTATGGGTGCGCTCGATCGACTTCTTAGACGGGACAAGTTCGCCGCTGCTTTCATTTCACGTCAATTAACTGATTTACGAACAGGTCTGATCGGATGCGTGCCGCACAGCTGGATCGAGCAAGAAAATTTTTGATCTTTTACTTTCGTTGCCGTCGGATAGAAGTCCAACGATATCGGTTGCTTAAAATAGTAATGCCGATCCCCTGCTGCTCACGCATACTGATTCTGCCAATTAAAGCGATTCCACGCCGGAAAATTTACTTTCATCGAGATCGAGTCTGTCCGTCTCTCTCTCCTTGGCGTACTCAAAGATCACGAATACACTCGGGGCACATATAAATGGAAAAGAAAAATAATTCGCCCGCCAGTTAATTATTGCGTTCGTGCGGCAAGCAAAGTTTGCTCCGTTCAAAATTCCATCGAACGCAAAGTAATCATTCAATAAGTAAGAGATCGCAGAAAGTTTCTTTTCGAACTTCACGATGATGTCGTATTAAGTAGAGTTTTCTCGTTTGACAAAGTGAATCGTGTACTTTTATCGCGCGCGGGGATAAGAAGCGAATTGCTCGCGACTGGTCCAGAATAGGTAACGTCATTTCCCTTTTCTTTGCAGAGAAAACCAACGGCGCCGGTGGCACGCGTGCACGCAAAACAATGTTGTCGGGTCCAGTTTAACAAGGATTGCGACGCCGGCCCCGGGGAGGCTTTAAAAGACGTAGTCGATGGACAGCCGCCCATATAGTTGGGTCAGTGAAGTGATCTAGTGGGATCCGACGCGATCGGCGACATGAGGATCGCGCGTGTGGCCATGGTGAGTGAATATCGATCAGTGATCGCGTGAACCTTTCGATCATTCGTGACTTCGTGAAGAAAACTTTAACTTTTATTTTTACAATCGCAGGTCTGCATCGCGCTAATATCGACTCTGTTTGGCGCGGAAACTGAGCGTTCCAGGAGGTAAGTCTCCCTAAGACTGGTAACAACCAAGTAGTGTCAGATTTCCGCTGATTAGGACCTCCAAACGTTCATTAACCCTTTAAACATCAAAAAAGAACCAAATTCTGTTATTATTCAGGTGGCCACAACCGAAGGACCACTTGCCACAGCCGAGGACCGAGGCAGACTCCACGACACCAGTCACCTTCACCACCCTCCGACCCATAATAGCACCCATCAACCACCAAATCGACCGCAACCTGCACCCTGCAGCTAATAGGAGGATCCCAAGGGTCCCTACAGGACGGTTCGCCCTGATCAAGATCCGGGAATCGACTGGTCCAAGGATCAACCGTCGTCGAAGACAGCTTCTTCGTCGCAGGAAGAACCGCCTGGGAAGATCCTTCGACCTCCACGACGCCCAGAAGATCGAGGCCGTCCATGGCCAGGAACGGGTGGTCCACCTGGAGCCCATTTACCGAGTCACCAAAAACGAGAACATATTCGACTCCATAATCGACCTGATACGAAGAATCATCGGCAATGAGAAGAGCATAGGTCCCCTGGTGGGTCCCTTTAATTTCCCTGGAGTGGGCGACAAGGTGTACGTCAGACTCCTGGAACCAGTACCACCTGACCATCTGGTGATCCGACTGATAACCCATGCGCCAGCCACAGAGGTGGTCAAAGAGGTCCACGTCCCCGTAGAAATACCCAAACACCTAGAAATCCCATCCCCCATCGACCATGGGTCCCTCGTGGTACACTCAGACGATTTGATCAACTCCATCAGCCAACACGACGTCGTCTCGACCGTGGAATCAGATACCATAATATCCTCTAGCAATAATCTTGTGAAGACCTTGAAACCTTCCACTCAATTGGATCAGAAGGTAGCAGGAAGCGGGCTCAGGACTTACAGGACGAACGAGCGAATTAACTCAACCACTGATGCACCCTCGAAGGATCAATTCGATTGGACCTTCGCGGACAGGTTCAACGATAGCCTCAAGGATCAAGGGGTGGTTGGTTACCAGGATTCAATGAACCAGGTGTACCACTTCTATCCTCCATTGAACGATACGAGCCAGGTGGATTTTGGGGGGTTGAACGTTCAGGAGTTTCCAGAACCTTTCAACGTCTCCGATTTCCACCAGGAAGTTGGACCAATTATTCCCTACAGGGATTACAGCTCTGAGAATCGGCAGGAGTTTAAGAAGGAACTCGCAGGATTCACTGAAGAGCCGAAATATAGTATCAGTTTCGTCAGCAAGAAGATGAGGTACCTGAACATGGACGGTAGCGTGGATCTTCCTGGCGAGAACGAGGATAAGGGGTTTAAATCCATGGAGAAGGGTTCTGGGTCGCAGAAAACGTTCAGATCCGCGGATAACCGGAAGAGAGTTGTCAGAAGGATTGTGAGGAGGAAGGAAGGGATGAATGTCAAGAAAGATCGTAGGGGCGGTAATGAAAGGTATCCGGAAGTTCAGAGATCGAGGAACAACACCGCGATGAGGTTACAGAACGGAAACTCGACGGATCTCAGAGGGATATGAAATAAAGATTGTTATTTAGCTGTGTTTTATTATTTGTTAATTGACGACGGAGCTGCGTTGACTCTGATTTATATTTTTCTTTGTGTTAATTAATTAGTAGGTTAAGTTATGCTTTTGCGACGACTATGTGATTTATCTGAATCGAGAGAAGTATAAATCGAGGATGTTATTTAGTTGCATTTATTTTTTTTATTGTTAATTGATGATGGAGTTGTATTGACTCTGATTTATATTTTTCTTTATTTTATTGCTTGTACAAGAAACACTTTGACGGTTGTATACTCTTGCAATCTTTTGTTTTTTATTAGCAGAATTAGAAAATATTAATTTTTTCATTGTATGTGATACTTAGATAATTCGATATAAAATGATGATGCGTTTGGTGAGGCTGGGCCACTGATGACCCATGAAAAATCAACCCTCTTATAGTGAATTTGATATTGAATTAAAGGTAATTCTTAATTAAGGTAATTCGAAAAAAATAATATTCTCCAGGACCTGTACTAATAAATTTCTCAAGCATACCGTATCCTTTCTGTCAGAAATTTCATTTAATCTTCGCCTCCAGATCGATGATTTAGCTATCATGGTCGACCACTGAATAAATCGTCAATTTTCCAATGAGCAGACATCAAAATTGGCGAGCAGATTAAAAAAAGGATCGACGCGTTCGAAGAATCAAAGGATCGCATGACTCAAAGTGCAAATGGCCCGTCGAGGTTCGGTGAAAAGCAGAAAAGTGAAAAGGTACACGTGCTGCTGGATCGAATCCTGGCACTCCTGGGAGGAGTTTCTTGCAATATTCCATGGTAACGATTCGCCTGGTTAATTTCGACCGCGTATAAAACGTTAGATTTGACTCGGTGCGAGCAGAAAGTGTCCACATCTTGATGGGTGAACGTCATTGATCTGGCTCCGAGTCCTTTGGTCCTTCAAAATGAACAGAAAGCTTATGGTACAAAAATCAATCAATCACAGTGATAAATTAACCCATTAATACCCAAAAGTCGATAAACAGGTAATTAGGTACCTAATTAACCCTTGGATGATGAGGACATTTAATTCTTAAACTTCACAGCAAAAATAGGAGTCCTGGATCACATTTGATCTGGTTTTTTAATTTACAAATTTATAATAATTCAGAGCTTGCAGCAAAATTTGGTGTATAGCACTTTTGAGTACTGATGGGTTAAATTTTCTTAGCCTTTTCTAGTAATAAAATCAAAATAATCAAATTTTCATTTTTCTATCTTATTTCAGTATGGAGTGACATTACTCGCGTTCTTATTATTGTTGCAACAACCCACAGAATCGTGAGTATCGATACTGTTTTATGAAAATAATTAGATTTTCAGGTATGTTTTCTTTTTAACAGGAAGAAGGTGATCATCCACGTACCTTATCGAGTGAAAAACTTGAAACACACGCACACAGTGTACGTAGTCATACCGCACGAGGATCATCACAAGGACTCGGAAGAAGATGATAAATCTGATGATTATTGAAGACAACACATAATATATTCATACAGTATTAGAATTTAGTTAACAAATAGATGTATGTATTATCAAAAATAAAGTTTATATCCTGTTTCATTCTATCTCATCGAAAGAATATTTAATTAATTCAAAAATTTGTGAAGTTTTGAAGATTTAATAAATAAATTGAAAACTGTACAGTGGTTATTATTCACCCTTTGACCTCTCAATTTTACTATAAGATAAATAAAGAAATAATTATTATTTATTATAATTAAACTCGAATAATAATAATATTTCTATAAAACTAAATGAATACTTTCACGATTGCTTATAAATTTTTGTAAAGTGAGAAATAATACACTTACCTGATACAGAATTAGATGTTAAGGAATCAGTTACGGAAAATTGCAATTGCGTGAAATTTGTCATACCCATTTTTTATACCAGAAGCTTCAATTTCCTCGCGGTAATGAACTTCGACGGTCACGTTCAGGCATTTTTGCAAGGCATATCGTTGCGGATTGGTAGATGAAGCATATCTGTTCAAATCGGCGAAAGTGCTCGGTCAATCGTGAAATTCCGTAGTATTCGATTATAGTTCCGCGGTTCCATGGTGTTTCCCTTGATAATGAAATCGTTGATATAAAGGAGGAGCATCCTCGACGACGTCAAACGACTTTGGACCACCGTTGCCGACGTTCATCCTTTATCATCGTTATCTCCAACTAAAATCATGGTAATAACTTCATTTTTATTCATTAAATTCAAGAATCAGTGAATTGAAACTTAGCGAACTTTGAACTTTTAATACCTTGATACTAAATGCTTTGAAATTAATAAATTAAAAATTAGTGAATGTGAAAGTTAGTAATTTTACAGCAACTTGAATTACCATCGCTACAAAGTTAAAATAAGAATATTCCCGACTGAAATTCGTCTCTGTCCACTTTCCAGAAGGTTCTCGAGTACCTGCTGCTCGTCGTGTTGAACAAAATCGCGGTCCACGAGGCGTAAGTGTGTCCGATCGAAATCGATGACTTCGAACCGGGTCTGAAACTGTCCCGGCCGAGGTTGCACGCTTTCACCAACGAAAACGAGCGTCGACCAACGACCGGCACTCTCGTTTTCGCCTGGAACAGTAACATTGACTTTCACTGTTGCTTGCAGGCTGCACTTCAAGATCTACGTGCCGGACGTGGTGAACCATCACTTCCACACGAAGACGGTTCTGGTGCACGTGCACAAGCCGGCCCCGAAGAAGCCCCACAAGCACAAGCACGAGTACCACGAGAACTGGAGCTCGTGGAAGAGCTACGATCACAGTTTCAAGGACGACTACGGGAAGCAAGAGTTCCCAGAGGAACAGGAGGAGGACCCCAAGAAGCCTGTGGATCACAAGGATCGACGACAGAAGCATCCTGCGGGTCGTTTCAAGGACCATTTTCCGCAGCACGTGGAGGATAACCATCTGGAGCAGATGGATCGCCAACGAGGCAAGGATCCTGCGTACGCCGTCCACGAGGACGTTAATGAAATTCCTCCAAACACCGAAAGCTTCGTTTATAATTACGAGGAGGGGTACAAAAAGGGTCTGCAGGAGGAGACAGGTCATATTCGATCGGATCAAACGAAGAAGTTTCACGAGGACCACCATGAAGAGCAGGACGAAACGGGAGGCGAAGGGTCCAGGGACGAGTACGAAGGCAAAACGGACGCAGGACGATACTTCGTGGACGACGTGGAGTATGAGAGTACCAGGGACAAACGAGAGGGGAAAGGTGGTCGTTTTCGAAGGGTTAGTAGAGTTTAGAGTTTCGTGGATTCCCGAGGATAATTTCGGACCAGTCAAAGGACAATTGTCAAGACTTGGAGAGTTACAGTTGAATTTCTAAGGATCCAAGGATAATTTTGAACAATCCAAAGCAATTCTTCAAGATTTAGTAAAATTTCGAGTCCCACTGTACATACCTTTTTATAAATAAGCTTCTGTTACGATAAGAAATTGTTAAAGGGGTGAATGTTCAGGTACACACGCAATTTATTCAACTTTCTCGTGATTCAATATACATACACGAACTGCGTACGAGCCGTGATGAAACAACGATACAGCAAATAAAACATGTAATAAAAATAAACGTACATTGGTAACAATATTTACATTAAACGAACGATGATTAACAACGGATGGATGAGAGACTAGGACGAGAGGTAAAGAGGCAGGGTGATGAAGTTGCGATCAGCATCCCCCCGGGAAACACCAGTCAACGTGAAGAAAATAGCTAATTTCTTTAAAACGATCTCCCTCGATCGAGGGTGAAAGTGTCGTGCGATTGGGGGGTGCTGTTTGGATCTTCGAAAACGTCACGACTTCATTTTAAATCTTCTATCAATACAAAACAATTTTATCCAATAAAATCGAAAACTTTGTAAACGTTAACGCGTTCGTTGCTGTCATTTAAATAAACATTCATTTATCATAAATCCCTTTTTTAAATATTACGTTTGCTACTAGATCATATTTCTTTAAATTATTATTGGAATTTGATTTTCTTTCACGTCAGTATGTAACGTCAATAGTAAATTTGTTACTTGCAATTAAGAAATAAATATGCATAGCCGAGGACGTTTTGAAAACCCAATAATTACGAAGAGACTACCACGTTTCTTCGAGAAATAGAGGTTCGGTTAGACGGTTAATGGCCACCCCAGTCTTCGTGGCCACCACCCCCGAATCCACCACCCCCGAATCCACCACCGCCGTAACCGTGTCCTCCGTCTCCGAGTCCTCCACCAATGTCACCACCGCCGTGTAATTCGATATGGCCACCGCCGCCGCCACCTCCGCTGCTTCCGCCGTACTCGATGTGTCCACCGCCCAGATGACCACCGCCGAAATCACCACCGCCTCCCAAATCGTGACCTCCTCCCAGATCGTGGCCACCTCCCAGACCACCGTGACCCAGGTCGATGGGGTGACCGACGGTGTAGCCGAGGACCTCGTACTTGTCGCCACCCCCGCCACCATGGTGGATGTGCTTCGTTATGGTGTGCGTGTGGTGAATGGTCTTGATCTTGTAGGGCACGTGGATCACCACGTGGTCGCTGGAACGATTTCAAAGGGGGTTAATTTGGTAATCTGGGGTGATAAAATAATGACATTGATACAATGTGTATCAATTGTTGCTAATTAATTTTAATGCCGCATTTATATGGATGGTTATTCGCGTAATGGCTTAGAAAATGTCCCTCAGCTTGGGTCGTTGAAGGAGGAAATATTTATGGGTTTAACAATCTCGTTTATCGTCACTTTCAACGATCCATGAAGAAAATTATTACCGTCTGTCGATGAATAAAGGAAAGGAGAAAGTCGATTAGAACGCGTGTACCGAGACACGGTTCGTTGAGCGTATTCCATCGATTTTTAGAATGTTGTTTCTTCCGCGTCATTATTGTTGATTTATGGCTTGCAAATAGTTTGTTTTATGATCTTTTCTGGGAAACTTACTGTCCACCATGGTGTCCACCTGCCGATGCCAAATTGAGCAACGAGGCAACCACAAGGATGGTCTGAAAAAGATGGTTCTTTTATGTACAATTTAAATATAACAATTACAATTATTTTACTCCCGAGAATTCAGAAAAATATTTTATTTAAAAGTTGTCAAAAATCGAATCAATTAAAACTAAAATTCAGCACTTTACAAAACATGTGTTAATTTTTCACTTTATTCTTAAAAATGACTACAATTCAACTCAAACTTAATCCCGTTATAAATTATAACACTCCACAACTGATCAAAACACCCTCTATAAAATGACTCGTCGAATGAAATCAAACCCTTACAAAATATTTCACAAAAATTTCATTTTGTTCCCAAAATGTCAATCAAGAAGTGTCACTCGAGGAATATAAAAAGATCCAAATTCTCGGTCCCACGATCGGTCAAGTAACGTACGGGTGGTGGATTCCACGGGACTCCATGCGACTTACCGCGAGCTTGGTCATCGTGCTGTTCCCTCGGGAAACGTATCTGTCAGCGAGCCTCGACTGGAAGCGTTATCGTCTGCGGACGATGGTTAGACGGGGGAGCCAACTACCGGTTCCACCTTCGCGATCCAGCTAGCGGTTTAAGCCGCGGTTTTGATCTGGTGTCGTCGGTGTACACGCTCGCCGCTTTTATACACGTACGTGATTGGAGTCGGATAAGAATGAAAGGGAATCCTTTTGCACCCGTTTGCCGCTGCACGTGAAAGGAGGCGCGGTGTCGTTAATAGAGAAGACGGTGGCAAAAAGCGGAGGACCAGGCCGAGCGGATTTACCCCTCCACCGATGCCTGTGTCCTACCCTTCACCTCGATCCTATCCATTTGCTCGTTTCCTCTTTTTCTGGAACCTGGCGACGACGCCGTAATTCAACGGCCACCGAGAGCAGTTGTGGTCGTTTTAAATGAAAGCTGAACGCGGCCTGGGTGAACGGCCAAGATCAAGATCAGCCTCGTAATACGAGGTGGGTGCACCGGGATTCGTTTCACTCGTCTCTTGGTCCTGGGAACGAGGCGATCGACGAGCTGCTGACGCCTATTCTTTCTCCTTTTTTTTTCTTCTTCTTTCGTCGCCGTTCATTCAGGGACAGGGTGACGCGTCCTCCAGTTACGAGAATGGTTTTTCCTTCGATTTTCCGTGGTTTGTTTTCAACCTCGCTCGCGTCACTTTCGTTTTTATCCCGAGACTAAGGATCTGGTGGAGTTTCCTTAGAGTTGGTTCGATCAAGGGTGAGTTTGGTTTTTAAATTTCCAGAAGGGTGGAGAGGTTGCTTTGGTACTGAGGACTTTGATTTAATTTAATAGTCAGAGATTGTGTTTTGAAGAAATCTCTCACCAATAATCGTTCAATATTGTATAGAAAAACCTTCTACGTTTTCGATTATGATTACAGTGATCGAATGTCTGCTTTCTGGAATTTCTCCTGCATCTGTCGATGATCGATCACGATTCGAACGTCAGCGTTGCATCTCCCGAGAGAGAAAGGGATTTATCTCGAGTGCTCATCTCGAATCGTACGAATTGTCCGATACGATTTAATTAGCATTCAGAGTAGTAATTTCTACTCGTTGCGACTATCGTTCGAACAATCGCGTTACGGGATCCCTGCAAGGATCTTATCTTCGATAAAAGTCCCGCCTCTGGAAAGTTGTAATTTTTTAAAATACTCGTTCTTCGAGTAATTTAGTTCTTTCGTTTAGAAAACTGGTAACAAATCGTCGATAATTTACGATTTCGAAGACGCTTTCGAGACATTTGCATAACACGAATCTCGAATCCTCTCGATAACTTAATCTACGGGAAGGTAATTAATGCTTTTACGAAGATAACGTAAAGGAGAACGAGGTGTGATTCGCTTCCGTTCTCCAATTTGTATATTTTGAGACGTTCATTTAATGTTCCACGTTACGTACAAGTTCATTATATAAATTCACTGTGTTCCTTGTTATCTTGCAGATAGTGAACTTGATTGTTGTAAACTTGGCCTTGATATTATTCTTGAGCGAAAGTCAAGATCACCAGGGGGTTCTTGGTAATAGTAGTTTAATAATTAATTGTTAGTTAAGAGTGAATTACTCTAATAATTGTGACCACATTTCTTTTATCTGTTTCATATTTGGAGAAACGTTGTCTACTCGCAGTTTTTTTAACTATAGTTTCACCGATCGGACAGAAATATTCCCTTTCACGAAACCGGACCTCCCGGAGGAGGATCCTGTTGGAGGATCCATAGAAATCGTGGCAGATCGGTAAGACGATCGTTCGTTACTTGTGCCAAACGATAGGAGAAAGGGAAACCGATCGCCTCGCCTCGTAAAACGTACGACCAGACAAAATTCTGTACAACTGCATTCCAACGGGAGGCGAAGCGAAAACAAAAACGAGCAACGCGTTAATCCTTTTCCTAACGGATCAACGGACCGTGACAGTGAACTCTCTCTAGTCGAGGAATTCCATTCCAGGTTGTCCGTGAATTCGATTCCGTGTCGATCATCGATTTCCTTTTGTTATTTCCCCTTTCCAGTTTTCTAATAGCGGAAGACTGAACTTGACCGCTCGTGGGAACCTTCCAATTACCGATTAACGATATCCAACCGCGACGTCGATCAATTTTTAATTGACAACTTGTAAGTCACAGAAGTTGCTTAGAAGACCATTGTAGAAAAATGAGCAATAATGCAATTTTCGAAAGCGAATTTTCAGAGAAAGTTGAACTAATTCTCCTTATTGTAACATTTATTGACAACCTTCGATTCCCCAGGAAATTATCCAGATTGTTTATTTCTCTTCTTCCTCGTTCCGTCTTTTTCTCATCTAATAAGTTGCAACTAATCAGTACGGCGATTTCCGCGAAATCCGGAAGGAAGTTCGTCGCCGGCTCCGAGCGGATGCTTCAAACCTCTTCTCTGTTCTTATTGCGTTTCCAACGATTCTTACCGATTTATTATGTATGACGGCTCGGTAGAAAGTATAAACCAGATTAATTTTAAGAAATCTGGTTTTTGATCATTAAACAGTCGTTTGTAAGCGATTTGTCGGTCGGTTTCAATAAAATGAATACACGAAAGAACACGCTTTTAGCCGGGCACAAAATCGACATTTGAGAAGGAAGGAGCAGGGTTCCCGGAGGAGGGTTAGAAAGCGAGCGTTTATAAAGTTGCAACACGTAGGTCGATTTTATTTATCCACCAAGTTTCATTGCTGTTGCAGTATCCTGATAGGCTCTTATCTATCATATGCATATTTATCAATTAGTTTGACATGTCGAAGAAAGTTGCTTCGATAATCATTCTACGATAATGTGACAGTATTTATTATTGGCCCTTGGTTTTTTATTAAGAGCCCCATGTACCTTTGCCATGTTTTTATTGATTAAT
Organism: Anthidium xuezhongi; assembly: GCA_022405125.1. Classification (NCBI taxonomy): domain Eukaryota; kingdom Metazoa; phylum Arthropoda; class Insecta; order Hymenoptera; family Megachilidae; genus Anthidium; species Anthidium xuezhongi. The sequence goes on along the minus strand of CM039642.1, from coordinate 8,597,010 downwards.
TTTTTACCAGAAGCCACACTTCAAAACACAAACTTTTAATTATAAAATATCGCTTTCACCCACGGATGTTTCTCGGTGCAGATACGCTTTGAAAATCGAATATTTCAGCATTGAATGACTTTCATAGGCGTTCTCCATCGAGAGAAAGATGAACGACCGCCGCGGCAAGAAAGTCCGTCGCGTGAATGAGTTAATTGAAGAACGGACCGCGCTTTTCGCGTTACAACGACACGCCTGCCCGCGCGCGTGTAACTGTTTCGACACGAAACTTAATCGACGCACAATGAAAGAGAAAGAAAGAAGGAAAGGTAAAAAAGAAATTAATTCAGTGAAACGTTCGTTTCTAATCGAGGCGGGAAGAAGACACGACCCGATGATATTTCATTTATCGTGCGTGCGCGCTTTCAGGATCAGATGGATTTTCATCGACCTTTTTTATAGTAAATATTGGACGAGCCGGTGGTTTGATGATTCATCACGGCTGTGAAACATAATAACTATCGAAAGCGGATAAATCTCTGTTGCAAATATCTTTGTCTGAGGTTGACTTTTTCTGTGACAATTTGGAAGAATTAACCAAAGCTAATTGGTCAGAGAATATAGAACTTTTATGTTTTAACTAAGCTTCCAAATTTTCTATGCTTACATTTTAAGATTTAATTTTCCCCCATTGTTAACCCTCAGATGGTAACTTTACACCCCTTTCCATTTTTATTTCATTTTAATTTTAGTTTAAATGTCTCCATTGGAAGGATAAATATTCCTCTTGCGCCACCCTCGTCGCGTTAGCACCTAACGACGCCCATCGAAATCCACGCACCTGTCAAGGTTCCCATCCATATAGCTGTCCGGCAGCAAGCAGAATGTGCACAAAGAAATGTAGAACGGTTATTTCGTTCTTGTTGGTCGCGTTTTGGAAAGCACGCCGGAGCGTGATCGACCCGTTCGCCTCTCGAGCCTTGGTGTTTCGATCTCTATCCGTGGTGGCCGCAACTGTACCTACGGTGAACGCCGACAGAAGAAAGTGTCGATTTCCCCCGAAACAAAAATTGCCCGGCAAACGGTGGTGCTCGCCTACCCGTTTCGTATCAGCACGCCAGCTTCCCACCGATCCTTTTCCATCCTCGTGGACGATTCTAACGGACCGCGATATCTCTTTCCAGGGCCCTGGACACTTAGTGGGAGATCGTTCCTTCGTTCGGCCGCGATTATGTTCTTTTTATCTTCTATAAAAGAGAACAGATCCGCGCGGACCTCCCGCAATTTATCTGCACCGGTCGAAGCATACGGATCACCATCGTCCATCTGGAGCAGCGCTCTAAGGATCCCAGGGCACCCATCGCGTGCCGCACCCCGTCACTCCACCATCAGCCTCCGCTTCGAGGGAAGATATTTATCTGGTTGGGACCTTCGTGCTGATAAATCGACGCCATGCGGTTTTCGGTGAGTACTGTTTCAATTTTTGGGGGTTTGACTTGGGGGTTGCTTGAGGAGGATTTATGGATGTAGATTCGAATGGATTTTGTTTAAGCCTTGAGTCAAAGTCAGTGTTCGTTATCATGAAATTGTCCCCAAATTAATGACTATAATAAGTAGAAAATTTAAATATTTAATTTATCATTTGAGGGTTGCTTCTAACTAGATTACATTTATAGCATCTGTTCTAATGACCCTTATGGTAGTTAACCAGTAAATAGCATTATGCATATCTTCGTCAAGAATTTGTTTCTTGATCTTGATCATTAAACTGATCGCTAATTAACGTTTGCAGGCTTTCTGCATTTTGATTCTGACAATCGGTGAACCACTACTAGTTCTCACGTAAGTACACTCGATACGAACGCGATCAGCATTAACAGACCATGTAGAATTCTAATTTTTTCACAATTATGCATCAATTATACAAAACGACCCACATTGATCTATCTCAAATTTTCTCTGATCTGATCAAGTGTTTAAGTTATCGTGTGGTTTGTTGTTCAGCACCAACGTGCGCCTAGTGATCCAACAACCCTCTAGAAGAAGCCTTGGACCGCAATGGCGGTCTGCACCGATGCGTTACAGAAAATCGTCTCACAGCGGCGATTACCATTATCAAAAATACCATAGTTCACCCTTTCGTTATAACAAGAGGCCTGGACATGTACCGTTTCCTCACGGAGGGGACGATTTCGACCAGGGTTACGAACCGGTGAATCACGTGCACCTACCATACGGAAAGGGCATCAGTCACGCTATTTCCTACGGCAAAGGGTATATTCCCTACGATAAGGTTAAGAACGCTGTTTCTTATGGCCATGAAAGGTAAGGACGAAGTTTCAGTTTCTCCCAAGCAAAGAAAGTAAAGAATATCGTTAGAATAGCGCTGTCTGACTATGGAGGGAGCGTTCTACTGAAGTCAGGAGAATATCAAACTCTGCAGTGATTTTAACACTTTTGAGTACATAAAAAGAGTGATATATGTAATACAAATTGGTAATTTAAAGGTTTACGTTTCAAAATTAATTATTCGTGCACTTATAATCAGAATTTGCACCAGTATACATTAAATTTGTAATTAAGTAATACTGGTCACAAATACCTTTCAATATTTTTAACAATATCAATCTAAAAAAAAATATAAGACACTATTCAAACAATTACAGACATCCAGGGCTACCAGAGTCATCAGAGCCAGAGTACGAGGCGACCTCGTACACTTCCTCGAGCGTCGACTACCCCTCTTCAGGGTACACGTACGAGTCCGTGCAGCAGCCAACGTACTACACGAGCTCGGACAGTTACAACGAGAGGAGAAACGACGAGAACAAGTACTACTCGTCCAGATCGATCGAAAAGGATCTGGCGGCGAACAGTGTGGGCAACGTTAACGGCGCCACGGACAAGGAGGAACTTCTTTCGCAGCAGAAATCCTCGGACTTGTACAAGAACGTCTCTCCGCAGCCGCAAGGTGGCGTGACGTTGCCAGCGGGGATACCATCGGCTACCATCGGCGGTAGCCACGAGGGAATCGTCCTGAGGGACACTGTGTTCCTGGACGAGTACCAGCAGAAGCTGCAGGAGATGACCAAATCCTGGCCCCAGTTTCTGTCGCACGGTTACCAGAATCAGCCAATGAGTTACACCTTAGCTGCCTCTTCTAATCCTAGTTTCAGTGGCTCCTTCAACTGGCCGCTGAACTTTGCTCAGCCCAAACACGGTTACGACGTGAAGGAGGACACCATGGAAGCGCCTGTTGACCTTCGAACCATGCCCATTCAGACTGCCTCTTATCAGACGTACTCGGTCCCCGTGAACGTGGCCGTTCCCTCGGTCGTACAAATGGTTCACGGGTAATTTTCATAGTTGTAGGCATTCGTTTTAGATTAGACACCCTTCAGGGCGCGATGACATGCATGGAGAGCTAAGATCCATGTGCAATTAGTTTGTGACCTCCCTGTCGATTGTTTCGACTATGTGTATTGGGCACCATAGGGTTCGTTATGGAAAATGGCGTATAATTAAATTTGTCTTATAATTGATTTTACTTCGAGATTTACCTTTTGGAATATTTTGGTTCCATTTCTGAAATTTTAAGATTACTTTTGAAAATTTTGTTGCTTAATCATTAAAATATCGTGGTGCACATTATTCTTAAGTACTGAGACGAATTATGGGACTTTCTATCTCTACGACGCCATTTTTCATAGGGAAATTTATAATGCTCCACGTGTAAATTATATTTAGAATATTTGACTTAAAATTGCACGAATATTATACTAAATTTATAGTTGATTGTTATGGGGGTCGTCGGTGATCAGCACCACGAAAATTAGTCATTAAAAAAGAAAGAAATGCTTTAATTATCTTTAATTTGATTAGTATTATATTATACATTTATCATAATGTTAGTTAATTCTTAAAGATACCAAATGTTTTTTATTCCAAATAACAATGAAAATGGTGCTCCGATGTTTGTACACATTGTATCAGATTTAGCACTAGAATTTTAATATAATCTTTGTACACCAATGAAAATTACTTGAAAATGATCAATTATATCTTCTGAATGACACCCAAAGTAGTTAAATTCTACGTATTAAATATTATCTCTGAACAAATACTTGATTCTATGATTGCTAGAAAATTTCATGGATTAGCAAAGGAAATCCAGTCACAATTATTCTCAAGTACGAAGAAAGGTTGGTATTTCTTTCTCCAGAAGCATCCATTGAAACGCCTCTACTATAATTAGGTGAAAATGCATGAAATACAACTTCCTCGTCCAATTAAGTCATCGTCACACTTCACAAAACTCGGTCATTACCGCTGCAAAAGCCTCTAACTCAAATTCCTGCTCATTTTACCACAACTTCGCCTAATTAGAAGACCTTCGAAGGCCATTTATCCCTAATCAAGGCATAACAATCGTTGAAAGCGATTCACACGTTTGTTCGTGCACGACTTCTGAATAAAAATGCGTTTGGGTCTTTTCGACGTTCGAGGGTCAATCGCGGACGGTCCAGTTCGAGCGAGAAAATAAAAAGGAAGAAGAAGAAGCGGGGATTGAATGCCATGGTCGCGAGGATCGCATCTTCCCCGTTTACTTTCACTCGAGGTCCGATGACCGGCTGAAATGTTCGAAAGTCGTGAAAGTCGCTCTATCGCGAAAAGACGCGTGATCCTCTCGATCCTTTCAGCTCACCCCCGCTTCGTGTCCGCTCCACGCTTCGTGAAGTTGTTTTATTAACCGCTTAAAACGTGGAAGACGAAAGGTTAATGCCGCGTACGATCACCTTCCTTGGCGTTCTTATTAAAATTTCAGAATGTTTGCAAGTCGCGCAATAATCGAAATGGTTAAAATTTCGAAATCCTATCCCTTACCTTAAGAATTAACTCAATAAAAGGATACTAATCTTCCTGAGCCGATCAACTTTCATTTATGCAAGCAAAGACAAGTATTCGCGTAAACAAATGTCCCAGGTGCAAAGAAGTGCATTCGTAAAAAACTCGTATGGCCATTTTGTTGCACTCGCTATCCAGTGTCAATGGCAAAGATCTACCAAGGCCGGCAAGAAAGTAGCGGAACAGAAAATGGCGCGCGCACAGGGTAGCATTCCTGAAGAGGATCTCTCTGGGTACCGGAAAACGAAAATGGAAGTGAAAGGGCACAATGTAGTCACCTCGAGTGCAAAGTCACGCACGAATATTCGATCTCTCCTCGCCTCCTGAAGATCATCGTCTCCCCCCGTGTTCCCTTTTCTTTTCGTATCGCCACTTTCTATTTCGTTCCCCGGCAACAACCTCCGCCGGCTGGTTTATCCGTTTCCGTTAAACGGGCATCCTTAATTGCCGACAGGCGACGTTATTACAAAACTCCATTAAACGAGTGATTCAATGGAAGACGCGGATAGTCGACGCGTATATTGTTACTCCGTTAAATTCTTTAATTTGTTTCCACTGCTAACCCTCGAACGACGGTCCATGGAGAAAGCCAGCGATTTAAATGGAACATTAAACTGTTCTCAAATTTCAACGCGTTTTGCTTTGAAGATTTACAAGAGCTTCTAAACATAATTTAAAAATCACAAAATATGACTATTTTCTTGACAACAGGATATTTATTCGACTTTGGTCTTTGAGCTGAAGGAAATTTTATTTTAAGCAAATACCGAGGATCCATTTCATATTATTTATTACCATATACATAGCAGTGTAAATCTTGCTATATTATTTTTATTAACTTATTAAATAAACATCCTTGATTCCTAACTCTTTGAGTTCCAATACGGCAAATAATGATTTTGGAGGAGAAAAGATAAGAGCAAGTTGCTCCTAAACATTACACGAAGGGAATTGATGTAATGTAACAGAAACAGTGAAACAACAGAGGGGTGCGTTTACGATCGAGGATCGATAGAATCGCTTTCTTTCCCACGGCAACAGGCACCAAGGAATTGTTCTGCGATTAGAAGCAAGATCCTATCCGATCGCGTGTTCACAATTTCCTTTTGTTTCAGCTTCTCAAAGCCTTTTAACCCTGGTGCAGGTGTCAACGGAGAGATTCACCTTCGGTTTCATTCAGCGTTCACTTTTCTTGGGGCAAATTTGTTGCAATTTCACATTTAATGTTGGTACACGTAAGACTCAGATAGTACGTTTAAGTAGAACGAATCAGTGAAAATACAGGAATCTGATGGATTGATTTCTAACGAAAGGAAACTGGTTTCCAGAGCATTTGAACCATTGGACGACGTTTTGTAAGCTTCCGATGAGAAGGGGAGATTACTCGGGACTAATTATTGCGTTCTTACCTCTCGATAACCGTGTAGTTATGTAACACTAGTTACTTCGCTTATTTTCTACTCGATTTTCAAATTTTATAATAAATTACTTGCACGAAATTGGAAATTTCCATTAAATGTTACGAATATCGTAATATTTATCTTGAATTTTATAGGAAATAAAATGATATTTTCAATAAAAAATATTTTTGATATAATTTGATCCATTGGAATTCTGTACAGAAACCAAAGTAACTTTTTTGCACTAAAAAGTACTAAGATTCTATTTCATCGAACGAACGAGTTTTATCGTCGATCGAAGAAGAGAAACGTTCCTTTTATGAGCACCGACCAGACCTTTTTTTGTATCCAACAAACAAAATACACAGTATGAATCGCGATGGCTCTCGCGTGGATCTCTCCATTTTATTTTATTCTGGAAATCAGGGAAAGTCGTTGCTGAACGTCGCAAAAATTCTGCACGTTGATTCATGCAACGACCTTCAGAGGAAAGTAAATCGATGATGTACCGAGGTATCGTACAATAATGATGGAAAAAACAAGTGAAATGGAAAAATGAATTGTGCTTTTCAAGAAATAAACGAACAACATTCGATAAAAGGATAATTCCTAATATTTATTATCATGCAATTCGAAAATTTTGGAAAATTTTCTAGTGCTTCATGTTTCAAAATTAAATTAATTTATTATATTTAAATTTCCACGGCTAATGAAAACGATAGAAAATGATCGAAACGTTAGTGAGCACACATGAGAAGCACTCGAGCGATTTCTAATCGCGGATCGTTCAACCTTGTTAGAAAACGAAAGGACAATGAGACGAGTGAATCTCTCGATTCATCGCGTTATATCGTGACCCATGTGAATCTATTGCGAATTGAAATCCCTTCTCGCATTCCAATTAGGACATATTTGGTTCGGCGTACGTTTTTTCTTACGTTCTTTCACTCATTGTTACGGATGAAATCGAAAAAGTAGGTTAAACTGGAAGGTAGGATCGCAAAAGTTATATTCCGTAATCTACTGCAATAATTATTGATACCTTTTCACCTTGACGTGATAGTAATTAATTAAAAAATAAAATCACGTTTTAGAAACACTCTTCCTTCCGAATATGCAAAATTGAACATCTGTTTCCTTTTACCAACGCGTCGACTCACTTTCACGGCCCGAGTTGCCTAAATTTCGGCAAAAATTTTAATTAATCAACTTTCCATCCGCCTTTCTCACCCTTCACTACTAGAGACACTAAAGGTCACGGCGATGACCTCCAAAGAGTTCAACAACAAAATTTCTCGATCGAAAAGAATGAACAATAAAATTCCATTTCTCTTAACTCGAAAATTCGTCATTTTAATTCAAAATAAAATAAATCTCGCAGGTTCTATTCAATAAATGATGGAATATTGCAAAGTTAAAAATGAATATTCTAATATTTCTTTTTGCCACGAGTTTATGTTACGATTCAGTAACCGAAACGTACGCCATCGATATCGAGGAAGTGTCCACGGTGGTCGTCCGCTACCCCAGAGGGCAACAACGCCGAAAATCGCCCGAAGCGTGAATTTCTCTGGTGGCCGGCTCTGGGTCACGGCCGTTCCTGCACCGACGCTCTCACACTTACCTCCAGATATACACAGGAACCTCGTACAATCATTGGTCTGTGGTGTGCACTCGAAGCGGGAACACCTCGTGCACGACCACCGTGTTCGAGCCACCTCTGGTTCGTCGTCGTCTCCCCACCTGGCCACGTCTCTTCCGGTACTTCCTTCGGGCTCGCTATATATAGGCAGGATCCTTGCCAGATATATATGACAGTGTGTACCTGGCCATCGAGACGTGCTGATCGGGAACATCCTGGAACGGCAAAAAGACCATGGAGCTGAAAATCGCTGTAAGGAGCCGGATAAGTTTCACGAAGACGGAGTTCTGTTTTGTGAACGAAATTACGTTTCTGTGTTCGATGGATAGGGGATGGGATCGTTGGTAGGGTGTTTGTGAGCTTGTGAGCTTCGAGGTGGCCGATGAAGAGGGGAGGGTTGCATTTTTTTTTATAAGATTGACGATAGTATTTTAAGATTTTTGGAATTAAATTTTGAATTCAGTAAAGATAATTGAGGGGTGGCTAGTTGGTGATAAATCTAGGGGGTGGTAGAAGATTAATCAAATTAAAATGCTACAATTTGAGGGGTGACATTTGGTTGGGGTAATGGGACATTAGAATTGTAATTGAGTTATTAATACTCTTATGAGAGTTACCTCTGTGGCAATGAGCCAATTGGGTAATTAAACCTAGAGCACTCTAATTATAGAGTAGTTAAATTGGCAGAAAAGGATAACAGATTAGTTGCATAAGCATCACATTAATAGTAATTACAATTCTGGCTAATTTGATATAGAAATATGAAAACCACAAAACCTCCATCAATACCAAATTTCCCTAAACACATCCAAACAGAATAATTAAAAATTTTCTTTTCATCACAGGTGAGGTGCTTGGTGTTCGCCACGACATTGACCGCCACATTAGCCACCTTCGGCAAAGAACAGTGAGTAAACGCATTCCTTCTCGCGATCAACGATTAGCTCGAATCATCGTAAAAATCTCGTTAAAGTAAAAAACAGTCATAATCTCGACACTTAACTCGGCTATTAACTTTCTAGCGTCCATATAAGGATCCACGTGCCTGAGATAATCCAACACGAAGAAAAGAAAATTATAAAATACGAGGACCATGGTGGACACGACCATGGAGGAGGTGGAGGAGGAGGAGGTGATCACGCGATAATAGTCACTTCACCCGGAGGAGGAGGAGGTCACGGGGGTGGCCATGGGGGTGGTGGATACGGAGGAGGAGGATTTGGCGGTGGTTACGGAGGTGGAGGCCACGGAGGTGGAGGACACGGAAGTGGACATGGGGGTGGACACGGAGGAGGTGGAGATCAAACGATAATAATCACTTCACCCGGAGGTGGAGGCCACGGGGGTGGTCATGGTGGTGGATACGGAGGAGGTGGATTTGGCGGTGGTCTTGGCGGAGGTGGTCACGGTATCAGCTTTGGAGGAGGTGGACATGGAGGTGGCGGAGGTGGTCACGGTATCAGCTTTGGAGGAGGTGGCCATGGAGGTGGCGGAGGCGGTGGAGGTTACGGAGGTAATAATTGATGTTAATAATCTTATATCGAAATTCTAATTACTTAAGATACAAACAATTAATTTTCAAATTTAACCCTTCACTTCAAACAATCAATGAATCTATGGTTTTCAAGAGTCACAAAGGCTACTGTCGTTTCTCGATTTCATTCCCGAAGTCAATGGTAAAATCTTTTCTCACGTTCTCCTTAAACCAATCATAATATCTCGTTGATTTGCAGAGAATACTTTCGTTCACTGTTTCTCTCCGTACTCTTTAACATGGTTCAGGTCTGAAGAACTTGTTTCGTGGGTTTTCACTTCCGTCTCGTTTCGGAGGCGAGAATGTATTTTGCAGTTATTTACATATACATGTGCCCCTTCATAAATCTTTTACCTGCTATCAAATATGCAAATTCATTCGAAAGGTTGGCCGTCTTCCTAATCCATTTTTTGTTCTTCTAATCTCAACGTTTCAATATTTATCTCAATATCTTCAAAAAAAATCACAATTCTGTTGCAATTTTTCTGTCATATCAATATAAGAGATAAATTAAATATAAAAATGCAAAACAAATATTTTTCCAAATATTCTAATAAAGGTATCATTTCAGGTGGCCATGGAGACGTAATAATATCCAGCCCCGGAGGTGGGGGTGGTTTCGATGACCACCACGGTGGAGGAGGCTTCGGAGGAGGCGGTGGATACGGAGGCGGTGGTTTGGAAGAGCATCACGGTGGAGGAGGCTTTGGAGGTGGTGGTGGATTCGGAGGCGGCGGTTTCGATGAGCATCACGGTGGAGGAGGCTTTGGAGGAGGAGGTGGATACGGAGGCGGTGGTTTCGAAGAACATCACGGTGGAGGAGGATTTGGCGGAGGCGGTGGTGGTTTTGACGACCATCACGGTGGAGGAGGAGGCGGATTTGGCGGTGGTGGTGGTTTTGGCGACCATCATGGTGGTGGAGGAGGAGGTGGTGGTTTCATCGAACACCACGGTGGAGGAGGAGGAGGCGGATACGGGGGCGGAGGTGGTGGTTTCATTGAACACCACGGTGGAGGAGGAGGCGGCGGATACGGGGGTGGTGGTGGTGGTTTTAGCGACCATCACGGTGGAGGAGGAGGAGGAGGCGGATATGGGGGTGGAGGTGGTGGATTTGATCACCATTCCATTAGCAATAGTATATCCTCTGGCTTTGGTAGCAGGTAAATACATAAATTATTAATAATGAAAGGTTCTACATAACCAATTGTATAAAACGAAGATATACAACGAACTATTTGTTTCAGTGGTCACGGAGGAGGTGGGTACAGTTCCGGAGGTGGTTTCGATTCGTATTCGAGCGGTCATGGCGGCGGTCACGGCGGCGGTGGCGGTGGTTTTTCAGGTTACCACAAGAAAAAGTAAAAACGATCAACAAACCGACGTCGTGTTTTGCAAGCGGTTCGATCGAGTAGATCAATCGAGTAGATCCTGTATTGGTCAATGATCTTCGAGTCAAGTCCGAGACACGCGATCGCTGTCACGTGACTTCCGATTGCGGTCACGAGCACTATCAGTATACGTATGAACGTTTGTATTGCTCAAAAGTCTTGGTATACTTGCTTTTGAACTTTATACGGATAGAGGAATCCAAAATCTTGAAACGTATGTCACATTTGATAAAATTATGAAATTTGATGTGACTAAAGAAACTGAGTGACTGATGGTCATCTAAAATGATAAAATAAGAATCTTAATTTTAATATCCCAAGACTTTTAAGTGGTCAACTTTCAAATAACTTAGCTTAAATGTTAAAACATAGTCAAAGGTTTGTTAAGCTCGAATTTAGATGCTACTGATTCTTGTTTGTAACGTTGTTATTGTTAACAAAAAAACACCCGTGGAAAACAAGCAAAAATACTTTTAGTTAAGCGTAGCTATTAAGTTTGGAAGCTAATTACGATCTGGCTAGATCGTTTGTTCATTATGATCGTACCTTCTCGTGCGACGTGTTAAGTTAATTAAATGACTACTCGCGTGCGTCTCGCAATTGCGATTCACCTACCTGATTGTTTACTCTGTTTTGTATATATTATATTAATCCTGTAAATACTGTTCTACTGTTATCTTTTTAATAAAACGTTTTGTACGTGTTTTTTTTTATAATCATGGTTTTTTTATTCCCTGCTAATTACCTCTTTTATATTTATAACATCTCGTTAAAATCGATAGACGTTAATTAAACGAAATAGTGAAAAGCTCCAGGAACAGGAGGGTCGTAAATAAAGACAAGGTTTTCTCGTCGGACGATGTTTAGTCATCGTAGGAAGCAATCAATCGGTGAGATTGATTAACGGTAGATGGACAACCCCGACCCGTTCCAATCACGGACGGACATGTTTTCTCATAATAGAATGATTTTTCTGGAATGATAATCGGCCGTGGAACGATGGGATTAGTTTGAAATGGAAAGTTAGCGGAAAGTGAGAGCACGTGTTATGGAGCACGGAGGAGGACGATTTCACTCGTGTACGGTTCTGTATGTTTTACATCCGGATGTTGCCCTTGATCTACGATAACCGATGTCGAGGTTCTCTCGTTTTACCGCAACACCAGCGCACCTTGGGATCGACGGTCTCGTAATTAAGCCGGGGACAAGGTGGTTTAATTAACCATTGAATCGTTTGGAATCGTTGAAGAATTTGTTAATTGCGTATCATGGGAATAATAGTGTTTAGAATTTTTATTCTAAATCGTTCCTCGTTTTCTAAAATGATTCATCAGATATAGTACGCTTTAGCTTGAAGAGTACAAGCGATTAAAAGAATTTTTTGTTTTCATTTTTGCCGTAATTAATCGTAATTATTCTCGCCGTTTGTAAAAAGAGTAATCGCTTACAATACAGTGAAAATGTATAGTGAAAATGTAACAGCATCACCGTAACTAATAGGTAAGCAAAGAATTCGAAAGTAGAAAACCGTCTTGACCGTAAACACGACGATGATGTAAAATGGCTCGAAGATGATACCGCTTGTCGGAAAACCGATCGCGGTTTTGCATAACAAAACGGCGAAAGTCGAGAAAAATTGGAAGTACTGTTAACGCTCGGCGAACAAATCTTTTCCGGAACCTGCGAAAGGATATCCTGCAATTGGAATCGAATCGATTTGAAATGAAAATGAAACTTTCTACCGATGGGATTCGCTAGAGCAATTAATTACGTCTCGAAGTTTCAACGATCGTTAATGGCTCGCCGGGGAAACGATTAAATGCGCGGAGAAACGTGGAACGTCGAATTTGAAAAAGTTATTTTCGCGTGAAAGAATTCAGAAGAAAAAATTATTTTTTTAAATTGATGTATGGAAAGTCTTTGACCTTTGAGAGATAATTTAATTACTTCCGTAATTCAAGTATAAAATAATTGATTTGGAAAAGCAAACATTAGAGTAATACCAAATGGGTAACAGAGAATGTAGCTACACGGTCGAAATAAAAAAACCGACTACCGTTTACTTTCTTCAGTTCACTGGCGTAGAATAAACCGGAGTGCAAAATATCAACAATATTTTATTACAGCTCCCGTTCAATTTTGTATCTTTAAATAAAAGGTATTTTTTTTCCTTTCATCACCAAATAAATTACACGTTTACGAGCTGGTAATATCGTCCATGGGGTGTTTTGTTTGAATTATCAGTGGGTTTGTAACACAACGATTACGATAAACAGATTATGTCGGCAAATGATAAGTTACGACAATGCGCGATTACTATCGTTACAATGATAGTAGACAGAGAAAGCGAGTAAACGTTCCAGAATCATCGAAAGCTCTTGAAAAGATCGTTTTCACCTTGACTATTTTTTATTGAAAATTGTAACGGAGATATTAGAATAGGTATCGATTACAACTTTCCATTCAACGAGTATCAATTCGTTCGATACAACCGAAGATGTACTGTTTCCTTCTGTTAGGAGAAACAACAAGGACGAGTGATTGTAAATAATTTTCTATGAAGTTATGATTTTCCATTTGCGAAAAGTATGTTTCGATTATTCAATACTTTAATTAGAACCATGATTATGCATAGCAATGTGATAAGAGGTGGTTTTGTTAGGAAAAAGGGGAATGGGTTTAATTAATTCCAGATATGGAAATAATTATATTATATTTATCTCATTAAGATAATTTTAAGTAGTTAAGAAGCTAAGTAGTTAACTAATTAGATAACTAAATTATTAGATACTTAAGTAATTAAGTAATTAACTGGGTTGCTAAAAAAACAACTAAACAACTAAATAGTTCAAAAATTAAATAACTAAATGTAGAAATATTTAATTATATATACATTAAAACGAAGGATAAAACGATGTCTACGACAATGATAGAATGCTCTCGTGAAATTTCATGTACTCTCCGGTGAGAGTGAACAGGGTTGGGTGGGGTGCACGTAGGAACTATTTTTCCTTCGTTCCTGTACCGTTCACTGATTGTGTTTCTGTTTATAAGGCTTGCCAGGATACAACATTTTAGTTCCCTCAGAGCAGCAGTCTTGGAAAACGCTCGGATTTCAGCCGGAGCAATCCTGAGACTAAAATGGAGAAGCTACGAGCACGTGTGGGTGTTCATTTTCAATCTCTCTTCCATCCGGTGATTTTATCAAAGTATAAAGTTCAAAGATCGAAAAATAGTGATATTAAAACAGATTCTAGTGGTGAAGAAACTTTTCTCAATATATTAAAAGAAATTTGTGTTAATCGACATTAAAAAATCATTAATGAATCTTAAATGAAATTAGAAAATCTATGTGAAATTATTCTTTTGTTTTTAGGTTTTTCTTCTAGTTTTGTTGGTCTCGTTTGCCCTAGTGCATTCCATGCCGTATCCTGGGGGTGGCCACCACGAACAGTAATTATTCGATTAAATTACCCCATAATTTTGACTCTGTCTATTTAAATTGATTTGAACAAATTTCTTTTCAGCACACACTTCATCCTCCACATACCAGAACTCATTCACAAGCATCACCACACACACGTGAAGAAGATTCACATAAAAGCTCACGACGAGGGGGGTGACGACGGTCACGAGCATATAGAAGAATGGTGAAGCTCTAGGTTCAATTCTCCAAGTTGTTAAATTTATATCATACTTTTATCTGTTAATACTGTTACCCGTTGTTCTTGTATATTTAATTGTTAACTACTGTTGCCAAATATTTTATGAAATATAAGAATGTTAAGAAACCGATTGCAATAATTTAAAAACAACGTTTTGACTGTTACACTGATTAGAAAAAGAAATTATAAAATGTATGACTTACTTTTCGCAGACTCCAATTACAGCCTCTCCTTCACCCTGCACCCTTGGTCCACTCCTCTGGAGCACCTTCTTCACCCTCCATCACCGCCCTTAGCCGATTTCAATCTTAATCCACGTTCATTAATCGATATTCAAACACTCGCGACGGTATTAAAGTAAAATTACAATGTAACACACGAGTTATTTTTGAAAAGTATATACGCGAGTTCATTCAAACATAAACACAGACACACCCGAGTTGGCGAGGTATTACTAATAACGCGATCGTGAAAAGACTGACTCATCCTGTTGGTGTGGAAGAGGACGGTGAGAGAAGGAATGCGATAAGGGCGAATAATAACAGGACTTGTGTTATTGGCGAATGTTATCGAACGAGGCTCCTCCTTCTCCATTCTAGAGCAAAGAATTAATTATTACTATTAAGAAGAATGTTGGAATAGTTTAGCCAACTTTTATTTCAACCCTCAACTATTACAGTGGAATTCTGGACTGTAATACAAAAATAAAAGGTACTAAGTGTCTAATTAATCCTTAATTAAATTAAAAAGAATACTGAAATGGTGTTTATACTTCGTTGCAGTAGTTAAGGGTTGTTTTATTTAAATTAGGAAAGAATGAAACCAGGTTGTTTGTTAAACACGTGTATTGTATAAAAAAATAATGTAACATAATAGAGTATGTACAAGTATCTTTGAACTAAGTACACACATGTGCATACCAAGTGACGATTATCCTATATTACATACTTAAATGACTAAGACGGGCGATTCGAGTTTATTTTGTACTATTTTATACACTTTTCGCCTAACGTGCATATTTTTGGGTACGATTGGATCAGAAACCAAAGTTGAAACTTCTCGAGACACTGGTAACTCGAATGCCCTCATTTTACAACCTGAAACAAAAAAATTGATTACCTAAATCAGTATTTTTTTAAATATAGTGGGTGGCAAATTTATTTTTTGTTACAAGGGGGTTGTTGGCACAGATATTTTAAGTTAAAGGTACAGACCTAAGCAGTAACAAGCCGAAAGGCGAGGCGCTCCCATCACCACCATGGTTTCTCTTCGTGGATAGGTACGGGTACGTGGACCTTCTCAACAACCGGAACAGGTACGTGTACTTTTTCAACGTGGTGTACCGGCACTGGAACAGCCACCTTCTTCACGTGATGGATGGGAATTGGAACGGGAACGGGGACCTTCTCGACCACGTGCACGGGCACCTTCTTCACATGATGATGATGAACCGTGTGCACGTGATAAGGCACGTGTATACGGACGTGGTGGTGCGAACTGAAATCAATTGATCAATTACCCTCGGAACGTGTTAATTGTTTCTTATTGCCCTTCTTTGATCTTCTAGTCGTACATGAAATACTGCTAAAAATACAAAACTTGTATTGGATTCTAGCAAAAGTTTTACAAAATTTTATGCTATGCAATTTTATTGCTAAATAATCATTTTTTTAATGCAATATTTTGAGTTAAAAATTGTAATTTTCATACTAATTTTCAGAACAACGTTGACGGCTCTTTTCCAAGTCCGTCGCAATTGTAAAGTGATAAATGTTTAATGTACTTACCCGTGATAGCCAGGTACCGGAGAAGAGAATGCCGCGGCCACTATTCCGAACACGATCAGCTGCAACACGAATGTGAATTTCTGATTCGTAAAGGCGAAAAGTGCACCGTCGTTTATATGCACGACGGTGGACGTTTTTGTCTCTTCTTTTTTCGAAGTTTCACTGCTCGTCCTATACGTGATTCGCGGCTATCGCGTGTCAACAGGGTGAAAGTGTCCCGTTCTGATTTTCAACAAGTCGATCACAATGAATTTTTAATCGACGTCATGATTAATGGATCGAGAATTTCCAAAATTACGAATGCTCTGCCAAGAGAATACCGATAAGGAAACTTGATGCGAAAGTGGAATCTAAAACGTCGATGCAATGTTGACTCGATTGGATTTTTTACAAAATTAAATATCATCTTCCAAAATTCCGTCAAAAACAAAAGAAGCAGTGTTTTTTACCCTTTTACTGTAAAATTGTTTAACTTAGCATACAAATGCAAATAAAAGTAATTTTGCCCGTCAAATTTTATTTCCTTTGCATGCCAGCTAATTTTGAAATTACATAGAGCATAGTCGGCCATAGTTTCATAGCAGCCGCCCTTACTTCATCCACGAAACCCCGCATCACAAAAGTGTCACCACGAGAGTATTCACAAAGGGAACCCTTTTGAAACCGAGACTGACACAAAATTCCTCAAACAATCTAACATCTACCGTTCACATACGTTTAATAACGTACGTCCACTGTTTGTCACGAGGTTCACAATGTGTTCACAATTAATATTCTCTGTCCATGAAGAACGATCTACTCACAGCGATGGTCTGGAAGCGCATCTTGGCTCGGCTGTTTAGCGTTTCTCGAACTTATCAACCCTTTTGGAACTTGTCCGCTCGAACGAGCCCGCGGTTACTTCGGAGGTCGGATGTTTAAAAAACGTAAAAAAAAAAAAATTGTTCGATCCCAATAGCGATCACCGTTACACGGTTGTCGATACGTTTCTGGCTTTGAACGGCCAGGGATGTGTGCTTATAAAGGACGAACCGAGGTGGTCAAAACCACCCGGTGAAAAGCCGACGAGGTGGGGGAGCAAAGTCGCTCGACTTTACGGTTACGTAAAAGCTAGGAAGCGGCCAAAGCTGGTTACGTTCGTTCCAGCGTGCTGCGTAACGCAAAACGCACGATGCGTACTGGGGCACGTGGGTTCAACCTCGCGGTTCTAATTTACACTTAACGCCTGATTCGATCGAACCAACTGTAATTAATTCGACGCATCGTTAAGTGATCGAGATTCTTTTGTTTTACCTTTTTGATGATTTTTAGGGGGTTGATGCAAAAAAATTAGATTGGCTACTAAATTCGCGACGTTTGTCTATGTTTTAAGTCAAAATTATTGGAATTCTGCCAGAATTCATGTTTTAATGTAGGTATCAATAAGATATCGTATTGTAGTTTTAAACTTCTGCGATAAAAAAAATTCCATCACAGGTGTAATATTTACAGCTAAACGTTACATAAATATTGCCTATAAATTTAATACATACCATTTAACTTCTAAATGGAAACATTTCGTCCTGGTGTCATCCTGGTATCACGTAACAGGACGAGGACACCATTGGAATTTTTTACATTACGTGATCGATTTCACTCAAAAGATTTTGTAAAATGTATTCCTCTTATCCTGTTCCAACTGGATTAAATCATATTTAAATCACATTATTCCATACACAACACGCTATACATCATTATAGTTAATAAAATCCGTCGTGATTTAATATTTGTAAATAATTTATTGTATACGACTGGATACAATTTACTAGGCATTTAACGACGATTAAAATATTTTGACATTCTTTGCGAAAAAAAGTGAAATTGCGTTACGTCTTGCTTATGTAATCTCAAAATCATATAAAAACTTCAATTTTTCTGTTCGTTTGATGCGATTTCAAAATATTATACCAACTCTAATTCTTCTGATCCATCGATGTGATTTCAAAATCTTGCAAAAACATCAGTTGTTCTGTTTGTTCAATGTAGTTGTAAAATATAGTGAAAGCATCGATTCTTCGCGCTTCTAATCGTCGATATTATTCATACGGATGATATAATTATGACGACCTTAGCGCACATAACGAACCGCTTTATTACCTGTTAATTTACATGGAAGTTGCGTATCTGGCTCGCTATCAGTCAACCGGAACCGATTGGAAGTGGAACAGGAAAGCCGAATTATCCGGACATGTCTAATAACAGGCCGTGTATCAAAGTATCGTCTTCCCTTCGGCAAACAACGTTCGCTTTAATCGTGAAAAGATTACAGCCTTTGTTTTCGTAGAATTGCGAAACTTTCATCTCTTCCGGTCGGCAGTCTCGTTCATTACCATTTTCTTCCCATTTTCAGGCTGATATCTGGTATAAAATTATTCCAATTGCGTTTTCCTCGAATCGCTTTTACTTTTGAAATCGACGATTCTTATGCTTTTTTCCTGTATTAATAAGTCGCAACACTTTTGCGTGGATATTAAACGAACGGTTGCGCCATTTCCCATTTAGATACGCGGTCTAAGGAACCCCAGGTGATTACCCTAAGCCACCCATCAATCTTCCAATTTTATTCCCACATTCTTGATAATTGTACGGGAGACGAAGGGTGCATATTGTCAGGAAAACTTGGGACGTTTGATTAACAATAAACAAGAATCTTATTCCAAGCTTTGATTATGTAGAAAAAGGGTTTATTAATTTCTCTTTATTGGTTTCTGGTACAAGAAAGTAAGGATTCATCAACTTGCAACTTTATTTATTTACAATACCAGTCTGACAGATCGTGCAAAACCTTTCAGTCTCGAGCCTGAGGCTACCAAGAAGAAATACAATTACAGAGAAATGCGTAGATCGTCGTAGTCCAGATTCCTCCGGTACTTCCGCTCGAATACGTCGAATCGGACCGGCTGCTTTCTAACCGATCGAAACGGCTGGTTTTGCGAAAGGAGTCAGTGTTAAGAGCAAGGTAACGGTCGAGACTGTGTCGCCATTGCAATGTTCTCTTTTTCTTGCCGTATTTTTCGCGTGTAGGCCCGGCCAGTGTTGCAGGAAGCGGTGCAGCCTTCGTGCTTAAAATATCCATCGTGCAGGGAGAAAGTGTTTCGTAATCCCTTTCTGTATAATCTTGCAAGCTGGGTGCACCCGGTAACGGGACGAGGCGAGAAACACGCCATAACGGCGATCATTTCGATTACGCAACCGCCGTTTCGGATGCGGTCCACTTTTTCGGAAACACCGTACGCGTTTGACAGTGAAAGCGAGAATTTGGCAAGGTGATCCGCGTCGTATCAAACGTCGACAAACAGACATTGCAGAAACTTGTGATTGCGTTAAATTATCCATACTCCCGTCTCGCTTTCTTCGTGTTCTTCAGGATACGTATCCTTGGAGTAGAAATTACGCGAGAAGCCATCGAGAGCGTTTGCAGCAAGAGAGTAATTTTCAGCTGACAACATTCTCTTCATAACTTCTTGCAGGAGCTCTTAGAAACGTTGCGGTTTATTCACCCTGTAGCTTAGCCGTTCTCGATGACAAGCGTTTCTCAACACGTCGTTGCTCAATACCGAATTGTTGTGGCCTGTGTCAACAAAAAAGTACGCCGATTTGCGGCGAAATCCTCCTCGTTGCGCAACCTCGTCCTCCCTCTTCGTGACACCGGGCACGGAGAGCAGCGGTGTCGAAAGGGGCGAGGCTAGAGCAAAATAGAGTAGAAAAATACTGTCGAAGTGAGAAAAACGTACGCGTCCTCGATGTTGTTATTCGTAATCGTTTGTTTACGTAAGGATCGGTTGCGATCATCATCCCCCTCTGCTTCTACCTCTTCTGTCCTGTGAAAGTCATGTCTCCCGGTCGATTTTGAGGGAAATATGCTTCGGTTAGCGTGCGACAAGAGAAAATGAGAAACGTGCCCGATGAAAGTCAAATGTTGGAACCGATCCAATGGGTGGTGCATGGTATGTGGCATGATCATAAACCGGTGTTTTAATTGTTCCCCGCTAACGGCCAGTTTATTGAATCCGGAATTCAGCCGAGGCAGTTTGTTTGTAAAAACAGTTGGATCAGCCTTGTTATCGAGGCCCCTTCCTGTTACCGGTAACGATTATATAACCGCGGTTCCGAAGCGGAAGGGAAACTCCGAGCGCAATATTTTATACGGTAAGATCGTCCATATCGATCTCCATATACGCACTGTTTCGCAATAAGATGTACTTTCCAACGATAAACGGCATTGTAACGCGACGAAGCAATTAACCTTATGTAAGCTGTAATTTTATTGACGCCTGAAAAGCATCAATGTACCGTTTTGTAAATGCAATCCAGTGGTACGAGCATTACTTATACAATCTAGCTTAAATTAATTAGAGATTGATTAGAGTGAACAATTTTGATTCACTCTATCAGCACTCATTCCCTCCTCTCAATAATACCTTAATTTATAACTTAATCAATACTTATTACTAAATGTTGATGCCTAGTATTTTATCATAGTAAAAGTCTCATAAATACAACTGGGAATATTATGCAATTACTTCTTTTTTTTTTAACTTAGCTGTGCCTACAGGCTGAGGTTCCTGCCAGTCTAATGGTTTACAGCGGTACATGGGCCATGGTGGTACAGTGATCAGTATAGCCGTTACCAAACCAGCTCCAAGTATATAAATTGTTTGCGAAAATTGCTGGATAACGTATCCCCATATTAATCCAACTATCTGAAAGTATAAATCAAGTAGTTTTAATTTCTCAGAGGATATTTCTAATTACAAATACTTTAAATAAAAATACTTACTCCAAAAAGTGTTAATATGACCCTTGAGAGTTTTTCTGCTCGAGCTTGACCACTATAGTCCTGAAAAATACAAATAATATCGTTAGAAAAATAAAAAGTATTTTAATAAAAGGTATTTATGTATGTTTAGTAGTATTGAGAACTTAAAACAACTTTAATTTTAGCAAAAAGTTTAAAAAAGCCGCGCCGCTTTGAAAGGGTTAACACAAAACCGCTTTGGCATATTGAAATACATAACCTTAATATATTGAAACTGAAATATTTTTCAAAAATCGTTCAATGTAGTCAGTTAATGTCGATTAAGGATCAGTTTATAAACATACCATGTACGTTGGAATAGATTTAACGTGCTGCAGCCACAGACTCATTGTAAACAAATATTAACCACCCAGGTACCTGTGGCGTACTGATCCGAACGAACTTCAGTGTGGTCCTGGATTACGATCGATACGTTTACGTCGTTCGCGCGGTCGTTCGTATTTAGCATTTTTGCGGGAATTTTCGTGTAATAATGGTCTTAATAAGTCTAGTGCGAGTGCCGTGATACAGTTACACGTTTTAACAGTGATAAGTGTATATTTGTGCAATAACAATGTACATTATTAGTGAAATAGTGTTCTGGACCGCCAATGAAGTCAGCGTCGGTACCGTTCGTACCTTTTCCCGCCTAAGGTAAGTGTTCAAATCTTTCTCATTTTAATAAAAGGAATACGATTAACAGTATCTCTAGCTTTAGCTTAAAAAACTAATTAATTATCAAAATCAGCGATTCGATTCAAACAACTTTCTTAACCGAACAATGTTACGCAACTTCTTAACTTATCATTTTACGGATGTAAACTGTGCATGTACGTTACGTGTATCATGCTTTCTAATGCTTTCGAGTACGAATTTCTCTATTAAAATTCAATAGATAATCATATACTGCAAATAGAAATGTAGAAACTAAATTATATATGTAGCAGTATAAAGCATTTTAATTTCTACGTGTCGATAGAGATAATTTTTTATTTAGAAAATTTCATGTCTCGGTCTGTTCCCTCCTCCCCCTACCGAGTTCGATTACTTTTCAGGAAGTGGTTGCAATTGAAATTATGCTAGTTCGTGCCAGAGATCGTGTCACTGATCGGTTAGATAGAAACTATTAATTAGGGTTGTGTTAGCTCTTTCGAGGTGTCGACAATGCCGTGCATGTCATCATCGGTTAGAAAACGCGTTTCTAGCCGTTCAACGACATGCAATGCTTGTCCATTCATGCTTCGTAACATTTTTAGAAGAGAAACCGACCACGCGTCGTGTGTAAGTTTACTCGCGCCTTCACACGCGCGGAATTCAAAACGAGATTCCGGTAAAATGTCTCAAGGACAACGCGATGTTACGAGACTATTGAAATTTAGTTAGAAAATTATCCAGCAAGAGTTACAAAATGTTAATCGTGTTCCTTTCTTTCCGTTTTACAAAATACTTCGACATTTGTTACGATTTCTTCATCTTCAAAATATTTGTCTAATTAGGGTGTTTAAATTAAAGAGTTACATTGGTATTAATGTTATTATGATATATAAAATTTAATATTACTTTCTGATTTAAAGTATACAAAAAAAATTACTGACGTAATTATATAGAAGTGTACATTTAATAATTTACTTATACATAGAAACTCCTTTAATGTTTATCATTATCAGTAGCAGTTCTTTTAAAAGTACTGTTCTGGAATTCATTGAAAACAGTTGTAATAAACATAACTTTATTGAGAACTATTTCTTCTTCTTTTGTTTGACTGTAACTTCAGACTGTGGTTTTTGCCAATCCAAAGGTTTACGGCGATACATGGGCCATGGGGGTACTGTGATTAGTATAGCCAATACAAATCCAGCTCCTAGTATATAAATTGTTTGTGAAAATTGTTGAATAACATATCCCCATATTAAGCCAACAACCTATAAATGCAAGTTAGATATATGGAAAGTTTTCTGCAAATTACACAGGCTATAAATATTTAAAACCTAGTATCTTACACCAAACAATGTTATTATGACTCTTGATAACCTCTCTGCTCTAGCTTGACCATCATAGTCCTAAAATAAAGAATATTTCTTATTAGACAATATATCATTATCAAATAACAAGCAACAATTTATATGATTGCATTGAAACACCTGTTGTATTGTAAAACATAACCTAACTACAATTATAAAGATGTAAATCCTACAGGATATAACATAAAAGTTAGTCTTTAAACTTACCATATGCGTTGGAATAGATTTTATATACTGTATCCAGCCACTCATTGTAAATAAGTAAAACTAACTTGCTTATTAATTAACAATAAACAACCTTTAATTCAGGTGCAAATCATACGTGAATGTTGACGTTGCTAGCGCGTGCGCAAACGCTTGCCATGTCACGTGTAACATTTTCCGTGGCGCGAATTATGATTGAGTCAAATCGAATTCAAAATTTGGCGCGAATAAAAATGAATTTGCTAATTAATTTCAAGATCTAAACTTATATTTTAGGATAAAAACCCTAGTAATTTGTTGTATATTTTAAATATAAGGAAGGAAGTGATTAACTTAAAGCATCTTATTCTTTATATTACAATTTATTTCACATCATAATTGTTTTGTTTTACAGTAGTTTTGCTTTCTTATAAATTAATGTTGCAACTCGAGCCAAAATGAATCATGATCAATAAAAAAAAACCTATCATAAAAGAAAGGCTTTGTGTCATCGTCATTTAGAAAACGCGTTTTCTAACGTTAATACGGTATGCAACTATGTTGCACATTTGCCTTTCGTGTAAGTGTTTAATAATGCGATTGGCACACGTGGAATTCATGATCGAATAAAACAGTTGAGTAAAATAATAAATAATAAATTTACATCTTTGGGGAGAAAGGAACTTCTGTTGCATTGATGTTTATTATTATCTGTCTTTTTTAAATAACACGATGAAAAGTTGTGTTTATTAAGAGAACGAATAATTAACTTTCAAGTTAAAACTCTTTTATTTTATATTACTAATATAATAGTAATCGTAGGCAACTTCTGGTTTTTTCTTCTTTTTAAATATTAAATCGACATTCAATCTCACTGCTTACTGAAATAAACAATACGATAATTAGACGAATCAAGAAGACGTGTTCAAAATATTGCAAATGCGTGACTTGAAATCACCCCTAATAAAAATATAAATACCAATATTCGATAAAAAGTCACGAGTTACTTTCAGAAAGATTATACACGACCGCAAAACTCTTTCGAGTTCAAGGAACCAATTAATCACAGAACAATACATATCCGCTTTTACACAAATCGCACGCACACAAGCATACATGGATCATTCTCTCCAATCAAGCGCACTGCCTCGTTTGCGAGGCTTCGTTCATCAAAGAACCGCTTAAATATATCACTCGGAGTCACGGCAGTTAAAGGTCGCAGCACGCGTTGCGTTAATTAAGAATCCCCTCTTCATACATGAATGAATTGGACACCCACGATCCTTGATTAGTATTCTCGATCGACGAGGCTCCTCTTACATGGACGAGTACCATGCCTGCGTGTGGGTCAGTTCGTTGCATCTTGCGAAATGCACCGCGTCGGCCACGGTGGGGAATATGGAGAACAGACCGCCGCCTTGTTCCGTCAGGTTGCACTTTCTCATCATCTCGTACACGGGGCCTGAAATCGTTTATGCCCGTCGTTAGTCGCGAGAATCGATTACCCGGGCTTCCGCTTCCGATCGGACACCCTTCGGGGATTCTACTCACCGGAACAGCCGGCCACGTACACGCTGATATTGATATCGCAGTACTCGGTGATCAGGTTTCCCAGGGTCGTTGCTCCTGCGAGATCTATGTGAGTTAGCCCGGTGAAGTCCAGCACCAGGGTCTGCAACTGTAAAAAAAAAATAAGGAAATTCAGAGTTTGCCCTAGGTTCTAATTTTTTACTAAGTTCTTCATTAAACTTTCACCTAAGTTTCTAATTGGAATTAATGGTGCTATAATCTCTCTTTCGATCATTTCACCTAGGTTCGTTTACATTCTTATTAAGAAAATCTCACCGGTTTAATTTCTTTCAATTCGTCGTTCCTCATATTTTTCCGTGGCCTTTGCCCGGCTACCTTGTACACTTCCTCACGGAATTGCTGACGACAGGCGAAGTTCAAGCTGCCAGAGTAATGGAATATCCTGATACCTGGTAGCTCGACGGTCTGGAAACACAGTTTACGTGTTAACAGAATTAGATTCGTCATTTTAACCCCTTGCCATAATTTGTATTTAATGATAATTAAAAGTATGGCAAAGGGTTAATCGTCTCCGGAAGATCACGACACGAATGAAATCCACTTTACAGTAGATGCGAAAGTAAGAACGAAAAGAGACTGTCATTACTCCATACTCCTTTATATCTCTTGCTATCCAGGTAGAGCTCGGTACCAGGTACTTGAGCGAGCGAACAGGTGTAGGGTTGAACAGCGAAGAGGATCAGTTTTCCTATGCAGAAGACTATTCCAATCACTAGACCGTACTCCACGTCCAGCAGGATCACGGTGGTGAACGTCACTGCCCAGATGATCCCGTCCATTTTGTCCAGGTTCCAGAATTTCTTGAACTCCTTCACCTTCATCAGCATCCCGTTTAATGCCACCACGATGATGCTGGCTAAAACACACTGTTCAAACAGTGGCTTGTTAAAGTGGAATTGCATTTGGAATTGCATCAATGTTTGCAAGTTTGGATAAACGATATCAAGCATCAGATTTTATTGTGACAAAGTCTACAAAAGTCCTGATAAGAAGAGATCATAAATTACCCTTGGCAGAGGCTCGAAGAACGGACCAATCCACAGTAGTACACTGATCAGGATCCCACAGGACACCAGACTAGCCAACTGAGTGTGTCCTCCAACAGTCTGCTGGATCAGGGACCTGGACAACGAAGCCGTGAATGGCATGCAGGAAAAGAAGGATCCGACTAAATTTCCAACACCCTGAAAATGATATTAAAAATTACTCTCCTGTTAAAATTCTTTGGAATAATTAGTACACGTGTATTTTTCTTAAATCACTTTTTAAATCATCCAATTTACTTCATTAATTCGGTCAAGAAGTTTATTAACAAATCAGAGCATCTACGATCGAAATCGTCGAATTTACACGCGTTATCGACGCGTAATCGATCCAGCGAGATTACCACGGGTCTAACGAGACGATTGTTACGAATACGGATCGTTAAAATGCTTGAAGTTTAAATTAGAAGCTCGTGGAAATCGAAAGTGGGTCAAGAGTCGATCAGGCTCTCTTTAAGTTAAAGATTGAAGCTCTCCAATCATCGGATGATTATATTTGAACGTTACCTGAGCCATTAATTCTTGGTTCGAGTCCACCTCGTAACCCAGTTTCTGTGCAAAAATCAGCGCCATGGACATGGTTATGGTGTATGACACCATGGTGATCACGAAGCTGTCCAGAAGAATGTTTGGTATCAGCGAGAACGGGGGTAGCGATGGAGTTGGTAACCTGGAATAAAAGCAAAATAATTACCCTGGGAAAGTAACATTTTTCAAAAATCTTACTTTTTATAATATCTTTCGAAAATATTACCCGACTGGTATGTGACCAACTGTGGCGAGTCCATAACCAGCTTCGAGATTTAGATACACGGAGAGTATGGTGCCAATTAGCACCGCCAACATTTCTATGGGGAAGGGGAGGGGGCTTATCTTTGAAATTCTTTTCTGCAAATAAAATTTCATTTAATATTAAAAATTCCCCAAGTGATCACTCGTAATTAACGCGTTAATATTTATTTCTACTACGTTAGGCGACCTTCAGAAGATTGTTGATAATGAGAATCACGATGATAACGCTGGAGAGCACGATAGCGACCCAGTTGGAGGTTTGGATGTTGTTGAAGTAATCCATATAAGTCTGAAATAATTATAAACACATAGGCCAAATTTAGTGTCAATTTAATGAATAAATTCTTGATCAAGATTTATTACAGAAAGGAATTTTTACTGCGGGTAGTCCACGAATCCGTTTTAATTAGTTTGAACAAGACGATTCTCCAAAGTAATTAATCCTTGTGTCCACATTAAATCGCGGCGCATTCTGTTACTTCGTGAAATATCTTGGCACATCGCGTCGTGCCGCGACATATCGGTGACATGTCGCTTCGTGTCGCGTTAGATCGCTTGGTACAGTAATACATCGCGCTGTATCGCTTTCTATCGGCGTCAAATCGCTCCCCGTCCTGTCATTTCTGAAATATCGCCGCGAAACTGGAACGTAGATCAAAACACCAGCGAATTCAAGCATCTTTGCATAATTTCTACTTCCACTCCGTTGTATAACCATCCAAGGTATCGCGTTACTTCGTCCTTCGAGAAATCCTCCGCGTTTCCATGGCCGAAAAAGAAAAAGAACACCGTGGGATTCCGCGGCGGTAGATGAAAAGGAATCTCGTGGATAGAAAGTTCGCGGCGGAATTTCGTCCGGCATTTCACGCGTTCGCGAGTAACTAGTTCCTTCGCAATTTTACGTTCCGTTCACCTCGTGAAACCGTGTCCCGGACCGGGTTTCCTGAAACGGGCGTAATTCCATGCCGGGAACGAGGCAATTGAATAATCGTCGGTTCCACAACACCGTTGCAAAACTTTATTTGGAAGTCGATGAACGCGGTCATCGACGACTTTTACTTTTTCATACTTCCATTCTTTTACCGCCGCGCGGCGAACCGGAAACGCGACATCAGGAAGAACGATACGAGCGCGTTAGAAATTCTAACGCACGAGATCGTTGTAACGATAACAGAAATAATGGTTCCGTGAAAATTATTTTTATTGCCAGCTCTCCTTGAAACGGAAGGACACTGCAGTTTGATAATAATTTTTCTCGGTTGAACAATGCCTGCGAAGGAGCGCGCTGAAATCGAGGCCTGTCGATACGGCTCGTTAATTCAAAGCAGAAAAGTTGATTCAAGGATTGGTGTTTACGATCCTTGATGAAATTGATAGAATTTGGAATTTTAAAATTGCAATCGGTAGCATGCTACTCCTTCTATAATCGATTATTCTCGTTATCTTTGGAGATTTATCATTCAAAACTTAAGAATTTGGAATTGCTATCTATATCTGCTATCTTTGTTTTGAATTTTGAATTTATCACTTTAGAAATATTTTTCTTTTATAAATTTCTTATCAATTTTACAATGCTTTCTTAGAATTTAAAGTAATAATTGGAAACAACTTGTATTCTCTAACAAACGATAGGCTCGACTTTTGATGTTTAGTTTTGGGAGTTTCAAGGGTCAGTCGAGAAACTTGTGGGTCCTTCGTATCGACTGATAACACTGCCTAATAATCACGGTACATTCAAAGTTCGACTGCTCCACTAACACGGTGTACAAAAGATATTTAACTATTACTATGACGGTAGGGTAATCATTCTTATCTCATGGAAAAATTTCATGATTGGTTACCGTCCGATCATTGAGTAAATGTTTCATCAGAGTACTTGAGGCCTTTCAACGACATTACTGATACAATTCTGATAAGAAATTATGCTTATTGACCGGCACGAAGACTTGTGTTTGTTCAGTGAACGCAGGTGATTAATCGTTGCAATTACGAAATCGTTGCTGTAATCTGAGTTACATAATTTCACTCTGTCAAACGCAGATTTGTTTTCGATTTTTACAAGATATTGATCGATCTCTGGTAATTTGTAGTTTAAACAATTATGAACTGATTTTTGTCAATTTTTAACCAAGAAGTGTCTATAGTATAATCAAAGCTTATACTTTAAATTCCTTTATTTATTTTATTAAAGTTTCTCAAATTTGCACACTGGACTCGTTAACCCGAGCCTTGTCTTCCAATTTCATCTCTTCCTGTATTATGTACAGGGAGAAAGTACCTATCGATAACCCGGACATTTCGATCGATTAAAGTCCTTTCAGTAACTCGATCCTACAGTAACTTCCTCCTCAGAGCCATCGATTTTACTGTCAATTACGCCCTACCATTTTTGAATTCGTTGATCCTTAAGAGAAGATGGCTATTATAATCTAACTTTGGTCATTTATGATACATGGCGCCACAGTGGAGTCAGTAGAGTTTCGCGTGAATCAAGGGTTTGTTTAAAGGATTTTATTCGAATGATCAATTATCGGATAATTATTCCATGATATTACTTTCGGTAAATACCGTCACTCATCAATGATCCACGCGTTAACCCAACCTCCGTAGAAATTTCCCATCCATTTTCGTACTCACGAGGATCAGCTTGAAAGCTCCTCTCCTCTTAGGGAGATTCTTCAATCCCAACAAATCCTTCACCTGGGATGTGAAAACGTGGATCGCCGCCGATGTGGTGAATCCGCTGACAAGGCTGTCTGTCAGCAAAGAGGCGATCACTCCCAATCGTAGCAGGTACATTATTAACTGGATTCGAAGAAGAGACTAATTACTCCAAAGACGAATCTTAATAATCGATATTAATACATATTTTAATACAGCTAATTTTAAAATCTATGTCTTGGATTAATTTGAACTAAAAAATTTGTCGAGTTATCAATTTTAAATGTAATTCCTTGTCGATAAATCTATCGATCTCGACTCAACAAAAACACGTCTAATAAATAACCCGCTCGTTCGATTTTAATCAAACGGTTAGCCACGAGTAAATCTCGTGGTTAGAGTCCCATAAAAAGCGAAGGATCGAACCGTATGAAAATATCGATTGAACGGTCGGCAGGCTCGCCTTGATGAACAGATAGAAATCGAGGTTTTCATAAGGACGTTGATTCTACGTCTCTTCTTGTATAAAATGAAAGAAAGATCGAAGGACGATTACCTGAATCATGGCTACGGTGAACGTGACCGCTGTGGCTACCTCCACGGGGGAATATTGATCGTTCGTGGATAATTCATTATTTTCCGTGGCGTTGATGATCGGCTGTGATTGCATCGGGGTGCTGTAAGTCGTTACCACTTTTCCTGTCATCATGCAAACCAACGCGAACGTACCTTGACACAATAAACACTGTTAATTAAAAAACGCGCTCCTGCTTGGTCCTTTGACTATATAGGCCGTCCTTGAACCGACGATACAAGTCTGAAAACGAACGATTCGTTCCGCGAGTACGGGAACGGAGATCCTGAGAGATTGGAGTTCAAAGAAAAATGAATGTTTCTCTTCTAATTTGCAATTCTTAGCTTTCCTGGTATATTATTGAGAAATTATTCGAAATTTCTGCTCTTCCAATTATATCACCGATTTAGGATCGACCTGTATGTATATATACGTACATATTCACCTCCTCACTCTCTTAAGGTGTTAATAGCCTTCTGTTCGATAAAGTGTTAATGTCGTAGTGATTCGAAGCTCGTCTAATACCATAAATTTGCCCGTTAATGATTGATCGTCGTTCACAAAGCTGGCATACATAATATCTGTTTGATCGTGGCGCTTTTACTTACCCATCGAGTTATGCCTGGACGTGCCGAGGAACAGGTAAACCAGAACCGGAAAGAAAGCCATGTAAATCCCGACGATCGGTGGTACGTTGCCCAATATCGCGTATGCCAGTCCTGTAATCGATCAATCCAAAATATCTTGTATTTCTAACGATTGAAGTGTTAATACAATTTTCAATATTTCACCAGTTTTTCCAAGTGCAAAATATTAATTAAGAAGTTTAAAGAAATTTCTTTGATGTAAAAATCAGTTTCGTGAAATTTTTCGTCAGTTATTATTCATAAATAACCATACCTTGAGGTATATGCATTACTGCAACGGTAATTCCAGCGATAATGTCCCCGAGAATGTCGTGTTTCCAATTATACGTCGATAACCAACCGATTAAAGGTATTGATTGTTTGAAGGCCTTCAGGAACTTGAATTTCCGGTATCTCGAGGATATATTTTGGAAAACTGGACAAACAATCGTTCCTAAATTTATCTAAAGTTCTTTAACATACTTGAATAAATAGGATACTAAATTTATGAAAAATAAAATGATTAATTCAGAGGAATTTCTGTCCTTCAGAAAATACAATTTTCACCCCCATATCTACATTATTAATAATTAACAAGTTTCCCCAAAAAGCAACAGGTATCGATATTAACCCTTGGTTGAATTTAAATTAAATAAAAATGACAAGATCCAAGGGATCTAAAATACCAACCGAGGGTTAAACAATTGGTAATTTTGTTAAAAATCGATCCTTCGAATTTTCTGAAGATTTGTCTTACTGGTTTCGTTGGGCTTCGAGTATTTGTACAGGTGGTTGAGCTCATCCTGTTGGTAGACCGGTCGTCTGACCATCAGCTCCGGATTGTTCATCGACATCTCGTCGCTCAGGTAGTCTACCAAAGAGATCAGATTGTCTACTTTCTGTTATGATTTTAGCGCCATAAAACTACACAGTTTTCATAATAATTTGACACTTAATACTATTTTTGATTCTTCGCACGCATGCACGCTCGCACTCACTCTTTTCCATGCAATTAACGACAACCTCGCTCACACCTTTCCGTGAATATTATTGTATGGACATGAAAGGAGACCCGAATACAATAAGACGCATTGTTGATCGCGAACTGAAAACCAAACGTCGGCGTCGGAAGTTCGTGGTGGACAAATGATTAAACTTTATCGTTTGGTGGGGGTTTCGATTACTGGAAATTGCGTAAACTCATGACAAGGAGAACGCCGGAGCACGTGGTCCGGCCCGACCGAGGAAAAACGCCTTTTTCCACTTTCCAATCGGTTTCCCTCCGTCGAATAAGAATATATCGGCTCTGTCACGAGTCGTTAGGCCGGGATTATTAAACGGTCGATCTCATGCGATGGCGTGTTTGTTCGATTAATTTCATGTCTCTTTCAGCTGCTGTGTTTTGCAACGGATATTGCGTACAGAGGCTTAGCCTGTTCTTGGAATTGTTTGTTTCTCAACCCTAGGTACGCTAGCTAGATTGTTCTTGATTTATAGATCTCAGAAATATTTGTCACGGTGTCTATAATATTCTGTTAATATTGGAAATAGCAACGTGTAATGTTCATTTACTCTTAAACTGAAAATGAAATAGAAAATAATTTGACAAAGCATTTTATAAATTGTGTTATTCAACGACCTCCATGGCACCCATGTCTGGCGCCTCAAATGTGACGTAATCGAGTAATTGAAATAATCGACTAAATTAATACAATTAATAAGGAAACACCATAATTCGAAAGTAAAAATTGTCAACTCAGCTAATCCCAAAAATGATATTTCCCACCGTGGCATTTAAAACGTAGACAGCGCGTCGTTAACCGAGCAATTAGCAACGTTTAGTCCTACCTTGAACGGGATTTATTATTCTATCGCCGGTATCGAATTCCAAGTTCAAAGTGTAAGCTTGAAATCGAACGATTCATAAAAAGGAAACGATTAAAAGTCCCGATACGTGTTGGCGCACAACATCCGTTTCCACCGTGCCAGGTCCGAGTGCAGACTAACATCGCCTGCCCACCAAACGATAACATTTCACCTTCAGGAATCAGAAAGACGGAAGAAAACACCGAGAAAATTCAAACAAAACGTGAGATAACACGAAAATCCATAGGAACCTGTCATCATGACGATGAGGACGTCGTTGCGTATCGCGATCCGACGGAACACACCAGGCGAATACAACCGCGAGCCGGTCGCTCGCGCTTCCCGACAAGTTCTAGCGATAAAAGTAGGCAGAAGATCGAGAGTGGATCGAAGTCGCGATGCGATAAACCCGCCTTGCACCGTCTATCGGTTGCTTGACGAATCGACAACGCGACGTCGTTCTGTTTGCTCGTATTTCCATGTGCCACGCTACCGAATAATCCGTCTTCTTGTTCCCAAAGCTTGATCGTCCGCGTACGCTCGCCAATTGAGCCGACGTAACGGCGTCAATCGACCCAACACACTAATTGAACGCGTGTGGAATGCAATTTTAACTTTCATTTCTAACGACAGACTAATGGACGCAACTTGGGAAATTATTCGTTTCGGAATTGAAATATTAGCAGACGGTTAGATGTTGAAGTCATATACCCACAAATTGACAGAATTGAATTTCAAACTTAACTATATAATAATTTAGAATTGTAATTTAGAATTGTAATTTCTAATTTTACTAATTGACTAATCTAGCAATTACCAATTGCCAGATTTGTACTCTCACCAATACATTTTTATCAGTTTATCTCGTAA
Source organism: Anthidium xuezhongi (assembly GCA_022405125.1). NCBI lineage: Eukaryota > Metazoa > Arthropoda > Insecta > Hymenoptera > Megachilidae > Anthidium > Anthidium xuezhongi. Next base: position 8,563,647 of record CM039642.1, on the reverse strand, counting down.
ACCCCGGATAACGTATATCACTACTCAAGATTCCGGCTTACACGTTTATTCTTTTACAATTTTAATTTTCATCGGCAGTCGTTGCCTTTCGAGGTCCTCTGATTTCCACGAAACGGTATTTACATGCACGCATAATTCAGGCGCGTGGATGTCGGGGTGATTACATTGTCATAGTCACATGATCCTCTGCGAATTTAAGTAGCGGACGCGATAACGCGAACGAAAAATACAGCGTCGATAGCGTTGGAAATGCGGGTCGAAGTCGATAAACACGGCGACGAAAAAGTAAAAAGGGGAGTTTCGCGAGAAAAAAGACGGAGCGAAACTTTCGACCGGCTTATCAGTCGAAAGAATAACAATGCAAGTCCTCCTGCTTACCGACGATTAAACGAGTCTCGTTCTCGTGCTTGATCCCCGGTGCCCCGTTTGTTTTACCAGACAACCGAAACGGGGCTATAATTCGCTCAATTAATTATAACTCCTCCTCCCGAGTTGTTGAAACAACGCAATACACGAACAACCTTATAAATAAATCAGTCGCTGAATAAAATTAAACAATCGTAAATTAAATACTTCAAAAGCGAACAAACTTTCCTACCGGAAGTTTGTGATTTGAGATCTTAAAAAAGAAAGTAAATACAATCGTCGCGAGAGATTTCTTTTAATGTCGTTAAAATGTTGATAGCGGTATTTTTACATTCCAATTGCTAAATGATTAATAATTAATTAGTCAATTTTAAACACGACAGGTATTTTTGATAGAAATTTCATGTAACACACTTGTCAGACATTTTAATGGAACAGTGAAGTAAAAGTGAAACCACGAATACCGGAGAAGCACTGATCTAGAGTCACTACAAGTTAACATTATAACTAGTGTTTCTTCGTTTAATCATTCGGTTATTAATACGTCATCGTTTTCAAACACGTGTAATTATGGTACATGGAAACAGCTGCGTCGCGTCGACGATTTATGAACGTCTTTTCTCATTATCTCATTTATCAAAGAGGAAATAACAGGATGACGATTGTATTTTACTTTCAATTGATAATTCCTCGATGCTGAAATCGTATAATTTTGAATAATTAAAATTTCAGTGTTTCTTACCACACACGTCCTTTTTCACTGCGGCAGCCAACGCGTTAGGGTACATGCGTAAACGCGTGTTACAAAAGGTATACAAATATTTACGAACGGTTCTGTTTAATCGGTGGAATTTATTGTTGTTCAATGGCTGTACAGAACGTGACAAGTTGTATTTCCATTCTGTTGTTTGCTTATGTTTATCAGTCAAGATAATGTTCGTGATTGTGCCAACGTATTGGTGACCTCTGGTACCGATAGAAATACCAAGTCAGAATTATTCGACAATATTAAAAAATGTCTGTACAAATGGTTGGTATCCTCAGGCAGGAGCTGATCAAGGGCAACATCGTGCACCAAGTTTTTATATATTTTTCCGTGCTTTCGTCCACCAAACGACCGCACATCGTGTCTTCTTCGTCGATGTCCATCTGTAACCCATATCGACCAGAATTCACCCAAGGCACGTCGTAGTTCGAATTCTTTAAATCCTTCGGTGTTGGATCTCTGTAAAAGATTATTCGATTATTCAGAAAGCTGCATTTGTTAGTTCAGTTAGTTGTTTCTATCGTACCCGTATTTGGCAAAATTGGCCCATAGGCTGACCATCTTTCTCCTGAATCGATTGAAAGGGTGCTCTATGCTCTTGGGTGCTTCGAGGTCGCGGACGTGGAATATGTAGCCAACGTCGTCGAAATGGGACGTTCCTGAAATAAAAATTAGCTTCTTTGGGACTCTGGGGAGTCAAATCGTCATCAAGTCCACTTACCATTCAAAGGATTGTCCAACATTTTGTGCATAGAGTACTGTGAGTCGTAGGATAATCGATAATAGTAGATAGGATGTTGCGTATCAAATTTCGCCAGCAACCTTTGAGTCAGATCAATGGGACCACTGAAGAAGATACTGTGGGCGATCTGAAAATAACAGAATTTCGTTCCCCTTCTTAATTAAAAATTAATATTAAATTTACCTTCATGGCTTCGTCGTAAGTGGCGTTGTAGATCTTCTGCACGAGCAGTGCTATTTGATCCCTCGGCTCGGCGTTCATGTGTCCACGACGTTGGAACATGTTGTTTATGTACGTTTTGGCCCAATCGATTACGTTTGCCACGCCAATCGGTGCTGGACAAATCAAACGCAAATTAAAGTCACTAATGTCGATTCGAACTTTAACCTTCCATGAGCCAAATTGGAAACGGTGAAGAATGGCACTTACGACCCAAAAATAGAACAATTTCGTCTCGCGTGTAGCCCATCATCATTGCATGTCGATAAAAATTCCCATTGGAGTACTGCGTTATGGGACATTCCGATAAAAACGCGGCGTTAGTGGGATCAATTTTCGGATCTTCTATCGTTGGCCGAAAGGGCAGGAAATCCTACATGAAAAAGAGAATATTAAGAATAGTTAAAAGATATTTGAAATAAATTTAAAATATTACTTTTAATCGCTTGAAGGAAAAATAATCACACGACACCCTGTATATTTGCATAACGAATGATATCATTCTATCCAAAACTCGATGACGTGTCTTTATGGAAATTTACATATTTAAAAAATCCGAGATCGTATCATTACCAGTCCTATCGTCGAGCCAGCGTTCATGAGATCCAAAGCAGGAGCTTGTTGAAAGAACTTGAGCAAATCGTCCTTGTTCTTGGGCACGAAGTTGAGGGTGGAGGCAACATGATAAGCATTCTTAATGATATTCTCTGGCGGGTGATATGCCCACGGGCACAGCGGTGTGCCGCTCATGCTGATCGATCGTAGAAACAGTCCTGATTAAAGAACATATTAAGCTAGAATTACGATAAAAAATATTGCAATGAAGCAGGACTTTAGGGGTTAATGAAGAAAACTGTGTACCTCTCGATCGTTTGGATAAAATATGAAAACCGACGGAAGTGCCACCAGCACTCTCCCCAAAAATCGTCACCTGTTTTGGATCGCCGCCAAACATCATGATATTGCTTTTTACCCATCGTAACACCAGGTTTTGGTCCTTTAAACCGGCGTTTCCGGTGGCCTCTGGATGCTTCAGCGTCAAAAATCCTGAAAACGATAGACGATAGAGGCTCGCAGGCAATAAATCATGAGAAATAAATACCGAGAGGTCCGAGGCGATAATTGAAGCTGACGAACACAAGATCCTCCTCCAGGAAGAAGTCAGGACCGTACAAGGACGAATTGCTGAAGCCTGAACGATAGGCGCCACCGTATATCCACACCATCACTGGCCTCAAACGCGCCGTCTTACCGAATCTCGTCTGACGATGACAATTTCAATGATTTTCAAATTGAAGTTTGATATCGTGTTGCATATTCGTGTATCAATTACCATGGGAGTGAAAACGTTAAGGAATAAACAATTTTCGTCGCCGATCAGCTGATTGGACATCACGTCTCTTTGAGGACACACGTTGCCCTCGTTGAAGGCGTTCAGTACCGTGGTCCATGGTTTTATGGGCACTGGGGGCTAATTATTGCCAAATAAAAATAAATAAATAAACGTAGAACTAATTTTAGGGGCTCGAACAAATTATTAATGTTACCAGTGGCTAGTGCTACTATAAACCTACTACTAAAACATTAATTCTCAATATTTTTAATAATTTGTATCTTAAAGCACAAATTCACGAATCACCATCTTCCACAAAACGTGTCCAAAAATAATCACAGATAGAAAATCTTCACTTTACTTTGAATCTGAGTTGACGAAGCGGCGGTTTCGCGTAGGGTATTCCCTTGAACGACGAGTACGCGATTCCACTCCACGCCGTTCGCAGTATCAGTCCTCGTACAGGTCCGATTGATGTATTCACGACAGGTGTTCGACGCGAAATTACGATCGAGCACAACGATACGACGAGAATAAAAGGGAACAAAGTTGCGCCACTCATCGTTCCTTTTCTTCGATAACCAAGTACCAAGAATTTCCTCGCTCCACCTGAGACAATTTCCGATCTCTGTTCCTGGACAAACTTATCGATCCGCTTTTTTTGGTCTGCGATCGTTTCATTGATTGTACAATCGATACTTAAACCGTTTACACAATAATTGATGCAAGATGTTTATTTAAAAAGTTCATTGTTGTGCTGATCGATTTGTGTACAGCAGTTCGAGTTTGCACAACCGTTCGAAAGTTTGCTTTACGAGTATAAAACGAGCTCATTAATGAAACGTTCATGCGGTCGTTTTCAGCGTACTTTAAGCTTCAAATTGATGTGCTGTGTTTGATATTCCGCGGTCGTTTTACGCCGGGCAAACCCTATTTCGTGCTTCGAAATTGGCCATTTGATACGCGATGATATCGTACACTTCTGTCGTTTGTTAGAATTGATTATCAGTCATTCTGAGACTATCAGGGAAGTAGTTACGTAGTTAGTTTCGTTCAACTTTAAGCCATAAACTGATATGCCATAAGCGCCATTTTGTGATTTTCAAGCTATTTTCTATTAGGAGTACTGAGGAATTATTTATACAAAATTATAAGTCATGAATTTCCATTAGACTTTGTTGTTTCTTTTTTATAAAACAATAAAGGTTTCGTGCTCGAAGGTTTAAAATTAGCTGCAAGAAAGAAGAGAAAGCGTCTCCATGAGACAGGCTTCAGAGGAACGTTCCACATTCTTCAGCCACTCGAAGGCGCCAGCTAGCTTTTCCTGGCTTTAACTTGAATTTCGACCAAGCTCTCGGCTTTCCTCTCCTCAGACTTAACAGCCTAGCCGGGGTTTTTTATTGTCAGCCAGCGGGAAAGGGTATCGGGGTTGTTGCTTTAGGAACGGAAGTGGCGATACGTGACCGGTTCTATAGGTTTTCTTCGTCGCCCTCCTAACGAACCGTTAGATAACGCGTGTGTCACGCTGCTGCTCTTCTTCCGACCATACCTGTCGCTTGCAACCTGAAAAATTCATACCTGAAATCGTGCTTCTTTCAATTATTGATCAGCGTTAACAGGTTGGTTGGAATTTTGTACAATTAGTGAATTAAAATTAAAAACTTTCCAATGATTCATATTTTATCGTTCGATCCCGTTGTTGTATCAATCTGCTCGCTCCAACGACGTTCAAACGATAAGGGAATTACTTACTCGAGGAAGATCTGCTTATCGGCGTAACATTTGTAGGAAATAGCATTTGAGTGGAACGAATTCAGCGCGGAAACTTCCTGTTGAATATTTCATGGGAGAACGTAACTTCGCCGGCTTACACTTACGCGCCTCATTGTTTTCGTTGTTAGCCGCGAACGAGGGAATTATTCGAACGATTTGGGAACAAAATGGACGCGATAGACGGATCTCTCGGGCGACACGTGGGGGGAGAAGGAAGGGGGATAAAGAAAATTAACGCTGGTATGGTTAATACGTCTTTTTCTACGTGTCTATTTATTATGAAAATATAATACAAAACATCCTATGTTGTATTACATAGATAACAATGCTCAATTAACGTTTTATTCCCTTTTCTTCTTTTTTTTTTTTTCTTTTGTCTTGTAACGTTACCATCCAACACTATGAGAAGCATATCAGGACAGGTAAAATCGTGTTCTCTTATTTCGTGTTCTTTCTTCTCTTGTCCCTTCGTTTTCATATTCCTTTTTTTTTTTTTATATATCTTTTGTTTCTTTTTTGTTTCGTTTGGAGGAAAGGCCCGATACAGAGAGAATACATTAGACGAGACGTTACAGAGTGAAAGTTTTGAATACAAAAACGAAAGATACACATGCGTTCTTCTGTTGCTTTTTTCATTCCGTTTCGTTGTAAATAAAAAAAAAAAAAAAGGAAACGTTCGTTCGTTTCGCAACGAACAGAAAGCTTGGAAAAATGGGGCCTGGGAGCGTTTTTCGTTTCACCTCGATCCTTCTTGGCTTCTCGTCGGTTCAGGAGAAGGTTTCTTTCGTTTTTTTTTTCACTTTTTTTTTTTATTTAGGATGGGGTTATTATTATTTTTTTTTTCTTTCTTCCTTTCTTTGTTTACGCGTGTGTCGATGCACAAATTGGAGTTTTGTATTAGCGCTAGTTTACAAATAATACAAATGTATGTAAATATTCGTTATTATAATAATAGGTTCCCTCTTAGCGAGAAAGAAGCTTAAAGCTAATTCATCTAGCGTCACTATCGTTTTTTTTTTTTTCACACCATGCTAATTACTACGTGTTCCAGGTGGTACCCGTGAACAGCCGTGTCGTACGCGGGTCGATTCGTGTTTTCAGTCGACCAACAAATACAAATAGAAACAGGACTCGAGGAGTTGAAGGACGAAAGTGCCGTGAAATTGTCGTTCCTTTTTTTAATTAAAAAGTAGAATTATACTTGAAGTTCCGTAGCGTAATTCTTACATTTTCAAACTTCCAATTCCCAGTTTCAAAATTTCTTAATGGAGATAACAGATTGAAATGTTGCGATAAGAGTATAATAAACTCAACTTTAGAGTTTCTTAATTATTTTTTAAATGAATATTCGACTGGAAAGGAACGACAAATCGCGACGATTTGATTAGAAGGAGAGAAAGAAAGTAGAAAGAGGGGACCGTATATGCTCGCGAAGGAAGATCAGAACAAGTTCGAATACGTTGTTCCATATTCAACAATGTATTGTCAATCGTTTCGTTCTCGAACGGATATTTAGCGAGCTTAGCTGTCACAGGCACCGAGTGAAATACAATTAGCGTTTTTTATTTTTTATTTAATGTTTTTTTTTTCTTTATGTTTCTCTACGATCAACTCTATATATCACTACACGTTTTTTTTTTTTTTTGTTATCATTATTTCGTTTATTAGGCGAATGTTCGTCGACCAGGGTGTCCGAGAATGACCGAACGTGACATACCGCGATTCGTGGTTTTGTCATTTTAAATGGGGGACGAGGGGGTGGGAAGCGAGGGTTCGAAACAGGAGGGGGGGGACGTAAACACGCACGGTAACACGGAACCCTGGACGAACCGAGTCAACCTAGGCAATTAGTGTCATCTACGTAAATGCTAAGTACAATTAGCACTACGGTCAGAATAAATTAATGACCATACATAGTGTACACCTGATGGTGTTGTCCTGTGTTCCCGAATATCACGGGCCTCGATGTAATCGGTTACAGTCGTGTGTTTCTCTATATTTGTGTAAGTGATCGTGTACGTGTGAGTGTAGTATGCACAGTAAGTCGCAGAAGTACCTTTTTAATTAGCGATCGAACGCGAGGGATACTTTTTAAAAATTTTCAATATAAAGTATTTTCGTCTGCAAATTTTAATTTTGACCCTCGATTTTTGAATGTTAATGAATTTTCTCCTAAAAGTATCGCGCACGTTCAATTACCAATTAAAAAATATACGAAAACAGGAACTCGCACAACTTATTGCACAGAGCGTGTCGTAGTAGCTCGGACAGCTACCGGTGTTCGTTTCCTTGTTTAATCTCCACGGTTATTAATTATCGTTTACCTTTAGTACCTTTAATCTCGTTTAATTACCTTTTTTTTTTAACTCTATATTGCTCTTTGTATTGCTTCGGCGGCAGTATAGCCCTACGTAGTCATGCAAGGTATAATTGTATATTTATTTTTTTTATTTTTCGTTTAATAGATAGAATGTAACTGGTATCTTCTCGTCGTTCGATGGTACAAATCGTGTAATCAATAATCATAGTAATCATACAAAAAGCACAGTTGATGGCGTCAATTATAATGAAACAATAACGACGATTACTTCTCTCTCCTGACATTGCCAAGTGAACACGAATAAATAATGAATTGAATTAATTGGTTAGGATAATCGATCAGGCCTACCAGTACGATTCGATATATATAATTTGATCGGTAATACCGTTGTCAACGTATCTATATAAATATATATAGTTAACTTCGCGTTTTGCGTGTACGGTTTAATTTTTTTTTTTTTTCGTTATCTTAAGTAAAAGCTATAAAATATGGATACCTGCGCAAAAATTGTTTTTTTTTTTTACTCTTCCGCAATCTCATGCTTCTTTTTCTATACACACACTCTCACTCTCTTTTTTATCCAACACTTTTCTCTTTTTTTTTTTTTATTTTGCGCTTTTTCTATTCGTTCGTCGCTATTTTCTTCGAACTAAAGTTCGAATATATATAATATTCTTTATGTGTGTATATATATATATATATATATATAATATATATATATATATTTATAATATATTTATGTAACCAGTGGTACGCGATTCCCTTCGCGCTGCGTTCGTATTACTTCGTCTTATAAAAGCCATCGCTAATCTCCTCTTCTCTTACCATTATTAATAATAATAATAATCTCTTACTAAATCGTTAGGTTTCTCATTTTATTAGGCTCACTGTTGCGTGTACGTGTCTGTGTGTGTCAATTAAATGTCTCAATATAAATGATCCTTCCTTTATAATTATTTATTTCTACCTTCTTTTTACACACTCTTCACCATTCGTTCGTTTCATTCTTGCTAAATTATTCTTTTTTCATTTTTCTTTTTTATTCTACATGTGTGTGTGTGTGTGTGTGTGTGTGTCTGTGTGTGTGTATTGCTGCGCCGCTAAATTGTCGATACGATTAAAACGATTAAGTTTAAAAATTGATGATCGGCCTCTATTCGCGTCTTTCTTCAACTCTTCTTCTTCTTCTTCTTTTTTTTTTTAATCTTTCTTATTTTCTGCGCCGTTATTTATTAATTAATATTTAAATCGGTCGCGTGTCGAGCCTCGCAACGAGGAACAGCGACCGTCTACGAAGTTATTGCTTTTGAATACCCCGGCTTCCTTGGGAGCATCCAATTGGAACAATATCCTGTAAATATCAGTCGCACTTTGTAGGAGGCAGGGATTTCTTTCTTTTTTTTTTTCTTCTTTTATTTTTTTCATTAGGCGGTTCGTTATTGTTGTTGTTTTAAATTGGTGTGTGTTTGTTGTTTCTTTTTACTCGAGGATACTATCACAATGCATACAATATCAACATCTATATGCGTTTTATAGGTAAGGTTCACCTTATATCACATCCGTACCTAACACGTGGCTCACGACGAACGAGTTCACGAAAGTTTTCCCCCTTTTTTAACACTTCAATGATTGGGATTTTAATTATATTTCCAATATTCAGCTATTTCTGTTATAATATTTCAATTGAAATTAATTTTGCAAAATTCCTACACAAATTTTAATTTAATTTCTTGAAACTTGAAAATTATATTTTTATAATTTTACTACCCCTAATTTGCAAATCTGCAGGGTTATTAATTTCCAAATTGCCTTTGATGAAATTATTAATGAAAAGATCGTCAATTTTTCACTCGAATTAAATCCTCGAGGAGACTCGTTCGACGTGTCACGGTAATTAGCTCATTAATTTAGGTTCGCAATCAATAATAACAATAATAGTAATCATAGTTCGCAATGATTTATATCGTCGTCACCGTAATCGTTGTTAATAAATTGGTACTTGCAAGCGTTTTAATAATCTCGGATCGTCGCTCGATATTGCTTTCGTCGTTATCTGTTTTTTATTTTTTCATCTTTATTTCTCTCCGATTTCTTCGATGCAATTTGTATGCGATTTGTTTCAACTTTTTTAAACTTGTGTTTCTCGTAATTGACACTGTCCGTACTCGTTGGAACGCATTGTACACGCTAACGAATAATTTTTTTTTTTTTTTACTGATGTATATAGGCACTTTTTCTTCGTTCTCCTTCTCTTTCTCTATCCCTCCCTTACTCTCACGCGTTTCAGAAAAAAAATCAACTTCTTTATTAATCTTCACCCTCGATCGATGAAAGGATCTCTTTCGATAAAAATTAATAGATCCCTTATCGAACAACCCCTCTCTTCTTTAAAGCTAGAAACCAGAGACTTGTATCAATATTTAAAATGTCAATAAAAAATCGATATTATTCAATTATACCTTCATGATCGTTTAATGGACCTCCTTATAACACGGGTATTCCATGTTCTCACTCAAAATATATCGTGTTATCAGAGCCCTTTTTGTTCGTGTTATACGAACTCTGTCACAATTCTTTCACCGTGTTATATCCATGTTATAGGGGTATTTTTAATTTCAATTGTTGCAAGGATTATGGAGGTACAATCGAAAAATACTGATATCGATATTTTATATTTTGATATAAATCTCCGCTAGAAACAACACGTGTATCACACCAAACACGAAGAATCATCAGATGCTCTTCGTTAACAGACGAAGGGTCATAGCGACACCGAAGTAGAAGGGGGACAGGTAGGAGGAGACAGAGGACAGGAGAACACCATTTCTGTGTGTACCAGTACCTTTGTCAATTTTTCAAATTTCCTCGAATTCTTGTTAAATGACTGTTCGACTAACAACCTTCTTAAATAAAAATCGTGTGTAGGAGTTTGTGTAATAGTAATTGAAATTGGTATAATTAGTACATGATAAGATTAAGGAATTTTCTCTAATTTCTTTTGATTATATTAAAATTAAAAAATAAATTGACAAAGGTAAATGGGATCACAGTGGAAACGGAAAGTAGACATCGAGACAGGAAACGGTACAGCGACAGATAGAAGAATTTCGAGCGAGAGGACATTTGTTTTTCGATACTCATCCTTGGACTTTTCAATCCTAGGGTCGACTTGAAGTTTTTCAAGTTTCGTTGTTACAATTTTAATTATTAATTGCGAACGTTTCTGGCGACCGATGTTAGGTCGTACGCATATAGGTCGCGGATTAAATGGAAAATTTACAGTTAAAGAGAGATACTTGTTGTGACACGAGAAGCTAGAAAAGCGATCGTCTATTCTAATCAAATCCATCATCCGTTTCTTCCAAGAATTTATTTTTCATAAAAAAATATTCTCCATCGATATCCCTACACGTTAATTGCCAAATTATTAAATTTCCTTCCTTTTTTTTTAAGGCAATGAACGTGCTCGATATCGACACCTCTGACGATCACTTTTAGTTCGATTTTTTCAATACCGACAGAAAATGCGCGCGATCAACGCCGATTTTAAGCGAAGAAGATAGTTGACACTCGATAAACAGTATAAGTCACGCTCCTTTTAGCTTTTTCAATTTCGCTCCCTCTCGTTTTCCGTTTTCTTCCCCTCTTTGTACTTAATATCACTGCTATTAGACGGTTAACAACGCTACGATCGTTAATTTTATACTAACGAGACTCTTACGAAGTTATTGACTCGTTATTGACTCGTTTCTAAATTGGTTGAGCAATCCTGGGCCGATCGAGCACGCGCGTTTTCGGTTGTATTGTTCCGTGTTTATTGCTGTCGGGTGTCACACGTGTTACACGGGGAACCCGGTGTTAATTAAACGGGATTAATGTGTTTATTGCTTATGTAAATCATTTCGTTGCGATCCGACCGACTTCGATGCTCGAAATCTCGTTACTTATCGTGTCATTTTTTTATTGCTCCTCTTTGTTAAGTAAGAATTTTTTCATTTGGAGTCTTGAGAATTCCGACTTAATATTTTAGTAGTGTTCAGTTCTTAGGCTGTAATTAGAGTTTGCATTATTAAATATTAAAGATATCTGTTAGTGACGAGTGTAAGATAACGCTATTAGACCCTGAAACAGGTACCTTCCTTTTAAATACAGCAGCTCCTTAATTTGCATACTGCTTCGCAAAGGTGTTGAGGTCTGTTTCACGCCCAGTGGACTCCAAATAATTCGGGGACGAACGGGTGGGTGACAGATGGTCAGAATCTAAACTGGGTGTTTCTTTCCAGATAAATAGTAAGCTTCGTAAATTTCTCTTTGCAGTTTCAAAGCTTTTGTAACAATTTCTCGAGCATCGGTCGAGTCACGTTTATAAACTTCGTTCGCAACACGCGTACCGCGTAATCGAATATGATCAATCATCGAAGTCCTCGTTTTTTTTTCGAGTAATTTGTACACGCCCCGTGGACATTAACACTACGATCGAAGTTGTATTGCTTTTGCTTCTTTTGATCCGACCACTAGTTCCTACGTAAACGAGCCGAATCGTGGGAAATGAATTATCACTTGGAGTATCGCGTTTGAGCTCGCGTCGAAGCGACAGACATCAAAAGAACCTTTGTCGTTTCGACGATCGTCCGAATGGTCCAATCGTTTCAATTTAAAAGAAAAGAAAAACAAAGAAACGTTATTGACACGTTCTTATCAAGTTCCTTATCGTGTATTACACCGAGTATAATTGAACATTTAAATACGTAATCTCGTTTCTCCTCTAATTTTCTCGACATCAAACATCGACTACACCAAATACGATTTTGATATCTCGTGTTCGAGCGTTATTGCTGTGAATTTGCATGCAAGCTTTCTTGTTTTATATTTTTTTTTTTTCTTATTTTCTTTCCCTCTGTCGACACGTTAAGTGAAAGAACTGCACGCGATGTCCACCTCGCGGTTCTTTCCTTTATTTGCGAGTGGTTCAACAGTTTCGCGTAGAAATTCAATTACAGTAGGGTGGTGTTCGATTATGAACAATTTTCGTAGTTTGAGCAGTACCGTAAAAGGTAGATTTGTTTAAAAAATGTTTAGAAACGAAGATAGACCTTCGAGATTGAATAAACAATGAAATTCTATTATTTGAATAAAAATAAATGAATTGAATTTTCGATAAATTCTCATAATCCAATGGTATCCTATCACAAATTCATTCAAACGATAATAAAAAGGTTACCAATGTTCCCCATAAATGTTTCTCGATGAACTCGATTACTCATCAGGTTCCCTTCTCTCTGTTTTAAGGCTGTTCAATTATTCATCCGCGATCCTCGATAAAAAAAAAAAGGAAAAGAGTAACCGTTCCCGACATCAAGGCGATCGACTTTTAACCCCCCGAAACCTGTAATTTCTACGAAACTCCGTACGCTGCATTCGCGTGGAACTTGGATATTCGAGCGATTTTATTTACTGCCTTCGTCCCGTGTCATTATCGCGCGATTAATTCTGGGTTAATCCATCAGGGTTCGGGATAATTGCCGTTTGCGGATTAATCGTACGCGAAAATCGTGTATGGTTACCCCAGTTTCTTAGCAAACAACGAAACCTCGAGTCGTTCCAAATTAGTTCATTAGCGCTGTCGATTTTTGTAACAATAATTCGAAAAATATTAATATAGAATTTTTTCTCTTATCATCCAGAATTAATACTTTCCAGTGTAAAGAATTTTTACAATTTTTAATTGATGGATAAACAAATTGGAATATCTTGAAGAAACTGGGGTAATATTTGGAAAAAGAAGGGAACTGAAAATTGAATTTCCTATGATCGACGAATCCGAGCGATGTCACGTCGAGACAGGCTTTCCAACATCCGAGAATAAGCAACGATTTTTGAAATGATTGGAACTAAATATAAAGAGAAATATAACTAGATCCTGACGCCGATATTTATCGAATATTGGCCCGACTGGGAACCCAGTTCTCGCCAGTATAACATTACTTACTTTACAAGAGTGTACCTCGTCCCTTGAGACTCTTACATACTATACGCTTTAAAGTGTTCACCTTTAATATCGTTTTATTTATTTTTTTTTTATTATTCTGTTCGCTATTATTGTTAAAATCCTACTAACTCTTTATATCGTCGCTACGCGGTTCTTTATTTACACTAGAACGCGGAGAAATGGGAACCAAAAGGGAAACGGATGCGATCGCAACGTTGCCGCGCTAAATGACAAGATTTTTATCTCCCCGAGTGATAAATCGTCTTCGTTTATTTTCTTAGAACCTTCCAGAGACGTAATGTATTTGCATTAACCGTTCTTGATAATTTCACATTTTGGTATCCTAAGAATTCGAAAACAAACGCGTTTGATATGAGTAATGGTGTTATAAATCTTGAGACGAGTAATTCTTTTGCCCAAATTAAGTAACGTTATCGGAACACTGAAAATTATACTCCGGGTCTCCGAAATTATAATTAAGTACCTTCTCCGTCACAAGTAAAAGTCCCGGACATTGTACATTTCACTGTTGCACAGTCGTGAGCAACGAAATCTTTTCTTGGTAAGGGGAATCGTCGAGAGGAATCGTGTAGACGTGGCCCACTTCGATCTCGGCACAATTCGGCTCGCGTCGGCAATTTAGCTACACCCCCCTGTCTCCTCATGAGTGTCAGGACGCCCCGTTCCTTCAGCCGACAAGAGTTTACATTGCTCTCGAGTGTACCTATCTCATTTGAATGTCTAACAAAGTTTAAGACTCACGGTAAATGTATTTGTTACAGTTTACCTCGGATTATTTCGAAATTGAGACATTTCAACCCTAAATCTGGGTCAGTGGATTTTAATTTTAAATGGAATCTCGTGTCATTTAGAGAGGCAACGTCACGAACGATTGCAATAACTCGTAATCTGTAATTAGTCGATAGATAGGCGAATTGTCGTTAATTCTCTATGCAAATTACGTCTATGTACTATGGATGTATAAGTGTATATATGTACTATATCATTGTTTATGCATCGATAGTGTGCGTGAGTGATCCGGGTTTTTACTGTTCTCGTTCGTCCTGTTGTTTTCTCGTGCAAGATAAACGAACGCGTTCTTCGTAGCATCCCTTCGTAAAATAGTTGAAAATATTTTCCTGTCACGATACAAGGGTGTCGTATTTCCTCTGCTTTCGTCAAAGGAGAAAGAAAATAATACTTTCGCCAGTTCGCGTGTCTTTTATGTACAAGTTCCTTTGATTTCTAAGCGACACGATTGGTCAGGAACCAAAAATTGATTATCTCCTGTCGTGCTCGATTGCTTATTTCCACTCGAAACATCGATTTTACATTCGTATAGCATCATGATGACTCGAATCGATCGAAACAATTGTTTTTTTCTCTCTCTCTTTTCAAAATACATGACCGTGCGCGATATTTGCAATGTCGATGAAAAATTCTCGCAACGCTTTGTCGATTGCGCGCTCGTTGCGATATTATTGTTCCGGTGGCCTGAGTAAGCGGATTTGTTAATCGGAAGTGCAATTAGAGCCTTGCATAATCGACCGTTGCATTAAGCGTCGAGTATCAGTTTATAAACAAAATTGTAATCTTTCACGTGCAGTTTTCATTCAGGTTTGTTGAGATTTTACGCGCTCGGTTTGTTCCGAAAATAAACGCGCTCGTTTGTTTTCTTTTAACTGGGATCGGCAGAGCGCGATTCGTGAATTTTGAATAAAAATTGGGCAAAAATATGAAATATTAATTCAATATCAATAAAAACAACCGTATAATATTTTTGGAAACCTAGAAATTTTGGAATGCCATATTTCAGGTATTTATTAATCACATTTACTGGTATTTTTCGATTCGTCATCATGATCATATACGTCGAAGCAAGAATAGAAATAAAATAAAAGCAAACACCTGCTTTTTGCCAAAATATATGGAAAAAGGTATGAAATGAAGGTCCGTCGAAGTCTTGATGGATCGATCGCGAAAAACACGCTTACGGTGGCTACTTTTGGTGTGTACGTACCTACTTAACGCTACAACTAGAATCCTGAACACATCGTTCTCTAAAAGTGACATCGTGCTATCTAAGCGCATCTTTTTTCATCATCGACGGAGTCTAAGGTGTCTCATTAATCAGCCACATCGAAGCCGCCGCAAGAAAACGAGACCTTTGAACCTGTCGGCAAACCATGCGAGGCTTTGTGTTTATTAAATTGTAACATACGAAATATTTTAGTGATCGACGTAAATAATATTCAAGTTCTATCAAATTTATTTGCAAGAAGATATATTTAAAAATCCTTGACTTCTTTTATGTTATACTTAAAAAAAAAGAATATTAATACAATAGAATTGGACATTTTGTATGTTATAATCTAATATCTCCTTTTTAATGCGTGGCTAAGTGTTCCTTGCTATGGAAATCGAAGCTACGCGAATTTCTTTCGCGATTATTCCTCTTTAAATCTCTCATCGAACTATATAAAATATATTATGTATAATTAATTACGTGTTAGGCTACGCTATTTCTACCTGTGTGTGTCCGCTTCGTTTTGCAACGGGGTGAAAACATGGCCTGTCGATGTAACTTCTCGTTTTCTGAATTATTTAGATTTCAACGCTTATTGATCCTTTAGCAACAATTAACATAATACAATGCAGTTGCCGAATTCTTTACGATTTTTTAATATTTTTTATTTTGTATCTATTACCAAGAAAATGTAATCGTAGCTAAAGGGTTGTTTGAAACTGGACCGTTCCCTAACGCCTCCTCTGATACCCTCCCCTCCCACCCCCGTCTCTTACACTAATTGTAAGACAACTAACGAATAGTTAAAAAACTGTCAAGGCTCTCGTTGGAAGGATTACAAAACGGGACACGTTCCTGACGCACCTGGGTTCGTTGGTCGACTATCAACCCCCGAACAATTCAAGTTTCCGTTTCTTAAATCTAAATATTCTATCCTTGAACGGCAACGCCAAACAATTATCTTACCCAAGCCTTCCTTTTAAAAAACACTCGAACGAAGTAAATGCAGTCGTTTGCTTCCGGCATCTCGATCACGAGCCTCGCCCTCTTTCGCTCCTCCTCCCTTTCCTGTTGCTCGATTCGTAAACCTAAACGAGCGAAACGAGCGACAAAGTAACGAATGTTCCCACGTATCGCGTTGTTTTTGTTCGCGTCAGTCTGTCGAGACGAGAACCACCCTCGTCTCGCTTGTTCCGATCGACTTCGAAGAGAGTCGATCGCGGAGAGTCTCGAGAAAGAGTTTCAGTGTTGAGATTTCGAAGAGATTCAGAGCAGGCGGGAGAAAATGTATTTTAGTCGAAGAAACTTTGAACCCTTGAGAATTCGGGGCGGGGAGAAATATAGAGGACAGGGTGGAGTAATTTGATGGGGTGCATCGAGCTCGATCGTGTCAATTTTTGAATAATATCCGAAATTTTAATAATTTTGTCTGCATTAGTTTTACTGTGACATGGTATCAAAGTTAAAGAAAATTTCATCTGGTATCGATATTAAATTATTACTGGCAAAATGAAACAATTGTGTTTTGAATGGTCAATGTTTAACGACACGATGAGCGTATCGATCACCTGATCGAATTAACAGGTTCCAGGAACACGATCGAAGAATTTAGTATTCGAAACAGACAGATGCGACGAAGAATATCGAATTGCAAGTAGAAATTGTCTGAGGTGAACAGACACTCGAGGTAGGGGCAGAAGAAACAGCTGATGGCTGGAAACAGCAACAGTTCTGGTCATTGTATTAACATTTATACGAAATAGATAAATTAGCAAATTCTGAAATTCCACTGACAAGCAAATTTCTGAAATAAAAATACGAGTCGATACAAAAATTGAATAAATCATCTTCAAACTGTACTCCTAAAAACTCCAATTTCGAACGAAATAAATCTAGAAATTCTTGGAATAAAAGTGTAGAAAATTCCAAATAAATTTCTAATCTGAAATAGGGACTAATTAACTCGATAATTAACGCAGCACACGTGGTGCCCTGTTGCTGTTCCCAGCTGGCAAAGAACGCTGTCCAAGCAAGAAACAATTAGCGAATCAGCGAGCACGAAGAACGATCGCTTCGATCAGAGGAAGATTAGACTGGTCACAAATTACAGATAGATCGAGTCGTGTAATCGTGTCGAGGTGTGTACGTGTGTATCCTTACGTGTACTTTTAGGAAGTTTTCTTTATATATGTATACATGTAATTATACATCTACGTGTATATAGATCTAGAATAGATAGGTATATACAGAATATATTATTCAAGAGATACACGCTTCTTTTAATTGGGCAAGATTAAACTCGTCCTCGAGAAGGAATGGCCGCGGAGGAAAGTTTCTTTTTTTGGTACTTTCTTTTGGGAACAAAAGTTTTCGACCACCTTTGTCTCCGTTCGAAGAAAATGAAACTAAAACAGATGAATAATTATAAGCATCGAATCGTTTCGATAATTATTGTGCAACTAGGGCTAGTTTCTAACGCAGCTACCCGTAAAGTCGTACGATCTCGAGAGCCACTTCCGGTTCTGGTTTGGTGCCGCGCGAAAGCTACGAACTGGAAAATGTCGGCCTGAAAACACTTCGTTTTCCAACGCGATAGATCGTGGAGTTTTCTTTTTCTCGAATTGAAATCGATAGATTAATTATACTACGTTGAAAATCTCGTTCGAACAATAATCGCTAATTATTATATTATTATTCGCGGTTTAGTCTCGATGATTTCCGGCCGGAACCACCGGCCCCATCCCCGTCTTCGATGGATATTCTGCGAAATTTATTTACAGAAATAATCGTAAAATATTGCTTCGTCTATCTTGATAATCTCTATCTCTAATTAATCGACGTGCTCGTCACTCGTTATCGATAAATATACGGTTTTAAATGTTGTTCCGTCTAGGTTTTTCGTTTGTACACACTTGTTTGAGCATATCTAATCAACAACTCATGATTAACAGGCTTGAGCTCCTCGGCTGTTCCAAAATGGTCCTGAATTCTTGAGATTCGATTAGTGGAGGGTGCACCGGGTCGCATTTTTATTAATTTTGAGTCCTTTCTTGTCAAACAGTGAGATAGATATCGTTTCTTAGTAATCACTCTGAAATTGCATAGTATAGATTGCCATTAATTTCCAATTATCTAATAAATATTAATAATAAATAATAATTTCTATAAATTTCCAGTTATATACTATTAAACATTACTCACTGTATAATCATACAGTAGCTATTATTATTTAATTAATACCACAATTGTGTTTGAAAACCTCGCCAGTAGAAAAGTCCTCGTATAGTCAGACACATCGTACCACAGCTTATTGTATCACTTCAAGCTCTACAATAATTTCTCATCCCCTTTTTAATTATTAATATTGTACGTTATTATCAATATGGTTGATAGGAGAGGTTAACAGGGTTTAGTAATTCGTACCAAATCGCTCGGAATGATGCGTCAACTATGTAGTCAGGAATTGTTTTGGTATCGATTACAGGAAACAGAATCAGTTTGCAATGCCTATATACATTTACCAAGGGGCTATAGGTAAGCCAATTGTACGCTAAGATACACGTGTCGGTTTCAGCCCGAGCTATAGTCGCTCGTTGTATAGTCCGTCTCCGTATAATTCATGAATGAGACAGTCAACAATTACTTATCGCACTATGCACGTTGAATACGAGCACAGCTGATAACGATAATCATAATTGTTACATTATCCGCGATTATTTAATTGGGTCACGTCATTTTGTTCGTCGTCGGTGTAAATTATAACTGGCGTTCGTTTTAAATAACAAACGACCACTTTTTAATATCATAACACTTTTGAATTTGTTATGGTGATTAAAAATTCGTAGCCATCAATTATACAGTGAATGTATTATCTAATACTATATTAATGGAAATTTATAGTAATTTATTGTATTCTTGATTAAAATTTTATGACGATTACCGGTCTTTTCGCAAATGAACAACTCAGAATTTTTGTAAATGACGTCTCATTATTAACGCGTTAATTAAGCAGTTTAATTTCGTTGAGAATAAACGACTGAACAAAAATGGTTGAAAAAAAAAAGGGCAGAAGAAACGTCGGAAAATGGAGAATGTCCGGGTTCGCAGCGGGCGGGAGGGGGGAAGAACTGTTAATTAGTTCGAGAATCGTTTTCGGCCGTTAATAACGCCACGAAGTTACGACAAACGTGAAATGGCCCCGCCGCCGGCCGGTCAATTAAAATAGTTTAATTGTCCATGAGACTTCCCTAACGAACCGGTGCAATTTCCAGTAACGAACTCTGAACTCGACCCACGTCTATCCCTATCTTCCTCATCGAATATTTGCATTCAACCTCTACTTTCCTCCATTCTTTTTTTTTTTTTTTTTAAATGTCGACCAATTTAATCGAAGGTCAACGTCTCACGATATTTCCTTCCGTTTCGTTAATTTTTCATCGCGGGAATCACACCATCGATCTCTGTGTTTATTGTAAAAATATTTAGGAATCGAGAAACCCTTTCGCTATTGATACAATTCTAATATTTTTGCCAATAATTTAATTAGAAATTAGAAATGGGATTCCTCAATTTTTAATTGTATTTGAAAGTCAGTAAAAGAATTCTCAATGGTATACAGAAATAAAATAAATATTGCTTAAGTATTCCCAGTTACAAAATGAATATCATAGCGAAGGGGTTAATTAAAGTTCTGAAAGTCCCATCGTCACCATTTTCCAATCTCATAACAATCATCGGAGGACGAGTCACGATACGATCATTATTAATCCCAAACGTCTCACCTTATAAACCGAATACAAAAATACGATTCTGAATCGTTTCTCTTCGCAATTTCAAGAACCATCATCAAAAACGGCTCCCCATCTTCTCCTTCCCTTATCACTGAAATTCATTCCCCTCCCCTTTTTCATCTTTTTTTTTTGCTCCCACCCCTCAAATCCTGAAACATCAATCGAATTGTTCGTGATTCGTTAATAATTATAGAAGCAAGCTAACCGCAGAGGACGAGTCACGATTTTTTATCTATTTATTTATTTTCTTCAACATCATAGAAAAATACGATCCAATCGTCACTTGGAATTTCTAAGATCCGTCAAAAAATGAAATTTTCTTTTCAGACAAATCACCGATTCACGATTACGATCTACGCGTTAATCAGACACTACAAATTTACCTGTGTACCTGGTGTATGCGTGTGTGTGTATGTATACAATATACATATATATACGAGTTATTCGCTCTCCTCGTGAAAAGAACCGGTACAATGTACATCCTAGGCTACGGTTACGCAATGTACATCAACCACGTTCTCGGAAGTTCAATTAAATATATATATTATCGGCTAAAAACGACTGTACACGCTCTTGAGACTGTCTCAAAAAAGAATTTCCTTTTCTTTTATTCTCACGGGAAAAAATATATGAAACGACAGGAATTGCACGTATGTTTCCTTCTTTTCTTTTTTTTTTTCTCTCTTCACTCGATGTTGTTTTCGATACCGATCGTTGTACAAAAATCGTTGTATCAGGCGCGCTAACAACAAAATTATAAATACAGAATTAACAACAACGCAATAGGATTGAATATAACATAAGGATTAAATAAAGTTCACAATAATAAATATCGACGACGGTGAACTGATTACGACGATTCGTGCTAATTAGAATAATAATACTGATAACAAGTCGCTGGGAAAAATGAATAAATAAACGAACAATCGAAATCGAGACAGAGCGGAGGAACCGGAAATGAACGAATTTAGTTTTCTGCTCGAGAAAAATGAAATCCGATCGCTTCTTGTCGTTCTTTTCTTTACCATTCATCGATTTACCCTCGAATGCATTTTTATAATTATTTAGAACGGTAAATAATTTTTGTTTATTACGATTTTATTAATACAAACTTCCCTTTAGCGATTGTAATTTTGTCAAAAGAATTCGAAGATTAGTTTAATTTAGAATTCAATAACTTGCAATTTTTTAATTAGAATTTTCATTAATTTCTTTCAATCATTACCTTATTGTAAACTGGTTTTGAAAAAAATGCAAAATTGTAAAAAACAAAAATTATTCATCAACATCGGATCGAAATCGACAAATAGACCCCGTTTATTAAATTCTCCTCAACATCTCTGCCATGTTTCCTTTCCTATTCAAAACCGACTTACTAATTTATTATTCACTTCCTTCTTTCCCTCGTTTAATTAATTAATCGTTACTTAGTATTGCTTAGGACTTTATTGCTCTACGTTCGTATGTATTTACGTACGCGAGATCGCAATTGCACGCACGGCACACAGTTGATTAATTGAATCGTAAAAATCAACTTAATTAACCCTTTGCGGACGAATCATTTACAAGTTTTACCGATTAATTCTCATTTCTTTTCTCGTTTGATTTAATTTTTTAATTATCCTTTGATGTTCGACGTTACGAATTCAATTAACGAAAAAGCCAAAGATAATTATCGTGTGGCATTATTCTTGCAAGGTAACGAATGATTAGTTTAATTTAACAATTTGGAACTAATTCATTTTTCAATTATCGGGAACATTATAGATTTAATTAAACCTCTGGTGACAATTCTTAAATTAAAAGTATTCTATATTACTCTAGTCACCTAAAAAATGACAGATCAACCCAAACTGATAATTATTAAATAATTGCACCCTTACTAATTAACATCTTCCGTCCACAAATGGTTAATTAATCAAATTGAAGAAAAATCCTTTTTGAATACGAATTCAGTTTCGATGAACCAAATGCTATTAAATATTTAAAGAAATAAAAGTTCTAATAAATCTGATCCACGAAATTAATGAAACCAATCAGAGAAAAACAAAGAGTATTGTGTTTCTTTTCCATTCTCCGTGTGCTTCTCTTTTTTCCTTTTTTTTTCCTTTTTTTTTTTTTTTAATTATTTTTGCTTCGTTACTTTGGCGGTGAGAGGTCGGCTACTCTGTACATGCAACGCGGTAATTATTTGTCGGCAATAATTATTACAAAAGGACTGGTTGGATCGTCGTTCATTGATCCACGTTCTTCTTTCCTCCATCGTGATCTTTCTTTTTTTAAATAATTTATCTTGATACAATCCTGGTTCACATTGATCGAATGGAAGAAAATGATCGAGTTTCTAGGTTACATCTCCTTGTCTCTCTTCTTCATTTTTTTTCTAATCGTTGTACTTGGAATAATGACGTTAATTAATGTTCGATGTTCGATTGCGTTGATAACGATCAAGATTCGATGTATACAATATTCGATACGACAGGCCTGTCCTCCTTGGATCAATCATTTTCAATTAAAACTTTGAGATATTCAGTTTTTTCAATTAACTTTAACTTGTAAATTGAATGGAATTTTAATATAATTACTCCTTAAAGAAAGTTATGTTGAATTATTTTTAAATTAATTTTTATAATGAATAGAGATTTATTCTTTCTTTTATAAAAAATAAGGAGGACAGAAGTGTCGTATTATTGAAATATATATTTAACACTAGAACAACAAATGACGGATTTCAGAAATCTTATTATAAATTACAGAAACAATTATCACGGTAAACGACTCGAATATTATCAATTATTCATTTTTATCATAGCATTCATGGAATCTTTTAATATCTCGAACGAGTAGCAAACGAATGAATAATCCCTATCGTACAATTATTATTCAGTCATTAATCGCTAATATCAAAATTGGCGCTGCTAGATAACTAAATTCTTAAGAATCTAAAAAACTATGTAAACTTGGTGTTGTGAAAAAGGCGAATCATTGACTCACTGATTCCTCGATTGCTCCCATTATTATTATTATTTTTTTTTTTTTTCTTTAATCAACGTTTCTAATATAAATATGTATACGTATATATATTATTTTAGACTCTAAAATAGGAATAGCTTGCTTACCGATAAGGAAAAACAGAATTTTGTTTATTCAACACTTTGAGTGCCATGTTACCCGTTTCTGTTAATTATCTAAACGATCGTGATCTTAATTAGCCAATTATAAACGTGATACTGTTACTCTGAAAGAAAATAGATATTTAAAATTTCTTTTTTAATATAGGTAGTTAATATTAAACAAATCGATATTTATCATAAAACAAGGATCGATTAATTTGAAAGATCTCAACATGGCACTCGAAATATCAAGAAAAAGAGAGACAGCAATAAGGAAACAAAACAAACCACGAAACTCGAAACGATTCTGAACAACAATCCAAAAGTCTCGATCACGAAAGATCGAAGAACGTGGCTGGACGATCGTATAAGTTTAAATGCCGAAGCAAATCATCGTTTTCTCAAATCGCGTTCAACTTCGATGTTCGCCTCTAATATATGTATAATTATATAATTCGTTGTGTCGAAACATTGCTTTTTTGACCGTACGCGTCGTCATTATTAATGCTTTTATTTATTTATTTATTTATTTAATTTTTTTTTTTTCTTTTATTATTTTCTTATTTCCTTACTCGTTATATTGCTTCTATAAAATATGTGTATAACAATGTTTACGCATCTATTATTCGAAATTTGCTTCTAAATATACGTGTTTACGCGCGTGTGTGTCGGTGTTCATTTTGCCCTACGTGTTTCGTGTGTTCTCGTGTACCTGTGTGTGTACATATACCTCTCGAATTCTCTTTCCCTTCTTTAGTTCGCGTTCCGTGTTGCGTAGCGTCGCAAAGAAAAGAGAAATTTATTATTTTCTTATTTACACCTTGTATATTGCGGGATTGAAATTAAATTAATACGATTTCGTTTTGTTCGCAGATTCGATGATGGAGCGGTGGGCAAAGCAACGTTCAAAACCGGAAGTCTGGTAAGTACCTATTAAAATTTTCATTTCAAAATTATATTAATTTTCTACTGAGGGTTTGTATTTTTGAACTTGAATTTCTAATTTAACGTGTTCGACTTTCTTTCGATCGTTTAATTAACGCGTGACTGTTAAAATTATATCATTAATCCGAGAATTGAAACACCAGAATGAGAAATAATCCTTAATACCAGTGCGCGTCTGACCAAACGTAGTCATTTCTACTGCGACCCTCCCTTATTACACCCCTCTCGCAGATAATCTTTTGCACAAATGTTCACTATTAAAAAATAAACCAAATTAAACCCTCCAACACCCAGAAATCTGGATTTTCTACAAAATCCAAGTCTTAAACGTTCCTTCACCCATCACCGAATCATAGATCGACGAATCGAAAGAATTTCCTCGTAAATAAAAACGAACAAATGAAACGTGCAGCGAAACGCATAGACCCGCAACAGCTTCTCCATCGAGGATATCGATTATCCGTGAAATCGACCCCTGGTCGAATATAACGTGGCCCAACGAAGGAGCCATCGAACAGGAACATACGAATGGGGGTCGATTTAGTCTCTCTGGTTCGAGCCGCGGTCGAACACTTCCGGTTGAAGAGCTGTCGGTCGTTCGTGTGCGTACCTGGTTATCGTCCTTCGACCCTTTCGCGCCCATCGACCTGTTCCACGTGTTTTCTCAAGGAAGATGGAAATCGAAAGGGTTGAAACTGGACGAACGTCTTAGTATATCACGTGACTGATGGGAAAAAGGAAGAATCGAAAAAACCGACCGGAAATCACGTGGTTAAACGTGAATGTTTACTGAGTCGTTGTTTTATATTCGTGATATTATAATATATCCCCCCCATTCTTTTTGTGTGTGTATGTTCTTTGTGTGTGTTTGTATTATTTTTTTTTTGGTATATTTTCAAGCATCGAAGAGTTTTTATTTTCTTTGTTTTCCTTTAGGCAGCTAAATTATCAATAAATAGTGTCTCCGTAACGAGCTCGCGACTAGAACCGTACGCGCTAGTAAATATACTATATATATAATAATAATAATAATATAATATAATATATAATATATAATAATATAATATCATAATGTATTAGGTATAATCGACTAGAGTGACTAGACTGCAGTGTGGACGTCACCGTTCGACGTGTTTCATCTCTTTACTTTTTACTTCTCGTTCCTCTCATGTTATTTTGTTTCTCTTCTTCTCTTTCGTTTCTTTTCTTTTTCTTTTTTAAATCCCCCGTTTAAGACTTAACATTATTGGACGTTTTTATTAATGTTAGACATTATTTACGAAACCGACATCTCTGGTTTCTATTCATCTGTTCCACCCCCTGCCTCGTCGGTACGCTACATCTCACGGTTTTTTTTTTTTACTTCTCTATTTCTCCCGAAATTCTCTACTGGCACTTTTCTACTTAAAACCTACGGCAAACCTTACGTTATCCCTCGTCCTCGTGATTTCTGTCAGGTCCCGGTGCTTTAACCGGGAGTCGCCGGGAACGACCGCTAGCTCTCCTTCACCTGGCTAGCGGTGCCGTCCGGACGCCTGATGCTGGTCGTCTTCGCGTCGTCGAAGCGCTGCTACAAACCACGATTGTTGCTGGGCTGGTGTTGCGTCGCGTTGTTGTTGTTGTTGGTGGTGGTGTTGTTGCCAGCCGCTTGCTGCTGTTGCGGCATCTCGTCGTCCCGCAGACAAGCGGACTCCAGGTGTTTGTTCAGGTAGGACTTGAGGGCGAACGTCTTGTGGCATCTGGAGCATTCGTAGTTCTTGTCCGCGGAGTGCGTTTGCATGTGGGCGCGAAGGTTCGAGCGATCGGCGAACGCCTTGCCGCAGTGGGCGCAGCCGTAAGGCTTCTCCCCGGTGTGACTTCTCAGATGGCCCTGAAGCAGCCAAGGCCTGGAGAACATCTTGCCGCACACGCCGCAACTGTGGGTCAGCTTGTGGGTGAGCACGTGCATCGCCAGCGCGGGCATGCTCACGTACGCCTTGCCGCAGTGGATGCACTTCTTGGCCGACTGGGAGTCCAGGCTACGATGGGTCTGCTTGTGCCGGGACAGGTTCGACGAGGTGGCGTATTGTTTGCCGCACTCGGTGCACGTGAACTTCGGCCTGTCCGGCTGGGTGGCCTCCTTGTCGGGAACCGCGGCCCCGTTCGTGCTGTTCCCGCGACGCTTCGACCGGCCGTCGGACACGAAGAACGCCTCGTACGTGTACGCGACCGTCTTGCTAGCTCCGCTGGTGCTGTTGAATCAAGATAACTGGTAACTGAGGGCTGCTGCCTCGTTCGAGTGCCTGCGATTCGATACGACTCGGGAATTGGTCAGTTGGGACAAGAGCTTGCCCGCAGGAACAGCCCATGGGCCATACTGTGTAGAGCTGGGAAGAAGACCAGTGAAGAACCATAGAAATAGAGCATAGGCACTGTCGTAACTTGCCCAGGAGGATGCAGAGTACAGTGTTAAGCAGTATAGCTTTTCCTAAGGAAAATTTTCAGTCTTCAATCCAACTCTGCACCGTCTCTAGAAACCGAAGAGGCCACGGGCTGCCCCGGGTACCCATGCCCACCTTACTCTCCGGGGGAAGAAGTAAACGTCATGCAACACATAGAAACGACCAATCAACACACCCAACGAGCGATCGTACACAGAAGCGAGACACCGAACATCGAGTCACAATCATTCGTTCGTCGATCTAGCTTGTGTTCCCCCCTGTATCTGTGACGGAACATCGAGAGCATTACCGTTCGTCCTTGGACTACTCACCCGTCTCTGGCGGAAGTACAGTTGTTGGCGTTCGCCTCGGCGGTGGCAGGTGACTGAGGTTGCGGCGTCTGTTCCTGTTGTCGCAGCTGTCCGCTCTGCGAGCTAGGCACCGGCACCAGCACCGACACGGGTATGGGCTGCTGTTGTGCAGGCTGCAGCTGGCCGGCCGCCGCGACGCAGGGCGCCTGGGGCGGCGGCGGAGGCGGCGGTGGCGGCGACAAGGTGTGAATGAAGACCGAGTGCGTGGGCGCGGCGGGCGACGCGCTCAGGTCGAGGATCGCCTGCGCGGCGGACAGGTCCTCCTCGGCCGACGTGCGGATCTCCGACGTCGGCTGAAGGCTGTACGGTCGGTAGATGTCCTTCTTCTTCGGGGGCAACGAGAGCGCCGTGCCGGTGCTCGTGAAGCACATCGACAGGCTCTTCCTGGGCGGCAGGCTCAACGACGCGGACGACGAGGGGGTCGTCGTTGGGGCCACCGGGTGCGGTTGGTGCAGGGTCGACCCGGTCACCACCACCGGCAGCTCTTGCTGAGAGGCTGGGGGTGGCGGGGACGGGACCACCGGTCGGGCTAGCTCCGCTGCCGAGCGCAGGGTCGCGTACTTCGGTGGCTCTTCGTGGTTGATCCATGACTCGTGCGTGTAACCTGCGGCAAATATGGTTTCATGATATTAGATGTCTTTTCTGGGGTATATGGACAATTCTAGGGAATTAATTTTATTGCTTAACAATCGAACTACCATCTGAGTTAGTATTATTTCGTTTCCTGTTGCATCAAAAGCGTATTTTCGAAAGCTAGCGATCTCAGTTTTAATTATGGAGTACTTGAAGGACTTTTATTTGAGCTTATATTAGATTTATCCAGCTAATTAATCCACGACTCGTACACGGGACGTGACAAAAGGGACGGGATTAATTACCTTAATACTGGGCTTCCGAGGATTTTGATGTACCTAACGTCCTTTGATTAATCTACACAGCGGGATCAGAAAGGGTAATCTAGCATACAAGATTCCGGATACGCATTAATTAATTATAATTGTCTTTGAGGCTATGAAACTTATCTCAGCGTAAATTATCGATCGCGGACTATCGATCGGAATTACCGAGCCCGGCATGTTGATACAGTTAACGAATCGGCACGATTCTCGCAGAGGCCGGTTTAAAATTAACACTGAGTTAATTAATGAGGGATACACGGTCAATCAGAGCCGATGGAAAATTCAGTGCTGATTAGAGGTCGCCAACGAACAATGAAAATCAAGGATTTTCCTTCTGGAAATTTTCGACGACAACTATCGAGATTAAAAAATTAATATCGCGAAGCGAGCCACGGTTTGCCAACAGCGGCTTTTAATTAACCCCCGTGGATTTTCTCAAGCGGAACGAAACATTGCGGCGTCGAAAATTAAAGGGCACCGATAACGCCGCGTTCCTTCCCTTCCACCCTGTTCTTTGTCATCCGGTTTCTCCGACCACCCCTGGCCCCAGCCATGAATATTTGAATTCGTGAATCACACGAAACCGGTGCGCCGTTTCATTTCCTGTTCCTGACACACGTCAGCTGGTCCCGCCATGTGCGTTTATTAACGAGAAAACGACAGAGAAGGGCGAGCGCGATATCGTGTGCACTATCTGTTGCATGCCCTCCAATCTTTGCCACCCTTATGACATTTTTCCTTATTTTAAATAAAATCAAAATTGTGTCTTATGGAGTCATTATTTTAGACACGAGAGAATAACTTCTTACTTATGTTAGGCGTTCTCATGACAAGAAATCGTGAATACCGTAGTTTCGACGGGAAAGGGTTAAACGATTGGTCCTTCCTCTTTATCGTGGTCGTCCAGGGGAGAAAGGACACGCGACAGTTAGCCTTCGATGGCTGGTTGCTTTCCACCGGACACGATCGATACCCTCGCTGCGACAATGTAACGCGACATTTCGCATTGTTGCGAACGGGGCCTGAACACGGGAGAACGGCGAAATTGTCGAGCGTGTTGTCGCGCTTCCCTTCTGTTCCCGTCAGCTGCGCCCCTTTTTCTTTCTCCTCTGTCTTTCTTCTCTCTTTCAATTTTTTCTTTCCTTCCTTCTTTCTCTCTATCCAGGAACGAAACGTTCCCGGTCTCGATGAAACAATACCGCGTTCCCGTTTGCTTTTCACGTTCGTCGAGCTGAGAAACGCGGTCGGCAATCGGCGAAATGTGTTTCATCGATTCGCGTATACTCGAATCGTTCCCGGCGATCGTATTAACCCCGGCAATTATTTTCTGATTGCTTTCGATGCCGTGCACGCGGCCAGACCGGCTCGCGAATTCGAACGGGAGGCCCCGAATTTTTTGACACACCGTATCGCTTTCGTAAGCAAACTTTAAGCCTCAAGATTTAACTTTTATTCAAAAATAAAATATTTCAAATTTGAAGAAAAATGGAATTATAACACGTTACCTGTTTGGAAATTGGAAACATTTACGCAATTTGTCTTGTCGAAAAAAAAATGGTCAAATCACGAACGAAGCGTTGCAAGAACCTCAGCTCACAATAAATCAGAAATTATTGGATGGCAACGTTACTCGGGTGATAATTACGTAATCACCGCAGTCAATTACCATCGAACGCCTGGCGCACGGGGGAGGGCGGCAAAAAAGCTTAGCCAATTACCGCTAAAACACCAAAGGGACCGCTCGGATCGACCTTCGCGCTAAATCCGACGATTCTGCAGAAAAAAAAAAAATAAAGGAGCGAGCGCTTTGAAGAATCGCGAAAAAGGGTCTGTTCCCGTTGGATCCCTCGAGGGGGTGCCAAGGGATGGTCTTCGTGACAGCAATAAATCAGAAAAGTGTGCTGGCGATCGATCAACCGGTGCGCATCTATTATTGGCTGAAATAAAAGGAAGTCAACACAGAGGAGGAAAGAGGGAGAGGAGGGAGGGAGGGAGGGAGGGAGGGAGAGAGAGTGGCCGTGTCTGGAAGTGCATTTCATCGACGGCGTATAGGGTGAGAGAACGATAGAGGGAGAAAGAGGCAGAAAAAGAGAAGGGATGGAGGAGGTAGAGAGGGATACAGAGGAGAGGGTGAGAATCAATAATGTCGAATGAACGCTCAGCACGCTCCCACGAGTCTGTTGATTCTAGCCTTTTCAAAGGGCGACGTAAGGTCCTTTGCCATTGTTGTTCGTCGATCGTTTCGAACAGCGACGATCAGGATGCTTGGAACAAAAACCGTATCGAAATCGATACGGGACACACGTACGCGTAGGCTGTTGTACAACGGGGGTGTAATTATTAACGTGTGCGGAATATCGCATTCTGATTTCTCTCTGATCGATTGTCTTCTAAACATTCATTACTAGGTAGAGATGAGTGGTTAATAGTAATAGGGAGCGGTGTCTTATTTGATACTATATCATTTACCTTGACTACTTATTTTGCTATTGATAGAAATTAAAATATCTCGACTTTTGCGTATAAACAAGTTAATAATTAGATTTTATAAAGAGATATATTTGGATAAGTATTTGATCGGATTAGCAATTAAACTGAATAAGAAGATGTCTTATTTATAAGATATTATTAATAGTGAATGATATTTTATAATACCTGATGTTTACCTGGTGGTATCCAGTATTATAAAATAAATTTGAGAGCTGGTGGATGTTGCAACGAGGGAGCTTGCGCAACGCTCGAGTCGCAGAGGGTGCCAGGGTTTAGTTTCGCGATAATGAGGCTGAGGCAATTAGCGAATACGGCGACACGATTTTAAAAAGCCATCCAATCGTTACAAATGCATTGTGTTTTCAATTTCTGGCAATTCTCAGCGACACAACAATTTTGTTGATGCAAGCTCACAAGTGAATTTTGATAACTAGTCAATTTCAGCTTAATATTTCATAATATTAATTCTCACGTGTCAATCAATTTTTCCCGCCAAATTTTTACAGGAAAATAATATAAATTTTAAAACACAAATACACAAGATTTATTCATAAGTAGTATAAGATACAAATTATTCAATAAATTATTTCTTTCTGCTAAAAGTGAAATCTATATTTACAGTGAGACCTCCGTAGTTTTAATTGTCATAAATTAAAAGCACTCATTATGGTGTACGTGTACGCACCGCGTAAGGACCTGGAACCGATCCCCCGCGGATACGGGGGTCCGGCTGTATCATTAATACAGAATTAAACGAGCGAGCCCGTACAATGAAGTATTACGTGACTGCTGGACAGAAAACGTGGTTCGTTATTTACGTACTACTCGCGGCAAAAGGAAGCCGTTTAATCGATGCCGCGCTCGTTTTTACATATTTTTCGACCTGAATTCTCATCTCAGGAAATCGAAGCGAATAAAACGAAACGATTTTCGTGACAAATTAGGCTGCGATTACATTGGAAACGTTCTCCGGCAATCTAATACACCAGCGAATAGGCTTCAAGGTATTGTTCGCAACGCGTGCGACGGTACCATTCTCGTACGAATTTATTTATTCGATTGCTATGGTATATTTGTCGGTACGTGCTTCAATCGCAAGCCTATGTCACGAACGTCACATGCAAATATTAAGGAAATTTATTGGGGAGAATAAGTTGAATTCTTTTAAAAGTTAGAAAAATTCATTTGTTGAATAATGGATTTGATTCGGTTGATGGAAAATGTATTTATCTGTAATAAGGATTTATTTATTTAATTAGAAATTAGAGATACCATAAATTTCCAAAAATTAGAAATCCTATGAGATGTAAAAAGTACCACGTAACTAATACAACACTCAAAGTGTTAAGAAAATAAAATAAGCTCACAAGGTTCGCGTTCGGCCTCGTCGAAAGCGCGAGGAACGAGTACACGTGTTACATAACGCTTCGCGCCATGTTAAAGACCCGACGGTTAGAATCGATAACGGAATTCAATTAACAGCTGCTCCCGCAGATTATTTTTCGCAACAACCGGCCACCTTAACGCGATCAGCTAAAATGTCATGAATGTCGTGAAACGTTGAATCATTCGTGTCGTCAAAGGCGAACAATGAAACTTGTTCGAATCGATTTCACCTCTATGCGTTTAACATGTTGAATGCCGTTGACGGTCACCGATGACCAACACCACAAATTTAATACAATATTCGAATTCTCTATCACACCATTCTCTTTACATTCAATATTATATGTTATTAGGTATTTGCTTTATTTCTTTGCAATAGAAGTAGAAATAGTATATTACTAGTTATTAGTTTCAGTTATGATGTTCCTACGTCTCCGATTATCCATGTAAGGGTGGATTAAATACCCGAAAGTGTTAAATTAATTAGCGTTCTAATTAATATATAGTAGAATACAAATAATTATCTAATGAAGCCAGAGGAATGAGGACTAAATCGACCCTTAATAAGACCAAAAATAAATAATTTGGATATTCTGAAGAATCCATTCTCAGAGAATTTGAAAAGTAACAATGAATGATTTGTCAGCTCATTAGCCCCGACAATAAAGGCCGCTCTGCAGTTTGTTTCACGAAAATCTTCTACGAATCCCGTGGGGCGGTAAATATTTCCCCTATTTTATTCTTCTCTCTCCCCCTTTTTTATTCTCACAAAGGCACGCGCGCGTCCTAAATTTCGCGAAAAAATTCCGCGTTCTCATCCGGAGCTCTCGACCGACAGCGTAAAAGAATCGCCCGGCGCCGTTGTTCGACAAAAGGGACCTGACCCAAATAACCGTGAAAAGAATTTCCCTTTCGGGCTATCATAATTCCCGCGTTACAATTAACCGGCTCGATACAATCTCCCCATTCAAATTCAAATCTCCACCGACCAAATAGAAACGGGGCTTTTCCTGTTGCGCGAGCAACAGTGTCCCATTGCGCGATCCTCAGACCACCAAACTTCATCGACTCTTTTCTATGTTTTATTAAACAAAAGCCGAATCAAGTAACACCGTGCCTGGCAAAGTATGTAAAATCGATTAAATTGCAATATTTCTTTGTTCAAATAACTAAAATTTGTCTTAGATGAGATATAAAATACTTTTGGCACAAAAACAAGGGTAGTTCCTTTCGAAATAATAATATTTAAAGATATTTTGTTACTCCTGAGAGGGGGGATGATCTCTTGCCCCGCCACTGATAAGCCTCTGTTTCTAATTCGTATGCAACAAGGAATACTTGGTTCCGAAACGAGAGATCCTTCTTTCAGCAATACTATATCGAAATCCTTGCGTTCCCATTTGCACGACAGACAGTTTCATAGAAGCTGGCAGAAGCTTTGTTCGTAAAAGGAACGTGACCCAAATGGGATGGGCGAAAGAGAGAGAGAGAGGAAAAAAAAGGAATCATTCCTCCCCTTTGCTTCGATCCACCCAAAGATCCGCAGTAGAATCAACGATCGGCCTCTGGCGGGTGTGTCGCCGAACGTGTGTGTGTGTGTGTCTGTGTGTGTAAATCAGTATGTGTGCGTGCGACGCACGGCCAAAATTCATTGCAAATCATTAACGCGTTGTTCGCCACGGATTTGTATACCAAAGCACGGTTTTCAATTTGCTGGCTTGAATTATTAGCTCGATTTTCATTCGGCTTAACTTTTCTTTTATTAACCCTTCTGCTGCGACCACCTGTACGTCTCTGCGCTAGATTGATGGCTCGATGAACGCAGAAATTTTATTTGCAACGTTGTATCAAATTCCCGAGCGAATTTGCAACCTTCGTATATTTCAACTCTACGAATAATAATTTTTAAAGAAAGATAGAGTTAGTGTTTATCTAGAATTCGAATATTTTGACATAAATTCCTTCGATTGCAGAAAATTTCAGGCACCGGTGGCGAGCGTGGCGATCATCGTGTTAATCGGGGGGAGGAATTTTTTTCGGGCCGATATCCGATCCCATGGGGGCCGTAGCGTGTTATCGTCGCGGCCGACTACCGCAATTTCTCTATAGCACAGAGGATCGTCCAATCGGCGGGTGTGTCACCCCCGTGGCTCGACGCATGGCCAGACTCCGAAGGTCGAATCTCATCGGGGGTAAAAATCCAAGCCGTTTTCATCTAACCAGGAGATTAGAGTGGTCGTATCCGGACAAAGCTGGGCGTGGCACAAAGGGATGCAAATACAAAAGGACGAACGATAACGATACACCAGTCGAAATAAATCATCCCCGGTTCGATAAGATTCGAACAGCCCCTTAACCTTTACACGTGGAATTTTTCCATTCGGATACGTGGTCGGAGGGTTTATCTTCGAAGGTGTTTCCAGCGGGATTAATCAATAACTTCGAAGGTTACTCACCGTGATAGTAAAGTGCACCGGAGGCGTTGAGAGGCGGAGGACTGGGTGCAGTGGCACCAGCGGTAGGACTGTGCGGACCCCAACAGGTCTGCTGATGATCGACCTGTCTGCTGTCGGTGTCCCCGACCACGTCGATCTCCTCGTCTTCCGGCTCATGCCTGCTGTGCTGTCGTTTCTCCATGGACACGGTGATCTGTTGAATCCCCGTGTGACTGGCGGCCGTGTGCTCCTGCATCATAGCCGCGGAATCGTTCTGTTCGTCCGCGGGATCGTCCACGCGATCCGGCCAAGGATAGGCCTTCCATTTCTTGGCCATGAGGCAGCGCGGCATGTTGACGCGATCGACCCGTTCCGTAGCTATCGCCACGTACCCGTTCGTCCTGGCCGTCGACGGCAACCAGGACGCGATCAACCGTCGTCGATCCCCGCCGAGTATCCCTGTCACGAGAAACCTGGCTCTTCGTTACACCACTAGCAACACCCTCACCAACCGCACCAAACGCACCACCGTACCGACGATCGTCGACAAAGATCCCAAGGATGTCGATTACCGCGACGTCTGGCCCGCCACCACCGGCAGCACCACTGTCGCCGGTATTGTTGACGAGTTCCCCGTTACGCGAACCGTCGACGACGTGGTGGTCGCCGATGTCGCGACGCCGCCGTCTCCGTCGCCGCCGTCCGTCACTCAGCGCCGTCCGTGTCTGAAGCCTGTTAACCTCGTCCCGGACGGTCAGGGTATCCTTAGACGGTGCCCGCTGCTGCGGCTTCCTCTTCGTCCTTCCTTGCTCACGTCGGGGCGTGATCTGCAGCCTCGTCATCGGCACAGCGAGGGCAGCTCCTTCGTAGGATGCACCGCCACCATGCCAGCCTGTTCGCACCAGAGAAACCTCCTCGACTTTTCTCAGCCTCACCCTTTTTCGCGCTAACTAACAATCTTTCTTTCTTTTTCTTTCTCTCTCTTTATTCCCCCTCGTCGACTAGAAACTACTACTGGCTACTACTACTGTGGCTACTACCGGTTCGTTTCTGGCTCGTTCCGGCTGGACGTCGTTCCTCTCTTCCGGGTCAGGCTTCTATCCCTTGTTTGTCACACGATCAACTTTTTTACTCGGCTGGGCTAACTTTTTTTTCGTGGACCGACTGACTGACTGACTGACTGACTGACCGTCCGTCCGTCCGTCTGTCTGTCCGTCCGATACTCTCTCGGTCGCTCCCTGTCGCGGCTCTCGCCAGTGACAGGGGGTGCCCTCGAATACGATCACAACGACGGGGTGCGACTGTTTAGTCGGTGGCGCTGCCGCTCCTCCGCTTCTTCCCCTACCCTCGCTCTCCTCGCCTCTCCTCGTCGCACGCGACCCACTGTTGCTTGCCTCTCCCTCTGACCTTTACCGGACCGAGGGTACCCCCGTCACCCCTCCGTTGCGGCTCTGCCCCTTCGAAAATTCAGCGTTCGCGGGGCGGCGCTGGCGTCGCCGGCATCCTCGACCACTGCCACCACCGCCTCCGTCGCTGCCGCTGCTGCCGCTGCCGATGGTTTATGCCGAGGCGAGGGATGGCTGCGCAACCCCTCGAGGGTGCCGATGCCAGTTCTCGATTCCTGCAGGCCTTTTGATTGCGTGCGCGCGCGGGCTCCACGTTTGCGCGGTACACGCGTGTGTGCATCCCCCATTGGCGTAGCCACGGTTCGCTGCCTCTGAATCGATGAGTCGCTTTCTCGAATGGGATAACGATTCAACGATGACTTTGTTATCCTTGATTCTCGAACGGAAACGCTGGGTTACTTGCTATCAAAGATCGGATCCGAACGTATGCGCTTGGCATGGTTCGTGCAAA
The DNA here is from genome assembly GCA_022405125.1 of Anthidium xuezhongi. Classification (NCBI taxonomy): domain Eukaryota; kingdom Metazoa; phylum Arthropoda; class Insecta; order Hymenoptera; family Megachilidae; genus Anthidium; species Anthidium xuezhongi. The sequence continues at coordinate 8,527,407 of CM039642.1, read as the reverse complement.
ACGAAGGATTTATGGAAATTTACGCAAACCCCGACAATTTACAAACGACAAACATTGGATTCGAATAAATGGCTCTAAAATGCGAAATTCTATCTGCTAGCCGGTGGTTCCGTCGCAAACCCAGCTCGTACTTATTCGACTGCGTCCGTGGGAGGTTAGTGAACTTCGCAAGGCAAAAAACAAGCCCCGAAACGGTTAGATAGGTGGTCGTGTGGCACGGTTCGTGCCCGTGACGAATGTAGACATCGGAAACGGAATAGAGAACAGCTGGCTGGGGTGCCACGGGCACCGTCCCCGTTCCTAGCCCCGCGACCAAAGTGTGTAAACTCCCAAGGGGGTGGCCGATGGTAATTCCTATGGAAGATTGGCTGCATAGTGGTGACGCTATGTCGCCGTTACGCGACGCGAACTTGTTGGTAGCTCGGTATTCGTGTTGGTGCACGACGTCGAGGGTGAAACGAAAGGGGACAGGCTGCTTCTCTATCTCCCCTTCTGCAAAAAAATACAGGGGAAAAGCGGCGGAGGAGGCAGAGAAAAGTGTGGGGAGGGGATGGCAAAAGGTTCGCGAGGGTTAGGCGAATGCTTGCGCGTGGTGGGGGGCAGGCGAGGGGAGGTCGCACATGCGCCGAGGAACGGCATCGACCCGACGTCTAGGCAACACCTGGTAGCGCCCCACGTGCCACGTTTGGGTGGCACCGGCCACCCCGCGCACGCGATCCCTCGTATCGAATATCACGCTGGCCTTCCTGTCCTGTCTACTGACCCATGCCAACCATGTCTTTCATCGTTTTCTCTGTTGGCGGACTCCTAATGGGCCACGGACGAATCACGACCGATACGTGGCGACTTCTTTCACTCGCGGTTCGACGCCTCCTCTAACGCCTTCCTGTATCAAATTCTCCTTCGAGATAATATTATAAAAATATTATATTTCTATGTTTCCCGTTCTCCAAGTTTACTTGTTAGAGATCGTAAATTTAAAGGTAGCTGCTTTCGATATTTTTATTTGTCCAATTTACAAAATTACAAAGCAGTAGGTGTTATCAGTATCTTATAGATTTTATATCGTTTTCTTACTCTCGATGTGCAGAAATTCGAAGCACCTATCGTTACAGATACAATATCGAAATTGGTACGTTTCGCGGACAGATGTTCCACGTTCCACGAGAGCGTACCGCAGCTCGTGTCCTATTTACCGACTATTGTCACCCTTCCAGCGTCGCGCAAACTTTCTAAGTGGCGACGAGTAATAACCCTGCCGTACGGCTGCAAAATCGTGACGCAACAGCTGATCCGCAAATATCGATTCGATGCGATAAAATTGCACGATGTTGATTTATAATTTTCGCGTTCTTTCTCGACGGATTTTTTCCTCAAATATTTGCACGTTTACGCTTTGTCACACGCCCCTCGAGACCCGCCGTTCAATTCGAACCCTTGACACCCCCTCTCACGGCGAGGACAAACAGCGCTCCTGAGACAATTGGAACAATTGCAACAGCTTCGTCGATCTTTCATGAACTTTCGGTGTCTCTCGTGCGGTTTTCAAACATTCCCTTCGTTATTAATTTATAATTCCATTAAATGAACAATGGCGAGGAGTTTCGGATCAAAGATCTGAGATCCTTATACAAATTTTGATAATTTGGGCCACGATCGACCCCAAATTCGCCCTTCGACGATCAACAATTTATCAAAAAACGAATACCCCATCGAACGCCCTGAGGATAATCCTTAACTCTCGTGCGCGGCGTTTTAACCGGGTTTCTCCGGCGAATAAACTCGTCAGACGGTAAACAGGGCCGGTTCAATTTACCTGGACAAAGCAGGAGGTGGGGGAAGGGGGGGGGGGGGAGAGAGGAGAATAGAAAGCCTCGGTTGTATTTCATTTACAGGGCACGCGCGCGTTAATCCCGATCGCGATTAAACAACGCTTTACATCGAATCAGGCGCCTATCTCGTGGCGCATTCATCTTTCCCCGCCGCTATCTAATCAATCGCTAATTAAACGGTGGCGCGAGCCAAGTCTTATTACACGTTCCAACAGGGCTGTCGTGATTTATCTGACCCCTGCGTATGCATCCTTGGCACGCCGCCTCACGTGTCACGCCTACACGCTCCTGGACAAGCTAATCTCGTTTATTGACCCGACAACCGACCCGTTCTACCCCCACCCCTCACTATTTTTCTACTTTTTTTCTTTCTTTTTTATCTGTTTTTCTATTCTGATTCACACACCTGCCCTTCCCCGCACGCGTGTCTCCGCCACCTTCGATTCCTTGCTCGCGATAACAGATTTCGTGCAGTTGAAGGGTAGTTTGATTATCTTCTTTTTTAAATACATGTTGGTTCTTGGACAGCTGCGTTCGATACGCTGGTGATCGCTCGGAGGTGATACAAAACTTTACTCTCAGGTTTCTGTAATAATTAAACGAGATCTTAATTGCCAGAGGTGCTGAGTTTTGAACAATTTACAGAATTTACAATTACTAGTAAGACTTTAATTATCTTATTTGTTTAAATTGGTGTTTCAAGTCAAATTCCATGCTACAATTGTATATTTCAATTACCAACGATTAAATTATTTGATGGACTATGTTTGATAATTTAACGAATCACTCGAGATCAACCAGCCGATAAAACTAACAATTCACCACTCAGAGGATTAAAGCGTCTAACCGCGGATAAGTTAGCTTAATTTCGTGTATCGATCAGAAGAAGATTGGACGGCGAACGATTAGAATAACGTGGGAGGAGAGTCGTAGGGACATTAACGCTAATGACGCGTATAATTTGACGTCAGAGAACTTGACATTTGGACGAATTTTTATCCGTCTACCTGTGGACAAGAATGATCTTTTTTATACGATCGTAAAAGCAAACAACTGATTGATGATACCAGAATATCGTATGAGATGATTAATGGGTTCACGAGCATAGTGTCATCAGCAAATACAGGATGTTGAAAAAGTTTGAATTATGGACGAAGATAATTAATACCCTTTCTTCTGAAGGGGAAAGAAAGAGCCTCTTCAAATCAACGCATAAATAATTGTTATCATTCGGTTTTTTTCCAAAACTTTCACTGTTCCGAAATAAAATATCCAATTTTGCATTAGGTTATAATTTCTAATATTTCAAATTTATTTTGTAAATTCAAAGGCTCAAACTAGCTTTTACGATACCAGCACCTTTTTGTGAAACTTAGAATTACAGAGGGCGAAAGTAACAAGGGCTGCAAAGGGAGGGGGGGTATATGAAATCTCTTTTTCACTGACATTGGCACATTTTCGCCGGATGAAAGTTAATTAACGATGGAACAGCGGCGCGAGGGTGGATTTGGGTGTTTCTGCTGAGCGCAGCGCGCCTTCGAAATTCCTAATCTGCTGTCGAATCGCGGGGAACAATCGGCTTCGTTCCACTTCATTCGCCAACTCGATTCCATCGAGTATTGCGTAACGCGAATCGTGTCTCTTGTATCGGATCGATCGTGGACCGTGTGCCTCGTCCCAAAACGAAAACTGCTTTCGTAATCTAAATCCTTGCTCTCTTAGCAACAGGGTTTTTGCCGCCACTCGCCAACAATAAAATCTTCCCCCTTTTTTTCTTCTTCTTTACCCGCTCCTCCGTTTTTTTTTTATTCCCTTCGGTGAGTAACGGATGAGGATGGATTTTTGAAGGATATCTCGAGGAAAAGTATCGGTGTAAGCGTTTTATGCTCGAGCATCGGGGATTGGTATCTGGGAACTTTGATTAAATTCGGGAACAACGAAACAATTCCTTCGGTAGTTTGTACGATTCGAATAGAAATCTTCATATTTATCGAGGGGGTGATCTTTCCGATATCGAAATTGAATATTGTTTGGGGATCATGTTTATTTTGGTGACGTAGGTGTTGAAATTTTTGGATACCATATGTATGAAACATAAAGTTACTAGTTCTACATTTTACCCTTTGCAGTTGAGAATTTTTTCAAGATTATTTTAACTTAAGAATACTTAATTAGTAGATAAGGTAATAGAACCTTTTTGAAATTGTATCACAGTATAAAGGAAACCAACATTATTTCTCAAGAAATATTACATTTCAAAATTCAGAACCTGAATGGACCAAAAAATTCTACCTATTCCACGTCAGTTCGTAAAAAAAATCTTCGTCCATTCGATTCGTTGAAAATCAGACGATTTCGTGCGAACGTGTTTCGCTTCGATCCATCGAAGACCGATGTAGAAACGTGTAACAAAGCAACAAGGGTAGAAAGGTTGAAGGACGTGTAGACGTAGAAAGGGGGGGTGGGTGTAGGGTGTAAGAACGAACGCGTATATCGAGCAATCTCATGCGGTGCGGACTTTATTTCGACGTTTTATCACTCAATGCCGGCACACGGAGCCAAGAAGGCAGAATGCCAAAGGGATCCGCGTAAAGAAGGATCAGATAAAGTTCCAGATACGTTCGAGCACCGCCTACGTAACTAGGAAATTCACTTTGGCCATGAAGGATCGCGGATCGGCCGACCTCGCCCCGGTGTATCGCGATAAAGATAACAAAAATGTGACAAAGTGACGTGATTAATAATACCGGGGTTCTAGATTAACGTTTCGAGCGTACGCGTGCATGCAAATGAAAAAGCTTGTTGAAAGTAATATCCTGTTTACCGGAGTTATTGTTCAAACTTGAAGGGGTTGAAGTGTTAGACTACAGGGTGATACACATTTTTACTTTCCTTCGAACCGATTTATTTTGTCTTAAACTGGTGTGTTAGTTAATACATTAATAGTTACAATAATACTCTGACCTCCCCAAATAAATAAAAATAAAATTATCATTAGAATACAGATATTAGTACTTTCGAGAAGAAACTAGCCTCTCTGTGGCCTATCCTTTGTACTGAATGATACCAATTTTGCAAACGAGGAACCATCCCCTTGGTAAGGGGGTAGAAACGTCCTCGAAACGGATGCCCCGTAACGATGGTACAACAAGCAACCTGGTGTACCTATCGGTGCTCTCGAGACACTGAGGAAAGCCTCACAATTTGAGAAGCTATTCAATCTTCGTCTTCAAGTAGGTACAGTTCAATTTTCTCTTGTCCACCATTGATTCAAACTTATTATTTGTATTACATTTTTGAATACGTTAAAGCAATATTAAATTGCCAGTCCAATATTAACAAGAAAAATAATAAATAATGTATAGGTACTTGAAATGAAAAATATAAGTAAAAATTGTCCCGAAGTGAAATTACACATATAGTTAGAAATAATTCATTTTTGGGGGAGAATTGGGGGGAGATTTCTACACGTAAGATGCGAAATCGTAAATCAGTCGAGGATAAAACGCAAACGTGGCTTACGTGGGCCCGGGATTGTTGCGTTGTTTTAGAGGCTCCCTTTTCTCCCTTGCAACAGTTGGCACGCACTTACCGGGAGGGTGAAAACGGGGGATGCGACCGTTCCGTGACGGGAGCTACCCCACTTTCGGAAGATAATTTCCAGCCCGTGATAATCTGCAACGTCGCGCATAAATCTTCGGATTCGCGCGGAAACCGAGCCACCACTTGTTTCCACGATAACACCGTTCGTTCTGTGTTCTGAAATCGCTGAAATTCTTCTTGAATATCGTTCCACGACGATTTAATGCGTCGCGTGGCGAAACTTTGAACGCCCCCCCTTCCCTTATCGCGCTTCCGCTCGTTGATTTCCTGTCGCTACGTTCGCTTTCGGGTACATTTTCTGAAACGTTCCTGAGTTGTCGTAGATTAAGCGACCGGGTTCAGAGGCACTGAACGTCTGCGACCGTTTCATCACATAAAAGTATTTCGAAATGGCACTTGTGGTACATCAAATTAAAGCCCAAGGTTCAATTAAAACGCCTATGTAAACGTTTCATCGGTATCTATAACTTTTGTTTATAAAAATATTACATAATTGAAACCTGCTCCAGAAGGTCGATATTTTGACATGGTTTATTGTAATTGATAACCAGTCATATATTATTAATGATAATATATGGAAGCTTTATATAGATGTTTTCAGGAGATTCTAAGCTTCAAATTGATGTATCACAAGTGTTATTTTAAAATACTTTTCTGTCATGAAATTGTGACAGACTCTGTACATCTCAGAATCAGACATTCAACATCCAACAACCTACTCCAACGTACAGTATATCGACAAAAATGAATAATTATTTTAAAATATTTGAAATTTCCATCCCCCAGAAATATTCCATTAAACTTTTTAAATATTTCATCCAGTACACAAACTTTCTTATTACGCACTGATATGTTGCGTAAAAGGAAAGTTAATAGGGACGCATCGGGTCACCCTTAATGACTCATCCCCCCTCGTGCCCCTGCACGTCGTCTTTCTTCCCGTTTGATGGGGACGAAGTTCCAGGCCGCCTCATAAAAGTCAGCGTATCCGGAATTTCCTTTCCCCCTCAGTCATCCTTGATTTTCCCAACGACAGGAGCAGCAGGGAGGACGGCTGGGAGAGGGGACGGGGGGGGACGAGAGGGGTGGAAGCCATTAATTTATGCCCTTCCTGATCGATCGTTCGGTCAAAGTTTGAACTTTCAAACGCGACAGCAAAGTACCGCGGAGAGATTGCTTTGTTACGGTTTGACATCCGCGAAAGAGGCGAAATTATCGAAAATTCAAAGGACGTCGCGCAATTAAAGCGACAGAATGTTATTGATTAAAAATTATTTAAAAACCCCCGCACCGATACCCTCGAGCCTTTCACGAAAGAGCAACATCTTGCGAAATATTCGATTACGAATCGTGGCCCCGGGGAAAATTGTACTGTCTATTTTATGTCCCGGATACGAACAGTGAAAAACTGATTTTACCCCCCCCCCCCCTCCATCCCCGTAAAAACAAATATTCGTGGATTTATTTGAAAAATTCGGTTCGCAATTTGCGCATACCATTCGATGCGGAAGCTTTTTCGCAAACAGTTCTGTTTGCATTTTAATAACACAAATCATCCTGATAGTTGACTTTAATTATTCTTAATTACTTTTCGGCTTTAATAGGAAGAATATTTTTAGCCCCTTCTGCCGTGCGAGGGAGGAAGATAAGTTGCTTTACGTATATTTGCACTTTTGATTAAACTAAATGTTTCAAAGTCTTCCAGTTTCCAGAAATACAATATTTACATCGGAGAATAAATATAACAAAATCGATAAAATTCTTGAAAATTCATTACAAAATTTCCAAGTTTACATCGAGAATTAAGAATTTTAAATGAGAATTAAGAATCGAATCATTAGAAAATAAAGAGAATTGGATGGAATCATAACACCCCGTATCAATTTCCCAGAATTTCTTTCTCTATCGAACATTCCACCCTCGGATGAGGTGGGTGGAAGGGGTGGCTGAGAATGGTACCGTAAATATCGTGGCGAAAAGGATCGAGGAGGTGGAAGGAAAGCGAGAACGCGTGACGTTCGACCACGTAGTTTCGGCTCGTCGAGGAACTCGGTGATCTCGTTCTGAAAATTGCATAACCCTCCTAATCGATCGTTCGTAGAACTCGGGACCTCGTTCCTTTGTCGGCGACGGGTAATTGAATTTGGAACAAAAGTGAGCGAGGGACGAGCGCGGAAGACAACCGGGGGGTTGCTCTTCGCGAAATAAGGACGGGAATATTCTTCTCGAAAGGGACAAATTTCCGGGAAATTTCGATACGTTTTAATCCTTCGATGAATGGTGGTACTTCGTTCTCTTAATTTAATTGAAAATCCCTTAATTGTCGAATGAATACAAAACAAAAATTGAACTGTATTTCAATTTTTATTTCCTACGGGGTGGAAAAAAAGAGCATTCCAGGGAGGTTATAGAAGGCTCGAGGAAGGAAACAAGCTAGAAGTACCTTCGACGCATGACAGGAAACCCTTTGATCTCTCTTTCTGGCCGATGCAAGTAAATTGTGTGTCCTCAAAGAGGGACGTGATTGAAGTGACACGAACCGTGCAACGATGCACCGTCTGTTCGTCTCGTTTTTATTTCTTTATCCAAGGAATTACTTTCGGGGGCTTCCTCTGTAAATAATTGGCCACCAGTCGGTGCTCGAACACCTTTCCCACTTTTTTTATTTCGCTTCTTTAATATTTCTTGAAGAATTTAAATGCAGTGAAACCTTCCATATTGAAACGTTCATTATCTCAAGTATGTAAATTGACTCTTAGCTATGTAGATTTTTATTTACATCTTTATTTGCATTTTTTTAAATTAACACTTAGGGATGTTAAATTTTAGACAATAATAATTAGGGGAAGAGTGTTAAGTTCTAGGTAATAATTAGGGGAATATTAATACTTGGACAATAATTTAAATAAATATTAAGATCGAGGTATTAGTACTAATATTATTATCCTTTTGCAACATAATTCGAGTAAATTTTGACACGAAATTTTTGTCCCTGCATAGTCTAATTAATTCACAGTTAATCAATACTCTACGATTTTATAAATTCCTCAAAAACACGTAAAAAGATTGCAGTACAACACATTAAAGTCTTGTCTCGATTGAAAAACATATATCTTACAATCATTCCACCCTCCCTTTGTGGAAAATTCGATAACAGAAGGGTTAATGTACCCCGCACGAAGAATTTCTGAGTTTAACTCGGCATGAAGACGTAGTGCCATGTCGAGGACCGGCATTCTCGCTCTTTATCCCCGTTTCATCGAACCTGCACCTTTATTCAGCGACTCGAGTCAAGGTTTCGTCGAATCTGAAGGGAAAAAAAGGGTCGAGAAATCGATCGTCTTTCCAGGCGGTACAAAGGCTTCATTTCAATCGCAAATCCCAGACATTTCTGTCCGAGGTGAAGGATCAAAGGTGAACACGATCGAAAAGCACCTGTTCTCTCTCCCCCTACCCTCCCCCCTTTCTTTGCACTCCTGGCCTGATTTCTTTTTTTTCCCTTCCTTCTTTCATTCCATCTTCCGACTTGTTTTATCGAACCTTTCTCCCTCGAGGCTTTTCAAACGCCTTTCACGTATGTACATTTTTCTAGAAATTCTTTTCATAAATACACGGTAGATTAGATTATTAAAGAACCCTCCTCTCCTCTCTTATTTTTAATACACTCGGTCTTTGTGTATTTGTTTTTGGAATTGTTCTTTCTCTCTCACGTGTTCCTTCGCGAAGTCTCTTGCTGTCTCCTCAAATTTCCATGCCCCGATTCCCTCCTCGACTTCGCTCTCCTTATTAATAATAAATTACCAAAAGAATCGTGCCAGGAAGCGTATTGATGTTAATAAGTACAGGGTGTCCCAAAAATAGTGTAGCCGAGGCGATTTCGAACAATAATTTTGAATTATTAAGTTATCGACACGGTTCAAGGTGTACGAATCATCGAATTTAGGAAGTTTTCTCTAAATTTATCAAACGTCGTACGCGTTATTCTTGTATCGACCTTACCAGCCGCCGTGCGCCATCCATTTAAATCGCTTTAAGCGATAAATCTAACGGGCAAATCCGTTTAAGCGGGTACACATTAGTTGCGCTCGAACGACATATTTATGCTTCGGTTTACTTGAATTATTCCCGTGAACACGTCACAATCCATCCCCTGAACCCCCTCCGTGTCGTAATTCCGAGGGACATTTGCATCCTTTCGGTAGCCGTTGTTGAAACAACCCTCGAAGTGTTTTTCATCGCAAGACGTTGTTCGTGCAACCTTGCGTTGCATTAAATTAATCATTTATATCAAGGAACATCGAAATTTCGGATGTTCTGAATCGAAACTTTTCACTTTTGGAATTCGTAAATTGTAACAATACCTTTTTAGAAAACTTTATTTCGTTATGCTAAATTTTTAACAGAAAGAATTAAAAATAAAACACCCCCCTCCGCGTACTTAATTCCAATTAATTATCGATCGCGTGCTCTGGTCCTTCGTTTCAAGAATTTCTTTGCCTTTATTTCCTCGAGTTTCAAGAATTTTCTTACGGATGCATTTAAGAAGATGCAATTGCAGGACCAAAGCGGACAGAGCCGTCTTAAATCCGCGGAAAGAAACGGCTCGAAGGATTTAATTAAAAACGTCGAGTTCGTCGTCGACGCCGGCGAACGTCTGGAATATTTTTCCGGATCTCTTCCAGCTTCGTATTCAACCACTAGTTGCGAGCCTGGTGGCCGTGTGCGACGGCAGGAGGCTGGGATCAACAGCAAAATCAATTACCTGTGGATGCAACTTAAGTGGGTGCGCGCTGCGCCGGCCACCGACACCAATTATGCGCGATAAAGTTTCAATAAACCGATTTTCATTTCCATCGTGCGGTCCTGGTCACCGTGAGACTCTCCAATCGAGTTCCACTGACTTTCTTTCCATCCCCTTTTAATCGATCTTCAACCGCCCCCTCCGGTATAATTGAGACGAAATGAGATTCTCCCTTTTTGTTTTCCTTTCGCGGCGGTGGATTGTTGCATACCAAATGTCATGACATCAAAGTTCAATTGTACTTATTTAGAAAGCCTTGCAACTTAAAGATATCAAAAATTTGTCAGCAAAAACTTTGATGTTCGCATTCCCTTTTTGAGGCAGCGTTTTTACGAGGGTTGAAGCATTAGCCGTCTCTGTTTTTGGAAGCAATTGGGTCCTCCGCGTGTCCGTTAAGATATTTCGCAACGATTAAGAGACACGAGCGAATAGCGTGTCGTTGGCGATTCGTATCAGCAACGTTGGATACACGTCGGGCCTAATTTCATCCCGGCAGCGTGCAATCTCCCGGTGGCGTCCCACCAGGAGGCCGAAATCGGGACCTAAATCGGATCGGACCGTGGCTCGTAAATTATTCGGCACACGCATACGTCTACGTCGATTTCACCCTGCCTCCGTGACACGAACGGACCAAAACGAAACGTATTAAGCCCCGTTCATTTGGCCCCGTCTACCTTTGTGCGAAGAACGCCGGGGTTCTAAGGGTGCGACACCCTCGACCCTCCCTTCACCGTACGAAATGTTCGAATCGAATCGTTCGGATTGTTTGGATGTTCAAATAATTTCTGGGATATTAAGAATTTAACAAAATTGATGGTCGACATCGAAGGGGAGGGTTTTGGAATATATAATTTTCACAATTAAAAACCACCCCCGATATTATGCCAACGTAACACTACGATAGTTTCAAAAATATAATCGAAATACCCAAAGTTTCACCCTCGCACCCTCTCACCGTCCAAACAAATGTTTGAAACGCTGCCATCCATTTATCCGCTCGAAACGCAAACAAAAAGGAAAATAGGAAAGCCTCGGCGTCCATTTTTCTTCCGAATCTGCCATGATCCGAGCTTAAGGGTAAACAGCCAACCCGAACCGCGTGGTCGTTTGGAAAAAAAATAAGAAAATAATTGGAAACACCCTTCGCGGCCGATGTTCGAACGATAAACGTAACCGCGTGTAATGAATAACGATTTCTCATAATCATTATTCCAACGTGACGCAAATACGACGGTAATAATAAGTATCGTAACGTGGCACGTTGTCGGCCATCGGCACCCTCGCCCGACCCCCACACCCCCTCTCCGGGGTCCCTCTCATTTGCTCGGTCGTTATCAGGGTGTCACGCGAATCCTGCCAACGAAAACGGAGATCTTGGCCCACGTAACGGGGAGGGAGAGAAGGGGAGGGGACCTTTATGGAACGCCGCATGCAACATTAATGTATTCTTACGGCGTTTCGTATTATGTTGGTATTTGCGGTGACCACTCGCTTTAATCGTCGATGTTGTTTCGTAATCCCTCATAGAATTTCTAATATTTATAGTCACAAATAAATGTCCAAATAATACGAGAAAATGACATAATTTAGTAACCTTATGGTTTCAAGTATTTCATTTTTAATGTTAAATTGATTTTCAACGCAGTTGTGCCGTTTCATTTCCCTGGCAGGGAAAACAATGAACTAACGAAACATTTATTAGGGACTTTATAATAATCATAATTGATACATCTCGCGGAAAACAAGTTCATTTCGTCGGGGAAGGGAAAAGCTTGCCGGCGGGGGTGGATACGAAACGTTCCTCATTAAATTTCCTTAATTACCTCTTCCGTTCCTGGAACGGCCGTTTAATTGAATTTTCGATAAAACTTAGCTTCTTCAACGGGGGTGGTCGGGCGAGAGGGTGGCAGGTTGAAATATCACTTCACGATGTCCAAGAAATGAACTGAAGACAATTCTTCTTCGCGCACCCCCTACAATAGGGGTGCTCCTCTTCTTCGATATAAAAGTGAGGATTTATTTTTTAATCTAACGCTCGAATTTGTTGGTATAGTTGCAGTATTAAACATCTGCTGTGTTAATTATTTAATGAAATTATCAACGTGATAAGTAACGATATTTTAATTACAGAAACAGATACAACAAAATATAGTAAGGATTTTTGTGTTATTTAATTAATAAAATAATTACCGTAAAACAAGGATCAAAATTTCAAAATACCATCCTTGAAAGGGAGAAAAAGAAAAGCAGTCTCCAGGAAGTCCGTCCTCGAGCTGCTCTAAAAAAAAAAAGCCACCCCGTCCCTCGAAGCCGCACTCGTTTTAATAAAATCTCCTTTCTGCAGGGTGCATTTGATTAAAACAAACCGAAGGAGGAGGAGGAAAAAGGACGAGGATCGGAAGGGGACGGGAGATAGAGAAACGGTTGGAATGGCAGACGAAGAAGAGAAAAATCCTCTCTTCAGGGTGACACGGTAAGCTTACTTAGCCCCACTCGTGCAACCCTCTCACCCCCCCAGCCCTCAATCGAGGGGGTGCCATGGAAAACAACCACATGCCATTTTTCGCACCATCAATACGTAATAAAATTAATTTTTCAGCCAACATTTCTTACCCCAAATTAATCAAATTTATAAAATGACGTGTGATTGGTTTACAAGGTAAATTCTCTCATGAGGGAAAATGTGACGTCATAATACTTTGCCATAAGAAATTTAAAACAGTCCTAAGTTTGTTTTTAATAAAATTAAAAATACAAACACTATATTTTAAGTTTGTCTATGGACTACTCCATTAACTTCCCTGGTCTAATAACATTGACGAAGCAAAACCCAGAAATCAGTTCGAAAATGATAAGAGGGTAAGGGGTGAGTTTGCAAAACGGAAGACGGAAACAGGAAATAGAGGAATGCGGCACCCTCTTATCTTGATAGCTGAGAAATGGTCTTTTCAGCCGGACTCGAGCCGATCCTCTCGCAATTTCATCCTCTTCCAATCTCCTGGCGTGCATCGTAGAGGGTGCAGGCGAAGGGTGGCACGTAGGGGGTGGACATATTCGACGAATGTCGTGTACAGTGAAAATATCGGCACGGCGATGGAATTTACTGCTTCGTTCTGGAATTTCGTGTACCCTTTGCAAGCTCCTCTTTTTCCCTCTCCTTCCCCTACGTCTCTCCTCTCTTTTGCACCCCCCGTGGCGTGCACCTTTTTTAACCCCCGAATAAAAAAGTACAGTAAATTGTAATTTTGAAAGAATATATATTGTTAATGGTTGTCAAAGAATTCAAGGGTTAATTTTGTATCGCTTACACAAATTCGGTATGTTATCTCGAAATGTCTTTGAAATGAAAATCTGACGAAGTGGAGATTCGAGTGCAGCAAAGGGGCGAGGGTATACCCAAGGAGATCTAATCGAGAAAGGAGAGGGTGCTCGTGTTGCACCCTGGTGCAAGTTCCAGAGTGAATCATGCCGCGATACAATCGAGCCACAGCTCCTCGTGCATCCCACGAACAAGCTGGTTGCAGTACACGCTCGTCGATGAACGTCGACGCGAATCCATTTGTATCCTCTTTATATCAAGATGCAATCTGACGATTGGTAAAACGACCGTGCGATTTAGTCGAGTGTTCTTAAGGCCTTGCCAGAGTATTCTTTACTGCTTTTGGTCGCGATTACCGTTCGAATTTTTGCGAAATAGATCCGGGCTGGAACGATTTAAAAATCATTTAAATTGTACATTTCCAAATATAATATTCCCAAATACAGTATTCCCAAGTGTAATACTTTCAAATATAAAATATAGCCGAGTATACAAACCTCCAACATTATGATAACACAAAATTTATAATACACATGACTGGTCGATCCAAAGGTACAAGAACGCAAGACACCGTAAAACGGAAGGAAACCGCTGGCAAGGATGATAGAACAACATCTCCAGTGCCTCTAAAACAATATATATCGTCAGATCGCAGTGCCTGGATAAATTATCCCCTATACGATACGGTGCTCGAACACCATGGAAACGCAAACCCTTTGCAAACTGTATCCCTTTCTCTCTCTCTCCCTCTCTCTCTCTCTCCCCCTATGTCAATATACTAATCGAGGTGGTTTACCTGCCGTTGCCGAGTAACCAGTCTAAATATTAGCTTCCATAAAAGAATAACAATCGACATCGATCAATCCTTAACGAAGTTTTACCAATTTTAAATTGATAGAAAAGTGTTGATTTAATTATTGGGTTGAATTAAGTGGTATAATTAATAGCGTGAGATTGTAGTCTTCAAAGATAGCACTGGATGACGTACATAAGACAAATGGCACAGAAACCAATATGACTGTAATCTCTCCATACGTTGGCTGGATATCCGGATGGCATTCGGTGAATACGCAGATTCCGCGATATCCTTCCATTATCCTGAAACTGGTGTATGATACATCAGCTTACAGGCCTTTCACGATCAGAGTCTCTCGATTCGACGATTTAGTTATCGATTCCTTTCTACATCGCCATGGAATCTCTTCGTTGCCGAACAAATGATTGAACGTACGTCACATCTGTGAATCTAGAAATTTATCAAAGAGATTGGATAATGCAAACATGATATATCAAGTTGGCAACTATATCTGTAACTTAAACTTTCTTCAGAAGTATTTAATAAAAATCGACAGGAACTTTGTAATTTTTCAGAATTCTTATAGTAATATAATTTATTATTCATAACTGTTTCCACGATAATACTATTGACTTTTTAAGGGTAATTCTGTTTGTTTTATATAAAATTTAACGACGGTAACGGGTTTTATGGTGTAAGGAACGTTCCACAGGGGAATGAGAGATTCGGTGATCAGACAAGTGGATCGAGCGCCACCGTAGCAGCGAGAAGTAGAATAAGGAGGCGTGTGGTCAGACAAGTAGAATAGGCGCTTATACACAACTACGCCAAAGACTTAACTACTTAACTCCTTCTGTATTTCCAATTGTTTAATAGTAACTTTCGAATTTCCAAATTTTCCTATACTAATTCTAGAATTTCCAAACCTCCCAATACTAATTTTTAAATTTCCAAAATTCCCAGTTTTCCAATACCAATTTTCGAACCATAGACCTTTCAAACACCAGAATACCAGAATCTGACAACAGACTCCCCTTCTTGTTCTCTTCCTGTAATCGATCAGCCCGCTAAAGGGTTTAAAAGATCGATTCCAGGAGAACACCTCGTACGCACTTTTGTCATATTACGGGAACAAGAGAAACATCACGTTGCACGACTTCTATTTTCGTTGCAATTTTCAGCGCGCAGATTAAATCACGTAAAGTAGAATCGGGTATCCACGTAAAGGTGCGCTCAAAACGTGCCTCGATTTCCAAGGAGTCTATTCACCGGAATTCTCGATGGAATGCACGGCGTACTACTTCGAACCGTCTGGAAAATTATTGGCCGTTTCTCTACTTACATAAGCAATTTCGTCGGATCCAGCGTCCTCGGAGTCGCGCAGCTCCCAGGATCCAACGAAAAGACGGGCAAGTTCGCCCCGATTCGTAGATAACAACGGTTCGACAAACGATCGAGAATTTCGCGATCGTGACTATCTGGTAACGCGTATTTCATTCTCAAAGTAATCCACGAATAATCCTTTGATTTATGAAGACCTACGTTACGTTGCTGCTCGTGATCACCTCGTAAGCCAGTGAATCAGTCGGCTCGGTTTAATCGATCGACAGTTTTTACTATGACGTTCCACCCTCCTCGAATTTGTTGCTTGGCGTGACAATTTTTAAATAATTTCAACCCTATAAAATTATTATTTCTATTAGTCAAGATTACTGCATTACCCTTCGTTCAATAATTCAACACTTTACATCAATTTACAAATATTTTTAAATATTCAATTTATCTGCCACTGAATTTAATTATGAATTCATGAATTAAATCATTTTAAATTTATCTTTAATCAATTACTCTTAGAGCGTACCCCTCAGGATTCGTAAAACTGTCATTGTCAGCGTTACAATTGTACTTCGTATATTTATAATCCACAATGAAACGTGTTTTGTACGGAGTAATTGCGAGATCGATTATATTTCTCTTTCTTCGAGTCTCTCCGCTATTCTCGTCTGTTGTGCAGCCGAGCAGAAGGGATTCGCAGGGTGTCGGAGGGGTGAGAATTCTTCTTTCATTACTCGTGAAACTTAAGAATAAATAATAAGATAACTTTGCCCGATCGAGAACTGGCTTGTGTCAATTAACACCGGGACCAAAGTTCAATGCCCCCTTAAATTAAAAATGAAACAAATAAAGGACGAATAACCCTTTAATTTGATAAAATTCTCCTTTCACCCCGACAAGAAGGTTCCCATAAATTCTCTAATTAAAAATAAGAAGCGAGTGGTTCGAACCCCTTTAACCTCCCTCCATCTCACCCCATGTAACTTCAATTGGGTCAAAGAGGACGAGGTGGAAATATCGCGAACCAAGCAGAAGCGTTGGATTTCCAGGATTAATTTCAACCCCGTAATCCAAGAAAATTCCCATAGAACAGATAAGTCCGTATCGGAGGAAGTTCCATTTTGGCAACGCGCTCGAAGGCGAGAAAATCGAAGTGCGTTGGCTCGAAGGATCGGATGCAAGGACGAAGGGTCGTATCCCCGTCCTATTTTAATCGGTCCTCGGCCTTGGAGAGGACGTATTTGCGTAGCTGGTCCGCGTCATCCCGGTCCCGGGATGCCGGTACACCCGACTACACTCCGTGGCCCGAAGGTTGCCGAGCAACCGGTGAATATGCGCAATTACCGTAGGACCGGGCGAGAACGAGCGAACGTACGGACGGCGAAGTGGGAGTTGCCGAGGAGATTGTAAAATAGAATGTATCCCGCAATTACCCGGCCATCTAACGGGATCGAACCTTAAGAGCCACGATTACCATCGTGGACCCCGAAGAACCCATTCCGGGGATGAAGATGCCCCTGGACGACGCCTTGTCCCTCCCGATCTACGACCAAAGGACAACGACGGAACATCGAAATTAACTTCTTAATTAAATAATTAATGGAAGAAAAGATAAAATATACCGTGGATATTGCTAGTATCAGACTAATAGTGCAAATTTGAAAGTAAATAGACAGAAGCCCTGATAATCGGAATTAAAGTGCGTCTGACCACACACGTCTGTTTCCACTGTGCCAGTCAACGTGTTACTCATCTGCTACGTAACGGCAAAACATGAGATATATTAAAAGTATTAAATTAAGGGCTGCAACGTATACCATAAAAGCTTTCCATTATAGGATGTTGGAATAAAGAATGAAATTTTCCGCGCCAGTTTCAATTTCATGCACACGGTACAATGCCGTGTTTAGGGTTCTTCCCTTTATTTCTCTTTTTTTTTGTTAAAAGCATGATACAACATACGCGATATTATCATGTAAAGTTTCAATTTAAAAAATTTCTGCAATATGCAAAGTTGTACAACAATTAGCCGAAATGGAACGTTGGCTGTGAAAGAACTCTTTGAAACGGCGGCAAACAAAAGCGTCCAGAAAAATGTAGCCGAAAGGTGGCCGGCATCAAAGAGCGCAATATTTAAATAACCCATCGTACATTGGGGAAAAAAAAAGAGGATATTATAAATATTCAAAGATCGGATCAAACGTTACAGGAATTACAAGAGGGCAGGGAGGGGGGGCCTGCGATTTCTGGCAGTGTTTTGTTAATTTCGGCGAAAACGTTATCGGCGCAGGAAGGTTTTCATGGCAACGCGAACGGATAACAATCGCGAATGGAAATTCAGGCCGCGTTTAATTAAAGATCGAACGTTAACACGATTCGCTAATTAGACTTCCTTTAATCCTCGGGGCTTACGTCGAATTCGGTCCAGCGTTTTAATTGTCTCGTTGTGTCGGTCAGAACGTTTCCGGCCAACCTCGAAGCAGCCTCGATAAATATTAACAAAACTGATTTTATATCGATAAGCTGGCTAAATCAGGATATATCCGTTGTTCCAACAGTGTCCTTTGCAACCAATCACGAAACCTTCTTCGATCGTCCTGGGATAATTAATTATTGAATGTAGCAGAATATTAAAAATGTTATATAATAATAAATCACGTGCCACTAGTTTCCTAACCCTTTAATTCACTAACAAACTCCACTTGTTAAAGACACGAATACCTAAGTATCAAATTTGATACTTTAATTAACCAATTTGTATCGTTACCATAGTATCGGTAACACCGTTCCATTTTCACCAAAATTACACCCCTCTTTCGTTAATTATTCCCGTATCAGCGAACGCATTGATTTTATAAATTCTCTTGGAAAGTGCTCGTCCCGGGTCCTCGAGGAGAAGGCAAACGTCGTTAGTCTGAAATAGACGAGAAAAAAGAAAAGGAATTAGAAAAAACGGAAGCAACCACCGAAGGATTTCGCGTATTCCCCGACATCGTTAAACCTACGCCAACAAGGGCAAAAGGAGAGGAGGGGGGAGGGAGAAAGAAGAAAAAAACGGTTGTACACCCTTCAGGACGTCCCCCCGTCGATCCAAGGAAAAACGCGAGGGATAAACAGAGAGGTGGGCGAAGAGGAGAGAAAAAAAGAGAACGGGACGGAGAAAAGGGGTGGCTGAATGGGGGAGAAAAGTGAACGATGCGCTATCGCGAACGACGCAGACGATACGAGCGGTTAGACGACGTCCGAGAATAAGCGTCGAGATTATAAGGTACGCATACAAAAGCGTCGTCGGGGAACAGCCAGGCCCCGAGTCGTATCTCGCTTCTACGCGGGAACACGTGGACAGAGAGGGGACGAGACGAGACGCGGGGCACGGACAAGGATGCGTCGCCTGTTGGATGAGAGATGAAAAAGGCTGCGGAACAGAGACCGGGGGAGGGAGGGTTAAATTGAAGGCGAAAAGGGAGAAGCTTTTCCGTGGGAGGATGGACAGGAACGAGGCGAAGAAAAATCCAAGGATAGAGAGAGTCGGATGATTTGCGATGGAAAAAGAGAAGGAAAAAAGGAAATGAAAGAAAGAGAGACGAGGAGCAAGCCGAACGATGCGCTATCGCAAAACCCTGCCAGCGAACGCGGCACGACGCCGGGGTCGGCGCTATCGATTGGCGTCGGCGTTTCCTCGACGTCGCTATTTGCCCGCCGCCGACGTTACCTTTCTCTCTCCTTCTTATACCTCTGTCCCTCTTCGATCCACCCTCTCATCCAGCTCGATCCTCTCTCTCTCTCTCTCTCTCTCTCTTCATCCCTACGTTCTCACCTCCGCCACACACTCGACCATCCCTCTCCGTCTCTATTTACTCGGAACTTTCTCTCACCCTACCTCGTTACCCCCTGCGACTTCCTGTCTCTGTCTGCATCGTACCAAGTCCCGTTATTCCCCTCCAGAAAGCTCTCTCGACCACCCTTCTCGCCCTCTCTTTATCCGTACGACCGATAGCGCTCCTCCCGTACCCGTACACAGCCGTGCCTCGTTGCTCTCGCTCGGGGGGTGCCATCCCTCTCTCCGCTTTTCCATCCGACGCGGTAACAGGTGTTGCTCCGGCCCCGAACTCCTACAAAATCGATGGCCAACAGCCACATCGGCGTCGCGGCTAGGGGTTGCGTTCCACCCTCCCCGTCCGCCGGTTTTCACCCTCTCTCGCTCAGCTTCCTCGTTCCTACGCTCGTTTCGATCAGGAAAGGGAAGCGGCGGGCAGAGAGAGCTCCGTGTGGCCGTGGTGTCGGGGTGGAGGTGGAACGCGGAGCAAAAGCGAAACGGAGAGAGACGTTGGGCGGCGCGCGACGGAGACGGCGAGACGAGCTGACCGGAGGGCGAAGAACGACGGAACGGGCGGTCGAACGGCGGTGAGTGTATGCAGAGAGGGTGGACGAGGAGGAAAATAGAGAGATAGAGAGAGAGAGAGAGAGGGTAACAGCAGAGCCAGGGCAGACCGGGAGGGAAAGGAGAAGGAAGCTGCACGAAACGAGGAGTAAAGGACGCAGGCGCCCAGGACGCGAGGCGACGCTGCTCGACGACGCTGCATTGGCAGTTGCACCCCAGCCACACCCGGTACGAGCCATGTAGTCGGGCTACCCTCCACCGCGATACACGGCGGACAATTGTTGCTTCTGCGCCCACAGGTGGTACATCTTCGTCTTCGATTTTCGTGCTCGTAGACGCGGTCCGCGGCCTTCGTCGTCCGGCGTTTACCGAACCCCGTGGATGTGCCTCGACAACCCCGGCTGAACCCGCTCTCGAACACGCGCACACACGCGCGGGCCTCGTAACCGCTCGTCCACGTCGTGCCAATTGAATCGTCCTCGTCGACTTGCGTGGCTCGGAATCGTCGTGGTCGTCGTGGTTACGCTTTCGTGGTACAACGGTGCGCGTCGATACGGCCGCAGCTTCGTCTCCGACCCTCTCGCGACGAGCTTTCTCTCCGCGTCGACCTCCGGTCCTCGAGTCTCGCACCGCGTCGGAATCCGATGCCCGCGGCTTGTGACGTGGCCGAGCATGGCACTACGCGCATCTGAAACCAGGAGATAGAGAGTGAACCGAAGCGGAGAAAAGACAGTACGTGTGTGCGGCCCGTCGACCCCGAAAAGCTTGGACGATCTGCTGGGAGGACAGGCCGCGCGAGGGCAGAGTTGTAGCGTTCGCGCGGTGCTACGCTGCGAGAGATACGAGAGAGGAGAGAGAGAAAAAAAATACGAGAAGAGGGTGAACAGATCGAGCAATCCGTGTCGGGAGGGGGAGGGGTGGTTCGCGGCAGTGTCGCCGGTGCAAGACGCTGACGGGGAGAGGGGACCACTTACCAGAGGGAGTTATCGACTACACACGTAAGGCGACAGCGCACACGTACGGATACACAAACATCGCGGACCTGTTGTCCAACTTGTTGCTCGTCCCTGCAAAAGGCACACCCGCCTGCCTCGACGACGCACCACTGATTTTCGAAAAAGCAGCTCGTCTAGAAACAGCAAGCTCGCGCAGAACAGCCGAGAAACCCAGCGGACCCTGCCACGCTTCGCCGTTCAGCCGCCACCGTTTCCCTCGTCGGGGTGCCTGATAAATCAACCCTGGCCACGATCAATCCGAGCTGCAGGTCGACTCTCTGCGCCCAGCGTCGAGATCAACAGGCGACGAACGAAGCTTTCTTTCGGAATCGAAGGGACGAGGAACCGTGTTAAGGCTCAACAAGTGTTTGGTTAATTTTCCATCGACCAGGCCCGTGTCGCAGTAGGCCTGAATCGATCAGAGGGTAGCATCGGTTCGAGCGAACGAGCGGACGATAGGTGTGGGCGATAACGAGACGGATAGGCGGCGTTCTGGCCACCGTTTGCCGGGGGATTCACCGCGATCGCCGAGATGAGGGTATCGTCGCGAGTACGGACACGCCCGAGCACCGCGAAGAGTGTTGCCGGCGGAGTGGAACGCTGCTCGGACCAGCCGGGCGAGTAGGCGAAGGAACGATGCGCTCGTGAACGATCGAACAGCTCGTGACGCGAACAACGCGAAAGGATTATCCTAGAAATATTATTATAGATCCCGTTGCGATGCGCGAGGAGGAACGCTCGACAGGCGGAGGCGACCGGAAGCGGAAAACAGGGCCGAAGTAGATCGACGGGATCGATATCGATTTTAAAAAACAAAGCGTGCGCTCTCGCACCATGTAATCTTCCAGCCGTGAATACAACGAAAGCAATACTACAAACAAGGTAAAGCAACAAAAGAAGAAACGAAGAAGAAGAAGAAGAAGAAAATAAAAGAAGCAAGGCAAACGGCACCGTTCGCGCCGTACAACTCGGAGAGTCCCTTTGTACCCCGTTGCACATCCTCGGTTCAGAAAAAAAGTTTCGACAGGACTTTTCAAACACCGGGTGTCCAGGACCTCGAGTTAGGACTGACTCGCTTCGCCGAAAGATATTTTAATATAAAACGTATACACTGTATCTATAGATATATATACACACACGCGTTTACGTACATATTGTATATATACATGTATATATATACATACGTACACAAGATACACGTGTGTATGAGGAAGTAAAAATAGACGTAGATACGGAGCTGTTTTTAAGCGATCGTGCAACGACATCTAGAATTAAAATACCGCCCCCTCAATCGCGCCGCGATAACCTCGGATCGGAATCGACGTTTCCGGTAGAGCCGCTCCGCGGAAGTGCCGCACGATATCGATGCGACGTCAGCACCGTTGAAACGAGGCTCGCTCGACTCGGGAATCGAGGCTGACTCGCCGCTCGGAGACGCGACAGGACCAAACAGGAGCACGGATCACACTTTTGGTTGAGAAGAGCGCGAGACTCGTCCTGGCCAGGAGCCGCGGGGATGCGGTAACCAACGCGGAACGACTACATCGATTGAACGCGCATCGATCGGTGAATCGAATCGCGTCCCGCGTTCCTGGTGGCCTCCGCGGAGACCACCAGGACGACATTTTGCATCGACCAAACGACGATCGCCCGCCGGCCACGTGCGTCTAACCGGTGTCCCCGAAACGCGCAACCGATCCTCCTTCCTCTTCGTTGAAGCGGGCGACGGCGATCGACGAAGAGGGCCCCGATAGATCGATGCGCCGCAGAAGAGACGCGCGTTGAAGCATTTCCTGTGTATCCTCGGTGAAGTAACACGAAGAGCCAAGATGCCGCGCTGTTACATGGTGAAGAAGGCCCTGTGCAACAAGTACATAAGCAGCGTTGCCAGAGGATTCGAGAGCTGGGGTCGTGGAAGGAGCACGCCATCGCCAACCACCATGCAGATACCAGTCTCGCCCATAGAAGGGAGTGTTGCACCCCCTGTTGCTCAAGGTACGACCAACCGCTACCGATTATGACCCCTGCAACGATAATTAAACGGTGTACTCTTACGCTCGATGGCCGATGAGCTCGTTACACAGGCGTCCCTCGTTTAACACGATGCAGGGTTGAATAAAATTATATTATTTTCTAAATCTGTCATCTAGGTTTCGTGTTATAAGGGATGTTCCTAAGTTCTTAGGTTTTATTAATCCTAAGTCGTGGACGTCTCCGGCGCGTAAAAGCCTCGAAGGAGATCGAGCCATTAGTCATCACGGCCAAAGAATAATGATCAATATTTTAGCCGCAGCAATTACGTTCAATTAATGCGAATGTTGCTATTTGTTCCAAATGTCCGTGGTATTGATTCACCCTCTAGCCATATATCGTCCGTCCCGTGTCGGCGCGCTGCAGGAGCGAGCGTTTCGTCGCAGCAAAGAAAAACCTACGAAAAACCGTTCGCTCTGTTGCCTGAAATATTTCACGAATATCGAACCCACCCGACCAATGAGCTAACGAATGTTTGTCGAAAATTCAAATTGAACAATGAAATTCCATATCGAAAGAGCGAGTCTTAAAGGAGCAATTTCCATGATTAAAATATTCTATTCAATATACCAAAGGAAGTAAATTTGGAATATTTTCGAAAATACAAAGCTTGAAAATAACTGGAGCCTTCGGTCGGGACGATCGAGTTAAAGAGGGTGGCGCGTTAAACCGAGTAAAAACGCGAATAGTCGCGATACGCGGCCGAGACGGCAATTTCTGGCCGGCTACGTAACAATTCGCGGTAAACGTGTTACTTCGCCGCGGCTTTGCCGCATTAATTGTCTGAATTGTCGTTGCCGGGTGGCGGCGTTTTCAAGCGACGTCCCCGTTTCGCAAGGGCTCGGGTTTATGCCTCGTGTTCGTAATCGAGTGAATGAGAAAGTGTCATGCGAAACTTGCGCCGGAGACGTTAATGGAGCTACAAAGACCGCACTTAAGACTCGTTACAATGCCTGCACACGTTTGCCGCGCCGTCAGGTAAACCAGGCCAATCGAACCAGAATAACAGATAATACACGTCGGGGAAATTACATGGCACTCGATCAGCGAAAAATCAAAATTCTTCTACGATAAATCACAAAGTTAAATATAATACGTGTTTTCTACAGTTTCAAAGTAACTTTGTCAAAATTACTTAAGAATTCAATTAAAAACGAAACAATTTGCTTTGGCGGTTTGTAATTATAAGATCGTGAGACAAATGACGAACAAACGTGTAAGAGAAGTCGCGATATCACCGGGGAGCCGAAAGAAAGCATTCTCCTCGAAGAAACGGTGAACGAAATGAAGTGTCGGACAAAAAGCAACGCAACAACCCGGGTGTGCTTCGAAAAAGACTAGAAGAGGCGGTTCTCGCGCGAAAACGTCGGTTGCTTGAACGAAACGCGCAGTTTCATAACCGAGTTATCGTGAAATTTTATATCCGCTCGCTCGTACACTTTCCTTAGCCATCCACTCATCCCCTTTGACCTCGTTTCCAACATGCTTGCCGTCATAATCCCCCGCGCCCCATCCGCGCCGTCGTCCCCGCCGCCAGCTTCGACACCGTTCGAACCAACGGCTCGTCTACAACGGAGAAGCGGCTACTCGCTCGTTAAATCTCGATTAAAAAGTCAAATTAAGAAAATCGAGTTACACGCTACTCGTCAGGTGTCTCGTTAATATCGCATTGTCGCGAACGACGGAGGGAAAGAAGAAGAAAGAAAAAAGAAGGAACAGGGGCGGACGATCCTTTCTCGCCCCCCTTCTTTCTATTACGTTTCCTCTCGTTTCTTTCGCGAAGAAATAAAAACGGTCGCGCCGGTAGCCCGTCTCGAAGTAAAGTTTTCCAGCTACAAACGAAATTCCAGTCGCCCGGGTTTATTGAATCTCGCGAACGAGGGATTCTTCTCGTTTTCCTCCGTGAACTCGCTCTTTTCCAGCTTAATTGCTGCTCCCGAAGCGGCAAGATTGATCGATGCTCCTTGCTGTTTCCAACGGCGCCTCGGATTCCACGCACGGACTGGTTCCTTTCCTACGAACGGACGTGCGAGTTAAGATTTTAAAGGGGAATTCATTGTGTGCCGCAGAGTACCTGAGCACGCAATCACAGGACACGAGAGCGACGACAGGGACGAAGACACCCGAGCAAGACGTCTCCAGGGAGAGGCTAAACGAGCCCAACAATGTCAACGCGACGTCGTCGTCGAGCTCGATCGGCAACGCGATCGTGGCCGGGACAGAGGCTCCGGCAACGGCGCGGACGGAGACGACGACGGTGATCACCTACACCACGGGCTCGTCCACGACGGTTGTCCCATCGACGACGGAGTACATCGGCTCCAGCAGGGAGAGCACGACGATGACGACGTCCACGATACCGTTCACGACTCCCAGATCACCGTCCAGACCAGTTACGGAGCAGCAGATGAGCGTGCTTCATCATCTGCCACCGGGAGAGCCGTCACCTCCTTCGAGCACCGCCACGCCGTACCACCTGGAAGAAAGCACGAATCAGTCGACGTCCGATTCGAGGATAGCGTCCGATTGCAACGTGGTGGTCACCAATTACGTGTCTTCGATGTTCAAGGATCGTTCTGCGGCCGAGACGGAAGCCGCCCACGATTTATTGGAGCTGTCCAGATCTCTGCCACCTCTGCCGCCACCAAGCGTCGCCATCGGGCCTCAAAGCGTCATAGAGTCTCCTGCAACCGACATCCAAGAGATGACCGTGTATCAACCGGACCAACCGATCTACCAAGTGAACACCATCGACCTAGCCAGTTCCACGGTATACACTCACCATCAGCCGCAACCGGCCACCGCAAGCATCATCTACGAGCCCAGCGCGACGATCGTCCAGCAAACGGGCAGCGTGTTCATCCCTCTGTCGCCGGTGCAGGAGATCCTGCTGACCTACAGCACACCGTCCATCCCGTGCACGCCGATCGTTGCCCAGCAACCGCCGCAACCGCCACCGCTGCAGCAACATCAGCTTCAGCAACACCAGCCCATCGAGACTGCGCCACCCTTGACGCCCCCTACCTCCGAGTGCAGCAGCGACATCGAGAACAACAATCCAAACTCGCAGCCCAGCCAGAAGGACAAGGAGGTGCAGACCGTGATCGAGCAGACGGAGGTGAAACCGGCCAGCTACACGTACGACACCCTATTGGTGGCCGATGGAAGGTCGAAGAATAAGAAGATCGCGCCCAGCCAGAAGAACCAGGAGGCAGAGCCAATCGAGGCGCCGGAGACCTCGAAGATCGGACGATACGTCTGCTGCGAGTGCGGTATGTGTTTCAGTGCGCTCCTGGATCGTGAAATTCCATTTTTTATTTGCGTTAAAAATTTTAAGAGTTGAGTGGTACCTGAGGGCTTTATTGTTTGCACCTTTCGACAGATGGCGCGGTAAGATTTAGGATTCTCAAAACTTTTATAAAATTATTATTTGTGGAGTTTTGCGTAATTGTCAATCTTGGAATTTAGTCTATAGTATATGTATCTCCCTTATAAGAGTAACTCACATCGAAAATTGCCCCTTTCCAGGCAAACAATACGCGACATCGTCAAACCTGTCCCGGCACAAACAGACGCACCGCAGCATCGATTCGCAGTCGGCGAAGAAGTGCATCCACTGTGGCAAGGCGTACGTGAGCATGCCAGCCCTTGCGATGCACGTGTTGACGCACAAACTGACGCACAGTTGCGGCGTGTGCGGCAAGATGTTCTCCAGGCCCTGGTTGCTTCAGGGTCATCTGAGAAGTCACACAGGGGAGAAGCCTTACGGTTGCGCCCACTGCGGCAAGGCGTTCGCCGATCGCTCGAATCTTCGCGCCCACATGCAGACCCACTCGGCGGACAAGAACTACGAGTGCCACAAGTGTCACAAGTCGTTCGCGCTCAAGTCCTACCTGAACAAACACCTGGAATCAGCCTGCCAGAGGGAGAACGACGACAGCAGCAACGACGTAGACACGCCGCAGTAACCATGCCTGTTTTCCGCGAACATTCGCCGGCGATGCGGTCGTTGATCGTCGTCGGGTGAGTTGGTGAAACCTGCAATGCATATTTTAATTTGTTAAGAGGGTAACTTCGAAATAGTAATTTTGTGGAAGACAATTTGCTTATAAAAAAACTTAGCAAAATATATTGAAACTCTAATTATTAAAGGTACGAGAAGTTAATTTTGTAATTTTCAAAACTTTAAAGCTTCAAATGAGACGCGTTAAAATGAAACGATACAGAAGAATCGAAAAATAAAATGCTGAACACTTCTGTTTCAGATGGTATTGCACGAAGGAACAGCGAAATATTCCTCGACAATGCGAAATCGTGGCGCGTCGACGACGATGGGTCAATTCAGGCTGGGATTCGATAACTTCGACGATCGACGGTGAATTCCTTCGCTCGGCTTCCTCCCTCAACTTCCTCGAAAACTCTTGGAAACGTTCGGTGAATCAAAGTTTCGTACGGAAAAGGAACATCCACGAAGCGAGACAAACAGTCGAGCGTCATCGTTGACGCCACAGGTGACCGAACAGATCGATCGGACATCGAATCTTCAATCTGGGTAAGCGAACGATCCACGAACGCGTAACGACGCCCCATCGAATCCACGACCAAGCTAATTAAACAGAAGAAACAACCGCGTTTCGGCTTCCTTCGAACAACACGAGATGGTCTCGAACTCGATGGTTCGCGATGAATCGATGCGAGAACACGGTAGAAATTTTTCATTCTTCGTTTCAGAAATGTTCAGAATGAATTTCAACCCCTTGAATATCGATACAGACTCGTACTAAAAGGTTGAGAATTATTTCGTACCTTATATTATTAACGCAATAATTATAATAGTTATACTTATTTTAGTAAGTTGCTGTTAAACCCATTTGATTGTTGAACCCCCTTCTTTAATTTATGAATCACAAAATTAATAATTATGGCACAGCACTGGACCAAATAACATTCTTAACTTCCTTATTCCTTATAAAACAATATTGCCATATATTCTACGATATAATTGTCATTCTGATGATAATTGAAATGTTGAGTAGACAGTCAGAGGGGTTAACAGCGACGTTTCAAGGGATTGAAATTCGCAGACGAAGAAAGCGTTCGAAACATACATACAGGGATACTGTGTTTAAGGCTTAAAAGGAAACACGAGTTTTCTTCGGATCGATCGGCGCTCGCGATGCGATTCAAACGGCATTCCTCTTGTCCCTCCACACTCGACGGGACTCCGTTCCTGGTAATCGATATTCGAAACTCGAGGGATGCGAAACGGCACTCGTGTTCGTCTCTCCGATGCCTCGCGAGGCTTCCCCCTTTCTTTCTTCTTCTTCTTCGTCCTCCTCCTTTCTTTCTTTTTTACACGAACACACGGCTACAACCGAACAACAAACCGAATCGATGCAATACTATTGAGGGACCATCAATTTGCGAGTAAAATTCATTTCGAAACGACAACCGAGTCGGCGGATCAAAAGAGCTTTTACGAGGACGGACGCGAACGACTTCGGGGTTTCACAAAGCTTTTATCGTTTACCGACCTTATCCACTTCGAACTTTCGACCAAGTTCGGCCACGATTCTCCCTTTTATCTTGTCTCGCTGATTTTATGGCAGCTACGGAATTCGTCCGATTTGCCTGGAACAACGAACAACATTTTGTAGCCCGTTGGACGCTCGTTGATTGCTTTCCGGCCGTTTAACGATAAACGTCGTTTCAACAATTCACTCTGTCGATAAGTAGTTCAAGTAAAAGAATCTTCTTACAGTTCATAGATTCATACATTTGTAACACTTTGATGGCCCTTTGATTGGAATCTCTATCATCAACTGGTGTTTATTAGTAGTTGGAATGTTTCTCTTGATAATCCTTCAAAACTTTACAATACATTAGGTTGTTTAAAACAATCTCATAATATAAAACTACTGTAAAATAACCCTTATACAAAACTTACAAAAATAATCACACGAATCTTGCATTAATACTCCTGGTACAAAGTGACTGGTTGCAAATTACCCAAGAGTTACTTTTAACACCTTGACTGTCCACACATGGGTGACACCTGAAATTAAAAACCATCGTCCATATTATTAGGAATCTTTTCATTTGCTTGAAAATAACAAAATATTGTGGAAATAGATTATAATTACTGTCAGTGTTAAAGAAACTATAGCTGTATATAAATCAATTACTATACCAGATAATCTCGCAAAGTACTAAATAATCTCTTCTTAGACATAGAAATGGCCGTCAAAGTGTTAATAACCAGTACAAAAAAAAGCGTCGTCCGGTTACGACGACCGGTCTCGCGAAAAAGTTTGGGCGACTCGAGTCGTCTGAGAGGCGTCGTTTTTCCGAAACTTCTATCGACACCCTCGGCTCACAATACAGGTAGAGAAAGGGGCGAAGAGGTGGAGGAGGGGGCGGAGGGCACACGTCGAAGGTTTTCATCAACATTTCACGTGAACTGGACCACCTGTTGAATGCAGGAATGACCATTCGGTGGCGAAAGGGTCGCTCGTTCTGCTTCCCTGAATTATAGAACGTCCTCCTGTAATTTCCTCGTTGTTAAATACGCGGGCTGAATCGCGATTTCGCGAAACCTTTTACCCTTACCCCTTTTCATTTTCGATCAGGATCATGAATCCTCTAGTCTTAGAACTGTGATTACTCTTCGTTTCCCGAGACGCGTGCAATAATGTCGGATCGTGGAATTTGAACAAAATTCTATCGCAACACTTCTCGCACGAACGATCGAGCTTGACGCAGCTTTACTTTCTTCTAGTCGTTGATCCGTTTATTTATTGACTGCGCGGAGGAAGGCTCCAAATTGTGATATTAATTTAGTGTCCCCTCGTCGAGGCGAAAGCGGATGGAACAAGTGGAATGCCCCGGCTCTGGAATGAATAACGAGAGATAGATTCGGCGCAGAATAGAGAGAACCGAGAAGAAGAAGACGAGACTTACCCTCTAGTCAGCGAGCTACGCTTGAAATGTATCGTTTTTATCTTAGGTTGCCCTTAGGGACTCGGTAGCGGGGGGGGCAGACGCGTATAGTCGTCAGGGTGATACGTTTCGTTTCGTTCGTCCGTGTTGCTTTCACGTGAGAGACACGCGTTTTTTATAATCACGTAGAGATATTTTGGTACGAGACGTTTTCAGCGATTAGAGACGAATTTAAGGGTCGACGAATGAATTGTGTGTATCTCGGTTAGTTCGCGTAGAGTAAATTTAAAGAAATGAACAGAGAATTTGCGAAGCGATGAGCTTTAACGATGCGTGTGTTTTATGTTGTAAGAAAATCGCAGAAATTGGTTCCAGAACGAACGTGAACCCACCGACGACTACGTTAATACATTCGTATTTATAAAATGATATTTTAACTTCGTTTAGAAATAGCGTATAATTGTTTATTAGCTAATTAACCCTTTCGAACCGTTGGAGATCGTAAAGCACTCGAGAGCTCACCCCCTGAGGCGCGTTTGGCGCCCTCGGGTGTCCAACTAATTTCATCAATTATGTAGTTACTTTCAAATTTTCGACAGAAATCGCAATGAAAGGGTTAACAGCAACCGAAGCAGGGTCGTCGGCGGGTTAACAAGCAACCTGCGAGTGATTCAGTGTTTTGCGACGAAGGAAGCGGAACGTGCATCACTCGCAGGCTGCGCCCAAGCGTGTACGTTTAGAAGTCAGAAATAGACTTGCCTAACGCTTCTATAAGACTAGAGTTTAAAAGAAAACCTCGTGGCTGTTGACTTGTACATAAATCCCGTTATTTTTTCACGTTCTTATTAAATGATTTTACTATCGATAAGCGTAAGGTTCCTAGTCGTAGCGATCGTTTCCGTTCCGTTCCTTTTCGACGTCGTTTCTTTCAATTCGTACGAGTTAAGCGAGTCTGGTTCTGACTGTGCGGCTCCAAATGACAAAAGGGAACATCGTTGTCCCCGAGAGGATCGTTCCAACGGGACGGTACTGGTTTTTTTTTAAAAAAAACAGACGAAGAGAGAGAACGAAAATGCAAAGTCTACGTTGCCGGATCGGTGTCGACCCATTAAAATGGGCCGTTCACGCAATTACGCGCCCTCGATGATCATCCACACCGTTCAACAATCTCGTATTCCAGCTGTATTACAATACTCGACAGTCAATCGAATCTCTAATCAATTAGAGTTTAACCTCGTAACGATAGTCAATAATAAAACACAAAGGATAATGAACTATAACGTTATCGGGGCGAATCGTTTCCCGTTACAGCAACGAACCACGTCGATAAGAAGACATTTTTAAATACATTCAAATATTCCGGTCTATTGACATTTGAAGGTTTTATGATCGGGCCGCGAAGCGAGCAATCGTCGTCGAAGAATACTTCAAGAGACAAGTTCAATTCAAACTATCTTGTGGATAGGTAAAGGAGTACAAGTCAAATATTAGTCAAAATTGCTAATCAATTTAGCGAAACAAGTCTTCTACTCCTTTACCTGAGACCTAATAATACACCAATTAATAGTATCTCATGTTACTAATTAAAGATTTGTTTGAAAATATCAGTCAAAGAGTGCAGACCTTAAATTTGACAATACAAGTGACACTTTGTCAAAGCTGTGACCCACATTTTACAAATCTGTTCAAAGTTTCAATAATTGGCTACTCAATCCCACCTAATTACAAGTACTCCGCGGAATAATTTTATTCAATCGCGTGACAGTGCCGAATTTCGAGGACGATTGCTCGCTGCCCGGCTCACCCGCGAAGCTTTCGGGCTCGTTGCCGTGTCGACGAACGTTTCGCCGTTTCAGAGATGTTCTTCGAAATGAATGGCGCAGCTTCGGGGCTTGCCGACGCGATTTCCTCGACGCTTCTCCCGGCTCGCGTGGAACTCGTCGAATCGGGTGTCGCAAGCCGCAGAACTGAACTCGCGAATACAAACTAACGTTTAGATCGTCGCCGTAGTGTACTTTGAACGCGAACGAAACAAGAAAAAAACTATTTAACCCTTGATCACCATGGCTTGGAAGCTAAACATTAATCCTGTACCTCGTCAATTATTTTACAATCCCGTTCCTTTGCCTTCACACATTTCTCATTTAATCGTAAGACAATTATGAATTTAATTTGGTCCTGCCATGGTACTTAAGGGTTGAAAGAAAGAAAAATACAAAAAAAAAGAGGTGGTAATTATTAATATATAACGATAAACGGACAGTCGACGCTATTTTTTAGATATTGAAATACGATTTAAGCCAGGACCCAGGAGGATCATGCCTCGTACGTTTCTCGGTCCAGGGATGGAGCTTCGCGCGCTTTTTTCATCCAGGATACGAAACAACACGCTTCTGTCGATCGGCTGTGCGCTCGAAACGAACACGGAGGATCGTGCACGCGTACGACGATAGTCCGAGCAAGGCTTGTAACAGTCCCACGATGGCGGCGTCAATTCCTGGGACGATTCTTGGTACGCCAATCGATGGTACTGACCTAGAACAGGGTATTTTTGAAAACTTAATGCGCTAAGCGTTTCTTTCGCGCGGAGACGAGGTCTCCTCAACTTAATTCTTTTCCTTTCTTTTTTTGTTGCTTGGAAGATAGGAAGCTGATAGCAATATAAAAAATTGGTAGAGAATAAAGTAAATCAAGGACGAAACGTACAGTGACATGTACAGTGATTGTTTAACTCGTTAGAAGTAAAATTTTGTTAATTAAAATCGAAGCAAGCGATCTTGACTCGACCGGTGGTTCTGGTTGATTTTAGAACACCCTGTGTGCATTTTAATAGAAAGCGGGACTCGTTGCAACAGGTCAGTCGGCTTAATTAATTTATATAATCCAAAGGAAATCTATCTTGTAAGTTGAAGCACACTTTAACGCCTTATCTGGGGTAATTGATCTGTATTCGTGACAATTTTTTAACGCCAGACAGCGTATCGCTTCTCGTTTTCATTTATACCTTTCCCTTTTCTCTTTTTTTCTTTACATAATAGCTAATTGCCCGGAGTTGAGTCGTACTCGTTATCGTCACGAAGCTTCGCTTAACAGAATTTTCTAGCAGATAAAAAAGCAACCCTTCCCAATGATCGAGCACGATTAAACGAAACGTTGATAGAAAAAAGAAGGTAAAAAAAAGAAGCACCCATCGCCCCATAGCTGTAAAGTTTGCCCGATGGACGAACGAAGACGAACGAAAAGGGATTCTTTTTCCTAGTTCTATCGTGGCGAAAGGACCGATTATCATTTCGACGCGTCGCTTAATTAAGTATTTAAAAAAAAAAAAGACTCTACAGAGGACCAAAGTACTTAAACGTAAACTGTACGCCGAAACCGTGGCGCTCTTTAAAAAAAAATAAAAACAGCGATAAATGTAATTAATATCGCTTTTTCGTGATGATACACGTTGTCAATATAAGCGGGAACCAAAAATGGAAGAAAGAGAAAAAAAAAACAGGAACGAAGAACAGAGCTGGCTGTTAATATATACATTTCGAGAACACGGTATTAAGGAAAATAAAAAAAAGTGAACAACGAAAACAACGAGACAAGAATTGTCCGTGTAAATGTAACCTTAATTAATTAATTAATTTTACTAGGGGACAAACGCAAGATATGCTATGTGTATATGTGTAATGTACATGTATGTTAGTCGAACGTCCTACACCGAAACCTTTCAACGATCGCCTCTGATTAATTTCAAAATGTCGCGGTACGGTTCCCTGAAAAACGAGAAAATGAATAATTGAATCCGTGCAGCTGGTACGCCCTTTTAACCCTTTGCGATCGATCGGTGCCTCTGCGGAGACGTACGAAAATTTTATTTGTATTAGAACATAGCGAATCGACGATGTAATAAATATTTGTAACATTTACTTTTCAGGATAGAAAATGATCCGAGTGCAAAGGGTTAATCTCTCTTGTACTTGGCGTTTCGATGCTTACATCGCGTACTTAACCCTCGAACGACGAATCTGGGTCGATCGTGACCCAAATCTTAAAAATATATACCACAATATTCCAATTATTAAGCAATACAATTTTTTAATACATTGGACGAAAGAATGTTCGAATGGTTTACAAAAATTGAAGTAAAAGATAGTCCAAAATTCAATTTAAATTGTTAGCTGTCCGTCGTTCGAGGATTAACCTTCTTTTAAACGTAAGTAATAGATACGTACACTTGTCTCGAGTCTTTACCATAGATTGATACCGTTTTTCACGGATCCGGTTGATTATTATCGATCGGACTTCCGCTTCGTTTTCAAGGTTTTCTAAATCTGTAGGTTAGAACGACGTAAGCTCGCGACGAGGCGAGGGAACGTGAAAAATAAATGATCCATCGCATGTTGAACGGGCAATCTGCGGGCTACGGATAAGAAACAGGTTAACCCTTAATAAATGCAATTATGAAATTAATTAGAGCGTGATCCGAGCTCACCTCCGTTACACGATAATTTAGATTTCGCTCGAGTTTCATGCAGAGTCGATAAGTACGGGAACTGCACGTAAAACTATGCCGTCAAATCGTTTTACACACACACAGACACAGACACAGAGACACACTATGCGAGCCAGTGGAACGAGCTGTAAACGAAAAATTGTAAAAAAAACAAAAGATGAAATTTCAAGAGAGAAGCAGGCATGATCATCAGTAAACCTGGCTTTTGTGAAAAGGACAAAAAAAAAAGAAAAAAAAAACGTAAGATAAACAAAAAAACATAGAATTTAGATTTAGTGTGATACAAGGTACGACAAAGCAATAATTTAGTGATTGTATGATATATTTGATTAGTAAATTAGCGAACTAAGTTTAAATGGTAAACTTTCGGAACTTATAAATACCTACTTGATAAATCGTATAGTTTTGTAGAAACACTTGAGAAGATTTGCCACTTGGAGAGATGAAAACATAAAAAAAAAAAAAATATTACGCTGTCTTGGGATCAAAGATATAGCGACAAAAGTCGATGAGGAATTAGTGAAATGTGTTTTAACTTCTTGAAAATTTCTTTTGTTTGTTTGAAGACCGCATCGACGAAGATCCTGCAAAAAGTCGAAAGATATCATTTCTTTGAATACAAATTATCGTCTTGGTTAGTTGTTTCCATGAAAAATGTATACCTTTATAGCAATCCAACTGAAGCAGTATTTTTACCGATGCGCGAATCATGTTGGTGCCAAAATGTTATGATTCGATAATTTATTGCTTCGAGGGATCACGGAAACTCGACGAATGAAACAATTAAGGTGCTAATCTGCAATACAAAGCGGAATAAGAATGTTTAATGTTTCATAACTCTGCGTTCTGTAAAGTAAACACTACTTACCCTATATGTTGTGTGTCACGTGACTTTCGTTTGAAACCGCATCGATATATCGATGCAACGATATATCGATCGTAGTAACGTTTCACTCGTTCCAGTTGTAACGCATTTCTTTTGCGCAGAAAAAAAATCCTTTAATACTCGGAGGGAGCATTTTTGATAAAATCTTACACGTACGTAAGTATTGCACGGAAAAACAAAAGGTGTAAATACCTTTACAAACCTTTTTCGTAACACGTTTTGCGCACGAGAAATAAAAAAACTGATCCATACGATTAACGAACGGCTTGAGAAACATTGTTTCGGAACTATTTTTATGCGCGCACTGTTTGAAACGTCATACGCGAGCGTTAAACTTTAAAGGATCGATTAATCGAATATGAATGTAAATTATTACTTGTACAATAGTTATAATTTTTGTACAAATTATACAATTAATTTACATTGAAAATATATAATACGAAGTCTGTTATGTACTACATAACCTGTTTAATCGTTAATGATTTGAGTTGACGGTAACATATTTTCAAGGGAAACTAAGCAAAATGCGCATAAAAATAGAGACAAACAAATTTCTCGATTCGATATTTTTCTTTGAACGTTCAAACGATATTCCCAAGAGCGTCTCAGCTTATAAAATAAATTTTAAAGAAAATCCCAAGACTGATAGTGAATATATCGTGATGCATGCACATCCGATTTGTTTAAACCTTCGTCTAAACGAGCTCAAAGCTTACCTTATGAAAATCGTTTTTAAATGTTCTAACTTCATGAATAATGCGTATGTGTGTATGTTTGTATGAGAGAGTACAGAGAGAAACAGGAAGTGAACAAAACAAAAAATGAACGAAGGTCTACATTTTTCACATTCTTGGAGACAATTCTCTCGTTTTCACGTTGTACAACTTTTTTCCACCAGAAGTTACTGGACCTACAATTTAATTTCGAAAATTAACACAACACATGTATACAATTTATTAATGTTATCGACGAAAAAAGACCTTCGTCGTTTTTAAAAAATTTTCAATCTCATAAATATAATACGAACCTTTAGTATACCGACAAAAAAAAAACGAAGTAGAACCGTTCTTTTTTTCTTTTCTTTAATTTCTGTTGAACGATATAATTAATGTACAAAAAGGACTTAATTTATGCACAAGCATACATGCGTTATTTTTAATCGGACCGCACCAGAGATTTCGCCAAAATAAAAACTCAACAATTAGCGATAAAAACTATCGATGTACTTACAATACTTACGGATAAAAACAGTTTAATTGCACTACATTTGTAAACTTTATTAATTATACGTTGCAAAAAAATTGATGAGAGTTGTTGCTGTCATTTATTTTGCCTATTTTAAATCTTTAAACAAAAAAAAAACAAAAATGAAACGAAATAACAAAGTAATTAATGTTCTTTATACGATTATCTAAATAATAGTTACATGTACCTTTTGTTGTACCCTCAATCTTACAGTCTGCGATTATCATAAAACATTTATAAATACAATAGTTGCAAAAATTTTAATAATTTCACATAGTTTTGTACAGCTTGGTTTCCATTATAAAAAAAACTCTGTTGACTAATAAAAAGCGACCATCACGCTGTGTTACAGGCAAAATACTAAGTCCGTGTTGTATGATAAAGGTGTCTAATTTCGATTTCGATTTCAAGCTCAAACGGCTGTCACATGTTTGCAGATATGCAATCGAACGCACACTCATATATTACTACCTCTTACAGTTATATATTTCAAACTATAATACAAAATACTTAATAAGCTATAATCCATGACAGTATGATTATAATTGCTGTTGCGGTTGCTGTTCGGTACCGTCCTTCGAGACAGCTTGCGACGGCGACGAGACTCCTTTCTCTTCGCTCTTCGAATCCCTCGGTGTGTTCCATTCTTGCAAACCTTTTGGTAAAGTGGTGTCTTCCTCGAACGAGCCTGTCCCTTCGACAAACTGCTCGTACGTCGATTTTTCTGGGAACGGCCTAGGTCCTAGCAATTCTATCATGTCATCTCTGCTTAAAATTTCTTGTTTTAATAATCGTTCAGCAACCTAGAAAGCATTACAATTTTGATTTTTGGTATAGTTTCAAACATTCTAGTCTTCTTTAGGGAAAATGAAGGTTACTAGGCATTAAACGCGACTAGTTTAATAATTATTTCAGAATGAATTAAAACGGATAGATTAATTATGGTACCGAGACATAAAAGCCTAGTAACTTTCGCCAGGGAAGCTTATACAGGTAACATCCTATACCTTAATCACGTTTTCTTTATGTTCTGTAAGTAGATTACGAGTATGAGTATGTGCTCTTTCGATTAACTCTCGTACTTCGACGTCGATGAGTTGTGCAGTGTGCTCAGAATAAGGTTTGTCAAAGGTTAAGTCGCCTTGCTGCGGCATTTTGAAGCTGACATTACCAACCTTCTCGTTCATACCGAACTGAACGATCTGAGCATACGCGCTTGAGGTTACCTATCGATAAAAAACAACAAATTGTATTAATATCAATGTTTTCCATATAACACCTGTGTAGAAATAGTTAACAAACAATGAAGCAGTACTTTCTGCAAATCATCTTGCGCTCCTGTTGTTATCCGACCAAAAAAGATTTCTTCAGATACCCGTCCTCCAAGTGCCATGCACATTCTGTCGAATAACTGTTCTTTCGTATAAAGATATTGTTCGTGTGGTAAATACTGAGCGTAACCTAGGCCTTTACCACGAGGAATTATGGAAACCTTTAAAATAAGGATAAATTAAATGTAAATGAAAATTGATAATGACAAAGGGAAACCGTACCTTCAGCAGAGGATCCGCGTGTTCTAAGAACCAGCCTGCCACCGCATGACCAGCCTCGTGGTACGCAACTGTTTTCTTCTCTTCCGGTTGCAGAACGTTCGTTTTCTTTTCCATACCAGCAATGACTCTTTCGATAGCCTGTTCGAAATGTTTTAATTGAATGTTATCACTCAAGTCTCGCGCCGCTATTAAAGCCGCTTCGTTGCACACATTGGCAATATCAGCTCCTAAAACAACATGAACAATTAGCGCTTTTTAAAAGAGGTAATTAAGTCTATTCACATACCAGTAAAACCAGGCGTTAAGGAAGCCATTTTCCTAGCTAATTGATCCTTGTTGACCGTAGTTTTCAGTGGTGCTAAATGTACTTTGAAAATCGAAGCCCTTCCCTTAATATCAGGGGCAGGAACGAAAATTTGTCTATCGAACCTTCCAGGACGTAATAACGCTTTATCCAAAATGTCTATCCTATTAGTGGCTGCTAGCACAACTACATTGGTAGTTGTATTAAATCCTGAAGAAAAGAAGAAAATGAACGTTGATTGATTTAAGTCGGATACCAGGTGTTATCTATTACAACGTACCATCCATTTCTACTAAAAGTTGATTAAGGGTGTTCTCTTGTTCTGAATGACCACCAAAATTTCGGCCTCCTCTTTTCCTTCCAACGGCATCGATTTCGTCGATGAATAATATACACGGTGCATGCTTTCGCGCCATCGCGAACATATCACGAACTCTCGAAGGTCCAACGCCGACAAACATTTCCAAAAATTCGGAACCTGATACGCTGATAAAAGGAACATTCGCTTCACCGGCTGTAGCCTTGGCTAATAATGTTTTGCCCGTGCCAGGAGGTCCTATAAAACATAATATTAATACAATGCCAGTAGTTAATAAAAAAAAACACGTAAAATGTATAGTTACTTATTTACCTGTCAACATTGCACCTTTGGGAATTTTGGCACCAAGCTCTATATACTGTTGTGGATTCTTCAGAAAATTCACAAACTCCATAATTTCGATCTTTGCTTCTTCGCAACCAGCGACATCCCTAAATTCGAATAAAATACATAAAAAGAGATAATGATATCTAATCTTCTTCTTAAGGGTAATACCCTTAAAGAACGTTGTATAATTGTGCACAACCTTTTCCTACTCCCTAAACTTAAAATTCTCTTTTAATTTACAAAGCTATGTTATTGTTATTTAATACCTCTCGCTTTGCCACTGTAAATATTTTACAAAAAGTCCAGAGTAGAAGAACATTGTTTACAATTAATTTTGTTAAAATGCTTACTTAAATCGGACGCCGATATCTTTAGAATTAATTAATTTTGCGGTCGACTCCATCACGGAACCAAATAGACCTTTTCTTCCTCTACCAAACGATTCTATTGACTTTCGGAAGAAGAAAAATAATGTTCCTACAATTTGAAATTATAGTAAAAGTATGAAATATATACACATATAAAAACATAAGATAATAACTAATATGTAATATAATTTACCCAATAGCAATAGTTGGGGTATTACTCTTAAAAGGTGATTGAACTCCACCTCATTTCTATAATGCACTGGTAAATAATTTTGTGCTTCTACGTTTAATTCA
Source organism: Anthidium xuezhongi (assembly GCA_022405125.1). Taxonomy (NCBI): domain Eukaryota; kingdom Metazoa; phylum Arthropoda; class Insecta; order Hymenoptera; family Megachilidae; genus Anthidium; species Anthidium xuezhongi. The sequence goes on along the minus strand of CM039642.1, from coordinate 8,487,575 downwards.
TTTTGTGCATTTTCTAAATTTCTCTCAAATGTCTCAACACTTCCAATATTAAACCATAAAGTAGTCTATAAAATGTATAGAATAAATTAATATAAAAACAAATTTTATCAAATTTTAATTGAAAATAAACTTACTTTTTCATCTACAAAGTGTCCAGGTAGTAAGTGTACACGAACCCATTGTTTATTAACAACTTCCAGCCTACTCACAATTCCTTTGCTCAAACATCTACAAAATAAGATTGTTACAAATCATTCATGGATGAACTGACAAATCTAAATATCTTAAAATGATCATATCATTATTTAGTTACTTTGTAACAAAATCTCTCCATGTGATCTCTTTTGAACTAACTGCTGTAGAATGAAAATACATATACACGATTGAAATTGTTACAGCAAAAATTACAGCCATTTTCTGATTTCCTTTATCATCAACTGAATTCCCTTTATCAAAAAGTTTAAAGTTCCATCCAAAACCATGTTTATTACTGCTGCCTCGACCACTAAGAGATGGTTTTTGAGTTTTAAATTCAGAAGATTGTGAACTAGAAGTTTCTTTAGAAGATCCTTGTTTAACTTTTTCAGCTACCTTTTCAGTCGTTTTGTTAGAATTACCTTCTTCTAAACAAAAAGCAATAAATCCATTATGATCCATTATGATGAATTGGTATCATATAAGATGAATTAATAAATAATAAAATAATGACTTTGTTTATAGAACTTTTCAAATCCTTTTGGGGGTTTACACCACAATCTCCATTGCTTTTGTAAGTGTTCAATAGTACTTGTTTCTATGCCATTTCTAATGGGTGATAAATATCTTCTTAACTGAAATCATTATGAAATATGTAATTGGCACTTGTGTTTCATGAAATTAACATAGAATGCTTATATATTATTCCATTGTCACAGTCTATATATGTCACATGCCTACAATGTAATGTCAGATATAAAATAAGTAATAATTAAGCGCAAAGAGACTTTTACAAGGCATATTGATAATAAAAAATAACTGTGTTAAAATTTTTAACTCTGACCATTATGAGAAGAATTTATCATTAAGGAAAAACACAGGTTATGTTAGGTTATATTTGTACCTGAAATATATTGGCATTTTTGGGAATGGAGTTCAGAATGAATCTTTCCAATTTACTCGTTGAAAAAAATAACTGGTTAGCCATATTTTTGGTAATTTTTTAATTATCACGTAATATGATGAAATTTCGTGGTCTTCACTACCTCCTTCCAACGGCTTACCGGTCACAAAACACCGTTCGAACAAATATCCCCAGTCTTAAACTTTATTTTCTACTACAGCGCACAATACATGCTCGCGGACGTTCTTAAAACTACTATCGTTTTAGTTACCTTTCCTTAAACGGAAGATTAATCTATATACTTTTAGCACATATATGCTACTCATTTTGTGTAACATATCCAAAAATCACTAGAAAACGCAAACATATTTTTAGCATTCTAAGAAACGCTTATTTCCGTTGTAATACATGGTGTTATTGTTGCAACATTCGGATGAATCAAAACAAATTATTTCTGTATTCTATTAATGATTAATATATAAATATAATACATATAATTAATGCAATACTTCTTACCATACAGTTTTAATAAAAAAATAATTACAATAAATATATCCACAAAACATATAAGCTGGAAAAAAAATGATAAATATGAAACTGAAATGTAATCGTTAACAATGTCATTCCAATATACTGATATTATGAAATTAATTTTTATATCTGATTGCATATATATTGATAAATTTCTAAATTAGCGCATAATCTCATGTTGGTTACTCTACAAAAAGAGAATATTATGTTTTAGGTAAATGATCGTAACTGATACGCTAACTTTCCGTCTGTGAATAATTTGAATTTTCTTCGATACTTATCGCACAAGGAACATACTCTTGTACAGAGTCCTGAAAGAAATAATTGTATCATTTTAAACCATGTCCATAAAATGGTTGCACATCTTAATATAGCAAATAATTAAATAAAAAACGCACAGAATTAACAATAATTTGACGCCCTTCTTCTAAATTAAGTCCGTCCATATCTTCTGCCGTTAATATTATCACAGAATCCTCAGGTATACTATTTTCGTCTATATAAGTTATAGGAATCTCTGATGAAACCTGAAAGTACAATTTTGCAATAATATTTAACTGCGCAGTACGTGGTGAATGGTAAAATAATTTAAAAGCACCTCGCAGTACGCAAAATCAGAACTCTCCTGTGCTTTGCTTTCTGAATTATGTTTAGCGTCCATCATTCTTTGCTTCCTCGAACTTAAAAGTCGCTCCGACTTTTTACCATCTTGTTGGAGACGCCTCCATATTGTTGTCTTAGGAATATGGTAAGTCATCGATGCCGCTGCTTGTGACATCTTTCCCCCTTTACACGCAGCTACGGCTTCTTCTAAGCGAGACTTTTTCAGCGCCTCGTTTTCCGTTTTACGTTTCTTCCAAAAGGACAGTGGTAGTTTCCCCTCGTCTACCAATCGAGCTTTGTCTCTGAACAAAGTAGTCTTTGGAATCTAAAATCATAATTCCTGATATTAGCTTTCAAATGTTTCAATAATTATTTTTCAGATTATCTATTGAATGTTTACCGAACGATCTTACTTTGAATTCGAGTGCAACTTTTGTAAGATTCTCCCCCCTTTCTAAAGCCTTAACTGCTGCTTCCCGTTTGTCAGAACCGTAAGATCTTTTCATTTCAGAACGCAATATTTGATAGCCCTCTTTCTGAATTCTCCTCCACAATACGGTTTTTGGTATGCTAAACATTTCTGATGCATGTTGCAAACTTGATCCACCTAAAAACAGGTAGAGATACTGTGAATATACCTTCGATGCCGATAAATGTATTTTATGAAGTAATAAGTGATAAATGCTGACCAATTACTGCATTTATAGCAGCTTTCATACATTCTGCTGGATACTCATTCCTTGATGCATTCAAATGTATGCCTAATGCTTTAGCACGCATATACAACGTCGAACGAGGTATGTTATGCTTAGAAGAAGCCTCAATCAGTGTTTGGCCTGATTTTAAATCATTAATCGCGGATGCTAACATATCATCGCTATAATCTCTTTTCGTTGTATCGCGTCTACGTTTCTTTTTCTTGCTTAAAGTAGAATTCTCTGCAATCTGTTCTTTTTGTTGATCCTCCAGATCTTCATAACTATGTTGTAATGCATTGATAACATTTTCTTCTGTCTCCTCATTAATTACAGTTGTTGATTCTTCGTTATTATCATTGAAATCCTTTGAGTTTATAACTGAATCACTTTCATCAAGCCCATCAATCTATAGACATAAACAGTAATGTAGAAAAGCATGGTATGAGTATGTTACTTCTTTTATAAATAATAGAATCAACCTCAATGAGACCACATATTTTTAAAGATCGTGCAGCATCCAACAAACTACTGATATTCTCAACTGGAACTCGCACTTCGCCATGATAAGTAAATTCTACGATGGATTTTATATCTTGAGCAGATATATCGCTCAATATAATTGTTGGATGATCCTCATTTACTTGACTTAGTATCTCCTACAAATAAAGAATCAAATATTAAATAAATTGTACATGGTACTCCACATGTATTTAATCTACTTATGAATTAACATATATATCTTCTATTAAAAGTATAAAATTATTTGATCGCACAAATAAACATATACAATTTTTTAATTTAAGACAATTGCAACACTTGCATAGTATAAATGAATGAATAAAAAATATTAATCGCTACATTATTAAGTTAATGGTAAATATTTAATTATACGAATTAAAATTTTTAATTCAACATTTTTTAAGGGTGCTCCTAAAAGTAGAAGAATTGTTTACTCGAAATAAAGTACTGCAAGCACAGAGGACTATTCGATGAGCATGAATTCGTTCCCCAGCAGCTGCTAAGGTAACATCAACCATACAATCTTCATCCAAAAGTTGTCTAACTACATCGGACAAATGATTCTGATAATCATTCCATTTAAACCAGTAGCTCTGATTAATCTCATGTTGGTTAATAGCCTCGGACATGCCGTTTCAGTTTCGTTTCCTTTTTCAATTTCCAACGACGCGTATACAACCGGAATTCGGAATAGGACTGAATTCTTCACAACCAAGATGCGACACCCTTTGGTTCCTCACTAGTTCACCAATCTGCAATAAACTTCAATAGCGTCTTATGCGTGTATTTCCTCATTCAAATTGAACTTTTACCTTGTATCTACGCTTGCAATTTATTTAAATATTTGATGTATCAATAAGTAATTGTATTAAAGATTAATTAATTTATTACTTTTGAACGAAGTAAACGTCACTTCGTTTGTAAACGTTGGCAACAATGTGGTTGATCCTTTTTGTGTAATGAAAGGCTGGTACATTGTTGCTTGAAAGGTTTTGTAGTTTTGGTGAACGACTCATATGCTGATACTTTGATCATTTTATTTAAACTATATACTTTAAAACAAAATGGTTAGTTATTTCATACGTACTACTTTTAATTATCATTTGAATTTACCTTTTAGGTGATACATTTAAACATGTGACAGTATAACCTCGATGACATTAATTCATTTAAAAAACGTCATAATTTATTTAATAAACATAAATGTTAAAGGCTTATACACTTTATTTTCGAAATGTTAACTGATTGTTGTAGAACTTAATCAGATTTCTTTGTAATAATTCAAACAATTATTGGACTTATTGTTATGCTATCATTTATTATTAATTTATGATAAATCATAATAAATTCACTGTTTTACTACAGAAACCTTTGATGTTACACGGGCACGAACGTGCCATTACACAAATTAAATATAACAGAGAAGGAGATCTATTGTTTTCATCCAGTAAAGATAAAAGACCAAATGTTTGGTATTCTCTGAATGGAGAACGTCTTGGATCCTTTAATGGTCACAATGGTTCTGTGTGGTGTATAGATGTCAATTGGGACACAACAAGATTTTTATCTGGTAGTGGTGACAATTCATTAAGAGTTTGGGATTGTGAAACCGGTTTGTGTCTTGTTATTAAATACTTCCTTATCAATTTTATTAACCCCTAAACATCTTTCCAATATACTGATTTGTTTTTGTAGGAAAGGAAATAGGTTTGCTTCACACAAACAGTTCTGTAAGGACATGTGGTTTCAGTTACTCAGCAAATCTTGCTGTTTATTCTACGGATAAAGCTCTAGGACATCAGTGTGAAATGTTTATAATTGATATCAAAAATGTTGATGCAGAATTATCACAAGAAGATGCAATTTCTAGAATTGCAGTCACTGGTCCCAGAATATCTGCTATTTTGTGGGGTGCATTAGATGAAACAATTATTACTGGCCACGAAGATGGTGAAATCACCCTTTGGGATGTGAGAGTAAGTAACATATTTATGCCTTTGTTAAAAAACTTAAACAACCAAAATTATCTTTTAACACCCCACCTTTTTTATCATTCGTTTATAGACAAGAAAGAAATTGACAAGCGTTAAAGGGCATAAATCACAAATAAATGATATGCAATTTAATAAAGATGGCACCATGTTCGTGACTGCATCAAAGGATAATACTGCCAAATTGTTTGACAGTGAATCACTGATGTTATTAAAAACTTACAAAACTGAGAGGCCTGTGAACTCTGCCACAATATCTCCTATTTTTGATCATGTATGTTCCACATGTATATTATTTATTCATGAAACATTACAAAATTTGTAATACCTGTATTTATTTAGGTGGTTCTTGGAGGAGGTCAGGATGCTATGGATGTAACAACGACATCCACTCGCCAGGGAAAATTCGATTCTCGATTTTTCCATTTAGTATTCGAGGAAGAATTCGCGCGTTTGAAGGGACATTTCGGTCCAATTAACTCTCTTGCATTTCATCCTAACGGTCGTAGTTTCTCAACAGGCGGAGAAGATGGTTACGTTCGTATTAACACGTTTGATCAATCGTATTTTGACTTCCATTTTGAATACTAATTTTGTGAAATAAAAGAAATAAATATGTATAAATCAATCGAAATCGTGTAAATTATTCATATCCAAGAATTTTTTATTTAAGCTTATTTTTTATTCGTATAAAAAAGGAAACAATAAACGTACTTACGAAAAATAATAATATCATTAACGATACATAGATTATATAGTAAGAGGTAGGACGACTGATAATAGGTTAAAAAATAGGAGGACGTCGAATACGATATAAGAACTTCTTATAATATCATAGTTCTCTCAGTGCTTATTCAAATAAAGTATTATACTTTAAACTTGAAATTCATTTTCACCAAATACTGCGCTTTCACTTGAGCAACGTCGTATACAATATATTCATTGTACAATAAATCTGACTTCTTAGGAAGTTTAGCAGGTACTGGTGGTCCATACGGAACTTCGACGCCATCTTTCATTTTGTAAACACGCTCAGGATCGGGTTGCGTCTGACCGCGACCCATCGTCGAGTGTTTACCAGGTGGTAATTTCTCGATATAATCCGCTTTGTATCTCTCGTACATGTTACCCAAAGCTACTTCGCAAAGCAACAACAGTCCCGTAGGATTTTCGCTATTTGTACAACAGTAATTCGCGGACTTGGAGACCATGTCCGCGAAGTATATACCTTTACCAAACATGTATCCTGTAACAGGAGCCTCCGGCGGAGCTATCCTTAATCCCTGAGAAAGTATACCCGCAAAGTTAGTCGTCCTAGAACCGTGCCACAACAATTTTCTGTTATGCAATTTCCTGAACGGCCTGTATCTGCTGTCCTCTCCCTTCCTCGAGACAACGAACACGTCTTCGATCTCGAGCTCGTACTGCATGTGGGTTTTCGCATGAGTGTTTTTCGTGTACTGCTCGATGACCTTGAACTCCTCGCTGTCCTTGTTCAATACCTTAATGTCCGCGTGTAACTGTTCGTAATGGACATCGAGAGGATTCTTTGTTTCGTCCGTTTTGGAATGCAGCAGAGAGTAGGCGATCTCCATTTCGAGCAACGCGTCCAACATCTCGCATTTCGTGTGAATTTCTTCGGCTGTGTTTAGGACTTTGGGTCCTGACACTCCAAAATTGTGAGGTATTAAATTATAAAATTTATTAGACGCATCAACTAGGTCGACTGAATCGACTTTCTTATTCTTTAATAGTTCCTGCAGATCTGTTAATACTGAATACGCCTTCTGAATCTGTTTCTTGGACAACTTTCCAAGTGGCATTTTGTCTACGTCGATTTCAAACTCTGCCATCACTTTCTTCATATTTGCTTCGTTGAATATTAATCTTATTAGGTCCTGAACTGGTTTTTCTAAATTGCTCTTAATATCAGAATCCAGTAGTTTTGTAGTCACTTCGTCGCCGTAATCGATATCGACAGGATACATTTTATGAGGCACTTTAACGAAATGTTCTTTCTGGGACCAACAATTTCCGGACTTTTCCTCGTACAAGTTTTCGAACTGCTCTATACATTCTTCTAAAGAGAAGCTGTCCAATTTGGTGCCACCGATGGTTGTTCCTATTCTACCCCAACTTCTGAACAACCAATATTTATTCTGTTTATCGTGCTTCAAGATCTGCAGTTTGTAATAGCTGTTCTTCTTCGACTGTATGTCTGTATGCACCAATGTGACGGTATATTTTTCTTTACCCTTTTGATACACGTGCGCACAGTCTTCCAAACCGCTGTCTGGGTCGACTGTTCCACCTTCTTTTAATTGCAGCTTCATTTTACCAGAAGATGACTTTTCAAAGACACTTTTGCTCTTGCTCTTCGAAGCACCCGATTTTTGAGCGACAACGTTGACTCTATCGGATATCTTGCTGCCCCAGCTTGAAATAGTTTTCTTTTCAATATGCAAAATAGCAGACTCTGGGTCTTTTTTTACTTCATCTATAAAGTCTTCGGTGATAACTTGAATGTTCAAATCTTTAGCTTCTTCCATTTTCTTGTTCATTTTGTCTATTTCATTTTGGTTCGATATAACAGCGGCTACGTTTTCGTTAAGTTTCGAAATTACATCTCCTCCCAAAAGCAGAATTGCTTTTTTCAATGTATCTTTGTCTTTCTTTATTCGTCCAATAATCACAAATTGCATGTGCTTTAATGGTTTTGGTTTCGCCTCGATTTTAACTCCGGAATCAACGTCGTCCTCCTTTTTTACAAGGGCAGAGGTCGAAGGTGCAGTAATTTTTATAAGCCTTCTTCTAACTTTACATTTTATGGATTTGCTGTTAAAATATTTAATTGATAATTAGTTTCTACTTATATGATTATGCTATGAAAATAATTATTAAACAAGACATTTACAGCTCTGGATATGAGTCTTTCATCTCTGATGGTATAACAAATTTCTTTCTTTTAGGATCCTGTGTTACGCATTCACATTTAGTCCATTCAGTCAAATCTCCAGTACACTTATATCCAACCCCTGAAGTATATACAAGCTGTCCATTGCATTTTGAGCATGGCTTTAAAGCACCAAAATAAATTGTATCTGACAAACGATCTGTTATCTGTAAAAAAAATTTTCAGATTATTAAAAATATAAAAAATTATAAATAACATCAATGAAGATGAAACATACAGCTGCTACACCTTCTGGAACTTGTTGTTCATTTTTCTCAAGCATAGCAATGAGATCAGGCTTTTTCATTGAAGACAATATGTCTTTAATCTTAAACAATTCCTGATTCTGTTTTTTCATTTCTTCCTCTTCCTCCACATCTTCTGCTTCTTTTTTAATTTTTTTGACTGGAGGAATGTCATCTGCCTTAAGTTTTGGCAGAAGAGCTTTAACTTTTGCTTTATCTTCTTTGGAAAGATCTTCATTACCAGGAAGTATATCACCACTTTCAAAAAATTCTAAGCTTTCTCTTACTTTTGCAAAGCATTCAAGATGATACCATCTGTCTATACCGCCGTATCTTCTGCCCTGTTCACTCTCAAAGTCTTTCTTTGATACTCTTATCTCACCTTGAACTATTCTTTCTTCACATGCTTTGCAAGTTGATTTATTAGATTTTGCATACTGTACAAGATAATCACGTAATGGACCTTTTGCAGCAACATTTGTACGCTTTTTACCTCTTCCCTTTGCAGGTAATGGAATGTTAATTGATTCCTCTGAAAACAATAATTTATTAGATTGTTTCATTGTATAATATTGTACATAATCTATGGTATTATAAAGAACAAACCAATCTTTTTCTCAATTGTCTTTTGATCTTCCCACCGAATATTATCAAAATTAGCAAAGTCTGCAGTACTCTTTGGCCTTTGTTTCACAAAGAAACAATCTGGATGGTGCCACTTTGGTATCATTCCATCATGAACAGGACTCTAAAAAATAAAATATCATCAGTAAAGTTGTAAATTATTATTAATTCAACGCAACATAAGTTTTCTTCAAACATACAAATATTTAACAATGTTAAAAATAATTATAGCAAATTGCATTATAATTAAACATGGATGCATTACTTCCAAGAAAAAGTATTTTGCGTTAGAGTTTATCTTGTTATGTTTCCCACTCCAGATGCATACATTACATAATAATGTAAAAACTACACATCGCCCAACGAATGAATGCAAATTTTAGAATCCATCATCGGTAAAGGTAATAACGTACATGTCTGTTAAATATTAGCACTTGTACTTTAAGAATGTTAAATGATGCGTACCTGTACAATTACGGCAAGTCTTAACGAATCCTTATCAATAGACTTTTTGCAATTTTGACACGAGGCTCGCGAACTTTTCGCATATTCGACAGAATATGGTAAATCAGCATTCATTATTTTGTTATTGGACGTACAATTTCACTTTCAAAGCGACGTACTATGATGGAAGCCGGACATTCACTGAACCATTGGACGGAATGCGCGTTACCCGCCAAACCTACCATGTGCAAAAAAACCGACGTTCTTTTATTTCCAAAAAAGACATAAATTAACAATGCGCAATGTAACAATGATAAATCTTAAAATTATAAAACGTAATTACAATTTTACTTCTTTACTTTTAATCGAAATAAACTGTTAAACAGGTGTATGAAATACTTTATTGATACATAGTTGCCGAATTGACTAATCAGCTTTACCGGAAGTAATATGCAATTTTACATGAATCTGAAAACTTACTGCATTTTATGTTTACAGATTACGGTTTTATTATTTATAAATTGATGCATTTGTTTTGATTTCGAAATAAGTATTATAAGTTTAAAGAAACTTTCTCTCCAATATGAATTTATTACTTAATTTGTAAGGATCTTAAAATTATGCTTCTTCGTTTATTAAATTCAAACATATATTAACAAATAAAAAGTAAAATCAATATTTATCTTAAAACGTAACAAGAATTATATCACTACTTCAAGTATTATATCATTTTTGTTTACATTGACTGATAGTTCATGACTGTGTATAGCACAGTTTTATTTCACAGCATTTTATTTTATTAATCAAATATTTTTACAATTACATTAAAACTTATCAATCATTTGGATTTTATAGACAAACTTATGTGTTAATGCCCACTGTTTGAAGGATATAAAGAATAAAGTATAAATTTTTAATACAATGTTGGTACACTTTATTTTTATAATCATATAATATTGTACAAATTATTACAGTAAACTATATATTTCTGTAATTATGTCTATGAATGTTTCTCTGTTTTTACCAACATGACTTGCCATAAAAGTGGCTGGCAAGTGATAGAATTAAATAATACAGCCATACGGTGCAAAAATGCACCGTTATTTTTCTTTATTGAATATAGTTTTTTTGTTTCCTAAAATTATTACCTACAGTAACGTATAAAACTTATTAAGAAAAAATCGAAATTATTAAATTAAACCTGTTACTTTTTCAACTATCTACATATTAATATAAGCTTATTATTGATCCATAGTGCATACAAGAACATAATTAATTGTCCTTCTTTATACCACACTATCGCTATACTAGAATAATTTTACATATTTATATATATAATATTCTTTCAGATATTATATATATACATACATAAATATATATATGTTTAAATATCGCGATGTGTGCCAGTAAGTTCGGTATTCCATAATAAATTTATCGTTTTAACAGAAAAAATGTATACACATGTGTGTGCCATCCTATTTTATTGATATAATCGTTTATATTATATATTCTATGTTAATGTACATTTTTGTTTATATAAGAGCGCGAAAATAAAACTATAAATGTCTTATTACAATGTATGCGACGAAAGATTTCAACTTATAAAGATAATATAATTTACAACTTCGAAAAGTTTCTGATCTCATTAACTTATTTTATACACATAAACTTTGTCAACTGTTACAAAAATTATAAGCAGCGAATCATAAGTTTTCACATTCGTCGCTTAAAAATACGATGGCGAAATTAGAAAAGAGAATAAAGATATACATGTGATAGAAAAAAGTGAGAAAAAAAAATTATTGTTACCTATTACATACCAAAAAACATCGCGAGACAGTCTAGGGCACTCTTGTTTTTAATTAATATAATTTGTTACTTGGTATATTCAGAAATTGCTTCGCAACGCGTAGACACATCGAATATATGGAGTAAGGACAGTTTTTTTCGCCCCACTTAGTCGTATTAGCGTTAATAACAAAATAGAATTAATTCAAATATATTTGTTTTAGAAAATGAATTTATATTATAGTGAATTTACTATTTTTAAGAGTGATTTCGCAATATGACATGTGAGTTTTCGCATAAAATGTAAATATACTTTGTATTTGTAGGTTTTCATAGGCATGTAGGTCAGGAATATGCAGCTCTAGGATTAACCAAGGAATTAGACTGAAGGCCACCCTTTAATATTTTTACAGTCTATTTTATCTATGTCTGATAACAACAATAAAAATTCTTAAATAAATATATCGGTATAATCATTGATGGAATATTGTTACGCAATCAACTAGTTTCTTATTTTTTGTTTTTTTTTTTGTTTGCCAAGAGTTGTAAGATTTATGTGTTGTAATTGCGTCTTAAGCATAATATGCATACACATGTACACGGCACGTCAGTCATTGTATAACACAACGACCATATGGAGTACCACAAAATTACGTGAAATTCAGTAAGACAAGACACATGTATCACTCTGCTGATCATTGCTATTTTCCTCTGCCTTGAGATGTACCCGATCTGGTTGTAGGTTTTGCTGGTTGTGGAATAATTGTAATTTCGTCATTAATCTTCAACGGTTTCAAAAGGGAATCATTGGATCTGGACGATGGAGACGAAGGTGTGTTCTTCTTATCCATCACTCTTTTAGCAACGACACTATGTGCCGAGTAAACATGATTTTCGAATTGCTTATACATTCCAAACGTGGCAGTGCAAACTGTACATTTATAAGATAGGTGCGCTGGTTTTAGTGTCATTCCGTGATCTCGCGCAACATGATTTAGTAATTTCCATTGATATACCTAAAAAAATTAAGATCCACAACCCTCAAGTATCGTACTGCTTCAGCTCGTAATTCCCAACGATCATATATAGTACGTTACAACGATCATTAAGCAATGCAAAGAAAATTAAACTTACTCTGCCGCAAGCGGGACAACGACCAGCATCTTTTCCTTTGTTTGCTGCTTCTTGCATACTTGATGTAACCAAACCATGAGACCCAAGTAAATGTCTTTCTAGACCCTGTCACAGAAATAACACAACATTATAACTTTTACATACCAACAAAATGTACATAATGCTGAAAAAAAGATACGCTTGTGTAACATCAATTTATATTAATTTTTATGTCTTTGTATTTAAAAAAAGATGTTATAAATATATACCTGATCTGTGAAAAACCGAAACTGACATTTTTGGCAATTTAATGGAGGTCTATTATAAATCATCTTTGGATGTATCTTTACTTTGTGGATCCATTGCATATGATTACGTAGTTGTTCTAAATCCTGAAATATATCATTTTATATTACAAACAAAATATTGCGCTTTTCCTTAAATAAAATACACAATTTACCTTAATATAACCATCGCAGATTTCGCATATAACAAATGTAGTTTTCCCCCCGGACTTTGATGAGGTTCCTGAACCAGGAACGGAGGTTTGCGATGTTGTACGCGGTAATGGAGTAATTGATATACTTGGCTGACTTAATAACTTTGCTGTAGGATTTTTGGGACTTGTTGCATTCTGAAAAACATAAAGTACATTAATTACTTTAGAAACATCTATATAAAAAGTTATTGAACACTATCTTTTGATAAACAAATGTTTGAAATCATTTTAAACACAATTTTATTAAATTAGATATATAAATTATACATTTGAAGCATCAGATGAATACATTCAAACTTTTTTTTATTTTTTAGTATAAACTTAAATATTAATCATTTAACTTTAAACTTACAAAGATAGTAAAAATGTTTGGTGAAAATTGTTGTTGCAATTATAAAATTAAACAAACTTTCACAATACAAAATACTATAAGGAACAAAATATACAGCTGAAATTAATAGTTACAGAACTAGTTGCACTGCACACTAATGATATGTTTAAAACTATAATTCTTAAAAGTATTGTTAAGTCTTAACAAGCGATTGTATACAGCTTTAATTATGATAAAAAAAGTCCAAGGAACTGGTTATGAAAGCCTTTTGCACCTCTATATAGAACACATCATCCATGCGATCACAAATCTGATAAAAATCAATTTAACCTTCCTGGTAGATTTCAACATTTATTTACCTGTGATGAGGACAATCTAGAGAGAGAGTCGATTACGTTGGGTACAAGTGCAATGGGAGTGGGTTGACCGGAACTGCCGCCGCTACTGCTACTCACTCCCGAGACAGCCGACATGACAGTCCCAGAGCCACCCACCACCTGCCACCACCCATATATTTTTTACTAATTCTTACACATTTATTTACTTTAATTTGTGAACCTGTATTGCTTATCTATGCACTAATTAAAATACTGCAGAAATTAAAAGTACATATAGCTACAAATGATTAAACAAAATATCTAACATTAGCTAAATCAAATGTTTTATTGAAGGCAGCAAATCTCTATAATGTAAGATTTTATTAAGATAATCAACTAATATTTAATAAAGAGAAAGTAATATCTTTTTTTTAAATATCAATGATACTTATAAATGATTTCAAGAAGATATAAAAGTATAGATATATTATGCATATCATATGTGTGCTATACAATTGTATTATTTTTAGGGCATGACTTTATATGATTATCATTGCCCTTGATGTCATTAAGTTTCAAGAAAAATGACAAAATTTATACACACTGAACATATATCATTTTCCTACTAGTAAAATATTGTGATATTTTTCTCTTGGTTTGTATGGAAAAGAGAATGTAAAAGTGAAGATGTGTATTACCTGAAATATTTGGTTGCTACCAAATTGGTATGAAGTAGGGACTAATAAACCAGAAGATGTCGGACGATACATCATTCCTGCAACATTGTCTGAAACATCACAGTGTATTACAATCGGACTTATGGGATTAATATTTGATTAGTTTTAGAGAACTTACCTTGTCGCATTGTTGTACCGCCTGGCCGTAACGTTTTCAAATCGGAATATCTCGGTTGCATGGGTGGTCGTCCTCTTCCACGGCCTGGCATCGGAGCAGGAAGTAATTTTGGTAAAAGTGGCTGAGGTCCTTTGCCGCTCATTGCCATAGCAAGCGCGCTGGGATTGGTCGGTCCGACGGGCCTTGTTCTATTTAATCTTGGAATCTTAGCTGGTGGTTCCCAATCAGCGGCCGGTTCTAAGTTCTTCTCTGGTCTGAATTTCTTCGTACAGGCGAGTATGTGTCGAGTCAACTTGCCTTTTTGATTATCCTCGAACGGACAATTAGGACATTGATGAAAAGCTGGACCGCGTTCCAACCTCCCGCGAGTATTATGTTCTGCTTCCATATGGAATAAGATATCGTGAGGACTACGCACTTCGACTGGACAGAAGTTACACTTGTAGACGTAATTGCGCATATGTGGTGTTTCTAAATGATGTTGCATGACTAAGGTTGATTCTGTTTTAAAACTACAGAATTCACATTTTTTCAGTTCTAAGTGGAATGGTTCATTATTTTCTTTACTAAATTCTAGGTTTTTAATGAGTGAATTTATAGCTAACTGAGTCTCAGCTGATGTGCTACCTTTGCCTTGTTTACGCTTTTGAGTCCGTAAAAGATCAGTTTGCACATATTCTTGAACAAGATTCACTCCAATTTGCATGAAAAACTTTCCCAATGGTAAATCAAAATAAGTCATTACTTTATTCCTATCATCTTGCCTTATGTCTTGTTTATCACTTATATTACTAAATCCAGATTCAGTTAAATCTAATGAATTATCACCTTTGTCCTCCCCATCTTTGCTTTTAGAATTCCCTTCATTTTCACTTTCTTCATCTTTGTCTTTATTTTTCTGACTTGTGTCTGATGAATCTTCCTCACATTCATCTTTATTTTCCTCTAGAATTCTATTGTTTCTTTCCTCCTTCTCCTTTTCTTCTAAGCATTTTTCTAGTTTTGTGACAAATTCTTTCAATGGTTTGAGAGGTGGTTTTTCATATACATATGGTACTATAAAAGAGGGTGCTTCCACTACAAACATATCATCAGTCAATGTAGGTAATATGGGTGGTGTTACTGTAGGTGTTACTGTAGTCATACTGCTGGTTTTAGGGCTTAATTGTGCAGTTTTTGATGTCATGGGCACGGGTGTAATAGTTGTTCTCATGTTAGGGTACATTGTTTGTGTTGTCATACCCATTGGGACCACAGAGAATGAACTAGTGCTGGATGCACTATGATGAGATTTACTACTACTCACAGGAACACCACCACGCCCAGAAAGAATGGAATTTGTGTCTATGATAACTAAGGTAGGTTCTTTTTTGCCCCCTTTCACAGATTTACTACCAGCTGCAATTTCAACTAACCGTTTAGTGTCATTAACTACAATAGTTGTTTTACTGTTTTTAATTGGTGATTTCAATTTAGAATTCTCTTTATCTTTACTATCAATACCAGCCAAAGGATCTTCTGGCTTAATTTCCTCTATATCTGAACCATCATCATCTACTTCTTCTTCTATTTCTTTCTCTATGTAACTTGTCCTTTTAATGTTACGTGAACTTCTTCTTGGTGTAATACTACCAAGATCTATTTGTTTCCTTGGTTTTCTTTGCTTTGCAATATCTTTGTTAGTACGTTCTGGTGTAATATTATGACCATTCTTTGCACTATCTGTTATTTCTTCAATATCAGGACTACCACAACTTCCATTTTCTTCACAGATTTTCACATCAGATGTATCCATACTACTATCAGCAATTTCGCTACTGTCATTAAGCTGTGCATCACTACTGCTTGATAAATTTTTAACATCTTTAACAGCAGAATTTTTCATAGTGAACACATCATCATTGTCAGAATGTATCTCTGCTACACTTTCATCAAGACATTCTACATCTGAGTTATTACTCTGTTCGTCAACTTCCATAGCCTCACAAGATGTGTTTTTACACTTATCTTCAGTCTTAGACACTTCACTAAAATTGTTCATCTCACTGACACCCTCAGATGATTTAGATGTTTTTGAGTCATTTTCTGACCCTGACATCTCATCCCTGTTACTTCTACTTTGAGCTATCCCATTTTGTTCACTATCTTCAGATTCTAAATCCCTTTCTTCCATGTCAACATCCATTTTATGTTCTTCTTCCTCATCTTCACTTTCATTTTCCTCCCTCTTCCCTTTTACTGCACTGTTAATTTCTTTAGACACATATTTAGATGCATTAGTATTTGCATCAACAAATTCTTCTCTGTCATTATAATTTCCATTAACTCCATTTGGAATTACATCTGAAAAATGTAAGAAAGTATTTTCATAAAACATTAATACTTAAAGCTAATAAGTAGTATTAATATTCTTATATAATCTACTTTTAGAATATTAATCATATTATTGAGTGATAGCTTAATAAAGTATACACTTGTATATATATATATATATATATCTATATCTATGTACATATAGAAATTACTTATATAGTATTGACAATTATACATTAGTAGTATACAGCTCAAAAATGAAGTGTTAAATATATTTACAAAGGTTTGTCACAAAACAAGAATCATAGAACGTAACAGAAGCAAGCCGTGTCTTAATAATGTGCATATTTGATTGAGTATTACAAAGTACAATACACTAAAACTTCAGTAGCAGTATTATTGTTCAACAACAACTGATGACAGTATAAACACAAAAATAAGTGCTGACGAGCGAGATGAGGAGTTGGTTTAATCAGTTTGAAGAAAGTAGTACCTTTGAGAACCTTATCAGGACTGGCCTGAGATGAGTCCTTAACAGGGGGTTCTTCCAACGTGCCTTCCATGGGGCCACCACTGTTCAGTTGATCTAAACAATTAATAAGAACACAAGAATAAGCGGCTCGTGGCGACGACGCGTTTCATTACATCGACGACGTGAACGCGAGGGCGGGTAGAGGGAGGGAATTTTTAGCGGGGCCGAATTTTTCAAAATGGCGCTGCGAATTCCGTACTCCTATTTCCTTGTTCCCATAACCAACAAAGTTCGTGGTGTGTTGCTCTCCAGTCGACGCGTTGCCGAAACGCGTCCAATTGCTCCGATCGGTCTTGGCACGCACAGTTACAGAAGTAATTAAGGGATAGGGAGTCACCCGTGGGTAGAAATGATCAGACGAGTAAAGTCCTGTGAAGTAGCTTGAATGGTTAGCGTCTCTCAGTCAGTCACCTGCACTCGCCAGCCACCGCGTCCGAGCGCCAGCCAGCCAGTCAGCCCTCCGCCGTACCTCTCCTCTCTCAACCTTCACAACCTACCAAACTACATCTATACCTACAACTTACACATTGAACTTTCGCCTTTCATACACACAATACACAGACACGTATTTTAAACACGCATGCAATCATATACGCACACACGACCTATCAACTTACTATCCATGGGTGCACGCGCGAGCGCACAACCTTCCGAACTCTATACTACATGCCGGACAACACACTAACCACCTACAGAACAACCCTATGACCTACCGAATCCGATCATGATACACTGATCTCCCACGACGATACTGCACTTAAACGGCTTTTTTGTACAAATATTCAATGGTTTGTATCTATATAACTTACAGAAACCGAAAACTGATGGAAGATCATAATACCGATTGATATACGTGACGAAGAAGGAACTAGATAAATACGGACCATTTTGTCAGATTATCTATAGAAATCTGATCCACCCGATTAGTATTCTTACTCAAGGTTCAACAAGAGTATTGCAAATTATCGTTTATTTTGAATATATCGAATGATTCGAGACTGAGAATCGATGAAAATGGAAAATCCTTCTATAAATCTGTTTGGAGGATACAGTATTCTTACAGAAGATGCTCAGCATACTTTAACCTTCAGCAATGTTTGGCTTTATACAGCGAGTATCATAGCTCAAAATAATGGTAACAATATTTGGAACTTGGATAAGATGAAAGCGATCTCGGAGGCACCCGTTGACTTCAACTACAAGGAATCCCATTCAGTATGCTCCTACGAGGCATGTCTCGTGCTACTTAACTCCCTATCCACAAATCCCGGCAGTTCTATGAGGTAATGGAACGCGTACAAACTCCATCCGTATCCTGTCACCAGGCACAAATATACGCACCTGACCGCTTGCTGTCCTAAACGATTTTCAGATACCGCGACATTTTCACAACCTGCAATCTTCAGCGGCGGTGATGGAGCTACGATTCGTCCTTATATGCACGATACACGATTTATTCACAAACCTGTAAATAGTGAACATTCATCGCTGAAAATTAGGCACCAGAGGGCAGGCGCGACGTTGGAAACGTTAAAAAGTTATGCCCAGGGCCGTCATAAAGTCATGGGTTCTTTTCATGAGGGTTAAGTAAAGTAAAATAAAGAAAAAAAGAGGTCACAAAACGGAAGATAAGCCTTCTTCAGAATCTTTCTATCTCAATCAGTGCGCTATTCAACTGTTACACTTTTGTTGTTACTTTCATATTTAAATCCTTATGAACTTCAATTATGAAGTTCTTCACAATTTTTGAGAAATGAATGTAATATGAAATAGCAGTGATTTGGTATCACTGATGCTAAACCTCATCTTTTTTTTTATTGAAAAGAATATCAATAAATTTGATATGAATTTTAAAAAATGTATTTGAAGTATTTTCTGTTCTTTCCTCTTTTTCTTTTAAATATTGTTATTATATTCAAACATAGAAACATGATACAAAATATGGCTGAATAATTAGGTATAAAAATATTAATACAAGCTATAATATTGTATTTAAACAAATAAAGATAACAATTCCACTGTAATTATAATTTTCACGTAAAATTCTTCTTAGAATCCTATTCTTTATTTGCTGACCATGCGCTTAAGTAGGCAAAATTATGATGCCAGATAACTCGATAATCGAGTGTACTTTAATATAAATTTAAATTAAAATAAATTGTGAACGATAAAGTTCGATCTAAATATCGAACGTAAAGAAAATAATACTAATGAATTTAATTGTTAACGAGGTATTTTCAATGTGTGCCTGTTTATGTAATTTATATAATTCGTAGAAATAAGATTTAATTACGTGATGGCTTGGTTCAGTAATAATCAATATATTATGAACAAGTCATAATTCCACGGCATTAGCAACCTATTTATCATATTAGTAATATGATGTTCCAAGCAGATTTTGTAAAAGTTTAACAAGACAACAGGGATTAAAGTATAGGGAATGCGCAAGGGAATTGAGAGGATTGTCACGGCCCTGGTTATATTGTGTTATTCTGTACTACAATTGTACAAATTATAAAATTCAACAAATCAATCGCAAGTCCCTTGGCGTGTTTAATATAAAGTGTTTCTTTTTTTCTTTCTATTATCAAGAATCTAAATCGGTCGTGTCTACTAGATTTATTAAAATTTAGAAAGCTGCCGCCATTTCTTCATAAGGGCTGGCTTAACTGTCGAACAGCTGCCGTGGTGGTCGCTAGCCGATCGCGATTATCCCCCCAAAAGAGGACCAATAATCGAAACACACACACATCGCAAATGCCGCGCTATTTAAATTCACTGACCGTTCGAAGCACTGATAAATATTCGACAACACACGCGACTCCTTCGACACTTGATATACACCGTTTTTATATCAAAATTATTCACATATACTTTGTGTTTATTTGGGTTCGACGTCACGGATCCTCCTTACCTTCGTCGTCGAAAACTGCCAAGATGGCGACGATAATCACGTGACCGCAAATTTTATGACGTACGAGTAATGTTAAAGGGACTAAACGACCAGTAGCATTTGTTATATATAATCACGTGATCAGGTACACGTGCACATCCAATGAGAGTCTCTCCCAAGAATAAGGACAATCTGCAATTGCAACAATGTACAATAATAGGGTTGACTAACAAGCCCCCGCCCTTTTCCATGGGATCTCTTGGGATACACCCCTGGAGTAATTTATGTAAGAATATCTGAAAAATACTTTCATGTTTTTAGAAATTTCATTAGTATTTAAATTATTGTTTAACTTTTTATATTTGAAATGGAGCCTACATTTTTTTTTCATTCATCAGATTTTTATTACATATAAGTATTTTTTATGATATCATTAAGCAATTTGATATATCTGTATTTGTTTTGAAGTATTTTTATTACAAAATTTGTATGTTTATATAGCTCCCTGTATGGAACCTTAATAATTGTTACTTAAAATCTAAATATAAATCCATGTACATATAAAACTTTTACATGAAGTTCTAATATATACAAACAATGCCTTATGATAAGTATAATTAATGCACATATTAAATATACACTTTACATTAGAAAAAACACTTTAAATAAATAATGTTAAAGATAATCTTCATCATTATCATTAAAAGATAACACTGCCTTTTCCTGTTTTCTTTTCTTTATCTTCTTTTTCACTGGTTTATCTTCAGTTTCTGATTCTGTTTCATTTATTTTGTTTTTTCTAAATATAATTCGCTTAGATAAATCTGCTGGTGCACTAGCTTCTTCTATAATTCAGAATTTATATACAGTTCATTTTTAAATAAATTAATCAATTAATTGTGTTTGGAATTCAATTAAATTATACCTTCTTCCTTCTTCTTTTTAAATGCTTCTGCTTCTTCTTCAGTTAAGTGTTCAGCATTCAATACAACCACAACAGGTTTTTCTTCATCACGTTCTTCTTCATTACCTGAATCTACTGGTAATACTTCTCTCTGTTTTAAGAAGTCATTTAAATGGTTGTTTATGCTAGTTATAAACAAGCACTAATTAAATATATTGTTTTTTCACTTTATTACATACAACATGTAATTAACAAAACTAAGAAATTTAAGATGTCTAATAATATTAATAATTAATAACATTGCATACGTTCTAAATCTTAAATAGAATAAAACGTAGTCATGATTAATAACCATTAAATAATTTCTACGTAAATAATTGTAAAGGGTGAAACGTACCTTTGTGTCAACCGTTGGTCCTTCTTTATATCCAATTTGTTCTTTTAATTCACGTAGAAATTTTGGCTCGTTTGGTTTAATGTACGACACATTATGCTTTTTTCGTGACATTTTGTTGATAATTTCAAACACTAAATCATAATATAACCTAATTCGACCATAATAAAGTTATTACGCGCAGAGGCATAAACTCATGTATTACATAGATAGAACGTCGAGATGTATCTAGTAATATTTACTAGCATTTTCATCCGATCGGTTGGTATCAAAAGAGAACTACCGGAAGTTCCGTAACGTTGTGTATGAAATTTAAAATAATACCTAACAAATTATAGATACTTAAATAAAAAATGATTTATATATTAAACAGTCAAGTCGAAAGTTTCACAGTAATTAAAAAGTTAATAAAAATTAAATGTACCTTCAATTTGATTTTATATTCATCATCTAATTTATCGTTTCAAAGGAATTAAGGGATAGTTGTATGATTTTAACTCAGAAATAATATACATTTGATAATTTATTCTTTTCATAATAACGATAATTGTACTATTAACGTTTGTCACGTTTTATAATTTCTCAATCAATCACATAATCAACTATTCGTAAAAATTTAATAAAGATTTAAAAAAGTGTCGTAAAACATCGACGATATTTGTACTAATCGTACAGAAATATAATTGAAAATAAAAGAAAAAGGAAATGTCGTTCGTTAGTGTAACATAAGTCAGTTAACCGAACATCTCAATGAACATTACACACGTCCGAAAAAGTTTCAAAAAACGTGATCTATTCTTCAATCGTTCGGCGAATACAATACTAATTACCATGATATAAAGCTGAATACAAAGGTTTTTAAATGCAAATAGATCCGATGCGCGTCTGTATATGTCATCATCCAGAATTCGATACGGTAATTGTGCATTATTTAGGGTATTAATTATCAACAATAAAACACGACCTATAGACGTGTCACCTCGGAATTATTTAGAGCCCTTAATTTCCCGTCCGAATGACTAGACCGGCGATGTCGAACCTGAGTGTGCGTGTTAATGATGTAGCTACCCTCTTCTTGCCGATTGTGCTTCTCCATTTGAATGATCGGTATGCACCGTGGTGCAGGCCCGTCCAGGCATTCGCAGCTCAAGCTGGCGTCCAGGTCGCTTTGATACGGTGCCGGTATCAGTAAGCTTTCCGTGGACTTGGTTGGCTGAAAGTGTCTGCTCGAGCTACCTGAATACGTGGTACTGCTACTGGTTCTTCTCTGAACGGTACCTGTGGGCGTTTTCGCTCGTCCGTGCGCACCCTTGCCTGGCCTCTCGGCACTGTGCGTTTTTATGGTGGCCGTGTCTAAATAGCCGTATCCAAAGCCATAACCTCCGAACGCCTTTGTAGTCAGATTGTCCCAGGACTTTGGCTTGGCGTACTGAAGGCACGGTGGTGGTCGTTGATGCACGCTCGGATCCCAATAAAGCGTGTCCGTACTTAGGCTGGTCGAGCAAGAGGCGACGCTGTCGGCGGCGGTCGACACGTCGCTGCTGGTTATGGAATGCAAACTGTGTCCTGATGTGCGCGAGCAATTGTGCGTACCATGCTGTTGCTGCTGTTGCTGTTGCTGTTGTTGCTGCTGTGATTGTTCTCGTTGCACGTGATGATGCTGCACCTGCGATTGCTGCTGTTGCTGTTGCTGTTGATGATGATTCTGCTCGTTCCTTGCCCTCCTCTGTTTCTCCCTGCGTCTACGACTGGGCACACAGTTTGGATCACAGCAAGGACTGGCTAAATCGTACGCATCCAGACTACCACTATCCGAATGTTCTCTGCGACGATTCGCACTCGAAATACAAGCAACACATAAGCTATTTTGTGGTGGGGGATGAAGAGGAGCGGGATCTCCGCTGGTACTCGACTGTTGCTGCTGCTGCTGACAAGATTTGTGCAGCTTCGACTTGGCAGGGGTACTGTTCATCCCGTTCGCTTGATGATAACTGTGCCGCGACGAGGTGGTCACCCCTGACTCGCTGGACATCTTGGAGAGAAAGTGGTGATGGTCGCTTCGAGAACGGGGAGGACCTACCGTTACCAAGCAGGCAGCGTTGCGAGGAACCAAGCACGGTCGTCCATCCGCAAACTGTAATCGTACGGACAATAGTGTTCAATTTCTGATACCAGCTTAAATCGAATGAGATTAGCGTTTCATTTCAATATACCACGTTATAGAGCAACAAATGTTCCGTGGACGTAGCTGGTCTGCAACATTGAATCGTGGAAGAATTGAAGCTCGACGAAGGTGACGGCTGATTGGGGTTACTGGTGATCACGCTGTTAGGCGTTCTTTTACGTGCTGGCAGTGAATGGGTTTTCCAGCGACCAATAAGAATAGACCGTTCCCTCTCGCATAGTCTCTCCAATTCACTGAGCCGCGATTGGAGAGCACGTTGTAATTCGATATAACGCATATGCAATTCCACCTGAAAGAAATCCGCGATCCGTCGCGTCCAATTAGGCTTCAAACGACGCGGTCAACCGGTTGTCAATGGCGTACTTGAACAACAGCCTCACCTTTCTTACGCAGTCTTCGAACGACACAACCATTCGCATCCTAGTATCACAGTTCTTTATGAAATTGACTAAAGTCTTGTGATCGGCTCTGTCCATCTCATGGCCGTTTATCGAGAGTATCACGTCGCCCTCGCGCATACCGGCTTTGAACGCTGGCCCATCGTACTCGACGTAGTCCACGTAGGTGACCATCTCAATCTCCTGCTCCCTTTTGTAATGTATCCCATAGCTCTGTGCAATTTCATCAGGAAAAAGTTACGTCAAACGAGGTGCAACACCTTAATACCAATACACAGTATAGGGGGTGAAAAAAGTGCGAGCACACGCATGGATTGCTTTACCTGTAACGTGAAACCGTACGTGCCATTCTTCTTCTCGACGATGATGGTACGACGACGTCTGTCCTCGTCCGCTCGTGTCGCCCTGTCTGACTTTGACCTCTCCAGAACAGCCTACGGAACAGTGCATTACTACAATATGCTCGCGGTACGAAAATAAAGAGAATAGAACTTCGAAACGTTCAATGCTTTGGCAAAATGAATATTTGCATCTCAAACGAAGGCTAACAATTATCTAAGCGATAAAGATGGTAAGCATAGCAACCGAAAGCAAACGTAACTCAGAGACCTTTTTATATATGCATATCTCTTTAAATACTTTGAATGAATCAAGCGCGACAATCTTGAAACGAACCAAACAAACTCGTGTAATATGTAAATATTTTAGTGCAAAACAACGACAACATTAACAATAATTAACAACAACAATAAAAACTAAGAATCAGATAATAAGATTCAACACACGTTGTGCAGTCCACAGAATTTCCTTGACCACGAAAAACAACTCGAAATGGGCAACAAGAAACTGCTCGAGGAAGGCTGTTTCAGCAAATAAAAATCATTCTTTCGATACACGAGTCGATGTAATAACATTACACATTCCACGACACCACTCCATTCTTCCTCGTCGCTGTTTTCAACGCCGGTCCGATGTTGTTGCCCGGCCACCTCCGTATTCTGCGGCGAGCTGTTCATGATTCCTTTTCCACCGCGAGAGCTATTGCACCCACAGAGAGGGCGACGATCTACGGGTACCGGTCGTCGACGATGCACAGCGTTTCTTTACTGAGCCTCGATTACAACGCTTTACGTTTCACGGTCTCTCTCATTGTGATCAACATTTTCGGTGGCGACGAGCGAGCGAGCGAGCGAGCGAGCCAGCCACAGCCAGCCAGCCAGCCAGGCCGCGAGGTTAACGTGCGTTTAGGCGCGATTGTGTATGCTCCTCTTTTATTGTTATCTTCCTTTTCCCTGCCAGTTGCCGTCCAATGCGCCTGCCCGACAATATCGGCTTACAACCCCGTCGTATTCGCGGCCGACGAGGGTGGTAGAGGTGAGAGCAGGCGCAGTACCAACCATCCTCGATCCCTCCTCCCGCGCCATTTACCCCCTTCCGTCACCTTTTATCACCTATCTCCTCGTGTCCCTCTCCTTGGCCCTGCTCTTCTCCCGAGGACAGGAATAACTTCTCGCGTGCAACGTCCTTACGGTTCACACACTCATTTTTCTTGCGGCGAACGTGTCAATGGACAGAGTTTAGCCTAGTCCAGATTCGCAGGAAATTAATATTATAGGTACTATTGTAATTTGAAGAGAAGTCAAATTTATACTGACAATAACCCAAATATTCTTAATGATTAGATTCTATGCCAGAGAAAGCCATAAATTCTTTTAAAATTTATTCTAAGACTTCAACAACTACACCTGTGCAACCTCAGCTTCCCTAATGTTCACTGCACTTGTGACCTCCCCAGAGACAAAGTCTGCTACAGATAATTGATTTTACCTAACTTTGCACCCAATAAATAAACATTAGTTACAAAAGTACTATTAACAGGCTGATGGCCAGGAGGGGTCACCGATGTGAATTAGTGAGGCGTGTTCTCTCAATATATTCTTCCGCTGAACAATCAGAATGCGTGCTTCCAAGTCAAGAGTCGCTGCTAATGAAAACGTAGCTTCGTTTCAGCGAAGTGGATCTCCTCTTTGCAAGACCGTTTCCATTTCGGTAGTTCGTTGAATGCGCCTCGAACGACGAGAATAACGTGTCACGTCCCCGCTGTCGCCGCAGCCTGATGTATTTTTACAAAGATTTCCATAAAGAAATATTTCGCGGTAGCGACGTACGGAGACATACGATGGTATATGTTACACAATGAATCGCTTACCGTCCGGTGGATGTATCCTATTTCTTTTTCTTCGCTGTACCGATCTTTTTGTCAACTCTCTGCACGACTTTTTTCTTCGAGTTTGTAGTTTCCAACGTCGACTGCGTCTTCAACGGCGGCATCGGCGGCGGTTTTGGTTTCGGTACGGGGCAGTGTCTGCAGAAATTAATTATAGCTGCTTTAGATATTATAATGTACTACATTTATGTCTAAGTGTATAAACAGTATTGATTATGTATTAAACTGGTACAATAGCATTAGTAGTTCTACTGTGTCCTGGGTGTCATATTTCTAAATCTAAGCCATGGTAATTAACGATAATTAATGACTCAGTATTCAGGCCATACTCAAATCTTCATAGAATCGATAAGGTCAGAGTTTAACTTTGACCTGTGAACTGATGCTTACTTCAAAGCTATACGCATCTCCTGCACTGATCTATCCTGAACCACGTTGATCCATATCTTCGATTCGGTTTTAGGTTTCAGGCAATATCCTTTGTTCTGGCAGCACTCTAGTCTATCGAGTTTCTCTTGTTCCTGGTATTGTTTTTCCCAAGTTTTTTCCCATTCACGTAAACGTTCCTTCTCTTCCGCCTCGCGCTTCTCTTTCTCTTCCTGCTTCTTCTTCTCTGGATCGCATTTCTGCTTCTTCTTCTTCTTCTTCTTCTTGCACTTTTTATCCCCCGCATGTTCCACTGTCTTCACGTTATCGGCGTTGTTCACGTCCATCTTTTCCCAACATGGCTGGTTAATTGCGATTTCCGGTCGTTTCAGTCGCGGGAAGGTCCCGTTTTCGACGCTGGTGAACGTTTTTCTGGCATTGTTATTCAGATCGAGCAAAGCGCGAACTAGCATCGCCTCCCATTCAAGAGCCACCAGCGCGTTTTCAGCGAGGATTTTAATCAGTATTTCAAACGGATAAGTGATCTGAAATTGATGCATACCTAAATTAACACTGACGCTAATTATTAATACCATATTAAAATGTGTCTGGATCAATACTTTGTCTAAATTTCATTACTTAAGCAATATACAAATAAATAACCAAAAAACTATGAAACATCAGCTTCATAATAATAATTTACACATCACCAATTATATTTCTTTAAAACTTTGCAAAAATTACCGGACAGAGGTTCAAGATGCCTGAATTTGGTTTACAGCTTGCCATTAAGTTTGCCATATTTACAAAAAATTTATTTTATATGAAGATCCAAAAATGAGAAATGTATGGTTAAGTATCGAGAGAAAATCTGACACTCAATCAACGAGTATTTCACAACGATCGATTACCTATCATACTTTTTTCTCTCTGTACGACACGCATCTTTGATCGTCCATTGTCGAACAAGTTTTTCTAGGAAGAAATCCCGCCTCATTTCCTACAACTGCAACTGTAGTCCTTCGAAGGACATCCACACTTCTTCTTGTTGTTCTCCAAACTCAGCAGGTCCATGAAGGCTCTGGTCGCGGTGCCATTAGCGCAACAGGGCGGACAAGGAGAAATCTCTTTTTCACCCGACTGGGACGAGCCGCAGCAGGGATTGCATTTTCCTTCAGAAGCTTGCTGATTACTGTACTTCGCTGCTTTGCCAGCACCCTGACCTCTTGAAGGCGACTTCGAGGAGCATGCACAACTTCCGCCCTCTTTCCTAAGAATACCAATTCGTGTATCAATAAAAAAGTTCTTCTTTTGATAAAATGATTGTTGAATAAAAAATACCCTGGAGAGCTTTGTTGGGAAGCGCAGCAAGGTCGAGGATCCCAATTGCACGATTTTTCAGGAAGGGGAGGACCAGGCGGTCCCTGGACCAGCGACGGTGGTCGACAACAGGTTCTTCCTGCAGACTCGCCGCTGCCGTCGATGCATTTCTTGTTGCAGGTGCACTTCATGGGGGGAGGTGAATCGCAGGCAGAGGGTATCTTCTTGCACTGGAACACAGGACTGTCTTCTGTTCCCTTGAACAGGTACGGTTTTCTGTTGTGGGGCACTTGGAACTGGGTGATGATCTTGTTGCCGAAACAGGACACCCTTATGTAAACCGTGACCGCCCCGACGCACTGTCCCGTCACCGTGGTGATCTTGAACGTGTCCTTGATCGTCTGGCAGGGATTCGCTATCTTGAAGATTTTCTGGCTCAACACGGCGTTTATCAGGGCTTTCGCTTCGATCTGGTGAGAGCCGACCAGCATCACGTCTGGCAGCACCCCGGGTGGCAGTTTCTTGTAGACGGACAGCTTGATGGGGAACGAGGTCACGGGTCTCTGGAGCACGATCGATGGCAACGCGAACAAGCAGGATTTGCCCTTCTTGAAGACCTGCGTGTCGCCCTCCTCGCAGCCGCAGCCTTCGGTTAAGGACTCCTGGCAAATGTCGATCCGAGGTAGGCTGAGAATCTGCGAATTGCAATGTCGGTTGCTAGTGGAATGTGGATTTATGGATAGAAAATTCTGAAATAAATTGTATGGAAATTTTGTATTGTTGTTTGAACGAAATTCGTTACTTCGAAAGAGGTACAGGTGCAAGCTGGCAACAATTCATCTTGCATTGCTCTTATCACAGGAATTTTAACCTTCTCGACTAGAAACTCGATCAGGAAAAGTTGTTGTTCTTCACCCATTTCGATATATGTTCAATTTACGAGATTCAGAAGATTCTTATCATGATCGGGTTTCTTTTCTAAAGAATCTGACGAACATTCCAAAATTATACTACTAATTTATATAAACTGGTTAACCAATAATTTAGGAAACTTCAAAATTAATGAATACAGTAGAGGGCACTATTGGTGTTGCCGAGAATTACTTATATATATTAATAACTTAATTAAAATATATGCGTTCAATTTATGATTTGTATACATAATTGTCAATTAAATTGTATAATTTTAAATTATGTAAGTACCATTAACTCCCTAAAAACAAACTTTCCTCAATGTATTATTAATTTTCAATTTGCCACCCTTTATTATTACCGTAACAGTAACAGCATTAAAAAACCTTTACTCAACCTTTTATTAATTATTCAGTCACGAAAAATGTATAATTTTCCTACAAAATGACTCGTAACAATAAGTCCATAAAAATTTCAAAATCTTTAAGACTTCTTCTTCTTCTTCTTCTTCTTCTTTCCAATATCCGTCTGCATCTCCCTGGTTTCGTACCTCAGCGGTGGTCCCTTCTCGATTCCCTTGGGCGTCTTCATCTCCAACTGTATATCAGACTTCTCGCCAGCTCCCACAATGCCCTTCTTCCCGATCCTGAGCACAAAGACGTCGTGGTCGGGGTCCACGTCGCAAGGGTTGGTCGCCTCCGACTCCGGCGCCACGGTGACGGTGGGTTTCCGGTCGTTGCCGGTGTCCATGATCCCGGAAACCTTCAGAACCACCGCCTTTCCGCAAGGTTGAGCCGGACCACGACTCGACTGGATCATACTCGTGCGTTTAGGTGCCTCAGCTTGCGGTTCTGACGGTTGCCCGCCGCCCCTGAGGCTCGACTTCAGCGTGGCCCCGGCAGGATCTCCGCAGGGAGCGCAAGGATGCTGTTCCTTCACGCAAACGCGACAGGGAGGATTGTCGACCAGCTTCTCCCTCGAGTCTCTGCAGACGTTCGCGGTCTGCGAGTCCACGATGCGACACTTGTACGCGGACGACTTCTGGTTACTCTCGTCGCCCTTGAAGATGTAGGTGGAGACGGTTCGTTCGGGAGGGGCGTCGAACTCGGTCACGATGGTCTGCCCAAAAGCAGAGACCCTGACGTACATGCACAGGGCGCCTATTTCGTTTTCGTTGAACATCAGAGGCACCTCACCCTCGAACACCTTCGGCGGAGGCGCCATCTTGTGCCAGCACTGCAGCATCTCCTTCCTGAGGGCAGCGAAGTACTTGGACATGTCCAGCTCGCCCGCGCCCACCAGCACGTCCGGCTTCACCTCCTCGGGCATCGCCTTGTGCACGCAGAGCTTGATCACCAAATCCAGGTCCTTGTTGACGACGGTGTACTGGTCGATGGCGAACAGCACCGATCGACCCGAGAAAAAATACTCGATCTCGTCGGCCACCCCCGCCTGGGGCAGGAACATCGGATCCACGGGCGTGATCTGGATGCCATCCTTGCCCTTGAAATTCAGGAATTCCACGGAGATGGTCGTGGGCACGAAGAACATCTGATTGAGCTTGGCCAGACGATTGCTGGTTAGATGGTGGATGAAGAATTCCAGTAGGAAGAGATAGTGCTCCTTCGCTTCCGGTACAGCCTGATCGCGGGTGCCCAGGATAGTCATCGAGTCCTCGTCCTCATCCTTCGAGGATTTCTTGTTCTTCGAACGACGTCCACGGTCCATTGATGCGACGACGAACACTCAACGAGGTTCGTTGAACATTTTTCTAGGATGCAAAAGTGTGACTGGAAATTTTTCTGTAAATAGAAGAATCAGGTTACGAGACGGTATTTCCCGTGAAGTTGGCAACAACGGTTCCGTGAGGAGGTCTCGATTGATCGTAATTATTTCAGACGCGCGCCCTTGGGAAACTGGTTTCGATTTCCAGCTGATAATTCATCGTAACCAACCGATCGTGCCGTAATCGAAGGCGTCGTAACCAGGCCTCCTGAAAGTACATGTCTTGAACGCTGGAAAGCTGATAAGCGAGCACGATGCCGCGTTTATCGTTTTCCCGTTATCGAAGGGTTAGCCATAGGTATATATCTCTATTTGTAATAACAAACAAACCGCAGTTTCCATAGAACTTAGCTGATTCATCGATTCGATGACTCCGTGGCGATAAAATTTCTCCCTTTTTCCGATAAAATCAATGTGATGCGTTATAAATAGAACCTTCTAAATTTTTGTAAATATTTACACGGAACAATGTTTTTGGTAATAATGAGTAGTTTTATATTTTTGTACGAACAATGTTCAACTTTGATATATTCGACCATCGAAGACCGTATTGATCAATTTAACGCGTCAGTTTCCAGAACCACCCCCGCTCGATTATTACATGACCGATGTCTCGAAGATTTTCTTGTCGGATGGGATATTTCATCATGGAAAGGCATCTATCACTCATAAATATATCGCTAAGCAACTGAAGCCGATCAAAAGGACACTGAGTAAGTTTATCGCTTCGAGCATCCCTTATCTCGATTAAACATACCTGATAACAAATCATTCCTTCCCCCTTTGCCTGATACCGCCCGAGTTTCGTTACACTACACGATTCTGTTAACCCTTTACCGTTTAAATTCAAAGACAACGTCGCCTTTGTATTATTTTTCGACATCAAAGGGGCTAAAAAATATTTTATTTCCCAAAATATTGACTATGATGCTGGATACGTTATTTCATTATAAGTTGGATACGAATTAAATGGACGAACTGGGTCGCTAAGGGTTAACTTTTATAATTGAGATTAATCGTTGCTCATTAAAGAGTCAATTGAATTAGGCGGCTAATTAAAAACTCTTCGCAGGATCGTACGCCGTTTCTGGAAAAAAAATTGCGAAATCAGAACGTGCAATTACACGCGACGACGAGTAGACGCGATTGATTCTGGCCGAGCAACACGCGATGGTCGGGATATATTTGTGCCGTATCATTGAATCGAACCGTCACGGTTAATGGCATTTAAGGCGATGTCACAATTGAGTTAAGGCGATCGAATTACATAGATGAGCGTTCGTGTAATAATTGTTGCAGAGGATCCTATAGCGCCACCGCAGGAATTAGATCCGAGTCTCATAGACCGGATGCTCGAGAAGCAGAAGGCAGGATACGTGGATCATTCGGGAAAGGATAAAGGAATAATATTCCAAACCCTTGGATCGATGCCCAAATGGAAACGTGATCTAAAGGCAGCCCAAGAGTGTACGTATTTATATTTAATTATAATCAATTTATAATTTTGTATTAAATTTCTAATTAAATTTATCATAAGTTATTAAAATATTGATTGGTAACAATTTTCTGCCAGTGATCATTAATTACTAATTATTACCAATTTTTGATAACTCTAATATATAATCCATATTAAATTTCACTATTTCGATATAGTTATTAATTATCAAAAGCTTATCAAGCTACGTCACTAATCCACCGACCAAGGGTTAACAAACATCGATACAGTGATTACATATGCACTGTTCATCCTATCAATTACTGATCATTGTAAACAATGGATTAGTAAAAAATTGGTATAATCTTATACTTTTGATAAGAATTAGAGTGTCAAGATCAGAGGTCGTCTATTCGGTTCTGCACAGGCGGAACGGTTCTCTGCACTTAAGAACCGTCTGGAATATTAATTGTTCCCCATTTAAAGTAATGAAGGAATACATTCCGGCCAGGCAATTTCGACCAATCGAATATCGGTTGTATAAATAACCGGCACGTCCGAGAACCAATCTATGACGAAACGAATTGTACACGACACTAATTCGCTAATGATCAACGAGTGATTTGTAACCCAATTTCATCGGGACGCTAGAAAAATTAGTCTGATTGCTAATCGTCGAACTGTGCCAACGGCGTTGACGAACCTTCCCTCGCCTCCTTCTAATTTCCCCCTTCTAATTTCTAATTGCAAAAGGACCTTAACAATTGTGCGAATCGACTCGTGCACACGATTGAACGTCCACGGAATAAATGAACGTTGCCTCGATTAATTGGACAAATTTTATTCAGCCGTGTTCTCCGTATTTCCACGATCGTCACAGTACGAATTGTCCGGCATCCGCGACAGGCGATCGAAAGATTCGGAGAGATGCAAAACAACGACCGTGGAACCCGCGAGAAAAGAGGAGGTCCCGGTTGAGTAAGCGTTTTTAATTACGTATGATGCATAATTTGATAAAACGGGGCGGCGTTGTTAATAGACCGAAAGAGGATCCGTGTTTCTTCTTGACACCGCCGGTCTGGTGGAAGGGCAAGACCGGAAAACCGTGCAGACTTCCGATAGGGAACATAAACGATTACATGTTCGAACGAAAAACGGGAAAGGACGTGTTCGATACGAAGATCAGCGAGAAACTTCAGATGGATCATCCGATGAAGTATACGCCCGGTGACATTTATCGAATAAAGGTATCAACATTCCCTGAGAACCATTGACTTTCAGATTATTGAATAATCTGCTGAATTATTAGATTAGATATCGTATCAGTCGGATTATTCCAAAATATTGTGTAATGTTTTATTTGGCTACGGATGCTCTTTAAAAAATAGTGCATCTGGACAGTTTAAACGATTCGTCCGTCACAATGTTAGCGTGAGAACACCGCGTTTATGGAATTAAATATCCGGTATACCGTGCGGGTAAAGAAGTCAACACGTAGCTTAGAAATTGTCGGATATACGGAAACTTTGTTTGTACACGTTCCTCTGCTACTTAAAAATCGTTTCTTTATCTTACAATTCGCAACTACTGCAAAATAGATCAAGGTTGGCACCTTTGCTATCGTTTAAACGAACGCTGGTTCGTCCAGCTGTGCAATTAACGCTTTACGGCTTGTATAAAATACTGTTTCGCGAAAATAAAATAAGATTATAAGTCAACGAATACTATACGTAATCCATTCATTTTGTATCCTTGAAAGTTTTGAGACTTACAATTTACAAAAAATAATACAGGTTTAAATAACTATTTTGTTATTTATGTAACTGAGATTAACCTGATATCGTTTTGTATTATTCTAACAAGAGCACAATATATTTAAATTATATCAACGGGTTCTCAAAGCTTTCAGCATAAATTAAATAACAGAAAAAAAACGTAGTATTGTTTGGGTTTGAACAGAATCCAACGGATACGAACATGAAGGATGTCCTCGAGCGAGCAGATGCTTTCAAAGTTACGCTCAGAGAGTTTGACACCTCGCCAGAAGATAATCCACCTGTTAAAGAATGTGTCTGTCCTCCTCGTAAAAGTCGTAGGTGTCCTTAGCAGCAACTTATCCGAAATATTCTTACCAGCGTTCGAAATATCTTCTTTCCCACGCAGACGAAATTTGCATTTCTAATTCCATTGCAGCGAACGAAGAACTGCCAAGAAACCAGGCGCCGCCTTGCGACTATGATCCTCGATGGCAGCCTCTTTCTAAAAGCACAGATTTCATAGCAAATGGCGCAGTAAGAGCAAAGGAACTGCGAAAATTAACGAAGCCCTTTCAGCACGATTTACACATGTGGTACTCGATACATAAACCAACAAAACTGAGGGCACCCATTAGACAGGCAGGGAAAAGACCCGCACCCGACAGACGATTTTCTCATTTATGATTAAAAATAAAAAATTGAAGTTAAGAAAATTAACTTTACCTTGGTGTTGGTTTTTAAAACGTTACGTAATCGATTACGCTCAAATTGCATACAAATAGGCTGAAGGCGTACGCGTATCAGGCCGAAAAGAAACGTTATCACCGTCTATAGTAAACCAGTAACGAGACAGTTACGAAACACAACTTAGCACGGAAATTTTACCGACACTTTTGAAACGGATCATCGACACGCTTATTATTCAATTAATATCGTCCGGGTATAATTTCGATTCGTATTTCAATCGAACGAAACGAATATCTAATTTGTAACAAATGTGTTTCGTAGAATTGATTTGTCGCGTAGTCTTTAGCGCGCATTAAATTACATCTACACCCCATGCCGCGATTACGTTTCTTTTCTGCATGATGCATGCGAATTCCAGAAAACGATGCAGCCAATAGGTCAGCAAGAATTGCGTTGTTACAGTTCCACGGGGATCTAAATAAAAATTGACATCATTTAGAATGCATTTCAGTTTTATAATCAAAATGAAACATCTTTCTCAATTGAAATATTATGATAATCCTTGCACATGATATTACTCAATTTTGTAAATTTGCATCATTTTAAATTTATTTTAATTCTGTAATCGAACGAAGAGATAGCCAATAAAAAATATATTTTTTCAATTGAAGTATCGCGATAATTCCCGCGTATCGGGTTTCGGTTTCATTCATTATGCCACTTTCGATAATCGATGAATCGACTCCACGCTTGATCATGCGCACACCTTCCCGCGATAGATTAAAACTTTTCATTCGATGTTCAACGTAACCTGACGCGTTTCAGATCGTTTAACGTAATGTTTTCAAAAGATAACATAAGATATTGCGTAATATAATACAACACGTTTATGATTGTAATCATGTTTAACAGTAAATTGATATCCATTTGTATTTTATCCACCATAACATAGATCAGAAGCGATCGCCTCTACCTGAGATACAAAATTTTAAAAAATTAACTTCTCGTTTATATTATACTATGTTCCTAAGAAGTTATGAAATATGAATGAATTTTTAAGGTCCCGTGAGGCAAATACTTAAGGAACAAGTTTGTTTTTACCAAATTGACTATGCAATTAACGCGAACTATATTTAGGTTATGTAAACCACAAAAATTTCGAATTGTAAAGGAGGTTAGTTTTGCTTCTGGATCCGCCCTTGATGTTGATTGATATGTTCAATGTCGATTACAGTATAAATTTTCATCAATTATCGAAGCAGTAGTTTGATATTTCGATCGCTTAAACCGTATGATTATATACACATGAACGACTGTGACATGCCGACCAGAATTTCAT
Organism: Anthidium xuezhongi; assembly: GCA_022405125.1. Taxonomy (NCBI): domain Eukaryota; kingdom Metazoa; phylum Arthropoda; class Insecta; order Hymenoptera; family Megachilidae; genus Anthidium; species Anthidium xuezhongi. The sequence goes on along the minus strand of CM039642.1, from coordinate 8,451,518 downwards.
CATATGGTTTTTAACCACGTGCTCGTTTAACCAGCTCAATATGAAAATCGCGCCTTTAGAACCGATATCTACTAATAAAATACATTCATCACCCAACTTAACCCTGTTAACTAGCTGATCGGATCAAAATAAAATTTGCTAAACAAATGAACAAACAAACCTGGCATCTAGTGTTCGAAATGATCAAAATAAGAAGCAACTCATTCGATGATCCATATCTTCAAATTTCTTGATTCCATAATTTCTCGCCAACCACTGGTTGAAGATTTTAAAATAACAAAAAATGATTGAATAATTCATCAATACAAAGTAATTTTTAAAAAATAAACAAACAAACCTTTATCCAGTGTTTCGAATAACGAAAATGCCAAGCATCACGCTTCCAAACCTATTGATTTCACGTTTTCCTATCAATCAAATCGTGTACTCTGATAATCAAAATAAAATTGTTTTTATTGATTAATCATATGATCACTACGTTCGTAGATCTTCAGGTAATAATTTAGTAAAATAGTGAAAAATACCTTTTCAGGATTCGGTTTGTGACAGCGATGTAAGAAAAAGGCGGTAGAGGAGGAGGAGGAGGATGTTCGACCTCTGGCGGTTGGTCGACGAAACGCGGTGGACGCTCTTCCGGGGGACTAAAGTTTTCAGTTTATTCTTGCACGGCGTGCGTTTGTAACGGCAGTCTCGTTCGATCGGTCGATGTTCACAGTGGTGTACGCCGGTACGTGTGATAGAAGCCATTTGATGCATCGTGAATTCGATCGTGTTGCATTCACGTCGCGATTAATTCATTAATTCATCGCGACACTGTGTGTACCGGCGTCGGCCAGAAATGAAGTAGCGTCGAACGAACAGGATTCGTCTGCTCGCATCACGTTTTCCTTCTTCACCATATACAAAGCAACTTACCGCCGAACGATAGGTATGTGCATCCTTAATTTATCACATTTCCATCTGGTGTCATTTAAGAGTGCTCTGCACTCGATTTAAATTGTAAACTAACTGGGAAAGCAACGACCGAAGTTTCGTATATGATTGATCGATATTCAAATTGTATTCTGGCGTGAACGTCTTTTATCGATCTGGATCGATTCAAATTCTAACGTTCGTACTTTTCGACCAAGAAATTCATCTCTGTGCGTTTTATAAAGCGGTTCAGTAACGAATAATAAAACTTTAAGAAAGTATTGCGTCGAAAACAACGGTATATTTTGCTTCAACATGACCTCAAGGTGCCACGTCGATCTAAATATCGACATTTACAATTCTATAAATCCTCCTCGTCTTGCTGACAGATTTCAACTGTCAGACGTATATTTTAGGAAGTTTTGTTCGCGCCGTTTAACCGTAACCGCGTCCAAAGCATTATTCATCGTAAAAAAAGACGATCTACGCAATAAAATCCAAAGAAGAGAAAACATAATATCTCAGAATTTCATTTTCTGTTAACTCAAATCTTACGAAACTTTGCTCTGGATAAATTTACCGTGCAGTATTATTCATTTGATAATCGTGATCAATGAAAATGTTATTTTAGTTAAAAAAACATTGACTCGGTGTGTCGAAAGAATTCTATTTGCTGGAAAATTTATAATACAAAAGAGATTCATAACGTTAGTCATATGAATGAAAAATAACTTATCAAATTCGATAGTGATACTTTAATGGTGAATATAGAAATTACGTTTATTTCCCGGAATGGAATATTGATAAAAATATGGGTGAATTGCATCGGGAAGTTCCCGTGATTCTTGTCGAGGAAGTTTGAAGTAAAGGAAGACTGCAAGTTGTTCAGCATGTTTCGTCAGTAACGCGGTTTCGTGCCGCCCCGAGCACGTGGTGTACTAAGTTTGTGGTAGACGCGACTTGTATGGCTCGTGATGGCAGTTCCATCGTACGGTAGCTTCGGTATGATGTAACCTCGCGTCGATATTTCGGACTTGCGCGTTTCAAACTATCATTATATACCTATATAGATGAATTCGTTCGTTGCACCTTAGCGTCACAGAAATCGATCTTTACTATAAATTAAGCCACGCTTCTTATCGGCCATCGTTTCTTCTTATATATGTATGTATGTATCTTGAACGCGCGTGTAACATGACTGTACCTGTCATGTTAATTAACAGATACTGTGACATGTATGCACGTACACGGGTAAATTGTGCATTCTATGTTGCAGTTAAAAGAAATATGTTTCATTTTTATCGGGAAAAAATTATACACGAATTTTCGATCGAACGAAACTGGAGGGATAGGTTGCATCAGGTAGGCGTCATGGCCGAACTTGTGGTATCAGAATAGATGCATTTGATCTACTTTGTTTTATGAAGATGATACAAAGAATGGAAAATTAAAAGGAATTATCTATAATTATATAAAGATTCATATTGCCTATTGGAACGTACGACTTAGGCAGATGTATTTGTAAAGGGAGAGAGAGGGAGGGAGGGGGGATTTCTTGGAACTTAAGATCTTGACCATCCAGTTTTTTTTAAAGAAAAGAACATGGTCAAGTTTATAACGCTATAGTAGGTTCTTTTAACTTGAGTATAATTTTTTATTTAGTTTTGAATTATATGAACCTTAATTGATTACCTTGTGACTTAGGTTGTTGTAATTGTAACTCTTGGAATAATATAATTTTATTCAAAAGAGGTTCTAGGGAAAAACGAATATCAATTATGTTATTCAGAGGAAAAAACGTTTTATAAACAGGAACCTGAATCTTCGAAGACAATTGTAAAGTAATTACGCGGCGTATTCAAATTAGTATACATATATCATATCATACTTCTTGAATAGGCGAGAAAACCGGTTGAGTACGAAATGGTCCGAGAACCTTTATATGGTATGAATAATTTCATTGACCTTGCAATTATTTCTGTCTTATCACGTTCAACCAGATTGGCTTTTCCTCGTTACGTATTAATATGATTTATGCATTCAAATATTTCATCAATCATTCTCTTAATGTATATATGCGTATCAATTTATTTCCCATTAACGGTTTCTCATTAAAAAGTTATGTTTTTAACCTTCGAACGACAAAACCTGAATGAATCATGCGTAAATTGTTCAACGAAGATCGCAAACACAAGACTTAAAAATATAGCATGAAAATTAGAAGTATTATATTATGTTTGAATCGTCCCAGTTTTCGGGGGTTACCGTTTGAGGTTTAATAATTTACCATTAGTCAAATTTTCATACGGAAGTCTTTAATGAGAATTGGTCATATAAATAAATTTTGGCAACCGCATACTTGACAAAGAACTAGAAAACTTAGTTTCAAGGTGACTCACTCTTCAACTTCTATGCAGGTGACTGTACCATTGTGACACGTGTAATCTTATTAATAATTTAACAAGTGCGACTGGATCGTTGCAAAAAGCGAAGATACTACTGCGGATAGCATTGAAGTAAAACCCGATGCTATTCCGTCAATTATTCTGTTCAGGTATAATGAGAAATGTGCACATTGTGCGCTAGGATTTCTTAAGAGCTTCCTAATAGAACAAGGAGTTGTATTGTTACTGTAGAAAATTTTACAAAAGCATCAGGTATAGATCCTTTTAGGGTTTCGAATTTTCCCAGCAAATTCAATTATCTCGGATCAGTGGGTGCCATGCACCCAAGAGCGCCCAACCATAAAGTCATTGAAAATTTTGTCAGATTTTACTTTTAGCAGACCTTGCTTATTATTCTCGCGATATTCTGTTATTTCTATTACCTGTAACTACAAATTATTTAGAGGTATATTTTTAGTTGATTAAATAAAAGAATTCTTGGAAATCCAAGTGTCACTCATTTACGAGCGACATGGAAGCAGAAGTGATAAAAAGTGTACATAATTAGCGACAGATACATCGAATTATGACAATTTTCAATCAATTCCAATATGCTCATGTTTTGTTCAAATACTGAAAATCTTGATCTTCTCATAATTTATTAATACAGCATCACATTTTGTTTTGAAATTTTTGTTCCTCATTAAAAAATAATTGTATTTACAAGAAACACAGTGTTTTGCACATTGATGTTTGTCGTGTCGTTTTGATACGTATTTATCCACTTCAGATAAATTCTGTTTACTTCTCTTCCGCTATTTCGCATGGAAGACAATGTAGTTGCATGTTTCGTTTGCAAAATTGTGAAATTATAAAATGTATTTCTTTGAAGCACTTATATGAGTTTCAAAGAAAATGTTGCCTCGTCATGTTTCCATGGAAGTAACATGTGAAACCTGTAATACGATGTAACATAAACGATTACTTGCATATTACGTTTACTAGAAAAGGTAACGCTTTGAGGTTATTTTAGAATCGGAGGATTCTAAACCCAGCAAGGAACGCGATTGGTCGTTTGCCCACTCCGACGCCTCTCGTCTACAGGACGCCATGGACGTTAGATGTAGAAATCATCAATTTGATTTGTACGCAGTCAATATTTACAACGAAATACCGATCGTTTCCGTTCAAAGCGGTAGTTGTATCAGTAGTTTATCTACCGATATCGTAAAAGCGATGTAATGCAGAAATAAACATAGAAAAATCTTACAAAACGCATCATCATGTAATGTAATGAAATTAACGGGTTATATAAAATATGTACTTCAATTTAAAACTGTACATTCTTTTTCAACATTGCGTCACATTTATATATAAAGTTTTATCGATACAATTAATTGTAGCAGTCCAACGTGTCGTTTCTGTACAGATAATTGAAATGATTTCGTCGTTTTGATTAATTCAATCAACCTTGTCAACTACAATTGGTTTGGAAGCGAACGGTGCTCGTGGAGAATTTGATACATCGAGAAGCTAATTTGTTTTGAGACTCCGTTAATCGCAACCTTCCGAATATTTACTTCGGCTTGCCGATAAACATATGTTTATCGACGCAGGTCAATAAATCCGTCGGATCGATTCGAGGTTTTATTGAGAAACGAATTCGCTTATTAAGGATCGTCGCGTCAGTTATTATCCTAACGAGTTTTTGGATGATACTCAAAAGTTGAAACATTGGGTAATCGATAGTAAATTTATCTTGTTTGGAAACGATTTTAGATACGAATCCTCGTTCTCTCGCATTCTTTGCGTCTACCACCTTATCTTTTTTTCCTTCCTTTTGAATTAGTCGATGATTCGGCAATATTATTAACTAAAATTGACCGCAATAAACGAAAGGTTAACTCTGAAAGTTGAACGACCTAATTTTCCACATTACACACGGTCTGGTAATTGCTGTTTTAACGAGGATAGATTAAAGATTAATTAATTCCAATGTGAATTACTAGGATCGTTCCTACAATTTACTATGATAGTTGTCTTATCTGATTTTACTTCGCTCGTATGTCACTTAAAAAAGAATGAAATCCTTGCAGAAACATATTGGATTTTATTAAATAAATGCCACATTTTAATAACATAATGTTCGTTTTACTTGTCAGTAAGGTGTACAATTTAGTCGCTCGGTTATCTGATTTGACACGTGGATGACAACAAATTGCTACTTAAACATCATGTAGAAATCTATGTTGCAACCAGAATTAATTATTAAATCGATTTCGATATTTGCAAATTTTTAGTGTATATGCCTTTTAACGGTTCGAGATCCGTTCACATTGGAACACTTCATTATACATTCAATTTAAGTTCCTTTCTATCACTTTTACAGAAAATTGCATGCTTAGATTTTTATCAAAATTCTTTACGAGTTTCCGTAATCGACCGTATGCCTTTCGATTCCGAAGAATGGAATTATAAAGTTGACCTTTACGTGTATATATAAATATTAATATTAATATTCGTATTACGCGTATATATGGTATTATTTAACATCAATCATTAATACTTTTGGCGGATGTTTGCAATATTTATGGCTTTCTCCTATAATCGCGGAAACCTATTCGGCCGAGATAACGCGTACACTTTTAGAGGGCCGTTTCGGGTTATTTTTAGGCACTACACGCGTATCCGTTAGTTCGTTGCGTACGTGATTACCAAATGGTTCTGTTTTCGAGGACAATGTTCGAAATCCAGCGTCAAAATCGATCGGTAAATCTCAATCCCTATAATACGATCTTGTTACCATACAGTATAACCATAACCTTATTCTTTTTCCATCGCATCGGGTCACGATTCAAGTGTTCGTGACAAATCCTCTCTTCTGCTTTCTTTTTTTCTTTTCTATTCAAGGTTATGCATCTTGTAAAATGATCAAAGACCTCGTCTGAAATTATGTAATAAAAAGCAGAAAATAAGCTGGATTACGTGAAGCTCAACCGAAATAAATATACAAGTTTAGCTACCACCATTCGGTATTTAAAACTTTTACCTGAGCCAGCCTTAAAACATTGTTGATTACGAGTAATAAACGTCGATGAAGAATGGAATTATAGCCTTAATAACCTGCGTTGATTTCATTCATAAATATTATCATAAACGAAGATACCGTGACTTTAAAGCTTGCGCAGAAAAATATTTGATACAAAGCCGCTTTGTTCATGCATCGTAAGAATATTTTACGTATAATAATAGTAGGAGCGAACAAAGGGTCGTTCATTGGTTACATTGTTAATAAATCCACGATAAACGCACACATTTTTAAACGGGAATATCGTATAATTTTCATTGTTAGAGATATAATTAATTGTTCGATTCGAAATGTCCAAAGGTTTTGGGCGATACATAATTTCTCATTTCGTCACCGGCCTTTAACGCTCTTGTTTGAATAACCTAGATTTCAGATCCAAATTCCACTATTTCTCAACTTACTTTTGCAGGCTTACGACAGTGTTCAGACTTCTGGTCTAAAGTCTCAAATAATTTTTGGCAACGTATTTCGACAATTGAATACTCAACCTAGCCGCGTTAATTTTTTTTTACACGCTGTCATGCGAATAGCAACATTTATTCGATTAACGGTGCTTACTGCTGGCTTTCTTGAGCAATCATTCGGTCGTTAATTATGTGTTTAGAAGCTTCGATCAAGCGCAACGTAAACTTATCAAGTACGTTTAATCTGTTTAGTCTACTGTTGCTTTTTTGTTGAATTATTGGAATTTTTGAAAACGCGTAGGCAATGCCACGTTACATGAAATAGCGTTGAAATTATGTAATCGAACGCGCTGTCAAAAATTTTTCAAGAGCTTAGAAATCATTCTGCAAACGTATAATTTGAGCAATACATGGATTTCGGTAATCGCTCGGATTTTTTCAAATTTCTGTATCGAGGAATTAAATTCGATAAAAAGCACTGTCGGCGCAAAACACACCCTAGACACCCGGAACGCTAAGTGGTAACACACCGTAAAAACAAATGCTTTATCGGAACGTTAATTATCGTTCTGGTGTTTATGTTAATTTTTCCATCGGTATATCGGCCACCCACATTTTCCTGTTCTGCTTTGCATTTCCGTGTACGTCATTAAATGCACGTAAAACCGCAACATCGCAAGGCCAAAGTCTCGGAGCTAATGGCTGTCTCGAGATGCTTTACATAACGTCATCAAAAGGGTATCGTAATGATATCTCGATCGCGCTTCGATTATCGAAGGATCTCGTAATTGAAACTCGATGAAAAGCGCGTCACTCGCGTACAGTGCGTTTACAGTGACTTTCTATGGAACTGTTTCAGCGTTTTTTATTATATTTTTTATTAGTTGAAACTTAAATGTCACATGATAAAAGAAGTATGCATATTTTAGCAATTTATTCATGCAAATGCTCATTTGAAAGTCAGTTAGCAGTCGAAAGACAATGCGAAATTATAATCATTTAGCGTACGATTAGGCGCGATCGATGATGAATTTAAATTTGACATCGACAAATTTGGGAAGAAGAGATTCTAAGATCTTGCTCTAAAGTTACATGAATAATAATTAAAGAAAAAAAAATCATTTTTAATATACCGTGACATTATTTAACACTTTGTAATATACATTTTTTTTTAATTGCAGATAACATAATTTAGGAACGCTAGAAAACAAAAGGCATCAAAATGGTACGTATAAAATATATTTGTAAATAATTTTTCAAAATTAATGTAAATATTTATATTTCAGGATAACAAAGTGCCTACGGAGATGGACACCTTCTTACCCCAAGATGGGTCCAATCCAAAAGACGGTGTATTAACCAAGTAAGACAAATATTTGCAATTAATATAGTGCGAACACGCACTTGTTTAATTAACAAAATCGATACTTTTTATATTCTGTTGCGTGGGTTATCGACGCTTTCTACGTGCTTTATGAATTCAAGTCACGCAAACAATTCTGGACACGAAACGTGGTAATCTATTTCTGATAGTCGTGTTTATCAGTTACTTGTCGAAAAGATCGATGTTTCATTCATGAAAAGCAAATAAATTAAGAATTACCCACTTTGTTTCCACAAACAATTGGAAACAGTTAAAAATGGCAGATATGTAAAATTATCTTCAATATCTGTGTTCAAAATTAAATTGGTCGATCTCAAAGCAAAATTTGTTAATTAAATTTCAATGCATTTATTATGTTTGTCTGTCTGATCGCGTTGCGTAAAACGCTTTTTAGTTCCATTTATGGTAATATATTGTGTTTGTTGCAGATACAAAGTGCAAGTCGCTTCGCGAGATGTGGAGACCGGTCCGGCTGATGGAAAGAGCTTCGATCCCTTCAGCGAACGAAGAGTAGATAACCCGACCACGTATGTGTGATTGCGATACAAGATTCGCGAAAAAATTATATATATATGTACATAATATAATCGATACGTTCAACTTTGCTCAGTATGCCTTGTCTGTAATCGTTACGCATTATTCGTGCTCTTAGGTCAGAGATAACAGTAATAATAATGCTGATATTCAGTATGGAAATTCCTTTATGGAAACTTCTTTTATATTGATCGATCTTAGAAAATGGCACAAGTTGTTATTTATTCTTTTTAACTATTATCAGGTGATTTATCAAATAAGTTATCAACTATTTTATTAGGCAAAAAGATATGCTATTGTCTATTGAAATGTTGTGTTGTACAATTTCAGGGACTGCGACACATTAACGCATTTACTGAAAGCCTCGCTTGGAACTGGCATACTGTCTATGCCAATCGCATTCAAGAATGCCGGTCTCCTCCTCGGTGTATTCGCCACAATCTTGGTAGCATTTGTATGCACGCACTGCGCATACATCTTGGTAAACGAAACGCTGATTAACTCTGATAATTAATAGGTGTAACATAGAGATTTAAGTGAATTTATGATTCGCAGATAAAATGTGCGCACGTCCTTTATTACAAAACGAGGCGTACGGAAATGAGCTTCGCCGACGTGGCGGAAGCTGCATTTTCCACGGGACCACAATGGGGAAGAAAATTCGCGAAGCCGATTAGGTAAAACTCTCATTTCTTTAATGAAGAACCACGACACACCGTGTTACCATTGATTTTGTTCGCAGGTATCTTATACAAATTAGTTTATTCGCAACGTACTTCGGCACCTGCAGCGTGTACACGGTGATCGTTGCCGCGAACTTCAACCAAATCATTCACCATTACAAGGACGCAGACTCTCCTGAATTCAGTATACGGTTGATGACCGCCTGTTTACTGATCCCGCTCATACTACTCAGCTGGATACCCAATCTAAAGTATCTCGCGCCTGTTTCTATGGTCGCCAATTTATTCATGGGAACAGGATTAGGAATAACGTTTTACTATTTAGTCTGGGATCTTCCGCCCATCAGCTCCGTGCCTCTATTTGGATCCATCGAAAACTTCCCGCGATTTTTCAGCATTACTATTTTTGCTATGGAAGCAATAGGTACCGTTTATTAATCTGTGATAGTTGAAGTATAAATAAGGGAATTGCTAACAGAATAACGTTTCAGGAGTTGTAATGCCACTGGAGAACAATATGAAAACCCCGCAACATATTGTTGGAATTTGCGGTGTTCTCAACAAGGGAATGTCCGGGGTTACGCTTATATACATTTTACTAGGATTCTTAGGATACATAAAGTATCAGGATCAAACTTTGGACAGTATCACGTTGAACCTGCCAACGGAAGAAATGTAAGAATTAGCACAACACAGACATGAAAAATCGATGCAACCTTGTATTAATTGTATTTTATGATTTCAGACCGGCTCAGGTTGTAAAGATTTTAATAGCACTTGCTGTCTACTGTACATTTGGTCTACAATTCTACGTGTGCCTTGATATTGCATGGAACGGTATCAAAGACCGGTTCCAAAAGAAACCATTGTTAGCAAATTATATTTTGAGAACAGTGATGGTCACTGGAGCAGGTACGAATTTTATTTACTTTTAATATTCTCATATTCCAGGAAAAATAATATAACATGTTTTCGTATTGCAGTTTTACTCGCTGTGATTGTACCGACCATCGAACCGTTTATCGGTTTAATCGGCGCCTTCTGCTTTTCAATATTGGGACTTTTGATTCCTGTATTCATCGAAACAGTAACGTATTGGGACGTTGGTTTCGGAGCAGGAAATTGGGTGGCGCTGAAGAACATCATCATATGTATTATCGGCCTTATGGCTCTAGTATTTGGATCTCGTAGTGCATTAATACAAATCGCAACGCTATACAGTTAAAAGAGAATAGCTTTTGTCAATAATAGATTTGTAGATATTCCAATGTTCCAAGCTTAAAAGCCGGTTTGGATACCATTTTTTAACAGATTTTGATGCAATAAATTTCTGATCTTTTATATTTTATAAAGACAATCATAAAAGATTTATAAGCCAGAAATACTAATTATAATAATTTATTTTAAGAACAAAATACGAACCAAAATGATTCAGATGTTTGTATCAGAAATTTAGATGCCTATTATACATATTTACAAGAGGTACTTTACTAAGGATGGAACAGAAAGTATTCATTATAAGAACGTTTCGATTGCTGTGCAAATGAAAACTTTGTAAGGATTATATGAACCGAAGAGCCGACATTCGGTATATATATATATATATATACGCCATAGTATAAATTATATTTACGCACAAATAATTTGTATAATACAAAAACTAGCGTCATCGAAGGTTATATGAAAAGATTTAATCGTTGAAGTGTTAGCTAATCGATTTTGAAGCGTATCTAATATATTCGGTTGATGAAATTTAATATTTTAAAATTTTATTGGATTTACAACAAATGTAGACTGAAAGAAGCCAACAGTATTTAAATTACAAAATATTTCATATCAGAATGATAAGTTAATGATAACTCAAAATTTATTAATTGAAATTGAAAAAAGGGAAGGTGAGTTTATTATTCAAAAACAATTAGCTTTATTTATTACAGAATTAATTTCTTTTTTAATGTAAAATTTTTATACTTTTATACTATGCATCTTTCAACAAATTGTTAACTTTGAATTAATGTTGGTAAAAAAAGAATATTTGAAGGTGTTGTTGATTTTGTAAATTTAACAAACAAATCTCCAAATATAACCTTCCTATTGTTGTAATATTTGAGATATGTATACGAAATTTTTAAAGAAAGTTTTAGATATAAAAGTGTACATGTAAAGTAAGTTCCTGTTACATATTCTGTGCATATAATAGATACACAGTATATGAAATGTTTCACTCTTGTGTGTTGCATTTAAATGTGAATATATATTTAAAAAAAGGAAAAAAAGAACATCATTTTTTTTCGGAGCAATGTTTGCTTACAAAACTTATAATCAATTTTTTATACAACTGTTGGGAATATTTACATATTCATGATTGAGAACACAAAAAAAAATAGAATTATTACTGTAACTTTAAAATACAAATTATTTTATAATATATTCTTACATTTTATTTCTCCAAACTTTATATACACTTTCAGAAACAATACCTTTATGTAAATAATGATTACACTTCTACATCTTAATATTAAGAATACAAAATATTAGAGCAACATTTTATTTCGTCGATTTATGTAATTATAAAACAATGTTGTTTGAGTATGAAAATAAAAATTCAACATGTTATTTTTCTAATGGTGCATAATTCAAAAGTTTTTCAATTAAATCTACATGTCCAAGCAGCATTCTGCGGCAACAGTATCGTTTTAATCCCAATGCATCAAGAGCATCTCTGTAACATACACATGTACCACACAGTGCATTAATATCTATAGCTCAATTTAATAAAATAGATAATTCCTTGTAATAGTACAATCTTATTGAAACAGTAATTTAAAAAATATAATCTATTTGATCGTTTTTGATGCACTTTAGTAGACTGTATTATGCTCAGAATTAAGGTTAAGTTCCTTCCCAATATGAATATTACGTATGAATGATAAAATATGTAAATTACAGCATTCTATTTTATTTGTTTCAGCTTTTTTAAGGGACAATCAATATACTTACCCTTCTGTGTACTCTGCTTGCAATAAACCAAGGTATGCTTCCCACTTGTTACCGATCACTTTACCACAGGTAAAACAACGTACAGGTATAATCATTGTTGTATATTGTGTTTAATAATCAGATTGTTTTAAAATGTGTCGATATTTTGGTTATTATTCGTTTCATTTATTGTAATTACAAACAAACGGAACCGTTAAAGTTTATGTATTCTCGAAAGATCGATTCCCCAACTTATCGTATACACAAACTAACATGCTGCAAACGCGCAGTACCCTGAAGTAGTTCGATTTTGCTCATTGTTGCCAACACAATTGTGAAAACAAAAAAAGGGCAGTCGAGTGAATCAACCGAGAAGATTACAGTACCGAGAGAGAAGCCTCGTACAATTATTGTAAATATTTGAATTATATCAGTATATATTATCGAAAAAATACGACTGTTTTAAAGCAATTAAATAACGTTAAAGGAAAATATATACGTTCGATAGCCAAGTTACTGTTATTTAAATATACAAAACTAAGTAAATCGAATCGTACGCTGGTGACTGCTTAAACTATTATCGACTCCGAAATTAACCTTTAAACAAAGAAATATTTTTTTTAATCAAGAAATTATCATCGTACCGTTTTTCTGATAAGCATACATATATTGTTGTGAATATTTTATCAGATGTACTGAATCAAGTGACAAAATGAATATTCTAAACGCGACGCAATAACGGTGACCATACGTTTCCCATGAAATTATACCAACCAAAACACCGTGACCGTATTTTTTGTTCTCCGATCGATTGTTATTAATAATGTACCGTGAAAATGTAAGGATCACCGAGGATATTGTTAAGAAGTAATTGTTGGCGATAAGCAACAGTTAGACGAAGTCTGAGAAGTGTGGTGACAATTCGAAACGCGGTCGTTCGTGAGCGCGTTCGAAAGGTAAATATACAGCTTTGCGTCTCGCGCGCCCGGAGACAAGCCGTGGCAGAGAGACAGCTGCTCCGATCGAAGGACATGAATAGGGGGGTGGAAGGGAGAGAGGGAGAAAGAGAAAAATACGAGGCCGAAGCAAAGGGAGAACACCATAAACATACAAGATCGGATTGGTTCTGCTTTCTCCTTTGTCTACTGGATGGAAACATGTTATAACACGGTTAGACCACGATCAAATCATCTCTACAATTATTGTTTTTCACCGCGCGCGTTTACCGTTCGCCTATCGAAGACCGGAAAGATCGGAATTTTGGCGCCGTACACCGACGCGACATCAATGACAGTGTAAATGGTTATGTTAGTCCAGCGTACTTTTTTACGTGCACTTTTATCGAATACACGTTCGCGCGGTTTATTGTTTTCGGTTCTTCTAGTCGCCCGATCGTACGAATGTTTTATCAGATCTCGAACACGATAAAATACTTCGCATCTACGACAACATCGAGTCAAGGTTATATCCTGTGCGTCTTTTTCGCTGTATTGTCAAAATCAGCTGCCATTGCTATAGCGTACGATTCTACTTGTTCTTTTTGGTTTTCCTTCTTCTTTTTTTTTTATATAACTTGAGCTGTACTCGGTGTTTCCAAAATTTCATTCAAGATCGACGGCTCGTGTTGTATCGAGCCCTCTAAAACCGTGCACGGCAAGGTATTCCCTCGGTTAAAAGAAGCGGTATATTTTACTCAATTTGTGCATCACTACTTCTACGAACACGAGTGGACTTAAATTACCAATTAAAACAGAATAAATAAGACTAAATACTTTTAAAGAATATTTATAAACAGACTATATTGTTTTTACTTATTTTATATAAAAACATTGACAATAGTATAGTAATATTTTGTTATTACACATATGTATATAATTATACACTAATTATTACACTAATGTATTATAAATTATAGTTTCTTCGTATAATAACAAGTAATTTTCTTATAAAGCATATCATTTAGTTGTATACATGTTTATGATTTTAGAATGTTAAGCTGTTACTAATTTTATGTGTTACAGTAAATATTGCAATGTAATTGATAATGTACAATATTTTGTTAGATACCTATTTTTCATTTATACTCATCTATCCGTAAGATATGTTGCAGGATCCAGGGATTGATATCACATTGCACGTCTGTATAATAGGAAGACCAAGCCACTGTGGTAAAGCACATTTGTTAATTTCAATTGAGACAAACAGGTGCAAAGAGATTTTCAGCAGGGTGGAAAATACAAAGGGTAGAAGTGAGGGTTAAGCGCGGCAGCAGTAAATGCAGTGGCTGAAGGAGAGATGGACCCATCAATGTTTGTTGCATACACCCCTCAAACAAACGGCGTTCCACTGGAGTCCAAGCTTGCTACCTACATGGTAGTATACTACTCATCTGCAATTTATTTAAGGAGAGTCAAGCTTAGTAAAAATTTCCATTTTCTATTATCCATTTAGATACATTAGTTCACTGAATATATTAATAATATTATCAACAGTAATGTATACATATATAAGTATGTTTATTATATATTTTTTGGACAGAATCGTCAGAGTCCAGGAATAACACTAAGTACCTCAGCTGTTACGAAACATTTGTCAACCCTTTCTCTGGATTCACAGAAAAAGGTAACTGCCAGTCCAGAATTTGTACCTGGAAGGGGTCTTACTGGTAGTAACAGCAGTTCCCCGAATCTTTTCAATAATTCTTATCATTCGCAAGAGAATGTGGGCGGTACTACTTATTTTTACCTTGGAAATACCACAGCTGATAGTGTTGGATCTGAAGAAGGAACTGAAACTGTGAGCAAGTTTTTGAAGTTATTAGAATATATATATATATTTTTTTCTTTAATCAATATTTAAATAATTTCATTAACAGATTGGAACTGTGGGAGCAGGTCAGATAGGCTTTGTCTATCCAGGTACTCCTGCGCATCTTCAGCCAGTGAAACCTACAAAGCCTCCCTCTTCTAATAGCTCTTCTGCCCCTTCAACTCCACCTCCTCAAGCGACACCCAGCTTTTTTGTCAGTGAGAATTTACGAATGGACATTCTTCAGAAAAATGCTTTAACATTAGCGCAACCTGATTTAGTACGATTCCCCGATTTACCAAACGAGGTGGATAATTATCACGAATTGTGTCCACTGGAACCAATCCATAAACCTGCTTCTACGATACTCGGATATCAAACTTCAACGTACAAAGCTACCAGCATTAAAAGCGGTACTCGTTATTGTTTACGTCGTATACACGGTAAGTTTTTTCTCGTTATTACAAATTATATTATCAGTACGTAAAACAAAAAAAAATATATAATTGGTATTGAAAAAAAGATTTCAGACTCGCTAATACGAAATGTATGGTGCTGGTAGACATGTGGAAACGACTGTCGCATACGAATTTGGTGCAGTTAAGAGAAGTTTTCACCACCAAAGCCTTTGGTGACCATTGTCTGTATCGATATTAGTAAGACGAAATCGTAAGATACACCTGTATGAAACAACTTTATTATTTCAGCCATGGTATTTGTTTACGATTATCATCCTGGATCCGAAACGTTATTAAATAAGCATTTCTCAGCAACCGAATTAAATGGTTACACAGATCCGTTTTCCTCGGATCCAAACGCTCCCCGACCTTACAGCCATACTAAGAATACTATTTTGAGGCAACAGCATAGCAGTATGTTACCAGAAAGCGTCATATGGAGCTACATAATTCAACTCACTGCCGCCCTTCGTGTTATACATGCTGCTGGTCTGTGTATTTCAATATTCTCATCTATTTTATTTCGTAAACTATTTCACTTAATTATTCTTTTTGTTATTATAGGTTTGGCATGTAGGTGTTTGGATCCCACGAAAGTGTTACTCACGTCTCGGACGAGATTACGTTTAAGTTGCGTCGCAATACCGGATGTTGTTACATTCGACGGGAACGCGACAAATCCACTTTCATTGATACCGCATTATCAGCAAGAAGATTTAATCGCCCTTGGGAAGTTGGTGTTGGCTTTAGCGTGCCGTAGTTTACTTGCCGTCCATCGCAACAACATGCAAGCGTCCCTCGAGCTCGTCGCACGTTCCTATTCCACGGATCTTCGAAATCTGATTCTGTTTGTATACATTTTTCATCCTTATCCAAATTTTATATTGAATATTTAAAGAAAGAATCATTTTAAAGTAACCTTAGATCCTTTGATTTTAAGACAATGTTTTCGAAGGAAACAGAGCGACATCTCGCGTTACCCGTTGTTCATGCTCATGTTTGAATATAATTTTATAGGTATTTACTTTCTAATCAAGCACGAAGAAGTGTAACAGATCTCATGCCAATGATCGGAGCACGATTTTATACGCAATTAGATGCAGCTCAGCTTCGATCCGACGTGTTGGAGAACGAGCTTGCCAAGGAGCTGGAAAACGGAAGATTATTTAAGTTACTTGTAAAGTTGGCCACCATTAACGAAAGACCCGAGCTTAATATGGAACCCACGTGGGCTGAAACGGGTGACCGATACATGCTCAAACTGTTTAGGGATTATGTTTTCCACCAGGTAGCGGCTGATGGAAGACCATGGTTGGATATGGCTCATGTTGTATCTTGTTTAAATAAGTTGGATTCAGGTTCTCAGGATAAGGTATACTTTTATTTAAGTCGTGTATTTTCAATTTCTTTTTAAAGCAGCCTCGATTTATTAAACGCACGCAACGTTATTGTTTTTGCAATCTTATAGATATGTTTGATGTCACGAGACGAACAAAGTGTATTAGTAGTAAGTTACGCAGAACTGCGACAATGTTTGGAAACCTCATTTGGAGAATTGGTACAATCTGCAAAGGATGCTGTCTAGGTCTAACCCAATTCTTTTTTTTTTTTCTCAATCGACCAGACGGTACATACTCCGAACCATAAATGTGATATCACCACTTAGCGGTACTATCATTTTAATCTTTATCAAGACATAGGAGAGTGAGATTTTCGAACCGAGAGTTAAGTTTGGTGATAAGGAAAAAATAGTTATGTGAACCAGTTTGTAAGCATCATTACAAATGTCGAATCATTAGATAAGTGCGATATACATTCTGGTAACTGCCATTTGAATGTAATATATGTGTGCAAGGAAAAAAAATCATGTGATGATGTAAATCAGAAATGCGTTTGAATTTGCTGTGGAAGCTAATTACGGTACTATACAAACAACAAAAAAAAAAAAAACAAACAAGAATTGTACACAACTTAAATAATGCAATGAAGTCTTAAATGAAAAACAACAAAAATGGAAATACCTAAACACAGTCGGTGTATAGGATAGATCTTAGTTTTTAGGATACAGCTGGTAAGCATTAATTTTGAAATAAATGTTTATTTTTGAAAGCAATCTTAATTAATGGTGTTTGGTTATTTAAAAAGAATGATATCAATGTAATTATTTTCAATATTTTCAATATTACGTGAGCTTTGTTTACGCGTGATATTCGAAAATGATGAAACATATTTGATACTCGTCGAAATCTGGGTACTTCGTTTGTTCCAGTTTATCCAGTTGGCAATCTGTAGATTCGGTTCTTGAACTGTCCTATCTACATTCCCTGCCGCTCTCCTCTCTTCGACCGCTGTCCACAATCACTCAAACTTGATCTCATTTCCTTCGCGCAATTGCACGACCACAGTATGGACAGACTTTTGCACACACAGATTCTCCGGATCGTATCAAGCACATGGTCGTCGCTAGTATTTTATTCACAGTATACAATCTTACATATAATACATACTCTATCCTTCTTAGCTCAATTGTCCTAATTAACAATTTCAAATATTCAAGAAAAATTAAGGTTCTATACTTCAAGCTTTAAAGTTAAACAAGTCAATTTTTAAGTACTTATAATGCAGTTAAATGATAGTTCATATTTTGAAAAATGAAACAAATGGTAGGACATTTTAACCAAGGAGGGTAGCATTTGTACACTTCATACTTCATTAAAACGTTCATGTTTTAAATAATAATTTTTACAGAAAACGTCTATCTGTGGTGAAAAATCAATTATAGGATCATATTCTGGCCTATAATACCCTGTATCGACGCCCATGCATTTATCCTACGTACGTCCTGTGGTTCGGCTAAGTGTTTAACGTATACGTTAGCTGACCGTGGTGCCGAAAATAAAAGGCATATTAAACATCTGTTTCTGTCCAAGACACATTAGCCGATTCGGCTGGGACCATCGTTCTTCGCCTAATTGTCTTAATGCCGACGTGATTTACTCCCCCGTACCGTGTCATTTCTGACAATCATTCTCCTCGTGCACGTATCAACCGTATACACGTACCACGATCGCCGTGTAAGTCTTCATTTTATTCGACATCAACCTGCTAACCCAGAGACGTCACACGAACACCGCATCGCATTATTCCAATATTTTATTCAACTTAAAACGTCTCGTTAACGAATCGATCATCTTTGTCGCTGTCTCGGGTAATCAAAGTAATTCGTCATTTTGTAGCGAAGTTTGTTGGCTTTAAATCCAGTTTCGCTGGTCGTTAAGAAATTCTAAACACAGCGACGGGAGCAGCGAACCCTTGCGCAAGCGATTTTTCTTCTGATCGTCCCACGATCGTGAAACTGGATTGCGCGGAAGGTCAGAGGAAAGCATTTGAAAAAAAAGCAGTAGGTATGCCCCTTGAATAAGAAACCGTGCCTTCTAGCCTGGCAATTAAGGAACCCGCGAATGTATATGACCGCAGCACGGTGAGAAAGAACGTCTAACTTCTTTCTATGCGTTCCGAGAAAAGCGAGGTACCAGTGAAACGTGCTCGGGCGATATATGGTGCACGGTGCGTCTCGTTCGTCTGGTTAGTCTCCTTCTGCCTTTCTGGTAGTCGAGGTATTTCGCGATGAAAAAAACATTTTTACCAGAATTTACTTAATCGAGCGCGCACGGCTCGCATAAGAACTCGACTCGACTATTGGTCAACGTTGAAGTTCGTTAGCGCGGCTTTTTTTATTCCCTATAACGGTTAACCGCTTCTCAGCCGCGCAACCACACACACGTAGCCGCACACGCACACCATGTTTTGCATCCGATTCGTTTGAATCGATATTCTTGCCTACTCACAGTCGTAGTTTAATCGCCGCGTTACAGAGATTAATCGTTCGCTAGATGCGAGGGACAAGTTATCGGATAATGTATGTGTGCCGTGGCGAATTTTCGTGGGAATGGTAGTATCGTGATTTACATAGAAAACCCAAGGGTTTATTAAAAGTATATGTATGCTTTATGAACTCAAACACTGAAAGAGAAAAGAAAACGTAAACATTGCTTGTTTCGCTATTCTTTGAACATTATGGTATAAGAACATAATATCTTGCAAGCATAGCTTCTGGTCTTATTAATCTGAACGGTAACAAAGAAATATAATGAAAAATAAATATGCACGTCGATAAAAGGAAACTTATTCGTATTCTTATAATCATAATAACGTCGCTCTCGAGTTCATCAAACATCCGTCTCGAGGACATTGATCCATATTTACTCTCCGTTTAATCCTTTTCGGCTTCGAGTCTATTTCAATCTCGTCGAGTTACGAACGATTAACAACATTATCCCAAGATGGGTAGGGGTGGTATTTCATAGGGTAAAATCATAACAGGCAATGAAAAATAAATAAAGCAGGTATAAAGTTTGAAAATATCCTTAGGTTCAGCGAAACGATGGGGCGAGCTGGCTGGTAGCGGCAACCCCGCGTGTTGCTCGCGCGAAGGTTGCTGCTGCGTAGCCTGCGGAGGGATGGTGTGTGGAGAGGAGGAGCACACAGAGAGGAAGAGGTCGTGGAGCGGGTAGAGCGTCAGTGGCTGTAGCAGCAGCAACACGTAGTACACGGTAGCACCTCGACCAGGACGGACACGCTTTGTATACGTCGCTCGGTTCAGACTCGATTCGAGCCAGTCTTGCTCGGTCCAGTGGCGCAGTCGCGTTACGCGGATACAATTTTTCCCCCGTATCTCTCTCTCTGACCGCTACACCGTCACCACTACCAACGACACTGTTACCACCGCTGCTACCACCACCTGCAACCCGTGTCAACATACACGTAACGTCAGCAGGACCCATTGGCTTGCTCCCGGAGAATAATTCCACGAAAGTGACGGCTTGCATCCTCGAAACGGCGCGAGGTATGTAATCACTATTATTTTTTTACAATATTTATATTTTACGATCAACGTCGTATCGCTTTAAAATGGTGGCCCTTTGCGTACGCGACTTTTGAAAACGATCGCAACGCGAACGTTCATGGAACACCATCGCGTTTTGTTCTGAACGTTCTCGTATTCCCATCGATTTTCCACGCCAAGACCCGCCCTGTAATTTACCGTTCTCTCCCTCTCGCTGTATCTCTACTCTGTCCGTCGTGTGCTTCATCGTTTCTATTTTCACCTTGCACGCTTTGACATCGAGGTTCGTAGAGATGGGAAGTTTAAGAGAGATACCGGTGGTATAGAAGCGCGACCATAATAATCGAGACGAGTCCGCCGGATCCTTTTTCGAGCGAGCGCGCGAGTGTTTGCCGTCGACGATCGATGGACTCTATCGGCTTCTCTCTTTCGCCCTGTATCTTCGAAACCGTGGACGGTCGTTTCTTTCTGACACGATACCCGTTTTGCTAGACGGTCTGCTCTCGATGGACCACGCGTTCCTATCGATTCTTGATAGAGGAAAAACGATCGATCGAAGTCCGATCGCGGTCGGACGTAATTGAAAAAAGTATGAAAATTCTCGTACCCTTATATGTTTATAGTATTTTCGATACCTTATCTGTTTTAAACCACTGATAGTTTTTGCCTTTAACGAGTTGGCAAAAATCTGTGTTTTCTAAGAATACAGTCGTTGTTTACGTTCAGCCGTTTTTGCGCGTTGTTTTTCTCGCGGAGATGCGAGAGGACATCGACCTGAATCTCGAATTACCACACAAGCGAGCCCTTTATGCCAGAAAGAATTCATTGGAAGAAACTTTGCCATCGTAAATACACGGTTTGACTGGCGGTTTGAAAGTAGTTCGAACTTTTACGGGATCGAAAATATCGTTTGAATTCGAAGATGCTGTCGAGATAAAAAGAAAATCGTAATGTCTAGGAATCTTTGTTTATAGATTTTTCAATTACATTTCAATTATGTAGCTGATAGAAATTTGACGAAATTCTTGAACTAGAAATGGATAAAATTGTCCATTTTAATAAAAGGTGGTCCTACAAAGTATCTGTAATGTTCGTGTTTTCGAGGGAAAAGTTTGAAATGATGGTAGCGTAAGAACTAGTAACCGATATGATATTTTTAATGGACATGGTACTTTAAAGCCACCATATTCCATAAAAAGGTATAGCACACAGTTGCACGCGCATTGACTCGTACACATACATGTACGTGTCTCGCCTTTTTACGCAACAAGGTTCCCGATATGAAAAGTGTAATACACGTTTATCTCGAACAGCATGATGGGCACTGTGGGAGCCGATGTCTAACGATTTTTCGAGCTGCACGCATCACCCTCTGCATATTCCGGTTAATTCATTAAAGGTGTGATGTTGCAACAACCCTGTGAAGCAAATGACACGAAAACAGATATTGTCGATCATTTTTATTTCATTTGGAATTGATAAATTTAGTTGTTCATTCGAGACGAATCGAAAAGGGGTCATTTTGTTAGTCCATGAAATACGACCATACTTTCTATGGTGCTAGGAACTTTCTTTTCAAAGTTTTCAACTATGTTGCATGCAGCAAGAGTTTTTACTTTTGTTCAGCAGATGGCACTCACAATAGTCGTGTACACAGTCGAATTGATATGCAGAGGGTTGATGGTTCGACAGAATCAGTAAATTGTATTATTAAATAATACTTGTTCGATAAAAGTAGTGCGAGAAACTAGAAACTTCTTATTCAGAGTTTAACAGTTTACGGTCTGTTAGGCAGACAGTGAAAGAAGATTAAGCTTGCTTTTCCTACATTAGGGAAACTAACCAAATTGTGAGTACTATTTGATTATTTCCATTGTACACATTTTTGACGCGATTCCAGCATTCAAATGTAGTTCATAGCTATTTTTATCAACTGTATTTGAATTCTCATCGTGAGAATTTTTAATTATCACGTATAACTGAACCGAATTTCGATTTAATACGAACGCTGGAACCGTGATAAAAAAAGGTGTATCTGTGTGACCGATACCGCGGGGGAAATTATTGCCGATGGAAAAAAAAGAGAGCAAAAAAGGGTCGACATCATCGCTAGAGAATTAAGTTACACGAGAGCAATTTGAGGGGAAATTGCGTGCAATATTTGCCATTGCCGTGGTGGAATCATATTACGCGCGCACGCTCATGCGCACGAAAGGGACGGGGGAGAGAAATATGAAAAGAAAAAGAAGGAACGAGGGAATAAGTTCTCGGCAACGTGTGAGCGATTTGCGATGTCGTGTTTCATCGCGTTGAAAAAGAAAGATTTCATGACACATGCACGCACATTCTTTGCTAGTTCTTGAGAGAGAACTCGGTTTCGCCTACGGAAACTATCTCGGTTTTCTTTTACATCCTGTACGAATAACCGCATAGCTTGATGTATGAGTCTTGAAGCACGGGTGACACTCATTTTGTGATTTCCTGCTTATCGTGGCGTCTACGTTTATTCTTAGCATCGCTGACATTTGTACCTCCACGAAAGAGATTAGAATTGTAAGGCAGCTCGAATTAAATTACCATTGAATTTCAGAACGTTCGAAATTCAAGTTAAAATAATGGTTTCTGTTTCTTTGACAAGTTAAGCTTTCCACTTGCTGAAATTTTGATTGCATTTCGATTGTTTGATTAGTTTAAATTCGTAACATTAACGCGTTATAGTGTAGCATTATCGTTTATGGAACACTCTGCTTATATTTAATCGTGTCAAATTGTGCACGAGGGTTCATGCCTTTCTTTAATGTCTATTAAGAATGTGGATGCATTTAAACATATCATGGCCCTATTACCACGCCATATTTCCCTCTTTAATTAACCTCAATTTGCTGTACATCTGGCGACATAGTTGCCGCCAATTTACCAGCATTTCGCGTTCTCCAAGCCGTTTGCCGTATCGATAATATCGCCCGTATCGCGTTGGTAAATTGTCAGCGAGATATATCGATCAAGAGGGTTGACAATCGACTCCATTGTCGGTAACGTACCTATGCGTAACCACCCCACGCATGCAACTATTAAAACCTGTTTGACTGGAAACAAAACTATGATAGCTTTCGCGATTTATGTTAGCCTCTCTGTTTTATCGATAAAGAAAGGGACAAAGAAAGAAAGGTCTAATAAACGAGAGTGCACATGTTGATACAACGGTTGAGTCAAATAGAAACATTTGCAATTCAAATAACGATTGGTAAAGAAAAAAGGAAACGATACGTGAGGATGAATCGGGGAAATATATATATATACAGAAAACATGGCTTCCTGAATTCTATAGGTTTACAAACGAGCAATTTACATGCCACGGTCGTTCGGTTATTCCAAAAACGTACAGCATTCCGTCTAATCGATTCCAGTAATCTAACCAAAGAACACAGGCTTATGAAAATAAATTAACCTTTCGTCCCTTTCTTTTTTTTTTCCTGTACATTATGCATCAGTCTTTTTCTTGTGTGTCAGGAAGTTTCGTTTCAGAGGATTTCGTCAAGAGATTCTAACCTCTTTGAATTTCAATGCGACAACTATCGTCTAGATATTCATGATATTCCTTTCCGGTTTTCATCGATGATTTTCATTCGTTCGAAATGTATGCAGTGATTAAAAAAAGGAGAATCGAATCTCGAGTTCTTCGTACACAGTTCGGATCTATAAATCCAACCTCGTTTTTCGAATTTTTAGTAGGGGTAGTGTGGGACTCCAGTGTGCTAATGCATTTTACTAACTTACTCTAATATATTTAATGGGGGGATATCGTTGCAAATTAGGTTTTCTTTCAAATTAACCAAGAGAAGCCTACAAATGTATTGTTATATTGCAGAAGCGTGAAATAATATATCGTGTTGTACAAGGGTTCTATTTTCGCGGTTAGATTACTCAATAATTTATCAACCGAGCGTGCTAACGAATTCGATCCGCGAAACGTGCTTTCATCGATGCTCTTTGTTTTAAACGTTTGTCCACGGGGGGGGGGGAAGTAGAAGTTGGGTGCGTTACTTAACGATCGGTCATAATTCCGTTTCTCGACTTGCTCTTGTTTTTCCAAGCGTTTCTTGCCCGTTTGACGAAGGACTTACATTTGCGTTGCTGGCAACACGTTCGGGTCGAGTGTTTGCCATAGGTAAATCATTGGAACAACATTCGCCTTTGGAGCGTCACGCAGAACGCTGGTTGTCACATAAAGCAGAAAATGCGGTTTCGCTAGCGGATATATTGTATGTAAATGGCGTACAGTTTACACCCGTTCCGTTACCTCCTCTTCCCTTTATAATAGACGCCTTTAGCTTCCTGTTACCTTACCCGACAAGGGAAAATGTATTCGTTCTCTCCGGGGTTTTAACCCTTTCACCGAGCATCACGGATCTGTACGATATATAACGCGTAATAGCTACAAGTGAACACTTTTCACGGTAGACGGTTTAACCTCCTTCCCCGAATTACCTTGCCAGGATCGTCTATCCGATGAAACGTTTAGGAATATTGCTGACAAAATGGGGATGATAGAAGCTGTTCCGTTATTTATTCTTATAGAAATATATAGAATTATAAAAGGGTGCATATCGTTGAGTATGTTAGGATTCTCTAGAGAAAATTGCATCTTTCGTCTTATACACGAAAGTTACTAGGCGTTCATGCCTAGGCACCAATTTTACATCGTTAGTAAGTTAACCAAGTCGCTTTGAAATAATTACTAAACTATAAGCCATACTTAACCTAGTTATAATTCAGTATTATAGCGAGTGGTAAAGTAACCTTCTCTTACGCCGCCATTTCCCCTAGGGAGCCTAACGCGCTCGACATTGTACCCGGGTGTAATTAACATCTAATTAATTGGATAGTTGGGTTAGTAATTTTTAACCGGTGACTAAATTTCATTTTTCGAAAGTAAGAGGATTCGAAAAGTAAGAGGACAAATAAACTAAGAAAATAGAATCTCGTCGAAAATTTGAACGAGGGCGATAAAACTAACGTTTGCTCGAATCGCCGGAAGACACGGTACCGGAAGTACCCACGGTCCTCTTCTTTCGTTTCACGATCTATCTCGGAGGAAAATGGATCGCCGTCCCGTAACGATCCTCATGGTAAGGCGGGCGGTTCTTATCACGGCTTAACGCGACTCCCTTTTACCCTCGTCCCTTTTCCCTTTTCCCCGGTTATCCCCTTTTTCATCGGCCCGGGAAAACTACATGCACACCGACGACGTGCTGCTGTTGGCATTGACGTGTCGATCGTATCTCTCAGATACACCCTTATCGGCATAGAATCTCCGGGATTTCAAGTTTCTTCGCTCCTTGGATCTTCTTTAAGATCTTCCGGTTTTCACTCCGCGTTTAGCAGCTTCTTTCTTTCCGTCAGTCCGCTGATCTTATTAAATAAGATAAATAGATAATAATGTATATTTATTAGCCGTGGAACTTGGTAGATCGTTAGTTTTATGGAAATATATATAGAATGTCAAGAAGTGGAGAGGGCAAGCAAGTTAAACTGGATTTTAAATTACGTTTCGTTTTTATTCATTAAAATTTCAAAGTGTTTCTTGAAATATCGCGGCGGACGGTTTTTTAGATGTAGGTCTAAGATTAAACCCTCGCGCATTCGAAATGAACACGAACGACGACTGTTTGTGCAACACACGGAGACACTTAAGTCGCGAATAGATGGACGAGCAGCTCGTCCATGCAAATTGACATTAATATGCAATTGGAACAATAGATCCCAATTAATTATCTCCGGTTAATTGGGACAGCGACGGCGCACGGAAAGCATCTTAACGAAGTTACCTATGCATTCCCTCCGATTTGGCAACAAAACGACACGGAATTACCACCACGCACGCCCCGTTCCCTAGAAAATTAATATTTACCACAGCAATTTCGAGCGTGCTCGTGTCCTACGGGCCCGTTCACTATTTCTGCCACGTCGAGGATTATTAAAATGACTTTGTTCTTATTGCCGTCATTAAATATCACTGTTGCGTACATTCCACTTTGTTAATTGCTTTCACCGCGACACCGTTACCGTTGTTGCTGTTATTAGCCTGGCAAACTGTCCCTGTATTTTACGCCAGAATTATAGCAATCTTGTACCCCATTACTTTTTTACGTTTAAGTAAAAAGCACTAGGTTTGTCTAGGGAAAACGGCGACGTAGGAGGTCGTACTATCTAATACTAGGGCAAGAAGTATTTGGTTTAGTAATTATTTTAAAGGAAGATGGTTAATTTAATGATAATAATACCATGATAATTACCATTTTCCCTAGGAAAAGCTCCATCACGTTCCACGCTGTTGTGCTATTCCAACCATTGATCTTCTATTTTTCTATAATTCCACCGGTAACGGAATTATAATCCGAAACAATTGCTTTGGCTCGTCCCGTGTATATTTTCTCGTCGTTTCATTCCTCTATAAAGATAATTGCAAGCCCGAATGCGGAATCTGAAAATTTCCCCGCTCGCGATTCTTGCGGTTCTTCCTCTCGACGACCGCTTCATCCAAACTGAACGTCGACGGTTTCCACTGAATTCTGGAATTTTCGAGGCGGAAGTTTGAGGACAATAGCGAAACTACACGGGATATTTGGAACATAATGCCAGACAGTACTTCCGGTTTAAGTTCACCGGAGCTAATCAGTTCTTGAACGGGGTAGTATCACTTTCTCAATTGAATTACCACTTTCTGGCAAAGTTCGCGCATACGTTGCTCAAGTAATTTCAATCACAAACATTTTCAATTATTTTTTCTTCATTCTTGTACAGATTGTCTAAATTTATTATTATTTATCCTAATGTCAATTTTGCAATAAATTAAGATCTCTATTTGAACTAAAATAGAACGTACAGTTTTTCTACCCGGTGTATAAATATCACATTTCCTACAGTATTGATTTTAACTTACGGAGATTTTTGTGAAAGTTTTACTGATCGATCCAGAAGACAGACCCCAGTCGTACTCGCTGTTAACCCCAGAAAGACCTCTGACATCTGGGGGCCGTTCGAGACCCACGCGAACGTAAATTGTTTCCAGTTGAAATCGAGTAGATTTATGACGTCTCCAGCTTGGTTCCATGGAAGAAAGAAGCTGTTCCTCTTCTTCCTCCACCGTACGAATACAAACTTTGTGTTGTATGTATTAGAAAAACTCGAGCGAGTGCACCTGTTGTTCTTCAATTTTTTCCCCCCGATCTACAGCAGCTTAGTATCCATTAGAAAAATTGATAAGAGAAAGAAAACGGAGCGAGGGTGGTCCCAGAAAAAAATAGGGAGGAAATATTTGTTTGGTGTTGTAACAGAGGTGGATCCAAAGGGAATAACGGGGGTGATATTATACAATTTTGAGTAATTATTTTATTTGGTAGCTTATTTTAATTTGCAGTGTTATTTTTTTTTTATTAGTTATCAAAATTTATTAATTTAAAATTTATTAAATTTATTAATTTTAAACTTAAATTAGTTCCATTGAATTTTCAAGACGGTCAGATTCGTATTTCGTTGTGGAAAAAAATTAGCTCGTTGTCGGAGATAAGAGACGAGCGAACGAAGCGAGGAGAAGAGGCTCCGAGGATCGTGCCGGAAGCTACCAGCCCTCCTCCTCGCCGAGAGGATGAATCTATCAGGGCATTGATAGCAATTACACGGAATCGCGAAATTACGTCGCGATAGAGGACACAGAATTCTTTGTGACAATGTGCATTGACCCGAATTTTCGACAGCCAGACGCTCGAGAGAGCCAAACGGAAACAGGAAGATAAAGATGGAACCTGGAGGGTCTCACTTTGGACCCACGAGCCCGTGGATTCGATTACGGTATCGTCTTCTCTGACAAATGAAAATCTCAGTCGATACGCTTTATTCCTAAAATCCAGGGTTCTAATTGAAAAGGACTTCGTTAATTTAAATTAAACAAAATTCCCTCTTCCTTAACTGAGAGGAACTTTAGAGATTTAATTCTAATTTTGCTGTTAGTGGATTCAATTTATATTTCTACTAATTTTCACAAAAATATTCTGCTTCATAATTTTATTTAAAATGTGTACGAGACATAGAAGCTGAGGAGAATAGATAGATTAAGGAAGTGACGCTTTTAACCCTGAAGAAAAACGGTCGGACGCAAAATTCGTGTATCAGCGTTTCGAGAGAAAAGAAGTGGCGATAGCGTCCCTGATACGGGTTATCTTTAACCTCTGCCTGTTAATGTGATTTTTTGTCCTCCCTCGTTTCGAGAACCACTTCTTGGTATTCTTCGAACTCGGAAACAATTGTACTAAATTCAATTCAACCGAGACTACGTTGTTCTGCAATTTCGACTTCTTCATTGTCGAAAATTGGTAATTTGGAATATTTGGAAAATTGTAGATCACAAATCTTGTCATCGACTTTGCATTATTAATTTCTTTCTTCGAAATAATAATTTGATTATTCGTTCTTATCGCGACTGGTAGATGGATAATATTCGAGCTCATTATTTTCCGTAAGCGTTGTAATACTTCTGCTGTAGGCAGATATCAGCCGCGGAACGTTTTATCCGTCTTTCTCTTGTTTTCTTGCCGCGCGCTCGAATTTGCATACCCCGTTCGAAGGGAAAGTTTTAATTGGAGATACTTCGGGGGGCAGACGATAATCTGACGGTTTTTCAACGATACGCCACTCGATAACAATCCGTTCGAAACAACGCAAGGATCTCTTCTCGTATGCTCGCGAGTCGACGCTGATTCTGAAAGTGGATCGAACGTGGAAATGAAATTGAACCTTTGGGTTCGCTAATTTCGTAATTTAGCTTAACAAGTTTCATTTATTCTTTGCAAATGAATCTGGTAATTTACTGTGTTGGGTACAATGCTTGTCAGTTCTTGTATGGAACTGAAAACAAAGGCTAAACATTTTCTGGAGCAGCACCCCCTCTAATTTTAGCTACCACTGCCTTCTATTTAAGTATTTTCTAATTAAAGAAAGCCTAACTCAGGAGTGTGGTACCCTAAGGCAATCCTAGCTTAGAAATCGGAAGTCTAAGCTAACGAATAGTAGAATAATTGCTCTTTAGAAATTTGGAAAGTTAAATCAGGGAATAGTGGGACATTCCTTCTAATTTAGAAATCTAGAAACGTAACTTGGAAATCCAGAAGTTTAATCCAGAACTCGAGAGCTTAAATCAGCTATGGGTGTATTTTCTCTAGGGTACCACTGCTTTTGGAACAAGTAGAATAATCTATACATCCCTCTACACGTTATCTACTTTGTTTCCTTGGAGCAAACTCTTTCTCCGTTACATCCTACTCCCACCCTTTGTTTCTATACCTTTCCTGGCAAAGGAACCTTTATCCATGTCTCCTCTCCATTTCATAGACCACCACGTCATTCGCTTTGTCGCGAACCCTACCCCCTTTTATTTCGTACCTTCTCGCCCAACCTTGGCTGCTTCTCGTTGTTCATTGACATTTCAGTTTCTCCTTCCCCCCCTCTGCTTTCATTGAACACTTTGTTCCCAAGAACCAATTTCTTTGCTTTGGTAACAAGGTGGACGCCGGTCCCTTTGATTTCTTCAGGTCGTTCCTTATCGCGTGCCCTGTGTTGTTCTTATCTTTTGTGGATTCCTCGCCGGTCGAGGCGGTCCTTCCATTTGTCTGAGCAGTTTTGGATTATATTTTCCAAGTTGCCAGCAATTTTGGAACCCATAGGTTCTTAATCATCGAAAGTTTAGTAATTAACCCCTTGTTTCGATCAAAACTCAGTTTTAAATCTAATCCTAGTCAAGCAGTGAAGCAGTACACATTCAGCTCTAACTGACCCACCCGCTAGAAAACTAGAAAAGGGGTTTCGAGCCCGCGAATCTTGAAACTAGTTCGCCCACGAAGAATCAGGTTGCAAATTAGCCCGGCTTACCCGACGTCAGATTTTCGTGTTCCATCAAACGTTAGCCGGCATTGTTGGAAAACGTGATCTCCCCGATCGTCGGAGCACAATCCTCTGTACATATGGTTAAGCATCGGTCCGAGTTAAGCTGCCGAAGCTTACAGAGCTTCGTGGTCCGCAAACTCCGGCCGAGATTTGAAAGCCTGATATCATACGCGAAAAGTACACGGTGTACGCGTGTCCCGTTGCTTTTGCACGAGAATCCATCCTATTTGTTCTAACCGCGGTATTAAGACAGAATTTGGACGGCGTAAGCTCCCTCCGTCCTGGATCGCTGTTGTCCTTAAGCTTCGTAGCTTAAGAAGATTCTTCCAGCGATATCGGAGGCGGATAAAATTCGAATAATTCAAACGTTTGAAAATTGTCAAAGCCTATCTGTTACGCCGTTTCTCTGTCTGGCAGGGCTTAATAAACTTGGACCAACCCTTGGCGCGATACGAACGGCTCCATCCGTTACACGGAGGGTCGTTAGTGTAATATCGTCAAAGCGAACGCGTACCGCTCGCAACGTCGAAAATAAAAGGGAAAAAATATATATAGGAATGTGGTAACCAAGTGGTAAAAGCAGGAAATGTGCCGTGTCCCAGTTGGCAACGATCCTGATTTGGAAATGTTGCATAGCTAAAAGCGCAATAAAGGAAATAGAAGAGGGGACGGTGGAGGGGGCTTTTTAGATAGGTAGGGTGGGTTAAGGTAGGTTTGAACGAAACGAGATACGTCCCTGATGTCCAATTAAATTAACGATGCGAACGCGTGCAATTGAAAGACACCGTTCTTCGACCGACTACGAGTTGCATATGATCAACGCTGGAACGGATCTAGGACTGTTTCAATAATTTCGTGGTCGAATATTTTAGACGGATACGAATATCTCGTGCAGGCTTCCCTTGAGTCCTAAGAATATTACGGAAGATAGTGGAATAAATAAATATTTGTATATTTTATATATACAAATATTCTAGCTAATCACTCGATATTTTAGTGTCTGAAAGAAACACTTTCAGCCTGAATGGATGTACCGTCAGTCGGATAGACAGTATCGTTCCGGAAATATCGCGAAATCAATTATCACGAAACGTCCAGTATTCCGTGGATCCGTCGCCAGACTCGATTTCCGTCGTTTTGCCATTTTCGTTGTACTTCCGTAGCGAAAGGTGTCCGATTTGAAGTCGGAAAACGATGACATCCCGACCCACGTGGACACGTACGGCACAATAGATCCCGACGCGGAACTTCGACAAAAGGGGAAACACGCGTTTACTGTCTCATTGTCCCTTTCCCACTCGTTCAGTTGCCTACCGATAATTTTGTCAATTCTATCCGACAGCCGTTTTCGATCCGGCGAACTTTGCTCCGCAACTTTCCACTCGGTTGATTTGTCGAATATTAATATAATTAGACATTGAGTATACCACTGTAGAAATTCGAGTACTTGGGATTTAAATAATTTCAATAGCTTCGAGGGTGGGAATTATTTCTATCGTGTAATAAGAGGAGGGAGTTGACAAAGTTTCACCGCGCGTTATCGAAACTGTGTTATAATAAGGGCACTGATCATTCGTTCACCGTGTAATAGGAGAGTTAGTGTAATTTTTCTACCAGGTTATGTATCGAAAGCGTATTACAAGAGTATCGCGTTATGGAAGAGCCACAGCACTTTCTTCACCGTGTTATGTACTTATAAGTGGGTTGAGTGCATTATCGAAGTGGCCGAGGGATCGCTAAGGAAGTTCGACAAAGAGGACGTTCTCGCGTTATCGTAGCACCGATACCGGGTATCCAAATATAGAGGACGTTTTATCATCTTAATTTAGAATTGTACGGCAGCGTAGCTCGGTTCGATTCTTATTTAGTACAAATCGTGACGATAATTATTTATTCACGAAAACGGCCGATTCAAAGTGAAAATTTCCCTTGAACACATAGAGGGCGTATGAAAATAATAAAATTGCAGCGTCCTTTTTCTCGATTTTGAAATTGAGAATCGCGTACAGGAGTCTGGTATCGAGTGCGACGACAATAGCTATCAACGAGAAGACTCTCGACAAAGGTACAAGTTTTCTGCATTGTCTTCCGGTTCCCACAATATCGTGGCTCCGATAAATTTGTCAATCGACAGCGGTTCCTTTCTTTTCCCCTTTTTGCACACGGACAAATGGTAACTGCGCGTTTTCTATTGTCGCCCGTGACACGTGGACATGTCATTAAATCGTCGGCCAAACCACCGATTCAAAGTGATATTTCATATTTTGATTATTCGATTCGCATTGTGCTCAGCAATAGAGGGGATTATCTTATTTATTAATACAGAAGAATAAATCAATCGTTAAGTACAAAGCGGGCAATGTGCAAACGTGTATTCATTTAGTAAAATCACATCGTAGCTCGAAACCCTGTAATTCTATTAACTGATCAATGGGATTATTCGTTCATTATTCAATAATGAGCTGGTCTAATCCTGGGTTAGTCGTGACACAGTTTTTCAAAGGAAAGGTTACAACAAAAAATTAAATTTCCATAAATGTCTCGATACGTTTCATCGTCCAAGGGTTAAAATCCAATTAGCTGAAAAACGAAAATTGTATAATTTAATTTCAAATAATTCTCCCGGGGAAAGGTTAAGCTTCGCTTTGATTACACCATTTTATGATAAAAAAATAACAAAAAAGATACACTGTACTTGTTCAGTGAACGCTACGTTGAACGCAATCTCTCCTTAATCCATCCAAGTTCCCTTTTTCCTTTCTGTTCGAGATCCGGCACAAAGGTTTCAAAATTACAGAAAAACTTCAAAAGAGTCGTTTCGCGCGTGTCTCTTGAACGTATCCCGGGCCCTCTTATTATCCGCCTAAGTCTCTTCAAGATATTTTTCAAAGAATTCGACGATCCGTGTGTACATTTTTCTTTTTTTCGAAATTCCTTCGCGAAGGTTTTCTTCAATTTTTCCTCCAACGTTCCGACGTTCCATCGTGTCTGGGCAAGGTTTCTCGAAGAAAGGGCACAGGGAGGGGGATGGTTCAGAGGAATCTTTTAAAAATAGCTTTCACCGGAAAAACGTCGAGTGGGTTCCTCTAATTAAACAGAATTTCCTTGGTTAACCACCAGGCTGACGAGTACAGGATTTACTTTCGTCACTCGAGGGGGGGAGCTGGGTTTACACCCTGACGCGGGTGACGTTTGTTCTCGACATCCAACAACGGAATAACAAATTTACGGCCACGGGAATCGCTCGAAATTGTCACCCGACGTTACGTCAACGGTGTCGTCTCTGCAACCGGTTAAATAAAAATTACGATATTTTCACGGTAAATATAACCGTGCGCGCGATTAACCGACGCATCGCGTTTGGAATTTAATTTTCAACCGGTGATATCCGTACGGTTGCATTTTAATTCGTATACTATTACTAATAATCAATTTTGGACATTTTAATGCACCAATCTGCGCTTTAAATTCATTACATCCCAAGCTTCGAATGAATCGTTTCGAAAATGACCCTCGTCCACCTCTGCAAGTTTATTTTTATCATATTTTTGAAATTCCTGAATTTTGTCAACAAAATCAGTTTCTGTAAAATCTCTCTAAACAGATAATCGAAGGTTCAGAGATTCTGAAGTGTCCCACGAGGAGTGTTCAGATAATACTAGGTCGATAAAACGTTCGACTGATAAGCGGGCTTCGGGTGGTTATCAATCAGAAGCTCGCTTCCGGTCTTCGACGTCTGAATTTGCACAGCCTCCGTTATCAACGATATCTCTTAATAATTGTATTTACAATATCACTTCAATGCCGTGATAATAAAAATAATGCGTCCGCTTATCAGTTGCGTTAACAGCTTGTCGTACATCCTCGAAATACGTGTCTCTCTTGCACGAACAGTATTTTTAATTTCTTCGTCCTTTTCAAAGACCCTCTTCTTGTTGTTTTTGCACGACACGTCTCTTTTTATCACACGAAGGTTTTCTAATTGAAGAGGAAAGCGCTTCCCAAGTAATAAGGGCGGAATCTTTGAAACGCAGTTTCTTACGGTTCCGTATAGGTGAAAAAAAAAAAAAAAATCTCGAGTGGACTTCTGTAATTAAAGAGAATTTTTTCACCGAGTGACACGGCAAATTAACTTGACGACTTTCATGGTCTGTTACGTTAGGATTTTAACGATTTCAAATGTTCCCTCCTCTTTTTTTTTTTGCTCCTTTGACGAGCTTGTACACTTTTATCGTGTGGATACACCATTAATTTTCTAAAACTATTACCTATTTTTAATTTTTTTTAAAATTGTGTTCACGCCAAGAATTGAGATTATCAAATAAAATATTTTATTATGATTAAGTTTGAACGGCCGGATAGGAAGAGTATCCCGATACGTATATGTTATTTTTCTAGTAAACTTGTATCTTTATTGGTCACGTCGCAACCATTTCCCTGTGCAGTCATCCGGCATGCATCCATTCGGATCGCTTTGTATCCTTGTCCGAAATTGATTTTTCGACGAATGTGTCACGGGGGATGCAATTCTTATATACCCGGTTCGATACCAGCTACATCCCGAAAGCTCGGGATCCTCCAAATTCCATGATTTACAATCGAACGACGACGAGGACCGATCCTTCTCCTCTCCTCCGGGGTAGATACGACTCGCGAGATACCTGACTCAGGAAATTGCAACGTCTGAATTTTCATAGAGACAGGCATACCTCTTATTCGTTTTTTCTT
This sequence comes from Anthidium xuezhongi, assembly GCA_022405125.1. Classification (NCBI taxonomy): domain Eukaryota; kingdom Metazoa; phylum Arthropoda; class Insecta; order Hymenoptera; family Megachilidae; genus Anthidium; species Anthidium xuezhongi. Next base: position 8,416,311 of record CM039642.1, on the reverse strand, counting down.
CGTATTATCTCCAGACAAATCGATTTTCTTCACAACGTTGCACAAATAAAATTACTTCTACGGTTTTAGTTCATTTTTGTACCTTTTATGGTACGAGGGGGAGGTTATAATTTGAATTAATACAAAACCAGAAGTTCGAAATATTTATTTGCAAGGATCGATATCTTGCTGTTTTATATCCAATTTCGAAACCACCATGAAGACACGTAGTCAGCAAAAGGTTCATGCTCCAAATATAACTGCGGATGGAGTACCGTACGTGTCCATGACTAAACGAAACCCAAAGATAAATTTCCAGCTTCTTACCCCCCTTGGAAGTTTACCTTCGAGGTAAACAGCAAATCTCACGAACCCATCGGGAGAGGGAGGACCTTCCGTTTCGGAAAGCAGAACACGTGGCCAACAGATGATTAGTTTACCCTTAACCACGGGGGTTGTTTCTCTTAAAATTCCTCAAAGTACGATTTTGAACTCAGGAATTTCAATACGGTTTACCATACACGACAATAATAAGCAATTATTTATTTTAGCAATGGATTATTTATTAAATTTTTAAATGTGGTTTATTTGAATTTAAAATAAAACCCAGCAAAGGACCAGAACTTTACACCCCTACTAGTTTGTTTTCTCCAATGAGGGGAAAAAAGGGGTTTCGATAGAATGCAAAATCGCGGTATCCCTCTGTATCGAGAGAGATCGAAATTTCAAATGGAGAACACGGAGGCGTAACCCCTCGCGGGCTTTCGTCCTTGCCACGAATTTCATTATGCCGCGATCTGGTTTTGTCGCCGTGTATCGCAGGATCAATTTCAAGGGGTCTCCTCCAAAGACGCGAGGCGTTTTCGTGTTTGCGTGTCGCCCGCTCCGAACGGTGGCGAGGAAGGACCTTGAAACAATGATTTATGCGTATCGTTGACGGGTGCACCCCTTTACCGAATCAATCTGCAGCTTCCGTGGGCCGGGGTCGGTCAGGGCCGACGCTCAGCGTCGCAATTTCACCGACGGTACGCCGTTCCGCATATTTATGAGACGACGACGCTTTTTTCGACCGTCCGTTCTCTCTTTTTTTCACCCGACCCTCCTACACGTTGCAAATTTGACGGTCGCGATATTTCGAACCGAGATCCTCTCTTCTTTTTTTTTTTTTATTGGGTCATCCTGGACATTCGTGCCGGTTTCTCATTTCCAAAAGGTCAAGCGTACTAGGGATTTTTATTTGGAAAGGAGTGCATTTTTTGGATCTAGAATGTCTAAGTCATCTAATCAATATAGTACTGATGGTATTAAGCTTTTTTTTTAATATCCAGAGTTCTGAACGCATCTTTCCCCGATTCATTTTCACGAAACGGTGTAATTTTATTTCTAAGGCACGTACTTTCGTTCCCTGAAGAATTTTTTCGCCCCGTGTGTTCCTTCTGTTCTTCTCCTTCGTTCTTCAATTTAACTTTTTCCCCGCGTTCTAATTTCTTTCAGTCACTCATTTTTATCCCACTCACACACACGATTCGTTTTTCATTTCTTTTAAAAAACCAACCCTCGGTTCGTTTCCTTCTCGATTTTTCTTCGCGCTATGTTGTTCTTCTCCCTTCTCTCAACCTTTCTTTCCTTTTTCTCTCTCTTTTTTTTTTAATTCGTCTCCTCGTTTTTCTTTCTTTCTTTTCAGTGGCCGTTCTTTTCACCCCATAAGAATGCAGGCCTGTGCGAAATGGCACGGCTGCCGGCGCTTGCACACGATTCGCGGAACTGCAGCTGCCGTTCATTAACGTGCGGTTATTAAACTTTTCGTCGCCGGTTTCGGGCCGATTTGCCCCATTCTCTTGAGCGCCTACCTCGTTAAAATTCATTCTTCTACCGTACACACACAGGGCCTCGTTGAGCTATTTTCCAGTTAATCCCACACTCTCCGGCTTGCTCGCTGCTGCTGGATTCAGAACGATCTCAAATTGCAATGGAAATGTGTGATTTTCCCTTCTTTTTTTTTCCGCGAAATTAAAACGGGTACTTTGTATGCGTTTGTACATTAAATTACCTCATTTGATCATTTTGTTCAGGGAAAATTGTGATTAGGAATGATATTTTATCATAAACACTTGTTAACTTTAACTATTCATATTCTCTGAAGTTATTTTGTTTAATAACTTTATTTTTTTCTTTTAATAATTTATTTTAATTTGTTATTCTTTGAAAGGAAATTCGAATGTTTGCATTATTTGAGAAGATATCACTTGGCCGGTCGCATAATTACAAATTGAAAGTAAAGTTTCGCGGGGAAGTGTCAGAAATAGAAATCTTCATATTTAAAGGTGATTTAAATTCGCGCAAAGTACGTGTAAGTTCTCGAACTGCGAGAGTGAAACCAGCTTAATTATAAATTAAAAAAGTTGAAAGTTAGTTTCCCGTTCGTAACGCCGCGTTAACGAAGACAGTTGCTCCTTAAGATTAATTAACATCCCTTTCGTCGAAACGAGGTTATAATACGTCGTGCCGCGGGTTCGCTCTGAAATGAAAAAGAAGGAGAGAAAAAGGAAGAAGAATCATTGCTCCATTTCCTGCCGTTCGTGGATGACCTCCTTCATATCTAATTATTACAAAAACGTGGAAAGTATATTAAATTACTGTTTCAGCTTTTCGCCCGGGAACATTGAATAACTTTTCCGTTTTAACGATCTTCAAAATTGAAACTTTATTCGAAATTCAAATTTAAACGATAATCGATGGTAAATGCGAACGGCGATGAATTAAATTTTGCAAGATTCTAAATTAAAATTTAATAACCCCTTTTGTTTTTCATTTGCAATTTTAACGAGTGATAAATTTTCGTTCGACGGCGATCCGCTGTTCATTACTCGCGGTTAATTTAAGAATTATTAACCGTGAACCATGGCGCGAGCGAAAATGATACTTCGCCTTGGGCGAAACGAGAAGATTGCCCCACGCGCAAAATTGTTATTCGACGTTTTATTGATGGAACAATTTCGATTGATTACACCACAAAGTAGCTTTGTAATGAGATAAACGTATCATTGTTCCATTGGCATTGATTGTTGAAATCGTTGACGCAAATGGAAAAGATTTTAGTAATTGCGGTGCAAGTGTAAGAGACAAACGAACGTTTCCTCCCGTGGAAGGGCAACGGAATTGCTTTAGGTATAATTTTCTCGCCCCCGCACTTCCCTATTAATTAACATGACGATTTAACTCGTGCATACATCTCCGTAACACCAGATATATTTAATATTCCATAACCAACCCCCTCGTCCCTCTGTCAAACGAGCCACGATCAATTTTCGGTCGCTTTCACTCAACGTCGTCCTTTACGTTCATTCGAACGTTCGAACAAGGCAACATTTTGCAAGATTTACGTCAAAACTTTTCTGCCGTTTGGGGCAACAAAAGTGCTTGTTCGTTTTGCACGGGGGCGCTCGTTTGATCGCGTTTTGTGAACAATTCCAAAAGGGATTAATCGTAAACGAATTCAACCCGCGATTAAACATTGCAACAACGATCGATTTTAACTGCTCATAAAATACGAACGGAAACTGCGACCCATTTAAATCTGTAACTGTAAAAACATTAGTTTTTCCCCCGCGCCGGGGAGGGTAGAAGGGGTGCAATTTCGTGGTACGCCACGAGGTTGGTGCGAACGAATTGACCCGTAAATTTCAAACACGACGTCCACGCGAAAAAATACGCGTGTTGGTGGAAAACGTCGGCGAAAATATCACCTCTGCGCGCGGCGGAAAAAATTGATTTTCCGACAGGAACTCCAATATCCTCCTTCTTTTTTTTTCAATAAAAATATTCAAACTGTCCGTATCGCGTCTTTGCCGCGCGACAAAGCGTTTTAATTACATTACAAATATTTTCGCAGCTGATCAACCGTCGAAGCCTCGCGAAAATCTGCCTCGAATTTAACAAATTTCGAACGCTTCAACGTTCGAACCCCCTTTTTATCGCTTTGATTCGTTTATTTTTTTACCCCAACCGTACCGTTCGAAAGTGCAAACATTAAACTTCAAAAAATACTAGCACAGTTTTTATCGAGAAATTTATGCTTCGGGAGATATTCGAAGTTTCGAGTCATCCGGGGTCGCTTATCCTGCACGGAGATGGATGCGCGCTTTAGAACTCGAGGTATTATTCTCCGGTGACTAATAATCACTTTTAGAACAGTGTCCATTTGCGAGAATCGCCGTTGACGATTTCTTGCGCCATTTTCACCCCCCAACAAATACTTGCCCCACATCGAGAATAAAATCCTCCGCTTCCAATGCATGATTCCAACTGTTGAAACAATATCGAACGATTAACGAGACAGGAAATGTTCTCTTTTTGTCGCAGAATGAAGCTGTGGTGGAGTTTGGCGTTGGTGGGTATCTCCCTGTTGATGATCATCGCGACCACAAGGGCGGAATCCGATCTGTGGGAGGAGGATGACACGGAAGTTCTTGTGCGAACCGTCCGCGGCACCAAAGAGCGAGGTATCGGTTCATAAATTAATCTCCAGTATAATTAACGCTTGGAATTCTGTGAAGAAATTCAATATTATCGAGCGGATGAAAGGAGTAAAAAGAATTTTGGATAACGTTGTTCTTATAATCTACTTTTTATCGTGATTATTACGATGAAAGGGTTGAAGGGAATTTAATTTCGTACAATCGATGTTTCATCGGGCAACCCTTCATGAAATATCAAGCGATAACTTCAACGATCAATTTACAACTATTACACAGTTGATACCGCAGCGAAAGGGTTAAATGGTAATTGGTATAATCGAGAGCTTACTGTATGACCTTTCGTGCACGTCGATCAATAATCTTAGCTATCAATTTGTCCTCATTATATGATTGATACCGTAGCGAAAGGGTTAAACGGTAATTCGTGTAATCGAAATATCATCTTTCAATTTATAATTACGTGTGAAAGGGTTGAATATTAAATATAATAGTTGGTCGCACGATCTTTCGCGAAACGTCGATCGACCATTCCACAGAAAGGATCGTAGATCCGTATCGTGGCCCTGGAGATGATACAGATGAAAAGAGAGCCCCCCTTTTGTCTCTGTTGGCCGGCTCTTTTCTCATCTTTCGAAGCTTCCTCTTGCCCGTGGCCTACGGGCCCGGGAACACAATTGAAATATCATCCGACGTCGCGCACCGTTCTCATTGTCGGCTAAGATTATTTGGCCTTAGAAATTTATTCGGGCCAGGATCGAGCTTCCGGGCCGCGAAGGGAAGAGCCGGGGTACCTTTCACTGGGGAACCGGTCGTCGAAAGAACCCGGTTCCAACTTGGGGTTCGATTTACACGTCATTTTACCACTTTTCACTTTTCTTGACTCGGTATTTTCTATCTAGCTCTTTCGTTGTGGTTTTTATATTAAACCATTTGGCTTGATAATAAAATAAAATCTTGTACAGCGATCGCTATAGTTTTTACATGAATTACGAAGGCACAAACGAAAAACACCGACGCAACCGCGATATTTGTGCATTTCGGCGCAAGCCCCTGCCCCGAGGAGGTTGAGGGTCCTTACTGTTCGTTCGGAAATTTCTCTGTCCACTTGATCGGTCGTGCCTTCAATTATCTTCATTGACGTTTTGCATCTGTTGACGCAGCATCCGGCAGCACTTCGTCGTGCAGATACGTGAAGGGTCAATGGTCGGAATGCGACTCGAAAACCAACACACGGTCCCGCACGCTGAACCTTAAAAAGGGCGACAAGTCCTGCGAGCAGACGAAGACCATTCAGAAGAAGTGCAAAAAAGGTATATCACGGTGCTTTAATTTCTCGTCGTGTCGATTTGGGGATGAAATCTCGGTTACAATAATTAAATGAATATTTTAGCGAAATTGTGTCGCGTATCTCTTAGTAATTAATATATTCAAGAGGCTCCTTGGATAATTAATACGTTCGTTCCTTATTCGTTGCACGATCAAATTTTGTTTAATAATATTTCTCATTTGCATCGTTTTCATTATCTTTGTTTAACGCTAAAATTAGGAATTTCAAGTTCTCGTTTGAATACATTAATTATCAGCACGCGACGCACAAGGTGTGTCAATGTCGAATATATTAATAGAACGCTCAACATGGATAATATCATTGGACAGAATTTAATGAACCCCTACCAATTAATGAGCATCTCAGGAATATCTTAATTAACGAAGAAGGACGGGTCACGGCTTCTGGTTTTATCGATTGTTTCAACGGTTGACAACCGGCTGTAATCAGACGTCGTGACAAACGATCGTGTTTCTTTGAGATTACTCGCGAGATGATCGGGAAATATAAACGACAGGACCGTGATTAAAAACTCGTTAAAACACCGCCATCGAACCCTTGACGCGTACAAACGTCCGGGGAGAAGTTTTTAATTTAATGGACACCGCTATTCCCCCTCCCTTTTACCTCCTGCGTCATTTTAATCGAATTAAAAAGCGTCACATTTGGAATCTGATACGGTAAAGTAACTCGAGATATTTTGAGTCGATAAATTTTTCTCTATTTTGCAACGTGAGACGTTCTTCTATGGCGCTATTTTGCCCAGAGTCGCTCATGGGACTCGGCCGTGTACAGAGATCTTGGGGGAGGGGAACGAGTCTTCAGTCGAAGGTTATGGGTTGATGAAATTTCTGACAATGTGATTGTTCCTTCGCGATACAGCTTGCCGATACGAAAAGGGCACGTGGAGCGGATGCGTGAATCAGCTGATGACGAGAGTGGACAATTTGAAGGCGAACAGCGATGCCTCCTGCGAGAAGACGCGCCGACTTACCAAGAGGTGTAAACCAGAGACCAACACCAAGAAATCCACCAAAGGTATTTATTTATTTAGAAATTATTTCAATTCGTTGGCTCGTTTGATTCGCCTTTACGCGTGCTCGAAAAACAATGTGTATACGTCAGGCTGGAAGTTAAAATAACTTGAGCGTATAAAATCGATACGCGATACTTTGAAAGATAACCAACAAAAAGCGTTCAGTTTGCTCGATAGGGATTGAAAAGGACGGCAGTTTGCCGCCGATAATGTAACATAGAGAATAAAATGGAGAAGTTTCTTGAGATTTCATTGAAAGACGCAACAACCCTTTTGTCTGAGACACTGTATGCTCTGTTGGTTATACTTGAGATTCATCCCGGAGTGTCACAGCACCTCCTCTGCTTCGTCGAGCACACACTTGACGATGGCATTGACAGAGTTAAAGATAGCTTATTGAAACTTGTCGTTGCGGTCACGGACAATGGCGGCAATAAATGTTACCGTACGAATGTTTGAATAAAGACACGTCCAGAAATGGACGCGTGTTCCGCTCTCCTCGTAACGATCCCCTTTTCTTCCCCTCTCTTTCTTTGTTTGAATAGATTTTCTTTCCTAAATGAACACCTTTGTTCCAGATTGTGAAGCTCGTACGAAGTAATTGGAGCGTGGTTTTTTCGTTTCAATTAAAGCTTCTCGTTTTATGATTTGCAAATTTGATATCGATGACTGGTAACCGATTACAAAATTCGCGTGGAACATTATTATGGCAACATTGCAATTGTTAAATTGAAGAATTTTTTAATACAATTATGATATTTTTATTTTGAATTGTTTCAGGTGAACGATCGAACAAGAAATCGGGTAAGCAGTAAAGGGAGGAGAAGAAAAAATCGTCGATCGATCGCTGGAAGTTTCGACAACAGGCAACGAAAAACGCAATCTTGTCTTTTTCCACGCGAAACTATAATTCTTTTTTTTTCCAAACGAATACTGTTTATAACAGGAACGTAGCAGACGAAGAAACGAAGATGGAAGTATAAACGTTTCACAATCCGAAGTACTGGCAGTGATCGTAATCAAAAAAAAAGGAAAAGCATCCTCAAGTACTTTGCCTAGGGAAATAATAAGTATAAAATCATTTTACACGCGCAAACATTACTTTTGAACCGGTGGCTGTCGGTACGCGTCGATACGTTTCCGACCGTCGGTAATCTTCGAACGTGTATGTCGGTATATTCAGAATTATCTTCGTGATTGTAATCGTGGCCAAACGTTATTTAAATCGTGATACGCCGATTTAACAAGCGCATAGTTTCTCTTCTTAGTAATTTTTGCCGACGCTGAAATGACCGTGTACCAATTAATCGCGTGTGAATATTACTATACGAAACTACGTTATCGACTCAGTAGCATAAGGGACATCCTTCAGCGTTCAAATTCAAACGGGACGTTCCGTAGAACTTTTCTTGTTCATTTCTTTGCATTTATTAAGAGGTTAAGAAACACGTAACGTGCAATTAATTAAGAGAGCAAGCAGAAGCCGAATTACTTTTTAAAGAGATATACTTTCGTTGCCTCGCTGTGCTACTGTCTCGATGGTAAGAACGATGATACAAACTGTAATAATTATGATAGCAATACGCTATGGTAAACGTATAGTTTCGAGAATCAATACGAAATGACTGCCGTTGAGATTCTTTACGAAATATATTCTTGCTAGAATATACATCGTTGAAAATGATACCCATCTCGAGTATTTCAACCTTGCGTATTATTGTATGAATCATATTAGCGTGCATAGGAATCCTGATTAGAGGATAGGTCGATCTTTCGAGACAGTAGGGAAATCGAAAGAAGAAACGAAAGCAGATACGATCGTACGGTCTCTGTGTTTTTTAATGGTGCATCCGTTAACTTCCTTGTCTTCCTCGAATTGAAAAATGACGAGTATCCTTTCGATTGTTGAGTTTCTTTGCTTTTTACGCAAATTCTTATCGTACGATTGCTTCAAAACTGATCCCCGTTCGGTTCATGATAAACTTACGGTAAACTTAAAACCAGGTACAATGTTTGTGGATAGAAATATATCTTCTCGATTGTCACATAGATAATATACAAGTGTTCGATGTTAACTATGTCTTGTACATCCAATGATTTCCAAACTTTTCGGATGACATGCCATTTGCGTTCGACAATGTTTGAATATATTGTTTAATCAAATTGCGCCGGTGGAAGAAAGGAAAAAACATTTTTCTATGATCATAGCGAGGAAAGAAAATTGTGTAGGAATGAAAATTGAAATTGGAAAACACTTGTGATACACCTTTATTGTGTCCTTAAGTTTGGAAATCACTATCTCAAATAATAAGCACGATTTGATAATTACTACCACTTCTCCGACGATATACGGTGAAAAACAAAACTGAACTGATGATATTCTATTTTACTAGAAAATTATTATTTGTATACATATTAACATCAGATAAGAAAGATCTCGATCTATGTACATATAATTGTACAACTATCTCAGCTTACAAATTAATCTTTTAACTTCGTTACCTTCAGTTTGTTAGTTGCAATATTTAAACTCTTGAACATATGTATAAAAATATTTTTGAATATCAGTATCTCAAAAATATTGCAAAAATATTATAACTAACAAAACACATGTAACGTGGTTAAAATATTAATTACCTATCAAGCTGAAATGATTGTATAATTATATAGGGGTTGAATTTTCACGTAACTCCGCGTTGATTGAAAAATAAATAATAATTTTCTGTGAAAAATGATTTCAGTTCGATTTTGCTCCCCCGCTGTGTATTACGATCCTTCTTTTTGAAAAGACGTATTCCCGTGCATAAAAATGAGAAAAAGAAACGTCGGTATATACAATCATTATATGTGTCTCGTAATTATCTCTGAATGGGAAACTTTCATAATAATAATAATAATAATGAAAGCCAAATGAGCATGAAAATCAAATTAACATAACGCAAAGTCTCATGCGTCTCGTAGATCCGGCCAGCTAATTAAAGTTAATTAGAATTCGTCTCTACGAGACGTGCCAGTGAAACTATAGAAATCAAACCCTCCCCGAACCCCACCCCTGAATACAAGATTGTATTTGTTTTTAAGTCTAGATGTATAATCAAAACGGAGAAAGAAAGAAACTCGATATATAAAGAAAAAGGGAATTAAATTCAGTCGAATTCTGTATAAAAGGAAGCGTTCAGTAAACACATTGAATATATGGATCAAAATAGATCATAGACTTAGATCACGTATGTACATCATATCACCATTTAATGGATTAACGAAGGAAAAAAAGGAAAAAACGAATCTACCGATAGAATAAGATAGCATTTATCCATGTTTTATTATTTCTTCTATAATTAGCTATCATTAAACGTTTACTGAAGCGTAATTAACCCTTGGACGGCGGACCGCCGAGATGGCGGCAATTTGAATTTAATTTTAAGTTACTTTACTTCGTTTTTATTTCCTAAACTTTAAAATAAGGTAAAACCCTCGTATCCGCGAGTATTTATGATGAAAATTAATTTATTTATAATATGTGATTAAATATTAATGAAAATTTATAATACAGTATAAAAATTTAATAAAAAATAAAGTATCGATAAAGTATAAGTTCAAACGCGCGCGACTATCAACAATTTGGCTGGAATTTTGAATCGTGGACGAGGGTTTTACAGTATTTCTATAAATATTATCTTTTCAATACACGAAATATGTCGTTTAAAAATCCAAGCTCTTAATTATATTTAATAAGTTAAGTAAAGATTAATCCGGCATCCACCGCACGAGGGTTAAGTATAACATGCTTTGAATTCTTCCCTCTCTCTGTGTGTGTGGAACTCAATGGAAGTTCTCCGTGTTTTAAGCGCATTTGTAACATAGCATAATAACGATAGAAGGTACGCTGACAATTAGAAATTAATTATCGCTCCTCGAGAGGCGAGTAAAGTTTTCACGACGGAGGAAAATCGTTGCTTCTTCTTTTTTTTCAAATTTGACCCATATCGCTGTACTTTGCAACATAAATCAAAAAGTCTTTCCAAGGGTGCGTCGGTCGTTCGATCGCGATGTTCAGGTTCTTTCGATCGTTTAATTTACCTTCGTTAGCGTGGAAGGATACATTTGTTCCGATTTCCAATGGTTAATCAAATTTTGCGTCAGATCAAAAGCCCGCATTTAGAATTAGTTAAGAGCAAAAGTTTACGAGTTAATGTTTCTAACGAAAGAAAAACGGGGGAAAAAAAGAGTTGAGGTTTTAGTTGCCTAGGCAAATCGAATCAAATTCACATTTCCTAAAATCAAATATCTTCGTAGCTCGTGAGAAACTGTCAGTGATTTATTTACAAACTGACGTTATAACTGAATGCAAGAAATAAAAAAAAAAAGAATTGTATAATGTATCTACTTACTTATTAAATAATTGTGTAACCGTTACACATGTAATAAAAATCCAATGTTGTCAATAAAGACTAAATATTATATACAAGGTGGATCAGTAACTCTGTCAACAACTTCATTTATTATTTTTAAAATAAAAGAGGAACTTGTAACCAGGAACATTCTCGTACTAAATACACGTGTGCATTTTTATATAATGACAAGCATTCTTTATTTGTAAGGAAAACGCATATAAAAAGTGTAAAAGTTTGTAGATAAAATTTTCGTTACATGATTAATGTTAAATACTAAAACATTGGACAGATATAATTTCTGTCTTCGGTTGGATCATTTTTCGCTCCATAATAAATTCGTATAAAATTTTGACCGATTACAAATATAAAATGGACGGAGTTAGAGATACTTATGCTATATAATATAAAAGGTAACGTATAAAAGATATGTAGCATCAATATTTAAGGCACACACTATGCTACTTCTATAAAAGAGAAAACAATACTTTGTAGATATTCATTCAAGAGATTACCTAAGAGATTCTGATATACTTATAAGCATGTTCCTACATGTTTTGATTCAGTTTGAATTTCCGTATAGTGTGAATAGTTCTGTAGTATGATATGAAAACAAGTGGTGATATCTACTTATGTTTACGCCATGGAGACGGAAAGCTTTCGCGAGTATGCCTTCTCCTCCCATTCTTGATCGGAGGGCAAAGGCGCGTGCCGTAATTTACAGATCCGTGATCCGTATTTCAGTAGAATCATTATAACGCAAACGACGAAAAGGGTCAAACACGTGGTTGCCGGCCAAAATATATGTAGTCCCATCTTGGCGAAATTCTCTACTTAAACTAGCTTCAGAATTTGATAGTTCTACTCTCGCTGTACTCCGTACAGTCGCTGCTTCTCAGCTTTGGCTATTCGATATTTGTGCAATGGTGAAAGAAAAGTGATGATTTTAATTCAATGTTAATACTCTTTCGAATTTCTGTGCTTTCTGGAAATTAAATTTCACTTTCACGTTTTTGCATTTCCATGTATTCTTGTGTCTGAGGTGCGGCACTGTAAGGCTGAGGATTATGATACTGTAAGATTTCGTGATGTTCTTGGTGAACACGTCCTGGTTCTAGTTCGCTTAAGTCCAACGGTGGTGTTTTATGAGGTAACACTGTCCACAGTGGTTGTATCCATCTATTGCCTGATCAAAACAAGAACCACAGTGAACAGAATTTAAGATTGCAATAAATAAGTTTTGATAATTAAAACTCACCAGTATGAGGACTCTGCCAGTAGCTTCTATGACGTGAACACCAACAGAATCCGATATTTAAAATACACAGGAATACAAATATGATAGAACAGATTGTGACGGTCACATAAAATGGAGTAAAATCACTGTACTCATGCTTCGTGAAGAACGGATTCTTCAGATAATCTTCTCTTTCGTCTAGAACGGACATTTTATAAATTTTAAACTGAGATTCTTCTGAAAACAAACAAAGATAATTTTCCCTTCAGTGCATAAATTATTATCAAAATTATTTGTTAATCGGACTGAAGAGAATAAACGTTTCTTTTTATATTAGTCATTACGTGATTCATAACAATTTAAACAACATATTCGAAAAGATAAATGCAATGGCATATATTTTCTAAGATCCGCGTCATTTGTACTCAAAGTAGCGAAGGCGTGGCGTGTAATTAAAATGATAAAATTAGGGTTACTGTACACCACACAAGTGTCTTTTATTAACAGTATCGATCAGATAATATCTACATTGATAACTTTAATAAAAATTATAATATTCTTAATATATTCCAACAAGTTGGTGAGATCATAGGTAGAGGAATTCCAGAGAAATAATCAAGTGAAATTTACATGTTAATAGAGTACAACACATACCTTAAGGTAGTTCGTTTCTCTCCCTGTATCCTTCTATTGATTATTAATAAAGTCTTTGACAATTAATGCCGTTTGCAACTCGGTGTTGGTAATATTTAAGAAGTTACGTGTCATACACATTACAACCATAACTTTATGCGTTAGAATCTGTTACACCAAGTTGTATTTGGGCGGGGCGTTCTATATAGTGGGAGAGACAGGGTCCCCAAGCTCACCTCTTGAAAGCGTGAATCCATCTATATGTCAGGCACGAGGCATAAGTGGCGCGAAAATTCAAAATCTTTTGACAAGATTAGCAACATTAAATGTTTTAATAGAGATAAACAAGAAAAATAGGTGCGGTATTAATAATTGAATTTATTAAAGCATACAGAATTAAAAAATTGATAAATTTAAGCTCTTGTGGCTATTATGCACATATTTTCCAAAGACACATCAGTGGTGGTATAATAAATTAAGTTGCCTTGGAATCCAACACTTCTCAGATACTCTAAACGACCCCAATTTAATAATGATTTTACTTTTCGACCTATACTTTCTCTTTCGCTCGAAGTTACCGTTTGTATGTTTGTTCTAAAAAAAAGAATATAGTAGTTTTATATCTCTTTAAAGAAATTGTAATTACAAATATTACCTTGCATTTTTAGGACTGTTTTGATTATCTGGAACTTTAATTCCACTATTTAAATTGTATCCACAAGTTGCCCAGCTAGCAATGCTGCATAAAATTGTAAATTCGTTTGGCACGAATCCGCATTGTTTTAAATAGTCTTTCCCAACATATGATGCATACTCGCATCTATGATGACAACAAAATGCAATAATTAATCCAGTGACATTACATTTAGGTTCAGTTTGCATTGCTTGAGCCAAACAAGTTATAGTTAAATCTAGAAACAACATTATTTGTAATCTATATTTTAATTATAGTTGTTGTTGTCACAAAAATATGTACCTGTAGCTGTACCACACAAGTGTTTTGCAATACCAACTTTGTATTCAAATTTCTGTATTTCTGGAATTTCATTTAACTTTAAATCAGCAATGTCAGCACGAATTCTTTTTATCACAAGAGGAAACTCCTCATTCCTTAATTTATTATCACTTTTGTGTCTGTGACTCGAGCGATCCACTAACAGAATACAGCTGTTTTTCTTATCTTTAATCATTTGTCCCAACCAGTAAGTTAATTTACCCTTTCCAGCTCCAAATTCAATGAAGCAAGTATTGTCCTGCACAAGATGTGCATGTTCTAAGTGTGACAATAAAGAAGAATTTTGTAACAGATGTTTTTTAATGTTTTTTCCATAAGATTCATCATTCACTTTGTCCTTGAGTATTTCGTGTTCTCTTATTATCTCAGAAAATTGTGGTAGCTTTTCTGAAAATGAAATTAAAATAAAATAGTTCAACATAGAATTTAAAATTGTAAATCGTGTATAAATTACTAACCATAAGCAGATTTCACTTTATCAATAACTGCATTTACTATAAGTTCATTCAATTCACTTAGTGGTACATGCTCTGGTTTTTCACATGTGTTATCAATATTAATCCCTTTTACTATAAAGGAAGGTTGCGTATCGATCAATCTTTTTGCATTGCATACCTTCAAGTGTTTGGATAGCTTTGATTTATAGCATGTACTGGAAATGATCTATAAATTTTACATATATAAAAGAATCTCTGTAATATATTTTATTAGAAGTGCACTTACTGTTTAGGATCCAGTGGACACTTTATCCTATCATCTTTAGATGCATTGTCTGTGGAATGTATGGATTCTAATGAATTTTCTTGATGTTCACCACAATATTTGTTCCCTCTCTTTACAGTCATACGACAATAACGTTTCTTTCTTTTTACAAAATACATACAGTGATTATCCTCCATAATTTGATCACAGAATTCAATAAATTAGTTTAGTCAGAAAGGTGTTAATTATAAATATACCCTGAAATAAAAGATAACATTCTAGTTTCAAAAACTATAGCCTATTTTTCTTATGGTATAGGCTAATAGAAGTGGCGAATAGAACGGAAAGAGACAAGACTAGCGAACGGGGAAACCGCCAATACCGTGACGGCTATAGAAACTGTTTCTCCTATGCTGCTGTTTTTCCTTCCTTATAAATGCAGCTTTTTAGTACCATGAACGTTTCTAATTAGTTAACAATCGCGATAAAGCAAGAAAATAATAAATAAAGGCTCTGAAATGTAGTCTTCGAGTCTCGTAATCAAGCGCAGGTTTATATCGATTTATATACTTAAATGATGTTCTAGGATCACCAAATTTGAACTAAAGGAAGGGGAAACTTTATATTATCATAAAAGTATCAATTTGTCACCGTACAAGCTCTATTTTTTATTATTTTTACAATTTTTAAAATAATTATATTTTTTACCACTAGCGCCATCTCTTCGAAAAGTGCTGAAACTGCTCAAAAATTGACAGGAATCTGCCGTACCTACAATGATTATTTTTTAAGAAAATAATTTTTTGCTGTTTTCGCGTGTTTGAAGCATCTAATCGCTTCTATTTTACACTAATTATCGATTCCAATTGTCCGATTAATCCTAGAAGCCCGAAATATTGAAATATTAAAGATTAAATCGCACATTGAGAGAGTGAGAGGTGAGATTGGCGGACTAGTGTTCACTCTCTCGCACATTGTGGGAGTGAGAGGTCCGAGCATCTAGTCTCTCACTCTCTCTACGCCAAACTCGCGCCTGCGCACAACACCAATGTGCGAGAGAGTGAACACTAGTCCGCCAATCTCACCTCTCACTCTCTCAATGTGCGATTTAATCTTTAATATTTCAATATTTCGGGCTTCTAGGATTAATCGGACAATTGGAATCGATAATTAGTGTAAAATAGAAGCGATTAGATGCTTCAAACACGCGAAAACAGCAAAAAATTATTTTCTTAAAAAATAATCATTGTAGGTACGGCAGATTCCTGTCAATTTTTGAGCAGTTTCAGCACTTTGTTCGAAGGTGGCGCCAGGGGTAAAATAAAAAGTCGGTAAAAATTATTTTATTAAAAATCGGCTTTTTAACACCATTACATCAAATATTTTGTTGTTATAAATGTCTCTATAACTTTAGTTTATCCGAAAAGTGGCCTGGTTTTTGAAAAAACACAATTTTCTGTTTCGCTAATTTCGTCGGTAACACCCCATGTACCGTCCTCAGTTGCTCTTTAAAACAATTGAAAAATAAAGCTTGAACGATATTAAATTCATTATTTTATAATAATACAATGTTTTATCTTTCTACTATTCAAATTAGATGATCCCAGGACTTAACGCTTTTTGTTCTACCGAGGCGCTTGTCCCGGGGTGACTAGACTCGACGCTACACTGACGGTACTACACTGATTGGTCAGTGTTTTTGCTTAATAATTCAAAAACGAAGCCCCATCCGATATTTTTGCAAAGGAAATTGTTGTTCAGCATAGTCTCAGCTACCCTCCATTTCCGGCTCCTACAGGAGTTCTGGGACACCCTGTATATCGAATTACACGCTTATTTCTATTATAAACTGAACTTTTATGATCAATTCTTCAAATATGATAACTATAAAACTTTCCTATGCTATTTTTATGCATAAATTTGATGCATAAAATAATTGATTAATTAATAAATTATTGGCAATTATATTACGATACCATCTATATCGATTGCATGTATTTGTATAAACTGTTACTTAATATATGGTTTGTTTTGTCTGCACAGATTTGCACGGACAACTTGGACTAAGACTGCATCTGTTAATGCAAATCAGCGACTTGGGAATAGCACGCAGTCTACTTGGCAAGAAATAGTGATCAACGTTAATTGCACATCTTCACACCTACAACAAGTCATCGAAAAACTACTCCATAGGATGTGTGTTAATATTTACGCGTTAGTTATGAATAAATTATAATAATAAGCTCTATATTGTAAAGCTCAATGTATAAATCACTCAGTTTATTGAATAAATGCAGCTTATTAAAAATAATCCTGAACTTGTTTATTTATTTAAACAAACCTCTCTTGATATCCTTACCTTACAAATAATTTCAGGAAATAATAAAAATTAGCAATAGCAAATCGAAGACTACAAAATTGAAATTTAAAGTGGTAAGAATCTCGAAATTGTGTCAGAAGAATATGATATGCTAAGAGTGCCACTTCTTGGAATTTTAGTGACGTCGAATTCCAGGAATTTTCGGGAACCCCTTTTGCGAAACCAAGATTCAGATTTTGAGAAATTGTATCAGGAGAACATGATGCGACAAGAGGTATCCTTCGTGCCACTTCTTGGAACTTTAGTGACGTCGAATTCCAGGAATTTTCGGGAACCCCTTTTGCGAAACCAAGATTCAGATTTTGAGAAATTGTATCAGGAGAACATGATGCGACAAGAGGTATCCTTCGTGCCACTTCTTGGAACTTTAGTGACGTCGAATTCCAGGAATTTTCGGGAACCCCTTTTGCGAAACCAAGATTCAGATTTTGAGAAATTGTATCAGGAGAACATGATGCGACAGGAGGTATCCTTCGTGCCACTTCTTGGAACTTTAGTGACGTCGAATTCCAGGAATTTTCGGGAACCCCTTTTGCGAAACCAAGATTCAGATTTTGAGAAATTGTATCGGGAGAACATGATGCGACAGGAGGTATCCTTCGTGCCACTTCTTGGAACTTTAGTGACGTCGAATTCCAGGAATTTTCGGGAGCCCCTTTTGCGGAATCAAAATTCAGATTTTGAGAAATTGTATCGGGAGAACATGATGCGACAGGAGGTATCCTTCGTGCCACTTCTTGGAACTTTAGTGACGTCGAATTCCAGGAATTTTCGGGAACCCCTTTTGCGAAACCAAGATTCAGATTTTGAGAAATTGTATCAGGAGAACATAATGCGACAGGAGGTATCCTTCGTGCCACTTCTTGGAATTTTCACGAGGTCAAATTAATACTATTCCTACCAAGACCGGTGAAATGACTGTTTTAAAAGTTTCGATTAGAATTTCCTGTATACAACTAACCATAGCCGCTTCGCCTTTAAACTTCTTAACAGGTCACAGTAGGAATAGGTATACGTGAAGTGTCGATAGGAAAGGTGTTATTAACATTAATGTACACTCAACAACTATTTTTAACCTGCAGTGTAATTTATTTTCCAATGATACATTACATAATCCAACATAATGAAGCACTTTAGCCGATAGAAAACGCAATACAACGGCTCGCACATTCTATCTCGTTTCTCGCACACGCTTACACACGCAGTTTTAACAAGTACACCAATACATCGCTAAACCAAATTGCTTTAACAAGTACACGCATCAGATGTTAAAGTCTACTATTTATGATTCGAAGTTTATCGAACGAGCGATTACAAGTGCGCACTCTGCTGTGGTCGGACGATCGATCGCGGTTTCTTGGTCTAGCCAATGTCCACCAAACCAGAGTAACGAATGCAGATTTAAACATAGTCGGACACTTGATATTTCGTAACCGCACGTCGTCGGTTCCGTTGGAACTAAATTTAAACGAACGCTTACGTGTTGCGCTCGCTCGCTCGCCGCGCACACACGAGACGGACTTCGATGAGATGTACAGTGTAAAATTACCGCTTAGTCTACGCCTTTCTGAATTAAAATCGTGCCATTCGCGTTTCAAGTTCCATCCATTCGCACCGTCTTATGAGCCGCGAAAATCGTATTAAATACACGGGTGTTTTGATCGAAGGTGTTCGCCGAAGAATTTAAACTATTACAATTTCTGTCTCTACGTAACATCGACGCACGATGGATGACATCTTTGAAACAACACGTTATCGACGTTCAATGAAAACAAAAATGAACTTTTACAATGTCGTGGTTAGGTGATCGAAAGTGTCATCGGGCAACGTCCGGACAGCGAGGTGCACGGTGAACGTACAATATGTAACCAGGAGCGGATCTATTCGATAAACCACGAAACGCCGTAGAGTCGTGTTACGATAGATTCGGTCAGTCGCCGAAGTGTTTTCTAGACCGCGACACCTTTTCATTCGCTCGTTTCTGCAACACGTGTGAAGTGTAGCGTCAACCTGTTGCTGTGCCGTTGTTATTCTTTCGAATAAACGAGAAATATGTGCAACTTCGAGTCGCGTTACAAGTGTATGGAATCGTACCCGCTGGGAAGGTGTTGGCGCCGAAAATGGTACTTGGTGGTCGGTTCCATATTAGGCGTGTTACTTATGTTAATATTCTTGATGGAACCCACGTACGATTTTGATCTTGACCTAGATTCGATGAAATACAATTACACGGATAAGTTATTGGAAAGTGTGCATAAAGATGGTACGTGAGGCTTTTATTTTTCTTTAATTTTATCGTCGGCAAGGATACTGTCATCGCGAGACAAAATATACGAACAAGATAATTTATACACGTAAACGTACCTAATAACAATCGTACGGTTTATATATTTAATTATTAATCGATAATTATACGTAATTATTTAATTGGAATTAAATATATTATACGAATTGCAGTATATTGGTGTCTTCATTCTAAATTAATTATTTTATACATAATAACTTTGAAATATATTATTCTTCTATTTCAAAAATATTCCCTTTTTTGGGAAAAATAATCTTGGCACTCTCCAAGGCCCGTCGTTTAATGATTAGATCAAAGATACCTATACTGTAATTAACATTTCAATTGCACACACGTTTAGATTGTTCCGCTTAAATTTAAAGCCAAGCCACGTCTTCCTTTATCTATCCTGATTTTTCGGAGTTTGATAATATTCTTGCCGATACGTATATATTATGACGTTCTGTTTGTAACTTTGCCAATTTACTGCTGTTGCAGTTACGAACAGATGGTATAACCTTACCAACGGTGAGTTCAAGAAATCATTTTTTTATGTACATTCCATAACACGACATTAATTTTCGTTTTGACATTGGTTCCAATCGATGTTTGAAATAGCGATAAAGGTATGGTCTTTGCAACAGCGTTATGCAAGAACGGTACAGAATCAATATAACATAAAATACTAATAAAGATAATCATTAACATAACTGATTATCGAACGATTAACAAAATTAACTTATCCAATGATGGTCTATATTAAACTTCTAATTGCTATTTACCGTCCGTACATCGCCTATTAAGACATCTAATTTAATCGAACGACGTAACCGTCTACATTTATGCTCTGTCATTTGACTTCAGTGTCACGTTATTAGTGGCATCGTGTTAAACAGCGGTAATGCAAGTAACGTTTCATTAAATATTCATTCGAACACATATGGTATAGTTCACCTGACCCATTAATCCCCAGATATTTGCAATGTGCTTTCGAGATAGCAGGAGCAAAGCGATACGAGTTTTAACACCGGTATTTTCCTAGGTAGCAAATGGTACAATGGCAAGATATTATCGAAATTGGATCCAATGGTCTGGGAGCGTTACATGAGCGAAATCAGACAGCATTGGATACTGTGGAGGCATAATCCAAACGAATCGTACAATTTGGACAATCCGGAAGTCGAGGATCCGTCCATGGGTCAAGCGAGTGTCATTCGTAAAATTTTCAAAGACAAGGCAATTGTCTATTAATTTTAATTAGTAATTTCAATTTTTGTCTGTACTTAATTTATCATTTTCGAATATAAATCTTGATCGTGCAAGCAGAAGAATGGATTCTTCGTGGAATGCGGCGCTTACAACGGCGAGACTCGAAGCAACACGTTGGTTCTGGAACGTCTTCTGGGCTGGATCGGTCTTTTGGTCGAGGCGGATTCCTTGAACTTCAGCAAAATGTTGTTGAAGAACCGAAAGGCTTATCTGACGCCCACCTGCCTCGGTCTTCGGCCATATCCCACGGTGGTACGAAAGTTCGTAGTTTCTCACTGAACCGAAATATTTCATCCTTTCGCGGGCAACCGCGTTGGAATGTAAAACTTTAATGCCCCAAATTATTTGAGCTCGGAATTTGATACAGCCAGCAACTGGAATCGCTTTTATCCGTCGGCCTCAGTTGGAAATACTGTTCGTTGTTGAGGATTCGAAGTAGATCTTCTAATGCTGAAGAAGAAAAAGGTTCTTGGTTAAAATGGTAATTTATGAGATAAAATTAAACGTATAGGAAATTAAACAAAAATTACATACCAGGACTTTACAGGATACTGAACCGTTTCTTCCATGGTACTACCTGAAATATAATAAATTATTAGAATTTTGGAAACTTTGGAATATTATATTTTTAGAAATTTAATAATTTTCAAATTTTTGAACTAAAAGAAACTTGGAAATTTTGGTAATATTATATTTTTTAGTTACCCACGAAAGGATTGATCGATCTAATTAAACTTAATTACACGCCTGATTCGCGTACATAGATACAAGATTTACCTGTTGAATCAATTTTCAGAGTTCTTTTCTGATGGCCGATAACGTGGGACGTCTCCACAGCCCTAATGCCACCGACAGTAAATTGCGAAATTCAGATGATATCGCGCACAGTGGCGTACACATCCTGGTCCAGTGTTTCCCGTTCGCTCATCTGGTGGAAGCTCTGAACGTAACCACTATTAATTATTTCAGTCTCGATATCGAGGGCCATGAACTTGAAGTACTGAAAACGATTCCGTTCGACGAGATCAATATCGAGGTAAATTAATTTTAACGTATTTAACGCGTCACAAATTTATTCCTGAAAAAATATTGTATTCTCGAGAAATTGAAAATTACAAATAAATTTTATTCGTAGAAAATCAGATAGTCTCAAATATTATGTTTTCAGTAATTCAGAAATAAGGAAGTGTTTAGATAACCGTTTGATTTGTACGCTTTCAGACGTTGTCGGTGGAGTTCTCTCACGTCAAGTCCGGGAAACAGCAGCTGATCGATTTCATGAACTCGAAGGGTTATTACGTGTACTCCTTTGTCATCAGATCGGATCGTTTGGCCCACGACATAATATTCGTGAAGTACGACTTCGAAAAGTCCGGTTCGATCCAGTGACCAGTCCATTATCCATTTACCTATCGCAGCGACGGATTCAAAGGTGGTCAGTCGTCCCTCCAAGACTCACCAAATCAGAACAAAGAATCTGATTCGTTCGATCAGACTAAAGATTTTGCCTAGTATCTCGATTTCGCTACAGTTATTTTTATCCTTGTTCCTTACGTGTTTAGTTAGCGGTAATTTGGAACGTTACACGATTCCTTCGTTGTCAGAATCAATTAACAGCATCGTACGAGACCGTTCGTGTTAATGATTATTCTGATTTTATTTTACAAAATATTTACAGGAACGTACACGTCGTTGTATTAAAATAAATTGTCTCTTTCATTTCCGTAGACGTATCTCGTAAAACATAGCACCGGGTACAATTTGCATACGGCTGGAAATAAATGATCCTTGCGGTTGATCAGTAACGTACGGTGATTAGTAATTTTGCTTTCGTGATTCGTACAAATCATCTCCGGATTCGTTCTCGACGATCAATGCGCTGCGAAACAATTCGTTTTCGTACAACGAATCGAAAGGTAACGGTTTACGCTTTTGGTGCCGTTGGAATGATTCGATATACATACATGCGTACACGATTAAATTAACTTGCTACTTATTGCCACGTTATGAGCAATAAAGTTCTTCTTTCTTTTAGTAACTTTACACCATCGCGATAACAGAATGATACTCGATGAGATAAATAATGATTTAAAGCTTCGGGACTAGCCTCACCACTCGTTCGATCGTTTTTCCAACGGATGAAAAAACTTACGCGTCTAATTATTGGAAAGATACATTTAGTTATTGTAACGATTGTTATTTCAGAGCGAGGAGAGCGTTCAAAACGAAATTCTTAATCCATTAATTCCCAAAAGTGACGGAATATGATTATCCTCGGTACACTATTTTGTATTATAAACAAAGTACATGCAGATAAATATTTATTTACAAGGGATGATGAGATGAACATAAAATGGTAACTTTGGGTATTAATGGGTTAACGAGAACAACCCTGCGAAATGTAACAAGTAGAAGAGATTGTGTTATGTTTATGCGAAAGCCGTATTAAAGGATCTTACGTATCACAAATGAGAATAAATTTAATTTTCCGGAATTGAAGTCTCTCCTCTTGATGCCACGTTTATCTCTCTTCGTCCATTTTATCGTCGACATCCTCAGAACGACAATAAATCTCTGATCTCTAGAATATAGAGAAAATTTTCATTAATATCAAACGATTAAAACACAGCACCCTTTGTTAACGTTAATAGGAACCAAGGACATTCGTACACGCGTGGCAATGCGTCGACTTAACAATTATTGTAAAAAGAGAATAAAAACAATCGTAAAATATCCGTTTTGATTAAAAAAGATAAAAGGAAATTGAGAAATTGCATAACTTCATGATACAATTTACATAATTACACGAACCCCGTAAAGGTTATTTGTTCTTTGTTTGTATGTAATACTTACACGGTATACGTTCGCTTAATTAACAATCACAGATCCCCAAACTCTACGTAATATGTTACTGTTAATAGTATCGTTCGTGGTCTTATGCAGATTGGTATTCATCCTCGAAAATAAATAATGGACGCAAGGATACTTATAGTACTTATAGTATTACGAGTAAATGCTTATTCGTTCTACTACTTTATAGTTACCATGAATATTAATACTGTAATAATTAGTACTTATCGTATAGTAATATATCTACTTCAACTAAATATTCGTAATATCGTTATAACTTCTAAACAATAACTTTTGGTAATACTATAAGTATCAATACTGTAAATGTTTAAGAAATTAAAAGAAATACGTCGACAACAAAAGTTGCTCCCTGATGAACCTCAATCTACATACGAGTGCGAACGACGATCTACTATTAATTACTATCCACGGAATGGTGCGAACGATCACAGTCTCGAATAGTCATCCTCCGCCTCTTCAAACGTAGCTCTCCTGTTTCTTTCTGACAACGTTCCCGCTAACGAGCGAGGTCTGAAGCGGAAGCTTAATATGTTTATCGGCGCTCGAGTTGCCGCTCGGTACCTTCATGCTGTTGCTCTTGTTGCTGCTGTGCCTCCTCCAGAAGTCCGAATGATTGCTGCTGTAATTGGTCGAGCCAGTGGTGTACGTTCCGGTCTTATCGCCGGACGTTTTCTTCTTTTTCCTGCGATTGGGCCCAAGGCCGCACAACCTGAGGAATCCCTCCCTGAACTTGGTGGACATCAGATTGTACAGGATCGGATTGATGGCGGAGTTCAGGTACAGCATCACCCGGCAGAAGTACAGCAACGTGAAGTAACCCTCGATGCCAAGATCGAGGATCATCTTCGTGGGCACCACCAGGATCCACAGGGTGAGCGCTCTGAACGGCAACAGGCACAGGAAGAAGCAGAGCACCACTGTACCGAGCATCAGCATCACCTGTTTGCGATACTTGAGCAAATTGTTCGACGAGCCGCGGCTTATCGTCGGGTTCGTCATCAGGTGTCTGGCTATCACCGTGTACAGGATCACCAGGATCAGCAGCGGTATCACGAAGAACACGATTATCGTCGTCAGCACGAAACAGATCGTCCAGTACGTGTTCGCTACGATGTTACACGACGATATGTACGTACCGTCCGTCGACTCCTCCACCTCGTAGTTGACCATCAGCAGGATGGGACTGTGAACAGACGTTCCTGGGTCATTTCGATTGTTCTAATGATTTCGCTCCTGGAAACGGCGGGGAAAAGGCACCGGGAATCGAAGGATAACGCAGTGAAAAACGCTGTAATCGAAATTATTTAGGAAATTAGCGTTTCATTTTTCAATCTAGACTCTCCACTTGCTACTCTACCAGAGATACACATTTTTGCTAATATCCGAATTTGGCTGAGTTCGAATACACGGTTATATATTAGGTATACTACATGGGGTGAAAAGTCGATTAACACAAGTTGTCTTGTAATATTTTGGATTTGTCAAACCCTACAAACCCTACCTTTTCTAATTACGAAATAAATATTAATTTTTAATCAAAATGTTTTCACTCCACGTAATAATTTTTATCCACGTATCACACAAAGTTCTCTTCCTGTTCCGTGGTATCGGTCCTCCTCGTCCCGCTGAATTTACTCTTCAATTTGCTCCTGCATCTAATCAGAGCGCACAACTGCAGGAAGCCTCTCCTGAATTTGCTGCTCATCAGATTGTACAGTATTGGATCAACGGCGCTGTGCAGGTAGAACATAATCCTGCTGAAATTGAGGAGGGCGAAGAAGGTGTCGCGATCGATGCCGGCGATCTGTTCAGCGGGCGCGACGATGATGTAGAAGATCAGGATCCTGTAAGGCGTCAGGCAGAGGAAGTAGCTGAGCACCACGGACAGCAGCATGGTGATCACGTGCCTCTTGGCCCTGGCGTGATACGTGTCGCTGGTGTTGCTGGAGTCTGGGACCAGGTGGACGATGATGAAGGCGTACAGAATCACGAGGACGATCAGCGGCAGCAGATAGAAGAAAACGACCAGAAATATAAAGAACAGGGTGGTCAAGGCGGTGTCCACGGCGGTCAGACAAACGGGAACCAGGTTCCTCTGATCCTGATCGCTGGCGTTCCCCTTCAGACGCATCTCCTGGTACTGCGAGACCCAGATTATGGGACTGCAATCAGTCAGATTGAATTTTCACGCGCGGTTCGCAACGTTCGATGATGATTCCCGCGGGATGTTCGATGATCGACAAATCAAAGCGGTGTTTAGCCCTTCAACCGATCGCCATTTTTTTAAGCTTCACAGACGAGGTTAACTCTGCTCGGATAAGTTTGAACAAGTTCGAAGCGATTGTTCTTAAACTTCCCGCGATTGATCGATCGTGGCTTCGTGATTTCTTGACGGGACGTGGGAACTTTCTTCGAGGAGCCTTTCGATCGATGGGAGGATTTTCAATTCGTAATTTCAGGAAATTTAATAAGAACTCCTTCCTTATTTTTGTTTGAAATTTCTAAACATTTTTAATTTAAATCTTGCGGTAATATTTTCAAAACTATATTTGATTTTTTAACTCTTCTTTGATTTCGCATTTGTTTCAGGCACCGAAAAAGAATGGGCAAGGTTATTATCGCACACTGCCTTTCCCACGCGGGGAAACAGAATATCCTACTGCATTTCTTTTCTTGTCTTGCCGCGGACCCGATCTTCGCACGAAAAACAACTCTGGGATATCGAATTTCCTCCAATCTCTGATGTAACGTAATTTTAGGTAATTGCACGGGTCGTACCTCCTTTTTTAGAGGAAAAGGAAAGAAGTGGACCTTCCAGAACGAAGAAAAGAAAATAGAAGATTCGATGTTTCACAAATATTCTGAATTTTAAATTTAATTAACGACAAATTTTAACTTTAAATCGTCCCAAAATTCATCGGATAAAGTTAGAATGAAATGGGAGGTATAAAATTTATTGTCCTACACAGGATGTTGCAACGCGTCGAAGGAATTCCCTGATACCGCGGCCAAGTATATCGAAAGTTTCGAGGAGGAAGCAATTTTTAGAAAATTCCGGAAGCCACACGTCATTGTGTCAAAGATCCTAGTGAAATTACCCCATAGATCACACCCCGAAGGATTCGCCGGGCGATCCATCAATACTGTTACGCTACGAAAACGCTTGAAACTCCGCTCAGGGTGCTTTCAACCCTCCCCACCCCGCCCCTCGAAATTATACCCCGCTAGACATCTATCTTGATAAACAGGAACAGGCTTGCTTGTTCAGCTTCCGGACTCGTAGCAGACATTTCCTCTTAGAGCAACAGTTTCTTCCGGTGGCATACATTTCGCTGCTTTATTGTCGAGAAATCGCATTCGAAACTTTGCTCTCGCCCTCCGACGTCACGAAAGTAGCTTATTTTTTAAATCGAATTTATGGAAACGAGGGAATTTAAACTTCGGATGATTCATTTTTTTAATTATAATGTTAGTTTGTATGCCACAGGAGTCGCGTGTTAACCTTGCGAATTCAGTAGTACGAGTCAACGTGTTAACGTTACGAATTCAGTAGTACGAATCAACGATAAGTAAAACGACACAAAAGACCAATTGATCTAACAGAATCGTCACACGTTTGGTTGCACGGATAACTAAACGACACCCTGTATATTGCACGATGCTGTTTGTCGAGCATTCACCCTCCGAGGTCGTAATCTGGGATTTTCTGTGGAATGGCCCCGTTATTGATGGCAACGAAATACATAATCCGAATTCATAGATTAAGGGATTAAAGGTAGATCGAAAGAGGGTCGCGGGATCTTAGGAAAATTTTTGTGTCGACTTCCACGATAAAGTTCCCCCCATCCAAACGAAACCACCGGAACTCTAATGAAAATAAACTCGAACCTTGAAGACATAATAGTTTCGAATAAATAGTATCAGTAAATTTTCCTTCCATCCAATTAAATTGGCGACCTTTTCGTGCGTTCTGGGTCAAAATTAACCAAACACTATGAAATATCACGAAAGCAATAGGCGAATTATATCGGGAATAAAAATACCAATTAATCGAGTTCTTAATCTAATTCTTACGAAAGCTAACGTGATTGCTCAGATTTCTTTTCTCGTTTGCTCTCCTTTCTTAGGCAACTATAAATTTGGCGAGCGGGACCCGTGTCTTCTGCAAGATCTACGAGAGGAAAAAGTGTAAGCGACGCGTAAAGCTTTTCCTTCGGAAGTGGTTCCATGGACAATTTACTCTTTACGGCACGGGCATCAGCCACGAGGTCGTACATCCGAGTGCAAAGATGCTTCCTCGCATCAAATTTCATCTCCGCTAAGTTCATTTTACGTTGCTACAGAAGGTAGTCTAATATGTCAGCTGGTATATTGAAGTGGTGGAAGAAGGTTAACGGTGGAGCCATTTAGGGCTAATTTACATTTGTAATGCAAACATTACAGAACTGGTGGTATAACGCGATACCATAACACTGACTCGACGGAAGAGGATTGAATTTTGTTTAAAATCGTTCAGTGTATCGAAAGGTATTTGGAATTTTAATTAAAGTCAGAGGAGATCTTTGCACACGACTGTACCGGAGAGGCTTTCCCGTTTCCATTGAGGGGAAATCGAATGTGAAGGAAAATAGAGCTCGCCACGTGGACTTTACGGCACAGAAATCGAATCTTTCAGTCCACGTAGCTCTACCTTCGTTATCGCGATTTGAACGATGGCTACTCGATCGACCTCCAAAAAACCATTGAACAAATTTTTATTTTAACACTTCGATTCACCTTTTCCAAGACCTTCCTTGCCCAAAATGGGACTTCTCGCTTTTCAAATTGTAATTTGTATTTTAAAGGAATAACAGAAAAACGAGATGGCGACTGTCGAGGTGTCAAGCAAGGGTTATTAAATAATGAGGGTTCGAGGTTCAACGGGCCAAAAAGACGGGGCATTCGTTTAATTACACAAAGTGCTCGTGTGTAGCGCGTCTATTTAATGTTCCAGAAGAGATAGCTGCATCACGGACGGAAGCTTATTCATGAGAATACTAATGTAATCCCAGAAGAGCGTCCGCGCTTTTATTGGGACCATTCCTCTCCCAACTTTTATCTTGTTTGACAACAACTATCAATGTCCTCTCATGATTTATCTGTTTCTAAATAAACTCGAAACGACCGTACAGGGTTAACAGACACCCTTTCCCTTAACACTTTGACTGCCACGTGGTAATAATTTTATTTTCGACAATGTTTTGTACTAACTATTAACCAAATAAACCAAAGAATTGCTAATCGGCGTCGATTTTTAATAGAAATTTAAGCATCACCCACGCGTGGGTGACGGGGCGGTCAAAGTGTCAGAACGAGGGAAGCGAACGTACGCTAATCACGGAGCAACGTTTTTCGAAACCATTCCCTTTAATTCGGATCGTGGCAAGGGACCACTATCGTCATTCCATCCCCGT
Source organism: Anthidium xuezhongi (assembly GCA_022405125.1). Taxonomy (NCBI): domain Eukaryota; kingdom Metazoa; phylum Arthropoda; class Insecta; order Hymenoptera; family Megachilidae; genus Anthidium; species Anthidium xuezhongi. The sequence continues at coordinate 8,387,256 of CM039642.1, read as the reverse complement.
GATTCTCACATTTGTAATCCTCCCATTCACCTCGGGAGGGCAGAAATTTCCTGAAAATGTCTCACAGGCCATTAAGGTTTTGTAGGTCGGCGTGATACTCTTATCACGGCCAGTCCGTATCGATTTTTACGACCGGATATCCTCGCAAACACAGCGCGGGAAAAACTTATTCTTCCCGTGGACAACGGTGCTCGGCAACACATGGTCGAAGATTGCTGTCTTACCCTTCTCCTTTCGATCTCTCCCCCTCCTCCGTCTATGAAACTCTCTATACGCGTCGTAATTACGAGAAACATCTGGCGTCGATCTTTCATTTATTCTTGATTCTTGGTACACCCTCGTTAGCCGAGGGTCGACGATCCCGTTAAAAAACGGCCAGCGCCGATTCTTTTGTGGTCCCGGCTCGTTTCGAAACAAAGTTAACCGAAATTTACGGCCAGATAAAAGAATTGTACAACGACTTTGAAGTAGTCTAGCCAATTTTTAAACGCTCCTAGCAAAAGTCGCAATGGAGACGCGACCGGAAACCGGTGATTTATCGGCGATAAAGTTCCTTGCTTTTTTTCAACTGGCTGAGACTGTTGCGCGACAGGGAAATTTATAATTTATCGCTGGTCGAAATGAGACAGCGTTTAGTACCGGTACTTGGGGCTCTTCTTTATTTATTTTAGAATCGCGACACGAGTTGGGCTTAGAATTTTATTCTCCTCGCTTTGAAAATTTATAATTTTGCTCCGTATTGCAAGAGTTTAATTTTAATTAACGACTGTATTCTCTTTGATTTTAAATTACACATCCTCGCTTAAAAATTTTATTCTACTCTGTCAGACGTAATCTCGCAAGAGTTCCTTCGAATGACAAGCACCGCGTTTTAATATCGCGTTTTAATTAATCGTTTCGCTCGTAAAGGTTGCGTTTCATAAGAAACCGGAAAAACGTCGGCCAACGGTGTGCTGTTCAGACGGTAAACTGTGTACGAGCGGAAACGGTCTGTTGTTTAACGAGAAGAGCGCGTTATTGTTCGCGATTGTAAACGGACCTACATACTCTGCACTTTTACGCCATTTTCCTGTATCGTTTGCAAATGAACAAATTCGCCACCGTTATATTCCACAAATTTATTCAAACGGCCCTCGAGGGGTTTCGAAGCGGATTTCGGTGGTCCATTTAATATTTTGCTCGAAACGTTTCGAATCGATTCTGAAATATACATAAATTCAAGATTTCGCGAATATCCCAGTCGTCGAAGCGTTAGTACACAGAAGGCAACAAGTGGAACGTTAACATTGCTAAACGCAACAATCGTACTCCCAATTGCAGCCACAGGGACGTTTTCACCGTGTTAGAACAGTTCGAAAGCAAAGGTGTTACAAATAAAGCAAGCGACAATTCTTCCAACGAATTTTCAGCCGCGTTTTAAAAGGACCGAGAGATTTGGCGGGTATTTCCGTCGCGAGGACGGGCGAGAAAAAGGCGGGAAAAGAAATCGGAGTAAAAAGAGCACGTGACATGCATCAGCCCGGGTAGAAAAGCGACAAGGCGGTAATGAGTCGATGCGCTACGATTTTTTTTTCCTTTTCATTTGTTTTCTCACCTCGTGCAAAGCGCCGCCGCCACCCACGCCAACAGGCAGAGGAACGTGGCTCTGGCCTTGGTGCACACGTATCTAGAAACAGAAAAGAAAGAAAGAAACGGGGGGGAAAGAAGGGATTAGAAATCGAACGGATCGTGACTGACATTTGGGATCGACGCCGCGGCACACGGACCTAATACCAATCGCCGCCGATGCCAGAAAACCGGTAACAATGGAACGAGGATAATCGTGGAGAAATCGTGTGAAGAGGCGATAAAACGAATCGTGACCAACATGCAGATGTCGAAGAATAACTAAGTGGATTTTATGAGACAAAACTAAATTATCGTGTCAATAGTAAATTAAAAAATGAATGAATTTATGCAACTGGCAAATTACGGAATGAAAAATTGATGACAAACGAAATTATCATATCTCTTTGGACAAAAGACGCATAATTTTCCTATCGCATCTGATACATACAAAGTTCCTTTATTGACCCAAATGTTCTTGCATTATACTTTTACTACCAAATGATATTCAAATTTTCCCTAGAATGTCCACCAGGATTCAATCGACCCAGTTTGTTTACTCTCTGCCGAGATATTGTAACTCCTTCGTTAAGAAATTGTTAAAATGCAGAATTGTTTATCACTCACCCTGCTCGCAGAGGTTCGCAGATCGCGTAGTATCTCTCGAAACTGATCGCCAGGATCGTGAGAACCGACGCGTGGGCCACTGTCAGCTCGACAAATGGCACTGCCTTACCTGAAAAATCACAAAAATATTAGTTAAAATAATCAGCAACAGATTATTATTTACAAAAATGTACACTGAATCTTTCATAACAAATGAGCGATATATGTAACAAGGTCGAGAAAGCTGTGTCTGACCATGCACTGACCTATTCTACTGATTTTTGGTCAGACCACCGGTGCTAGTCTTATTCCACTGCGATCAGTATAATTTCACATTCACGAGTCACAAATTCGATACTTCGATAATGATCGAATATATCGAATATTTAATTATCTCTCGTGAATTCATATTTATTTGCGAACGACGCGCACGATTGACCGAATAAACATTCGAGATTTAAACATTAAATTTTAATCTTTCAATATTAATTAGCCGGACGGGCAAGGAGCGTTTTTAATGATTTTAATATTTAATGTATTTGAATGCGGAGTTAAGGGTTCATTGTTCCAGAGAGAAAGGGAGGAACAATTTACGATTCCCTGAGGGAGACTTGGTCCAACGATCAGGGTGTCGCAATAAACTTGTACGACACCCTGGACGCTATTATTTTTCGTTGCAGTTTTACACGCTATATCTTCCCGGGCAAGGGGTCATTTTTGCTTTCTTTCAGTCTATGCATTTTATGACGTATCTGGAAGCAGCCTGTTTACGAAGATAAGGACCCACGTGTCCTTGATACCCTAAAATTTTGCACGATTTACGCTCGAGGTTCTACAGGGTAGCCCAGTTTAGTTTATTTTTTAGTTTTAGAAAATTTAATTTTTAACTTCTGATTATGATTGCTCTTCTTTTAGATTACAGAAGAATAATTATTTTATTATCAAAATTGAAATTGGCTGTCGAAATCACGAGTACTTGTTAAAAAAAGAACCGGCTTTGAAGTAATAGGAAGCAAATAAAAGCAAAGGGATGGTGGACTTCTTTTTTTTTTTTCTTATCAGTTTCCAAGCGAGCAAATTCACGGATACTCAATAAAATGTTTGCCCGTTGACGACCATCGAGGCGGAAGATTATTTCCACGATCGATTATCTCCGGCGCCAGCTTTCGCGATTCTGAATATCCATACATACATTATCCTTGCTCGGCGTCGTTTATCAATGAAACACGAATCTCCCCCGGACGTTCTCCCAACCGGAAATCGTACCTTAATATTCTCACACGGGGTGGTTCCGCAAACTTGCCGTCGTTAATATCGAATTCTATAACACTTCCTTTTTTTTTTAAATCGCAAAGAAACTATAATATTTCTTTTGGAACCAATTTTTGAAAGAACATCAAAGAAATATGAAACAGTTCAATTTATTTATTTGAGTAAATTAAGGCCGTAATTAAGACCTGTTTTATCAATGCTTCATTCATGGATACTTGAGAGCGTAGGTTAGAGTAAACGAGCCGCAATTACGCGAGAAGACGGCGTTGACGTAATTACCGTGTGGTAATGAATCAGAAATATTGACTCATAATTACTGGTAACGTCGCCTGCGTGTTATTTACACCTCCTATTTATATCCCCTGTTAATCAGAAAAAAATTGTATCCGAATCGAAGGGCAATTTTTTAATTTCACTGTAATTAAAGATTAAATTCAGTGCAATAAGCTTCGAGAAAATTTGATAAGTCAAAATTGAAAAAAAGTCTACCATGGATTCGAATCACGATTAACCCGCAGTTCTTTAATTAAACAGTACCGTGAATCAACTTCTGCGAACGTGTCGTTCTCAACAAGGAACGCGCGTGTCCGAAAGTTCCGAGGGCAACAAAATTCTCCTTCGATTAGAAGCGAAATTTTCTTTCCAACGTCGAGCAATTAAAGCTTAATCGCTCGAAATTCCGTGAGTTGCCTTCGAACGAACGATACCCGCGATCGAGGGTTAGCGTTCGTGCAATTATCCCCTCGAAAGCAAAGCCTGATTGTTTCGACTTTTAAATTATTCCGCCGTGAAACGTGGCGCCAGGTGAAACGTTCGTGCCTGGTTCCTGAAACGAGAGACCCCGCCTGTTCAATTCTATCCGACAAAGCAACGATGCTGCAATTTGGTTGAATTCTGCAGCAAAAGGGTAGAGCCTCTTTCGAGGCGGCTCTTATCGAGCTTCGTTAACGAACGACGTTGTTATTTCGGTCTTAAGTATTTGCGGATCCTTTCGCGATAAAGGTTCGTGTGGCTTACGAGACTGCTCGTATTTCTGATTATCACTCTACAACATCTGAACGATATCCAGGGATTGCCATCTGGATTCAGGGTAAAAGTGGAGGACGAAAAACCGCCGAATCAATTGGTCGACGAAACGACCCGCTGGTGTAAATAATTAAATTATTAAATAATTGTAATATTTGCTACGATACTTGTGTGCCAGTTACCGATAATCCCTATCACAAAATGGCTTGAATAAAACCTTCGAATAAGAATTAATCCAAGAAAATTTAAGATACCCCGAGAAGTTTGCAAACTTGGCTTACGGAACTTGAAGAAGTTTTTTTTCGGGATTTAGGTGCAGGAATCCAAGTTTCAGAAAGGAGAAAAAAAAATATAAGAAGAAGGAAAGGATGTTGGTCCGGAGGTACGGCGCCTTTTCCATTCTATTTCCTGCCTTAACGCACGAACACACGTCGAAGAGAATTGGATGGAAACCGGCAGGACAAGAAGGTGTTACGACGGGCTAAGCATTAAATGCCCCGAGCTTGGTACAAGCTCTAAGAGCAACGGTAATTCGTAGCGGGGGGTAAAGAAGTTCGAGCCGCTCGTTTCCAAGCCCAGCCCCATCAACCTTGCCCATCGGCGCTGGCTGGACCACCTTGCCCACAAACGATCACAGACGGTGTCGCGTAAACGCGTGCCCCAGCCTTGCCCTCGCTGAGGCCATTCTTCAAGGACTGACCCCAGACGGATAAAAGGCTTCGCTGAGACCCGTTGGATGAACGTTTATTAAATTAGGATTCATCCAACCCCCGGCCCCCATAACCACCCCGTGGACCGGTTAGCTCGGCCCGACCCGTTAAACCCCGCTCGTACGATTTTCTTTCTCTTCAGGATCGTTTGTAACTGGATCACCGATTGCGCGCGAAGCCTTCGCCGTTTCAGGAATTAGGATCAGGTCAGATGGTAATCTTGGACGGGGCAAAGGGGTTTGTTAACTCCAATTTATTTTTTTTTTTTAACTTCTAAGGATAATAAATCGTCCTCTATTCGTAATCGAATGTTCAAGGGCAATTAATGTAAATTTCTTCGGGGAATACCTAATAATATCAGTACTTTCGTGTCTGTTAGAAAAATTTATTGCAATTTGTACCTTGAATATTTCACCGTGGATTTACCGTAGGTATTGTTGGGAGATGTCAAACAAATTTTCTCTCCTGGTAATATTTCTATTCTCATCGCTGATCGATCGTAGTCTTTCTTACAGTTGCTCGACCTTGGAATTCCCGATACCTTGACGGAGGGAGAGACAAGGATTTTTTGCTTAGCCGGACGGTCGATCTTTAGGGAAATCTTTTTCTTCTAAACCAAATTGTCGGCATTCGGTAGCATATGTTTGCTCCTCTATCAATATGGGAGAGGGTCAGGGGTGAATAAGATCCAAGCGGACGATACTGTTTGAAGAGTCACCTTGAATACTTCGGATGGAAGAGGATTTTCAAACAGCCCCTTCCAGATTGGATAGCACCATTTTAATTAAAATTTAAAGAAAATTACTTGACTTCCAAGCGTTCAAAAAGGGATAGAACAAAGACAGGATATTTGCAGGTTATAATTTATCTGATAATACGTGAAGAAATTTAATTAAACGTTTGGCTGTCGATAAGGTTTTTGTGTACGCGCAGCCCCAAGAATACTCCAATTCCCGTACGAATCGATTTCTACACACGGGGTGCAAAGAGAATTGTATTTGCAAACAGCGACGATCAAACAATTTCATTAAGTATTCAACTTTCTCGAAATAATAAAAAGTTGTAAATTACAGATTACAAGATAAGCTCTCGATTGTCCAATTTAAATTGAAGGGGGTTTTAATCGTGAAAGCAGCTGTATTCGATCGGAGAGCACGTCGGGAACAAAAGGAGCCTCGTTCCCGATGCTGAATTAAACCCCGTAATTTAATTACGTTTGCGTTCATAATTACCGTACTCTTTCATTCCACCCACGGTACCCTTTGCAGTACACTCCAGTACAACGCGATTAGCAAATTGTGTTGAAATAAAATTTATTTATAGAAAGCTCTTCGGCCAAGAATATTTGGGTGTCGACTTTACAAGAACAACGAAACGATCAGGAGAAATTGAATAAAAATGGTAAAATTTAACACAAATGGTAGATAATATCCTATATTCTGTTCAGATTAAATAAAATAGTACTTTAAACAATCTGAAACACGAACATTTTATAATTCGCGTTGTAGGAACTCGCGTTACACGGAAGCGTATTGCAAACAACCTGTTTTGTAAATGTATCGTTGTAATAATAATCTCGTTAAAAGTTTACAAGCGCCAGTAGTTCGTTCCCGGATGCGAGCGACGGATTTCATTTTATTAATTAAAACGCGGATTAATAGCGAGGGAATTCATGTTCCCCCTCTTCTATCTTCATCAATTTCCCATTTAAAGTTACACGATCTTGACATTCCGGATCAAACTCCTGCTGGATATTTAAATTCTCAACATGTCGATTCTCGAATTTCGAAAGTTTGACATTTCGACGTTCGAGTTTTGAGATTTCTAAACTTTGATTATTTCAATCTTGAGATCTGGATTTTCAATCTCGCTAAACTTCAAAATCGAAATCTTGGATGAAATTTGAAAGTGAAATTAAAAATTTGGAAAATCGAGATCTGAATCTCGAGATTTTCGAATCTGAACTTTGAGTCTACGGAATTTTGAGAAGTCGAGATTTATAATACTTGGACTCTGAAATGAATTACAGTTGAAATTGCTTGTTGAAAAATATCCAGAAGGTAACAAAAAAAAAAAAAAAAAAGAGACGAGACGAGATTAATAAATTGCAGTTGATATCAAACGCAAAAAACAATTTCCTTCGGAATTACCTATCCTTTATGCAAAAATGTCCCTTCGTGCTTTACATTCAAATGGAAATTCCGTCGTAAACGAGTCTCCTCGAAAACGTCACTATTTTTCTTTTCCCTTTTGTTGAAATTTTCCCTTCCACCTTCGTCCCTTCCTCTTCCCCCTCTTCTTTACTTTCGAATAATTCAGTGCAAATTGGTGAAATCGGTGAAACAACCCCGACGAAACAGGGGATGTTTTCAGCATCGATTATTCTATTTCTCTAAGATCCTGAGCAATTAAAGTGGCAGAGTAAGTCGTCAAAGTTACAAGTATTAATCTTTCAAGGTTAAATTAAATTCTTTCATTATTACACCAGTCAATTGCAAAGAAATATCCAAAGAAAAATGTCAAATTTTTCTTCAAAACAGCGTATTCGTGGAATAATAATGTTTAAAAAGTCCAGCTGCCAAAATACGCGACACGCGCTCGTCAAAGGGTACGAAACGTAACCCCATAAATTGCCCGCAGACGTTCCCGATTAATATTTATCGACGTTTTGATCGTCAAAGGATTCGACGTTTCGGAAGCGTACGCCTTCGCGCCGTAAATCACGGGATCGGCGCACAATGATATTTCGTTGGCTTCGAAAAGCGATCGAAAAGGCGGCGGGTAGTTTATCGGAGCGTAAATTGCCCGGCAGAAATGGACGATAACGTTCGCGTTTCAAGATGTTTCAAAATCGTTCGGGAACTACGGGGTTACCGTTTCGAGAACTTCGAAAGGAGCCTGGTATATGGCTCGAATAATTTAAACGGTAAGAGCACCCATTGTCCTGGATTTTAGCTCGACCATTGGTTTATGTTTTGCCGGGGGGGGGATAAGTTTCGAAGAAATAAACTTCGAACTGTCCTGCTCGCCGGCGATATTATTTTCGGGGAAAAGCGAGATTCAATTTCGATGAAATCTTTCGATTTATTCAAATCGAATCCGGTAAGTAGCCGTTGTTTTCGAGGTATTTTCGAGTAACGCGACCGTAATGGGCACTTTGCGTCCGGGATTTGGGGTAACGGGTCAGGGGGTCAAAAATGTACTTACAGGGTAAGTACAGGGCAAATTTCTAAAAGCTTAGAAATTTAAAGAAATATTTTTCTAGGACAATCGCATATTTCTGATATCCGTTCTAATTATTCCCCTTGCGATTTTGGAACAAAACCTCTCAAACTGTAACACGAATCGCACCGACCCCGAAAGTAACTTCCGAATAATAAACCACGAGAATCGAGGGCAGCTTTTTCCCACCGAACTATCAACTAGCGAGCATTTTCGTTAAAGGTCGAACACATCGATATTTAATCCCCCCACCGTTCGTTTACAGAGGTAACGCGATAATTTACCGAAACCGCGAGAAACTTAAAAGGGGTTCAATTACGAAAGTCCATACTGGCGCCGGTGCCCGCCGCGTAATCCCGGCGGAACTTTTCTATCCGTGGCTGCGATTATCTTAATATATTCAACGAGCTGAGTGCAACGATAAGCGTGGCGGGTAACAGGAACGACGAGCCCGCCGGTTATGGGGCATCGGGCTCGATATCTCGGACGACTTTCGAGCGGGGACCCTCGTCCCGAATAAATCGCGCGGGAAACTCCCAGGTGGATATCGCGAAACTTTCATCGACGCGCGAACGTTCGCGGGGATCTCGTGAAATTCGCGCGAAATTACGGGAACAGTCGGGGATTATTATTGTTCGATGTTAATAACGCCTCTCTCTCTCGAGGGGGGAGGAGAATGAAGTTCGGGGCTAAGAAACGTTCTAACAACGATGCAGCTTTAAACGCGGTATTTTTAAACCGAGAAGAAGAATTTAATGCCTGGGCCACTTTAAGCTCGACTTATTTCTCTGCCTGTAGCCACTGCTAAAAAAGAGGCAATCTTTTGGAAGACTATGCCCCGGAATACTGATGTGCCAAATTAATATTAGGTTGTTTGAACAGAAAAAAGAATAGATGTTGTTACATTATTCAATTTTTTTTCTTTACAGCTTGTTCTTTACCCTTTGAGGTAGGATTTTTAATCTTGGCACGGAGTACAGAGTATTATTTATTTCGTGTAAAATAAATAATGATTCCCCTCAGTAAAGTACGCGCGTTATAAATTTCTTCTGTTCACGCGTAATTATTCTTTGCGGGAAAAACGTGGGGCAATATTTGTAGAATATATGCGCGGATTAAGTTATGAATTGCCCTAAATACAAAGGGTAATATAAATTTTAAAGTAAATCGAGAGACTTTCTACGAATGTAGCATAACGATCGAAGCGACGAGCGTTCAATTGCGAAATTATCGTCGGTTTCGTGGCGTGCCAGGTGAAAACGGTTCCATCGCAACGCGAGCCTCGTTAAACAGGGATAAGCGATTACAAATAAGCAGGTAACCCACATAGATAATGAAAAACTTGGAGCCGGGTACCCATCGCGCGTGTTAGTACAACCCCTTTGTCGCCAGATAACAAACTGAATTTAATGAGAGTAAGGCAATCGATGCGTTGCGTACAACTAGTTTCCGCTGAAAAGCGCTTATCGCGCGTTTCGACGAGTTTTAAACAATTTCATTGATAAAGCATCGCCGGCTAGCGAAGAGAAACCAAGGCAACTGTATCTCTTTTTTTTTTTGTAATTTAATTGTTCGATGGTTCTCGACATTTTTATAACAAAACAAAAAAATCATCGCTGTGCAATTCAAATTTAATTAAAAATCTTTTGAACTTCGTATTGTTTCTGAAAACGATAACTCTTCAAAATTTGGAAAAATTCGAATTGCTGTTGATTTTTATTTGCAAATTTAATTTTAGAATAATGCTAATATTAGGCTAATAGTGTAGAGTAGTAATTTGAATGGTTACACTTGAGAATTAATCGATAGAAATTATAATAATTGGAATTTAAGTGTGTCTCACTGTGCGACTCGAAGTATTAATCCACCTTCCCAGCTAATTAATTTCGAATTACACATCGAAGGGGCCTCATGGGGTCCAGGGGTTGGCGATGTGACCTGGGTTTTAGTGGATAGTAGTGAGTCCCACGCACTCTTCCCCCAAAAGAGGGTGGCTGATGGGTCTACGATTTCGTGAAAGTTGGAGGCGGCCAAGGGGTGACGAATCGGTTATCGGACCATGACAGCATCGAGTGCAATTTTGCTAACACGCCAGACATCCGTTAATTCGTTCACGGCGTGCATAAATTACGCCCGGTAGCCGTAGCGCGGAGTTGAACTTTCGCCGGGAAGATTTGTCGTGCCGCGGTCCGGGGCCGAGACAAAACGAAACGATCCCGGGAATGATTTAAGGTGACGCGGAAGAAACGGTCGCGAAGCCGCGCGGAATAAATTAAGAGCCGAGAAAAGAAGCGGGAAAGGGCGAACGGAATTCCGTGAAATCGTGTTATACCCGGCGACCAGAACGGTAATGGATGCTGGCGATCGTCCAAAAGCTCGCTCAGCCGAGCTGAATTTTGACGTTGCCCTCGTAGGTGGCCGATTTCGTTGGAAATCTCTGACTCCGCCGTGGAAAACTTTACGAGTAACCTTATCGACGACGAGAAACAGAAACAAGACGTATCCCAGGCCGTGCGTTTGATAACGATTTAATCGCTCAACTTCTGCCAGAGGAGTTGTACCCCTCGAATCGAGAGGGTTCCCTTTTTTCCTTTCGAACGGGGACGCGACCAACTTTCTTTTATTGTCGGGAATGTAAATTAAACGTTTAATATAATTGTTCGATTGGTAATAAAACGATAACTGTTTTTTTAACGAAACTTTGATGAAAATTGATCAGACGTGAAAACCTTAACCCAACCATCAATGAAAATGCAGTGTGTAGCGATGGAAATTAAAGACAACGGGGAGGATTTAAATTCCGTTTCAGAGGCTGAATCGACTCGACGTTAATCCTTTAATGGGATAAAAGGGTTGGCGCGCTTTTACAAGAACGTAACAAACGTTTATTATCAATGAAAACAACGGGGAGGGGGTTAAAATCGATCAACAGGAAAGATCCATTTTCCCTTTGAACTCAATTTCCCTCTATGTTTACCTATTCGTTTCGATGTCTTCGGTGGATATTCCATTCGGAGACCTTAACGAATATTTAATTGCTCGATCGTTCGATCGGTTAGAGAACGAAGACTAATCGTTCGATCGTTTATAACAGCGGTCCGCGTAATTTTCCGCCAAGTTTCGGGAAAAGGGGCGGAGAGGGGAAACGTTTTAAGCGAACGAGCAAAGTTTCCGTACGAATTGATTGCCGAATCTACGCGATACAGTTGAAACTCTCTTCTGGATTGCTTTTGATTAAACTGGAAATTTGTTTGGCAACTTGCTGACCCGTTCGAATGTCCCGGGGACTGTTTCAATTATAAGAGGTGTATAACGGTGCGGGATAAAATATGCCTGCGATTCTTTGGTTAAGAACGGTATTATTTGTGAAAAGGAGATGGGGATAAAACTGTTCTGAAATTTGGAAAAGTTAGTATTAGGGACAATCGAAGGCCTTAGAATACGTAGTACTAGATTAATTTGGAAATTCCAGGGAAGCCTAGTACTAGGGGCAGTCGAAGGCCTTAGGGGACATAGTGCTACGATAGCTCGAAGGCCTTAGGAAACGTGGTACCACGTTAATACGAAAACTTTGGAAAACGTAGTACTATGCTAACTTGAGAGCTTTAGGAAACGTAGTACTACGCTAATTTGGAAATTCTAGAGAAGCCTAATACCAGGGGCCTAGTACTACGTTAGTTCGAAGGCCTTAGAAAACGTAGTAGCACTACAAGAATTGAACCTATAATACAGTACCACGAAAATTCAACAGTCCTAGGAAGACACTAGAGTCCTAGCCAACGCGAATTAATCCTACGAATCAAAGTTGAATGGACGTTTAACAACAGTGTCGAGACAGATTCCTTGGTCGCAAAAGAATTATGAAGAGGTTGGAAATATTTCACGCGATGTTTCTGGTATTCCCACGAGGGAACGGCAATCGGGGCTCTCTTTCTTTAGCGACAAATTCACGAGCCGGGGACAGAGAGTCGAATAAGAGGTCGCGCGAATCCCCGATGAATTGATTCCGATGAAAGATTCGTCTCTTTTGCGGTGTCCCGAAGGTGGAACGTGTACTTCGTTCCACCTCCCGGCGAATAACTGTGCGTGATCACGACGGACCCCGGATCAATGAAACACCCTGGCCCACCCTCTCGATTCTGTTTGCTTCGATTCTGCACGGGCCGACGGCTCAATCTGTTCATTCTTCTCACGTTTACTTTTTTTCCCCGCCGAGAGACACTACATCTCGACCTCGAACACGATATTTATTTGCCGATATTAACCTTTTCTCGTATTATCTCCTCGTTTTTTGCACCGAGAGAAATACTTCGAGGCGCGCGTCCTCGGCGGCGGAGCATCTTCGATACACTATTTCTATTCGACAGGAGCGTATTTGTTTTAACGAACGATACAAAAATATCGCAGGTTCGTAGGATCGGGTGTACGCGTGAAATCAGATCGTTTAAAAATACATCATCCTCTCGATCCTTCTCGTGATATTCGGGAAGCACTCGGTTAGAGGCTAATGTATTTGGATAGAAAACACTTTTTGTGGAAAAATAGTGGTGATACCGGTGGCAGCTCTGCGTTTTCGGAACAAAATATTTGGATCTTGTCAAGCTGGCCACTTAACGCTCGGTTCTAGTCATTTTGTTCAAAATAAATTGAATTTTCTGAGAATCGAAGACCTATATTTGCGACTTTCGCGGAATAATTTTTCAATTTTTGTGATAATTTAAAAAATACTTTTACGACAGAATTTGAACAAAGTTCAATTCTATAGATTTTAATTCAATCTTGGACTCGATAACTCTAAACAAATTCCGAGCTTTTACGTGTAATTTAATTACTCGGGTATCCAATCAAGAAACTTGGAGAGCCAAGAGGAACGCTAATATAAAAGGACGATATGAAAGTGCAACGAATTGTTTGTCCCGCAAAGAGCTTTCGAAAGAACGTTTTCGTTTCTCGATATCGGCGAAGTTCCGTGTTTGTCTCTGTTTCGAAGTTTCTCAAAAACTGGGGCGAGAAAATGGCCAAGTATCACCAAGTAATCAAGAAATTGAAAGGTTTAATAATTGGACGTTGACTGACCAGACAATCGAGACTTCTGTTAAAAAATAGATAATAATGAGAAACTCTGGTTTCGTTAATGGAATTCATAATGAACGTCGAATATGGGAACGGATAACTATGATACTCGTTAAGGAGGCAGCTCGTTTAGCGCTGAAAATACAATTTATCCAGCTGTTTTCTGTCTAAACATCGATATTTTCAGTTTAACATGTTTGCTGGCATAGTCGAACGATAACTGATGTTATAAATTTAATTTATGCAAATTATTATGAACTGAATGTTGCTGCGAGAATTATACTGATGATTTGGAATAGAAACTTGAAGGGTTCGATTGAAATAAATGAATAATTAATGTATTTATTGCTGTCCCTCGAATGTAATTTAGTCAAGTTAGTGAAAATTGAATATTAACTGCTGAATTCGATTCTGTTTGGACACATACGCACGCCCACGATCCTTAAAAGGTTAATTGCCAGAGATCTGAGACGTTATTCCCCAGGAAACAATATCGTAAAGCTAGTAGGTCAAGGAACAATTACATCGGCGAGGAACGGAAAGAAAAGCGTATGTCAACATGTTAAGGAGTCTTTTTAATCCATACGCGACCCAAATCCCTGTATCTCTATTAAAACACGATATGATATGCAGTTTTATCGCTCGTTAGATCGGTCTTTTCGTTCTCAAAGGAGAAACCAGGGGGTGTGCACTAAATCTGTGCTTTTTAAGCTATTTAACTCTTTCATCGCTGTAGAATCCAACATTTTATATTTTCTAAAGTTTTAAATATTTCTTTGTTTTTCAATTCGTAAAAATCTAAGGACCAGCGAATGTTCACCTGTGACCCCGGCATGACCCCCGGTCCAAATAACACTAATGATCCTAATCCGAAAACGGATCGCTTTTATTTTCGTGAACGGAACCGCGGATGATCCTCGCCGCTGATTTATGATCGGTTACGGCTAAATCCGTGTTGACTCGTAAAAAACCGGCGTCGGTTTATAAATATAAAAGAAGAACGTGACGAAACCGCGATTGACATCTCGTGTTCTTGTTTCGCGGTGGAACACGAACCGGCGCATCGTTAACTTCTCGTTTATCCGTTTACGATGATGTCCCGTTTGTTGCTCGCCTACAGGAATTTATTTAAGCGAACGATCGACACGCCGATTGTTTTGTCAGCCAGGCGGATCACGAACCGGGCGAAACGCTATGGGGAACGACAGCTGTGTCCCCCCCTGGATCGAGAGCGTAATTTCGAGCTACAGCTACGGCGAAAGTTATTGGTCGACCGAACAACCCCTCCGCCTATTTACTTACCCGCTTCGGGGGCGCCGCGAGAGATCGACTTTGAAATGGAAAGGGATGTACTTGATTGAGCGAGCTCGCGCCGCGATATTTTACAGAACCATAGCGATAATTGGTCGTTATGGCTTATTTGGAAGGATGGGGGTAAATATTGAAAACTATTGGAACGGGGTTTGTAATCGAGGAAATAGAAATTTTGACTGTGTGTGAATAATCAAGGAGGGTTTCTCGAGGGTTGACTTTGTAACAAATGTGGGTGTCTAATTGAGAATACTACAATTGAATTATAATTAGCGATTCGAGTCGAATAATAACTCCCACGTCAAAATTATAATTTTAGTGTCTTCTATTTAGAGTTACCAGCAATGGTGGACACATACATTTCAGAGACAAGTTTCTGGACTGTCAGGCCCGGAGGCAGGCAGAATCTTCGATTCGATCAACAGTGACCGAGATCTCCAATTCACCTCCTCAAACACCTGCCGTACGGTTTCCCTTTTTTCAGCAGGTCGTAAACAAAAAACAAAATGATGTATCGTGGCGTTAAACCGAAGAAACTCCGCTTTGTCATTTCAGCAATTTGTCAGGGATAAATAGAAGCATGCCCCGGTGAAGTTTTTCGTACGAAAACACACAACCGAAAACACACAACTTTTATTCCAGCCCTTCCCCTCTGTTCGAGTTAGCGAACTATTATAAAACATACGTTATTCGGGAATGATGATTCTTTTATCCCTGTAATGTTTCGTCCTTTCTTTCGTTCGTTCGTCCAGACGCCACGTAAATTCTTGGGCGAAATTTTTGTCACGCTATCCGACCGGGCGAAACTAAATCACTGGCGGGCATCAAAAATAGAATGTATTTCACCGTCGAGACGGTAAATTTCAAAAACTTTCCCTTCGACCAAACAATTCGCAAGAAATTCCTCGTACAGGCAAAGTTTCCTTATTAACTTGCTTCGGTATCGGATGCTCTGTCAGTTTGATTTTTATAACCGTACACGTGAAACACGCCCCGGACGGTCGGGAACTTTTCTACGAGGCATCGATAAACTTTGTCTGAAATTTTCATTTTAATTCACCCGACGTCGGCCACGCTTGGAAATTATTAATCGATTCGATGGGAATTCCAGACGCGGGATTAAGCAAAGAAGGTATATTACTTCCGTTATACCGGAGGAATTAGCTCAGCCAGGAGTGTCCTTTGGTTAACTTTAACCGGAAGTTACGAGCAGAGTTCGCGTAGGGGATGTGGGAAGAGGAAGAGGGCAATCTTGGTCGAGTTACGATCAAGAAAATCGAATAAAACTTGGCTGCAATTCACGATTTAAATTTTCTGTGGCAAATTTGATTAGATAGTACTTTAATTCATTTCCTATTACTTTTTATCAGCTTCTAATATTTATAAATTTTGTTTGTTATCCTTACACTTAAATATTTTTCGAAATATTTTAACAGTATTCTACTTTATGCAAAGTACAAAATCACACAGAGTCATCCCGGCCACCCTCTATCTCCTCAATCTTTTATAAACAATTCACCCGCCCACCATGCTTTCAACAATTATTCACTTTGCGACCTTTGCCCTTTCAGACCCTCCCACACTGTCCCTGCTCATCTTCCTTATCCGAGACACCTACACCTCAAAAATGACTTTAAAAGAGCAGCACGAAGTATGAAATACAGTTTTGAACTCTGCTCGGCGGCTTTCACGCTCGTAATGCAATTTGTCTAATGAACGATCGTCGATATAAATATAGGGGCGTTCGAAAGCCGATAATCGGTTATTTTAATGCCCCAGAACAGTGACGGGGGAGGGGGATAAAATTGAAAATCGCGGATCGAAGTTGACGTTTGTCGAGCAACATTTAAATTGACGCTCATCGATCGACAGACGTGTTAACACAACGAAATTGCGTTATCAAATTGTTTCCTGATAATTCTCGGCTAATCCTGTCCGCTCGCGATCCAATCAAAAGCAACGTATTCGATCGGGAAAAACAAACGAGTAATAGCCTGTCCTACTTGTTTCTTTTCAATCGAGGAATAATGTATTTACCTGGGCATGGTGTTTCACCTGGATATAAAAATGTACCGTTTGTTCGTCGAGCAATGTTAAACGAAGGGAAATGAATTTCATTTCGATGCACGCAAGCGAATATTGATTTTACTTTGAAACACAAAAATAATATTTGTACTGTTTATTAAGAAAATTCGAAAGCACCACTGCTGCCTCTGTTACAATTTTATTTTTACTCCAAATGTATAAAAACATCGCTAATTTAATCACCACCCTAAGCCCCTGTAGAATGTCACCCAAAGTTTAAACTACAACTCCTAATTATAGAAAAAAACACGCTCCCTATTTTTCTTTTTGCTTAACCGAATCGGCCCACGAGTTGAATTTATTTACCTCGGCATCTAACGTGAAGATTTCTCGAATAAACAACCCCGTTAAAAAATGCCATGAAACTTTCACAACCGCCCCATAAAATCGAACGGGGGGGGATGAAAGGTAAACCGAAGAGGATCGCAGGAAAACGCCGAGGACGTTGGAATACAGAGGACTCGGTTAACGAAACGCAACCCCGGCACGCCACTTCGATGCCGAAGAAGTAACTCTGAGAACGCGAGCAAAGTACAAGCACGAGACGTGGGAAGGGGGTAGAAGACATCAGCTTAAAGCGAGCCGTACGCGTCCCATAAAACCCAGACACCTAAACGTTATCCCCATCAACGTAACCCCCCCTCGAAAGCGACCCTTGGCTTCTCGATAAAATCGCATCTCGCACATGGGACCCTTGATGGTCTTCTGGCGATGTTGTCTGAAGGAGAGACCCTTTGGTCACCCAACCCTCGCGTGTTCTCTTCGAGTTCTTAACGCGGAGGTACTTATGGTACTCCTCGATCGTGGACCAGGGTTAACTACAGGAAGCTTCAAAAATTTCGGCCGAGGTTTCTTTTGAGGGGCAACAGAATAAGGAATAATTATTCTACTTAAATTATACCCCCTCGGGGAGGACAATCGAATGAAAAGGGTTCAATTATTGAGAATTGTGTTTAGCACACTCCTTAAGGTCCAACAATACGAATTGGATGAAATTTCAATTCAGAGGAGCATCTAATATTTCACCCCTCATGGCAAATTGTCACCCTCGGTAATCCCGCAAAAACCAACAGACCATTGCTCCTTGTAATCGACAAAAATTCTATCTTCCTCCGTGGCAAGTCATCCTCGTTAATTTGATAAAAGTGCCAATTCAACGTCGTCCCTTTAAACGACGAGTCATCATCCTCAGAGAGAGAAAGAATAACACCTATACCACTTAATTGCACGAAATTAGTGCATTAACAATTTTTCTCGAGTCGTACTTGTAACTTTGGGCGAAAGTTCATCAAACTGAAGAAAAACACGAGGCTCGTTAAATATTGGGTGTCTAACTTCTGTTGTTCCAAGGGGCAGCCCCAAAATCAACAGAAACACCGCTTGATTCCATCGCCACCCCTCTCCTCTGCATCCGTGCCGCTGCAGGAAGGCCATATCGTGGTGCAAAAAAGAGGAGTATAATACCGTGTTCCCGGCACTCGTAACTTCTGGTTAAAATCCAAGGGGACGACGTCGAGCTGATCAATTCCGGTTCCCCGGGTGCACTTCGTTTCAATCGCGGGAAAAATCGCCGAGATGAGGGGAAATGAATCTAGCGGTTCGTTGTTTTAAAGCCTGAGAGAGTGGCCGAACATGGGGTTCCTTGGATGGTGCGGAGGTGAAAAAAATTGCGAAGATAAGGTAATCCAACGGCTATATATCTCGTTGAAGTTCGGGTTACCGAAGACCGAGGAAAGAATAGAAGGAAGTGGATGAAAGCTGGTCGTGAGAGAGGGCTGGTTTTATGGAAGACGAAACGTTATGATAGATTCTTGCTGACAGAGGATTTTGTAAGTCAATTTTTGCAAGTGATCTATCGTGCGCGAAATTCACCACGGTTAGGTGCGAATGAAGCGTGTTGGGATCAGAAGCGGGGATAAGATTGATGTGGCTTAGGGTAAATTATATTTTCCACGATTGGTGGAGGAAACATGAAATAAAATAAAAGCTTTGAATCTGAGATAGATGGAAATCTATCAATTCTACCCATTTGCACTCGAAGAATTTTGCGTACGATTTAGTCTAGATAAAAAAAAATTGTTCAAAAGCCCTATTTTCTAATATAAATTTCACAGTTTAAAATATTCTAACAAATTCGCCCCAGAGGCGCCACTCGAGTGCAAAGAAATTTTGAACAGAAAATGATTAATTTCCATAACCACAGATGTGGAAAATCCTGCTCTGCTTAATTACACGAAAGGATCATATCAACCGAATCCGATAAATTTTATAATGGTTCATCAGATGACCTACATATTAGCCAATGCGAAATTCCACGCAACATAAAGGTGTCTAATGATAATGGAATTTGAAATGGTTTATGCAGAACGGAGCATACGAGACGAGCGCGCTACCTTCATTAATTACGACTTTCTACAGATTCTGTCTCGTTCCCGTTTCTTTTCATTCTTTTTTTCCCCTCCCGTGTTTCTGGTATAATTAATTTCTTTAATGAATCAAAAGAGAAATCATCTACGTGACCGATTTTAATTACTCGATTCAAGCGGGAATGAAAAGAATGTTTAAACACTGTCGGACTTGTATCGATTTTCTCGTACAGAGAACACGCGTGTGCGCTCATTATAATGATAAAAGGAATTTAAATATTTATTATTTTTATTGCGTCTGAATAGATTTTGATGAACCATTTAACGTGACGCGTTAAAAGAACCGAATATTAATATTTTTCTACGACTATGTTTATACGATAAAACCTCGATTATGAAGGAATATTATATTTTTATCAATTTTGTTATATTTAAAAATTTAGAAAGATTTGTATATTTTTAAGCCTTTATAAAGCTTCTAATTTGTTATTGAATAATATCAATCTTTGTCCTTGAATAATATCCGCAATATTGTTCGATAAATGTTTCTACGTCTTTTAATTAACTTGGTTAATAAATTCAAACTTTCAGTGTTTTGTTCTTTCGCAAAAATTCGAAGTGCAACGTTCAATTAAAAATGTAATTTTGCTTAAACGAATCGAGAGCAGCCCGTGAGCGGGGTAGCAAATTTTTAATCGTTCGAATTTCAAAAGCATAGCTCCGGATTGAAGACTAATAAAAAGCTTTTCGATTCGCATCGAGCAATTTTTTCGTCGAACAACCGAAAAACAACTGGCGCCCTCGGAATATTTATTAAAATTCATATATCACCGAGAATTGGGCAGAACCGTATGGAGATTTTGATGAAAATATCGCGCAATCTTTCAGACGACAAAGACACGATTTTTATGGGTGTACCTTTTTCTGTCGAGCATGTAAAACGGGGTCGTACTTTTTGTTTATTCGAAAGATGTTCGCGAGACTGTTCCCAGAGAACGATCGGGCACTCCGGGTAAAAGCTACGTTCGGTTGCTGCGAAAGTAATGGTGTTAACGCGATTCAGTTTTAAGCAGTCTCGAGCGCGAAAACACTTCGCGCCTAGTTAGCTTAACTCCGCAACGAGGGCATTGATGAACCGACCCAACGCGCCAACATCGTGTTTTAAACATTTCTTTGAGAGATGGCTCGATTGAATTTTCAAACGTCCATTTGGAACGGTCTGATTCGAGTTTTCCTACTGAAAGACAAGAATATATCGTTCGAAAGATGTTCGTGGGTGGTTAGGATTGCACGAGTCTCAAATCGAGAGGGAGGTTTTGTGTGTCCAGTAATTAACTTATTAATTATTGTCTGTAATTTCGAAGTCCTCTGTAAGGTTACGTACTTTGGATGGAAAATGAAATATTTATCGATCCTTTCCAATTTCCCACCTTACTTAATTTTTCGTCGACATCTGACTGACCCTAAACAAACCGCGTTTTATTAATTCTGACAGCGTTTCATAAACAACGCGCGCTAATACGAGATTTTGAAAGCAAGGCGACCTGCTGTTCTATGCCGTTTGCATTCTGCCACGACACATGGTACACGCGTAACTCGACGCGGTACATCAATCGGAACGGTGAAACGCTTTCAAACGGTTACACTTTCTTGGACAGGATCCAACGTGGGCCGGCGCTAAACGCATCGGCGTCCGAATTCAATTAAGGATAGCACAGATTCCCGTCGGTTCGGCCAAATGGAATACGAATTCTGCCTCGTACGGTTACCAGAAGATACCGTGATTGCAGTCAAATTAACCGGCCGCACAAGCGATCGGTTTCGCTGAATGGCCATCGGTTTCCACGGGACTTTACGCTTATCCACGCCCCGCCAGATACTCGCGACCGAGCTAATCCTGAAATCGATCCTACACCCTCCGCGATCCGATTTCCCCCTCGTAAATCGTGAATATTAAACAGACCGCCGACGTATCGATTGCCAGTCGACACTTATTAATCCCTGTAATCCTCGGGGATCTGCGCGAAATAAAAAAACTAAAAAAACAGGATCGACAACGGAACCTACAATCGTGAATTAACGCGAGGAAACGAGACGATTTCGTGACAGATTACGATCCATGGATCCCTTAAACGAACATTAGATTATATCGATTCCTCAACGCGTTAACGTGTTGATTTCTGAACAGAAATTTGCATATCTAATCTTCGCCTCGTATCTTGGATTACCGATGTAATTTTAGCGGTGTTCAGGATTTTCTGGCTGAATTAGCATAGTGTAAATGATCGCGATTATTCAAAGCATTATGAAACGCGAAGAGTTGACAGAAAATATGGACAAAATAATTTAGCCAGAAGCAACTAACGCAAAACGAACGGTTTGATTTATTACGCTAGATAACGGTGGCCGCGCTATTGAAAAATCTTTCGATAAGAAGATAATTTATGAAGGAACCTCCACGCTCGTTTTTTACCGGCTATCCTGATCGGCCAGCGCATACCAAGCTACACGCACCATTTTATATATTTTATGATTACGACTTACACATGTGCTCGCCGAGTGGCCACACTTGCGGTCCAGAATTCACCTCGACGAGGACGGTGGGTGTACATATAAGTAGAACGCAGAGGTCGGCCACGCTGAGGTTCACCAGGAAGATGTTCGTGCTGTTTCGCATGTCCTTGCCCCGGAACACCACCAGTGGCACCTGGAATCATTCAAAAATTGATTTAACATTTGTTCGGAAATTTTCTGACAAGGGTGAAACTCACCATAAGATTTCCTACTATGCCCAGGACCATCACTACGATGCACACGACCATGGACGTGGTGCGAATGTAAGCCGGTAGCATGTAAAGACCCTCGGTTTTGTTCTCGGACTCGACCACTGAAACATTCAGATTCGTGTTCGTTAAATTTAAGAATTGACAAAGAGCTGAACACTTCAGAACTGCTTTAAAGTCAGTTAATTGCGACGATTGAACTGTATTCAGGGGATGAATGGGAAAGGGTAAAAGAATGAAGCCTGGGACTGTACCGGATAATCCATCGACACCGTTGTTTCCAATCACGGTCGCATAGTACGAGGAGTTCAATTCGAGCGGCACGCTGGACACCGTGGACAACATTTTCGTCCGGTGTGGTCCGTTGTCAGGAGCGCTTTCAATCGTGGTATCCTTTCGTCGCCCGTGTCGCGATGTTGTCACGATACGGTCAATCGTTCATCGTGTCGGTTCTCGGCTCGGTACCGCTTCGCTTCGACTCCTTGTTTTGATTTTTTTTTTCAATGTCCCTCGTGTCGACACGCACGACGACCACTCCACGCACTTTGTGTGTCGCGTGTCGATTCGTACGTTTAACAGGGACGCGCATGCGTCCGTGCACACCACGTGACACGCGTGAAAAAAACAAGCGAGTTACATTATTTACAGATCACCGGGTTACGGGTGACGCGTCATCGGTCATCGCGGTTCCTCGATAACTCGTTTTACGTAGGCAGCCTGACGTTCGAGCCGGCACGGATTCGCGACGAGACTTCGCAAACGGCGCAGAAACGGTGGACGCGCGGGATTAGACGAGGAAAATCCATGAGGGATCGTGGACGGAGGCGCGACGGTCCGTTGGTGCGAGCGTCGGGTGCTACGGTATCCTTTAACTTCCAGGCGACCGTGTCTTTCGTTGACGCGACGATATTAAGTGACATTATAAACTGCTTCTTCGTGACACCGGTTCGCTTCCTTCCGACGACACCTCCGGCAGCGTTAGTTAAACGGTACACGAACCGATAATCACTAGTTACACCCTCCAAACGCACGGGGGGTTCGTTTTCAACTGCGCACCGATTCCTTCGCGTGGCGCGAATTCGAAATCGAATCGGCTCGACCCTTCGGCACCCCTCGTCGTTCTTCGCGAACTGATCGGCTTTTATTCGATTCAAATTGATTTATGCTTTATCTCGTCTATTTTCTTTTGTTCTTTTTCCATGAAATATTAATGGCTGCGATCCTAATGGACATGTTTTATAAAATATAACGAACGCGCGATATTCATGTATTCGTTCGATGAATAAAGGATTAATTGTATCGGAAATGGACGATTATAAATAAATGTCAGGGGACAATGTCACGTTGGTTTTTGAAAGAAACGCGACGAAAATAGAGGAATGCTTTCAATTTATCGTGGAAACGTTTCTTTATTCTGGAAGTGAATCTACCGGCGGGAGATAAATGTTTCCATCCCCGTCTTCGTTGTTATACGCCTATCTTCCGTAAATGCATTATGTGGGTCGGGGCATCTTGAGCATCGGAGCGGTCCGTTGACATCAATTAACTTTTATGCTATCGAAATCTATTCGAAATCTAATTCTAGCTCGTTTCAGTCGCTCGTACGTGCCAATGAGATATGAATTGCGTTTACGAAACGACCTACCCCAACGGTCTTAACCTTTCCAATTTTCGATTCTAAAAATAGCGTCCATTTCCCACGATCTTAAGCACAATTCTTCTTTAATATAAATGATAATTATATTTTAGTTTAAAATCTATTCTACAATTTGCAACGATTGTTTATTCTATACCCTAGTGGTCCAAAGAGCTCATATCGGACCGTCTTTAATTATTTAAGAAGTTATGGTTACCTGTTAATACTTCGAAACAAATATACCGTTCACATTTTTCATTATTTCTCATCGTTCCATACTTCCACGACGGCGTTAATCAAAACGATCAAACATGAAACTGATTTTTCGTCCCTCAATCTAATTATTTCGATAAATAACCGCGGAAACTGTACTTTCATCGCGCGAACGAACATTTTCCCCTTTTAATTCTTCAGCACATCGTATCGTTATTAAACTGCACAAATTTGTTCGGCATCGTTTACGGTTGTTCGACGATCGCGATCGAATTTACGACACTTTTAACACGGTACATCGCGTTCGTGGAAACGTCGATCGTTTCCAGCGTGGTAACGGGGAAGCGGTCGGGTTTGCCGAAATAATGACGACCGTCACGAGCAAATAGTACCGGCGAACTGAATGGATATCGCTTGGCCCGCCACGATTCTCGAACGCGCCGGCTTGCGACACGCATGCGTGCGCATCCCTTTCTTTTCCTTCGGTCCCTTCGCACGCGCGAACTTTAATTTCGCCGCCAATTCCTTTCCCAACCCTTTCATCTTCACCGACGAGATATCTCGCTAATTAATTTTCGTCCTATCGATTCTTGTCACGAAATACAAACAGTGAGTAATATGTTAAATATTGAAATTTATTCGAAATAATAAAACTAGGGGAATAAAAGTCAAAAGAATTGAGAAACTAAAGTCGTAAGAGGGATGTAACATCGAATTTCACTTGGATTACTTTTTAGGTTGAAAATTGATATTTGTTAGAGTTGGCTCGATTTTAAAATTCCATTCAGAAGCAACTTTATGTCCCGACGAATATCGAGATGCGAATTGAAATGTTTATAGAAACGCGCGTGGGCAGCGGTTTAAAAAGTTTCGCAGATTATGGCGAAATGCCGGAAAAGATTGGACATCGGATGCCCGACTCTAGCCGATTCTAAATATTATAGATCGTTTGGGGAAGTTCCAATCGAGGAAAGATTTCGTTTGAGATTTCATCTGCTTTCCATTCTGGAACGTGCAATCATTTTTATCAGCGCGAAAAGTGTATAAACCCTTCCCGATTTATAGCCTGATCCTCTATAGTTTTTGTATCCTAGATTAATACCGTTTCTCTAATTGGATTTTTTCTATAGCCAAGGAAATTCCATTAGAAAATCCTTTTAACGCCAACGAATCGATAGGTATTTAATTAGACGAGACACTGTTACAAATTTTCAGGATTTATTTTCATTTTTATTCGAATAAAATTGAATGATATTCAAACGTTAACTTCTTCTAATAATAAATTTTTAAAAATGTCTAATAACAGGATCTTAGAATATTTCTTCGAACGAGCCTTTGTAACACCTTATTTCTTCGGTCGTTTCGAAACGACCGTCTGTACCCGTTGTTGTACGATTTGTTACATCGAGGTGGCAGACGGGTTACAGAAGAACGTACACGCGTTAAACGAAATTCCGTATTAGGAATCCAAGCACATTCCATTCGGCTCTCACAATCCAATTTATTCGATCGACGTGAAACGTTTTGTCAGCTTCGTTAGAATTTATGAATTCTTAATTTCGATAATCCTCAAACGAGTCCATCGTTCAATTTTTAATTATCAATCGAGCGAGCTGTTATAATCGAATCGAGCACTAAAACGAACGAATCATTACCACGATATCGGTTTTCAATTTCCAATCGCAGATTAGTTTTGTATTAACCTGATTACCAGGGAGGAGAATCAATTTCTGGACGATAATCTCGTCCATTATTTTGCAAGAAACACCTTGACGGACGCTCGCGACTGATCAATTGATCCGCGGACATCCTTATTGGCTGTTTATTATTCGATGATTGATACGGGACCCGGAAGGGTCCGTATCGAATCATTCCCACGGATCTCACAGAGAGGGAACGATATCAAAGAAAGCGTACCGCGGCTGATGGAATATCTCGAATATTATATTGGTCACTGCCGAATTTCTCCGGGGAATCGGGGGACTGTCCCCCGTTCCGCGACCTGGTTAACTGCAATTTGCTGCTGCCGTTTCGCTTGTTCGCAAACAATTTTCACCCCGAGCCCGCGTCTGCATCGATCCGTTGACAATTTCGAAACTGAATACGCGTGTGTATTTAAGATTCCGAATTTAATTCTAGAACCACGGGACCGATTTGCAATTAACATAGAACTACCTAGAAAAAGTTAACATAAAAAGCTGGTATTATGAAATTACCAAGTCTAGAATTAAATTGAAAAAAGAAAAGAAATTGAATGTCGAAGACAAATTTAAAGTTAGAATGAAAAAAACAAGATTAGATTGTCCGATACCGCTTTAAATTTAAAGCGAACAGAAATTGAGGAGGAATCGAATAGTCTACGCGATAGTGAAAATAAAAAAAACAGGAAAACGAAAGTACGATTCCGAAATCGATTTAAACGCATACAGGAGGGGAAAAAGTAAGCGACGATTCCGAAATCGTGCCAGCTCGGTTGATTTTTGCTCGGTGGCACAAATTTTCGACGTGCTGCACTTTCGACAGCATTAGCCCGGTATTCATTACGTACGTAGCCCCGCTGACAGGGTCATTTATATCCTGGTCGTGCAAACGAATCGAAGCTACGGTTACTCTCCTCCGATCGCATTTCGGCCCGAACGAAATGTGCGCGTTGCATACGAGCCTCGATGAATTTAATGTAACGAGCCACGGGGTTTCGCGTCGCTCGAATCAACGGGATGCAAGCATTTAATGCTCGCTGAACGTCGCCGAGAGGACAACTCCGACATCCGGCTAAAGGATGATCGAATTTAATGCAATGACGTCGCGAAGAAGTCTCTTCGCCTCGCACGAGATAATAATGCGTCAGTGTCGAGTATAATAATAATTTGAAGAATGTCTAAGTTTGCAAACTTTTAAAGAACAGAATATTTCCTAGTGTAATTTCTATTAGGGATTATAACTAAATTACTAAGGCTTGCGTTTAGTACTTTCAGAAATGTAAAATTAAAATAAATGCGAAGCAGTGATAGAAAAGTATAGGAAAGTATAGAAAAATTGCAATTAAAATAAATTAACCGCGAGTATTAATTAGTCGACAATGACACTTCGTGCTTAGTCCGTTCGCAGGAAACAGTTATCGGATTTTATCGTCGAGGCTCGAAAAAAACGTGCCGGAGAGAGAAGTCAAGAAATTGCATTTTAAACGCGTACCTGGTCGATCAATCTTCCGATTGCCGCTTCGCTGAACTCTGATTAATATCTACAGAAGAAGCTCCGTTTCTCTGAACAGGATGGCTTGTGTCCAACATCTTCATCTCCGCCGATGTCCCCTTTGAGAAACTCGTATTTTATCACTTCAACTCGGTTCCAAGGCGCCGACGTCTGGAAAAAAAGAAGTCGGGACATCGATCTTTTTGGAATGATACAACGTAACAGATTTATCAAAATCATTTTTTTTTCTTTCTTTCATTTTCATTTTTCCCTCCTTTGATGTATTCCTCGCGTACCGAGGCGCTTTACTTCGCGAGGGAACCCTTTTAAGTGCTCGATGGCACGAGGATCGAATACCCTTTATTCGAATTAAATTGTATCGAGATGTAACGTAAGCCCTCAGCGGGGAGGAAGTTTAATACGCTATTCATAATTTTTATTCAAGATAAGAAATGTTCAGGGAAGTATTACCAAGGGATCTGAAAATTAAAGGATCTGAGTTCGCAAAGTGGACTTAAGACTGCGATTAAACAAGTTCGAAATCAGATTTAAAGATTCGCGTTGGAAATCTTAACTTTATTCTGCGATTCTTTCGATTAGGCCTCCCTAAATGACTTCTGCCACCTAACTAACCCTCTGCTACAACCATCTCTCTTCCTGCCTCGATCGTTCTCATATTTCGGTCTCCTCTACGATAAATCGCCGCAAAGCAGCGATAGCGTTTCGGAACGTAATTTGGTGTGTACCAAATGGCGGGCAGAGAGGCAAGGGGAATTTTGTAGCGGGGACGAGTCCTTATCCACGAACTATTTAAAGTGTCACCCTAATTTCTGGCACAAATTGTCCGAGGAATTTTTGAATAAAAAATACGTCTCTGTCTGCTCCCGTGAAACACGTGACGAATTCTTGCGATTATTCATACGCCAGCCGGACACGAATGATATAGTGCTCAAAGGGTTAGGACTTAAATCATGCTAGTTTCCGGTTCGTTTCACGCCATCGACGGAGACGCGCGTAAATCAAAGCCGGTGATCGCGGAACACGCGTAGAGGTAGTCGTCGAAGGATTTACAGAATGTCGGACAGATGTATGGATAAACAGGCAACGGCATGGGAGAATACGGTTGGGAAGGTTCGGGGAAGACTCGGTTTTAAAAGTTTCGCTGTTATTGTTGGTCACGGGCCAACCTAAGTAATGCCCGGCATGACGCAAACGCATCGACCCTGCCTACGCCGTTTCCTTTTTTCCTTTCAGCCTTTCTTTTTTCTTCTTTCTTTATTCTTGATTTTTTTGCTCGCTTCGAAGGATGGAATTATATCCAGTCCCGGTTCACGCGATTTCGATGATCAAACGTTTCCGAAAAATCCGCCGCGACGATGTTTGCCTTAGATCGATGACTTTTGGCAACTTTGAGATTGGCAATTTTGAATACTTTAAATTTGTCAGAAGGGTAATTAACGTAGAATGATAATTTAGTCATTTTTGGAACTTTCAAGTCGCTGGATTTTGAAATGAACCATTTTTAGTCATTTGGGTTATTATTTTAAATTAATGAAGCTGGAATTATTTCATTAACCTTTCGTCTCTTAATCATCTGACCCACCCAGTATACCTCGAATTAAAGATTAATTATTTAACGTTTTGGTATAATTGTTATAACAAACCATTGTAAATAACGATAAGTGGCGCCAGCTAACGAGAACTCTACGCGCGACCATAAGTTCCCTGATTTCTACTGCCACCTGCTTTTTATCGGTTCGATAAAACTACTGTACGGTCCCTTATAACACGCCTAAGAATATTGCCATTACTATTTTTCTATAACGCGATTTCTCGTTCTATAACGATAAATTCCTGTTTTGATTGATTAAAATGGAAATATTTTATTCTGCGGTTTAGATTAGTAAAATTATTTAAGCTGAACGGAATGTAAAACACTAAACGGTACTTAAAATTTTTATCTCGCCAAATATGACTTTTTACTACGCAAATTCCTTGGTATCTAATACACCGTATGCAAATAATTCATAATTTATTCTGAAACCGATATT
Organism: Anthidium xuezhongi; assembly: GCA_022405125.1. Lineage (NCBI taxonomy): Eukaryota > Metazoa > Arthropoda > Insecta > Hymenoptera > Megachilidae > Anthidium > Anthidium xuezhongi. The sequence continues at coordinate 8,358,105 of CM039642.1, read as the reverse complement.
CTAGCATTGAAAAGAAAAACGCAGTAAAGCGCACTCGTTACGCTTAATTAAAAACTGATTCGACTCGATTGTAAATTAATTTTATCTAACCACGAAATTAGCTTCCTTTCCGTTTCAGAATATTTCAATAATTAAGTAACAATTTGACTACCAATTAAAGACTCTAATACACGTGTTATGATATGTATAAGACCTACCCTGTATATTCAACAACGAGAATAAATGCCACCTTAACGCCAGAAGATTGTATCCTACATTCCAAGTACATTTCGAAGTAAAATTCTTATCTGCAGCTGTTGATTAATTGCAACATTTTATTGCGGAGAAATTGTGGTCAATTTGAAACAGTTAATCGCAAATATCAACGCTATCTGGTTGTCGCTTAATCAAACGGCATTTCGCGTTACAAAATTAAGAAACTGCAACAACTTGTCTTACGTAAATAAATAAATCTTATTCCTCAGGGATTTCACTTGGCGCGCGCACACACGCCGCGAGTATACTTAATAAGGAAGAGAATTCAAGGTGAAATACAGGGTGTCTCGTAACTGATGGCGCAGCCCCCAAGAGAAAATAAATTAAAATTATTACATCTATTGATTATTAAATTAATAAAATTGTCATCCAACTTGCCTTGAAAGGACACATTTTTAAAAATAGAAAAAGAATAAAGTTTGGAATCGATTCAGCCACGAAGGACGATACGTCTAATTTTCATTGAAAAACGAAGGAAAAAGGTAACTGGCGGCCGAACAAAGGATACTATCGCAACGGTTTTCAATTAACCGTTTCCTTTTTCTCGGTTGCACCACACTCTGCAAAATACCCTGTTCATTAACATTCAATTTTCCCCGGCAACGTGACATTAAGCATTCCCCTCCTGCCGCGAGGAGAACAACATTGTACATCCCGTTACCCGCGTTCCGCTTTAGAAAACGACCACGTAAAGGAATGAAAAAAGAAGAAGAAGAAAAAAATTCCTTCAAATATACACGGCGAATGCCATCGCACCTTTGTCGACACGAAACGCCGAGAGAAAAATTGTTCAAGCGCGGATAATAGAGGAAGTGCGTGCACGACTTCGTCATCGGCGTAAAATAAGACACGCTCGTTTATTATCGATTTATAAACAACTTCCTGTTTCTTCGATTATCGTTTGAAAAACACGATTTCAATTACCGACGATTAAATCGACCGTACACGGTGTTTACGCGGTTTTAATCGAGGGTTGCTACCTTTCGACCTCAAATTGCAAATGGAAAGCTGCATAAATAAGGAGTAAAGAGTAAAGAAATATTTCACAGAAGAAGAAATTGGCCGCGAAACCTGATTTTTAACTTTTGCCCTCAACCACCCCTCACGTGGAGACATCAAGTTCAAACTTGACACTCATTTTTTTTCGATAAGCTATCGAATTTGGTTCAAGGGCACTCTTGCCACCTCGTTCGGCTAGACCCTTTATACGAATTCAATTTGCAGTCTTACATTACTAATATTTTATGAATCTCGTTAAGTAGCAACCTGCGTTGTCGCCGCGACGCGTTACGAAAGTAGTGTCTATAATTAATAAAAAGAAGGCAGTTTACGTGTTACCCCAAAATCGAATCAACAATGCGTGTTGCACCGCAAACGAACCATTCCGTCAAAGAATTACGAAGGCTCTCGATTGCGGAAGCAGCGCCGGGATCGTCGGATTCAGCGCAGTTAAAAACAATTCACCGGTTTATCCCAGCTTTCGAAAGGATGGCAAGCCGCAACGCTTCCTCGCGGATGATGCATTCTAATCAGCCGTGGTTCTAGTTATGCAAGGGTAAGGTTGTGCAACCAAGGATTTGCAGTCTAGTATGCTAACGAGCTTACACGCTCGGTTAAGAGAGGTTCTCACCGTACGAAAAGTTCAACCTCGAGGAACCGTCACCCCCTCCCCCATCTCCAACGTCTTCCGACACAAACAAAAATCACAATTTCGACTTCTTTGGATCGATTCGATCGTTCGGTTCCTCGAAACGAATTCAACTCGTCGATAAATTCTCCTGGATTGAATTATCGAAGAGGTATCAGAGAATAGCAGAATATTGCGGATGAAGGGACAGAAGGGGGTGGAAAGAAAGAGGGTGATCGTTGGGAAACAGTGCCGGCAAGGTCGTCTTGAGAACGCCTGGCGGAGCCGCGTTCCTCGGGGCCTAAAACCCTAGAAATTCGCCTAATACATGTCGCATTGGCTTCCTTATAAAGCTTCAGCTTTTCACTACCAAGGTCCGCAGTTCGAGGGGAAGCTTCGTCGGGCAGCTTCGTCTTGGTGGTCGCACGAGAGCTCTGCGTAACGTGTCGGGGGAAAAGTTCAGTGGAGGGACGAGAAGAAAAGGAGTAAAAACGCTGCGCAAAAGTCGGGTGACGCAAGGTTACCTGGTGCAGAGGATCGGTTATTAGCATTCTGGTCCGGTCACGAGGCAGGAAAATAACTTTCAGACGAGGTTTTGTACATTTGGTGGAAAGGAACGAAGTAATGCGATAGAAGAAAAAATATAATAAAAAGGAGGGACAGAGCGAAGGACGATGGATCGCACGAGATGGTTCCTGGTGCTGATAGGCATTATTTGCGGCTGCACCTGTAGCGGACGAACGGAATGCGGAAGTCACGCGCAGATATCGCTGCTGACCAGCGTCCACGATGATCCGTCCTGCAGGAAACTGTCCTCCAGGGGCGTGCTGATGTACGAAGCTGCCAAGCTGCTCGCGGAGATACACAATAACAAGTCTGCCGGCTACGATATCGGTAAATTAGTCTTCTTCAGATTCAAATTCGTTGGACGGACTTTCTGCTTCCTTAAGATGATATTTTTTTTTTTGCTCTTTTACAGAACTCACTGTTCTGGATACGTGCGGCAGTATAACCGGCGCTTTGAAGGCGGCGATGAAGGCTCTCGTGGGTGCGGACACAAACTGTTTGCAACCGCCTCATTATTTAGGTAAATCTTCCATCGAGAGCATCGATCATGGGATTTTACAGGGTGAAATTAAAGGGAACAAAGCAGGGACTCGGTTTTTATCGCCTTACGAATTCATTTTATTCTGTGATGGCGAATTTTCATCGGGACATTTCATTCTACCTTTAATTCGTAAATGGAAACGCGAGCAATTTGAAAATTTGTCAGAGTGATGTTCGAAAATGATTTACAACCCCCTTGAAAAGAAACTTAGAAATTACTTTATCCTTAATTTCTATTTGAAATACGGAAACGCGTTGTCTCTGATATTTCATCATGACGGATATTACCTTTCCACGTGAAACTGTCTACGTTGTTTAGGAATAATCGGACCGGACAGCGCGACGAATGCGGAAGCCGTACACAAGATAACGTCGGTGCTGAAGGTGCCGCATATCGTGAAAAAAGGATCGGATTCTCCTTATCTTCACCATCTGGCCAAAGAATCCGACTCTTATCTGGTCCAAGTAAGCAATTTTTCAATTGTTATTCAGGGACCTTTGCTAAAATGAGTTTTAAACAGCAAAAACTGCAGATTACTCAGAATATCCGGCAGTGTAATTTATAAATAAAAAAGATCGGAGAGCAAAGGCCCCTTGTTAGAAACGATCCGAGATGACGTCAAAGGTTCGATTAAGTATAATATCGGGTCAAGCGAGAATCGAATAAAGGGTCTAAAAAACGGACAAATTGGACAGCAACAATACGGTTCGCGACTTTTTTACGACCATAAATAAAATTCACGGAGTGCTTATTCAAGCAGATAATCACAGTGTGTCTTGGTTAATTTAAGCTGTGTATCTCATGGGATAATAACAGCGGGGACATCGTAAAGATAAAGAATAACGTAACCATGATCGTAACTATCCGCTTAATTACGGTTTATAGTAGACACGAGCAAACTTAAATACCATGTATCGCGTTTTAATAGTCTGCTCATTTAATTCGAACGTTGAACATTCTACGCGTACACTCGGTACGAGCAGCCGCGCGAATGGAAAGGCAGTGTATCGAAAAACTGAAGAATTTTCACGGGAATGTCGGTCGGATTTTCGTGTCTGCGTATTTTTCGAATGTTTCGATCCAATAATACGGAAATAATAATAATTCGAATACTGGGATTTATCGCGTGCGGCGTAATTGAATTAATTAGGAAATTCTGTTTGGAAGATTAATTGTTTTTTATAGCTAAGATCATAAAGTTTTGTATAGCTAACATCATAATTAAGAAAGCCAAAAATCAGTAAATTAACCTTGTACGGTTGAACAATTAACGTCAAAATGCAGAGAAGTAATGGAAGAACGAGCTTACGAATCTATTAATATTAATTAGTGTTGATAATTTTCTTTGCTTCAAAAGATTTTGAACAACGAAGGAACGTCTGGCGAAGAAGGGATTAAATAGGTTCGTTTGAGAATTACCGAGTCAGTCGTACGTTTCAGGGGACCTTGAAGGTCGTGGAGGAATTGAAGTGGAAGTCGTTCACACTGGTGGTGAACCCCGACGAGGATGGCGAGGACGACGATCAGAACATCGCGAAAAAACTAACAATGGCGGCGATTGAGAAGGGTCTTTGCGTTCTGGTGTACGACGGTGATCAGGACGGTAAGAATCATTTGCCAACTGTTTCTCGTTCTTATTGTTCTCGAACTTAATCGGGCATTAAGCATATTTTTCTGTCTCGAGACGGTTGAAAAATAAAGAAAGAACATTTTCCTTTCAAACGCGACAAAACTGTCTTTAACAAACTTGATATTGAAACGACATTCGTTATTGTGCGAAAAGATTGCGAAATGATTTCTTGTCGTCTGATCCTTTCAGATCTGACGACGCACATAGTGCACATTGGGACACCGGAAGACGGGTTCTTCGGCAAACCAGTGAACTCGACCGTTCTGGTGGTCAGCGAAGGGCGCCTCGAGGGCCACCTAAACCACGTTAATTCCACCAACAGTATACTACTCCTTGAAGACTCCAGGTAATCAAACTTCAACCCTCAAACTTAAACCCCTAAGTAATTTTGACTCAAAACTCAAAAGAGTTCAATTTCTGCAAATAAAAATTGTTCAATCTTGACAACGCAGACTTCGAAAATAAAAAAAAAGTACATTCCCAACCATGAGATCAAAAGTCCGGAGTATTTTTAGCCGGCGGCAGGCTAACGGTTGATGCGGGTTTGATTATTAAAGAAAGAAGGAAAAAAACGGAAGTCCTGTCCGTTGGCATCGTCGGGTGACTCACGGCTTGTAAAAAAAAATACAATTTTTCTCAAAGGTGTTGCGTAAACTACGCGAGTTTACCGTTGGTCGTAATTACGTACATAAATATTGATACGTAATCGATGCCCGTTTCAGAAAACGACAGGAAAGGAAGACGAAAAAAGGAAAAGATAAATGGTTACAAACGAAATCGAATGAAATCGGATGACTCGTCGATTTTTTATACCGTAACGAAACGGGGCGGATTTTACTCCTCCTTTTTTTCGAGCGTACAAATAAGAAACAATGGAGCAGCTGATCGATGTTCCTTTTTTCTTTTTGCATGTAATTGCGAACCAAGGTTGCTTCTAGAAATCAAACAATCAAAGCGTAACGATGGAAAATCGCTGAACTGTTAAGGCAGGTCTGGTATTATTGTTGAATTACGGCAGGAAATATTCGTTTCGAGATGTATCGTTGGGGATATCCAAGAGATTGCTCTTTGAATCTTTGCAAAAATGATCATTTTATTCACTAGGATTTTATAGATAAATTTTACTGTATTAGAATCGGATCCAAAAGTTATAGTCGCCCTACTTTTTACAGAAAAATTCGTTCGAAAGAACTGGAAAGTCTTGTCTTTATTCCTAACTGCATTATCCCGTTGGTAACATTTGCAACAGTTTATTAAAATTGCGTCAGTAATCGGCACAATTCTACGTAACAGTCGGTAACGTATATAGTGGAATTAATTTCACGCGTTATTTATTTACTGCGTAGACAAACTGAGTTCGTTATCCATCGCGCCTAATATCGCGATGTTTCGGTAGAAAAATGTTAATAATAACAGGTATTACCTGCTCGTTACGTGCTAATAAGCTATTAACAAACATCGTAACAGCTAGATTATTATCAGCGAAAGTAAAAAACTGTTTGCGTTATCGTGGTCGATACACATTGTATATAATTTGCATCTCTTTGTAATAAACACGTTTCTGAGCAGTTGACATTTCATCAACGATCGTGTTAATTAATTCTATATATATATCGCGTAGGTGTTATTTTTAAACCTTTCGATATCTGCGTCGAAACGATATCACCCTTCGCGATCAACACGAGGGTGAATCTTAAATTTTCATCAGAATACTCCCTTTGTTTCTTCGAATCGAAGGATTCCGTCTGTTTTGCAAGAATAATTACAACATTCTTCGCCCTTCACACCCTAAATCTCTATACTTCTGTAAAGGGCATTAGGCGTGCCCATTATCGAAATATTAATGATAATATATTAATTGCTTACGAAGGACGATCAAGGTGACAATGGGTGTCTTTATACTGATCGCTTGAATTTAAAAATTATTCATTCTGTCCTCGATAATAAATGGGGGGATTAAAAAACAATTCTGAGGAATTCGAAATTAATTCCTTTGATTCGAGGTTTTCTACGTCCAAGTGTAATTAAACTAAAATAAAAATTCCTACTCCCAAATATATATATTTTTTCAATTATAGAAACTTAAAATATCCGATATTAGATTGCGGTGTTTTCTGTAATTAAAATACTCGAAGGGTTAATGATTCGTTCGTTACAGGAACGAATTCCCTGGATTAGAGTCAAGGGTGGAAAAGTCTAAATGGTGGTCGAACAAGGACGCTGGAAAATACGATACCGAGGAGCTGAGGGATGTAAGATGGCTCGAGGACGCGATAAAAGCGTACACAAAAGCATTGGACACGCTTTGGTGAGCATCGTTAATTTATTGCGCAAGTTAATCGCCACCGAATCACACCTACACGCACATGAAGATTACACAAGACTAATGGATAATAACTGAAGTGATCGTAATTGTTCCGACATGGAAACGCTGCCGAGATAAACACAAGCGATTGGAAAGGCCAGTAATAAAACTGAGATTATTTACTCCTTGAGAAATATTTAACGAGACGTTTAAGTACCGAAAAAATCAAGATATAAAACCGTGGAATCCGCATTCCTATGAACGTTCCATTTAAATAAATCCTTGATTGGCAATTCGGGCATATAACGTTTTCCTTCAAATTGAAAATAAATAAAGGATGCAACATACACTGGTTTATCTTTAAAGTTTAAAACAAGAGACCTATATTGAAAGGGTAGTATTAACCCTTTGCGCTCGAGTGGCGCCTCTGGGGTGCCATACGTGATTGATTAGAATATTTCAAAACGTGAAATTTAAGAATTATTTATATCAGAAATGTTTCGAGTGCGAAGGGTTAATTACCAAACTCCGCCATCATGGGTGTACTATAACGGACAAATGTTAATTGTTATAATTTACCAGCAAGAAGAAGAAATGCAAAAATCAGGTGAACCCCGTGGACTGGAACAACGTTTTGACAAACGTCCTGGCCGATCTGGCGAAGGACTCGCAATCGGCCGCTGCGTCCCTCGATTTATCGATGAAAGTAAAGGCGGCCGATCTGCAACCCCTTGGAAGCATCGTCATCAGCAAGAACAAAGCTAAACTGCACTGGGGCGACGACGATGACGACGACGACGACGACGACGACGACGACGATGACGACGACGAGGACGACGACGACGGCGACGAAATGCCGGCTATTTTCAAGAAACTGATTACCAAAGAGAAGGGAACCAAGACTGGCTGCGCTACCACCCCCAAAGAGATCAAACTGTTGCACGAGGATGACGACGAGGCTGCTCAGGTTCTCGTTTCCGAGATGGACGACAGCGATTGGTGGACAGTGGTTAGTGCATAGACTAATTTTATTTTTCTAAATTATTTACTTCACTAATTGGATAAAAATTGAATATGTTACCCCAAAGTTACACCCTGCCCCTGGTAACTGACGGAAACTGAATTTTTAGGTGGGTACGGTGAGCGGTGTCGGTGTGGCGATGTTCGTGGTCGGTATCCTGGCCGTGTACGTGGTGTACACGAACATCAGGGGCCCCGTGCCACCGAAGAACGCCCGTATCGAAAGGGACACCAGCTTGAGGAGGGTGGGCAGCGATCGCGAACCACCTGTTCGTACCCAGAGGCAACCCCGTACCTTGCAGAGAAGGGACAGCAACAGGAGCATCAGGAGCGCCATTTCCGAGAAGAGCGTCTGATGCGATCCCGATACGCGATACACTTTTAATGGAACGAGTCGACGCGCTTATCTCAAAATCGAGGAAGAATTCGACCAATGCTGAGAGTTTCGATAACTTTAAATTACTCGAAGCAATTTTCAATGTTTAAATATTTAAATGCCAGTGCAAGAGCTCTAATTATTTATAGTCTAATCTAGCCAAGCTCAATTTGAAAGTTTATCCGAAATCGATTAAGCGTGCGACTGTCCCTCGTTTCATTAATCGGGTACAGGAAACGAATCTCCTCTAAAACTACCGAAAACTAGCAGAATGGATCGTCGATCTGTCTCCGGCAATTTTTTCCCGTTTAAAAATCAAACTACGCGTGTTCGTACGGTTCTGTCCACAAACGGGACACCACTAAACAATTGTTACCTCAGTGTATAAGTTCGTTAACTCCCTGATTTGTTAAGGAATAAATAAAGTGACAAAGTTACGGACTGATCTGTTGGATTCATCGAACTCTCGGGACATCGAACGACGAGGCACAGTTCTAGATCGTCTGGACCGAGCGATTAGAAGGGACGATCGTGTTTGATCTCGCGAGAAACCGATGCATCGCCGAATTACCCCCAACCCTATCGATTAAGAAACGTTATCCCGCCTGATAACTATCGATTATGTATACGTTACACGTAAATAAATAAAGTCGATGAGCGCTGCTTACCCCGATGAATTGTACACGTGTACGTTAACGTATTTAAGAAATCAGTTCAATAAAGATTTATTCATGAGAAAATGTCTGATTTTATAGCACTTGACGGATATTATCTGTTTCACGAATAAATGATCGATCAAATGCAAATGATTCGTCTGGTGGAAAGTCGTACCACTGAGTGTAGCATTTTATGACTCACCTACTGTTTTATCTGCTTAGCTTTAGATTGAGCCTTGATCTATATCGTTTTAATCAATCAGTCATAAAATGGAGTGTATTGTGTACATACTGTCATATATAATAGATTGATTTTAATTAGAAAAACTTGAGGAATTTGCAATCGAGTTAATTGTATTAAATTTTATATTCAAAGAAACTCCAGCTTTTAATTTTCCTTGGGTCAATATTGGACGAGAGTATTCCTTGGCTCGGAAGTAATGGATCATTAATTCTCTAATCAGCAATTCTGTATTTAAGGCAGCTTGAACTTTCAGCTTTGCTCGGTTCAATATTAATAACGAATAGGTTCAACATTATCTTCCTAAGAACGTTCTTTGGGCAATATTAATTAAAAACCGTGCGTTCGAAAGTAATTGGCTGAGAAAAAAAAGATTGACCAGGGAAAAAAAATACTTCCTGATGTTAATAAATTCCAGGTACGAGGCGGAGAATGAGGTCGATGAGAACGACCTTGGCGTTTCTTTTTTAATTTCGCTAGCTTATCGCTCGCGAAACGAGACGTCAAAGTGACACTTCCGGCACGAGGAAGCCAGCCACCGTACAGGCTAAAGTTGCCGCGGATGTGATAAATTGAGATTGTAAAATAGGGTTATGCCCGACGAGCAGGAGAGACCTACAGATACGAACTATTGTTCTCACCACTTGACCCAATCAGACGTTCAATCAAGGTTGCGTAACACGCAAAATACTCGTCCGACAATCATCGTCTGTCGCGATCGAAAACAATACGGTTGACGGACAAGTAACTGCGTTTCAAACCGATCGAAATTCATTTCCATCCTTTTCTTAACGCGTTACCAACCGCTCTAGAATGACAAAATAACCTCTGCCACCTTTCGACGTGAGATTTCTTACCTTCACGACGTAGCACATCTAACTTTAATTACTGATACAATTCCAAAAGCCTCGTTTTAAAAGAACAGAATTACAGATGCGAATTTGTAATTCTGCAATTTTACGTTTGAAAATATTCTAGTCAATCACGCACGTCGCCCCAGAGGCGCCGCTCGAGCGTAAAGGGTTAATAGTAACGGCGGTAATAAAATCGAAATAACATTCTATCGACTCGAAAATTCTTTGAACTAAATCACAAGATCCAAAGTCGAACGATGCAATGAAACTGTCGATCGAGTAACGAGTAAGAATCGCACGCGAGGAGACAATGAAGTCGATTTCATTCACGAGCCCGTATCGATCGTTGGTCATAGTACGCAGGATCGTTCGCGGGTTCATTCAGTAACCAGGCAACGACCTCTGAAATCCTAGAACGTGGAGGAAGATGACGTCAAACGGGCAGTCCCAACGGGGACTCGATCGAGAAAATATCGAGCGACACGTTCCGCTTTCTTCGAATCCGATTGACGCGCGAAGCGCTCGATTCGAAGTAAGGAAACTCCGGCGAGAATCCTCGATAAAGAAAAGTAAAAGGAGGAAGAAGCGTTTGACGATCTTTATCGAAAGAAAAATCGAGCCTCCTTGTAACACAAACGCGTCGTAATTGCGATGATTAATTATTAATCGCCGCAATTATCCGACTCACATTCCTCGACTACGGCTTTCTACCTGTTGCCTTGTTCGCGATCCACCTGCGATCCGTTCACCGCCCACTCGCGGCCCGCTCGCGACTGTCTAGTTTCAGTCCCAATTTTGTTTATGCTCTTGAAAAAATGTCGAATTCTCGACGAAGGACCGCAAAGGGCTAAGGCTCGAGTAGTGTCTCGCACACTAAAACCCCACCTCCTGGGCATCAGGCTGGGACTGTTTGTTACGTTAGCTCTGGGCCTTTCACCTACGCCTGTATGGGCTTTACCCTTCTCTGCGGTGGTTGCAGTGGCGTGGAAGTGGTCTTCCCGGGACTAAAGGTTAGTCGGCACAGGCGCACACTCGGTTTCATACGATCGAAATGTAGTAACACCGTTCATTTTGCAACCGGCAATTGCATTGTGCGCGTAAAAGTACCAGCGATGGAATATTTTCGAGTAAACCTGCCATTTGGAAACAATAATAATTTATAAGCTTATCATTATCCCGAAAAGACCACTTCCACCTGAATACTTTACCTCGAATCGAATCTATCGAGAAACCTGTATCGCTGCTTCAATTAATTTCATTACAATGCACCATCATGCGTATCCATTACGCAATTTTTGAGAGAAAATTGCTACAGATTGATCGTTTCGACACGCTCGCGTATCTCGTACGTAAACCAAACACCTTATTTATCCTTTCGCGTTGAAAACAGAAAAAATCAATCAATCCTCGCAAGGAATTTTCGTTAAATGTCGGATACAAGAGGCGTCCGTGGGGTCTGTAATAAATAAAATGCCGATACCTTCGAGTTTCCCGAGATTTATTATCTTTGCAGGAGGCGTTAAAAAAATGTATAGTATTTTTCCGTTCCAAGGCTGTTTCCTCGTGAAGAATTTATATTTTTATCGCAACGAGCTTCGATTTATATGTAAATCGGCGTATGTAACATGATTTATACGTACTTTTAATGACCATCATTAAAAACGGTGCATTACGCGTCGCTTATCCCTGAATTTTCAGCACAACAGAAAGAAACGTAACGGAACGCGCGAGTCGTGTTATCGGTCTTTATATATAGAGATTTCGTGTGAAATTTTGAATGTAAGATAAGCCAAATCGCGCGTGGAATTTCCGATTCGACGTCACGAGGAAAACGTTCCTTCCTTCCGAGAAACATCGTGGAACGTTTCGTGAAATCACGGCACGTTCCTTTCAACTACGACGTGAATCTAATGGTGTTCGACCGGATTTCTAATAAGCTAATTGGGTTATAGATCGGCTATTATGTAACTGTTCTTAACGCTTTCATAATTATCCAGATCATTATTTCCTTAATTATTCGACTCCGTGTTATCAAACCTCGCCCATAAGTTTGGAATAAGAATATAGAAAGAAAATGTGTACTTTTTTTTTTTTTTTTCGTGATTAAATCATATTCGCGCGTACTCGTTGCCTTATTATACCGACGGCAACGTTATAATTATGAAAATGTACTCGTTTGCCGTTAAACCTTTCGCCACGCGTGACGCGTCAAGCGTCGCACCTGGATCGATCAATTAAATTTACCTTTTTTCAACGACCCTGCAAGCTTGCGGGAAAACGGAACAAGAACCAGATGAAATGTGACTGACGTGGAAGATTGATTTTCGAATTGATTGATTAATGTTTACGCAGACAGGACTCGTAAAGAATGCAGAACTTGGTGGAAGGGTAAGATATAAGAAAAAAAAAGGAACATGGATGCAGGTAATTATCGTTGCTGAAAATCGCGAGTTTACGCGCACACGCACGGCGGCTCGCGATGATTATCCAATTATCCACCGTTAACTAAGGCGGATCGGTTTAGCGATCGTTTCTATTCCGATAAGACAGATAAATCACATCGCAACCGCGCCGCTTAAGTATGAATCAACTTGGCTGGAAGCAAAGCTCCAGCGATATGTAAAGTACGCATTTACTTACGTACGGCGCTTCAACCTTGACTTAATCAAAAAATCGATGAAATAGTTACCTGGTTACGCGAATCGAACCGAGTTCCACGGTTTTCCCCGTTTTTCTGTGTATTTGCTGCTTTTTTTTCCTTTACATCGTTTACTTACACGCTTGTAACCGATCTATTTTCAAAACATCGTTTCACGACTCGTTGGTCGCGATTTCGATCGTACAATAACAAATTCAATGAAATATTTATTACAGCTTTGTAATTTTAATCGTTTTCTGAAAAATTATCATTTCAAATCAAGTTATGATTAATAATTCTCCAGAAAAATATCAATTTACTTGAAACCACTAAACTCATAAATCGAGGTGTTAACGATGCCTGTCGGATATAGTGCTTCAGAAGTTGCAACAATTAGGGGAAGAAGGAAAAGAACTGGAATGATAAATCATTCGTGCCTGATGAAACAATGTTTCCCAGTTCGAGCCTGGAACTTCCAATTCTATGTCTCATAACTTACGCACGTACGATTGCTGAGGATGTATGACACTTAACATACACTGTCCTCAGAAACGGTGACTACGATTTGAAATACGAGAAACGAGTGATTAACATGTTTGCTACCGTGGTGGTCGTCAGTGACCTGCGTCCCAAACGTCTCGACGAACAAGAACAATTTTAAGACAAGATACCGAACGGTTGAATGTGAAAATAATTTGCTATACGGAAGCAGCGCGATTGATTTTCAATCGATCATGATCATCGAGAAAAAAGATGTTACGTAAAACATGTCCCATCGAAATTATAACGGAATGGCAAAATGAATAAAAGAGAGAAGAAAAAAACTGATCCCAAAGCATCGATGAAATGAAAACAACATAGGTGTATCGATAAATCACTCGATCGAAAGAAGCTAATCGTCGTGTAGCGAACAATGAATCACGTGCAATAAATTAAAGAGCACTAATAATATTGTGCGTCCGTTTCATCTCGCCTTGAGATTACGCAACGCAAACACGATATTTAATAAATAAATCACCTTGGAACACCCGATCGGAGCATCCAGAACTATAATTTACCGTAACAAAACGATGCTCGCCGCGGTGCGCGTCGATCGTCGCCCAGGGCACCGCGAGAGAGGAGCCCCCAGCCAAGTGTAGGACGTTGTTACAAGCTCAATGAAACGACAAAGTGAAATAATTTCACGATCCGCTGGTTTTCTTGAGGCCGTTCGCTGAGAAATTACGCAAAGCCGTATTATTAAGACATTATTCAAGGATTTTTAATCGATTCGAGGGAAACAACGTCGCGAAAAAAGAAAAGAAAATAAAATGCCAGCCGAAAGAAATTCCAGGGGACACGCGGCACGCGTATCCTGGATGAAGCGAGTGAATTAGCCCGAACGAGGAGGACGCTAATTGGTTGAGAGACGATGCGATTGCCCGAGGGAATGTTTTTTCATTACTGTTTCATTTAGAGTAAATTAGTAAAGGGTTAAAATCCAAAAGAAATCCCAGGAAGGATAAACAAATTAAGCCGAGCAAGGGTTGTACTAATAGTGGAGGAGGGAGGAGAGGATAATTTGAAGTATTTAATGTAAATTAAAATTCCACTTCCTTAGCCCCTTGCCCTACATTATCGAATTACACACGTGACTTTTTTCCTTCAAATTTTGATTACTCAATTTTAAGTTGAATTGTAATTATAATTAATGTGAAGTATAAACAATATTTCGATTTTCTTAGCCCCTTGAGGTTGATTACCGCATATACAGGGTGAACCAATGTGTCAGGCTAATTGCCACCTCTAAGGGGACATGGGAAGAATGCAGGTGATTTTTGCTGGCAAGTAATTTGAGCCCTCTATTACTACATCCTCTATAATCTACCAACATTATCCTACATTTTTGACAAAAAATAACTATACATGGACAACAACATACACCTTGAAGAAGGGAACCATCATTCATTTTACTCGAACCAAAATTCACTGCGTCAAAATTGAAAGGGTTAAGACACGAACGATCGAATAAACAATAAACGGCAATAAAAAAAAAAGAATTGACTGATAAAGGGATAATACGGGGGATAGAGGAAGAGGTTGGAAGGAGGAACGGGGCCATACGTTGCTGTTGCGGCAAGCAACGGCGCGGCGCGGTGTGGCGGCACAAAAGATGCAGAGATGGTGGTGGCAGGATGGGGGACAACGAACAATTCAGGGTCCTCGTAACCGGTTCTATATAAAAGCACATGCTACATCAACGGGAGGAGACACTCTCATCGAGTAATCGGGCCGGTGATGACCAAACCGTGATAAGGTCATCGAATTTTCTAAAATCCCGTTGATAAAAAAACCAGGAATCACCACGTTTCATCGGATCTTCCACGTAAATCAAATTCTCGATCGTTCACACGCGTGTCACCGTCGTCTCAGATCAAACAAACTCGATAGATTTCGTTTTGAAATTATGGGAAGAAAAATGATACACGAAGAAGACACGTGTTGTGTGAAAGCTGCGTAAGAGTTCGGTTCGGATCAGTGCCAGGAGGAAAGTTGAGGAGGATACACACGTCGAAGTAGAGAAGTTGATTAAACCGTGGCCGAGGAAGTGATCTCGTGGTCGACGTTTTAATCATCGAACGACAAAGTTCCGAAGGAAAATACATTTCCCGAATCAAAAAACCGGATCGAGTGAAAGTTGACCGGTTCGCTGAATTCAGTTGTTTCGGGGATAGTGCACGGCGTTGTTTGATAGCCGCGTAACCTGGAACCTGCTGGCGTTCCTCATTCGATCCTGCCGGACCATCCAACCAGGAAGCGAGATCGAAGGCGATACACGCGTGCTGAAGAAGGCCACATCAAGTGAGAAACCGCTTTTCAGGTGAGTGAACGAAACGCGGCCGATTCCAATCGCGACATCGTTAATTCTACCATTTATTTCACGGGGTCTCGATTATCGAAGATAATCTATGCGAATTGTTCAAATTTCAATTTCATCGGATCGTTCACCACCGAATTCGTTGTTGAAACGCTTTTAAAACCGTGGGACTTCGTTTGTAATTCCCATCGGTGGAATATTTTCATTAGCTTCGTAACGATTATGCAAATCCGCCGATATCGAGCTTGCATTCTGCTCGCAATCGAATTTCATCGATGAACTTTTATCGCCTCCATATCGACACGGTCGTTGAACCCCCCCCCCCCCCATCTTCGATGGACTAGTTTAACCATTTCTCGGTCAAAGTTCATCGAACCATTCGAAAACTGGTATATGAAGTTAATTTCGATCGCTGAGTCTATGAATCGTTTTTAAGTCAAGTGACAAAAATATCGAGATGAACTTTTATAAGGAAGTTTTATATAGTTTGATAAAAATTAGGGAAGACCTGAAGATGCCTTTGATTATTATTTTATAACACCGCCGAAATAATAAAATAAAATGAATTGAAAGTAAGAAATCTTAATCAAGAACAGAGGCTATTTCGCCATTTAATATAAAATTTGATATTGGCAAAGAAGAAACTAAATGCAAACCTTTCGAACGCATTCGACCGAAAAGAAGGGTTAACGAACGAAGTCCAACGAGCTCACCTGTGCGAGATTACTTAACTTCACAATGACCCGTGTAACACTTTTCAACGGGGAAAGTTTCAACAAGGTTGCGCATTCCTCTTAACAATGCATTCACCTGCGATTTTGATGTAACACCTGTAGATTCTACGGAACAGCCCGTACCTTTCGAACGTGAAGTTCGTCGCGGGCGAGTCGGAAACGGAAGGAAAAGGATTCGTTTACAGAAATAATACGTACCTTAAATTTTTAATCCTAGAAATTGTTATGTTAAGAACAGTGATCGATATTTCAACCAACTTTTTCTATTATTTTTTATTTCGTTTGTAAAGCGGGAAGTAATTAATGGCGCAAGAAAAGAAAAGGGACAGATCTGAAAGTGAAAGCTAATAAAACGCGCGGAACGGTACAAAGAAAAGAAAATAAAGTAATTTCAATCGGTGCCTATGTCGCGAGGAAAAAAATGAAAAGGAATGCATTGAATTCCCTCGGCTGTTATTTGTGTTTCTTTTTTCTTTCTTTTTTAAATTGACAAACTCCTGGAAATCGCGTTGCCGACACGTTTTTCTCTCTAGAGATCGCCATTAATCTTGCTCGCTAATTAAAGTGACATCTGAAAGTTATTTCCCGTTGGCACGTCGTGCTTATTGTTGTGCAGCGGTAATAATTAAGTTACCGCATTAGCGGCTTGGCATAGTAATAAATTACCGGCGGTCATTTTTAGACAGACTGACGCGGCCGTCTCAATCAGGCGGCCAACAGTCAAATGATAAATAAACAAGGGCCTTAAACAAATCTTTTTCATACAAAAATTTTCATTTATTTCAGAATCAAAAAATTCTATTTTATATAAGATTGAATTAGATTTATTTTTAATATTAATAAAAAAAACAAGAGCCCTTAGGCACGATCACGATCGTGAATGAAATAAGATCACAATTTCGATCACTGTAATAAATCACCGTTGGTAATTTAGCACGTCATCTCTGCTCATTACACGTAATTAATGGAAGTTGTTTCATTCAATTTCACGCTCAATTATCAACC
The DNA here is from genome assembly GCA_022405125.1 of Anthidium xuezhongi. Classification (NCBI taxonomy): domain Eukaryota; kingdom Metazoa; phylum Arthropoda; class Insecta; order Hymenoptera; family Megachilidae; genus Anthidium; species Anthidium xuezhongi. The sequence goes on along the minus strand of CM039642.1, from coordinate 8,340,799 downwards.
CTTTGAGCGATACAAAGTTTTAACTTTCGTTCCAAAGTAATATCGCTCTAATTTATCATCGACTACGGTATTTTAATAATTCGTCGTAATTAATTTACCCATCCAAAGTCCATAATTAAATTCAGAAGGTTAACGATCAATATACGAAAGTAAAATTTCAGAAGCTAAGTCCTGACGTAATTAAAGCGATCGATTAACCGCTGGGGAGGGTTAATTTGTCTGCAATCCTCGAACGAATCGCGACGAAATGAAACATTGAAAGACTTCGGTTCGCAGATGGGGACTATACTGCAGCAGTCGGTGTTAAAAGGCCGGCAGACCAATAGCATCAAGGAGAAGGATTTGCTTCATACATTATTCAAGCGGACGGCTGAGGATAATTCCAGTCAACTAGCGATCTACTACGAAGGTACTGTCATTGATGCTATTTTTTCGTTCTTTCTCGAAATACCAAAGACTTCTGAGGCGACAAAAAAAAGAATCAACACCGTCGCCTTCCCTCCTCGATTACTTCCTTTTATCTCATCGACATTCCTCTTTGTTCCCGTTACAGACAACGATGGAAAGGTGTGCACGATCACCTACGAGGAACTGAACCTGTTGACCAACCGATTGGCCCGGGTTTTTCAGAATCACGAGAAACCGCAGGATTCCTCGCAAAAATTCGTCGGAGTATGCATGAAACCGACCGAGCGTCTGCCAATTCTGTTGCTGGCGATAATAAAAGCGGGAATGGCGTATCTGCCCCTGGACGTGGACTTCCCGATGTCCAGGATGAAACACGTTCTGCAAGAGGCGAAGCCTTTCGTGGTAGTCGTCGAGGAAGAAGGTACGAATCGAGCTGGTTTCGCGCACTGGATTCTCCTTTTTTCCTTTCACTCTGTGCCTCATTCTTTTTATCCTTTCATCCTTCTTCGACGTATTTTTGTTCCACTTTCAATGCTCAGTATGCTCGGTGTCCATTTGTTTTTTTTGCTTTTCGTCTTAGATTTTTTCGTTTCACCTCTACCTTTTCAAGTATTTTTCGGTTTATTAATACACCATTCTACGTTTCCAGTTGCTTGGTCTGCGTTGTTTTGTCCTTTCGATAATCTCACTTTCCCTTCACTTTCTTATCTTCTCATCCTTTAAAATTCCATTTATCTCGTTTTTTCCTACGTTCGAACGAACAATCCCAACGAACCGGTTTGAAATCTCATTTTATATCAGAAGATGAATTCTCTGACCATGAGAGCGATTGAAAAATTTTGAAACGGACGCTGGTTGTTTGAGAAAATTTTATTGCAATAATTACTCGTTAGCACCTTGATTACCATATCACCCTTAAATGAGTGACAAATTTTCATTAGAATTAGGAATTCTTTAATTTATTTTTTTTAAATATTCCCATTAGATATCAGAAATATTAGAATATAAAATTTGTCGAAAATAAAATTACTTCAATTTGGTAATGAAGGTGTTAATTACGAACCGAGTTTCTTATTATTTCAAAAAACTGAGATCGCTGAATGCGTAGGAAGAAGCGATTCTGGTCACACAAAATTTTCCTTCTTCTCGTATTTTACCGGAGTCAACAATGAGTCAGATTTAGTCCGGTATTACAGGGGGGGGATTTCGGAATTCCACGTAAGGATCAGACAGAAAAATCCTTCTCGGTTCTTCTCCTTTCCTTATGCATCCGTCCGTGAACCTTGCGAACCCCCGGTCAACGACTACTTTTTTCATGGTAACGATCAATGGTCTACGCCCGAAAATTTATTTTTGGATTCTAAGTTTCAAAAAAATCACCAACAATTAATACTTTCTGATGACTGTAACCTTCTCGTTTCTGCTAATTTTGCAATGTCCAACCAAGGCCTGGAAATTGTTCATTGCCGAGCAATGAATTATTAAAATGCCTCGAAGTTTCGAAACCAACAATGAGGAATGATTAAACGTTCGATTGAAATCGTTATCCGTTTCCATGGTCTGTCGTCGAGGAACGAATAACGAGATCAAACGGTAGAATGATTTTTCCTTGACAAACGGAAGCACCTTTCTAATCTACGCGGTTCATCGGGCGATTTAAGGTCGGCATCGACAGAAACCGATCGCCGATCGACGATTTCCCGGTGTCATTAGTCGAGGGCCGTACTGAAATTCTCCGATCAATTAGGGGCAAATGAATCAGCCAGACACAGGAAGCAAAGATCGCGAACGTTTGGCCTCAGAATCCATTGCGTTTCGATTCTTACAGCGGACCTGTCCATCTATGAGGGCACGGACACGATCACCTACGAGCAACTACTGCAACGATCGCGACACGAGACCGAGGAGGATCTGGAGATCGAGGAAGACCCTGAGCGAGTCGCGATCGTACTTTACACTTCCGGAAGTACCGGCACCCCGAAGGGTAAGATTGTTTTTCTGATTTCGTTTGAAACGATACTTGAAACACTGAAACACCCTGTATTATGGCAAGGGACCCAACCCTAATCACAGAAAAGCTTTGACAAACTTTGCTGCAAATAATTAATCTACTACTTGATCCAATGAAATTATTATTTTGTTTTATAGGTGTGCTTCTGCCACACGCGACAGTGCTGAATCGCCTACGATGGCAATGGAGAGAGCTAGCTTACGAGTCGGATGAACAACGATGCGTCTTCAAGACGTCACTGACGTTCGTCGACAGTGTTTCAGAAATTTGGGGTCCCCTGTTGCAGGGTCGCACCTTGGTGGTTGTTTCGAAACACGTGACCAAGGACCCGGAGAAGTTTGTCAATGTGTTGGACAAACACAAGGTAAGAACCATTTATTTATTCTATTTTTGATAACTTTAAAATTGAAATGAAAATATCTTGCAAAGTTTTTGACTAAGATTTCTAATTTCGAGGATAAAAACGACTTCATTTTATAATTCCAGATTCAACGATTGGTACTGGTGCCATCTTTATTACACTCGATGCTGATGTACCTGAGTCTACGTGTAAGTATCGATCGTCAATCAAAAATAAATCTCTTTTAATTGAAGTTTCTTCAACTTGAAGCTTCTTCAGTTCTTCAAAAATGAAGCTTTAATGAACATTCCAACAAAGGGAAAAGCTGTTCGGGATCATCCCAACCACCACCCCCTTAAATTAGACCCACCTGTTGCCGAACGCCCTGTATATAAACTCACCCCCAGCGATGGGTTAAAATAGTGCATCCAGTAATTTCTGAACCGTCCCGAAACACAATCATTCCTGACATTTTTAATTACATTACACAAAACAATTCGTGTACAACCTTAACCGTAATTAAAATTCTGTTCTATCGCGATTAGAAAAAGGACAACGTGCTCCGTTCGCTAAGATTTTGGATCTGTTCCGGTGAAACGTTGCCGATCTCACTGGCGGATGAGTTTTTCGTCACATTCGCCCACGACAGTAACAAGGTTCTCGCGAATTTTTATGGAAGCACGGAGATCATGGGGGACGTCACCTACCACCTCATCAACGACCGAAGTCAACTGCAGTCGGTGGAAAAAGTGCCAATTGGTAAACCTTTTATTAAGTCTGATAACTTTCAATGTTAACGAAGTTCATTAATGATTGTTAATAAGAATACGCGTGGGTGTTGCAGGAAGGCCGCTGGACAATTGCGCTATCTACATCGTGAACAAAGAAATGCGACTGGTCCCTCAAGGGGAAGTGGGTGAATTGATAGTGGCTGGAAGGAACCTCGCAGCTGGATACATTCGGGACAACAATTCGCACAAGTTCCAAGATAATCCTCACGCTATCGATCCAGGTACGAACGTTATTTTTCATCGTTAACTTCGCTATTCTTAGAACCGATTGCGAATACAGTCTCGACGATTTTAATCTTCGCGTGGGCGGCAGATATCTATTCGATCTCTTTGCAATATTTTCACAAAAAATTATTTGATTTTGACTCACATTATACCATTCAATACCAAAAGTTTCAACCCTCTACCTCAATCAAGAGGGTAGAGTAGAAGGTAAATCCTGATTATCGAATATTGCCCTATGCAAAAATTCTGAAAAAATTCTATAATATTCTAGGCACGGTACTGTATGTTAAAGAATTTTTTTAGATTTTTTCAAAAAGAATAACCAAGATTGATTTCCAACCAACTTCGAACAGAATACTCGAGGGTATACTGCACCGGTGACTACGCCAGGATATCAAAAGGGATGGTAGTGTACGAGGGGCGGATAGACTCGCAGATCAAAGTCCGTGGACACCGCGTCGACCTGATGGAAGTTGAGAAAGCGGTGTCCAAAGTTCCGGAGATCGACAACGTGGTCGTGCTATGTTACAAGCCCGGGGAACTGTCGCAAACGTTGATTGCCTTCGTAACCGTCGCGAGCGATTCCACCACCTGCGCCCAGAAGATCGAGGACGTTCTCCAAACTACCCTGCCGCCGTACATGCTGCCCAGATTTATCGTGATGGACAACATACCCCTTCTAACGAACGGGAAGACCGATCGTCAGGCTTTGCTCAAGTACTACGAGTCTATGAACCTCAATAACGGTACCGTATCGAGAATTAAACAGAAAGGTTTTCGTTTTCTGAAGAAATATGACCCTGAATCTAAAATACTGTTTACAGAAAACGATCAGTTCATGAACTGCGATTACACCGGCGTGGCCGACGAGGACCTGGCGAAAGCGAAAGTCCTGTTCCCGACGGTGGCGTCGGTGATCGGAGGAGCGGGTCGCTCAAGCATCACGCTCGATGCAAATTTCTACGAGCTGGGCGGCAACTCGCTGAACTCCATTTACACGGTGACGAAGCTGAGGGATCAAGGATACGAGATCGGTATCACGGAATTCATCACCGCGAAGAACCTGGCCGAGATACTCAGCCGAATGAGGATCAGCACCGACGACGTTCCTCTCGAGACGCATCTCAACGAGGAGGAGTACATCTTCGAAATGCTGAACGAGTCTCACAAGAAGGACGCGATAGAGTATGTACAATGTCCCGAACTAAATATTTTCTATTGCAAATTTGTCAGTGAAGAAGAACGATTCTATTTCGTAGGATCATCACGGAAAGCTTTTACAACAAAGCGGATTTGGAACAATGGCTGATGCCGGGTATAGCGAAGGACGACTACCGAATAATGATGGAGATCCTCTGGGAGCCCCTCGTCGAGAAGAATCTGAGCTTCGCCGTGAAATCCTCCTCGGATGGGAGGACGATCGGCGTGGGTTTGAACTTCGACCTGTGGGACGAGCCTGAACTGACACTCGATTCGAAACTGATGATCGTTTTCGAGTTTCTTGAATATTTGGAGGCGCCGATCAGAGAACGAAAATTGCCCAAAGGAAAGGGCCAGATTATACACAATTTCATGATGACGACCAGCAGCGATTTGAACCCTGCCGAGAACGTGATCATGATGAAGATGATGGAGGAATATTGCCTGAAATTGGCCAAGAGGAAAGAGTACGCCGGAATATTCACCACGAACACCAGCCCCCTCACGCAGGTACAATTACGTTTGTTATGTAATATTTTTTTATGAATTTTGAGTCGTATTTAATTTAAATGGAAAGTTATCTGTTCAAGTACTCTAACTTTTGAATTAGGATTTGAAATCCGCGCCACAATGGCGCGAGTCGTGATTTTAATGACCGCTAGCGACACTAGCGGCAAATTTACGAATTTATATATATTCTTGAACTTTCTTATGAATTATATATATAATACTATTACTTTTAGAAAATACTCGATTATTATATTAATAACTTTGCTTATTTAGCAAATAATTCCTTAACTTATACACATGCACGGTACTTTTAACTTAACCTATTAATATGGCGAGCGTTATGTTGCATATGTCATACTCGAATGTATTGTAAAAGTTTAAATAAGAATAATTACGTTGTAGATATTTGATTCATCGAAAGAATCTAGGTTGAATTTTGCCAACAAAAATAACTTGTAAGGCTATTACGCTTTTGTTTTGTTTTTTCACCTCAGTGGGCATTATGAGTCACCATTAGCGCAGCTGGCTTTCAATGTGTTGATAAATAAAGACATAATATGCTCGAGAGGCTCGAGAATGCAAAAACATAACACTGACCGAGATAAGCGAACACCGTTTTTACTTTCGTTCTGTTTATGTTACAGCAACTCGGAATAGACGTGTTTGGATATGAAACAATGCTTACTTACCAAGTGAACAAGTACGTTGCCCCGGATGGTACGAAGCCCTTTGGAAAAGCACCGGACAATCAACTGGCAATTTGCTCGTTAAAAATGATCGCATAATGCCGCCTAAAACAAAGCGGAAATACGTTAGCGATTCACGTATTGAGAGGGCGTTGTTTGTCGCTGCTCGCAGCGACACTAAATTCAATGCCCGTGTATGAAAAATACCATAGGAAGTCGGGTATTAATTTATTGTAATCATAAAATTATTTTATTCAATGCTTGCACGAAATAATCGTCCTGTAATTGTTTCGCGTTTCAACACGATGCTAATTCTCGTTAACCTTTTTTTCATACACCATTTTGTCGTGTTAACACATCAACGAAAGAATGTATGTAAGGTAGCTATGTAAATCGTGAAAAATTGTAAATACTTTTGTACATAGAAACAGTATGTGATAAATGACGATGTTTTTCTCCGTCTTAGTACAAAATTGTCGAATATGTCGAATTCTTCTATGCAAAATTATCGATAGAACGAAAATTGAAATGCTCTACGAAAATCGTTTCTACACATAACGCCATTGCGTTGCTAGCCGATTGTAACATGAATGTATTATAATAAAAACATCGCATTAAGTAATATAAATGAAGCAAATTTACATATGTACGTACCTGTCAGCATTCCGCTTTCGATTGAAACACTTCCAGCGATGATTCTCGAATATTCACCTTCCATTTCAAGATAAAATGGCACAGACAAAAATTCACGTTCTTCCCGTCCAAGAATTTGAAGGAAACTGGTTCAAATTTGAACTTTCCTTTCCAACCGCACCGTAGTTCCCCCACTCGCCGCCAGAGGCAGCACCTAATTGTGTTCCACTTGACATAACCTGTAGAAATGTCAAATTTAAATAACTCATTCTGATATGTTTATGTATAATATAGTTTAATAAATCAAAATACGATAATGATTTATTGTATACAATCATTAAATAAAAATCACTTATTAATGAAGTGTCTGAACATTTCAACATAACTTGACAAGTTCATAAAATATATTTTTGAAATGGCACCTCTTACTGATTTACTCTCTTGTAGTATTATTGAAAAAGATTCAAACGGTGACATATTATGGACATGGTCTTATCCGCGAGTTGCAGATTCGCAGAAAGCTGTTGTTGCAAGAAAATGCAATTTGGATCTAGAACATAATTCTTCTCAAGTATTTGTGTTCTCCAGACACAAGCACAATTGGTTTTACATACACTGTAGCGAAGTGTTTGATTCAGATAAGCTACCAAAAGTAAGTTACATATTTCTTCAAATGTACAACAGATAATTGAGTTTTAATAAACTTTATTGCAACAGGTGAAGCAATTTGCATTGGTCTTATTTGCTAAAGATTTCAATCCACGAAAATATGAGGTGCTCTCTAGGGTACTTAGCAAAATGTATTGTAAGACTGGAAAACCAACAGAAATTTTACAATTATACCTATCTGTATTTACAAAAGGATCTTGTTCCACTCAAGAAAATGGGACATTTGTTTCTGATGATTTCAACAGCCACCGCTTTACAATGAACACTAATATCAGAGAAATGATTAAAACTTTTGAACTTGAAACAATTTTAATATACACAGCTCTTCTTTTAAAGAAGAGGATAATAGTGTATCATCACAGCTTGGAACAACTTCTGAAATGGATTGGAATATTTCCAGAATTAATGAAACACCGTAAAGTCACTGATAATTTGTTCCCTTGGGTGGATCTGATTGATGATGAACTTTCAGAATTAAAGGTATTTTAAATTATCATATGCTATAATGTCAAATTGCTATAAATTTTAATCTATCCCTAAATATTTTACAGGGCTTTTCGCATTATATTGCAGGCTGCAGAAATGTATTTATTTCATCAAGAACAGAGCTATTTGATTTACTTGTAAACATTCCAGCCAGAGAAATTACAGTTGCTTCCCATGCAAAAGGTAAAAGAGAATGATAACAATTTCATTTCTATATACTTATAAATATTATCCTTTTCTCTAGAAAGTTTAACAATGACCAAAACCCACAAAGAAATAGCCTTATTCATGGTTCAACTGAGTGAAAATCAATCATACACAGAAGCTCAAATAATATCTGAAATTAATGACAAAACGCAAGACTTGTTGAACCAGCTGAAATCTTTAGCTTTAGTTCAAGGACCTGACGGAAGAAAAATGGTTTCTGCGCAAACATTGAAGGAGAAGAATTTACCGCCAGCTGTTGAAAATTTTTTGATCAATTTAGCTGTAGCCGAAAACCTGTTTTTACTATAATTTATACACATTTATATATTTTTGTAAATATACTCTTCCAATTGTAATATAAATGAATAAACGTATACATTTAATTGAGAAACTCTAAATTTCATATTATTTAAAAAAAAAAAATTAAAAAATAAATATTCAATTCAAAAACCGTTACGTTGAAAATAGACCTTAATGACATCTAGTGCCAAGCCCACTTGCTATTCCCGTTCGCGCACAATTGCAACAAACGAAATAATTGTTATAAGGGTTTACCATTCGCGCAACAAAAGTAAAAACCAAATTGCATTTTTTTGTGATAATTCGTCCGTCTGTATTCATTTTTCTCGGAAAACTGTCCAAATCAAATCGACTGATTTGATTCACATATTACGGGAAGCCATTTTTCCGTAGTGGCCGCCTTTCATCCGGTACACGCGGTCGAGGTCCGTCGTGACAAACGTCGTGTAGCTGAAATATACTTGAATCCTAAATTTTCTACGTAGATTAACCGGATTTTGTACGAGCGTGTATGGTGTGAAATTAACTGTATTCGTGCGAGAAAATGGCGCGATATGGGCAAAGACCTGAGAACGCTCTAAAAAGAGCGAACGGTACGTATAACTATTCCGTAACAAGATATGACATGGCCGATGGCTATTTAATCTAGACTGCAAAAAATTCTCTCGCCCTATGCCCAGGTCACTTCGATGATTCACGTCGTTTGGCTTGACCGCGTGTTTCTGTGTCAACGATTGATCGTGAACGACATTCCTACTTGTTGTATTACGCTCGAGTCGCCTATAGTCACGCCTGTCGAAACGTTGAAAATAATAATTTCACCCAACCATATGCATTCACAATAATACGATCGTATAGTTGATGCTGAAGAAGAGATCGTTTTTTAAATAATTGTTTCTTTTAATTGAAACGTAACATTCGTTCTTTCTACGAGCGATTTATTTTGCATAGTCAAAAAGATGCTTTGTATAACATACAGTTTCACATAAAGTATATGGTACATTTTTTCTGCACAAATGCAAATCTTGTCCCAATTTTTCTATGAAACTCTAGTACAGTATTTTGTTAATGTTATTAACATTGAATTGACTTTGACAGTAGAGGTATTTATTTATTGCATTATATAAAACATTACTGCTATTTTGTGACTCAACTTTGACATTATGATTTAATGACTATATCAGATAAGATTATTATAGATCAAAATGATTGTTTGATTTTCCTTGTAAAACATGTTTGTTTCTTTTCAACAGAATTCATCGAAGTAGGAAAACCGGCTCGAGCATTAGATACCTTGCAAGAAGTCTTCCGCAATAAAAAATGGACGTACAACTGGTCAGAGTCGGTATTGGAGCCGATAATGTTCAAATACCTGGATCTCTGTGTGGAACTGAAAAAGTCTCACATAGCGAAGGAAGGCCTATTCCAATATCGAAACATGTTCCAATCTGTGAACGTTGGCAGTTTAGAAAATGTTATACGTGGTTATCTGCGTATGGCAGAGGAGAAAACGAATCAGGCACGAAAGCAGAGCCAGCAAGCCGTTATAGATATAGATGATTTGGATAACTTAGCCACGCCGGAAAGTATATTGTTGTCAGCGGTCAGTGGCGAAGACGCACAAGACAGAAGCGACCGTACCATTCTGACGCCCTGGGTGAAATTCTTATGGGAATCGTACTGTCAATGCCTGGAGTTGCTGAGAACCAACGCCCACGTAGAAACGTTGTACCATGATATCGCGCGCATGGCCTTCCAGTTTTGTCTCGAGTACAATCGTAAGACTGAATTTCGTAAGCTATGCGAGAAATTGCGGAAACACTTAGAGGAAATTTGTAAATTGCCCGCCCTCGTTTCGAACGTTTCCATGAACAGAGCCGAAACGCAACAACTGAATTTGGAAACGCGTCTGAACCAGCTCGATTCCGCGATACAAATGGAGCTGTGGCAAGAGGCATTCAAATCGTCCGAGGACGTGCACGGTATGATGAATTTGTCGAAAAAGCTACCAGTGCCAAAGACCATGGCGAATTATTACCAGAAATTGGCCATGGTTTTCTGGAAGGCCGGCAACTATCTGTTCCACGCTGCCGCGTTGTTCAAATTGCTGCAGCTCTCCCGTGAGATGAAAAAGAACATGTCGCTGGAGGAGCAGCAAAGGATGGCCAATCGCGTCCTGTTGGCCACGCTATCGATTCCACTGCCATCGGCCCATCCCGAGTTCGATCGTTTCATCGAGACGGACAAGAGCCCGCTGGAGAAAGCTCAAAAGCTCGCGACGCTTCTAGGACTCACCCAGCCGCCAACCAGAGTTTCTCTGCTCAAGGACATCGTCCGATTGAACATCGTTAACTTAGCATCTCCTCAGTTGCAAGAATTGTACTCCTGGCTGGAGGTTGAATTCCATCCCCTGGAGCTTTGCAACCGAGTAGACTCCGTTATTCAGACGCTACAGGCGGACGAGAACAGTCCTTTGGCTCAATACGTTCCTGCCTTGCAAGATGTAACCCTGGTACGCCTGGTTCATCAAATATCCCAGGTGTATCAGACCATACAGTTCGCTAGATTGTTGGAGCTCGCCAAGTTCACGACGGACTTCCACCTGGAACGTCTGCTGGTGGACTGCGTCCGGTACAACGACATGCAAATAAGGATCAATCATGGGAAGAAGTGCGTGCACTTCGGAGTCGACCTCTCAGAGGCTCAAAGAGAGGACCATCCCGACGGTCCCGTATTACAGGCCATGCCTTCTGAACAGATCCGTTGCCAGCTGGTGAACATGGCCACTGTGCTGCACCGCGCGATCAATATCATTAATCCTAACAAGAAGAAAATGGAACGGGAGAAGTTGCGCACCGCCATGGTAAGCCATTACCACGAGACCAAGATGAAGGAGCATCAAAGGATCCTGGGAAGGCACAAGATCATAGAGGAGAGGAAGGAGTACATCGAGCACATAAACACGGTTCGCGAGGAGGAGGAGATGAGAAGGCAGGAGGAGCTACAGAGGCAGCAGATGCTGGCCGAGCAGAAGAGGCTGGAGCAGGAGAGGGAGGAGCGCGAAAGGAAACGGCAGCAGAGCGAGATCCAACAGATCAAGGATCGTCATTTGAAGGAGAAGATGCAGCAGATTTCTCAAACTAGTCACGGTCAGAAGGTGTTGAAGAAACTGGACGAGGACGAGATCAAGAAGCTGGACGCCGAGCAGATCGCGGCCAGAGAAGCCGAGGAATTGCAGAAGGAGCGCAGAGAGATGCAGCAGAAGCTAAAGTCTCAGGAGAAGAAGATCGACTACCTGGAGCGCGCGAAGCGTTTGGAGGAGATACCCTTGCTGGAGAAGGCCGTCGAGGAGAAGATGGAACTGGCGAAGCAGCGTTGGGAGCAGCAGGAGGCTGAAAGGATCGCTGCGGCCATCGAGGAGAGACAGCAGGCTGTCGCGACTCGCGAGCGCATGGCGAGGATGAAGGAGGACCACGACATATTCCTGGCGAAGATCCTGGCCGAGCGCAAGAGCATCTACCTGGAGAAGCTGAAGGAGTTCGAGAAGATCCTGAACGAGGAGCGGGCCAGCAGATTGCTGAAGCGCAAGATGGAGCGTAAGGCGGAGCGCAAGGCAAAATGGGAGAAGGAGCGCACCGAGGCCATCGAGAGAAGGCGCCAGGAGGAGCTGCGCATCAAGCAGGAGGAAGAGAAACGACGTCTCGAGGAGGAGAGAGCCAAGAGGGAAGAGGAGGAGAGAATAAGGCGCGAGGAAGAACAGGCGAAGGAAGCTGAACGCTTGGCCAAGATCGAAAGGCAGGCGGAGATCACCAGAGCGAGGGAAGCCGAGATCGAGCGGAAGCTGGAGGAAGAGAGGCAGAGGGAGAAAGAAATGTCAGATACCTGGAGGCGTGGCCGTGTCCAAGACAAACCAAGTACTTATAAATTAGCTTGTACACCATTTTATTATCCTATTACATTAATATATATTAATCTCTTATTTTAATTTGTTTACAGTGGAAATGTCTTGGCGTCGTCCGATGGACACGAAAGACGACGGTGCCAAAGACGATTCCTCGCGCTGGAAGAGACGCGACACGGCGGACAAATGGCGGAAGGACGACGACAAACCGAAAAAGGATACTTCTGACAAGTGGAGGAAAGACGACTACGACAAGGATGATATCAGAGACAGGGACAGAATAGACAAAGATCGTGGAATGGACGGACGTTCGGTAAATGTACATACGACAAAATGATAACTAATTAAAAATCTTAAATATCAGGTATTGTATTTTAAAAATGAACTTCTTTTTATTGCAGATGCGCGACGTTCTGCGCGACTCCGATGGCTCCCGCGGTAACCGAGGCAGGATGCCCGATCGTCGAACTCATCGCCGCGAGGACACGATGCGCAACAGCAGCAGCGGTCAAAACTGGCGTGACAAATCCGATACGATACAAAATTCTCCTCGAGATCTACCAAAACGCGATGACAAGTAAACGGATCCATCAATTCTAATCAGTTCTATTTCTTAACAGCGCAACTGTTCTTCAAATCCTAATACGCTTACTAATACGCTTCTTACCACTCGTCGTCGTACATTTTTTAAATATTTAACACGTTCACGTTCGAATTGCGGGATTTTTTTATAATATTGAATTGTTTTTACTACTGAATTTTCTAATATTCAAGTGTGATCCACAGGCGATGCACGCCGTGAACGTGTTAATAAAATAATATTCCATAAATCTACGTCTATAATTCAGTCGTCACTGGATTAATAACGTTATTAAAAATATATTTGATATTGTAGACGAGACGATCCGAAAGAGGACAGACTCCCACCTAAACACGACGAAAGAAGACGACCCCCGGAAGACGATGGTTGGTCACAGGTGAGCCGGCGTTAACATAGGACTGGAAAGTTACCCGTAGAGGCGACGTTTATTATCCTTTGAGAACTGTGCATAATATGCAGTTAGACTTTTGCCTGAAAAAACTATCGAATGGGCCCAACTCTACTGTTTTGTGCACCGTTTCATTTTTCTCTGATGTACTCGAATAATAAAGAAACAAGGATTACAGCACAAAGCCGACGGGGTCGTCGTAGCCAATTCACACGCATTGCATAAAACCGACAAAAGAAAATAAAAAGACAGAAATGTAATATTAACAATGAACGACAAACACACATTCAGTTCTCGTGATTTTTTTTCTAAAGCATTCAACGATTTTTCCAAATTCGTTGCGCTGCGTTATATATGTTGAACTTGTAAATAAAACGAAAGTAAGCATAAAACCGCTCTTTGACAGTATGTATATGTACGAGTTAGTGTATCAAATCGCATGTGAAATATGAATCAATGTACAGAGCAGAAGGGATGGCGAAAAGACATTGAATTGGCTAGGGTAATCTAATGGCAGAGGTTGAAAGTCTCAAAACGTAAATAAAGGTCTCTTGTATCCTAATTCGTATATCAATGTAACATTATTTTTTCCTTTTTTTGATTTTACGAACCGAGATACGCCACGCGATGTACCTTTTCCTCAGAACAAAAAAGGAAATCATTTCATGAAAAAAAAAAAAAAAAATCGACATTCTTCCACGTACACGCATGCACACTCAAGGCAACGATTTTTTAGCTTGTAATATCAGTTTTGAGACGAACGTAAACAATCGACCTCATTCTTACGATATAAAAAATGAAGATCTACGCATCTTATCCGTATTGTCTTTTTAATTGTTTTATTACATTTATGATATAGTTCATAATTCAACTGCTACAATAATAAATAAATCACTACAGAGTATCAAACTCCGTCTCTATTTACATATCCTACCGAAACTCTCGTGCGAAGAAACGCGAGGACACCACCGGTCCTTCGCGAATTCACGAAACTAGGCTAAACATGCGCTAACATTCTAATCCTTAATCGCACGCGACCGTACGAAAGCGTTAAGTGTTAATTCAAGAACGGAAATACGTTCTCGCGTACCTGTAACGTTAATTAAGTGATACGATAATGAGACGCGATGTTTTGCACAAGGAACGCACGATGCTGCCTCGCTTTTATGGATTATTGAATTTGTGCATAAAAACCTGCGAAAAACTCCCGGAAACAAATGCCGACAACAACGTAGGAACATCACGGAACACAGCGTCGAGCGACAGAAGCGTTTTCGATCGACTCCTCCCGCTTGTTTGCATCGACGTCTCCGAGCGGTGTTTTTTCATTTCTGTAATGGATCCGTTCTTTCCTTTGAACGTTCGCCCGTCTGAACAGCGACGGGATTTTCAGTACAACATTATTGCAGCGGCTGTCTTCTCCTCCAGCGCCGGGATTGTCTCTAGACGTTCGATCTTGTCCCGTCCCGAGCCCCAGCCGACCAATGCTATGCTGATTAAATGCACCACGCCAGCGCACACCACCAGCCTGCAAGAACGAACACCAAGGGCGTCAGTTTCTTAGATCCTTAACCCTTTAACCCTTACATACTTCACAATTTTACATTTACAGTCGTATCTGAGGAATTTGATTGTTAAGGGGGGCTCATACTTTGAAAATTTACTTACTAAGAATTTTAGAAAACACTGGTTTACACGAAATGAAGAATTCACTAGGTTAATCTCCAAATCGAATTAAAATAAACGGCAGAGTACACAAGCTCGCGTAAAAAGCAGCGAGGATCATTTCTCGCGCGAGTTGCTCCCGAGTGGACACGGCGTACTTGAACGCTTTGTGCCCGGAGGCTTTTAGTTCGACAAAGACGAAAATTAGTCGCTCGCTAAAAGGGTTTAAAACGGTTGCTGCTTCGTAATCGTCAAAATCTAACCTCGCGTCTTCTACGGTCGCAGTCGATTAACAAAATTGAAAACGAAACAATGGTCGTCGCGGAGTGATTGGTATAAAACTTGCACGACTCGAGTCTGCACGAAGCATCGGAAAACGGTATTGGAATGGCAGATTTTTCAGAACTCGCCAATAACCACGAAACGCCGAATCATCGATGGAGGACCGCTCTCAATGGACCGTCGAACAATCGAGCCCGGGAAAAAGCGTCGACGGCGGAGTCCCCCCTCCCTCTTCCTCTTACCAAAAAGAATAACCCAGCTCGGCCGAGCCTTCGCTGGTCCACATATTGTCGATGTCCTCCTTTGGAAGCACGTTGAAGTACAGCTTCGTGTAATATTGTGCCAGCCAGGTGCTCGTACTCGCCAGGCACATTAGCACTAAAACGAATCGACGTTTTAAGTTCCTCGTTTATGCGATTTTGCGAATGTCCGAAGGTCGTTACCTGCCTGCCGTTAAGGTCCATTCACACTAGCACGCTAACAACAAAGTTAACATTCTATGTATTAGAAATAAGATTTCTTTGGGATTTTATTTACCCTGAAGAGTTACATTATTCTTACTGTATTATAATTTCACATTTTTTAAAAATATTTCAATAAATTACACATGTCACCCCAGAGACACCACTCGCAAAGAGTTGATACTTTATAGCAGGGGTTTATAATAAAAGATAGTTGGAAATAATATCCGGTTACTGTCCGTGCCGTGGCTAGTGTAAATTGACCTTAAAGGTCATTACCAGGTTCAAGGACTTGGCGATGTTTGTACAACTTACACGTTAGAATGTTTATGAAGTAGACTCCAGGATCCGAGAGGATTTTAGACCTTGGCGAGGTGGCTGTGTTCAAAACGGCGAGGAGAGCGGCTAAGCCCGCAGCGACAAGAGCCGCCGAGGTTGTCGTTAAAGTGCTAATCCAAAGTCCCCAGGACATCACCGTAGGATCTTGTTTGATCATCTGAGGCACTGCAACCAGGCACAGAAATTTCCTTAAGAAAATTACTTTCGCACCACTCGTAAAACATGTTCGAATCAGCAAATTACATTTGTACCCTTAAACGTTAAACGACGACAAAGAGGAAGGGAATTTATTTTATTTGAAATAAATAATAATTAAATGATAATTAAAAGTGATCCTTCTAAAAATCTGGGACGAGTCATTTCGACACGTTTGGTAGTTCCAGTGTTAGTTTAATCTCCACCCCTTTTTACATAAATAAAAAATCAATAGAATACGCTTCCCATGACCTTTCGACCTTATATCCAGGTCCTTCGCAAGGTTCTTTTTACTTGATATTAAATTGAAAAAGAATTCTGAAGCGATGCACCGTGATGAATATAATGTTAATGCGCTTCGAGATTCTCGTTAAGCGAATTTAGGAAAAAATTATATGGATCCCGAAGCGTTCCCGGGACGAATACGAATCGCAAACAGAAGTTATCGTAGCTGACAAATGAATAATTGAGTGTCCAGTAAATACTCTTACTTTGGCTAGTTCAAGTTGCATCGCATCGCAAATAACGGACTACATATTTAATTAACCCGGGACCGAGGTTCCCTTGAATCGTCAAGTGAACAGGTTACATCCACGAAGAGGGACGTCGCAGAGATTCCACCACGGAAAATTCAACCGTACCGTCGTAAGCCATTACAGCGTACCAAATACAATTTCGTTAATAATTCATCAATTTTCCTTGGGAAGGTACCAGGAAATTAAACTTTCACCGAATAAAATCCATAAAATGGAATTTAACCCAATACCCTTGGAAAAGGACACAGATGATTTTTAAGTTTTCTTTGTCTAAGTTTGCTTCCAAATATAATTTAAACAGAATAATTATTCCCAAGACTATATTATATTCTATTTCCTTTACTTTCTACTCAATTCTCAATTTTTATCATTTTTGAAACCTGCACCAATTAGAAATTGATCTAAACACACCCTTGGACACCTTTCCATTACAATTTCAATGGGGATGAACCCAGAACGTTATCTGCCTAAACCCCGGGACACTGACTAGGTTTATAATGCAATCCTTACTATTGAGAAACTTTAGAAATCAAAATTAATTAAATTTCCCTTAAAAATCCCCTAAAGCCACATCAGCAACCGTCAAACTCTAAAATTTGCCCACACCAGGTATTCTTCAGTTGCTGATAAATAATTCTCCAGGTGCAAAAGGGTTAATTATTTCCTGAAACTTGCAAGAATCATCTTCGTCCATTCAAGATCCACACAGATCCGTGTCCTGTAACCCAAAGAGACACCGTTGGTTAATTCAAGAAAGAAGAAAATCAAGCGGGAATGAAGAAACACGATACAGGACTTTCGTTCGTCGTGAAAACTCGCAGGGGAAGAGGGATTTTAATATCGTTCGTGGTCAGCATCGATAGAGGAAGCACGATGATACGAGTTCGGCCGGTGTGCACGTGAAAGTCGACCACGAGGCACGCTCCGCGATTTTTGCACTCCGAGAAACCAGTTTCTGTTCCCTATTGTTACGATCGTTGGCTAGGATAGCTACTCTCGTAGACGGAATCATTCCCTTGGCTCGCTTTTCTTTTATATCCGACCGCCTCCGGTGTCGGCGAGAACGCGTGGGACTCGTACGAAGCGTCGCTGATGAAATCCTGGATAGAAATTAGAAACGCCTCGCGATCGTTCGTTTCTGTCGTTAAACGATTACTGGAATGTTCAAAACCTTGGCCATTTGCGGTGGCGAAATTAACGGGGGTTGCTCCAGAAAATTTGATGTTCATATGACACGAAACTTGAGGAATCCTCCCGTTTCTTGTTTGCAAAATTCAAATTTGTACTGAAAGGGTGCCATCTCGACTCATTTGGTGACATTAGGAATTTGTCACTGGCGTTGAGGGATGTCTAAAGAAGCTTTGAGAAGACAAACCCCTTGCCATATTGTTTATTTAGGGCTAAGTGTTTATTGTTGCAGAGTTGAAATAAACAAAGAAAATTGTAATAATATTAATTGGAATTGTACTTAAAGGGGTTAAACAAAAAGAGTTCGATTATTTTGTGAACAGACCTCGTATGCGGTCTGGCGATAACGAGCAGAAAGATTGCGCTCGTATTTGCGCTAATGGTGCAGATGAGTTAACGGTGCACGAACGTGGAAGCATCATTTGCATTAGGCTCTTCCTTATTTCACATTTTTCTATGAGCAAACAGTACCGATAGACAGGGGAACAGTTATAACGAGTGATTAGCGATTAAAATCGTTTTTGATACAGCTTGAACAGTTATACTGTTGGGGATTAATAATGGGTGACTACAGTTCGATAATTAGATAATTATGGACCATGTGTGTAGAAAGATACAATAGAATAATCCTAGGATTCAGTAATCGGTAATTTATTAATTACCGATTAAACAGGTGATTATAGCCACCCTTTGTGCGCACCGAGAGGTCAATGATAGGTGACTACAGTTACCTCTAAGCCAGTGCTCGGAAATCTTTGCACTTTTCGGGCCGATTTCAGAGGCAACGCCTACTGTACTCCTAGATCTATACGTGATCAAAAATTTCCTCGCGATCAGGTACAGTAATCAGTCGACCACGAAGTCAATGAACCATGAAATCTAAATAATTATGAAATACATTAAAATAAAATAAAATTTTGTAAAAGTAATAATTATATAATATAAGACCATAAAATTATAACAATTATAACAAAATCTACAACCCACCCATCCATAAGAATTATAAAAATAACAATATTCAATAATTATAATAATTAACAAATGAATAATTATAAAATACATTCAAATTAATTAAAATCGTTTAAAATACAGTAAAATTTGGTAGACATAACAATTATTCATTGTAAAACTATAAAATTATAATAATTATAACAAAATTTGTATAATTGTAATAAAATAATAATGTTAAATAAATAAAATAATTAAATAAATGAATAACTGAGAAATTAAGAAATATGAAGAAAATACTCAAGCATGAGTGATTTCGGGAACCGGTAACAATAGTCAGTCAACCATGAAATCAATGAACCATGAAATCATAATAATTATAAAATACGTTTAAAGAAAAGAAAATTTTGTAAAAGTAATAATTATTTAATATAAGACCATAAAATTATAACAATTATAACAAAATCTACAACCCACCCATCCATAAGAATTATAAAAATAACAATATTCAATAATTATAATAATTAACAAATGAATAATTATAAAATACATTGAATTAATTAAAATCGTTTAAAATAAAGTAAAATTTGGTAGACATAACAATTATTCCATATAGAACTATAAAATTATAATAATTATAACAATATTTGCAAAATCGTAATAAAATAATAATGTTAAATAAATAAAATAATTAAATAAATGAATAACTGCGAAATTAAGAAATATGAAGAAAAAACTCATGCATGAGTGATTTTGGGAACCGGTAGTCAGTCAACCATGAAGTCAATGAACCATGAAGTCTTAGTGTTATATAAACACGACGAATGTCAAATTCTGTCAGTCCTGTTCGAGATGTCAAAGAGTTCAGAATCAGAAGGGTGGTCTACCATGGATCAATCTTGGGTCTATCATGGATCAGTCTGGAGGTAAC
Organism: Anthidium xuezhongi; assembly: GCA_022405125.1. Lineage (NCBI taxonomy): Eukaryota > Metazoa > Arthropoda > Insecta > Hymenoptera > Megachilidae > Anthidium > Anthidium xuezhongi. The sequence continues at coordinate 8,320,898 of CM039642.1, read as the reverse complement.
CATGGGACAATCTTGGATCGAACTGGGGTCAATCTGAAGCAGTCTTCGGTCAATTTTGGATCAAACCTGGGTCAATTCTGGAACAGTCTTGGGTGAATTCTGGAGCAGTAACTTGCTGAGTGCAGTAGAAGAGATCTACGATCGGTGAGTCGCATGCTTTATGGTTCCTCCGGTTCCCATCATGTCGTAGGACGAAAGGTCCGAAACGACACGGGAACTGGTTGTAATTTTTCTTATTTTGAGCGAGCATAGTGACCACGAATGTTATTCTACAATTGTATAATAATATTCGTGAAATCTATTTGTCTATTTGCATATGTATTAGCTCAGGATAGGGGTTTTCTTGTACGTCGCGTATTTAATATTCGTATATCGAGTTTAGAATGATTTTTAAAGTATAGATAATTGTATAGAAGTCGGATGACCCTCCGATTTCACTGACAATTTTCTTTTTAAATTTCTTACGTACAAGAGAACAATTCGCGGAGTAGATTTCGATATCAAAGTAATGATTAAAAATGTCTTTACTTAATGTTAGAACGTTTACTTTGATATTGGAATCTCTCGAATATCGAACTGTAGATACATATTTATTTCTACGAAAAGTTTCTTTCATTTTCTAAACGTAGAGTCATTTTTGCATTAATTTTCGAGTCTTGCATTAGTAAATCTTTTCTAAATTCTTTCGAAATTCAGTATACTTTTATTAAAGTAGTTTTTCATTTTCAAAATTCTTTCTAAATTCAGTATACTTCTATTAAAGTAGTTTTTCATTTTCAAAATTAAAGTCACTTTGCTATCAATTCTATTAAGAAAGTATTAGAGACTTTGTCACTAATCATACTTGTTAGCTCAGGATTTTCAGCAAACATGAAGACATACGGTAGGTGAAATTTCACCTGGCCTTGTCCATTTTTATGCCCGAAATTCATACGTGTACTTAGATGTACACGAATGAATCAGGGCAGGTGGACAAGGTGTAGTTTTAAGTTTAATCGTTTTGGCGATTGACAATCGATTAGTGAATTTAATACGATACAAGTTCCATATGTGTGTGTGTGTGGTTAGGATGTGGAATTTGTATCGTTCTATTGAATTAAAGACCATCTAAAGTAATAAATCAAAATTATTTGCTCAGCTATTAGAGTCACTTGCATAATTGTAGCTTAATACATATGCGTGGCTAAAATTTATTTACTTTTGCACTTGAAACATTCACTATCGATTGTCAGTCGATTTCAGCAAATCAGGTATGCTTTTAATTAGAGTATGATTGTGAATTTGAACTCGGGTGTCGGAGACGTCCCGGGACGTTCTCCCTAGGATTAGGCTATTTTGCACCCGGGTGGTGTGTGTGAGAATCGTGGAGTGTGTGTGTTGGTGTGATTGATTTTTGCACAATTTTTAAATATAGCATCAGGCAGGCAGGTAGTTTACTTCTGTATGAGTGATTTAGTTTTTAAGTAGGCAGGGCCAGAGCAAGCTTTCATGTTTCATACATGAGAAGTTTGTATCTGGGGTAGTATTAAACGAGAAATCGAAAAGAATAATCAAAATGCAAATGAAATTAGATTTCCAATATTCTTGATTTCGATTTTTCGTCAGGCCAAGCCTTAGTTTGTAAGTCGTAGTCGTGGTTCTAGACCCGATTACAAAAATCAAGTATATCAGTGAAGTGTTCAGTGAAGTGAAATATATTTTGCGATTGCACATTCTTTTCTTTTTGGAAATAAAATAAAAAGGGAACAGTCGTGAAAATAGAATTATTAGATTGGCAATTTTTACATTATTCACTTTAACTTAGTATGTATAATAATTTTTGGTCAAATCAATTTCCTTCCATTTTAACAAAACCTTGTTGCCAATCTAATCATTTCATTTCACGTATGTTTCTTCTTGTTTTATTTAACAAAAATTAAAGAGTGTTCGAGCAATCGTAAAATTTCGCGAGTGATATTTGTGAGGCTTGATTAGCCGAAGAGAGAAGAGGCTATATGCCGAAGAGCCCAGAGGGGAACTATCAATGATTGTCCATCTAAAGATGGACAGTCATTCTATAGTCACTATGCTCGCTAATTTTTGCTTTCTTTCGTGTTTTATGTTTTACAGCTACCTTTTATTTTATTTGAAACGGTACGAATAGTACCGTGAAATATTAAGCTCGACATTTTGCGAGTTTAATATCGTTCGTTACTGAATCGCGATTTTCTTTTTCTCTTTCAGTTTATTAATTCATTTACCACTTAATTTTATCATTGACTTTTCTGATCCTACCATTTTAATATTCTTCGTTTTTCACGATTTCATTATTTAATCCTTATTCATTTGTTTTCTGATTGTTGCAGCACTAATTATATTTGCTATTTCCAGGATTTTATTTTAACAAATACTTTTTATACTTTCATTTCGTTGCTGATATTTTTATTTCAATAAATTATTTGTCACTTTAAATACCTTCCTTTCCCTTCCTCAAATCCTACATCCATTAACTTTAAGTTAGCTTTAAATTTTAAGTTCCCTCTTATATTACTATTAGTAATAAGAATATGATATTAAATTACAAAGTGCGTATACCGTGCGTGGGAGGTTGGGAGGGCACGGGGCACAAGTTCTTCATCAGGTAGCAAGCTACCTGATGAAGAACTTGTGTCGTTTGTAAGCACTTTCCACTCTAAACTGTACTTGTCTACTCGAAGGCTTGCCACCTTTGCACTCCGCATTAGTTTATAGTTTACATTTCATATATTTTTACCTACAATTCGCTTTCGTTCGGTATCCTCGATGTCAGGCGCGACGTACTCGCTCGTGTTGCAAGCCGGCTGCACGCGGGTCGTCGACCATTCGGTAATTCTCGGTGATCGTAAGTCATTTTCCATCATCTGGTATCTCGCTTGAGTTGACCAGTGAGGGTTGGTCGTGCGGTGGCTTGGGTGGTTTTGAGTTCTGAGGGTTACTGGCTAGTTACGGAAGCGGCCACGGGGTCTCTGTGATGGGCTCGTCTCGGTTAGTCCCCCTTTCGACGGGGGCAGTTTCGAGTTCCAAAACAGGTTTCACGATGGTTCAATTCTGTGCTAGTCGGTACCCTCAGACTCGATTCCATTCCTTGTCTCGTAAGCCGCGATCTGACTCTTGCTGGTCCTCTTGGGTGGGATACTGGGTGGTAGAAGGTGCTGGTCGCTGGGGTTGTTGGGTGGCCGCGAGTACGTCGCGTGCACACGGGGATACTTTTGGATTAAAGCGAATTCTTTGCTTTGCTCGCGTTTCTTTCTTATACTTTCTTCATTAGAGTCATTTTGCACTTAGTATTCTTTTCAAAATTTCTTTATTTCATTTTCATTTTTCGAAGTTCCCTTCATTTAAATATTCTATTTCATTTTCACTTTTCCAAACTTCTTTGATGGCAATCCTTCGAAGTAAGACAAGTACAGACTTAGAGTAGGGAGTGTAGGTTAGGGACCTTGTGATTAGTTTTAAGGTAGTTAAGTTAAGTTAAGCATGGACGTCGTGGGATCATCGTGGGACATCGAGGGAACCAGGACATCGAGGGATTTGTCGTTTAAGTTAGTTTTAAGACTAGTTTAAGGCGATTGTAGAATGTTTATAAGTGTGAGTGGGAACTAAGCGAATGGGTTTTTTTTTGTTTCAGGTCGGGTCACAATCGTAGCCACCTCCCCGTGGTGTGACCTGGTAATCGGTATCATTTTCTAAAGACCGAAATTTTATAAAAATCGAGTCTTTAGAAAATGATATCGAGCCAAGTGCTACGAACTGCTGTAAAATAAAATATTACTTAAATTCTTAAGTCTTCTCTTTCCATTACCTATCCATCCTCAATCCTTTATCCCAATATAATTACAAAATGCGTGTACCGTGCGTGGGAGGTTGGGAGGGCACGGGGCACAAGTTCTTCATCAGGTAGCAAGCTACCTGATGAAGAACTTGTGTCGTTTGTAAGCACTTTCCACTCTAAACTTTACTTGTCGAATCGAAGGCTTGCCACCTTTGCACTCCGCATTAGTTTATAGTTTACATTTCATATATTTTTACCTACAATTCGCTTTCGTCCGGTATCCTCGATGTCAGGCGCGGCGTACTCGCTCGCGTTGCAAGCCGGCTGCACGAGGGTAGACCATTCGGTAATTCTTGTTGATCGTAAGCCGTCTTTCATCATCTGGTATCTCATCTGAGTTGGCCAGTGGGGGTTGAGTCGTGCTGTGGCCTGGGGTCGGGTGGGAGTTTTGAGGGTGCTGGATAGTAACCGGGACGGGTCTGCGGCCCTGATCGATGGTAGTTTCAGACTACCCGATTGGGGTCGGGGTTTGTGATGGGGCTCGCTTCGGTCAGACCCCCTTCAAACGGGGGCAGTGGAAAGCCTTGTCACAGCCCTCGCAGGCAACGTCTCTCTCCTCTATCTGGTACGCTCAGGCTCGACTCGATTCCTTGATTGATCTATGTCATGATCAAGTTCACGTAAGCCGCGATCTGGCTCTTGCTGGCCAACTCCGGTGGGTTACTGTTGGTGAAAGGTGCTGACACTGGGGTTGCTGGGTGGCCGCGAGTACGTCGTGTGCACACGGGGATACTTTGGGACTCGAGCGAATTTCTTTGCTTTGCTCGCGGTTCTTTTCTTCCTACTTTCTGGATTAGATTCACTTTTAATTTCTTTTCAAGTTTCTTTATTTCAATTTGCACTTTTCTAAATTTCTTTGATTGCAATCCTTCGAGATAAGACGAGTACAGTTTTAGAGTAGAAAGTGCAGGTTAGGGACCTTGTATTTAGTTTTAAGGTAGTTAGTCGTTAAGTTAAATTAAGCATGGACGTCGTGGGATCATCGAGGGAACGCACAGGACATCGAGGGATTTGCCGATTAAGTTAATTTTAAGATTAGGTTAAGGCGATTGTAAGATGTTTGTAAGTGTGAGTGGGTACTAAGCGAATGGGTTTTTTTGTTTCAGGGCGGGTCACAATCGTAGCCACCTCCACGTGGTGTGACCTGGTAATCGATATCATTTTCTAAAGACACAAAATTCTATAAAAATCAAGTCTTTAGAAAATGATATCGAGCCAAGTGCTACGAACTGCTGTAAAATAAAAACTTACTTGAATTCTTAAGTCTTCTCTTTGCATTACCTATCCATCCTCAATCCTTTATCCCAATATGTATATACATATAATAACAATAATATATGATATAATAACTGCAATTTTGTCTAGGTACTATTGTTGATGCGTCTATGCTTGGGTCTACATACTTATGCGAATGTTTATTTTCGAAAATGAAAAATATAAAAACTGAAATTCTTTGAAATCTTCGAGCAACATTGCACCAATTAAAAATCAAGATAGTCGATCGGTATTTCAAAGACTGTTAGAATTATCAGAAGGCCATAAACCTCAGAGCTGCGAGTGTTCATCTCTGTCAGCGATCTCGTACAAGCTAGTCGCGTGCGCGTGCACGATTAATTCCTTTCTTGATCGCCGACGGACGACGCCGAGAGAAAGGCAAGTAATTAATAAGCGATTACGCCGATTCTATTGCGACACGCATACCAATTGAAACACGGCCGATGTATCGTTGCCTCGGATACGATAAAAATGCTACGCCGTTACTGACCCCGTGCGTTCGAGGAATCGACGCGTACGTGCCTCGAGCTTGCCTCGTAAACGATCATAATTCTCTAATACCGTCGACAGGCTAACTACCAAACGCTGAAGAACCTTAGACGTCGTTCTTGAAGAAGAATAAATAATTGATCAAATTTTACTTTGAGTACCAAGCTTTATCGAGACATTACTGTATTTGTTGTTGCAATATTAAAAGAATCAAGGAAAATTGCGATACCGATTACAGTTCCAAGAATTATACTAATTTAAAGCGTAAAATTGACATGCCAGAGCACGGCAAGGGTTAAAAAGCGTTAATGGTGAAAAGCTACGATTACATCGGTCAATATTGCGTTTCCCTGTCCTTATTCGCCATGAAAATTTGAATTTTTCTTATTCCGATACCCGACACCTCGATGCCGGCTGAATGAAACTGGCCGGCCGCAGGATGGCCTGATTATTATCCTGATACATTCTCCTCCTCGGTGTTCATAGCGTGTTCGATCCGTTCGTTACGTCTCTGAATGGATCTAGAGCGGAACAGGAAACTTCTTTTCCTTCAGAGTTTCTTTTTTTTCTTTCTTTCTTTCTTTCTTTCTTTCTTCGTTTCTTCGTGGAAGTTCGACGAAACACCGGTGGAAAACAAACGTGGAAACGGGACGGGTGGAAAAATGTTGCTCGGGGAAAATTGATTCCGGAGACGGCGAGTCTGACGCGAAACATCCACCAACCATCGAAATCCCGGCATCTTGATGCGGAATTATGACAAAGCGTTCTCTGGAAACGTTCCAGCTCGAATTTCAACGTTTTACGTATTAGGTGATTTATCGAAAATTCCAGACGATAATATCGAGATTACTTTGCAATATTCGATTCTTAATGCTCGTTACCAATGATGTATAGTGGCTACGTTTTCCAGATTAAATTAGCTCCGAGGTTTGATCGATTATACAAAGAGTCTAAAGTTCACCAAAGCATGTAACGTTTCTAAGTTTAATCGAAATGTTGAAATATTAAAATATAATAATTCGTCAATTTCGCGATATAATTCACTTATCACCTTAAAATATTGTGGGAATAGAATGCAAAATCTGTCAAAAGTAAACCGTGGAGTTCAAAGTGCATAAAATCGCATTTTCAAAGATCTCCCTCGCGATAAGCAGAGGATCGATGCGCCAGGCAAAAGGGCGCAAGGGAAGCCGCGAATTGCGCCCTCCGTTGGCTCGATTTCGTGATTAATACCAGAAAGAGAAGGTCGGTCGAGCAGTAAAACGAAACGAAGCCGATCGAACGATTATCAAACGCAAGATTTACGAGCAGATATGCCCGGGACTCCGGCCGTTTTACCGCGGAGATCGCGTGCGAGTACAGTTATGCCGAATGAGATTCTCCGGGTTCGGTCGACTATCCGCCGCGATTTATGAGCCACGGTATCGCTCGTCGGCCGAGAATCCTCCCCGGTGCGGTTCTCCGCGACGATAATCGGTCGGCTGTTATTAGCGGAGGTTACACGCCGCACTTGTCACGGTTCCGCCTTAAAATATCCGTTATCCTCGCGCGAAACCGCTCGCACCCGCGCTGGTTGCGAAGTGGACGAAAAATGGTCCCGGAGTACGAAAGCAATCGCGCGTACCATTCGATTCGAGATCGAAATCGTCGAACGAAGGGACGCGTTGGCGTGGCAACTCGCTGGAAACTCGAATTAGCGGTCGAGCCAACAGATCGAATATCTTAACAGACCGGTATTCATGGCCAGCGTACGCGAATAAATACGTGGTCAGTGTGTTAACACGTAAACTTCACGGTAAAGTAAATTCGATGAACAGTACCGGTGTTTTCTGGCTGCTTTTTTTGCGATTAGCGATTACGTGTACCGGTTACCGGACCGCGTTCGTGGCGAGTTAAACCGGAGATCTAATCTGAGAATTATAATATTCATCGAAGTAACAATTATCGAAGATACGATCGTATTTCATTGCCTTTCCTAGTTAATTATGTTAGCTCCGAAAGCCATTTCCCTTTCTTGTTTTAAATAATGCGATGCAAGTCGAGTTTCGAGCAATTTTAACCCATATTTCCAAACCTCTTCAAATAAATAATAAGTACATTATTAAATCCACCTCTGAATGCATTTCTATTCGAAATACCTTCCTTTTTATTGCAAATGGGTGTAAATGATTGTAGACAATTTAACACCTTGACTGCTATGCTGCAGCTTGACAAAATTTATATTCTGTTTCCAGAATATTTTGCAATTTGTATTATTCCTAATTTCAAATATCCTACAGAAATATTGTTTAATCCATCAGTTTCATCATCAACTTACCAGAGATGTGATAGGTCCTCCAGCCGTAGGCGACGTTCAGCTCCTTCTTGCCCTGAAGAAGCCCGAAGTGTACCCTGCCTGCGCTCTCCTGGGGGTTCGGTGTCCTGAGGGGTCGCGCCTCGACCCAGTGCTGGGTGACGAGGGCGGCGCAGACCAGGCCCCCGCCGAGCAGCGACAGGAAGAAGGTGGCGAAGATGGTGCCCCGTCGGAACATCGACGTCATCCTCGGGTCGCGAGGCAGGCCAGCCTTCGGGTAATTCGAGACCACTGGACACGAGGAGAAAGGTTTGAAAGAAATTGAACGCGAGAGTCTGTGCCGGATACGCGCGGCTCCGCATTCCTCCGCGCGACTTCGATCGAAGTTCGCGCGCGCTCCGAGGCAGGAACGAGTTTGTCCCTTGTTCGCGACGAAATTCCAGCTAACTGCTAACGACGCGACGATTTAACGAAGCGCAATTACGCGAGACTCGCGACGACGTTCCTCCGATTCGCGAAAACGGGACACGAGCAGATGATCTCTCGAGAGGACACTTTAAACCCCCTCCGGGGGAAACCGATAGCGGAATTCGATACACGATACTTGATACGGACCGCCTAACGGGTCTTAAGAAGTTCCTCCGAAGCGCGACGAAATTCTTGATATCGACAGAATCCATTGATACCGATACCGTTGGAACTCGCCGTCGGAAACGTCCTGGAATTCATGGCTCAGAATCCGAGTCCTGGGAGCCGCGCGACCCCCGCAGGGTCCGATGCTTTTCAGAATCTCCGAGGCACCTCGAAGGCCTCGAAAACGTGGCGCGACCCCGTCGACGACTTTAGTTTCCAAAATACCTGAAGATCTGATACCCTTCGAGAGCTTGCGGAACGTCTGATGCGTCGGAAAACTTGGCAACTCCCAGACCTTTGGAACCTCGAAACCACCTTAGGCTCGAAACTTCGTGAACGCCTGGAATTCCTTAGATTTTTCCCCCGAATTCGACGCTTGGAAATTTATGTCTCGCGACTTTTTTGTGTTTCACTCCGGAGAACGCGAGTTTCACTTTCAGTCGCGGAGGCTCGTTCGCGCCGCGGAGAACCGGTACGCGGAAAAATGTCGCCTGTCCCGCGGGCACGCGCATCGAACGTCTCGTTTCCTTTTGCATAAAAATACGGGGACCGTTCTGAGATGCGGTTACGCGGCTTTCGTCTAAATAAGAGAGACCGGTACTCGAAATAGCGGCTTATATTTGGCGAACGCCGTTCCTTTCTCCCGAGGCGGTTTCTCTTTCCGAGCCAAACGAACGCCTCTGCGGCCAGGGAACAACGAGACGAGCTACAAGGAGTGTGGGCATCGGTTAGGCTACTTGACGACAGAAACTATTTAAATTATGCCACGGCAAACTATGCCACTTTCGCAACAATTATCCGGTCCGCTGGAAAAATCCGTCGCCGTGAAAGCGCCTCGAGATGGGAAAACCGTACCGTTTCCACGAAACGCCTTCAGCCCCCTTGCAACCCTGCAAGCTTGTCCGCGCCCGGTTGTCAACTATCAGCTTCGAACGAAAAATAACAGCAGAGCATACAAAATGTCAAGCTTCCAAAATTCGGGCAGCGTATCGGCCAGAACGAACGCCCCCCTAATTATTTCAAGTATATTCGTGGAAAGTGACTGCCGCCAACTTTCTACCATTGTGTCTCCTGTCCGAGGACGTCTTAACCCCTCCGAGTCAACACGAATGCAAATTGTCGTAACTTTCAAAATGCAATTTTGATAATTGAGCCACTTTCCGCAGCAGAAACTTTCTCGCGAGTCCTTGGCTAACATTTTCTTTTTGTAAATGAAGCGTACAAATCTTCATGATTAACGAGTGGATCGAATGGCAGAAGATTCTTCGAGGAAGCAATTATGCGAGGAAATATAACGCTTCCGTTAACAATCTTATGGGTCAAAGTTTGTATCTCAGGCAAGTTACCCTATCGGGCAGCAAGCATACGATGGAAGACGTCTCTTCACTCTTAAACAGACTGGCTAATCGCCACCCGGGGCTGTCGTCCACCTCCATTGTGTTTATCGCTTCGCCCTCTACCTGTCGCTACTTGCTATGCGCACCTAAACTTCGGGGCTACGTTGAAAACTTCCTGCACGATACAGTCAGGTGCAAAAGACGACATGCTGAGAAGATTTCGTGGTTTTGTCAGTCAATTAATACCCAAATCAGCGGCGCATTCAAGATCGAACGATTTTAGTAAATTGTAAAGAAAATGGCATACCTGGCCCCTGATTCTCGACGAAGTGCACCTGGTTCAGGCTCCTCGAGAACTCGCCCTGCTTGACCTTCTGCGAGAAGTCGTGATTGGCGAGCCTCTTGGAGAACTTGACGCGACAATTCGCGTTGCGTGGCTGCTTGCCGGGCCTGGACAGGGACGACGGTCTCGGCCTCTTCGCGAACGTGTACGGGATCGTGTACGGCTGCGCTACGTAAAAGTAAATCGGTCGGTAGTCTTCATGGAGATGAGGCTGTTGCACGAAGCCACCGTTCGTCGGGTAGCCGCTGTACACGCTCGGCGCCCCGTTGCTGTACGCGTACGAGCCGGTGTAGTGCACCCCGTAGTGGTTCGCCGTGTTTCGTGACTTCCTTTCCACCGTGTTGAAGAAAAAGGGAGGTCCCTTGCGGTCGATCGACCCGTTCTTCAGTCGTAGATGCACGATGAAGGCGGTGTGTCGCTGTACAGCGATCTCTACCTTTTATTCTTAAAAATTCCCTACACCAGGTCTATCCAAGTCTTCTAGATCCACTTGGACCTTCTTTGACAGTGTTTCTTATGAATTCTTTGCTGAGTACTGCTTCAGGTTCACCCAAACACCCTTATTACTTACATTTGAATCCTTATTTACAGTAACTGACCACGTTCCTTGAGAATTCCTCGCAAATCCTGCTTCAGGTTCACCCAAACACCCTTATTTACAATAACTGACCACGTTCCTTCAAGATTCCTCGCAAATCCTGTTTCAGTTTCACCTGAACGCTCTTACAGCTAATTACAGTTTAATCGTTTTCCTTACTCCTTTTCGTTATCCAAGGAGTGTCGTAACCGTGCACCGTTTTCCCCTGCGTTTTCTCTGGAAACGCTTAAGCCGTTCGATTCCTGTTAACCGATCGAACGAACGTAACGATCTATTGTTTGTCGCGGTATCCTTTCACCTTTTTATTAACGGCGCAAGCGGGCGAGTCCTCGATCGTGATTGCTTTTTCTTTCGAGCGATCGATTATGAATTCGAATCGCGGCTGCTCCTCGACCGCCGCTGACCCGGTTATTTTTTCGACGAATCCGGGAAACCGGGAAACAAAACCATTTTCCTGTCGGCGCTCGATGAGATTTCTTCCTTTTTTCCCCGTCTCTCTCCGATTCTTTATCGAGCAACCGTGATTCAGCGGGCGCGATTGAATTTTTGCAACGGACTGCCTCGAAGATTGTTTTCCCAACCAATGTCGGTTCCAGGAGAAGATCGTACGCTTCGCGATTCTTCTCGCCGCTTTAATTATCAATTAAACGTAGAGGCACCAAAGTTTTCAGCATCGATACGCTTTGTTTGCGTGTAACGGCGAAAAACAGGAGCCTGGATCCTCCCTGGTGTCGCGTGTTACCTCGTTCGCTGCTTTGAATGATAAAGGGCGAGATCCTTTGAAAGTTACGGGTCCCCAATGTTTTTCATGAATATTCTCCTCGTTACCCTCGCCTCATCCACGAAAGGATCGCCCTTCCTGATCCTTTCCTCTTTCTTTTCCTCCGTTTCTCGACTGCCACTTAGGCGAACGAGTATGTCGGTCGATTTTTCCGCTAGGTTAGTTAAAACCTTTAAAAAAAGAAAAGGAAACGAAGTAGCTATCGAGGTTGCTTGTACGAATGAAAATTTTAATGCGTCGATTACCGAAACGATGCTGCTCCTTCAGGATAGTAATCACGTTAATTAAACCGCGTTCTTTTCCTCGTTCCTTCCAGGAAGTTCGCAACAAACAGAGAAAAATGGAAGGAAAGCTTACGGAACACGTGTCCTTGTTAATTCCGTATTCTCGTCTCGGCGCGGGTAAGCGAGAATAAGCGCTGAAGCGGCGCGACAACGGGGATGACTCGAGGAGGGTGCAGGGCCCTTCGTTTCTTCGATTTGTAATAAAGTGCAGAATCTGCGGCGAACGATCGGGACGCGTACGCGCTCGAAATTGTGTCAAGCCATGTATCGTATTTTTCACCCGCTCCTCTCATCGGAAGTTATTGTGCCGAGCGTCGCACGATTTTGTATCCACGATGGCCCGGGATTCCTCTCGAGTACCGCTCGATGTCCAGGTTCCTTGGTGGTCTTGTTGCAGCGTGCTCTTTTCTTCCAGCCGCACCGTTTCACGTTGTGTCAACTGTAAACAATGCGGTACACGTAAGTCCCTCTGCTTGAAAATTATAGATACAGGGTGTTCTATTTTTCATCCATCCAAGCAATTATCTATCTTTTCAAAAAGTGTAACAAGAAACGTACAAGATCTGTCCTGGTTTCTATCACGTTAAGTAAAATAAAAAATAAAATAAAAATAATTTAACTGAGGTAATCAACGCGTACACTGTTTTACATATAAAATTGCAAGTTTCTTGGTACACTCTTTACGTTAATTATAACGCAATTGTAAATAAACTGTAAATAAAGGAACACGAAACGAAATCGCACAAAAGATTCTACGCGGAGAGAAAGAGTTCTTGAAGAGACGTCTCAGATTTAAAATTCCTCATCTGAAATTCTGCTAAAATTGAATTGAACTTCTGAAACTGAGATTTCGAGAAAAGTATATAAGTCACAGCCGTCATTGTGGCGAGGAATAAAAAAGAAACTAGAAATAAAATAAAACTGGTAATTATCTGTACAGTATTTCGAGTATTGAAAAGAATAAAATAAATTGGTGATAAATGAACGAAGAGGCGAAGGATATCCTTCAATGAGCACACAATCCATTTCCGGCATACACCGGTCGCGTGTGTTGTCCAATCGCGTTTTTCCTGCTCTATCCCCAGTTATTTTTCAATGTTTTCAAAATGAGTTTACGTTGGTATTCATGAATAACAGCGTCGAGTAGCATTCTTGACGTAACTGGAACAGCAATTGCGCGAACGTAATATATTGCATTCACACGTCCACGTTACGCGGCGCTTCACTTTTTACAAATTGTTTAAGTGTTACTTCCATCCTCCCCTCCTGCTCGTTACCGTCCATTTCTGTTCCGGTGAAATTATGCCAACCGGAAGTAACTCGAACTAATTTGCGAGCTCGCGTTCGTCGCGGCCGAAAACGAGACGAGAAATTAAAAAAAAAAAAAGAGAGAGAGAGGGAGACGCGTCCGTTTTCGCGTGTCACGAAACGTTGGAGCGTCGACAAATTTCGCTGGACGAGATGATCCGTGATAAAGCGCGACGGAACGGCGTGTAAAACGAGAAACCAGTTCGCGTTGGAAGTGGAAAGCAACTGGTCTCGATGATCCGGATCTCGTTGATTTTCGTAATCGAAACCTTGACGCGAAATCGCTGACATTAACACCGGTTACGACGATGAAAAACGACGCCACTCGCTGGAACTATCTCGAGAGCCAATAACAGACGATTAAAATAAGTACACTCTTGATTAAACGGTTTCCCTTTCTTGCGGAGGACTGCATAATTATGCAACGATTAGCAAGCCTTATAATATGTGTCTCTGAAAAACGTTTCATTCGATTAGATAGGATGAGCAAGGACCACACCTTTCTATCACCGTTCCATCAAAGATGATTGAAATAAGAAAATAAAATAACGTAAGATTAAATAGTGTTAGGAGCTTGGTACTTTCAGTAAAACTAGGAAACCTGGTGACCCCGAGGCAAAAATCCTAATTGCGCCAACTCACGCCTACTTTCCCTTCCTCGAAATCCGTGTTGATTCTACGTACTTCTTGTCGACCATCGTTACCGATCAGAATCTTCAGACGGGGACACTGAAACGATATTCGACGTTAATCGCCACTCTTGATTTCCGTCACGGACGGGGAAAGAACCGAAGTCACAAAGAGATCACAGCCCGGCGAAGGCTGGATATGAGAAGAAGACGTAGGGGCAGGGGGAAAAAAAGAGAACTGAAGAAGAGAGGAATGAAAGGTGGAGAGCTGACAGCAAAGGAGAAACGAGAGAACAAAGGGACACGGAACGAGACAGAGAAGCAGAAATTGGCAAAATGTAAGAGCTAGGAAAATACAAGAAGCCGTGTGTGTTGCGAGTGTGGAGAAGCGGGATGATGAGGTCGACTGAATGCCGTTAGACCGTATCACGATGCAGCTAACACGGCTACGTGTGAAACATCATCGCGCCGGTAGAAAGGAGAAAGAAAGAGAGGGAGAGAGGAAAAAAAGAAGGAAGCAAACGAGAGGCATAAAAGCATAAGAGACAAGAGAGATGATTTGACAAAGAGCCACCGACGATCTGTATCCGTCTGCTCATCACGCTCTCGGATGAAATGGAACGCGTCGCTGTGGCAAATCCTATTGTGGCCGTCCTCCTAACTGGCCTCTATCGGCGGAGCACCTGGCTCGTTCGTTTTTCTTTTTTTGTCTTTCGCATTCCTCCGCGAAGCGAAGGAAAAGCATTGAGGAAAACGGGGGCAATAAGTGGATCTTGAAAAAACATCGTGGCGCAATATTTTTCATTCTACTTTCTACCGTTCCTCCGGCTTCTTTTCTAAAACATTAAAAGACGCACGACTTTAGAGACAGGGAGAGGCGAGAGATGTTATTTCGCGACTCGACTACTGTGTTTATAGACAGAATAACTGGAGCAAAGGAGAAAGTGTATAAGAGATTACGTTTTCAGAAGAGATGTTATCTGGATGCTGCCTTTCCAACGAAATTTCCAACGTAATCATAGTGATTGTGAACATTAATTAGCGTACCAAGAATAGTTCGCTCCTAATACTGCGATGTCGGGATAGAGTTGAAACGTTATGGCCTTTGGTCTGTTATTATTTGCACTCTGAAAAGTAATATTTAGCGTTGTACTTAAAAATTGAAATTATACAAGTTAAGAGATAAATCCTACGAAATGTATGACCATCACAGTATTGTGCACTGTCGGTCATGGTAGATTTCCTCAAGAAAAATGGCGTCGTAGGGAAATGTATTCCCGCCATTTGTTATAATACTAAAAAGTTTCCAAGTATTCGTAAAATTGACAAAGTATCGACAAGAATTCGACTTTAGCAATTATTTTAAAACGAATGAATTAATTTAGTAACGAGATAATTGAATGACAAGTTAGGTTAATCATAAATACCTGGAAACTTGAATATAAGACGTACTGATGGAATCTCTTACTTTTTCTTAAGGAAGGTTCACGTGTTCGATAGTGTAAGTGTATAACCTCGTGTCTGCATCAAATTTTCACCAAATCATTTTTCTTTCCAACGGACAATTTCTCTTTCCAGCCAGTACGGCGCATCGACACGGGGGCCAAGATCGGTATCCCCGGTACGTATCCCTGAACGTTGGACGCGATTCGATCTCAGGGGCTATATTCTCGATATTTTTTCTCTCGAACGTATTGACTCGTCGTTACAACCGGTTCGGTTCGCAGATTTTTCTTCGCGACTGACGCAACTCTTTCGACACACACACACACAAACACACACTAGCCCCGAGGTATCGGACAAAGATGCATCGCGGTGGTCCACCATGGCCTGCGCGAAACTAGGACACGTAACCGTCCCCCACCAACGTATCTGCTAACCAGTCTCCTCGTGCACCGTCCACTCGGCTCGCGTAACGACCACTACCTCGAGAATGATAAAATTACGACGATCGGCTGATTCACGATCTTGAAATTTATTCCGATCATCGATTTTCTCGTTTCCGCTAAAAGAAAGAAGAGAAAAAAAAAAGAATAAACATCCACACTTAACAGCGAACCGGTTTCGTTCGGTTGGTACACTGAATACAAACATTGGAAATCGCATTATGTACGACGTATGACACTTTGACAAGGATGCGCAGCCTACCTTATCTTCCGAGCGATAAATCAACGTTTTGTTCTTTTCGTACGAAAGAGTAAATAGATCCATGCGACATGATACCGGCGACGATAAAATCGATTGAAATTTATTCGTACCCGATGATTCCTGGTTTCTCGTGGATCAAAAATGAGTAATCGAAGAAGTACGTTCCGGTTTTTCTTCGCGGTTGAATGAGAGAGATCCATTTGTCTGTGGACAACCATCTTGCGATGATAAAAAAGAAGAGTAGAAGGGTAAGGGGAACGATGAGAGAAAGGTAGCTGTGGCATGTTCAGTACGATATGTAATTTCCTGATGGTTCTTCTAGAAATAGCTTCATTACGAAATTCTTCTCACGAGATACTTTTACGGCACATCTGCAATTTTAAACCCGTAACTGATATGGCGGTCATTTTGTTACGTAGAAAATATGGCGGGATCTACGAGACCCCGTTAAAAACATTAAAAAATCTACAGGTAATTGAAAGACATAAAAAAAAAAACAGAAAAGAATAGATTATTCTTATTATCCGTATTTAAAACTTTGTTAAATTATCTGTATCTACTTTTTTAAATCCATTTCTCAAATAGACCATACCGTACCTAATTATAGGTTACCGCAGATAAAATGGTATAAGATGGAAATTACCTGGAGAAATTTCGATCGAATTCCAAAGGGTTAAATGGTTTCATCATAGCTGAAACTGCACGACGTTTGAATCCGCGTTACGATGCAACAATGACCTCATGAATAATTTAACGCGCGCCATTGTCTCATCGGTATGTACTAATAACATTATGTCAGTTGTAGCGTGTCTGACACTGATTCACTTCGTGAACGCGTTCCTTCTTTATTTTCTATCCGGTCATCCACGCCGGGATTGTTTTGAAAAATTCTTAAACCCGGATGTAGACGGCGATTCTTATCGACCCTTGGCCGTATCGATACAGCACCGCGAGCAAACCGTTCACCATTTTTCTCCGTTTAACGTTCCAAATGTTAACCGAGATCAAAAGGAATTTGCATGCTGTTATGAATCTTTCTGCGAAGCAATAAAGCATTAATGAAATTCGTGCGGAATTGAATAAGAGAAATAACAACATTAATCTTGCCAAAGTGAAAAGTGTATTTCACCGTGAAATTAAACACGTGTTTAAAGAGTGCACCGTCCAATTAGCAATTCAGGGAACTTTCATCTCCTTTTGAGAAATTAGATTCGAATTAAACTTGAATAACCTGTGATGAAACGTGGAGCGGAGAGAAAAAAAGAAAAGAATATTCTTGGCCTCGTAAATGTAACTAGCAGTTAATAAAACGTGTCATTAATAAAAGTTGACAGGAAAGTATTATAAAAAGAGAAGAAAAAAGAAATGAATGTTTGCCTGCATTGCTTTGGCATCGTTTGCCTCCCGTTCCGCTTCTCTCCAACGCTGCAAAGGTCTCCTTGTTGCTCAATTCAAACTTGAACCGAACGACCTTCAGTATCCACCGACCAGGAAACGATTCTCGATGCTCTTGATGGTATTTTTAACACAACACTTATCTCGTCACTGTGCAAGCACAATTTGAATTGTAACGATTTCGAGAATCACCGCGTCAGGACCAATTCGCACGTTCCAGAGCGTCTCTTGGACTGAATTTCTGACTGAGGCCCTGACTCTTTATGCCCACCTGGCTCTGGCAGGTGTTGCAGGTGGCACCACCATTCAACCACCTACCCAACCTCACTTTGCCGGTCCCCCCCAGCTGCCTAAAGTTGGGACTAACATAAAAATCGAATTAACAATTATTTTAATTAATGAAAGTAAGTAAAATTTTGAAACTTGGTTATATAAGGGAAAGGAAGTAACGATGTATTTAAAATTTCATTAGTTTTCTTAAAAAGTTTATTTACAAAGATGTACAGTTAAGTTAGTAGTTGGCTAAAAATCTCTTCTCGGCTTCGCTGGATTTCACGAATATTAAAAACGCAGGAGTTCCTCCACGTATAATAAATCTGAAGTTTTTAAAATTTTAATAATATAATGTTCGAAATATTCGATCTTTTCATGTTTTATTTTGCAAACTTACCGTTCGTCCTGTAATATCTTTCCCAGGGGGTGATGAATATTCACTTTGTGTACAGAGCATTTATCTTTGCCCTCAAAATAAACATTTATGTTTTTAAGGGTATAACGTTTTTCTGTGTCCCATTCAGGTGGTTCACTAAACAATTGCTCCAATTGTTCTATCAACCTAAATGAGCAAATTTATTAAACAAGTTAATATTTTATTTTCAGCATGATGCAAAATGCTTTATAGCGAAAAACGTACAATGTGTCTTCATGGAAATTTTGTATGAAATCTGTCTGATGTGTTTCCGGATATAAAATCATTACAGGCCAAATAAGCTTATTTTGTGCATCCAGATGAACTCTACTTTGTGCTATCTGAGGTACTTGAGGTTCTAAATCCTTTAAATCAGGATTTTTTCTTCCACCAATCATCTCCAGGTTAATACCTTTACTTTTTATGATACTTAATAACTCCTCTTCTTCTTTATCCAATTTCTTTTCTAATCTATCCTGTTTTCTTTTATCCCTTTTCAAACGTTCCTATGAATATTACAATATTACATTTGTTTTTCTAAATAAATGTTTCCATATGCTTTATACAAAAATGTATCTTACTCTGGCAGCCACTGCCTGTGATTTTAGGCTTAAAATTCCTTTGTCAGTTGGAGACTGATCAAGAAATTGATCACAAAGATCAATACACTGTTCATAGTCTTTTATATGAAAGCAACAATTGGCAGCTCTGTTTAGAGCCTTTGTATAATTAGGTTTCAATTTTAAAGCATGCTTACAATCATTAAGACTTGATCTGTAATTAATTTTGAAAAGAATGTAGAACATGTATGACGTTTCACAGATAACTTCATATATTTACCTATAATTTTTTAACATAAAGTGTGAAGCAGCTCTATTATTGTAAAGCTGAGCCATTAAATCAGCATCTTTGCATTTAGTTCTGATACCTTCTGTATAACTTAAAATAGCCAATCTATACTTTTTATATTTATAATTAAAATTTCCATCTTCTTTATAATTATTCGCAAGTTCTAAAAAAGGAAAAGTAGATCTAAAGCAAATACTACACAAATAAGGTTTACTCTGATGAATTTGGATTTAAAAACATAAAATATAAACAGTAATAAATTAATTCAAACCCTCAGGTGTGTTTTCAGCTTCCCCATATTTCAGTTGTTGCAGTCCTTCCATCAATGGAGACAGTTCTTCCCCTGGTTCTGGAGCTTTTTTCATGAAGAAAGGATGTTTTTCCATCTCTTCTTCCCATCGATCTTCTGGCCATCCTTCTGTGTAACTCTTCTTTTCTAAATTACTGATATATTCGTCTAATTCGGCATCCAATTTTGAAGCAAGTTCCAATCGTTCTTCTTCGGTCCAAGTTTTACCCTTTTTTCCACTTGTCGTCTCTTCCATTGTTAACAATTCGTTACAGTGATATCAGTATTAAAAACTTATTCCTTAAATCGAACTAATTGTAATTAAAATTCTATCGTAAACAATTTGTTTTTGTACACCTTAACCTCTAAAATTACACGTGATATCATATGTCATTTATAGGTTTCCTAACATGGACAGAAAACGCTGTTATCGACGGAGTGAGCTTTTCATTTTAGCCTGGTGATGGCGCAGTTTGTATTTTTGTAAGTATTTCGAAAATACATCACACTTAACACTTTCTGTGTTTCTTTATCATTGTCACGTTTTGTGATGCATTAAAATTAAATTTAAAGACATAATTTAACGAACTGTGTAAAAAGTGAGGAATTTAATGATTAACGTAGGCATAAGAAACATGTGGTACGTAAAAATCTTTGAAAACGAAACATACTTAAAAAATGTGTTACATAAAAAGAAAATACATTTGAACATCTCTAGTGAAGAGTAGCACGATTAGTAATGTATTTCAAATAACCATTTCTCTGTTTCAGGAAAGAGAGGAGAATTATAAAATGGCGATTAAAAAATTTGTTGCTAAAATACGATGGTTAATTTCGAATCGGTTGGTGGGGAGTGAGAAGAAACGTGGGGTGGATAATCCTACAATAAAATCTGTATTGAAAATTAGGGATGAGAAAAGCTAGAGTAGATACGTCGATCGGGTAGGGGTGGTTAACGTTCGGACGTTTACGCAAACATTCGGGTTTTGGCCCCTTTGTGTTCGGGTAGGCAAGATGGCGCTCGGTGAAAGCTGGTACACGATTGGTCGATGAGACCGCACCGCGAATCTCCCGAGAACAGTCGGTTCCACGGCCTCGGAGCGGGCGAGTTGTTGGTCCCTTTGGAAAAAAGCAAAACACGCTCTCTCGTTTGCGGCGACTAGTGTAATGGCCACCGTGGGCCTAGGATAGCAGTGGAGACGGTCTCGTATTCTCACGTAATGGAAAAACGCTGACGATCGTTAAACGACACAACCGAAACCCGGTTAAAACATCCAGTGAATTTTGATTCGCGTGTGTCGGGACTGCCGCTCAATTCCGTTCCCGATCGTGGCTTCTCTCTGTCCGGTGAAAAAAGAGTGCGTGTACATCAAAGCAGAAGTGCATCATCAGTGTACTTAAATGTGTGCCAGCCATTGTCGAGGGTGCATCGTAGTGCCGGTCACCGTATCCGTCGACTACACTGGATAATATTGCTTGTACGTCTCGCCTATCGGATTCTACCCTCCTGACGCACAGTCCACGCATCAACGGTGAGTAGAAACATGCATGTATATAATACGCATAGTTAAATGAAACCGTATCGCACGATGTCGACGACCGATGTTACCCGTAACGTAGTCGTGGTGGAGTCACGATGGCTTAAAACATTCGCGATGCGTGTATGTGTGTACAATCGTATCGCGAGCCGTTTCGTTACCTCACCTCCCCTCTCGTCGAGGTAGTTGTCTATCGATGCTTTCGTCTACGAACTAGACGCACCCTCGTCGTTTCTTATCGTACATTGTCGGTTGTCATCGGTTTGTCGTTCGACGATTCTCGTACGCGACAAAAATCTCATCGCGTCCGGCCTGGCTCGTTATTACCTGTACCAGTTCGTTCGCACATGTACGTTTAACCATCCCATGGGGGAAAAGTCCATTTATTGTCATATGCAAGTAGTAATGAGAGTATGCGCGTTGCGAAGCACGATCAATTTCGGAAGATCTACCATCACGCTGCAAAAGATGTCGCACCACCCTTTTCCCTGCTAGTTTATTGTTGCTAAAATGTTTTCGAGTCGTGCTCATTGAACGACTCCGAAGGGTGTATCCCTGTTTCTTTCGCCGTCTCCCTCTCTCTCTCTCTCTCTCTCTCTCTCTCTCTCTCTCTCTCTACTTCTCTCTGTCTACCATCTCTCTCTTTCTCGTGTCTTGCCTACTGGTTCGGATTTTAAACGTCGAGCCGCGCAAACCTGTTAAATGGTAAACGACAGTTTCTATGGAAACCTAAGCGTTCATTGATACATACCCTTATCTCTGTCGTCTCGTTAGACCGCCGTATTAAGGTCATCGTTGTTGCTTCTTTTTTTACCCTTCCTTTCATTCTCGTAGGGACTGCGTGTACGACGAGTTTACAGATACCAGAGAGTCGACAGAGCGATATCGCTTCATTACCCGTTCGGTTTCAATGAACATCCTCTTCCCCTGTGTACCGTTGTTGTTGCGCTGTTGTTGTTGTTGTTGTTGTTGTTGTTCTCTCGTTGATTACCATGGATGGGCGTATTCTTTTGCAAACAACCACCCTCCTCGTAATCTTGTTTACCGGATAATATAAACGCTTCCTGTTAACTATGAATTACATGTTTCATTGCTCGAGTAAGGTTTGTTTAGACTATTGTTGCGATAACAGGTGCTTCGATTGTTTCCTACCGTTTACGAGAAAAATAATATTAATTTCTATTTTTGGTTTAATCATTTCTTTATGTTTTTTCAAGTATCTTCAAAATACTTGTATTTCTAGCGTCAGCTATCAACTTAACCCACTAACCCTAGCACGGCTATTAATATAATAAGGCAAGGGGTCGAAAGTAAATGCAATAAAATATACTTTTTTTTCCCACGGTACGAAATACCGTTCTAAACAGAGTGTAACGGTAACGCGGTGTTCACCGTGATCTGATTTTTATATTGCTTGCATCTACAGAGCGTTCCAACAGTCACGGATTCGTACAAAAAGCGATAAGCAGCGAATTACTCGTGTCTTGCACTCGTAAAATGCGGGAAAATTGTAAACGGGTATTTTTAACATAGTTTTTTTTTTTTTTTAATGTATTTAAACTCGGTATTCTCGAAAAAAAAAAAAGGAAGAAGTTGCATACGAACAGTTCATCAGGAAAGTAGGGCAAATCCATTTTCTTCGTTAATGAGATATTTAAGGCTTTCTGGTTTTAAAGCCAAAACAGTGTGAAAAGAAATTTCTTTTTTAAATAGAGCCGCCCCATATTCATAATAAACGGCTCGTACGAAGTAATTTTATACTGTATCCTTCTTCTCTCGACTTACACCCTCCCTCGAAAGGAATCGTCCCGATTGGAACGTCCCTGTAAATATATCTCAGTAATACGCGGCATCTGGTAACGTGCGCGTAGGAAGTGGAGGACGTCTGTTTACACGTGTTGTTGACAAAATTGATATTATACGTCGTATCCGGTACGAATTTCGGATCCGGGCTATCGATTTATCGCCGCGAAAACAAATTTTTACCGCGAGCGTTTTTCAGCCAATTTCGCGACGTTTTAGCCCCAGCCTTGGAAAAGAGCGCGCTTGACCGGTTTAATTATCAACCTATTTAAAATACAGTTGCCGTTCTTTAAAGGGAATTGTAGCTTGCGAAAATACGTGCGTTTTCCGTTAATTAAAAATACGTGTAATTTTTATTCAATTACAAACAACGCTGAAAAGAAAATTAATTGAGTTGGATACAAATTGACTGCTTTATGAAATAATATCATAAATCTAGTGTTGATATTGGATTGAAATTAGGTTTATTAGAAAAATATTTGATATTCGACGTGTGTGTTATTAAAATCGTGCTCTATACATATTGACGAGGGTTTCATGAATGTCAAGAGTGAACAGACACACACACACACACACACGCGTAAATAACGCAAGAATGAACCTTCAATGTTCGATTATCGAGTCCTCGAAGCTTTCTTTCACGTATGTAACATTCAAGCACGAATTCATTTTTTACGAGGTATATTTATAGCGTTCTCGATATTTTACGATCTATTTTTGATCATTACTCCTACAACAGGCTGTGTATAAAGTCTGCTATCCGAAGTTTCGAAGGTTACTCGTGAGCCATTTTTGTAGGACGTGGTTGATCAACTTTCATTAGACACTAGAATTGATAAATTAATCAATTTTAATAAATCTTGCAATTTAAAAATATAAAACCTGAAATTATTCATTTTAATTGGTTCGGCAGTTCCAGCATTAAATTAGACGAAGTATAGTAACAAGACGCGTATAATTACCTTAATTCGATATAATTTAGTCAAATAATATTAATCGAGCGAGTACAGAACGTCTGCTCGAGATTAATACAAAAAAATACTTTACCGCTTCGTATTTAATTGAAACGGGTACACAGATGTATTATCCAAAAAAGTGGATAATCAAAAGACTAACGACTGTCGATCGATTTCGTTGGAAGGTACTTTGTCGGAACGAGGGGATAGGAAGGGAAAAAGGGAAGGGTTCGAGATGATGCCTGGAACACATTCAACGATCCTCTCGTAAAATTCTGTTTGACGTTGATTGCACGTATTCGTCGGTGTAAATCGTGTTCGACGTCGGCTTCAACTTCATTTTCTATTTTTCTTTTTTTCCCGCCCTCCCCCGCTCCCTTTCTACTTCTTTTCAGTCGCGTTACATGCTTTCGGTAGAGGGTCTGTTGATTTATCGTGATTTATGCATAGGTACGGTCGAAGCGGAAACCGCTGTTAATACCTGTAATAAATTCATTGATTCAAATTAGTTTGTTCGGTAAATGAAGTTTTCTCGTTAAATAACTTCTCGCTAAGTTTAATGCTCCGGTAATTAGATCTAAGGGCAATTTTCCGAAATTTTGATGATTTGACAAAGGGTTGAAATTTCAATTTCATTCATTTCTGTGCATTGAATTAGATATCAGTTTCAAATCAGAAATATAAAATTGTGATAAGAATTGAAATTGAATCCGGTATCGAAGGTATAGAAGGGTTACGCTCGAAACAACAGGTGCGCGAACAGTGTCACCTGAATATCAACCCTTTCTCCAAATCGTACAGTCATATCCGAATAATGATATTAATGGACTGTTGGTCGTCGGTTCTTTACGGTGTCGTAAACGTCACGCGCGGTGATAAAAATTTCCTACGGAACGTATTATGCCTTCAACGGTTAAGCGTCGGCTCCGAAAGTGTCATCCGAGGGGTATCGATCTTACGACATCAACACGACCCGTCATTAATCCTGTCTGTGATTCTAATTAATTTGCTCCATTCCAAGCAAATGTTTCAATTCTACCAGTGATTACAACGCCAATTAAATTTCATATTCTTAATACCCGAAATTACGAGCGGGACCTAGACCTAATCCTAACCCTCTGTACAGTGTCGAATACGGTGGTCTTTCCTAGGGGAAATAGTAAAGCAAAGAAAAGAGAAGCTACTCTAACCAAATCCGAACTCACTTCGAAACGAATTCCGAATCGAATACGTGCCGGCTCCATGTAAACTAAGCATAACGTATAGAAATTCCGAGCCTCATCCCGGATTACAGTTTTCCCCTAGGGAAGATTAGTTTGCTCGGTAGTGTACCGGGATCCGATGGTACGCCGTGAGTCGGTTCACGGGAGTATGGTACCGGTGCCCCGGCATCGGTCGTGTTCAACTCGTTGAAATCCGACGATGTTTAATGAGACGTCAAGAATTTGATGCGAGTTTCGAATGGGGTCCAGGGGGGATGTTGCATAGAAGGCAGAGGCGCACCGGTGCGGTCTTCATAAAAGGCCGCCTTTATATTTGACCGGTCGGAAATTCAGTGAGCATACGTGGCAACGTCGGATAGCCCTTGGTGTATTTCTTTCCCTTTCTCCCCTCCCCCCATCTCTGGTGCTCGAAGGCTCGATTCGTCGGGTTCCCGGGGCCGCATCTTTTTCCAACCGTCGGGGCCCCTTTCCGTCCTCCTACCCGTAGCAGAAATGTTTCTTCTACCTTTGCCACGCCACCACCTTACACCCCATCCACCCGGTACGATCTTTTATTTTATTATTCGACCCGACCTCGACGAGTTAGGCTGTTGCCTTCGCCGGTTGTACTCTCTCCTCGGGGTCCCTTCTTCCTTCGCCCGGCTCCCTCTTCTTCGTTCCTCCTCGCGCGTCCCCGTGCCCGCCCCGGGTACACCTTTCTCCGAGGAGAAGCTTTGCTTCACGACTAACGAAGAAACTGGAATTTCTCGTTGCATGGATACACGCCGGGGAACAGAGTCCTTTGCCCCTCGTCCATTGCGTTTTCTATCTGCTCGCTCGGGCCCTTAGGTCCGATGCTCCTATCGCTACTCCCCCCCACTCCTCGGGGCATTACGTTGGCTGGAGCTACGGGTCAACCATTAACGTTACGACGAGCCACTATTTTCTTTCGACGATTTTTACACGTCGAGGTACCGATATCGCAGGTGAACGGCGCGCTGTAGGGTCACTTTCAGCTGGCGAGGGTCTTGGCCACGTTTGGACGATGTAATTAGGCAAATTTGAAAGTTTTGAAAGAATTTTGATTGTCAAGGTAACAAATCGAGTTCCCAAGTTACGTCCAACGATTCTTCTGTTTCTCAGCAATTTTCGTATTTACCTTGGACGCGTTGTCGATACCGCGTAGGGAAAGAAAGAAAGAGAGAGATGGGGGGCGGCGGGGAGGGGGCATATTAAAAGTTGACGATGCTCGCGAGGAATTCAGGAAGAGGCGCTGAAACGGCAGCCACGGAGGAACCGAGTAGAGGAAATCGTATATACGCGGAACGGAGGGAAACTTTTCATAATGTAGGATGCTGGATCCGTTTAGAAATTTTTCTATCCTGCCCCCCTCCGTCCCCTCGTCCGCGCGCCACCCCATGGTATCGTGAACTTTGCATTCCTCGCATCGTCCGCGGTTATTCCGCGTATACCCCGGAATAATACCCGGCTAACCCTTTGCGTTATCGTTATTTTTATCCACGGCATTCGGTGTATTATTCCGTGTTGCCTGATATTCTGATACCACGTTACGAGTATTCCTTTTTTCTGCTTTTTTCTTTCGCCAAGCTTTCAGCCGAACCGTTCCCACGAGCACACACACACCCTCGTATCCGTGCGTTATCAACCGCGACGGGATAACACGCGTAAATTTCTATTTGTTTTGGCGTGAACGCGCGCTTATACATCTATTTACCGCGAGATTACGGGAGAACGCGGTTTAAACGCGTCGGTCCTTAAATTATCGAAGATACCCCGGCTTTTTGCACGTCCAATGGATGATTTCCAAAGATACCGACTTGGCACGGAAGTGAAACTTTTTTCTAATATAAATTCAGTTTCGTGCCTTTCAAATTAAGGTTACGGATATTCGTATCGAAAAGCGGAAGTCAAAGGTTCGATGAGATCGATTGAACAAACGTATCGTCGAATTTATTAACACGGAGTGAGTGATTCCTCGTTGAAACAGCTAATCAATTAACCGCTAGCAAGTATCCGCTTTCCAAAGCCGGTCGTATTTCAAAATATTGAATCCGTGTAATTATTTGGATCGAACTTTAAACTTTATTAATCGATGCGCCACCGAGTGCCGTTCCTTTGGCCCCGATCAAAAGGCTTTCTATCGTCCGGAAGAAATTAGTAACCCTGATTAGTAAATTAGCAGATTTCTTATTTTATTATAAAATCGATCAGGACCCTTTTATTGCTTTGCTTTCCATTTTATTTTTAACGCGTAAGGAAATATAAATTGGACAGTGGTAGATACACGATACTTTTAGGAAGCTCGAAATTTCGAAATAATAGAAATTTCAGGGGCTCGCTACCCTTCGCGTAAAGTAGAGAACTCCAAAGGCCCGCGTTATTGGACGCACGCGTTACAAAAGAAACCCTGAAATGGACGCACGTGCTTCCCCTCGGTTGCTTTCAAGCTTCTAACGACCGGTCTGTTCGATAAACCGTGTTCGTGTACCCTGGTTGCACGCGTGTGCGATGTACCTGTACCCGCCGTTCGCGTACGTGTGCGCGGCCTGAAAGTCCATGGGGTCATCCGTCGTGGAGGGAGAGCCAGAGGCCAGGATGCACCGTACGCTGGAATTACGTTCTTCGGGATTAACGTACCGAAAACTCGTTTACGTGTTTTCTAATTGCCGCGCGAGCAAGGAATCGAATACGATCGCGGGACGGCCCGTGAGAATTCGAGAAAACGATAGCTTTTCTAAGTGCACCACCTTCCTTCTTTCAGCGCGCATAGTTCGACAACGAGCGCCCACGGTTAAAGGTCAGAATGTTAATTAACATTTAACCGATCGCGAAAACATGGCAACGCGCAATTATCTAGAAATGATTGCGTCCACGCGCGTTTTCAATGGTCATTCGTGGAAAACGCGCGGATGCATGAAATATTTCGAGCTTCATTTCGCTATCAGTTTGTTGCAATCTCCCCCGGCGGGACGACAAATTTACATTTCTCAATCATATCGTTAACCAATGTTGGCATTGGGTCCCCGCGCCTCACGATCCAATATTAATAACATCCTGCTACTCCTGTGCCTTGTTTATACAGCGCTGTGTTTCCGCGGAAACGCTGTTACATTCTCCAAATAAAGACCAGTTTATATTATCCGCTGGTACACGAGCGCCGATAAGCAGCTTCCCTGATAAATTTAATAGCAGCTGCCGGATAAAACGCGTCCCGCTTTTGTTGTTCATCTTCTTGGTATCTTCGCGCCTTGGGTCGTTCCTTTGAAACCGCGCATCGAACATTTGTTCTGAATTTAAAACTGCCGAGCATCATAGGCTTCCCTAATTGTTCGATTAACACTTAATTATGTTCGAATTCAGACTGGTACTTTGAGTTATCGGAGGTTCATACTACCCTTTGTTTGATCAATTATTGGATTATGCAAAATTCGAGGCGCCACGTGTTAATACGTTACGGTTCGAGTAATTAGTCCAGTTTCGTTAATAATAAGCGGCCTTTATTAGGGCTTTTTTGATTTATGTCACCGTACTGAGCTACACGAGTGATTAATAGTCGGCGGTAAATATAATTATTACCTTATTAATTTACTAATAGCAATTTCTAAATTATTAGTTCAGTAATTACCAAATTACCGAATTGCTAAATTATCCCACACGCTTCGTAATAATTACTGGAATCATTCGAAAATCTCCTCCATAAAAAGCGCATAGCGATCGTTCGATGGCGCGCGAGCCTAATCGTCCGCGGTAACGAAAGGGTTAAGTCTGATCGTACGAAAACACGAATTCGTAAGCGCAATAAAATCCGAAACATCTGACGTGTGTCGGCTCGGAGCGTCGGCTCGGAGCGTCGACCCGCGGGATCGATACGCGTATAAACTATCAGGGCTGTTTTCGCGTGTTACAAAAAGAATGGAAAAAAGAGCAGAAGGAGGAGGGGGAGGGGAATGCATCGCATCGGATCTAGCGGCGCTCGCTCGACCGCGTTGTATTATGGAAATCAGTGGGAATCGGAGTGCCGAGTATGCAAGACACGTGAATTAAACACGTAATACACCGACTCCGCAGTGTGCACCTGTCGCGCATGCAAATCACTTAAGCCGCTGAGCCTGCTCCTGGCCGGTTTCCGAGCTTTTTCGGTCGCGATGCATATCGGCTACGGGCTGCATTCGCGATTCCAAAGGTACGTATCCCCGACACGGTACGAGCATCGACAAACATTCGGTAGAAATCCTTTGTCCGTGATCGTCGCCGGATACCCGCGACTTATTGCGATCTCCAGCGCGGTACACGGGATCCCGGTCATTTGTAAGATCGATAGAAATTTCATTACCGATTCTGCCGTCTCCACCCTCCTGGGGCGACTTTACGATAGGCTGGAATCTTCGTAGTCTGGAATCTGTTGGCAAAGAATGGGTTATCAGAAAATTGTCAGAATCAGAATCGCAGATTTTTGTAACAACTCAGTCTTCTAAGCGTCGTTACACTTAGCGCACCCCGTTAAAGTGACCCTGGCACGGTCCTAATTGCTCCCGAAGATCGTACATCGTAACTTAGCGAACGTAAACGCGGTTATTGACACGGGGGTTAAGCATCCCTAAACAACGCCTATTGTCGCTGCGAGTTACAACGTCTATCGCATTACCCGTGAAAGATTGCCGCCCCGTACCGCAGGAACAAGCAACGTCAACAAAAATATTGCCCTTTGTTCCTGCGCTTGCGATACGTAGCCTGTCTTCTCTAGCACAACCGTGCAATCTATCGGTTCGCCTCTCTCCTCTGCCCCGCTCGTATCTCTTCGGATCTGTCTCCGTTACTCTTCCGCGTATACCTCGTATTTCCGACGCTGTAAGTCCCGAAGAAATTTTGTAACAGTCGGCGAGGAACACAACTCCGGAATGGTATATTACTCGTGGCCCCCGACGCGCGGAGACTCGTCTTGGCACAAGATCCACCTCGTTGATAAATCATACGGCGTTCGCTTTCTTCAGTCATTTGCCATTCAACCCTCTCCTACTTGCAGAAATTCTTTTTTTTTGTAATCGCGAGACACCCTGAGTCGTCCCTGGCCTCCTTCTGGGTCGAAGGTTCCGCCTTGGCAAGTGTAACCCTCTGGGGTTATTCGTAGCTCTCTTCTTTCGAAACAGTATTTTTGAATTTTGGGAGATTCGTTGGAAATCAGATTTAAAACATTTTTCAAAATGGAAAAAGAAAGAAAATGTGTCCACGCGGCGGCAAAGGTAAAACCAAATTTCCATCATTCGTGTAACGTTTATCCAAATAACACGAGGGATTAAATTCGAGCGGGGTGCATAATTAACGAGTATATTATAAGAGTTTGTTTATATCGGACGACTAATCCTCTAGAAAAGGTAGCCCCAAAGGGGCCATCCGGTTTACCTGTGCGCGCGTCGCGTTATAAATTCGACACGCCTTGAATTCTTAATTGAACGAGGAAAAAGCTGTATCCCGGTGAATAACGTTAACATTTCGCCGATGAATTATGTCCCTCGTGCCGTACTAATCCTCTATCTTTTCAAGACCCGTATACACGGAACACGCACACGGCTCCTCGTAACGATGCCTTCCGTCACGCATAAATTAACGAGAGGAGGGCGCTGCCACGAAACGTGCGAGACAATTTTCGAAGAAATTTGTCAAACGTTAATTCGGCCGGCGCTTCTCGACCGTGTAAATTCACCGCCTTCCGTTTCGTGTCTCGGTTCGGTTCGGTTCGGTTTTCGAGTATGCAAATAAAGTTGGTCAAAGAAGGCGTAGACGAGAGGGAGGGGCGGGTTGGGAATCGTTATTCCGATACTATTGTTCGGATTTCGCAGCGGAAGCTGAATCATCGGTCGCTTAATTATGATAACGTTGGCGGTAATGGCCGGCCAGGAATTTTAAACGCGATTTTTCTCGTTTCCCTTGAAGAGTTTTTCACCGGGAATTCGAGCGTATCCTTTCTTTTTTAATGCCTCCTCGTCGAGAGAGAACTTGTACTACACGCCCCTTAATGGTCCTTACGTTTTTGTTTCTTTAGTTTCGAGCTTCTTCTTTTTTTCGAACCAGTAATTTTAAAGTTTGTCTTTATCTCATCGTCGGTCGTTGGATAATTAATTGTCGGCCGTTTTGGACCTTCTAAGCTCGAATTCTTCCGAGAAGGTTGCACACACGAGGTGGAAGAAAATTGTTATTCGGTGAATTTTAATAAATCATTTTATTGAGGAAAAGGCATATATTTTTGTCTAAAAATTCTTTCGATAAAATATCTGAAGTTTATAAAAGTCCTAAGGCCACGACACAGCGTCTCGGCCCGATAAATAAAGAATAAAGAGTAATGGACACATCGGTATCAGTCTGTTTAAATAACTTCTGCCCTCTTACGACTTTTGAATTGTTTGAAGTACGTCCGCGTACGACCTCGTTCAGTTTGCTTTTTCCTCGCGCTTGCAACCGTGTTCCGCGAGCGGAAAGTAACTTTGTCGGAGTGATTTAATATTCTGGAGCCTTGAGAGAAAAAAACACACACACCGCGTGGAATTGAAATATCGATATCCGAGGGAAAACCACCGCCGCGGATAATTGATGGCTTCGGGATTAATTAAGTTGAAAAATTAATAAGAGTTATCAGCGGGCAGGAATGTTTTAAAATTCATTTCGCCGGATACGTCGATAAAAAGGAGCGTTGATGTCCACCGCTTGGTCGAGAATTGAATTATCAACGATCGCTAATTGATAAATTTCGATTATTTAAATCCTCGAGATTTAAGAGAAAAAATTTCAAAGCGTTTATTTCGACCTCGCGTTTGAAAGAGAATCGACAACAGCGCGCCGGGGGAAGTTGTCGAGCAAACGCGCGTTAAGAACATTACAATCACGAAACTGTAGCATCCCTGTTTCGTAGGATAGAATACACGAGCACGGCAGTAAAGAGAGGCAAAGGGAAGGGGGTGGTATCTTGTTCAACATCCACTCGGGAGACGCACTCTCCATCGTTAAAAGCCACATTAAAGAGAAGCCTCGACATAGATTGTAACCCCTTTACGAGCCCCTTCGTGTTCGTATTTTGTTATGCCGGAAAATTGTACGGCACGGGCTACTTCCCGCGCGGAATTTCTAATGACTGCCGGCCGCTTGGTAATAATTAAAACACGGCCGGCCACGCTGGCTATGCGAAAATTGCCGAAAATATGAAATTTCAAGCGGTCAACTTGAACCCAGAAAGAAATTCTATACCCGCCTTGATTAGATTTGCTAACAGTTTAATTCTGGATACACGGAAATCCTGCGGAAAAGATTTTCTTCTACCATTCGTTTGTTATTTAACAAATTTCGTTATAATTGAACTTTCAGTGTGTTGATATATAAATGTGGACCAATCGAATATCCTCTTCGGATTCCCAAGGGACCATTAATATTCCTCCGTCACCGATTCCCCTCGATTCCATGAAAAAAAAGAGTATCGAACCAGCAAAATAGACAAACATCTTCGCGAGCAACTGTAAATTTGCTCCGCTCCGGCGATCGGCCACGCTCGAGCAGCGTTTAAAAGATTCCTCCCGGTACGTTTCCAGCGGGCGGCATAATGGGGACCGTCGGGCCCGTTTTGATGTATCGCTCGGTCCTCGAGGTTCGTGGAAAATCGTCCACGGGAAAAATCCACAATGCGCGTACCCCGTGCACGTGTTGGAACGCTTCACCTGCCGTCCATTTGTCACCTTCGAAAATTGCATTACGCGCCACGTCGAATCTCTATATAAAGTGACCCCCTAAGATACCATTCACGCCGGGTCCGACCGGTGTCGTTTTTACGTCTCTACTCGACCATATGGTTCACGACCCGGCGTTCATTCATAATACACGCGTTGCGCCCGGCGAAACTCGGACAGACGGTCCCTCGAAAGCTACGCGTCCGGTTTTTCAAATGTTTAAGAACGAGCCACGGGGATGGCCGCTCATCTGGGACCAATTTGTGGTCGTTGACGCGAGCAGCGACTTTTCTCTGAAATATGCAGCGTAGCGTACGATTCCGTTTACAAAAATGCCAAGCGATAGCACTATACAAATTGTGATATTACTCCAATTTTGTCGACGGAAACCGAGCGTGCTGCAATTGGCTTCGAGATTTCGTTACACATCAATTACCATAATTTAAAATATCTCGCCAAATAGATTAGAAAATTCTCCGAGACTCGAATTCTCAGCTTTCCCAAAAAAAATCCAGATGCATAAAAGATGAGGTAGTTCTCGAATCGGTAGCGCGCCAGAATCCGACTATGTTAATGTTATCTGGTGTTGTTGAACGGACGTAGACCAGGGACGACGAGTCATAAATTTGTCGGGAAACCCTCTCGAAAATCTGTGTCAGGAGTTAAGAACTAATCCCGGTACGCCTTGAGAAAGAGAGAGGACTCGACAACGGGAGCCAAATGCGTTTTAGGTTAAAAACGGGAGTTAAGATAGCGTAGGTAAAGGCGGCCAGAAGGCCTGGCTTAGATTATGTCGTCAGGCCGGGAAGAGAGGCTCTTCCTGTCGTCGCGACCCGGCCTCGACAAAAGGAAACGACCCCCGAAGGAAATTCTTCCAACAACGAACAGAGAGAGAGAGAGAGAGAGAGAGGGAGCGGCGGCAAAGTATTTCCACCTTGGGGCGAAGGATTTTCAAAAGGGAAACACGATTGGCGCAGGTAATCGCGCCAGGATGCGGGACAAGGTCCATTGTTGAACGAGGGACCGGGGGTACGCGTCCATCTGCGGCATCTGGTTGCTCGAGTGACCAGAAATGGCGATGGCGCGCTTCCCCGGTGGTACAACCGCGACGATGGGGGGGCTTCGATGGAAATTGGCAAGAAAAATAACCGGAGTATAAACCGACTACAGTTTTACGGCGGTAGGACTGCTTTTGGCTCAAGGGCTTCCGGCCAACGACGTCGGAAGCCATTAAGAGGAGCCTGGAAGATTGCTACCCTTTCTTCTTCCCTCTCTTTAATTATTATAATTCGGTTAGACCCTCGTGAGCGTTTTTTTTCACACTTCCTAAGCTAGCTCGTTAAATTTTAATAAGAGAAATAGAAAATTTATCGTTAATGAAAAAGGATGGAATCGTTTGAACGATCGATCGATTGATGCGAAATTCACCACCTTTCCGAGCAAATATTAGCCAAGATTGAAACATGGCCTAAGGTAGCCAGCGAGATTCCACTTTCGAGTACGTAAAAGGAATCTAACCGTTCCAATTACAGTTACGTAAAACTTAGCTTGGCTTTGGTATAGAAGAAAATCGATTATCAGCTACGCGGCTGAAGCCGTTTTCCACCTCCGTCGATGGAGATATTACCTCGGACCTTCCCACGCTCTAATTTTTTCGTATTTTCTTTTAATACCCCCTTTCAAACGAATTCGATTCGATAAAATAGTTCGGCGCTGATAACGCCGCGGCGATGTTTTATTACGGACGGAAAAATAGAGTAAACAGAGTGAAAATCGGAAAAATATAACAGAAAATATAATACAAGGTCTGTGCTTTCTCAGTAGCGAAAAAATACAAGATTAGAAATTCAAGTGCCCGTAACGCTAACATTAACAATTAAAATATTAAAATTTGTTCGTATTCGAGTCATCGATGACCCCCTTTCGTGTCCCTCCATTCTTCTCGAAAGTGTCGTTGGTGCGCTGCCAGCGATTCTCGTATTAAGGACAACGCGAATAAAAAGGAAAAAAAAAAGAAAAATATCGCGATATCGCTCGCATTAGCTGTTGCCTGGATGACGAAGCGAGTGTCTCTGGTCATCGACCGTGCTCGCACACACAGCGCGGTGTACGTGCACGCTTTTACCATTCGCGAGACTTTCCTGAACTTTTCAATTGCTGTTATGAATGCGTAATGGTTATCGACGACGGGCCCGGCCGAGGAGAGACCCTCCGAGAACTGTAACAACTTTGCCGTATCAAGCCAATTATAGTATTAATATTGAAGCTCCACTCGGCACCGGGGAGCCTACGGACGTAGAAATTTTCTCCCGAGTTTACAAGCTAATGAAACCGGAAACGGCGCGACCTCTTAGCGCGTCTATCTCCCCGCGACACGAACGATACCCGTCCGCTTACCACTTCTACCCCGCCCCCTCTCGCTTCTCTGTTTAATAATTTCCCGACGAGCCCCCGCACACCTGTAGCCGCGTGTAAATCAGTATTATTGTTGGGTAATATATTTACCGTGTTGATGCGTTACTCGACTACCACGTCACCCATACATGGGCGACACTTGAATTTCTATTAGAAATTATGTTGTTAGGGATTCTTTGATTTATTCGGTTGAAAATGTTCCCATTAAGAAACTTTTAGTAGTCAAGAAATTGATTGCCTCGTAATTGTAATTGTAGTTGATACTCGTGTCTTCCCCCTTGATTCACCAACCGAGAATTTTCGTTGGCTCGCGCGCCTTATCGCGATTATCCCGAAGGATCTCGGGAGACGTACGGGTCGCACGGTAGTTTCATGGAACTTATTTAGACGGCAACGTCAGCCGGACGGAGACAATCGAACGACGAGCCATCATGCATCACCGTCGTGACTCCACGAAATACCTGGTCTTTCTTGCCTCACCGAAACGATCCCCGAGCCCCCTCCGGCCGGCAAACACTCGGACAGAGGCTGACATTTATCAAGACGTGATTTCGGTCGGGCATACCTAATGAATCTCCTTCGGCTAGCCGGGATTGCGCGCAACAGTGATGGATGGCTTTTATCCTATCGATTCTCATTCGAGTTACGATATGGAAATAATATTAAAGCGTTATCGTAAACGACCGACCGACACTGCCGCGTGGGGGGTCCGCCGCGTACCCGGGGCCAACCTTGATTATTATACGGCGTGTATGTGTGTGTAGAAACGGGGGAGAGGGGGAGGAAGTCGAATATCCCGGACCGACCCCTTAACGAGATACGAGAACGCTAATGAGCGTATAATGCGCATTGAATCGTGATCGTGTTGCACCTAGCCGTGTTTACGATCCACCATTCGAATCGTATACGTACTCGGGTAACTGTACAGGGGGGTTCATGAGGCAGGGACCGGGTGCGGTGGCGCCAAGGGGTCCTAGAGTCAATTCAAATGATGGACAAAAATGAACTATTTGCTGCAATAGTTGGCTCACTTTGGAGATTTTCCTCCCTAATCCTAACAAATGATAATCGAAAGAGACGAGTACCAACTCCATGGAACGGCCTGTATGGTATATACGTTCACCTTCGACAGAGTCGAGTCCATTTAGGGGTATGTATACTGTCCCGGTGGAGGCGAGGGTGAGGTAAAACCTAGCTCCGTCCCTCTCCCGTCACGCGTGCACACGTACACTCCTCGTCTCCGTCGCTCTTCGAGTCTATTTCCCCTGTCAATCCGTTCCCTTCAAGCCGATCCACCTCGCGCGCTTTGATCCTGGATATCCAGCTCGCATTCGAAATCTTTCGCTTAGCCGTCTGTGAATTTCAAAGCGCGACATTGTAACCGGGTAATGGTGTTTCATCTCGGCGTTACGGGTGAGCTTCCAATGAACGGGAGCCGGTGTTGATCGAAACACCGTCTGGATTCGAAAAGATCCCCGGCGAACCTGTTAACCCTAGGCGTCCCGGTAATTGGATATATCCAAGGCGTCGAACTTTCGATATTAAAAGTTTGCTCGTTTTTGCATACGGCACTCGACGCGCGGGGATTATCAAGCATCGACCGTTTGAATTTTTCATTTCGCGACGTGGAATAAAAAACTGTCGAAGGGAATTACAGGTTTCGATGTTTCAGTATTTTATTCCGAAGAAAAGGTTCGAACGCGGGTTGATATCGCGCTAGCGTTTTATTCGCGGGGTAATAGGCCGTGGTAAATCGATGTTTAGCCAAACCCGAAAATCAGATTAATTTACCAGCATATAGAAGTACACGGCTGCGAATTAGACCTCGTTCGATTATAAATTATCGGTTAAATTATCACCCGATGATGCCCGGCCGAATCTGCGAAACGTACGCACAAAACCGTTTATGCTAATAACGTTTAACCCTTCGTTGGACTGCAAAACTATAAACCGACCGTTTATTAACGATGTGCGGTCTGACATTTTTTTCTAAATTTTTTGAATTTAAAATATAAAAATTCATTATTTATCCAAAAAAAGACAATCATCTGGGCGCCGCAAGGGTGAGCCTCGAGGAATGCATTTCGATGGTATTCACCGATCCTCTTTTTTCTCCCTCGGCCGCTAACCACCTTGGAATTTAATGATAAATGATAAGGCCTAGCGCCGAAAGAAAAGCCGGGGAGTTCGAGTTGCCGAGAAATATTACGGTGTTGAGTCACGTCTCAGGAACCTCGTCGAACGTTCCCCGCATAAAAGCAACCGGTGCCGCTCGCTCGAGTGGCCGAGGTAAGCGCAAATGTCGAAGAGTCGACGAGTAATGAGTGAGAAAAGATGAACCCGTGCATTCTTCCACTGGGAACTCGTCTTTTAACCTCTCCTCCCTCCTTGCCTCGTCCCCTTTCCCTGCTACGCAAACATGCTATTATAAATTGAAAAGACTTTCAAAATTCTTAGACATCATCCTTCGTCGATGTTGCTTCGGCCACTAGACTCTGGGACGTGTTATTTTAGTGACATGGTTCGGGTTTAGGGTTCGAAGATTGATATTGTTGCTGTCGAAACTTTGAGGAATCGTCGTTCGGTCAAAGTTTAGGGTACTTTACTCGATTCTAGTTGCGTTAGGGTCAAATTGCTATTTTAACACCTTGATTGCCACGTCACCCAAGTGTTAAAATTCTTGGAAATCGAAGTTAGCGGTCATATTAATATCGCAAGTATTCTAAGTTAAAATTCGAAAATATTGGAAACCTGGTTTCCGAAAAATTCCACTACTATGTCACAGAGGTAGTACAGTTTTACAAACAATATCACTAAAAATTGTCCAAAAATGCCCCGTTCAATAATCGTCCCGTTCGATTCAGTTTTCCGTCCCCTTAGATCTCGATCCTTTCCAATTTCAAAAATCGCCGGAAATTAACCCCTTCGGTGGTCGCGCGCAACGATGCACGTTAAAATTTCAATTATGCAACATCATAATTGGAATCTTGCACCTTTTATATGCCGTTTGGCAGAATCGATTTCACGATAAATTAATATCGGTAAACGTTTCGTGAAATTCCGTAGCTCCGGGCGGGCGGGGAGGGGGGAGGGGTTCCCAAAAATGTCGAAACTTTCGAAAACAATTTCGCGCAGATACGATCATTGTTACTCGCGTTAGAAGCAGCTCGTTCGGCTGAAACGCGGGGAAAACAAAGCGTACAGAGAACAGCCGCGAAATAACGTCACAACGTAACCAAGCACCGTGGGAAAAGTTCGTTAAAACAGTAACGAGCCGGGCATAAATATTTTTCGATGTTCGATCCTCTCCCCTCTCCCCGATCGCCGTCAACAATACGCTTTCCATTATACCATCCCCCTTTTCACCGTGAACCTTCCGATATTTAAACAAAAGCGGGAACAAACGAGTTTCATTTCTGGAAAATGATATTTAAATCGGGGTCTCCGGTTCTCGATAAAACCGATTCGGTACGGTCCTGTGGCCATCGAGCCAATTAATGTTTAACAGCGCGCCCGGGATATCTAATTTTCTCCGTTAAAATTGTTCCTTCATCAAATCGCCTTCCCTCCTATCTATTCAACGAAGAAACGAGAGTCCCAGTACGTGGAAACCGAAGGTCTCCTGGAATAAAGAAATCCACTGTCCCCGAATCGAGAAGGCCATTAACGGGTCAAGGGTTAAAAGCGAGAGGAGCGTGTACAGAGGTAGGGGCGGGGGGAAGGAGGCGCGATCAGATATCGGTACTCGAACACGCGGGAATTAATGCAAAGTATCGTAGAAGCTTCTCTGGCAAAGGTAAATTCGATTTCATCGGATCGCGGGGCTGAGTCACGGCCGATGACTGGCCTCCTCCTCCTCCTCCTCTCGTTTCGCCATTCTCGTTCCCCGGGTACAAAAGGCGCGGCGATACAAGTGCCCCGGTGCTGCTGCCTTCTTCGTCAAAAGGCTGAGTGCAAATGTCGACGGAGTCGAAGGTAACGAGGGAGAGGAGAGAGAGTGGAAAAAAATACTCGACGAAGAAGAGGTGTATAGCTGCACGAGAGGGTAGGGTTCGCCGGGGAGAGGAGCTCTCTCTCCTCTTTTCTACCCGTAGCCCCGTTCACCGCGATTGCTGATGCTCTCTTCTCGCGTCATCAGCAACACGATGCGTTTTATACCGGCAGCCTTACCGAAGAATGAAAGGTGCGACCTCTCCTCCGGCCGGGTAACGAGAGTCGCGTGAAAGAATGCGAAATACCGTACAGAGCCGATAAAACGCAAGAACACGTCGATTTCAAAGTCTAATCGTCCGTTCGCGCCTCCACTTCATCGTTTATCCAAGACTATCTTGTTATCCGACTCCCTTTATCGTCGGGAATTTCATTTTTCAATTACCGCCATTAAAGCTTGCAGATTTTTTCGAAATTATATTCGAGTAATTATTAACCCGCAATTAGGAGATAATCGTCCGCTCGTGGTATCCGGAGGGACATTCGTGGGCCGGCTCGAATTTCTTGCGAAAGGTTTAATCGTTCGAATTCCCCGGGTGCGTTTGTTCTTTCGTTGGGGCGGGGGGGAAAAAAAAGAGGAGGTAATTGCGCAAGGGAAAAATTGCGGCGATTCCACGGCCGCGGTGATATTATTGCGTGTGCGTCGGGACTTGCACAAGCTAAAAGGTCATCGGTGGCTGACCCGAAGGTAGGCAATCGGTTGTAAAGAGAAACGACGGTGGATCTCCGGGCTCTCGGTAAGGGAATACAGGGAGATACTTCTGGTGCCGTGTTTGTTTCATTCCCGATACCGGCTTATGATCTACCACGGCGAAATCTGTTTATACTTCGGGCCCCCTCGAGAGCCTTCTACGGAATATCATTCCGTTCCGATGTTTCGAATAAAGCCGCCGGATGATGACCTGTAGTTATCGTTGCCATTCGTGCGATTTTTCCGTTTTTCTGCAGAATGGAATTCCTTGAGAACTTTCAGATATTGCGTTTCCTTAGGGCACGATATCTTCCCAGCATTTCTTTTGGGGAATTTTGAAAATTCATTGGAATGGCTCGGTATAAATAGAATATTTTAGGAAAAAGATTTTCACACGTTTGACAAATTAGAAATCTGTTTTAGGAATTGTCAAAAATAATTATAGAAAATTTACAAATATTTTTGACGCAATAATAATTAAAATTCGAGTTCCATTTCCCTCCCTATCACCGAAAATCGGTAGCGTTTTCCAGGTCGTGCGACAGATTATTTTCCGGCAAAAAATACGGCCGCAAATGAACGCGCAAAGGAAGATCGCAATTAGAGGACGCGAAATATTTCGTGGAAAAATGCGAAGATTTTTTTTGTATTATTAGAAGGAAAAAAGAAAATTCGTCGATGTAAGGGGGAGAGAGAAGGAAGAGCATGATAAAACGCAAGGGATGGGAATAAAAAGTTGGTCCCCGATTTGATAGCCGATGATGTGTGCATACAGGGTGCTCCGTTTTAATCTATCCAAGCAATTATCCACGGAATTATTCATTTTTTGAAAGAATATTTCGAACGGAATTTACTTCGCTACAAAGGGGATATTTTGTTGACGGCGCCTCCGAGATTTCTCAATTAACTTCGACATTTTATCCCGTGCAAAAAAGTATTATGGTATGACATTAGAAAAATGATTAATTCATGGAATATTATCAACTTTTTATAACCTGTCTTACCTTTGAATCGAAAGGTAATAAATGCAGGTGCATTCTAATTCTGGTAATGGAAATGCATACCTCTTTCACGCGGATCGATTCTTTGCAATATTTTGTACAAAAAAAAGTATTATCGTATGACATCAGAAAATTGATTAATTCATGGAATATTATCAACTTTTTTACAACCCGTCTTACCTTTGAATCGAAAGGTAATAAACGCAAGTGCATTCTACTTCTATTGATGGAAACGCATGCCAGGAATATTATTGAGTACAGCGTTAAAAAATCAACGAGTCGAGAGACATTTTCAATTTTTTTCAAATAAAATACCTCGCTGTTGTATTTAAAATAAGAAACACAAGGGCGCTCCTGCTTTTAACGGAAACGCGTGTGTTTTTTACGGAGATCAATTTTTTACAATATTCTACGTAAAAGTGTGTTAAAATGTTGTTGCAACGTCGACGTTACAATCGGATACGTGTGAATAATTCATTTATAAAAATAGAATAGATTCTTTTTCTCTCTCCAGACTGTGGTTCTAAAAAAACTGAATTATTTCGAAAACGTTCGATTTATTTAACACAGAATAATTGAAAATTCTCGAAACTGTGAATTATGGAGAAACGATTTCGGAGAAATGAAACTTCGAACAGTTTCGTCCCAGCAATAAACGCGTTACAGGAGGGTTGTTTGAAACAGGCTGTGCACAATATGTCGCGTTTGAAGCCGGTCGCGCTGCCTCTTTCTTCGGGGTGAAAACGAAATACGATTCCAGCCGCGATGCATTGTCGAGAAGAGGCTCGTCAAGGTAACGCGAACACGGGAGGGCTGCACGCGAAATCCACGGGAGAACCCGCTGGAGCTAATACCCCGAGCCGTTGAATACGATATAGCGATTGATACGAGCCTGGGTCTCTCCCGTTCCCGCCAGCCAGAACAGTCCCCGTCGATGCGGACGAAATAGGATTAAGGGATCGGCGAATTAGTATTTCGTAATAGGCAATATGAGCGGAAACACGTTAATACTGTACCGAATATAAGGCGTGCGATAGCTAATGATTTTTATAATTAACGCGATTACCCTCGTAATTATTCCTGAAACAGATGAATGATGATGTAAAGATTTGAAAATTGTATTTTTCTTACAATTCCTTACTTTATTTTTTAACGAAAGAACGCAGGAGAACGTTTAACCCCTTACCCTGCAATATCGTGACCTCTGTCCTTTGTACTTCGATTAAAATTCAGCTTTAAATTTCATTCTAATTACAGTTTATATGGTCAAGGCTTGCCAAGTGCAAAGTACATGTAATATTTCGATTTTCACCCTTTAGAAAAATCATAGGTTAAGGGGTTAACAATGGTTTAATGAATAATAATTAGCCTCGTTACTTGCCCCTTCCCAAAGGCATTTCTGCGTTCCATTTCTGTACCAGTTCTTGACATTTATCTATTTTTATAAACAAGTAAAGGAACATTTTGATCCTCAAAGGGTTCCACAGTCTTCTCTCGAGTAGGTTATTTCCGATAAAAGGACATAAAGCATCCAGGCTCCTCTTATCTGCAATTTGATCAATCGAGTTGGAACTTTCACAGACTGTTCGCGGCCTGTGTTCACGTTTTTTACTCCCGGTTTCACCCCCCTTTGTATTTCATCCAAATGGAAAAACAATTGCATCACACTTGAAACGTATTAAACGCGCTCCATTAATCGCGCTCGATAATGTACTCGTATAAGCGAGCAAGTTAACAAGTTATTCGACTATAGGAATCCCGTTGCGTGTGTAAACAGCGCTGAAACGGAATCGATATAAACCGTTGCTCTTTTCAGTTCGGTTACTTTGCAAAAGTTTCCAATTTGTTCGGTGCACAGGATCGTAAAACGTCAAAATAAAACGAGAACAAGGAAATAAAAAAAATAACACCGACGCCCAGTCGTTATACTGGACTCAGGCAAAGCCCCCTGCACGGAGCAAAGTTCGAATTCTTTTTTCGCTTTTATTTATTTCAGCGATATAAAGCTTCGTGGAAGGATCTGAGTAGAATATTAATATTTGTCAAAACTCTCAATAATCTTCTCTCAAAACTGAATAGTAAGCTTTTATATTTTGCCAAAGAGTATTTTGCCTAACCCTCTGTCTTAGAATTTGTCGGTTATCAAATATTGCCTACAAACATTTGTCTTTATTATCGTAAGATGTTTCTTGAACGAACTCGCGAGCGGTCCGCTCCC
Organism: Anthidium xuezhongi; assembly: GCA_022405125.1. Classification (NCBI taxonomy): domain Eukaryota; kingdom Metazoa; phylum Arthropoda; class Insecta; order Hymenoptera; family Megachilidae; genus Anthidium; species Anthidium xuezhongi. The sequence goes on along the minus strand of CM039642.1, from coordinate 8,278,165 downwards.
ATCGCTAACCAAAGAGGACGGCGAGCGTAATGGGTTATAGAAAGGCCAGGGTACACTGGTGCCGGTATCTAGGAAATAAAAGCAGCACACTGGAAAGCGATGAAAACCGCAATTCGAAAAAGATCCAGGCTAGGATTCGAAGCGTGTCTCGCTTTCTTTCCGTCGCCGATTGATACGCGTCGAGGGGCCACGGTTGAAGAAGACGGCGTTTCGAATCGTCTTGGATACGAGCCACCTCGTGTTTACCGTTAATTAAACGCGAGCAAAGGAAAATAATCGTGTCTGGTCTAATTAACCGGCCTACGAATGCTTCTCCTTTCCGTGAAACGTGCACGGGCTAACTCGGACACGGCCGCCGGTTCGTGTACAAGCGCAGATGTTCTTGTATCTCGTAACATTTTTGTATCTTAAAGAGTCCTCTTTCAGACGAAAGGAACAACTGAATTCCTATAATTATCGACCTCGACGGTGTAATTATCGTTTATCCTTTCCCTAAGGTCGTTTCTACACGTCGATGTATTAAATTGTTTCGTTTAAATACAATCCATTAATCGATCGATTGTAATTGCCCTCGAGATTAATATTCTAATTTTATACTAATTTTATTTCTGACTAATTTTATATTCTATTCCCACAATATTTTATTTCTATTATCTCTAATTGCTAATATCTAATGGGAACATTTTCAAGTGTCACCCATACGTTAACTCGTGTTTCATCCAATCATAATTAATATAAACAGAGTATCCTTTGCTAAAACGTTAGGTCGAAGCTCAACGTGCACTTTAATTCACCGTTGCAATAAAGCGTAATTAGCCCGGATTAAAAATTGTTGCCAACGGTCAGTTTAAGCGAACGCTTTGGAAGAGGGGGGTGCCGCGTCAGCGTGGGAGGAGGGAAACGGCATAGTTTTCGCTGGAAGGTAAAACGTTGCACGGGGGATGGCCACGGTTCGGTTCCCTCGTCTTCACGGCGTGTACTGTTGTTGGTTAATGGTGTTGGTGGTTTCGAAGGCGTCTTTAGCCGCGCGAAGAACGGCCACGTAGCGTGGCGAACTTCGATCATGCTTCAACGGGTGGCTTCCTTTGTTTAAAATCATCCCGTTTGCCCGTTCGTGGGATTATATCTGCTTGAGCGATCAAGCATCTGGGAATCATCTTGGAACAAATGCTTGGCCGTCGATGTGAATCTCGGCCTTTCTCCGACCGCCTTTGCCGTCTCCCACCTTTAAGTCTCCCCCCTTGTCCCGTCCATCCTCTCGTCGCTGACCCGCTCCGGATACCTGCGGACCCGAACACACGTGGAAAATGCTTTATCTCGGACCCCGTATCCCGTGGAATTCCACGCGGACGCTCGATCTATCGTCCGTAACCACCTTCCTCCCCTCGTGCAGGAAATCGTCGTCGATTATTTTTAATTTCTTCCTCCATGGGGATTGGGAACTGCTGGGGTTACATCGCTACGCTCGTTCCAGGTGGCTCGGCTGGTGTTTGACCCCACTGTGCTTGAACTTTTAAAATAACTTTTAGCATCTTTTCCTCCGTTGTAATTATTTGCGATGATCTGGTGTCAGGCATTTCTTAAAATAATATTTCTTTCGTTAATTTGCCGTGTTCGCGAACGCAGTTTCGCTGCATTTCGAAACCGTTCTTTGGAAAAATGATATCGTTTTGTAATCGATAACAAAACGGTTATCGAATTGCTCGCGCAGGTATGCGCCGGTATTAGTAAACCGGCACGCGTTGTATTTAATAAAGTTTAGCCGGTACAAACATATTTGTTTGCCATCGTACCGGTAGTTAATACGTGCGGGGTACTGGTAATACGATCCGCAGTATTGCGGTCGGGGGGTTATGTTTCGCTAACCTGCTGATATTTATGCGTCGAATGTGTAACATACCTGGTAACGCTCGGGGAACAAATGCGGGCTCGTTTTCAGCCGAAACTGTAACGTCGTTATGTCTCTTCTTGGCGTTTATCGCGGCGCCGGTCAAGAAATATTGCACACCCCGAATAATATTTGTATTCGACCGCTCGTTGACCCAAATTTTCCTCCGCCGATTAATCACCCCGTACGATTTATTTCTACGTTTAATTCAGAATAAATCCCTTAAAATAGAAATCCGGTAAATAGATATCGTATCATATCGGTATACTGTATTTTCAAAAATTGAATTTTGTTTCGTTAAATAATGTCAAAGCTCGCGCGCGGGTCCGTATCCATCTTCGTTATCGTAATTTGCGAACGGCGTACGACTTGACGCCACACGCACGCGTGATCGTTACAAGGGAATCCGTGTACCGCGGGATCCACTTTTCGGCCGGTTAACGCGTTAAACGCGGGGATGTTGTTGGCGCTCGAGGCCGCAGACATGCGAAACATCGGTGCATCGACACGAAGCCAAGTATAATTATTTTGATTCGGCATCACGCGACCCAGTTAAGGCCACTTTACCGCCGTTGCACGCACTCGTTCCCCGTTAATTAGATTTAAATCGTTGCAACGCCGTAAACAACCTTCCGACCGGACATCAGCGACAACGCGTATCGATTAAACCTCCCCCTCCTCCTCCACCCCCCGGAAAGGCTCGGCTCTTTTACGAAATTTGTTGATTTTACCGCCAATTAACGGTCCGGAATGATTCATTAATTGTTAATCGTATCGGAAAACATTTCGCGATACAGAGATATTTGTCGGACGAACGCAATTTTATTTTCGTGTATTTTGTGTTTTGAAGCTGTTCCGATATTTATAACTATAATCGATTGATTAATAAAAGAAGTATAACACTGTAAGCGAATAGGATTTTTCAAAATGAAAATTAAAGAGCGTTTTTACCATACGACGGATATAAGGAACAGGACAATTTCAGATCCGTCGAATCCGGGTCAGTCGTGACCCACTTACAAAATGTATACAATGACGTTCCGACTAAAGTTAGGCGTTCCAATTTTTCGGCAAAAAGCTTCCATAAGAGAAGGAATAATAATAGAATAATAAATCGCCAGGGGAAAAATATCGAAAGCTCCTTTATTTTTCATCAATTTTCTATCCCCCGCAATTTCGAACGTCCAATTCGTTCCCCTAGAAAAAAAAACACGCTTCGGGAACATTTTGGAATCCAGCCGTTCCAGAACAGAAGATTCTTATGGAAATTCGAGCATCGCCCATTACCGCGGAAATTTTCGCGAAGAAGAAACTAAAGCTGGGGAATAAAATCGCGCTTTAATCGTCGCTGTCTCATCGATTAATCCCCCCGGGGATTAAAACAGCAGGGGGCAGAAGTTTAAAAATTTTCACCATTAATATTTCGTTGATCCCCGAAAGCGTGCCACAAATCATCGAACTCGCCCCGCTCGCTTTTAAAAAATTTAAGTATTAAAAGTTCACGGGGTCACCGACGAATCACCCCCCTCTCTCTTCCTCTCTAAACGCCTGTTTTTTTCGACGTATCTTGGCCTCCGCCTTTCCTATCCCTATATTTTTCCGCGGGATTTATACGCGCCCTTTTACCTTCGGGGAATAAATTATGCAGAAGTCGAACGTACGTGGCTGGATTCCGGAATCGAATATCAGGAAATAATCAAGAATGAATTATTTATTGGGTCGCTCGTTTCACCGTCGAAGACGGGACGGAAGAGCGATATAACGAAGGCGCGGAGAAGATGAAGACGAAGCGAATGGCAAATGGCGCGCGAGGGGTGAAAAAGGAAGAAAGAGGAGGCGGAGGCGGCGGAAGAAAGGGCAGGGAGACGGGAGGGACGGTCGGGAAAGGAGTAAAAAGTAAACGGGACGGGGTGGGGACGCAAGACCCGATGATAGGAACAAAAGGAGACGAGACAGACGTAAATGACGCGCAAAGAAAAGCATTGAACCGTCGACGATTTATTGCTTTGCTAATAACGCCATCCTTTGATCCTAACGTGTAATTATCGAAGACACGTGTGACATCTCGCAGGAATTTGTCAATTTCCCGTTCGATAATTAATGAAATTTATAGACGCTGTCGGGACAGTCGTAAAAGAAGCAATAATCGTTTTGAATTTTACAATCGAAGTTAAAGAAATCGTTGGTTCCCTTGAACCAAAGTGCACTTCAAATCGTAATTTATATATAACTCAACCATTAAAAAATATCGAATTTAGGAGGGTGACGAGGGTGAAAGGTCCCTGTTTTGGGGGAGTTAGTCCCTCAAATGTCTGCAAACTGCTTATAAAATATTCAACAAATCCGAATTTTTCGTATACTACAATTTTACGACAAAGAGTTGATTAGACACAGTACGTAATTTAATTTAAATTGACTGTCTCCACGGTCCGTCATCAGAAGTTTATCGCGCGTTAACGCGATAATTCCCGTCGCGTACCTTCGGATCTTAAATTGCGTATTATTTGAGTTTTCCTCGAACGCCGTCTCGGGGTGTCATATTTTGTCATAAAACGAGCCTCGAGGCGGTTCTTGACGCATCCCGCGGATTCTCTTCTTTTCGTCTCCCCGTGTTCCTTCCCCGGCGTCGCCGGGAGCGATAAGATCGGTGCCACGAGGGCAAACTCTTGAACAGCATCGGTTTAATAGAAAAGATGGAAATTGGTGGGAGACGGAAGCAGGAAGAAGAGAACGCGGCACAAGGGGGGAGGGAGACGTTCGCTGCTTATTACGCGGGCAATCTCTTCGTTTAAATCGCAACATTTCGCCGGCTACCTCGCAGGTATTTCATTCTCATTCCGTGAATCCCATTATTTCCAATTGCTCCTTGGCCGACCTCCGTTCAACGTTGTTTTCTGGTGCCTCTATCAAGGCGCAGAAGGGTTTCTTCCTTTCCGCCCCTCCCGTTCGTCCACCCTGTCTGTCGCATCAACTGATTGTTTCCGTTTTTTAATACCTCCGCATTAATTTAGCTCGTGGATATTTTTGTCAAGTTGGGATACCGAATTAATGGGGTGGGAATTGAGAGAAGGGGTGGTGTATCATACGTAATAACAATAGACAGTGCCTCGCAAAGGATTAAACTGCATTCCGAAAGTTGCATTTCCCACTTGGCCGATTTTCAATTTGCACACATATTCCTTATTTACGGTCGAGCTGGTCGAAAAGCGCATAAGAAAAAGGAAAAGTAAGAGGGACGGGTACACGGCTGAAATTAACATATTTTCTCCGGTATATTTTGCGGTTAGCTAATAATTAGATCGATTAATCTTGCCGGAGAAGTCCAGGGGAAAAGTTTTAACTGAAATTTATGCGTTCGAAGTTTGCGTTCCTCGAGATTTCTACATCGTGGAGAGAGAGAGAGAGAGAGAGAGAAAAAAAACGAGAAGAACAGTGATCAGCGAAGTGTGATATAGAAATATCCTTGTTCCCATGAAATCGAGAGGATTAACGTAACAGCGGCACCTTGAAAAGGCAAAAAAGGAATCCGTAAAAAACTTATTGAAAAAGACACGGTTGCATAGAGAAGTGAAACGTTGAGCCAGATCGCAAAGACTCGCGAAAGGTTAACTAAAAAGTTTCACGCGAAATTACACGGTGGTCGTCAAATTTTGTGTTGAAAAGTTCCAGAATCTGAGTGGGTATGCCGAGCATGTTGGTTTTAATAAATTTTAATAAATACACCCCTCGATAACACGAATTGGTGTTGGGCGAAACGAGAAAGCGATAAAAATGAAATAAGACAGGGTAGTTTCTCGTAACGCTTAATAATAAATGATTAAATACACTTGGGTTACGGAACAAACGATACCTTTAAACTCTCCCCGTTGATAAATAAATGAAACAAGAAGAAACGCGAGGGGAGGGGAGGAGGAACTGACCTTTTGCGCATGAAAAAATACATTCTGGTCGGGTAACGACGCGACGCGAGAAGAATTTTAATCTTGGAAGGCCGGGGCGTGCAAACCGGAAGAGGATAGAACGCTTTCGGCCTGGCTCCGTGACACAGTTTCCCGTTGGCGTCGCGCATTCACGATAAATTTTCTGATTTAGAATGGCAGAAGTCATTTTTATCCACTTCGCCTTCGTTTCTCTATTCTTCTCGACGTAACGCCCTCCAACCCTCTTTGCTCGGCGCGCCAGTTATTCTTCCGGCGGCGCACACACCGAGAGTCGAAACGTGTTCCAGTTACGCGTTTCCTGTCGCCTCTTCGAGGGGGCTCTCGGGAGTAGGAGGAGGTACCAGGGTGATATAGGCTGTGCTTCCACGGCCAAGAATAGCGGGGCCGTAATCACGTGCCGCCACTTCTGCTGAAACAGTTTTAACTTTGCCGGACTTGAATGGAGACGGCCAGGCGTGTCGCTCGCGCGAGCGCGCGCGCGCCACCGCCTGCTTGTCTGTCCCGCACGTGCTACGACCTCGCCCCTTTCCTCCGCGCAACCTCGTATTTTAACCGTGTAATGATTCATTTGAACCGACATTGTCGTGCCTGAGAAACGGTTCAATAGCCGAAGGACACGGCTACCGGGCGTGACCCAGATCTTGGGAACGCGTACGGGCTCGTTTGTTTATAACTGTCTAGACATCGACTTTTACGACGCTCTGATAATCACTGTGAAGTAGAAGTATCTTACAAGGACTGAAATTACGCTTAAAATTATAAATACCCACAAAATTACTTGAACGTAAAATGGAATTTAAATTGTATCTTAAGATTGTAAAATAATTGCGACGGTACAGCGGTTAAGGGGTCGAACTCCAGTTGGAGCTCGAATGCTCGGCCTCTGCCAAATTACGAGAGGTCCGAATTTTTGACCACGTATCCCCCCCCGCCCCCTTCTGTCTTACACCGAGGATACAATATCGGAGGGAAACGTGCCTCGGATTTTATTGAGAAAACGGTCGCAGCCCGCGACCCGACATCTCGCAAACCCTTAATCTCCTCGATTATTTCGTTTGGGGATGCCGCCAACAGATGGTGGGTTCGAAGCGGAGAATCAATTTCAAGGAATCAGCCCCCGGGCCTCTCTGGATTTTGCTGCTCGCATAAGACGAGGAGAAGGGAACGCGCGGGGGAAACATTGGAAATTGCTTCGACGCCAGTAATTATACGGTCGGGCTTCTCCTCTTCTTCTTCTTCGATCGTGAATCGCGAAACACACGACGGTATACCTCTGCTCGTTCTTCTATCGTCTATTCGCGTACACGTTCATTATCATAATTCCCTTTTAAACCGTGAACGTTCGATTTGCTGAATTTCGAATTCGATCCTGTTCCGTCTGGAAATGTTAGGGATCGTTTTAGAGATGAGTATCATTACGACATCGCCCTTAAACGGTCCTCTTACTCGGCTCCGTTCCCGTTTTCGGTGGCGGACTCTGTCCAAACCCCAAACGTTCCAAACCTAATCTTTATTCCTACTACAATTAAGTTTGAATTCGGTACGGCATACTATCGTTAAATGTAAATGCAATAATAAATATTTAGCTTTGTCTGACTGGTGGCTCCTATCGTATCGCCTCTAATTTTAATTGGAACATTGTTACCAATACGAAAATCGCAAGAAGGTCTTAAATATAAAAGATAAAATTGACGACGGGCGTTCGAAGGACGGGGATCGTTTTCTTGGACGAAAGAGGGTTTAGGGGGTGCGCGTTCATTTATCACCGGCCCGTATGAAAGGCGGAAGACGGGGGGAGGACACGTAGAGGCGCGATCCTGATGATTTGTCCGCGTTATTCATTCCGTTGGACGCGTACAGGATTTTCATGGTGTTTGATAAACGGCGACCAGGATGTTTGGAGAACGTACGGGGACGTCGGAATTAGCGATTCGCGCGGAACAGGGGACGCGATTGTGCGTATAAATTAATCACGATAGACCGGGATCAGAGGGCTCGCGTTGCTTCTATAAATTCCTAACCAATTCGATTGGCATTTCACAGAAGATACAAGGATCTTACACGTAATTTGTCTTTTTAGGTATTTTTGTAATTAATAATGGAAGCTAACGCAATATTTTTCTTGGCCAATATTGTACGAGAAATAATTTTAACATCGAGTTTTAATCCTTGCTCGAGCAATTTACAATATTAATCAATCTTTAATCCCTTATGGAAATATCGCAAAGTGATCAACCAATTCGAATCCGCTCTTTAAACATTTACCCTGAAAATTGCTTACGGGGGTGGTTGAAAAATAAAAATCTGACGCACAAAAGATTACTTGGCGGGAAATAATTTACGAGCTCGTCTCGTTGAATATTCCTAATGGAAGGTAATTAAAATTTCGCATTCATCGACGAGGCGCGTTCCTAAAAGGTTTACACGATTCCGCGCTACGAAACGGGGTCTACAATAAAATATCCCCGTGTTTCCGTTGGTGATTTCGCGAGCCGTGCCATTGGAAAACATAGAATTATTTACATCCGAGTAATGCATCGAACGAACGTATGTTTGCCCCGGGTACTTTATAACATAACGATAGCAATTATCATCGTAATGCTCGCGTGCAACACGCATTAGCATCGTGCGCGAATAACAAGTAAAACGCGTCCGTTCAATAGGGCTATCAAATGTACATTTATCGTAAGTTCGATTTTAATAATCATCCCGGGCCGTGTAAACGCGCGATACGGGGCACGACGTTTCGATTGTTACGCCGAATCGATCGGAATTTTCATTGGCCGTTCGTTGCCTCGATGCGACGTCATTGTTTACAACAATAATAGGTATTGTAAGTTATAGTTTCTTTTGAATTTGGCGCCCCTAGAATTATTATAATACAGTAACGTAACTCTCTTCTTCCAAAATATCGTTTTTTAATTTTGTTTAAAGGAAACAAATAATTCGCTGAAAAATATTTATTCAATTTAACACGAAGTCATGCCAGAGTCAGAAGCGTTTAGCAGAATTATTCATAATCGTGCAGATAAGATCGTTCGCCGGCAAAAAGGTTAGCCTGCGAGTTCCCGTGAAAATTCCTCGAAGCGGATACATGAGGATGATAATTGATTAAATTTACCATGAAATCCATTTCCTCCCGTCCTCCTCGTCCCCCCTTATCGCTCGGTCTTGACGAACCGTCCGTCTCGTTGAAGATTTCCGGCGAACAATGATCGTCACTGTGATCGAAATAAAGCCGATTGAATCGGGAGAGCTCGTGCACGACGAGTGCGTTCACGCGAAATTAACAAGCGTTTACAGTGGCTCCTTTGTCCGACTCGTTTTGGTTCTCTCGAAAATTCACCGTCGGGACTGATTCATCGCTTTTAACGTCGTTTTCGGCGACTAATTTCGTGCGTTCGGTATATTTGGACGAAAGAGAGAGGCAGGGGGGGGGCTATTTAACACCCGACACTGGACCCGTGGAATGTGTTTCGTGACGAAAGAAGGGGAGAGAAAAAAAACTTATCTTCGGACCCCTGCTCGGCTATTGGGAAGAAAAAAAAAAATAAGGTTTAGGGTAAACTCATAATTCTTCGGCGGGGCTGTTATCGGTTTCGTGATCTTCGGGTATATACGGCGTCGCAGGTCGAGGTAATTTAATTTAACCCCTCGACTCGTGTACCACAATATCGTGTCACACTCGTGACTCACTCGGCTGGTTCAAAGGTGACGATGCTGGGATCGTATTTTTAATACAATTGAATTTTTAACCCCTTCGTCAGGGTCGCTTGCGACATTATACGTTTTTCTACGACTCGATAACTGGGGCTGTTTTATTGTATTTTATGGAAAGTTCTTGGAGACGTCTGATAAATAAAATTTAGAAGAGTTGCGGGGTTAGGTGACGGAAATTCGAAGAATTCATTTTCTTTTTATATTTTAATATTGCGGAGAACGTCGAGGTGACACCCTTCGATTACTTCTTGCAATGTATTCGCAATTAATATTTTTCATGAAAATATCGTGAGAATTACGTCCCTCGATTGCAAGAAAACGAAAAAGGGCGAGCAGATGTCGAAAGGTGTTCGTAGAATATTATAGAAAAAAAAGGAGACCGCTATACCATACGGTCAGAAATTACACGGACGTCTGTCGCGGAAGGTCGGTTCTCTTTTTTCTACATTTCCGGCTGGTGGGTTGCGGGTAATTGTCCAACAGAATTGCTACGTTCGACTTTCCTCGGTTTCCGGAACCTACGACCCATTGGCGTAACTAATTGTACGAATTTTCTGTGCGGTGGGTCAGGTATATCCTCCAGAAGTGTCAAATATATTTTAAACAAACTTTCCAAATTCTTAGAAAAATATAATATTTCCATCCTTGACGAAAGGGTTAAATGTATCAATTTTTACCCCTAACAATTACAGTCCCAACGTTTATAATTAGGTGTCAATTCTGCACCCAAATAACCAGTGTTTTTGACAAGTGAAACTCAGGGGTGGGTCACCCTAGTCTCCGCTTAATTAATCCAACGCCACCAGAGTCTGGCAAGCTTCACTTAAATCGTCGACTTCGTTTACCGATTTCGTACGTGTATTTCTCTCTCTCTCTCTCTCTCCTTTTTTATTCGTTTCATTAAACTAGGTCGGTCTGTCCGCGTTCGATGGATGTTCAGTTTTATATTGATCACACTCGGGACAATGTACCTCTGAATAAAGTTTCAAATAAAAAAAAAAAAAGAAAGAGTCCTCGAACTGGTGAAAACAGATTTTATCCAGAAAAGAATAAAAGAGGTGTCGGTGACGAGTGCGAGGGGTAGACGGACGTTTGAATGGGCCCGAGTATTCGTGTAACAATTTTTTCCAATAATATCCATCCGGTTGAATCTACTCTTCATTTCTTTTTTTTTGCTTGCTCGAGAAGGTTACCGAATTATTTTTTTAATGATCCGTGAAAGCGCGGGGAATAATTGGAAAATATCGCCGCGAGTCAGGGGTGGAATAAAAGGGAGACGTCCGGGAGGGGCGCGCTTGAAATTTCGAATTTGTTTGTAATTCGTCTGTTCGTTTAAGGTACACGAAACTCGTAATTCGATACCAGAGTACATGTTCATAAAGTATAGTAAAAGAATAATTCTAATTAAGCGTCGCATAAATTCTGAAAATTGCCACTAAATTCGGGCGAGTTTATTTCGAAAAAAGCTCGCGACTAAAAATTTCGCGAAAAAACTCAGAGTACCAGGATTTACGGTCGGACTTCGTTAGAATTCGTCGAGTTCCTGAAAAGTTGCTAAACTTCCGGTCGTAAAAGTTCCTAGCGATCTCGGTTGCTTCTAGAGAAGTGTGAAGAAAGACGATACGTAAGAAAAGGCAATAACGTTTTAATTGTGTCCCTAGATGTCCCTAGACGACCCTGACGAGGACAGTTATCGAAATCACCCTAGGCGCAAATTAGTTTGGCGATAAACGAGAAGGGGGTTTGGTCGAAAAATTCTATCTTCCCCCTCTCGTGTTCATTTCCACGAGTATTCGTCGCCAGATGGAAAATTGGCAGGGTAAATGGGAAATTTCTCGGCAGTAGGTTGGCAGCGGCCGATCATCGGGAAACGTTATCGTTGTTTCGGAAGAAAATAAATTGCCTCGTGTACTCGAAACGTTAACGGTTCGTTGTTTTGCGGTCATACACGCTTTTTTTTTTCCTCCTCCCTCTCGCTCTCTCTCCTTTATTTTTTATCCTACTTCGGCAAACCCGTGCACACAAATGATATTTAATTAAATTCCAACGAATGATTGTTTTCCAACCCCCGTGGCCGCCGCCCTCGCCACGCGGGCCTGCATTGTTCTTTTTTAATCGTTACAGGACAGCTACGAAATGGAATTATTGATTGACGGATTTTTCGATGGACTGTCATTCCGATAGACACATTACTTTTTCCGGCGAATCAACCCCCCCGTCCTCTATATTTATTTTTTACACGTGTGTATATATATATACATATATGTTTTTTAGAGCGTTGTTTAATCTTCTGCCTTCGCAACATATGTGTCAGCTCGATGGGAAGCGCTGTCGAGCTGGATCGGCGCACCCTTCAGCTTTTGTAGCGAAATTTTTGAACGCCGCATAAAGAAGCGCTCTTCCATTTTGGATTTGGTATTTTATAGACGACCGCGAATTCGGAGCTCGTTAATTAGTCCGTCAGCTGTCGATTCGCGAATCTTCGAATCTTTTTAAACCGATGATTCGTAACACTTTGAGTCCGACTGGAAAATTATATTCCATAAGATGGAAATTTATACAAGACATGTTATATTTTTCGAGAGCTTGTAACTTTAGAATAACATTTTTAGTACTTACAAATTTTTAAACATATTTTTCGAGAACAGTTACAATGAAAATAGTATGAAACAAATGTAATTATCCGAGCAGCGAGTTTAATTCTACTCTTTAATGGTGTTTATCATTAATATCCTTGAATAAATTCAGAAACACGTTTTCAGTAAGCATTTAAGATCTTAGTTTGCCCGACGGGGGGAGGGGTACGGTTCAATATGGGCTCACGTTTATTTTGGGGGGGGGGATATTATTTATTCAAACAATCTTGCAGAAGAAACGAGCCAGAAGAACTCTTTCTTTTCTTCTTTTTTATACCGTCTCTATGAATGATTTATGAACGCAAAATACCGTTAGGAGCTTCTCGACGAATTTCTTCTCCCCTCTCGCGCGCGCAAGAACTTTAAAAAGTTTCACGCCATTTTGTATCTTCATAATGGAATCGCGTGGTACCGTCTCGCGAACGCCACTCTCCTCTTCCACTTCGGCGCGGATAACCGAAGAAAATCCATCCAGAAACCGATTACAACACTCCGGTTGTCTGCAACCTTGAAACCTATTTTTCCCTTCTTCTTCATTTTTATCGTGGGTTGTGTGCTCCAACCCTTCGTTAGGGTTCTCTAAAGTTTTCCTAAGATCGAAGGCAAATTACAGGTCTGTATTGAAATTCAAAGTTAATCGAAGTTGCAAAAAATTGAATTTGTGCGGAGTGTCGTAATTATTTCTGAAAGGACTCCAAAAACGGAGGTCTGGTAAATTAATTTTTAGAAAATACTCGACCAGAAGATAATATTCGTATTATCTTGTGTAGCAAAAAGTGACGTGGATAAATTTCTCAGTACGGATTTTCACAGAATGTAAATTTGATTTTATGCTCCGCCACGGCAAAATAAATATGTCGTAGCGGCACGGACGCCGAGAAAAGGGGTGGAAAAAGGGAATCGTTGGGACCATCGAGCACGCTTTGGTTCACGCTCAAATGAAACCGGGAATTTACGATGGCCAAGGTAATAGCCGTCGTACGTTGTGTTCGCCCTGTTGGCGAGGAGATACCTTCGCCTTATTTTCTTCTGGTTTACTTGTCAGCCACTGTAAAGTGGTTGCCAACGCAACAACACCTGTTGTTCCATTTTTTCGCCCTCCTCCATTAACCTAGAACCCATTACTCCTGTAATGATATTAGCCGTCGCGGACGATGCGGTTGTTCCTAACCTCGCATCACGTTTTTACAAGAAACACGATCGTCTTTCGTTTGCACGAAAAAAAAAAAATACTTGTACTAAGAGGGTTATACTTATGTTATCAAAATTATTTTAATAATTATAACGGTAGGTGGAAGGTGAAGTTGTTGATTTTAAGTCTGGTGAGTTTAGGTTGTAAGGGAAACAATTTGATAGATTAATTATTGTATCAAGGTGTAATCCTTTGTAATCTTTAGGTGATTAGAGGTGCCATTAATCTTCAGTGATTTTAAGGTAAATTACGTCACTATAAATCCCTAGTAACTTTCAGTGGAACGAAGTTAGATCCCTACAAACCCCTAGTAACTCTCAAACCAAAGGAGTCGCCATCACCCACCCCTGTACTGAAGTTTTCCCCCAAAAAATCCGCGATGCCTTAACTCCACAAATTTATCCCATAACTCCGTGGATCTGGATCACCCTGGTTCTTACCCAGATCCCTCAGGAAGTATAAAAAGCAACTATATGTATACACATCTTTACAGGGCAGTTAAATCGGAAACATAAAACGGTTGCAGCAGCAGCGGCAGCATTGTTTTTTCAGCCGCTTCCTCGGAAGGGCTCGATTATTCACGGTCGAATAATCGGTGGGGTCCGTGTAACCGGTGCCCAGGACGGGCCAACAAGCGTCGCTTTCATATTGAAAAAAAATCGCGTCCACACGTAAACGGACGCGAAACGCATAAAAACGTCGCCATCCCGGCGGGCCCGATAAGATTCCTCGTGAGCCGCGCTTTTTTCCTCCGCCAACGGAGACAAACGATTCGTTATTCCGGCGCTCGGGAAACGCGACTACGGTTTACGGTTTTGTGGGACGATAGCCCACCGATAAAGCATCGAGCGATAGCGAAGGAGGAGGGGAGAGGGAGCGACTCGCGTGGGCGCCCATTTCGGGAAAACGCTTAGCCGGAAAACACCAGGGAGGCCCGGCGCTACGAATTACGTCCACGATCTCTTAAAAGTTTCCAGAGAGATTTCTGATATCAGAATCGTCCATTTGTAACAAACTTCTTGACACCCATCGTAAAAGTATCACGTTGCAAATCTGAAATTTTACATCTCAAAACGAAATCCACGATAGATACTTTCTTCCTTAACTCGAACCCATTTAATCCCGCTTTGATTCGCAACGCCGACAAAACCGCGGTATGCGCAGAAAAAATTTCGTTTCCTGGAAATAAAATGGCCCAGACTTTTTCCATACGCGCGCCCGTAAACGGAGGATCCAACGCGGGCTCGCGAAACGTGCGCCGACCATCAAAGCCCAGCCAGTCGTATATGCACGACTGACCTTTTCGAGTCGACTTGCACGAGCCCTTTCATCGGCCGGCTGTATTCCCCCGGCTGGGAGCAACATGTTGCCGACGATTTTTGTACTTTCGACGTGGATGCATCGAAATGAGAGAATACCATTACCGGGGAGACGGGATCGCACGAGGATCGCCAGGCTTCCTGGAAGGGAAGCCCCGACGGTCTTGTTCCTCGAAGGACGATGATTTTTCACGGAACACGTGATCGTAATAACGATGCTGCCGCGTTCTGCCGTGAATTAGTGATATTCGAACCTTGGACTTTAATTGGATCCGCACTCGAAGCCCGTTCGATTGTTCTCAGACTTGTTATTCGTTGCCAATTTAGTTTACCCCTTGACCTATCATTTTTCTAACGAAAAAAAGAAATAGAAACTGTGTATATATTTTACACTTGACTCCAATTAGAATTAAATTTAAAATTGAGTTTTCATATTGCAAGGCAAGGGTTAGATTTTTATTAGCTTTCCATGACCCAAAAGTACCTGGAAATGGCACCCATAACGTATCGATTCGGAGCTCAAACTGCACCGAGAATGACCAAATAAGCGTCTCATTAATATTCTCGATACAATACGGTTGATTGCCAATTACGGCAAACGGTGATCGATTTTTGGTCCCGTAAACTCTGACACGGTTCGACGAGATAAAGGTGCCGTAAAATTGCGCCCCAAGGGGCATCGGGGTCCGACGGGCCCCTCGTTTATTTCCCGAGCACAAATGTCACGTATCTACCTACCACAGACAGTCCCTTTTTTCCCTAAAATGTTCCCGCTATCCAATTTCAACCGTGAAACTTTGTAACGTCAGGGACGTATCCGAAATAAGGTGTCCCGTTAATTGTTATTCATCAAACGACACCAGGCATTTGCATACGGCACGAAACGGGCCGGCAGCTGAACAGCCCTTGCGAGACCCGGTGTCTATTCAACTTTAACTGGAACTCCCTCAATTTCTTTCCGTATTCAAGATGACGGTTACGGGGTTCGGCCGTTTGAATCATCTTAGGCTCATCAAGATACCTGAAAACGCATTATGCCCGCGCTACCGTCCGCCCTCGGCCCCCGCGGTTGCACGTTTGAATTACACGCGTGTCACGCACGTGTGCCGGGGTATAAACGTGTTCATCGGGCGATCGCAGACGTTCGTTCACGTAGCTCGTTTATATTTAAATGAATCCCGTTGATTCGATATTGTACCAGGAGTTTCCTCTGCGCCCGTCCAAAGAATTCCGACGAGCCTGGAATATATCAGGTCGTTTCATAAATAATTTCGTTTAGAAGTACACGATACGTCCACGGCTCGATTATTCCTTTCGTAACCGTGCGACAGTTTTCGGACTCATTTTTCGGACGGTTTTTATTGAATAAATATGACGGAGTTTAATTAAAGAATAAACGCTTTGACTGGCATTGATTTTCAAATGTAACCATTCAAATTACTGGTTTGCACTATTATCTTTTCTTCTATTAATTAATTAGCACCTTGACTGCACGTCACCCGTACATGGGTGACACCTGAATTTCCGTCAGAAACCATCGCCCATATTATTAGGAATTCTTTGAAAATAGATATTAGAAACGATAGGTAATAGAAATAACAAAATATTGTGGGGGTCGCGATTAAGAAAACAATATAGCATTATTTTTATGAAACGATCTGACAGTTTTTGTACTATCAGTTTCCTCACACTCGTAAACATCGTACGTAATTACCGCGAAATTTGGCCGCTTGAGACGTGAAACGTCGGCGATCGCGGATCGAGAAGAAAATAAAAGTACGTCGCTTATGCAAATTAAACAGGGGGATGAATTTTATGCCGGCTCGATTATTGTTAGTATATCATCGGTCTGTATTGCGTTTTACGATCAATTTGCTAGAAAAATTGTCCCGTGGAACGGTGAATGGCTCATTAGGTCCCGTCGGTATTTTTCGCGGAGACGATAAAAGCAACAAACTTTCGCCGATTTTTACTAGTCTCTTAAGAAATTATTATGAAATACAAATCAAGGGGGAAAGAAATTGTTCGCCTTGAGTCTATATTTATTATAGCAATTTGCAAAACTATGCTGGACTCGAAAGGGAATATAATTTATTAAAAGAAGAATGATAATTTATTTACACTGTGTGTGGTACAAGGGCGATACTAATTTTTTGGAGCACAGTGTCGTATCGATACTGAGGGGAGCGCGATAAACCTGAAGGTCCTCAACAATTTATTCTCAACGGAAGTTCAACCCCTTGGATTTGAACCCATTATCCAATAAACCTACCCTGAAAAATATATCAGTTCGGATTACAGAATT
Source organism: Anthidium xuezhongi (assembly GCA_022405125.1). Lineage (NCBI taxonomy): Eukaryota > Metazoa > Arthropoda > Insecta > Hymenoptera > Megachilidae > Anthidium > Anthidium xuezhongi. The sequence continues at coordinate 8,261,164 of CM039642.1, read as the reverse complement.
TCTATTCGGCGAATCCATCCGATACGCGATCGTAAAATTAATGGACAAGAAGTCCCGATAGGACGGATCAAGTAATTGATTAAAGGATGAAGAAGCCAGGAACTGGATGGCGGTCGGCGGTAGCGGAATGTGAGAATAATTTGATCTACAGCTAGCCGTCCATCAATTAGTTCCGCGAGGGATTCTGTTAAGCCGTGACACGACGTACCGTGGGTCACCGATGACCCGAGTAATTATAGATTAACACAACCCCCCTCCAATCCCCGCCCTGTCCTATCGCTATCCGACCGCCTGCTAACTTATAATTGCTTGTGAAATTTCAAAAACCGATTAATCGGGTAACTGGACGTGCCGGATGTGGCCCCGGGTTGCGTTTAATTGGACGTTAGACGTGGCAAGGCGACGCGTATTAAAAGATTAATATTTTCGAGACAGGGTAACTCGGTTCCCGATATTTCGGAAATTAACCAAATAAGTACTGGTCTCGATAGATGATTTTGCAAGGTTTACAAATTCCTTGAAGTATTTTTGAAAAATCGGAAGAATCTCAACCCCTTGACCTATAATCTTTCAAACGAGCGGAGAAAATCGAAACGTTATATCTCACGGTGGACGAGCCTTGACCGTATGAAGGGGTTTCCGGGATTTATCTTCGAGTCGTCCTTCGAGGGCGAAAGTCGGACTTTTCTGGGGCGGGTTGTCGGACGATCGCGAAAATATCCCTCGGTTTCGTGATAAATCGAACGCTTGTGCAGTTCGATCACGCGTCTGAAACGAGAACGCCTCCTCGTCCACCGCCCCCCGTTGGCCCTCCCTCGTGACAGCTCGTTTTTATGAAAATTTATTGAAATATCAAATTCGACCGCGGCGACTGTGCGATCGCGATAAATAATTCATGAAATGCAAGCAGGACAATCAATAAACTTTGCGCGGCATACGGTGTCCCCTTCAAAATTTTCCCCCCGCCGCCGCCGCCACCGCCGCCGCTACCCCCCTCCTCCTCGTTCGTTTAATCTCATTATCGGCGGGCCGTCGGGCGAGAAAGATCAAGATCATCGTTACTTTTATCGTAGGCAATAAATACGGGGTGTCTCATCCTAACTCCACCAATTTAATTTCTTTTTTGTAAATAACGGACGAGTAGGATTCGTTTTTTCCAAGGGACGACGTCGGGAGGTCCTCAAGGTGACGACATCTGACCCTTCGTAGACAGTCTGGATCTGATTTTTCTTTAAATTTTCTTATTTTTATAAAGAACGTTATTTTATTTTGAACACTTTGCAAGTTAAAAGTAATTAAAATTTGAAAGAACGAACTTTGCTTTCAAACTTTTCAGGTGAAAAGGTTAATTAAAATACATTCGTCGTACGTTTCTCAGTGCCTGGGAGAAACTATTTACTAAAAGGGGCACAAGGAGAACTTCGAAATTCGAAACGACGTCTCGTCATTTGAAAAATGATAACGCGGTAGGCGCCACCGAACAAATCCTCCATTGTGATTTTAACGCTCGACGCTCGTAAATGTCAGGCGATAAATTAAGTGTAACCAGCCGTTCAAAGGTGGCAATTACGATCGTCAAATACTCGAATTGGTTTAACGACACAGACGTACGCGACCTTTCGTTTTCAAAGGACAATTGATTTCCGGGGGAATTGATTTTCAATGGAAAATAATGCTCGACGACAGGTGAAAAGAACACGCGATACGCTATCAATACTGTCAAATAATCATTATTCGCGACAGTGATTTTTCAAATATAATATTTCTAGGGACTTTGAAAATCCAAGACACCATTTCCAAAAATCTAGAAACGTAGAGACCTTGGAATATATACCTGGGGACTTAGAAAATCCAACCCACTATACTGAAAACATTCCATACAAACATTTATTTCTCGATCGTACACTCTTCATGGCACGTCCACACAGAAGTGGCTCGTTTGGGTCGCATTCATCTTGTAAAGGTTGCCAGAAGGAATACTACATTATCGTCGATTGTGTCGCTTATTGGCATCTCGAGGCCACGCTCGTGTGGGTGATCGCAGCGCCCATCGGTGCAAGAGGGTCCCGGCTAAACAAGCATCCGTCCCGCGTTAGCCCACGCGCCATTATCGGCGCATCAATTAAGGCCGAAAAATATTAACGCGTCCCGCGGACGGACAGGAAAACGAAGTGCAAACAACGATAATTATTCGTCCATAGGGGGGACGCGTGTACACGGCCGGACGTCCAGCCGTCGTGACGCGTTGCACGGTATTGTTCCACCTATTCTTCGGGCTCGACAATACGTCTAGGATGACTAAGGCAACGACCGTCCGTCGGTCCCTGTTCCCTGATACTACTTTCACCTGTACACCCGTTTGATATTCAACGAACAGCCCGCGGCACGACACGGGGGATAATCCGACAAAAATGCGCCGGGAATCGGCGGAGGATGACGCATACCTCGAGAAACAACTCAGAGAGGAAAGGGGAGGATGAAGTAACGTTTCGTTATTGGTTTGTTAACAGTCCCCAAAATTTATGCAATTAGTGATTAACTAATTTATTTTGTATACATAAATACCGACAGTGATGTTGAATTAATGCTAAATAATATTTAGCACGAGTAATGTTCGAGGATAAATGGGCAAAGGTTTATTGCTGGTTATACCAGGCAGAGCTATGAATTAAAACGGATTTGTTCAAACGCAATTCTTCGAAATCTCGTTAATTCGTATAATGCATGAAATACAGGAGTTATTCTGTCCAGTTCGTAATGACGTCCGGGAATAACCTCCCCCAGGCGCCTGGACCAGGAACCCACTTCCGTAACCTTGGGCGCCCAGGGCTGCCCAGGCTTCCAAACGCCCTTAATTCGTACCGATTCATTGCCTTCGAAAGCTTATCTTCGACAACCTCTTCATCGTTGCATGGCCGAAATATCCAGCAACTATGTCAGAATGTCGCGGCGCATTGTCCGGCGCCGGAAATTCGGGGCAATTTAAACGAACGAAAAAAAAAAAGCGACGATTCACCGGGCAGAAATTAATTCCCATAACGTGGCTCGTCAGAGAGAGAAGCTCTCGAGAGTTCTCTTTCTACAGGGAACGACCTAGCTCTATCCGACAAGAAACACATCGGGACGATCGTGATATGGCAAATGTTTGAGATGACTCCTAACAAGGGAAGGATTCCAGCGGATTGTATATACAGAAACCGTGGATGGATGTACGCGTACACATCCGTCGGGCTCTTTGTGTGCGGGTACCGCGTAAATAGTCGTCGTCCGCCTTGATTGGACGATGATGCAAAGGTTTGAAACGAGCAGGCAAGAAAGGGCGGGAGACAGATGGAGGAGGAGAAGGAGGAGGAGGAGGTGGACTTTTGACTCGTTGGCTTTTAATTGCTCGCTTTTACTTTATTTCCTTTTGCAACCGAACGGTCCGGCCGGGGGATCTACCGGCTTTGATGGTCACGTATCGTTATTACTGCCGATAGGTCCTTCTCCGTATTCAGGACACGGTGTGTTCTCATGCGAGAACCGTTGCCCGTTGCTCGTCGAGTGCTTGGTTAGTGGAAAAGCTGGGAAAAAAAGTAAACGTACCCTTTGAAACAAAAAAAGAAAAAAAAGAGGAACTAATAAAAGAGGGAAGAAAATGGGAGTAGAGCGGGACGGGAGGGAAATCAGACCCAACGTTCTTTATAAATATGCATCAATGCGTGCGCGGATTCACGAAAATGGCTATGAAGATCTCTCGACGATGCGTTTAAAATTGTTAAAGTGACGTTTGTTTGATTTTAAGGTACGCATACTTTTGCGACGAATCTCCGCGACAGCTGTCCTCGAACTTATCCCCGTTGAATGATATTAATTTTATGCGGGCGATCGGGCGGCCATTCCCCCCCTCCGGCGACGACAGTGAGTATAAAATCCATTACAGCTTGATGAACGCGCCGAAATCAAGCGGATGGTCGGGATTTATTAAATCGATTAGTCGAAAGTCCCTCTCCTCGTCAACTCTGTATTGACTTAGCATACAGAGGGCTTGGTCGTTCGACAAAGTACATACGTGTATAAGCGTGGGAGTGAAACAGAGAATAACGGGTCCATGAAATTCGCAGATTACGAAGGTCGTATCTCGGATGAAAACGCGATCTGTCCGGCGCGAAAGGCAACGAATGAGAAGCGGCGGTCGTTAACTACCGTTCAAACGCGGTAATTTTGACTCGTATCTTTGATACAATTGAATTTTAATGCGATTGTGTTGAATGTGTTAAAGGGGATGTCAGGTTTAATTGTTTTATTGCTGGGTTCTACTTTAGTGTCGGCCGTTTGAGTGTCCAGGGTATCCTAGTTCCATTATTTTGGGTATTCTGGGTATTCTAGTCTTATTATTTCAGGGATTTTATCCTAATTCCACTACTTTAGGTATCTCAGGTATGCTAGCTTTATTATTCTAGGTACCCTAGGTCTCCCAGATATCCTGACACCCAAAGGTACCCAAATCACCCCATCTTTACTACATTACCCTACCCACCACCGTCTTATTATTTATTTCGATCATTTCTGGCGTCACACTGACAAAGTACCCGGGAATTCCAACAAAAGAAGCTCCGTACATCCCGAGCCCCTACTTAGTTACGCCAATGGCGGGCATTCTCATGGAATTGATGAGAAACGAAGGAAAACGTTAATCGCGTGCCCTCGGGGGGTTTGTGTTTGCCGATGCAGCTCCAAGGGAAAGGAACACCGGGTTCAAAGGTCAAACCGTGTCGCTTCTGTTGCCGGCGACGTTCTCCAGTCGTTCCAGCGCTAATGCACCGAGAATATACACGCATACACATTTATATACATATATATATATATATATATATACACGGTTGGGATCGGTAGTAGCCTACCGTAAATCTCCCATGTAAATACACCAGCTAGGCCAGTGTCGTGGCGAACACGAGTTCGGCCCCTTAACTAAGCCGTCCCTTCGAAAAGCCGATTCTTGCCCGGGGAACGATTTATTTCCCGTTGATTCGATCTTCGCTAAAACTATTCTCCTTTTTTCCCGCTCCCCTCCGATTTAATCTCACCCACAACTTTTCCATGCTTTCGATAAGCAACGAGTATCCTCAACGACTCTTGTATTTATCATAGATCAAATCGCTCGAAAAATTATTCCATCCTCTGTCCGGTTAAAGGGTTAATTTTCAATCCGTACCGAACGTTTCGATCGATCCGAGGCAAGGGTTCAAACGTGCGTGCACCCTCGGCTGAACGATATCGTTGAATCTGCTCGGTGGACCGTGCGGGACAGGAGAGGAGCGGGGATCGAGTTAAGAAAATTTAGTGGCTGCCAACTTTATTAGGCGCGATTATATTAGGCCCGGCACGGTTGGCAGTGATTTATAAAGTCGTGCGTCGGTGTTGAAACCGGCGCGCACGAATCGCGCGTCCGTGTGCCCTGCCATATGGCGAGGAAACGTGGTAAATCATTGCTCGTTAACCGCCGCGAGGTCTTAAGCTCGTTATAAAGGGAACTTAAAACTTTTTAACCGTGCTAAATCCACTGGAGAGCATCCGCAAAAAAAAAAGAAAGGAGAGGAGCTTACGACCCCGGCTACCGATTCTGCGCTGTTTATTGTCGGTCAACGGGGAGTCCGCCGGGGGAGGACGAGGAAACCACGATGACACGAGCCTTGGAAAAAGTGCCACCACTTTTTTGCCCTTCCTTGATATTAATATATACCGGCTGACGGCCGATATCTCTCTTCGAGCAAATACTCGAATAATTAGCGTGGGGGTTATTTATTGTTTTCCACGAAACGGGTTGACGGTGTGTCGGTTTCTTTAATTTTATATCTATTTATTAATCGTACATTGTGTTATCGCCGTTACACGTTCCACACAATTTCTTTCAAATTGTTATCGCGAATTGCTCCCAAATTACCCAAAAACGGGACTAGGCATAATAAAGATTCGAGTGATTAATACAGGAATCCGTGATATTCGACACCGTTTCAACTGCTCCGCGCGCGAATCGCAACTTTTCCCCCTGGAAATATCGAAAAGGGGCAAACACGGGCTCGAGGGGAGTCGCTCCTGTTGCATTTGCATGAAGGGATTAACGAGAGCCCACCAGGCATAAAGGAGTGGGCGGTACAAAGAAAAACGTTCCCCCCCAAGTTTGTCGGAACAATTGCCTATCGAGCGATGAAAACGGCAAGTAACGATCAAACGGAAGTTGACTTTGTGCCCGAAGCCGGGGGAATTCCCTGGGCGCTCGTTTCGAGTGCTTTTCATCGCTTTTCTCGCCGTCGAACGACAATTAAACGAAAAAAAAGAGGAATCGAACCGAGTCGATCATTAAAATATCGATGTCCTAATCGTTTGATGGTCGTGGCCCTGCCCCCCCCCCCCTCTCGATAAAGGGTAATTAATGCGACGGACGAAAGGCAAAGTCGCTTCGACCCGCTTTCGCGTCACGGACGATCGAATTAATAAAGACCCGCCGCGACTTTGAGGTATCGAGGGGGACGAATTCTTGAAGAAGCCATCGTTTATACAAAACCTTAACGACCCTTCTACGGCCCTGACTTCCCTCCTTGTCCCCCCCTCTCTGTTCTTCCCTTTGTTTAATACCAATTACACAGATTTGTCCCGAGCCCGTGAGTGCCGCGTTTGCAGACCATACAATCTTCTGACCGTTCCACTCCTCGTACCCGAGGCGCATCTCTCTTGCATTCAACAGCTTCATGACTTGGAATAAGGATGGTTAATTGGCGGGGAGGTGGGCCCGCTTGGCGCCCTCCCTTTTCCATTCAACCTGACCTCTCCTCCGACTTCGGTGTTTGCGCGAGTAACGAATAACATTGAAACAAAAATTGGGAATAACCAATTCGACGATTGCAAAAAGGGGTCAAAACGACCTATTTCTTATTATACGAACTCGATCAAAACGCTTTTGTCAAAGTGATTTCAATTTGAAAGAAAGCGTAGATTAGCGTTAATTAACCCTCGTTTAGAAATTTTTCAAAGGCGACTTTCTCCATTATTTTTTTTTTCTTGCTGCCTGTATTTTTAAAGAAGATCCGCGCGGTTAGGCGGCGATATAATGAGCAGCGAAAGGAGAACGTCGATTGCGAATCCCGTCGATGCTGAATAATCGAGATTCCCCATTCACCGTCTTCTTTCTTACCGTTCCTACGAAGGATCTCTGCCCCCTCCCTCGGCCCTCCTTCTCGACTCCTATTTCTATTCTTGTCTATCGGCCGGACGCCGGGTTCAGTCGCACGCTCTTCCCTCGATTCTCATCGATATTCACCTGTGCCCGTTCGGTTGCATACCTTGGCCTATCGCCTGTAGCTCGCTCGGCTCGCTTTTTACCGGTATTCAGCTTGCCTCTCGACGGAAAATTTACTCGAGGAATACAGCGGCGTAGAGATTTTTTAAACACGTTGAAATATTAGGAACTTGAATTAAATCAGCGACGAGAGTGCAGGAGCTCGAAACAAATTATTACTTTTTCCCGATATTTCACGCTCGGTTCCTCGTTTCGAAGTAAAAAGCCGCGTTTACACGGACGGTGGCGGTGTGCATTTAGTTCTCTGTTATTGGCCGCGCCGACCACTTGCGTTTCCACCGGATGGCTAATTAAAAGGCTTCCTCTGACCGCCCGTGTACGACGCGATTGATCGCGATGGAACATGTAACTGACGCCGTCCGATGGACAAATTAATTTTCCCTGTGCGGCGAGTTACGACCTCGCTTTCGATCTTTTGATTCGATAAATTCTGACTGAAGTTTTGTTACAAACCCTATGGTGCAAAACACGAATCGAAGGCAACGCGACTTCCTCCCGAATACAGACGGATCGTAGGCAACGACGGAAAGAAGGGGGTTAACAAGTTGGCCCGAAGGCGAACGAATTCGATGCAACAAACACCGTCCTGATTTCCACGCTAGAAGAAAAGGGGGGACCGACCTCGACACGGAAAAGGAACCCGCTCTACCGTTTGTCTCTCCTCCCCCTCCCCTCTTTGGTTTCCCCTCCCGTGAACAGGAATGCATTCAGGGATTCAGACGACGTAGCTGTACGTCTGCTTTGTACGGTCAGCTAATTATCGTTCGCGTGCACGCCGCTAACGTGCGTGCCCGTGCGCGCTAACGAGTCGCGTTCCGCCGTAAATGGAATCGCAGTATATCTGTCCCCCGGTACGCTCGCACGGAATTATACCCGCTCCTTAGGCCGGCCACTATCGTAAATAGCGCGTTTCTAAAATAATTACGGAAATCATTTGTCTTTATCGTCCAATAAATTAGGTTTACCTTTCCAATCTATGGAAGTGTTTTGTTCGAAAATCTGAATATTCTTACAGTGGATTACTTCTAATTAGATTTTTCTGTCGTTACTCGTTATCAGTCTTGTTTACGCGTAAAGGAAGGAAAATTGCACGGGGGAGGATTAATAGTTAATTTTCTGCAGCTTTACTTTTCATTATCTTGTTTTTCATCCCCGTCTGTTTCCCTGCTTTTTTCATTTAGAACTTCGATAAATGGACACGGGGAAACACTTCCGCGCGCTTCCACGGGGAACAGAAGAGATTTGGCTCGATCTGTTCTTTCCACGGTTTGTCTGAGAGCGAAAACACCGCTGCCAAAGGAGCAGCCTTTTGACGCAGAACAAAGGGCAGGGATAATCCCGGCTGCGAAATACAGGTTTTTAATTAAATTGCGTTTGTTGAAGGCTGTTCTGAACAGCTTAGTACCTAAACTTGGTACCTAAATAAACGTGGTCTGGTCGTGGAGCCGGTTCGTTTAGAGAACACTTTATGCTCGGGTTAAATTCGCGCGATTAATTTCTTTAATTTCAAAAATATTTTCTCGCCTACCGAAATTTTGACAAAATCCCTGTCCGCGATTTGATGCCATCGAACCCGACACCCGAGCACTTGTCCGTAACACAATATTCGTCAGCTGCGATTGCGATAGATTATTTTCGAGGTGTAATCGGCCGATGCTTGTCCCGCGTGTAGAGCCTGTCACCGAGCCGGTGGCAACAGCTGACAAAAATTCGTTTCAACCGGTGGCGGTGGCCGTATACCCAAACGAACCGTCAAAAAGTATCGCGCGGGAGGCGTGTTTCGATTATATACACCGCGCGGTCTGTGTACGAACGCTACAGGTTACGGGGCTAACTAAATGAAAAAGTCCGTCCACCGAGCGGATTTAATATCCTTTGGTGAATCGTCGGACGCTCGAAGGCAGGTGGTCCTCGGGATCGAGGGCGTCCTTCCGAAGGTTTTAACGCCCGCGTGGAAACCTTCGTTGACCGTTAATCGATGGCACAGGCTATTCCTCGAGCTCCTTCGAATCTGACCCTCTCTCATCTTTTATTCAACCCTTGACGCGCTGCACTCGCGATTACACGGGATCGAACCGTGGCGTTTCTCGAATCGAACTTTCCGCTCGCTGAATGGAACCTTTCGGAGAACTCGATATTAAATTCGCCGCGAATATAAATACATTGATAATCGTTCGGAGCGGCCATTCTTCTCCCGGCTAATGTATCGAATGAAATATCTGGTAGGCGAGGGAGGGAGGAAAGAAGACGCGCGTGTTACGTTTCGCTTAATTTTAACGAGCACGGCGAATCGGAGGGATTGGCAACGGGAAGATGTAAGGCAATTTGTCGTTCGGCGGCGGGATAACGTTGGAAATAATTGGCACCGCGGACGATATTTATCGGCGCGCCCGTTTCGATCGATCCCCGGAACCGTCCACGGTAATACGATGAAAATAATTCATCGTCGGCGTAGCCGGGGAAAAAGGGTTTCCTGCGATACTTCACCCCCGATACCGCGTAACTTTTCTTCCCTCCGGCTGTGTTCCATCTTTGCTCTGCTACGAACGTCTGACCGCCTCGATTCGAAGAAATTAAAATCCTCCCCTGCCGTTTTCTCGGAAATACCTCCGCTTTCCCGTTTCATCCGTAGAAATACAATTTCTATTATTTCAAGAATTATTACCCGCGCGTTTCGAGCGATAAATTTTTTTAATCGATTGCACCAAGGGTTCGACAAGAGAAATTTTATTTTTACAAGACTAATTGTAGGTGTTGCTCCCACTTCCGGTAGCAGTACTGGAATAATTATTTATTACGCCTCGATATTTAGCCCGGAGATGGTTTCGCGAATCAAAGTTGGCAGAAGTTTGCGGAATCGAATTTGAACGTTGACTCAGACCACTTTTACAATAATTCGCGTGCACAGGGAGAAGGGTGAAGGAGAGGGTAGACGCGTATCGCCCAAGGACACGGGTGGTAGCGGTCCGTTGTTACGAGCACAAGCGAAACACGGCGAAGGAAGGGAGGACGAATCCCCCGGAGGAATTTAACGCATGGATGAAGCCGTACCACCATGATAGGTGCTTCTTCGGCGTGTACACAGAACATATGTATACCTGTCTTTCTATACAACATAAAGTAAATAAGGTTTCCCCTTTTTCTCGATTCTCTGTCTCGCCGGCGCGCCGTTTGTTCGCGGCCGAACTTGGCCCTCCTCTGGCCGCGGGGCAACTTTCGAAAACTTTTAAGCGGATTTCGTCTCGTCTCGCGAGATCAATCTTGTCTCGCGTGAAATTCCGCGTTATTCCGTGACGCGGATACGCGACCGGCCGCGCGGAGGCACGCGAGTGCCTCTCTCGAAAAGACATTAGCGCCGAGTTTCAGGTTCATATTCTCAGTAACTTAAGATTTATTAATAAATGGAATTCAAAAATTGCTAAAATTACTCCAGCTCTAAAATTTCCAAAAATATAATATTTCAGTATTCCTGAATTTAGTTAATCTACTAAATTCGCAAGATTTTACGTCCCTAAAAATATAACATTTCATCAAAGCACCATCGTTCTTTTTTCTAAACCAAAAAAAAAAGAAAAACAAGACACATCGATTGGTGCAGAAAAAGTGGCATTTACCATTTTTTCCATCCGCAACGAAAAGAAGCGAGGTGGTGGACGTTGATCCGTTTTCTTTCCGGGGTTTTTCCTTTTTTCGGTGAAAATTTATCGTCCGCGTTTCAGCCGGGGCCACCGTGTTGTGTTTTGCCACGGCGTTGTTCGAAGGAAATCCGCAACGTTTGCTACAAACAATCACCGTTGAAAAACGGGATTTCACAGGAGGGGGAGGGGCCGGGGGACGGAGGGATTGGTGACGGTCCAGAACGTAGACGTTCGAGAATCAAGGGAGCGGACTGCGGAGCGCGAAATTCGCCCCGGCTTTTCTTCCTTTTATCCGGAGACCGAGCAACCGGATACTCGTCGGTCGGCTTTCACGCGTTTCGTTCGCGACGAATCAAGGGCGCTCGAGCGGAGTTTCGGAAGGACGTTTGGTCAATCGGAGCCCTCGGTTCGCCGCAGATTCCGATCCTTCCGAAACCGTTGAATATCCCGGCTTTACCGTAAAACCGCCGGACCGGACCACTTAACGGTGGTCGTTGATCGAAAAGGCGAGGGAAGAAAGAGCGACGCGCTGAAGTGTTCGGCGAGAAACAAAAGGACACGGGGAGGAACGGGTGCAAAAAATGAGAAAACAGAGCGGGTAACAAGACGCGCGAGAAGAAGGGAACGAGATACGGTGGGGGGGAAATAAATTTTCGGGATAAAACGGTGGAAATTCTCGCTCGCTCGAGATACCTTCCGCTTTTAACCATCCTCGTCTATTTTAGACGTTTTTCTTCGTTTTTCGGGAACACGGAAGGCCAAGTTTTTACGGTGAGTCAAAAATGATTGGCGAAAGACAAATACGTCGATTTTGGACCCACTTTGTCCATCCCTGTTTGAAAAATGTTCTGGACCGAACTGCAAGGCACGAATGGTACCGGAACCCTTCCTATGCATAGGACCGGCTGGTACTTTCGAACGCACCGTGATAATAGCTTACGGGATGCAATTAAGTGCAAATACAACCGATTGGGACGAACGTGCACACAGAACGAAAGGGGGAGGGTGATGGAACGGACAACCACCGGCAGAAGTTGAGATGGCGGTCAGGGAGGAGAGGATAGAACGAGGAAGGAGGATCGGAAATTGCTTGGAGGATGCTCGCACACAACGATACCTGGGTGCTCTCGTGTGCGACCAGTTTCGTGTACGTGCAACGCGAGAACATCAGACTTCTCTGAAGCGGGGGGAGGGGAAGGTACAGGAGGGGATAAGAACAAAGCCGACGGCAAATGACAGCAGTAATTTTCGCAAACTGTTGTGGGATGCGCGCTCAGGCATTCAAGGTATCGTGGCAGCCATTCGAAACGTTCTTTCGCCGTCCGATATTCTCCGCGATTTTACCACCTTTCTTATTCATGCACTCTCATTGTTCGACGCGGATGGTCGGGCGGCGACGATCTCGGATTGGGGCGATCAAAGGGAGAGAAATATCCGTTTCCTGTTTCGACGCCTCGATTCGAAGGAGTTTCCAATATTTTTACCTTCCGTTTCCTCTTCTATAAAATTCGCACGAATTCTATGGAATCCTATAGGTTCCTAGAAAATGCCGTGTTGCAAAAGGGCCGCCTGTAATTTACTTTGTAAATTGTGTTACAGGAGGGCTACCTCTTTTAATTTTGACTCCTCGAAGCTTCGAGAAATTGAAAAACCCCGCCTCGGACGAAAGGGTCGCGAACGCTCGCGATCCGATTACTTCGATCTCCGTGTACAGAGGCGAATTAATCCGATCGCGCGCAGAAATCGCGGATAATTATAAACGTCCACCCGGGGGACGATAGAAATTGCTAAACATCGATTAAAATGAAACGGCCGGCTGGAAATTTGTGTTAGTAACAATTACGAAACGGACTCGACGATTTCAATCGACGCGATCGGTCGACGAATTATAATTAATGTACCGCCGGCGCCGATTCGCTCGATTTGCCGGCCCGTTGGCGCGGGGCTTCGTTTTCTCGCGGTTATTTTATTCGGGCAAAGGCCGCGCGTCAATAAAATATCCCCCCCACCCTCCCTCCCCGCGTCAGAAAGTCCCCGGGTGTCGGTGTAAAGTGTTTAATTGGACGGCAGGAGTACGGCGGGCGAACGGGTAGCAAACGGTCGGTGGATTCGATTAAAATTTGAAAATCCCGCGTTTCCGGTTGACGGGGCCGAATTACGTCTCTGTACGAATTTGTCACGCCGAATTTTCACGCCGTCACCTGACAATCCCGACGCCGTCAGTCCCGCGAATCGATGCCGCCCCACGCATCGTAATACGTCCCGTCGTGCATGAAAACGGTTTTCCTTCCTTCGACTAATCATCCCCGTAATACGAGCCGTTTTGGGATCTTTTAATCCGTCAGGGTGGAGTTTTTAACCTGAATAGATCAAATTGCTGATTTAATAATGTAGGGTGGCTGGTCCTTGCCAATACGTGTTACACTTTTGCAAATTTTCTCCCTCTTTCTTGGTCTCGTGCGAACTTGGGCAGCTCATCCCTTTGATCTTTTACCCTTTGCTGTCACTGTTTTCTATTTTTTTTAAGAGAGATGAGAGATTGAGAGATTTCGAATAAACTGATATTATTAATTTGTGATTAGAAGAATCGCAGGTTAAAGGGGTTGAAAGGGACTTTGAAAGGAATAATTTTCCCGAACGGTGTGAATCGTTGAATTTGAAAGCAGCGGTGCGACAAAAAGGTGTCGGCGAGTGCCGCCCAATCGAAGCATTGTATCGATTCTTCCATTATTCGTTGACTGATCTAATTCGACAGCTCTTTCTCTCTTCATTCGTTAGCCGTCCCAAGCTTCACGATTAATTCCAATATATCACTTGGCATCCTAGCCCCAATTAAAAGCTGTCGTCGCTGTTTTAACTACATCGCACGGTTCGTTGAAAATCCGTTTCAAGTGTTCCATCGACAGTTTCCGTGGCCAGACACACACACACACACACACACACACGCGTGCGCGTACCTCCACACGTTTCCTATTGAAATTACCAACGATATATATATATGTATTTATATCGGGTCGACGTTCGATTCGACGCGTCTGGGTAAAGAATTTCATTTTCGGATCGAAACGATTTCGAATCGATCCCAAAGGTATCCCAAGGAAACGGTTATTCCCGTGTATTTTCAATTTTCATTCCTCGCTTACGTATCAAGAATTTCGTAATCGATCACGGAATTATTCCGTGGGAACGGCGTTAATACGTTCGATCGAACGCGTTGCTCAACACCCGTCCCTTGCTGTTTTCAAGGAATAGTTCTGTTTGTCAAAAATCCTAACCGAAACTCTTTTACTGCGAGATAAGAAAGAGTTATCGTACGAGTTAAATAGAAATAACAAATGGGGTGTTTTGGATTTTCATTTTATCGCACGGGAAGCAAAAGGTGGAGCCTTGATATTCCAGGGAGAATAATAAATTAGAAAGGCATTATCGTCGATGAGATTCAGCGATACCGAGGGTCGAATACACCCCCGCTATCGACCTTAATTTGTAGGGGGTGGCCAGTGAAACGAGCCGGGTTAGAGGCGAGAAGAAATCCGTTTTTCCGTCCACGGAAATTCGATTTTTCTTCTTCTTCCTCATTTTTTTTTCCCTGTTTTTTAACCCGTTCGCACGGTAATAACCGTGCACTGCAGGCAATTTCCGGTCGAAAATGGGTTAAGTGTGGCCCGTTAAACCGGATCGACAGATTTGTTGTTTCGTCGCGATTCACTGCCACCCTACGCGAACCTGCCCCCCCTCTCGTCGCCCCGGCGTGTACACGCGACACGTGAAATAACAGCCGGGAAACCACCTGAATCTCGGCTTGTTATTACGTCAGGCTACTTTAAACTTCTGACTGGCTGCCATCCGCCTGCTAAAACACGACTCTCCCCGAAAGGGCTGAAGAAGCTCGCAATTGCGTAGAATAATTATTCCTGATAGCGTATGATGATTCTTGCGGTGATTTTAACGCAAAATGCAGGATCGGTTCCTACCCTACATCCACCATTGATTCCGTTCGTTGTATTCTATTTCACTCGAAGACGATGAAAGTCGATATAGGTATCATGTTCGACCACCAGCCCGGATATTAAGACGCATTCCGGTCTCAACTGTGTGCCTTATATCCGGGCGTTGCCGTACGTACGTCGTTCCGTAGATTGTGTCCACTCTACATCGACCGTACGATACTAAACAAAATCACGAAAGAATTTGCGAAATAAAGATCGTCGTTTATCTTAAAAATTACTGTGATAATTTTACAGAAAACAATTCGCCAGGTTCTTTTGTAGAATTTCTGTGATCGCGTGTGTATTCTTGTTCGTGAAAGTTCGGGGTAATCGCGGAGTGGATCCGATCGTGTTTACCGATTGTTAAGAGCCGTGTCATTACCAGTGTTCCACGAGCACCGCCATCTTGAGTCGTTTTATTCGCGGAGAGTTGGCGAGGAAAACGAGACAAGACCCAGGCACGATGGAATCGTAGACGAAAGTTTCGACGATAAACCGTGGCCCGAACCACCCCACGAGTTTGCCTTTCTTTCTGTTTTTTTCTTTCTTCCAAAGTTTTCCATCGAATCTTTTTAATTACGGCGATTTCTTCTTTTTTTTTCTTCCACTCGATACCCAACGCCCATTCGATGGCCTACTCGAGAGCTGAGTTCATTCCCCGGTCCGATAAGATTTATACTTAGAAGATTGAACTTCGATGGCGTTTAACGCTTTGCTGACTGGGTAATGGCACGGACAAGTTTGTTCAGCCAATTCCGTCGAGAATTTGCAGACGCGTGTAAAGTATTGTGGCTGGTGTCGATAGTCGACACTTTGCTATAATTAAGTAATACTTGAGTGACGCTAAGGTGGCGTCAATAGTCGCTGACTACTAAAACTCGCAAGACTCCACAGTGGCGTCAGTAGTCACGCAACGTTACACAGTACCAGCGATTAATGCAAAAATAATTCCAAATCGGCGTCAATGACCGCTAAAAGTTTAATTATTCCCAGATATCGATTCGTTCGAAATAGATTCGGGAATTACATCCGCCGTTATAAACATGCTTGATAGGATACGAGTCAGAAGATATATAATAGTTGAGGGATCCGCGCGAAACAGCATCGACGATTTTATGTATACGGGTACAATAAACGCGGATAATTAAATGGTCGATGTATTTTCCATAAAATAGATTGAGATGTTTCCTCGATTTCCGTCGCGACGTTTCCACGATCAGATTCGTTCTATAACGTAATATAAACCAGATAGAAACCGGTCTATAGTTTCGTGTTTCGATTAAACCATAGCCCGTGTATTTATAGGTTTCATTAAAGCGGTTGTACTTCCCATTTCAAATTTTCATTAGCGCGAGATAAAGTGGCTCGCCGTTCGGTACCCACCCCATTATCGAACGCATTTTTATCGTTATGTATAAAGTAACACACTATTTCCTTCATAAATTCCAAACATTTTCATCCCCTGTCAATTTTTCTGACGTTGCACGTAGCTAAATCACTGAGATTTAATAGCAATTTTAATTCCTAATATCACACAAAATTCATCAGAGACCAACTTGCCAGTAGATACGTTAAACATTCAACCCTGAAAATTTCAAATTGAAAACATCGTAAACGTTGATTCCGTTGCAACGCAGAGTGCCTCTCGAATGTTTTTCTTTTCATTCTTGGAATCCGTGTCTTGACACGAGTCCAGGTATCAAGGGCGAGGGGGTTGCTCGGGGGTCGTGAGTTAAATATTGAACAATACGGCGTACGGTATGCGGTTCTCCGACGGTTATCGATCATAAACACGAACCCCGCTGGCTCGTCTCTGTTTACAAAAGCGGGAGGCGAATCTTCGGCCGCGAGGGGTTCAGTTGTGTTTTCATCGTGGACTTGTACGGATGGACTCCGCATTCTTGACCCATTAATTAACGGACGTCGAAAATATATCATCCTCCAGCTAGCACAGCTCCTCCTGTTATAAGCAATCCTACCCACAGACACGTAGCAGTGAGGTAATTAAGTATTTGCTATTGTTGGCTGCTTAAATGTTTAATAAAACGAGATTATTTTCAACGTTGGCCGTTGTTTAATGCCTCGTGAAGGTTATTGGTAGGACTGAATAGAGTTGAGGAGGTTTCAATTAGGGGTTGCTGATCTTAACTATTATTGGGTACTTAAACGTTTCAAAAAGCGAGATTATTTACAATTTTGGTAATTGTTAATGCCCTGAGAAGGTTATTAATAGTATTGAATAGAATGCAGAAGGTTTTAGTTTGGGGTTGAGTCATACCTCGAACAAAGCTTCACTTTGACGCACATGTAATTTTAATTTGATCAGAAATGATTTATTACAAGCACTGGTGATCTTGATTTTACATATTAAACAGTCACCGAAGTTAAACTGTAGCGAATAATAAGTAATTGTTTGTAATAAAACCGGATTGATCGTTGGAGAACAATTGGCAATATTTATCCGAAAAATATGCAATTTTCATATACCCCCAAAAGGCGCCCCATTGGGTTTGTCAATCTAATCTTAGAAAACAATCGCAAACTTCCAATTTTAAACGACCGAATAAAATAAAATATATTTATTCGTACCAGAACCCACTCCTTTCAGTGGTCGATTTGAACAGAACTCGTTTCTAATTCCCGAACAATGCGTAATTCCACCGCGAGCGTCTAGAACCCACCCCTTTTATTCGTCGATTTAATCCCCGGCTGCGAAATCACGCAACCGGCATTGAATACCGGGCATCGATCGGATGCTTTGATTAACTCGATTCGCAGAAGCAAACGATAGCGAACGAGGAGGTTTCGGATGAAGGCGCATCCCGCCAGGACAACTTATCTCGTCAACGAGATAACGTTCGAGCGGATTAAAGGGGCGGATATATGCTCGTTGCAGGGCTGGGTCGTAGCGAAATTGACGATAGTGTTCCGGAGGGCGGGGGGGAGGGAATAAGAAAGATACAGGGTATCGGACTCGCGAAATCGTTTATCTCGATCTATCGGGGTCGCGTTACGCGTTCGCCGCCGCGAAACGTTTTATCAATGTCTCTTGTTCCTTCGTTGTTTCTTCATCGAACGAGCGGACAAAGATTCCATTACAGGGTTTCAAACAAATTCAATTTGATAAGGGTTGCTCCCTTTCGAGAATCGTATTATTAATTCAGATTCAAGCTTCATATTTTTCATTTATTTTTCCAAATATAATTTAAATGGAATAATTACTGTTAAGTATTCTCAGTGCAAAGGGTTAAAGGTTTGAGGGTTTGCTAAAACGAAATATTGGAATATTCAAAGCTTCGAGTTGGTCGATCAGCCTTCGATGAAAGATCACAAACGAAAGGAAATTATTATTTTAGATACAGTTAATTCTGGTTCACAGACGGGGTGGCCCCACGTCGATGGCTCTATTAAACGGATACTTTACGGCGATCCGTAAAGACCCCCGGTCGAGAAACTGCAATTACGTTCGCGATTAAAATTTTACGACGCTAACGATTATTACACGGTTTATCCTCTGTTTCTTCTCTTTATATAATAATTCGAGGTTCGTTTTCGGGCTTAAGGACGGCTTTAATTACGGGTAAAGATCGAAAGATACGATACCGATACGGTCGATGATGCCCCAATAATGTTATACCTTAGGGGGGGGAGGTAGAGAGGTAAGGATCGGATAGATTTATAAATTGATATTTTATCTGTTTTCCGAACGTTAGCCTCGAAAGCGTTTTAATTAGTGGAATTTTGCGCAAATTGGAATCCGATCGAAATTAACCGCCACTGTTGGCATGCCTTTCGTAAATGCGGGATCAAATCAACGGGTTACCTATTGTCTGTGTTTCGAGTTTGGAGAACGTGTCGGTGGCTCGAACGACCCGATCGTTTAGTTAATGGGAGGAACACTACCTCCCCCCCTCCCTTCTCTGCCCCGTGTTCGATTTACTCAATTGGTAACGTTCGATCTCTGCCTTATTTCTTGAACAATCATATGTAAAGTAAATGCAAAATAAGATTCGAATCCCTCGAACGTTGCCTCTTTAAAGAGGGTGCGTTTACCCCTTGCCAAACACCCAGGGGTAACTTTAGAACTATAAATTTGAATATTATTTTTTACTCGAAATTAAGATTCCATATCCGTATTCAAATATTTCAAACAATAAAAATAATGTCGATCGTGGAGCACGAACAAACAGTTCGTTGTAAATGGACCGTGTTCGAGGGTAAGTTAGTAGGGGGAGGGATGGTCGGACGCAGAGGGGTTGGAGTATCGCGGTGATTAGTTGGCGTGTAGAACAATTATTGCAGAATTAAAGCGGGGACCCCAGGGGGGTGGATCGGTTTAGCGAATTACGCTCTGCTCGAAACGATTATTGCCGCATTAATTTCGTTTGTGTGCGCCTTGTTGCAGGTCCTAGGCACGGAATATAATTCGGAGCAACGACTTCCCTCGCTTCCTTCCACGAAAACGGCCTCCTATTATTAGGCTGCCGTTGAATACCAGACGACCGCAATAACCAGGACCACCAGTCTTTTTTAACGGGGAAAAGGAGGGAAAAGAATAAAAAAAAAAGGAGAACGAGTAAGTACACATATATACCATTTTTTATTCTTTGTCCTCTCGGTTTCTTGCTTTGCTTTTGTCGTCCCTCTTGGACGAATACGTGGATACCAGCGTCTCTCGGTCGGGATAGAATTTCGCTAATGGATGCAGGAGGAAGATCAATTTTATCAACCGTTTCACAAACTCTTCCATCGATTAAAATTGAAATTAATTTCGTTAATTGTACGGAGGGATTTTTAATTGTCACCGACAGCCTCTATCGCGGGTAGGAAATATTTGTAGACATCGTTCTCGCGTTCAACGGCACGGTTCTAGCCGTTAAAAGCGTTAGATGTTCGACAGTAAAATATTCGCCGCGAACACCTTTATTTCTGCGCCAGACCGTATGAAATAACGAGCTGGAGAAATATATTCGAGCTGCCGTGGAATTATTAACACGAGCAACGACCGCGACCACCGGCCACCCGACCCGTAAATTGTTTGGACAGATATTAAATACCGTTGGACGCGAGTTCTCTGAACGAATAAAAAGAAAGCCAGGAGAACGAAAGGAAAGAAAGAAAGAATCCTTTTGTCTCTTCGATCTTTTGAACGCTGTCACTCGGTCTAGGAACTTAACTTGAATAGACCGGTGTTCATTACGTTCTGAAAAAGGTTGGTAAATTGGGACAGAAAAGAATTTTGAGCGACGAGAGAAGATTAAACTCTCGCAGGGGATGGGTGGGACAAGAGGAGTAATTATTATAATTCCCCTCTTGTTTTATAAAAGAATTATTGCGGAAGGAATAGTTGTAGTGACAAATATCGGAAAACGGGGGGTTTTTTATGACGGGATTAGGGAGACACTGGGGACCTTGGTAAATGGGGGATGAAGAGGACGGGAGGACTAATTACTATAAGTCCCCTCTTATTTTATAAAAGAATTATTGTGGAAGGAATAGTTGTAGTGACAAATATTGAAAAATGGGGCATTTTGAATAATAGGATTAGGACCTTGGTAGAAGGGGGATGAAGGGGACAATAGGGGTAATTATTATAACTAACCTGTTGGAATTATTTTAAAAGCAATGTAAAAGAAAGAGATAAGTTACCTTAATAGTAACAATAAAATTAATCTAAAACTTACTTTTATCAACAGTGATAATAATAAACATAAAACCGAACCAATCTTCAAATTTAATGACAATAATCCAGTAAACGGGAAAAGTCGAATAGAACAGACGATGAAATTCTGGAAAATTCATATCCAATCTTTTAGCGGGGGTACAATAAATTTAATCGATCGCAATCCCGCAATCTTTGTTCCCATCGCCTACCCCTCCCTTCTTCTTCTGTCCTGTTATTCTCTTCCGCATCAACCCCCCCGACCGCGTCCCTCGCCGCCGACATTCACAAAAGCGGTACAAACTGCGTTAACGGCGATAATGGGCGTAGTAAATAAGCAAGTGCAGGCCAAATTATAGCTGCCTCCCATCCGCCACCACCATCATCGCCACCGCCATCGCCACTTTTCCACTAGGTACTCTGTTTAGGAAAAGGAAAGAGAGAGGGAGGGGGGAGGGGGATGGTTACAGCTGCTGAAACCACTTAACTTAACGAATCCCTCGGATAAAGGGTTACGCTTGGCCGCACAAAGAAGAACACTCGAAAAAAATATAATTAAATGCTTTATTCATAACTCTCGTTCGACCGTGGCTCTTCTTGTACGTCTCTCTCGTCCGCCTCCCTTCTCTTTCTCTCTGGATCTCCTTTCTTCGTATTTCTTTTTTTCTTTTTATTCTCTCTCTCTCTCTCTCTCGCTCTTTTTCTTTATTTCGTCGACTATGAGGGTAGAGGCGCGTGCTGACGGATGCAAATAAATGCAAGAACGCAATTGTTCCGGGAAATGCGAACGAACGAGGACGCCGCTTACGCTGTTACCTGTCAAAATCTGCAGGTGCACGGACGGGGTGCAGTAAGAATTGATCGATGGATCCCAGGGACATCGTCCAAGGATTATAGGGTTTGGTGTCTTTGTCCATTCGTTCGTGGTTCGATTAGATATTAGAGTTTCAGAAGTATCTGGAATTTGTCGAAAATTTAAATTATATAGATTGGAAGATGTTTCGATTGAAGATTACCCAACTTGAAAGCTATCCAAATTATAAATCCCCCCTTCCCAAAATTATTCAAATCGAGAATTATTTAAATTCTCGATTACCCGAACTGGGCGCGATCCAAATTACAAATTATCCGAATTGAAAATTATTCATGCCCAAAATTACTGAAACTGGAAACCGTCCAAGTTCAAACGTTTCGAATTCTTCTAACGATAACAAGGCTACAACGAACGAAACGAATCGCAACGGCGCGCGACCAATAACGGCACCGAGTTAGAAAGTTGTAAAAATAAAAAGAAGAAAAAGCACACACACACACACACACGTATACATATATCGTTCAGTAGATCCCGATGAATATCAGGGTTAGCTATTTCGTCTCTTTCAACACCCACTATACACACTCTTTCAAGCTGACGGTCGAAATTACGTTTTCGAGTCACTTCACCCAACGAGATTTGCCTATGCATCGAAAGAGTGAGCGACAAGAGGGAAGGGTGAAAGAGGCGCACGAGAAGGAGGGAGGTGGGGTGGAACTTCCCACCACCTCTGTATCGACAGAGAATTTTTGCAATACACTTTTGAATAGCCGCCATTGCTTGTGCTCGACTGAGCCGAGCTTTTCATCGGAACACACAGAGAGACAAACGTGGTAACGGGGCAACAGTAGCGGCCCAGGGGTTGCGAGAAAGATAGGACGCACAAAAGAGAGAGGGAAGGAGGGGGTCGTCGGGTACCGGCAGAGACAAGGGAAAGGAGGGGCGTGTACCAGGGCGGGGGGTCGGAAACGGTACAGAGAGTTGAAACGATAACTATTCCCTCCTGAAACTGCTCGTTCGCTTGTTGCCCGTAGGAAGAAAAGCTGTTCTGCTGCAAATTGAACGGTACCGTCGAGTATATAATTTGCACCTGACGAATTTGTTACCGTCCTATACCCGTTTTAACACGGCACCTACGCGATCGAGTTTCTCCTCTGTTGTCGCGTCAAATTGATTCCACGGTTCCGATTAATTTCACGCGGAACAATCGCTTAACGATCCTCCTCTGTCTCGATCCATCGATCACTCGGTATCCGACGCTTATCTTTCAACTTTTGTAAGAACTTCACCAGAGATATTTCTTTGCAATTTTGTTTAATACCACCCGAGTACATCATTTTATCGCACCCCCTTAAGAGAGTAGCATTTCTGTTATTTAATAAATATTCAACGCAACTCGAGTTGAGTCGATGAAATTTCCAAAATCGTTCGACGAAAGATCCAGCAAAGGTAATAACCATCAATCCCTCGGGTATCGTGACGCGGAGCGGTGTACATTAAAAGAGAAACACCCCGATCCGGAGAAGAAATAAGAAGAGAATAAAGGAACGAGAGGGGGGAGGGGGTAGAAGGGTACAGATAAGACGTACACAGGGGTGTAGAGGTCCGTTATCGAACGAGAACGTCGGCGCTAGAAAGAGGGATGACGAGGAGTAGAAGGTGGTGGTCGGGGGTCGAAGAAGCGGCCAGAGGGGTAAAAAAAGAACGAAGAAGGCGCGGGAAAGATGGAAATACCGGGTTGAATCTGTGCTGGCAGCGAAACTGGCGTGATTCCAACGAACGGGGAAAGAAATAACACACAGGTACCGAGTCGCGACACACAGAAAGCGGGTCCAGTCATTCTCGAAATAGGCGGCTGGAATGTCAGAGTTCCTTCTCGGTTAAACGTTAGACGAAGACCGACCACGACAAAGAACAAGAAGAAGAAGAAGAAGAAGGGCTTTTCTACCTATACGTGGCTCCTTCTTCTTGTGTTTCCTTTTACGAGACGAGGAAGGAAAAGGGCCACCCATGTCTGTCCTCCGTAGCGGGGCCTTGGCGATCGGCGGACAAAGGTGGAGGAGAACGACAAGCACGACAAGCGGGCCACCGAGAAAGATACCGGTGCCGTTTAATAGCTTACCTCAGAACGTTTTAGATAATGACTGGACGAAGTGAAGGACCCCGAAGTGCCTTCTTTTCGTTTGATTCTGAACCGCCTCCTTTCTCCGGCTCCGCAGTGGGGGGATGGCAGGAACGGCGCACCTGGTAGCCGAGGATGGACGCTTGTATCAAACCGTTTGATACGATTTTTATTCTCTTTTTTCTTTTCACGATTCACGAAACGGAAAACTAAAGTTAATCGAAGAGTTTGTCTTCAGGGGGTGGTTGTATGGAATATTCAAGAATCATCGATCTGCGTTCAAAATATGGTACTTCGTCCCCCTTTTTGTAAAAGGTGTTTATTTTTGCATTTCGATATTCCTTGCCGATGAAATTTTAATGACTCCAGTCCTGTATTTTTATTCTGTTCTCTGCCAACTGTGCTTCGTGTATTTTTTTTTTTCGTTTCGTTCCTTTTTTTTTTTTTTTTTATTTGAAACACGTAATACTTTTCACGAACAACGTCCAATCGAAATCGCAACTGGAGGCGACATCTGGCAATTCTGACGAATTGTGTTTGACAGGAGGAGTGCACGGCCAAACAGGATCGTTCGTATTTTCTCGTGTATTTACAGCGACTGACGTATCAATGAGTTATTAAGTTCTTGTCTGGAATGTCAGTCGTTTGAAAAATTGTTGCAACGGAATTACATTGATCTTGAATTATTTTCCTTTTTTTCGTTTTGCTTCGTGTATCTGTTCGCTCGTTGTTCCGCGTGAATAGAGTCTGCTGGAATTTGATGACACAGAAGTATCGCGAAACGGTGCTTGTGGCATATCAATTTAAAGCTTAAGGTCTAGAGAAAATGATGACATAAACGCTTCAATAATATTATTGATACGAAATGGCTGGTTCTTTGTTCAAACTGGGAGTCTCCTTTTGGGAAGATATCCCAATTCAAAATCGCGTATATCCTGCAATTTTAAAGATATTGAAGGAGCACTTATACGGTTATTTTCCTTAATTCTTAAGCTTTAATTTAATATGCCATAAGTGGTATTTTGAGAAACTTTTATGTCATGTTATCCCACTCACATTATTTGTTTATTTCGTGCCTAATAACAAAGATACATCAAAAAGGTCCGTAATTCGACTGTCAGCCGCAACATTAAGTAACTCGCAGTTAACTAACAAAAACGAGGCCTGCTACGTGAGGGACAGTTTATCGTTGGGTAACAAAACGACAAAAAAAAAAGAGGACTGTACGTGATCTGCGGTTTACCACTCCGTTACAAAAACCCTTTGCACCGGGTAATTCGCAATTTGCCACGATAAAAAGAGCGAACGTATTAGTACGTGACCTTAGATTACACCCTATCGCGAAAAAAAAAATGGGTGATTGACCCTTAAAATCGCGTAGAAGCTTTCGCAAACACGGTGCGTCGTTGTATAACTTCCTAATTAATCGCGTTTTAATTGAAGAAGGATTACGATAACTGATTTCTGTGCGATAGGCTTCGATAGAAAGTGTTTCGCACGAACCGTTCCCTGTTGAAATTTCGCGCAACAAGGTGGCATAACGGGGCATAAATTTCACCTGTTCGCGGTTGTGGAAAGTTGCAGACCCAATTTCCTTGGAAAATTAAATTTGACGAAACACAGCAACGTCTCGATAAATGGTCGAAATCCGATCTGGAAGCCACCGTTTCAAATCGATAGGGAAATTTTCAAATGATTATTAATGTCACAGGGAAGGGTTAAGAGGCGGTTCACAATAGAACGCCGTTTGCATATCGCGACGCATTGCTAAGCTACAATTGAGTGGCTCTTGAACGAGCTTACGCTCGTGAGTATTGTACTCGAATGCATTCTGGTAATCGTTGTTATTTGTATAAGAGGCTGTCCACGAGTGGTGCTTCGTTTATTTGATTAGTTCGACGAGTATGTTCGTTACGAATGGAAACACGGGGTTTCCTTCGAAATCCCTCGCCCATTATTTCTTTAACGGCCATTCGACACCTCCTTTTGTCACTCTTACTCCTCTGTTTATGTCGCTTCACCCTTGGGTTTATTGTTTTGCTCGGGGCGAACACGTGTCCCGAATAATGGCTTCTTAAAGAAACTATTCGTATCAGCGAACAGTAAGGGTATGTTCAGACAATAATTCAGTGATTATTATTACGAACAATGTTCAAGATTTCAATTGTGAGTAGGGAACTAATGAAAGTGGTATTCGTACGCGTATAAGTACCGTGGGTCGCCGACCTTATGGACCAGTCCTCGGTACCCTTCGGAGAACATAGTTCTCGAGGAACTAATCAAGACTGGGACAAAATTTCTAAGTTCCAATTTTGGGAATTTGGGGAAATAAACGTAAGGAATCTCGAATTCTAAAACCTGGAGCCTCGGCGCCGTCGGTCGCCGACCTTACGGGCCAGCCCTTGGTATCTGTAGGGAAACATAGTTCGAGGAACTAGTCCTAACTGGGGCAAAATTTCTAAGTTCCTATTTCGTGAGTTTGGTGAAATAAACGTAGGGAATCTTGAAATCTAAAATCTAGAGCCTTCCAGACAAATCTTCGATATCTGCGAAGCGGTACACTCGAAACGAATCAACAAAGGGAAAACTAAATGGACCAGGCACCGTGCGTCGCCGACTTTGCGTTTCTTTGTCGTTTATTCACGGCGACTGAAAATCTGAAACGAAAATTCTCCGGTGACGCGAATAAAATTTGACAATTTTAACATCGTTCAAAGTTGACGGGCATAATGAGTCCCAACTGGCGGGCATAAAAGCGTCGACGGTGATTAAGAGAGGACAAAGCCTGGCAGCTATTTTGAGAGAATCTTTCTCCTTCGTCGTTCTTTTTTTTTAATCATTCGCCGTGTACGACGCTCCCATCTGACGTGCTGAGTAATTCGTGAGAAGGAACAGAACGATTTTTTCGTACGGCGAAACGTGACGAAGCTAACGAAAATAGCAGCCTACAGAAGACAATAGCCCGTGACGACCCCAGGATCAACGTGCAGGAATATTATAAGTCCCTTTTGCAGTCGATGGTGTCTGCTGAGACCGTAGTGGATTGCTGTAAGAAGCCATTTGGGATAACTTCCTGTCGACAACAATATTAATATTCTATTCAACAATAATTTGTATTAATCTCAAAAAGGATCAATTGCTAATTTCATACTGGTAGTTTCGATCACGAAAATTTTGAACAAACGTAGCGAATAATTTTATTCTGTTAAATAATATATAATTAGTGAAGGGCTAATTAATTGAATTCAAACAGAACTAAAAATGATAACAGGGAACTAATCGTGATTAACAAATTCAATTGAATTTAAACGTCAATAAACGAATATCGCAGCAATTTTTCTCCTTTTATTAATATTATTTTTTTTTTTCTCTCATCGTTTGCACCACCGAACGGGAAATATTAATGAATTCCTGGCCTCTGTTGCGCTCGAGAGACGTGTTTATCCACGTCGTTCCGTGACAATTAATTACCCTTGCAATTACGCGAAACGTTTTTCAATGCAAATATTGAAAAGCGTGTGTTTCGACAAACAATAAATTTCATCGGAAAACCGGGCCCGCCTCCCGGCCATTATTTTATTCATTTTTTTTTTTTTTTTTGCACGGAACACGTGTTACTTTACGAAAGGGAACACACACCGAGAAGGAGAAGAGGGAATGAAAATTGTTTCGCGGATAGAACGCGATACGAGGATTCGCCAAATAAAAGTTGATTTTTAAAAAAGCGTGTAATTTTCGGTTCGACGATCCGAACGGGGTACCGCCGGTGTTGCGCGCGATTTTTCACCAGCCGGTAGATGGAAAATATTGTTCGAAAAAACTGAGGGGGAAAGGACGACACGCTAAATATCTGGAAAACACGAGTATCTGTATCTCGTCGATTCCCGTAGTTTGAAACGGGATAAAAAGGAAAATGGATAAAGCGAACGGGAACTGCCTTTTGATTTTAAGGATACTCGACGAACTGTAAAATGTTGGCGATTTTGTTTTTGTAATTTTGAGAGTTTGGATATTTTGATTTTTGGGAATTTTATATTACTAGGGGTTTAGAAACTTGTGAACGTTAGATTTCTTAGGAACTTTGGAATATTATATTCCTAGGATCCTCCAAGTATTATGATTTTAGGGACTTGGAAACTTTGGAATATCATATTTGTAGGGATTTCGAAACTTAAAACCCTCCAAGGTATTATGTTTAAAGAAATGTTGAAAATTCCTCGACCTTTTTTTTGCGCCAACCCGTATCCCCGTGCGTACAGAACGCAACGCACAAATAAGTAAAGTATCCTCCTTTATGGTCGTGTCGGCGTCTGAGGGTGCAAAATTGTATACAAGATGAAGAAGCGGCGCCGCTTTGTGCGTACACCTTCGGCTCGCTCCTACAATTAGACCAAGCCCCTCGTACTCATTTTTTGGTATTCTCGGTCGGCTACCTCGGCCGTATACCGTGGAAGGATAAAAATTCTCGTGAGAAAACGATGAGAAACGATTCCGAGAAAACGAAGGAAAAAAAGGCACAGACGTCTGGCACACGGCGTACGTATACATACATACTTACGTACGTACTTACGTATCGTGTCGCCAGAAATTGCGACATATATAACGACCCAACCTATCCACCTATCGCCTAACCTAACTCGGTGTGTGTGATATATGTGTACCGTGGCCTTGATCGATACTCGTGCATTGAAACACCCCCTTCAACCCCATGCTCGAGGAGATAAATTCCAAAATCTCTTACGGACGTCTGAAGTCACCCTCTCTCGCGAGTTGATATAAAGTTATAGAAAAATTTTGAAACGCGTTTACCTCAATTTTTACATTTTGGACAAAATTCGATTTAGTGATTAGTGGTGAATGTAAAATAATTCGGAGAATAATAATTTTTAATTATAGCAAGGGAATCATTAATCTTCGTGTCGGTATATTGTACCGACACGCGAAATTTCGTATGCTCTAATTGAAAATGGACACGTTTGACCGAACGCGTTAAAATTGTAATTATTTGCGATAGGATCTATTAATTTTCGCTACCTTTCATTATCAGCTTATTACCTCTCGTTTGCTAATTATTCGATTAAAGAAAATTCCACCGGCGACTAAAATGTTTGTACTTTTGAGACGGAAAGAGATTTTCGGACGCTCTCGTGCATCGCGAAATTAGCAATTTTCGCATCGGAATTAATATACGGCTACAATAAACGTTCGATTGTAAAATATTCTATTTGCCGAAGCATGTGTACGCGACACAAACAGAATGTTAATTATCGAGATATAAATGAAATTATAATACGCGCGTTATAAATATCTTGCAGAATTCTAACAGGTTATACGCGTTGACGGTCCTTATTTAACCGCGGGATTTTCGATACAATTACCGCGGGGGCCAAAATTTCGCGATAAAGTCACGAAACATAATTATCAATCTAATACTTCTACGAACCGGGGCGTCGCTCGAGTGAATAAATGTTCGAAAACAAAATGGGACGAGAGTCTCTGATACTCTGCCGGGCTTATGGAACCGTGACCCCGATGCCGCGAATTTAATTGAAACATCACAAAAGCACCTGGCTCGTCTTTGATTTTCGGACGGATAATTAAAAAACGAAACAATGATAGAAGCTTCGCAAATGTTGCCTCGGACGAGAGTTACCTGATGAACGTATCGTTAGAATAACAAAAAGAAATAGATAAATAAAAAGGAAAGTTCTCGTTCGTTTTTGTCAAACTCGCGAAACGAGTAATTGTGCACCGGGTGTGCAAGAAGGGTGATTTAAAATTGGAGCAAAATCAGATGTTCGAACTTTTCGATGAAATTATTTATGCGCTAGGGGAATTGTGTTTGTAGAGATAGTTTGGGGGTTGTGTTAGGAGTACTTCTAAATAAATAGGTAATAAATATTCCAAAGTTAATACATAGCTAGATAGGTAAATATAGAAATATTAAATATTTTAAATATTGCTGTACAACAGGTAGCCGATATTTCAAAGTTAACACGTAGCTGTAGAAATATTAGAAATTTTGAACATAGCTAGACAGGTAAATATAGAAATATTAAATATTTCGAATATGACTGTATAGCAAATAATAATATTTCAAAGTTAACACATAGCTATAGAAATATCTCACAAAATCGTCTCCATATTAAGATTAAATCATCGTCTGACAGGAAATTCAAAGGGGGATTGAAAATCTTTTTCCTTTTTTTATAAACCCTCCTCGAAACTTCGTGAGTTGCCCAATGATCCTGTATTTCACCTAATTCCCAGGTGAACCCGGTTCGTTTACACCGGCGGGTCCGTTTCTAAAACCCGTCCCGACGATTCCCCTCCATTGATACCGTCTGATCTTTGTCGATCGAATGCCAAAACCCTTTGTTTCTGTTCCCTCCTTTCTGATTATGAACTCGATTGGAAACAGCCCAATCGGCCGAACAATCTATTCCATAGACTATATCCCATCGAACAAACACGAAAACGATGTACAATACTCGAGCAGATATTAATAATTCCGGTACACGTCAATTATAACTAACAACACGACTCGTATTTACCTATCGTTATCGGATAACAATTTATCGATACGTTGGGATGTTATATTTGATCGTAACGTGTGCCTAGATACGGGCTAGAAATTTTCCAAAAAGATAACCGGTATTCGATTATGTTACTGTACACCGGTTGAAATTAACATTTAGAGGTAATTAACCTGGGGGAATTATTTTGTTCAGGTACTTGGAAGAGTTCTTTATTCGCAGATACTCTCGAGGCTGACCTACTGGGTGCTCACACACTTTTGGGGAGTGTTGTCGTCACGCCTTGGAGGGAGGGGTGACTTCTCTATGCCACGAATTAGATAGTAATTTTAAAGAATTCCTAATAATGTGGGCGACGTGGGTGACGTGGCAATCAAGGTGTTAACTAACCACCAAAAATAGTAACGAACAGCTCTGTATAATAATTCGGGTTGATATCAAAATATCCACCCCCTTCGACAAAGGAATTCGAACGTATCCTTTCCTCACAAAGGAATTCGAGGATCCAGCCTGAGGACTCGGTTCGAGAAAGGAGCTTAATAAAGAAAGTTGGTGAAGTTCCGGGGGGTGGGGTGTTTGGTTGCCCGGTTAAATGGCGCGAAGTGGTGGGTTGTAAAAAAAAAAAAGAGAAATTCCAAAAGCTCTGGCACACCGAGTCGAAATAAGGGCTAAGGGCATTAACTTGGCCGAAGTCGGCCGGCTTAATGAAATTCCCCGTCTGCTGGAAAGACGTCCGGGGGGGTACAACTTTCCGCGTCTTTATCGCGAAAACGAGCCCGGAAAGCTGCCAAGTCCATTTAGAGGGCCGCTATCATTGCTCGGTCCAGATATGCAGGCAGCTCGTTACGCCGTTGAACATCGCTTACACCGCAACCAGAAAATAGAAGACGCGTTTTACGATGCTCAAAGAGCATCGGGCCTGCGCCATTCGTCTCTTTACGGACCGGATGTTTGCGCCCAACGGTGATTTAACCCCGAGAATATGGGTCGATCGTGACCCGAGATGCGGAAAGGATAAGACGCCACGACGGTTAACCCTTTGCCCCTCGAACTCAGGAAAATTCTCAAATGGAATTTTGAAAAACGTCGAAGTACAAAGTTGATACGTGTTCCATTTCCTTTTTTAAGAAAAGTATTCTGAACTGGAATTCTGAAAGATGACAACACTGATTATAATCGGGGTAGGATTACAAGCGATCGGATTGGAAATATGTAAAGTAGCGTGATTAACATTCATGGAATGGTCGTCCCCGATTTGCAGCCAATGAGCGTTATAGACATTTACACGGGCATTAATCCATCTCTTTCCGGTCTCTGTTTCGCATCGGTCCGGCCGACAAATATTCCCGGGTAGCTGGAAAGTTCAACAGGTTGAGGAATAAAAAAATCAAAATTCCCTTGTCACTGATATTTCCAAACTTAGAAAACCTCCTTACAACGCGATTTCCCGTATAAAATACTCTCTGTCCCGCTTCAGGTCATTAAAATGCAAATATTTTATTTTACCGGTGCAGGCTGTTGAAATAAAAATTACCTCACTCGAAATACTATTTTCAACATTCTAACATTTCCAATCGCAACGAGAGGGTTAATTGCGATATTTATTTTCAACGTCGTTCAAAAAACTCTTCGAGCACCCTGATATTTCGACAAACGTCATCAACGCTTCGATCGTCGAATCCATCTTTTTTTCCTCTCTTCGAATCTCCTCTTCAGGGTTGTTTCCTTTCGCGCGGCCTTTCAGCAACCCTCGACCGAGGATCGAACAGTTGGAAAGCCTCCCCCCGTCCCTCACTCGGCAGGGGTACCAACCCCTTTGAGTAGCTCTCGTAACATCTCTCTCGCTAATACCTATTATATTAAACTCCGGTCGGCGGTGGGGGGGAGGAGGGTGGGCCAGGGGTGCAGGTATTGCAAAGGCTATTGTTAAGTGCAAACGCACAAAGCCAATTTGAAACGGTGCCTTAATCAAAAGTCGTCATAGTAACCGTGTTACATGGCGTTCGACGATTAAAGGGAAACGATTGCTCGTCGATATTTGTCGTTCGCCGGCGGCCCAATTAAGACCCTACCCGTCTGTCTCCCCCTCCCTCTCCCTTCTTCCTCGTACAAGGGCGCCACTTAAGACAATGAGCCTCGCAGCCCCGTTTAAACGTAATTTTTAATACCTTTCAAAATGTGTGTCCCCGGTCGAGGGGAGGGGCGCGGGACTCGGCGGGCTAAATATTTGTCCACCTATCCGCTGCGCTTTTGTTCCCCGGTCAGGTTGTTCGCCCGTCGAGAACGGCGATTAGATTTCTTTTGCGTCGATGGTAATTAGAGAAACGATCGTCTCGACAGTTGCCGAACGATCAAGGGTCGTTTCAACGAGGGGTGCACGATTTATATCGATCCTCTCGGGTTGGTCAGTGATAATTAACCCTTCGCACTCGAGAGGCGCCCATTGGTGCCTCTGCGGCGACGTGTGCAATTAACTAGGATATTTTTAAATGTAAAATCATTGCAAAAGAGATCCATGTTTAATGCCTCGAGTGCAAAGGACCGAAGCTCGAAGGAGCACGACTCAATTATCTTCTAAAAACACTTCGCAATAATACTTGAACTAATGGCGGAAGATTTGGTAACGCTTTGTCGGAAGCGTTTAACCCCCAGGGGGGGGAAGGAATTAGTCATCGGGCTCGCGTTTTATTCGAGTCACACGGGTACATTTATCAGCCCCTCTCGGTTCCGGGAATCCTCCTAAAATCGGCCGTTTAAAATTCAAAAAGTTTCATGGGCGTCACGGGTCCCGCTCGTTCCCCGGGATCCCAGATTTTTATCTGGCCCGTGCAGGCGTCCCTAGAACAATATCGAAAGCAAATTCATAGCTCGTGGGAAAGGAATGCGCGGATACCGCGAATAAGAAGATGCTCGAGCTCTTCGAGCATCGACGGAAGAAGAAGAAGAAGAAGAAGAAGAGGAGGAGGGGAAGAAAACGAAAAGGCAGAAGAAGAAGAAGAAGAAGAAACATCGGTGGCATCGTGCCAACGATCGATTGCAAGAGTGTACCGTACAAACTCGCGTGCACGTGTGTGCGGGTCTTGGTTTGAACATTGAGGAGGAAGCAACTCGTAGGGAAAACGCATATATCCGGTCTACAACGTTTCGTGGAGCGGCGGTCGAGGAAAGAGGGGGGCTTTGTAGGGGGGTTTTTCGGATAGAAGGAGCAGGAGGGGGATGGGGGTTAATAAAACCTGTCTGCGCTTTCTGTATGCACTGCAGATCTAAAGTAAACGCAGTCTATGCCTGGTACCACGAGACAAGTTGCATATCGGTCCATCCCTCCCTCCTCCCCCCTCTGTCTCTCTGTACTCGATTCCCCTTTTTCTCGTTTTCTCCTCCCTTCTTTTCTTTTACTCGTTATTCCGTTCTCTCATTTTCTCGTGATTGTTCCTGTTGTTTGCTTTTCCTTTCTTTTTTTTTCCTCTTTTTTCGAACTGCTGTGTGTTTTTTTTTTTTTACCTTCCCTCGTTCGTTCGAGGAATTTTCTTCATTGCTGTCGGGATCTTCTTCCGTCTGGTCGGTTCTGGACCATCTCCTCGCGATAGACAACGTTAGAGCATTTTTTTTTTTCTTTTCTTAGTAGATCTTTGTATTTCTTAGCGAATGATACTATGTTTCTTTGTTGAAAATTTGATATTTTGCAATTAAGATTGCGAGGAGGGTGGAATTTTGCAGATTTCAAGTTTCGGGTAAGAGGAAATTTATTGGGAAACTTCGAAATTTAGTAATTTAGCAAGTTAGTCATTTAATAATATATTAGTAAACTTTTCAATTTACTAGTAATTTAATGATCTAGCAATTTAGTGATTCAAATATTCTAATAGTAAGCAATTGACCATACAAAATAGTGACTCTTGAATACCAAATGAATTCTAACACCTCTATTCCCTGGATTACCATTTTCCTTTGACACTGTAAATATACGGTAAATTTCTTTTGTTAGAAAAGAAACGATGCTGAATGACAATTAGCTGAATAATTAGCTATTGAATGCCCCGTTGTGGACGGACAAGGAGATAACTAGAAGATTGAAAAGGGACCCATGCGAAGAATTGAAACGGGGCTAAGTCGAATTTACAGTGGTCGGACGTGTCACGGGAAACGGGGGTTATCTTTAATTCAAGGTGCCATAAATTAGGCTTAGCTTGATTTAAATTTTCGCGATTAAAGTCCACATAAGAATGTCTAAGGAGTGTCGCTGAAAATTATGTTAATTTTTTAGCGTGAAAAAGGGGCGTGGTGAAAATTTCGTATTACGATGTAAGTGCGAGATGGTAATCCCTGTTTCTACTTAAAATTACTTTGAAATTCAGAAGTTTTATAAAATTATTAATTAACGAGAAGCATAAAATCGATTGCGTTCGTGCTGGAAATACATTTTTTGATTGAAATTTTAAAACTTTAAATTTTAAAATTTTAAAACTAAGTATTTTACTCCATTTTCAATCAAGTATTAAATATCTCGTTAACGATGAAAACGAATCTCCGTTGCCTTGAAAATAAAAAGAAAACAACTGGTACGATCGAATTTCGAAACCTCGATACCGGAATGCATTTTCAATATTCCATTTTACAAGCGATAACAATTATTTACGAAAGCAGGCGGTACAACTTTTCGGAATATCGATATTTATTTGTTGTTTCTCGGGACTCCGGCCAGGCGGTACGGCGCCATGTTACCCGACGGAATATCTCGAAGCGTAATTTTATAATAGCGCGAGGGGAGGGCGAGGGAAACGGGGAAGAGGAGTCCCGTTTCTATCCCGTCTGTGCCCGGTCTCCGACAGGTTTCTGACCCGAACCTGATCCGAAGTTGGCCCCGAACTTGGTTGGTCGTCTTCTTCTTCTTCTTCTTCTTCGTGTCTATCCTAACCCTCCAACTTCCAGGCTTCGGTTTACCTCTCCGGCTGCGTGTCTTCTCGGTCAGTTAACTCAATTATTATCCTATACGGCCGTAACGAAATATTCCTTGAAAATTATATCCTTTTTCCGTGTGCCTCGATGATCCTCGACGGCGAATAGTGAAACTTTAAGGCACCCCGTTCGGTCGAGAGTAATACTCGAACTTTAATAAAATAGTTGGGTAGAACAGTGATTTCATTATTTTTTACCGTAATTTTCGATGGTTTTACACATACATGTATTTCGTTATTGGCTGTTTAACAATTCGCTCGATCAGAGTTGTTTATCTTTTAATTAAATTTGATTTTTCCCCTCGCGAACGTTAGTGCTCGGGCGTGGGTGTAATTTAGCCCGGATTCTCAAATATTGCGATGGTAGATGGTAAGAAGGGAGGATGATGGAGGAAAAAAGGAATATGTAAAGAGGGACTCGGTGAATTTTCGTTTCGTTAAATCGCGAGTGTACCACTTGCTTTGCGAATATCTTGCTATTTAAGTTGACGCGATACAGAAAGTGAACATAATTATTATTCAGACGTTTGGTAACATTATTTTATCCGACTTTTACAGATTCCAGATAAAAATACAAATTTCCTTAGAAGTTATTAAAGTAATTAAAAACACTAGAGTATTATCATTTTTGAAAGTATTACTAAATTATTTATCGAATCCAACACTTATTTCGTATCTCTGTTAAATATTAATCTTTTAACAAGTCTTGACTGGTCCGACGTTCAATTAATTGCAACTCGAGGGCACAGTTTCTTCGATCGTTTCCAATGGAAAAGTCAAGCACCTCGTCAAACGTACGGTTACCATAACACAATTATTTTCTTACGACAATAAATTCGTTAACCGGTACGGGTTAACGGAGTGCACGGTTAAGAGGTGCTCGCGGGAAAATTGGAATTCCGCGTGGCCCTCTGGTGGCCATCGCAACATGACTCACCGTATTTGTATTCCTTACATGCGATTCCTACATAAATTAATGTTATTTACTCGTACGGCGAACGACGAGCTGGGAATACCTTCGCTTCGAAAGTATTTCATGAAAACCCACCGGCGCATAAACGAACCACCTTAAGATATTCAATTGGCATTGTTCGAGCCGTGTGTACGAGCAGCCATGGGCCGAGCCTCCTCTCGTATTCATTTTCTTCGATAAAAGACCACGGACACCCATCAAAATTAGAATTTTCTAGAATTTAATTCAATTCCAAAGAGTTAAATTTACGTCTACTGGAAAACAATGCTTCGTTTTAGATTTTTGCCGCGTAGGAGATGAACGATGGGTGCTGATATCTGGCGCGATTTGTCGGGTGAAAACGATTATCGTGCTCATTGGCTGTCCGGTTCGACTAATTTGACGGCATATTTAACGAAAGGGAAAAAAGCATGTAAACCGGGTTACGATTGACCGAGAGAACCAGTTTCGCGAGAAAAATCGCCGATTTTATTTTCTCCCGTTGCGTTCTCGCGCCGAGCGGTACCATTACGCAGAAGAAAACGTGTAGTAATATAGTTTATCGGCGCGTGGACACCGTTGAAAAACCGGTTAAACCGTATCAGCTTTCCGGTCATCAATGAAATAACGTCAGCTTCCTTCGGCTGAATGTAGGTCGACGGTACGGCGAAACAATTTGCTTCGTTGATACCTCGAGTCCTGTCAAAACAGCGACGGGAGACCGTGCTTCCGGTGGTGGGTGGGAATCGAATTAAGGACTGTTCAATCGATCATTAGATCATAAATCAGATTATTTACTTGCTTACTTTTCAATATTGAAATTTGCCCTTCGGTAAATTCAGGAATGAATAATGTCCTGACTTTAAGTATCAAATATTTATAGAATGTTATTAAAAATAAATACGTTCTTCCGTTTTGAAAATTCTCCAGGATAGACGTTAACAGTAATAAGTTACTCGGCTCTTGAATCGAAAGAGAGAGAGAAAATGAAATTTCGAAACTGTCGACGACCCGAGACAACTTCACGCGATAAAACTTTCCAGAAACTGCGCGAGCCTCGAACTCGCAGTGCCACGCCACCGTTTCGTCGTTTCCGCTTTTGCTACCTGTACCGGAAGCCGAGGAACCGAGCGCTGCGTATCGGTTACCGTGGTGACGGGAAGTCTTAAAAAAAAAAAATTCTCCCGGAAAATACCTCGGATCAGTGGTGGACCCAGAAACCTTCTTTTATTTTGGGGAAGGGGGAGGAAGTCTCCTTGAACCTTGTGCCGTGAATAAAAATATATTTTTTAAATACGAGCCGAGGAAAAGGATACTGTGGATTTAGATACTTAACAATTTTGAAACATGGTCTTAGAAGTATTATATCTGTAGGGACTTGGGGACTCGAAAACAAAATATTTCCGGGAACTCAGTAACTTTGAAACATAAATCCCCAAATATATTTTTAACACAAACGTAATTTTCCCCAACGGAAGGGTTAACAATTAACAAGTTTGAATGCTTCTTATCGCGCAGCTATCTAAATCTTGTCATTATCCACGAGCTGTGAGAATCCGAATCGCCGGCGCGATAGGTATTTTTCCGAGCAATTAAAAAACGGTTAAATCCCGGATCGCGGCGATTACGTCCGACAGAACAGACGGTAATATCGAAGGTATGCTGATAATTTCGATGATATTTCTATTTTTATTCGCTACGCCGACCGATGCGGCAGACCGACTGAAGATAATTAATTACACCTGGATATAATTAACTGCTCCAGTGCGACCGTGCTCTAATGAATTCACAGTACATTTACCATCGCAACGAATTATTTCCCTTCGGGAAGAGGCAAGGGGGGAGGGTGGGTTTGGATTCGTACAGAAGGCAAGGTGAAACTCCGTAGCGGCTGAAAGCGTCGCTTCTTCTTATGAAAAATAAAAAAAGAGAGCAAGATATACCAAAAAAAAGGAAGAAAATTTTCAAACAATGAAGCCGTAGCGAACGGACGTTGCACAATAGGACGAAGCTCGTCCGAGTGATAAAATTAAACTCGCTTCAATTTATATTCCTCTTTGTAAAGTTTCGCGGAATGATTTTAAATCGCCGCAAGAATCATCGTAATCGCGCCACGGGGGAAACAATGCAACTCCCACCTCTTGCTCTTTTTCCATCCCCTTGCCAGTTCTTTTCGACTGATTCCTCCATCCCCACCCCCCCCCCCCCACCCCCCCTCTAGTTACCTCCGTGAAATTGTTTCGTTGACGAAAATAAATTAAGGTTACAAAACGTTTCCTATCTCCGCGGAATCGTTTCGGCGAAAGTAAATCGAACGAAAAGGAAGCTCGCCTCGTTTCTCGTGCAATTTAACGGCGCGAGACAATGAAACGAATTATCCTCGTTTGTTAAATTATCACGGTTTTTCGAAACGGTAATTAGTGGCCCGACGCGGTAGTTTCTTTGACACCGGAACTATTCAATTTGCCGGAATGACGGATCGAGAATTTCTTGTTTTGGCTCAGAAAATTTATCAGGATGCCTTTTTCAAATTTGCGCGATAAGTAAATGGAAGAGTAATGGATTAATTAGCTAATTATTATCTTGGTCTGGAGGGACAGTTTAGGATAGATGATATATGGTGTTTCTAGGGATTTAGGTACTTAGGTATATTTCTAGGGACTTTATAGAAAGCTGGGAATATTATATTTTTAGAAACGTCGAAGGGATTTCCAGGGATTTAAAACGTATTTCCAGGAAATTACTTAGAAAATGCAGGATATTAAATTTATTCTCGAAAAACAATCTATTTATCGACAAAGCAATTTTGTTATCGTTTAAATTTTCACTTCATTTGCCACCACACCGACCGGGTATTTTTTCCGTCAATATTTTAATCCCGTCTGTTTGTTCTTTTGTACTGTTTAACTTTTACAATCCACGCGTATAAAAATCCCTGCAAAATTTCAATCAGTGTAAGTGTTATTTGTACGAGAACACCGCCGTGTTTGTCTCTGCTTGTATTTTTATTAAAAACATTTGTTTTTTGATCCTCGATTTTTAACGAAACGAGAAAATAACCGAGATCTGTATTCAAAATTAAGTTCAATCATTATTCTCGCGAAGGCCAATGTATTTGTATTTGCAATAATTAACAAACGAACCGGAATGAAAAAATTAATGAAAAGTATAATGGTCACCCTTGAGCACCGTTTAAAAATCTATTCGGCAATTCGATCTGTCCGACGACACCGTTAACATACAATCTCCAATCATTTTTATAGAGACCTCTCAATGGCATGGCTTTTTTTTTATTTTTCTTTTTTTTTTCACGTGTGTCGATAGTCGCCTGATACAATTTCGTCGCTCGACCGCGCTCAATTTTGTTAGAATACGCTTTTCACAGTTCGATAGATCGCATCCCGCCTCTAATCCGTCTTTTCTAATTAATAGTCGATATAGATCATTCTGCGGCCGGTTAGCCTCACCCCTCCGCCCCCCTCGTTCGACGATATCGATCGCTGAACGTTCCCACCGTTTTCCAACTTAATTCTGACAAAGAGCCAGCGCTTTTTTCTTTCTTTCGATTTACCTGGAGCATCTTGTCGCTGTTCCTTTTTTCTATCCGTTTATGTGCTGCAACAAAGGTCGCTGGAGATGGTTGTTCTTTTAATCGTCTTTTAGTTATAATTTTAGCCCAACTGAGGTCGTTGCTCAGTGATCGATTTCAAACCATTAATTCATGACATAAAATTGTCGCGAAATGGCACTTGTGGTATATCAATCTAAAGGTTAAAGAGTTAAGAAAAAGAGGGTATAAGTGTTTCGTGGATGTTGTTTAAACTAAATGACTGGTGGCCAGGAACAACAGACAATGGTCAATTTTTAAAAGTATAAAGTGTGATTAAATTTCATGACACAAATGTATCAACAAATGGCACTTGTGACACATCCAATTAAAGCTTAAAGTGTAACAAAAATGGCTCTGTAAAAATTGTTTCATTACTGTCACTGGGTCGTAAAATAATTGCAAGTTAAATGTACGTTGATGTTCGAAACGAAGTTGTAAATGGTACAGCTATTCTAGCAAAGTATTTATCATTTTATTTGAAGGATATCAATAAAAGTTTTACGTAATCGTGTTTATTGAACCGTAAACTTTGAAACGATGTGCTATAAGTGCCATTCCGCGATACTTTTATGTCATCGATTCCGCTCGACCTGTAGTTCGATGGTAATTAGACTTTCCAAGTAATAAACAGGGCTCGTCGACGTTCTCGCGAACAGCTTTCAATCTATATTAATTGTCGCTCGCAGTTTTCCGCACAGATTCGGTTGCAAAAGTGCGTTTGCAAAATGTTTTCAATCAATTTCGCGAACAGTTTGTAACGGCGAACAAAAGGAAAACGGTATCGGGAAATTCAAACAACAATGAAAAAAAGATTTTTAATAGGCGACTGGATCGTTGAAAAAACAAGAAAAAAAATATCGTAGCTGGATGCAAACAATGTCTGCGAGCTACAAAGAATTTACTTTTCCACTGTAATCATAACAAATCCGTCTCTGGTTGTTTAGCGAAGCTTTATCGACGAGTCTCTCTCGTTCCGCTTGCGTTTTCCAATTTGCAGAAACATCGATTTTATCGGCACAGTGTTCGAATTAGACCTGGCTCTCTCTCTCTCTCTCTCTCGGAGTCCTCCTTTGCTTCGATAATATTCATCGGTTAAAGAAAATTGAAGATCAAGCTCGAATGAAACGGGACGTCAAACGAATTTCCCGCGCAATTTTGTATTTCCCGCCAAAGTAATCCTCGATTCACTGCCATTCAAACTCGTAATTATTATTTTATCGTTAGCTTCCTCTACGACAAATTGTTTCCTGAATTTATGGAATATTTTCAGACGTCGTCTGACACATTTATTGGAATACAATTAGTAATACTTCGAAACTCTCGAAACTGATCTCGAAATTATTATATATTTGTTATAAATAAAAATACCAGCGCCACAAGCGTGTACTCGAACTAAACAACTAAAAATACAAATTTACGAGCAAAAACTTCCAACCAAACACCGCGTACACGCAACTTCGAACATTAGAAACTTGAATGTGTCCTCCTACATTAATTAACATTTGAATTTATCTTCGTTTACGAAAACAAAAAGGAAAAACGGAGGTGGGGGGGGGGGGGGAGGCATGCCCAGAGGCGTTCGACCTAATTATCCTAGGTAAGATAATAGAGTGACTTCCATTAGGAGAATTTTGTCCGGTAGCATCTGGGAAGGAAAAATTTTTATTATGCTCGCCGGGATAATCTTCCACGGGGTAGCATGCTCCCGGTATGCATTGCAAATATGCGGGACGACGACGAAGAAGATGATGGGATATAGTTGAAGAAAAAAGAAGGAACGAACGAGGACGTCAAACTACGCGCAGCGAGAAGAACGTTAAACTATTAAAATTTGAGAGGCAACAGCGACGAAGATGGAAATGGGCGACGAATAAAATAATCGCGATGGTAAAAACAATTGAGTAACCGTGGACACTGGTTGGCCGATCGTAAGAGTTTATGACCGCGGTAATAAAATTAGAATACGCGGGACAGGACGGCCAATTATTAACACTTTTTCGAAAATGTTAATTGCCATTTTTATGGGGGCCATTGGTGCAGCATTTTAATTATTCGAAACGATGGTGTTATTTAAAATAAAATTGTTGCAGGATCCCAGGTAAGGTGGTTGCCTAACGATTCTAGGGTCTCGAATTCGATTCGAGATACATTGTTTCGATTAAAAATGAAATATTAATAATATTCGTATTTTCGAACCTCGGTGTAATAAAAGTTGAACAAATCACGGATTGCAACATTTATACGCGTGTTACATGGTTTGGGACGGTCTGCGTGGGAGGGTCGACGTCTGCCAATTAGCACGATTCCGGGTTTGTCTTTCGTCGGGGACGGCAATTTGTTGCATCGAATAGGAATTTTCAGTTTGAAACACGATACAACCGATTTTACAACGAAAAGACGGCCAAAGAACTTCCATAACCCGTTTACCAGCGATCGTTTCAGAAAACCGTTGGATACCTGTTGGGAGAATTTTATGGCCCTCTTCTCTTTTTTCCCCCTTTCTTTTATTGTTACCTTTTAAAATATGCTGCCACTATGTTTACCGCCTGAAACAACTCTCCGGGGATGCTTCATTAAGGACCCTTGTGTACATCTGTCGGCGAACACCAAGTTTTTTAATCTTTGATTCAAAGAGCATAGTCTCTCGGTTAATGAGTCGCGTTCGGTGCCGCTTCCTTCTTCTTCCATCTTCCCTTTTTTTATTTTCTTGCGTGGAAAAAGGAAGAAGTCGCGCGGACTTTTAAACAGATGGTAATCTATGGAAAGAAAACCGTGGACGAACAAAAAGGGAGGATGAAGTTCGTAGACCAATTGCTGCTATAACTTTTTCGGAAGTCCTCCATTAGCCGAGTTGTTGGCTTTTTTTTCTACCTTTAATCAGACAAACGTAATTAAGCTTCGCGATTGGGCGTAAATTTTAATCCCGACTCGGTAGTCCATTAGACCCTGCGATATTATTCAAAACTCGAATCGTTCAATTATTTATCGCGCTTCCTCTCGCGATAATACCGCGCGAGCAACTCTTTAACCTTGAAAAATATCTCTCCGTTTTTTTTTTCTCAGTGTATTTTTGAGGTACACGTTTTTTTAAAATTGGATAGAGTTAATTTAATCCAGCGCCGCCGAGCGTGGGACGGGGAGAGGTAGAAAATTGTACGAATTCACCCCTCGAAGGAGGTCCCAGGGGTCGAGTAAGGGTCCCTGATAAATAATTAAATAG
The DNA here is from genome assembly GCA_022405125.1 of Anthidium xuezhongi. Classification (NCBI taxonomy): domain Eukaryota; kingdom Metazoa; phylum Arthropoda; class Insecta; order Hymenoptera; family Megachilidae; genus Anthidium; species Anthidium xuezhongi. The sequence continues at coordinate 8,218,330 of CM039642.1, read as the reverse complement.
AAATCTTTGTTTATGACGACGTGGAAGAACGTGGGCTGGTAAATTTGTCTTCAACCCTTCGCGGAATCCCATTTTTAGAAATATCAGGCTGGCGATTGCTCGTTACGAAACCGAATTAAAAGGGGGATTAAATTAAAGGAATTCTTGGAAATGAAACCTTTCTTCGAGAATTAAAAGATTCCATCCCCTTCAATTAGTCGATAATAAATTCGTAACATTTGCCATTTATTAGTCCATTCTGCTATTTTACAAAAGAATCGTTTCCTTCGAATGATCGTAAATTGAATCAGTAACGTAAAATGAGAAAGAAGAATCAGTCTAATTAGCAGAATACTTAATCCGCTGTTACAATCACCGACGCGATTTTCCTCCATTAACGAAGGTAATCTCGCCTCCCCCCTGAAGAGACCGTTTGTCCCGTTCGGCACGCATCGATGAATCCCCGTGATTTCGCGAGCGTGAAGTAAAATCCCTGGAGCGTCCTTGTCGCGCGGCTACGAAGCGACAATCGGCCCTGTAAACCATTCGATCTCGCGAGGATACAACCTGTTACGACTAACAAAGTAGAATCGAAAAATTTCCCGCGTACCTCGTGCTCGCTGGAAGAGGGACGAGGACGGGAAATGGTTGTACCGCGGGCTTCGCTCGCGCGATAATGCATCCCGGGAGACAAGCTCGTAAAGGTGGATAATTGCACGTGAAAGTGAACGCTGCTAATCCCGCCACGCCGCTGCGACGCATCGAGCGTGTGCGCACACTCGCTCGTTTCGAAGCCGAATTCCTCGCGTGACTCGACTGCTCTTCGGCCTGCTCGTCCCGAGGCGGACAGCTGGTTGGCCGAGCGCAGCACGCGCTGTTATGTACACTCGAGTGCAACTTGTTCTTCGAAGCCGTTCGTGTGCAGTTTTTAGGAGAGTCTAGGAAAATTTTGGAAAAGCACTTGGGGAAAGCCTGGGGGAAATTAAGGGAAGTGTAGAGAAGGTCTAGGGGAAACCTGGGGATAATTAATTAAGACAAATCTAGAGGAAATCTAGAATTAACTTAAGAAGGATCCGAAACCTAAATCTAGAGGAACCTAGGAAAATCCTAGAAACAACCTCACTTAGAAACCTAATTAACAAATAAAACAAGTAGTAGACTTGTCTAAGGGAAACCCAACTTCTGAATACTTGCACCCTCGAATACAACACTGACTTCCGTTGATTAGAAGAAAGACAAAGGCAATAACCTTCAGTTTTGCAAGAAACCAAACCTGGAATCCCCTGCAAGCATCGAGAGACACTTCTTTCCTCGATCTTCCTCTTAACTAACCGAGGTGCACGTTGCACACGACTGTACTTTTAAAAGCGAACGTGCGTTGATTCGCCGCGACTGGTAATCCTCGAGCAAAAAGCGCCGGCTATTGGAATTGAGCGCAATTATCCAGATAATTGCGGGTAACGACATTACCAGCTCAAGCTGCCCGGGCGTTACCAGTACTATAACGCAGGTAAACTCTTCCAGGTATACTCTAGAACCATGAAGAACCATCCTATTCGACGATATTCTATTTTAATCTCTGCCCTCTGAACCAATTATACACAACATCGATACATAAAATTAAAAGCCATAAACATTGATGGAGCAATCCTGCTCCGGTTCCACGAAAAATAATTATCGTTCGCAAAGATCAAACACGACCGAAGAATTCGCCGATGTTTTCACTGACACCATCGTTGCCGGGGAATTACCTTAACGCCTTTCACAAGAAACGACGCGCAGGATCCTCCGTGACGTTAACTAGAGGTGTCCGCGCGAGGACGCTCTAAATAATTGGGATTTCCTGCCGGACCCAGACACGATGATCCACCAGGACCGAGGCATCCGGTTTGTCCCATAACACGTACTAACTGTACCTCTCCGAGCTCTCGAGTCCGCGCGCCTGGTAAGGAAGATGCTCGTTTCAGGATTTGACACCGCTATCTGTCATCCGCTCCCGAGCTCCAGAGCTCCAGAGCTCTCAGCCAGGGTCGAGGGAGCAGGACGGACGTCGCAGCCTTTTTATGGTGCACCGTGGAAGAAACAAGGAGCGAGGAACTCGTGTCGCTAAGAGAGGCAATACGTAGCGGGAGGGTACGGGGTAAAAAGGTTAGCTGTCCCCGAGGTGTTCTCTTCGTGCACGGCAAGATAACGACGGCGGCGGCCAGAATTTGTTTAAGAGATACCGCGCTAACTCGGATCCATTCCGCCGGTATCCGGTGTGTCCGTCGTGCCAAAACGCGTCCCCGCCAGGGCCATTATTTCCGACGATATCGGACGTTTTTAATGGGAATCCGTCTTCCCGTACATCTGCCAGCGGGAACGCCGTGGCCTTTTTTCTCCTCCCCCCTCCCTGAAGATACTTTTTCGCGCGGATCGCAATTAGTCTTCGATGATAAATCGGACGCTTTATCGCCGGCGCATAGGTGGACTATCTTATGAAGCTTCGTGAAATATTAAGGGATCCGCTGCCAGGCGTCGGCGGACTCGCAGGATGCGGTTCTCGTTCTCGTCAACGTGCTCGTTGCTCTAAACAGCCGGTTGCACACGCGGCGCGAGAACGCTGGTGTTCGGTTACACGAATTAATCGGCTCGTTAAGTCGCCTTTCCTTTCTTCGCGCGGCGTGTTTCGCGAAAGCAAACAGCGAATTAGCATGGGCATTCATTTGCTGATTTTTAAGGTTCTTCTTAGCTGCCCGAAGAGTTACGTTGGCTGGAGAACAGGAGGAATTTCTATTAGATTAATTTAAATTTCTGTGTGCCATTGTTCTTACACGTTCTTTTGTTCGTTGACCTAAACCCAACTCTGTTCCAAAGAAAAGATGCCGGTGTAGGGGTGGCAAGTTGATGAATATATTTAACAAAACATGTAATATTGATTCAGAAACTGCTGGTTACTTAATTACCAGATCTCTAAATTACTAGGTTGCTGAGTTATTAAGTCATCGGATATAAAAATGACTAGACTTCCAAATTACAAACTGCTAGTACCAACCTTCCTCGTAATAATCCCCTAATTAATAACAATTAAAACCTAATCCAGGCTTAATGGCCCAGTAATTCTCGATTGATACAAATGATAGCGTCCCCCTCCCCTGGAGTTGTCGGCTCCCCTAGGGAAGCATATCGTGCCCGCCACTGTACACAGATCTTAGACCTCCCGTGCGTGTCGACGTTCTTCCTGGAAAGCATCCTCCTTTTCACGGTAAAGGCGTCCATTATTGATCTCGTATCGTTCGAACCGAGTGGAAATCAATCGAGGGGTAGATTTGCTCGCTTTCGAGGCTTTCGCTGAGCGAGATCGTTGTGTGTGCGTGCAACCATCGACAACTTTGGTCACGCGACACCGACCGATCAGCACGAAGCTGAAACAGGGGATGTACCGGAATACAGATGGGGGCGAGGTCAGGGGGATGCAGATGCGCAACTAACGAACGCAGCGTATATTTGCCGAACTAAATCAACTAGCTGCTAAATCACGGCCGATAAGTTCTGTTGCGTTTCGAGACACGAAAGCCGGAGCTTGCTTTCAGCAGACGTTTATTTTCGTGTTTCGAAAAAAAAAAAAAAAAAAAAAATAGGGAAGAAAGAAAGAAAAATCACCCTTCAGTTTGACTAACGGTGTTTGCACTTTTACCCTTCTAATAAATCAACACCAGTCACGATTCCTAATAAAAAAAATCGATTTTTTTTAAGTTTGTAACATTTTCTCACGGAAACAAGGTTAGCCATGTTGCTTTATGTTCAATTTTATCTTAATCGATAAATCCAAGCGCGCGAATCTTAAATGCACTTTTTAAATATCTTTATTTTTATCCCCTTCCTACGGACTTCCTTCTCGAACTGTTTGCTTTTCAGTTTCTAATGAAGAATGTATGAGGGAGACCGGGCCTCGATTAATCCATTTTAATTTCACTTCGAACAACGGTGGATTTTAATTAAATTTTTCGCTCTTCTTCGAATTCGCGTAGCGGCGCGGCACTGGCGGGGAATTCGAAATTTATTTTAATCCGTACGCGCCGCGGGAAAGTAATTGTAAAAGTTTAACGAATTCCGCGTTATACACTCCGTAACTTTCACGGGAGTAAGCAAATAAAATAGACTTCCCCTTTATTCCTTCCTTTTTTTTTTTTATTTTTCACTTTTTTAATCGCGTATGAGTCACGTGCAGTCGTACCAACACTCGGTATCGAACATTCGACGATAATTGTAAGCCTGTTATACGAAACGAAATTACATCGAATTCCGATAACCGAAGTGTTCTCGAATCGTACCCGACACTTTGGGATTTTCAAACACATCCATCGAGCGGAAACCTATAATCGAAGCGGCAAATTAAAAAAGAATGTATCTGAAATTATTTAGTATTTCGCAGTGGCACATAAATGTCTTTTCATTGCTTCAAAAATCCATCTTCTCTTAATTATATCACTTTGAAGGATTAATAATACAAACAAAATGAAAGAAAATATTGTAGGTGGAAATTAGTAATCGAAACGGGGATATACGTTTTTCTCTCTTTCTCTGTTCAATAAAGGCTAGAAAATGTAGGTCCCATTGAAATGGCACTTCTTGCAGGGAATATAGGGAGCGTAGATAAGACACGTAAGCCATTACAAAGAGTAAGAAGCGAAAAGGGACGATGAGGTTCCACTTACAGTCTCGTCTGTGACACAATAGCCCCGGGACCCGATTTAAAAATGTAATTTTACGTTAACAATCGATCGTAAATTGAGCTACACCGGGCCAGAACCTGTCCAGGGTATTAAATTTCGGATACAAAAGTTAGACGGAAGCCGTTCGAATGTGCGCGACTCGGGCTACATGGATGCGCGTTACAGGAAATTGCTCGGCCCACGTAAGAAACAAAAAACCGTACGAGTCACTCGGCTACTCGATTTAATCCAACAAATTTTATACACCAAAGCCTCCAATCAAATCGATTGCCTATGAACCAGGGCAATTTTTTTTTATAATATTGGAAGCAATATTGCAAGGAATTTTTATTCGATATTTTAATAAAATCAAATATTTCTAAATTTCGAATAATTTCGTTCGACTGAAATTTTTATAGAAAAATGTATAGTTGCAATTGTATTTATTTGAACAGATTGCGAAACGTCGCAAGAGTTGGTGTAATAATTACGGAAGGTACGATAAAACTTTCGGCGTTAAAGGGTCCGAGTATTTTATTCGTAAGCTACTTTTGTTTCGCTAATTCGAACGTGTTTCGCATCATATATTCCCGTATTTATGCCTTTGATTCGCGCGGGTATACACGGGTTCAAATATTTACAGAAACGACAAAGTTCCGGTACATATACATGCCGACAGAGAACACGCGTCGAGCGAAACTTATACAGGGTGCGCCGAATAACCTGTCACAGGCTATTTTCTCCCAAACTTATTGAAAATATGGACTTTGTTCACGTTATACGGCACATAGGAAAACTTTTTGGAGGACTAAAAGAAGGGGGTTAAGGCTAGCGTTAAAGTTTATTAAATGGGGTACATTGTTATTTTAGTACCATTTAATTGAAATATTTTTTAATTAGATGTACTCTAAGTTATTTCAATCTTGCTCCCCCTAAAAGTAGTGCAATTTAATATAAAAAAGATTCAAGTCCACATCTTCAATAGATTACTTGACGCAGATTGTTTGGCCCACCCTGTACGTTCCAGCTTTACGTACAATGCACAGGTGATACAATTTCGAGATCAGATCGAATCGTATCGCCCCCGTAAATTAATTGCGCCCTGAATTTTCGCTACCAACTTCCATGAAACTTTATCCCGCGCCTCGCACAAAGGGCACCCGTCCGGTGACTCACGAAATTGATCATATTCTAACATTTCAGTAACAAATAAAATGTTATCTAGAAGGACCTTGATTTAATTAAACGAAACGTTGCTTGTAAATTATGTATAATTATCCCTTTGGTTATCAAGGACGATTATATTCACCAGACAGCAATTATAATTGTTATTCGAGCAATTAAACGCAAACTTCAAAAACAGACGACCACGTATTTTCGCGTTAATTGCTCCAGGAGCAACATAGTTCGTCGTAAAACGCACCATAAAACGCTGGTGTCCCTGACGGATACCGAAGCGATTTATTAGCATAATCTGTGTGACCTTTGTCTGATGACAGATTTTAAATACCCCGGAAGATGTATTGCGTTGTTGGTTCTTGAAATCCGTAAATCTTCCAGCTGGAGTTTTAATGAAGCTTCAACGGGAATTTAATTGAGCCGTGAACTTAATAAACAGTCATCTTTCTCGTTTAATGAACTTAGAACAATTTTTCTAGTATTTAACATTTATTGCATCAACCTTCGAGCGTTTAATAAATTATCAGCAAAGTAAAAGTTCAAAGTTTCAGGGTTTAAAAAAATCGACTAGATAAAATCACGTGGATAAAATACACAACAAGGATTGATTATTTTTTTGTTTTACAGGTGTTGAACGATAGCGGATCGGACAAAGCGGGGACATCGTGGCGCGTACCAAAAGGGGGTTGAAATGAATGGACGCGGTTGTAACCGCAGAAGCGTCCCATCCAGCGGCAACTCCGACCGAATCTAAACATTAAATGTACCCTCAGGAATTCAGGTTTCGGCCGAGGCTCTCGCGAATCTGGGATGGCTTCGAGCAATGATGATATCGGATTAAGTCTGGCTAACAAGCTCGCCAACGTTTCTCTATCGTCCGTGAAAGTAGTAGATAGCTTTTAAATCGAATCCCGGCCGGCAGAAGAGGGCGAACGTAACGCCGACGTACTCCACCGGCGAAATAATCCGAGGCTTATTGAATCCCCCCGATGATATAATGGAAGTACACGGCTCGAAGCGGTAATAGTTGTTCGCGGAAGGCAACGAAATAAAGAGGAAGCCGAGGGAAAAGGTCAGTCCCCGATACGGGCGTATGCTGTACTCTCCCTTAGCTGGAAGAGCAGCCCTCTCGTCAGATCGTTCATAGAGAAGTCTTGGTAGCTCGCCACGAGGATAGACTTTAGTTTTCCGACTGGAAGATGTAGACGGAACTAGAGGGGTACAAGAATCGTCGAAGGACGATTTAAATCGAGCAAGAAACGAACCGCTCCCAAAGATCAGGCCAGTGATATAGTTGTTATCCTAAGGGCGATGCGACGCAACCGACGCTGCAACGAGGTATCCACCAGGAACGTGGATTAACGTTGACAGACTGCTGCGTCCAGGAATGTAAGATTTTAAAACGGCACCGAACTCGAGCCGTCTCTGCAAGAAGTATATTAGGACAGAGGAAGATTCGTTAGGGAAGATACACACACACCGCACACACGCGTGTTTCCAAGTGTCCTTACTCGAAGAGTGCACTCGTCGTCACGTGCTCGCGTGCCAGCTCTCGTCTCCTTTCTGGTTATGGAATGAACCGATGTCCGGCTGAATTCTCCGGCTGTCCGTGCTTCAGGTTACGCTATCGAGCATCATCATGACGCCGATGGCACGCCTAATCCCGACGATGCTGTTGCTGGCACTGTCCTATCCCGCGTTCTGTCTGGCGAGCAGCGACGGCGGACCGAACAGCCCCATCTTCAATCTGGACAACACAGCGCTCGAGAAGAATCTGGCGGCGATATTCAACAAGGTGGCGCACAGCTCGGCGACCACGAAACGAAGCGTGCCAGCCTACGATGCTCAGGTCTCGGCCAGCACGACCCTGTCGACGGTGCCGTCGCCCCTGACGACCACCACCACGACCACGACCACCGCCAGCCCGTCGATACCGTCCGCCAGGTATCCACCGGTTCCTAGAGCGACCGTGTCCCCCGTGTTCCGCGAGCTGCCCTCGTACGCTCCTCCGTCCCGTGCCCTCTTCACTCCTCCCCTGCCACCAGAGTATCTGCATCCTTTCGCGAATAAACCTACTCTGAGAGGAACCAATTCGGACGCTCATTCGGGTCTCAAGAGACCCGTACCACCGCCCAGTGGCACCCCAGCTCACGAAAGGATACCCATCAGACCCCCCGATCTTCAGGGCCCCTCTCAGATCCCAGAGAGGCACTCTCACTCGAGGAACAAACCCCTGAACACGCCCAGCAAGGAGCAGAACATCGTGGAATCCAGCGAGCTGGACAGGAGGAACAACACCAACGAGTTCGTGCCCACGTTGCACTATCCCAGTATCTCCAGGATACTGTCGGGCAGCAACGGCAGGAAGCAGGAGATTCCTGAAATACTTTTGAAGCCTTTGGCAACGAAAAGTCCGCCGCAGAATGCGCCCATGGTGCCCACCACCGAAAAGATGACCACAGCGTCGACCACGACCAGCCGCGCGTCCAGCACCCTGGATTCCTCCAAGTCCGTCACGCAGCCGACCATCTTCAATCTACCGAACACGAGGAGGCACGACGACGACGGTTATCACGGCCTGAGGAACGAGAACGGCTTCAAAACGGAGAATATCCAGATCGTCGACTCGGAGAGGCTACCCTATCCTCAGCCCCAGCCCCCGGCCCCACCCCCGAAACGACCGGACGACGCGGGCGATCACACGGTGCCTCAGGTCGATCCTCATCCCCTGAACTCCACTTGGCGGATCGCCTGGTTCCTTCACGTGTACGTGGCCGCCATACTGTTCACTTTAATGGCACTATACTCGATCTACAAGATCGTGCGTTTCAACGAGGCAACGAATCTACTCACCCAGTCGTACTTCCTCACCGTGCATCTGTTGCTCACCACCGTCTGCACCCTGAGGTGCTTTCATCTGTTCTACGACGCGTACAACCTGGGCCGCTCACTGCCGGAGCCTCTGTCCCGAGTACTCATGTACCTACCGGCGCCGTTGTTGTCCACAGCGTTCGCCACCCTGGTGCTCTACCTCGCTCGTTGCTCGGAGGCGCCGTCGTTGAACAACAGGTTCCTCGCGCCAGCCACCCTGGTGCTCTCGTCCACGGTGCACATAGTGCTGTGCGTCTCGCTGCACGTGTCCACCCACGTGTTGGGCTACCAGGACGAGGCGAAGATACTGCCGTTGATCTGCCAGTGCATCTTCATCATCGTCTGCGTGACCCTTGGCCTGGGCTACATGTACGTGTACCGGGTGGTGCGCAGTCAGATACTGTTGACCAACAACAAGGCGGCAGGCGCGAATCACATAGTCGGCGCTGATCCCACCACGATGGCCTTGAGCACCGCGATCACCACCAGCATCGCCACCGCCCTGCTCTTCATACTGATGGGCTTCGTGCAATTGTACGGGATCTTCGCCAACATCCAGGATCGACCCAACCCGGCATCCCCATGGCTGTGGTGGGGCTGGCAGTTCTCTGTTAGATTGCTGGAGCTGGCCGTATGCGGTCTTCTGGCCTGGGTGGCGAGCTTGTCCCAGTACCCGCTAAGGGAGAAACAGTTGCAACAGCACCCTGTTCATTCCGGATTCGCTCTGTTCCCTTGCGGTAGCTCTACCTCCACCGAGAATATGGACGACGTGCTTTACCCGGCTATCTGCAGCACCAACCAGGCGATCCAGAATTACACGATGAGAACGGGGAAACAGGTTTACGACGATAGCTTTCCGTTGAACACGCTACCCGAGCATTTGAACATATCAGGTATCGAATTGGCGCCATCGAACGTTATAGCTTGAACTCCCCGGCACTTCCTAGTTCGTGGCTCGTGAGAATTTTCTGTCTGACGATTAGCTAGCGGGATCTTGATGAAGGCTGGCAATTAACGCGTTCGATATCGAAGGCTATCAATATTCGTCAAATATGAAATAAGTTAATATCAGTATTATTAATATTACAAATTTTTATAAATGATAGCAAATTCTGAATTCAATTGCCAGTCTGATAGTTTAATGAAAATGGAGAATTGCAATTTTCAAAGTGTTAACAGACAAATTATCTCGTTTTCGCTAAAAATGGAAAGTTGATTATTTTAATTGATAAAGTAATGTTGTTCGAAAGATTGAACGTTCCTTTTATTATAGAAGTTTGTTACTTCTGAATGTAATGGTTTAAGAGGCGTGAATCAATAAATTGGGTCACCCGGAGCAATGCTCTGTTTCAATCAAACTTTCGAGCAGCTTAAAACGCTGACTGACGCTATTAATGTCGTATTGAAACCTCGAAATCAGCAATTTTTTCTACGCTTTGTCTTCCAAACTGTCGTTCTGTTGCCCTAATATCGAACATCGTGCATTGTTCCGAGACACCGACTTCTTTCCCCCCCTACATCCGTCTGAGATATTAAAAGATCAAATGTTTGACCCCGTTCGCGCACGAACCGGATTAATAATTTGTAATTTTAGTCAGACTAATGTCAAACTTTATCAAACTTTCCGTTAAATTAGATTGATGATTAAATTCGTGACCTTTCGCAAAATCAGGATAAATTAATTATCGCAAATTGAATTTTCGAAATCGTGGAATAACACAAAGGTCACGAACATAATCACCAACTTGACACCCTGGCGCGAACGAGACACGAGCACACGAACCCGTCGGGAAAAGAATAAAAGAAAAGATCGATTCTTTTTTTCTTTTTCTACAAGTTCCAAGAGGGATGGCACGCTAAATAATAGTCTCATTGTCGCAGGTACTTTCGAGAGACATTCCATTCGCAAGTCAGGCACCATGGGCCATTTCCCGCACGAAGGTCGCGGCTCGTTAAACCGGCACGGTAATGGAATACAGACCCTGAGGAGCTCGGAGAGCCGCGGCAGACACACACCTGTGCAAGGTGTTCACGAGCAGACGCCAACCACCGGGTCGACGATGCTGGTCGCCGAGGACGGTTTCGTCAGGTTTCGAAGCCTCGGCGCCGAGGACGACGAACTGTCCGACACACCCAGCGTGGTTGGCACCCATGGCAGAGGAAGCTCGCTGGCCGGAAGCGTGAGATTCAACGCGAGACACCCCACGCTGCAGCACCAGCATCCTCATCAGCATCAGCATCAGCACTCGTTGCAACATCCGCACCAGAGTCAGCACCAGGCTCATCATCAGTTGTACATCAACACGTAAAAGTCTGCGCCTCGCGTACAACCAGATAGAAAACCTCTTGTTCCCGTTGACTCGGTGAGTTTCGACGCTTGTAACCGGAAGCGGAGTTTATTTATTGCTGCAGAATTTATAGCGAATAAATCTATCGAAGGGGAAGAATCGAATAAAATATTTCTGTCAACGACAATTAAAGAATAAAGTAATCGCGCATGGAAAAACCTGAAACGCGTAATTCGATTTGGGACGAGCGCAAGAAGGTAGCCGACCCGTTGGTCGTTAAAAAAGTTCAGATCCATTGCTCGTGTGTTTTATCTCGCTAAGAAAGTTGATAATACAGTTTACTTACCGGACGTTAAAGTTCTCTTCCGCTTCCCACCTGCCCGTCCCTCCCCTGTCCTTCGTCGCCGTTCCAAAGCGTTGAAAGTAATTTAATAGGAACAATGAATTAACGAGCGCGAAATTCAACTTTCCTAACGGTGCGATAGATACTTACGACGGTTTCCAGTTTAACGATAAAAATAAAGATCAACGTAGTTCCTTCCGATTCAACCCTTCAGCAACATCACGACTGTTAGCGTAAAATAATTAGAATTATTTTTTAAGAATAATACTGTTTATTTTACTAATTTAATTATATTCTGTTTCAGATACAATGGACGATCGTCAACGAAATATAGGATGTTCCGGGCTACCGCGACTCTAATGGTCTAAAAGAAACCTTGACGGAAAAAGAAAACTAATTTTACCTTTATTCTATGTAAGATACGTCCTGTGTATAGATACCTAACTTGCCATTCGCATTCTCCTGCTTCGCGTCTTATGGTCCGAGCCGACGAACCTTTCGCCGTTTCATGGTAGCCGCATATTTATTTAAAAGGTTCTCGATCAGGGCGAAGAGTATAAAAGAAGAAGAAGAAGAAGAAGAAGAAGATGATGAAGAAGTATACGGTGAACTCGGCGCAGAGTTCTTTTCATCTACCTGGTTAACGTGGGTAGTTTCAGGGTATCACGAATGTTGACCTTAAACGTTAGGCACTCGGTACTTATTAAGGTTCATGTGATTTAAAAAAAAAAAACGAATGTTGTATCGTGACAGAAAACCTAATAGAGGCAAGCTTTTCCATTTTTCTTTCTTTTCTTCTTCCTCCTATTTCGTTTCACTTTTTCTCGTGGGTAACGGAAACGAGACGCAATCCCGTGGAACAGAAGTCGTGCACGAATATAATTTATTTTTTTGCCAGTATTCACTGTACGCGAGAACGGTCGCGTCCTCGCGCGACGAGACGCGTTCCAGTGAGAAAACCTTTAGAATTGATTTCACGACACGGGATCGTCCGTTTCGCGGTTGAACCGTTTTTAAGAAACGTTGTACAAATTTACGGTACTCGATGGGCGCCCGATCGCTGGAAGCACCGTCCTTCCACGAGATCGTGCGCGCGTTCAACGGCGAAACACCTTTTTGCGGAAGTATATTTTGTAACGAAGAGCGAGAGAGTGAGAGCCAGAGAGAAAGAGAGAAAAAAGGAAAAACTTATTCATACGTGGTCCAAAAAAAAAAAAAAAAATTAAAAAAATGAGGCGACTCGAAGAGAGAGACACAGAGAGAGAGAGAGAGAGAGAGAGAAAGAGAGCTTCTTTGTGACAAAGAGAGTTCCGAGCGAGTTAGGATATATATGTATATGTGTATTGTTTCTGTTGTCGAGTCGAGAGAAGAAAATAAAAACGAAAATCCAAGGTGTCGACGATGAAGTCGAAGAAGAGAAATGAAGAAGACTAAACAGCGTTGTACAGTCGATAATAATTTATATCACTCAGTCCAATTGTAAGATTTATTTAGTGGTTAAGGTTGCATTAAGAATTCCCTGTTCCCGAATGTTGAGTTACGTCGACGATGGAGTATAGTCGGTAGAAGCTGTGTTGCGCTCGTACGGGACGGATATCAGCGATTTCTGTTTGAACAAATTCATTGTCGAGCCACGAGCAAACGCCACGAGATGTAACGATATTTCCTCTCCGCGTCGGAGACACACCACACCCGAAGGTTTGAACCTCGCGCACAGGCCAGCATTATTTCCGTCTCCTGATACCTCTTTACTTCTTTTCTTTTCCTTTTCGTTTGCTGTCGTGGTGGTTCGTTTCTAATCATCCTGATGATTAAACAGGTGTTTCTTTCGCAGAACCTAAAATGGTACAAAACGACAAAAAGAAAAAGAATAAACGGTACTTTCTACCTTCTTCACTTCGTAATATCGGTATAGATTTAAGCGGTCACAGCGCAATGTGTATGTTTATATGGACATTGTAAATAAGGTATACGGGCTCGTCGTGAAGTAGATATAAAAATTCATTGCGAAATAGAATTCGTACCAGAATTCACGTGTAATAAACGGACACAGAACATTCATCAACAGTCATTCAAACACAAAACACCACGCATATTGCATACGTGTACACGTAACCCTGCCCACCATCTCAAACCCCATCCCATCCCCCGTCATCGTTCTCAGTTGTAAATGCAAGACACTCGTTTTTAATTTATGTCGAAAGCTGTATTTATTATGTGAAACATTCCACGGCAGAAAAGAGAAAGGGTATTCAGTGTGAATGCGAGTCGATTTTTGTGGGATTTTATTGCAATTTTAGATTAAAAAAAAAACATAGCGCTGAGAAAAGAAAAAAAAACGAGGAACAAATGTAAATAAAAGCTTTTTTTTGCGAAACACCTTACGTTTCCCTAATTTTTCGACAACTACTTGTTCAATCGATAGAGAAGAAAAGGTTCTCCATCCTTTGGTTTTCGTTCGGCGAGAAAGATAGTTTGAATATTCGCGCCGTACGTGCATGACGCGTCACGTGGCCGATACCCGCGTATCGAACGAAATATTTAAACATTCTTTTCCTCTTAAAGAAATATTTTAGATATTTTATTCGCTTCTTCGATGCATCGTAAGTTGTTGGAACAAATTGGATTAGTTTTTAATCATTTTTCTTATCAATATATGGCATATACGCTAATCAATGTTAATTTATAAACGTTTTATGAAAAAGGGACGAAATTTCCATGTATTCTTTCCGCAATTTTTGTACGCTTCCATTGAAATTTAATTGAACATAAATTAAACGGTACTAATTACAAGAAACAACGGTACAGTTTGGAGCAAACATTTGAACGCTCCTTGTGTTTAAATCCGTATCGTCAATTAAAAGAAACGGAAAAAGAAAGCGGAAACTATTTGAGGCTGAGTTGTTCGTCGGCCTATGTCGTTATGTAAAAGCAATTCTGTATAGAGAAACGTAAATATATCGGGAATAATGTAAATAAAAAATAATATTTAATAAAACTTATGTGTATAATCTTGGTTGTTTCGGATAGTGAATCTAGTTTTTCGCGCGGGAAACTTGTAGATTAGTCGTCTTCTACATTTTATAATATACGATTAAAAAAAGAATTAAATTTAACGATAAACAAGTAGCAAAGTACCTGTTAATATAGATATGAAGTTGTTACATTAAAATTGAAACAATAAAAACATAAAAACAGTATAATTTTTTTAAAACTTCTTCTCGCGATTTTAGACATCTGTTGGCGAAGCGTAGAAATCTTAAGAACATTGCTCAATGAACGAATGTAGTAGAAACTTTGATATCGACGTATGATCACATTACCCTGTTTTGAATATATTCAAATTTAGATATTCTTTTACTGAATGTAGTACTATTGGATGATCAATAACGTCTAGTTACATAAAATGATTTACAACATGATTTACAGCTGTTGCTGTTTTATTTTAATATTCTGTATTTAAAAATAAATGAAAATTTTATAATTGCAAATTGATTTAACAACTGAAACGTTATATTGATTTTTGTAGATGCAGAATCAGCATTAACAATTTGTCCAAGAATCTTATCGTCATTCGTGATTGGATCCGCAAAATCTACAATTCTACCAATTGCATCTGTATGTTGTAAATAACCCTTAAGGACGGGTAGGTCTTATAATCTACTTTTCAACTACACACACGTAATTTGAAATAAATATATTTATTTTATTGATACATCTATTTAATTCATTCCTTTTCAGTATTTTTATACAAATTTTCGATTTCGACGTTCAACATTTAAATCGAAGAAGAAATAATCGAGTCGCAGCGCGGTAGTATTTCAAGTACAATTGTTAAAGGCTAGCGACAAATGATTGTTAAGCTACGAAAAGTAACTGCAATAAGGAACGTAAGTTGATCCTTGAAATTGTTATAAAAACACTCAACGATATTTTCGGACATTCTCTTAAAATCCCTGCGGTATTAAGAGCGATTTTTGAAATTTACGATGGTGTTATGGTACGTGCAGCGTCGCGTCGAATTTTGGTAGTTCCCAAAACACCGGAAACGTCCTTTGGTTCGTTTGCCGCCAAAGCAAGCTGTGTGTTGTGATGAAATTGTTTATCCTTTCATTCGAGATTCTTCTTTATACAAGAGATTGATTCGGAAATTTATTGCAAATATAACAATTAGACGAATTGTTCTTTAGAATTGTTGCCGTGAAATTTGTATTTTTCGGTAAAACAGATCGTTAAACAAAGTCAGCGATGGCCAAAGTTCAGCTAGCGAATGTAGCTGTTCTCGATAATCCTTCGCCGTTTCTAAATCCATTCCAATTCGAAGTTACCTTTGAATGTATCGAGGAATTAAAAGAAGGTAGTTTCATTAATCCTATTCTTATTCTTAATTGTGAGTGTACAGTCAAGTTAAGAGTGTGAAAAGTAAATACATAGTTGAATATTTTTAGCACTTATGCTAGGTTAACTTCAAGATTTTAATAATGAATTTTCCAAGGACAAGACAGTGTAGTTTTCTTCGTGATTCTGTTGCAAAAAGAAAGACCGATATTGTGTGATTTAAATATATTTTCTATAGAATCACTCTATCACAGATAAGTAATATTAAATGATAATGATAACAATGGAATTGCAGATTTAGAATGGAAGATGATCTATGTCGGCAGTGCCGAATCCGAAGAATTCGATCAAGTTTTAGACACAATTTATGTTGGTCCAATCCCAGAGGGAAGGCATATGTTTATATTTCAGGTAAATTGTTAAAAAAACTTAGAAAGTACATTAGTGTATCACACAACATACCATTAAAAACAATATTTTTATTTCATACTGTAAAGTAGGAATTGTTACTTGAATTATTTGTTAAATTTATGTTTAATATACTAATGTTATTTTCTTTTACTTTTTAGGCTGATCCTCCAGATGTCAGCAGAATTCCAGTTAATGATGCTTTAGGTGTTACAGTTGTTTTATTAACTTGTTCATACAGAGGGCACGAATTCGTACGTGTTGGCTATTTTATAAATAATGAATATACAGATGCAGAACTCAGAGAGAATCCACCACCTCAACCACAGTTTGATAAGGTGCAACGAAATATCTTAGGGGATAAACCACGTGTCACTAGATTTAAAATAAATTGGGATGATGGAGCTAGTTCGACAACAAACAATGTACCAGAAGGCATAGATGCACAAAGCCTAGAAGAAACATCGCAAGATGCACCAACATCTACATTGGGCTTCTCAGAAAGCACACACAATAGTATGGAAGTAATGTAAATGTAAATTTGCTGCCAATGATAAATAAGCTAGCACAGACCATAATACGAAGAATGAAGTAGTGCCTGCAAAGATGATTCAAATGATTCATATATTTGGATACCTCAAAAAGAGAAAAAGTTATTAAAAGAAAACAAAAATAGCAAATTTTAATATGGTATATGTTAATTGATCTTTTTCTGTTGAAGCAAGCTCATAAGTTATAAAGAAGTTGAAAAATAGGTAATGTGATAATTTAAATTTTGTATGAGAATGAAGTTGTTTACTGCTAATTTTTATTGGTGCATAATTATTTGTGTTGGAATCCTGTTGACAGTTATTTATTACATATCATCTGAACAAACGATTAAAGTATGAGAAATTGAACACTTGGTAAATAATATAAATTAAAGTAAACTAAATATACTGGAAAACTTTTATTAACAAAGTATGGAACAACTGTATCTAATACATATTTAAAATCATTTGGAACACTGATCACTAACAAAAAAAAGAGCTATTTATATTCTAAAAATGATATTCTAAAAATGTTTGAAATTTTATGTTTAGTACTTTAAGTATTATATTATGGCTTATCATTATATCATAAATTGATAGAAATAAGGCTGTTCCCATTTTATCAGTGTATGTACATATATACGAAAATGAGAAATACATATTATGTTTTTTACTTCATTAAATTTAGTTCTTAAATATTTCACCTTCAATAATTCCGTCTGTACATATCGTGATAATTTTTATTTGTTTACTTGTTGTTACATTGAATAAATTGATAATGAAAATATGTATAAGATAAGAAGCAAAACATGACGTAAGAAACACATGTATAAGCAAAAAAATCGACATTACAGTTGTGATTACTAAAAACGGTCCTTTAAAGCGTTTTGCAATGTAGTTGAAAATGCATTTGTGTTAGTTTATCGTAACACTGCGTGCGGTCGGTGGCTTATGATACATCCTCAGATTTCATCAAGACTGTACCTACTCATTTTATTACGCACATGAAAAAATTATATTTCACGATATAATAGAATTCCTTTTGTTGCATTAAAAACATCACAAAAAGTGCGAATATAATTTAGAAGTGTGAGCTGAAAAAAATTTAACTCCAAAAAGCACGAATCAAATTGAAGTCAATTTCAAGGACCGAAGCGGTATCGATTTTTTTTATAGATATTTTTAACCCTGCTAAGATTTCAAACTGAGTGGTGCATTGGCTCTCTCCCTCCCCCCTGTATCAGACCACTTAACGAGATTTGCTCTATTGTTTATGAGAAATGGAGGCCCGCGAAAACACGAGTACACCACTGTTGCCACCCCCACCACCTGACTTGTCGGGAGCAGGTCTGAACACGTTCAGTATACGCCGGTTCTGGCGATTAGCAACAGCATCAGAGCACAGGTGGATCTTGAACAGTGCGGGTGTGTTTACGTGCGAAATCGTGCGCACGAATGAATCTGTCAAGAATCTTCAGACGAATATCGGGCGCATGCGATCACGATCACAGGAACAGTGCACACTTTCAATTCCTGTACTTAATATCTTCCAATGGTAAGTAAAGAAAAAATATTTCAAGCTTTTACTGTGAATATTATTAAAAGAAGGTACAATTTTTGTCCTATTTACTTGTTGGGCACGAGAGAAAGAGCATTTTGTTTAACACGGTACTTATTTCTTAACTCGGTACTTGATCGGCTTGTAACTGTTGATTGCTTCAATATTCCGAACACGTTTGCGGTGTCAAATTATTGTATAGTGGTAAACACATGTCAACAGCCGTGTGTGCACAATTACATACGTTCAGGGGCCCGTTCTGAACAAACGTATTAAAATTGCTACCTATATAGCAAAACGCATCGCGTGCTGCCATTGAAAAGTCTTTTCTTTGATCGGTATCAGCTTCTTCATTTCTTTTTTTTTATATCTTAATAGAAACTTATTTGTAATCTTTCACCACTATTTCATCATATTTCTTCTAAGATTTAATCAAATAATATTTTGGTAAAAATGGTTTCTTAAATTGCGTTCTATTTAACATATCGTTTACCTGTTTTATCGGTAAATAGGGTTTGAAATTACAGTTGTAGAAGTAACTTCAGTAATTTGTTACTAAAGTATATTTTGGTGTTTTTAATGCAATTTTTATTTGAATATGCGAAATATAAATAATTTGTGAGCAGCTAAATGCGTAATATTTTATGGAAAATCGCAGTGTGATCTTATTACTAGAACCGGAATACGTGTTCCACAATTCTCGGTACCACATTCGACGCGCGCGACGATGACTCATGCGACCCCCGTTTTTTCTCTTTTTCGTTCGGGAATCTCCGCAACCATCATAGAAACAAGATATGAAGAAGTAAAGAAGCAATTATAATATCGAACATTTTTATATTCTATTTAATACTAATAGAGTTATATTCCCTTTGTTTTTGAATATAATTATAAATTTGAACAAAATATCCTTTATTTAATAATAAATCTATGTTATTATCGTTGTGTTTGTGCGTATGACACATGTAACACGAGAGTTTTTGACCTGCAAAATGTCGTTAACCGATTTCAAGGTGAATTAAAAAGTTCCATGTTTTTTGTTACGAGCATCAAACATTTATTATTCCTTTATATTATTTGCGTATGTAAATTCAATATGTATACGATATAATTTATTATAAGATAAAAGATGATTTGTCAGAAGATAAAATTTGATAGATTCGCCAAAAGCTTATCGGAAAATGCTTCTTATCGATTTCGCTATCTGATATAGAAAATATTTTGTTCACTTCGATTACTATATTATAACTAGCCCGATATTATTAAGCGTTTGTTATATTTAGAATTTTATCGCGGTTGATCCTTATTCATTATACATTATATATTCTAAGTATTGAAAGACAAGTTAAGAGATTGAAAAATTCTTTTGTATTTTGCACGAAATAGATGCTGAACATAAGAGAAAAGTAAGCGTTTAGTATCGTGAAATATATTTTGAAATTTGAATTTCTGCGGAAGAAAATGGCGTTTACGTTTGAATGCACAGGTTACGGTGGTTCGCGTATTTCACAAATTCGAGCTCGTTATAGCCGAAACTAGGGTTAACGACTTCGATGCGCCCGGATTTCATCAGCATCCATTTTAAGATACACGGTGAACATTCACGATTCAAGATGGTAACCGCTATAAAACAAAATGGCGGTGCACCAACTTTGCACAATCATCTTATCATACTTCGTTAAATTAATGAAAAAATATCGATATTATTGCACATTTTTAATACTTTTCATACAATACAATTCATACACATCATTTTTAATCAGATTGTGGCGTTCAAAGTAAATCGAAAGGATTTTAATCATTAAATTAATACGAAAACGCACGAAATCGAATTCTTTTCAATCTTTCCGAAGAGATTGAGCTCTTTTAAAATATAAGAGCATTGATAATTTAAAACAACACAATACAATTGTACATTAACTTCGCGAATATTACAAAATAATTCGTTTAACTAATAGTAAATGTATATTGGATTGAAAAATTGATCGAAAATGATTCTTAAATCGATACAAAAGCTAGAGATCTATCCCAGAAACCTTGAGACTTGAACCGGAAATGCCGTGCGTGCCATTATCGTACCCGTTTCAGTAAAATCTTTTAATACTTGAGATTAGGGAATTGTTCCTTGCAGTTTCTATTCTATTTGTTTCTTTTATATTCTAATAAATAATTCAATTAAATAATTCATCAGCCAAAGTAACTAAAATCTTTTTAACTTACTGTACCAGAAGCTAGAAATTCAAAGTTTTTTGAATTTAGCCATTACAATTCTCTCTTTCACAAACTAAGCAATGTTATTTAAATTGTTTACAATGTTTACAACATATATTAAATAATAAAAATTGGATTAATATTAATTTAACTTTTGAACGAATAATTTCTTCGAAGTTTTAACTCGATTCGTGTACTTAGTAATTTGAAAAATATAATTAAATGAAATCCCAACCATCTATACTTCAATAATTTATTTAAATCATCGTTCGATTGAAGTTTGGGGATCGTTTCGGGGTAGCAATAGATCGAATATCGAAAAGCTGTATGTGATTTTGAAATTGTATTATTCTTTTTGCAGGCTACGATAGAGGAAAGGTTTTGTCATGACGACGCCGATTGTTCTCCGCAACAGTATTGTTATCATGTGTCTGAAAGATGCGTCGATTATACCCAGTGTAGCAGATACAATCGGCAAGAAAATCACGAGAAGAGATCGCGGCATCCTTCTCAATGCGGACCATGTCTTTTTGGGTAATTTCACCATTTCTTTTTCTATCAAATATTTGCAATAATTGCAATTAATTCAGACATGTTTGCTTTTTTTACAATCATAATTAAAATTATTATTTTTGTAAAAACATTGTATAACATTTTGGCCATATTTTAATTAATTCTTTGCCTGTCAATAATTAACAAAATGAAAACTATCCACAGGTACAGTGCTGAGGAGCTTGGTACTGGTGAAATGGCATGGTTATGCAAGAAAATAAATGGGCAACAAAATATTCCTGGTAAATACAAAGCCATGTATTATGCTATGCAGTTAATTCAGTTCGTGTTATTATTTAATTGATCTATTTTGGTTTCTGCAGGTGGCGCAGGATGGAAAAGCACCACTATTATATGCACAGCAGTTGGAGGAGTACTTTTTGTTTGTATCTTAGTACTCCTCACCGGTGTATATCTTAGGAAACGTAAGTAGCAAGATATTACATGTTTATGCAATAAAAGTATGTGATTTATCAAATATAATTGAAACATCATTGTTTTTCAGGAATGTTAAAACGACGAGGTAGTAAACCAGAGCAATGTGGAGATCTTTGTGTGATGGAACCCAGTGCACCACCAGTGGAAAGTAGTGAGTGTTATCAAAAAATTATTAAAGACATTCAGTATTCACAAGACACAACTGAACCATTTAGTATAACATTCACAAGTAGCACAAAAATACGTCGCAAACACTAGAAGGTAGTAACTACTGTAAACGAGTGGGTAGATAAGATTAAAGTTTACCGTCCATTTGAGGGTAAATTTCTTTCTCAAATTATTTCATTTAATACGTGTTTTACTTAATCAATACTGTATCCTAAAAGAAGTTCTAACAAATCGACGGTAACTATTTAATGATGGAAATGTATAAGCACTGTAGCTCGCTTCTGTAGCTCTATGGCACACTTCTTAACAGTTTCTGGTACATGTTAGCGTTACTAATCGTCATCGAATACGGTTAATATTCCTTTTTTTTTTTTTTTATACGAAAAACACAATTATTTCATTACAGTCTACCTACCTACTTGAACGCCGAATTAACTACGAGCTGTTCAAAACGTGGTAATAATTTGTATGGAATATTTCGACTACATGACCGGTTATGATGATGTGTTCGACACGATTTCTTAGGCACGATGTGTTTCGCAGGTCCCTTCATTGGTTACGGAGAGGAGTTGTCGCACGTACCGATTAACAATAATAAAAATCTGAAGGATAAGAACAACCTCGTGCGCGCCGCCGGTTTTAAGCCTCCAAGTTGGATTCGCACGAATCCGAATTACGAGAATAATTTGAACAACGACAATATGACTGCGATGGGACAATTGCAATCAGTGTCTGAGATACCACCGATCGACGATCATCGGTCTATCGCTTGGCCTCAAGAGTAAGTGAACGTTAAACACTTTGAAAAATCACATCTTTGCATTCGTATCCGTTCAATGTTGTGTAATTGTATTATTGCAGACAATTGATTGAAGCGAATAATGAAAATGTTTTCGAAATCGAACAAGCGAATAATAATACCAGCACAATTTTATCCATTCAAACTGATACCGCCGACTCTTCGACGAATTCCAACGAAGAAGGAAACAGTTCATCGACATCCAATAATGCGAGAAACGGAGAACGAATACGATCCCCGAACATACTAATTCAACAGAAGATATCAATGAATTTAAATTTATTAAATAACGATTAAAATACATTAATTTTAAAGTAAATTACAATAATTTTAAGCAATAGTATCGTTTTTGTAATGGGTATTCTTTTAGTAATGGTAAATTATAATAAAGTCATAGTATTTTTGTATATTATAATAACACTGTTCAACAGCTAATCACTATTTTCATTATAATCACTAATTTTATTCTCTATGCGAGAATTGTATAGTAAGAATCGATTAGCTATTGAACAGTGCTATTTATAATATACATAAATATTCTTTTAAAGTTTTAATTGTAATAATTTAGCATTATTGAGAGAATATCATTGAAAACAGGCTATTGCTAATTGTTATAATCTGATGTCAGTAGTAGTCAGTTAAAAATCTTTTAATGTAAAATAACATATCATTGTTATTCTTTTATCATGGAGTAGACTATAAAGAAATTATTTTCTCTATTAAAAAAAAGTAATAATAATTTTGCTGCATAATTAAGATGTGCTCGATAGTGATTATATCAATGTATACTCTGATATTAAGACAAGGAGTGCTCAATATTTTGCAGACACATAGTGTTTGCAAACATTTAACATAAATGTGATAATTTTATAGATAACCCTTTGTTAACTGTCAGTATTTATAACATCATAGATCAGTGATCTATGCTCACTGAACAAATATTCAAAATTGACAATGTTTGACAGACATTTGAGTAAATATTTATCTAATTTAGATGTAATAAAGTCTGTTGTCATGTTGTGTTTTAAAAACATAATAGATCAAATTGTTAACATTGTATGTATAAGATATTATAATTGTGTACTATACATTATCATTTTATATCGTTGTACACATCATATTTCATACATTTTTATATTTTTATCATACCGTCTCTTCAATATAAAATCATAACTTCATTATAATTTGTATTTATGTGCCATTATAATTAGAAATATCTCGTGTAGTAATTACATATCAATTTATGAATCTTAAATCTGATCTCTGGTGTTTGAAATACTTTCTTATAAGAAAAGTGCTTTCATTATAATATAATGAGATATATTTCTCCTATATGTATAAACATAATATCAATAAATCCAAGTTTAGTTAAACAGTAGTTATTTTTTCATCCCATAACCATTTAACGTATTTTAATTTCGCGATGCAGGCAACAAAATTTTCGAACAATTGTTGCACATTGTATATTAGTAAGAATTTTTAACAAATACAAAGCGGTATTCTGAAATACACATTCGCTAATTTCTGAAATTCGACGTCACGAAAATTCCAAGAAGTGGCATAAAGAATACCTCCTGGCGCATCATGTTCTCCTATTCAAAATTTTATTTTCTCGCAAACGAAATTTTGAAATCACAATTTCGATAATTCTCGAAAGTTCCGAGAAATGGCGTTATGCTACCTCTTACCGCATCATGTTCTCCTATTCAAAATTTTATTTTCTCGCAAACGAAATATTGAAATACAATTTCGATAATTCTCGAAAGTTCCGAGAAATGGCGTTATGCTACCTCCTACCGCATCATGTTCTCCTATTCAAAATTTTATTTTTTCGCGAACGAAATTTTGAAATACAATTTCGATAATTCTCGAAATTTCCGAGAAATGGCATTATGCTACCTCTTACCGCATCATGTTCTCCTATTCAAAATTTTATTTTCCCGCAAACGAAATTTTGAAATCACAATTTCGATAATTCTCGAAAGTTTCGAGAAATGGCGCTATGCTACCTCCTACCGCATCATGTTCTCCTATTCAAAATTTTATTTTCTCGAAAAACGAAATTTTGAAATACAATTTCGATAATTCTCGAAATTTCCGAGAAATGGCGCTATGCTACCTCCTACCGCATCATGTTCTCCTATTCAAAATTTTATTTTCTCGAAAAACGAAATTTTGAAATACAATTTCGATAATTCTCGAAATTTCCGAGAAATGGCGCTATGCTACCTCCTACCGCATCATGTTCTCCTATTCAAAATTTTATTTTCTCGAAAAACGAAATTTTGAAATACAATTTCGATAATTCTCGAAAGTTTCGAGAAATGGCGCTATGCTACCTCCTACCGCATCATGTTCTCCTATTCAAAATTTTATTTTCTCGAAAAACGAAATTTTGAAATACAATTTCGATAATTCTCGAAAGTTTCGAGAAATGGCGCTATGCTACCTCCTACCGCATCATGTTCTCCTATTCAAAATTTTATTTTCTCGAAAAACGAAATTTTGAAATACAATTTCGATAATTCTCGAAAGTTCCGAGAAATGGCGCTATGTTACCTCCTACCGCATCATGTTCTCCTATTCAAAATTTTATTTTCTCGAAAAACGAAATTTTGAAATACAATTTCGATAATTCTCGAAAGTTTCGAGAAATGGCGCTATGCTACCTCCTACCGCATCATGTTCTCCTATTCAAAATTTTATTTTCTCGAAAAACGAAATTTTGAAATACAATTTCGATAATTCTCGAAAGTTTCGAGAAATGGCGCTATGTTACCTCCTACCGCATCATGTTCTCCTATTCAAAATTTTATTTTCTCGAAAAACGAAATTTTGAAATACAATTTCGATAATTCTCGAAAGTTTCGAGAAATGGCGCTATGCTACCTCCTACCGCATC
Source organism: Anthidium xuezhongi (assembly GCA_022405125.1). Lineage (NCBI taxonomy): Eukaryota > Metazoa > Arthropoda > Insecta > Hymenoptera > Megachilidae > Anthidium > Anthidium xuezhongi. The sequence goes on along the minus strand of CM039642.1, from coordinate 8,193,072 downwards.
ATGTTCTCCTATTCAAAATTTGATTTTCTCGAAAAACGAAATTTTGAAATACAATTTCGATAATTCTCGAAAGTTCCGAGAAATGGCATTATGCTACCTCTTACCGCATCATGTTCTCCTATTCAAAATTTTATTTTCTCGAAAAACGAAATTTTGAAATACAATTTCGATAATTCTCGAAAGTTTCGAGAAATGGCGCTATGCTACCTCCTACCGCATCATGTTCTCCTATTCAAAATTTTATTTTCTCGAAAAACGAAATTTTGAAATACAATTTCGATAATTCTCGAAATTTCCGAGAAATGGCGCTATGCTACCTCCTACCGCATCATGTTCTCCTATTCAAAATTTTATTTTCTCGAAAAACGAAATTTTGAAATACAATTTCGATAATTCTCGAAAGTTCCGAGAAATGGCGCTATGTTACCTCCTACCGCATCATGTTCTCCTATTCAAAATTTTATTTTCTCGAAAAACGAAATTTTGAAATACAATTTCGATAATTCTCGAAAGTTTCGAGAAATGGCGCTATGCTACCTCCTACCGCATCATGTTCTCCTATTCAAAATTTTATTTTCTCGAAAAACGAAATTTTGAAATACAATTTCGATAATTCTCGAAAGTTTCGAGAAATGGCGCTATGCTACCTCCTACCGCATCATGTTCTCCTATTCAAAATTTTATTTTCTCGAAAAACGAAATTTTGAAATACAATTTCAATAATTCTCGAAAGTTCCGAGAAATGGCGTTATGCTACCTCCTACCGCATCATGTTCTCCTATTCAAAATTTTATTTTCTCGAAAAACGAAATTTTGAAATACAATTTCGATAATTCTCGAAAGTTCCGAGAAATGGCATTATGCTACCTCTTACCGCATCATGTTCTCCTATTCAAAATTTTATTTTCTCGCAAACGAAATTTTGAAATACAATTTCGATAATTCTCGAGAGTTTCGAGAAATGGCGCTATGCTACCTCCTACCGCATCATGTTCTCCTATTCAAAATTTTATTTTGTCGCAAACGAAATTTTGAAATACAATTTCGATAATTCTCGAAAGTTCCGAGAAATGGCGCTATGCTACCTCTTACCGCATCATGTTCTCCTATTCAAAATTTTATTTTCTCGCAAACGAAATTTTGAAATACAATTTCGATAATTCTCGAAAGTTCCGAGAAATGGCGTTATGCTACCTCTTACCGCATCATGTTCTCCTATTCAAAATTTTATTTTCTCGAAAAACGAAATTTTGAAATACAATTTCGATAATTCTCGAAAGTTCCGAGAAATGGCGCTGTGTTACCTCCTACCGCATCATGTTCTCCTATTCAAAATTTTATTTTCTCGCAAACGAAATTTTGAAATACAATTTCGATAATTCTCGAAAGTTCCGAGAAATGGCATTATGCTACCTCTTACCGCATCATGTTCTCCTATTCAAAATTTTATTTTATCGCAAACGAAATTTTGAAACACAATTTCGATAATTCTGGAATTTTCATTCACGGAAGATAAATTAAAATTATTGGGATTTCGGTATGATAAGGTTTTTAAATAAATATGCAGATTTTCCCTCTTTATTTTTCTTTATTTTTACCTTTTTCCATACATTGAATGGTACAATTTATCTAAATACTAAATTTTTCATTTTTTAATGCATGTAAAACGCAGTTTACATTAATTTCTACGCTGCGCTATTTTAACTTAAACTATTACTTAAATCTATGTTTATTCAGTACAACATACCAACATTTACAATCTGCACGCAAAACATGGAATATTTTTCACATTCATACAATTTTCTGCATTATACGGTTGTAATATACATGTTACATATGTTAATTTACTTGTTATAACTTACAGAAATAATTGTTTCAAAATTGAAACTTACATACTATCGCAATTAATAAAAAATATAATATATTAGTGATCTATAATACGCATGATCTATGGAAATACTTTAACTCGCTGATGGCAGCACTGCGAAAGTCAGTTTAAATGTATCATCAAAGCTAACTGACTTTCACTGGTTGTATTTACAAAATTATGTTTGTGTGACAAGTGTGTTAACAATATTATTGTTATAAATATAATGGATGTTATACTATCTTTCAAAGATAAGCATTTAAAAGTTTCAAGTACGCAAATTAAAGATTTGTTAGAAAAACAAGTAAAATCTATTGATGATGTTAAATACAAAGAGAGTCAACAATTTAATGGTAATTCATTGTAATACCGTTTGAATTTTATTTTATGCTTAGATAATACAAGCAAAAGTATTTTCATTTTCAGAAAATGAAATAAAAATCCAAGAACTTGCTTCGAAAGTAACCTCGATGAAGGAGAACCTTCAGAGTGAAAAACAAGCATTGGAATATAAGAATCATGATTTATCTAAACATTTAGATTACATAGTAATTATTTATATATGTTTAATATAATTTATTCCAACAACAATTAGAAACTAAAATTCCTTATTTTTTAAGACAGAATTAGAAGCAGAAAAGAATAAACTTGTAGAAGAAAATCAATCGTTGGAGTTGCAGAGGAATAAATTAAAAATTTGTAAACGAAATTTGCAGGATCAAAAGTTATTGGATCAGGGAAAGTTTGTAAATTTATATAATACTTTACTGTTACATTATTGTTTCATACTTACATCCATGTTATTGTAACAATTGCAGAAAAAAATTTACATTATACAGAAGATTAACTAGAATACGGTGGGATTTTGAAAAAATGAAAGAAAATGTTGAAGGTAGTATCCTTTTTATGATACAGATAGAATATAGTTATAGTATAAATAGTATTTATCATATTATACAAATATAAATTAATCCTTAATTAAAATATTAGATATAACGGATAAGAAATTATATATTCATCATTTTTCTTATAAGAATGAAAATATAAAAGACTTAAATAACTTGTTATGGCAAGAAATACATCAGTCTACACTTCAAACAGAAAATAAAGAAAATATTATATAAATAAATGGATTACAAATGTATTTTACATTTATATGAATGTTTAATATTAAAACATGTATTATATTAGATATTAAAACATGTTTAATATTAGTTCATCTTTTCCCTTACATCCCTATGGTACCAATTCATTAAATTTGTGGATAACGATGATTCAGAATAATTCTTTTATAATATTAATCATATATGTCTATGATGTATCCATGAAAAACAAGTGTTCTATTAAATATTCATTTAAAGTATTTAATTTAAATTTCGCGGTAAAGAGAAACTAAAAAAAAACTCCTAACAAAAGTCACTAGATTATAAAATGAATTATAGCATATCAAACAAATAAATTAGCTAAGAAAATTTAATATTGAAAATGTGTAAAACATGTAGCAATGTTAAAATTTTGTATGCACAATTAATTAAATATCTAGTGACTATTAATATTCTTCTTTGTAAATGTTGCTTAAGGTTACCAACTGCATACATATATATATTAGCAGTTCTTAACCTATAAACCAAGTTATTACCCAACGCATACACATAGATACAAATATCTAATTTTGGTTTCTCAGATTTTCATGATATATCGATTAATAGAAACCAGTAGTAATATATTAACGTTTGTACATATTTTCTAAAGGGAACTACAAACATTTATTAAAGAAATATGTCAACGTTATTACGATTAATTCGTCCTCAAGGAATTAAGAACGCAGTGACGTCTTTAACACTGAAGGATTCTAAAGTGTATGCCACAGCATATCGGAGTTGTTCTTCGGTAGTTAAAAACGAAAAAACAAATGAACAAGAGTCATACAAAGTAAAGCGTCCATGGGTCAGTTACGGATTTGATGAGAATGATCAGAAAGCAGATCGTCACTTTATGCATCAGACATTTTTTGTTGTTGTTTCACTGTGTATGGTGGGTGGTGCATTTCTTATTGCCTATATGCCAGACCCGCATCTAAGGGATTGGGCTCAAAGGGAAGCATACATACAGCTTCGTTACAGAGAAGAACATAATTTACCACTAATAGATCGAAATCTTATAGATCCATCAAAATTCACTCTTCCATCTGACGAAGAACTTGGTGATGCTGAAGTGATCATTTAAACATTGTCAAAAGTACATTATGTAACAAAACAAAATGAACTTTAGCATTTTTAGATCAAATGTGTATATAATGATGTTTTAAGTTATAATGGTATGTCTGATGTATGTATAATACTGCGTAATAAATAGTTCTCACTGAAAGCAGGATAATGTTATTTCTGCATTTATGAATTCATCATTATTACTTTGTAAAGACTAGTTCAAAAAGTAATACAAATACTACTTGATCATGTAACAATAAATCAAAATTGTAAATCACATACAGTAAAAATAAATTGAATAACATAAATTTAACACATATGTTACTGTATGTATATTCTTTAAGTTATGGTACAGAAAATAAAACGTATAATTACAAGCAGGCATGATAAAAATCTTAAGAAGCAGAACAGTTAACATGTAAAGATTTAATACTTTTTATTTTTTAAATGCCTTAATTTATGTAAATACTTAATAATTTTTATCTATGTACAGAATTATATAATCTCCTTCCCTTTAAGATTCTGTATATATTATATTGAACAAGTAATAAAGTATAAACTCACAAACTAATAATAGAATATTGTAGTGCATGCTTCTGCACTTTTTTTACCTTTATTCTTCAATATGTACTTTATTATAAAAGATAACAGATACTTCTATTAGGAATAATATACTGGTTACTGTGTCGATGGTACTGTAGACATGGGAACTGTACTAACATTAGTCAATTCATTTTGCTGAAGAACAGACGAATAGAATGATGTGTTCTGCGGTAGACCCGCGCTAACAATGATAGGTGGCATATCAGGTAACGATATTGGTATCGTTATGATACGAGGTTGAGGCACATTAAACTGTTGCGATGCAGACGGAATTCCACCTTGTACGGATGTGTGATCTTGCGGCGCTTCGATGATGCTAGATGTTTCGTTCAAGACCGTTGTATTGGTACTGAAGGTCGGTAAAGGCGGAGTAGTTGGCATACCAGGTATATTCGGCATGGTGTTTTGATGAGGCAACGAATCGTTTCCTGAAGACAAACAGAACATCGATAATAACATTCTAAGTGCTCCAGCATTTCAGCTCTGATTATTCTTTGACACTCACCGTGCATTGTACTTATATTGCTTTGATTAGATACATGAGGTACAGAATTAGTGGTAGTAGATCCTCCAACTGTAGCAGGATTCAATTGCGAAACCGTGTACATTTGTGGAGTCGTGTACGTTTGTGTACTTGATGTGTTTGTAGTTTGCAATGTTACAGAGGTTTCAAGTTCAGATTTTGTAGCACTCTCTTGGGATAAAATGTAATTTGGTGGGATAGAGAAGCCTGGAGGTATACTTGTAACCATGTTACTTCCTCCTGTATGAGTGGTACTTGTTGTTACTTGACTTGGAGTAGTTGATTTAACATTACTCTGAAAAATAATAAGTATTTGAGTAAAATTAAGTACTATATCGCCTTAAATCTATTACAATGAATTAGTATGTACCATGTATGAATTACTGGGTTTATGTTCCTGAACACTTCTAATAGGTATTCTATGTAGATATCCATATCCAATTCCACAGCCCAAGCTAGAAAAACAGGATACAATATTTAAGGAATTACTTTTACAAAACATAATTTGTAACAGCATCACAAGTTATGTGAATACCTTCCTTCTCCTCCCCAGGTATGATTAGGTATAATTGTAACTTCTCTGCAAGAATCATCCTCTGTGTTATATACATATAATTTAAGTGGTCTAGATTCATGAGCTTCGATTAAGGTAAACAAATCCTCAGATTCGTGTAAAATTGAATCAGCACCAATAATGTAATCTGTAAATGGCCTTAATCCTGCTAACTCAGCAGGAGAGGATGGGTGCACTTCCTATAAAATATAATTCAATAAATTATTACTAACATCTTTTCATACTATAAAATACCTTTTGTTTTTCAATGTATACTTACAAGAACATGCCAAACATTTTCATTTGAACCTTCAAAAGAACAAAATCTGACACTAACACCAAGAAGACCTTGTCCACCCCAGGTGAGACTAGGTACTATAACAGTTTGCCTTACAGATTGTGTCTTACTACTATATACAGTCATGGATAATTTTTTGTCCACACCATTTTTAAGAAGTTCCTTTAATGTGTCATTATCTTGATCCTACAAAAGTTATAAGTTAACTATGAAATTTAAAGTGATTCTGTAATAGAAGTAAAAATATAAAATTTTTATTATAAACATACCAAACGGGTATTTCCAATAGCTATGATAAAATCAAAGAATGCTTCGAGACCAGCTTTATGTCCAGGAGATCCTTCCTGTACCTGTTTTGATCACAGAAATCAAACCAAATTTTTAAAATTAATATTAAAACATATCTGATTACTACTAATTTATACCAATCTGAAAAATTAACCGTTAATAATTACGTTAAAGCTTGTTTTATTAAATAAAACCAGTGAATTTTCAAAATACATTACATTATTCTGACAAGTTTCCTTACCCTTAATACATGGTAACCTTCTGTACCGCCTCCTGGTATTTCAATGCTATGAGAAGATCCCATATTTTAGTGAGGAAACTTCTTAAGTCACTTGGTTCGAAAAAATGCAAAACATCAAAGCGAATATTATAACTGTAGAATCACTAATCGAAGTAGAAAAATATGTAACACAAATGCCTTGAACAAACTACTTGGTGACGTAGCCTATCATATGTAAAGGTTTGGGTATGCTTATTATCATAGATCTAGAATTATTCGTACAGTATTACCAATGGAGAAAAAATTGTCTATGTCCCTAACACAGTCACAGTTGAGGACTTACCCTAAACATACTTGATTCAGTGTTTACGCGTGCGTCGTATATTTAAATTTATTTGAAACTAACAGTCAAATACAAGACGTCTGTAGTTTTAACAATATTGTAAATAAAATTGTACATAAGAGGTCATTTAACAGAATAATGGATTTAGATATAGAGAAGATACATAATCTTCTAATTGAAGCTAATCTTCCATCAAGTATAAATGACTTGAAAAATCCAACTGAAGAATTTGTTGTTAATCTAATTAATACATTTTTAAGAAAATTTAAAATTGATGTTGGCGTACTTGAAAAGGTAATATCATCAAACAACATCTATATTATTTAAATGTATACTAATGTTTTTATAATAAACTTACAACAAATTCTGTTTTTTTACAGCCAACGATAGAACAAGAAATAATGTCCTATTGTGAAGATTCTGATATAATTAGACTGATAAATTTACATGTTGCTATGGTACAAATATGTGATAGAATATATTTAAAAGATTTATGTATTACAGATATATTCAGTCCAGGTATGTATTTCTAAATACAAATGTGATGTGCAACACTAATGATAATAAGCTAATTAATACTGTAACTGTCTAGGTTCAAAGAAAGTACGTAAACATGCAAAGTTTCTTGCAAATTTTATATTATATGCAACTAACAAAGAATCTGATATAGAAGATCAGATCAATGAAATACAAAATAGAACAAAGCTATTACATGAGATGGTAGAAAAGAAAAATGAAGTGTTAGAAACTATAAATGAAAAGGCATGCAACACAGCAAAGCAATTGTCATTAAAGGACAAAGTACTGTACTTAAAACAATTAATTTCTAAATATTTTATGACCTTATGTATCTTATTATTATGTGTTTCCTTAGTATGTTGCTGAAACACAAAAGTTGCAGTCCAAAATTGATAAAAGGAACAAAGAATATATTGAATTAACAGCAAAGGTAACTGCAGCAGAAGAGAAAAAGCAAAGAGCAGTGGAACTTTGTGGAACTTACAAAGCACAGGCTTCAAAGGTAAAATTTGAAAACTGAATTAAAATTATATGTACCTAATATGCAATTGATTTAAGAAGAATAATGTGTGATTACAGTTAAATGAAACAGTTGCAAAATTACAATCAGAGATTGTTAGGTCTCCTGATGAATATAAAATGCGTTTAAGTGAATTAGAGAAACAACAGAGTTCTAAGGTCAAAGAACGTAAAATGATGGAAGAAGCATTTCAGGATAAGAAGCACTTGATTGAACAACAAACCCACATTTTAAATTTTCTTCAAAAACAATTAGAAAAATTTGTTGAAGTGAACAACATACATCACCAGTTAAAGTACTTTTATAATTACTTTTTTTGAATCTTCAATTTAAATTTTAAGTTAATCATATGTTCTTCATTCTCAGAAACATAAATATTCAAAAAGACAATGTTAAGAAACAAGTAGACATGCTCAGGCTCGATATTGCTGAATTCGAAAGAAGATTAGAAACTCAAAAAGGACAGCACGAAGAAACTGAAGTGCAAGACCTTCAAACACAATATGAAGAACGTCTGGGCCCTTTACATAATTTGAATACTCAGTTATTAAGGTGATAAAGATTACAATGAATAAATATTTGATACTTTCATTTAGAATCACAGAAATTTCTAATTGTAGTAATAAGAAGTCATGCAAAGAGAAGTTAGAAGAAATGAAAATTCAGTACAATGATGAATACTTAAAATTGGAAACCATACAAAGTAACATAAAGAAAGTTGAAGAAAAGACTATGGTACTTATCAGGAGCTACCAGGATCTTTACGACAACGAAATTCTAAACGTGAGTCGTACCGAATACGTATTTAGTAATTCGTGAAAAATTAATGAAACTGATGTTACTATTCAATCTTTTCAATATTAATAGGAACAAGCTATACTGGAAAGCGTGGATAAGTGATTAGAATTAAAACTTGTTTTTATAAAACACAATACTAGCATATAGAAAATAATTGTTCAACAATATATACTGTTCTTTATTTTATTTAATTACATTTGTTAGCAACACAATCGTCTATTACTTGAACATTATTGAATATATTTATCTAAACATTATTTTTATTGCATTATTTTTTTTTTTTTACTGTTAATAAACACACAAGATGATAACAGTATGCATCTTTTTAAATAGGAAATTATATAGGTACTTTGATTTCGTTATTAACTTATTTTAATACTTTTATTATATGTATTGCTCAACAATTTTAGTATCTATTTTAAATTTGTTAATAGTCATATATTTTCTACAGCATATAATATTTGTAACAAAGTAAAGTTATTAAAAAAAACAATGTAAAGAGTAGTTAATAATAAAAAAAAAAAAAAAGAAAATGTTATGCAACAACTCAAAGTGTGACTTCAAAATTGAACATGCAATGAAAATCAAATATATTAAGAATAAACTCAATCAAACCTCCTGTGCATTAAGTTCATATATTATTTACATATTGACAGCTGTAACAATATAATAAGCTCTAACAATATAATTACAAATTAAAACAATGTACAATATTTATACCCGAATATACATGAATTACCATGATTCCATTACAATCTACAATAAACATACAAGATATTGTATATATTACTTCACAGTTGATGAGTACACCACTTTTGTTTCCTTTCGTGAAATCGTGGTATATATTATGTACACGTTACTTTTCGTATGCGTGAAAAGTATCTACATATATGAAAGAGCATAAAGAGAATTTAAACAGTAAACAGCTCCAAAATTTACATTAAATATTACAATTCTTATGTATTTACCAATTCCCGTTTTTAAGAACTTTTATACAAATATTTCAACAAATTTAACGAACGTTTAACTTATCGTTTTTTTTTTTTTTATAGTACCATTTAAATTTTCTCCCTGTGTAATTTCTTTTAATACTTATTCATTTTGCATTATTTCGTTCAACTTTTAAAAACATATTTTTTCACGTCTACGCGTGTATGTTTTAAATATAATATAATACATACTCAATCAAATGTGTAAACTTAAGTTATCGATGTAATTCGTTTGAATAAATTACACTACATGGCAGTGATACAGAAAATGAAATTCTGATTATTCCTCTTCTAAAATAAATCTATATATGTAATTCTATAGTTTTTGTTTTTATATGCTTGTTAATTCAATAATTTCAAACTATGTTAAAAAAAATATATATTTTGAGTTTATCAATTCCCCCCCCATATAGTATATTAAATGTCAATATTTGAAAAATGTTTACTGATAAATTAATAATATACAGGAATAGGGAACAATTTAAATACTCTACAGAAATGTTCAAAGCATAATTTAATCAAGTTAAGATTAAGAGATAACCCGTTTTATTATCTTAAAGAAGATTGCCTTGATTGAATTTATAGTCATCAAAATCCTTAGAATTGTTATAGAAGTTAAATGATTGCTTTAAACACATATTTATGTGAACGTATTACATGAAATTCATTCATTGAACATTAATATGGATATGATGTTTTATTGAACACCATGATTGGTTGAGAAAAATCATAAGGGTACGGTTTCTTAGTTACACTAAGCAATAATGTAATGCAGTGTGCAGTCTTTTTAAGTAAATACCAATTCCAAGTTTCGATTTCTTAAACATAATTCATCAACTTTTTCATGTTTACCATCATTTGATATCATTTGTATCATTTCATATTCATCAATTTTTCACGACACAGTTTTAAATAAAATAACGAGTAACTGAGAAATAAAAAATCTTAAAAAATATTTCCTATCACAGTGTATATTTACAAACACAAATACTGTATAAATTGCAAGCAATTATTTTTTTTTAATATTTTACACGGCGGCCTTTTTGTAAATAATACAATATTATGCCACGGATTCTTGTTCTTCAAATGTTTTAAATATAATTTAAACGAATCTTAAATGATGTTCACGTTTAAGTTCAAACAAGAATAAAAAGTTACTAATTCAAAAACTTAAAGTTTGTTAGTATTAGAAGTACAGAAAAACATGAATATAAATTATTTAAAAATTGTTACAAGATGGATTATGGTATGAGCTAAAATCTTCTTAGTTTAAAATTTATACAAAAACATTTTCTTCTAAACAATAATTTACTAGTATGACTTTATGCATAGGAGCATGAAAATACATTTATAGAAAATGTGATTATTAGGAAAATTACAATTTTTTTTTTCTTTCTAAATTTATTTTTACATTGTCTTGAGAGACAAATCAGTCGTATTGCATTTTGTTTGTAAAATGCCTAGAATTTAAATACACGAATAATTCAATTGTTTGATGTCAAAGAATCACTTTACGCTTTGCCAAAAAATAAATGCAAACATACTTGAATACTCTAGATACGAATAACGTCATTCAATTTGGTAAATCAATTATAAAATCAAAGAAGAATACATATAAGTACATGTTTCCAATTTAAAAATATATCTTCTTCGAATCAGATGTTAAAATGTTGAATTAGTTATCGATTTGTTTTATGCAACAAAATATAAGGTTTCAACAGTTAAAAATCATTGAATAATCGTAAATAAAAGTATGTAAAAAATATAAAACTAATTGATACATTAAAAGCATATTACAAAGATAATTAACATAACTTCTCAATCTATATTAGTGTATTTCTACAAAAAAAAAAAAAAGAAAAAAAAAGAAAGAAAGAAAAACAAATATACATTATTAGTTTATTGTTCCCTTCCCCATTACTCTTTAAATTTTTTAACTAATTATGGAGATCAGTATAGTAATGGACTACTTCTAAAGCAACTATGAGTACAAAATCTTTCCAAATTTCTTTTTAATACTCGTTAGAGTTAATAACTCAATAACAAAGCAAGAAAATGTATATACACAATTGTAATTAAAACTGAATGAATAGAATTAGTTGTTCAGTGTAGTCCATTATTAATGTTTTTATTTGTTTTACAAATTTGTTCTTAGTAACTTGCACAGAACTGACCTGAATAGACGAAGTCAACGATTCTGTTTCATTACGTGTACTTAAAGTAATAGGAGCTTCCACATTAGTGTTATCTACATCTCCGCCTAATGCAAGACGTTCGCCATCGATCAAAGAAATGTTAGTGTATACTGTAACTGAATTGTTTTCCACGATATTATTCTTTTTATCCATTGACTCATCCATTAATTTCCGTCGTATCGATATTCAATATTGAACCTTTAATACTTTCCTTTCACAATGTCTGAGATCCAAGTACTTTTTCTCTTTTCTATTTCTTAGTTGGACCAGCATAAACATTCTTAGTTATTCTGTCGTCTCTTTCCATGCATTGGAAAATTTGTAATCCTCGACACAGTCTTTTGATCCTTCGATTGTCTTATTGAACCAATTCTGTTTTTGGTTCTGTGGATTCTTCTTCTGTGATGGATACAAGATTACTTTTACCATCTCCTCCAGAATCCTCCTTTGTCTCTTGAATAGGTATATCATCTGGACAAATGGAAAGAACGGAAACACGTTATTAATGATTCTTATCAACGAAAATACAATATACATTAAAATATCGTGAGAATGAAATAAATACAAGGATTTAAGCATTTTGTGTACAAAGCAGAAAATAATAGAAACAAATGTTAATTAAGTTCACTGTGTGACATGAGGACAACATAATTTTTAAATAATACAAAAAATTGGGTATCTCCTAACGTAAGTAATCCTATACAATTTACATTTGTGCAGAAAAAAAAATTAATTCAAGTTAATAACGGTAGAAAAGGAAATGTGAAAGGATTCGGATAAACCTGCATCAGAATAATTGTGATATCTTCAGTGAAAACAAATGCATCAAAATTGCATGCAGTTTCCCATCATGTGCTTGAATGTACAAAATATTTTAGACTTGTCTCCTCGAAAGAATGATGGTACCTCTGAAATGAATTCATCAATAAATGCATAAATTAATTCTAATCAAAATGTTTAATGTTACATGATGTAACAACTAATTTGCCGCGTGTTTGCCAAAAAAATTTTTGATAATGTTCAGTGATCCTAAAGTGCTGAAACTGAATCATTAATACCATGTGTTTGTTGACCGAGTGGCAGATGTATGAAAACCAACTGATTTATTTTCGTCCAAATATAAACTTTCCATCGATTCGTGGATTATTTCCCCTAAAAATTGTTCTTCCAATACGCTATACAGATGCGAAGAAGATCCAATTTTATTATCGTCGTGTATTATATCGGGATTTTCTTTGAGTTGTCTTTTCAGTTTCGGAGTTGCTTTTAAATTGTGATCTTCATCTTTATCAGGCACGTTTTTCTTCGAAAGCTCTTTGTTTCTTTTAGGAGAGGATCTGAGAGGTGAATTTGGAATGCTACACGCGCTTCCTCGTCTACAATTCTCCAACGAGGAGGAGGAACTCATTTTTCGTATTCTTGTTTCTTCAGCGTTTGAAATCGGAAGTGAATGCTTCCAATACCAAGGGAACCGCTTCGTAGTGGTAGACACTGTTACTTGTTGCTGTTTTTCAAGACAAGTAGCGTTCTCTTCAGCCTCAAATAACGTCACATCCAGATCGTCTAACGACACATGTTGCAACCAATGCATGTTTGCTTTAATCCGTTAACTTTATCAAGCTTATTTCTTATTGCTTAAATACGTGTTCCGTATATTCAAGACACAATTTGTACAAAAAGAAAACTATGTAAATTGATAGAACATGATTCACCTTATTCGTTCTAAACGTTCAAAGATATACTAAAATATATTTACAAAAGTAATATAATACAATAAAATAATTTGAAAATAAACACTGATATTACGTACATGCTGCTTTTATCTACATCAAGATTATTGATTAAAAATTGATTGATCTCTATGTACATTTTAGCGCATGCTAATTGATTATTGCTATACAACACCTCATAACATGCTGGTTAATTATGAGTAGTTTAATCGAACATGAAAAATAATCTTTATTTTGTGCGTGAAATACTAAAAATATACATATTAATAAATATTTAAGCAGGTTAATTTATTAAGCTACTCTTCTAGGTTTATAATTAAAAAAAAATAATAATAAGTTTAATTTGTAGAAATATACCTGGTAACTTTTTGGCCCGGAAAGAAGCGTTTGTGATCATCGATTTAGACACCGTGGCGGTTGCAGTTGCTGGTGATAACGCGACACTAATACCAATTGGTCCATCGGTAGGCTGACCTGAAACAATTAAATATTTGTTAGTGCTAATTACTTGATTATGTTAAACGATTTTTCACATACCTGATGGGCCACTGCTGGCGGAATTGCGTATAGCATTTGTGACTAGCATGACATCTGGATATGTCTCATAGCATGCTCGATTATGAATATCTTCCACTGCTTGAGTTCCTATGTACCAGCAATCATTATACCTGTCCATACACATACATTGTACTATATAAAAGGGGATTTAATTAAAGAACGATAAAATGTCGACTATCGCTAATTTAACATTATACAAAGAACAGTATGTTACGTACATAGCAAAATATACAGCATGCAAAAATTCTAGAAGAAATTGACTGGATACAGGTATACGAGGTAGAAGTCTTGGAACGAAACTAGATTCACTTCCGTACGAAGATCGTTGATGATGCCCCGGTTTCATGAATCCTTGAGTAACAAGTCTGCAACAAATTATTAAAATTATTATTAATCCTTTGTTAAATATATGAGATTAATTAAGTTCCGCTTACTTGGTAGCAACTTTGCATAACTGTTCCAAAGCAAATTTGCTTATGTAACCCAATTGTTGATTATATATAAAAAAAAGAGCAGTCATCACTTTTAATCTATTCTGAGCAGTCAGTGTTTCAACTTGTTGCAACGGGCCCCAACTAACAAGTTTTGTATTGCATTCTTCAAATCTACGCACTGCACTCTCTGTTAAAGAAGCAGGTGCTAAACTTGCAGGCTAATATAATAAATGAAGTATTAATATTGCAACAAGAACAGAATTTAAATGCTAATGGTATATAATAAAATACATGTACCTCATGATATACAGAAAGCATGGCAAGTGATGGTAGTCTAAAGGAAATTGCTTTTGGTTGTCCAGATTTATCCATTATCTCCAGATTGTACAATCCAATTAATAATGTTTCTACAGATCTGCAATTCTATAAAAAAGAGCAAGGTTAAATGTTTGAAATGGTATATGAATATGATTAACTGTTTTCCCTTGCAGTCCTGACATAAATTAGAGTGATCTAATGTTATGTAACATTAGTGTTTGTATTCTCTATGCTTGTCAATGTAATTAGTTATGACTTTATGAATCATGTAACACTAATGAGGCTAATATTTAACTGAATCTTTCTTAATTACATACTCTACCTTAATATCACCATGAGCTGCAGAATTCAAATAGATGTATATCAATGTTGGCAGAAATTGCAAGGTAAACCTTTGTAATTCTGTTTCCCGAGACCGATAGAAATTATACAGCTGATCACATACTGTATCCACCAACTACAATAAATCACATATGTAAATGAAATTTAAATTTAAAATGAAACATAAAGTTATAAAAAAAAATCTTACATAACTTTAATTTTTGTCAGCATAGGTTAATGTATTCTTATTGCAATGCAAGATTCATCACAGATATATTTACCTGACTGTATTTACTACGCTCTTCCAGGAGTACGTAAAGTGCTCTGACTATCTCATTGTCTTGTGACAAAGTGGTAGCAAATGTATGAAGTTCCAATGATGAGACATCTGTACAATCTGCCAGCCATTCATTTATTAAACTTTCCGTCATTTTTACTTTCCTTTCACCTATGTCAATAAATCAGGATCTTGTTGGCGAGAAATTTCGATATCAAAAATAAACCGTCTGACGCTTTGACAATCATTACACCAATCTTAGAAATGAGTAACTATTCACAAATGATTCATTGACGTATCATGTATCATCGTTTTTAATCAGTATATTTATCAAATTTACAACAAACTGGTAAAGTGGTGTATTAACTGCGGTTTACGATGAATAACTGCAATACCGTGAAATATTAGTAAACATTGCTTTGTTATACTATCACGTACGACCTCATTGTTTTAATGCCGAACCTTTCGACTTTTCGTGATAGTCACGACTAATGACAGTCAAAAAAACTAAAATTTCATACGGATTGTACTGAGGAACCTCTCTATTACCTCCATGTCTATTCTGAACGACACTCGATTCTCGCTTGCGAGACTGACACTTGTAACTGTTGGAACGAAACACACACGTATACACGTAGTAAGCAAAGCGATACGACATACCTCGTTGACCTTTGATTGGTTGAAATTAAATTACATTAATATACTATAATTTCACACGAACCTAAATTTTAGTTGTGTACTTGTTCATGATTTCTTGTCTTTAGCAATCATTTCTTTATTAAACAATATACGCTTTAACTATTGTTTTTAATATGTCTCTGGAAATGCACACATTAAAACTTGCCTTGTGTTAGAAGCAAAATGATTTTTTGAAAGTTACGCTATTTATACGTTTGCTTCGAATCTTTAGCAGTACTTGTTAGTCCGTCGGGTTTAGGGTTTTCTGGTCTGTCTTAACAATTGTTTATTATAAGTAAGTATAGAAAAATAATATTTCCATTAAAATTTAGTTTAGAAATTAAAAAACATTTACATTATACAAATCTTATTACGTAAATCTTTTTAATATTTAATTGCTGCAAAGTTTTGTTATAAATCTATGATACCCACGTGTACCTCATTTTTCTTTAAGATTTTTATAATCTAAAAACATCCGTAATAACTAACTACAACTATTACTCAATAATTTTATAATTCGCTAATTTTGTTTGTTCATTAGGATTTCAAATATATATTTTTTATATTAATATATAATAAATTTATTTTACAGGGGAGTTGTACTTGTATCTGCAAGGTGGTATGTATTTAACTTATATCTTATTTGAAACTACAAATTATAATTTAAAAGAATATGATGAAATTTTATACCGATTACATGATACAGTGATTGTTTTATTTTACATGCACTACCAACTGACTAATTTTAATTAAAATTAAAAATGAATAAAATTATTGAAAAGTATTAAGTCTAATTTTATTGTTTAATTTCAGATTTCTGGGTTGCAATCTATATCTATAACAATTATAATAGAACCTGATGATTGGTTAGTATTATTTTTTGTTTTTTAATATATCAGTGCTATAAATACTATGATGACATTTTAATCACCGAGTATGAATTAATGATTATTTTTACCATGCACTACCAACTGAAGTTTCTAATTTAATTAAGCACTGATAGCATTTGGATAACATATATTTTCAAATTGTATATTTACATTTCAGGTAATAAAACAGTTGATTGTAACACCAGTTTTGTACTTGTACTTCAGTGAGGGACATTATTGTATGTGTAACAGAAATTGTGTAAACAAACGTTTATAATAAATATTATTTAAATACTTGATTGAATTTGTTACTTGAAAAACTTGTCACCCTTTATATCCCATACTTTTACAGAAATACCATTATCCTGGAAAGGGTTTATAAACTATACTTTTGTAACACAGATGATGTGTAAAAATACATATATTATCTATATACAATATTTCATAATATTATTGGTGCAGCAATCAAGATATACATATATTATACATCTAATTAACATTGGAACAGAGATGAAAATGTGCAAGGACATCAATTCATCTAAATAAACTTTTAATCTGTAAGAAAAACGGAACTTGTAGTGAAATGTTCTTTACCTCATAACATGTCACTATAAGTAAATTGTACTTTTGATAAATAAAGAGTTATTTGGAAATAGTCTAGTTCTTGAGTTTAATAAAAACATTTAACAATCAAAAATCATACATTCAATGATGTTCATATTTAGATATATAGAATATCAATTCTACAAGAAAAATGCATTGGAGAATAATCCTCTGTAAAATACTTGATTGTAATAAGTTGTTCTTATTTTAATGTGAAATCGATTCAACTATACCTGCGTTTATAATTTATAATACAATGCATAACTAACAATGATAATTCAAGATTTTTATTTAATTTTAGAAAATATGAAAATATATTAGAATAAAAATTTAAATATTAACACAATTTTATAATTTTTTATGTAGGACATAAAACTATAACATAATACATAGTTTAAAAATATTGTATGTACCCATTTTTTTTCCTACAACATAATTTCATACATACATTGTGTGTGTATCTTGCGCATTTGCGCGTGTTCTTCAAGGCACTCCAGATATATATATATTACATTCATATTTTACAAACTCTGTTATTCAGTTTTTGCACTTGAGGCATTTTAAAATAGAAATTAAAATCAGATAAGAGCATCATCAACTAATGCCTTCTCTATCGCACGCTTCTCTACAATATAAATTATATTTCTCCCCATAATACATGTCTGAAATTCGTATGTAAAGTAAAAAATTATATTGAAGTGACACTTTATACATGTACATGTTTGCAGCAGCAATGATCAAATCAACAGAATTTTCGGTTGCTATCTATATACAATCAGTTTCAATTTCTTTGTTCAGGTAGTATAGTTTTAGAAACTTTTTTTCTAACGTTTAGAATACGAAACGATAAAGCAATTGGAAAATAAATTAGAGACACTGCTGTCTAGATATACTCTCTTCCACACAGAAACTATGTGACTTTAAACTGTAATTATATCTATAGTAATTTCTAAAATTACATTAGCAAATATTGTGTATAAGGCGTTTCTCTGATGCATGTGTATTAGTGACCAATTATGTATTATAAATTGACTACTAAAAGACATTCTTTGTCGTTCTTTTTTTTTGTGTAATTCTTTCAAGATTCAACTAATGTAAGGTTTTCTAAAGTAGAGCGAAACTACACGAATACAATGCTTATGTAATAAGTAAAACAGTACCAAGGTACTATTTTAACGTCACATAATCACTGTAACCTAAATGAATATGCTTCAAACACTGATGTTATTTGTCTTGTCGTCTCAACACATATGTCAAATATGCAAACATTAATAACCTGTCATTGTATGAGTGATAAGTTTATCCAAAATATAGATTGACTTCATGAATATTGCCTATAAGTTTGCTACCGTCATATTTCATATACCTTTGGCTTCTCGCTTTTTAATAATAGCAAGTCTCACAAGCCTTTATATTCGCACTTAAATACAGTATGTTACAGAAACACTTATTTATAAGAATGCATGTACATCACCATTTCTTACCTAACAACGTTTAGGATAATGTACACAAAGAAGACATGTACAGGTTTTTTAGCTGATTAATAGTTTTCATACAATGTCTCAACATTAAACACCAACCTCAGTCAGTTTTCGGTTCGCATAGCTGTTTTAACGATTTTAGTTCCTCTATTAACGTCTGATTTCTGTTCTCCAATATCGCTACTCGGTTTTCTAAACACTTTATATACTCTTTCTTTTTCCTTCTACATTCACGGGCTGCTTCTCTGCGAAGAAAAATATTTACATATTTTTCAAATAACTTTATAATCAATTAGTTTCAATTCTGTTGCCATCTTACCTGTTTTTAAGCAACCTTAACTCTCTTTTTCTAGCTGCATCTTCTACTACAACACCATGTCCTGTATAAGCTGGAACATTGCCAGAAACTGTATACCCCAAATTTTTATTTTTTTTGCTCACAATTAACCAGTATAACTTAAAACTATGTACAACTACTTATATTAAACTTCTAATATGTATAACTACATTAAAGAAGCATGCAACTTAAGCTATGCTCAGTACATTTATAAATAAGGTTTTCAGCGATTTAAGTGAAAGACTACAATGAAAAAATATGGAAAAGGACGCACCTGGGACAAAAAATTGTGTGTCTTGGCCTTGTGCGTATTGTACTATAGCTCCGCCCGCTGTTGCTGAATTACTCATAGTTAGCGTGTGAAGCCCAGGAACTCCTTCTCCCTGAGTTGCAATTTGTATGGTACCAGCAGGAATTACTACAAAATATGCAAACTTTAGATACTTAACAACTACAAAGTACAATAATTGTATATCACTTATAAAGGAAATGCACACCTAGCTCAGCAGTTTTTCACGTAATACACTTCAACAACTATGTTCATTTATTATTATGTACATTACTTTTATTTCAATGTAGTATTTTAATATAAAAAAAGTGAAAAAAACGTGAAAGAAATGGACGGAAGTCTAATTACTTTCTTAGTGTTGTATGCACTATTGAAATATACATAAATACCTATTTTGCAAATAAAATGAAGAACCCCATAAGCGAGGATGCCACACCAAGCAAATATGATACAAAATATCATATCAATAATATACAACAAAGATAAAAGGAATGAAATTTTTAAGTGCTTTTAATCTAACAACTCTAATGTACTCCTCCAACTTTGATCCTTTGAAATTAAAATAAAGAGGCCGGGATAAGTGTGAAGAATCGAATAAAGGACAGCCAGGAAAGATACGTAGAAGAAAAAATAACCAACCTGTCTGATAATGGAGCGAGTGGGAAGACACTTCACTGTCCACGTTAGAATCACACTCAGAAGATGATTCTAGGGGGGGCAATCGACCGTCTGTAACACCGAATTAATACAACCCCTATTATAATAGAGTTGTTATCGGTGTTAATGTGTTTAGTCTAAATGAACTTCAATAATTTCCACAACAAAAGATATAAACTCCACGAAATATTGTTACAACTGAATTATTTTGCAACATGTATTTACAAATTAAAATGGTATCAGATTTACTTCAAATCTGAAGTTAACATTTCTTCTGAAATAACTTTCCTGATTGCATTGTGATGTATATAATTATATCTAAAACCCTGCATCCAGAAAGTAAAACGATTTCTACGTAATTGGAGAAGATAATGATAGAAAGAAAATTATACCATCATATGCTATTTCCTTTCTGGCTGCTGTTTACATATATTTGTTATAATATTGTGCAGTCAGCTCATACAAAAAGGAAATAGATCAAGATGAATATTTGAAACTGATCAGTATGAGTGTACAATCGTAAAAAGTGTAAATAAATTTTTAATAATCAACACAGAAATGTAATTGTAATAAAAATGAAAAATAAATTAGAAAAGATTTTATACCATGTTTCATAGATTTTCAGTACTTTCTATCTTCATTGCTCAGTTTAAAATACACCTAGGAAAGATAAGAATTAAAAAGCAATGCACTTAATAACATATCTTACTGGATTACTTTTATAATAATTCTAAAAGTTTATTTTATTGGTACTAAACAAGTATATGTAAAAGTTTATTCAATTAAATACAGAGAATTTGTCTTCCTTTAATACAATATTATGCATATACAAATAATAGTTAGAGGAGAATTCACTGTACTTCAGATGTTTTATTATCAATAATTTAAATTCTATCATAACTTATATTCTAAGCTTGGTATGGCATTCCTTCTCTTCACGTATATAGGATAAAATATGAAAGAGCTAAACTATTACATTCATATTCTTATTATCCTAAAGGTATTATTTAATTTCGTTTTACAAAAATAATGTATAAACGAAATAATACTTAATTGTTGAAAAATAATGTTCGATTTTAATGTTTGGGTTTAATAACTATATGAAAAATGTATTTAAACTAGTTATGTAACAATAATTGTATGAACTGACATGCACTTTATTATTATCCAAAAATCAGTATACTTTTAAAAGTATATTGTAATCAAAATAAATGAATATAATTCTATGTAAAAACAAAACAATCTTATACAAGATTATATAAATAAATCTAATGAAAAAATTACTAATTAATATATCAGTTTACTATACCTGTGATTTCACCACCACCTAGATCATTGAGAATTTTCTTATAAGATGGTCGTCTGGTAAGGATACCTCCTCTTTGTTCAGGGGATTCTTCTGAATCTGAGAAACTATCATCACTACCTGTTTCAACCACCTGTTATGATAATACAAATATAATGTTTAGTATATATCTTCAAGCACTTTAAATAAATTTATTTCTTGCTATTTAATCCAATTAAAGGAAGAAAGTCTTACCTGAAGTGTCTGCAAGCTTGCTTGTGCTGTTTGAATAACAGAATTGGGTTTACTAACAAGGATGACATTTCCTTTTGAAATGGCAACAGGCTGAATATTTGTTGCAGTCTGAATTACTGATTGTTGGTTTGGTTGTATAACAGATTGTACCTAAATTAACAGATAAATATTAGTTATTATAATATATTATGCACAATAAAATATAAATACCATTAATGAATATGAATCAAATGATAAAAATATGAACCAAAGATAATGACTTATAAACATGCATATATGAGTCACTATGAAATAGGTTCAAAACAATGTTTACTGTATATCAACAATCAAATTGTACTTAGTTAATTAAGAAAACTCAATTATAATTTCAATTTTTTAATTTGAACCAGCATTATGCAAGATTGAATATGTACACAGTGCTCATTTAATTAACTAATAATTATGATTAAAGCACAAATAAATTATGTATGCATGCTTTAAAATAAAATAAATGAATAAATGATCAGACATAGATACACAGGAGATTCTCCTGTATACCTGTGTTGTTGCTGACGTAGGAAGTGTCAGTTGCACAATGCTGGTAGAGGCTACCAGATGATGAGTTTGCTGCTGATGTGTTCTATTGAGAGATTGTACCGATGTAGCTATTGCTGGCGCCGCATCACCACCTTGGGAACCCGTAGACAATGGGTCAACAGCTGATCCATTTTCCTCAACCATACTTTCCATAGCCTGGGAACCTCAAACCCTGCAAGAAAAATATAATTTGTTAGTTTCATATATAATTCTTTAAGAAATTACATACAATCTACTTTAATTTCACTGTTTCATTCACATTTAATATTGGTATATAGTCTTTTAATTCAAATGAAAGAGTTTAATAAAATAAAAGTTATAGTAATACTTAAATTTGTTAGTGTGCAAATTAAATAGTTTCCATACTTCTATAAAATGTTTGGATTTAACTATTTTAACAGTACTAAATACTCCAAGAAATAAAAACTATATAAAAAAAAAAATATGGAAACAACTGATCATTTAAAAAGTCAAATATATGCATACTTGAAATATCATGAATCAACTTCCAGACTAAAGATTAACATCATCAGAACAAGTGGGACCAACGATTCGAAAATGTATCGACTTGAAATCGGGACTATCCATTAAAGTGCAAAATTTTTAAATTTCCCGCCAGTCAGCGATCGGCGGTGTTACTGCGTCATTTACATAAGCAGATCTAAAAATAATACGAGAACAATAAACACTTAAAGATGCCTTCATAGATGATTGAAGATCCAAAAATCATAAAAAAAACATGATCAAACATGACTAAGATTGTACCGATCAGAATCACGATGTGTCAATTAACGGTGAAAAGATATGATGTCAGAAACATCACGTAACCCCCATTGCTCTTTTCGAGAAATTTGTACATCTTCTTTAAGGCGCCATATTTTACGGCATATTCCATAGTAGATGTAAAACTGACTGTATTGGGAACATGGAATAAAATGCTAGTTGTTTCGGCAGCATTTTTAGATGTACCGTAAGTGCAGTGGTCCATGCCCGGTTGTTATTATTCTCCAGCTGGGTACTTACCAGTTACGTATTTCTCGTCACCAACTTTGCTGCAATCGGAGTGGGCAAACGGGCAGGTACGTAGCAGCCACGTCAAAACTCCAGTGGCTTCGTCACTGGTGGAGCCCACGACCTCCGCGCTGCGCGTCACGATCAAAATGGCTGACGGTTTTCCTCCACCCCCTCATAAGCTGATCGTGAATCGGATAGTGATGGGACCCGATGCTCTTGTATGTATTTGATACTGGGCACGTATTTCTAAAATTTTCATCGATTTAGTTTGAACAGATTGTAGCCAATATCAACAATTACACTGATAAGTTCATAACCACCGAACAGTTCGTAATATTTAAAATTCTATGATCGTTAAATATTGAATATCAACAAATTTTATCGTAAACAATAGTTCGTTTTGTATTAACCAATTAAGCGGTCATATTCGCGATAAAAATTTATACGCGCGTTTTCATTTACTTAACATACTGTAGATTATTGTTTTTTTTTTATAAACAATCAAAAAGTATTTTAGATTTTGTCAAAGTATTTCAGATTTGTCTGTCTCCGATTGTTCAACAAGTGAAAACATGAGTATTTTTTTATATTTTACGTAATTATTATTTGTAAATAATTTTACATTATGTAGAAGAGGTGTTAATAAAATTTTTAAATAGAAACCTTGCCTTTTCATTGCACGATTATAATATTCTTAAAACTTAAGAAATCTTGTGTCATATATATGATATAAAAGTAAACTATAATAAAATTGTAAATAAATTTTTGAATTATATTTTTTGTACAATGGAAAATCGAATAAAGTGAATCATTCAAATGGAAGTGAATAATCTTGTACATATATATTATGTGATTCCTTAAAATGTGGTGGAGGTGCTGACGTCATTCAGTGACGTCATCATCATATTTAGTCATATGTCCACATGTTTCATATCCGTTAATACCATATTTGTTATAATTAATGGACTTGAACTTCTTTAATAACACACCGATAATTAATCTTTATACTTTGTATGTCAGCGCTCCTATATAGTTAAAAGAATGCATTATTTTTTGCAAACTGTTTAAATTATTTCATATGAAATTCTATACATTTTATGTTATAACAAAACAAATTTACAAGTTCATATGAAGTAATTATTGTTATTTTATATATGCGTAATATTTTGTATTCATTTGTCTATTTATTAATGCGCAAATAAAGTAAATCTTATGAGGCACATTAACATTGTATGTAAAATAAAATGTACTTTGTATTTTATGAATTTCATTTCTTTTATGCCTAACACGATAATGGCAGACAATTGTCTTTTCATGTACCTATCAATGGTGATAAAAAAATTATAAATTTACTTCATGCGCGTAAATAATAACTCGTGAAAAGTAGTGTTGACGTTCTTGGTATATAAAACGTAGAATATCCTTCTTCCATTGGCAGCTTTCGGATTGTTACTTTGAAATCACTTTTTCTATTGGGTATAACAGTTGAAGAATGCAATGAGCATTGAGTTTTATTCGTCGTTCAGGAAAAATATATGAAATGCCAATCAGTGTCGAGGTTAGAAATCTGAACGCAACAAGGGCCAATAACAACATCTTCCTCGTACAAATCTTTCAAGTGATTATTCATTGAAACAATCTGCATTTTGTCATTGTATGTATATATGTCATTGGTACAGACTGAACAAATTGGGACCTGTTGTTGACATTTCTCGTGACATAACCTTTATAATCAGATCGTGTTATTGTTTATCTTATTCTGAAATTAACCTCAACACAGAATTTTGTTTGAAGCCATCGAATTTCGATGTTGCATTCTTCCATTTAAGACTCGATGTGTCATACCGATTGATAAGGCTTTAAAGTGAATATTATTAGTTATTGTAAGTGCATTCGTTTTAACTGGATTAATTATTAAAAAAAAATGTTTTTCTATTTAATACAGTATATAAAGATTTATAAATAATATATTAAGAAAATGATTATATTGTTTGCAATTAATACTAACTTGTTAATGTGTATGGTAAACCTGACTCAGTGAACTATATATGTTTCAGTTTTTAATCTTACAAGTATAAACTGTTATATTTTTCTAATTGTTATAAAAGTTAATAATAGGTAAGATATCTATCATTGAAGAATGTGTCATTAGCCAGTGATAAAAAAAAGTCTTACAATTATATTTATTATATACTTATATAATTTATGTTAGCGAATGAGAAAACCTGTTGACATACAAAATGTATTGTTTACATGGAATAAATATTAACAGGATATATAGAGCTTATTAATAATCTTTTATACCATTATACGTTTCAACATGATTATCGATATACCTTCCATTATTCATTTTTCTTTATAAAGTGTTATTTTGATTTAGTTACATTAATGTATTGTTTATTTTTCCCTTTGCTTTATGAATTTGTTTTATTTTTTTTTTACAGCAAATTAACAATGCCACAAACAACTACCATTGAAACAATCACTATTACTAGACCATTAAAGGTAAGCTACAATTGTTTATTTTTAATTACTTTTAATCTACTCTAATAAAGGTATTTCAAAGAATAAGTTTCATATTACCAAAATAAGTAAATGTCTAAATTGACAAGAAAGTAATTAATATGAAATTAGATGAAGTGATTAGAGGTATCTCAGTTTAGATTTGATTAAAAATTAAATCAATATGTCTAGATTTAAAGTTGCAGTCATTATTGTTTCTATTCTAAGCATTCTAATTTGGTTAAATAAAAAAAAAGGATAAAGCAACTAGTAATACGACCGAAACGCGAATAGTCGTATTAGAAAATGAAATTGTTTGCAGAGTCGCGTGATAAAGAAATATTCCTGTAAATGGAACACGCTCGTCTCAAGTTTCGTCAGTATTAAAAAAGCACCCTCTGCCATGTACGCGCACTGCGCCACGACCTTTAATGGGCGCAGCTTCCCTGGAACTCAATTACTCCCCCAACTTCGAACAGAGAGTATCTCTCTGTTTGACCTCGCTAGACGAACAATCTTTTTTCAATATTTCTTGCAAGCATCGAAACGAAAAACCTTAACGACGATGTGATATACTCGCGGTATTCGACGCGGTGGAAACAAAAAATTTATTTCGTAAATCTCGGTAAAAAGTACGCGAAACGTGAAACGTGTTTACCTTGGAGGTGTTTGTCATTTCTGCAAGTTTCGCTTCTTTAAACGATTTCTAAATGCTTTGTTGTTGTCCGTCGAGGGTGATCCGTAAAAAGGTATACGATGTCCCGTAAGCGGTGCTTGTCACAGAGACCGAGAAAAGAGTGAATTCGAAACGGATTTAATTGAATATCAGATTCTCGGTTTTATCCGATTCGGACTAATCTTTAAGTGCATCGTGGATCTACGATGATCATGTATACAGTCGCGGAAGATCACATGGGCGATACCGAAATCGCACAGGTACACCCGAATTATTTCTTCTTCGGGTCTTTTTGACAATAATTGCGCTTTTCATACCGACGAATTGTTCTCCGTATTCCATGGTTATTTATTGTGATGTCCCATGCAGATGTATCTTATTTTTCGTATTCTCTAACATCATATTAATCACGATGTTATTTTATTGTTAATTACAGGTGATAGCATTTATATGTGGAATAATAGTGATACTGCTGATGATAATGGGCTTAGCCTCTACCGACTGGTTAATGGCATTAGGATGGAGACAGGGTTTATTCGCACACTGCATAGAAGAAGGTGCTCCCACACCTGTACCATTTAATCTTCCAGATACAGCTGGATGTCATCAAGCCAGAGACGTTGGTATGAAAGAAATGATGGATTTCATTGAGATTCCATAGTCATGACTTCTTGTTCACTCTTGTTTCTGTTTTTGCAGCTTACATGAAAGCAGCTGCTGCCTTGTGCGTGGTATGTTTGTTAACAGATATAGCTGCCACAATTCTCACAGGTCTTGGCTTAAGGTCCCAAGACAATCGTGAGAAGCATAGGTATTATAGATTTGCAGTCTTCTGTATGGGTTTTGCATGTATGTATAAGTATTCAAAACTATATTCCATATTGTTCTATGCACAAGTACATTCATCAAAAGTAACACATTTTTGTGTATTTCAGTGGTGTCCCTCTTGATAGCCTTAGTAGTATATCCAGTGTGTTTTGCCACAGAACTTAATATCGGTAAGTTTTTAATGTAAAATGTTGCATTGTGATGAGTAGATCGACGTCACGGCAAATTTATCATAATATAATTGTGTTATAGGAAACCGAACAGTTTGGGAATTTGGTTGGGCATACGGAGTAGGTTGGGGTGCAGCTATATTTTTGTTTGGCGGAGCTGTGTTGTTACTATGCGATAAAGAGAGCGAAGAAATTTATTACAAAGAACGAAAAATCGTACGCGACGATATCGGCGGCGGTGGTTCGATGATTGGAATGGGACATCACGGTGGACGAAGTGGGACGCAATTAGCCTAGTGGCATTGCTCCCTGCCCGACGTTGTTCTCTAGGTGATTAACATTTTTTCTTTTTCTGTCCTCACCATTTGATACATACATATGTGAAGAAACGTACACACGTATAAGAGCAAATGGTTTTTATACATAGTGTATCTGTTATGCCAGCATATATCGGACATAATTATCACTTCGATATAGAACGTTCAAAACATCAAAACCATTAACGGATGTTTGACGAAACGTGGTCTGTAAGTTCGACTGAGACTTGATCAGTTTGTTCATGGGTTACCAATATCTACTTTTTCATAGCAACAATTTCGGGACCATTGTTATTTTTAGTTTACCGTAGTATTGTTTCTTGTGTATATTATATGATTACAGATATCTTTTTTTATAGTATTATTTACATTATTTTTTGACTGTACTGATTTATTACATCGGTAGCATTGATGCTGCGTTTCTTTGATAATTACAATTTACTGTTACTACTTAATTCAGTACAAGGTAACAAGTGACATTTTTAACGTAAACTTTTGTTGATTTACCGATGTTTGTAATTTTACATTAATATAACTTTCACTGTGCCTGCATTATCATGTTTGGCTGCTTTGAAAATAACATTTGCTATTCGAAAACGAAAATATTGCATTTTGCGTACTTAACAAGATTTGATACCCTCGTTATTTGAGGATAATTTGGAAAAAAATTCCAGCAATAAGAAGCTAACAAAAATACGCGTGTAATTAATATAATTATAGAACAAGAACACTGCCTTCCTTTAGTCAAATAATAAATTAGGTTTATTATTTAATTTTTATGTAAAGATTGCAGCTTTCATTTAACTAGTATTTATTACGTTTTTAGTTTATCCTTTATATGTGGTATGTATATATACATATATATGCATATATAATTAGATGCTATTAATTTATTATTTTGCTTATATTTACTTTTTCATTATTATTATTATTAGAAGTGATATATGCTTTAATTAAATGATTTATATTATGATATTTACCAATACTTTTTTTGGTATAATGTTAGAAAGTAGTAATATTTACTACTTATGCTTCCATGTGTTTTGCAATAAATTTTGGCCAAAAATTCTTGTAAATGACATATCTTATGATTACGTATACGCACAGAAGTTATATGAATGGAATTATACAAAAATTCAATCAAATTAATTCTGAGTATTGCAAAAAAAAAAAAGATATTAATTAATAAATAAGGTCACATGTTTGGGCACACTTATTAATTGTTACGAATAAGAATTTCTTAAATAATTTTTTGCCATTATAATTAGCGGCAAAAGTCGTCGATATTTATATTACATCGTATCAATTATTTTTATATTTATACAAATCGTCTTAAAGTCTTCCTTTATTTTTCCTAACAAAACAAAAAAAA
This sequence comes from Anthidium xuezhongi, assembly GCA_022405125.1. Classification (NCBI taxonomy): domain Eukaryota; kingdom Metazoa; phylum Arthropoda; class Insecta; order Hymenoptera; family Megachilidae; genus Anthidium; species Anthidium xuezhongi. The sequence goes on along the minus strand of CM039642.1, from coordinate 8,163,602 downwards.
AATATGAATGTTTCTTTTTTATTACTGTACGAAACATGCAAATGCTACCTCTAATAAATTTTCATTTTTCCAGTACAATTAAGTTATAGATACGTTAATTATAAAAAACAAAGTGCGCAAAACACAAGTAAAGGAAAAACACTTGTAATTCTTCCAAACTAAAGGCATACTATTTTTGATTTAGTTTTAAAAAAAACGAATTGAACTTTAATTTATATTTAATAGATAATTTATATTTTATGTCGATTCGTTAAACGCAATGAAAAAAAAATTACTAAGTACATTGAGAATAAATTTACCAAATTATCGACATTACACAAGACATGTATGCAATGTGAGAGCTGACATATGTACGCGTTTATGAGGTTTCTGATGATATTTTCAGTATTATATGATCAATGTAATATTGAAAATTCATTAAATCAGTAGTGGGACGTTGATACAGTTTCTAACAGTATTATGTATATCGTAGTAACTCTTAATTGGTAACCATAATACTTTTGTTCTCATTAATCGAACGGAACGTTTATCATTTTTACCCATTGCCTTTAAAAGTGAAGTTCAACTTCCTCATTATATGTCGAGTATGTTTTATGTTTAAACACAGCACCGAATATTTAAGTGTGCGATGGAATAGAGACAGCTCGGGCAGGTATTATCTATTATGTTATCTGCATTACATACGTGTACGTATATGTATATATATATAGGTATTTTATAAATACATGTAATAGAATAATATACTTGCAGTTATTGCGATACTCTAAAGTAAAGTTTTAAAGAATAAAAATGAAAGAAAAGAACAAAGAAGGGAGAGGCCCGAACATGGATTTTGTATAATGTGGCAAGATTGATCATGCTTTGTACGTGATAAAAGGATTTGTATTTTGAAGCTAAGAGTTATAGTGTGTTTGATTCTTTACCAAACACTGTCGATTTGCGCCTTTCAATTTTGATATACTTTTAACAAAATGAACCTACCACATAAGACTAATCGTAACCAAGTATTTAAATATGTTTAGTGAAACATGTTTAGCAAACAAAAAGCATATGTCATGCAGAAAAGTGTACGCATAAATGAAAGATTTCAAGTTACTGTTAATCAGATACGACAAAGTTTATACTCTATTTGTGTACATCTTCTCTGCTATACTTTTTACAACTTAACTAGTTTGAAGTAAATCAGAAAGTGATGAGTTTCAAAATTGTACACTTTGAAATTTCAATTTCCAAGTATATAGTTTTCATCTTCCAGTTAAGCTACAATTTTTTAAATGTAAAGAAACAAAATAGTACTTGTATGCTTACACTTCTGTAGTAGAATGTCAATGTAGATAATAGATTATTGCTTACCACTTTACCGTCACTGTCATAATGAAACAGATGAAAATGATTGTAATTAAACGACTATAGATATAAAGTAGAGTTAATAGAGCACCATATCAGAGTAAAAAAAGAAAAAATGAAACATTAGTTGTTTGTTACGTGTATAAAATCTTTGACAAAAGTGCATTCTCTATCGTGTGTAGCAAAAATAAGTGTTGGTAAAACGAAATAATACTCCTGTGTCTAGTTCAACTGCTGTAACATATTCTTTCTTACGAAACGTAAATATAAAAGCAACAAGTTCAAGGGTGACACGATAGAGAAGCTCTTCTTTCCGGGCAATTGTTTAAACTATATAGCCACCGTCTGATTTGTAAATTATGACAAAGTATCCGTCGAGAATAATTGTTTGCGAAAGAATTTATGCATTTTAAACGGAACGTAAGTAGCAGAAACCGTAATTTACCGAATAGATATAACATTTCGTATTGTATAGTACACATATCGTACTTATTCCCATTGCATATCGTGGTGTCGCAAAAAAAAAAAAAAAAAAATATTCACGTGAAAACGAAAAAAAAAATGTGTAAATTCATTTTCCTCGGAAAAATGTTAAAAAAAAAAAACGATATCAGTAGATGAACGAATTATTTATGCGCCATATTATAACATGTAAACATATCGTAATATTGTACAAAGAATAAACTATATATCTGAAAACTGTAACATCCTATGGAATATTTTATAAACCTTACCCTTTAAATAACGAAAAAGGACATCGAAAAGGGGAGGAAAAGAGTTTTGATTTCTTTCTTTTTTTTTTTAAATAATCATAGTATTCAGCAATATAGCAATACAAATAGTAAAAATGATTAAATCGAAGAGATTTTTCGGGAAAAACCTAACGTAACAAAAAAAATTTTCCGGATTCGTATTAACAATGACACAACGCTACGAAATTTTTGCCTTTTCTTTGTTTTTTTTTTCTTTTTAAGTAATAAATACACGTGTGCGTATGCTGCGTGTCTGTGTGCATGTGCGTGTACACAATCCACATGATTGCTGAACAAATTTTCACGTACAAGTATCGTTTCGTATAAATTACAAAATAAGATTACAATTATGTATATATATATTTATAGAAATCTAAACGAGAAAAGAAAAAAAAAATAGGTAGTGTACAAAATATAAATCTATCCAGGCTTTCAATAGAAAAATTAATTTCTTCTGAAAAATATAGTATGTACACGCCAGACTTTCGTTCGTCCATGCCGGTAGCGAAAAAAAAAAAAAGAGGAAACTTAACGGCACATTTGCGAAAAGAAAAACTACGATATATTTCTCTCACTGGGTAACTGATATAAATTTTTTTCCCCCGTTTATAAACATTCTTTTTCTTTTTTTTTTCCCTTTCTGTCGACCTATCACAAGTCAGAGAACCAACAAAGTATTGTTAATCATCTTTTTTTTTTATATCCTTCACGGGTTCCTTCCTTTTTTTTCCTCTTTCGAGAAATCTCTATCGCATTTGGCAGTAAAATATACACATATATATATCATAAATGTTTAACGTGCTAACATTTTTATAAAGTATATAAAATATCTTACGCACCCTCGAGAAATGCTATCAACACCAGAACTACCGATCGCGTCAAAATTACTTGCTTCTTATTTTAAACTACGAGATTCGTTAAGATACTTCTTGTGAAAATATCCAGATAAAGAATTACTATGCACCAGTGACGTACCAAAAAATGGGGCCAAGGAATCCTGTCACCTCCATGGGATAAATTAACCTTCAACTACTACCGTAGTAATGTTCAGTTCTTAAATAATTGTCTTATGATCACCTAATGCATTGTACTGAATTTGTATTAAAAATATCTTTTGTATACGCCAGTTCTGTCCCTTGTTTATCACCTTTTCTACTTTATTCTCAACTTAAAAGCAAATGTGTAGACTACTGAACGCCGGTAGTTCTAGTGTTAAATATACTGATACGTTGATTCAGTATACAATTGTAACAGCAATAAGATTTTCCAAAAAAAAGAAGGTCAAAATTAAACAATCAAATGTTGTACTGCTGATTTCATCGTAAAAACTAAACTTGTACAAGAGTACAAACTCCGTTTTATTGTTGTTAACACCGTAACATCGATGCAAGATAGAGAGAAAGAAATGAATAAACAATTATCGATATTGTCAGAGATTCTTCGTGCACGTAATACATGAAAAAAGAATAAATCACAGGCACTGCTCTGTGCATTTTATTTCAACCCATAAAAAACAGGGTTACTCATCTTTTTTTTCTTTTTTTTCTTTTTTTTAAATTTTCATCAACAAGATTCGAAAATGAAATTCTTTAAAATTTGATCGTTCTCCCAACGATGTGAAACGTCCTGCGTATAAAGCGTGAGATAACGTTTCATATTTTTTTTTTTTATTATTATTTTACAAAAATTCATGCGCGTATTATCACCTGATTGCCGTCGAGTTGACGAAAACTCGGGAACATGAACTTGAAATCAGTGGTACTCGTGATACATCGAACGAATTTCTAAACGACACTTTAGTTACATCGAAATAATCAATTTTAAATAATCCATGTCGGAATACCACTGCTTTAAGTCGTGTGTAACACGTAACCACTAAGAAACAACAATGTCCGTTAAAAAACGTTCGAAAAGTTCATCTCCTTTTTCACGGTAACGCGTACACCCGTATATATTTCTTAAAATCGACACGTTTCTGCGAATACTTCTACTAATAAATACGCAAGAGATTCGTCCTCGTTTTCCTCCGAATGAAATTTGCACGATGAGAAAGAAACGAAAAATGCAATTCGAGTCCGTAAAGGTATACGAGCGTACACGTTCGTACGGTGTCTGATCAACGAAAACCTAAGATCCTTAAACGACGCTACGAAGATGGAGGCGTTGTTCGTAAAATACAAAAGAGACTACCATTCCTTTAGAGAGCTACGTGAGAAAAAAGAAAACTAGATCTTTGCACTGCCGACAGAGTTATTTTTTCGAGGACATTCGACTCGGCGAACCTTCGTCAACAATATTACAAGTTTCATCGAGCACACCTGCCGTGTAACCTAACTTAAAAGAAGAAAGAAAAAAAAAACATCGCGTTAACTAATCAACGAATATCCTTAATTACCTTAAACGAATATCAGTTCGACGATTAGTTCCTTTTTTTCTTGTTTTTCTTTTTTGGTCCTATTTGCCGATACTACGAGCTTGTCGTCAGCACGAGAGAAGCATTTAACCTTTCTATCCATACTGAGAATAGTAGGCGTAACGATAGGCCTAGCGTAACTGAGTATCATAATTTCATCTCCCAGAGCACGATGTGGGCATCGTTGCTGTTGGGATCCTTGAACGTGTAACCGGACTTCGAGCCCTTGTCGGGCATCGATTGGGCGTTCAATTGTCTCCAATTGATGTAACCGCGACCGCCCATCAACGTGAGAACGGTCCTCTTCGGTTGCTCCACCTGTTGCAACGCTTTGTTCATCTTCTTGCCGTTCGGTTTCAGATTGTTGGAGGTCGGTATCGTTTCCGGTACCGATTGTACTATGCTACTGTTGGGAGTGGTCGTGTCGTACGGGCCGTTTCGACTAGCTGTGCTACTGTTGCGAGACAATTTCCCGGTCTTCAGGGAAATGTTTTCTTCAGATCCGGACGACGTGTACAGAGAACTGGCGTGAGAGTCGACGGACCAATTCGACAGATCCAGTGATCTGGGTCTGGTGATCTTCATCTTCAATCTACGATCTAAGGTACTAACTTTATTTGGTATGGCTGCCAGTTCCGGGTCGCTTCTTCTCAGAGGCTCGTAAATGGGATCGATACCGGAGCTGTTCTCGTTCTCGTAGTCCTTCACATACATCAGTTCGCCGTACAGGCCGTAGACGTCGCAGTTTTCGCCGGAGCTCTGCGACCCGGACATAGAGCTCGAGAGAAATCCTCCCCCGGAACCGAGCCCTCTTGGAAGCGTTTTCGAACCCTTGTATTCGTACTCTTTGCTGCGTTTTCGTCTTAACATCACGGGGCTGCCTGCCAATTGTTGCTTCAGTTTTATGATGCTGTTCGACATAGAAGAATCCAAGCTGGCTCGATCCCTGGTCCTGGTCTCCGTTTCCTTCGACCTCAGCTGTACGGTCTCGTCGTCGTTCATCTCTTCGCTCGACGCGCAGTTTATCGTGTTTTTCGGGTTCTGAATGGCGAGCAGAAAAGTGATGGGACCGAAATGCGCGTGATACGAGATATTTACACGGCCGCTGATGATAGGCACGCCTTCTAGCCGAGGGAGAGGAATCGTCAAGCTTATGCCCACGTTGGTACCCACCCAGAGAAGACCCTTGCACGCCAGCAACGCCGTTACCGTCACGGTAGTCTGATTGTTGTTCAGGTTGTCGCCCCACGAGTTCGAGGCGTTGTTCGATCTCGTCACTCTCAGCACGTTCGACGCTATGTTGATGTCCTGCAGGTGCTTGAACGTCTCCGTGTGATACAGACAGACGGTGCTGGAGTTCTTGAGAGCGACCCAGAGGCCGACCCCGGAATGGGCCATCAGTTTCACGCTGCCGACGTGCTCGTGTTGCACGCTAAAACTTTTCGTAATGTCCCCGTTCATCCCGTGAAGTACCCAAACTTTCTTACCGCAGGCAGCGTAAACAGACGTGTTGATCGGCATCAAGCACGACACCGGCTCGCTGCCCAGGGATATCACGAACGGATCTCTGAGGTTCCAGGTGCCGTCCACTTGTCTCTTAAACAAAAGAAGCAAGCCGATACCCAGGGCGACGAAGACGTTGTCGCAGTGATGCTTGATCTGTATCACTGGACCGGATACGGAGTAGTTCCCCAGTTGCTCCTGCTTCTCCGGTTCCGAGGCAGCGTATATGATGATCTTTCGCGAGTCCGTGCCCATCCAGACCATGTCGCTCGCCAGAGACAACGGATCGGACGAGACGCCCTTTATGAACTCTATGGCGGCCACTTTGGTCTCCACTAGATCAAAAGCGGTGACCTGCTTCAAGGAGGTCGTCGAGGCGATCGTCGATTGCCCGAATACTGTTATATGACTGGATATACCGTCTCCCGTGCATATCCACAAGTAGCTCTGACTTCTGCCACGGCGCCTGGTAGGTCGAGAATTTTGCGTCGTGTAGTAGCAACCGCAACGTACCTAAACCAAGTACATTCGATAAAGTTCCGTTCCAAGATGCGTCACGATCAAAAATGAAAAATATTTTACAAATATGTCTTACTTCTGTTTGATGTTGCGAATGATACACTTGTTGCGAACTAACGAAAAGCGGCATCTTCGTGGATGGTCTTTGTTCTTGTTCAGGTACTTCCCAGGAAGGCGAATTGTTCGGATCCAAGGCCAGCTGAGCTAACCTGAGCTCCGTTATCCAGTCTTTTTTCACTAAGGGATTCTCGGTTTGGAACGTGTACATTTGGCCCTGCTTCGTTACCAACTGCAAGCAACAACTATCCGCCCAGACCATGTCTTCGTCTTTCTGTTGTATCGAGTGTTGTATAGATTGTAGGATCTGTTTCGTCTTCTCGAGCGTCATCCCCTTTACATCAAAAGTTATTCATTAATACATACACGATATTAAATGATCTTACAAGTCTATGTAATTTTTCCGTACCTCGTACTTGCCCTTTAGCTGTGCAACCAGATCACTTATCCTAGACATCACCTCGTAATCGTGCATTAAGTCGTTCATTTCTACGCACAGATTATCGGCGCCCGCCTGCCCGCATTCTCCGCTTTTATCGGACTTCAGGCTGCCACCTTTGTTCAGACCAGCGGTCAACAGACGGCTCAGTGTTGGTGAAGTACTTGTGTCCTGAATCTGTAACGGCGTGTATTATCACTGTTGTCATAATCGATAATACTAAATGCACTAAGTGTCAAGACTGTCGTACCTCGATATCCGATACAGGATACGTCCATTTCAAGGTAAGCCTCTCGCTTCCGCTGAAGTCCTCTGTGGACCGAGGTGTCACGGAGACGCACACCACGAGATCGTTCAGTAACAGTAACCTTCTCCTCTTCGACTTCGTTATCATTCCATTCTGATTGAACTCCTGCAAAAATGAATAATGATGCAAATTCATCATCGAATTAACATGGTATAAGGTATACACTTACCAGTTGCGTAACGTTATCCTCCCTTATGAGATACCTGGACGAAGACGAGAGGGGACGATGGGACAATTTACCGGACACGTGTCGCAGCATCTCTTTGAACGCCTGGAACTGTTCCGCCTCGCGTTTCCTTTCGTTCAACATTTCCGCCAGACTCTCTAATTGGGTCAACGCTAATTGCAACGACATTCTATCGTGGTGTCCTTGGGGCGTATGTTTCAATAAGTCCTAATGAAAATTTGTATCACTTTGATGCAATTAGTCGAAATGAAATTACGGTACGGTTCTCGTTGGCGTACTCACTTGCAGGAACAGTATAAACTGCGGAAACCTCTGCACCGGTTTCACCATTAATCCGAAGAAGGACAGTCTATCGTGCGCGCTTATTTGTTTCACCTGTAAACGTTATAATAATGAATATACGATAAATGTTAAATGACTCTAACTCTGGTGACTACCACCGCCGACCACCCACGAAGCGCAACATCGAAGAATTACCCTCGTGGCTGCGTCGAGTTACAATTTTTCGTCATTAGTTGAAAATAACTCGAAGCGACGAGCTCGAAACTCGCAGCGTTCGTGGGCCGTGCAGAAGTGCAGAAGTGCAGAAGTACGATACGCACCTTGAAAAAATCGGCCAAAGCAGTCTTTCTTTTCGATTCCTGCTTCGCGAGATCCATAGCCACGGAAAAATTATTTATAAACCCGCTATAAATGTCGAGAACGATAGCTTTGCTGAAGCTGGCGACGAACACGTCGCCCAGCTTCTCGTCTTTGTCCCATGAGCGCACGCATTCGGCCAATGCGATTCTGAACAGCGTGTGGCATTGCAGAATCTCCGGCAATCTATGAAACAACGTCGCTATTTTCGCCTGGCTCAATATAGGCGGCGAGGACTCCTCCAAAGGTTTCTTGTAATCCTGAAACGGGCAAAAGCGTGTGTTTTCGACGAAATCTCGGATACCACGAACACGGATAATCGGACGCGATATAGGGATATACAACGTACGTTCACTAGCCTCTGTAACGTGGACACGTAACTGTTCTCCGAGTGTACTATAGCGGCCACTATGTGTCGACGTTTCAGCTGTTGAGGAGTTAAATTCGGAGGTGTCGGTGGAAGCGCAGGCGGCGTTTGTCTGCGTTGCTGCATACACTGGAACTGCACCATCGCGCTGTTCTCTTCCTCGACCTAAAACAAACACCGTTGTCAACTAATTCTGTTAATTACAAAGAGTGTCGGAAAAACACGTCGAAAATATATTTTTAAGCTTTTATCACGCATTAACACATCACTGACCGACGAAGGTCCTTCATTATGCTTTGCAACAAACAACTCTCGCTTTTTGCTTAAATTCCAGGCAATGTGTTAATCAATTTTTCTAAGCAAAATCCGAATAATCCCTAAGGCAATTTACTTCGCACAGCTGCGGCATTTGGGGCGTTTTGATGGGGCTCGTGAGGGAAACCGTGTCCGAAGAGTCAACATCGTACTGCTGAGTGGATCCTCTGCGGATGCTGAACCATCTCGACAATCTTCCATGATTCCCGGGCGAGTCCAACGGGTCGGCATTGTTCACTCGCATATTCTGCGACCTCCACTTGTCGCACAGTGTCCTCGCCTTGTGCAACGTGTTCCTCAATTGGCAATTACTTCTGTAACCGATCAATCATTGTATTGGTTAATTACGGATGTTCTTGGAAAGATCTACGGATCTAAAACATTGCAACACGCCTGCAGTCACAGTGTATTAAGTTTTACTTTTATTTCTCGTGATATTACAAACTATTTTGTTCTGATTGCATGTCGTTTGTTCTCCAAAGTTTAGAAGGCGATTTCGATACGTTTTTTCTTTGGGTAAATTGGTTCAACGTTGCTTACTTAATACTGATATTACTCTTCTCGCTCTCATCATCCGAGGAGAGGTCATGATCCGACGCGGAGCACCAAGAGTCCTCGCTTCTAGCCGACTGCGTCGAGGTGTTGGACCTGGTCGCCTCCAGCGAAGGATGCTGTCTGTGCGTTTGGCCGACAGTTTCCATTTTAGTCGGTCCTACGTCATCCCATGATCTGCACCTTGAACGTGGTTCATCTGCAACGAATACGATACACATTGTCGGCGCTTCAAACAAGACAAATTCTAAATTGCAACGTCACGAGTTTATTGCGTTTCAAGTTAAGATTACGCGATTTGTTTTACCGGAGATTTACGATAAAAATTTCATTTAATAATATTGAAGATTTTAGAAGTGCTTTCGATACGTCGGCCGTGCTCGTAAATCGAGTATAAACTAGTACGGATTTCGTAAGAGCGTTCGTTGAACAACTTCTTCGAGATCGAGGCAACTCATTACCATACGCCTTAAGAGCGCAATATTTTCGTGAAACACGTGACGACAGCCTCTATTTATACAATTATGTATCAATCGCGCGCGATTCGATCATTATTCCACGAAAATTAAATCATTACTATTTGCACTTTGCTCGAAAAGCAAATCTGTGGATTTATTTGTTGTCTCTTCGGGTCTGTGTTCAGATTTACAAATGATAACGAATCTTTTATCGATTTGCTCATGGGAGCATCTCAAATATTTGTAACTTGCTAATGGAAGAGCATCGAACGTAGCGATTGCATATATGTTTAGAAACAACTATGCACACACAGATACGAATGCGCCAGTGAGTCATTCCTTGAAATTTCTTATGTTGATCAGACTGCATCGTACGTATGCATGGTCGACCTTTACTCTGTTGCACGCCATGAATTTACTAACATTATTCTTTTTTTCCTCTTGTAAAAAGAATAAAATACTGAAAGTCATCTTTGTTGATCCGAAGCGTCGCTTTTGAATCGTTTGTAAATTCTCATCCCGTCGGTCCGATCGTTGGCTCCGACATAATCGTAAGTCCTCGTCTCGTCGCTTCTCTACCCTTGACTTTCAGATGTTTGCAAATTTCCGTCTGGTCGATTTGAATCGTCCCCAAACTTTTAATACTTGTTCAAAATATTCCCAAATTTCTGTAGGATTGGGACCTCCACGTTTCTCCCATTAGAGGGACAGTGTTTTGGTATAGGGAGTAACGTGGTTGCCTAAACACCCCGAAATTTTCATATCGTAAATCCGACCCTCGATTCCAAAGTATTCGCAAGTCCCCTCTCAGATTTAATTAGAATTTAATCGACTCATGAGCTGAGTCCCGTCTAGCGACCATTTGCCCGCATAATGGTTCGACGACGACGAAACTCACGACTTTCCAAAGCAAAGCGTATAAAATATCGCGTTCGACTACCGGTGTCGTTCAGAATATCCAGGAACCGTTTTTGTTCGGTCCAGTGAAATCTGAAAGTGTACACGCGAGCGTCGCTCCTCGCTCGTTTATTCTGAATATCGTTTATGAGCTTTGTGTGGTCTGCGTCAGTTCGCCTGTCGCTCTCGGCAATCGTTCGAGTTAAACACTTGACTCGTTCCCACGTTTCGGAGATAGACAGCGTACAATGGCCGATGTTTACCTACTCACTTACGCGCTCGCTCGAATAAGATTCCGTTCGCACACGGTTCAACTCGACCGATGTCTTTTTAGTAACGCGTAAGTCGCGCGACAGTGTTATTGTAAAATTTTAGATACACCTGTCGGAGCTTCGTGAAACTCGTTTGTACCAATTACCCGTAAGGTTGAATCTTAAAAAACGAAGGACAAAGGTCCTGTTAGAAACTGTTAAAATGATCACGCGCCATTTATAAATGTGGGAAAGAGCGAACGAAATGCAGAACGAGCCGCGTTAACCAGATAGTCACCCTGATGTTAACACCGAGGTAACTTGAGTGCGGCACGCACACCGGAAGATCCAATAAAAGCAACAACGCGTGAACCTACCACTTCCGCACGGGGGGACTCTGTCAGCATCACGGTATCGTTAATTGCAAGAGAAAGGAGCAGCCTAAGTTCAAGTTCAAAGAATACGAGTCTTTGATAATAAAATTCGTGTCTAGCATCGCGCGGCCCCTCGATAAAACGTGTGTATGCACGTGTCGTGCATGTACGTGCGGCAATTATTTATCACTTTATTAGCCTCGGCTGGGCTTTGACGTATATTAGTGCATAATCACGACAAACGTGCTCATGAGATAAGTGACTGCAGTCAGAGCCGTAACTGAAGCTCTTAGGGCCCTGGGCAAAATTCTTGAACTCGAAGAGAATTTAATATTTTGATAAAATTATGGTCGTTGCAGTAGCAATTACGAAAATATCTAAAATTACAGTTGGAAATCGGTATAAATTATTCACGACAGATTTTATATTATAAAGTGAAAATTTCCAGGGGCCTCAAAGATGGAACCCCTTGTTATATGCCTCACTGGCTGCATCGGTTTAATTAACTGTTTTGTTTAAAAGTTGCCAAGATTAAAACGTAAGAGCGCCAAGATATCGGTCGAGATAATATTTTCTACATAATAAACCGCATTAACACTCGAGTACAAGCACTTTATATGTTAAACGACCGGTTGTGGTAGATAAGGGAGACTACACATTTTTCTCATCGAGGAACGAAACAAGAGGAACGACGAGAAAAAGCCGATTAATCGGATGATATAAGAATTGACGCAAAGTCTCTGATTTATGAACGAAAAAAAAATTAGCGCAGAACCGGTCGATCGACCGGTGTGGTGGCACGTTTAACGCGAACGTTTCTACCAAAAAGAGAGGGGTTATGTATCACCTTCGATCAACGCGAGGCTCATTATGGTTGCACGCGGTCGTGTTACTTTTTTACCGATATCCCCGGAACCTTGGATCCGTATCTTAATGGAATTAGTCATCGAGCGTATTCATCAGATTGTATGCGCTGGATGCATTATATAATTCCGAACGCATAATCCGTGAGCGGAGCATACGCGTCGCTGCATCGAGACGTTTGAAATTTTCAGACCGGCATGAATATTGCAACACGTATCGGGCTCGATTTCTCGACTCGCGTCTCCGTCGGGGTTTAAACGGCGAACGAATTCAAGGAAAAACGCGCGGTGTCACGTTCAAGGCTCTCCTAGATCCTCGTTTTTCCAATAATTCGTGCAATTGCTACGGCGTTCGCGTACGCGACGTAAATCATTTTTTCAAAACCTTGAACCGATCAAATTTATGATAACGACCGGCTTCTATTAAACGGAGCGTACGATCCGCCCGAAAGTAGTCGTTTAATATGTAATATCGTGTCATTGAAGAAGTCATGCATACGAATCACGTACGTTGGGCAACAATGTGATCTCTCAAGATATATCGGCGATTATGATTATGAGGCATTATATACGACCGGCGACGTTACGTCATTTTTTCTTTTCTTAAACGGTAAAGGCCGAATACGAATGTTTTTGTTTCAAAGGCGATCGTATTGGATAAAAAGAAGCAAAAATGTCCTATCGGATGCAAACGGTGACGACCTCGCGAAAGAGGGGACAATTTATCGATGCAGCTGCAATGTCGATGTATTTTTTATTAAAACAATGACTCCACTGACGAACTTTCCATAACCTAAAACTTGCAGAGTTTCGAGGTAGTCGAGGAATTACAAACAAAAAGAATTAAATCACCGATACAGAGAGATCTCGTTGCTCGAGGGAGAAGAGGCTAAAGGTTCAAGGATGAAAAACATAGAAGAGGAAAAAGAAGGAGATCTTCGCCTCGTATCCTTTCTTCTTGCAAACCGGAAATCACCGTGAACGACACACAACGCATTCAGAATGCTCGGCCCGACACGTCAGTTCGGCCTCGCTACTGACACACGCTCGTTTCTACAATTTCAAGTATTTCGAGTGGAAAATAAAATCGGGAACGATAAATAGAGGATCTTCGGGTAAACTTCCCGTTGAAATACCAACATTTTTACTGGTTGTACAACGCGAAACACTGAAAAACCAAACTAACTCTCGAATAATGGCTCTCGCGTTAAACAAACTCGTTCCGTTTCTGAAATTCAACTTTCGATCCGTTGTTTTCAATGTTGTAGATTTTCTTTAAACTTTCCTCCGTTTAATCAGTCAGTAATATCGTATTTATAGTGAAGGTACCAAGGTTAGTCAAATTCTCGAGACGAAAAGTTTAAAGAAAATTCTGTTTTCACCGCTGGCCTCTGACGCGTCAGCCTTCCGAATTAACCGGGCCAGAGCGTCGCGATTTTTCTCTCAACGATTTCCCGTTTTCCTTGGAGGTCTCCTTGGACGCTACGCTTTCTCGAGATTGAAGCGTCCCGGTGATAATTCAAGTTTACAGACTCTCGGAGGCCACGATAAGATCAGCACGAAAAACGTAAATCCTCCGTCGGTTTTATCGCGAACGGTGCGCGTGTGCGTTCCTTCTCTTTGTGACGACGCGTATAACCTTACTACACGATCGATGAGCGCGCGCTCGCTAATTCGATCTTGCTCTAACAGTAATGTTTATCAATCTTCAGTGAACCGAATGGAACAATGCTCGTCGATGCTCTTTGAACGGAGCTTCGAGGAATGAAAAACGAGCAAGTCGGTTGGATCAGGGAACCTTAAAGGATAAATCATCATCGATCCGGAGCGCGCGCACCACTGGCCGACAAGACTTGGTCATTACTGTCTTCGCAGATAAACACGACCGGTCGAGACACCCCTGGCTCGCCTCGCCAAGGTTTACTTCTCGCTCGCAGGAAGTCGATTATCGCGCCACCATTGCGTCCTATACACAACGATCAAGAAAATCATGTTCAATGAACAAGCAGGAGGAACACGATCATCGATTTAAAGACTGTTTAAAACGTGCTTAATATTACGCTACCATAGATCATCGTTGCCGTTGCATCGCGTTCGATGCTGCGTCTGGCTGTTCAGCGTAATTAAATATAATTAGTTTTCCTCTTTGTTATTAAAATGCCTATCGTTACGAAGAAACAACCGAGTTACGCGTTTGTGCTCTTCGCTGTTCCTAGAACTACCAAACGGGTCAAAATGACTCGGTTCAGATTTTTTACTTTAAATTGAAAAAAGCAAAAGTACACCAAACGTCGGTAGTTCAAAAGGAGTTCGATGTTTCTTCAATCATTGCAAAACGTTACCACGATATTTACACGTAAGATGCTCGAACGTCGAACGAAAGAATATTCAAAGGAATAGTTTAAGACGCAATTTAAATTTTCATCTCCAGGGTCCGCCGTTCCAGAGTTAAAGTAGACATTGCGAAAGAAATTCAGATTGTGGTCGTTCCATATTTCAATTGAAACTTTCCATTTGATACCTTACGAAATTAGCGTAATATTAAACAGAATATATATATACCAGAATATTAAACGCTCTTCCAATACGATTACCAATCGAATAAATACGACCCATCGATATTGAAGCAGGTTTAAATTTTAAAATACTAAAGCAATTAACGAAACCTAGGACAGTCTATAAAAAGCGAACGAACGGTTCGATGGTGCTCGATTGTCCACTAGAGGCTACGAGGATGACTCGTTTCCTCGATTCACCGAACACTCGAATTATTTCTTTTTTTATTCCCCGACGTGTGTCGCAATACGGACTTTCACGAACGAAAATGTTTGAAAACTTATCGTCGTCCGCCCACGCGGCTCCGCCACGCACGAGTGAGCCGAGTACAAACGTGTTCGGGCTATCTAGCGCGTGCATGTACAACGGACGAGCACGTGTTTCTTTTTACCACTCTTTTAGCCCTCTTTTCAAAAACAATATCCGAGATTCCTGCTACAAGGATCGGCGTCGCGAATGAATTCACCCTCGCGCGGTTTACCCGACCGACAAAGAGAACTGCGTGGCAAAGCGTTCAAAGAGACGCGCATTCTTTGAAGACCGCGCATATTTCGTCCTTGCGAGAGGAATAAAGTACGCGCGAGCAGTTAATTTCGATTTCCTTGTGAAAACATCAAAGCGTTCAGAGAATGGAATACTTCTACAGAAATGTGAATATGTACTTTAATTTTAAAGAAGATAGCACTTGGTAATTCTAGTGTTAGGATTAAATAATAATTATGAGGAATAGAGTGGTATTTAATACAGCCTAATCACGTTTTCTTGGTACCCTGAATTATTGGATCGACTTCAAGTACACAGAAGGTTCGAGGAAATTCTCTCCCCATCGACGCCGTGTCTT
The DNA here is from genome assembly GCA_022405125.1 of Anthidium xuezhongi. NCBI lineage: Eukaryota > Metazoa > Arthropoda > Insecta > Hymenoptera > Megachilidae > Anthidium > Anthidium xuezhongi. Next base: position 8,147,965 of record CM039642.1, on the reverse strand, counting down.
AAAAAGATGACAAACTTTATTCTTTGGAACTGACATCCAATCGTTCGATTCTCATATGACATAACGAACCGTGCCCTGTTATCGAGTCACTCGCTCCCTTTTCACGAACAGATACGTGGCAAATGAACTTTCGATTAAGACGGTAGTACTAATTAGTTAACGTCACTAAACGCACTTGCTAAGAGTATTCATTTGAAAGTATAAATTACACGAAACGCTGTCATGGTCTTAGATTTTACAAAAAATCATAAAACAAGAAATTTCTCCTATCGAATAACTATCAAATTGTTGATACTGACCAGAGAATCGCACGAACGACTTCAGAAGCGACGAAAGCGCACCGAGATCCGTATCATCCCTTGACAGTGTCTGTTCTCAAAGTGTATCACATAAATAAAAAAACTAAGGAAGATTCGCAAAATCTCTGTCGACGCACTCGAGCACCAGCACACAGCGCGTTACAAGGATCGTTCTCCTTGCGATCTCGATGTAAACACGAGCGATAAGAACGATAAGAGTAGAACGCGACCGTCGAGTCGGAGCACGGGATCGACACTAGCCGTCGGCGAGCAGAGTCGCGTCTCTGAATCTCCGCGGCGGCCGCTCCGACCCACGCTTTCTTACTGGCGTAACAGAGACACCAGAAGGCAGAGGAGCTTGCCGCTCGTGTCCGTACCGATGCACGCGAGATAGCGCGGGCGCATGCGTTTCACGGATGTCATCTGCGCGTTAAGCGAGCGTGTAAACGCGTCGCGACTACCCTGCACGCGCGTTGCAAGTTCGCGTATGCGACTGCACTCTCGATATCGCGACACCGGCCGGAGATGAATCCTCCGAACAATCTATGCGACCCCGTGTCCCGTGGGAGAATAATCGATTTAACCGAGCCAATCTCGCGCGATAACTCTTCTTTCGCACAAAAACATAGTCGTTGGACGCTCCTGCGACCAATTGAGTTTTGTAATGAAAACTTTGATGGAAAGTTGTTAGAAAAATATTGTTATAAAAAGAAGTGATACACGCGGTGATATATCGGTCAGTTACGCGATGACTGCGACACACAGTGATTCACCGGTAACCCACGACCAGTCGAGCAAGCTAGATCCATTGAACCAACTAGAAGGGAACCGAACGGCTATCGAGAACTAATGAAACGACGCTGAATAAGTGGACTCGCGTTACTACGTAATAAGACTGACCCGTGGATTCGAAAGAACTGTGGGGTTACTCGAGCAAGCCGCGCGCAGGGAGCATCGATCCCTCGCCGCGATTCGATACGGAAGTTGTGGCTCACTTGAGCGATTTGTCACAGACGTGTACCATTGCTCCGACGATTTGTTACGATTGCTAACAGCCACTTAAACTTTGTTTCCTGAATGATTTTCCGCGAGGAAGCGTGGGTCATCGTAGCGATTCTGTGTCGAAACATGGGTCACGTGCAATATAGTTTCGAGACGTGGGTCATTTGGGAAATTTAATATCGAGTAGTGGATCACGAGTATGATTTAATATTGAAACACGGATCTCGAATGATTACGGTTAGCGAATACTCAAACATTTCCATTGTTACTCAATTTCTGTAATTTCTGGAATAAAAGCATTACACGAGATCCGCGTAGCGCTTACGATACTACGATACTACGAAATCGCGGTTATCAATATCCTGTCTGTTCGTTTATCTCCGCGTGTGTACACAATGGGACACGCATTCGCGTAGATTCGTATCGTAACTTACACCAGTTACATGTTAATGGAGCACCGTAGCAATATGGTACGAACCGTGTGTTTTATCGCTTATGCCTCCAGTCTGTTTGTTAATTCTACACGCACGGCCACCGGTACAGGAAGTTCCACAACAAATCGCGTATTATTTCAAGTAATACACGTTGCATACCGCGCGATCTATAAAATTGCATTTAACACCCACATTTTTCCTTCGAACGCAACCCCACAGGAAAAATAGACCGTTATTTATGTAACAGATTCTTCGTTCGAAACACGAGAGCGTTCGTCCCTCGAATAATATCGACGAAGCCTCGATATTCCGGGAACACATTTAATTTTCCGCAAGAATAGCCGCCGACGAAAAATGGACAGCATTGTTCTGGCTTTGATTAAAATTTTTCCAATTCTCGTTTATCTCGATCGACGGTGCGTTTCACAAGTTATAGAGTGAATCCGCTGACGTGTACGTGTTGCTATTCGAAGTGCACGCGGGGGGACAGAGGTGGCCGGCTCTATTTCAAACGTTATTACGCATTCGCGAGTGGAAAAGCATTTTCCGCGCAGCCTTTCGGGCGTCGCTCGAAAATTTCCTCGTTCGCCGCTGTAAACGGTGGAGGAGGCAGGTGCGGTACGGGTCAAGTTCTTGTTTCAACTTTTACTTTGGTCCTCGGTAAACAACCGCTTTAAAACAAACAGGAAACGTCGCGTGCAGCTGCGACGATAACTTCAATGTGAATTCGCCATTGTGCGCGATGTCTATGTACGAGTATATTTCTCCTCAATTTTTTAATATTACATCGTTGATAAAACGATAAGACATCCTCCGTGAAATAGAATAAATTTAGTATCGTTGGGGCAAATTAAAAGAATGCTTGTACAGAGTAGAGATCGGCAAGTGTAAGGATCGGTATGCTCGAAATCAGCAGCACAATTCAAGTCGGTCGAAACAGTTAAGCTCGGCTGCTGTTGTGTATCGGACACCTACATGAATGCGGTTCGCCTACGAGCGGTATATTGTTTCCTTCGTTCGAAAATAGAAGCGGGTACGCATCCTTCATGATTGTGTTCCCTTTCAATGCATCCCGCTGTTCGCTTTGGTACAGGTTACATAGAGGCCGGCGTATAAAGCGTACACCGTGCAGGTGCAGCAACGTGCGGCAATGCACAACAAACTGCAGGTACACGACCGTGTTCTCGCACAAAGGCGTGCGGTAGCTGCAATAATCCGAGATGCATCCCACACGACGCGGTCGACTTTCTCGTTCTCAGCCGCATTGGCTGATACGAAGATTTTCCATTCGTGCCTCTATTATTAGGCTGGTGGGAAATTAATGTCTGTTTTCGAGTTTCATCTTCGAATCCAGGTGTTACAAATGGGACCAAGTTTAATCGAAATAAGATCCATTCGAATTTACGGGATAAAATTTGCCAAAACTAATTACGAAGGAAATCAATTTTGAATGGATTTCATAATTAAAATGTTCCTAAGCGATAAGGGTCTACGCGGACTTTGATAGATACAGGTACTCGAATGGAATCGTACAAACAACCCAAGAATCATTATCAATCGCGAGGACAATTCAATTAAAACATAGGACACACAATACCGTTCTTATTTTCCGGAAGTCCCTTGTAAAACGTATTGCGTCACAGGTGTGCACACATGCGACAATATTGTGCTGTACGGACCAATTAACCCACCACCACTATCACGCGTATCGTTTATCTCTGTATCCTAACGAGACGATTAAACGTTTTGTATTTCCGTCGCACAATGTTTTCGCTGTTATTCCCGCGCAAGCTTTGTTAATCTATACTTCATTCAACTATCAAATGGATTCAATTCATCCAAGATCTCAACTATGAGAAGGCTAAGTTGCACCCAAGTGCGTGACTTCGAGAACGCAAATTTTTCCGAAGAAAAAAGGCAATGTAGAAAAGGGGAACCCTATTAGGATCTCCCTGAACTTATCTAAGAATATCTAGCGCCCTTTCCTAAAGAAGATGGACCGTTCGACTCAAGATACACCCTTAAGGGTACGAAACCTATATACGTTAATTAATTAAAAGCACAAACGTGTGCAGGTCTGGCAACAGCGCGGCACTTGAATGCTCATTGTAAGCACGTATAGGCTAGGCATGTGTGTTAGAGCGCGAGTCGTGTGAGCGGCTCACGGAGAGGCCAGCTTTTTACAGTGACACACACGTGCTCCCCACTAACTTTATTTCTGACGACAGAGTTCACGATTCGAGGAGTCATCGGCACGAGAATACTTCCTTTTTCGTTAGCGGGGAGCCGAATTTACTGCGACTACGCACCCGGTTATCCCTCTTCTCCCTAAACGCGTTCGCGTTTAAACACGCATAACCGAGGACGCGCGCGAACTAGTCCGGCGGACCGTTTCGATTCTATCGCGAACGAATCTTGAATGAGAATGTATTGCACAACCGGAGACCGATGACCTCGACCATTGTGAACAATGACTCGAAAAACGATCGGGAACCTTGTTGTTTAACCTATGAGCAACGGTGTACCCCTCCTTAACCTTCGGTCGATTGGGTGGGGTCACGACGCGGGAAAGATACTCATTAGGAGTATCAATGAATAATCTATCTTCTTTTTTAGCCAATCGAACTTCTATCCAGGCCCAGATGTCAAATACATAATTATTTAACTTCGAGGTAACATACGAAATGGTAAATTAAAAATGTCGTGTCAAATAAATTGTACGGCAAATAAAATTTTATATTAATAGAGGATTAAATAATAAATAAACAAGTCTAGTTCGAAGACATTGAACTCCGTGGGAGAGAGGAAAAGTAAAGGGGTAACGCAGGCTATAGGAAAAGCCAAGTAATTCGCGTCCTATTAAAAGTAATACAGGTTAATATCGAGTTACGTGTGTACGCCGTGCCATTATCGTTACGAATTGCCTTTTGCGGTTGCGGACACGCGATGCTCGTCACGGTCAGTGTCCCATTTTGCTCTCGCTTCGTCATTTTTTTATTTTCCTTTTCACTTCTTTCCTTCGCGCTTCGATCAATCCGCGCGTTACGTACGGCCTGTGTACAAATTCTTTCGGCCGGCGTACAACTTCCTTTATTAAACATTACTATGCACGCCCGCGATGGATTATATATCTCGTTAAACATTGAAACGATGACGAGGCACGAGCAGTCTAGATACGATTATCTGCTCGCGCGAAAAAGCTTTTGCTTACGTAATAAACCCAGTTTCGAATCGTCTAAGACAGAGCGTTAATACATTTTTAAATGCCATAGCGAATACGGCCGTTCGAGCTTAGAGTTAATTTAGGATTAAATGTTATGAAAACAAGATACTGTATTTTGTTGAAATAATAATTTTCTGAGTGTCGACGAGAAATGTCAATTGGAATTAAATTTGTAATCGTAGTTACGAGTGACCCCCACAGCATTCGAAGATTGAATACTTTCGATTTCGATATCATCGTATATCGATACGAAAGTGAAGGTAGGTTAGGTACGTTCGAATCACGAGCGGCGGAAAAATAATTCGCAAACAGGTTATTTTCGGTTATTTTCGAAGACAGGAGCAACAATCACCAAGAACAGAAATCTACTTTCTGATAAATATTTAATCGAATTATTTTTAGATCATCGTACAACAGAAACAGCTATCCGATAATAAAATTTATTAATAAGCAAAAGAACATCGTACTCGATTTATTTCTATACGAGCAACGAGTATAAATATCGATCCCTATACGTGATCGTCATTAACGTAGCTAGCATTTTTGCCTAGGGAGGCGCCAGTATCCCCAATTTTCGCCCACTAGTCTGAATCGCATTGAATATTGAATTTAGATTTAAACATTTATTTCGTAGAATGTTTCAAACAATTCCTACTCATATCTGGGGTATTCCAGACCCACTCTGACCTCTACCTAGTTACGCTAATGGTGATCACACGGTATGACGAATACGACGAAACAAATAATTCCCTAGTAAGGATCGAGACGGTGTTTTATCGATATCTATGAATATTCAATCGAACTGTTGCCCGTTTCGAAAGACACAAATTAATACCTATTTGTTCCCTTTCACTATCTCAACCGGTTCATCTACGTGTACAATTGAACGAATGAAATACGACGGTACATTTCTTTGCTGTTTTTTCTTTTTTTAATAACGAGCGAAATACCGACGGCCGGTATGACATTTCAATCTGCACTTTTATTAGAGAAAGCACGCCCACGCGTGAATAACAGGTCCTACGGAGATCTAGGAGAGACACACGATACCGTACGGTGCGGTTTATAAGTCCCATACGTTACTCGGCATAAATTACCATATTAACTAACCGTATTAACTAACCGGGGTAAATGGGGTTGCTTAAGCGTCCCAATCTCGGATTACGATAAATTATAATTTTAAATCGATATGTCACAGGTGGCGCGTATACCTATACACACACGGACACGCGCACGCACACACGATCCAGTCGTTTCGAGGCGTGTCAATTACTGATATTAACGAATCGTGATTTTACCGCAGAAACATATATTTAACGTTCGCGATGCGGGTCTGACGAAAGTAATCAAAACTGCAAAATCCATATCTCACAAATTCAGAGTTTGAGGAACGTTACGAAATTATCAAACAGCATGTAATTTGGACACGAAGATAAATAAAGATCGGTTGATTTGGACGCTGCAACGTTATGACCGAGGGATTATTTATAGATTACTTGTAACGTAACGATTGCGTTTATAGGCATGTATTTAACACGATTAAAAAATGCGATTACGTCATTCGGCAGATTCTAGGGAAAAACTTAACCGCGTTGCCTCCTGCCATGAGGGTCTACCGGTACCGCCCGGCTCCACGAATTTCGTTACTCAAATAAATGTATCAGAAAGCTTTGAAATACCGTATCGTAACATGTGGTGTAATTTAATTGTATCCTTGGCGATTATAAAACTGTTCTCGAAAGGATTAAACGGTTAAGTGAGAAAGAGACACGAACGATGCGTCAAGAACGCGGAACGGGCACTGTCCTGAAACCAACGCTGTACGATACGGACGTTTCATTTCATCGTTTCCACGCAACCGTGCCGATGCCAATTACCGGAACAATGATCGACCGTGTCGCAATAGAATCCAGTTGCACCGTGTCCGTTTCATAATTCGAACTCTAGCATCGTGTCACTAAAGCACCGTTTTTCGAAACTCTGCTGAATTACTCGACGAAAAAATCGTCCAAGCACAGACCGCACACATATTCGAATTCGTCGAAAAACAAAAGGCATAGATACCGTGAGTGACAGGCAGGGTGAACGTTCTCTCGTCACCACACGCGATCATTTGAAACGGAACGAAACTTACACTTGATCAAGATGACACCGTTATGCAGTTCCTCCATCTCGCGGAGGCGAGCGATCACCCTCGCGTATCGTCCTCCAGGTTAAAATCACTTGTTCGTTAACGAGGAAAACCGGCCGACGATCCAGGGCGGCTCTTTCTTTCGCGTCCGCAACGTGCTCGCGACCGAGTTCGAAGACCACGGAACATAGAGGCGCGCGCGCACGCTCGCGTTCCCGTGAGTCGCGTTCGCGGAACGACAAAACTCTCCTCCACGGCGTGGAAACGCAACGACGCCGACGACGATGGAAAGAAAGAAAGAAAGGGTAAAAAAGAATCACGGCGCACACGTGGTCACGCGGCCGGCCGCGGGCATAATTAATATCGCGGCGGCATGCACCGATAAGAATGCGTCGTGTTCGACAAAGAAACAACACCACCGAAACCGAGTAAACATGGCCGCGCGCGCGCACCGCCTCTCTCTAGCTACTCCGTGGCCAGCGGAGCCGTCACGCACTGAGGGAGGTTGCATGGAAACGAAGGGCACAGAAGGAGCCACGGACGAAAGAGCGAGACGGACTCGAGGCTGCGCCGTTCGAACGAAACGGCGAAAAAGAGAGAGACAAACGTTCGGAGAGAATGGAACAGAGGGTGCTGCAAGCTGCGAACGAGAGAGAAAGTTTAGGGAGAGAGTGAAAAGATAGATGGTGTGCGAGCGAAACGGGCAACCGAGAGGGAGGGAGAGATTCACCGGTCGCAGTGACGGATCCGCGGGAGTTACGAGGACCAGTGCCCTTTCATTTTTAAAATCTTAAACAAATTGTAACCCATGTTATAAAATAAAACTACTACCCCTAAAATTGATTAAGTATTTCCCTTTCTGTGTTTGTTCCTTTTTTCAAGGAAATAAATTACTTAATTACAACCCGCATTGTAATTATTTTGTTTCGTATAATGTATCAACGATTTATGTGAATTTGCTTGCTTGTAAATTTTGAATTTAAACAAAAATTCAAGAATATACTTTTATAAACTGAGCCCCCCTCAAAATAAGGTTCCTAAATCCGTCCCTGAACAGCCGGTTGTATGTATGGGAGAACAAGGGCAAGAAAGACGACGAATGAAAGAGTTGGCTCATTCTAAAGCGGAAGAAGAGAGAAAGAGAGAATACGATCGAAGTATGGAAAGAGAAACAGAGATCGGCTCATCATTTTGTGGTAGTTCGTTAAAATGGCCGCTATGCGGCGCCACTTCGAGCACGCTTTTCTCCCTCTGATCATGAGAACTTTGTGGTCCAGGACGACCCTGGTCCACGCGATTCTCTGACCTGGGGCATTGTTGAACAGTCAAAGCGTACACAGCAGCTGGACTCTGAGGGTACTCTTTGAAAACCTTATGTCGGTTTTTCACAGCTTATTGGATGGAAAATTCATGGAAAACTTGAAACCGGAACAGCAGATGCTTCCTTGCGTCCGCAAGGATACGAGGAATCGACTCGAATAATATTTTATTTTCTTACTTAAAAGATCGAAATTGATTGCTGATTTTCAGAGTATCGAGCTTCCATCGCGGTTACGTAGCAATGTACATATCTTTGTATGACATTATCGGATTTATTGATTGCGGTTCTAAATATTTTCGCAAGACTAAACACGTCAATCTCTTGCCTAAGAGTTAATGCCCGCTCAATTTACTGCACAATAACATAAGTACCACTTCTCTAAAACAATAGGTACCCCGCGCGTATTGTTTCGTTTTATCGTTAGAACCAAAAATAAATTCGAATGTACCTGATATTCGTGAAACGTAAAGAACCGCAACGTAAGCAATATGTTGACACACAAATAGTGCTTATATAGACGAAATACGACACTATTCGGAAGTCCACGCGTTCACTGCGTGAGCAAACCAGTATCTGTCACGAAACACTTGTCCAAAGAATTCTGCAAACATAAATGCTCCATAAAATAAAACTATTTATCGAAAGAGAGATACGTATTATGTCGCTAGAACGTAGCGTTAAAAAAGAGCCTCGTGTATCGTCATTCATATGCCGCATTGCGAAAGAATCTAACTAAAATAAAACTTTATGCCAAGATCAGAACGAATGGCATTGCCAACAGGGCAGACCGCCAATTTTATTTTATGAAAATGTTCTTTAACTTTGATCTTGACAATGCACCCTGCTTAACGATGCAGAGAAAGTTTAATTCACAGTACAAAGCAGAGGCGCCTAGGAGATTCTGGACTCCCCCCTTTTTACGTGCATTCCTCTCATACAAGTTATGAGAAATAAGGATAGACTCTATTTTGTATCTTGTCTGTCATTAGACGCGATACCTAGATTAGGATCTATTCGAGGGGAAGGGACCCATAGTGGGGGATGCTGAAGCGTGAAGATTCATATTTTTTTAAAAAGCCCGCCGAGAGGGCGCTAGGTTCATAACGAGCGCGCACAATTTAAACTGGCCAAATCGGTGACCACGCGTAAAGGTTCTTGAAAGGATTAAAAAACGAATGAAGTCTTTCTATGCGAAACGTAGATGTTTAAAATTTCGTATGCTTCGTAGAAATCTTATCGTCTGACGTTGTGTTTCGAAGAAAATTGGCATCGTTGATTATTAAAACGTTTCGTGGTCGATAACGCAGTGCATCGCGGGAGATCCTGGAGCAAGATGAAAAAGAGGTGTTGTGGAGCGTTAATGGAAGATGGCGACGCGGTTTGTTTTCCTTTCTTAGTTGGCACGCAGCCAGGGAACTGTCGGTTATACGCGTTTATTCACGGACAAACTTGCGCGTATACATATAATACCGTCTAAGTATCGTGTGTCCCCACCAAATCTATGTTTGCAGCTTCCACCACGGGCGGTAGTAGCTTGTACTCCTCGGTACCTCCCCTCCTTTAGTCCTCCGGGTGAAGACTGAAACCAGGTCTAGATTTTAGTACGCATCAGAATCTCGACTATGAAAAGTTTTCATCAAACCGCCGTATTCTGCCGCGTTGCATCCGTGTCGAACGATCGTTCCCATGACGCAGTCAGCACAGTACACGAAATTTCGATGTGAGTTATCCACGCGAACGACAAACGCCCTTTCCCCCACGTGTACCTGATTCTTTTCATGTTCGCGGTCGATTTGCGTAGCCGTGTACCACGCAAGTGTTTTCAACAGGCGTAGACCACGTTTCGTGGCGTCAAGGTGTTCCTCCCCTTTCCTCTCGATTCAATCGTCCCGCGTGTACCCACACGTTCTACGTCAGTCGCAGTGTGTTCCATTTAACTACGTAAATCTATCCGCAAATACGGGTTAATGTTTCGCTTGCGTCATCATCTCTATGATGCTCCCTTTGTGTACCGGTCCGTGAACTCTTATATCGTCTCGTCAAATGAAACATAATTGTTGAACCGTCACCAATGTTCATCCAGGTTTATATAACGAAACTCCTTTCAAATTTGCAAATAACGTTACGTGCATAACATTCCGATCATAAATTGCGTATTTGTGAAAATTCCTTTCGCACGGTCCATTCTCGAGAAAATTATTCTGACAATCTTCGAGTTACCTTCGATACCTCGGTCGAGAAAACAGTACAATGTCGCGTAGTTTCGTATGCTCTCGTAATCGAATCATTAGTCCTGTTTTTACAATCGCCAGCCTCTCCATCTCGATGCACACGAGCGACTCGAAGAAACGCGTAAAGGAATGCGCGTAAGGTGCGCATGCGCGTCGCTCTATCCACGTGTTCCGCGCACGTTCGAATTGTTATTCCACCCACTACCGTTTTTTTCTTCTTTCTTTCGTGTTTCTTTTTTCCCTCTTACTATGACCGTGGCAAACGGTCTGGCAACCAAACGACATTCCACCGGCGGGTATAATAACGCGTCTAATAGGAATCTTTGCTACGGATACGCGATAACAATCGCGAGTCACGCAAGGTTGTTACGGGGCTTTTCCCCCTTTCTCTGGATATGTCTACAGGGACCGAGAATCTCACCTGCCGATTCATTCAGCTACGAAAGGAAAATGGAAAGCTCTTCACCGGTCGCAAATACTCCGCCCAGGCCGGATGGGAGTAAGTATGCGCACGATTTAATTCCTCCGAAGAAACCCGTATATCAGCGATGCTTACGAAGCGTTTCGAGCGGGAGTTTCGAATACCTCCGGGCGTTCCCGACGCGACGCACTAATTCACAAATGATCCAATGAAACGAGCACCGAAACGCATCCGCCGCGAACGAATATACAAAAATACTGACGAAAGGAATCTCGCGTTCGCGTCGTTTATCAACCGCGCGGCATTCCCGTGTAATCGTCGACCTCGAACACTCGGAGGAAAGATACGTTCGCGGACTCTGCGACGCGTTCCATTTCGTGATCCGTTACGTTTCGGGGACCCTGATCGGTACTGAAAAGAGACGGAACCGATTATCGCTCGCTCCGGGACGATCTCGGCAGCGCGCGAAACCGAAACGGAAATTATGCCAAAGGATCCAGGCGGTGACCGAAATAACCGAGAACGTTGAAATATTGGATATTCATTTTGCCGGGCTTAGTTCTAGAATAACCGAGGGTGAGATAGACCCTAACTTGGAAACTGCTATTTTCGCACCTGTAGAGACAAATTTCATCCTCCACCCTCGAAGGACCACCCTGTCCAAAAGTTCGTAACAAAAACGGAAACGTCGTGCGATATTGCAGTTCGCGAAGCCTCGTGCCTGTTTCGCTTATCGAGCATTCGTCTTTAACTGTTTCCTTATCGGTCGCGAAACGTACGCGCGCGATAAGAGCAAAACAATAGGCCGATTTTACTCCGTATCGCGAATAGTGTCCTCCTCTGTTCGCTTTCTCGGAAATCCGAACAGTTCGAACGCGAAAATACATACGGGGGAGAGAGTCGACGAGGGTGCAGGACGGATATTCCGCACGGCGTGTCGGTATAATTTTCTCCTCTCGTTTTCAGATACATTCTGCAACAGATGCGAGAAGAATTTCCCAGCGTGATGGCTAACGTGCACTACAGGGTGCTGAAGAAGAAATGGTCAAACCTGTTGCAGCAATACAAAGTGAGACGAGGCAGACGCGCGCTCCTTTTATTACCTCCGCGATTAACCGCGATCGTTCGTTTATCCGCTCGCGCGTGTTAGTTTGCTTTACCATCTTCCGTTCGCGATAATAAACGCGAACGAAGATACCTCCGAGGGTGAGACCCTCTCGATGTCTTTCTCGCGATCATTTTTTCCTTCTTCTTTTTGGACGATCTTCTCAAAAGTTTGACGAGAGGGTAGGGAAAAATAAAGGGAAACGCGGGAGCGATTCCGCGCGGATACACACGCGATCGTGCCACGACCCGCTTAACTCGTTTTCTGTTACTATGCATCTGCCACAGCGATCTGTTGAAGGAACTGAGGAATCCGGTACACGGAGACAGAAACAAGGCGGACGACGTCTCGTGGCCGTTTTACAGCGCGATCGACCAGGTCCTTGGACACGATCGAGCGGCCACGCCGATCAACGACGAGTACATCGATCCACACGAATTCCTCTGCGTCTCGGTGACACCGGAAGAGCCCACCTCCTCCGTGGACACGCTTCCGGCCGGATCCGATCCGGAAATCGAACGTCGAATCGGTGATTCATTGTCCGAGACCAGGTTGCGAACGTTTGGCAACGATTGTTCCATCGAAATCAAGAGGGTGCCTACGAACGAGACGACCAGGTACGCTCTTGTGATTTTTTTCGATAAGCAGACGTTTCGATTTTCAATTTATCCTGTTTTCACAGACAAACGGGCAGACATTACGCGAGAAGGAAACGGGACTCGAGGAACAGCCTGATGCCACGTTTACCACGTGCCACGGGGCTCACGATCAAGAAAGTAACGTCAGAGGCTGACTGCTCTAAGGACTTATCGAGGGTACGAGGAAACGAGCCGGCGGCCGATCCGATCGGAGACAAAGAACGAGCGGTTACGGCGCGTAACGAGGATGAGGAAAGGCCTAGAAAGTCGAGGAGAAGCCGAATACCGTATCGCGAGGATCACGAGTCACGGACCGATCGTCGTATCGAGCAGATCTTCGAATACATGAAAAGAAGGGACGAGGAGAATAGATCCATCATGATCCGAGTGATGCACGCCGTGGAGACCATCGCCAACAAGCTGTGACATCGTTTCTATCCGCGCGGACCGGTGAAAGGAATTGCGTTCGAAACGCTTTTTCGTATAACTACCGTGATCGATCAATTGACCGTGCAATCGTAAACGTACGACCGCGCTTTGCGAAGATTCTATATTCCTTTTTATTCAATCGAGCCGATGTATTAGGGAGACCGGGAGGTAACGATACGTCTTTTAGGTCTATAATTAAATCTTAAATATAACTTTGTATAAAAACGATATTACTTTTCGATCCCTCTAATATTAAGGAAACGAGCTTACTTGTAAAACTTGAATAGACGAACTCGCAATAAACACGCATATCAGATATTTCTTTACACGAAACCCCGGTTGCAGTTGTATTTAAAAAAAATGACGGTGCCTTTGTCGAGTTTAGAGAGTTCGTCGACTTCGCCTTGAAATACCGAGAAAACTCGTAACATCCGGTGGACACCACAAGGCTGGTATTGTTTAAAGATCTACGAGTGTCCTCGAGGCTCTAGCCCGGAGATTAGGGTAGGCCCGAGCCGGTTGGAGAATCTCGACGGGATCCCGGAAACCATATGGCTGGCTAAAAGACTGCTCTTTTCCGAACATCTGCCCCCCCCCCCCCCCCTGCCATTTATACAATCTCTGCTCGCTATCGATGGAGCTTGTTCCAGAGAAAAAAAAAAAGAACCTTCTTCTTGTTAAATCGAAATTCTATTTCTTTTTAAGGGATCGGGCTCCGAAACGTTAAACGCATCGATTATAAACTCTGTACGAAAATTTCATCCTTTTTCTCGAAGGCCCAATTAACCGTCCGGAAACTTTTAATCGATCAAAACAATATTTTAGCCGGGACTCGATTACACACGGCGATCAGACGAAACGAAATGAACACGCTTGAAATCCGAAGTCGGCCATAAAGCATTCCGAGAGGCGGACAGAGGCTTACGCAAGAGGAGGCAAAGGGGGTGCGCGCGAGAGGGCAGAGAAAAGAGGGGTGGGATAAAGATCGAAGAGAAGCGGGAGGAGAGAGAGAAAGAGGGAAGGGCGTGCACGTGGTCTCGCATCTGCTTCACCACCGAGTGACCCCACGGCTGACCCCTTCCAAGTACCAATAATTAACTCGGTTCGTGCGCCAAATGCACACGAGTTCCACGTCGGGGCCAAACGCTTGCGTCATACCCGGCCAATGTTCCCATGAAAGAAAGGCCTGCGCATACTTGTGCAGTTATGCGCGACAAAGGGCCGTGAAACAGACGTACAAAAGGTGCTCCCGACACGGCACCGACCGTTCTACCCGGGAGTTCCGTTCACGGATCGATCTCCTCTATCCTACGTTTCGAAACTAAATCCTACGCGATTCATGACGCGTCCTCTCAGAGAAAACAGCATAATTGTTTCGCTAATCTTTACAGTTGGACCACCAACTGAAAAGAAATATAATTTTCGTTAATAGCCACCGTATACGACTTCTTAACTCATTGCCGATCGGGAACGGGAGTAAGTTCGGTTTTGACTTGGGAGGGACCGGTAAATGCATCGAATTTATTGTCTGTGGCAGAAATATGGACAACTGCAGAAATTGATGAAGCACAACTGTTGCTACCATAGATCAACCTGGTAGATTGTCCGGTAACACGAGACAGTATATCCTTCGAGATATAAAAGCAATGGCAAAGGAAAAATTTCCAGCAAAAGTGTGTCATGTTTGCATTACACAAATGCAACAGGTAACAAAATGTATAAATTGCAAAAAGATATCGCAGTTTTGTTACACGTCCCCCAAAATAATTCTCAGGTCCAAAATGACCAGTCTTATCGTAAATTTCGGCAATGTGTTAAGAGGCGCATCGAAGTACGGAAAAAGAAGAGACTCTTTTGGGTATCTCTTTCTCCGGCTTCGTATTCGCGGCACGGCGGTCGATGGTTCGCGCAACGAGAATTTTTAACGAAGCCACAACACCGCGGATATAATTAATTCGTGGCCATGAGTGGTTCGTGACCGAAGCCTGACCGGTTCCCGATAGCACTTTCATTGTTGCGATTTATTAGACTCGGACAGCGAGCGGAAAAAGCATGATCGAGCGTAGTTCGAGTTATCGTTCGGCGTCGACTATTTCGCGGAAAAACGATGTTTGAAAAATCGAGAGCGAAAATCTCGTCGATTGTGTGAAACGTGCGAAAAAATGACGAAAGACTCGTACAACAGTTTATTACCGCGTCTAAACGTGCGTAACGAATGACTCACCGGCCTTGTTGCTGTTATTCCCGAAAGAATGCAGTTTCTTCCAGCCTTTCCAACCCTTTTTCCAGATCATAGCGGCTTTCGTCTTGCGCTGACCGGCCGGCAATTCTGGAGTGCTGGTTTTTCCCATTCCTCTCCTCAGGGATCCCAGCCCGGACCTAAGTAAACAACAATCGACCGTGTTACAACTTCAGCAGTTTTTCTTGCCTTTTGTACAGTTACCCGAGCGAAACACGACAGTGCACTTCGAGGCAGACCCCTCTTTTATGTCTCGTTTCTTTCGACATTTCAGCTTTCCCTTTCTGTGTCGACCTATTAGAAAGGGTTGATACACCCTGCTCAAAGTACACTGGGTGTTTCATAACAAAACAACGACTGTAACGCGTTTTCTGATAATTTAATAAACTTCTACCAACACTTCACAGTGTCCAGTCTGCCAAGACTCAGAAGGAGAATTACTTATTATCGACCTGTAACTCGCGCTGGAGCTTCCACTGAAGCCGCTGTCCATGTCACAGATAACAGGTGAGAGTAGATCGTCGGTGGGGCTGACCGAAGATAACAGCTCCTCGGTGGAGGCTCCCCGTTGATCCTGCGGCTCATCCTCGTCGTTGTTATCGACCACGGTCGGCATCAGCATCGCCTCCACGCTCAGATTCAGCTCGCCGAGAACCCGACGATGCCGTGACTGAACGCGTCGCACCTCCTCCGCCACCAGGGATCTTCTCGAACCGTGCAACGCTCGGTGACATTGTCTGCTAATGAATTCGTACGATTAGTATGAGGAATTCCACTCGAGTACAATTTAATCGCCGGCCAATGATTCACTCTGGCTCAAGTTGACCGTCGATCGGGTATCGTTTATTTTTCTCGTCTGGTTATTTGTTTGAATTTTAACGCGAGTTTGAAGATTTCTTTTGAAATTTCAAGAAAATTTATTAACCCAAAGCCAAATTTAAAAAATATAGTTGCCCCGATGGATTCTATTTTCCACGGGTATAAAGGTGACTATAGATTCGCGAAAACCGTCAAAGTTCGTCGTCGATCGTAATCGATTTACGGAAGGTTTCCATTTCCCGTGAAAACGTATCCGTGGCGGGACGGGTATCCGGACAGGAAAGACGGTGTTAACTTTCAACGGTCGAGAGAGTCCCGAGAGCGCTTCTTTCGGTCGATAGAAGCGCCGATGATAGCGCGTAGAATTACGTTTCATTCAGTTTAAACGGTTGATGAATACGCGCGTTCATTCGCCGGACGCGAAGTGAACTTCATCATCGAGGCGAGTATGGAAGCGGTTCAAGTGGACAACAACAAGCTTCCACGACCACTTGTCCGATTCGACGTGTTCTTTCCCTGCACCGGATACCATGAGACAATGATTAAGTCGCGAACAATAAGAAAACGAGTTTGCGCGATTGTACAGCGTCCACGGTGCGTCCTGGGACCGTAAGTCATCGGGGACGACCGGATGAATAAGCATTCAAATCGTACGGCCTGTGCTGTAAATTACGTCGTCGTTAAACCGCGTACGTTTATGCAAATGCATCATTTTTCAGAATATGTACCGTTGTGGGATAAAAATAAATTATACGAAGTAAACCGAGAAGCCAAGAAGGAATTGCACGCTCCGCCGTCGATCTTCTTCAAATTACATCGTCGCGATTGATTATACCGGATCCTTACTTGATTTCCGATATCTCCTCGTAGATGTTCTCCTCGGTCCCGTACCGGGTCATATACGTGTGCCTCTTGAACGATTCCGGTCGTAGTTGCTGTTGTTGCTGTTGCTGCTGCACACGATTCATGCCCACTTCCGGCGGATACGTGCCGTGCAGACGACTCGGGCCGGGCTCGTAGTAGGCGTACGAATAATCCTGAAGGGGATGCTGGTGAGCAGAGCTCGATATGGGCGATGGCACCGATGCAGGATCTACCAATCCTGAGCAGGCCATCTGAAAGAACGAAAAGGCTCCGGTTAGTGTAATGAAAAAATGAATATAATTGTTAACAGGTTTTACCAGCGTCTGAACAATTTGAATGCAAAATTATACCACGTAAAATTGATTGAAATTCTTGCATTCGAAAGGGTCGTCAGTTGGGACTGGCGGTGGCACGAAACGTACGAAAATGTAATATCTCTATGGAATGATAAATTGCGAATAATGAGAGCAACACTCGGAGTAAATTACACGTAATTTAGTATTGCATGCTGAAAATTATACCTGGCTGTGAGGAGGCGGATAAGGCGGAGGTGGTGGAAACTCCAGGTTGACTCTTCGCGGTGTCGGAACACCCGACGCCATTCCTGGTCCTCCAACGGACGAGGCCATGATGCATTGTTCGGCTAATTATTGCGCTTCCTTTTCATCATTCTTTTGATTTTCTGCAAATCCAGAACCCGTACTACCATTATTCCAGCCCCTTCTTTCTCCTTAACCCCCTTGTCATACTTTCACGAGTCAGTAATTTTATATATTTAATTACATTATATATGTTACATTATATAATTAATTTATAATTCTGTCTAATTAATTCCTATATTCTCCATAGTTAACTTTCCGAAATAACTTAAAGCAACGAACTAACCTACCCCTCCGAAACAACTGAGTTTACCATACACAAACAAAACTTTAGGGGATGATTGTCGGTAAAGAAGAACCAGGAAACGACATCGCACGGATCGTTTCCTGAGCAAACGCGTCTTATCTGGAACACAGGTACGAGATTTGAAAAAAAAGAAGCAGATAACATCGTGCACGGTGCACGGAGGATGATGAGGGAAAATAGTGTGTCGCGAGGGGCGAGCACAGGTGGTGAAGGTGATGCACATCGGGAACGCGACGATTGAGATTCAAAACGCAGCGTATAATTCGCTAACACCGCGCGCACTCGGCGACGTGTAATAATGTTAGGCCGGCTGTGAGATCCGGCTAACAAGATAAACGCGTTGTTATTCGCGACGCTCTTGTAACGCGTTTCTTCGCGCGTTACGATCATAATCAGAGAAATTAGCCTGTGTTTATCGTCCACGGTGATAATCCGTCACCTAACCGGAACATCCCTAGCGATACGTTCCTGAAACTTTCAACAATTAACGAAACTATATTTCAGAGACCGCAAATTTCTTCCCCTTGGATGCACAAGAGTCCGTGCACGCCAAAAAGTTACTAAACCCGAGAACGAAGTTACCAGATACTCGTAGTCCAAGAAAAAGTGTGGAGAACCGTAACGACTGCATTTGTCCGGCGGAAACGAACTTGAAATTCAATTTGTGTGGGTGGTTGTAAACGTAAGGGAACGCAGACGCCACGAGGAGGGACAAGCACGTTGCCCTCCCATGATAAACGACCGGTGTCTATCTTCACCTGCCAACCTTACGTTTAATGCACTCAATTATCTGGTAAAGTGATTCGGCTCGCGTCCATAATTCCTCTCCTTTTTTTTATTAAGCGTCTGGAACGAAATTATCGACGCGCACGGAATAAAAAATCGAAGACGCTGAACTTAGGACAATACTTGTGCCGCGTAAATCCAGAGGCAAAATGGTTAAGTTAGGTTGGGTTCTTCAAAAAGTTACTAAAAATTTCATTTGTATTACATTTCAAATCGACAAATTGTAAAATCACCGCTTGTTACGAACAACGAAATCAAGACGCGGATATTGCTTCTTCAAATATTTAGTCTGGCAAAAATAACAACGGCAGCGTAATTCTATAAAGGAACTCGCCGCATCCGTCTTACGTTACCTAACTTGATCAACCATTTGCCTTAATTACGCGTACGTATGCTCATCCCGTGCCTCTCGAATAACACACTCCCATGAATCTTCGGTATCCTCGCGCACCGATTTAAATACACCCAACGATCGAATCTCGTTTCGTAAATATTCGTAATAACGTCTACGTAATTCGTGTTCGAATATCAACAGTTTCATTCAATATTTCGCGCTATTGATCGTTAACTATTTACGCGCGATATTTACTCGGATAACACGCGAGGGAAAATCGAACAATACAGCTGTTTAAATCGAATTTCGAAAGAAAACGATTAGCAATTGATTCAAGCAATTGTTAATATTTTGAAATAAAAATATAATTGGCAACGAAAATTCATAATCCAAACGAAGTTAAGTAAGGTTTGGTCTGTTTGAATAAAGCTAATCGAAGACCTACCCGTCGCGCGTCCAAAGGTTATATTTGGCACAGTCGTTTACACGGGACAATTCTATATAAGTGAAGAAACAAACAAAAAAGAAAGCTACGGCTAAACACATAATCGTTAATCAAAAGATTCATCACTTTCCTGTGTGTACTTTCGATTTCACATTCCTTATAGATTGTGTCAATACCGTCTCGTCCCTGGTTACAGAGACGTACGCGGCATCGGTCAACGTGCGATCAAAAACACAAGGTTCTTCGAAATTGAAATATTATTTCCGGTGTGGTGTCTCGGCAATGAACGCACACACGAGTACGCTCGCGTGCGCACGTATCTTCGGCAGAGGCATTGGTATTTTTGGAGCCGGTCCAAGAAAGTGCCGAAACGATACAGGAAGGGCCCGACGATGTCGATTCTTTCCGTTTTACTACACCGAAAATACTTTGCAACCACGTAACGACTTCCAAGCCGAGTGTATATACGAAAACACGTTCCTAAAATCCCCCCTTGTCGGAAGCGTCTTACCGTTTTCACGCCGGCTTTTCCGTTTCGTTTCGTTTCGTTTCGTTTCGTTTCGTTTCGTACGGAATTAAGCCGAAACGGAACTCTTAGCCGTTGTCAAAGCGTGTCCAATTCGGTTGAGTCTTTGACTTTTGGACACGTGTCCACGCTCGATTATTTCGCCGGGGATTACTTTCGGGACGAACGAAGAAAAAGGGAACACGATAAATACACGCGACGGGGGTTCTCTCTCGTCGATTGTTGTTACGTTATTCCTAGTTGCCTTATATCGATTTCTCCGAAGTACGATATATACACGTTTCGTAGCCGTAAAACTTTTCTCACGATCTATCACTCCGAGTTAATGGTATTTCGAAATGGGAACGCGATACCTATTGACTCGACGATTATGAATCCGTAGCTGGTACATGAGGCTGTGCACGCGTCGCACGAATCGATAATTACACGCGAAAGAATAATCGTTTTTCAAGTTTCTATCGATTATTGAACGGTTAATCGAAAAACGCTCGTACCGAATAGATGGCGATATCACGTGCTTCGAAGAGGAGGAAAAAAGGGAACCGGTCGGTTATTCGAAATAAATGAAGGCGATAATAATAACAGTACACTCACCTTGGCGAGCGGACCACTCGAAGACGATTCCACTCTCGTTAACTCGTCGACCGTTGTGAATCCATTCGAAATCCAAGGGGGAAAAAAGGAAGGTTGTAAGCGGAGCGTTTCGGCGTAAACACAGAATTTCGCGGGGCAAAGATCGGGCCACACACAGAGGCAGGAAAACACAGGAACCATTCGTTCGCGCCTCGTGCTTAGATAGTTTTGCGTTCGCTCATTGTTGAATGTGGCCAAGCACGCCCCCTTCAGAGACCGGTCGACCGACGAACGGACCAGAGAAAGGAGAGAAAGAGAGGCGAAGAAAGAGAAGCGGAGAGAGGATCGCGAAGCGAAGATAGGGACAGTATGGTCGAAGGGAATGCAAGATGAAAGGAGCGAGAGTGTACGGAGACGACGACACGACCGAGGGAAGCGCGTCGACCGCACAGAAGAGAGATTTCTTAACCATGGACACACGGCCTGTGCACACTTCTCGGATTCACTTTATTCAACGCGAATCGATAATCACTCGTTGAACGCGCACGATTTCTCGATATCCATTGGGTACACCCAGCAGCGACCACCGCTGACAACCAGTCGGCGACAATTAACCAACTGATACGAACCGTCTGATTGTCCCTCTGTGATGATTCGTCTTCGAGTAACGAAGAAGAACGAACGATACCGATTTCGCACGAAAATCAATGCCCCGCGGTCGGTAAACAACCGAACAACCGAAACGATACACACTCGCGCCAGAATATCCTTCCGTTTCCTTGACTACCGTGATCGAATATCGATCGACGACGCGATTCCCACGCGCGATTTAAAAACACCCTCTCTTTCCCGTTTCAGGATTTCGATGTAACACGTTCGTCCACAGATCGTGACGTTCGGATTCTTCGACGGATAGAAAACAATCGATAAAACACTCGAGAAACACTCGATCGGACGGTACGTCCGCACGATAAAAAAAAAAGAAAAGAAACTCCTAGTCGAATTTCTTGAAAGATCTCTTTCCAGCTCGTCACACAAAGCGTTCCTCCTTGGTCGCGGCCCGGCCTCTACTGAGAAACAAGTACGCCAGGGGGCAGTCACGAGCAAGCGGTTCTCTCGAAGCCGGGAGCCTGAAAACCGTCTTCAGAAATGCCCCGGTGCCTGTTCATGCACGGTTTCGTGGATGTACGAGACGAACGGAGCAAAGGCAACCGAGTACGAACCACCCGCTCCGCCTCGCTACTCGGACCCGAGACGGCGACGTTCCATTGTTTCGTTGTCTCCTGGTTCCGAGAGCGTGGCACATATACACACACGCGCACACAGAGATAAAAACGACAGACGGACAGACGGACACGATTGCGGTAGCGCACGTGCACGCCCGGGTACCAATACACGTTCAAACCGCTATAATACACGTACGAGCAGGTTAGGGAGCACGCACACGTCCGTGCCGCGCACAACCCGCGCACCACACACTCCGCCCGTTTTATAAACCCGACCGAACGACCAGTCACGCACGATCTCTCGTTCGTGTATGAATGTTCGTAGTCCGGTTACCACCGGACCCGAACCCATCACACGAACACACAGAGTCGGACACCGGAGAGTCTCTACGGTCGTAAGCGCGCGACCGCGCGAGCGCGCACGATCTTCGAGCCGGTCGTTCACGAACGAAAAACCCATCAGAACTTTCAAGTACCGATGAAAATTTATCGCGCTCCCTTTCTTTTTTATCGCCTCGCCACTTCTCCTTGACCTTCGCGGCCATTTCGAATAATTGCAGGTCGTTCGAACGTTATTGCTATTAGCGGCTTAACACCGGTGACCTACGAAGGGAGATTAAAGAGCGAGGCGAAGGGGGAGCGGGGGAGGGTGGCGGTGGTAGAAAGCGGCGAGAAAGAAGGGAGATCGAAGTTAATGAACGAGCTGGAAGAAGACAGGGAACACGCAGAGGAGAACCAAAGTGGTTGCGTAGAGATGGTGGGGTGGAGAGGGAGAGAGGGCGGCAGAGGAGTTGGGCGCCAAGGTGGAGGACGAATGGAAGGGGAAGAGACGATGTCGAGCAACCGAACTTGACCCTTGCCGGACCTGCATTTTCGTTGCTTTGCTTAGCCGGCAGAAAATCACTCGCGGCTTTTTTATCTGTCGCGAAATTTTCACTCGTCAATTATCTCTCGCGCGAGGAAAAAACAGTTGTCGAGACACGACACGACCACTTGAAATTCTCGTCTTGTCGAATGTCGTTGTGGCTGTATACAAACTTTTGCTATGTTTTAACCAAAGGAATGCCGTGTCGGTATTCCGTTATGAGCATCGAGGAATCTCTGACTACCAACGTAAATTGCATATCATTTTTTTCACCATCTCTATGCATATATTAAAGTTGTGCACGACACGCGTTTGATTTTCAATACTCCAACCTCCTATCGAACATCGCGAGTCGAAAAGTAGGGTGCACTTTCGAACGTGCGAATCGATAAGACAAATTCGAACAGATTTTAAAGGCGCCATTCGTCTGGTATACGGTTTTTAGAGAGACATGTGTTTAGAACACGTGCGTGGAAGAAACCTCCAAGTGTAGCTGAGATAGAAGAACACGAAAACAACTTTGATAAACGTAACTTGAGGCGGAAATTG
Organism: Anthidium xuezhongi; assembly: GCA_022405125.1. NCBI lineage: Eukaryota > Metazoa > Arthropoda > Insecta > Hymenoptera > Megachilidae > Anthidium > Anthidium xuezhongi. Next base: position 8,124,599 of record CM039642.1, on the reverse strand, counting down.
ATAACGAATCATCGCATTTAGAAATCTAACAGCTCAGCTAGCGTCAGAACGAGAAGCATTTAGAAACGCATTCATATTCTCCATTAGCGCGTCCCGCTACTTAATATTCTGAGTCAATGCTATCCACGAATAATTGCTTTATAACAGCACCACTATCCATGAAAATTGAAATTCGAATATGTAATTAATAAATTATTTAATTTAATTTAATTATTAATATAAATTTAATTATTTAATTATTCCTTCAGATGTTTTCTAACGTGTATGTAATCGAAGTTAAACGATGTTTAGACTATTGTTAATCTTGACGCAGTTCCAATAAAGAAATGAAACAACTATCGTACTCGGTTGTTACTAGCTTTTTCAGTCATTTACACAACCTGCGATTCGATTCAGAAGGTTATCAAAAGCGCAGTAACGTATCAAGCTATTTTCGCCTCTGAATGAACAGATTTCTTTGTGTTCTTGGTTCTTTAATTGATAACCGCTGTAACGGTCTAGTCTATCTACCCTTCTTCGTTCTCAGTCTCGTTTAAGCGCAATTACATTACACAGTATCATCCTGGCGAGGCAACAATTGAAAACAAAATTTCTCTGCTGTGTACAACGCACAGTATTATAGACGCGACACCGTATCGGATAAATACGTTATTTGTTGCTCGATCGTTGCGTCAGTTGAGATCTAATCGCTAAATGGAAGCATAATCTCGCAGTGGTACTATACTGTTGTGGATTAGATTGACTTTCAGTGGTTTAGGTGCGTCGATCGTGTGAACAGAGGGCGAGCAATTGTTCCTTCAAAATTGCTGATAACAGCGAATTCGAACAAAGAAAGAGCGGAACAAGAAGTCGTAAAAGCACCTCCGTGTACGTATTAGCCTTTAAGACCGAAAGTTCGTCTCGATGCAGTGCATTAAAATTAACATCGTACCCGCAGATTAATTAAAAAAGAAATGGAGTGGAACGAGCTAGCCGTTCGCAAGGAATCGCCGAACGAGCTTCGAACCAAGCTGCAATTACCTGTAAAAACGTTAACGAGCCCCGGACCGACTAATTGTTCGAAGCGAGTTCTTCGAGCGCTTCAGAACCAGGTCCTTGGTCATCTTCATCCCGAGATTAGTCAGGTAAACGATCTTGTACGATCGCGCTCGAAACTAGATTAATAGAATTTCGTTTCGAATTAGATAATGGATGAAATTAAGGCCGGCCTGCAGTACGCGTTTCAAACGAACAACAGACTTACATTGGTACTTAGCGCGGCTGGCCACAGCGGCATAGAGGCGAGTTTGGGAAACCTACTGGAACCCGGTGAAACTGTGCTGATCGTGAAATGTGGAATCTGGGGTGAACGCGCGGCGGACATGGCCTCTCGAATCGGAGCTAACGTACGCTAATGTTCCGCCTCGAGGCTCGATCCTCAAACCTGAAATTCATTCGATTTATGAATTACAGGTCGAACTGATAGAGACGCAGCACACCATGGCCGTGACGTTGAACGATCTGGAAACCGCTTTGGAGAAGCACAGACCGGCGGTCGTCTTCATGGTCCACGGAGAGTCGTCCACCGGTCTGAAACAACCATTGGAAGGCGTAGGGGATCTCGTCCACAAGTATTTTCAAGCATATTTTCAATAATGAATTCTTGACCGGTCTATTCGTCTGGAACCGGTTAAATCGATCGAATTTGAATTTTCCTCCAGATACGATGCTCTGCTTATCGTGGACACCGTTGCGACACTGTGCGGCGAGCCGTTCTTCATGGACTCCTGGGCCATCGACGTGGCGTACACGGGCAGCCAAAAGGTCCTCGGCGCCCCGCCAGGACTCACTCCTATCTCGTTCAGTCCGCGGGCAGAGTAGGTATACGCGCGCGGTCTCGCGGTTCCCTTTTTAACCGCGAGTCAAACGCTGCCGAAGAAAACGGGGACTCCCCGGTGGTCTCCTCGGAATATCAATCGAACTTGAGGTCACCGGTGTGACTCGTGTGGCCTACTCGTCCCACCGGTGATTCATAGCGTGAATGGCCGCTGAATTCTTATTTGATGACACCCCGGATGGCTTTCGAATTAACGTCCTGCCCTCCGTACACCACTTCTATCGCTATCGATTTCCTGTTCCATCATCGCCGAGGGCTAATTCGAACTAAATTTCAAAGACCTTTTTAATCGCAAAATTTCGTGTCTCTTCTGTCCGTAACAGACAAAGATTGTTCCAAAGGAAAACGAAACCGTTCTCCTACTACTTGGACGTGAAGATCCTGGGCGTTTATTGGAAATGTTTCGGGAACCAGGATCGGGTGTATCATCACACGATGAGCGCTACTTTGTTGTACGGTCTGAGAGAGGCGTTGGCGGAATTGGCGCAAGAGGGTCTGCCAGCATGCTGGGCCAGACACAAGGCCGCAGCTGCCAGATTAAGAAAGGGTCTTGAATTACGAGGGCTTCGATGTTACGTGCAAATTCCACAGTATCAATTATCGACCGTGATCTCTATAGAGCTGCCACCTGGCGTCGACGAGATGATCATTGTGCAACGGGCCATGCAGAAGTGAGTGTCGTTATCTTTGTCATTTATAATTTCCTTGTAATATTGCAATCTCTATCGAAGTCAATTTTGAGTAGCGTTTCTTCAATAGTTCTTCAATATAATATTTACAGTTTTTTCAATTTCTGTAATTTTTTAAATTTAAACATCAGGCATCTTAAGACGAATAATTATCTTGTTGTGATTGATTTTAGGTACAAGGTGGAGATCAGTCGAGGATTGGGACCAACTCTGGGGAAGATTCTTCGAATTGGATTGTTAGGAATAAATGCGAATTCAAAAACGGTGGATCTGGTTCTGCGCGCCCTCGACGAGGGTTTAAGATACGCATCCCGGTCAAAGATGTGATCAACCCCCTTGCCGTACTTTGACGAGTCACGCTCGTGATGCACTTAGCTTTTATTCTCATTGTAATTTAATTGGTGTCGTTAAAAGTAAACTATATATTGTATTACAATGTTCTTCGTTTGTTTTAACGTCGCAAAGATAAATATTTAGCTCTTGACGCACTTGTGGAAGAAATGATGTGACAAGGGGTTAACGATCTTCTATTGTAATATTAAAGAAGGTTTTGTAACTGGAAACTCTGTTTCACGGGAGTCTGTCGTGTTGTACGGGTTGCGGTGTAACAGGCGTCGAGAAACGTGTTTCATTGAAATGCACCGTTCGACACAGGACTAAGATTAATCGTGTGTATTCGTTTATTTAATGGAAATACTGAAATCGGCGTACAATTACTTCTAATATAATCGTTTGCGTAAAGTTCAATTATATGATTTATTGCATCGTTCAGCAATATCAACAATTGGTTGTTCGCTTCTCTTTCTCTCGTTATATTTCTTTTTGTTTCTCCTCATTCTCTCCCTCTCTCACTCTCGCTCTCTCTCCTCTTCCATCTACCATGGATGCGAATTAATAATACACACACATACACGTCCAATGGTACGTGTGATGCAGTTGATTAATCGATTAATTACGATTTAATTGACAATCGTTTTGGCACAGTACAGAATATATCGATGCTCTCCGCTCCTCTTCCATTCTTTTGCTGCAATAACAAAAATTAATTTAGATGCGTGTATCATTTAAAAAAAAAATGTCACTTTTCGTTCGATTTCACGACATCTCGACGATCAGCCCTTGGCGTCAACGATCAGAATGTACGAAACTACCGATTGCTACGTTCGTTAGATTCTTTGGACACTCGTACGTCGATTTAACAATCCGAACTAATAATTTAGGTAAAAACGTTTTAAATATTAAAGCTTCGATGTCAGATCGTCGACGCAAGGGTTGAAGAATACATTGTCCGCTGGACAAGTTTTGTACCGATTTACACCCGATTGTTAATTAAAAAAGTTCCTTAAGGCACTAGATCGCGATTCTCGCATAATTTACATACATTTACAATCGACGTTGAACGGTGTGTAATATCGATCCTAACGCGTACACACCTGTTTAAATACATACTCTGCGATATGCTCGATTAATTGACGCACGTGAAAAAATTAATAACGAGGCAAGACGAAGCCAACGATTAAAACCCTTTCGCTGTGGCGCTGCTCGATAAAAAACAGTGACAAGTTTTCAGAGATTTTTGAGATTCGGAGAGCAGATAATTCAAGATTTTAGCATTTTTAAATGATGGGATCCCGGGTCAACCACCACCCACGAGGACCGGGTGCCTTTTGTAATGTGCGAGAGGGGTGAGCGAACACCCTTCGCAAGCATAAAAGCGACCACGCGAAAGGGTGCCGAATCTTTGATCGATATCCTGACGTTTCTTCCATTAGACAAAAAAACCACGATGCTCTTCGACGATTAATGAACAGTAAGAAAAAAAAAAAGAAAAAAAGAAACAATAACTCGTGTATTAATGCATTCTCAGGACGATACAGTGTCTTGAAACGTCGATGTTAAAAAAAAAAAAAAAACATCATGCACGAGGATGATTTTAAATAACCGTGAAAGATAATATTTCTAATATAATGACGATAATATAATAGTAGTAATAATAATAATAGCGGTAGTATTAAAATAGAAGAATAGATTAATAAATCGATAACGAGCACCGTCGAAAAAATCTACCAATTCGACGAGCAACGACGAACAAGACGCTAACAGTTACCATATAAATATTATTAATAATTAGAATAAATCGTGTGATATTGGATAAACCGTTAACAGAGTAATCCCGATGATGATTTCTTATCCGTCTATTATATACGTCTATGTACAAAATATCGATCATTCTTAAGGCCTCTACTGGTGAAACAGCTAACCCTAATAGCGCTGACTAAGTGTACATGCACGATGATTAAACTTGCGTCTCCACTGAGTCGATATTTATCCTTTCGTCGCGTACTTAATTTCGAGATTTTTTTTACAAGTGTCAAGTACCGAATTCTGACGCAGTGGGGACGCAGCTGAAGGCACTATTGCTCCGAATTTCTTCGAAATCTCACAAAAAATGATTGCGTCTTAACATTCTCAGATGCAATTTTAGCTTCTTTCGAATACACCCCCTGCCACCCTAGGGAGAGCCTGCTGCTTAGCGTTCAATTTTTAATCGAAAGAAGACTACGTTGCACCCAACAGGAAGACAGTTTCGATCGTTGATCCTCGGGGATCGTGAAGGCTGCCTCTATCTTGTCCATTGCACAACGAGAGCTGCGTTAGCCGAATCGATTAGATAGACTTCCGTGGAAATTTGAGACCGATATTGTTAACGAGCTTCGGAACATCGACTCTTTTGTAAATCGACAGAGAACTAGAATTGAATAAATAATCTTAACAATCTGAAAGTTGCAATTTTTGTACCTCCAAAATAAAATATCCGATAAAATAGATAAGAACACCACGAATTCTCTAATTTCTTAACACAACAAATGACAAGAGTTTGAATTGAATACTAAATCACAAATAAATAAAATTTCACAGAAACATTCTCGCAGGCTCGTTCGTGTTCACTTTCTTGTCGCGAACCTGTTGACCATGTAAACAGTTACAGTTTCACGACACTAGACGAGAGAGAGAGAGAGAGAGAGAGAAAAAAAACGAAGTATTGCATTGAAAGTGTTGAAAGCAAACTACCAGGCCTACCAGCTGCCACGGCTACGCGCAAACCGCTACCCCTGTTTTCTTCTCGTCTTTCACGGCCGATCAAGTCACCTCTCGTTTTCCGCAAGCTTGCTCGAACAAGTGTTTCAGACACTTGTAGACTAGACGTGCACCGAGCGTTGTAATCGAAAAGTTCAGAGAAACAGGCTCTGTTTCGGTCTACCTAATTTTGCAAGCTAATTTTAAAGGAATTATTTGAAAAATGTTGAAGCTAATCGGACAAATTAGCATACCAAAAATGTTTGATTAGACGATAGAGACAGATCTCTCGTTGTGCAACTCGAACGACGAACAATTAGCACTCCTCTGCTCCACCGAGGATGAACGCAAGGCTCTACTTTCATCAATTCACGTACGCATGTATCTAAAAAAACCACTTACGCACACGGACACACGCATTCATCGATAACAACTATCCAAGCGTCACGCTTTTAATTAACGCAAAAATACTCTGTAAATTCGATCGATCAAAGTTCCCATCGCGACGGAACCTGCATTCGAATTTACAGCCCGCGAGAGTTGAACATCGAATAACTTAATGATCGTCTAACAATAAATAAGCTTATAACTTATTAAAAAAAAAAAGAAAAGAAACAGAAGAGAAGAAAATAGGCTTATACAAGAACGAAGAGCGAAGCCGTTTCAATGAGATTACAGGCGATTTCAAGTGTTAACACTACTATCAAGCGACGACGAAATAATAATAATAATAATAGCGATATTTATACTATTGAAAATAGCGATAGAAACACTAATAATAATATTGATATCGATAACGTTAAAATATGACAGCAGCGATGACAACGAAGAATGAAATGAAAAAAATAAAACGACGAGAACGATGAAAAAAAAAGAACTTACACGATACCTATACATAACGTTAACCTCGTTAATTATTAATAACGATAATAATATTAATAAATCCCGTAGCGACGAGATAAAGAGTCGCGTCGGTGTTTCTAGATAAACATTACAGTGTAAAACGTTAGCGTGTTCGCGCAATGATAACTGATGCCACCATCGGAGGTTTTTCAGTCTTCTTTGGTTGCTGGGTAACTTGGTGAGGTTGGTGGGTACGGTAGGGCTCTGCGTTTACCGCCTCGACTAAATTTTCCTTTTCTCTACACCCCCAGGCTTCTTGGTACGCGTCTCTCCTTCCCCCCCACGTCTTCCTTCGTACATCTCCCCCTTCCAATTATAATATATAGCCGTCGTTCGTGCGTGTATGTGTACGTGTGTTTACGTGTATGTGTGTACGAGAGCGTATATGCGTGTGAGGTCACTCGCGAACAGATAGAGAGCGGGTTGGCTTCCGGTCCGGTTGATTCGTTGATGAGAGCCAATTGATTAATAAACGTTTGACGGTTTATGGGTGCTGCTCCTTCTTGCGCTGTGTGTATATCACTGGCCACTTTGATAGCGGTGACGAGGGCGCGCGGGCGCGTGCTCGCGGACGGTGCCCCGGCACGAAACGGAAACAAGAACATTTATATCGTCTGGGACAAGAACGATCCACGTTCTTTCTTCGTTAACCACGTGTGCGCTCCTGTTACATTATTGTCGAGCATTATCACCGTTCCTCTTCTTATTATTATGGTTTCCTGCGATATGCCGGTCGATCATCCGCGCGCTCGCGCGTTCGCGCGCGGCTCTTTCTCTTTCGTTGATTACCATCTTCCGCTCGATGATACCGCTCCCGAACGAAGGAGGGCTTCGAGAGCCATCGACCCGCGCCGCCTCCCCCTCTATCCCCCATTCTCCCCCTCGAGGATCGTACTCTTCTCTGTTCGATATCTCTTCGACCTGGGCCGTCTCTTCTCAACGCGATTCTTTACCCCGGCGTGTTAATAAATTCTATCGAACGATAGCGGAACGCCGGGCGAGTATGATCGCTCGAAGGAACACGTTTCTCTATTCAACGATCGGGAGCAATCGTAGCCGGATGTCGTAGCTCAAATCGTGGACGAGGTAGGAGCCTCTCGATCGTCAATCGAGTTCCTGGCGGATATCTTGACTCCGCGCTCCGAGGATAGCCTCGTTAAACTTCTGTCCTCGCGTAAATTGAATTTTACAGCCTCGTTATCTTTCCAGCGTGTACCAAACGTATCGCGTATCGCTCGTAAACTCCGAGACGATCCTCCATTTTTTTCCTTTTCTCCTTTTTGTTTTCCTTTACCGCTTCTTTGATTTCAAGCGTCGCGGAATCGACCGCGATCCCCTGTCCCTCGGCTATTTCGCCTCGATTTCTAGCCTGTTCGCGTTCGACGAGTTTTCACCAACCCCGAACCGCTCTCGTCGATCGGGGGGGCGCGTTGTTTCGAGACGATCGGCGATCGCCTCGAAAGAGAGGACGAACACGGACGACGACCAAAACGGCGTTATCCGATCACTACCGAGAGAAACACGGCCCGGGAACGTTTCCACGAAGCAGGACAGCTCGAAGGAGGCTCATTCGGACGGCTGGACTCAGCTGAGCTCGCGCGGCGTCACCGAGTGCCGGCCTGGATGGTGGTTGTTGCGATGATGACGCCTCGCCCGACGGCACTGCACCGTGCAACAGTCGTCCACGTCGCCCACGTACTCACCGCGTTTCATCTGGTGGGTGATCGAGTTGCACAGCGCCCGTGGACACCGTTTCCTGTCGCACCTCACCTCGCCGTTCTGAAAGAAAATCGGATACGTTGTAACTCGATTTCGATCCCATATCGATTCTTAACTCTTATAATTTTAAATAAAAATTTAATTTTTTAAATATTTTTGTCGATTCAAATTTGATTGATCTTAATTTGTTAATAACTCTGCCCTTTAATTCAACTCTAGATTCCTTGAAATATAGACGTAAGAGAATCGTGTCTAGAGTTTAGGGGAACACAGAGTATGTTAGCGAGGATCGCGATCCGAGAAGTCGAGGATACTTTTTCTGAGCGTTGATACCGGGCCCGTTGGCGCGATCCGTGGCCGCGTTCCATTTTCATCGTAATGGATGGACCCTTATAATGGTCGGTCCGGGCGAACGAGTCCGGTTAAAGGTTTTCTCCTTAAAGGTCTCTGGTCGTGGCCGTGTCTGGATATCGCAACGAGGCTACGCCGATTCTAACGAGCCTGTACGTACGCGACCAACAAGCAAAAGTAAATCAAGCCGCGAATCAACTTTTTTTCATCTTCTTCTCTAATAGACCTTCGTACGATAACGAAACCAAGAAAGTACATTTGAAAAAGTACCAAATACAAATAGAGATTCTCGAGTTCCGAAGATTCGGTTTTTAAGCTGATAAGCTTATACGGGGTGTAACTGGGGTGATTCTACGTGACACTGTATCTCCCCTGGGGGATGTCTTTGGAAGATTTCCTCCGCGTTAAATAAAAAGCAAAGATTCGGTTTCGTCGAAGATCGATGAAGAAAAAAGAAGATCCGCGGACAGCTCGAAATGGCAGTAAAGACGCGTGTGTTGCGGATCGTGTCGGCCAGTAACTCGAGGTACGAGCGGAATGCGGCTGATGAGGGGGTTTAAGAGCGATCGTGTAAACCGGAAATTGTCGCGTTCACCGGCTAAAGTACCGTGACGATCTCGTGCTACTAGTTCTGGAACGGTACGCGTTCGATAGCGAGCCGGAGCCGTTCAATACCAACGCGCACAATGCCACAAGAAAACGTATTATTACGCGGTCTCCCGGTTCGCGTGGCTTTCCATTACCAGAGAGCGCGTGTTTTACGCTCCCTTTTTTCGACGACGCGCGAATTTGTTGCGTCCGACGTCCTTATCGCCCTCCTCGAACCGCGTTTTACCCAGCCTAGATATGCTCTTAACTCGTCCTGACGCCGGGCAATTGGCACGATCGCAAAACTCGCGCCGCCTATTTCTGTCGCCGTAACGGAACCGCGGTACCGCGAATCGCGTCTTATCTTCTTACGCCTCTGCGAATCATAAATTTCCCTCCGGCCCCGTTTCCTCCCGAGACTAATTTTGTCCCAGCTCGAATCGATTAATAGGCCCGCGGAATCGCCGTCGACCACCTTGTGAACAGGATCCGATACCACGGATCTCGGTTCGTTCGTTTAACGGAACGTAAAATTGCAATAATCGTTTAACCCCTTGGGTGCATTTCATGGCTGACACTCGACACTCGATACTATTTAACGTGTACACGAAGTTCAGTCAAATAAATGAATTCCTGCACAAAATTTACGCCAATAAATTAAATATCTCGGTACTCGAACAGTTAAACTATTCGGACAGGTACGTTCCCAACTATTTATACCCGTAACGATCGCGCTAATGATCCGAATGGCACTAATGCCACGGTGCACGAAGCTGGTATGCAATAATTACACCTGGTAATTTGTTATCCCATTCCCGTCGAGGACTCGCGGCACATCGCGCGACAATCGGTTACGGAATAAGGCGCCAACCCAGCCGGACTAGTAATAAAACGTAATAATTCGATTTCTCGATTTACATCGCCGCAATTTACGCGACCGCCAGTCGCCACTAATCTTCCTACGACCACAAATTGCACCAATCTTCCGAAATTCGCTCTCGGACCGCGGCGATTCGCTGCCTTCGATCGAAAGCATTTCGCATTCCGTTCGCGAAACGCTGGCCAATCTCGGCCGCGAAATCGTCTCGATCCTGGAACACGATCTCATCTGAGCCGCGCTTATTGCGCGAAACCGATGAAAACACCGATTTACCTGATCGTCCTAGCAACGCGGGTTGCCGTACGCGATGGGCTGGCTTGAATCGTATTAAATAATTTTGCTAACAATTCGAATAAGTATCGCTACTTTGTAACTTCGTAATCTAAGGTTTATTAATCGTAATATTGAAAAGCCGATTAGTAGCGTTAAAATGTTTGCGCAATAAATCTGATTACGCTCTAATTTAACTGTCGGATATTAAATTACCGTGCACTTCAGGTCTTGCGTTAAAAATGTTAATGTTAAGTTCGTTTCTTTAAAAATAAAAAGAATTAAGAATCGCGTTAAATATCTTACAAGAACCGACTGGTCGGTCGATTCACAAACGATTAGCCGATTGACGCGTAAGATACAAGGCGTTGATTGCGAATATTTATGCATAATCAGTCACGCTAGTTCGCCACCTAATGATTCAAACACAAAAGTGACCACGACCTGACTGAAATATCACCGATAACGATTTTTCTATCGCGACGTTACATCGAAGTCTTTAATCAATCGCAAACGGTCGGTTCGCCTTAAACCTACAGAAGCCGATCATAATTAATCACAACAAATATATTACTCAATACGGTCCCGCTATCGCGATATTCCGAACCTTTTTACGGTTCGTTTATTCAACCCGTTCGATTCGATCCGTCAGTGCAAATCCATTTCAGAATTTTTCTTTTTATCAGAACTTGAAACGTTTCATGGATGTTCCCGTCACGAAAGAATGGGAATCTAGGGCGATTTTAAATATTCCGATTAGGACATAATCAATTCTCTGACGTCAATATGGAAATGGACACCCAGGTACGTACTTCGTTAACCATTCTGACCCGATGTCTCGCGTTGTCGACAGAAATTTCAGAAGTTAATAACATATAAACAATCCTCGACAACGGGATTCTCACCTTGCACCTGCACTTCACGCACTTCATCTCTCCGTGGGAGTGAACCCTCGGATGCCACTCCATCCCGTTCTCGTATGGTCCGCCTAGGGGATACTTGCACCCACCGGAAGCGAGTATCTCCTCGGGGGTGCGCCTGGCGGACGGGATCGCTTGGTCACGTGGTAAGCGCGTGGTGTCGCCGCCAGGAACGCCGACGTTCGCGGTGCTGGGCGTCGTCGGCGGGCATTGCCTGCAGCAGGCCTTCTTGCTCGGTCTGAAGGCGATCTTCTCGTCGCAGTCCAACGGCGGGCACTGCACCCGCGGACATTTCACCTCCAGCGTGACGGGCTACAAGATAAATGGGATCTTTAGTCGATAAGTAATGTCGCGTTCGCATCGCGACTGTATTATGTGTACTCTCGACGGCGGGGAGGACGACGAGCGGTTTCGGTACACGCGCGCTCCAAGAGCAAGGAAAAAAATCTCGAGAAAGCGATAGTGATCGGTGTCGGTAAAAGTGGCAGAACCGTGTCGACTGGATTTTAGCGTCGCCTTATCGCGCGTCTTCTCAGGCTCGATCGGGTACGCGAGAGAACCGGGTGACAAAGGAACGGATCAAAACTGTCCTGTTATCTCCGTTAATGGACACGACGGCCGAGCGCGACGTGTTTCCAGCATGACTTCGAACAATTTACTTTATAATATATTTAGAAAGGCCTGTCACCGATTACCGATCGCCCGTGTTCCCGTGCTCTTTTCATGACTCGGCAGAGAGCAACCGCATTCTTCTGGCGCAACCAACCCTCGGCGGCCTCAGCGCGCCTGTCTGTCCCGTCGGGATTTTTCATCCTCGACCCTTCCACTCGCGATATAACGCGCGCTGTCACGACGCGCGCACACGCGCCGTATTATAATACGTCCGTACACGCGTGTCTGTGCTCGCGCCCGGGATCGCGTCCGGGGCCTGGGATCGTTACGAAACGCGCCGCGGCGACGAAGTGAACGTATGGTAAAGAGGTAAACAAAGAATCTGGGAAAAAAAGTTACACGCATGCTTGGAATCCGAGCCGCCGCCGTCGTCCTCCTTTGCCTAACGTTTCGCCACCAGCAGCATTTCATCCGCGACCATTCGAATTCCGACGTTTCGAAAGATTATTCCCTCGGCGAATGATTCAAAGCGAACCGAAAATCCATATCACTTACGTCGCACGTGCAGACCGCGCACGTATCGAATCCAACCGGTGGTAAATACGGGTGCCAGGATGCTCCTGGTAGATGAAACTGTCCGGCCAGGGTGCAGCCTCTCGTTACCGAGCTAACGTTCTTTCCAGTTCCGTTCACGTCGATCCCAGGACCTGTACACAAACGATTCGATTAGAAAGAAATCGAAACGGGACCTCCATAGCCCGCCCTTAAGAGGAATCGTGAAAGAAATCTAGCGATGGATGCTGTTTAGCTAAAGGAGATTCCGAATTACCGACGAGTTCGAATCCCGGAGATTCAACTCCGCTTTTTTCCACGATTTCCTACAATTTCTACAAGAAAACAGCCGTTTCCGGTTGTGATTTCGCGTCGTGTCAAAAACGATGTTCCAGGAAATCGGTGGCGGTACACGAGACGGGTGGCGTTTATCTGAAATTAATTCTGCTAACTGGCTCCGGCGGGACGAGCGAGGAAGGCTGGTAACGCGACTAAATAACGCAACAAATAGTGGAACCGGACGATGGAAACACGGCCGATTTAATTAGATACGCTCGAAGCATCGAGACCGATCCTGAAGAAGATGACGGATCGGGTTAGCGTGCTTTTTCCTTCGAGCCTACGATACGTCTCTATTGCCCGGACGCGTCAAACGCGAGCAGCTTATAATTTGTCCGATCGATTAGTCGGACGGGGACGAGGAACAGGATACGAGGAATACTTCCAAAGACTGGATTTACGATTCCCTGAAACGGCAGCGTTAAAATATCACGCGACCGGTATGGCTGGATATTTTACGCTGATCGACGCACCGCGAAATAATACTTTGTACATCGGGGCTGATAAACGCTCGTGTAATGTGGACGGGTCGCAGATAGGCGTAACTAATTTTACGCGATTACGTTCGTGAAACGTGTCACGGTTAAACGGATTTAATGAACCGTGCGCGGACAAGTCTGGGTTACGTTCGATTTATCGATTCTCGGGAGGGAACGTTGATTAATCCGTGAGATCGATTGAAAATAAAACAACGTACTCGAGCAAATCGGACAACAGTGTCCGGCTGCGGGTTTCAGTTGCTTGCCCTGGGCGCAAGTTAAAGCTGGACAGGGCACGGGGTCGCATTGGGCCAGTCCCCGGTAGCAATGGCACATGGAACACGGGTCCGTGTTCGAGGTCCACTGGGTGCCCTCCTCATAGAACCTAGTTTCGTGGAAACAGGCGCCGGTCTCGATGTCCGGCCGGGGTGGCTGGAGATTGTACGCGACCACCGAGGCGACGTCGTTGTCCGCGTAGTGGGGGAGACAGTTCAGAGGCGCCCTGGCTTTGAACGGCGCCTTCAAGATCCTCTCCGTCTGTTTGTCGGTCACTTCCAGGAAGCCTATACCGGATTCGATTCTGTACAGCTCGACGGGCGAGAGTCCGGTGACGGAGCCCTCCAGGACGTAGCCAGTGAACTCTTCGAGTAACCTTCTGGCGACTGGGGCCCCTTGGGCCAGCAGTGGCATGGTTTCCAGATACAGACGGAAGGTTCTGGGTTCGGCGTTGGCGGTGGTGGAGGATGGTTGGGGAAAGCCAGCGATCTCCAGCTCGTAGTGGAGGGAACAGTCCAGGTCCACTGCTATCCAGACCAAGCCAACGGGACCAGGATGCACCGGTTCCTGGGACAATCTACGAAGCAACACGGGTGCTGTCGTGTCTCTGGCGTCAGCCACGGGTCTTTGATAGAGGCGACCACGCAGCATGGAGCCCACGTGCGAGGCAGCCACCACGGACAGCTCGCCATTGAACAGAGGCTCCAGGAGACGAGGTCCTGGACGATCCAGGGACCCGTTGGCGAGGCCATCGACCAAAGAGGGCGTCAAGTCTTCGAGCTCCGTGCGCCGTTTGCCTCCTTCGTCCACCAGGGTCACCAGAGGGCTCTCTTCCTCGAGGCCGATCAGCTGGACGCCGTAGCGCAACGAGCCAGCGCGGTCCAAAAACGCCCAGGCCAGTCCAGACGCCGCCGAGGGCGTCTCCGATAGCAGCAACGTCTGGTACATGTCGCAGGTGGCGCGGGGTCCCACCATGCCGGCCAATCGTATAGCCTGGGGGTCTTTCTTGGACATTATACTGATGGATAACTTGCCGCGCGTCAGGAGACGTAGATCCGCTCCCGACAAGGCGCTACGGACCTCCCCGAAGTTCAACTCGTTCGACGGCTTCTTCACCACGATTTCCTCCCGCAGCACCACGTAATCTTTCTCCACGTGTTCCAGCTGAACGATCAGAGGCACCTCGAGCACGTCGTTGGGCAGAAACACGCCGTTGAACACCAGCGACACGTGGATCGACGGCGCGGAGGCCGACGACGCTGAAACTATCGCCGTGGCCCCAGCACCGGACATCAACGAACGGTCCACGCCCATCGTCGGCTCCAACAGCGACGAGTACTGTTCCGTGGACAGGGCGCGGTAACGAGACAACTGTCCAGTCAGGGTGGCCGACGGTTCCCATATGAACGACACGTGGAGACGTTCCTCGCGCAGCAGCTTCCTGTAATCTCGAGGAACCCTCCTCCATACGCCGCAAAGCTTGCCCGTCGCGTTCTGATACACTCCACCGATCGGGTCGATGATCTGCTCCTCCAGAATGCTACCCGAACCGTCCACGAACTGTATGCTTCGGGGTCGAGGCGTCGCGGTCGACAAGTAAAACGAGTAATAAAGGTTCTTGCGATGGAAAGTGAAACGACCGGTCGCCACGTAGTTGTAGGCGCTGTTGTAGATCGACGTGGGGCTGGGCTCGTCGCGGCGCAGCACTTGGGACGTTCTGCCCGTCAGCAACGTTCCAAAATCTAAAATCAAAAATCTTTGAATAAATCTTCGATCGATATATACAATTTAAAAAATAACATTCGTTCCACTGATCAGTAGTTAATATTTAATATTCGATAGGAATTGAAACCAAAGAATTAATTACGTTTGAGGCTTCGTTCCTCCTCCTCGGAGCTCAACTGCGCTGGCAGATCCTGCACTATGTCCGTACCTGGAACACATCGAACGTTCGAATTACACCTCAGTTAAGGCTCGAGAAAGTTAAACGAACAGGCGTCGCTTTGCAAAAAGTTCGTTTCGAAGCGACAAACTTCTTCCGAGTGTTCGCTCGTTAAGCAGCAGTGATATACGTCGACGTTTTACGCGACGCGTCCTAACGGCCGTCGAAGCTTGTCGCTAAAAACGATCGAAGGAGTCTCTCTAGGAAGGATAATGGATGCACATCCTTTGGGTGCGCGCGAGACAAGCGGCGAGGGTTCCCGCGCGGTGGCGTATCGATTATAAGGCGGCACCGAACGGCTCGCGAGTCCGGCATAAAACGAAAATAACCGCTGCCGCGTCGGTCGAGATAGGCAGAACAAGAAGAAGAAGAAGAAGAAGGAACACGAGAGTAACACGAAGAGAAGAGAAGAGGAGAGGAGAGGATCCTCATTCAGCCACGGTGCGTGTACGGACCATAAAAAATGGCCGTAGGGTAGGAAAAGAGAGGCGGCTGGCGCCAACCACCGCTACTTTGAATGTTGCTTTTATGGCACGTACCGCACCGGTCCGACCACACGGACACGTTAATTGGCATACGGCGCGGTACGAGCCAGTGACAGCGACCAATAGCATCGGAAACATTGCGACGCGTCGTTTCACCTTTCTACCTCTTAACCCCTACATTTACGCTCCAACATTCTTTCGCGAGTCGCACGTTTTTGCAATTTCGTTACGACTTTCCTCTCTCTCCTCCCTGTCCGAGTGGAAAGTTAGGAGGAGGAGCCTCCTATCGCCTGCTTTCCTGGGAGTGCCTAACCTAGAACCTCCTGTCCTGGCGGCTAAAGAATGGGACATTCTTTTCCCCCCTGCCAAGGCAGATCCCGGAGTTGCAAAATACGCGACAAACTGGCTTCCAAGTCCCCACGGATTTGGCGCATCGCGACCACTGGAAGCCACGTGGCTCCCTGGCGCCTCGTTTCTGCGTCCGAAACGAGATATCGAAAAGGCTCGTCTTTCTGGCGAGCCGCGCCAAGCCAGATACGCGGTAAATGGAGCTGTCGGCCGCTGTTCAAACTTTCGTCTCAATCCGTTACGTTTAAATAAAGTTTACGTAGTGTATTATTAAATAACAGCGAAACGAATGATAGCCAAAGGAAACAATGGACGACGCGAAACACCGGTCTCTCCTTTCTCCAGAAACCGAGGAGCGTGTATCGGTGTTTATGCGACAGGTGGATTAGCGAACACCTTACTCGGCGAAGGACGATCGTTATTCAAGATTAGGCGCGTCGGTGAAAACGGCGCCAAAATCGCGGCTGAATCGTCTAAAATTGGCCGGTCCCTCGCGTCTCATCCCGAATCCGGTAATCCGATACGGATCTGCTTTACAACCGTCCGACGCGATTATCATTTTAATATCCTGTTCACGGGCAATCCGATTCGAGACGGTCGTCGAAAAGGCTTGAAAATCAGAGGTTTTCGATTCCGACAATGTTGCGACACGGCTCGTAAGCCAGCGCGTCACGCGTGCTTTTTACGCCCGATGCGTCTCGCATTCAGCGGCGAGGAGCGGTTCGTCGCTCGGTTTCCCACGAAACGCGAAATTAGCGGACGATTCGAGGAAACGAATCCCTAGAGAGCGTTAGAGAGCCGTGAATGATCACAATCAAGAAGCCGAGGGGGCACAGGCAGGCGGCAGGCAAAACCTTCGTCCGTTTAAAAAGCCCATACAGCATAATTCCGCGGACACGGTGCCGGGGTATTAATATACGAGATGACAGACGACCTAACCGTGATCGTGGTTATCCCCCGCGTCGAGGCTGGTGGCGTGCGAGGCGAGCAGCGCCGACGGGGCGAGAAATTCAAACGAGTTTCGTCATTATCCGGCTGCTTTCGCGTCCGTTGGCCACATCCGGCACGTCGCCGTTGGTCGTTCGTCGTCCGAGTCGATGAGAATCGATGTGACAGTCCAATCGAGGGGCTCACGGGTCGCAGTTTCTTTTCGCGGGACGTGAAACGTCGGGGGGAGAGAGAGAAGGACCGAGTGTATCGGTAATCGTAAGCAGCTTCACCTTCCATCAGCAAGGGGCAACGAGCTTCCCAGACGACGACGAAGAAGACGACGAAGAAGACGACAAAGAAGACGACGTCTACACGCGAAAGCAAACTTTTATTGCGTTGCAACTTTTACTGTATTAATGCGATGGATTCAGGAATAAATGAGAGGACGATTGAACTCTCGAGAGTCAGGGGGATACTTTATGACTCGTACACAAAGAATTTTAAGTTAACGACGAACACGGTCGTAAATCAATCACGAACGCTTCGTGGCTCCCCGGTGGGAATCGCCACAAAGTTGCTCGCGGCTTATCCCCGAAGGTGATCGGACGGCAAAAAATGATTGAAAAGTAGGACGAAGACAGAGGACACGTGTCGTCGGGTAAATTCGTAATTACCGGATCGGACAACTTTCTTCTTAGAGTTTTAGAGCCGTCGCTGTTTTAAGCGTTTGTCAACCCGCCTTATCCTACGTTGAATCGCGAAACGTCGATTCCCACGCGAAAACTTTGACTTCCGAGTATCGTCGTAAATAATAGCTTGACAATTTTAATAGTCATAAATACACACGGAATAACGTTTTAATGATTTTTTGAAACCTCGACGACGGAAATAGCTAATCGAATTCGATTGGTTACTACCGGCGCACCCTGTACGCCTTTAACTCCTTCCATCCGACGATTTCAGGTACGGTTACACGAACGAACGAAACAAATTACCGAATTTTTATAAGTAACACGCAAAATGCCAAAAATTTAGTACAACCGTATTGCCTTCTTCGTCTTTCTAATTTAATTACAGCCAAACTAGTATTATCCCTAAATTTTGCAAAATAACTTTGAAGATGGTGCAACAAACGAAAACTCAGCATGTTTGTACAGAGTAGTAACATGTTGGGCGGAAAGGATTAACCTGGAAGAGATGTAAAGTGCAACAAGATAGCGCTGGAACAAGGGATAAGTTGACAAACAGAAGATAAAAGGAGGGCACGGGGAACAGAGTCGAAATTAGCGACGATAAAGAAGGCAGAGGATACATAAAGAGCATCGGCGAGGCACGGCGAAGATAAGAGGTGAAACGAAGAGAAGACGGCAGCAGCGAGGATGATCAAAGCCTTATTGGAAGAGAAGGAATGGTTCTTGTTCATCTGCCGCGCCTCTTTCACCTCCTCCTACGCTTCCCCTCGCGACCTTCCACCCTCCCTCTCCCTCACTCTATCTCTCTCTCTTTCTGAAAGCGAGCAGAGCTTCTCTCGTCTATTCTCATTCCCGCGCGCGTTATGCCCGATCATTACGTATGCTAATATTTACATTTAGATTGCACGGCTTAATCGAAGTGACGCCATGCGGTAATATAGCCGGCGCCATGGCGCTAAACCGTGGCGCCCGATCTTCCCCCTCTCTCCCTCGCGATCTCTCTGTTCCTCGACCACCGACCTTCCAACTACGGGTACGCTCCTCTCTTCCTCTCCTTCTTCGTTCCAATCTCTCCTCTTTTCCGTTTTTTTTTGTTCACCCTCCCTTCTGTCTCCACAGTTTCTTTATCATCGACCTTTTTTACGCGCTTTTTTCACGGGCTCCCACCACATCGCCACCCTGCGTCGCGTCGGTTAATTCGGCCTCTCTCACGGCTCGTTATTCCGTTTATCTGTCTCGCTGTTGTCCCACGATGAACGAAGGGTGGCTCGCCGGCCCTCGTCGACGATTCTCTCACGGAAAAGATTTCAATTGCCGGGGTTGGTTCCTGTTTACGAGATCTTTCAACTCTGCCACGTGTCTGTCGATTGTATCGCAAATTTTGAGAGGAGATTCTTGGTACTTGTTCTTTATTTAACCGTTTGCACTTCGGGCATCCCAAAATCTAAGAATACGTTTTCCAGTAACTTTGTCAATGCATACTCCAAATATGCAACATGGATCATAGACGACATATTTTCCTCAATTGGTTCACAAGTGTTCTCCGTTTACTCACCCCTGAGCGGTTAGAGCACCGATTCGCTATCAGCTTGCAAGACGGCGAAGAAACTTTTGATAAAAAGACGCGACATACTCGAAGACAAACGTTCAACGAAATTTCCAACGTTCGCGAGGGGATCGTTAAGCGAAATAAGAAAAGATAAAGGACAAAAGGAGAGTCTGAATCAAGTAGCTCTTTATATCGAGCGTGGTAGCGATAAAGAAATCTGCTGGTGTTCCTCGAATGGAAATAGAAAGCGCGCGGACAATGACAGCGTACACTTGTCCGCGGATAATAAATGCGGCCCCGCTAATTGATTCTAAGTAACCGATAAATTGTCCGCTGCCCACCATGGTAGAAGTATTATGGTCAACGACGCCCGCTATCTTTCACCGGCAATTTATTCAGTTTTGCTGCGAAACCCGTGCTCTATCGTCGACAGAAACGAAAATCGTACATTTTTCATGGTTCGTATTAATCGCGATACTCGATGTCGATAATCGTGCAAGCGTATCGATCAATATCGCGGAGATGTTATCGTCGTATCGGCGCAATAAACAATGACTGATCGATTCTTTTCTTTCGTTAATTCTCATAGGTGACAACGCGTAGCAAAGTTTTTCTCTCAAAGAGATTTCTGGATTTTCGAATTCCTGAATCTTGAAAACACGAATCACAATCCAAACCCAGATTCGAAGCAAACGTTACTACAATTACATAAACTTGACACGAGTTTATCGGCAAAACGTGTTCAACCGACTGATGTCACCGGAATAACAAATCATCGAGACCACAAAGTACGCACGGTGCTAATTACCGTTAATTCCGATAAAATATACAAAACGCGTGTTCGCGTATACAGAAAAAAGTCCGGTGGTGATGGTCGTGCGTTAAATATAGCAACGCGAGAAAAGAAAAAAGATGTAAATTCGTTGGACAAATATATTTTTTTCGAAGAATCTTCGAAGTCACTTTAAATTTCTTATTGGAGAGCTTACAGCGTAGATTATCTCTCTAAACGATCAGACACGACGTTTATGATAATATACCGCTATTTATAGTAATAGACGTCTAATCAACGGGCAATTCAACCGAGGATGTTTTTTTTTTCGTTTCTTTTTTTTTTCTTACGCGTCCATTAGTGTTCTCCACGTAATCCTTAAGTTTATCGATATACCCGAGCGCATTATAAAATTTCGAAATTTACAATTTTCATTTTGATTTTTCCTAGAACAACCGCGATCAAGTAAATAAATAAATGAATTTCAACGGAGTCTCGGTTACGGGAATACGTGCATTAGAAAGTAGAAAAATTTTCTTCGAGACTGATTTATGGTCGTTCGTTAACAGTCCTGTCTACCGCAGCGCTCGTTGTTCGGCCAGAATTCCATTTGCTGAATTCCTGGCCTTCACTTTTCGTTTGCTGCTTGCGTTTCCAGCCGGGAGCAACCGAAATAGGTACAGGCATTCCGACCGTTTCGTTTATTTCATCCGCATTCTACGGCGATATGGAAATCGCGCGGGGAAAAAGGGAAAAAGAACAGCGAAACGGGCTTCGGTGAACGTACCGGGAATTTCGTGCGCGTTATTTCTCATAATCGGAGAAAGTCGTGCATCTACGGGGATAAGGTTTCGCCGAACGCGACACGGATTAGAATTTTCCAATCAAAACTTGAAATATGTTTTTGTGACATCGAAGAGGCACGATTATTATCGAATCGTGAAATGAAAAATAATTAAAAGAACAGCTCGCTACTTGATGGATTCTATGATAAGCGAAAGAACGAGCGAAGCAAAGGTTCTTGGAAGAGAAACGAACTCGACAGAATTTTTCGTTTCTCGATACAGGAGGAAGAGGAAGAGGAAGAAGAGGAAAAAACGCTTGCACGCGCGTCCTCCGTTAATCCGTTAATAAGAGCGCACTCGAGAGCCTGAAAGCGATAATAAAAGTAAAGGTACCGTGGTCGCGTTGATAACGCTCGACCACGATTACATGGCATTGCAAATACGATTATCGGATCGATCGGACGATCCGTGGACTGATCGAAAAAGAGGCTTCGATGAAGAGAGAAAGGAAGCCCCCTGCCGGACCGCTCGCTCGATTAAGACAAAGATACCGTTCAATGAGGCGGTGATCGTTGATAAATGATTTATGCAGGCCACTTGACTCTCATTAATGGCTCCAATAGTTCGATACCGTGTGTCTATGTTCTTTTAGCGACGTTCGCGTTCTCTGTAACTGAACATTGCTGAAAGATGAGAAAGATTATACCTATGGTAATTACGTTTCAGAGCCTTCGTAACGTGTGCCCGGTATAACCTTCCTCGAATTTAACAATATTCAGGTACAGTGATGTTTCGGGATCGGAAACGACAAGCTAGAAGGCATAATTTGAAGCGTTGCAATGAAGGTTACTCACTGAAATCTCCTGGACAGGACTTGCAGCATCGGCCAGGAAGAAGAACAGGTTCGTCGCACGTGAGTTTCGGGCATTCGTTCTTGATGTTACGACAGTGGACCCTCGCCACGATTCGTCGTTTCTTTTGCACCTACGACAGAAAAACATAAAGAACCAGTGAGTGTAAACGCGATCGATAATTGGTTTTATTCGCCGGGAAAAGGGAAAAACAAGAGATTTCCAGATAAGATCCGACAGAGTACGGGGAGACACGCCCGGCGCCAATTATCGTCTAAATGCCAACAGGCGGCGGACACGTTGCTTCTTTATCTGAAACGTGCAAATTCCCGTTACGTTTCTCTATTAGCGCGAATGTTAACGACTTTTCCTCTATTTTTCCCTTCTTCGGATCGCCGGCCGTGTACGCACGCGTGTTTATTGGCTCCTTTACGCATCGCTGACGACAGTTGTAACGTTAACACGCGCAACACGCATAAATCTATCGGCAAGTAATTGGTAGGTGTTAGCGATCACAAAGGACTCGTATATCACGGTCAATGGTAGTATTATTCGCGACGCGATTTACAATACATCGGATAATATAAATTATTCTTTAACGTCTGTGTCTGCGAGAGACTCCGCGCGAATCGGAAACGAAATGGGACTCGCGAGTGGATTCGTATTCCAGGATTTTGCTACTTTCTACCATGCGCCTTCCGCTTCCGACAAACTCTCTCCGTCACGACAGAAACGCGACCAAGATCCTTAAATCGGAAACGGATTCAAAATTAAAGGGAAACCTAAGTTACATGAAATAACGAGCGTATCTACGGTTACCTGGCCCGATGGCGCCAGGAAATCTTCACCATAACAATACATAAAAACGTCCGCGCGTTTCTCGCCGCCCGATAAATATTCGACTTTAAGTTATCCGCGCTCGAGCGGACGAGCGATCTCGAGAGATTCTTTCTCGACGATTTGTCGGCCCTGAAAGAAAGGATAAGAGATCGCGGACACGGATCAGCGGAGGTTCCGGTTACGGACAGCACAAAGAACGGAAATTAAGTTCGGGGTTTTATAGAGTCGCAACGGCATTCCTGAAACACGAAACGATACGTTCGATATGTTGATTCAACTGGCAAAAGGAGAAAAAAGGCCAGGGGAGAGAGACCGAGGGACGTTAAAAAGAACAAAAAAGCTGGGAATTACAGAAGAATCGGGACAGCCGAAGTAAATTCCGTGTTTCAGGAGGCTGCCTAGCGGCCGCGGGACAGTTAACTCGGGTCCCCGTGGACCCCGTAGGTGTAATTTTTATCGTTACGAGATACATTTAGGTGGCGCGGCACGCATGCCTCAACAGCTTCCGATAAGTTTCTGCGAGAGGCCTCGAGATACCGGCGTGTACCCGCAAACTTCTTCGACACGCTTCCCCAGGCACCGGGGACCGATAACGATAACGCACGATCGCGAGAATAAACGAGAAATTTCTTTTTAATTGGAAACGTCTTAATGTATTTAATCGCCCCAGAGATAACGTGACAGATTACGGAGGGGTAATCTTACACGAAAACGTGTCTGACTCGCCGCAGTGGAAACGGACGCGTATAGTCAGACCAGTTAAAATATCAATTATTAAGAATGCGGGGTAATTTTGAAATTTCAACTTTCTATAAATATTATTATGACTTCTCGTTACCGTCAGAAATTAATTATCATTCGCATCCCACAGAAAGCGGCAGAATGAAATTCCCAAAGATAGAAAAAGGCATTAACGATTGCCTCGACCAATTACTCGACCACGTGAAATTCGAGCCGCGGATGACCATCGCGGGCCAATCAACGCGTTGAGAATACGAGGGAAGAAGATTTTTCCGGAGGTTGCGGTCGGGACCAACAATGGTCTCGATTAAAAAGCGTGTACCACTATTCAGGAAGCGGTGGTCGGTTGGCGTGATTCATCCACCCACGAGGTTTCCTCCTCGTGCCGGTTAGCCATTCATTATTTTGACGCTATTGTAGGAATAATGATAGGAACGAAGAACGATCGGGCCGGAAGTCGACGTCGATTCGCGTGTGGGGTCTAACCCGATGTCGCGTAGGACGTCTTTCAAAAAAAGAAACGAGACTTTTGATCGATACCGCGCCGTCCCGTGAGAAATTATTCGTTTGTTTCGTAAATCAACGTCCCTTTGCGAGACCGTTTCGAAATTCGTTCGTACGAGCGGACGTAAAATCGTCCGAGTCCAGACCGGGCGAACAATAAACGGCGAACGGATGGGACGGTGGTTCGGGGGTTTGGGTAAAGAAACGACGTCTCGTGTGATTCACGCGACGTGTCTGTCTGTGCTCCTCGCAACCAAGACCGCGACCTATCAATAGCTCCTCATATACGCTGAAGAGGGACTGTCATTCCACCGAAGGCTAAAAATAGAGTTCGCGCGTCCGTCTATAAAGCTGCTGCTTCGAGAACTCCTGTACCATTGCCTCTCGCTCTTCCTTCCTCCATTCCCAGCCATTCTGTCCTTATTTTCTTCTTCTTTCCTACGTCAGGATATTTATAGTCCTTCGCGAAACACTTCTCCGCTCCTCTTCGTCGATGCTTTGATCGATGAAACGCTGACACGTAGGAAAAGCACATTTGCCCTCGGTTCCACGGACGATTTCGAAAGATGGTCGAAAATGAAATTGGAATTGTCGGGTCTCTATGAGATTTCCGAAGCAAATTCTTTTGTGATACAAAATAAGAAATGACCCCTTTCGTAACTCGGCCACAAGAGATATCTCGCGATAAGAACACCTAGGAATCCTTCAACCCTCGAGTTTCCAAAGAAGGGATGGCGAGGTGAAATCGATAAATCAACGCAGAGAGGAAGAAAAAGAACCGCGGAGCATAAACGAGTGGCTAAAGGCAGCCATCAAAGGCGAACACGTAAGAACGGTAGCCAGTCAAGGACGGAACTTATGAAGATTGGCTAAATTAAACTCCATTAGGACAGTCGTGACCGTTCTGTCCCGACGACAAATGCATGCGCGACAGAACCCGTGTAACTATGATAGAGAGGATTAATTGAACCGCACAGAGCGACCGGCTCCGAATCGCTTTACGATTGACCCCAAATTTATTTCTACATTCTTAGCCCCCAATCAAACCGTTCCCGGGTCGCGTTATTAACCCAATGCTATTAACCACCGTCTAAATGACTCGTCCAGACTAAACTTTTGGACCCCATCGACCGATTCTCATTCGTTCACGTCGCTGACTTCTCTATCGATCGACAATGCTATTCTGCCATCAGAGATAAAATCATTTTACCACGGATAAATTTTCTTAAAAATAAAACAAATTTCTTAACATTTTTCTGAGATATTAATAAAATAAAATTAAATCGAAATTTACTCGACGAATAATCTTCGACATATCGCAGAGTTTGTTGAAAGACTAAGGAAAGGTTAGGCCTTCACCTTTCATCGAGAAAGTCCGGAAGAGAACCTAACCCGACCGTTTAACCGAAGCTAATTGGCCGAGGCTATACATTTATCCGTATAAAATCGTGCTCGTTAGTGCGCGGATTATTACTAGACCGTAAAAAAACTGAACAAAAGAGTAATCGTACTGTATATAATACACAATACTCAATGAAAGTTCCCCACGAGGAAAGAAAAGAATCAAGTACCATCGAGGAAATTGGTTTCTTCGAAGCGGAAGGGGCAAGAATATCGATGACGCGTCTCATGGGTGACATTTATCGTTCGATCGCGTATGGGACGCAAAACGCGACGGTGTCCCCCCTCGTGCGCGTACGCTCGGAATGCAAAATACGGTTACAGCGCGATCGGCCAAGAATTCGTGCGATCCCTCGTCTATGTTACTCACAATCCTCTTGCGTTCTTTCGCGATAACCGAAACAATTTCGAAAGAAGCATGCTGTATGACTCGTCGCCGTTCAAGAATGACATACGAGCACGCGTAGCGTACACGCGGCGAGCAAACGAGCCGAGAAGCGGACGCCGTTCTGTCTCGGGGCAGGAATGGGATTGGGAAGCACGTCGAGCCGTCGTGGATCGCGTCACTCGGATCAAGATTTTAGTCCGCGCCACGTCGATCTACGACACCGTCCAAAGGGCAATGCCATTTCCACGACCTTCTTAGAAAAACCGATCCGGGAACAGGTCGATTAGATCACTATGCGGCTACGCGTTCCAACCCTCGATAAAGTATCCAAGACCACCCGTTTCCTTTTACCAATTCTTTTCCTCACGAAAAACCGTAATTAAAACTACACGGAAGAATTCGTGGAACAACGCGTGGAATAACAATTAAGTAGAACCGAATCGATTATACGGCGCGAATCGTGCGCGCCGCGCCGCTGATAAGATCGGTATGTCAGCAGCTCGCTTTTAACGGCCATTATCAGCTCCCCGTCCGATGGGAGATTGATTACCGCGAGAAGGGTGACGCGATTCGAGAGAACTCGCGAAACGAACCTAAAAACGAGCCGACGGCGTACAATTCCGCGAGTCGGTTGATAGAAAAGCCGGGCGCAGGTTACGGTGTACCTGAGCACGGCGAGACGTGCTATACAAGGGCAGCAAGGGGGGAGAAGAGGTTAAAGGTCGGACACGGACGAACACAAAGGCTGGGCGCGATCGTAGGTGCGCGGGGCGATACGGACACGCGTTCGCGCGTGAGGGCGCACCCACCCATCCAGTTTCATACGTACCGGAATGCATTCGCATTTGATGCAGTACATGACTCCAAAGGGCGGGCCCAAATCCGCGAACCAGGTGGAGCCCAATTCTCGTATCTGCTTGCCGAACGTGCATTCTGCAACAAAGAGTTATTTCAATTGGTATGGAGAGAGAGAGAGAGAGAGAGAGAGAGAGAGAGAGAGAGAGAGAAAGAGATGGAGAGAGAATTTTTGTCGGGTTCGTTCTCTAAGACCGGTATAAATACGACCTCTTTGAAAACTGGCTAACGTTGAAATATTTGAAAGCGAACCGAATGTATAGACGGTGAGTTTCGGATACGAGAAAGGGAGCGGTTAACCAGCAGGGAAAGGCGCGTAACTCGGCAGGGCACGTTGCTAGCTGCTTCGAGGCTTTTCAGAAAAATCTTAATCCCACCGCGCGTTTCCAGAAAATTTCATTCAAAAATTCCTAACGATCACGAAATTAAATTCCGTCAGATCTTCGTTCGGGTCTCCACTAATCGCCGACTTCTGAATCATCGTCGCGCGAGCATTTTTGGTCGCCGTTTAAAAATTGCCGAGACAACGATGAGACGGCGCGTAAAAGAGAGAAGAGTAACACACGGACGAGGAGAAGAAAATTAAAAAAAAGTGAGCCATTCTCGCAAGGCCGTTGCCTCGTTTAACAGTGACGCTGTCTCACCTTCTTCCGCTTAAAAAAAAAAAGAGAGAGAAGGTCCGTGTATCAGCGCAGGTTACGACGTCCTTTCCTTTCCCGCGTAAAAATAAATCGTGGAAACTAACGAGCCCGCTCTTTTTCGGACGGATTATACGATTTCCACGAAACCGTTTCCATCCTTCCGGTTGAAACGCTATACCCCAACAGACCGAATTCATCTTCCGCCCCGAAATTTTCAAGACGCGGCCGGCTTATCGTTGATTTGTAACCAGATAAATCTTCGATGGCTTAGCAGCGAATTTAGTAAGCGGAAACACGCTGCTGGAGGCGGTCGTGGAGGAAAAGAAACAGGCAAGATGGATTACGATTAAAGTATATCTCGAGTTCCTTGACCCTAACCAAGAAAATCCTACGTTGCATCAAAGTCTGCACCGTGGAGTGTACTATGCTTCCGCGAGCGGATCCTAGCGCGGGACCCAGAGGTCTCTATACCAGTCTGCTACTTAACACAGTTAGGTGGATTACCATACGGTTCCCATGCCTCTCTGGGAACAATTTAACCAGCGTAACTCGTGTTTCGCGTTCGAGAATCCTTCAAAGATTAAGACTCAACGGGCTAGATACGGTGATCAAAGTCAAAGTCGTCTGACAATATATCCACAGGCAGGGCCATCAAACGACGGCTGTCTGAAATCTCGCCTTTATGCCCGTCCGGAACCTAATAGGAGGCGAGCGGTCGCGACGTTTCGTGCACCAAGAAAACAGAGAACGAAGGGATCGGTGTGTTCCCCGGTCTCTTTGGGCTTGTACGCGTCCACTCGCCCGTTTGCTTTAGATGTGCACGCAACAGAGGTACACACAACGAAGAAGAAGAAGAAGAGGAAGAAGAAGAAGAAGAAGAGGAGGAGGAGGAAGAAGAAGAAGAAGAAGAAGAAGAAGAAAGATACACACGGAGAGTACGGCTCGTTGCGCGAGGTCGTTGCACCGAGTGTGCTAAGTCGTTCTAAGCGCAGAGAGTCGGTCGGGTCCTAAGCAACCAGCCGAGATCCGAGAGGGAAGTCTCGATACGCCACCACATCGCAAATATGCGAGACTGCCGCTCTTCTATCCTATTGTTTCATCCTCCCCCCTTAGACTTTATTGCTCTGTTCCCTTCCCGTGAACTATTCCTGGGTTACATCCTAGCGCGTTATGTCATTTTTCCGCTTCTTATCGTAACGAATCGTTTCAAGCGTCGTAGACGTCGAATCTCGTTAAACATTTAATCTATTATTGGAATGATGAGGAATAAGACGGCGTAGACGGTGTGGAAGCATGGAGAGACGGCCGATGCTAATTTGGCCCATATACCAACGTTTCATAGACCGTTGACTTCGCTGCCATAACTTATGAACTGTGAAATCTCGTGCGGTTTGTCTCGAACGGACCCACCTTCGCGCAGCCTCGTGGCCGACCGATTGGAAATTCATTGTTCCTTTAATACGACTTTTTTCTCTCTGATTCTTGCACGTTCGTGTTTCGCGGGTAAGGAGATTAAGAATGTCGACTTTAGTCACTTCGTAGAAGAACTTCGTTAGGGCCTTAACTCTTACCATCTGAGAAGCTTTAGGCCTTACCCTCGAAAATTATTTTAAATTATTCTAGTAGAGGGAAGACTAACCTTAGTCCCTGTGACTAAATACCGAACACGAGTAAGCGCAAACGTTTAGAGTGAACGAGATAATCATCCGCCAGCGCGAAAGAGGTTCGCGCGAGATTCGCACAAACGGATTACCATAAATTAAGCGAAACGCTAAAGCATCGAGGGCACACGTTCGTAAATTGACGTTTCCGTTCGCGGAAACGTTGCAAGAAACGAGGAGAAGAACGGGCGTGAAAAAGCACGGGTACTCGAGCTGGCCAGTTACGACAGAGATCGTCCAGACCCTGAAGGATGCGACCAAGTACCGAGGACAGAAGTGCTCGATAGTGGCACTCGAGCGACGTTCGATTCGAGGAGCGCAAAAACGGAAGGAAATCGCCGGCGACACCAATTATGTCGCGCTTCGTTCGCACTGTCATAATTCGACTTCTTATAAGCATGAGTCTAGACTAGATACCGAGAAGCGTTAGAAAAAAGTAATAACTATTGAGTAGCGCGCGTTTCCCTTACGGCTATTAATAATTCCAGATTACGAAGCGAATCGGTATGCGCAAAACCGAATATGACCGCGGACGATCCATTCTTGCCGTTTTTAGCTTTCCGCGAAACTAACCGAGAATTCGTGGAACACCGTTTCAGCCACTATTCTCAGCCACGTAGACACGCTCTAGGATAACGCACGCTTTCTAAGGGAGTTCGATGAACTACGCGATGAATCCTCCCGACGGAGTTCGTTTAGGAAAAATACAACAGGATAGACACCACTGTTAATCCTAAAATATCCAACACGTCGACCGTTGACTCGTCCGTCTGTTGCGGCAAATTGAACGCATCGTTGCAGCTTTTGCCCGTTTAGTTTCGCCATCCCCCGGCCACGTATAATTTATCGAGGTGCGCAACGATTCGAAAATTAATTAGACAGATTTTCAATTCCCAAAAAAATAATCTGGCGCCACTGCTTCGGTCACTTCCTTCTTTTTCAAGGAAATTTTATTCCACTTTAATTTTGGATTCGTGAGAATTTCTTTTCGGGGGACCAAGTTGCATCCGAGCGTGTATTTTTCGTGGTTACGCGGCATCGCGATGAGTACGTCCACAGTCGCTAAAATAAATAATGTTCTCCGGTGAGAAGTGGAAAAAATAACGAAGAGGAGTGAAATGGTGCGATAGTCGGGTTAGTGAACGACAAACACATGCCCGCGCGCTTTCTTTCCTCGCTTTTCCGACTCTCTTCCGTCTCGTTTCTTTTTTCACGAATCTCCTGCCGCGTTGTGTGCCTCCTTCTTACCCCCTCATGTTCGCCTGTCCGATGCATGTGCATTCTCTCTCTCTCCATCCGTCTTTCCGCTCCGCGTATCTCTCTTTCCCCTTTCCCGGGTCCGGGGTCTCGAGTTTCACATCACCTTTAACATCGTATACGATCTCGCGTCACGTGACCGTCGCGATGCATCAAGTGTTCGTCGCGTCCCGGTCGTTCGATTTCTAATGTTTCACCGCCGCTGCAGCAGATGATGACATTGTATCGTGACGAGACGAGACGAGACACGGTATATTTGCCTGTGTTACCGATCCGAGAGATCCAGACGAGTCCCGGCAAACCGGTTAACGCCGAGCGCAATCGGAATCGAGTTTAAGGCCAATTTCCAACGCTTTGGTGTCATCCGAGATAACGATATCGCTGGGAAATGAAAAGCGGCGGGCTCGGTGCGTTCTGGTTCGAGAAAGGAAAGTTGTTGCTTGCTTCGATTCGATGATCGATTACCCTCGCTTCGCTTTCGCTTCGTATCAAAAAATGATGCCACCTCGTCCAGTCGGTTCGGCAATCTGAATCGAGGGTGTGTGCTTGATCTTACCCTATCGATATTTTTGCAAACTGGTCGGACTCTGTGCATTAAACGAGTAGGCTTCGATGAGGGGGTTTCTCATTTTTTCCTATTTCTTCTATAAATGCCTCGTAACGACGTGTAATTTAGCTCGTGCTACTTAACTCCGGATTACACGATTGCCGGGTAATTTGGCTGGCCATTAACGTTTCGCCGGGAATATTACTAGAATCTTGCTAGGCTGTATCGAGAAACGAATGCGTACCCGCGCGAATCATAAATCCGTGCGTGGGCAGAGTATCGGCGATTATTCGTACGTGGTTGGGGCGCGCGCCCCAAACGAGCAAACGTTTGCGAAGGCGTGTCGCCTACGTGCGGGCTCAGCCGAACGAAGCCTTTGGGTCTCCTTGGTACGAGCCAAAAATGGTATCGTGTTCTTTGCCCGTGGAAACCGCGATACTTCGGATCGTAAACGGCAAATTTCATAATCACCGCCAAACGAGAAATCGAGTATCGATGTCCAATCTCAAGCTTGCAACCCCACGCGGCAGAAGCTTCCAGGCGATTCTCGAAGCTTGCGACGAAACCTTTCCCGTACGTTCGCGTGCAAGCCGAACGAGGCCGAGTACTCGACTTTAAATCCTCTGCATATTAATGCCGATCGGGGCACGAAGAGATACACATATTCGGTCTGGGTGCACGTAGGTGTCCACCCACGCGAAACCTGTAGCCGTCGAGAGAGCAGGTACGATCGCGCAACATCGCGGGGTACATACGACGAGACGTGACTTCAATGTCGAAGAAGTCGCGCGGGAAGCGTCGCCTACGTTCTTCGCCTGCCCACTTGAGCGCGATGCCCTGAAGAAGGTGGTCCCCCCGGAGGATATCGGGGACCGGAAGACGGGAGACGGCGTAGTCGCAGACGCCACCGCCGCGTTGCTTCACGGCCAAACAAGAATTGCGTAAGAACGATGTCGACGCACTTCGGGTTCGCCACTCGCTCGTTCTTTTCTCGTCGTTGTCTTCTTCTTCCTTCGTTGCTCCAATCTTTTATAGCGAAAACGCGACACTTTTAGAAGCAACGTCTTTATTTTCGTCCATCGCACAACGTTACCAGCCTCGCGCCGGGGCTGCCACGATGCTTCTTTTCTCTTCTCCCGGCTGCTGCTGATCACCTTCCATAAATTTATTATAATCCGTTAGACGAAGCTGAAGAAACCGCTCGGCGAACGGAATTGGGTCGTACAATGCCGGTGCTACGTACTTGGCGATCGCTTTCCGATGTTCCAGTTAGAAGTATGTGCATAACTTCTACACGCGATTCCATCAGTGTCGTTTCCAATATCGGATTCGATTCCTCTTCTAAACGGCTCAACGCTCTAACTCGATTACGAGAGAAGTAAAACGCGCGCAAGATGGCTTCTTCGTCTTCGTTCGCCGACTACGGGTTCAACTTTTTCAATAATTTTTGCGAAAGTCGAGGGGCCCCCGGTGTCTATTTTGACGCCACTAAAAACGAACGCGAGGAATTTCGGGAAGCACCTCTCGGCCGACTCGACGCGACTTTCCATATCTCCTAAAACGAATCTGGCCGAAACAACGAGCGTGTTGCACGTTGACAGACGCGGCGATGTTTTACTGCCGTGCAAGTAACAATGCCGCTTTGTTCGTGGCGCGCCGCTGCCGATTTAGAGTCGATGTTTTCTACCGAGTCCGAATAAATTTATCTGTGCGCCCGGCGAGACGCGATGAAACGACCGGCTATGACAATGAAACTCCAGAGAATCGCGAGGAACCCTTCGAGACGAGGGAGCACAATTCCGAGCCAAAGTTTAAATTAAAAGTCGACAAGAAAGTTGCTCGATCGATCAAAAGTAACGTTGCCTATCACTCGATGTTAATAATTTTATGTTTCGCGTTTAGACAGCTCCAAGCCCTACCCGTTTTGCATCGTACGACATCTAAACGCCTCTTCACGTTCGATCTCTCCCGATCGTTGTTCCTGGTCGAACGATAAAAGTGGCCACATTTCCTGTAACCACTCAGGTGGGTGGATGATGGCACTGCGACGAGGAGAGATCGAAGCCGTAGACGATCGTATCTGACGTTTCGTAAGGTGTGAGTGCGCGGCACTTACGATCTTATATATTTTATGTGAGGTAGCTTTTCTTAAACCTATACACGCCCTACAATCCTGGCCTTTGCCTTGCAACTTCTTCGAGGTTACAAGCGAAACGTGGAAGATCGGGACCTACGCGCTTTCCTTTTTCGGAAGAATCCGAAAATACCCTAGGAAATTGTCTTTATCTCGCGAGACGGCGCTACAAAGGAAGCGTCAAGTCGAAGGGCAAAAGCCGCAATACGGCGTGCGCGTCAAATCAAAGGAGAAGGAGTAGAATAAGAAGCGGACGAAGAAGAATAAGAAGAAGCGAATGGAAACGTCTGCGAACGAGTCACCGGGTCCTTGATGCACCCTTAATCATCGACGGAACAAGAAATGGACGCGAGGGAACAGAAATATTGCTAGTCGATCGTAACAGTCCGGTCAAAGTCTCTCTCTCTCTCTCCCTTTCTCTCCCTTTCTCTCCCTTTTCTCCTCTCGCAAGAACGGGAATGTTAATGCCGCATCAAGAGTTATGACAAATGATGCGATTTTGCAGAGGGCGCGCGAAGAAATATGTTACTGTCGCTCCGCGGACGTAGAAGAAACGGTTCTGAACTATACGGACAGACGGCGGCTTCATTCTACACCGTGAAAATAGACAACGAAGAAGCTTTGCTATCCCTTCGAATTTTTCTGCCGGTATGAATTTTCCATCCTGTACCTCTACACGATGGACAAATTTCCAACAGTTCAAACCCCATGTCCCTCAACTTATCATCGGTACCCGTGAGGGGTAAGTTGTCCCACGCACCGTCTAACTCACATACTTCGCTAAAAAATAGTTATAATAAATAATTACGTGGGAGTGTTCATTTTCCTTTTAATCTCGTCACCAAAACCCTCGCAAGTGTTAAAAAACGCGCGCCAAAAAAAAACTCGTACTATTTCGAACGAGGTCATAATGGGTGCGATAACAGTTCGTTTTCCGTATAAATTATCGATGTTTGTTTTCCCAGTTCGTATAATTCTCGGGCTGTCATCGCGTTACCGCCTTCCTCCGATTTTTTGTTTAATCTTCCTGGCTGGTTTATTTCGGTACCGAATAGACAGTCTCTCTCTCTCGGTCTTTTCAACGTCTCCTCCGGTTCGTTGCATTCCCGTCCTATCGACGGGGTGGTGTACCGTTACGATCGATGCGATCGCATACATCATAGACGGTCGTGTAACAATGTCTCTTAAATTGAGAGGAAAAAGAAACGAGTGGACGAACACGAGAGACCGTGGCAGCCACGAAAGAAGGAATAACGCGACAGAGAGGCGTCTCCCTCCTCTGTCTGTCGTTCGGGCGTTCCTCGTCGAGACGGCAACCGCGGCGATGCAATACCGAGTTGCCGAGTACTATATATAGGTGGCCCTGAGTGTGCAAAAATCACCCTACAAAAATCTGGATCAAGGGGCCATTCACCAAGCGCGGCGAGCAGCATCGCGATGCATCGTGTCGTAGTCGCGCCGCGTCCAGCCGCGTCGACCGAGAACGTCGTCCTCTACGTCGGCGTCGTCATCGTCATTGTCATCGAACGCCGGCTGATACGTGCGTCCATATATAGTAAAAGTCGAGCCGAATCGAGCGTGTGCCGATGATGCTGTCCCCTTTTCCTCTTTCCTCTCTGTCGAAGAAGACTATGCATTGAAGACTATGCATCTATGCTTAGAATCGCAAATTGGATTTGATTCCAAAAATTTCGCCGATAACAGCGTCAAGCCTTTCGACGACCATTTTCGCGTGCCTCAATTTCGTCACTCTTTCGAATTCTGCTTATCGCTTGAGCGTCTTCTTTCTACGAAAACGAAGGGAATTCGCGTGATCGCGGCGCCAGTAATTCGCCAAAGATCCGACGATACGATAAGTCAGCCAGAAGAGTGGAGTGCCGACAGAAAAATCTTGGTGCGATATCCCTGCAAGCGCGCCATCCCGAAAATGGTCAGACCTCTCCGAGAGAAAAGAAGCAGGTTCGCTGTTACACTTCCTTACACGCGTAATTATGACCGTATTTGTCACCAGTCGAGATCGCTGCTACTTCTTCTTGTTCCCTTCTGTTAACTCTTCTTCTTCCTTCACCCCCCACCTCAGCAATCCTTTATATCTCTCTTCAGGTCCGTTCCGTTCTCTTTTATCCAATTTTTCTGCCAGTCTCCACCCCTTTTCCCTTATATCTATTTCCACCTCCTTCGATCTCCTTCTATGGACCTTTTCCCTTTACCCCTCTTCGCCTCTCTTCTGTTCAGCGATCGCCGGCCCGCCGGCGCTGGCCACCTTTCTCCGTTTTCCTTTTATCGTTTCTCCGTCCTCGTGTCGCCGATCGGCCATGATCGAGGCGAGTTTCTCGTTTTCGAAGAACACGCGTCAAACGCGCTCCTTGTTCCGTGTTTCCGGCGAACCGCGATCCCGTGTACGGATCACGTCGCTCTCCAATTAGACAGTGATCCTAACGAACCGCTAAATTAACAATTCTCGAATATGGTGCTGCTCGGATAACTCAATCTTGAGGAGTCTAGAAGTCAGGTTTGACTCGCTCTCCTATCGGCGATGCTCGCCGCTGAAACGATCCAACGTATCGAGGCACCCACGCATCGGAGCCGACACGAATCCGTGCGCGTGCACGCGCGCGTACGTAACGTACGATATCCGGAGCTCGTCGTGTACATCGACGCGGTCGTTCGAGAAACGGGAGAGGATTCGGCGGGTGGTGGTTGGCCAGTGAAATTTTAATTTGCTTGCTTCCCTCCGAAAATTCCACGAAATGCTTACACTGAAAATATTCTATCCGGGTCTCGCGAGCTTTCGCGAGCGAACGAGATTCCCCGCGAAGATTGTTTCCTTCCCGTTTCGCGGAATTCCTCCGCTCCGTGTTTTTCTTGCGGCTCGCTGGCGAACGGAAACAGCACCGAACGGACAGATTTTCACCGCGAAATTACTTGTTTCTTTTCGCGTGGACGCGCGAGAAACGGGAATTCAAAAGAGACGCAAAGGGAGCAAAAGCAACGACCGAGAGGAGGAGGAAAAGCAAACGTTGTAAAGTCAGAAGTAGGCAAGTTTATCGGTGGCAAGGTGCGAAAAACATTGAATTGTTAATAATGGCTGGCGGGGGCGCCCTTTTATAAAAAACTCCGAAAACACGTTCTTTCGGCTCGCACGTTCACGCGCGTTCTACGACGAAACGATTCGAACGCGATATTTTTAGATATCGCGTAAACTCCTCGAGTCTATCTCTCCTCGTATAAAATATATTTTTTAAGCGAGTACGGGCGCGAATATCGGTCGTGAACGCTGCATTTAGCAGCCGCGAAACTTCGCTTTCGACGAGCGCGAGCAGCGGCGACGACGACACTTTCGGGTTTTCGCGAAACGAAACCGCGTCGTACGATTCCGTTAACCTTTCGCGGAAAACCGAGGACACGGTTCGACGTTAAATCGGGTTATCGGTGTCGATATATTATGAAACAATGTAACGCGCAACCTATTGGACTTTCAAACAATAATATTGATTACCACCGTTAGATTGTTGTAAGACGATTACAGTTTTCAATACTGGGTCACCGTTGGATTACAATACCGACACTATCTCGCCGGTTGGCATAGGTCATCGGTAGATTACGATATTATGTCACCGAGAGATCTGCGCGAGTCGAAAGATAATCCTATTACTATCAGAAACTCCGACCGCCGTTGCTGACAATTTCAAAAAACGCCTCAAAAAATTCGAATCTCTAGCATCCCGAAGCGTCGAATCGCGAGATAAAGCTTTCGTCCCGAAAACAGAAAGAACGCGGCGTGTCTCGCAAGAATTTACATGACGCGCGTATATCAGTGGGTCGAACCCCCGAAATTATAGCGTGTATCATACGCGGCGAGTAACGCGTGCCAAACGGAGGGAAATAACGTAAACCAGATCTCGACGAGTAGGAGGGAGCGGTCTCGTAAAGAATACGGAGCGACACGATGCTGTAAGAAAGCGTTGAAACCATTCGTTACGGGTCCTCTCGTTTCGTCCAGAGTTTTGTCGCTCGAGGCGAGAAAACAAACGAACAAAAGTAAAAGAAAAAAGGGCGGCAAAAGAAGCGCGTGCGTGCAATGTTCGCTCGCGTAATTCAGAGGACCCGTAGAAAAGGACGAGACATGATAGAACACGACTGCCTCTCGTGAAACAGCGGCGAAGGAGAAGAAGAAGAAGAAGAGTCTGACGCGAGAAAGCCACGGATACTCGTGTGTAAAGAGTTCGTGAAGAAGAAGAAGAAGAAGAGGAAGAAGGAGGAGAGGAAGAGAGGATCATCGAGCGAACAAGCAAGAGACGCGTCTGAAAAGCAAACGGTCGAAAGTGGTAGGGAGATAGGGGAAGAAAAGGGGAAGCAAAGGGGCAGGAGGACATCGTCAGGGTGGCGGGTGGGTGTGCGTGGGGGCAAGGGGAGAAAGTTCTTCGGTGTGCTGCCACACTCAGAATGGAGTCGAGTGCCAGAGAGTCGGTTGTCCGTGTATTTCAGGCGGCACGGGCCACTGCACTACCCCTACTACTTTGCTGTCGTACGTGCTATGTATATCGTACCTTTCATATAATGCACGGCACCCGGAGACACGTTTTGTGGGACCGATGGATAAATGCCCTCTCGGCCGCCTCCTCCTCTAGGCGCCGACACTCTCTGCCGCTTCTGGAATACTTC
Source organism: Anthidium xuezhongi (assembly GCA_022405125.1). NCBI lineage: Eukaryota > Metazoa > Arthropoda > Insecta > Hymenoptera > Megachilidae > Anthidium > Anthidium xuezhongi. Next base: position 8,087,079 of record CM039642.1, on the reverse strand, counting down.
GCCGGCCGTACACGTATACTCTCTCGTACGTCGCTAACGTATGTGCCCCTCGGAATCCGCTTTCGAGAGCTCCGTTACGGAAAGAAAAAGGGAACAGAAAGAAAAGCACGCCGCCGGGTGGAATGAATGCCGTGCTCTGTCGTGAAACTATTTCCAGTGGACTGCCGATCGTGATAACCGATAAGATTTTGGGGGAATGCGACCAGAACCAACGAAACTGACCGTTTCTTTCCTTCCCTCGAAAAACGGAAATTCTGTTCTGAAGAAATTTTTCACTCGACCGGTTGTGGCTCGACAAGCGTTGTAGCTTTCGTTGCTCTCAAACGATTAACAACTATTTTAAGGGTCCCTCGCGAGTCTATAAAACGGAAATTGTCTTTGACGATGTGCACGCGGAGGGACGGTTAATGCTCGCGATCCATTAAGTCGTTAGCACGCCATTTTGCGTGTTCAGCTCGTGTATACGTGGACCGTTAGCGGGCTCTCGCATTAGACTACTTTGTCATTTTAACGTCCGTAACCTTTTGGTCACGTTTCCTGAATACCTTCGCCCGTGCGATACCTCGAAAATAACTTGATGGATCGATCGGCGGCGAACGAAGGAAAAGTCCGAAACGCGCGTTCATTTCGACTAACGCGAAACGGAGACGCGCTTGCGCGCGAGCGAGTGCGCGCGCAACCGCGAATTACGAAGCGGAATAACGTCGCGTAAAGACGTTAAACGAGAGGACAGCGTCGCGCGGACGCGATTCGCTGTAATCGTCGTCGAGAATCGAGCGATTCAATTAACGAGGAGAAACGGTGGGCGAGTTCGTTCGCGGAGAAAAACGAAACTCGGCACACGCTTCTGTTACAATTTCGAAAGCTCTGGCGAGCCGCACGCTCGAAATTCGATTAATGAGCGACCGCGGCTAACGGCGAGAAAGAGAAAGAGGCGAGGAGAGCCAGGCAAGGACGAAGAAAAAGTTGACCGGACGGCGGAAGGAATAAATAGCTCGGCAAAGAGCAAAACGAAGACGGGGAGAGCCCCTGCCAGATGTACAAATCGAACTGTGCGATCGGGGAATTCTTCGTAATTTCTTGCGAACGCGAAGCCTGTTTCGTGACTCGGAAATTACTCTCTCGTGCCGGTAACCGCGTATCCCCTGAAATTTAACTCCAACGACCGCATCGATACTCGAAATGAATAAAGAAAAGAAAAAAAAAACAAATTTCACAAAAAATCCACGTAGGGAGAAAAATTCAGTTAGACGGTGGTTCGCGAGTCAAGCCAGCGAAGCGGGAAAATAGAGAGGTCGCGGGAGAAGATCGGAGCGGCCAGATGCGTAAAGCGGGGCGCCGACTCCGGGATTCCTCGTAATTTCTTCCCCGTTGGGATCGCGGACCGGCCTCTCGTCACTCATCGCGCTTTAAAGTCTCGCTGTTTAATGCCCGCGCGTCTCTGTTCCCTCTCGCGCGCTCGCATCTGTCGCTCGCGGCCACGGTGCGCGCAAACACACACAGTTAAATAACTCGAATGATCGCGAAGGATTTAGCCGTCACGCGTTCCCCGCCTCCCTCTCTCTCTTTCTCTCTTTATAGCGACCGATGAGTGCACGCGCGTTGCAGCACGAGGGAGGAAGGCGAAGAGGAGGAGGAGAGCGCGCGCAAGAGAGTCAAGCAGAATGCAACGCGCGGTCGCGCGCAAAAAGTCGGAAAGAAGAACGAGAGGATCGTTACTCCCCACCTACCCTCCCTATTTCTTTCTTCGACCACGAAGAGACACACCGATGGAGACAAAAGGGACGAGGAGAGAGGAGGAGGAGGACGGTTTTCCGTCGCGCAACATCTATCAACGGTCGCAACGGCGAATTGCCGTGTGAGGTCGGTCAGTAAAAATACCAGCGATATTATTGAGTGAGTCAGGGAGAATATAAAGCCGCGGCATGCGAAACCCCGTCGCAATGCAACAACGATGACCCCCTGCTCGACTTGCATGAAATTGATGGAAACAAACGAGCACCGGGGTTACCGGCGTGATTACTCTGCCTCTGACGTTATCCGCGCGTCGTATTTTCGGACACGTGCGTGGAGAGCCGCGGCCGCGTTAATTTCTACGCCGCGATTATTATCGCTCGTTGCGCAAACGATCCCGCCGCGTCTGCTACATTTTTAGCATATTATTTCAGTGGTTCTGCAATTAAACGGGTCTGTGTGCCGCGATCGGGTCGCTCGTTTCGTTAACGTCCGCTCGCGAGACCGAACGGTATCGCGTCACGAGATCGAACCTCGTCTGCCCAAAAATACGCTCGGCGTAATTACGCGAGATATTTTATGCGAGATACACGCAAGAACTTCAGGAATGTGCGGAAAGGGCGTAACGGTACGATGCAGCGCGAATCGATAAAATCGATTTTCATCCATCCCCTACACCGCGAGACCTAAACATCCCACTATCTTGTAACTCTGTAAGTAAAAAAAAAACATCGAGTGTTGGCGTCGACGAGGGACACTGACAATGCGTCGAACCATATCCGAGTCGCTCATATCCCCGCGTCCGTGACTAGACCATCGTCGTAAGTCAGCCTTCGTCCAATCCGAAGGGTATCGAGAGCGCAATCGTCTCGATCTTGCAAATCAAACTGTTATCCCGTCGGAATGGCATCGATTAATGTTCCAACAGATTGAGATCGCGCGGTGAATGGCAACGTCCATCAGGCTTTGGGGACGTCCGCTGCTTGTAGAGCGTCGCGCGTTAAGCCCCCGCCGTTCGTTCGAACGCGAACCGGCATCGCGCGGGTATAATCTGCATCGTACAAATCGGCTCTCGAAACCTGGTGTCATTTGCATTCGTATCGTGTTACGAATAAACGATCCGAATCTCGTCCGATCTAACGAATCTGTTCCGACGAAATACCCTACCTCACCACGACACGTACACGTCGCAGAGAGTGCAAGAATCGGTACGAAACACGGACACGAAACGTGGGGACGCGCGTCGAAGGCGTATTATACGCGCAGACGATATATTCCATCGTGCACGCCTACGTGATGTCATGCGCGCGTCAGAAATGCCGACCTTGCGGCTGCGGCTCAAGTCAGTGCACGCGTAATGCGATGCATTTGTATTGGCCAAGCCTTTCGGCCGATCCCACCATTGGTCCGCGCTGATAAGCATACCTACGCTCTACGCTCCACCAACCTATATGCATCGCCGAGTATACCGCCGAGTGTACTTGCCTACGTACATATGTACGTGGGGCTATGTACGCTCAAAGTAACCGTGGAAAGATCGTCGGCCTGGCCGTGCCCGCTTGGGTCCACGGAGGATCGGAGCCGGGACCTCGAGGTCGAACGACCGCGGCAACATTCTTCCAGCGATTTCTAGAAAATCGTCGCGCGAGCTGGATTGGAATAGCGACTGTGACCGCCCTGATAACAATTAGCCAAATCTTAGACTCGATAAGGCCCCTCCGTCTGAACGAAAATTGCATAAAAGACCCTGGGGCAACCGGTTAAATTTCTCTCCTTGGAATCAGGGACCTCGCAAGTGATTTTTTATACTTTTCGTGCGTTATCGTCTAATCCAGCGCGGATTTTCGCCGATGACTCAGTGGTCGATACGGGCGCCCAAAAGCAACGACTGGACGAACGAGCGATCGAGTCGATCGGTCACTTTTCTTGGCTCGAGAATTGACACGTGCCAGCGTGAGCTTGACAGCGGTACGAATGAGCCATTCGCCGACAGCGGAGATCACCGCTCGTTGGACAGATTTGATTTAAGTCGGCGTTAAACCGTGGCACCATTCCAATATTGTTAACCGAATACAATGTGCGCGGGCACATCCGATTTTTCGTTGCTCGAAACTGCGCTTTGAAATCGAACCGCCCGCGCCGGACCTTGGGAAGAAATTTATTATCAAAGTTTCTAGCGTGTACGGGCGATCGAACGCGGACTCGAGTTACAAAATGCGTTTCTAGGCGCGTTATTCGATCGAAGGAAGACGAGTACGCGCAACAGGAATCCTTTTGGCGCCAGAAACGTTATCTATGATGCCCGCAGACTGCCGACACGAAAGTTGATCGGTATACGCTACTGTTCTAACATCGAAGAATTTAAGACATGTTTAGAAACATCGATCGCAGTTACATTCCCAAGATATGCATCGTCTTCCTTTGACTCGTCAAACTTTCGCTATTACTCGTCACTGCACCCCTTTTTGACCCTCCCGCAAAGTTCACTTTCCAAAAATTTACGAATAGCTCTTTTCTCGTTCTCAAGAATTAGCCTTCGAAGACTTAGCCAAAAACAAGCTGCGACGAGCAAAAGAATTATCGAAGTTCTTACTCGTTCCGTCTATTTATAAAAATTAACAAATACCTCTAAAAAAAACTCCAATTCATCCGACATCGAAAGAAGCATAATGACGCGTAATTAGTTTATTAGCCATGGACGAGTTTAACGCTACGTGACTCGAGGATAATGGGTTAATGTGACGAGATTCAACGGATACATTTTTTTTTTCCAAGGAACGGACGAGCACGAAGGTGTCAGGGAAAATCACTGTTAAGATTCGTGTCACGTTAGCAAATACCACACCTTCGAAATAACAAGAACTGATTGGACGATCGGTAATAACGATGTATGTAGTAGTTTTCCTCTGTCTCATAGGCTGAATGGGTGCGAAGACGAACGCGTTGGAAACGCGACGATGAATAATACATTCCTCTCCGGCCTGAAGAACGTCCATTCGATTAAATTGGAACGGCAATCGGTGCTTACGAAGAATTAAAAGAAGCTGCGAACATATCTGTTCGATGATAGACCTTTTTTTCCTTCTCATTTTTTACAGGAATATCGATATTATTCTGGCGGAATTCCGGGAATACCGATCGATACTTTCCAACTAGAGCCATCAAATATCTTTCGAACTTCATAGAATGTACCGTTTTCAGAATGTTCGTTTTCAGTATGTACCGTCTCGATAAGACATATCGACCCAGTCGAAAGAATAGCATTCTGCTATCGAAACGTCTACGGTGTTCATAATCTTGTAACATTGGTACGAACGACACAGTACGATACTTTCCCGGTGCATTCGCGAGAAAACAATCACGGAACAAATTCCCAACGGTCCGTGAACGGTTCTCGGTCACGGATTAACCAAGTTACGTAGAATTCCTCGGGAAAAGCGCATCGCTGCAGGCTTCGGGTTCAAGGTTCTAAGGAAGCCTGTTCGCTTTCAATTCCGGCGATCTCGTTCAAGATGTGAGATAACCGACGACCAATCAGAGGCCAGCGTTCATTTGAGGAAGGTTCCTCGGTTTCCGATAATGCGTCTCGGATCGTTAAAAGCTTACCGAGAAATTCGCTCGTTTTGATCGTGATTTAACCGTGTGTCATGATTTCCTTTGAAAGGAAATTATCCTGGACGTCGAGTCGTATGATGCAACAACGACAGCAATTGAGTAACACCTTTGATCTACTTTTTTTCATTTCAAGCAAATTTTCCTCTTCTGGAGTAGCGAGCAAAATCCCACACAAATGTAGCCTCAGTCCTAACAGAATTCGAACGAATACGAAGGAACAAACCTAATCGCGCGTTCCGATACTGCGACAAGTGGAGGTGTAAACGATCATATTGATCGATAAATCGCGATCAAGACGATCACGGCGACTGACAGATCCTCCGGATTTCTAGGTCCGTGAGAACCGGCCTTAAGGAGCACGTGGGAACTAGGAAGGCTAGGCGTTGCTACTTGGCAGGCGCCAAGTGCGATCGAAGTAGCTCTCTGATGTCTTCCATCAAACGGGATTCATCTCTGTAAATCATCCGCGACGCTCGTATTCGATTCACGTAATACACCCACTTAACGTTCAGGATATATAAACTTTCGACTGGTTCGCATGCTGTTGCATTTTCACCTTGGCTCGTGGCCGTCGCTTTAAGACCCGCCAGGCACGTACGTGGCGTGCACTTACGAATAAAACACCAGGTAACGACAAATGTCACGATACGACACCGGGAACAGCGTGATCTTTCGTGACTAAAAATTAGGTCGGACTTGTAAAACGAAGGCACGAGGGTTGCCGTTATTCGTCAAATTTCTCAAAGTGATTTCTTATTTTCGATATCATAAGACAAGGTTCACCGAAACTTGAAGAAACACTCTATCGCAACTGACACTAATTACTCTCGCACGAACAAGAAAGTACCTGACGAGTGTCAGTCATCGAACGTATCCAAGAGGTTAATAATCCTTTCGTAAGCCACCTAAGATGTAATTTGAATCCCTCGTTCGGTCGTTTAGCAACCACCGGACCTGACGTGCGCCGGTTTGCGAAGCGAGTGGCACAAAAATGCATCGAGCATCGGGATGCAAGAGCGGGCGTTCGAGAAAAAAAGGAGAACAAAGAAGAAGAGAGGGATGAAAGCAAAAAAAAAATGGTAAAACATCGGAATAAAAGGGCTAAAAGGAACAAAACAGAGAATCGGATAGCTGGTTCACACGATCCGATCGCGTCAGGACTTCTCGTCTTGCTTTCGAGGCTCGTCCTCTCTTCTTCTCCGGGTCGGAGCTGACCGCCGCGCCGCTTGCCCGCCGCTAACTCTCCTCCCCGTTTTTTCTGGGGCTTGTTACAGAAACACGACGAGACTCGGAGAGAAACGGAAGGCCAATGCCTTTTTTCAGGATCCGATCGAACGATCGGCGAGTTGGCTGACGGAAGGAGTAAAAACGCCACGTTCAAGTACCGTGTAAACGAGGATATCCGAAGAAAACGAACCACGCGAGCGACTCCATTTCTAGCGGAATAGATTTCAAAGGGTTACCATACACGGCTTCGAACAATGGAACGAGCAGATTCTTCTGGAACGTCTACCGAAACCGATACGGATCGCTCGAAATTATGTTGTAGAATCAAACTCGGATAACGAGGTGGAAGTGCAACGACGAAATCGTTCGACTTAATTGCGAACGGTCTGGTTACCGACGTGAACGAACCGTACGAGCGTTCCGAGAACCCGAGGGAAGAAGTTTAACCCTTTGCAGGTGGTGTGGCACAAAGTTTCACTTACTGACAGACGATACGTAAACATTACGCCCTTTGTTTCCCAACGAATTTCTTTTTTAACCTAACCCTAACCCGTTTCCCATATAATTCCCCGTTTCGAATTCGAGACCATTCCGATTTCAAAAGCGACTGAAATCCGATCGGCGCGGCGCCCCCTACGACACGTACCGTGATTTATCGTTTGCTCGTGTTCCGTTGTGCCAACTATGTTTTGGCTGTCACATACGCTGCCTGCGTAATAAAACGAAAACGACGCTGCATTGAGAACAGAAGGATCACGGGGGGTTACGATACCCCGGCAAAGTACTTCGGTTCCTACTGTTATGCACTCATAGAAAATCTTTAAAATCCCAAATCTGTAGCTCAACTAATCACCCTTCGAAGGCCAAAGTTAGGTTCCCGATGCACATCCAATTTATAATAAAGTCTACTGTTTTTCTACGAAAATCGATCCTTAATTAAGTACATCGAGCGATTTCCTATCCCCTGCATTCGATATCGCGATCGAACGAACGATGTCAGACGCCTCGTTAAATGTTTGAAAAGCAATTAACGGAATCGTTAGACGCGAACAGGCCTGCTTCCAAACGATTAACACTTGGATCGAGCGTAAAAAGAAAGGGAAGTTCCGTAAACTGTGCACGTTCGTCGCGTATTAAACGGTTTCGAGAGCAAACAATACCTATTTTTCACGCCCATCTGCCGGCAACGCGCCACCACGTTTCACAATCTCTCATTCATTCACCGAATCCGGACACAAATAAACGTCACGCGGAGAAAGGTAAAACCTTGACTGCTTGCTAATTACCGGCTAATATTTGTGCGAAGATTATTCATTCATCGAATTTCAACGTCTTCATACCGCGCTTTCGACTTTGTGTCAAGACACGATCTCCACGACACATTTTGTATAATCTCGAGATAAGCGAGAAACACTCTTTCTCCTGTATCGCCATTTTACCCGAGAAAAAGCTGATTATGTGCCTTCGAAACGACTTCTCGAATAAACCCTATCGGCAAAGTACCGGTGTGTACGGGGCATTAGGATTGGTACGTAACAGCGTACGTGTCTCCATAACGCTATATCCTCGCGACAAACCGTGTAAGCCGATTTTTACCGATCGAAATCACACGGCACGGGAGAGCAGGAATTATACGTACGGAGAGCCAGGCAATTTCTCCGACCGGGGCCTGGTACTAAGAAAGCGTCGCCTACATAATCAATGAACATCAATAACCCAGACGGGATTAAAGCCCACGATTTACATTGTTTCATTTGGTTACAATGTAACCCCGCGCGCTTACATGGGCCGCCCGTGAATATCGGTACGTAGAGTCGTGCGCATATTCCCGTTCGATATTGAATGTGCGAGACATTGTCCGCAATTTCTCCGGCCGCGTTTATACCGACAGACGTTCTCGCATACGCAGTCAATTTCTCCCGGTACTTAGAATGAAATTAACGCATTCTTTCCGACTCAATCCGTCCGCGTATTTATCTGCATACAATGCCTGGCCGCTTGATCGCCGGCGTCATTATCGTCTGCTCTCGTAATTACATTCATCCAACGCGTTTTACACGTGTACTTATTTATCCTTTCGATTGTTTACCGTGTCCGTGAGTATCTGCCTTTAAGGACGCGTCCGCCGACGATATCCTCCACAAGAGCACAAGAAACCAATTCATATCACGACAAAATTTTATTTTTTAATTTGTTAATTTTCACTTACTACTTTTAGTATTAACTCCATGGAGCGACGATTTCAAGTCGCGAAGTCTATGGTTTCTTTTTCGCTAAACGGACGTTCGATTTCTCCCGGGGAAAAGTTGTCGCGACGAAGAGACGGGGGGAAAGTCGGTATAGCTCGATATCGCGGTCCGGATTCCGATTATCCTTTTTAGCGAAGGATTCCTCGCGATTCCTCTTTCAATGAAAATTCATTCATCCGCGGTGGAAATTTCGCTACCACCCCGTGACCGGATAAGAGGTGCCGGCTCGGCGTTGGTGCGAGGAGATCCCGCGGACGTTAACGCACCGCGCGCATGCTGCACATACGTAACGAGGAATCTCGTTTCGTTGCGTCTGCTGACCTTGGAGGCATGCGCCGTAAAAGAGCAAAACCGACGAATAAACGCGGCTGTCGTAATTTTAGATTCGTCGAGTGCGATCCTTCTCGGCTCGCACCCACCCCTTTCGCAATTTTTGAAAGCGACGAATGGCACGCGACAGATAACACGAGAAACAAAAGACCGCGCGGTCCGAAAATCTCGCAAGTCAGCGATGTGTGTTGGCCGATGATTTAGCAACGGCGGGGCGTTCAAAGGTTGCGAGAGAGTGAATTAAAACCGTCTCTATTTCCGAACTATTAACGAGGATGAATAAGGTGGATCACCGATGGACCGTGGTACTTGCAGCGTCATCGTATGTCATCGTGTGTCACAACATCGTGTTGTCGCTTAATCGCACGGATCATCGACAAATTACAGCATTGTTCAACGGCCAACTCCGCCGCGAATCGGGAAATTTATGATGCAATTCCGAGCGGATGACAAATGCTCTCGATTTGTTTCAATCGTCGCGTGTCGACGACAGCCGAACGAAATCATTGAACGGCGATCGATAAACGCCAAAACCTTTTAGGAGGTGTGGAACGCGTCGAGCGCGAACCGCACCTAAAACAACGTTTGACGAGTAATGCGAGCGGACAGGCTATTTTGTGTATCCTGCCGTGCCCTGTCCGGTCCGTACGATCCAATCATCGATCAGATATCGTTATGCCCGTGTCTCAATGAACGCTTTCACGATCGCTGCTAATTTTTCAATTAATTACAACTCCCCTTCGTGGTTCTTCGACCATCAAAACTCGCTCAAAACTCGCAAACGAATCTCCTCCTAAAATCGAGATGGAACGATATTCGATCGAATCGAGATCGGACCGACGATTGAAGGAAAAAACGTGTTGATGCCTAAGCAAGGGAGGAGGATGGAAGACGGCAAGAGGAAGAGGAGCAAGAAGAACGAAGAAGACCCGTCGCGGAGGTGGTGGTAAGTCGTTTTGTGTCTGCAGCCCGTCTAAATATACGCGGGTCCTCTCCTCGGCGACACGGAGCCTTTCTCGCGACGGAGACAGTCGGAAACGACTATCTTGGCCGTTAGAGAAATTTCTGCATGGCGGAAAAGCGAAAATCACCAACGTGGAGGTAATACGCGGGAGGACTTTCAAATTATCTGATAAGCGTGTTCGATCGTCGCGTTTGATATCGTTTGCCGGGTTAGACGGAGGCGCGTGCAGGTTCGCGGGGACGTATTTCTTAAAATAAACAAGCGCGAGATATCGTGTTTCCAAAGTATTCAGGCAAGTCAAAACATCGTAGACGCGACACTTGCGTTTATCATCGTATCGCTGCGCGTTCTCGCGAACAATTTAACCGTGGGTCTTCCGTCGCGACCCAGACCTTTGAAACGCGTTGTACGTCGAGGAGCCGGGTTTTACGCAATACTCGAGAATTCACGGTTAAAATTCGGGGGGAGGGGGGAATTCGTCAGACGGAGACGAGCGGCAGACGCGAAAACAAAGCATCGTTCAAAAACTTCATCCCGCTCGACTTATTTCTGACTATTTTCAAAAGTTGAATTATCCGTCTGGCACACGGTGATGCCGCCGCGTGTCTAGCGACACGACCGTTGTGTGTTTCTTACATTTTTATTTTTACGATTCTTCAAAGCGTTCACGTGCCGTTGCCGAACGTAAAGAGACCTATTCATAAATCGAGAGGCACGTCCCGGCAAAACACACGTGACCAACGACGTATGATCCTTTGAGGTGTGCTGAGTCGCGCATTCCTTGCTATATAAATTCTTCGAGCCGAGCCAAGCGAATATAAATGTCTATATATTTGTCATACGATTAACCGTACCACGCGACGTATAGTAGCGTGATTAACATCGAACCTCGTGAGCTAATACGTTGTACAGGGGAAAGGCAAACGAATCCGTTCGACTGTTTCCTCCTTCTATCCCGAGGCATTAATTTCCCTGTCCTTAATGCGTTCAATCCACTTCGCGTTAAAGACACGAAAGTAAATTGTACACTGCGTGTACAACCTAACGCAGCCACGTGGATTAGACATGGCGACAAAGTCCAAGTCAAGAATCGTCTAAGCATCCGAATAACAATCCACGAAATTTTTAGCAAAACTTGAGACGACGGCGTAAAAATAGAAACATCCATTGATCTCAAAGGATGATTTATCGAGGGACGAACGGTTACACGCGAAATCATTCTAGAGCGAAAAAATGAAATACGACCACGAGAATATAACGGGTCGAAAAATATCCCGGACGCGTCCGCTAGAAAAATCGGATGACCGGTCCCGTGCGATTCGTTTATTCCGATCCAAGACGGAAGAAAGGGTAAAGAAACGGCGGCGAGACACCGGTCACGGTGTCTCCGTGTGTTGTAACCCGAGAAAACATTCATTTGCCGGTCAAGTGATTTCGCGAATTAAAAATACGTCCGAGCTTTCGTAAGGAGGTCGATGCATCAAGGACGGGACGTGCCCTGTTTATTCGAGCGCGCATTATTATTGAATTGAAAACTCGACGAACAATGGGATCGAAATGGACTTGATAGAATTTGCATCGTCGCCGATCGACCAATGTCATCGCGGTGCAAAGATTATCCATTTTAACGTGCGCTGGACCGAGGATAAACGTCCGAGTCGCAAATAGGTCTTTGACGTAACAAATTGAAAATTCGATTACCTAACCGTTCTCGCGCGAGCTGGACATTAACAAAGTGACACCACCGGGAACTTTGATTTTTAACAAATTTTCGGCTCTTTTTCCTCGACGTACGCGGACGTAACATTAACGCGTCGAGTGACGGGAATGTCCCATAATAAATCACCGCCGATCACGAGTTTCGATCGGAACACATACTCGTACGATCGATTTGCGTCAACGGTAGTCGATGAAAGTTAACACATCGTTAACCGACAATTTTACGCAGAAGCCTTTTAAATACCAAGAAAAGTATCTTTTTAACAAAGCTTCTGCAATATTCTATATTACCCTGCGTTTCAAAAATTGAACTAACTAATGCAAGGGCAAACTACACGAAGAGGACTCAGGACGTTCGGATCGAAGCACCAGGCAGCAGCAGCAGCAGCGACAATCGCGCGATTTACCTACTTTAAAACGCGCGTCAGATCACTAAACTTCTTTAATGCACAACGGCCACGTTGTCTTCGTGGCTGCGGCCAATTAGCCGCGAATCATGTAGCAAGAATCGCGGTGAGTGTGCGGTGGGAATGAAAGGGTTCGAGAAGCACGGGCAAACCGTTGGTCGGACAGAGACCGTGCCGCACGTGAATAAGATCCATTTACGCGAGACTTTTAAGGAACCTTCGAACACGCGCTACCATTTCATTTTTCCTCGCCCGTCAAGTTCGAGAAAAATTTTCGCGAAATTGCAATCCCTTCGTTTTAATATTCGAATCAAGAACGTCCACAATTTTGAATAAAAATGGCAGACCTGAACAAAGGAACCGATCGATATTTCCTTTGTCCCTAGAACCGGTGCGAGGCAATGGTACTCCCGGAAGTCGTGCGCGAGACAGGACCTCGAGGTGTATCGAAGACGGTTACGAGCAACGAGAAAGACGGATTTCAAGTTGACCTTCGTTTCTTTCTCTTTTACGGAATGTCGATTTTTTTCTTCTTCTCTCGTTATCGTATACCCCGAGAGTGCAATAACAGTTGTCGAGACGAGTTTGACAAGCTATAATAGAAGTCGTCAAGGCTGTACAGAAGCTCGTAAATCGATTTGTAAAATGAAGGATCGTGGCCGATTCAACGGGTAATGATACATAATGCCCACAATTTCGAATACATATAGATGATTGTGAAATGCAAATATCCGGTGGTACTGGTAAGTATCGTCAGAAATCATCGTATTAACGACCCATCGAACACGAGGCTCGGGACTTCGAGACTCGACCGAGCGTACCCTGGCTACTTCCGTAGTAACGTAAAAAGGAAAAAGACCGACAAACGCGTGCAACTGACGTCTCAATACCGTTCCACGGAGGAAAAAAAAAGGAACGAAAAGAAAAAAATCCATCGATCGTTTCATACAATTTGACGACGTTCGCCGGTTCCACCTTTAACGTGTTCGATCCCACAGTGGCCACGGCCGTACATGGCGCGGCATATTTGAATAAAAATAACGCATTAAGAACACGACCGTCTCGTTTTTCATTTTCAACTTTCTATTTTGTAATTATTTCAGATATAATCGAGTCGAACTTTCCATTCGTTACCCCGCAAAATTATCTCGATTCGGATAGAACGAAAACCGTAGAAAATTGTTGAAAAAATCAAAGGATTATATTTTATTATTTAACGATCGTAATTACAGTATGCAATTATTTGAAACAGTCTCTACCTGTTCGAGCATCTAGAATATTCGTGTGAGATTGCACTAAGCCGGTTTGCGCTGAAATTCCCTAGTCGTTCGGTGTCTCCAAGCCGGCAATAAAGACTAATTGAGATTAGCGCCAGGCATGCTACGTTAAGCAGGTGCCCATAAGAGAAAAGCACGATGAAGAGAGGACACGACTAGCAAGCAAGAAAGAAGACGAAGAAGAGGACGAAGAAGACTAAGAAGAGGAAGAAGAAGAAGAAGAACGAGAAGAAGAAGAGAATGGGACAACGCAAAGATGACACGTTCCAACTTCAATAGGTAGGTGTACTTGTTCCGACGAACATTGGACACGGAACATTGCTGGTTACGACTTAATGTGTACTTACGTTCAAGTACATGGTTCATCAACTACATTGTATTTGATGCTCTTGCACGAGTGGATGTACCTACAGCATTCTACAGGACTGTGTTTCGAGTTAAGCTTACGAATTAGATCCTAGATGCGAACATCGAATTGTTATCTTTTCTTTGAACCAAAAATTAATCGAAACGACTGGCAAACTATATTTTAAATCAAAATATCGACGATTTACTACTATCGACGATATTACGTATTATTTGTGTACAATATTTTTCACGGGTCTGTTAATGAATTACCACATTTCTGCTAATATACCATCCAATTTACCAGACGTTAGTTTACGCCTCGGTGTTCAAACACAGCTGGGGACCCGACAAATGTTTTCTAGTATTGTATCGTCTAATCCTATTCAACGGCGCAAACAATTATCCCCAATAACCATCGGTCTGAGAGACCAAGGGACCAGAAAGGAACAAGGTTTTCGAAAACCCTTGGGGATTCTCCCAGGTGTACGCGCGTGTCCACGATCCAAAAACGACTCGTAATCCTTACGGAAGTTATCGGGGTCGACAGGTAGCTGTGTATTTAGTCTCACGGCCACCAGAAATCAATCAAGGCAGGTCAAGCAGGTACAGCAGGAACCAGGTGTTGTGCACCGGAGAGGCCGGGACATGTTCGTCCGGGGAATTCCCCTTGTATTCTTCCAACACAACAACACCGTTCCACGGCTAATCCAGTTTTATTTCCTCTTCCACTAAACAACCGATTTCCCAAACAGGGACAATACTGCCTATCGAAGATCTTGGATTTTCCCTGAACGCATGTACAGTTGTAATTGACTTGTACTGTTAGGTTAATTACGAAACAAAAAAACTACTGCTCTCAGGTATTGCTCTATTCACGAGTACGACAACATTTATTGGGTTTTTCCTTCTTGGTGACCATTCCCCTCAGGTAAAAATCGACGAATTCACGGAACCAACGATTACGAATCGACGATTAAAAATTGCCAGCCAAAATCTCGATGAAACATACAAAACGATATCACGAATTCTAATCGTTTTTATAGTCGAATATTAGACTATTCTGGGTAACGAACAGAACGAGATTTTCATCGAGCAAACAAATCGCAGATATTATTGGTAACGATCGGTTAATTTGCTCCACTTCGAGATATCGTTGCTCTCGTTTTTATTGTCACACGATAACCGAATAAAGTGCTGCAATCTGATGTCACCGGCGATAAAACGGTATCTAAACGTTCTCGATTGTCATACGGTTCGCGCGATCCAATTGTCCGCGACGATTTCGCGCGAGTCTCTTATACAGAGACGATTTATTTAAAAAGCCGAGCGAACACGGTTTTCGAGGTGGTAGATTTCTACGTAGAGAACGGAGCGAACGCTAGATAAGGCAGTAACCGTGGAACAGGTACGAAACGAGAGTAAGGAGGCCAAGAAATCGAAAGAAAGAGAAGGAAGATACAAACAAGAGGCAGCAGACGATACTGGACACTGCTGGATCCTTATAAAGGAGAAGAACGAACCATTTTAGATCTCTCTTTGCGACGACCCTCTCGACTAATGCGACCGGATACCGCGTTAAATCGCGTACAGAACGAACGAAAAGTAAAGTTTCTTCTTCGTTCAGAAATATTCGCAAAACCTTCACGAAAACACGACTTTGTTTCACCCTCAATAAAAATATTCATAATTACTTTTACCCAAGGTATCCTAAACGTTCTGTGTCACCCTTGCCCTGGTACTCATCGAAACTTGAATATCCCAAATTTTTATTTTAAAATCCAAGAAATTCGCCGAGTAATCTGGGAGAGGGTTAGTTAAATCGGCGCCGTTCGACTACGACGCTATCGAAAAGGAAAATGTCGGGAATGGAGTGGTTGCTCATCGGTTTGTTAGGAATTAAAGCCACGTCTCGTTAAGTCGGCCTTGTTCTACGTACTCTCGAAGGCTCGAGATATGCTTCCACAATCGAAACTACAAAAACATTGCGCAATTATGTGACAAACATCACGTAACAAACAGAATTCCGCAATCGAGCGTATTGCTTTTCAATGGTGTTTCGGAATGCGACAAATACCTTGCACAGAGTGCTCCGTCGGCTATGAATAGTTGCTTTTCAACGTTTACGTTCGCCTTATCGCGGTATTCGAGCGTAAGCAAATACTTTGTCAACAGATTCTAGAACTAATAATTGTAAGCGAAAAAATGAAACATCGTATCAACGCGAACCCAATTTTCTCAATGGTTATCGCGATACACGAACCTCGATATCGTTTCAGCAAACAACTCGTGCATCTTTGGGAGCATGTTTTCTCGAAAGATCAATTTCGAACAACATTCTACGAGAATGAAAAAAAAAAAAATGTCGAAGCTCCTAATTAACCGATCTCGATACAAGGAAACAATTAACTGGTGGACTGGTCATTTACATCGATCGACAAATATTTACACGATTCCTCCTTGTTTACTATCCACTGACGCAAATATCAAGGAAATTAGACCCCTATTGACCCCTCGATTTTTTGCTCGAAATCAATCATAGAATTTGCTCGATGAAGCGCGCAATTGTGTGTTTACTGTGCGCGAGCGTCCCCAATAAAAATCTCAATTCGTCAACGATCGATGATTATCGGCGAACTTTTGCTCGGCGATCGTGAGCGCGCGCGGTGGTAGGGTATATGCATACACTCTGTACGCGTTTAGCGCGCGAGTTTCGGGTCAGTGTATAGTTCAGAAGTTGTTCAACTCGAACGTAAACCGCTCGGTATGTGGGTGCAGTTAAACGGGTTATCGGGTGTTCAGATATACGTGCAATCTGAACGATGCGACAGCGGTTTTCTGCGCCGACGGGAAGAAAATTACGCAGCCGACCACGATGCTGCCACCAGATACAACGACGTTGTCGCAAAAATGTCAACGGCGACGGGTAAACGTATCGTATCGTTTACGTATTTACGCGCGCCAAACGCGATGCATGCATTTTAACCCTTTCGTCACGGCCGCCACCGCCGTCGAAACGCTTCCGATCCGTTTGTATACTAAATTGGTTAGCTGGAACGCGCGTCAAACGATTTGGACGGCACATTTGATTAGCAACGTTGTGTTTTTCACGTGTGATCGTCGATCGGAAATTTCCTCGCGCCTTCGGCAACCGAAACACACTCTTGGATATTACTAACTCTTCGGCTAACGAGAAAAGGAAGTTTTGCTTCGAAGGGATTATCCACGGTCGATTAATTATTTAAAACGCGCGTGAAACGGATTACGATTCTCGTGTGCCGCGCACGTGCATTGCG
This sequence comes from Anthidium xuezhongi, assembly GCA_022405125.1. Classification (NCBI taxonomy): domain Eukaryota; kingdom Metazoa; phylum Arthropoda; class Insecta; order Hymenoptera; family Megachilidae; genus Anthidium; species Anthidium xuezhongi. The sequence continues at coordinate 8,069,916 of CM039642.1, read as the reverse complement.
CAGTAACGTTAATTCGACGCATGTGCGATCAATTTTTGCCGGGAATTCGTAACGCGTGCCAACACCGAGAAATCCCCTTTCAATCGAACGGGAGAACCTGTTCCTTCACTATTCATAAATTTAATTAACCGCTTGATTGGTCGTTTAAATCCGTGAAAACGGCGTAATTTGTTTTTCCCTCATTCCATCTCTTACTCTACTTTCCTTCTTAATCGCGTTACATTTTCGTTTTTTCGTTTTCTCATTCGGTACTCCTTCGTTAAATTGATTACTAGATTTCTGAATTCGATATCTCATTCGTCTGGTAACTCGATCGTTATTAAAGGTAAGTATTACGCTACGTAATCTAGAAGCAACTGTAATTAATCCCTCCTGGCCGTACAACCGCATTTCCTCTCTCGAAACATTTTTGCTTAAATTGTTCAGCGTTGTACGAGTGCGTTTCGCAAGCCGGCAAATTACGACCAATTCGATATATTTAGCTGGAACATTATAATAACGAGACGCGACAACGATACCACAGAATCGTGCACCGTGGGGAAACAAGATTACAATTGAAACGGCGAGCATCCCTTCGAGTTTGCAAAAGTTCTGTCGCGCGATATCGTCCAACAGAAACGCGATTACAATACGCATCCATTAAGCGTCGTTCGAATATCTGGGTCAGCGCGAGGTGTTTAAGAACCGGTATACAACTTCCTGTCCCGTCGTGACATCCATGCGAGCAGATATCGTTCGACGTTTATCAAAACAAGCGTGAAACAATTTGAAACCGGCGCGGCGCGGTGCGCCGGTATTCGATTCAAAAGCGTACAATCGAGAGTTTCGATTCCCGCCTTTTTCTCGCGGCTCTCGTTACGTAAATGCGCCTCTCTCGTGTCGCGGCGAAGCCCGGTATTTTCGAACGTTCTCTAACCTTTAAAGGAAAAGAAACTGCTCGTATTCTGACGAAATCGACGACGAGGCAAAGCGCGCCCGAGTGAACCGAGTTATCCCGGACTCGCGCGTCGATCGTTCGAAAAATCATACGGGACCCGGCGTACGACGCGCCGAAGAATAGAAGGAAAGTACAGAAAGAAAAAAGCAACGTGACCGTGCGTGCGAAACGATGAAAAGAGCAAAGTTGAACAATGGCGACTTACCGGCGGCGCGATGAGGTCTTCTCGCCCAGTCGTCTTCGATCAAGGGCGCGACCCTACGTGCGCGTAGAGTCAAAGGGCAAGAAACGACGATAAGTAAGATCGACAAGAGACCACCGTGGAAATGCATCTCGTCTGCTTTCGAGTCTGTCTCGCGATGTGTCTTCGTTTCTCTCTCTCTCTCCTTCTCTCTGTCTTCTCTATCCGTCTATCTCCGTCGCTCTCGCCAATCTTCTATTCACCGTCTCGTCTCTGGCACTCGGCGCACGATGCTTACCACGTATGTATGTAGCGCGTTTTCCTTCCTCTCTTTTCCACCTTTACTTTACTCTCCTTTTCTCTCTTATTTTTCTATTTCTATCTCTTTTCCTCGACGTCTTTTCTCTCTGTTCTCGATATACGCGTGTCTCTCTCTCCTCGCTCTTCGGAGCCGCGGCACTGGTCTATTAACGACTGTTCACTGCACAAAACTCTTTCTGCACTCTGTATGGCCACTGTCTCACACCACCTTAATTCTTTTCGCCGACTCGTCGATGAACGCGACACATCGTGAAGAGAAAAATATAAAAGAAAAGACAAGACAAAAAAAAAGAAACGATGGATCAGAGAAGGGACACCGTGAACGATTGGTGTTAAAGACGACGACGACGACGACGACGACGACGACGACGACGATGATCACCGAGTCGATGACAACGGGCGGCAAAAGAGCGACGACGAGCACGATGATACGTACACACAGGTCGCGGCGAACGTGTACGATAATGATTAGAAACAATCAACGGCCCCGGGAGAGGAGAGAGCCCGTGCTAGCCGCAATATTTACTGCAGATAACGCGACGGAGGTGTGTATCGTGCACCGTGTTGTTCGAGACACGTTAAACGAGCGCATCCGACGGCTTAATAGGCTAAAGGTACACACGCAGGTTCGTTATTCTCTTTCTTTCTTTCTCCTTTCCTCGCTGCTCCGCGGATTCGTCTATTTATCTTCCTTATTCCTTCCCTCCGCTCTTCGTGCCTTTTTTCCCGTATTTTCTCCCCTGTTTTTTTTTCTTTTCCTTTTACTTTTCGCTATCTCGTCGTCTCTTCTTTCTCTGTTTTACCGAGTGTGCACACACACTCGGTTCTCGTACAAAACTGCTTCTCGTCCCCCGCCGCTCTTCTTCTTCTTCACGCTTTCCTCGTTCACGTCGTCGCGCGTTCCGTGTTACTGCGCGCGCGTTTTATAAGGCGGTACACAACGGAGCGACGAGTTTCGAGAGACCGAGAGGTATACGAAAGAGTGAACGAGCAAGCGAGCGAGCGAGCGAGCGAAGCGAACTTGGTGGCGTGCGGTTGGCACTACTCTTTCCCTCTTCTTCCCTCTTGTCGCCGTTTTAAACAGCAGTCTTCCACGCACCTTCACGCCTCGCTCTCTTTACCTACGATTCGTACGTGTTCCGTGTCTGTTTCTCGCGGTGCAACGCCGGTACGCATCTGACACGAGCTGGGTTGTTGCGCGGGCCGAAGATTCACCGGAAAACTCTAGCTCGACGCGAATTCGACGAACGAACGAACGAACGATGTGGCGAATCGATCGATCATTGATGCGGTTTCGATAGTTTTTCGCTGGTTCGATGCCGGTTTGGTATCAGACGATCATCGACTCCGAATCTCGACGCTCGGTCGAGCGTTGCATCGCGCCTGCGTGGCGATATTCCGCGCTCCGCGTACGTACATATACGTCCAACAGGGCTTTTCGACGACGGTGATTTACAATTAGCGAGAGGTTGGTCACCAAAAAACTCCTTTCTCACCGTGCTTTTTACTCCGATCTCATCGCCGGTCTCTTTCCACGCGGCGAACCAACAGAACAGACCAGTGTGCGTCTGACACGGTCGGCGCGTGACTGCCGTGACTGACTAGCCGATCGTGAGTGACTGACTGGTGGGAAGCTGTTACTCGGCTTGCTCTCTACGTCCGTGCCGCCACTGAATCTGATGTATTTGATCATCGGCACCGTCGTCGTCTCCGGCTGGCTCGCTCGAAAAAGCTTTTGCTTTGGCGCTTGCGCCACGACCAATTGCTTTTTCGCTTTCGTACGCGTCGCGTAAGCGCGTCTCCGCCGGTAACGTAAACGTGTACCCGCGTCTCGTATATATATATATATATGCGTTATATACACACATATACACACGGGCGCGTGAACACACACACACACACACACACACAGCCACCCAAGTCAGACTCACGACAGGGAGTAGGAGGAAGAGGCAAGACGACACGACACGACACGACACGGCTTTGCCCGCGGAAGCGTCGGTCTGTCTAGCGCTTGCACTCGGTATTACCGGCCTCCGTTCGTCTTCTCTCTTATAATAGTTTTCAACCACGTGCCGGAGATTTCGAAAGGAAATTTAAAATCGATCGAACCGTCGAAAACGCGCGAACGGTAAGGTTGCGCGTGGCCGAGAGCGTACGATTTCGGCGACGATCAGAGCCCGAGATAATCGCGCGTCGTGTTATCTGTCGATGAAAGGAAATTTAAAAAAAAAGAGAAAAGAGAAAAAACAGCGGATCGTTGTTGGATCTTATCGTCCTCGTTTTTCTTCTTCTTTTTCGAAATCAGTCGTTCGATTACGGAGACATGACACGGTTCTCGTAACAATCGATTCGATTACGTTCGCCAGCAACACCATGCCTGTGTTTCACTTTTCGTGTACAACATTTAATGATCGATTCTCGCCGGGGGTTGGTTGCGGGGAGAAAATTAAAGAAGCACGGATGATCGGTTTTAGTGCCAGGGTGAAGATTACTACCGGATCGATCGGTCTCTATCTTATCTTCGAGAATACGCTAGCACAAAGAAACACGTTGCACCGATGTAGCCAACGATGACAACTGTCCGCAGGCCGGTCGAGTCCGACGCTTTTATGGGGATAGCCGACCACGCTGCCGCAGCGGGACTTGTGCTCGCATCAACGTGTGTGCGTATGTACGCGTTTACGTGCTCGATGTACCACACCGTGTGTATCGTGTGCAAGTGCGCATTCGCGCTCGCGTGCGGACCCGCGACGTACACCAATACCAACTACCGCCTTGCTCCTTTATCCCTGCACGTATATACCACCGTCCGAATAGGATATGCCCGCGCGCGTTCCCGGCGTCTAGGTCTCGCCGAGTCTCGTTATACGCGCGGCCGTGTGTCGTGCGTCGAGATGCATATACAGATGCATGCACACAGAGCGAGCAGCGAAAGAAACGAACAGAGAGAAACAGGGATTTAACCGAGAGAACTCGTGTCGGTCCGGTGTGTGATACCTCGATCGCGGTGGGTGTCGCGAATGACTGTACTGTCCAAGAGGTGTGCGAGAGTGCGCCGCGCGTGTGGGTGCTTCCCCCACCATCCTATCACCACCACTATCGCGATTCCCTCCACCACCATCGTGTACCCGACTGCCGGCACCACCACCATACCCGTGTGCACCACTCAACCACGAATACACATCGCCGCGGCGGTATTCGGTATCAGAGAGTGGCAAGCATGGAACGTAACTTCTTCGCGTTTCGTCATTTCACCCACACTACGATATGATTATTAGAGAAAACGCTAACCGTTTTGTCCTGTCATTTTTCACAAATTCAACATTCCTTCTTCTATCCTGTCGCTGTCTATCAAAATCCCCGTTCTTAATGTGCCCACACGCAGTCGTCCCTACCCGATACCTAGACTCCACCCTGCCATCGCGCCGTGAGCGACAAAAGGAATGTCTCGCGGACAGGGGCCAGAGATTCTCTACGGTTAGAAGATCGGTAGAAAGCGACGCGAAAGGTGGCGCTTCGAAGATGATTTTGCCTCAATTCCATTTTTCGAGGGTTAAAAGCATCAACCGCTCAACTTCGCGTAACGGCAAGATCCCTTCTCAACTAACAAACGTTGTTTCCGACGGTGGTGAAGGATACCACCTCGACCTCCACCTAATTGCTCCAAAGATTGCACTATCTCGCGTACCAGTAAAACAACTAATTTAAAGAAACACCGTAACCAATGGCATCTCGCTGCCGACGACAATGAAAAACGCGGATTCTTTCGCGAGGCGAACAAACACTTAATCTATGCATTTTTTTTTCCAACGCCGAGCAAACCAGCTCTACAAAGTCTCGCTTTACATTCGTTCTTGATACATACTGATGAATATTTTATACGTTCTCGCGCCGTTTTATGCGCGTTCCCAGCCCAACACGGCGCGCCGGTTCGTTGAGAAAACAAGAAAACCGAAACAACGGCAAATTGTTCGCAACGGAATTCTATGCAACAGCAGAAGCGTATGATGTAACGCCGGATGGTAATGGTTCGAAACGAAAGAGCTTGGAGGACGCGAAACAGGAATTCCTGGATACGAATACAAGGGGCGAGCATCCTCGGAAATACATCAATGAGCGCGAGCTACAATACACCGTGAATGGAGGCTGATCGTTGTTCGGTACGACTTCGTTGTTTCTCAACGCGCGTCGAAATGACGTACACGCGGTTAAATGCGTTCTAGCCGATGCAAATTCGCCGTATGCCGGTCGCATAAGTAAAAACCCTCTGGTTACGCATAATCGATATTTGTAGATCGATGAAGCAGCGTTTAAACTTAGAAATCCCTGTTAATCCACTCTTGGAAGCGTAACTTCCACCCCGATCCATCGAATACCTCTATCGAGAATCTCGACCCAGGAAATAAAGAATCCAAACGGATTCGAAATCCCACGACCCATGAAAAAGCAATAAAAATAGTCGAGAGGACCGTGCGGTATCCTCTTTCGAACTGGCTCGTTACGAAATCGTCCCTAAGACGGGGTGACTAATTGCTAAGCGGCTTGTAAAAATTCGCGGGACGGTCTGTCGACATCGTGGTCGTCGGCGTCGTCGTCGCCGTTGTCGTCGTCGCGTTCTTACACTTTTTGCCCGTGTACGGTCGACTAGAAAAGAGAGTGACGAGGAGAAGGTTCGAACGGGTGGAGTCGTTCGAACGAAGGGCTCAAGAGGGGTAGACAGGGGCGAGGGGGGAGGGTGGGAGACGTACGGCGGTGGATGGCTGTGGCCTGGCAAAAGAAGAAGCGTGTGCGTGCGAGGCCTTAAGGTGAGAAAAGAAAAATGGCGAAGAGAGGCCGAGGCTGCGTCGTCCGCGCGTCCGAAGGCGAGAGGGGACGGCGCTTTCGCAGATTCCACGTGAGATACCTGCGGCATTCTTCGTTCTGCACCGGGCATTAAGCCGGATGCACATTCGTCGTGGACGACGCTCGCTGAATTCATTTCCAAGAAAAATATCTTCCGCCTCGAAACGAATTTTACGGCAGATTTTGTTCGCGGCCCGCCACAGCCTCCGACACACAGAGGACGCTTTCGTTTCTTTATTCGTTTTGTTATCCCGTTCTTGTTCCTTTTTTCTTTTTCACCGGGACACGAGCGAGGACCGCCGAGGAACCGAGCTACGGGGCAATAAAACATCTAATCCGACGATAAACCGCGCGTGATTCTTCCCTCGAGAGACGTTTACGCGTCTCTGACACGTTTCTCGCGCGCGTCTCACACGCACCAAATCGAACCTAATCCTCTGCGCGCGTTTCTCTCGATCCTGATTGGTCCGCGCCGTTTACGATCGCGCCAACGCGTCCGCGCTTCGACTCCACGATATCCTGGCGAATCCAATTTGTTGCTTTGTTTATCCGATAAATTTTATAAATTCCCAAGGAAACCAGTCGATGCGTCAAAAAAGTTTCCAACATTCGCTCACTGAAACGAACACGTTCGATAATTCGTCGTCGTCGAACGAGCGATGAAGTCATCTTCGAGCGGAAAGGCTTCCCCAATTATCTTCGACACCGTTTAGAATCGATGCCACCAACGAGTTTCGGCAAAACAAATTATGTAACGCATCCCCGTACGGACCGCGTAAAAGAAGGAAAGAAGGAAAGAAAGAAAGAAAAAGGAACCCGAGGAGAATTCCGTATTTTGCAAATAATTATGGAAGATGATTCACTGAGTGAGAACCGTGTCATTGTCAACAAGACTGCCTCTGCCGATTGCGTCACTCGCATGCGAATCAATTTCGCAACTTCCCATTATAATCTTAATGCTTTTCGGTAGGTCCGAGAGGAGTTTTAATGGTCACGCATCCGCTGGTCGACGGAGACTTCGACCCCGTTTTACGATTCCCAAAATAGAGCCGTAAAGGTGTAATCGAACGTTACACGGATTTACATCGACGGATCTCCCTTTCTATCTGCATACGCGCACTCCGTGTGCATCGCGTGTTCGATATTCGATACAAAACCGTCCACGGGGCTATTTCTGCTCGCGGTTGTTTCGATATTCGCGGAACGAATTTACGTACCATCCGTGGCGATAGAATCGTCGACAAAAGAGCGAGCGATATCGTGTATGTTTCGCGAAACCTCGGGGTCGGCTAAAAATCGTTCAGATTCCGATCGACCACCGTGCGCAAAGATCGAAACCGTAGATACGAGAGAACCAACGTAAGAGGGTGGCGCTATTCGAGCGACGCGCCACAAAGGCCACGAAACCACCACACGAAGAGGAAGACAAAAAAAAAGAAGAGAAAAATGATTTATTCCAATTCTCTATCACGATTGTTGGCGTCGTGTGTCGGCTAAGAGAGTGGCAGGAAAAGAGGATCATTCGCGCTGGACCACACGCACACAATGAAACAAGAAGGAACTCAATTACTTCGAGGAATTATCGGATCCCTCCCTTTTGTGGCGCGCGGGGCTTTACGATCGAATTCTGACGCTGCATTTTACGTTTTCGCAGGTACGACTGACGAACAACGAAAACGAGAAAGAAAGAGAGAAAAAGGGTGTTAAAGGATATATCTGACCGACGACTATTCACAGGGCCCGGCCTATGACAAATCTAATAGATTCTTGGCGACTTAGGGTGCCACCACCATCAGCGAGGGACCACAAAAAAGAAAAAAGAAAAAAAAGGAACGGAGGAACGATGAAGAAGAAGAAGAAGAAGAAGAAGGAGGAGAAGTATTTCTATTCAACGTTCCGATGAACGGATGTAACGCTTCGTAGACCCTTCGGTTTCGTCCCTTTTAACAATGATATCCCCTTTTCTCTATGCGACAGAGAGGGACGACGAGAGAAATAAAGTCAAGCCCGAACGTTGCTCACCTATAAACGCCACGGACGATCGCACAATGCTCATTGTCGGTCCCCGTAGGAATGCGGGGTGTTCGGTATTGTCGGCGCACGCCAAATATATCCCTCTCCTTTTGCCACCAACGTTCTGCCCGAGCATTATTCCATTTCTTCTTTCTCCTCCCATCTATCATGCTTCGTTTTCTTATTGCTCTGCATATTACCTTGTTCCTCTCTATCCTTGCACGATTATTGTCCTCCCATTCTGAACTAACATGCTGGTACATTGATCTTCGTGTCTCTGATATCTTCTTTATATGCCGTTTCATTTTTCCTTCACCCTCTAAGCGCCAGGGGTTATCGCGAACATATGTCCAAAAAGTGTTAGACACAAGGTTTTCTAACTTTTTTACCGAAATCCATTGGACACTCTTGGGATACACTCTTGGGATCGAGTCACACTTGTGACGCACCCTACGCTTCAGATGTGACCTCTCCCCTTCAAATTTCGATTACAACTTAATTTTAAGACAAGACTTATCAAATGTGAAGTATAATTATACTCAAAGTGGGTAAAAGTTCATAACCTCTTTGAATAGAACATTAGTGTAAAAATGCGCCAACATCCAAAGGAAAATAAAATCGAAGATCACTGTTGACCGAAAATATCGGACAAAAATAGAAGAGATATCGGTAATCTCCCGCCAGGTATAAAAAGAAAAAAAAACACGAATCCTTCAAATCCTAAATAATTTTCGAAGAACATAGAATCGAGCGAGCAAACGAACTCGTCGAGCAACATTTAGCGCGCTTTTTTCAGCGTTTCGACTGCAACAGGTAAAATAAATCTTGCATCGATACCATTTCTCGCTTTCACAGAAGAACTTGATGGAACCAGAGGAGCTCCGGTTGGCTAAGTTCGTCAAGATTTTATCGAACGTCCACCGAGGACGTATAATAAAATGCCATTTATATTCGGTGTGTATTTTACGCACACGCGAAGCGCCGTTCGCGTCGAGTAAAATCTTTCTACGAGATTAGCAAACGTTACGAAAGCGTAAGCAATTTCTGTCTGTATATCCTCCTTTAAACCTGGTCGCAGACGCAATTTTGCAACAAACTAACGTTTCATACATTTTACGTGCATGAATTTATGGCGCCTTCTATCGCGTCGAACGAGCAGATCAAACGAAACGAAACGGAACGAATCAGTCAGACCAAAGATACAGTTATACCACTGAAAGAATAGATCGCTCAAGCAACCTTAATACCTTGTCCACTGAAGACCAATAACTTGCATCTTTATTGCAATAATATTTCAGGAAAATAAGCCTGAACGGAAGATATACGATATTGATTAAACAAATTTCAATTAGAAGACATAAACCTCCGAAACGAATCCTGTTGAGAGACCAACAATTTCAAACAGTTGATTGAAAAGTTTCTACTTTCAATAAAACCAGTTATTTTGACTGAGGTTGATCACATTTTGTCCAAATAGACAATAAATGTTTGAAGAAAGTACAACACATGGTGCAGAAGACTGTTCACAAACACAAGTGGATAGGAGAGTACGCAGCCAATTAGCTCGCATTATTTATTCCATAATTAATAATCGTAATCATGATACGATTAATAATTATACAGATCAAATAATAACGATTTCCCAGGTCTCACCGCGAGGAGGTTGCTGCGCATGGAGACCCGCCCTATCCACGGTCCCATCCACCCTTCCATTTATTTTCGTATACAATTATCATCCTTTTTATGTATATTTGCAAAACGTCGTGTCTTCGACTGTTGTGCAAACGAACAATGAAAGGAGAATACTTAGAGAACCTACCCGGACTAAAGGTATCTTAACTTAAATTCCAAATAAGGAATTTTTTAAATTTTGTTTGTAAATCCTAAGGATTCCTGCCTACATGAGCGCTCGTAATATAATAATAATAATACCTGCCTAACAATTAAACACTGCAGTGTTTAAGAAATAATTACTTAATTACTAATTGCCTATCAAAACATAATTAGTGGCCACTAATTATTAAATAATATTGTGAGACAATATTATTGTCCTACCTAATCATAGATTTACCATCTGCCTATACGTATATTTGTTCTAGAACAAATATTAATAGGAAATATCCTATTAAAGAAATCTTAAATATTAAACATCCAAAAGCGGCCACAAAGGGTACCGCCTTATCACATTCAACTTTACATACAACATGCAACACTACAAAAATTTAAACTTAAATACTAAGCAGTATGTAAAATAAAATTTTTTGTTCCCGAATTTTCAAACATGCAACCCTGCAAAAATTTAAATTTAAATACTAAACAGTATGTAAATTTAAATTTTCAGCTCCCGAATTTTGAGACATGCAACCCTACAAAAATTTAAATTTAAATACCCAACAGTATATAAATTTAAATTTTAAGCTTCTGAATTTTGAAACACGAAACACAACAAAAATTGAAATTTTGAGCTCCCGAATTTTGCAATACGCGACACTAAACCAAAAATTCAAATGCAGTCGACAAAAGACTGCGATGAATCACCTGTGCAATTAACAAAGTTGCACAGGTATAGCCATCTATGGCTGTGAAACACCAGCAGCGATAATTGGGCATTTTTTATCGCAACACTACTTCAATCTATAAAAGTTAATACAAAGCAATCGCGTATGTATAAATCGCAACACTAACGAAACAATCGCGCTATTTATAATTCGCAACACTTCTTTAACCTTTAGCAAATAATTCAAAGCAATCGCCCATTTATAAACCGCAACACTAACGAAACAATCGCGCTATTTATAAATCGCAACACTAACGAAGTTCTTCAAATATATAATTTAAATTTAACAAACTTTATTAACAACAAGCAATGCAACCGAACTTGGAAAACAACGCGTTTACATAAAAATCGCAACACTAATTAAAATCGCGATTTGTCTGAAGAACCGGGTCCAAGCATAGTAACCATCTGAAACTAAACACAAATATTAGTCGTAACAATATTTCAATCAAAAATTAATTCAAAGCAATCGCGTACTTATGAATCGCAACGCTAATCAAATTCTTTAATGAAAATATAATTCAAATTTAACAAATTACGCGTTAACAGTTCGCAACACTAAACCAATAATAAATAATGCATCTTAAAGCGAAAAGCAACGCGTTTATATAAAAATCGCAACACTAATTGAAATCGCGATTTGTCTGAAGAACCGGGTCCAAGCTCAGTAACCATCTGAAACTAAACACAAATATTAGTCACAACAATATTTCAATCAAAAATTAATTCAAAGCAATCGCGTACTAATGAATCGCAACGCTAATCAAATTCTTTAATGAAAATATAATTCAAATTTAACAAATTACGCGTTAACAGTTCGCAACACTAAACCAATAATAAATAATGCATCTTAAAGTGAAAAGCAACGCGTTTATATAAAAATCGCAACACTAATTGAAATCGCGATTTGTCTGAAGAACCGGGTCCAAGCTCAGTAACCATCTGAAACTAAACACAAATATTAGTCACAACAATATTTCAATCAAAAATTAATTCAAAGCAATCGCGTACTAATGAATCGCAACGCTAATCAAATTCTTTAATGAAAATATAATTCAAATTTAACAAATTACGCGTTAACAGTTCGCAACACTAAACCAATAATAAATAATGCATCTTAAAGTGAAAAGCAACGCGTTTATATAAAAATCGCAACACTAATTAAAATCGCGATCATATGTTCGCAACACTAATTGAAATCGCGATTTGCCTGAAGAACCTGGTCCAAGTTCAGCAACCACCTGAAATCAAACACGAATATTAGTCACAACATCAAATGAATAAACGAGAAAAATTTGTCACAACAGTAAATGAAAATCGCGAATATTTATCGCAACACTATTTCAATATACAAAAATTAATTCAAAGCAATCGCGTACTTGTAAATCGCAACACTAAGAAAAGTAATGGATATTTAATTAAAATTTAACAAGCTACGCGTTAGCAGTACGCAACACTAAATGAAAAACAATGCTCTTCAAAATGAAAAGCAACGCGTTTAATAAATATCGCAACACTAATTGAAATCGCGATTTTCCCGAAGAACCGGGTTGAAGGGGGCTGAAGGGGGTTGAAGGGGATCCAAGTTCAGCATCCACCTGAAATTAAACGCGAAAAGTTTGTCGCAACACTAAGAAAAACGCGAATATTTGTCGCAACTCTATTTTAATTTACAAAAACTAATTCAAAGCAACCGCGTATTTATAATTCGCAACTCTATTTTAATATATAGGAAATAATTCAAAGCAACCGCGTATTTATGAATCGCAACACTACATCAATAACAAATAATGCATCTTAAAATGAAAATCAACGCGTTTAATAAAAATCGCAACTCTAATTGCAACCGCGATCATCATATTTTCGCAACACTAATGGGTATCTCCATTTGCCCACAAAATCTGGCCAAAGTGAGCCAGTGTGGGCCATAGTGGGCCCAAGTAGATCCAAGTAGGCCAAAATAGGCCCAAGTAGGCCCAAGTAGATCCAAGTAGGCCAAAATAGGCCCAAGTAGGCCAAAGTCCAGTAATCCCCTGAAATTAAACGCGAAAAATATGTCGCAACACTAAGAAAAACGCGAATATTTGTCGCAACTCTATTTTAATTTACAAAAACTAATTCAAAGCAACCGCGTATTTATAATTCGCAACTCTAATCTATATCAAATAATACAAAGCAATCGCGTACTTATAAATCGCAACGCTAACAAAATTCTTTAATCAAACAATAAATTTAACAAACTATCTGTAAATGCATCTTAAAACAAAAATCAACGCGTTTGCATAAAAATCGCAACACTACTTGCAACCGCGATCATCATACTTTCGCAACTCTAATGGTCGAAGTTCCCCTGAAAAGAAATAACTACAGGCAAGCACAGTGACAAAGTAGTAACGAGAATGACCTTCCATTCAAAGCATGCAAGGCCATTGATAGTTGCCCTCTTCATAGGCTAGATTTGCCGGGCCTCTTCGGCTCGTGGCCGTTTCTTCGGCGGTCCGCCATACTGAAACTTACTTCTAAAAGCTCGAGACTTTAAAAAAAAAAGAAATCGATACACGGACGAACGACGATCACAGAAGATCGTTTTTCGTACACGCATATCGGGTGCTCGAGCAAACAAACGACCTCCTGAGGTCGTGAATACTTTGAAAAATTTGAAAAATTGCGCGAATAAGTCGAAGGCGGCGACATTCTTCGTCCGCGACGATCTTATCGTCAACCCTTCAAATATGATTCCAAGTGCAGGTTAATCACACGAGAAAACGTGCCTACCCGATCAGAGACTGTGACAACCTGCCCTGGCCCTACCTACTTAAAACTAGCACACACACCAGAAGGTAAATGACCTACCTACCTAACCCTATATTTAAAAAGTGGCAAAGTCACACATTCGTACAAAAACGATCATACACGATTCTCAAGCACAACCACCCGGGCGCAAGGACCTAAACTAGAGAGAACGTCCCGGGACGCCTCCGACACCCGAGCTTTATCCCACATCACACTCTAAATGTACGTACCATTTTCACTGAAATCGACTGGCAAAGGCTGGCAATCTTTGCGTATAATAATATATAAATATAGAATATAATAATATATTGTATGATAATAAATTAATTAAAAGGTGCTGATTGTACAAATTAATAATATTTCTTATTTGACTGCACCGTTTGTTAGATGAATTATTAGTTCTTACAAGAACTTATTAAAGATATCATTTGAAGTAAAAATGAAATAAAAAGGATTCTGAAATCGACGCAATTCCACGACCTGACAGCACACACACACACATGTGGAAAATACGTCGTGCACGATGTACCAACGCATTGCCAGCCGCTTATTAATAATTTGTAATTCTTATGAACTAGGTCATCGTGCACATCGCCTCCACCCACCCAAGTAGCACCTGGGCACGTGAATGGGCTTTGGCGAGGTACACGGAAGGGGTTAAACCTGAAAATCCTGATCTAAAAAAGTAATTAGTACAAGTATGTTCTAAGCGGGTTATACGTTTCATTAAGATCAATTATACTCAATGAAAATTGACTCGATTTTGTAATAATGAAAACTTGAAAGGAAACAAGACTTTAATTGAGATTAATTTATTCGAGAAATGCAAGATTTATATGCGACAAAAAAGAAGCTATTTTGAATATTATTTAATTCAATGAAAACTCGACTTTGCAAATAAACTTGAAGTTAATTTATTCAAGAAAAATAAGATTGTAATCGTTTAAATTAAGCAAGTATGAAAGAAAAAGTTAATTATTCTGTGAATTGAAACATTGATTTAAGACATCCTCGAGCGACTCCCTCGTCAGAGAGAATTTTTTTAAATAAACACAAAGGGTGTTCGCTCTGACTCGGAAGTCTACTCGTCACGAATTGTCTTCTTGCACACACAAAGTGTTATAACATTGACGGAAACGCGAAAGGACTCGACTATGGTACAGAATAAATTTCTGCCCCGATATATGCTGTGTTACCTCAAAGAAACTTTCAAATTACCTTCGATTATGCAATATAAAAGGCACGATAGAATCAATGATCGTTGTATCATTAATATGAAATGTAATTTTATTCGTGCTCGAATTCATTACTATGGATAAAATCCATATTTAAATAATTTATAATAAATAATGTCAGAATATCTCTGACTCGTAATAATTAAATACAGTCATTTCAACATTAGAATGTATTATATTCTATGTATTTGTGCAAAAGTGCACTATCGTTATTTATAGAAATGTATCTTTTTATTTATTAAAACGCGAGGTGCAAGAAGACCTAGCCTGAACTGAGACATCGAATACAAGAATAAAAATGTTACTACTCACGAGTATAACAAGTATACCCGAGGTCACTATGCTTGCCAAATGCATGTATACAACCAGTGACCCGTGTCGATTCGGACCATTCGTCCTACGACATGATGGGACACCAGAGGGATAAAAGTTCGCATGCAACTCACCGATCGGGGGATGAAAATCCTGTAGAAACAGCTACCTGCATCCCCCTCGGTCATCAAGGGTAGTAGGCAGAGCAGGTTCAACAGGATGGAACAAGTGTCTGAGACCTGTAACAACGGAGAAAATAAGTAAAACTATCGAATATGTCAAATCAGTATATGGCTTTAAAATGTGTATAATATAAGTAAGTATCTACTTACACTTTGTATTTCTGAAGAATGGGTCAAAACTCCTCTTCATTGAAGCACTGACTCTAATACCGCGGACAAATGATTTTATAAATTTAAAAAAGAAAAGAAAATCGAAAATACGATCATGAAAGAGAAAGTTAATAGGAGCACCGATGCTCTTTGGAAAGAATTTATAATGCGACATAAACACTGACTCGAATTTTCCGTTACCCTGATGTACGTATAAACGCAACACTAACCAAGGCCATTTTTGCCTTTCAAAACCAAAACAACTTTATCGCAGCAAACACTGACTCTACCGATCGCATTGCACGCGATCACAAAAATTTGCTGTAAGAAAAACTGGATTAGTACAGGGTTGGGAAGGATACAAAGAAAACACAACACAGTTCATATATTTTTTTTTCTTATTTCTTCTTCCCAACGAACTTTCGTTCAAATGGGAACGGTGCGCTGCGTAAAACTCAGTATTAGCATAGATAAAATGTTCAAATATTCTACAATGATTGATTATTTGTCAGTATTCTAATAAAAACAATGTTAAATACTTTATAATTATTTAATAATAGTGATATTTTACTACTGTAGTGTTCATAGACAATAGAATGTAAGAAATAATTGAGAATAATCATTACAATGAACATTTTATCCAATAAACACAATAAATATTTCATAAATGTAGAGAATATTCATTGTTAAAGCTGTATGCATGTTAAATAGTATTAAAAATGTTGTAGTTTATAAATTTTCTAAGTTATTTTCAAGAATCAAAGTTTGTTAATTAATCATGCTAAATTGGCATGAAATTGAATTATATATTAACTTGAAATATATGTATGTACATGTTGAACTATTAAAAGAATTGAAAAAATGAAGAAATTGAAAAAAAAGAACATTGAAATTGGAAAAGAGTGATATTCTTATATAATTTGTATTAATTAAGCAAAACGAAGAATAATTTGTCTTAAATCGTTCTCTTTTCATATTAATACTGATTAATTATGAAAAATATTCATTGTGCATACAGCTAACAACGATTAAATAATAAAATAATGATGAATATTACCAATCGATGCTGAATTTGAAATCGTAACGGTTTTTCTAGAAAAGCGTCATGGCGTCGCGTGGGTCAGGTCACGTAGCTCTGGCGTGGAGTGGCGTCCTTTTGGATTCTGATATAGGAACCTTCCAATTAGCCAGAAATCTGCAACAAAACAAAGAAAAATTGAAATAATTGCTAGAAACAGACTTAATTATTGTTAAGAAACAATGAAATGCAACGAACAATGCGAAATATACCAAGTGAAAACCGGCTAGGCAAACGGTTCGAACAAAGAACAATTATGTTCATTTTACGACGTAATATGAACTTATTATCAATAATAAATGAATAATCGATAAGAATATTAATAATATTTCAATAATTTAATGTGAAAATCGCAATTAAATAGTATTTGAATATCTATAGGTAAGATCCGCTTACCGAAATTGACGAGATGCGACGCACACGTCTAATCTCCATGACATCCGCGAGCCGAATGCTTGACCCCACCCCGCCTGAGGATTATCGAACTCGATCGCGAAATCATCGCAAATATTCGTGTCCTTCCGGATATTTACGAAGTTCACCGAACTGTATATCGAACTGATCTTGACCATGGACCGTTGGCAGATATCGATTAATGTCGTATTAATCGCGATATATTGATTGTTAATAACATTTAATAAACACATTTGCAACAAATATCTTGAAAAATGGTTATGTTTTTAACCTTAAGACTATGAATTAAATGTTTTCAGTTTCCTAACCCCTTCGTATCGTTACAAACTTAAGTGTATCATTCTTTTCATTTGTTCGAACAAGTGACAACGAATTTATTTATCAAGTTCTCGGAACTTATGGCTTTTAGTGTTGAAATATTATAGTTTATATGTTAATATCTCAGTAATATAACTTATTTTTTATGGTGAAATATGGCAATTGATATATTAATTAATATTGTAATACTTATAACCTATAAAAAAGAGAAACGTGCTTCTACATAAAAGACAATTACAAACGATCTATTAACATAACAATATCTTAAGACATAATAACAATATCTTAAAAATATCTTTAACTCTTTGCACTCCGAATTACATTTCAATTTTGTTACCAGCGGTTCTCAACTCTTCTAAGTATTTTATTTGAAATTAATGTAACTAACAAACAATGCAATTTAAATAAATAAAGGAATCTATTGGTTTGGACTTGATAAAATATCGAGTCCCACTCGACAAAGGAGTGCAAAGGGCTAGCTAGACATCGATAACAATAATATCCTATTTCACATCCTTACGTTCAATTCTGACAACGAAACACGCAACGTGTGTGTCTCGCAAGAAGGCGAGACACGTTGTCCCTATAACCGATGGTATACGATCTGGCCAGACGGCGTGGAACGCGGTCAAATCGCCTCCCGATTGTAAACACCTTTGAATACAAAGGAGACATTCCGACGGGCCAAGCCACGCGATTAATTTCCGTCTGTCCAATTAAGAAATCCTAGGGAAAGGAAACATGAAAAGGCCTGGCGGAGAGAACGAGACGATCAAACGAAATTCACCCCTAAGAACCTTAATTTCGTGCCGTGAAGGAACGTTGAATGGGCCACCCTATCTTCTTCGCGCCGCGTTGAAGAAGGGATCTTGTCGAGGGGAAGGGGAGCAACAGTAAGAGGGAGGGGTAAGCGTGGTACGTCGCACAAAAGGAGCGAAATCTTTCGGCTATCCCGCCGAAAGGCAGGATGAACGGTTTCCGCGGCACCATTAATCTCCAAAACAATGGGGGCCATGGTTCTACGAAAAACTGAACCGGACGCTGCCACCATGAATAAAGTTACTACTACTCTGGTAGGTTTCACCTGGCCACCCTACGCCTACGGATAATCCGGGCATCGAGTGCGGAAGCACGTTTGATCGTGCAAGGTACCCCGAGAGAGGACCAGCCGAATCGTCGACCGGTTGTCCTCTTGTAACGCTCAGTGGTTCCCAGAAGCGAGCGTTTCGACGATGTTACAGCAAAACTGAATTCGAAAATACCGAATCGTAAAGCCCGGCCCGAATCTGCATACAATTGTTCACCGTGCAAACATTTGTCCGACAATGAATCTAAAAGCGGGTCTACACAAAGAACCGAACGTACGCTGTGCATTTTTCAAATCCTCGATGGATAAACAAACAGCTTCCAGGTGTTTCTGTAACTTTTAAATATTTGTATACAATTTTCGTACATTCGTTTCGGTTGTTTCGTAAAACTGTTACAAAAATAACATTCGTTGAAGAATGTAAAAGGTGAACGCTTCTGGGAGCCACTGTAAATGAACTCGGCTGCGTTCAAGCGGACGGGGCCGGGAGAGAACAGGGTCGTACAGAAATTTTACAGTGCGTTACAAGGTGTAAATAACGCCGCGGCGGGCCGTTGCACGGCCAGCACAGGAAACCTCGTGGTCCGAATCGGTTTACGACCTTCCGGCGCCTCGGACCGCGAGACACCTGCCCGCACGCCTCTCCTCAGCCTCTCACCTTACCGACCGCTTCTCCCGCTGATTCTTGAAAATACTTCCCCCTTCCCTAACGTACTGCTTCATTCAGGTAAACGCGGCTCCTGCTGAATGCCCGTGCAGACCTTGATCGCAGCTAAGGAACTTGGCATTTTTTTTTTTTTCTTCTGAACGCGATTTCGCCTTCTGGACGTTCGACGCCTCGACGTTCACGAAATTAAACGTACGTATTTCACGGAACGTTAACGCTCGAGATATTTCGCTCGAGATTCGATCGCTGTGGCATTAAAATCTAGCTTCTTTACGACCTATCCTAATTACAATTTTAAAATATCCGCGAGGCAAGAAACAAACGTCGCTCGAACGTTTCTCGTGCCGCAATACGACGTGACTCGACGTCGCTGTGCAGCTCTCGAACGGTAGAA
The DNA here is from genome assembly GCA_022405125.1 of Anthidium xuezhongi. NCBI lineage: Eukaryota > Metazoa > Arthropoda > Insecta > Hymenoptera > Megachilidae > Anthidium > Anthidium xuezhongi. Next base: position 8,050,432 of record CM039642.1, on the reverse strand, counting down.
AAATCCGCTCGTCGATAGCGTTGTTTTATTTACGACGTCCAGACAAATTCATTACGATAAACGGCGGAATAAAAACAGTCGCGGCGTGCCGCTGCAGTCCCCAGCCAACGAGGTCAATTAATTACGGCGCCAAAGAGGAAAAATTCAAATGAACACTCAGACCCGACCGTGTGTGTTTTTCTTGTTGGCGGTAAACACCAGTTTCTGTCGTCGTCGCGTTAAATAATGACCTGGTACGATCGCGGGAACGCGAATTGAATCGTACAGCGCCGATAATCGATTCCTCCGGCCGGCGAACGAATTTTTAACGAGCCTTTACGCGATTACCTATGCCTCTCGAGTGGCAAAACCGTTTCCCCCTTTTTTTTTTCAATTACTTTTCACAGTAATAAACACGAGCATAACGCGGCCCCTCCATAATTACATCCTATGGCTGAAACCGGTAATTAACGCCAACGGAATCCTAAGGAGACTCGATTACGACTCAATTACCAGAACCGTGGATCGCTTCGAATGAAAATATCTGGAGCGAGTTTCGAGGCGATTCGTGGATGCGTTTAAATACGCGAAAGAAAGTTTTAAATACACGTCGCTGCGACTGAAATCGGTGATCCATCCCTCTCGCCTCGCAACTCAATTACCAGAACCTTATACGCGTAATACATGTAATTACTATGTTTCGCAACGGGAACCTTTCGGGCAAAATCGATGCTGACAATGTTTCGTTTACGTCTGGTACGAGAATAACATCGGGGCCGAAAGCACGAACCGTGCACAACCATAACCTCGTTCTAGGCACGCTCGAAATTTTGGCGCACACCGGACATGACCATATATACGTGTACACGCGAGTTTCCCCGAGGGGGAAGAGGACGGTAGCGAAGAATCTGTGTCATGTCGCGTAAACGCACTATAATAATAATATACTATAAATACGCTTTGGTAAGAAACGCGTTCTCAGAGGGAGATAGAGAGAGAGAGAGAAAGTATATGCAGGCGCCGGCGCCGGCGGACGGGTACATTACACGCGCCAAGGAAGTATTATCCATCCCACGTATACAACGTACTCGCTTCCTCCCCTCTTTGTCCCTCGCGTTCTTCTTCCTACGTTTTCCACTCTCTTACCTTGTTGATTCTCTACACCGTTTTTCCATCTCGCTCGTTTAGTCATCCTCTTTCCCGTCTCGACGCTTTTATTTTTTTCATCTCCTCTTTCCGTTCCCACCTCGATACATCCCTCTCTCTGTTTTCCCATCGGTCTCCTACTCTCTGTCTCTCTCGTTCGCTACCTCTAAGGGCGATTTAAGCCCGGTACACACTTGGATACAATGTTTCTCCATAATGACCACGTTATCGCTTATTACAGGTACGGTGTCTTGAACAGTCTTGAAATTCAGAAACTTAGCACGTCTTAAGCGTCGAGATTTAATTTCTGAATCATCATCGATCAACCTTTGCGGTCGCTCGAATAAATTGTGACTTTAAACTGTACACGTTTTTCTAATAAATCAGCCGCAAGACAGCTCATCGACCGCATAATTTTTCCTCGCGAACTCGACGCTGTGACGTTGTAAGAAAGACATGATTTCTTTAATTAAATAATGCCTTATCGATACGTTGTGTCCAAGTTGTGTACTTGACTTTACAGTCGCGTCCCTCGCCAAACTGACCGGATCACGGGCGCCGTCCCTTGTAACTGGCTCGGTTGAACGACCAACCGGCTCGATCTCATCTTTCCATCCCCGTCCTCTCCCCCATTCTTGTTTCCAACCTTACGATCGAGCTAGGTGGACGCTCGTTAGACGCGAAATCGATCTTAATTTCTCGGAGTTTGAATGGTCGCGCGAGACCGAGTCGTCCCGTATCGTCTCGTCGCGTTGACCACTTGTCAAGTGTCCGGGGCGTCGCCGTCGTTCGATTTAGAGATTCAGTGGTAAGGCCGGTTTTAAAGGGGGAGCCACGACGGGTTTTAGAAAGCAGACGCGATATTTATGACAATGTTGTTCGTTTCCTTTTCTCTCGCCGCCATTACCGCCACGGACCCGGACGGACCGGACGTATTGCCTTGTCGCCGTAAATCATCAACGGGAAGAAGATAAAGCGTCGTTCGTTAAAAAGAAAAAACCTCTCCTTTTTGATAAACTAGTTCCACGTCTGCTGATACGCGCGTTCTCCTTTTCTTCCTTGTTCCACTCCTTTTGTGAGAACCGATGACGCATGGCTCGTGCTGCCGCTCCTTCGCAGCCTCTCGTCCGCTCCAGACTTCCACGCTCCAGACGTATCGTTGCGATATATCGTTCCTGAGGGAGAAACGTAGGAAACTTTAAGTATATGCGAGCTGTTCAGAAATATATTTAGCGGATCTTTCGAAAAATCAAACGGGCCCGTGTGTCTCTGGACAGGCGAAGAACCTGAGGAGATCGCTCGTGAAACGAATACAGATAATCCTTTTACAAGGAAACCGTTACGCCGGAGGATCAAAAATTCTGCGCGCGTTTTGCAAACCCGTTCGACCGTCGCTAAACGCGAAAAAATCAACCTTTAAACATTTGCATTCTCACTTTCTCCGCTATGAATAACGTCGTAAAACGATTTCGATCGTCCGTATCGCGACTCTCACTTCGCGCGTTCAAGGATCGCATCGAGCGTTTTCACGGATTCTTAAAACGCTCGGCAACGCTCGAGATTACACCACCGATATTATAATCGGTCACGGTACGTTGCGGCTAATTTTAATATCGATCCGCGCGAAACGTTCTTCGTTTTATCGCGCGCCGTTTGAGCTGTCGCATTTTCTAATCGCGTATCGGAGCGCCTCCATTTATCAGCGGCAACGAAACCGATAAAACGACGGATATCGAGCGCGACCGGGGTAATTTAGAACGGAACCACTCGCGGGGACATTGGTCACTCGTCAATGCACATTTGTCGGGGAAAGGCGAAATTACCGATACGCGACTAATGAGCGTTGCAAGATGATTCGTTGAAAAGAATCCCGATTCCACCGATACGCGAAGTCGCTGGTGCACTCTGTCTCTTATCCTGTCGGTGCGTGCCACTTTCAACGACTCGCTCGGTGCATAAATATTAAATACCTGTATGTAAATAAAACGTTCCTAATATATGCGCATAATCGTTCTAAGTACACACCCCGAGCACCGATCTCGAGCTTACGTGTTTGGAGCAGAAATATTCGCCCTTCTGCATCCACAAATATACGTTTCGCGTGGATCTATTAGTCCACGCCTGTGCCGCACACGCGTTCCCGCATCAAATGAGATTATCGTAGGTACAGTAACGTCAGAACGCTTTGAACCTTTCATCTCGGTCCTGTCATTCCCGGAATCGTATCGATACATCTTTCGACAGCGTAAACGATAAAACGACGTTCGCGCGGATCGGTAAACAAACGTTGCTTTAATAAAACAGCTGTAACATCGGTGATCTCTGAATTATAGTGCTCGATCGAGAACATGTTTGCACAGGCGGTCCCAACTAGCCGACTATGTTGTTCCATATAGAAATAAGTCGTTTTCTGATAATACCCCTTTATCCTATATTCATTTATAAATAGAACATTTATTGCGAGCGACAGGAAATGAAACGTCTAATAAGCGTGGAACGGTGTCTAAAATCAACGTTGCACTGCCCTCGACTGTACGTAGCGGACAGGGTATTATTCGTCCCACGCGTTCACCCATTACCGGTCCCCCGCCCCGATCCGGGGATCCTTCTCTCTCGCGGTCCACGTTTTAGCCCGCGTGCACGTGTTTATGTAAATTTTCGCGTGTACGCACGCACCGAGTGACTTATACCCTGGCCGCGCATCGAAACGTTATTCACGGTGTGAACATTCAGAACGTCGGCCAGGCACTTGCGTACGGCCGACGAAAAGCTGCCGGTGAACGCGACGACGACGTCGCCTCGACGGCTCCTCCACGGTTCCTCGACGTCGAAGGAGATCCAACGGGCATCCGCGAGCCACCACGCAAGATCGATGGCTCGTAATTCTCGTGCAACGAACCGTAGGAATCTTGGAAGACCGCCGAGTTCGTTGTAAAGTACACAGTCAAAATTGAATACCGATATTTCAGGAGCCGTCGACAGGGATCTCGTGAAACTTCAGCCAAGCTTTATCGAGCGTTTCATCTTTCCTGACATTTTCTGCTTACGCTCGTACCCCGCTCGCTGCACGCGTACTTGAAATTCTATTTGGCGTTGTTGTTCGACGAAACGGTGACCGGTCCGTGGAAACCGTACGGGCCGACGACTTCCTGAACAACCGACTGCGCGGACTATGATGGATGAATAATGGATGATTCAATTACAAGGTGCGATCATCTTCAAAGTTTTGAGGACATCGAGATAAGTGGATAGGAAAGGTACCTTGGGAACAGGGAGTCGACGTCTCCGAAGTTAACTCCGTTTCCTCCTCCGCGTTCTTAGACCGTGGTGTACGTCTATTCGGAGATCCGTATGTCCCATGGATTAGCGAGGATGAAGCTGAAACGAGATTTATTTCATCATCTTCGTCTACAAAATCTACGAATTATCGCAAATATGATCTCAAACTAGTAAACCTATTTCTGTTCTTTTTTTTTATGGGCATGAGAATACTTGGATCGTAATGAATAGTCGGTGCATAAATAACGATCGTTTATTATTCAAATGCCAATTAACATCGGGAGAGGACGAAGAAAAGCTCGATTTTCATCGGTGTCTAGAAGGCTAAATGTCAGAGGGAATTCTGCGCCGCTTGAAAAGCATATATTTCTCGTTGTCTGAGCGACGACCGCTTCCATTAATCGAATTTGCATGAGTAGCAATCAGGCGTCAATTAATAGCTGAATTATACGGCATTCCTGCACAACGGCTACGATTTACCTACATTAACACGTTCAACGAACAGAGATTCTCGTTTCTACGTGCACGCACACGTACCAAGCATACGTGTCAGCGTTCTCTCTATCCACCGCTAATTTACCTTATATTCCTTATGTAGCACACCACCCACACAACAGGCTCGACCCGTTATCGGCAAACGGCCACGTCGCGATCCAACATTTTACGGCGCACACGCGTCGACAGATGGGAATGTTGGCGCCATTCTCGCGGTATTATACGCGCACACGCTCGTACCATTCCGCACGCCACGATCGTGCGATGATGAAGCAAGTAAAATCTCGTTTGCGATTTGACGAGCCTGTGTACGATCGTCATTTTTTCGATCGGCGTTCTCGCGATGTCGAAAGCCTGACTCGAGAGCCGCACAGAGGCCATTGTTTCGAGTCGTGGTTAAATAACGGCTTTTGTCCTGAAAAAAAAAAAGAAACATATCTGAACTTAGAGGGAGGGGGCTAACGCGTTAACGTTACATTAAAATAGTAGCGACGGTATTAATATATTATAAAAAGTGTTTACGCTTGAGAACACACGTGAAGCGGACTGTTCCCAACTGGACGTATCTATAAGGGAGAGAAAGGAATTATTGGCTCTAATAATACACGTGACTTGATGTTAAAATATTATTCCGTGTAAAAGTTTATTCGACAAGATGCCGAGTGGACCGAACGTACCGTCGAAAATTCTCAGCCTCCGCGCGAGTCCGCTCCGAGAATCCACCCCCTGAGAATTTCACCTCGTGGCACAACAACAATCTGGCCTCGACTTGGAATAATATTTTTCCAATGTCCGAGGAAAATTGATAACCGTGCCCCGTCGAAGGGAAAACACAGACGGTCGTGTAAACTCAAACAGTTTATCGTGCGATGCATAGAAGGCCCGGTCAAGAGTCTTCGGGAGCGGGCGCATTTTTTGGCAACGTCATTACGCGAGGACAGAATGGTGCTGCATCGATTCGAAGGCGACTGCTAGCAAGGAGAAAAAAAATGTGGTATTATCCTCGCTGTAGATGCATCAAGCTCGTCGTAGCTTTCACGCGAAGGTCGTCGAAACATCGACGCGATCTAAATATAAGGTACCACCAATAACAACGATTGCACATGCCGACAGATTTTTATATTCGACGATGGGTCCGCTTCAAGAACCTTCTTCTTTCGACACCCTCGTGGAACGTCGATTTTTTAAGACTTCCAAACGGACGAAGAAAATATAAGTGCACCGGAGTTTTACGATCCTCTTCTTTCTAGATAAATATACATATGCTCATGAAAATTTTTCAAACTCATTTCAACGTTCCGCGTTAACTGCTAGGGACGTATCCGGTAACTTGCACCGAGAATGTGATGCAACTAAATGTTTAAACCAAAAACATATTAAAAAAAAATTGATCGAAAGATATTATTCTAATTTGAATCATTTTTGTCGTAGCAGTCAACGCATTAATTCTACTATTCGCCATTCGATTTAATGCAGAAATGCAAATGGCTACCAAGATCCATCAACAAATATCAACAGATATTTTTACCTTTAACACGTTTCGATCCATTACCCATGCTCATTTTATAGTACAGCATTGTACTGAAATTTATTATTTCAAGCTTCCAGTTTCAATTTCACTACAACAGAAAAAATATTCGAATGCAAAATGTTAATGGCAGAATACTTTAAAACAAGTGCCTAGTCGAGCAACATGGTGTTCACGATAAATGCACGCTTCGAATGACAGGTTGCGGAACGACATTTCATCATAATAACAAAAAACTCGTCAACGACACGTTGAGAAAAAAACTGTTCGCGGTCTCCGTTTACTTTTACCGTTTAACGTTCATTTTAATTTGTTGAGAAAAATCGCTAACCAAAAAATTCGTACCCCGTCCTCCGTGAGTCACTTGGTGCACGATAACCTCGAAATTGAAAGACAGTGTCCTTATACACGTTCGTATTGTGCGTGTATGTATCGTACGAGCGCAATTAACATTTTACGAAGGATTTTTCGCTCACCTTGTTGTACGCGATCGGCCAAACTCTTTTTATTTCACTGATTATTTATCATTGAACGATCAACGGTTTTAAACGTGGATGACTGTGAAAAGGCGCGCGATCTGAAAGAGCGCGATGACGAGTACATACCCGGACGTTTGGTTATATCGCCGGCGAAGAAGGCTGGCGCCGTCTGCAAAGCATATCTATCACAAACAGCTTCGTCTGACATTCAATACGTGATCGTTACTCTGCAGGTTGTTAATAATTCTAAAAATACGTGGGGCACCGGTTTCGCGCCGTTTCACAAGCTAATATCTACATTGCCAAGCGGTATACATGGCAGCAACGGAGAACCATAAACATGATGGATAGGAAGTACGTTGAATAGATACGGAATGACGACTGGCCTCGTTGTGGCGGTCTTTTTAAAAGTATGGAACAGCGGGTGCCGCCACATCGTTTGATTGATAGCGCCATCTTTTTTTCATGATCGCAGGTTTCGAAGAAATTAAAAATCTTGCAGATTCCGTTACCATATCGATATTATAGTTTACGCTAATGATATCATTTCTTTTGTCATTAAATACGTTTTTTAATAGGTGAAAACTCTCCTTTTTAGATTTCTTTGTTTAATTGTTAATTGAACTAAATTTTAACACCGGTATCCGGTATAAACTAGAAAAAATTCTTTTATCGAAATCTGATTTCCATTAAGCTTTCACTTGGAATTGTAGATATAAACCTCTGATAAATACCTATTTCACCAATAAAAATGTACATAATTCGTGGTTTTTCAACCGTTTAATAAGAATGTTCATTTCACTAGCTAAAAGGAAGAAAATTCACCTAATAAACCTGTACAAAATATCGTTTCAACACATGAATGTATTTTTCATTTTTAAAAGGGCTCACGTAATTTATTTTTTATACTCAATGATATACATAGCTACATAATACTCCTTATTATTATATATACTTTCAAATAAACTGGTTAAATTCAAATATTTTCATTGGATCGACTTATTCTACAAATTATTATTTAACGATAACAGGTTAAAAAAAATTTGTATTAACTGTACTTTGCTTTACATTAATTAAAATTTATCGCAGACTTTTTGACAGTTTGTAAAATTGTTCTTTTCATTTTTTTTTTTTTTTGTTATTTACTTAATTTTTATTTCGTGAACAAATAAAATCGGATTCACTCGCACACGTGTAATGTATATTTGAAGTTAAATGACAATGCACAGTATCGAGTACTTACTCATACTGCGAAGGTTACGTGCAAGAAAATGTCACGACACTGAGGTCATGCTTATGAGAGCGATGTCATGAATGCGACTTGTAAGCATTTAACCCATTTATTGTTGTCACACTGATAAATTGTTTTAATCGTTAAACAAAGTAAAGTCATATGAAATCATAATTTTAGACAAAATTAACAATTACTAAATAAAGCAAAGAAAGAGAAGACAACACAAAATTAACATAATGCAGCGGTTCTAAAATACAGCTCCTTAAAATAGCATATAATCATTGCTAGAAAACTGATAAAATCTTAATGAAAGAATCGAATCGACGATAAAAATGAATCGATTGGTTTATTACACGTCGTTGGTAATAAAACTTTATCGTAAACCTTAAACAGTATGCTCTTTATTTTTGTTCCGACACAAGTTGAATGAAATAAAATCACGATGAAAATCCATATTATTTCTAATCAATTAAACTTACACACGTTATTAAAAATTAAAAAAAAATGTCATACAAATACACTACTATTAAAAAAATGGTTTAATTATTTGTTTTTTTTTTTGTGTAGTAGGAAGAATAAAAATCTACAACCCGTAATTTATCCGTAATGAATGTATAATTAGTCGTTAAAAAAAAGGGGGAAAAGAAAAAGAAACTTATGTTACTAAATGAAACATGTGGTATAGGCGGTGCACAGTCTTCAGCAATAAAAGAAAAAAAGAGTAATCGTGCTTGTAACTGAAGTACCATCGTCTGAACAAGGGATGCGTGCAGGCTGAGCTCGCCACGAGGATAGAGGTGCGTTTGTATTCGTCCGATACACACAAAAATGCTTTTCTGATAACGTTTCAGTTTCAGCATCGTTAGCGAAACTCCTTTATCCTGGCCATTCTTCGCGCAATATGCAAGCACCCCCAAAAAAGTAGGATCTCTTTTATAACTCTAATCATGATCAGCCAGAACAAAAACAAACTATTTAAACGGCAAATAACACATAGACTACATAAAGCACAATTACAGTATATTTCACAAATTGTTTAAACATTCATATATAATTATACGAATCTTCGCATTATGACGGAAAGGCGATTTGATCAATCAGGGAAAGATTATTTCGTAAAAACAATGTATTTTTTTAAGGACAGGAGAAACATTAGGAGACTGAAGGGCTTGCAAAAATGGTTTTTTATCTGGCAGATTGCCATGCCAGTTTGGATTGCTGGCTTAGAAATTGCGAGGCCTATCTCTCTTTACTGCGAGAGGTTCTTTCCTAATATTTTTGTTTTATTCCACGTCTTTTTCTATCTTTTTTGTTTTTCTTTTCTTTTTTTCTCATTTAACGTTTTATCTGCATTTCCCGCCACGATCGATGCATAATTTCGGAATGTTGACAATATTCTAATTTTACCTTATCAAGGTGCAATAAATAAATGATATCTCTTTTACACTGAGATATATACATGGTTGACCGACTGTTAGTTTTCTCTGCGAGCAGGTGAAGGAGGGTGCAATAACTGCACCTGCCGATAGCCAAGCAGCGATACAACCAATCTGTATAGTTTCGTTATCTTTTTTTTCTTTTTTTACTTTTCGACGTATACCACTGAAAACTTAAAAAAATAGAAACAAACTTTTGCAACTAGAAACAGTAAGTCATTGCACCGTCAGTTACCACTCACTGCCATTTATCATGTCAACTGATGAGCCGATGTGACATTTGTAATGTAGTGGACAGAGCAACATTCTCTCATCTATTGATCACATTTTTATCATCGTATTTATATAATGTAATGTACAATATGCAGCTACATTATGATAATCAGTATGTCCAACGCATTCAAACTGATAACACCATGGGTACTTCACTTTTTGTTCTTTAAATTTTTTTTTTTTTTTTTTTCAAAGATATTCAAATTATTAATTAATCAATATATATTGTATGTTTCAGAGTTAGGTACTTTAATACAATTACTTCCAAGTTTTCCACCTTTCTTGTGGTATCTCTGTGTAAAAAGTGTAACTATAATGCTAATATAATAATAATTATAATAATAAGTTGCACAAGGCAATAGTCCTGTGTGGCCGTTTGAGTGTGTTTTGCGGCCGTTTCTCCACTCCCCTCCCCCCAAAACTTCCTGGCACAACGACAACTTTCGATAATCTCTCTCCACCCTCCACTGAAGATCCAAAAGAACTCGCAGTTTGCACTTAGTGTTACCTCTTTTATATTATTACTCATTCATGGGGGGACAGGTGTGTAGCTGATTTTTTTTATGATGTTAATATAGCAACTGAATGTTGACAGAATAACGTTCCAATTAGCGATTGGCACTTTTGAGCTGATTGGAGAGCCAATCGAGGCCCTCGTAAAGTCCGTCTCCACTTGTGGCACACGTTGCTTGAATGTACCAGAGACGATTGCGTAAAGAATGCAAGCCCAACTTATCGGTTATCTCCGCTGCGTTCATTGCATTTGGGAGATCCTAAAAATCAAAGGCATTGTAACGTTTCTACTTTTAATTGCGTAAATTGTATCATTAATTGATTTCTTTTGGCTTAGTTAATAACGATTCTGCTGGCACCCATCCATGATACGTATATAATACATTTTGTTTGCATAATTAATATCATATACCACGAATTAAAGAATGTTCTGTGTATTAATATATCCACAACTATACTCACTTGTTTGTTAGCAAATATAAGGAGTACCGCATCTCTAAGTTCATCTTCTGCTAACATCCTCATCAGTTCTTCACGTGCCTCGCCAATACGTTCCCTGTCATTACTGTCAACGACAAATATCAGTCCCTGAAAGTAAATTTAATTTATAACAATGACTTATGTACATGAATGCTGTACATATGCCAAGTAAATCAATATTGAAATAAAATTTTTGTCCAGAAGTTACCTATGTAAAAATTGGCAATTAAATATAGGAATTTAATTTTATTAAGGAAAAGAATAATAATGTTTGAAAAAAAAAAAACAGTTATAAAATTGTAATAACATTAACAAAAATAATTAAATCAGTAAATTGCATACTTGTGTATTTTGAAAGTAATGTCGCCATAGAGGTCTGATTTTGTCTTGGCCACCCACATCCCATACAGTAAAACTTATATTCTTGTATTCAACTGTTTCTACATTGAAACCTAAAATTTATAATGTAAAATCAGTAAAATCCATCACTGAGTACTCAATGCTTCTTCTTAATGTTTTCCAAGAAAGAAAACAAAATTGAAATAATTTTAAAACAAGAAGTATGCATTTAAAATACATTTAATTGTAATTATGAAAAACAGATGTTTACCTATAGTAGGAATCGTAGTAACAATTTCCCCTAACTTTAATTTGTACAGAATTGTGGTTTTACCAGCTGCATCAAGGCCCACCATCAAAATCCTCATTTCTTTTTTGCCAAATAGGCCTTTGAATAATGTTGTGAATATATTCCCCATGGTTACTGCTGATTATGTAAATACCTAAAACAAATAATAAAAAACACCTAAAAGATTGTTAACACACGAAATCAAATTATCAATTCTTTAAAATTTAGTTTTAAAGAAATACGGTGACATAATGCACATATGGTTCTTTGTCTCTTTGATTTTGATGATTTTTAATCTGTACAAAAATTGATTTATACTTCATACAAATATATGTATTAACAATTGTTTAAAAAAAATGTTGATAAATTAATGTAAGGGCAAGAGCATCATCTGTAATAATACAAAGAAAACAAGCATAAAGCACATAGTTATAAAATTATAACCTTATCTTAACTGTATTATTGTCAATTTTTTATATAAAATCGTTTCTATAAAATGGAACTATAGCAGACATATGCAACAATACAATGTATAATACAATTTGCGTACAATAATATGTCGGATTTAAAATCATACCGTAATAAAAAATGGCAATAATTTCCACAGAACAAACAAAGAACGACACGTTAAACAATTCGAAATAATAAGTTTCGATACTTTTACATGAATGGGGAAAAAGAACACGTTTCGTCAGCGGAGAAACCTGAAATTACGTAGACGGAGCCAACGAACAGAGCCATGCGTAAAGTACTGATACTTTGACACAAAGGATTAAAAGCTAACCTGCACATATATATGAAAAAAACGACAAAAAACTAGTTATTAAAAATGATTCGAATTATGGATTTCAGTTTAACGAACGAAAAAAAAAATATGTAGTGGCATGCACGAGATGCTCACGCTGCCCGCTATTGATTCTCATTTTAATACATCGCTATGATTATCGAGCTAGCATACCGTTAAGGATCACTCTAGAGCGTTTTGCTGGTGATCTATGCACTTTTGAAACGTGTTCGGCTACCTAAAACGCCAATACCGAAGTATTGCGAGCAAGGCGGAAGATATTGTGCGGTTTGCGAAGCCACTGCGTACACCCGGTTGTCTGTCACCTTCGACCTACTCCCCAGCAAATCGTCAAAGGTTCCCCGCTCAAACTTCCATTATTTATAAACGTTGTCTGATTATTGAGTGTTTCCCGTAATGTCACGTTGCCCGTATAAGCCACTTGCGTTACTTACGTTTCAGTAAAAAAGATTATTTTCACGAGAAACGATAAAACATAAAACCAACACTCTGGAAAAGTACCGTATGTCAAAATGGCGGACGTGGAAAGGATTCATGCCTTATGCCACGTATAGGGCCCTCAAAATTCTCCGATTGGCTACGTCAGTCACGTGATACGAGAAATCTTCAATGATTCGCGTTTACTTCGGTAGGTGGCGACAGTAAGAGGAACTTTGTAAAGGGTTCCACAGACGATCAATATATGTTGTCAATATATCGTTATTATTGAGATTATAGGACATGTGAAAGGGTATAATGTATTATCAATATTTAAACTATTGATTAGATAATTTGGTAAAACCAAAATTATTTTAACTTTCGACAAAATATTGGCAATAAACATTGATTGTACGAGGGACATTTATTGACCGTTCTTCAGTTGGTATCAAGAGGAGCTGCGGTCAACATGTGGTCTAATTTGTTTAAATTTACTCCGTATAGTACTCAATTTTACTGATATCATGGTTAATAATGACTCACCGGATACGAATAGCAACTCATCAACAAATACTGATAACTGAGAAGCGTAAAATTTTATTAATAACTACAGAGAATTGCTTGTTTTGAAATATATCTTCAAAAGACGTAAAATACACGGCAGCAAGCCATAATAGATTTTTAAATAAATTTATAATTCACAATATGTATTAATCGTTCCCAGATCTCTTAACTTATATATTTTTTGTGACGTCCATTTATACACCTGGAGTGTGATATTTTTCATCTAATGTTCCTTCTCCACAGATTTCACATTCTTCTGTAGTATAGGGGATACCGGTTGTTATCTCTAATACCTCAATTGATTGCCCAGGTTTCCTGTATGCAAAACAATAGGTAAATGTAATAATCATTGTAGATGATAATGGAATATTTGTTTTCATTAATTTACTTTGGTTGGAAAGAAATAGTAAGTATGAAACAATTATTTCTTCTGCAAGAGTATTTTGATAATTTTCCATCTTTGTGATCAATTTTAAAATCATTGTTCTTAAACTTTTGATTGATTTTGATATATTGACTACATACTGTTTAAAAAACAATTTAATTAATGTGTTGATATAAAAAGAAATTTATATAATTATTCAAGAATGTCAAAAGTATAACTGTACTTGATAAGTTTTTAATGAGTAATGTTAGCTTTTTAGTATCACCTATATAAACAAGGTCAAAGTTTAATGTATATGATGATAATTTTAATATTGGCAACCACACTTGCAAAATTAACTCTATATCCTAAAATTGAATAAATTTAATGAAATTTTACATTCATTTTGACAAATAAAAGATAATAAAAATTAAAACCTGACGATGTTTATCAGTGTGTACTATTTGTAATGGCTCTGTTATTGTAATGATAGAATCATATAAATCTTGACTTTTACTTGTATGTATTATTGTTTCAATTAATAATGCATCTACAATGCATAGTATCTGTATCTGTAAAGGTAATACTGTTTAAAGTTTACATTTGTAATAAGTGGAATAATAGATTACCTCCACGCATCCTTTGGCATTTATGCATATATTTCCTGTATGTTTACATGGGTTGTATTCTGCATAAATTGAGATAGATTCTACAAAAAATGGCTTGCATACTTCAAATTGAACAGTTATTGTTTCAGATTCATGATTATACAACAAGAATGATTTTAGTAATCTAAATTTGAAAATATTCAGTTTGATTAATGTTTAATAAAACATTAGTAAAAACAATTGAACTTGGGTTGTCACATACTTTAATTTTTTCTCTGCACTTTGCATTACATCATGAGCACAGCACACAAATGTTCTCTCCATTTTGGAAAAGTTGAAAGTTAACTGTGGCCTTATAATATTTGCAGTAACATCTATTTCTACAGAGGGAAAATATTGTCCATCTGGTCTATAATAATAGTTATCTCGATACCTATAGCAGTATAAAATATTTTATAAAATATTTTAACTTCCATTAGTTTATAATATCGGTGAAAAATATGTACAAACTTATCTCTTGGAGCAATTCTTAGAAATCCCAGAATTTTGCACAAAAATTCAATGTCAAGTTGTTTCTTCATATTATCTATATATTTGCAAGGTTGGATGTGGATAGTTAGGTAAGCATTATCATTGGGCAAAATAAACATTTCTTTCGGAGTAACCTTAAGAAATATTAAAATATCTCCTAATTGTTCATGCTGCCAAATATTTTTCTTAATAGTCTATTATAATCCGTATTTCTTGTTTCCTTACTGTACAAACATTTGTATCGGTAGTGCCGTAATACGGGATTATCGAAAATATGAATTCGATGTCTTTGGTCTGTCGAACATTTTCATGATGGTTCATTTGACATTCACAGGGTGGTTCAGTGTGTTTAAGATCACAAATGCTTTTTGTAGTCGTAACATAACTTTTATAAGCATCTTCTGAAATTTCAGAACTGTCCTCAGATTCACCATTTGACCAGGATACGGCCATGTTAGAGGATTCCCTAAATCAATTCCAAAATAGTAAAAATAGTAGTACTTTTCAAAATAATATTATGATATGAATGAACATTTACGAATAAGTAGATGTCGTTATATCTTCAGAACCGTTACTAATTTCCTCAGAATTGGATTCCGTTGCTCTTCTACAACAGCTTTCATGTTTTATATCAGTTTCACTAGCTATGTTTGATTTCCTGGCTCTCATCTTTGCTGCTAATTCATCAGTAAATAAAGTGCAGACATCAAGCACAAAATTAAAAGGCATTTTCTTTACGAATGGTTTGATTATAAATGACTGCCAATCGATAATTATAGGTACTATACTAGTGTTTTTCAATACTATTTTTCTGTTATACAGACGTACACCTTTCATCGTCGTTCCAAATCTACAAGCAATTAATTCGTTTGAAACATCTAATACATTGATAGAAACATACAGCATTTCTGGCATACTTGAGAACAGGTGTTTTTGATTGATTATTATCCAGAAGTGACAACTTTATAGGTGATCCAACAATTTGTACACATATCTCTAACGTGTACAATGGTAAGCCTCTTACATTTATTTCTAATTTGTCAACGTATATACCCCAGGTATCACCAAAAACATAAATATTCACGGGTACAGTCTCGAAGGGTCCAATATTGGAATTTAAGGAATCAACGTAAATGACAATCCCTGACTCTGGTTGTTTCACTCGGTACATTATTTCTTCTGCAAAATAAACGTTAATAGCATTAAAATTCTAACTCGAATCTACGAGTCCTACCAGTCAGATCCTGTTGTCGACAATGAACTCGCTTGTAGATGGACTTGATACGATGCTTCAGCGATCTTCCCTCGCAGGAACACATAACAGGATAGAAATTTTTTAAATGAAGTTGAAAATCGGTTGGGATAGATGTTTCGTTTTTTATGATGAACGTTTTCTTCTTCACTGAAAAATTTCCACGTAATTTTCCAGCTATACATCAATTCATTTCTACATTACATTAATGTACCTGTTCTCAAAGGCAGATTCAGGAATTCCATAACAACCGGTTGCTGAATGGACGGTAAAGTCCTTTGAAAGAAGGGAACGATATCTTCGGTCGAATCAACATTTTTCGTCTCCTCTGTCGCCAAATTACTAAACTACGAATCGATAAATTACGCTGCTCAGTTTAACGTCTCTTGGATCATCAAAATTGGCGATAAAGTCCTTCAGTTACTTGAATCAGTTCTGAAGTACGAGTACTCAGGATAGACTGCTCTCCCGACTTTTCACTGCTCGAAGGACCCGCAGAAGCATCTTTAAGAACATCCCCTTGATCCAGATTCGCGTTCATTAATTCTTTCTCCTCTCTTGTTCTATACTTGTCCAATAGTTTCTGCAAAATTGCGAAATATAATATATTAACGATATATATATATATATATATAATCATCTTTTTTTTCTCTGTTCTAAAATGTAAAATTCAATCTTTACCATGCCTTTTTTATTTCTTCCTGCCAAGTCGAGGGCAAGCTGAAGACTGTCCACGCGCCATTCAACTTGAACGAAATTATTCTTCAACTCCACTAGCTCGTTGTCGGTCAGTGGAAAATAAAAAGTGACGTACAATGGCTCGATGTAGCATTCAATTCCCACCACGATGATTTTCTGTGACTCTCCAACGAAGCAGGGTATGTTAAGAGATTGCACGATTCCCTGAATATTTGTACTCTTTAAATAGTACCTAACGCGTTTACTATAATATAAGACGAAATATTCAAATGTTTCACCTCCTTTATCGGCTTAAGTGTAATTTTCATTTTCTGTGTGTTTCCTTTGGGGACTTTCCCCTTCTCAGGGCACACGCAGAACTGCAACTTCTCCGCGTCCTCGCCGATCGCTTCGCCCCACGAATAAATTAACGCATTCTCAGAAAGATTCTTCACCGTCAGTGTACAAGTTTCCTCGATACCAATGTACAAAGTCCTGTTGGCACGAGAATTCTCAATTAAAATCAAATTATGATTAAAATAAAAGTCACATGCCTTGTGGGTCTGATGATGCCCATGCTTATTACACGTTCCCACCAAAGCGGCTTAAATTGTTTCAGGTTTATAATGTCATAATGTAAAAACATCTCGTCCGCCAACTATAAAATATGAAGAATTAGATACGTGTGTTACAATTGAAAAAGGAATACGTGTCTTGTGTACCAGTTGACTGCTGGAGTCTTCGTCGTCTTTGCTCTCTCCTGTTTCCGTTTCCTCGTATTCACCTTGCATAAAATCTTCATATTCTACCATTTCAGTGACACGTCCTGTTATATCATCAAACGCTTCATCACTAATTAATTAAAGAAGAAAATGAAATATATTCATGGGGCATTGATTACGTGGTAATCGAGGCACCTTTTAAATTGGTCGTCCACTGTGTACCGTAACCAAACCTCCACATCGCCGACCCAAACATCTACAGACTATGCAAATAATGCATAAAATCATTAACAAATTGTCCTTTAGATGGGAAACCAGATACCTCGTAAAACGTTTTACGTTTTTCAAAATAAAAACTCTAAAAGTTAAAGATTTACATTTGAACAATTGCGTTTTCTGTTGATGGATTGTTTAACTCGCAGTATTTGCTTCTTCGTTATGGCTTCTTCGGGTATGTCTTCTATGTACAGTCTAAAACAGTTTGAATAAGTCTCAAGTTTCAATGTTTTCGCGCGTTTATACTCACTGCAGAATGACCAAGTAAAGATTCGGTCGTAAATTGTTGTATTCGGCGATTACGCTGAACTGCTGCACGGAGGTGGGGGCAAATACACCACGATCCGGCTGAATGCGAATATAGTCCAGAGGGAAATGATTATGATCGTATATTTCGATATCGTCGCTTTGGATGGTTCGTTTCATCCATCTAAAGTACATCTCTATCTCGCTGCAGGTGAAGCAATTAAAACGAATCATCGTTTATCATTATTTTTACAATCGTTCGGAATTAATTTACCTGGTATTAGTTACGGAAATCGTGGATTTGCCAGTCATGTCGGGAGCGCTTGTGTTTATCTCTAGCCGGTAGTCTGCACGTTTATCTAAATTCCATTCGAACGGATCTTTTTTCAATGTCTGCAATACGTATACAACAATTATTATGGTATCTTTTACATGACGAATATCTTACGTATTAACCCCTTGCCATACTGTAACTAGTCAGACTCGTGACGCATCTTCAAATGTTAATGTAATGATGTAATTCCAACTACAATTGGCCTGGTATACTATCTTAAATATAACATTAGAAGTTTCTTTGTCTGTCTGACGCAGCAAAAATGATATGGCAAGGGTTTAATATTAATTCTTGAAACAGAAGAGTATAGATACTTTACTAATCTGGATGAATTTCGGTTCGTATATTACGCCGTCTCCAGTGATTTCCGTGGACAGTATGGTGCAATTATTGCAAAGTATGTATATTTTGTCCACCTAGCAGCAATACGTTTGAATCAACAAACACATAAAATAGAATGTTTCTAAATATTTACATGGACACCATAATTCTCTGGCGTGAAGAGTGTATGGAAAATCATCTCGTCCTGAGACTTCATGACGAAGTACGCCGGCCAGATAGTGAAGTAAGGCAATTTCAGGATGTTCATGTCCGTTACGTCCTGATAAAAGAACGAATCGAAAGTCATGAATAGAGATATGACAAATTCGGTGAACGATAGAAGGCAAAGATTATACTTGAATATACATAGAAGTCCAATCGAGTTCGCTCATCACGAAAAATGTACCGCTTCCTCCGAAGTTCTTGAGTTTAAGGGGTACGTAAATTTTCTCTCCCAAGAAGCCTCGTTTGCAGTCGAACGACATGCTTACACATTTATTGTGAATTGTGTCCCAACTCTCCACGCTGTACGTGGTGCTTTCCTCAGAAGACAGCAACTGCAATCACGTCTTATTAAAATGATTTGGATAAAGTAGTGTTAAATATAATGCAAGTTTATCAGCACATCTGAACTCTCTGACGATGACGTATCCAGTTGACAATTCTGAGTCGAGGACGTCCTCTTCATTTCCATACAATCACGAAATCCTTTCGGTAACTGACAGGTTCCTATCAGCAAAGGTCTTATGAGAAAAATGTAAGGAATAATCTGTTGCATTTATTCGTGTATTTTCTGTGTTCTTTACCTATTAAAATAGGAGGTTCGTTATACCCGTGCAGCTTGATGACCAACGGCTTTCCGTGCTTCACCTTCAGCACCAGCACCTCATGCGGTTCGTCGATGTCGTCGCAGCGGAAGAAAATAATTAATTGAAATTGCAGTCCCGGCGGGACGATGTTTCGGCTAAACTCCTTACGATCTATGACCACTCGAAATTTTGAACGATAGGGTCTAGGCTCGATTCGAAATCTTGCTGGCGACGTGCTCACGTTTTGCAACATGATCGTTTTCTTGAATAAATAAGGTTCTTTATGAAACAATGTCGCAAAATCGATCAAACTAGAGACGTACCTTGTACAATTTCTTCAGCTTGAAATTGCGGAATTCCACGTAAGTGGAGTCCGAGATTAGGATCGTCTTTTGAAGTCCAATCTTGATTATGCTCCTCTCCGCGTGGGCGCTTGGACGCGGCTTCGATTTGAACTTATCTCTATATTAATATTCTGAATTAAAAATTACAGCTATGACGTTGGGAATAAGTATTTAGATTGTCGCTCAAGTTCTATTTATTAACGTGTTGCCCATTATTTTAACGCTTAATTATTATGTTGCAGTATTTTATGTCAATTTTGGTATTTGGATTGAGTCATTAATAGCAAATAGCGCATCTTTGTTAGCAAACGGAACTTAACGCAACAACTTAACAAACTAAGATATATTTTTGATGCTTTACATGTTAATTTGAATTCTTGGTAAAGGCGAGGATTGCATCAATGGGGATCTGGGAATCTGTGGCCTCAACGCAGCTGCTTCCACCAATTTCTGGTATTCCTCCCAGGTGCTCAGTTTTGGTGGTTCCAGTTGCTCCACTTCACTAACATATTCATCTAAACAGATTTTTAATTAATTAGATCTAAAAAAAAGGCGAATTCTTTGTTGTTTCGTACCTGACAGGGCTTCGTATTCCTCAAAGTCAAAGTCCGACTTCCCACGCTTCAATTCTGTCACAACTGTATCAACACGTGTGATATGTCTCAGTATTTTCATATCGGCTGGACAGGGATTTTGCAATTGATCCGTTCGAGTCTACAAACATTATAATCAATTAAATCAAAACTATCACGCCGTTTAACAAAAGTATTAAAAACGAAGAAGAATACTAACGTAAAGCAGATAAGAGTATTTCTGCTGCAACATAACATTTTCCTGATGAGTTCTAACAATGCCGTACGATATCTTCCAGTTACACGCGTTCTCAGGGTGATCCTGAAGAAAACGCGCATCCTGCGCCTCGATTCCGGTATAAACGAAGCGGTCAGGATTCATTTTCCAAAATTTCAACGAACACGCCGCTAACCAACGTAATTACCGATATTTAGTTAACAAAAGAGATCGCAGTACGTACAATTTTTGTTTCGTCGATCATCGAACGCAAAATTCGGATACAAATGTAACTTAAACGACGAGGAAGAACATTTGTAAAATAGAAAGGAAGGATACGATAATGAATTTTTAAGACTATGATTTATTTGGAAACAATTCTTTTTTTTTTTTATATAAAGGTTTAGAGAATGAAATTCTATGTACAAAAGGGTTACGTTAGTAAAATACTAGGATTTTATATTCCTGGCCGTACATCGTGCAAAATAGTTTCCTCTTACACTGAAGATATAATAATTGTTTTTTTTTTAATTTCGTGCAGTTCTCTCTCCTCTGTATCCTTATTGCGAGTCTCAGACTGCTTACAATTAATTAAACGCTTGAATCTAGTTTAACCCTTTTAAAACGTCGAGGAAAATTCGCTTTTGCTCGACGTTCCTTCTTCTTTTTTTTTTTTTCATAATTAATCACATAAGGTACACTTATCGTATTTATCCATAATTCTCAAATACAAAGAATTACTCTTTTTTTTCTTTTTCGTTTTTTGAATTCAATCGTACATGTATACATATACATTTATATATATTTATATATATATATATATAATCATCTCGATACGCATGAACATTATACGCCAAGTTTACTTCTGCTCGTTCATCGTGTAAGACATTATAGATTACGCTTTGTACAATCTAAGTAATAGTATAAACAAGCGAGAAAAGTCTCACGATTTTTTGTTAACACAAGTTTACAGTGTTTACAAGTGTCCTCTAAACAAAGTAGGAGAAGAAAATAATAAAGAAAGCGATTAGTCTATTCAAATTCGATAAAAGTTGTGTGTGTGTTGATGTGTGTTGCAGAAGAAGCGATATCTCGGTGTCTCGACAGAAAAATAAGCACTTACAGTATTCAAAAAAGAAACTTCTGATTAATAATAATAATAATACGTGTATATGTATATAATAGGAATGGGCTTAATAATAATGAGACGCGCGTGATGTTTCATTAAACAACACTGTATTTGTATTCTCTTCTTCTTTTTTCCTTTTTTTTAAATCTTTTGAAAGCCTTATAGAATTAGAAATGATGTGTTCCTCTCTTATAAGTGTGCACTTATTTTTAATCTAAATAGATTAAGCATACACAGTCCAGTGAAACTCGTGTTCGAACAATTTACAAGCGTACGAATTTATGAAATTCATACAGGCGTCAATTCAAACGAAAAGTCAGACAAAAAAAGAAAGAGAGAAGAATCAAATGGAAGTTCATCGTTTCGTGTCGATCTTGTACAATGAGAAAATGCTAGTCAAACTAGGTTCAAGCTTCTATGTAAAAATTTGTCCCCCTTGCTCCCCTCCTCCACCTAGAGAAGTATTCTCAATTTTTTTTTTTTTTTTTTTTTCGTATATTTACAATGTTGAAGAACCGATTCAATTTGATAATCATCGGTGACCCCCTTCGCGAACTTCCCTAGAACGTGACTAAATCGTGTCGTTAAGCTTGGACTTTGTATGCGGGAGAAAGAAGTATTTTATTAAAAAGCCTGTTTCCGTATTCTTTTTTTTTTGTTCTCTGGAAAATATAAAACCCCAGATTATACTTCGCTATCCTACAAATACAATGCTTATTTCAAACGTATAATGGTGTCGTTATCGAAGATGTAATTATCCTTCTTTTTTTTTATCGCATTATCATTATTATCATTATTATTATTATTATTATTATCATTATCATTATCGTTATTAATTCTATGCGCGTTTTTTTTTGCTGCTTGTATTATAAATTAAACATAAAAATTAAAATTTCAGAGCGGATCCGTTTTACACTGAAACATGAAATTTCTAAAACATACTTGTTTATCCGTTTTTTAATCTAACCTCTACGTTTTTCTGTGTTTTTTGTGATTCTTTTTTTTGTGTTTTGTTTTCATTATTTTTTTTTTTGTTTGTTTTTGTTTTTACAATACACCAGCTTATATGTTACCTGTATTTTTTTCTGTTTTTTTCCCCCTTTGTCACATTGTATCCGTTTTTAGCTGGAAAAACGTGTCCGATAAACCTCATTCATTGTTAAACTGTACGAAGTGAACGTTCTTACAATATGTACAACCCACGATCACCCTTAAGCGTACAACTTCCGCATTAAATTGTGTAAGTTCGATGCATGATTGTTTGTTTTATCCACGTTCGTGTGTTAACGTTTCAAGCGTCCCTTCACTTGCCTAGTCCGAGCGCAGCGTATTGTTCTTCCGTCACTTCGGTCATCATCAGGTTGCCGTCAGGTAAGAGTAGAACCACCCGTCTGGTGCCACCTAATGATGAAGTATACACACAAAAAAAAGCAACATAATATCTTGATGGATCTGTTTTTAAGCTATTATTTGATTAAATTCGTTACTTTACCTGGAGTGGGTTCTTCCGCTTGTACAACTTGAGCTACGACTTGTCCATGACCGTCACCCTCCTCCTGTCCTTCGGTCACGTCGGTGGTGTTCGTGTTGTCCATGATGGACATCACCATTGGATTCTCAGTAGGCTCCGCTCCACCCTCCTTTACGTAAAACTGTGAGGCCAGGTTCACTTGATCCGGTATCAGTTGAGCCACAGCTTCCGCCACAGCATGGTCCAGCGTTAAAACAGATCCCTCGTCTCCTTGTTGTTCCGTGGTAACGTATACGCATTGCTGTTCGCCATCGGCGTCTCGGGTAACCAACAGCGTCTGACCATCCTCGGCTTGACCCGCCACTTGATAAACGACGCCGTCCTCACCCGTTATCGTTACCAAGTTCGACGCATCTTCTGCTACCTTCCTCTCCTCCGATAATTTTTCTTCGGGTTTGGTTACGTCGGTGGACGTAATCGCTATCGTGCTGGTCGAAGTGACCGTGGCAGTTGTCAAGGCAGCAGCGATCGACGATTCGCTGGTCGACGTCGCCTCCGTCAAAGGTGCGGATGTTGTTGGAGTGGCCGGAGTAGCCACGGCGGGTGCAGTGTCGTCCAAGCAAGGCAGATCCGGAGCCGGGACAGAGACGTTCGTCAAATTGATTTGTGCCGGTTCGCTCGTCTGAACGATGGTGCCTGTTGTTCCGCCCGGACTCATTTCGACTCGCATTATTCCACCGGTCTCTGTAAGAGAATCAAGGGAAGGTAGCACCAGTTCTGTCGTGGTAGTGGTAGCAGTGACGTCTATACTCTCGGACGTGGTCGTAGACGTTTTGACGGTGGACAATGGTGTGGCGGATTCTTGTTCGGGCTCTGGCTCGGCTGGCTGTTCGACTGGTTCACCGTCTGGACCGATGATGCGGCCGGTCAACGGACACAAAGTGAACGGTCTGGGT
The DNA here is from genome assembly GCA_022405125.1 of Anthidium xuezhongi. Taxonomy (NCBI): domain Eukaryota; kingdom Metazoa; phylum Arthropoda; class Insecta; order Hymenoptera; family Megachilidae; genus Anthidium; species Anthidium xuezhongi. The sequence goes on along the minus strand of CM039642.1, from coordinate 8,026,346 downwards.
GGACTGTCGGGTTCAGTAGTGGCGATGGTATCCGCTTCCGGTGGTGGAAGTTCCGGCTCGCCCTCGCTGCTACTCTCTTCGGAGCCTACCTCGTGGAATTCCATATGAAGACCATCGCCCTCCGCCAATTTACTTTCTTTCGGTTTGCTTCCCGGCGCGGCTGTCGCTGGTGTTTCAGCCAGTTTCCCTCTACCTCGTCCGGCGCTAGCACGAGCACCTGCTAGGAGGCCACGGCCACCTGGTTTAATGATACCCGCTGCTTCTTGAGCTTTCCTTTTTGCCATTAATAACTTTTGCTGCGGAGATAATAATGACTGTGGCTTACCGACTGGTGTTTTCGGCGACTGTTTAACCTGTTGCACTGGACTAGTTCCAGACTTAACCACTTGCTTCGGCTGTGGACTAAGCACCGTGAACTTCGGTCTAATCTGAGTAACATTTCCAGGACTCACCGAATTACTTTGCGTGGTTACAGCTGTTGTACGTTTTTGTAGCACCTGACGGGTTTGCTGCGACTGAACTTGTCTCGGGGCTGGTGCCCTAACAGGTGTGCGAATTGTTGATCCGATTCCTAGTACGCTAGTCGGTGTCGTCGCGCGCAGTGGAGGTCTCGGTAACAATGGACGACCGTCCGCACTACGTTGGCCTGTAACAGGTCCAGGACGTATTCCTGTACTTATTCTTGGCTGCAAAGTTATAGGAGCCGGCACCGCGGTCACGACATGTATCTGCGGTAATTGTGTCGGATCTGGTTTCGGCTGGATCTTTATAGGCTCTGTTTTCTGTGTACCTCCTGCTTTACCCGTAACCGGCTTAGAAACTACTTTCATCTGGGTTACTACTTGACTTCCGTCCATTTTAGATACCACCTTTACCGGTGTAACCGAATTCGACTGCGATGCGGATATTACTTGCTTCCTCACTACGTTAGTATTATCTCGATTTTGAACCATCAAAACACCTTGTGTGGTCGGCGATCCTTTTACGGACAATTTCCCACTTGGGGACGAATCCAACTTGATGATCCCATCTTTCCGAGACATTACGTACACGCCGGACGTTAAGTTTGGCATTTGCTTCGGGTCAACTTTAACCACGCCTTTCGCGTTCGCAACTAGAACCGGTGGTTGATTAGATTTCGCTCCCTCGGGGGATTGAAGTCCCAATGAAGTTGCAAGATCTGAAGACGAACCGCTTGCTCTGTTAGAGCCGTTTGATTGAGCATTGGCACGATTAAATGCGCGCTGGATCACGTCGCTTCGACCCAATAGTCTCTCCTCCTCGGACTCGCCGGTCCAGTCTTCGTCGCTACCTGTGTCGCCTTTTGCTCGTTTCGCAACGCTGCTGCCCCCGTCCTCGGAATCGCTCTCAGAATAATCCATTCTTCTTTTCCCTAACACTAAAATAAATTAATATATATAAATCGTAATGTTCGTGCAACGTAGAAAAAGAAAGCATCGGATTGCATCATGTTGCGAAAATATACGTACAATCATTGTCTTCATCTTTCATTGAACCGCACCATTGCTTCACTTGATCCATTGCTTTTGATTTGCTCGAACGCATTGGCCGCCTACGTATAAAGTTCAAACCATCAAATTTTATTCCGCCACGACAGATAATGTATAAATCGATAGCAGAATATAATTGCCTTACCCTACGTGAACCGCAGTACTTGGTCCGGGTTTAGCTTCCGTTTTTATAACTGTTTTATGAGCAAGATGACCTCCCCTTCCTGCCGCTTTTGAATTAGCCTGCTGTTGAGCCGCTTTTAATTCTTTCTGCTTAGCAAGATTTCTCTCAAATTCTTCTAATAAATGTTTACATGTAGCTACATGCTCAGCAGGTTCCCATGTATTGTGCTCACTGTAATTGTTTATACATAGTTTTCTGTCTTTTCATCTATAAATAAATAATTAGAAATCAAACTTACTGTCCGTAACCCTCCCATTTTAATAAATACTCGGAACATCTCTTTTTTGGATTGAAACGTTTCGCTAAGATTTTTTCTACTGTGTACTCTTCGTCGCTCGAATCTCTGTCTTCTTCACCAGCTTTACTAGACTTGCCCTGTACAAGAACGAATAAATTACGAACTTGTACGTAAAACGAACGATCGATAAAATATAGTCGAGCAAACCTTGGGTTTTATAGAAGGTTTCAATTTTGGTTTTTCCTTCTTTTCTACTTCAGTGTCAAAAGATTCGTTGCTTTTCTGATTCTTTGTATCTGAAGTTTTAGCATCTTTCCTGTCAGCTTCTTCTGGCTGTCCATTTCTGATGACTTTACGAACAACTATAGGCTTTCCTGTAAAAACATAAAATTCTAGTAAATTTTTCATTTAAATTATAATAACTTCACCGGTTGCACAAAATTCACCTTCTGCATTGGTGCTTAATTGATTCTGCTTTGGAACATCCTGCATTTTTGCATTACTGATTTTGGTAAATGTTTGAATGGTTTTTCCAGCTGCAATCCAAGAGCCTCTTATGTGCGTATCCATTTTACACCATTTTTGATAAAGTTGCCATGAACTTGTTGAATCTTTGTCTGATCCTTCCTGTTGGATTTGTGAATCTTTCCATAAAAGGAAGGCCCATAATTGTGCTTTTTGTTCATTCTATAAAAAATCAAAATAAAATTGTGACTCCATTGTATCAAATGTTGAAATTGTTAATATTTCATAAACATTACTAACATTACTATTTTCACGAAAATGTGAAACTTGAGTACAAGCGCCTTCTTTTGTACGATGCTCTTGAAACTCCTCAATAAAATGAAAAACTGAATGGCACTGTCCACATACAAGAACATCTAACCTTCCCATTTCCTCTTGCGCAGCTAACATAATATAAGGGAATTTATTATTTTAATCATTAAAGTAAGAATTAAAATCAGATTAATTAATAATAATTTGTGAAAAATTTTGGATGGGTTAATGGATACTAGTTAACAATAATTAGTCAGTACGTCAGGTTCCTCATTGCTATGTACCAATGACCACCGACTCCTTTTGTATCCAAATTAATTACATGTACAATAATGTTATAATAAATGTAACATATTAGAAATATTACCTTTGATAGCAGTAGGATTACTACTGATGGCCGAAGGGCCATCGCCTCCTTCCATTTTACTCAAATAAAATACTTGAGCCTATATCCACAATGTTTTTTTCTAAAAAGACAAATTAACATTTACTTGTAGTTACAATAAACTTTCTATGTTAACATAGAACAAACACAACAAAGTGGTTAATAACAATACACCATTGATAAAGTAATTTTATTATTTAACATGAATGTAAGCTAAAACTATGAATAAAAATTCTTAAAATTCATAACTAAAGATAACAAAATTAAATATTTATCTTTCTTATATATATAATAAACTTAAATAGCAGATTTAATTTATATTTGTAAGGTAATGTATCAATGAACCTTATCAACTTAGTTTTAGAATACTGCAAGCAAAAATCTTGGTAAGAATTATTAATTCTTTTACCAAGTGATTTATAAACATTATCATATTATATTTAAGCTATGTTATAAATAAAAAAAAATTTCAACATTTAGACTTCGAAGTTTCGCGGGCGTCAGAAAAATTTACACGCAACATGCCGGTGGAAATCGAACTGCGAACATTTTTTAACAAGACACCACTGCCGTTGTTACGGTGATTCAAAAGGTTCACTATACACACACCGCTTTCATTGGTAATTTTGTAAATCGTCCGCACATCCAAGACGTATCACGAGACGTATTTCGTGAAACTTTTTATTTAAACTAAGCGAATTCCCGCATAAATGGTAAAACGTCCAGACACAGCATGGAGTCATTGTAAACGCGGCCAGTGGCGTAAGTTACCAACGAACAAAACTCACAATATAATTTGTTCTTGAAATAGTAGCCGGCCCACCGTGAATGTTCGTTACCGCTAAAAGCGATTATTCTAATTGGAAATAAAACGAGAGTTCAGAATTTACAAAAATATTTAGAAACGATGCCATTGCCGCCGCCGCCGCCGCCACAGACTCGTCCTCTGTCTATCACGAGCAAGCCGATGCTCATCAAGATGGCTCTCGTCACGAAAACTTTCATCGACTATTCACTTCCTGTCTACCCATGAATATTTTTCGAACACACTTGCCGGTTAACGATTTCAATATAATCGACACTCAAACCAATAATATTGACTTACGTCCGTTGTACCGTGGAAAAATTAGATTTCCTTGTTCTGGATAATTGCTGTCGCCGCACGAGATGGGATGAAAACAGTGACCGCGTCTGACGATAGTAGCGCCATGGCGCCTGCCCGCCACGGCAACAGTTTACCTTTTGGCGGGAGAATATTATCCGTCAATTTTACTTTATTCTCTTTTGCCAATAATATCTTTTCCGTAATGATATTTCTTATCTTTAGATTGTCCCGCTTGAGGCTAATTGCCGATGGAAAAGTACAAAATCATTTGTGAAAAGACGACGAAATTGCTACTACTCTCATTATTGATTTCAAATATACCGCTTTTCTTCATCGAATTTACCTATGTTCCGGCATCGAATTCAGTATAGAAAAGGCAAGTTTATGTTAATTGACGGCAAAGCAATTTCGTAAATAGTCATTGGTTATTCCCTATAAATTTATGAATTTGCTTCAATTAAAAACCCCTTTTTTTGATTATTAATTTTACTTTATTTTCCTACGCTTTAGTTTTATATCCAGTAGCTTTATTTTAATTTATGAGGAAAAATTTAAAGTAAATAAATTCTTGTATCGACCGGACACCGCGTGAAGATTACATATTCGGTGTATGGACGTTTTTAAACGAATGAATTGTATTTGTTCAGAACTTTCTTTCTTAATACAGGTTTAGAATATTGTTGAATTAAAGGTATAAAGAAAGATTTGTATTAATGTTTTTGTTTATAACATTACTAAATTCTTTTTAATGTTAAGTGAAACATAAACAACATTAACCTTATCTTAGTACAACGCTAAATTTACCTATCTAAAATATGCATTGTTATACATATAATAATTGGAAAAAATTAAAATACTATTTTAAATTGTTTATTTGCAGGTTCATTTTAAACACTGAAAAATGGCTGATGAAGAGGAAGAGAAAGAATATCGATGGGAGACTGGTTATGAAAAAACATGGTATTAATTTTTTGTTTAATTTAATATTAATAGTGTCTTGTAAATTAGTATTACATAAATTATTTATTATACAGGGAAGCAATTAAGGAAGATGACCATGGACTGTTGGAAGCATCTGTTGCAGATATTATTCACAATGCTAAAAGAAAACGTCAGATGAATAGAAAAATTGGTGCCAGATTAGGAATGATGAGACATCTTTACATCATTTTGGATGCTTCTGAATCAATGTCTATTCAAGATTTTAAACCAACACGTTTTTTATGTTCCTTAAAGGTACTTCTACATTTATGTATAACATATATGATTGTCTTATTATATGTTACATGTAAATTAATATTTATAATATGTTAAGCTGTTAGAAGATTTTGTTGAGGAATTCTTTTATCAAAATCCCATAAGTCAGTTGGGTGTAATTATTACCAAAAACAAAAGGGCAGAAAAAGTAAGCGAATTGGTTGGAAATTCCAAGAAACATATTAAGGTACATATTTGCAAAATATTTTCAAGATTGTCACAGATGCTTTAAATAACATTTTTGACATATTTCTAGGAAATACAAAACATGCAACAGATTGCACCAGCAGGTGAACCTTCATTGCAAAATTCTCTGGAGCTGGCTTTAAAATCATTACGCCTTCTACCATCACATGCTAGCAAAGAGATACTTATAATCATAGGGGCTCTTACAACTTGTGATCCAGGAGATATTAATGAAACTATACAAGTATGCACTGTAATGCATATTGCAATGATTGTACCAAAATACTGCAATAATTGATTATAATTTCAGAGCATGAAATCAGATTGTATAAGATGCAGTGTGATAGGGTTGGCTGCTGAATTATTCATTTGTAAAAGAATGGCAACAGCAACTGGTGGAGAACATGGAGTTGCATTAGACGATAAGCACTACAAAGAACAGCTGAATATGCATATAGATCCACCACCAGCTGCAACTAGACTGGATGCTGCTCTTGTAAAAATGGGTTTTCCTCATCATGCACTGCATTCTTCTGTAAATGATTCTGCCATGGCAGTATGCATGTGGTAAGTACTCTGTAAGTTAAGAAACATTTTGGTTTACAAAATTCTATACCCCATAAAAAATCTTTTACAGTCATGCAGAAAACTCTGAAGAATCTGTGAAACTTATTAGTACAGGATATCTGTGTCCTCAGTGTCTCAGTAAACATTGTGAGCTTCCTGTAGAATGTAGAGCTTGTGGGCTAACTTTGGTGTCTGCACCTCATTTAGCTCGTTCCTATCATTATTTGTTTCCTGTTGAACCTTATAATGAAGTTGCATACGATGGAACTCCCTCCCTTTGTTATGGCTGTCAAAAAAGTTTCTCACAAATGGACAAAAAGGTATGATTCTAAGAGTACAATCAGCGAGCGTAATTTAGTAACAGAAACACATTTGTGCAATCATATTGGTTTCCAGGTGTACATTTGCAACAAATGTAGTCAAACGTTTTGCGTAGATTGCGAAATATTCATTCACGAATCGTTGCACACGTGTCCAGGCTGTGCTACGAATCCGGATACATATCAAAGATCGACGGATAGGTCTTAATTTATTCAATGTATGTAAAATAAAATTCATAATTTTAGTTACTTTGAATTAAACGCTTCAATGAAAAATACCAATTTCATAAACAAGGAACTTTTGTACCGTAAAACCGACTTGCGGTTAATTTGTAGGAACGAATGCATGAAAAGATGATTACAATCGTAACTGTACTCGTTCGCTTTATTTGCTTTTCTATTTTACATATGAAAAAGAATGAAATAAGAAGCAAAGGTAACTGGGTTTCACGTTTCGATAATAATCGTGTATGAAACAGAAGTTCATTTAAAATCGAGACGAAAGGAAAGCAAAAGATTAAGACCCGTTTGTTTACACCCGAATGATACATAAGCTTCTTTCCTCCAGGCAAGAAACCCGAGAGAAGTTTTTCAAGCGGGTAACGCAGACCGCTTTAAAGTTGTGGTGGGAGGTGATTGAAGTTTATTAGCTAGCGGACAGGTGGAAGAGAGCATCGTGATATTAGAGCACATTATTAGTTTGCGATCGTCCTCCGACGCGACCGGTTCCACGGTGTCGACCTACTTCCGATTTAATTACGTATGTCCATCCTGCCTGAACAAAGTGACTTTATATGTGAGACATTTTCCGCACACCTGGTTTCCTTTCTAACACACATCTTCGAGTACAGGTAAGAACATTTTATACGCGATATACATATCTTTTCTTTTTTTATCAACAATAAAAATATGACACAATTTTCCCGTACAAGGATTTTCTTTGATTGTTTAATATTTTTCAGCACTTTGTAACAGTGTATCTATTTTTAAATATTCAAGTTCAACGCGCTTCCTTATGTTTGTAACTATGGTCTATTTTTATCTTGCCGATTTTTATCTCTATCCTTTGTTTTTAAAGTTAATTCGGCGATAATATGCGCTGTCCCTGTATGCACGTTCTCACACGTGCACACACGTGCATGTGTATTTCTATAGACGCATAAAGTAGCAAACGAGAGGATTGTCGGCTAAGATAGAGGCACAAGGTTGTTACATATTCTCACAGTATTCCTTCGAGATGAAAGTTAATCTGTTCATAGCTAATCAAAACGTAAAACAATAGCTAAGCAATAATTGATAACTGACGAGATTTAAATCGTAGACGATGTGGACTGAAATTAATCGAACAAACACTCTTTCTGCTACTCGAGCCATCGTATACAACTTCAGATTTAATTAATTAAATTTATTTATTATCCTGATTCGTTGTATCGGAGCAAATAATTTGTATTAATTAAGATATCGTTTCCACTTTAATGTCAATTGTTTAATATAATCGGTAACGTTTAACAATTAAGCCAATTTAGATAACGTGGTGCATTAACGAGATTATCTCATAAATCATATGAACTTTCGATAATAAACGGTATTTATTTGTCACGTTGATACACGTCCGATGGAGTTGCAATTTTTAATCGTTATTTACGGGATTATATTTCAGGTACCAGGAAAATTCAGCGAAACAGAATGACACCGCATCTTTAATCTTGTTTAACTTACACGTATCGATAGTGATTTGGTGTTAACGGAATACCTCTGTAATCGATAATAGAGATCTACAATGAATTAACGTGTCTTATTTTTAATTGTATAATAGTAAGACTTTGTAGATTTCTTATCTGTTCAAGATACGATAAAAGACAAAATGGAGCGGTTCATAATTATGCAGTTTCAGTTAAAATTGTCTTATCGATCAAATATAATTGATCGCTGCACATTAAGAAAAAGAAAAAGCGATTGTTTATAAGCCGTAAGAGGAAAAAGAGTGACACGGAGGAATGTCCGGATTAACTATCGCATAAAATGTCACTGGTATAAAAATTGCACGATAAGTATCATAATCTGAGATAATAAAATAAGGCGATATACTTCAATACTAAATTAGGTATTTTTAAGTGCTATTCAACAAGAGGATTAATTCTAAACTCTAGGTATTAATAGTATTAAAATAAAAATCTCAGTACCAAAATACTAAGTTCAACAAAAACGGAAGTACAGTTAATACAAGATTAGCCAATATTTGCACAGCAATTAATTTCCAATACGTATTCTTAACTGAAATCGTTCTTACATATTTTGTACAAGCATTGTTAATTATACTTTGGTAAATTACCGAGTTTTGTAATTCGTACGCTATCGCGATTTTCTTTTTTATTCCCTGCTAATTGTACCGTGCGAAGACCGAAAGAATTCCTTTCTCTTTCATTAGTCGCTTTCAGCCCGTTTAGCAATAAACTGGCCGCGCGCGTAACATTCGATACTCTGGCTAAGGATACGTATTACAGAAAAAAAAAAAAAACAGGATTTTCTTTTCACAAGAGAATTAGTCTTGCGACACAATCCCGCGACTTTTCCTCGCCGCAACGCGACACGATTGTCCGTTCGTTCGAAACGAAGGGGGATTTCCCTGGCCTCGCTCATTATGTCACCGACTCGTCGAGCCGTGAATTACGATCGGTTTTCGTGTTTATCGTTTTGTACCCCTATTTTCGTGCTCAAAATCTGTTCGCCGCCTCGCATTACGCGAACTGTATTCCTGTTCCGGCTTTTAGCCACGAATGTTGTCGGACTCGTTACGTTTCAAGGATTGACGGATACGCGTACGTGCGAAGGACAAGATTGTTGTTGATATCAATAATCAATTTACTTTCGTTCGATCTATCGTTGCGCACCTGCCAATTCCTTCGATTGTTATTTAAATATCGAACTTATCGTGGCGTTGTTTTGAGATAATGTCTACGAACGGCGGCTACGTGCTTAGAAACAGCCAAATCAAGTACTATCGATTTTGTTACCTTTCTTTTTTTTTTTATTTTTCAGTTCAACGAATTGATTCAAAGATCGTTTGATGTATTACTAATTTTTCTGAAGCGATTGTTGAGGTGATAAGGATCTTAATTTGTTTTCAAGCCTTTGGCTTTGGTCAGTGAGTAATACTAGAACCACTGAGTGATAAATTACAAAATTTATTGAGATAAAAGCTTATTATACTTTATTTTTAATTTAAAAGTAAATGCAGTTCTAGCGTTAATAGACGTACAAAGTGTAATAAAATAATAATATTATTGAGTACCAAAGAACATTCGATCAGGCGTTAAAAATATATTATTCGTACAAGGATACGGTTCTTGAGACAGGATCGGAACTCGTTGATCCGGATTTCAGTTCACCTCAATTTCCTCATTAATTCAGTCCAAATCAACGAAGATTTTCAGTTCGAATTTTTTTATCACAACACCGTCACCGTGCCGTTTTCGCCGAGCGGCACGTGTTTAATTTCAAAACCCGTTAATTCGAACTTTCCTTTGACCTTCCCGTACACCGACGCAAATTTCTCTTTCGCCTCTTTTCAAAAACGTCCGCGAAGACGAATTATGACGTGTCTCCGTACGTTTTCTATCGGCTCGTTCCACTTTACGCTCCACGGCGGATCAGATTATCATTTTTATCCGGGCGTGCTTCCTAGGGACGAACTCGATCGATCACTGTTACATATCGAGGATACATCCGTGTCGTTCGAAACGTACCAAAATGATACTCGACGAATAATCTTTCGGTGCAGGGGGTCATAACTGTATATCAACGGCAAGCAAAGAGATTACTTCAAGTTTGAAGATACTTAAATTGAATTGAAGTAAATTTGAGATGTTAAATCTTGACTTAAGGTTGGCTTAAAACGTTAAACTTCTGTTACTTGTTACTTTACCTGTCTTACGGTATTGAATCACCTATTTTCTTGCTTCTAGATCATATGGATCATTGGTTTTCTAGGACCCACGAATGTTTCCTGCGAGTGGGTCGTACGTAGATGACGAATGTATAAATTTACACGTACACTGATCAAATCGAACATTACTCAGAAATTCACCCCTCGTCCCTGATGGAACACCTTGAAAAAGTGGAAGGGCGATCGGCTACCGGTCGGAGGAAGTAGCAACGGTCTCGAGGACCGGTGAAATCCGTAATTGGCCCACGTACAAATCGTAAATAAAGATAAAGATTATATCGAGGTGTCGTTCGAGGGGATCGTGCAATGGGGACACGGTACCACCGTGCCTCGCCTTAATTGGCCTGTAACCTTGTCACGTTGTCCAACACCGACAACACGCTTGTTGTTTGTCGCTCCCCTTTGCTCCAATGTCACTCGACATCCAAAAGTCTAACGTTTTGATATAAAAGGAAACTTGATTCGACGTTCTACAATGCTCAGGTACTCTAAAAATCAGTTACTACGGAAGTCATTCGAGTCCCGAACCAGGAAGTCTGGGTCGATGGTGTTCCAAATTTAGCACTTGGTTTACTTCTTGTGTAGCTGTCTCATTTTCTTTCAATGAATAAGGTTTCATTGATTGTATCAAGTAATTGCAAAATACAAAAAATTTCAATTTCAATGATCCACCATCCAAGGGTTAATATAAAGAACCTTTCAATATATTCAAGTATTTTACAAAGGATGTTCCACTTAAAATATTTTTAATACATTTCACTCATCCTCCTTTTATTTTTTAAATAACGAGGAGTATTTTAGTAGTACCATTACGCCTGATACTTAATTTATTCCCCAGATACAAGCCAGTACAGTTACAAAGAAACTTAGCTGTGGATGTTGAAGAACAAATATCGCCAAAGACGATTTCACTTTCTTCCGAGTGTTTGCAATTTCGATGAAAGAATTTCTCGCAAGGAGGAGCAACGACGTGGAAAGCAGGATTCGCCGCTAGCCGGATATTCCTTCCGTTTTCGTAATATTATTTCTCGTTATTAAGAACCGTTACGCGCTCAGATTATCGCTGATTACCGTAGAATTCTGATGGATTCCGCTCGTGATACGTTTCGCGTAGACCCGTGGATACGTAACCGCGGCGCGCCGGTGCTTTTTAAATCGTCGAGCACGATCGACGTTTAAAGGGATCAAGGTGATTCACGAAGACGGTGAACGATCGAGGAACCTTGATGATTCTTGTTCAAATACGATTGAAGAAATAACACATGCTGTGTAGATATCCGCGTGCCTTCATTCACGGTTATCTCGCGCGAGTAACCCTTCTGCGAGCGGATCGTTTTGGCGCGCGAAGTGATCGCAGCAGTCTCAGGAAGTGATACGAAAATCGTATCACGCTTGCAAAATTTGTTCTTTTTTACGTAATTAAAAAAACATAGACGGTGCAAAATTGTGGCATTTTGCAAAATTATTACTTTTGAAGTTTCCTGAAATTGTGCTAAATTCATGCATTTATTTATACTAATGGTACTAATGTATTTCATATACAAAGTTGGAAAATTTGTCGGAAGTGTTTGACTTTTGTAAAATTGCAAACTCTGCAGCTTTGTATATGCGATGCACGACGCGCAGACATTGATTTACGGCGCTTATCAAATTTAAATTCTTGTTTCGTGCAATTAATATTTACCGTTTTGACGGGCCCGATTTAAATTTAGTATCAAGCGTTTGGAACAGCGAGAACCATACTCGTTGGTAAAAAATTCATTAAGAGGTCCTTGAATGACCAATTGAATGGAAGGCTGTCGGTTTTCGAAAGTAAAACCCGGATCTCGGGAATATTCCGGAACCCGACCGGGAGAGACTGATCTCGCGATCTCGATGGCTCGTTTGGCCGGGGAGTTAATATTGATTAGCGCGCGAGCCCCTCGAAATTATGCTAATAAATCGTTGCGCGCGTTAACGTGTCTCCGAATATTTTCTGTAAAATATCACTGTTCGCGCAAAACGGGACGCTGTGATTAATGCGACGGACGTTTACGCGCCGCGCGCGACGGCCAAGCGGATTCTTTTCTCCTCTCCGATGAAAACATCTGAGAATTTTCAAATACGTCTGCTTGTTTTTTTACCGCGACAGCGATCGATGCGTAAAAATGCGTGATTCGTGTCGCAATCGCAAGAAATTCCGTTGACCTTTCAATCCAGTAGCGTGCTCGAGGTAGCCGCGAAAGGAAAAGTCGTACTCGCTTCTAGAAATTGTGTTTCGTTCGAAGCCACTCGTGTATCCGCGAAGAAAAATTCGATTAGGTATCGTGTAACCCTCACACGGTTCTTGAAAACTCGAGTTAATCAACCTCGAATACCCTCTTCAATTTTATCTTTAATTAGCACACTGAGAACTTCAGTTATCTGTCGGTTATCTTATACTCGTTCTAATCTTCAAAACACTCGTTAAAATGTTGATTGTATTTTTCCTAGTAATTTAATCTTTTATATCTCGAAGGTGTTAGCTGTTCGAGTGCTTTGTACGATTAATCAGTCATCTTCGATAACGAGCCGGCATTACCATACCGTGATGTTGTTCGACACTCTCCGTGCGTTGTATGCGAGAGGAGATATCATTGTTTATACGTATAATTAAGAAAAGTGTATCTTGATCAGATACATTCAATAATTAATTCTATTTATAAATTGAAAGAATCAAGGAAAATTTCTAACCGTGTAGCGTTTGTTTCAGGCAAGGGACACGTAATTGGAAGTGAAGAAGAAGGCTCGGCATGGCGAGCCGAGTGTGGAGGGCGCTCTCCCGAAAGCGCATCGACGAGAGCCAGGATAGCAAGGGTGAACTGGCTCGGGTCCTAGGTCTGTTCGATCTCACTGCTCTGGGTGTGGGTGCCACCCTTGGTCTAGGAGTCTATGTTCTCGCCGGTAGCATCGCCAAGGAGACGGCTGGTCCCGCCGTCTGCATCTCCTTCCTCATTGCTGCCATCGCTTCCGCGTTTGCGGGTAAAAAAGTCATATCAGCCGTTCGGATTATTCCTTGGAATAATTTACGAGATAGATTTGTATTTTTAAAATATGACGGAGTTCTTACTGGAGATTTAAATTGCAGGAATGTGCTATGCAGAATTCGCGTCCAGAGTTCCAAAAGCGGGATCGGCCTACGTGTACAGTTACGTGACCGTAGGGGAATTCATCGCCTTCATCATCGGATGGAATTTAATTTTGGAATATATAATAGGTGCGCGGCCAAAGATCGATCGTCGATCGTTAATTTTCATTTTGCCTCCTCATCGAGAAAGTAAAACCATTATTTAATGCAGGCGTTTCTGTTGATTAGGCACTGCCAGCGTCGCTCGAGGTCTCAGCAATTACCTGGACGCGTTAATAGGGAACGTGATAAGCAAGACACTGTCCTCCGCAATGCCTATACACGTCTCCTTTTTATCAGAATACCCAGACTTCTTTGCGTTTGCGGTGGTGATGCTTCTGGTGATCCTGTTGAGCATAGGGGTGAAAGAATCTTCCATCTTGAACAACATATTCACCGTCGTGAACTTGATCACCATTTTGATCATCATAGTAGCAGGATCCATAAAAGGTGAGAGTACTTTACCGTCGTTTATACTTGTGTCAAGAATTTTGGTCAATTAATTTGTCTTTGAACCTCAGCCGATCCGGCCAACTGGAGAATACCTGCGGATAAGGTACCAGCACATGGAGGGACAGGGGGCTTCATGCCCTTTGGAATAAACGGAGTGATGATTGGAGCTGCAAAATGTTTCTACGGTTTCGTAGGATTCGATGCAGTCGCAACCACCGGTGAAGAAGCCAAAAATCCTCAACGAAACATACCCATAGCCATCGTCGTGTCTTTGATTATAATCTTATCGGCTTATTTTAGCATTTCTACCGTATTAACTATGATGTGGCCTTACTATGATCAGGTACACCCAAGTGGTCCTAGATTCTGCTATATTACTGAAGATTATTCAATATAGATTATACAGTTAATTTAATCTGAGAACGTTTAATGTACTTAGGATATCGATGCACCGTTTCCATACGTCTTCGACCAAATTGGATGGCCCACAGTTAAATGGATCGTTAACATCGGAGCTGCATTCGCATTATGCACGAGTTTGCTCGGTGCAATGTTTCCCCTGCCGCGAATACTTTACGCCATGGGCAGCGATGGAGTGATTTTCAAGCGTCTCTCGAGCGTGCATCCAAAGACGATGACACCCATTGTCGGGACCGTGGTTTCCGGTTTGCTAACGGGAGGCATGACCCTTATTTTTAACCTTCAACAATTAATCGACATGATGTCCATTGGAACGTTGTTAGCGTACACGATAGTGGCAATATCCGTGTTGATATTGAGGTAATAACGATAATATAACAAACAGAATATTAGAATATCCTAGCTTGTTACAATACATAAGATATTTGCTGTATTCTGAATGTCAGATATCAAGAGAAAGAATGTACATCGAATAACTATACTATAACGACGAACAATTACAAGCCAATGGACATTCTAAAGCAAGTATTCAATTTACGCAACCAGAAAGAGGTAACCGAGAGCTCGTACAAGGTTGCGAAGTATGGTATTGTTATGTTATGTAAGTTCCAGTAAAATTTATTGCTCGTTTTAACAAGAAATTTCAAAAGACTTAATTATGTATTCATTATTGTTATTACAGGTATTATTATATTCGTTGTTGCACTTCTGCTTAATTATAGAGGAACGGGAATTCTCTGCAATGATATAGTAGAATCTGTGATACTAGCTATACTTGTAATAATACTGTTGTTAAATATAGCAGCTGTGGCGAGACAGCCTACCCAAGATGTAGAGATAGCATTCAAGGTAAAGTCTCATGAAAATTTATCTTGACAATAATAGAGATAAAGCACAGACGTTTAAATAATTTTTCATATTTATAGGTACCATTAGTGCCGCTTCTTCCATGTTGTAGCATATTTATAAATTTATATTTAATGTTGCAATTAGATTCCTTTACATGGATCAGATTTTCCGTTTGGATGCTTATTGGTACGTGGATGGATATTAATGACAACTGTCAAGATGTAAAATGTTTCATTATCGTTTATGTTATTTCAGGTTTATGTATTTATTTCTTTTATGGAGTATCTCACAGTGAACAAGGAAAAAGAGATAAGGTGGAAGCTGAAATGATAAAACGAAAATACGCGGATCAAGTTAGAATCGTGACTAAATTTTAATAACGATCTTGAAATATGTGATATTTTTATATTAAAGTACAGAAACCTGGTCAGAAAGGTCCTAGGTGTTATATGTGATTATTGAAACAATTTTAAATTATGAATTACATTGATCATGTTAACGTAGTATTATTCTGTACCGTTTTTAAG
Organism: Anthidium xuezhongi; assembly: GCA_022405125.1. Lineage (NCBI taxonomy): Eukaryota > Metazoa > Arthropoda > Insecta > Hymenoptera > Megachilidae > Anthidium > Anthidium xuezhongi. The sequence goes on along the minus strand of CM039642.1, from coordinate 8,010,476 downwards.
TATGGCGCAGAAGGTTAAGGAAAAGAACAACTTCTGACTGTGTAAGATAAGTATATATTGTATATAGATTTTTATTGCAGGAAAAAGTTTTTATCATAAAATATTTAAAGTAAATGTTGGACGTCATAAATAATACATGGTTGCACATGATGGAATGCTTTATAGATAAACTCATAATATTTTATAAAGAAAAATCTTACCTGTTGTACAGTATACATGATTATACATAGTTTGTTCCTTTTTGTATTTATAATGTTAAAATATGTTGATACAATGTACATAACGCTTAAAAGATTTTATTATGTTTATTAATTTCAGTGCTGTTTGCACTAAATGAAATACAGTGTTTTATATTAATCTTTGTGTATTTATTTATGTATAAAATCAATTGGATTCCGTTTCGAAAAAAATACAATTTTAAAAGATAATACATTTAAAAGAAGTATCTAAAATTATTTTAAAAGTACATTTTACGCAAGAGTTTGACATGTTAAACGCATTGAACAAGATTTGCTGATACAGGAACTTTTAATTCGCATTCGAGAAAACCATGAGTTATCGATAATATTTTAATCAAAAGAACGTACATTGATCGGTGATTAATTCTTTTTTTTTAAACATCTATAACATTCATTTTTAAGCAACCTGTGTTTAAATACATAGCTTTCGGTAAGTTTTGTTTAGATGAAACGTTCGATACGTAACAAGTATTAAAATTAAAGTTTATATTTGGTTTCTTTTAACCTCATTCCGATTTTGACTCTGAAAGTTTGCGTTAGCAAAAACTATTTTGGTATTAATAAAAACAGTCTATAACTAGACAAGGCATCTTGTACAGTTAAGTCATAGTTTTTTTTCTTTTTTCAATATACATTCATTCAAAAATAAAATTAATATTTTTCTCATTCTCATACTATTGTGCTATCATAAATTACTTATTAATAATATAAATACATATATTTGGAATGTTTTGACAATTGTGTTTTAATATAAAATTATAGGAATAGAATTATTAATATAATTTTTTTTAATAGCATCGTTATTTTTTACACAAACTCATCCTTACGTCGTCATTTATCAGCCAAAAATAATACAAATTAAGTAAAATAATAACCAATATTGTTTGTATACTTTAAGTAAAACAATATCCATTTCATTTATTAAATACTTCAAGTGTTAAGCTTATATCGTAAGATTGAATTAGTTGCAAAAGCTAAGCCATGTACATGTACATGTACATATTCGTATGGGTGTATGTACCTCTTACCTATTTTCATACATGTGACAAAATTGTCGATGAAAATAAAACGCTAGAGTATTTATGTTCTCTAGTAACGCATTAATACTTTGAATATTCGATTCCACGAAAGTTTCTTTGCTTAGAAATAAATCGTTCATTTTGTCTTATTTACAAGTCCTCCCACGCTTATATACTGCCAGTTTGCCTGTTGAATGTAGTCACAATATTATAATTATCTTCTGATAACACAAAGTTAATAAATAAATAACTCACCCCTATGCCGGTCACCCAACCAGTGCCTGCTGGATTCTTTTCAGTGATACCAATCCTACGACAGAGTATACCGGCTCCGGAAACTGCCCAAACTTGACTCCCCTCCCTTGCAACGGTGACATGCCGGAAGCCTTGCTTTGCATTCACAACAGACATGTCTGAAATAAGCAAAGACAAAAAGAATTCGCTGAAAAATTGTTGTACGATTCACAGGACGAATTTAAGTATATAGAAAGATTGCTAAGCCTGCTAAATTTCAATTGTACGCTCCTAAGGTATACCTATGTAATAGGGGTCAGATACTGTATCTAAATGAACAGGTGTGCTGTCAATATCAGCGTTTCCCAACGCGGGGTTTAGTTTTAGGGGCAATCTGCGCAGCTTTCCGAGAAATACAGCCTTTGAAGATTGTATCGCATATTTTTCTGGAATTGTTGCAGAAAAGATTAAGTGAGATTTTGAAAAATTATCGAATATCGTATTGGCAACATACACGCCAGTTTTCTAAGTGAACTATAAAAAAAATTGTGTCATTAATAATTAGCGGAAGTCGCTAAGGTTGCTTTTGGAGTCTATAAGGCTGGGAAACGCTGGTGTGTATAAAATAAAAATTTAAAAGATACCTATATGAATGGGGTCGTTTGGCATCGCAGGAAGCGTCTGCCAGTGCGTCCCTTCCGGGAAAACGTTTGGCTGCACTTCTCGACGTACGGATAATTTACCCGTTGTATCTAATGCCCATATCGCGTCTCTTCCGACAGAGATTTGTTTTAAATGAGCTCCTGCAGGTGGTTCGACGTTTTGCCATTGTACACCTGAACAATCAGACGGTAATTGTTAACACAAACAGATTTAACAACTGTAAAAATATTATATCTTATTGTATTATACCTGTAGGTTTAGAAGGTGTAATGCCTAACCTCCAGTAAGAGGAGCCATTTTTTCCTATGGCCCAAACTTGACCACCTGGGCCGCACGAAATACCTACTAAAGCTTGATCACTGGGTATGTGTTCCCATGAAATTCCCTACAAATTAATATTAAATTTCAGCATATATTTAAACTGAAGATATTAAGAATGTTCTATTTGTACCATTGGGCATGATTCTGAAACACCCCTCCTAAATAAAGCCTCGCCATTGGAAGCGACTGCCCAGATGTATACAGGAGCATCCGTGCTAGGTTTGTCTGTGGCCTAATACACATAATACAATTTATTTATATTTCCATTCTATTAGAAAATATATTAGTAGTTTCAACTTACGTATAAAGAAACATCAATCAATTTTGTGTTTCCTAGTTCTTGCCAAGGTCCACTAGTTGTTAATTGGCACCTTCTGAACCACCTTCTTCTTCTAACATAATCGGTAAACAGTTTTTTACCGTGATACTGGGAAGGAAAATCAGTAGCGTACTGCCAGCCATCCCTGTCAACGCCTCCGGGAGTATGGAAATCTACTATCCAGTCTGACACCTGATAAAATACTTTATTATAATAGAAGATATTTTGAAACATTACAATATATCCTTACCCAATGCCAGTGCACTGATAATAGCTTGGTGTTCTCTCGAGTGCGTTTATGGCGTCCAGTTGCGTCGCTCCACATGTAACGATCTGTTGGAAGACCATGAGAGGTGTATCCAGTCACCGGATTCCAACGTTGGTTTTCGTACACATAATAATTATGAGTATCCACCATAGTGTTTATTCCCGTGTTGCCATCTAATCCTGTTAGTAACAATATATAATATACATCCTGTTAACAATTTGTAATACAAGGTTGTACCTTTTAGGTATAAACCACCCCAACCGCTGGTGTACACCCACGCAGTACTATCGTACCCTATGCCCCACGTTACACCAACAGAACAAGTTTCAACCTTTTTCAGATGTCCACCTATCTGTCTCCAAAACATTGTAATTGGATCGATAATTACCTGCATAAAATTTAATATTATAATCACAATATAAAATTTATTGGTTAAGTTAGGTAATGATAATGTTACTCACCGATGAAGATTTATAAAGCACGCTGCATAATGTCATTAATCCTTTTATTCGCAGATGAGTAATACTTTCCGGTAATATCCTATGACTATAACAGGTAAATTCGGCATCGTTGACGAAAATCTTATATCTCCCTACTTCGCAAACGATTTTTAATGAAAAATCGGCACCAGCTCTTAGCGTGCTTTCTCCGTTCCTCTCCTCGTCACCCCATTGTCCATTTTGATACGTATTCCGCACAATTATGTTTTCCTTGAGCCTTGGATTAAAATGTAACGCAACATCGTGGCTTTCTATTACAGATTTTTGTTTCACGAATGTTGTTGTGTAGCAGACAAAATTGAACGATAATCTAATAGTTGAAAAAGAAACTAAATTAAGTATTAGTTTAATTAATATGATTTTGTTTAGTACCATTCTTTCACCTGTCAGCGTCGTCGTGAATGCAACCTGTAACTTCTAACGAGCTGCCGTATCCAAAACCGTTTTGCAATATACACTCAAAAGGTAGATCTTTTCCAGCAACATCCAACTCTTGTACATAAGTGTCATTAACATACTGATTCTCCTAGAACAATTTAGCCCTATATACTTACTAGTACTAAAAATTAACATGTAACATGTATTGTACTAAACTAACCTCGATAACAGCAGGATCGTATACATACACATCCCCTAATGCAGTAGTAGCCCAAATTGAGTTAGGTCCTGGCTTTCCATAAACGTTGTTGATTTGGCAAGAAACTAAAAGACATTAAAACACTTAAAATATCACAATAATATAAATAAGTGTATATACATATTTGATGCGTACCTGAAGTTAAATGCGCCATCCACTCTTCCATTTCAGCATCGCACGAAAATTGCAATCTGAGAACTTTAGAACGAGATAATCGAGGAGTGTGAATAGCGATACGAGGACTACCTGGTTCACTACAGCATACCACACACATAATTTCGGACACAGGAAATTGCATCTGTAAAAATACTTCTGGTTAAATAATATTTATAAGAGGTTTTTCTTTTATTCGTTTCGGTGTTAGCTTACAATTGTTGTTGCTCCATCTGAGTTCAAAATAGTCAGAGTCCCAGAATCCAGGGATCCACTATCGCTACTTATCCATTCCAATTCGATAACACAATCTTCGTACATGGTACTGCCCTTAACTTTACATTTTGCATCACAATTTTTTATCCATGATGATCTGTAATAAACAATTGAAAATAAATCTTTTCATGCATTAATTATATGAAATTGTTTAAATCTTACTTTTCCACAACTTTTTCATATATTGATGGATCGAATTCCAGTTTTTGTAATCTTTTCTTCAGTTCTTCTAAAATGTATATTCTCCAGGATTCCCCTATATCACCATGACTTATACCATTAGTATCTGCAATCCTATAAAATTGATAAACACGTAGTAAACAATTTATGCATCATTGTAAAATAATCTGATCATCCATAACATTAAATATACCATTTTGGAGGGTTAGCAGGATCAACAAAGCATGCTCCTGCTTCCACTTTGTACCAAGAAGCATCGCATTCGGCCCAATACATTGCTCCAGAACTTTCATCCTCTCCATAAACACCAGAATCACTAGTTAAGTCAGGATCAAATATACTCCCATCTGTTTCTGGATGAGCTTCAACACCTACCATAGAACCAACCGAATGGACAGGACTCCATGCAGCTGGGTTGATCTACGTTATTTTAAATTTATTTTAATTCTAATACAAAAGACCTGACCCATTCAATGTTCAAATTATACCTTAACAGTGCTACCCATTCCTTTCCCAGAAACTACTATAGATTCCCCAGTTTTAGTCAGTGATTCATTTGATATAGTTATATTCGCAACACTAGCTTCACTTAAATCCCCCATATCTAATGAATTTGCAGACCTGAAATTGCATCAAACAACAAATAAATATTAGTCTCATAGTAATAATGTGTATTAATTAATTGCAGGTTTACTTCTTTTTTCCTTCGTTCAGGTATATGTCCTGGAATGATGTTTGCTGTGGATTCTTGGGCGAGGAACCGTCATTTGCTCGTTGCCACAATTTCAAGGATGTTGGCGTTGGTGCAGAGCGGGACTGTTCTTCCCATTCTCTAATTAATGTGGTACCTTCGCTGGTACTGTGCGGTCGATTCTACAAATGAAAAGGTTTGCTTAGTAATATTACAAGAAATGATAGACTAGTTATTATTTTATTAAATAAATACCAATGATCCCCAACTCTGATGTCTCTGTTGTTGAGGAGTACCGCACATGCTATGTCTGTTACTTGATAAACTGGCATTACTACTAGCTCGGCTAAGTTGAAGAGGTGCGTTTATTACTCTCCATTTTTTACCTGTTAACTCGGACCGTGTAATGCCAGTACGATAATATAAACCTCGATCTTCATGACCGATGGCCCAAACCTAATAAAATATTTATTTATGAAAGAAATATGTTGATTATACCGAACGTTTTGTTTTTTAGAATAAATTACCTGGTCATTCGGAGCAACGGATACCGATGACATCTTACTTAACATTTCTACCCATCCGGTACCAGTGGCCATTTGTTCACAAAGTCCACTCATTTCACCTTTAATGCCTTTTCTAAACCACACTCCTCCATCTTGAGTAATTGCCCATACAGCATCTGTTCCTACACTAACTTGTATTAATTTTAAATCTTTCTGGGGGGAGTCGACCTCTGCCCAATCTTCCCCTGCAAAATAGTATTTATTGGTGAAAAATACTGTTTAAAATAATAATGTTATAGTTTCATAATAATTATATACCCATTGGATTTTCCCTAGTGACACCTGTGCGTACAAGAGCTTTACCAATCATTAACACAGCCCACACAAGACCAGTCATCCCAACACTTATTTGGCATACTTCATAACCATTAGCTAACTTTATAGCACTCCATCTTTGTCCCTCAGGACAAGTTGTACTTGTTCCAACACGAAACATTACCTATTTAATAAAATTGTACTGCAAAATAATTAATAAAAGAAGATTTACAGTGAAGTCAAATTTTGTTTAAATTATACCCTCCCATGAGCAGTTACTGCCCAGACAGCCAAGCTTCCAGAACCAGCTCCAGATACTTGATTTCCACCTACAGATATATCAATGAATGGTTCCTAAAATGATTTTGCAACACTTGAATCAAAAAGCTATAGAAAAGTATGTGAAAATATTTTGTTAGTAATGTTACCATTCATAAACTCAGAAATACTTACCTTAGTTGCATCTTTATGAAGTGGTGCAATAGCACACCATGAATTCATGGCACTATATCTTCTATACCGAACCCATTTTCTCCTTCTAACACAAGATTTCCATTGTTTTTTTGTGGTATATGTAGCTGGAAAATCAACTGCATATGTCCATCCCTACCAAAATATCAGATTCTCTGTGATCATAACGCTTTGTGTCGATGTTGACAACTGACAACAAATCTACATATAAACAGAAAGTCATAAGAGATACAACAACAAAGAGAACAAAGTAGAAAATGAATTAATCCATTACTCTCTAGGAGATTAAAATTTACTGTTTCTTGATTCCTAACATTATAATAAAAAACCAAAGGACAAAACATAAAATGCAAATAAAAATTCAAAATAATAATTAAATTAATCATACATAAGAATGTATTATACATGTCCAAAAATATTATTTGTAATGATTTAACAAATTTAGGTATAATTACATCATGATCCAATGGTTGACCATCTAATGTAGTTTCTATTTGCCAATCACCTTCCCATTGCCATGCCATGGATGGTAATTTTACCTTATCTCTACTACGATCAACTGTGCCATCTTGATTAGAAAAATTATACCTATCTGTAGGTAGTAGTCTACCACTAAATCCTTCTAAAGGAAGCCATCTCTGTAAAGGTAACATATCATGATAACATAGTACATTAACAATAGAAAAAATGAATATAATGAACATACTTCATTTTCATATATTTCTTCTTTGATTCTTATGGGTACATCTAAACCATGTACATGTACATAAACTTGACGATCTCCACCTATAGCCCACATAAAATGTGGTACTGCGGATAATTGTTTAAATTCAAGACCCAAGTACATAAACTCTCTCCACATATTCCCAGATGTTGATAATCCAAATACACGCCCCTCATTATTTATGGCATACAGGTGTGAACTTGGCATTTTAATGTTTTAAAAATAAAACGTAATTTACCTATAACACAATATACAGATCAGTACAATATTAATATAACTCAATCTTCAATATTACAATGTACTACTATATTACACTAATGTAAAAATAATCTTTATACAACAGTAATGGTATGTTTTAGTTGTGATAACAAAAGATATGTAGAAGTCATAAACGTAATACCGTTTTCTCTCTAAAATAAAACAGATTATCTTTGCCGCACCGCAAGTATTATTAGATAATACACATTGTTTTCTCTGAACAAACGTTTTGACAATTGCAGAAAAGTTAATTTATATCGAATATTTATTCATCGCATTTTATGTTGTTATCATATAATATTATAAGATAAACGAGAGCATCCAATTTATTAATGCTTGTTTCATTAATAAAAAAATTAAAACTTATAAAATGTCAATCTTAAGATAAAAACATCCTCTTTAAATGACTCAGAACCGTCATTTATATATTGTTACAACGATATATGAGTGCGAATGAAGTCAGCGGTAAACTAATTCAAGGGAATTTCTATTATAAAAATGTGAAGCATCGATATAAATTATTGTTTATAATAGAAGTTATTATTTATACATGATATAACAATATGATATAATACAATTATATATCTTATATCTGAGATGCAATATTGGTTTATTTATTTTTATTTAGTTATTATAGTATTTTAAATACATGTATATATATGCTTGGTAACACTGTCAAACCTTCCCCTATGATAATTTATTTAACAATTTATTATACAGGGTGTCCCAGAACTCCTGTAGGAGCCGGAAATGGGGGGTAGCTGAGACTATTCTGAACAACAATTTCCTTTGCAAAAATATCGGATGGGGCTTCGTTTTTGAATTATTAAGCAAAAACACTGATCAATCAGAGCGCGTCTCGGGCGCGCGCTCAGTACCGTCAGTGTAGCGTCGAGCCTAGTCGCCCCGGGACAAGCGCCTCGGTAGAACAAGAAGCGTTAAGTCCTGGGATCATCTAATTTGAATAGTAGAAAGATAAAACATTGTATTATTATAAAATAATGAATTTAATATCGTTCAAGCTTTATTTTTCAATTGTTTTAAAGAGCAACTGAGGACGGTAGATGGGGTGTTACCGACGAAATTAGCGAAACAGAAAATTGTGTTTTTTCAAAAACCAGGCCACTTTTCGGATAAACTAAAGTTATAGAGACATTTATAACAACAAAATATTTGATGTAATGGTGTTAAAAAGCCGATTTTTAATAAAATAATTTTTACCGACTTTTTATTTTACCCCTGGCGCCACCTGCGAACAAAGTGCTGAAACTGCTCAAAAATTACCGACTGAGAAATCCGAAACATCGTTAAAAATGGCGGGCTTTTTAAATGAGAAATGTGTCATTTTGAAATTTTCTTGATTAAATTCCTTAAAAAGCTTTATTTATTCAATTCCTACTTGATTATGAGACTAGGAGAACTCGTGTATAATTTCTGATAGTTTAGATAAACGAAAAACCTTCATTTAAGAACTACAGAAGTGATTTTTGAGCACTTATAATAGTAGCAGAGTATTCCCCAAAGTTATTAATTTTTTACAGCTTAAAAAACAACTTAAATTAATAAACTGCTGTACACAATCGTACTGAAAGCATTGAAAATGATATAATTAGAACGATATCCATGTTAATAGCTTTGAATCGTTTATTATACAACTTTAAAAGTTATATTAATGAAGAAAAGACATAAATGTAGGTTTTTCTCTTATTGAAATAATCAGAAATTATACACCAGTTCTTCTAGTTTAATAATTACAGCAGAAGTTTAATTAATAAACCTTTATAAGGAATTTAATTAAGAAATATCAAAATAGTACATTACTCATTTTGAAAAGCCCGCCATTTTTAACGATGTTTCGGAAGTCTAACATTTAATCTTTAATATTTCAATATTTCGGGCTTCTAGGATTAATCGGACAATTGGAATCGATAATTAGTGTAAAATAGAAGCGATTAGATGCTTCAAACACGCGAAAACAGCAAAAAATTATTTTCTTAAAAAATAATCATTGTAGGTACGGCAGATTCCTGTCAATTTTTGAGCAGTTTCAGCACTTTGTTCGCAGGTGGCGCCAGGGGTAAAATAAAAAGTCGGTAAAAATTATTTTATTAAAAATCGGCTTTTTAACACCATTACATCAAATATTTTGTTGTTATAAATGTCTCTATAACTTTAGTTTATCCGAAAAGTGGCCTGGTTTTTGAAAAAACACAATTTTCTGTTTCGCTAATTTCGTCGGTAACACCCCATCTACCGTCCTCAGTTGCTCTTTAAAACAATTGAAAAATAAAGCTTGAACGATATTAAATTCATTATTTTATAATAATACAATGTTTTATCTTTCTACTATTCAAATTAGATGATCCCAGGACTTAACGCTTCTTGTTCTACCGAGGCGCTTGTCCCGGGGCGACTAGGCTCGACGCTACACTGACGGTACTGAGCGCGCGCCCGAGACGCGCTCTGATTGATCAGTGTTTTTGCTTAATAATTCAAAAACGAAACCCCATCCGATATTTTTGCAAAGGAAATTGTTGTTCAGAATAGTCTCAGCTACCCCCCATTTCCGGCTCCTACAGGAGTTCTGGGACACCCTGTATGATTACTTTACATAAAGTTAATAAATGTACATGACAGGATACTTTATAATTTCTGTCTTTAATTAAAGTATTATTAATTGTAATTATAATTATCATATTCTTATGCTAATTTAAATACCTATAGATATATATATTATCTAATATTATACGTATAATTTTTATTTAAACCTGCAATTATCGCTCTAAATAATTTTTTTTCAAATTTGACATTATTTGTAATTTCAAATTCAGATTTATCGAACCGTGGTGTAAACGCTCCCTAAATAAGCATTCAGTTACACGTGCAACTGCGGTGAAACCGGAAGGTATAGGTTAGAATAATACAATTAGAATTGATAAATTATTAATTAAATTTTATTTATTTTATCGCGTTTACATTCGAATATAACAATTTTCGAACATATAAGATAAAATACTGCAAAAAAATGGTTGTATTTACTTGTAATAATTGTGGGGAAACGATACAAAAACCAAAAGTTGCAAAGCATTACGAATTTCGGTGTCGTACTACACCTTTTGTATCATGTGTTGACTGCTTTAAAGATTTTCGGTAAGTGTTAATAAAAAACAATCGAAGAGTAAGGTACTTATATACTAAGATATATTAATTATTCCAAGAGGGGACGAATATGTAGCCCATACGAAATGTATAACCGAAGCTGAAAGATATGGAGGAAAGGACTATGTTCCAAAACCAGGAGCAAACAAAGGTGAACGAAAGCAACAAGAATGGATTAATGTAGTAAATAATATACTAAACAGTGAAACAAGCCTGACAAATGCAGAACGAAGCTTTTTAAATAATTTATCAAAATTTGATAACATTCCAAGAAAGAAGGCTAAATTTCTGAATTTTATACGCAATATTATGGGTAACAGAACAAACCCAGCAGTAGTTGATAGCGTATGGGATAAAATGGAAACAGCTTATAAAGGCAATGTGCAAAATACAACAGCAAAACAGGAAAATGGTAAATACATTTTAATATTTTGTTTGTGTTTATAGTTATTGTTTTTAAAATACCTTATATTTGATATTCAAATAGGGAAAGTTACTGAAAAAGAGGATAATAAAAAAGATGAAGATACAAATCAAGAAAATAATGTAGTTGAAAATCAGAACAATGAAAATATATGCAAAGAAAATCAAGGTGATGGTGAGCAAAATAAAAGTAATGGATTGCATGATCCTGACAGCAATAACACAACCAGTGTTAAAAAGAAGAAATCAAAGAAAAGAACAATATCTGAATCGGTACAAGAACAAACAGAAGAACCTGTTTTCAAGAAAAACAAAAAGGTGGTTACACAGGAATCAGTCCCCCTTGAAGAAAACAAAAATACATTATCCTCTGAGTCACCAGTTGGTCAATCTGATAATGTAATAGAAAATTCAACTTTCAATTGGAAAGATACCATTTTACACATAGTAAAAAGTAAGGAAGAAATTTCCTTGAAAAAGTTACAGAAAAAAGTAATTTCACAATACATGAAATTTTGTCTAAATTCGGTAACACAAGAAAAAGCATGTAGTAAATTCAATAAAAAACTAAAGAAAGTTTCAGAAGTAGTAATTTCTGATGAAAAAGTAAGATTAGCTAATTAGTATTAATAAATATCATTTTGATCATTACAAAAAATCATTATTTTTATCATACCTGGAGACAAAACATTTGAAAAGCTGTTAAATACAAGTTTCAGAAATTAAATTTATTATCTTTTTTAATCAGACGAATCATAAAAATTGTTGACAATATCACAGAATTTATCTAAGATTAATAATTTATCACTGAATAAATATAATATACAAAATGTAATAGTAATAGTAAATACTCCAACAATTATATAAAGTTTAAAATTGATTTATAAAACATTTCCCTTAGAAAAGTTGTATTAAGGATAAAATTTGCTATAAGTTACATGAATAAATATTTAAAAATTATTTGCTTCAAAGAATTGCATTTTGGTGCCGATTCTTTAAAGGAACGATTTTTTGGTACTTTAATAGGAAGAGTAACTTAACACATAGAGGTAAAAGTTAATGTTTAACTTTAAATCAATTTTTGTATTAAATATTCGAAAATTTATCCAAATACCAAGCATGATTACTCATGGTTGCCAAAAGACCCCATGTAAGTACTTTGGAATCATTGGGACCAAAATTTATCAACTGTTGGTCAAACAATTGTGTAATTGTACCACCAAGAGCTGTCAGAATTGCAGTGCCTGCACAAATGTCCCACTTTTTTATTGCTGTCATGTGAACATATGCAGTTGCATTTCTATTTACAACTTCTAAAAATTTGTAACCTAAACGTACATAATAAAGTCATTAATTTTTAATAACTGACTATTGCAAAATATTAAAATTACAAGTAATGTTACCTGCACCAGCTGCAGATACAATTTCAACATCTTTACCAAATGCAATTTTGGTAACATTATGAACTTGGCCAGCATGTGATTGGGACACAATTAATATCGGTGCCTTATCTTCTTCCAGCTATTTTTAAAAACATTGTTTAGTGCATCAATTCAAATAATCTTTTTACATTTATTACCTTTGGAAGTACTTGTAAATTTTTTGAAATTGCATGATTAGCCCATGTCCAGAATAAATTAGAATCTTGTTTTGTTTCAAATGGTTTGTATATAACACCTATTACAGGTTTTCCTTTGACAGCAACACAAACCATTGTTGTAACATATTGCAACAAATTTTCTGAAATGAGAACAATAATTTATTACACAAGTACCAGAAATCAATAAAGATTAATAACTATGTTTAAGTCATTAATGCACCTGTAAATTCTTTTGTTGCATCAAGGGGATCAATCCAAACTGTAATGTCATTTGAACTTACAATTTCATCCTTAATATTATAATTTTTTAAGCTATTAACTGAGTCTTTCATATTTGAAACTGTAACTTTATCACAGTCTTTTGATGTTTCCTCTGATATCACTGTTATATCTGGAAATGCTTCTATCAAAGAGTGATACATGGCACAGTGTGATCTATAATCTGCTTCAGTCACTGGATCATTTATACCTTTTAAATTTAAGAATAAGTGTATACATTTTATAAGTTTTTATATCATAAGTATTTTACTAATGTGTTCAATATTTAAGTAGATTTATACTAAAATATATGGCATGATATATAATTACTTGTACACAATTATCACAGTTATGATAAACTGGATTACCTTCTTTTGTCTTTCCTTTACTTTGTATTTCAAATTTCACTTGATCATGAACTGTTATTACTTCGGAACCACCAATTTCAGCTGCCTTTATTGCAGCAGCAAGAAGTAATTTTAAAGAAACATTTTTTTCATGATCATTTGAATATATGATTCGATTTGTATATAAATACAATATACATAATAAAAATACAGTTCCACAGAAAATTGTTCTTCTCATACGTACATTCATTCTGATATGCATGATAAAATACCTCTCGAAATTATTTTAAAATGTATTTATTACTTTAATTTATTTTACAGATTAGGATATTTTAATTTATATATAACCATTTTTAATATATTTAAATGATACTGGCTCTTTGCGGCTTATATATGAAATTTGTATTAAATGCTAAATCACGTTTTATTTCAATTTTATATTTAACTCATTAATATATTACATAATTTATACATGAAGTCAGATTTTATATATTTATTTTTTTATTAGTTTTAATTGTAACTTTGCCAAGGTAATGCAACACATTAATGTATTTCATGCAAAGCTTTCAGATAGGTTGTCTATTTGTATCAGGTTAGGTACCAACACTGCAAAGAGATCTAAACATAACCTATTAGAATTCATATAATAATAATTTTATATACATGTTACATTAAGGTTTAAATAAATTCATAACAACCATGTTAATTAATTAAATAATTCGAATTGTATTGTACTTTTCAATATAAATTACAACTTAGTTATAATTTTACATTAGTCTCTTTTACATTCCATACAAAAAGCAATATAATGATAGTGGCTTTTATTATAAAAGAACAAATTTTATTGATTAGTAATATTACATGTCAACAGTTGCAATGACATTTATATAACTTATATCTTAATACATAGTTAAACTTCACTGTTATTGCAATTAAAATAATTGTACAGAATTAGATTCAAGCAGCAATACTGTATACATAGCTTATACATATGTGTTTTTATACTTCATTTAGACTGTAAAATATAAGATTCCTTAGAAACAGTTGCTTACCTTTTGCTAGTCAATATAGTAAAAGGAGAATGTTAAGTAAATGAGATAACAAGACAACACTTTATATTTTTTTGAAGATATACTATTAATAGTGATTACTGCAATATATTAATTTGATACCATTATACAGTGCACTTTCTACAGAAATAATAAAACATTTTCATTGCTTATTAATACTATATGTGCACTCTTTTCTGTCTTTTCTTTTTCATGTTGTAATTTATGTTTCTTCTATTAAACTGTGGGATAACATATACTATTTTTAATAACCTCATAATAATTTATAACTGCATAATTCACACATTTTACATCACTTCTTTATTGTAATAATAAGTAATATGTAGCCTTTGCTTTTCTTTTCTAACTTATGCACCTAATCTTTTAAATACGTGATAAAGTTATTTCAGCAATTTCATCTATGAAATTTTAATAATTACTTTAAGAAACAAAAAGTGTCATTCCACTTGGTCCAGCAATAACTGCACATTGACAAGTTGTTAAGGATTTTAGCAGTTGCTGTTACACACTGTCATCTGTTTAAACACAACAGAAAAATGCTACATAATTTGGTTTTCAAAAAAATATTTATTAAATAATTTAATGATATCATTTTCTTATAAAAGAAGCATTTAACAATACGTATTTAATTGTATTAGTTATACATATGATATGGTACTTACCATGATACCACCACTTTGTTTTTTTTGGATTTTTATTACATGTTCTCACATAAAATAAATTGTCTGGTGGCCTCTTCTGAAAAGTAATAATTTTTCTTCAGTACTTCAGTAGTAAGAAAAACAGAAACATTTTTCTAACCTTTTCTTTACAGCTGCTTAACATTGATACAATACTTAAACAAACACTTTGCACACTTAAAGCTGGAGACCAATCATCGGTTAGAATGGATAAGCAGATATGACCATTGCTATAAACATGAGGATGTACTGGTATGTTTCCACCTATGAAAGTGACTTCTGGCGAATCAAATGGATATTTAGAACTAAATTTGAATTGTAGTTGAAATCGTTCCCCTTCATACAAAGTGCCCTTTGCACCTTCCATGTGAACAATCCATTGTGTTAAATTTTGACCAGCAAGATCTTCATCTACATGCACTCCAGGTGGAGGTTCACGTATTAAGGACATTAATTCTTTCTGCAATCTCCGCTGAAATAGTATTTTTCAAGCAGTCATTGTACAGTATAGTTCATTCGTGAAATATTTTGAACCTGATATATTTATTCAATCTGTTATTTATACAAACAAATGAAATATAATAAAAAAAAAATTCCACTTTTATTAATCAACATATCAAAACTTTCCGTAGATTGTTACTGGCGATTTCAATATCACAGAAACCTTATGAAAGTAAGAAAAATGTTGATATAGTTGAAAAGAAACGCGTCTTATTTGACGCAAAACGTCAACCAAATTTTGACGAATGATATGCAATGGAATTCTTATTTTGAGAAGTAGTTGACATTTCTCTAACGTAATGAAATACACTGGACATTGTACGCTTTAATCAAATATTATATAATATTAAAATACAATGATATGCGATGATACGTGTATATCGAAGAAACTTTAATGATAACTTACCTTCGACGGAGACATTGCCGCCATTGTCGTTATATCGCTTTCCATTGAAAAACATAACCGCTGTTCATCGCAACTTACATGGATTACTTGCTCTGTTCAGTCTTTACCTCAAAGACGTAAAATTATTGTAACGATAGTGTTTTACATTTTTCTCAAATTTCGTATTAGTTCGACTTAATAAAAAAAAAGAGAGAATCACGCAAACTTATATTGTCGTAGAGAGAACTTGGTGTAAATCAGTCAAACTTGACAGCCATGCTTAGATACTGGGGCAAATATACAATATACGATTGTTACTATTTTAATAATTAGATATATAATATCTTACTTGCACACATACAAATTAATGGCAAGTACTTTATAACTTTTATTACCTACAATTTTTTAAGCTGTTACTATTGCGGTTTTGAGAATATTATCTACTAGTTATTACTTTTTAAACAACCAGTCAAAAAAATCGATTATATACATTGTAGATGCACATTGTGTACTATATACTTAAAAAATGACTGAAAGTACTGTAATTATAACTTGTGTCTAAAATTACTGCAGATGAAATACATACAGTATTTTTTAAATATCTTAAACAATTTACCTCTTCCATTATATCTTGTAATACATTAGTGAACTTTGTACATTGAATACATACCTTATAAATTTTCCAAGGATTAGTTTAATGATTATTTATGCAAGTACATATTATATTTAAATAAAAACATATAAACAAGATAAAAAGTAGAGTAAGTGGATGGTTATAATTTAACTCTTTAATATCTTGCATATAATTTTTGTTGTGGTTACCAATTATGTATTATCATAATCAATCTTTTTGTTGAAGGCTGCATTTATTTTCTAGCGCCAATGTAACTGGAAGATAAATTATTCATGACTTCAGCAGAACATTTCATTAGTTTAATCACTGTGGCAAGTGCTAAAAAGCTAGCTACTGGACTTGTCCTTTGTTTTATTCTGTACCATGGATTAATGCATCTTATTTATGGTAAAGTATATATTATCCAATTTCTTCTTTTACTAATAATGTTTAATTTTTAATTAATCATACCTTTTTTAGGCAGTGATTCCTGTAAATGGTTGTTAACAGAAGGAAGATATAAAGGAGATAAAGAATGGCAACCTTACGGTTGTATGATGCATTATTATACACAGACGTAAGAATTCCAATTCTATGCATACAAAATTTTATATGTAACTTATTTCCTAATAAACATAATTAATTATAGAGACAGCCGCAGATGTTTAAGATATCTAGCTTTCATGGGCCACCGTAATCATTTTGTGTTTACTGGAGATGCCAGAGTTAAACAGCTGTATAAGTCTTTCATCTCCCAGTTTATAGTTGATGGAAAAACATCTGATTTAACAGAATTATTAGATAATTCTGATTTAAACTTTAATGATGCCCAGCTTAGATTAAAAGTACAATTTTTATGGAGACCTCAGTTGAATAATGCTATGATAGAAGATTTAAGAGGCTGGATGGTAACTTATACATGATTTGATTCATGATTATAAAAATTAGAATATATGGGTATTAATAACCATGTTCTTTTTAGAAAACTGATGCACCTAGCTTGATTGTTGCTGGCTGTGCAGCCATGGCAATTCTTGCAAACAACAACAGTGATACTCAACTGTATTCTGAATATACAATGGGGTTGGTGAGACTTGTACAGCCAGTAGACTTTTTAACTAAAAAGAACACAAAGTATTTATGGATGCTGCAAGATCCTGTCTTAAAAGAAAGATTACCAAATCAATTATCAGGCATAGATAACAGACAAATTAATTTGTGTAACAAGGCAGCAGTAAAAGTAAGCCTGATTTAATATATACTAGAATGATCATTCTACGAGTTAATAGATTGATATATTCATCATACACAGATATTGTCTCACAGTGATGTTCACATGTGGGAAAGCAGTAAACTTGTTGGTACAGGTGTCTTAGAGCAAAGTCCTGATGGATACTTGGCCAGTCCTCTATCTTTGCGGCATAAAGTTCAAATACTATTAAATACTTACTGCAATGATCATATGAACTTTGATGATGGTAGCTGTTGCAGTTATCCAGAACCAGCAACAACATTGCAATTGCTAAGTTTATCCGCGCTCGCTCTATGGTAATTATTTACATATCACTATATTACATTTTAAACATGTAGTAAGTAATAGTTCATTACAGTATCGTAATCGGTGGTGGAATATGGATATATCGAAAATTTTGTTATTATCGAAATGAAATATCTTACTTACGCGTCACCACCGCTGAAGTTGAAGACACAGAAGAAGCGAACACTTCTGAAACTGTACAGATTGAACAGCCTGAAGCACAAGACTTTTATACCTTGATGACATCTCTGGCTCTCTTCTCTGTTATCCTAGCTTACTTTTATTTGTGTGATAGGTACACTAAAATATTTTCTATCATTTAACATCATCAATTATTATACGAGATTTTCATTTTTGTTTAGAACAAACTTCTTCATGAAAGAGAACAAGTACTACAGCGAATTCAGTTTCTGGTTACCACTTGGGTATATATTGGCTCTTGGATTGTTTTTTACCGAGGACAGAGAAAGAGGACCAAGGGCTCTAAATCGAGAACAAACAGACGAATGGAGAGGATTAATGCAAGCCGTTGTGCTAATCTACCACGTTACTGGAGCTAAGAACGTTTTACCTATCTACATGTACTTAAGACTAATTAACTCTGCTTATTTATTCCTTTCCGGATACGGACACTTCTGTTACTTTTGGCAAACGGGTGATGTTTCCTTAGTCAGATTTGCTAGAGTAAGTATTTAAAAAATACCAAAATACCAAAATACCATGCATTGCTCAATTAACACACACATTATTTTTCAGGTAATGTTTAGGTTAAATTTCTTAACGGTATCTTTATGCCTTTGTATGAATAGACCATATCAGTTCTACCATTTTGTTCCATTGGTTTCATTCTGGTTTTTAGTCATTTATTTCTTGGCATGGTTACCTCCAAGAATATATTCTGGTAGTTTGAATGAATACGGACCAAGAGCCTTACTTTACCTCGCCTTGAAACTTTTGGGTCTTGTGTCGATGATAACGATATTGTACATGTCAGAGGTATTTATAAATCATCTAAAATGTACGGAATGTTTATTGTAACAAAAATAAGCAATAGGTAGTCCTATAATAGGTTTTCTTTGAAAAAGTATTCGTAACGAGACCTTGGAAAGCATTGTTCGTCACAACCGATGATGATATACGTGAATGGTGGTCACGATGGAGAGTAGATAGATACAGCGTCGCCTGGGGCGTCACTTTTGGAGCCGGTCTTGTAGCTTTACAAAGGATAGATCATATTCCAGGAACTGCATTGTCATCTGTACTGGCATTGATTTCTTTGACTGCTTACACCACCTTTACCATTTTATGTCACTCGGTATCGGAATGCGAGGAAATTCATTCATACGTCGCTTTTATACCGGTAATTAGTCGTAATTTATCATTTATCTTTGGATAACTTAAACTTAGTTCTTCATTGCAGATCATAGGGTATATTGCACTGAGAAACGCTTCATTAGCATTGCGCGGTAAACACTCAGCACTGTTAGCTGGTTTAGGTCGAATCAGTTTAGAAACTCTAGTCGCACAGGGTCATATTTGGTTGGCAGCCGATTCTCATGGTGTACTGGTGTTACTGCCCAGATTTCCAGTATTAAATTTATTAGTCACCTCGTTCATCTTTATATGTGCTAGCCACGAAGTAAGTGTTTGAGTGCTTCAGTTGTTCTAACTTAATTAACTGTGCATAATTCTGTATGATCGATGTTTTGTTTTTTTTTAATAGATACATAGATTAACGCGGGTATTGGCACCATATGCAGTACCAAACGATTGGAGACTAGTTGCTCGTAATTTGTTATTATTTATTGCGGTACTTGTACCTATTGGTATTCATGATGGAATGTTTTGAAAGCACGCATTATTATATTATAAGATGGACATCTTTTCTCTATAGAAGTGTAAATATTATTTGTAACAGATATACAGGTGTGTAACATTTTTCACAAGTTTCTTGAAAGTATTCTCTCTTCTATCAGTAATTTTTACAATGGAAATGAAAAGAAGAAAAAACAATAAATAATTTTAAAGAAAAATAATTTACTTCTGTTTATTACATGATCTATATAACCTTCATAAATAGAGTAACAACGAATTGGACCTTTAAAAATCTCTATTGCAAAGTCAACAAAAACAATCCTAACCGTAACAGGAATTGTTCTAAAAATTGTAATTATTTGTTTTTATCAAAAAGTTACGTCACTGTATACAATTTTTCGAATTGTACATTAAATTATCATGTTTTACATGACTAGTATAAACATCATAACCAAGAGATATAGTGTTATCATAAAGAACTCTATATCTACTAGCTAGAAAATAAAAATTGAAAATCTGTGCTGGTGGCCACACAATCCATTCTGCTACGTATAATTTATATGCTTTCTTAATAATTTCATTTTTTAATTCAGACCAGCTGCTTTTTTCTAAAATACCTACAGTTGTAAAAAATATTGCTATACAAAGTGGAGAACATACTAATTGATCTATAACAACTTTTTTTAAGACAGTGTTAATTGTTCTGCCTGGTAATTTAGCATCTAAATATTTGTACCAGTAATGACACATTATGCCAATTGACATACCAGAAATTGCCATGTTTCTTGTTCTGATCAAGCTCCACTTATCCCATTCATTCTATACAGAATAAGAATTTCTATACAAAATTAAGACCTTAAGATTACAAATAATTTAAGATTACAAATAATTTAATCAAATACCTTCAATATTTCATAATGTTGTTCTAATACATCTCCAGTAGCAGACAGAGAAACAGATATTGCCACATTTGTGTATAATAAATATTTAGGTGAAAATAATTGTTCTTTGACGGTAGATAACTTTGTGATAACTGAACTTAAATTCCTGGTGATGCTCATTACCTAAAGAAAGAAAAATGTTTGTAATAAACATCATTTTAAGGTTATAACTTCAAATTCACTAATAAATTAATTCTTTATGAATGAAATTTAGACTTACCGAGACTAATATTTATTACAATATTAAATATTGATATATAAAACTACTTATATACAATATTTTAAGGAATCGTAGTAGTTTAACTTAATACAAATAGTTTTACCCGATTTTCGTTAAAATACTGTGCACCGCACTTCATTTAGGGTTATTTTTAAAAACGAGGTAGAAAGCCAATTCATATCTACGTATAAGTTTATTTTGCAAAATATTTTAAGATTTTACACTATATTACAATTATTACATATAAACAGGGTGATTTATATACCTCACTTAGATAAATTAATATATACACATGTTTAATCACGCTAAATTACCATTAAAAATAAGTGGAATGCATACTTATACTTATGAGTAAAAAAAAAGTGAATTATTTGTTTATCTTTTACAATATTTTAAACTATCATTAATTTTAATTTTTATTGAAACATTTCAAAATCCAATTTTTTTTAGTTGTAAATATTGATAAGTGTCATTTCCACTTGATATTTCATAACTAACATATATTATATTAATTATTTCAGTAGATTATGCACAGTAAAATATACATTATATATTTTATTTTGCAATTGATTTGTTAGTTTTTTATTTCATTATATCGCTAATATATTTGAGTTTATATTTACCTAGGAAATTTTTGTTTAGGGTATAATATAATTGTGAATTGTTATAATTTAATTATTGTTTTAATAAATAAAAGTTTATAAGCTATTACAAAAATATATTTCATAAATGCGAAGTGATTTTCATTGAAAATGTTTATATATATATTATAATTCCAGGATACGAAGTTTTTAACCTACGATAATCTCTTGATTGGTCACTAAATATTACTGGATACCTTCGTAATAGTTATCTTAAATTATATATCATTGTTCACACAACTCTGGAATCTTCGTTTATATCTATTTTGTTTTAAACATTTTAAGAATATTATATGTGTCATTTAATATGAGATATGCGTAATTTAACTGTATGGTTTAAATTACGCGCGTTGATTTTATCCGTTGATAACATCCGTTTATTCTGACTTGGCGCTTAACTGATAAAAAAGGCGGGATCTTACATGACATTATCGCCAAACGTAGATCGTTACACAAAGTAGGAGTCCGTAAGTGCTGTCGATTTTTCGAAAATTTTAACGGACTTCTACAACACGTAAATATATATATATATTCGTATATAAAAAATGTCTCAACCGTTAGTTACGTCGTACTTTAATACGCGTAAACGACAAGCAACTGACGATTTACGAAACAAGGCAAAGGTTCTTCTTCTTGAACGGGAGCAATCAAGATCTGTAAGTAATCAAAACGAAGATCAGGCAAATAGGGACAACTCTGAATTATCTGGATCGTTAACGCCAATTCAAGAGGAAAAAACAATGGGAACGAGTCCAAAAGTTGTTCTCGTATCTGGAAAAGAGTTAAAGGGCAATCGCGCTCTAAAATCGAACTCAGCCGTTCGAAATATTCAGTTCGATTCTCCCAAAGCAAATACTCAAAAGACACCCAAAAGCAATGCTCGTACACGAGCTACTCGTTCACGAAAGTTGTCTGGACAAGAGGGGCAAACAGATATTCGAGAAAGCTTTCAGAAGGTTGCAGAAGATGTGGATGCAAAGAAGGTACTCTTTGAGAAGAAAGGTGCTTTAAGCCCAAGGAAGAAATGTCCAGAAACACCAAAGAAAAACTTCCCTTTCATCGAAGATTCTGTTACTTTAATTCCAAATGATCAAATATCAGCTAATTGTACAACTCCAAAAAAGAGTTCAGCTATGGATAAGTTGGCAAAGCAAGAACTGTCATTAAATGAAATAAAAAGTAGGATCAGTAAATCATCCAGGCTTATGGAATTGAAAGCATCTATTGCACGTTTTAAGAATTGCGAACAAAAATTAGAGAAATTGCAGAAACAAAATGAAGTTAAGAAACCTCAGATACAGAAGTTTGAGAAAATTCAACTTGAAATACCAGTTAGGTATGTTATTTGTAGCTAGAGGTTTCTTAAATATTCTTAAGATGTGCATGTTATTTATTTTTTTTATATTATGTTTTGCAGTCCACAGAAGGCATATAAATCACCAAGCAAAGCCGTATTAAACCCCATAAAAAATAAAGAATTGTTTAATGCCAGTCCTCAGAAAAGAATTTTGTTTGAACCCAAGGAAGCAACTGCAGCTGTAGTAAATGGTAGCCCAACTAAAGCACCAGCTTATCAGCAATATTTGTCACTTGCTGAAAGTGGTACTCCAGCTTTGCCATTACCATACAAATATCGCTTTTTAGCTGAAGCATTTAGATGTGTAGATACAGTATGTGTTCATTTATTTAATTCATTATTAATTTGGCCTGTATGTATGTGTTCTTATCAAGCATTTAACCATTCTTGTAGGTTTCTGCAATACTCTTCAATCGCAAAGAAACAATAACATTCAAAAAGTTGAAACCTGCAGTTCAAGAATTGTTGCGTAAAAACTTCACAATGGAACATTTAGCACAAATTAAAACCATTTTCCCAAATGCATATATTTATAATCAAGAGAAACATCGTACATTCGGTTCAACATCCAAGCAAGATAAATATGAACTAGTCCTTGTACCTGTTGTTCAAGAAAGTAATGGAAGAAATACTCCAGACCCAGATAACGTTTTAAAAACCGCATCTGAAGTTAGTATGGGACCACAAGTGTTACTGAATAGGAGAAGGAAGTTCTATAATACTTTGCTTGGTACTGATATTTTGTTTCAAATAAGCGTAATCGAAATATTTTTCAAAGTTTTATAATGATTTTTTAAATTGTAGATAGAGTGAAAGACGAGCATGAGAAATTTTTACTCAGTCTGGAAACACCGATGCGTATACCGAAAGAGAAAATCGTACGTTGGCATCCAGAATTTGATGTGGAAAGTTGTAAATCAATTGAACAATCTGATCTGCCACAACCACCTAATGTAGAGAACTTAACAACTGCAAAAGATGTTCTTGGTAAAAAGATCATTACATACGTGTTTATTAATTTTTGATATTTCTTAAATTATGATTTTAATTTTAAATAATGTTAATTGTTTCAGATAAAGCAAGATCACTGTTTAACTGTGGTACTCGTATGGAGAAGGCTTTGCAACGATTAGCGGAAGCAAAGATGACCTCGAAGACACGTTCTCCAGAAAAGAATGAAGATACTACGGTGAAAACCGAAGATGGTATGAGGAATGTTAATATTACTGTTGTAGACACACCACCTGCTACACCAACTACACAAAGTAGTCATCTTACTTCAGCACTAAAGGGTATACCGAAAGCTTTGCTCGAAAAAGTATGTAGATATTTTGGAATCAAAATTGTTTCCAATCTTTGTCCAGTTGTTAAAAATGTAAAATTTTATTATTCCTTAGGTACGGGCTAAACAAGCCGCTAAGGCACTTGAAGCGATGACGCGTACGCCAAACGCTGAAAAAGAAGCTGTGATGTACTCAAGATTACCTGAACTGGTGAAATTGTTGCGTAATATTTTTGTAGCCGAAAAGAAGGGCATTTTACCCTTAGAATTTGTAACTACTAAATTGGAAAATTCCTTCAGAGCTAAACTAACTGTCGCTGAATTGGAGGAACACATACGTTTACTGTGTAAACTATTACCCACATGGACTAGTATACACTATGTGAGAAAAGTGGATTATTTAAAATTGCAGAAAGAAATTGATCTCGGGAAGGTGATTAAAAAACTTGAAATTATGGCTAACAGCAAAGTAACATCATCATAACGATTAATATTGAATGATCTTCTTTAGTTTATGATTTATATATATGAATTATTATGCACGTACTTATGATAATTATATCTTTCAAGTTTTGCAATATGTTTCCTATAACTTACAATTATGCATTTATTGAGTTACGCTTTCAGCGAATTGTATTCTACGAAGTAGATTTAGTTTTGATAAAAAGATAAGGTGGTAAATTGACCTTTATTTTTTTGTCTCTCGATAAAAATTAAGACTGTTCGTTATTACATGAATCGGTTTAGTTGGCAAATAAACTCAGGCAATACAGGACTTCTTTTTATGAAACAACCGTATTATGTAATAATAATACAACTTTCCAATCAGTATATACGCAATCTATTTTTTGCATCTTTTGCTCTTTACTCAAATATGCTTATACATCTTATATATTGTAATATTAAATATATTAAGAATGGTTTAATTTTCTTTTTGAACATCTATCATTTTGATAACGTTTTGATGTATCTTTTTTATGGAAAATGTGGAGCAATAAACAAGTAAAATGATACAATTTCTCGGATTAATTCAAAAAGAAAATTGTAATCAATTGTAACTGTAATCGATAACTTACCTACATTCGTTAAGAATGTTGGTATCTAGTTTATAGTTTATAGATATAGAGGGCTATGTATCATTTCCCTTATACACAGCTCATGGTATAATAGATTTTTACATGTTTCACATCTCTTTTCGTTAAGTGATTAACAAGTACACAATATTATTTATATAAATCAAACGTAATATATAAAACAATTTGAAATTATGTTTCTAACCAATGTATTGAGTAAACCTAAGTCCAAGTGAGTATATGTGTGTAAACATTTAATTTAGTAATGTAAAGGTTAGGTTATCTTATTTTAAATTACAAATCTGTAACTAACTGTCATCGTTTTTAAATTGTTCAGTTAATTATTAAGTTATATAAGTTTATAAGTAAAACATTTAGCTGTAATATCTAGAAGATAGTTTTTATTCACACTTGTATGTTATGTATTGTATGAATAATTTACCTCATAGTTCATGGTTAATGTTTTTGTTTATTTAAAGATTGGTTTTAGTAGCAATAAGAAGTGCAGCAAGTGGTCATATACGTTTGAAGATACGAGAAAGAACAGCTGACAAAATAGAATCACCATTCTTTGACCCTTACGGTAAGTTATATTAAAATGTAGTTCATATAACTATTTAAACGTATGTAAATATTATAAAATTTGTATATTTTCAGTCCGAGGCAGAGCATTGTACAAAGAATTCAAGAAAATTAAAAGCATTTAATACATGATGTGTTATAGAAGAATTTGTGAATATATTTATAAGAATATCAGAATAAGTAGAATAGTAATTATGAAATGAATATCTAATTTCGTTTATTAAATTAAAAAAAGAAAGAAAATAATAATTAGGCGATTTTGTTTTATACAGATCATTGCTGGAAAGAAATGAAACCTTAGGTCTGTAAATTTGAAACAAAGGAGTCGAACGTTTTGTAAGAAACAATGACATACCATCATAAATGGTTTTGAATAGAACGCGCAGATATCAGAAGTTTAGGTCGAGTTATGCATCTATACAGTTGTGTGTATCGAAGGGAAAGGAAGGCGAATGTAGAAAGAGAAACAGAGAGACGCTCGAAATTGAGATTGGGGTAGGTTTCCTTTGATCCTTAACAAGGAACGCAAAGTTGTATTATTTCCACCTGGATTTCAAACGATTTGAAATTTACGAGGCGTGAAACGCGGTTCTATTCTCTTTCTCTTTCTCGCTTACCCCACACTCCATACGTCCCTCTCTTTAATCCTGCTCGTTCTCATTCTTTGCTCCTTTTTTTGGCAGTACGAGAGCAAGTCGGCGTCGTTTACTGATGTTGCCAATTCAATTTCTCGTGACGGACTATTGTCGTGGCTAGAATGAGGGGTTTTAATCGTAAAAAGGGTTCTCTCTCCAAGGGAATCGTCTCCTATCTTTCACGAGCGTGCGTATGACAACTGCTGACATCTAGATATCCTTAAGTTCCTTCTTCGAAAGAAAAACTTTGTCTCGTGTCTTTCAAACAGCGCGACGTTTAATCTTCGCTCGCAGAAATAAGGTATATTCAAGATTCAAAACGCCTTTCATTCGATATTCCATTCAGACCCTTTTGACATTTTCGAGTTTACTTTTCCTCGGTTTTTATACAAACAAGTTAACCGACAATTAAAGTGCGCTATATCGGTCATCCGTATGAAAAACACCAGACCGCGGCCAGAAGGAGGGGAAAATTAATTCCACGCGGGGTCGAGAACGGAAAATCGCGAAACAAATGAACCTTCGACGAGGCGTGTTTTTTCGTGGCACAATGAGTTTCGAAGCGGTGCGCAACAGCGAAATTGTTAAAACGTTCGTTGTTTATGGTCGACCCGGCCAGAACAGCCGGTAAAGGAGGAAACAGTACGTAACGCGGAGCGAGGCAGAGTGATAGGGAGAAGCGTGAGCGGGATAAAGAAACGACGTGAAAAAGCAAAACAGAAACGAAAGGGAAAAAGAGAGAAAGAGAGAAAAAAAAAGAGGCACGTCTGGGCCTTGGCGCGTTTCAGTTGCCTCGCGTTCGAGGGCGTTTTTTCGCCCGTGAGTTGTTCTTTGCTTATTACAGTGTGTGCACTGGGCTCGAGGCTCGCTAAAGTGGTTTGCTGCTAATTAACTGCGTTATTTTTACAACTCTCTTGCTCTCATCTACCACCCACGTCTCCTTCCACCCTTTTCCCTCTTTCCGGCCTCCCTCCCCCTCCCACCCACGACTGTTCTCTCACATTTGCAATGGGGTTCAATAATTCTGCGGTCGCAACGCCCTCTCTCTCTCTCTTTCCCGCCAACCGTTTCTCTCCTTGCATTCTTTAATGTATGTATGTATTTTATGCGTTAATCTCTGCGTTTGTACTTGGACACTATGGTATCTAATTTGTATATTCTAAATATAACATTTTAAATCTATTGTTTCAATTCTCTTTCAGCCGTTCGTGATTAAGAAGACGAATTAAAACGAGGATGTTTGTGAAAGAAGCTCCTTTCCTGAACCTTTCTTCTTTGATCCTACCTTGATGCTTGTGTGAATGTGTGAGGATTTTTATGATGTCTAGAACACGGTATAAGATTGCATTTTTACATTGTAGCGTTGAATTATATTTTTAATTTACATTTGCATAATCTATATGTCAATATTTTAATATAGGGTCACGGAATCATGTTACCCAAATTCCTAACCAAAAAGTGAGCTTCGTAAAGTACGTAACTAACAAGAAGACAATTGATTTCGTCTAGGTTAGAGTGCAAGTAGATAAAGCAGAAACCATAAATCAGTGATATTAAACGTTAGTATACTAAATTTTTTAGTTTAATTTCATATTTTAAATCAAATTTGTATTTAATTGTCGTTTGAAAATTTCCTTTGAATGGCCGCCATTTCGAAATTATAAATGCTTTGTGTCGAATAACTATGGTAAGTATACAGTGATAGTCTTATGATAATCAGCCACAATCGCTCTTAGTAGTTGAAGGGTTAATTTGGACCACCTTCAAAAATCATTTATAAAATCGTTTTCTTTATGAAAATAACTTTAATACTTTGATATCAGGTTCGCAAAACGGCTATTGGTTGCGGTTGTCGATGGAAACTGGTTCGGGGAGGTCGAGAGAAGCCGAAGATCGTTGTATAGGTATCTCTCTGTCGGCAGTCGTAGCACCCTTCTTTTCTGCGCCACGAAAAGGCACTTGAAATAAATTGAAAATGGCTGGTATCCCTCTGCTCTCGGATAAGTGATACCTACATCACCTACACGCACATCGGTCACCACACGGTTCCATGGTGTTCTTTCTTTCCCGTATATGAAAACGGACGTTCGAAAAATATACCCGAATCTTTAACAAAACGGATGATCACGTTAACACCTTGTTAAAACGTTATATCGATAGGGTACCACGTCGAAGGAGGAGAAAAAGATCGGAACGAAAGAGGCGAAGTTCTTGACGGTAATCGAAATTCCATGGAGAATTAATGAATTCAATTTACCCGCCATGGATGACACGCTACAAGTACGCAATTTCATCCTCTCCTTTTCTTGTTTCCTTCTCATCCTTTTGGTAATATTGAAATTTTTTAATTTAGGTTCAATCTCTGTGATAATTGGAACACGTTAATTGGAAGACAAAATGTTTGAAGTTTACTGTAGTCTCTCGTTTGTTTTAAAACTTTATTATAACAAACGTATTGAATAATGTTGAAGACTTTGGCAAGGCGGTGGCGCAATCAGAGGTCAAGTAAATTTTTATTTCACACTTCTTTAGTATCATGAAAATTTATTTTTAAATTGGAAAAGTAGTTACTAAGAAAACTACATTTATCAGAATATTAGTATTGGAATTCTTTTAATATTTTCCATGGGGGTCAGCTGATCTTTTTAACCCTTTCTGATTGTGCTACTTTGTTAGAATTGATTTGTCGAAACTGATATATAAAACGGTATCGTTCTTTTTTTCTATCCACCGACAGAATGAGCCGGGAATTCGAATATCATCGATGCCTGTATTACGACAGGTGGTCTGTCTCATTATTCGATGAAATCGAGCTCGTCGAAAATTTATGCACTCCCTCGCGCTCTGCTCGGCGTTAAAATCATTTCCAAAATGCACGCATCGAGCCCCGGCGGACCGGGGGCTAATTTTCGTTCGTGGCACGCGTGTAACCGCGAGTTCTCGCATTCACGCTGGCACAAAATCCCGGCCAGCGCACACACTCGTATACACACGTGGAGGCCGAAACGTGCGAGAACGTGGGTCGCACAGGACACGCACAGGGAAGCATGTGAGAAGGCACACGAACAGGAAGGTGTATTGAATCGACGAGTATCATGCAGTTGACAGCTAGAGCTAATTGAATCTTGACTCTATCTATCTGTCGACCCGAGCTGAGACCCGACCACCGCCGACGCCGCCGCATGCTGCGAATTGCATTTCCGTTCGACAGAATCGTTCGCGCTCGAGAATTCTATCTTCTCTCCCTTCCCCTGACCTCCGCCCCTCCCCCCGTTCGTTTAATCCTCCTCGTTTTTGTAATGTAGAATTACGCGGAAATTCATCGGTTCCTACACCTGCGTGGGGCTAACTTACATTTTTATTTTCTTCTCTTTTCTTCTGTTTTAATTAACAATTAAATATTACAGGTACTGATAAAAGGCTCAAGTTGCTTTCATAAAATACAAAGTGAGCCACAGACGTCCCACTGTGTTTATTTTTAATTAAGAAAGGTATTCTTGGATGTAATTTTTAAATAAAAATTGTAAGTCCACGATTTTATATATTAATTTATGAATCTTGAGAAGGATAAGGCAATTCCTTTTGTTGCAGCGTTGAAGAAGTGAATGTTATTCATAATGAAAGAAGTATGAGTGGAATGCAAGAAAGACAAAGTGATTTTTAACACAAAGATAGTTTGATCGATGCAGACTGTTCTTTTTATCACTGTTTCATCGTTTGGCTTCGTTTCGACGCGGAGAGCTGTAAGATATACCGTTTCTTTCTTTTTTATGTTTACCTCGACGAGAAACACGATACAAAATGTTCCAGAGAACGATGAAAGAAGGACGGTGTGTACGATGGTTCGAAGGGAATCTTTTATTAGGAACGGAAATTTCTTTTCAGCGTAAATTGAATGGAAGATTTCCGTGCAGCGGGGCATTCAATTACGTGGCGGATCAATGGGAGCTCTCAATGAAATTTTAATTGGAAAAGAGCAAGATGTACCGGGCGAGAGATGCAACAGAATGCTCGTAGATCAAAGGTGCAATAGACGTTTTCGAGCACGTCGTTTGCAACATTATTTTCGATCTCAAGTTTCTCGCGATTTAAAAAGCTTGAAAAAAAGAAAATTAAATATTCTCTCCCGTCTCGAGTGAACATTTAACCTCGATATTTTCTTCCATTTCATTTAAGTTTATTCACAGAGGAAACAACTTTGAAAACCTAAAAGAGAGACTTTCATCAATTTCAGGTAAAGGAAGATGGTGGTTGATTAGAGGTAAATGGAACAGTCGCTAATGAGATGTCAAATGTAATTAAAGTGATGGCTACCAAATTAACTAGGCGAAGAAGAAAGAAACAAGAAAAATTATAATGGTACTTATTCTTTAGTTTTTTATCCCATTAACACTAGAACTACCAAACGGGTCAAAATTGACTTTCTGAATTTAAAAGAAAATGTATATTATACTAATGTAATTCTAGTGTTAATACTTCTAAAGTTGTATGGTCGTTGTTGCTTTTCTATTACTCACTTTTCAATATACCTAATATTCATAAATTATAAGGGAATATTTATCCTCATTATCTATAATTAATGGGATAAAAGTATAGACCATACGTCTTGTTAATCACGTCCAACACTACTGTGTCAGTCAACGTGTCAACCATATTAAAGGAACGACCGCGATTCCGTTGTAAACAGCGAGAAGATAAAAGAGTCGAGGGTGAAGGGGCGATAAAAACTTAGGGAGCCGGGTGGGGGGTGACGGGGGTTGGTTCACCGTCTAGGATTCTATAATCCGTACGATCTTTATCGTTAAATTCTGTACCCGTGGACCGATGCCTCGATTGCGCAATCAAGATGGCATCGAGAAAGGCATCTCTCGCCTTCGACTCAAACTACCAACAAGTATTTCAATATCCGCTCCAATATATTCCCATCGACCCTATAAACGTGTGTGCAGTTATATTGGATTCCCTTCCTCCCGGCTGTGACTCGCTCTTTCCCTCTCCGTCTCGCTTTTTACGCCTCTCCCTTTCCCGTTTGGGGGGTAGGGAAGCCGACCAATCGTGCCTCGACACCCCTGACGTACACCCGGACCGGGAGAGCCCCCGTTCCTCCCGTGAACCGTGTGTGCATATCCACCCCGTAAGGAAACCGCATTTAAACGTGTTTGGTAACCCTGTAAAAGATTCTTCGTACCCGCGAAGAATGGGAGCCGCCAGGAGGGGAGGGGGATTCCACGGTGGCGGGAACGTGACGGGAGAGCCATAAGCGTTCCGCGCGGAACCGATAATCCTTTTAATTTCCTCGTTATTGAAGGTACCGCTGTCCCGAAAGTGATTATACCTTTATATCTTTCGGGTCATTTTTATGTCCGATTTGGTCATCTCGTATTAGGCCTAAGTCAGACCTTCTGATATCAAGTATTCAAGCTATCATATATTGCTAAATTAACCTTAATTTAAAAATAATATAGTTGGTATTTTCATTAAAATTCAAATGTTACATCGAGAGAAACTCAGAGAAGTTCTACGAGAACAGTAAGTAATGGATTAAATGCATTTTCAGGGTTGAAAGAACGATCTCGGATGGTTTTACTATTTCCACAACACAGGGAGCAGGACAAAGGCGAGGTGCACGTGGTACGTTGGCTGCGGACAATTACCCGGGTAAATTCTTTTCGGATTAATTAACCGTTTAAGGTCGTAGATGATAGAAAGATACGCTGTCGGCCGTCATGGACGAAATAATTTATCGCTGAGCACCTGGGCACACATTAAAATCGAGCAAACCTCCCCCTTTCGTCGTGCTCGTCCTTTTCATGGCTCTGTCTCGTACCCTCCGATACATCCGTTAATCTATACACACGGACCGCCCGCTTATTATACTAATATGTTCGTTGATCGCGGCGCATCATCTTCGGTGAAGGGGTTTTCTCGTTCGAGTCTAATTGTTCGGTCGGTTCCCGTGCAAAGGAAACGAGTGATACGGTCTGGGACTGGTTTTTCACCTCGACCGCCCGGCCGCGATCAAACGGACCCCTGGCTCTTATCCGTGAATCTTTTCTGCACGGTCCGCCGACTTCTGGATACCCACGTCACAAGACGGAATTCTTGGATCGGAAAAGGAACCGTGATCGTAAATAGGACGAGTCCGTTAACTCGAGACGCGGTTGCAGCATCGAACTGCTTCAATTTAACGCTGTTGAGTGGACTCCTTTCCATTTTTTTTTTAGGAGGAAATGTCAATGCTTTTAGAATTTATGTGAATGGCAGTGAAACTGGGTTGAAATGGGCAAGGGTGGGAGGGTACCGGTATTAGGTAACTAAATTCAACTTCCAAACTTTATTTTTCTGGAGTTAGGTATTTAAATTTGAGGAACGGTGTTTTTTAGTTGGAGTGCCGTCTTGGGTGCCATATTGGTAGCAATATTTTGGCCCTAATACTTACTTATTCCAGATACTTACCTCTCACTGTTACTAATCTTCTCCTTAATCGTAGATTAACAAGGACGATACTTGGCTGAAAAAGAGCAGGATCAACATCCCAAAGGAGAAGAATAACCGGGACAAAACCGATGGATACGAAACGAGAGACGAATACACCCTTCCCTCAGACTAGAAGAGCGTTTAGCTGCCACGAAGAAAATAGAAAGATTGGAAAGAAGAGAAAAATGGTAACGGATAATCGAAAGTGGAAGAAGTGCCCGAAGCGTGGCTTTACGCGATCCATGGTTATCGAGCAGAATGGACGCGTTGTGCTGGATCAGCCGCACAATGAGTCGAATGAGGTGAAAGGGTTTTTGCAATGGTACCCACGTTTATGCCGGGGCATATCTGCAGGGGATACAGGTACGGTTTTAGGCAAGACTCCTTCTCTCTCTCTTTTATTTTTATAAGTGCCATTTGAGCATGCCTACACCCGCTTTGTCCCGCGAATTTCAAACTAGTCATTGTCCTCTCGTTATTGTTTGAAAGGACACGGGGATGACAAGCCCACTGTTAAAATGCATCCCTCGCCCTCTCATCCCGGGGGCGCATTACGTCTTCCACTTCTACGACGTGTGGTAACCGTTGAATCTTTCTGAGGACGATTTTTATTATTAGAAAATTTGTATTCAGGAAATTTAATCTTTGTTTCATTCGCGGGAAAGGGTTTACAAACATATTAGTATAGTGAACTATAGTCTACTAAATAGGGGCAGGGGGGCATGGTGAGGAAAGCTAAGGGAAAATGCAATACTACAATCTTTATTGCATTTATAATTTCATTAAATGACCAGCAAAAAGAAAATTGTACGAAAGGTTAGCCTGACCCAGTTTTCCCAAAGGATTCTGTAAATGACTAAACCACAGGGCAAACGTTGTGCCCTGACGCGAAACCGATTCCTTCGTTTTCTTCGGGGCATCCCCGGTCCTTTGTGCCAACTCTCGATTCTCCGTATCCTTTCTCTATCAATCAGCCCCTCATGACAATGGCGACACATTGTGTAATTCAAAATGAACGCGTAGACCAGGCCCGGCTGGATATAATTGTTTCACGACAGGTCCGCCGCGCAACCGGGCCATCAGCTTCGTAGAAACGGACCGTCGGTCGGTTTTCCAAATGGAACAATGGCCGGTCTGCGTGTGTACAAATGGATATCTCGTTACACGGTAATCGAGGAATAATCGATCGCAAAGTTGTAGCACAAGGCAAATTGCTTGGGCGTGGTAAGAACGATCCAGGAAACTCGAGAGGGCAAAAGACAAGGGCTGCGTGGCAGAACGAGGAAATCCGAGATTTTTCTTCCTTTCCTCTCGTCCAGACCCCTCCGCCTCTCTTCTGGGGTGGGGGTCATTCCTTTATTTTTCGTGGTCATGTAAAAAAGCTTTTTATTTGCAGGCCAACGTTCACCCTCGATCGAACGCGTGTGCTTGCGACCCGAGAGCCGGGACGCGACCGAGATTTTCTTCTGGGACCTTTGAACAGGGTTAATTAAAGGACTTCGACGAAGGTTGTAACGGTTTCTTAAAGAAATTGAATGGTAAGCAGTTTGCTAGAGGAAATTAGCGACCCTTAGCTTTAAATAAATCTAATTACCGTGGAATTTTACTTTAGCTGCTTTGCAAATTTGTAAGTTCAGTTACTTAAGTTTAAATTTTCTTTAATTAATTTTCTTAATTATTCTTTTTCTTTTTTAGAAAAATAAGTGCTCCACGACGTCCTCCAAACAGTCCAGCTAAAAGTTCAAGTAATTAGAAATCATTTTGAGTTTAAACAGACAGAAGCATAATTATAAAATTGTAAAATATTGATGATTAATATGTTGATAGGTGACGTACAACAAAAGGGTTAAGATGGGGATTCAGAAGGTGACAGAGTGGCACGCGTGGCAATGGTAGGGAGATCGATTTACGTGTACACGGATATCACGCACGACAATTAGGGAGAAAAAATGAGAAGTACGAGTAACCAGTATCCTTGTCGATCATTGGCGGCCGTCTCTATCCCGTTTATCTCTTTCCTTCTCGCAACAAGAGCCGGTCCTCGATCATCCTCTACCTCTCGTCAATGCATCCGGGGACTTCCGCGATTTCTGAATAGAAATCTCCATGCCGGCTGACAATGCAATACGTGGACAATTGCATAGTCTAATGGATCTGCCCCTCACATCATCGTAACTTATACGTACGTGTCGTTCGTGAAAACGATATCGACAACGTCCATTCCGCGTGTCTTCCTCGCGTTCGTTAAAACACGAAATCGACATTCTCTCTATGGTGGTCGTGTCTTTCCGCTGTCATCATACTCTACTACGTCCTCTCCCCTTCTTCTTCCTTGTGCCAACGAGAGCACGTTTTCGTGGGGTGCGTTCCAAAAAACAGGAAAAATAATAAATAGGGAAAAAAAAGGAACGGTGTCGACGATCGGTGGAAAAAAAAAAAAACAAACGATCACGTCGTGTCTGAGTGCCGGCCACCTGGAGATGAAAATTATTCCAGAGTTGTTTAGGCTGGCCGGCTGGCTATTATCGCGGTGCATCAATCAATACGATGCGCGTTCGTCGCGTGCGAATAAATTAATTTTGGACGTAGCCACGAGGCTGTGCTTCTAGGCGTGATCTTCTTTTGGACACTCTTAATTGTGCATAAAAATTGTTTCTTTAAGGGGTCTTGATATTTTAGAAAGAAAGATTATTTTTTACTACAAGTCCCACAAATTTTAACCCTTTGGGTACCAATTTATTTGAGATAGATTTAATTTTATATATGAAGGCAGTTGAATGGTGAAGGGATTGAGATCACTAGATACAATAATGAGAGGAATTGTAGAAGTAAGGATGACAGCGGATTGTATAATAAGCCTTTTGCAAATTATCACTTTGACTGCCACATTACATCTTTGAATTTCTGTAGAAATCTATCACTTACATTGTTAGCAATTCTTTCATTAAAATAATAGATTGATGAAATTTTGTATAGCTTCACTGTGGCAGTCAACGTGTTACCCTCAATTGTAAGGGTTTTGCAAAAGTAGAATTTAAAATGAAGTTCATACTGTAACTCTGATTCTACCATCCAAGGTACCTTGCGAATTCTCAAAGTTTACGCGTATTATACGTCAAAGACGAAGAAACCAGTCGTAGAAACGATGAATCCATAAGATTTATCGCGCACGTTTGCTGCCTATCGGACTCGTGTCTGATGCTTATTCCGCGGCCCATTAATAACCGGGTGATAAAAGGGGTCGTACAGTTTGGCCGATCGCGCAACGAAGATTTAGTGGTTCGACGAAAGGGTGTATAAAGAAGAATCGGAATAAACTTGTTCACGGTGTGGGCCTCTCCTCTCTGTACGCTTGGGCGGTGCTTCGCGGCCCCTATCTTTCTTTCGCCAACAAAAACGCTCCAAGACCCTCGACATTTTGCGTATTCCGCGTACTTCGCCTCGTCTTCTCGCATTGAACAACCGTAAAGATAGAAAAAGATATGATGAATCGTAGCCGAGGAAGGAGAAAGATGGAGAACTGGAGAATCGTTGTGTCGGTGGACGAAGGAGGAGATGGTCCAGGCAGTTACGGGCATTATATACCTAACAGGAAGAGAGACAAAGCGAACAAAACACTGTCGGGGCGTCGCTCCGCAAACACAGCTCCCTGTTGGATGATGAAGAAGAAGAAGAAGAAGTAGAAGAAGAAGAAGAAGAAGAAGCAAGAGCGAAGAACTAAAACTTGGAACAAAAGTCCTCACTTTTGTTCCCCTGGAAAGTTTTTCGAATTATGGCCGTGGCGGAGAGAAAGAGCTAAGGTAAAAGGAGGACGAAGCCGAGGAGAGGACCTTCTGTGATTTATATCTCGCCAAGGTTTCGGAATTATTAAACTTTCCGGGGCACCGGTTGGTAAAAGGTGGTGAGGGTAAAAGGTGGCCACGAAACGAACCGGTTTTCCCGCGACCGAGAGCCTTGTACTGTAATTAAGCCGTTTTCTAATGAAGATTGATCGGTCAATTAGCACCCGTTACCCTCCTACCCCGTGTTCTTTCCGTTATTTAGAGCGTTGCCATCTCTACTTACTTATCCCCCGTGTTTGCACCCTTTGCTTGTTCCGTCCAATTGATGATACCGATTCAGGTAGAATTTTTATATATTTTATATTTTATTACAAAGGAATTCTATGACTCCATGTTTCTATAACGTTCTGTAGATTTTGTTTATAATATTGCAAAGTTTGGATATGGTGTCAGGATAAATCTATTTTTATTTTGTATAAAATTAGGATTTGTGTAACAATTAGTCTTCACGATACCATCAAAATTGGTACCCTCCATAATATCCACTGTTCTCTTGCTTATAGAGTTGTAAAACGATCAGGTTCGATTAGAAAACGATGTGGTCAGCGATCGCGGTCCCAAGCCGTAAAACACTTCGATTATCCATTAACAAGCAATTAAATCGCTGGTAACAAGGTTCGATTCAGGCTCGGTTTGAGTTATCCCTGGAAGAGATTAAAAGCTGCCACTTGTGAGTCTGAGCGAAACCACCCTTTTCCGTGCCCTGTCTCTCTCTATTCTACCGTTTCACCCTATTCGAATGCTTTAGCCCCGTCTCTGTTCTCGCTCCACCCCTCGAGCGTCGTGGCCACAATAGAGAGTGGGAAGCCTCTTTCTATGGATCACACAATGGATATAGTATATCAAACAAATTCGACCCCGCGAAATTATTGGCCACGGTAATCCCACGTTACGGAACCCTATGGACGATAGTTCTACCATCGAAGGCCGGCACGTGACCCACACCGGGACACAAGGGGGTTGGAAACCACCGGTGAAAACTCAACCATGAAATGCGGACGTGTAACGTCAAACCATCCCCACCATTAATATCCCTTCGACTCGATATCCTTTCGCTTCTTCGTTTCTGTTTCTTTCAACCCCCCTTGGAATTTTTCTATTTGCCTCGATAAAAGTGCGTATTTACCCCTGGATGGTGGAGATCAGTGATGAACTGTTACTTTTGATTTACTCTAGTTAGGGTGATTTTTCACAGTATTCTAATATCACGATCACTGTGATAAATCACTGGTTTGATAATTAAATTTAGGATCTTGATTAGTTATTAAATTTTCATTAAAAAATCCTTTAGTAAACCGTTTAGTTTAAAAATTTACTAATTAGAGTAAAAAAAGGAATCAAAATTAATTTAATGATCAAAATTCTTTTAATTATCTTGGTTGTTAAGAAACGATGAAAAGATTGAAATATTGGAAAGGACGATCCGGCGGGATAGGTTTTGATTTAAATATACCCGCAATTTGATCGGTTCATAACGCATCCGATTGAATCGGATCCTGATTTATGGCAAAGTACATAACAAAGATTTCGATGGCAAATCCAGAGGCGACACGTCCTTCATTCTGACAGGATTGAAAGCCGTAAAAATCCTTGTCGGACGAAAGGGTAGCCCCGATCTAGGTACGCATGCGTTTGACAGAGTAGATATATTTCGATCATGGATTTTCGATAGGCCGCAAGGATTAGGGGCTACCCTCGGTTAGTGCGTTTGTTCGAAACAATACTCGACTTAACTGATTGGCCGATCCAGTGCTCTGGCACACTGTGTACGCGTGTGTGTGTACACCGCACGATGAATAACAGAGTGACGATGTGGAGTGTGTACAACAGAATTACCATAATAATCTCGGTTAACGAGTATTGTCTGGTTAATTGAAAAGTCATAGTCTTCTTTCTGGTTGTTCCATGTTGTCGATTCTATATTTCTTATTTTTTGGGATAGATTGTTGTATTCGATAGTTTTCTATTTTAAAGAGACAGCATTAGAATGCAAAGGGTTAATCTTCTGAGAAGGTTTCGTTTACATTACAACCCCTTCAGTTGGAGACATTAATTTTCCCTATCTCCATGTTTTACTCATCTTTAATATAAAATTGCAAATTTTGTGAATTTGTGACACACTCGAGTACCAAACTAGGAAAACTTAATTTCAAAGATACCACCCCTTCGACGTTCCACATAAATTGTAAAAAATGTATTATTTCAATATCGAGAAGAAGAGGAAAGAGAACGTAGGAGAAGGTGGCAAGGCGTTAGGCGAGGGAAAGAAAGAACGGTGGGCGTAACTCGCGGATAATTTGCATGGAAATTTTTATCGGCACCGGCGAAGAGGCAATATCCGGCAGACGCGTTTAAGATCCGGGTCCGGATAATAATAGCCAGCAGAAATGGCATCGTAATGCCCGGAATGGGTGACACAAGTAGGTGCCTAAGGTTGCCTATATACGCGTTAATATTTTCCACGTAGCTATCGGCTGGGTAATGCACAACAGGCTGGTGAAAACCGTCGAAAACGGTGCCCACCCATATCGTGCTACCCCCGCAAAAAGAAGCAAGAGAGAACGAAAGGAAAAAAATATATGATGACACCGAACCACCCTTGCTTTCCGCTCGTTAAATTATATATAGTCTTTCTTTCGCCCTTGCTCCCACGTTCTTTATCGTCGTCTTATGTTAATGTTACCGATATTCCTCGCAGAACCGGCCGCGACGCACCCCTTTGCCATTTTTCTTTTTGCAAATTCTTTTTACGTCCCTTGTCTGGATACAAGTGTACTCGTTTGTCCTCTGGACGAAAAAGATTTCCACGGTTTTTGCCTTTATATTCTATTTTTATCTTTACCCCTTTTTTAATTTTTTTTTTAATAGAGTGATTACAATTCGAAATTTGGAGGAAAGATAGTAACCCAAACACTTTAGAAATTAAGAATTTTTAGATATTTTCCCTCCTTTGCTATTATTTGGCTATGAATATTTAACCCTTTGAGTGTTAATTATTGATGATTCTTCCTCATCCTCAAAATCCCTACTAATCGAGATTTTTGAATTACAGGATGGAACATGGCGAAGATAGAGGAGCATCAGCCTCAGAACGTGAACGTGATTGGACAAAGTTCGAGATCTACGAATCGGTGTATCAAGAGACGAAGGATCAATGGCGAGACACTCGAAGGAGCATTATAGAGGTATGTAGCACGAGATCGGTTGTTTGATGGACCGGAAGGCCAGGGAATGCTTCGATAATGCCGTCTTAAACGAGGCAAGGAAAGGCTGCAAGTACCTACTCGTGTACGGGCGTTGAACACGTACACTTCGTATTTTACTTGTGACCGAGTATCCATGCTCTGCGGTTTGCCTTCTGGTATCCTGCTGGGCCCTTTCCTTTCTCTGGTTTCTTTTTTCCCTGCTATCAAAAGATTTTTTAAAGACTTTCGCGGATACGTGAATGAAGTACAATGAACGGAAACTGAATCAGGAGGGGAAAGGAAATTTGTTTTATTTGTTCAAGTAGCAAATGCGATAAAATGATCTCATAAAGTTTATTAGTCAAATTGGTACCATAAATTTCCAAATTTTAAGTTACATATTTCCACCCCAAACATTTGCAAAGCTCGTCGACAATTACCCCACAAATAAAAAAATTATAGTCTACTTTTGTACCAGTAATGTACGTGTATGCGTGAACACGGGGGGTGGGGGGTTCGTGTGTGCCCCCGTGGCGTGCACCCCGCCGACCATACCTCGTCGTTTTCGACGAGGCCATCGAAAACAATCGGCACAATGGGGTCCTTGAACGTTCTTATTTATTATACTTACATGGCACACTGTACACTACATAACGCGATTCAATGGGAGAACGCGGTTTTTAGACGAGACGTGCGAGCGCGTGTGCATTTTGCTTCGCTCCAAAAGAACGTACACGAGATTTCCTTTTTTTTTTTTATTTCTTCCCTCTGATGGGGACAACGGCGAGAGGAGGACGAAGGGGGGTGTCGGGGAAGAAAAGGTTAAAGAAAGAGTTGTGTTTCAGAGGAACGTTCAATTGTAATAGCGTTAAACGACGTTTAATGGACGTCCGTCTTTTAACCGTACGGTTTCTTCGCCGTAGGGGATGATGATAGCTTTTGTAATCTTAATTGCATCGTAGGCAATTTTGTTTTGAATGAAAAAATTTACGGAATTAAGGTTCTATAATTTCCAAAGATAGAATCAAGTGTTTCTTGTTTTCATTGACGTTTAATTTAATTTATAATTGGATTAGATAAAAAAGTAAAATTATTATAGAGATTAAGTACAGTGTTCACAGTTCCGTTGGTTCTTCCTTTAAATCGTTCAAGTGGTAGCATAGCAGAAGTGGATATGAGAGTTAATCCTAAATTTACGTATTTCCTTGTGAAAACCAGCGGCTCTGTATAGGGATGCGTACACGCGCACCCTTAATGCCACTTATGCGGGTCTCATTGTGCAACGATCTCTTGTTGCCTGTAGAATCGTTACGAACAAAGATCCTACCTAGAATATATCCGTCGTCGTTTCTCTGTACTGAACAATAATGGGTCAACAAGTAATGAGAAGAAAAGAAAAATTTAATGTACCGCGAAATCGTTTACGAGTTTAGTTACACCCCTGTACTATACGGTTCTTCACTTACAACCCTCTATGCATTCGTGTCAGATCATTTCTTTGTCGATTATCATTTGCAAATTTTATAAAATACTTTTTTTATATTAAATTTCCAACTTTTCTACTTGCAACCTCTAAATTTATTAATTTTATATTTGCAAATTCTAAATCTGCTAATTTCCAAACTGTAATTTTACTAATTTTAAATTTACAAATTGGATACTTGCAAACTTTACACTTGCAAGTTTTATTCCTCCTCAGAAAAATCCTAAAATTCTCAAATTTTGAATATTCTACATTAGGTAAAAATAAATAGAAAAATTCAATTTCATTTGATCAAATAATTTTTTATTTCTGGCGCCATAAATCTACAAACGTCCCAATCATTCAGTGTTCAGTGCCATCCACATAATTGTCTACCGTTTGTCATTTCGATCGGAAATTTCAAAAATTCGTCACCGCGTATCGTAACATTGTTTGCAAACGCAACAATAGCAACAACGAGCACCGGCGGTTGCTGAAACAAAGAGGTTATCGTGATGGAGTGCGGAGAATCTGTATCCACTCGAGCGACCACTCGAACGATCCGGGTAGATTTCATTGACGTTAATAAAACGTCATTTTTCAGGGCGTTTCGAAAAAGAATCGAAAGTCGTGGCTGGCCTACCAGGCTTCCGAAAATGAACGGTGCAAAATCATTGTCGGTCGGTAGCGGTGCTCCACGAGTGGTTCACGCTAGCCTTGTTGTAATGGACGAGCCCGGCGAGATGTATATTGCCAAAGTACTTATGGCAGTACGTTTATGGCATACGGTCTGTACGAGCCTGGCAGCGGCCGACATGAAATCCACTCGAGCACCCTCGATCCATGTCACGTCCGCCACTGATTAACATTAACTTCGTTGAAAAAATTGTACCAAATGGCAGCCATGCCGGTACCGGCCACAGTTTTCATCCCTGCTTCCGTGCTTCGATGATTTTTCGACTTCCCTCTGTTCATCTTCCTGGTTCTGTGGCTGGAAGCAGGCAGTTCTTTTTTCAAAGGATTGGACATTAGTTAATTTAGTTTCAAGGTATTTATTGGTTAGATTACTTTAGATTTAGTAGGTCAAGGTTAGTCTAGACACTTGGTGATGGCAGGACTATGGGGGTTGCTCTAGGATGGGGTTCATTTCGTCCCAGGACTTCTGAAAGACTTGTCATTGAGGGTTTTGTAGGTTCACCCTACCTTAGAGTACAAACTTAGGTTAAAACTTATAAAAACTTATAAAAAGAATAACCTAAAGTGGTGGTGTGCCGACAGAGGCTGTTCTAGTATGCGTATATTAATTCAGGATTACTTTCGAACGTGCGACTAATTTAATTTTTCAACCCCCCTTCTCGCGATCTCCTTCGCGACCCTCGACCCATTGTCAATTGCAGGTCGACACCTTTGCCCCGTCGCGTGCGCCTAATCGCTTTAGAATTAACTGCAACCCCGCGTGCTTTTGTGGGGACCTTTGGTATCAGGGACGGGGAAAGCACGCTACACAGGACCGAATTAGTTGGTAGTTTCTTTTTAATTCGACGATGGAACACACGCTGCGACATGCAACAGTCTCCTGCCAAGTTTGGAATCTCATATTGGGATGCGATATCACGATTTCAATTTGAGTTATTAAATTCTTGAGAAATTGATCCTTGTTGACCCTCTCGTTAGACAAAATTACGATTGCTTTGGGAGGGTTTATGATTGAAGTTGAGGATTTAAAAATACTAGGTTCCTAGATTAAAATACTAGGTCGATCCCGGAAATTTTTCAAGCCGCAGCTATCGACTCGATTATAGAAGACAATTTTAATATCG
This sequence comes from Anthidium xuezhongi, assembly GCA_022405125.1. NCBI lineage: Eukaryota > Metazoa > Arthropoda > Insecta > Hymenoptera > Megachilidae > Anthidium > Anthidium xuezhongi. The sequence continues at coordinate 7,966,797 of CM039642.1, read as the reverse complement.
TCGAATAACGGAGGGTGGTCGATGAGAGAGGGACAGACGGATAGATTAAGAAATCGGGGAAGAGACAGAGCGGAGTGAGGGTGGCCTGAAAACTCGACTGACTTTAAGGTCACCGTAAGAACTGGTTTGATAAGGGTGGATAGAGGATCGTGATCCTTGCGATCTGGCTACGTGGCGGGCATGTGAAACGGTATTCAATATCCTTTAACCCTGAAGGAAGAAAGGTGGGCTCGGCCCGAAGGAATAGGTATTCTCATTGTCACCGCGAAACTATTCCGGGCGAATTCGAGATTACGTGGCCTGTAAAAAGGACAATGGATCCGGGATACGTGTCTCGGAATCGACACGATATTGGGAGCAGAATCGCACTGTTCCTGTTAACCATTTCACTTCAGGGTGTATCGACTCACTGATATTGGGATAGTTGTTTTATGGGAACTTTGGGTTTTTGGATTTAGGATATTGGGAATTTGAGTGTTTTTAAGTCGAGAGAGTGAGATTTTCGAATTCGAGTGTTACAGATTTGAAAATTCCAATATTCCAGATTTTAGTATTCCAAATATCCGTGTTCAGAGTTCCAATATTCCAAATTAAAAAGACGATACCACAAACTCCTCGAGTCTTAATTAAGATGTACACCACACGCTTTAACCGCCTCAGTTTCCCATCGCCTGTAAATTAATCCTTTCATCAAGGACCACGAAAGCAAAGAAGCAATCCTGCCGACTACAATTTCTCACGATGTCTGTTGCTGGTACTCGGGTACAACGTACGAGCGTTGTACCGTCGAACGGAAAGCAGAATCTCTCGGATATTTTATTCTCTCGGCTACGATCCTGAAGTGTACACTAGGCTAAGAAAAGGAACGTTACAGGTACTTCTTTCGCGCAGAGGATTGCATTTAAGTTCGACGTCCACTTTGTGCATACACACGCGTTTGTGATCCTCGAGATCCTCGAGAAAAGGAGGACGTATGGTATAGGTGAGGTTCGTCGAACGTTGTTTAAAGGAGAATAGGGTCAACACGGTGTATAACTGATCACCGTGGACTGTTACCGAAGAAACGTAGGAGGTTGAAAGAAGAAGAAGAAGAAGAGAAGAAGAAAAAAGGAAGCTGATGGAGCGGACGATCCTTGTTATTGTAGCCATAATGGATGGGCAAACAGGAGGACACGATTGAAACCGTGGCAGGTAAAACCGTGGACCACGATGAGTCCACACACCACAAAACCACGCTGGTACCTGCGTAAAAGCCATGTCACGAGTCAAACATTACATAAGATGACGATAGAGGTAACTGACCATTTGGGACAGGTTTAAATAAGATTCCTCTGTGAATCTTCGATTTCCATGTAACTCGATAGTTCCCGTTGCATTAACTACGGGATAACCAAACCCGTTGATACGATCGATCTCAATTTTCTTATGTTTAATTAACACAAGTTAAGGAATTCAAAATTCTAGTATTCCAAATTAAACAATTCTAATTCCAGTATTCCAAATTTCAAAATTCTCGATTCAAAGTTACAAAATTTGCAAAATAGAGACTGGAACCCCCATCTACCCCCTCAACAACTTACGCGCCTGTATTTCACTGTTCCAAGTTGGTGGTTCGGGTCGACAAGGCCCGTGCCAGCATCAAATTCATTCTATCACTCGGGCATATTCCATTAATTACTTTCACTTTGCGTCAATGGCATTTCCATTTCAATGATCGTCCTCACCCTTCTTCCCTCCCCCCGCCCCTTTGATCCTCGAGTCGGCGCCGTTTTCGCGATCGTCTCCCAATGGAATCCATCGTTTCCTGTTCCCATTGAATCACGTTTCCTATCGTGAGTGAAATATAACGATCGTTTGCCAATCAGAATCCTTGTTTCCCTCTTTTTTTTCAAGATGGATCGTAATTTTACTATCGTAACGATTTTGAGTACAAGTAACTCTCCAGAAGGTTATAATTTTTAACTTTAATTATAATTAAATTATAAATAAAAGGATTGAAGTATTGCGACAAATACGTTGGTAACAAACAAATTGTATCGCGAGTAATGAAAAAGAGGATGAAATGTCTTCTTGAGAAGGGGGGTTGGAACGACGAAGGGGCAAGAAAAGAGAGGTCGAAGAGGAGGACAGAGAATTTTAATAGATTTAATTAATATTTCATTTGCATGCTATTTCTCACCCTCGCCGAGTTTCATCCCCCATTCTCTATGTAACCGTGCGGCAGTGCGCTCGCGCGTTTACTAAATCGGACGCAATTTGAACCAACACACGCAGAAAATGGCGGCAAGGTACAATCCTCGTACGTATACATTGCTGTTAAAAAGTTGGGGGTGTATCTAGTACCTGGTAGTCTGGAAATAAAATAGGATAATAGTGGCGACTCGTCTTGTTGTATTATCGTAAGGGTTGAAAATTGAGAAGTTCCATTCGAAAGTTTCATTACTTTAATTTAATCATCTGAATGTTTTTTGAAGTAGGGGTAGAAAAATTTAAGTTTCAAATTTTTCGATTTTTTACTTAATAACAACATGGAAATGGGAAGATTTAATTTTCCATCTGATACCAACGCGAGGGTTGAAAATAATTCGTATTCTCGCGCTACAGATTTGATTAAAGGAAATTTAAAATACAAAGGGTAACCAATTTAAAAAAATGTTGTGCACCAGACAGCTTGTTTTTATGCAAAAAGCGAAACTTTTGAGCGGCATTGTACGTATCTACGAATGCAGACTGATACAGAACGAAAGAGAGGGACGGAATTACACGGAGAATGCGGGGGTGGCGCGGCCCTCTCTGTATTTCAATTTAGCACGTCCATTGTTAGATACTAATATTATTCAGTTGGGAATTGTTTCGTGACACCCCTCAGGAGTATGATTTGCACGTTGTCCGTGGCCTCCATCAACGTTGTTCCCGTTCTATTACATACTCTGTTTCTCTCTCTGAATGTCTGCCGTCTTTCTTCGATAACCGTATCCCCGTATTCAACGCGTCTCTCTTTATCCCTCCCCCCTGTTTTCAAACCACCCCTGGTGCTTCTCCGATTCTCGGTACCGTTTCCATCCTGGATTCTCTGTCTCTCGTCTGCCCGACTCACTCCACTTCATAACCCGACGAAGATAATAAAGTATTGCCCAATGAAATACCTCGATATATACCGGCGGAAATAGAGGCGAAACGGTTCAACAAAGAAACGGCCGGGTTTCCCGACGATATTCTCGCCTGAGAATTCCTCTGAACGGTTACCCTGAAAACCCTCCCTCCATTTTGTCGATCTGCTTTCAACCTGTACTCCTCTATTCGCCAATCTGTAAAATTTATTTACTTTTCCTTTATTATTCTTCGATTTCTTGTATTTTTCATCTCTGCTATGTTGGAAGGTGGAAATTAAAAAATTAATTATCGGTGTTACTTGTGGTATCGTTAATTTGATATCTTATTTTCTATTTTATACGAAGGTGGAGGATGGAACATCCTTTTAATATGGTAGGGCTTAGTCGAGTGAAATTTGGAAACGAAGACCATTAATTTTCAATTTTCTCTCTAATATTAACGTCTGGGAAGGAAAATTCCAGTTTCCAATTTTATATCTAACATTACCATAGATATAAAATAACTTAAGTTTCCAGTTTCACACCTACAATCCAAATTTCAGTTTTCCACCCCTAAATGAGATATTCGTACTATCACCACTTTAATTCCATCAACCACAAATTTAAAAGAATAAAGAACGATCAGCCCCCAAAATACCAATTACGGGGGTACCAGATTGGGCTAAAAAATAAAGGGGGGGAAACGGTACCTGTGACCACGGTGCTTATTTCGTGGTCGTTTCGCTGCCACGAAGAAGCCGTCTTTGAAAAAAAGAACAAACATCCCGGTTGTTTGCCAACGTTCGGCAACACTATATACTCTTCTGTGATCCTTGACGAAGGATCGAAGGATCTCGTCCCGATTGGCTTCCACAAGGTGCACTTGTGCCGGTCGTTTGCGGTACGAGCAAATACGTGGCTCTGCACACGTGTACACGGTCGATACAGGTAAAAAAAGAAGAGAGAGAGAGACAGAGACGGTGAAGCATGGCGTTCCCAGCCTGCGAAGGTAGTGGGGAGGTAGGAAGAGGGGGAGGAGGGGGATGAGCAAATATTGATGGAAGTCGAAAAAATTTTAAAAGCCATCCCGGCGAGTAACCCGTGGCGTTGTGTTTTTTGGGGTAGTCAGCGTTTTTTCCCGCGAATTTGAGCTTTTAAGTATTCGACAAATACATATATCGATGTTTCCATTGATTTTTGATTTTGAAAAACGCGCCCTCTCGCCCACTCTCTCACCCCCCTTTTTCTTCGTCGATCGCCCCTTTTTGTGTATCTCGCGTACCGCGTTTTTGACCCTTCCTTTTTTTTTCGACCCGCCATCGTCACGGTAAACGCAAACGTTTCTGTTTTTCGTTTTTCGTGGATTTTTCATAGTTTTTTTTTTGGATCCGTGGATTCGTGGACCGGTACAGATTAAGGCTCAGTTTTTGGAACATTTAGTTTTTTGGGAAACGTTTAATGAGAATGGATCTAGGTCTGGGGAAATGTAGATATCTAGAGGAATATTTGTGTCTAAACTTCAAATCAAATTAAATTACTCTGAATAAACGTCCAGTTCTAATAAAATTTAATCCACAAAGTTGGTTGCCCCCAAATAACTGTATTCCATCCGACTCACCCCTGGTACCAACAGTAAACAAAAAGGAAAACACCCATGCCGAGATCAAAGATCCAAAAAGGGGGAGACGAAAATTCCGGTCAGCGTCTCTGATCGAATCAATCCCCGATGGTGTCTTCTTCACGACCCGTGAACGGAGCACCCTGTTCCTAACAGATCGGTCTCCGTTCGTACGATAACCCAGCCTGGCTCGAGATAGGCTTAAAATTCCAGATCGCGGAGAAAACTCGTAGCGGATGAAAGGGGTTGGACGAGCGGAAGGGGGATGAGAACGTGGTGGAAAGAGAGAACATACGCTGCCGCGTATACAGCCGGAAGGGGGTTGTTGCACTCTGACTGCGGATTAAACCCCCCTTTAGGTTGGCTTGCGGGGCAACGAAGGACGAGGAGAGGAGCAGCAGTAAGAGGGGAGGGGGATAACCATTATTCCCCATTATGAATGGTAACCAGTAGCCAAAGGAGGAAACTCCACGGGGTGTCGATATATTGCCACCCCTGGAGCCAGCCAGCCTCACGGCTCGTAAATAATAAGCGGGGCATTATAATGCACCGGCGTGCACCACAGCCCTGGTACAAATTGCTCGGCTATATAACGATAGGCGCGTGTTCAGGCATCGACCTATCGGATATATGCCTTGTAGAGGGCAATCGATTATCGGTATTTCATCGATACGTGTGTACCCCCGGGTGCCGCGGGGCCGACGGTGCACGCGTACCACCCCTCGCGGTTCCTCTTAACGATTATGCGAGTACCCGGGCCGAGACACTGATTTTATTAACTTTCGCTTTTATCTGCGTTTCGAATAAAAATTACTTGATCAAATTAATCAGAATTCAATTTAATTTGGAATATTTCATTCGTTAATTAACGCTGCGGTACGGCAAATTGAGTGATTGGAAATCCTATTGTGTTGAAGTTTAATAAATTTTATCGATTCTGTTTAAATTAAAATCAGAGAAATATTGAAACAACAAAAACAACCACCCTAAATTATAAGGTATCAAAAAATCAAAATGTTTTCGTTCAATGAAATTCCCTGAGAATACAATTTTCATTTCAAATATGTTTTTACGATAAAGCGAGAGGGGTGGTGGTTCTTATTTACTCACCCCGTGTAAGCATCGGCGAAAATACTTTACCCATTCGAAAACGGTGAAAAATTCGGGTTTCTAGTGGGTTATATCCGGCCACGTCGATAAACCAAATCTCGAGGTTCCTTGTGTACAATATTTTTCAATGCGATCGCCTCAGAGACGGTGGATGCAAGAGCGACGGGAAAAAGATTTTTCGGTGTTGTTTCGCGTTCTGGCATTGTACGAATTCAGGAGGATCGATTAATTACCGCGGCAGGTACTGTTTTTTTTTCTTTTTTTCATTTTCGTAGAACTAGGGGCGGTAGAAATGCAGGGTCGGTTTTTCGCGTGAAAGCAGAAATTAGAAAAAAAAAAGAAGGAATAAATAAAATGGGGAAAGGATAATAAATCGTGCGAAATACCGGGACTTGGGGAAAGTGAATTCCTAGCGTTCCACGATACGCTTTTTATTTTTCATCTTTTTGGTTTTTATCCGTATGATGGTGATCGTTTATTATTCGGTAGTTTCCTTTCGCGAATACCGTTTATTGCAAACTGGCGGGAATTTCGCGATTTGAAAATCACGTTCCGAGAATTCGATCATTCTTGCTTCGGGCGATGAATTTAGTTCGTGCTTTTGAAAGAAGTGTTCTGTAATGTTAGCGAATATACGATATTTCTAAATTTTTTAATTTGCAAGGTCCTAAAGATAAATTTAATATTCCCAGATTTTCAAGTTACTAAAAATTTAATATTTCTAAATAAATAGTATGAAACATACATACACACACGAGTAAATTTCGAAGCAACAGCGGATCCCAAATCGTCTGGTAAAAATCAATTAAGCACAGGGTCCTGGTTCCTATTCGCATTAAATCGACTGCTCGATATCCAAGCCAGATCCGATCGAGCATAAAACCGATCCAATTTCAAAGATCCTACGGCCACGTTCGCCCTTCGTGGGTCCTCCACCACCTGCCAACTGTATCCGACATCCGATACCTTTTCATCTACGTCTTCTTCTTCCTCGTCCTTCTGTTTTCGTGAAAATTTTTCAATCGTCCGAAACTTGTCCTCCCTCGAATCTCGCGTTTCTGCCCCCTAATGAGTCCGTTCGACCCCAACCGCCTGTTCAGCCTGTCTTCACGAATTATCCTCGATTCACGAGGAAATATCGGTTGCACAGGAAATGTCCCGGTAATCGTTTCACGTCGAATCGTACCGTGTCCTCTCGATGGGAAACCCGTCAAAAAGTATCGGTCGAAAGAAATTACAGGGAATGAAAGGGATGGGACAAGTGTCCTCGAGGAAGGGTTCGGGAAAATATTTCTTTGGGAAGCATTTTATTTCGTTGGAACTTGGAAAACATTTTTGATATCGCGTTTCAACGATTAATAGATTTCTCTTATTTATAATATTTCGTGCTTCAGACTGAATAATTTCCAATTATTTAATTAAATTTAAATTCTGAGTATTGATTAAAAATAATTATTGCAATCAGTGTGTTAACTTGCCAAAAATGAAATTTCTAATCAAACAAATAAAAAAAGAGAACTGGATAAATAACGTGCGAAAGCGTGTGAACAGCAACGGATGGAGTATCAATATCTTATTTATTATTTCATATTCCGTCTATACATTTTTGTCGAATAACATATGGTAACTACAAAGAACGACGCATCGCGATCGTCGACGAATCTACACATCTTTAGAGCCGTTATACTTACAGGCAAACACTTATGTATAATCGATCGTTATACGAACACGTTTTCCAAAAAAAAGAAAAATTTTCATCGCACCTTCGATCCCCCTCAACAAACGAGACAAAGTGTTCTCGCGAACCCGATCCTCTAAACACTTTTCACCGAATTAATTTTCTTATTTTTTTTTTTGTTCTTTTTCATTATTTTTTTTTTCTTTTTTCGATTGTAACTTTTTTGGATGATCAGCTAAAGCATATTTACAAATTCATCTGGTTCGATTAATCAAACGATACATTTCATCGAACGTTTACCTACACACATACTTCTTGATTAATCCAGTCGTTTTTTTTTTTATCTACACGCGTGTAAAGATAAGATCTCTCCTTTCCTCCTCGTTACAAAGTCGCGTCGGAAGAAACAGGGTTAGAATGTTCGGTAAAATACTGGCCACGTTTATTGGTAATATCTCGGAACCGTTCGGGTCGATCGTGGTTGTCGACGATGCTCGTTTAATAGTCCTTCGAGCACGGGATGGGAAGAATTACGACGAATTCTTCTTCTTTTATCAGGAAGGATGGATTTTAAGTCGCCAGAGTGTAGAACTTCGTTCCTTCGTTTGAACAATTAGCACTGTTAGGTTCTTGAACGATGTTTAATTATTAACATACCAGGAGGATCGGTAATTAGTTTCGTTCCATCACTCTTCGATTGAATTCTTTATTTAGGATTCTCGAAAGTGCCTTTGAATGTTAAGTTTCTAAATGGAAGTTCTTTGAGTTCTTGATTTCATGTCACACTTCAAGGACTAAGTGGGACTTAGAATGATTCTGTGTCTCTTCATAAGTTGGTTAAGTATCATCGTCCAAAAGGAATCATACAGGTCTTTCGAGTCCAAAGTTAGGTCACTGGATACCATTTGTTTGATCCAACTTCCTTGAAAGTTCACCATCAAGATCAGTCCAGAATGAAAAGAATCTTGAACCCTGTTCAGGATTAGATTCGTGATTGTGTTATCCAACTTTCTTCGCCCTGAAGATTAGTTAGGAATCAGGTATGACAGTGCTGTTTGCTTTTCTGTGCCACCTTACACCTTCTTCACAGTTGACCCTCAGTTACCCTCGGAAGTCTCCTATCGTCCTTTAAATCTTGACTGTGTCATTTTCCTAAGCCATTGTACACCTTCCTCAGGATCCAAGAGGACCCTAACCACAACTAGACCACTGTCCATCCGTCCAAGTCCCTTGAGATCCACCCCACTTCATCCACGGGGATCCAGAATGATCCAGAACCCTGTCCCCCAACTAGGTAGTCCGTAAATCGTGCACAAACTCGAGGCAGCGCCATTTTCTCGACTCAAGTCCCTCCTTCCCCGGCAGATCGTCCCTCGGTTATTGCAGGTAAGACCAGGTGGCGGCCTGAGCGTCGTCCGGTCACTCGGAGTAGCTGGTCTTGTCGCTGGCGTCGTCGGGACTGGTTTCCCTATAGGCGTCCCCGGTGCCGTTCGCGTGCAGATTCTGATTGGGCGGCTTGATCACCGTGGGCAGGTAACCGGTGCCGGCGTAAGGGGCGGCCAGGAACCTGTGTCTGGTCGAGGGGATGGGAGTGGTGCAGTACGCGGCGCGGGTCGCGTACGCGGCCGAGACCGACGCCGACGCCGCCGCTGCCGACGCCAACGCACCCGCCAGAGGTGAGAACGCCGATTTCGGCTGAAGGCTATCCTCGCAGACCAACACCTCCATGGCGGACACTACGTCGCCTGCGACACAGACAGGGGTTTTGCGTTTCTATCGGATGCTCGTCGATCGGGAACACACCTCGTCGCTCATCGGTCATGAGTAGCCCCGGGGGCTCCGGGTAACCTTGAACGTTTCCACGGACCAACGCGAAATATTCGCGGCGATATTTCGAGTATTTCGCGAAAAATTTCCCCATTTATTTTGCGCTCCAGAGCGTTTTGTGTGTTGTCATTTGCAGTCATTTGTTGACATTTTGCAGAATGCAAAAACATGGTGATTTAGGCGATTGTTAACGTCTTCTTTTGGAAATTTATATCAAATTTATATCAAACATTTCGATTTGGTCTGTGGGATTCTTAGTGCGTTGTTTATTAACTAGTAAATATCCGGGGCTACCCATTCTTCTAAGGTCTAAGGAATAATACAATCTATACAACTGGCAACTAAATTTACTCTTCATTAATTTCAGTAAATAATTATGATTTGCAAAATTTAGTTGCCAACGCTATACGACCAACATGCATGATTCAAAGTCCCTTCAATTCATCCATAACTATTCATAAAAAAAGAAGAAATAATCTCTCTTAGAGCTGTATCACAATCCTTGGCCCATGAAAAATTGAAACTCGAGAACTTACTCGAAAAGAATTCACGGCTCTCAAAATCATCGCGCGTTCATTGTAAAAGCTGAGAAAGGGACTGGCCAAAGGGGTATATCGAGTTCTGTTCGCGGATATCGTGTTGCAAGGGTCCTACCTTTGCACCGGTGCAGAAGAGCTTCGACGTCCGCCCGGCGTCTTCCTGGAAACACTCGCAACAGCACGTCCACCGGGGACCTCTGTTGCTGTTGCTGCTGTTGCTGCTGCTGTTGCTGCAACTGCAAGCCACAGGTCTGCTGGATGTTCTGCATCTGCATCTGCATCTGAATCTCGCGGGGTTCCGGCATGTGATGGTGGTGCTGGTGTTGGTACAGGGCCGGCGAACAGTACAGGGAACTCGCCGCTGGCCCGTACAGGGGGGCGTAGGGGGGGAAGTGCACAGCCGTCGCCGCTGCCTGGAACAAAAATTCCGATTCGGGGGTCTTTTGATAAATAAAACCAACGAATCGAGGGAATTGTTAAAAAATTGTGATTGACAAAGTTAAATCATAACCAACCAAGCCAAGAAAATAATCAAAAGCGATAAAAAAGCAAGATTTGCAAAAACTTACTGCCAAGGAGGGTAACGGAGGGCTGGGTCTGGGCTGCACCAGGTCCACCGGTTGTAGGGTCTGTTGCGTCTGCTGAGGACTTCCGCTTTTGCGAAGACTGAGATTCTCTGGCGCCGGCGTGTCCTCTCTCTGCGGGGTCAGAGCTGGCGTCAGGGGCGGCGTATGCGTCGGACTCTGGGAACCCGGTTCCGGACTTCCCTCTTCGGAATCGTTCAGACTGTTAGACCGCTTCCTGGGCTCGTTTTCCGTCATTCCGACGGATGTTGGTACTGCGATGAAAATCATTTTCATTTTTGCATAAATTATAAAGTATACGTTACTTTTAACTACGGATTCAGTTTAGGGATTTTCGGTTTGAAATGGGCAAGGTCGGTTGAAGGAGGACGGATGGGCTTACCCAATGGACGGTCAGCAAGAAGTTCTCCACCGGAGTCGGAGTCACGGTCGTCTTCGTTACCGGTGTCGCTCGTGGAAAGCATTGTTCCCGTAGTGCTCTCAGAGATTCTCGACCTCTTTGTGCCTGGAACAAAAACAGGGCGTATCGTTCGCTTGGCAAAAGAAAGAAAGAAAGAAAGAAAGAGAAGAAAAAAAATGAAAAAAAAAAGCGCGTATTAATACGCACAATACCTATGAAATTCTCCAACGAACAAACACTTTACATTGTTCTACGACGCACGCCGAATTGACTCTTACAGATCCTTGACACCCTTGAAAAAAACGTTGTGCATCTTTTATTTGTGACCCCGAGAGTATTTACCACCCGCTGACATTCCTCTCGGGAACCCCCTTTGCACCCCCTTCCTGGTACCGAGACCCCGTGTAATTTTCTTACAATAAACGGTTAACGATTCGTTCACTAATCGCGTTCGAATGGGTGATAAAATGTTATTTTGGGGAATAATCCTGGTAGTAATTTTATTAATATTCTGATAATAGTATTAATAGTACTGATAGTGCAGTGTTAGTATTTTCAGTACTCCTAATATTAATATCACCAACATTCTAACAAAGAGAAAAGAGAAAGGAAGGAAAGGAGAAGAATCAGGGCAACCGTGTTGCCCTGAAGTAACAGCTAACAGCAATTAACTTAAACAGCGGAACACTTGATATAGTTGCTCAGGGTGAGCCACAACCCTCTGGGAGAGCCACTCGAAACAACCTTGTTATCGAAAGCGTGCGCGTCAAGAATTAATCCGTGGAACAGAATGGGGGAAACAGCCGGTTAAGAAATGGTCTTCCGGGGGTGGTTTTCAACGGAAACGCCAGACTGAAAGCTACATTTTTCTTGCCCCCCCCCCCCCCCCAATATACGTACAGGGTGTTTCGTTAACTTTGCATAGCTATAATATTACTTCAAATACTAAACAATAACTTTTGTAATATTAATAATAGAAGTATTGGGAATGTCAATGTTAGAGGTGTATTGATACTAATATTAAGATTACTAATCTTGAAAATATTGTAATATTAGAAAACATTTATACCATATTAAACAATTTCTAAATGAATTTTGATTAAAAACGAAGTCTCCTCTAACGATTCCCATTCTGTTTCTGTGACCTTATTCGTGGCAAAAAATTTTAGCCCACCCAGTACGTATCTGCATATACACATCTCTTTTTTTCTCACTAATAAACGGCCGGTTAAACTTTTTAACGAGCGGTCAGCCGCGGGTAGACTTTCTTCAACGGGCAACGCACCCTTCCACCATCAGCGGGGGGATTCTTTCACGCATTGACGAGAACTCAATGGAGCCTGCACGTGCATACGCCTCCGCACGTTGTAACGGCACCTCTTCAACAACCCCCGCTATTACTTTCAAGCCGGGAGTGCTGTAAGGCCACGATTGTGTACGTGGCCTCTCGCAATTATTTCTAACAACCTCGAGAACCTTGGACTCCGACCACCAACCCCCTCGTTCCTTTCTCTTCTTCAGAGGATATAAAGGAAGAGACCGATCCCTTGAACGATTTAAGGGAATCCCTCGACGGACGTTACTGTGCTGTTCGAGGTAATTTCAATTCGATTAATCCACCGCGGAACCTAACTATGATATGAATTTTAATAACCTCGAGTGCTTTCTAGCCATTTCATTGACACGTCACACCCCTTGTCTTAGACGCTTTTTGTGCTCCAAGTTTGGGATTTAATAGTTGTTAATTAGGAATTTTTGGGGTGGGAATGTTTGTAATATTAATTCTGGAATATTAGTGATTTTAATATTGGAAAATCAGTAGTATTAACATTAGAAATTCAGAATTAAACAAATTCTGAGAAACAGTAAAACTTTCCCTCCTCCATCATTTACATAAATTAATTATTTCTGAGAAACACAGTATAGTTGACGATGACACGAATTATAAATTGAAATCTTTAGTTTCTCTCTTACGATAAATATTGTCACAGGCTCGGGTTATACACTTGGTAGACCCTCGAAAACACAATTTTCAATATCCATTAATAGAATTTTCACTTTGAATCTTTGAACATGAATATTCAAAGTGTTCGCCTCGGGACCGGTCGTCAGAAAGATACAGAAGGAGAACTAAAAAAGAATCGTGTGTTTCATAATCGTACGGTGTTTGAAAAGCAATTTAAACAAACTCGTTCCTCGGGTATTGAATGTCGCCGTTGTTTCGACTATACATATTTTCGTTTATCCGAATTTCGCGGAGGCACTCGAGGCGAGCGTAGTTTCGATGGTATTTGTACACGATTTCGGTATAAGCACGTCGATTTAACTCTTGGAACAAGAAACTAGTTGGATGTTCTTTGCGCTCTTTTATTTTTTCACGAAACCGATCGAAGAAATATAGCCGGTCGATGAAAAATAATTTCCAATAACTTCTTAACGAGGTCCGTAACGATGTTCTTGCAAGAAATATAGAAGCGAATTTTCCGTTTCGTTTGAGCCCAATCGTCCCCGTAGAAATACAAGTTTCGAGCCGATTCTGGTAACGATTATCGAAGAAACTCAACTCTTGAACGAAGAAGAAGGGTCACTCGTGACCTATACTTAGAAAACGTGTACGATACTTCTAAAGATTTATAATACTTAATTCTATTTCTAATTTTTCTAAAAAACTGTGAAATAAAAATACTTCGGTCGATCGACGTTTCCAAAATGAAACTTAAAGGCGTAAATTCTTCTTCAAATCTTTAAATTTTCTTCTGTGTCATTCCTTTAATAAATTCCACTGTTCTTGACAATGATATCAATGACAATCGGCGATGTCAGCCAGGAAGAATGCAAGTAATATCGCGTGTCTGGTATTAATGTAGCCTCTGCTTATAGGATGTGCAGAGAATTCCCGTCGCTCGTCTTCCACGCGAAAGAATTCTCTCTGTGTGTCGAACCATGGCCGCCAGGATTATGAGACAGTTATTAAAAATCATTTATCTCGGTGACCCTTCATTCCTCATTCCCCCTACATCCACCCTCGCACGCAACAGGGGTTGAACAATGTGCTCAGTGCAGAATCCTTCACCATCGAACTGAGACGCGTTAAAGTTGCAATTATCATTCAATTTGACACCTTGAAGTCCACTACATGTTACTGCTGGATTAATTATAAATAATGGCTAGCAAAAATGAATCTAATCCCAACGTTGAGAATTCATATAATTGATAGAGCTATCAGGACCCTCAGAAAGGTATTAAAAACCGAAATTGATCGAAGAAAATTCTTTGTAGCCGAAGGACCGTGTCGATTCTAATCCAGGGTGAAAAGAAAGGTGCGAAAACGGAGACCATTGTGATAGGTCACGCCCAGAAACGCAATGCGACACTAGGAAGGAAAAGGGAACACAGTATCGCGAGTTAGAATCTGTTTTTCTTTTCCTTCTTTGAACGATACTTGTCTTGTATTTCGAGAAGGGTACGTGCGATTTATTATAATCCCTTGTGTCGGGGCACACACCGACGGAATATCTAACTTCTAAGGGCAAAAGGTGTTACGTGTCTCCATGCCCTGTGTGTGTGTGTGCGCGCGCTTTGAGATAGGAGCGAGGAAGTTAATAAAACTCGTTTCGATGTCGTGAAACTTGGCAGGGTGTCTATCCCCTCTGTAACGTTAGAGGATTTATTACGAATTCGAACATGAATGGAATCTCTCGTAACAGGAAAATACTTCGCGTCCTTCGATCGACGAATTAAAATAAGATAAGTTTGTGCAAAGTGAAAATATTCTGCTGAGAAATGGTAATTAACACCCTCGTTTAACGCTCTGATAACCTGATAACCGTTGTCTTCAATTTTCTTTTAATTATAACCCTACTTACTATTAATATTACGAATTATTATTTATTTCGTTATTTTTTTGTCCTGAAAGGGTTAATCAAAGTTTAAAATAATTTACAAGCACGTTACAAAGAGTATGGATACGACCAGTACGTTTATGGACGGATTCTTAGCGGTAACGATGCTAATTAATTAGACGTCTGATGGCGTACAAGTTCGCGGGGCAAATCTCTTGACCGATGACGAGGGGCACACTTGAAGCAGATACACCACAGGGCCGAGAAACGTGTGCGCGCACTGTTCACCGGTGGTTGTAGGTCTACGCCCTAAAAGCGGTGCCGCGGCGTATCACCGTACGGTGGAGACAGACGCGGACAATGGAATCATGCGAGGACAATGCCGAATAATTTAGAATGGCATATAGATATCGGGAGCTTCCGGCCTACGGCGGTGGCGCATAATAGGAGAATAGGAGTAATAGGACACAGGCTGCAGAGCAACTGTGCAGGACACGAAACATCCCTATAAATTAGGCTTAGGACGAGCCGACGAAGAACGCCACCGCGACACCGTTCCTCGATACATACCTACTTCCCCGTTGGCTACCGTTCTCCTTCAACCCTCCGCGGACGATGCATTTTTACCCCTGGCACGGTTAATGCACGAAATTCTATTTATTTATTATAATATCAGCATCAATTCGAGTCAGACTTAGGTAATTTAGTAAGTTAAGTAATTCAAATACTTCAGTTTTGGTAATTACTAATTTGCTAGAAAAGAATTAAACGACAGTTTTGTTTCGAAACGATTGATCTCAAAAATTATTCAACTTCGGACGAGGTACAAAACTCGAAGTCGCGAGCAGCCGGTTATTTTACGATCTTCCGAACAATAGGAAATGATAATTCATAGTGGGTGCTTTCTACGAGGCCGGTATTAGCCAGGGGGGTTGCAGAGGGCAAAGGTTTCCCGTGGGGTTGTACCGGTTAACGTGGGGTTGTAACCGACGCTGCTGGTGATAACTGTTACGCCTCGAAGGGTTATTTATGGCGTGAATTTCAACTCACCAACCCCTTTTCCTTTTTTTCAAAGCAATAACGCCGTGTCGGCTCTTTTTTCCCTAAACAGAATAAATTCAGAATCATCAGATCTTCCAGCACACTACTTCTCAGATAAAATACTAAATTAAATATTAAATTTGATAAACAAAAATGTGGAGAACATTATAGGAAGATTTTACTTCGTGGGCTGAGATATCGTTGACCTATACTACTTAAAGCTACCGAAATGATCGAGCGATCCACTGCAAGAGTTATCAAAGATAGAATTTTGATAGAAATTACTTAATTAAGACCCCAAATCAAATTATAAACAAGATTTTTAATTATTTATAAAGAATCTTGCCATAGAACGACACTGGACTAAAAAGATCTTCAACGATTTATAAAAAATTAATAACAAAGGATTCCAAGCCCTAAATTTCTGTAATGCACTGAAAGAAAGGTGACCAGGTGTTAAAGGGTTGATTCGAGAAAGGAAATCCACAGGCAAGCGTTAAAATCCGGCAAAAAATCGAGCGAATGGGGAAACGGGGATGAATCGGAGCGGATGTTCGCGGTGAAAATCCGATCGATTCGGTTCCCGTTTCTTTCACGGCGCAAACATTCCGGGCTCGATCGCCGTGAGATTAATTAATCGGACGCGGCGCCGCGTGAAAAGCGTCACGTGGTCCCCGATGATCGTAATCGGTGCGAGCCGAGCGCTGAAAGGATCTCTCATTATCACGTATCGATACGCCCGGAAAATAGCAGCGGCCAGCGAAAAAATCGCGGGCGGGAAGGAAGAGGGGGGAAAAAAAGAGAGAATCGTCGACGTCGAACGAGTGCCGGGAAAGAAAAGCAAGTATTGAGAGCGTGAGGAAAGCGGACGAAGACAAAAGGGGGAGGGAAAATAAAAGAAAACAACGGGGTGACGGCGGAATCGAAGGACGTCGAAAGGGAGAAGCGGACGCGATCCGAGCGGAAGAAAGTGCTGGCTCGGCGAGGGAAATGGCGAGAGGGTGAAAGGGATTCGGACGCATTGGGAACACCCGAGGAACGGGAACAAAAGGCCACAGAAGAACGTGCAGAAAATTAAGCATTTTTTGAAGAATGCAAGAAGAATAATATTTAGTTTTGTACATATGAATCATTGGATTGGTTGAGTCTGGAAAGTATAATGTCTGGCACAATTTCATGACATAAAAGTATCTTGAATTGACACTTGTGATACGTCAATTTAAACCTTAAGGGTTACTGAAGATTGCTATATAAACGTTTCATCAGTATTTTTAGTAGAATCTTGATTAGAAGATATGAATATAAAACCCCCAAGGGATAAAAAGCCGGAAGACGTCCAAAAGTATCTCCAGGAAGCCCAAAAGTGCACAGAACGAGGAACCGGAAGGGTGGTTGGACTTGGAAGTCGAAGGACGAGAAAGGGAAAAAGGGAAAAAGGTCTTGGAGCCAACGCAACGAGCAACAGCCCGATCAGTCATTAAATCGTCGCGATTCCCCTTTTGTTCGTAGACCAGGGACGGCGTGGGCGTCGTGGTTTTCGTGTTGCATCGAACGAAAGGGGTGAAAACCGACCCGAAAAGTGAGACAGACTGCATGTGTATACTCTCAGGCCTGAATTCGATGGGCACGAGGAGGGTGGGTTTCGGGTTAAAGAGCCGCGACGAACCGTTGGCGGAACAAAGACGGCGAAAGATAGGGTGGGAGACAAAAAAAGAAAGAAAAAGAGAGAGAGAGAAAAAAGAAAGGGGAAAACGGTGGAGAGCGATCGGGCGTAACGTTTTTAATTGTTTCGCGCCCAGCCGCCTTTTGTTTCGGCGTTTATGCCTCGTAAACGGTTGCTGAACGCCCGACAGGGCCAAAGAGGGCACCGTTCGACCTTTCTCTGACTCTTTTCACTTCCTCCGTTTCCGCCATCACGCTCCGCGATTTCGTGGAGAACCGAGACGACGAATCCTCCTGGTCTTCTCGCGCCTCCTCGCCACTTCCGCCACGCTCGATAAATTTCTTATTTCGCTCGCTCACGCGTTCTTACCCTCCCTATACCCCTCGATTATTTTTCATTTTCAACATTCCTGTGACCACCCGGGAAGATTACTTTGATTGGAAGTCGTTAAAAAACTGCGAACGCGGTGAATTTAATAAAATATTTCAAGAAAATTCGAGTTCATGTCTCCAACGGTTTCTCAGAAAATAGTCGCAGGTTGTTTGGCCCACCCTTTATATCTCTTTATTATAAATTTTCGAGTTTGTTTATTGCTTGGAACTTATTTGTTACTCTCACGTTGATACAATTTGTATTTTAAAATTATTATAAAATTCTCATTTAAAAATTTTGTAATTCACTCAACCACAATTAGCACAGAACTATTAATTTCTTATCTATTCAAGAAAAGTTATTGAAAGAGGAAGATGGAAGGATCAGTACGAATGATACCTTTTCGAATTAATTAAAAAATTCGTCTCGTGTAACTGTTCTTCGGCTGTAACAGAAGAAAGAGGAAGCCCTTTACGCGGGTATAAAGTACACGTTTGATTAACCGCCGCTCCTTTTCTTTTTAATTCCGGGGGAGAAAGAGAGGCAGGAAGGGGTTTGCTCAGGCTTCCGAATAACATTTTTTAAATTGAAGAGGGAAAAACGATCCAACGGCCGAAGGTAGTTTGAAGGAAAACCATCGAGAATGAATACAAAACACTTGGATCCCGGTTTTTTTCCCGGCCCACTCTCTCTCTCCCTCTCTCGCCTCTTTTCTAAAACGGTCGGTGGTCCTCGACAAACCGACGGCTTCCATGAAAATCCTTCCAAGCCGCGATGCAAACATCACCCCCTTCAATTCTGACGAATTTTATCAACCTCTTACGGTCGTATTCAAAATTGCATCGCGAATCGTTAGTTTAAAAACGATCGTAAAACAAATTCTTCAAGAATTCCAAATTTTCATTTTCTCTTCGTTAAAACTTCTGAACGAGAGCTACCCTCTTTGAGCGAAGGTTATTTTCACGGAACTCTGTCTATTTTTTTCAGGAAAGGACAGTCAAATTTTGGGACTTCTTGCCGTGTCCTGACTTCGACTTCCGGCTACCAAGAGCTACCAAGGTGGCTTCCGGGACAGGAAGACATCCCCTGTCTTCTGACTTCCGGGTGCAACGATTGGAGAAGCGATAATCTAGCAGAACCTTGAAGAATCAACTTTGAAACACTAAATTACCCAAAACTAGGTAATATTCCTTAATGCAATATTGTAATAGGATTTTATAAGGATTCGAATCCGATGCAAAGGAAATCTGATTCTTCAATACTTAATTACAGGAATGACCCTTAAGCAACGACTGGCACGAAGGATTTCCAGGATCACGGCCGTGCAAATTGTCCACGGATGGACAGAAGTTTTGTTCAAACACACTTAGAAACGTGCTTCCAACGGCGACGTTGCACGTGTACGTGCATTCGTAGGACCGGCTACACCTATGCAAATAAGTTTATAACTGACCCAACCTCTCCTGTTTCCTCGTGGATGGCTTGTGTGCCGCGAGGTCGTGCTGACTCTTTGCAAACAATGTTACCAGGCACGTCGCCGGGGACGTAAGTAGCCGGACCATGAGGATTTCACCTCGTCGTCACGGATGAGTCTTCTTCTTTTTATTCGTCGATGGTTACGGTACCTTTGTTCCTTTTGCTCGAAGAAATATTTCAAAAATTTAGTTATGTCGTTGGGTTGTAACCATCAGACTGTATTATAATTCAAATACAAAATCTTAAACACGAGTTTAATAAAATTTTTCCATATTTTAAAAATGAAATTTTTCTATAACTCTGTAAAGATTCTAATGACTCCCTGATTATCTTCCGTCTTTGCTCAGCAACCACCTCCGAGCGATAAGAAAGGGGGAACGGTTTATCGTCTCGGATCTTCACCCTCGTTTTTGTTACAGATACCGGCGGATCTCTTTGACCAGCGGAGCAAAATACACGGGGACTCGAAAAAGTTTCCTTGACGCCGAAAGACCCTTCAGCACCGACTGTTCCAGCGGGGGTGTGATATCATCGGGTAAGCGAAGAAGAACAACGGCGGTTTGCCCCCGAGGAGGCTAAGGTGTGCACGGTCGAGTGAAATAATTTCCTGGTGTCCTCGACAGCCACGAAAGAGGAAGAACGGAAGTTAACTGGTCTTTCACAAAGTTTCTTGGACACTCGAAGAAGCTTCTACTGTGAGAAACTGGCGGCGGATAATGGCCCCCCCTCAAGAACGAGAACCGAGTGATCCTTCGGGATAAAGGGTGTACCTTATACGCGTGCATATATATATACGTACACACGTACAAAAGAGGTTCTTCCGTTCGCGTGTGTACCAGCCTCTTACAAAGCGTATCCTCCCCTGCTTCAAGGAATCCGCTGGAAAGACCAAATCTTCGAGACCTCCTTTTACCAAGTAATGACTTAGGTACAGGTAGTGGGCCCTTTGATACGTGAAACTTGCGCCCGTGTTATCCAAATTGACCCAGGAACTAGCAGGAGGAAGGTGGATAAAAGGATGATAATGTTTAACTCTTAAATTCATAATATTCTCAAAGATCACAAACTTTTTGGAATTATCAGGTATAATAATTATTTAATATTTCTAAGTTTCCAAAAATATAATACTCCAAATTTTATAAATTCTTAGTACTGAAGTGAAACCTTTGCAGGGAAAGGATTGACAAAGGCATACAACAGTCGGAATCGTATCCAAAAGAATGGATGGAGAGTGCATCAACCCTATCCTGGCAACGTCAGGATCTTCGAGCTAGCAAGAATACAAGAGGAGTCCGAGGAAGCAACCAAAGCAACCAAGTGGAGAATCCCTCTCGCGGTGGGTAGGCAGTGGCCCGAGAAATTCAATTACGGCTAAACTTCTCGAACCGAGGACTCGCCTTCGTCTGTACACTACTGTAAGCACTCTGTTTCGAAGATCGAACTGAGAGACATCCCTTGTGTATTGCAGTAGACCCCTCGACTCCCTTTTCGAGGGGCCAAGGGATGGAACCTGGCGGTGAAGAAGACGGTCTCGTAGGTGTAATTGAAACCGAGCGAAATCGAAGTTTCAATCCCCCGGCTGGAGAATGCTGTTCCTTGCAAACCTTCTTTAAATGGGAGAGGGGGAGAAACGAGGAGAAAAAGAATCCGTGAGAAGAGATTTCTTGTCCTGCGCAAACATTCGATTGGCTGCTACTATATACATCGATCCTTCCACCTGTACAGGTACTATTATTTTAATATCAGATTGATAATTAAATTTATGATTATTTTTTTAGTAGAATTGGGGGGTATTAAGTTAAATTATAATAGCAATGTGAGTCAGGTATTAGTATTATTGGATATTGATAATTACTATAAGTACCTAGTAATATTATTAATTAATCCTGGTATTTTACCAGCTGGAAAACCGGAAAACTTAACATTTATTACCAATATCTAACAGCGAGACCGAAAGAACCACGGTTAGAGAATTTTCATGGCTATTGAAAGCAACAATTTTTTTTCCCCAATGATTCTTGTAAAACTGCAATACGAGCAACAAAAAGTGTGACACGCGACCAAGAGCAGAGAGTAGCGCATGCGTTTAACACACGGTTGAGCTGCGTACGAGTGGCCATTAGGAACGTGCGTGTACGTACAAGGCTAAATAGGGCAAGTGGCCAAGGACCATAATGTTAAGTAAATAATGGCCAAACTCCTTGGTCCCTTATTATACCACTCAAAGCAAAAGTCTCGTATGTACTCGTTAGTGGCGGCTTTATAATTCCTCTGCGTGGCCCGACCCTTCGCTCCTTTCTAGGCTTCTTCTCTCCAACGCTCTGGCTCATTTTCACCCTACGTTAAGTGTACACGCGTGTACTGTTCACTTCCGTAAGAACCGAGTGCGTGCCACTCATTTTGCTTCGTGGTGAACGTGACCACTCGTGGTACGCGTGCGACCCACCTGTTTCGTGGAAATTCTTCAAAAAATTTCACTAACTACCCCCGTTAGGGAACAACCTTGAGCTTAGAAATATCAAGAATACTGGAGGAAACAACTAAAATTTGGAACACGCCTCTAAGGATATGTTACACCTCGAAGATACTACAGATTCTTCGAACGACCCACAGGAAGAAAGATGCTTAAGAATGTCAAGAAAACGCACCCCAATTGACACTTCGCAGTTTTCAAAGATGTCATTGTCAGAACAGTCTCCACATTGCCACGATTGGTAATTTCACTTACCTGTAATTCCACCGACGATCGGATCCTGTTTCTCGATCTTTGGCTGCCGGTACTCATCCTGAGGCAGTCTTTTCCTCTGCAGAAGACTGCAGTCGGGCTGCTGATGAAGCTGCGTTTGAATGTGTGCGGCCGCGGCTGCGGCTGCGGCTGCCGCCGCCGCCGGAATTGCCAACCCGGTCGGACTTGTTACGTGGGCCGGGTGCGGGGGCGGGCTACCAGCTGGCGTGGTTGTACTCGCTGCACCAGGTAGAACGGGGGCGGTGGTGCAGCTGCCTGTATTATACTGCAGTTGCAGCCCTAACTCTCGCGCCTCGCTCTCCTCCTGGGCCTGCTGCCTTCGTAACGCGACCTGCAAACCGTTTCCTTCGCCATCAGGATCGAGAGTTATGGAAATATAATAATGGAAAATAGGAAATCGACAAATGGAAGATTTAGCATGGATTTTCTCAATTTAGCAAATTGAGAATTGCGGAATTGACGAGTTTGACGAATGAAAAATATGTCTTTTCGATCAGATCCTCGAATTGCAGAATTAGACGAACATAGCGACCCCAACGAATCGGATATTAGTCGCAGGGGTGATCTAACAAGAGGGTGCAAGTATCGAGAAGGTATAACGTTACGATCCGACGTGTATCGAGTTACGTTCTAGATTTCGTTGGCGTTTCTGTCAAGGAACGGTAGCTTGAAATTCGAAACACCTAAAAATTACCAATTTCTATGAGCAACCAAATGCTATGAATTTTGTACTTTGAAGTATAAAATGATTGTTGATCGGGTATGCGAAGCGGGAACCGTGTAAAAGCGACGAAAGAGGAAAGTCACATGTTTCAAAAGACCCTCGAGCTAATTTTAATCGAATCAGTTTACACTTCCGTGATCCGTTTCATGAGAACCATGGGAAAGGAAACGGCACCCTTTGCTCGTGCCACGGTGCTAAATGCTTTTATCGCGCTCGCTACAGGTGCTCCCGGTTTCTATGCTTAAAAACTGTTCGCAAATTGTTCTCCAGTGCTAATAACAATACAGTTTGCAGCGTTCGCGCCTCGTACCGTCGCGACGGCCACCAACAAAGCTGCGAATGATGCGCTTAATTTGAGAAATGGAACGACTGCATCCTTGACAAATACAACTATGACATGTCTGACCATTCGTGGCACTTTTCACTGTGGCTATTAACAAATTAGGGTGTCAGTTTCCTGAAGAACCTCGAAGTTAAA
Organism: Anthidium xuezhongi; assembly: GCA_022405125.1. NCBI lineage: Eukaryota > Metazoa > Arthropoda > Insecta > Hymenoptera > Megachilidae > Anthidium > Anthidium xuezhongi. The sequence goes on along the minus strand of CM039642.1, from coordinate 7,943,607 downwards.
GGGAAGTGACACCCTTCGCTAATATTTGCTCAGATTTTCGCGACACCCCTTCATACGGGGTTGGGATTCGCAGTTTAACCATTTCATAAGCAAGGGACACATTTAAGGATATAGTATTTTATAACAAAAGGATTTTTAACCACAGAGAACTCTCTGACTAATATTCTACTAAAACAAATTTGCATCATTTTTAGGGCAATCTTTGAATTAATGTTTTGGAGATACAGAACTGTATCAACATAGAACTATTCCAATATCTGAACACTGTTTTCATTAACTCGGATAAAGGAGCTTCTGAGAGTTAAGATTTTATAATAAAGAGCACCATAAATGATATGATAAAATTAATGATTGTATGCTATCTTTTCAGGAAATGTGACATGACGAAGATGAAGAAATTTGAAGCGACAAACGCAAGATTACGTAAGCGGAGCTTAAAGGGTTAAGGAGATGGGCACAACTTGGAATGTAATTTCGATCGAGACGAATGGAAATAACGTTACCTGGGCAGCCATGACCCGTTGCCTCTCGGCGATCAGTGTACATTTCGCGCACACACAGTCCCGCCAACGACAGTACCGTTTGTGACCCTTCAACGCGGATACGACCCCGTGGTTACGGCATCTCGCGCACTTCGGTGTCCTCTGGTATCTCTCGGCACTGGCACGAAGAAAGAACGCGGCTGGTAGCACGTGATGTTGCTGCTGTTGTTGCTGATGTTGCATCAATTGACCCACGTCAACACCGAGACCGACACCCCGTGGTAACGACATCGTATCGATTTGTACAATGAAAATGTAAAAAAAAAAAGAAGGAACGTCCGACGAGTAGAACCGAAATCACTGTATACTCGAATCAATGTACATCGTTACCAAAGAATTGATTCACAGAGAGGATCATCGATCACCTCGAACGATTGTTCCGAACCGAGCATATAGCCCAATACTCACTGGCACGAGTCATTCTAAACACCTAATCACTACCTTGACATTCGGATCTCTCTCTGTTCCAGGTAGCACACTGTGTTGTTAACTGACGATCAGGCTCCTTCACGGTCCCGTTTAAAAAACACTGGATCTTGGAAGAAAAGGTGGGCCGCGCGAAGAGGAGGCAGCACCCCCCCTGATGTACACGCTGGTTGTGCGCGCGAGCTCTCCTCCTTACTTCGAATCGAAGAAATCACATTTAACGCTAGTCCGCGACAGAACCGGCATGGCAGCGTGAGAACCAGAGCGAGACGAACCGCGGACGAGTTGATACGTCGAACGGAGACGGTGTGGTTGCCGCGCACGCGCCCTTTCGTCGCGAAAACCGCCGAGCGAAAGGAAAAAAGGGAAAAAAAAGAAAAAGAAAAAACGATTTCAGCCAGCGGCGAAGAAGAGCAGCAGCAGCACCGTTCGTACGGGTGTCGGGGTACGAAATGCGGAATCGGCCCGGCTCCCTGTCGCGGCCGAGTCTCTCTCGCTCTTCGGCATTGTCAACAATTGCAGCATCCCGGGAGAGTCGATTCAGGTAGCGTGGAAGCGGCGCGGTGGTGGGTTGTCGAAGAGGGAAGGCGGACGGGAATAAGGAAGGAAGGCGGTTAGGGTGAGTTCTGGCCGCCGAGGGGGGAAACAGCGTAACCATTGGCGGGGAAGGTGATCCAGAGGGAAGGAAGGAGGGAGGGAGGGGGGAGGGGTGCCGGTACCAGGAGACAGAATGGGAATGACTGAAACAGCCAACGTTGGAAAAATGTGGAAAAAAAAAGTGAACGGGGTGAAGTTTCGCGAACGGACAAAGAGGGGGATGTGGATTGTAAGAAAAGAAACGAGTTCGAAAGAAAGAGAGGGACAGAGGTGTGAAACGGTACGGGTATACGGCGGAGAGAGAGGGAGACGGGAACGCTTTTTAACGAGGGGAAGGGATAGGGCAGAAACTAACAGCCCCTCCACAGTAGCACGAAATAAAACACTGTGCCACAGTGTTCCACCCCGAGGCTTCGGCCAAACGCAAAGCCCCGCTTAGGCCTGGCCACGCCCGCGCACCTATCCCATTGGCCGAACACGCTTGTTCCAACCAAGATGTTAAGAGTTTATATCTGCGCTTGGGGGTGAAAGGGGGACATACCTAACCAAACGGTACCCACCTACCTCTGCTTCACCCTCGATAAACTAAACGCGTATAGAACCGCGTATCAGAACCCGTATGTGTGTGTGTATACACGTATATATAGACACACGTATCTGGTGCACACGGGAAACGTACAAAACACACATATTTACTCTTTTATTAAAATAAAAAAATAAAAAAAAGAGGAAAAAAAATACCCTCGTTTCAACGTTAAAAACACAATACGAAACGATGCTCAGACGTTTTCACTACTCTATGGCTCCGCCTTTTGTTTCGTCAGGGACTGTGTGTGTTTTTTTAAAACCATGCACGCCTTCTTCGGTTGCCTCCCCCCCCCCCCTCTCTCTCTCCGAAGAAGAACGTGTCCCTTCTTTCTTCTTCTTCTCCTTCTTTTACTTGAGCTTCGTTTCATCTCTCTTTCTTTCATATACATATATATATATATTTTTTTTTTATTTCAGATCCATCGAGTTCGCTTTCTGTAAACCACACGAGCGACGAACCTTTCTTGAATCATATTCTACAATGAGGTTTCAATGGGGGGAAGCCCTATTGTCGTTCCACAAATGGCGACCGATTTCATAGTGATCTAATGTACAGATGTTATTTACCCCGCAATGAGAACGGAATAAAAGGCCGTTCTATGTATTCAAGCTTTTCTATGATTTTTGGATCATTGTGTACATGTATATATGTATTGTGAACACATATATCTATGCTTTTTACCTACCTACTCGCAGACACGTACAATACAACCAGGTACGTACGTACCCGTGCCCGACGCTGGTACTATTACTTTCTTGACTTAACCATGCGAACCAAAGTAACCATCTAGGTGTATTTTCGGGGAGGGACCGGTATTTGCATTTAAATATCGTCGTCCCCGTTTATTACCTTCGCACGTAATCCGTACGTGTCATTGTAACTTGTCTTTCCTTTGATCCTTTCTTTAGGGAACAATACAGGATTTATATTATTGCATTTTTAAGAAAGCCAAGGCTTCATGGAAAAATATTAATTTAGAAGAATGTTTGAAATTTCAATTGTTGCTGCATACATAGCAAAGACACCATGGATAGTATTAATATTGAATTATTAATAGAAGGTAACAAACTTAATTGCTACACTTGTAAATTAATAGTTAGAATTTTAGCATGTCTGACCATATACGTCTATTTTCACTGTGGTAGTCTACTTGTTAATAATACATTGATTTTGTAAGATGATAAGTGGAAAGTTTGAATTAAAAATGAAACAATTATTTAATAATAATTCTCACTAAAGGGTGTCTGACTATATACGTCCGTTTTCACTGCGGCAGTGGACGTATTAACGCGTTGATCGCCACAGTAGATACAGACTACGCGGCAAGACACGCTTTAATAAGAATTCTTGAGAATATAATTTCAATTTTCAAATTTTATTTCAAGTTTATTACTTTTGAATATTTGTAATCCTTCAACAATGGATCATAGGAAGAGCCAACAGTTTAAATTGTAAAATATTTTCCATTTCCATTTTTGAAATTTCGAGGAATTGTTTTAAGTATTCTGTTGTCCAACAAACAACGGTGTAGCGTTTAATAATTAAATTGTGAACAATATTGTACAATCGAAAACAGCTTTTCATTCAAGAATTGATAAATTTCTGTTAATAATTCAAATGAAATATTTGATTAACATTGTTACTCAAATGCAAGATTTAATTTTTAATGTATTTATTCTTTTACTAATTACAAAATTAATAAAGTTGATAACGATTACAATGATTGAATACTGAAAATCGATTATTTCTGTTATAGGACGGAAGAAAAAAGTGGACTGATTAAATTGAAAGTAACACGATTGACCACGGGTACTTTATGGAATTGCACGTTTCAACGCGTTACGAATCGATTAATCTGCCAATGCGTCATTAGTAAAATGCAATGACGGTTTGAGCAACATTAAAAAGCGTACGTGAATAACCGGGGTGTATTTCGCCGATACGACCGACACGGACCATTTTTTTACTCTGGCATATCAACCACTCAAAAGCGAACGTACACGCCGATGGATAAATCAATAAACCAATAGCTATGGTAATGCACACCTGCTTTTTAAAGTATCAGCCGACCCCTCTGCACTTCCGTTTTACGCGTTTCATACGGTTTATTAATGCAAACAGGCATCCCCTGTCCTCTTTTCGATTATTACATTATCCTTATCTCGCCATAAATTAAATTTATATTTTATTCCATGTCCATAGAAGAACGAATTAAAATTTTATTCGTTGTCATCGTTCGTCGCTGAAATGATTAACTCTTGAATGCCAGATACTGGGTCAATTGTGACCCGATCCACCGAATGTTTACAGAGATATTTCGGCTGAAATTAAAACTTTCATCCATTGAAAAACTAATATTCCTTTTTTGGATTTTGCAACTAACAAATGTAATTTAATTTTACAAATTATGGGGATGAAACTTAAGAATCGAGATCGCTCTAGTCATAGAAATATTAGTAATCATTAACTTGATTAAAACGATTAATTGCCTTGCTCTTCGATGACAATCGCGTTACCAAAAATATAATATCAGTGTAAATATTCGAACAACAGGATTCTGATTAATTGGCTGTGCTCTAGTACCGTCTTTCACAACCGGAAGTGCTTTCACGAGCATCGGTCGATGGAAAACGCTCAGATCCGCGTGTACGGCCGCGAGCGTGTTAAAGCAAGGAGGGACAAGCGGTCAGAAAACGTAGGCACACGCGTCAGAATCCTGATCAGAGAGAAACGGTGGAGAAAGAGCGTAACGCATATGGGTTATGTATGGATCTACGGTGGGTTCTGTGTTTGAAGGGTTGTAGATAATATATAGCCCGTTTCGGCGGTAGAGAGTGCTTTTTAGCTTTGACCGTTTCATCCCGGCGTCGGTCCTCTGCTATTGCGCCCCGTAATATCGACGTACTTCTATATCTACCGTCCGTCACGTTTTTTATTTTATTTTTTTTTTTGTTCCACCTCGGCTCGCTCGCAGCCCTGCCCTCCCTCCGTGGTCCCTCCTAGGTTAGCTTTTAAAAAATGAGCCAGGACATTATTTTTACGCGGACCTTCCACCCTCGTGCGTCGAGTGACCGGGCTTCCTTCCCGCTTCTCTTCGTCGTGGTCGTCGTTTCCGCTTCGCGCAGCTTGCAATCTGCCGCATCAGCGAATGTGCAAAAATCGAAGGGAGAGAAATAGTGGTGGACAGCCAGGAGGGGAAACGAGGAAAAGCGGCGACCGTTTCGCGAACGGCCAAGAACGGGGTGAAACCGAGGGAGAGGGAAAAAAGTTGCGGCGAGGTGTGAAAGTGAGAGACAGGGAGATGATTATACCGGGTGTATCGCGTAACTGTACAATTGTGTTTGTTAGAAAATGTAGAAAAATGAATTTTATGAAAATTTATTGGATCAGGGAATGTTAAGAACTATTATTTTATAAAACAACCCTTGAACGATGGAGTCTAGGACAACCATGACCCAGATTTACGAAAAACACTAAAGTATTAAATTGTCGTGTGATTAATAATAGGGTACCTACTTATATAGGTTTATACTACTTAAATTACTGAAATCGCTGAATAACTTTTCAGGAACCGAAGACAATTCCTCAGGGTATGCATCATCTATCAACAAATCAATTGAAATGGAAATGATTAAAATGTTTCAGGGACTTGTATCAAGGAAAGGGGATGGTTTCGCAGTCACCCTGTATATCCCGTCTCTCACGTCCGTCCGTTCGTACAGTCGTTTCCAGCGTATGGATGTGGCCTCGCGAATATATTGGGACCGTGGAAGCCGTTTTCAATTCAATCTGTTAAAAGCACGTCAAAAAGTCATACGGTATTTCATCGGCGCGGTAGATCGCGGAGAGAGCGCAGCCTTCATCTGGCGACGGTGCTGCGGTGAATACCAACCCGAACCATGGACCCCTGGAAATATATGTCTCTGTCTAATGGTCTCGGTTCAACACCGTTTTCTAAGCTTATTTTATAAAAAAAAAGAACTCTAACCCCCAGCAACACTTGGGGCCGCACGTGGTTCTAAGATTTATAAAATTGCAAGCTTCCTATAACACGACTTCCCAAATGTTTTCTCATTTTCTAAGCAAAAATGAAATATTAACAAGGTAGTTTTCTTTAAATATAAAAATAAAGTAGGATCAGAGGGGACAATCGACTGGAAGGGGTTAACTTTATAATTAAATATAATACAGTCAGTTATCAAGATATTTATCTATTTTATCATTTCGTAGATCGACGAGCAGGCTCTTCAGCGTTCACCCCCGCATACCTGCGCCCTCGAGGAGCAAAGACCTGCAGCCTAATCTTCGTTATCCGATCAGAAGCGATTTGATCAGCTGTTTCCGTGGTGTCGCCGATCACCGAGATGTTGGCAAACATTGTAACAGGATACGGACGCGATTTCGATCTTGATCCCGGTTACCCCAAATGTAAACAGCCCCGAGGGGGAGCCTGTACTTGAACAGGGTGTACCTGCTACCATCGATAAATCGGATACTTATGGAAACATTCGAAGAAAGGCGGTAAGAATCGTGGGAGATGCCCTTCGCCTTTCAGTGAAACTTTCTTGAGAACGTCTGGGTCGATTGGGACCCATACTTGGGTAACCTAGACAATGGACATGGACCAAAATTGGGCAAGAGAAAGAATAATATTTGAAGAATGGTACAGGATTTATATTTTTTAAGCCTTGAAAGTAATTAAAGTGTTGAAGAAAGAGTATTAATAATATCTCATTTTTGTTTGCAGATGGAATAAAAATTTGGATCTCTGATAAAAGGATTAAGAAAAGGGGACCTTAAAAGGTATTACAGTTGTCAGCAAGTAATGGATTGTTGAATGACCAATCTGAATGTTTGCAGGCGTTACCTTTTTGAACCACCGTACCGCGGATGACGAGTCTGCGCCCGTACATTGTACACCCTTGCACATCAACCTATCACCAGACAGTTCACAGGAACAACCCCTGAACGGCGCTTGCGTTTGCAACAGTTGCCACATCGGATAAGGGTGCGGGCATTGGTCGACACTGTCTCACCTAGGGTTGCTAACCACGCCCATTTTCACCCTCTTCAAGTATACGCGTCAAGTATACACGTGGTTGTATCCAAAGGTGTCTCTGATCCCTCTCTGTCAAATAATAGAACTTACAGGGTGTCCCATAAATATGTATCGTTGGACGAAGCTTAAAATGTGGGAAAATTCATAATTTCAATTTAAAATGATTAGAAAAATATTTTATTCAGAAGAAAAAATAACTTATATTACAATCGAATAAAATTGTGAGTTACATTGTAAAAGAGAACGGACGAAACAAGGTAATTATTAGTTCTGTGTTCGTTATAATATAGTTGGAATGATGATGTCGTTGTCGACGTCCTGAACTTCCGACTGCAATGACTGTTCTTGTTCGTAGAACGCTGGCAATGGTTCCGCGGAGTATTTCCTTAAAACGTGCAGCATAGTGTCGATGATTTGCGTCGGGCTTGAATAAAAATATTTATGTTCTTTGTCGGCGAGCTGGTGCTTGTTGTAAGCTTCCTCGATCAAATCGCCGTCAGCTGTGTAGAACAATATCCTGGGCACGTATTTCCCATCCGGTTGGAATTTTTTCTCGTTTAAAATCAACTGACCATTCAGTTCCACTTTTATCATCACGAACCTGCGATAAGATGATCCGTTCGATGACTGTACTTTGTTAAATAACCGGATAAGATGCTGTCCTAATGATTAGGACTTTTTAATTAAAATATAAAGATAAGAATAGTATAATAAATATCATATTACTTTCTAGTGCTTAAAGTGCTCATTATTAATGTAATAACTATATAATTTGTTAAATATTTTAAAATGTAATAATAATATATTTATAAATATGTTCACAAAATTATTCTGTGTTATTCTTTCGCGTTGTAATAAATGTTTTAATGTTGTTCTAATTAAGGAAAGTTGTTACCGATCACTGAGATCCATCAATCGTACGCATTTGGAAAATTTCTCCTTCAATTTTTGACAAGCCGGACACCATTCTTTGTGGATCAGTAAAAATACCGGTTTCTTTTTGATCTTCGCCTCCTCGAAACCATTTTTGAACGGCTTCCATTTGAATAATTGATCGAAACCGGAATCGGCATTCGAATCCTTCACTGTGATAAGATTGTTTGCGACTATATCAGTTGCTAAACTAATTATATTTAAAGAACTGAGATATTTGATGCGTTGAATCATAACTTCTAAAGAAAATTTCTCGTCATCTTGTTAAACTGTATAAACAAAAGAATTGATTGAAACCGTTCTATATTTCAGACCATTCAAAATTGTATAATATAATGCACACAAGTTTTAACACTGCTACAAAAAATTGAACTTTTCTTTATGTCAGGACTTAATAAAAGTATTGTAGCGATAATATCAATAACTTATCAATAATTGAAAAAATAAATATTTAAATTTTTATAATAAATCGAAAACAGCGCCACTCGCGCCGCCTGGTAGTTTGCGGCGGAACTACTTTCCTACATTACCGACGTGGATTTTATTTGTGAAATTCTACTTTACCATAAAAATTGGTTAGGGTTCAGCGGTTTTTTATTAGATGGCGCCCGTAGTATCATCCTAACTAATTAATTTAAATACCAATTTTATTAATTTATTCAAATATAGATTTAGTTTCATTCTATTATAATAATTTGATTGAATAAATTAACTCATTTATGTTATTTACAAACTTTATTTCAATCAATTTATATAACTTGATTAAAATTTTAGATTGTGTGTTGATGAACATCTTTATTTCATTATAGAAAGTTTCAGTAAACAATATTAATTATCAACATCGCATTTTTAACAAATAAAGTTTATCTGTCTTTGCTGTAACGTTTCTATAATTATATATGACTTTTACGTTACGATCGTACCATCGTTTTGAACATGGCTGCGGTGGAGTGTGATTCGAAAGATGAAAGTTCGACGGACTTGTCACAAACTTCTATGTTTTCGGAAGAAACGATTAAAACGATCGAAGAACATGAAGCATCGGAAGCGCACCCTTTGCGATCCGCATGGACCTTTTGGCTGGACAGGTAATAACAATTGTTGTTCATTTAAAATTGTATCGCAGTTTCCTTATTCTGTCTTGTCTGGAAAACGTCATGGAAATGAATTATTTACTTTATTCATTGATGCCGTTGAATTATTGTTAACTGCAAGATAAGTTTTCCTTTCTGCATTCATTTGTGTATTTAAGCATTGTCTTCTATCCTTTGGTTACACTGTAAAACTAATGAAATAATAAAGTCATTCTGAAGAAGTTGAACTCTTGTTTGCTCATAGTGCGTATAGAAAGTTCTAAAGAGTTGGTAAAATTGACAGAGCCATTTCTGCAGCAACTGTCGAAGAATATAAACAGCATTTGTTGAAGATTTATACTGTCAACACTGTACAAGGATTCTGGGCTGTGTTTAATAATATACCAAGTGTTAGTGCTATGCAGGTAACATATCTCCACATCTTATGATATTTTTGTTTATAAATATCAATATACATCTGCTAATTTATTTATTTCTGTTATAGGTAAGATATAATTATCATCTGATGAGAGATGAAAGATACCCATTGTGGGAAGAACCTGTAAATCAGAATGGTGGAACATGGAGATTAAAGTGCAATAAGTCAGATACTGTAAGTTTTAAATTTTATTTTTCTTAATTAAATATGTTCATTAACATTTTTGTTCTGCAGGAAAAAATTTGGAAAGAAGTGGTGCTTGCAGCTATTGGAGAACAATTCGATGAATCTGTAGCTGAAGGTGATGAAATTTGTGGAGTGACTGCATCTATAAAAGATAGAAAAGATGTTGTACATGTAATCAAAGTTTGAGCTCATATAACCCAACAGATCTTATGGTGCATTATTCATGAACATTTTTTTCTTTGTTTCTTAGATTTGGAATACAAATGCTGCTTTAGCATCAAAAGCAACTGTTCTAGAGAAAATTCAGTCTCTCCTACCAAATATAAACTGCTCAAAATGTTACAAGCGTAAGTATATTATTTGTCACTTATCAAACAGTTAATAAATCAGTTTTTATGTGTACATATGATGTTTATGCTATTTTTTACAGCTCATCAATCACACCATGCTTATGGTCGCAGTTAAAGTACATTAATACTGTTAATACATAAATGAATTATTAAAAAAATAATTATAATCGTAAAAAAAATTGTTAATACTGTAATTTTAAATTGCCAAATACATTTTTATATTTGCAAACGTGTCATCTTTCTGTTAAATTCGTACCATAGTATATAATATAAAATAGATATTAAAACAGGATAATTCGTGAATAACGGAATGCCTATAGAATTTTTAAACAGCTTTTAATACCTTTTAAAGTATACTGCCAAAAACGTATTATCCATCGCTCTTTTACGATTCATTCGGTTTCGAACAACCAACAATGCATACCGTTAGTACTCAAAATTACGTACTATTTTGTTGTAAATTTTGTGTCATAAATTTCTGTTTCTTCTTTATCATCCACTTAAATGCTATTATTATTTATACGAATTTACAGATAGTAATAGAAAGTACTGTTTGTAAAATAATACGTTTCCGGCGACTGGGAGCCATAAATGTCTCGAAGCGTCCTTAGGAATTTACCGTACTTCATTGTATCGTCGAAGAAATGTACAGCGGAACTTAATTCACATACTTTCGGATACAAATTTGAATCTATAATCACATATCCATAAAAATCGATTTGTTGTCCGACTAAACGGCGCCAACTTAACATTTTACAGCTGCTCAATATTCTTCGCGTTGACGTCAATACCCTGAGACCCGAGAAGCTTACCTGTATACACTTACTTAATTAAACTAGTTCTAAATCGTATTCAAATCGTGATCCGGCATATAAAATGTTTTATAGTTTACGTTGAATATTTTCATAAAGTAATATGGAAATTGATTATCTACATCCCTACGGGTCCTGTAAAAATTCACTATCTTATAATCTCATCGCATATTATGCAATAGGAAACTTTCTTCTCGATGAAATTTTTATGCAAATCTGTGCAAAACATAGGTGACGATAAATCATCAAAAGTCAAATGTTAATAAAGCATATTTGCTTCTGAAGGTCCCCGTGTACAGACATCGGTCATCGAATCTAATAAAAATTCGCATTATTTATAAAGGAAACGTGTGCAGAGAAATATAGTTTAGAACTGTGCGTTACAATAATGTTTTCGATCGAATAATCTTATGTAGGACTTGTTAGCTCGTAGAAATACGCTTGTGTTAATTACGTCCTTGCGTACAACCTTGCGAGTACGTACACGGTCAAGATTGATAAGGTTACGTTAATTGTGTCAGCAATCTTCGCGAGGCAGCAGTGAGATTAGCAATGACTGCACCTTTGTATTTACAAGTCATTGTTTTCAACGATCGTATTCGACGCATTGGTATAATTTTATTTTAACCTTGGCCAGAAGTTAATACCCAAATCGCAGAAGATAAGGGCAGATACTTTGACAATTTAATTACAATTTATAAACGACATGGAACATGGTTCGCAAGTCTTCGAATTACGAAGTTTATCGTCGAATTTATTACGCTCCTGTGTACAATTAATCGACACAAGGTTTACTCTATTTTATGACCTACGGTCACGTACGGCACTTTGGACGAACGATAACAGTACAAAACACAGATAGAAACGGATGAAACGAGAGAAACCTGTTCAGTGGAAAACTTCCACCCGGTCCACGGAATTCGTTTTTTTTTTTCACGCGTTTACGAATAAAGAAAGAAAAAAAGGAATAGATTCCTCTCGTACGCAAAACAACGACGGGACGAATGTTTGATGTATCCGAGCTGACTTGATTCCAGGATAATTTATTTCACGGATATTCCTCGGCCAGCCTTCAAAGGCCGAACAAGGAATTTCTCGCAAAAAAACGTGTAATTGTATCCCGACGGTGAGGCTGTGGACGCCCACTTGATAAATTCAATTTATCCGCTAACAAATTGCCATACCAATATGACACCACGATCCTGGGGAATTTTCTGTTTTAATTCGATACTCGTTAATCAATCCTCAACATTGTTCTGCGGCCCGATAGGCTCTGCATTCTTAAGCGGCGCCACGGTTTCGCGTCAACCTGATGGCCAGAAATTTCGTGCATAATTATTTCGTCTGTTCGCTGACACCGTTACCAATAACAAACCGTAATTCATTTAACCGATTTGCATCATTAACGCATAAATTTGCATTTTGAATTACATCCTGAATCACTGAAATATTTGTACTTTAATATGATAAGAAAAATTTGAAAATAATTTTCCATTTAATGCAAATGAGTTAACGCTACATGCATAATAATAATTTAAATATTCTTACATTGATTTTTATCGCTTTATCCAATATGGTGCACATCCTTACCGGCACATAATAAATTTCCTTTCATTGCACCGTCTATGAATTTTGAACATTCCTGAAAAATAAATAATAGACGATAAAAAGTGTGACACAGAAACAATACGAGGATAAAGCGTAGGCCCATTTTTCGCGATTCAATGACGAAACGATTGCATTTAATGGCTCCAAGATGTTTGATGATCTCTGTTAAATGGTATTCCAGAAATGAAGGATCCACTTTAATATGCGGACTTCACGGAAACCGTGATATCCGCCAAAAATGTCATCAGTGAACTACTTCTGCCGAAATGACTCATCGTGATCCACACATTTTTGAATTCAATCTTCTTCCTTTTTCAGGATACAAAAATTTAGAGAAATCATCAATTGGTGACGTCTGAATTTTATAATTGAGGGACTTATTCGAAGAAAACTGAGATGTGTGTTTAAAAAAAAAAAATATTCGAAATCATGATTGCTCATCAGAATTCGTTCGTCAGAGAACCGCTAAGCATCCGGCGACTATCACGTCGACCGGAACGAACTCCACACCTCTGGATCTCGGATGATCGTTACGATGAAAAGAGGAAGCGATTTCCATTCCCTTTTTCGGTACACAACGAGTCCGTTTCCTGTTTGCATTCCGTTCCAATGCAATCCATTCATGCAAAGTGCTATTCTCGCCTCAGATCGTTTACCGTTGTCCCACAAATAGACGGGTTACATCTGAAAAGACACGACAGACTTTGACTACGTGTGCGAGGCTTAATACGATCCAATAACCAACTGTTAACAAACAATCGAACGTTTGAACGGAAATTAAAATGCAAAATGCGTTTGTGGGAACTGTTAGTTGTCTTTCATGGTTCACGGACGGGGAAAAACGACGTTCGGCTTGACTGCGTGGCTTCATTGTTGAATAAACCATAAAAATAGAATTCTACGTTTCAAAAGAGACGAACGTACCTACGAACACGTGTGCCGCGTTTATAGAATCATTCTCGATGCATATCGTTAACTCGTGCCGAATGTTTACCCATTGATATGATAATGAGGCTAGAAAGAAAAAGGATCAATGGAAACATTGACATTCTCGTGATCGATTAAAAATCAATCGGGACTTATCACGGTTACCCTTGGCCTAGTTCTCCTGCAATTTCTGCTCGACCGATCCGTGAAACTTATAAATTAACGTCGCAGAAGGTTAACGCCCGTGAGCATCCAGATACACCGGGTTGCGCACGATCAATTGATTTGGAAAGTAGAACATACATCGTCGTCGAATCACCATGTACGATTTTTCTAAGGTCGTTTTGTTCCAAGCAAATTGCACGTCTCGGTCGCCATAAATTTGCCGTTTTACTGATTTATCGATCGAGCACGCACGGTAAATGATCCGTGAATCTTGATCGTGCAGAATGCTAAAAAAAATGAAATAAATTTCTTTACGTGATGCTTTTACTTTATAAAGTGTATCATACCCACCGTGGATGTTATTTAAAATAATTGAAATCGCGTGTACGCATTCAAAGGTTCGAGAACCTTTGGGATGAATCTATTCTCGTAGAATCCGAGTGACATAACAGCGGGATGACTGCATGATGACTGTTAAATGTGCAGCGAGACGATCAAGATTACCTAGAACGATGGTATGGTAACAGACCTACGTACACATTGTTGACGTACATATTAACTGCATGAATAATGCAAGGTTCCTTGTACCGCTTCGTATCTGTGTAGCTCCCGTGAATTCATGTGTGAAAGTTAGCGGCATTTGAATTCTCACGTTGGTCATCGTCATAGAAAAGTGTCGTCGCCACTGTTCCGGTTTGCAACACGCTATTGCTCTTCTGCGATTATTATTTAATGCATCCTAAAATTGTAATTATTTAAATCGCTTGTTATTTGCTTACGGTGCTGTCAACTTTGACCCTGGGCCCCGATGACCATAGAGACGGCTCTGCAATACGTTAACCTTTTTCCAAATCGTTAATCATCCGAAGTTGGACCTGTAAAAAATTATGTACTTTGAATAATAACGTCAGATGCAATAAAACATTGTAACAAATATTTTGGAAGATATATCGTACCAGGAAAAAGATGTATTTTAAAATAATAATGGATGTCCTGCATGAAGTATGTTGATTATACGAAATACCGTGAAGGACGTAACGTTCCTGTAGGACGTGATTTCTAAGGACTTATTAGTTTAAACTAGGAAAACCGGATGAACAAGATTGGAGTCTTTCAAGGCAGATATCAAACGAGCTTGATTTTGTATACTGTTGTACATTTGTTTCCAATTAAGTTCCGTGTTGGGTATCTGCAAAATTTTTATGCCATCTTAAAGAATTTTGCATAATTTGAATCTTATACTACGATACGTACATTGATGAAATTATGAAGATAAGCGACCTAATGAACTTACATTCCAACGTATTAAAAATCTTGTGCCATGATTAATAGGATACACGAAGTATAAAAACAAATTTGATGACGTCCTGAACAGGCGTAAAATACCGTGGAACAAGTAGTGAAGTCCGTTTAAAAAATAGTGGGGAGAGGGGCTCGAACTGCGCAGACGTCACTGGCGCAGTAACATATAATTAAGGGTCGAGAAGAAATCGAGCCAGTTCGCAAAGAACCTGCGAGTGAAGCGGATCGTATTGTTATCTCGTTCAAGCGTGGCCACGTGAATTTTATTCAATATCGTGTTATTAACATTCAATCGACCAATACACATTCTCACATTTAATATACAATTCTTATATCATTCGTAATTGTACAGTCGGTTCATAGAATTAGTGTTTATATTGAAAAGCTTAGTTCAATGAACACTGATTTTACATCAATTAATATCTGTGCGATAGACCGACGTGTCTGAACTAACGGTACATGCGAAAAACAGTGCGTTCGTAAAGACCGTTGATACGAAGTGAAAAATTAAATGAAAATGAGCAATTTAAGAACTTCTGTGCTCTTTGCTGCTATCCTAATATTAGGATGCCATACGCTATGTGCCACTGCTTCCGCGATACCGATGTGGGAATTCCTTTCGAGAGATGAGAAAGTAAGTTATTGTTCGAGCAATTTAATCATAAAATGTAACATGCTATTCTTCACAGCAATGCTCTTAATTTACATTTTAATTGCGATCTTCTTCAACGTTATACTTTTATTTCTAATTCTTCTATGAATAACAACTGTACTTCATTCGCAAAAGATAGGAATTTACGTAACCTAACTTTTTTTTATTTCTGCGTCCTTAATCGAAGGTCAAAGTAATACGTACCATTTATCTTTCCATGCAAAAGTATGAATTAGATTTTGCTTACAGTTCAGACTTCGTTATAGTAATCTGAACTTTCATCAAACAGAATCGAGTAGCTCGTCGAAAAATGCTCTTCTGCGTTTGTATAGTTGAGTACAATTACACGAGCGCGTCCCGGACGTTGACTTTTCTCATGACATTGCGTCCTTCTTGTTTACGTTACTTTTGTCCTACACTTTACGTTTCGTTTAAATAAAGACTTGTTAATCTATGATTATTGGTGTTACAATACCGAGGACAACCGTTTTCAACAATAAGAACAATACCGCTTGAAATATTTCAACTCGCTGCGAAGTATTTTGATATTGACCTTAAATCAAGTTAGCCAACCTTATTTATCGATCACTAATATTTACAATTGTCACTTCAAACGCAAAAACGATTTACACGACTATATTTAAGAAGAAAAAACAATCTCTGTTTAAATATATTTATACAATTACATTTGTTAATGATTTATTAACAATAAATCAATACTACAGTTTAAAATATTGGTAAAAAATTTGGTAAAAATTGGTACTATTGTAAAAATATGAAAAAATTATTTTCTATTATTTTACAATAATTGTTAAACTTCTATTCTTTTAAACTTTCTCTTATTTCAGGAATTCATTATTCACTCTCGATCACATTATCGATCTATGTAGGTCAACACCAAAGTACGCGTGTTCTCAAATATTAAGATCAAAGTATACGTAATAGACTATTTTTATGAAATAAATATTCTTTGTTGTTAAAGAATGAATATTAATCTGTTATTTACATCAGTAAATTTATCTTTGTACTTTTTAAACATACGAGTTCTCATTTATACCGGTTTTACTGCCGATATAGATACGTTTAAATTTCGATAGTATTGAAAGGCGTGTATCACAGAAATGTCATTAGAAATTCTAAGGTCGATTATTCGCGTAATCGGCTAACCATAGATGGAGCCAAAAGTGTGTACACATCGATCATTGCGTTTTACGAAGAACACAAACGGGGGCATGTTTCGACCGGCAGACAGAATTTCTCATGACGAAAAAGAAAAAAAAGGCGTGTATCGCAATCCAACCCGATACGTGATGTACGACGGGCTG
Source organism: Anthidium xuezhongi (assembly GCA_022405125.1). NCBI lineage: Eukaryota > Metazoa > Arthropoda > Insecta > Hymenoptera > Megachilidae > Anthidium > Anthidium xuezhongi. The sequence continues at coordinate 7,926,622 of CM039642.1, read as the reverse complement.
CGACGCGAATATATATTTGTTTGTTATAACTGTCGTGTCCGATATCCCGCGTGTTACACATTGCCGAGTTTCACCGGACGCGCGCAGAATGCAATTGTTTCTACCAAATGGAAAACAACTTTCGCGATGATCGACACATTATAAACGAAGAAGAAAAAATTATTTCCATTGTAAATTTTAAAACCTCAAATTGTTTTTCCATCATTATACGTATAATCGTTGTATATTCTCATATTATTCTGTTTTTGAGAATAATAAAAACACGTTCCCTTTCAGATGAGCTACTTGTTCAGAATGTTCAGCCAACAGGTGGCTGCATTCTGTGTGGATTCTTCGATGCCGGACTGTAACAAGAATTTGTTAGTTTCCGGACTCCGAAATTTGGCTAACATGGATGATAATGCTCTCGATAAATTGGATCCCTATCAACGCAACGCGAAAGAAATTAGTAAGTTTTGTCTTGTTCTCAATTATAGTATTTAATATGAAATTAAATTCATTCGAATCGGTTCGCCATTTTGTTCATTATAGTTTGGCGCGCAATGGTGAAGAACGGATATTCAACGAGGGTTGCTCATGAACCGAATGACTCGTATTTTTCCACCGGTACCGATTCAGTAGGTATGTAATGATAAATGCAAACAATTCAATTTTAAAGAATAGTCATTTGATATTAACATACATTCGTACTATAGCGTGTGATCCCAAAATGACTACACGAGTCGCACCGAAGTCGGCAAACGCAACCATTAAAAGCTAGAAAGATCTCTTAATTTTTAATTAATCACTGGTAAGGAATCACAGGTATTGAGATAAAAGTTAACCCTTAACTACCATGGTTTAATATAAGAAATTAACATAATTGCACTAACATTAACATTCAAACAAATATAATAAACTCAATGTAACGTACACCATTGTATTAACTTTAATTAATCTACTATGGTAGTTAAAAGTTAAATCGTTTATATCCGAATTGAATTATTTAAGCACATACCGAATGATCGTATATGATACTCTTTTAGCAAAAGCAGCTTCGTTCTTCGTATAAAGTTCATTAACGCAAGAGAAAGTTCTTATCGTTGAAAAGAAAAAAAAAGAAACGAAAGAGACCTGCACGAGCGAAACTAACAGCCTCAGTACCAGATATTAGCGGTGAAACATACCAGTAGAAACAACCTAGCGCCAATTAACCTTTGCAGTAACCGTGAAAATCGAGGTCCCATTGAACTGGACGAGCGGCAAAAAGAAAATAAACGTTTAGCTGATCTGTGTGACCCGAAATAGATGGAAAACAAGGCTCTTTGAGAAAGTTCCAGGCACCGGCTCGGTCGTGCGCGTTCCAGTACAAAAAGTTTTTCTTTTTTTTATTTCTTCGACCTAAGTAGATCGCGTTCGATAGCAAAACGCTTGTTTTCAATTCGACCAGGCTCTTTAACTGCACTTTCACTCGATCTTCTGAATAAGCCGACCGTTTTACGGAAGTTTTTTTTTTTTCGGCAATATCAAAAAGCTGAAGAAAAATAAAAACACGACGCGTCTTCGAGATGGTTGTTTTGAAGTTCCCTGATAAAGTCTGTTATTTCACGTGATGTTTCTTTTTGATTTGTTATTCTTGTAACTTTCCTACCGGTACTCAAACGGTTAAATTCCTGCCCGTCCCTTGAAAAGACCTCACGAAGAGCCATTCAACATCTGACGGAAGTAGGAAGTGGTATCGTAACAAATTGAAAATATTAGACATCGAATTATCATAACGCGAAGGTCACGTTTGGCTAAAAAGAACGACTTCCGATCCTCCTGTACACGTAACGTGAATGCATTTAGAAGCGGAACGTGCTGAAAATATTTATAATCAATGGTAATTCGACACGTTCCGATGTTGTTCGTTTTCTGATCAAACTTTCAAATTTCATCTTTGTTCGATTAATTATGCGACTGTATAAATATTCATTCAGTTAATAATTTTATATTCGCATTAAAACAAGACCAACCGTAGCTGTTGTTTTATATGTTTAAAATGTATGATTTATTTATCAAAAAGAAAATATTTTATTCGAAGTAGCTAAAATATTTGTCTTCGATAATAAAAAACAGTCCTTTAACTTTTATCGTTTTTAAAATATCATCTTGTACATATGTAAACGCTAAATATCTAGTAATGTATTATTTATGTTAAGTTAAGATGTTTATCTTGTTACAGCCACCAGTGGTAGCGAAACCAACGGCCTAGGCGAGGAACACGACTATGTTCAACTATCTGATGAAAGCACAGGACGACCATACTTAGTTGGACCAATGGTAATTCGCGTGTATCCGGATGGTCGCCCGGTTCCGGAGGACTCCATGCGTCCTTTGCCCCAGGACGAGGACATCAAGGAGTTCAGACACTCGCGTATACCATCCGTCGAGGAGCTCGAAGCTGACAGAAGCTCCTACGACAAACAATCTAAAGGGAATTCGTATCCTGAAACCAGGAATCATCGACAAGCCTACGAGGAGTCTGCTTATCTCCAAAAAGATCATTCGTTATTCAAAAGGCGATTGCTTCAAGAGATAGTCGCGAAACGTAAATTACGTTACTAATGATACTTAAAAGTATCTCGAAGGGTCTTGATGATTTTCAGTCAGCGAGAAGGAGCTGAAACAGCTTCATCGCGGGTAGCTATAGTTTATTTTTAATACTAAAATTGTCAGGAACGGCGAGGGATAAAAGCGGTCTGTTTTTCTTTTTGTTAAGAAAAACTAGAAAGTAGATGGATATGTTGTTGGTGGATCAAATATGATGACTCAATGATTCACTGTATTTGTTCCATTAGATATTCAGATTTGCAGAAGACTGGTCTTTGATGATACAGTTAGATGCAAGAATTGTTTGTTTCAAACGATAGATGAGATAGGGTTAGGTAGTAGCTTTTCTTTATCAATTTTTAATTTGAAGCATTTACTTGTTCTGAGTATAGTAAACAGTTGGATAGTGGAATGAATGAAGAGTGATATTTGTCAGTAATTTTAATCATCAATCATTCATTAATAGTATATTAGCTTGTAAAGTTAGTGGTGTTGAGTTTAAAGACTGTATTTGCAAACAATACTCATTTATTTCAGAAATATTAATAATCATGTTGATCTTTAAAAATATTTAATATAGATTGTAATACTTAAAATGTTAGATGACGATTGGTCGGCAATCAGATGTTTTATTCTTGCTTTGATAGTTATCAGTAAAATCACGGTATACTATAAAATTTAATGTAAGGTATGTTAACATTTCATTCTCGATTGTATATATTCTGTTTATCTGTATTTTTGTACGTTTATACCCACTAACAGTCGCCGACCATGAATGATTTTAATCATGCTTTTTCCATTCATTTGTTATTTATTTCATCGTCAGTAAATTTATCATTTTTCAATAGTCTACATGTTATTTCTACTCTATTTCTTTTTGCAATTATACGGTAGTACGAACAAGCGGTCGTATAAAGTGTTTCAGGGTCAATTACGTAGTACAATTTCAAGCTTCTTTCCTTTAAGATATACTCTCATGGTTCAAAGGAACTTACCTCGCTAAAAATTTGTTAATTCTTATGCTGACTATTGAATATATGTACAAAATTCACATAAGGTTAACAGAGCGCATTTTCGTATGTTCGATATTTGTTTAAATTTTGTTTTCATATTATTCGTTCATTTATTATATCTACCACAGTTGTACTATTGAATTTAAATGATAAAACACCTTTTCGTTGTATAAGATTGCATTTTAATCATAAATATGTTATTAATGTTATGTAATGTTGTAAAAGTTTGTAATTTGTATCATGTGCAGTACACTTGGTACTTTAGAATTTTATTAATTCTAAGCGTTCATATTTTATAAATAAGCATATAAATTTTATATGAAAATGGTATATACATTTTTGTAAAATTTTGTGATGAATTAAGGTAAAGTCAAAAAATGATTCAAAATAAAATGTGATATTTGATGTTTCATTTACACCTTTTTTAAATTGCTTTTGCTTTTACAGAAGAAAATGATACCTCAATTATTTGATTATAATATAATCCACTGATTTTATTTATTTATAATTGTTCCTACTTTTTGTATGTTTTAATATACAGGGTGTCCCAGAACTCCTGTAGGAGCCGGAAATGGGGGGTAGTTGAGACTATTCTGAACAACAATTTCCTTTGCAAAAATATCGGATGAGGTTTCGTTTTTGAATTATTAAGCAAAAACACTGATCATTCAGAGCGCGTCTCGGGCGCGCGCTCAGTACCGTCAGTGTAGCGTCGAGCCTAATCGCCCCGGGACAAGCACCTCGGTGGAACAAGAAGCGTTAAGTCCTGGGATCATCTAATTTGAATAGTAGAAAGATAAAACATTGTATTATTATAAAATAATGAATTTAATATCGTTCAAGCTTTATTTTTCAATTGTTTTAAAGAGCAACTGAGGACGGTACATGGGGTGTTACCGACGAAATTAGCGAAACAGAAAATTGTGTTTTTTCAAAAACCAGGCCACTTTTCGGATAAACTAAAGTTATAGAGACATTTATAACAACAAAATATTTGATGTAATGGTGTTAAAAAGCCGATTTTTAATAAAATAATTTTTACCGACTTTTTATTTTACCCCTGGCGCCACCTGCGAACAAAGTGCTGAAACTGCTCAAAAATTGACAGGAATCTGCCGTACCTACAATGATTATTTTTTAAGAAAATAATTTTTTGCTGTTTTCGCGTGTTTGAAGCATCTAATCGCTTCTATTTTACACTAATTATCGATTCCAATTGTCCGATTAATCCTAGAAGCCCGAAATATTGAAATATTAAAGATTAAATGTTAGACTTCCGAAACATCGTTAAAAATGGCGGGCTTTTCAAAATGAGTAATGAACTATTTTGATATTTCTTAATTAAATTCCTTATAAAGGTTTATTAATTAAACTTCTGCTGTAATTATTAAACTAGAAGAACTGGTGTATAATTTCTGATTATTTCAATAAGAGAAAAACCTACATTTATGTCTTTTCTTCATTAATATAACTTTTAAAGTTGTATAATAAACGATTCAAAGCTATTAACATGGATATCGTTCTAATTTTATCATTTTCAATGCTTTCAGTACGATTGTGTACAGCATTTTATTAATTTAAGATGTTTTTTAAGCTGTAAAAAATTAATAACTTTGGGGAATACTCTGCTACTATTATAAGTGCTCAAAAATCACTTCTGTAGTTCTTAAATGAAGGTTTCTCGTTTATCTAAACTATCAGAAATTATACACGAGTTCTCCTAGTCTCATAATCAAGTAGGAATTGAATAAATAAACCTTTATAAGGAATTTAATTAAGAAATATCAAAATAGTACATTACTCATTTTGAAAAGCCCGCCTTTTTTAACGATGTTTCGGAATTCTCAATCGGTAATTATTGAGTAGTTTCAGCACTTTGTTCGAAGGTGGCGCCAGGGGTAAAATAAAAAGTCGGTAAAAATTATTTTATTAAAAATCGGCTTTTTAACACCATTACATAAAATATTTTGTTGTTATAAATGTCTCTATAACTTTAGTTTATCCGAAAAGTGGCCTGGTTTTTGAAAAAACACAATTTTCTGTTTCGCTAATTTCGTCGGTAACACCCCATGTACCGTCCTCAGTTGCTCTTTAAAACAATTGAAAAATAAAGCTTGAACGATATTAAATTCATTATTTTATAATAATACAATGTTTTATCTTTCTACTATTCAAATTAGATGATCCCAGGACTTAACGCTTCTTGTTCTACCGAGGCGCTTGTCCCGGGGCGACTAGGCTCGACGCTACACTGACGGTACTGAGCGCGCGCCCGAGACGCGCTCTGAATGATCAGTGTTTTTGCTTAATAATTCAAAAACAAAACCTCATCCGATATTTTTGCAAAGGAAATTGTTGTTCAGAATAGTCTCAACTACCCCCCATTTCCGGCTCCTACAGGAGTTCTGGGACACCCTGTATTTCGTCCTTCGATGAAAACTGTTTTTAAAAAATGGAAATGCAGCTTTAGGATAAGGCATCCTTTATTCGATAGCGATTCGCCTCTCTAGTTTCCCGGTAATCAATGTTTCAGCTAAATAAGGCAAGGGCGGAACAAGTATTTCGCCGGAAAGTGTATGGGGAGGATGATCGAGAGATAGGTACGAAGGAGGAGGGATCGTACCGATTTATATCGTGCAATTTTTTTGAATCATCATTTAAAACAAGTAAACGGAATAAACATGTCATATGAAACAAGTAAGTAATCTGTAGATGTTTTAATAACTCTTGACATTTTTTTAACCGTTTATTACTGTGTATATCGAGTAAATATTGAGTTTCTAGCTTTCATTCGGCACATCTGAAGCCGAATCATAACACTTTAAGTGCCTCAGTGATTCACGTACTCGGTGTCATGATAAAATAATTATAAATTTATTTCGTATATTAAAAAATGTATTGTTCAAGAAAAACGATGATATTTTTTAATTTTTTAGCCAGCTGTCCAGTTCTTCCGCGTCGCCCTAATAATAACTTCATTTATATTGTTTTACACGTATTGTTCTTTTTTATCTAATCAGAACCGGTAAATGCTTATCATCGTTATAATCTTCCATACCTGATTTAAACAAAAAATTTAAAAAATGGTAGATTAATAATTGAATTATAAGAAAAAAAATATTAACAATTTAACTTTATTAAAAATTATTTTTGTATTCAAATGTATATAAAAAATGTTAAAAATTTTAGTTTTTAGGTAAAAAGATAACTGTGTACATTAATATGTAAAAATAATTATTTTATTTATTATGAAATATATTTGTTATTAGTTATATATCAAAATTAAAATTAAAACACGGATAAAATGGAAGAATTGAGTAATTGTAATTTTGGAACAACATATAGTTCCCTTGCTCAAAATAATTTCAAATATTGTACACTGGACATGTGCCAGATTGTCAAGGAAATATATTTAAGCTCCAGTTAGAAGATTCAGTTCATTACACAATTTCCTGCTTCAAAATATATGACATGAAAATATATGACAATGCAATAATAATAACATTTCTTAAAACATTAATTCTTTATTTGCAGAATATATATTTGCCACATTACCCAGGACACAAAGAGGACAACCTCTTGTATTAGGAGGTGATCCCAAAGGGAAAAATTTTTTATATACTAATGGCAACAGTGTAATTATTAGAAATATTGATGTGAGTATAATAATATCCCATTTAAGTACAAATACATATATGTGAAATATTAACACATTATTTTAATGATTTTCAGAATCCAGCTATTGCAGATATTTATACAGAACATTCTTGTCCAGTTAATGTTGCAAAATATTCTCCAAGTGGATTTTACATAGCTTCTGGTGGTATGTAAAACAATGTGAAATGGTTTATATTTAGAAATACAAATAATTAGCTAAAAATATGTACTTTTCCTTATTACAGATCAATCAGGTAAAGTGCGTATTTGGGATACTGTTAACAAAGAACATATTTTGAAGAACGAATTCCATCCAATTGGAGGACCTATTAAGGACATAGCATGGTCACCTGACAGTCAACGTATGGTGGTGGTTGGTGAAGGCAGGGAAAGGTGGGAAGCGTAACATTTCTTGAACACACCATCAGCTTTAGTAATTGTTCTGTTTCTAAAAATGACTTTAGATTCGGTCACGTATTTATGGCGGAAACTGGTACATCTGTAGGTGAAATTTCTGGCCAGAGTAAACCCATTAACTCCTGTGACTTTAGACCTGCTAGACCATTTAGACTAATCACCGGAAGCGAAGACAATACGATCGCCGTTTTCGAAGGGCCGCCATTTAAATTCAAGTATGTATACCGCGTTTATAATTTCACGCTATTTTAAGATAATCATTCTCATCGTATGTACAGAATGACGAAGCAGGAACACGCTCGATTCGTTCAAGCCGTGCGATATTCGCCCAGTGGCAATCTGTTCGCATCCGCAGGATTCGATGGAAAAGTATTTATTTACGACGGTACAAGCTCCGATTTAGTAGGAGAAGTAGGATCACCCGCCCACCAAGGTGGAGTATATGGAGTAAGCAGCAAATTTTCGTAATACTTAAATCATTTAGGCAACGAGATACGATAAAAATATCCCGTGTACTTTTAATCAATTCTACGTAATCTGTAGGTAGCCTGGAAACCAGATGGAACACAGTTATTAACTGCTTCTGGCGATAAGACGTGTAAACTTTGGGATGTAGAAACTCGCTCGTTGATTAGCGAATTTAACATGGGAACAACTGTTGATGATCAACAAGTAATTCATTGATAACATTTAGGAAATTAATGAAAATAGATATAAAGTTAATAACAATGGTTTTCTTACAGGTTAGCTGTTTATGGCAAGGACAGCACTTACTGTCCGTATCTCTAAGCGGTTTCATTAATTATCTCGATGTTGATAATCCCCTACAGCCAAAAAGAATAATAAAAGTAATACAATTCGAACAAAGAATAAACATTTTGCTTTTATGTCGAGTAAGTTTCTAATTGTGTTGCTTTTCAGGGTCATAATAAGCCGATAACAGTATTAACGTTAAGTTCCGATAGAAGTACAATTTATACTGGATCTCACGATGGATATATTACCAGCTGGAATGCGAATACTGGGGAGAACGATCGTGTTCGAGGCCAAGGTCACGGGAATCAGATTAACGGAATGAAAACTGCTAAGGACGTGCTTTATACTGCTGGCATCGATGATACCTTGAGATCGGTTGATATCGCCACAAACGCGTATACAGAAACCTGCGTAGTCAAACTAGACTCTCAGCCACGAGGTTTAGATATTTACAATGATATAGTTGTAATTGTAACCGTTCGACAAGTAAGTTCATCCGTATAAGTTTATTCCAATGTAATGGATCGTTTACATCGATGATTGCGTTTTCAGATAACTGTAACGCAGGATGGCCGTAAAGTATCAAGTGTACCCATCGATTATGAACCATCCTGTGTGTCTATTAATCAGGAAAATGGCGATGTGGCTATAGGAGCTACATCAAATAATACAGTACGTTCGTTCGATTTACCTGTGATGATTTTTACGAAAATACAATACACTAATCTTTTAAACAATTTTTAGATTCATGTTTACACACTCTCAGGTACCAGTCTGTCTCCAAAAACTGAACTGGAACATTTAGGTGCGGTAACCGACGTCTCTTATAGTCCTGACAGTAAATACTTGGTAGCTTGTGACACGAATAGAAAAGTGGTTCTTTATACCGTTCCAGAGTACAAGGTAAAAATAATCGTTACGTATAATTTACAAAACGAGTATAACATAACCTTAGAACGTACCAGTTGTATCACGTTGCAAGTAAAATGTTTACCGCTTTTGAACTAACCTCTATTATCAAGTAGTTAATATCATTAACAAGTCTTCTGTTGTTATAAATTGATCACTCACGCTTTCGATGCATATAGTGCAATTAAATATCCATTATTGGTGAAATATACATTGCTAGTACGTGTATTGTTTATGTAAAAATTTTTGTTTGTAAAAATTGCTTCGTCTGAATGCTTCTTGGATTTTTAGAGGGTGAGTAAAATATTTTAATTGAAATCTGTATTGCTATGCGCATGAAAAATGTATAATTTAACAAATTTATTAGTAATAACCAATTTTACAGCTCGCACACAATAGGGAATGGGGTTTTCACAACGCGAGAGTAAATTCTGTGGCATGGTCTCTCGATTCGAGCATGGTCGCAAGCGGGAGCCTCGATACAACAATCATTATTTGGAGTGTAACGAATCCAGCAAAACATACTATCATTAAAAGTATGTTTTAATTATAAAATTTTGTATCTACATCTTTTAGTGTCTTGGGAAAAAAATGCCGATCATTGAAAATGTTCTGTTTCAGACGCTCATCCCCAAAGTCAGATAACACGTTTGGTTTGGCTGGATGAGGAAACATTGATCTCAGTTGGACAAGATTGCAATACTAAAATATGGCGCATAGAAAAGATTTAATTAATGTTTTAAGGAACCATATTTCTTTCGATTTCTTTTTTTAAAGAGCTTAATTTTTATGTATTTTATTTATTTTTTAGTCAAGGAATATTATGTATTATTTTTTAATGCGGTTTTGGAATATCATTGAACAGAGTATATTACAGTCTTTTTACACTCGATACAATTGAAATAACGAGTTGGGCGTGCACTTTTACAAACGGGATCGCTGTAACAACTTTTTACATTTTCGCGCAGTGTCAATTATAAATAGCATTTTTACAATACTATATTTATTTTTTAAATATTTACAACACAATGAGGAAAAAAAAACATACATATTATCTTTTGATTCTTCGATTTTTACTGGGTCATTGTAAAAACAAAAACAAAAGAAAAAAAATATTAATTATGAAATGAAATCAAAACGAAAAAGTCTATTGTCTACTTTGTCTTTATTAAAACAGCATAGAGATAACAAGAAAACAGTAACAATTCGAACACTAAAGGTTTCTAGGAACGTGATCACGCTTTAAGTTATTTGTACATTTAGAAACAAAATAATTGAGGTGTTACTATAGCTTGCCTTATCCTTTAATCAGTCGTATACCGAAGATTTGTTTGAAAGTAAACTGAGGGCACATAAGTTTCATACTCTACCAGTTCTTAATCATTTTTTTTTTTTTTTACATAAGCAAATTGTACTCGACTGCAGTGTTTAGTTATTAAATTAAAATTATAACTAAAAGAATTGTAAAAATCAAAGAGTCTTTATACTGCTTCACTTTTCATTGATTTTACTTAACATTACATTACATATCATGCTGGATCTTCACCAATTCAACTTTCAATGACGCGAACGAACTGTAACTGCACAAAGTATACCACTTTAAATAAGGAAGCATTTCGATAACTTCGCAATAAAAATCAATATACTTTAATATTGATCCAATTTCTCCTCAATTAAAAAGTTTTCTTTCTTTCTTTTTAAACAAATAAAATACTCTAACAATAAATAACGAAAGATCGGGAAATTTATACCTAACCTTCGACTTTTAACTTACAATTTCTTTTTAACTAACAAAATTCTTAGGTTTAAATCGAATAAGACACTGGTCATCTGTTTTAAACGAATAGGTATCCTAAAAACAAGGGCATGATAAAAATCAACATATCTATAAGAATTTCTATGGTTTCGGTGTGTTGTATCGTGAACGTTTCTGCGGTGAAGCCACCGGATGTCTGTAAGAGACGTGTTTCCTAAGCGCGTCCCGTGATCTCGACACGTGCGAACAAGCCGTACAACTGTACGAACTATTACTATGAGTCTCCATATGTACCCGCAAGTTGTATTGATTGCTTAACTGTTTTCCACAAATAAGGCAAGTGACACTAGATTTGTTGTAATTCTGTGAAGTCCTACCGCTTATGGAGCTCGTAAGAAACTTAAAGTTCGCGTCCCATACAGGAGGTGGTTTCGTGTCTTCCACAGGTGTAATCTGTTCCTCTAAAACAGGCGTACCTTCGTCCATTCCACTTTCTGTATACCCTTTATCAGGATACTTATTAGCAGAAGTGTTAACGGAAGGAATACTGACTTTTTCCCTTTGATTTAGTTTTGCGTTAATAGAGTAATACGGCTTTGTCTTTACACAGTACGGCATACTTTCTGGGTCGTTGAACGATTCTTCCATATTTTCGGACGCTTCCGTTTCTAGAACCGTTTCCAACGACTCTCCACCACTCATAACATTGTCTTTATTCTCTTTCTTTATCGGTGTTTCGGTTAGTATCTTTTCTTGCAGTTGCGGTGGTGGAGGCTGAACGTACATACCGTTATCGTGTCTAGTATTCTTCTGTAAAAGAAAGAAAAAAGCGAATCAAAGTTGTGAAAATATGGTACCCAGCTTTTGGGGGAGATTTTATAGATATTTTAGTTATTTTTGTGCATGATTTGACTCTTCCTCAGATATTTAAGATGTAGTTTTCTGTTCTACCTAGCCTCCGAGATATCTGAACATTAAAAAGATATTGATGGATAATTATTCTTGAAAGTTTAAGGTATTGGATATTTTATAATATAACTTCAATATACATAACACAACATATATTGAAATCGAAATTATGTTTTTTGTGTTTTTGAAACACGACTGAACAAAGTATCAATGTAGACTTTTAATATATATATATATCTTTATATAGCAGTATGTTATTCTTGTGTAACAATTTTCATGCACTGCCTTCTTCAAATTTTACTTTTGTTTTTAATCAAAAAATGACTGTTAAATATTTATACATCAATTCTAAACATTTGTTATAGGCACTCTTGTCTAAAATATTAAAGCATTATAAATGCAAAGTACACATTATTGTAGAAAAGACTTAATTCTTTTTGTTTTTTCTAAAAATATCTACTGAAAGTTTTAGTCATGTAGAAATTTTTGGAAAAAAAGCTATTTAGATATACCTGTAAACTCATTCTATGGGGAAAGGTTCCATGGGATGCATCCACTTGCATTTAGTTGCAACACACACAACGATCTTGATCTCGTGGATATCGTTTATATTCATTATCGTTCCTTCGATGCACGCATGAACATACTATTGTGTAGTAGGTAATTCCTTCGTGAGATACTTCTTGAGGAACGACAGTGAATGTATTTAAGTGACCTGAACAAAACAACACGATCAAAGGGTAATATAAAGATTAAAGAAGGAAAAAGCGAATATGTAATTTTGCTTTACATATTACTTTCTTGCAGTTCTGAACAAAGGAAACGACAATATGTATTAGGTAATTCTTCCATTACATATGTCTGTTTAATATTGTATGTGTAAATTATAAATGTATTGTAAGAAATATGGTAAGTAATGAAATTATTCATTTTTAATTGAAAATGAATTTTAAGTCCTCAAAAAAAAAAGAAGAACAAAAAATTGATTTAATATCATCTTTAGGAATTCTTAAACAAAAATCATAATATAAATTTAATCAATAAAGTAAATTAATAGTGCCATGATTATTTGTATGGAAAAGTGTAATCTGATAGTATATAAATATGTCTACATGTTTTTAGATAGTAGGTTGAACAAGGAAAAACCAATTTTCAGCAAGGAATTGCTAATGTTTAAGGCACTGAAGAAAATACATGCTATGTTATCAATTTTTTACAATTCACACTGAACAAGCTTCATTGGAAAAGGGATGATAGTTTGTTAAAAAACAGTGCTAATTATATTTCGTTTTATGATCAATAAATAATAATAATTAGTATATAATAAATTATTTAAGAGCTAGTTTAATTAATTTTTATTTTAATTATTATCACTTAAAAATTAATTTGAGAAAGTTTAGTTATGCTGTTTAAGTTATATCTTTTCCTCAAATGATAAAAATTGAACTCGGTAAACTTTATTTAAAAATAATTGTACTTTATCATAAAAATATTTCAAATTTTACAAGAAGTTAATTACATAGGATGTTCTTAAAATGCGATCATGCTCTTTGATGTATAAAGCATTAATGTAAGAGGTTTGGTAGAACAGTTGTAGAAGAAAAAACAGATAAAAAATATGGAATTTCACAGTTAAAAATATGCATTCAAAGAAAATAATAAAGGTATTAGGATGTCCTATGACATTATTAGCTATGTTGTAAACTTACCAATCAAAATGATTCTGTACAACCATTGTTTTTTTTATGATATTATTATTAATTAAAACAGATGAACTTCCTTACCCCAGCAATGTCAGCTAGTCCACGGATATGTAACGTATCTGCCATGGCCAAAAGTGCAGGCAATTGTTCCTGATAAATATTTACTTCTCCATTGTACATAAATGTGACTAGAGCACATAAATTTGCATATTCCATCCCTGGTAATACAATTACAGGATGTTGCAAAGAGCTTAAATCCTAAAAATCAATGTGGTTAAATTTTCATTGCTTGTACTTTTATAAAATGACCTTCAATAATTTAGTAAATCATGATGTTTTGAATACCTTGAACAATTCTTTAAAATAATAACTACAAGCAGAAAGTATAATTTTATGTGCATGTATGTGTCTGCCACCAGCACTCAGTGTGACATCTGTTAAATAACCACCATCAAGTAGTTTAGGAAGAGAGCTCAGCAATGTGTTTTGAAAATTGTGCCACCGTAAACAGAACTGTTGACCCTCCATATTTTTACACTGCAAATTAAAATTATATAATTTTTTTCAGGGTAAAGGTTTTTATCAAATAATTTGTCATTTACTCATAATGCATAAACAAATAAGAACATTAAAAATTGACATCTGTACAATGATTAATGAGACTTCAAGGCTATAATAAAAGATTTTTATAGTAGCACTATAATTATAAAAACATGAATAAAGTGGAAAAATTATTTTGTAAATTAAACAAACATTAATCTCTATATTATGTAAAATAAATACATAAATATCATTTCTCTATTTTATATAATTTTTTATTACAAGTATATTTTCCTAGAAGCATTAAAATTATAATAAAATAAATTGAACCTTCGAACGTACTCCACTCGACTAAGGTTATGTGTCTAGAACTCTTAATAAGACAGTCAAAAAATTTCTTTGCGTCTGATTTGATCTATTTATGCCGGACAGAAGGGTAGTTAGGTTACTGCTGGTAGGAGCAGTTCAAGAGATAGACAATACTATTTATTTAATCAGGCTGCAGGTTCCAGCCAATTCTATTATTGTACCTTCAGGTATGGCTGGAGGAAAAAGCATATATTGACTCATAATACATAAGAATATACAGTTAATATACAATTAATCTTGATAAAATTTATCGACGTTACGAGGCAGAATTAAAGTTCTACACGTCGTTCGTTCTTACCTTTGCAAAATTTGTTTGATACAATCGTTAATGATATTCTTTACACAACACTTCACGTCCATCTGGCAAACTTCGCCATAATCATCAGTAACGTAGAAAAAGTACAACACTATATGCAATGACGATGTGCGCTGTCACCTGTCGACATATTATCGAAACATTCGAAACAAAACTTTATGAAAAGAAGATTAATATTTTATCTTTTCTACTGATAACAATCAATATCATTTATCGCTACTATAAATATTAATTGTCACTTATTCAAAGTTACGTTGCTTTTTAGAAGATAGCGTAAGATATTAAGTACTCAAAATATTATAATTATATAAAAATTATATAATCTCTTTGTTTCTGGCATTGTCAAAATCGTATGTATTTTTATTTATATTAACATTAACAGATATTTTAACATTATAAATATGTTTTCCATTTTCAGTTCAAAGTCTACATTCGAGTTTTTTTTATGTAATTATCATAATATACTTTAGAAAGCGTTAAAATTTATACGTTGTTTTTTAAAGTTGTACGTGTAGTAAAATTATTATGTATTATAAATTTGATAATTTGAAATACACAAAGAACATTTTTTAAATTTTAAATACATAGTTGACATATTTATATTGGTACGTGTACAAAACATTCATAAGATGGCGCTAAGATTTGTATTTGTTGTAATTTGTCAGTTGACGATGGTTTGTTGTTGCATGACAAGTAGTCGGTATGTTTCGCACTGTAATCGAATATTGCAATAAAACGTTATAGGGATTATTTTACGCAAACATCTACACAAAATGCTATATTTAATTAATCAACCATTTCGTATATAAAAAATGTCTGGAACCGATTTATGGAAACAAATATGGTTCAGTTCATTATGCATGGTTTTGTTCATATTCCCGCTGATTAACACAAGCAATATAAAACAATTGACATTTTGCGAACAAAAATCTTCACGCAGGTAATTAACTGAAGATGTTGTATATTTTAAGATATTTAGACAAGGATTCAACATGTTCTTGTATACTTTGATTTTGATATATTTATAAGTTTATCAATTTCAAATGGATTACATAAATATTCAATTATCTTTATAATTTGTCACTGATAAGTTTATGAATATTTATCACATGTGATTCAATCGTTTTTACAGTTTGTTATTTATAAGTACACTTGATGGAAAGATATCTGCTTTGGATGCCAATAATTTTGGAAAGAAACAATGGACATTAGATTTAAATGAAGGACCTATGTTATCATCCAGCATTCATCGCAGAGAAGTACATAAATATTAAATATATTTTATGCTTTTAATATTTTGAAGAAGTAGATTAAGAATTTAACACATGTAATGTTCAAATAAAATTGAATTATTATTTCATGTTTCATATTTCATACATTTTAATGGTAATTATATTTTGATATTCCCTTTAGCTTAATAATAATGGACAATGGATTCGATTAATTCCTTCATTAAATGGTGGTTTATATAAATTTGATGGTGAAAATTTAGAAGCAGTACCAGTGTCTGCAAACCAGTTGTTACATTCATCTTATCGTTACTCAGATGATTTGGTGTTTTCTGGTGGCAGGGAAGTTAAATCATATGGTAAACAGTTTAAAATATGTAATAGATATAATTATCCAATATACAAACCAGAAATATGAATAAGTACTTTCTTTGTTTATAGGTATCTCAAGTACAACAGGAAAAGTTTTATATGAATGTGGAATTAATGGGTGTACTAATTGCACACAGAAAGAAACCTCTGTTGAACAAGAAATGCTTATTGTCCAAAGGTTTCAACAAACTGTAAGAGCAATTGAACCACGTACTGGTATTGAGAGGTAACTGCTTGTAATTTCAATTAAAACATTTTAGTTGAATATTACCCATAATAAAGTATTGCATTACAAGAATTTTTGTTTAAACAGATGGAACTTCAGTGTTGGACAGCATGATTTAGTATTGATTCCTCAGTCTGATATTTATTGCCAAAATAAGGACTCATCTCATATGTTAGATATTGAAATTAAAGTTGTGATACCTGATGGATTAATTTGGGCTATTAATAGAAAGAATCCTTCAGTAAAATTATGGCAACAGAAGGTTAGTTTTTAATCAAAAGAAGACCTGTTCTTTTCCATAATAAGTTGTACACTAATTTTACACTTTTTATTTTGTTAGTTTGACTCTCCAATTGTTGCTATATGGCGTGAGGATGCAAGTATAAAGAGCAATGAGTATAATAATTTAAAAGAGGTTAATTTGTTTGATAGTAAGCAATGGTCATGGGGTACAGAATTCTCAACCAGTCCAGGTATTTATTTAGGCATGCATGACAGGCAGTTATATATACAAGAAAATGAAGAACTACGTAAATCATTAGAAATTTCAAAAAAATATGTGCAGCACTCAAAATATCCATGGCAGCCTTATCCTGCTGTTGGTGTGTAAATTTGTTGATATGTAGTTATCACCGTTTGCTATCAATTATCATAAAACGCGATATATTTTAGGTTACGCGGTTAGAAAAACGCTTCCAAGTCCGACAAATGATAATAAAGAGGATTCTTTGCTTCAAATAACTGATGTACAAAGTACTACTGCACTATCAGTTCTGTATAATTCAGAATATGTAAATGGTATAATAAAAATATAAAATATTAATATAAAAAAATATATAAAACAAGTTGATATTGACATAAACGTTTCTCTTTCAGGAAATGGATTCTACTTATATTCTAAAGATCAAATGGATGACAACAAAGGGTGTAATAACAATGATGATCCAAATTTATTGCTCATTGGTAAAGAAAAGGAATTATATATATCAAATGATACTCATGGTGAAGATACTCCTGTTCAAATTATAATTGTATCATTGTGGTATTGGTGGTATGTAAACTTGATAGATAAGGTATAAAATACTATTTTCTGATAGAAAATTTTGTCCAACAGGAAGGAGGTTTTAGTTATATCAATTACCACTGCAATATTACTTAACTTTATGTTAACACAACGCCTGTTGAATGCCACAACAGTTGCTAAAGATGCAGTACTTCCAGTGAGAAATATTAAAATTCTCTTTAATATCTAATAATTTCTTTGAAAATACTACTTCATAAAAATCATTTGTTTTGTGTTTATATAGCCATTGATAGTTGAAAGACACATAGAAACAAGTAAAAGCAGTAGCCAGGTAAGTGATGATGGAAAGAACGGCGATGATTTTAAGTCACGTTATCTCACGGATTTCGAACCAGTGGATTGTTTAGGAAAAGGAGGTTATGGTGTTGTTTTTGAAGCAAAGAATAAAATAGACGATTGCAATTATGCTATTAAAAGGATTGCTCTGCCAAACAGGTGTGTTTCATACTTCTACAGTCAAATTGAATCAACTTTTTTAATAACAACTTTTATCTTTCACAGTAAATATTCAAGAGAGCGCGTAATGCGAGAAGTGAAGGCGTTAGCAAAATTAGATCATCAAAATATCGTAAGATATTTTAACGCGTGGTTGGAATGTCCCCCCGCAGGGTGGCAAGAGAAACACGATCCACACTGGATGAATAAATTAGCATCTCCAAACTCCGAATTTACTACAGAAATTACTCACACCGAAACGAAGATTAACAATTCGATTTGTATCAATGTTACTCAAACGGATCAATCATCGGTGGACAGCGCTTGCGAGGCTTACGAAATAAATCATTACGATTCAAATGAGGATTCCTTTATTCGCTTCGAAAAGCCTCACTCAAACGAAAATGTGATCAACATCAACAACTGTTGCAATGGAAACTCTAATTCGTCTCTCTCAAACAATGTAAAAGATAGAGCTGTAATTGATGATTATACGCATTCTGAAAGCATCGTGTTCGAAGATTCTAACAGCAAACATTCAGAAGCGGAGACAAAAAGAAAACGACAAGCATCGTTTTCTTTGAACCTGAATCAAAAGTCGAATGCATATAAGTCTCCAAAAATGTTCCTTTATATACAGATGCAGTTGTGCCAAAGGTTAAGTCTTAGGGAGTGGCTGAAAATACAATCAACGCGAGATTATCGTCGCGTGTTAAATATATTTCAACAAATAGTTGATGCTGTAGAATACGTCCATTTACAAGGACTTATTCATCGTGATTTAAAGGTAATACTTAAAACTATTTTTTGTTATTGAAAGATTAAAATTGTCAATTGTGTTTGACTATTAATTTTGTTTTAGCCTTCGAATATATTTTTCTCTTTTGATGATAAAATAAAAGTTGGAGATTTTGGTCTTGTAACCGCCATGACAGAAGGTTACGACGAAGCCCATACTCCTTCAGAAAATGAAGATATTACTTTCAAGAATAGTTTGCATACTGCGTATGTCGGTACACACCTTTATATGTCTCCTGAGCAAATAAACGGACAGGGCTATAATTACAAGGTCGATATTTATTCCTTAGGAATTATTTTGTTCGAACTTCTTATTCCATTTGTTACTGAAATGGAGAGAATAACTACACTTATAAATTTAAGGAAATCAGTATTTCCGAAAAACTTCAATAACGAATATCCATCCGAGGTAAGAACATAGTCTCTGTTCTTTTATTTTGTATGAAAACTTTCTTTTATTTTGTATGAAAACTTTCTTTTATTAAATTAAATGCATTATAAATATTTTTTTAGCATATTTTGCTAAACATGATGTTGGATGAAAATCCTAGCAAAAGACCAACAACATTGGGTATCAAAGCGAAACCGCCATTGTTAAATAACGGGATAGCCAATGAGTTTGGTGTAAACGAAGATACAAGATGGCATTTTGAACTGCCCCAGTTGACAAGACATTCCTCTGTAATTAGCACCAGTAGCAGTGACTCTTAGGGGAAGAAAGTTTAATAATTATACTTCTGTAATTGATCTAACCACTTGAAGTATGTATGTATGAATACAGCCTATTTATTTTATTGATTTTCTATTTTATGAAATTGCTTAGAATATTCTTAGATTTTAACGTTATATTAACGAGAGTATTTGCTCAACTTATTTTACTATAAAGTAGTAAAATTGGTCAAAATTATCTAAATGAAAATGATAATATTTTTAGTACATTTTATAGACAGGGTGATCCAAAGAGATTGTATCGCATCCTTAATCACGGAATACAGATTGTACAATCTTATTGGAACACCTTATGTACAAATGACTCTCATGAAAGATCAATTCATTGACTGCTTTGTTTTAGATTAAATAATTTACATGTATAGTATAGATCTTTTAGTTACATTGTTTTTAATTATAATTATAAGCTGCCATCATTGTAAATCGATATTTGTATAAATATACTTTTTTTTTAACTTTTAATTTATACCGTTTTAAATGATTGTCTATTAAGATCGTATCATAATTTCGCATTACTATGATCTATACAAAATTTATATTTGCTGTTGTTCAAATTATAAATTTGCTGTTGATACAATAAAGAAGTATAAATATTTTATTAATTCAAGAATTTATATTTTCATTTTATAATCAATATTTTTAAACAAACGCCCACAATGTTACATTTTTTCTTTTAACCATTTAAAATGTTTATCTATTTTCTGTAATTTTTGATACTATTTCATTTGCAGCTTGTTTACTACCAAGTAATGTTACTCCACTTTTGGATGAAACAAAATTTATAACGGAAGTAGAATTATTGTTATGTGTTTGTGGCAATCTATAAAAACCGTTCCTAAAAAAAAGTATCTTATTTTATTTGTTACATTTATTTCTGTAGTTTCTTATTTAAATTATATTTTACCCAGTTCTAATATCTTGTAATAGTTCCAACAAACACCATAATATTATTAGTATGAAACATATAATTGTGGTTGTGTAAATGAAATTCCACTTTTTCCAAGATGCAGTTTCAGTTACTGTAAATAAGTGTTAATACGTTTATAAACAAATAAAATATGGATGTAAAAAGTATGGTATTGTATTACCTTTATTTCTGTCTATTGCAGTGACACCAAAACTGAAGAAGGTCTGACTCGAGGTTTTATTTGCTTTATTTTTGTGATAGATATGGCACGAATAAAAATTTTCAATTGCCTCGCGAATTGGATAGCTGGCAATGCTAATTGTACTAACACGTCCATCATCTTTCAAATGGAAAAAATCATTGCTTAATAAAAGAAATAAGTACATGTGAGAAAAGTAGATACAAAATGAAACATTTCAAGAATATAGTTTACCTTTCGTTATGGAACTGCAATAATTCATCCATCAATAACCACATAACATATATTCTTTTAGAATACACATGCCCTTTTTCAGAAGGAATTTGATTATAGAAACATGATAACTTAAGTTCTTGCCCTAATAATAGTGATACTTCTTCAAAATAATCTAATAAGTTATAAAATTACATTTATTTTATTAATGAAAATTGAGCAAAGTACTTAATTAATAAATGAGTGGTTACTACCAGATATACTGATAGTGCGACTTGAAAAACGTTTGTTTGTTGTTCTCAGAACTGGTAGTGATAGGAGATCAATTTGATTTCCATCTATATTAAGAGAGCCAAGGGTAAAGCTCATTTGTGGTATCTCTACACAGGAGGGACATATCTTTCCCTGTTATAAATTATGTAATTATGTATTTATAATTTCATATAAGAAATACAATTTTTCTAAGCTAATTACCCTCATTTCATCGCGTATGGCTCCTAAGAAAATATTAGCTGCTGATGTTATAATCATGCTCTCTGATAATACAGGTACATATTTTTTTTCATTTCCATTAATTTGCATATACAAAGTGTTACCATTTTGAACAATTATTACTTCAAACCATTCCCTTATTAAGATATGTTCTGTGTTTTCAATTGCAGCATGATTTACTCCATCATGAATTATAAGTTTTATTCTTTCTTCATCCAATAGCAGTAAAATGCATTTATTCAAAGAATTATCTGGTATAATTGCTATAATACCATTTTTATCTTCTGCTTTCAGAACGAGTGTGATCTAACTTGCAACAAGAACGTAACTTAAAAAAAACATCATTAAATTTATTTGGACAAAGATTGTTACTTCTTACTTGCCACAATTCCATATTTTTTGGACTTGGTGCAGTAACTGAATCTGTTAAACTAATGTAAATGAAACCTTCTTCATTATCTCCCATTAGATATTGCACATTGTTGCTAATATATGGAATGTTTACAAGTTTCTGCTTATAATTATCCTGCACAGTATTTCATGCATTAAAAACATTAAAATATTTATTGCTTAAGTCTAATTAACGTTAATAACTTTGGGTGTATGGAATTGAATAGATGCAAAATTGATTGCAATTTCTTGCAGTTGACCATGAAATCCTCCTACTTTCATTACATGATCTAAATTGTATGATATTGGAACACATGAAAATTTATCAATTTTATGACGACCATCGTTAACGCGTATCATACCATGTGTTCCATGAATGGCAATTAATACTACTTGCCATTGTCCAATCTGAAAAATATTAATAGATTAATAGATGAAGTATAACATGTATTAAACTTCTCTTACTTCCACTTTATGCTCAGAAACCAAATTCAAGGAACAGCCAGAAATTTGAGATAGAAGTACTATTTTTCCATTTTGTAGGAACAATTTTACAAAATCACACATTATGCCCTTACAGTTGCCTTCGAATCGATGGATGATTAGACCAAAAGGTGCAAGTGGTAAAAATCTTGCATACATATGAAGCAAACGCGAACGTCTTCCATTTTTACTGTAATGAAGACTGCTTTTGTCTGTGAAATATGCTACTTCATGTGACCTAACTTTTAAAAAAAGTCTGAGTAAGGGATGATTTCTTAACGTTAATAGCGATAATATTAACATCTAGGTGTACCTGTACATGGCTTAGAGAAACATTGACGAACTTCAGAAGCAGAACCAGAACAAGATGTTCCATTACCACTTGGAGAGGGATTATTGCACATTCGATTTCTTAACTGTGTACCTATTCCACAGGTTGAGGTGCAAGGTGTCCAAACTGTCCATGATGACCACATTCCATTCACTGATGAAAGAATTACACATAACTTTAATTAACAAGTTAATTTTATACTAAATAAAATAATCTTACCAGAACATTTTCTGATTGAACATCCTTTTATTTCTTCAGTTGAACCTTTGCATGAACTTCTTTGCAAATCTGAACATGAACGTTTTCTTATTTGGATACCATTGCCACATTCCACACTACATGCACTCCATCCACCCCAATTATTCCAAGGTTCTGTTATTAAGATATACATAAATAAATCATAACTCACTTCATGTTTAATATACATGAAACTTAATTAATGTACTTGTATATTTTTTGCAATTAAATTCCGTGCAACTCTTTGTTTCAAATGCTGAATCATTACACATTAATTCAGAACTTGAAGGTACTGGACTATTACAAATTCGTATACGATATTTGTGACCTTTGCCACAAACTGCTGAACATGATGACCAAGCTTCCCAACTACTCCATCCTCCAGGTCCTATAAAAAATACCTTTCATGTATATTACATTTGTAAAAAATACATAAATTTATTTATGTTATTTACATACTTGGACATCCAACATCATATTTGACACAATTCATAGCATTCCAATAAAGCATCTTCACAGAAGATATATAAAAATGTACTCAAAAATCTGATTTATTAAAGAATTCATTATTTTACTGCTTACCGCCTCATTTCCAAGAATCTTCTCCACAATGGAAAATATGCAATCAACAGAGAAGCACAGTTCAATCAAAGCAGGCAATTTCTTATGTACTTCTTTTACAATTTCCATTTCCCTCTTACGTGTAGGATGATTATTTACAACTTTTTCATAATCAGTCATTGTGCAACCTACATAAAAGAATGCTTATCTATGTACTTTGTTTTGTATATAAAATTGTATCATATTACTTTATGTGTTTTCAACTCTACCAATAATTTGACAATTTTCAATTTGATAATTAGGACCAATGCATGGAGCTCCATTATTTGAAGGTACTGGATTATTGCAAGTACGGCGCCTTGTTCTCTTGCCTCTAAATCCACATTTTCCAGAACAAAGGCTCCAAGAGCTCCAGGATGTCCAACCACCATCAATAGGACACGAATTATCATTTTTTAATCCAAAATCACAGTAAAGATTTTGCAGTGCCTTAGATACTTCACCTGTAATAAACAAAACTTAAGTCATGTCAAATTAATAATACAAATTTGTTTACCTATAATTATGAGAAAAACAAGAAGTGTTAAAGAACACATTGTTATTGATTGACTTCTTTACGGTAGTCAGAGGAATTATTTAACGCTGTATTTGCATTGATTCTTTAGTATAATCCACAAGAGAACATAGTATTTCAGTTTGAATTCAAATATATTTACTTTTTATTTAAAAAATAAACTTAACCAATGGAATTTACTAGTTTTACGCATGCGTAACGGTTGTGACAGGTAACTTGAAATTCACTTGTATGGCGCGAGCGGCACAAACCTCGTGAAACGAATAGTGGTATCGAAAACATAGAAATAGTTTAAAATAGTGTAGTAAGTATTTTCTAATTAATTGATACATATTTTAACTTCTAAAATACGATTGTTTTTCCAGAAACTATGATGTTACTGTGCTATTTTGTGTATTATTCGATTTTTAAATAGATAAACAAATCTAACCTTTTATCATAGTACTTCACTTAAGTTAGAAAATTAAAATACAGCAGTAAATTATTATAGATAAAAACAAGAGAAGTAATGATAATTGTGTATTAATTTATATACGCTACGTTTACATTCAAATATATGTAAAAACTGTATATTTTGTACAATAGTTATTAAATAGAAGTTTTAGATTTATATTTAGATATTACAATAACTATATGCATATTTATTATATCCGTATGAATTGTTCTTAAATTGTCATTGATTCAAGCCTAATCCTTTATTTTTGTTCATACAGCACAAATATGACTCTCACAGAAATGGAACCGCTTAAAATACATTTAGATGCCTTGGAAATGGCAGGAAAAGAGGTCGATACACAAATTACTGCAGATAGCAATTTTCCTTCTTTAATTAATTTAATGCGGTATAATGTCCAAAGTAAATAATTGCTTCTTTCCTCTATTTCACATTTTATGGTAATCAGAGTTCTTAAATGTAATATTGTGATTATGCAGGTGGACCGACAGTTAGTGGTCTTGATGATCATGATTATCCTAATTTGAATGGAATGTCAATGTGTTTTTCAAACATAAATCAAATGAAACCACACAGTAAAATTTCTTTGCCATCTGAAATAATGGAACATTTTCATCGTATCCTTTTGAATATTAAATATTTTATCATATCTGTTTTATTCTATGTTACACAGAATTTAATTCCTTATTATTTATTTAGATATGCAATGCCATTGTATGATGGGTCTTTTTACAGAAATTTCTAAAGCATGGCTTACAATTGATAGCGATATATATGTTTGGTCATATGAAAATGAGTAAATATTTATCTATTCATTACATACTTTTATGCAATATCAAATAAAATTCACAATGACAATGATTTTCAGGTCTGATGTTGCATACTTTGATGGATTAAATGAAACTATTATAAGTGTAGGTTTAGTAAAACCCAAACCTGGGGTATTCCAATCTTATGTAAAATATTTATTGATTCTAACAACCACTGTGGAGATAACTATTCTTGGAGTTACATTAACAGAAACTACTGAAGGTATTGTATTAACATTACCATCCTTAGAATTGTACTTTTCAAAATTTTTATTTTTTGCTCTAACTTTTAATTCAGGGTCTCCACCAGAAATGCAACTAGTTCCTGAACCAATTTTCACAGTTACCACAGATGGTATTGGTATTACAACAATAGCAAATACCAGTAGTGGAAGAATTTTTCTAGGCGGTAGAAACGGTTCTCTTTATGAAATATACTATCAGGTAAAATTAACTAAACATATGTAAATATAATAAGATAACAATCAGTACATTATATTTTTGTCATTTAGGCAGAAAGTAGTTGGTTTGGAAAACGTTGTAAAAAGATAAATCATTCCGAAGGTCCATTATCATTCTTAGTCCCATCGTTTGTCACCATTGCATTGTCGGAAGAAGAAGCGATAATACAAATTTCAGTCGATGATACCCGTAACATTCTGTACACTCTTGGTGATAAAGGAACAATTACGGTTTGGGATATCGATAACGAGGGTGCATCGAAAGTTGCATCTTTGTCGCAAGCTTCTTTGGTGCAAAATGCTGTTCATGTTGTTAAGTATGTTTGTGTGTATAAGTTGTAAACAATTTTTGATAATGTAATATTAATCGATTAAAAAATTCTATTACTTTTTTTAGAACTCTGGATAGTAATAATTTCCGGCCATTGGTGAGCATATCCGCTATTACAGAATCAGAATCAGTACATTTAAACTTAGTTGTAGTTGCAGCTACTGGAACACGTTTCTACTTCAGCTGTACTTCAGTTGCTAATCCAACAACCAGACCGCAAGGTCTCCAATTAATACATGTTAGACTACCACCCGGTTATGCAGCGAATGCTACAGTGATGAGACCAAGAAAAGTGCAAATGGCACATTACAGAAAAGGTATTATAAATATTTATTTCACATTATATTAAACTATATCAATTTTAAGTAATAATACTTCATTAAATATCGAGGTTTTTGTATAATGAGCATACCTGTTATAGGAACCTTAATTCTTGTTTGTGGTGGAGATACAGAAACCGCTTTATGTTTAAGTAACGATGCTTATCCATTTACAAATTACTTAGCTGAAACTCAAAGTCCTTTATCGCTTGATAGCCCAGTATGGGCAATGGCAGAAATTCTCGTAGAGCCGGCTATACGTATTGAGAAACAAAGTACCTCCCAAGGAGAGCCTCCTCTTATTGTAAGACAACATATGGAAGCTCCTCGAAAGTTTATATTTTTGACATCTCAGGTATGAATTTAAATAAGGGCTTTTAAACTTGTTAGATATATTCATCCATTAATCGTTTACAGGGAGCCATAATTTTTGCACAAGTTCGTCCAATGGATATCTTGAAAGAGCTTCTCTTGGAGCAACGTGGACCTGATACTGAAGCTGTTCGAGCATATTTTCAATCACAGTCGTTAGAACAGGCACGCGCAACTTGCCTTATTTTAGCCACTCTTGAAAGTTCTCAAAATGCTGAGGTATTAATCAAGATTATACAAATTAACTCAATAAAGAAACTAAAAAATAATTACTGTCTATGGTGTACAGCTGGCAGAGTGGGCAACAAGAGCGTTCTTTTTGTACGGTAGTCAACAAACAACGAGCACTGGACTTCCAGTCGATACACATTGTATAAATACAGGTATTATTGTTAATATAAATACCATGTTTCATTCATTACAAGTGTGTGTTTCAATCTAGGCGACATACGTACATCGACGCCGAGAGTTCCAAACAATGACTTAAGACGTCAAGGATTTCGATTTGTTGGGCATAATACGTATATTTCTTTACAACAATTCTCAGCAAAGCACAATGGCTTATACTTGTACGTGGGAAGAATACTTCGACCCATATGGAACATGCGATGTATCAAACAAGAAGTTGTAAATAACAAGACTCAGGTAAAGTAAATCATTGACGATTCTCAGCGGTGCTATTACATATGTATGAATGTTATAATTGCAGATTTCTAGTACAATTACGATAAGACAAGTTAGTTGGATTTTAGGTCTTCTCCAGGCGTTGAGATCGTTTCTGAACAAAAACACGCATATTACTAAACAGTACGTATTTTGTGAATCGTTTCGACCAGATTGGTTACATGTTGCTTAAATTGATGTCAATTTTCAGACATAGCGCAACCAGGAGTATTTCTGACGGATTTGAAACAACTATAGTTAATCATTATCAAGAACCAATAGTCGAAGAAAGAAATTCTTTGGCTGCATTAAAAATTTTTATTATTCATGCCTGTGAGGTCTTAGAACTTTGGAAAATTTTGTGTGAAAATAATTTGAATAATATTGTAAATTGTTTATCAAAGGTACTGACACGTACACTATAATTTGTTTATATCAAATCAGAAAAATTTATAAACGTGTGTTAAAACCTTTCATTTTTAGGATCAGATTAATCAGTTTTCTACAGCCACGTTCCGAGATTTAATTTTAATCGGGCATGAAATTTCTTCGTTGTTAATCATTCACCTTATAGATAGGTAATTTGTGTAAATTCGTAAGATAAATACATTGAAAGATATTTTTACTCATTTTTTACGTTCTGCAGCTATCTTGGAGACAATGCTTCCGTTGATATCGTTAGTCAAAGATTACGAGAAGTTTGTCCAAATTTATACAGAAGCGAGGACGCTGTTTGTTCTAAGGTATACAATTATAAATTATTAAACTATTCTAGAGACAAGCACAAGATAATCTTAATACTGTTTCAATTCATAGGCAAATGAAATTATTTTAAAAGCAAAGAATTGCACAAATCCAGAAGAGAAGGAATGTTACTTGCAGTCTGCTTTGAAGGTAAATATATAACACTGTGGTAATATTTATACATTGTAACATGTATTCTTTAAATTTACAGCTTTGTAAAGAAGTTGCCCCCAGGATAAATTTAAGCGCAGTGTGCCAACAATTCATTGCCTGTCAATTTTACTCTGGTGTACTGGAGTTATGCATCTGCTGTGCAGAAAGAGTAGACCCCAATAACGCTGCGTTACATTACTATAAAAATAATGAGCCAATCGAGGATCAAGAAGGGCGATTTTCTTACATAAAAAGGTATAGAAGAGGTATATTCTGAATAATACATGATTTCACAAAAATGTTGTTTTTACAGACTGGAAATTTATAAAGAATTCATCACATTGTTGGACCATCTTTACAATCAGAGCATTTCAAATCCCTTGACGCCAACTATACCCAGCAAGCCTGGACCCCCAGTTCAAAACGCTTCGACCGTACCTGTTACTCCAGCAAAGGAAACTGTAAGACATAAATTGATTATATTACTTTCGTTAATGTAACCTTGTTAATAATTCTACATTACAGTTACTTAAAATGATAAACGATGCATTACATGCTCCATGCGAAATCCTTCACTCTTCGATATACGACTGGATGATCAAAAGAAAGCTTCACGGAGAGCTCGTTGCTTTTGCAGCGCCTTCTCTGGAAGCTTACCTTACGCGCATCAACGCGCCAGATTTACTTTGGCAATTTTACGAAAAGAATAAAAATCATGCCGCCGCGGCTAAGATCTTGGATTCGTTGGCTACCAAAGAGTAATTACCAATCTATAAACATTATCAAATATGAAACGTTTCATTCAACAGAATATTTTATTTCTTTATACAGATCAAATATACCATTGTCTCAGAGGGTTGAGTACTTAGCTCGAGCAGTGGTTTGCATGCGAAGCGACCAAGCAGGTTATGCTCCATACCTTGGTATTTTTTTACGTGAATTGGAGGATAAAGTTGAAGTAGCCAGAATACAACAACAGGTATTCAGAAATGTTATAAATAATGGTTTTAATAATGTGGTACTTAACTTTGTTATTTTATAGATATTAGACACAATTTATAATCATAATTTGTGTGATCGGCTCAGTGAAGAAGCACTTAGAGCGTTAAATTCTTCGTTACTTGATATCACGAAAGTATGTAAAAGTTCTGGAATTAGAATTTGATAAGTCACTTGTATTACATTCATCTAATTAATTTAAATTATAGTTGTACGAAAAATATGCGGATCCTCTTCAATTGTGGGAGTGCAAATTAGCTATAATTCATTGTTCTGGTCATCAAGATGCAATGTTGATCCAAGAAATTTGGACCAATATCATAAATAATGGTATTTGTGTTGTATTTTGTATTTCTTTAGCACATTATATTGAGTATAAGTATTATAATTGATTGTGTTTTACAGAATTAAAAGCATCCACTGCATCTACTCCAGAAGATAAAATGGCTATTTTAATGAGTAAAATTATATCTCTTGGACAGGAATATTCTGGGTCGCCATATTGTTTCCCAATCGGTAATAATAACTTTGACATGATTTTAATGAAATTATCACATGGAGTAATATAAATATAATAAATACAAATACTTTTCAGACTTTCTAATTAAACAGCTAGAAATAAAGACATGTAACTTGAATGTATCAAATACTGGAATTATATCTGGATTCTTGCAGTTGAAAGTTCCAATGGAGGATCTTTTAGATATTTACAAGTATGTATAATATATGCCAAAAACGTAAGTGCAATTTTGCTTTGTTAGGAAGTAATTTTTATATAATGTTTGCTTTCAGAATGATTGGTAAAGACACTAGAACTTGGTTAAATGAAGGAAATGAATTTCATCTTATAGAATCGACGGCAAACTTGGTTAATTATTTTATAGAGCATTCTAACATTACCAACAATTTTATCAGGTAAGTTATTTTACTTGATATACGAATAAATTTTATGATAAAATATTATATAGTGGATTTTATTATAGACGGAAGATAATAACAAAATGTCAAGATGTGATTTCAAAATGTTTAACCACTCTGTATAGCAAACCACATGGACATGAACTAATAACAAAACTTAGGTCAATTCAAAGTGCTCTAAATCGTATGTAAAAAAAGGTGTTTATTGTTTTTTATAAAGAAATAATATTTTATAAAATTTGTATAAATCATTGAAACAGATCATTTCATAGGAAAAAATATTAAATAATATTGAATGTAAATAAGGGAAGCTCAGTTGCTCAAACACTTTTTATGAATTTGAAAACAGTAATTTTCATATTAAAAATCAAAATTTTGTCAAGTTAATAAAAATCATTTCAGAATATCTGATTATTTATGATTGAAATTCAAGATGTTTCATAACTCAGTCTCATAATAAGTTTGTAAAATTATTGCCTTCATAATTATTGGATGTACCTACATCAGGGTTTATTCATCTTCCTCCCTTTTTTGCTTATCAGGCTTACTAACATTTTTCAAGCTTTCCCAGCTTTTTTAAAACTTTTTTTTAAATGTTTTAACATACAAAAATATTAAATAATTGTATTAAATCACTTCTAACTTTGTATTTATAATTAAACATTATAAAATTAATCATTTTTGTATATGGTACCTTACTTCTTATAGTTGTTAATTATTTTTAAAAGAAGAAAATTAAAATGAGAAGAGTTATTGAAATTAGGAATGAAATAAAGTTTGGATCGAGGTAAACTAATTTTTGTGTTGTTTCAACGTAAAAAAAAAAAAGTGGTAGCTCTGAAAAGAGCCGAATTTTATAAGAATCTCCGTATCTTCTGCGGTGTCCCTCCTGCTGATCGATCACCTGCTTCATTGGATTAGGGGTGAAGCTGCATAAGGTGGCGAAACATTCAGGCTCGTTACGAAGTTTTTCCCAAATATTCTTCGTGTTCGCTCAACCAGAGCTGTTTTCGTCTTCTTTATCCGACTGCTCGACAATGCTTGAGGTCGGAAGCAACGGATCCACGTCCATTTGTTGACTGAGCACGGCATCATCCTTCTGCTCCCCTGTGGATCTCCTTAAATGTTTCTTCAGCCTTCGATGATCTTCTAACGCCGTTTCGCCACCTTCTTGCCACATCCTAACCCAATGTCTAACCGTTTTCTCGCTGCAAGGAATGCGATAACTGATTTCCTCTATGCTGAGCCCTGCATCCCAAAATGCAGTGATTCGTGCTCGTTTAATCACACTGATGTTAGGAGCCATTGCGTTCGATACGTCTCAAAAGTAAATCTAGAAATGCCACTGCCGCACATTAAACTTTTAAGAACGAAGCTGGCGTAAGTCGTGTAAGGAAGAAATTTTCCCCACTACTCACCTTCGGGAAGAAACAAAAACGAATTAGACGAATGGTAAGAGATTCTTTCCTGTACATACTTTCCCTTAACCAAGGGAAGCTTGTATATAGGTTATACATATGTAAAATTATTGCTATACATGTAAATATGTATATACGTACGAGAAGTAGCATTCACGGTGGGCACGATAGGCTTCCTAAAGGAAAATGGTGCCGTAGGAGAAGGTACCCCCACTATCCGGTACAATATTAGAAAGTACATTTAATATATGTTCAGATTTTCATATTCAACGACAACTCAATTCTCTTAAGTAAATGTTTTTCCAAAAAAATTCTGTTGTCAAGTATGAAAAGTTAAATGATTGTTTAATATCGCAACGAGTGGTGGGAATACCCTCTCCTTTGACGCCATTTCCCCTAGGGAAGCCTATCACATTTTACAACTGCACATACACACATACAAGATGGATATAAATATATAATCGGAAAGTGTGATAAGAATATTCCACGTAATACTGTTACGTTTAAAAATATCTGCAAAAGTACAAAAACTATATTAACAATGGAATAAAAGAATCTATTGTATCTCGATTGCGAAGTATTTAACTATCGAAGTTTTATTCTCACTTACCCTTTATCATAAAGCTTTAACTACGGTCTTTGTTATCGTTTGAAAGAATTATAAAATAATTCCTAAAATAAAACCATTCTATCCTTAAATACCATATTGATCTTTTCAAGATGAATCTTATTATGAATACACGTGCTCTTTCCTGGACATAAACCAGCAATATCCTCGCAAATGGATAAGACGTTTTATTGAGATAAACCTATGTATCAACATATGTAAAATTGATTATTTGAATGTTAAAGAACCTCAAATTAAAAAGATATAAACAAAAAGCATGTAAAAAATATTATAACCTGTTTCTTATTTCTATAAAAATTCTATCATGCATAATATTATGAAACTTAATAGATAAGAAGAAATGATAATTTTATAATCTGTGCAGAAAGATAAACAGGACTTGTAAAGCCACTTGTTGTAACTGAATTTGGTGGCAGCACTTGCTCGCGAAAAGAAACTGAAAACATCCAAATCCGGCTTGAATTTGCGTGTATTGGTATGTATGAACGATAGTTTTGCTGAACGAATGATATCTAAAAAATGATTTTATATATAATATGAAACGAAGAAAGTTAATCATTTCTTAATCATGCATCATTTATAATCGTGTAGTTAATTTCCTCGGGGTAAGAGTATGATCGTTTACCAGGAGTATCATTTAATCCCTATGTATATAACCTTTTTTCTTGTCAATATGTAAGTCGTTGAGTTTGGAACATTGAAACTTTGGAACAGAGAATTGCAGCCCGTTTTTATATGCATATAAAAGAATAAGAGTTCGTATGTTTACATTGTGATAAATGATTATTTAATATTACATGCTTGATACATTGAAATTGTTAGTGATCATTTAATGTTGTCTCATCAGTAATACATCCATAACAATTTTGATGTGTGTTAGCAAAGTAATGTCTTCATGCAAATTTAGAAAAGTAATTTCACACGTTATTGGGATTATTCGTATAATAGATAATATTTATTTTACTCTTTTATTAATAGTATTTGTTTTAATTGTAGATTATAGCCTACAGTGAATAGGGTCTTCTTAATAAGACGGCATGTTTGTAAGAGCCTGGTTGCGAATTCTCACGGGGGATGAATGAGGAAGAATTATTGAAACGGTCTGCTGCAGAGCGAGATAGAATATTTAGCTGCTACGACCGTGGTAGAGAAAATGGAGCAGAGATTGATCCTTGGGAAGATCCTACCTTTGAAGTTTACCATACTACTGACAGATATGGATTCATACAGTAATTATTTTTACAATGTTTATGATAGTATTATTGTTGTTATTTTCTATCATGTTAACATATGATTTAGTGATAAACGGCTGCCACAGAAGCCAGACCCAAATGAAATTAAAAGCCATAGAGTGGAAATGGAAAGATTAAAAAAATGGGAAAAAATGACAAAACAGTGGGATAGTTCCTCAACTAAAGAAAAATTACGACGCAGAGTATATAAGGGTATTCCTAATAGATTTCGTGGCCAAGTTTGGGCATTGTTATTAGGTATTAAAAATTTGAAAAAAGAACAAGCAGGTAAATATGAAGAGATGCTACAACTTGCACGTCAGTGGTCCACTGAAATAAGACAAATTGATGCTGATGTGGCTAGACAATATAGAGATCATATCAATTATAGGTTTGTAAATTACAATCTCATATAGCTAGAAAAATATTGGATGCTTTAATACTTGCATATTTTTCTACACACTTAACATGAATTTCTGTTAATAGAGAAAGGTATAGCATAAAACAACGATCTATGTTTTACGTCTTGGCTGCCTATAGTATGTACAATATGGAAGTGGGTTATTGTCAAGGAATGTCCGTATTAGCTGGATTACTTTTATTATACATGGATGAAGAAGATGCATTTTGGGGTCTTTCTGTATTACTTGCTGATAAGAAATATACCATGCATGGTCTGAATTAATTTTACAACTACATTATCAAAAGGATTTTACATCAATACTAAATAACTATATATCCTTTTTAGGATTTTATGTTGATGGCTTTCCAAAATTAAACCGTTTCATAGAACACCACGATAAAATTATGAATAAATTTTTGCCGAAATTGAAACGAAAACTTGATAAGTGTGGTTGCGATTCTATTCTTTACGCATTAAAATGGTTTTTCGTCGTATTTCAAGAAAGGGTAAGAGAATATTTCTTAAATTATTATTGAACATGGATTAACATATATCGCATTTATGTACAATTATTTGTGTACAATAGACACCGGTTAGTCTTGGTCTTCGGATTTGGGATATATTTTTATTAGACGGTGATCGCATTTTACCAGCTATGGCATACACAGTCATGAAAATGCATAAACGTTTCCTGATGCCAATGGAGAGTTTAGATGAGTTTTGTAATTATTTACAAATTAAGCTAGAAAAAGATTTTTGTTTCGACGATGACACGGTAATAAGCACCATGGAGCGCAGCATGGAAGAACTGAAACGTGCTAAACTGGATTATCCAGGCCCTCCCTTGCCACACGAGTTACCACGATTTCCATTTGGTACATTCAAAGAACCTTCATTTGCAAGCAAGGTAATCCATGCTCGTTTCTATTGTTTTATAATTGATTCAAGATACATAATGATACATTAATTTGATAATTTAGGTTGGTAGACGTACCGAAGAATTTAGCGAAGCACAGCATGTAATGCGTGAGTCCATAGCACAACGTCGAGACATGGTAGTCGCTGACGATGATAGGGAAAGTACAACACCAGTTGAACAAACCAGTTGTGGTCTTGGCGGTGAGTTACGATTTAGTGAAAATATAGTATATGGTAACACAAATACTTGCCTTCTACATTTTACACAAGAAAATAGTATTAAAGATGAGAAGGAGACTCACAATAGAGATTCAGATATTGATATAATGGTTATATACAATACTAGATTGTAAGATAGCTTTCAGAGATAAGGTTCTGATGTTAAAAGTATTAAATACTCCATTGCTCAATTATACATACAGAATTAAAAAAAAAGAAAAAGATAAATACCATGTAAACTATATTTTGAAGCACTACTAGCACATAACTATAAACAAATTTACATTGTATTATAGATTTGCATTTATACACTTTTTTTTTAATGCAATTAAATACAAATATATAGTAATAAACTGTGATTACTCTGTAAAACATTACAGTGTATTTAAGAAATTTCATACATATATATAGGAATACAAATAATAAACCTATGTATAAGTTTAAAGGGTCAATGCATGTTGTACAATAGTTTTTTTACATTATACTAGTATTAAATCACAAAAGGTATGTCAAGTATAGCTGACATTAATTAATAAAGAATATGATCAAGGATAAAGATAGTTTTAACTTTGATGTATTACGTTTACTTATGCGAAGATGTTGGAATATGCTTGTTTTAGTATTCTGTTGTAGTAATAATAAAAGTTACGTATATGTGCAGGAAGCAAATTCTCATTTGATCCAAGTCTTGACGATGGAGCCTCTCCCAATGGCTCACGCCGGTCATTGGCAGATACATCAGTTACCTCGACAGCTGATCTTTCTGTATTTAGTTCGGCGACACGATCTCAAGCGTTAGACAATAGCCTTGACACGCAAAGCAATATTTCTAACGCTAGCTCTGGAAGCGGTGGTTTACCCACGCCCAGAGCGACGCCTCATCAGCCGAGCCCGGACGTTGTACGAATTTATGTACCATACACTTCGCCTATATCCGGTTCATACAAAGACGATCTTCCTCGTACGCTCCCGCGTTCTTTAGAGACCAACAGAATCCGCATACGAGTCGATCCCGATCAGACGCCGATCGTGGAGAATCTGAAGCCGTTCTCGTTAGAAAGTCCGGAGATCGAGTTAGATTTGAAGTAATCAACATGATTGTTCATAACGCGATAGCTGTATTAATTGTACGAAGAAAAACGATTCATGACATTACGATTAGTATTAAAAGTAGATATCTAGGTAAACAAAATTCTATCTTTTGTTTTATCTATGTCTACTATTGTAATATACGTAGAGAAGTGATAGCGGAGAAGAAAAGAAATGGTAATCATGTTAAGAACGATGATAAGGAGTAAACCTTTTGAAAGAAGACATAGGTACGATTCTTCTTTCTTTCTTTTTTATTTGTTCGTGTAGATAATCGTAAGATTGCAATCAACGTTAATATATCGTGACACTTTCCTTTCGAATGTAAATCAGTATACGTTACGTTACGCGCACTAGTCACGAATGATTGTACTAATTCATATTGAACGCAGATCATTAGATGTTTGTTAATGGCCTAATTTACCTTCGTACTCCAACGTAAATAGTTTAAAAGGGACAATATATAAAATCATCATTTTTGGTCTATTATCATTAGTCGATCAGTCAACGATACTTTCAACAATGAAATTTATATATACATATATATATATATATCTTGTCGAATAATTTTAAATATCTGAAACGCTGCATAATACTTGTCGTGCATCAAGTTATTATTATACGAAGTTATATATGTAATAAGATGATGGAACTTTATGCAAAAAAAAAAACAAAAACGAATTATATACACTAAAGCTATTTATAGTATTTAGTAGTTTACCTGAAAACGATAAAAAATTTCGAGCTATTATATGTATATTGATACGTGTATAAGAGATTACAACAATATTATACATAGGACTGTTAAGGATAGTGTATACATCATTTCTATAAAGTATATATGTTTTTAAATTTCGAGTTCTGATAAACAGGATATACAACATATTTTGGAATATAGTAAAAAATTTGCTATTACACGTACGTATAGAGATATGAGTCAATTTTCCATAGCGGATGTAATATTAAAAACATTATTTTGATTACCGTAGGCACATAAAATTCCTTGAATAGTCATAATAATATTTTTAACATTGTGTATATTTCTCTGATAATATTGTTATCATATACATTGTAAAAGAGTATACATAAAGTTCCATACTCTGAGAGTATTTAATGAACAAACAATTTTACGTTATTTTTTTATAACATCAAAGAATAGAAGAAACTTTATGAAGATTTATACTTTTCATAATTACAAGTAGATGAGAAATCAAGATATATTGTTTTTTGAAATTAATTTCAAGCACAACGTATTCAAGACTATCATTTAATTAAAAAATTTAACTACAACAATTTATGTTTTATGTAATAAAACGTATAAGATAGTAATACATCAAATTTTCGTTGTTAAAATTTTTAATAATTGAATTGATTGGATTGATTCATTACTTGTGTTATTTTTAGAATAAAACTGAATTGGTAACATAGTTTTACTATGATTTCGGTAATAATGATAGAAATAAAAAATTTTTAGTTGATAGACTATTGTAAGATGATAATCATATCCTCTAAAAGGTTACATTCTATTAATGTATTAAGTGCTCTACTGCCACTTGTAATGTTAATACTTTATTTATTTTAAGTTTCATTTCTTTTTTATAACAATTAATAACAAATATACTGTTGTATATATACATAGTATTTAAAGAGAGATGGAATCTTTCATTACATGGTATTCGAAAGAAATTCCTAGATGTGAAACTTGCAAGATATTTGTCAGAACCTTTTTGCCAAGGAATGTGAATATTGAACAGTCCTTTAATATGCTGCATATTTATTGTTTCAATGTACAAAGACATAACTGTAATGAGAATGTGCTTCATTATTAATCGGTTCTGTTGAACATTCCTGGACACAGTATTCCTTAATGTATATAGAGTATGAAACTTATAAACTATTACGGTGATAATATAAACCTGACAGCAATCACTTGTTATATCTAATAGTAATAAGGTAATAATATTTGTTAAATAAATATTAAATGTTAATAGTTTGAACCTTTGTTGCATTGTAAAGAAGACAAAAAACCAAACAATGTACAGTTCTATGATAATCTTTTCCTGTGGTTGCATAACATTAACTTTTCCAGAAATTGAAATGAAATAGATGGGTAAAAAAATTATGCACAAAGTATTTGATAAATACGGAATTGTATAGATACGAAAAAAAAAAAGATTGAGGTAAATGAAATGGATTACATGAATTTACCATCGATAAGTACATTCCTTCAATTAAAATTAATACATAGTTATTTGTCAATTTCTAGAATTAATTACTTCTCAATTACCATTATAATTATTTACATGAATATTTTTACACATTTAGCTAAAAAAAAGCAATGAATGGTATTTACTGTTCTAGAAACGCCGCACATACTTCCTTTCATTTGACATTAATAGAGTGAAATGTAATATCAGGCAAATTCCACAAATTTAAATAATTATGTTTCAATGCTATGGTTACCATATTTTAAATTTTAGTAAATCGATTTTACAGAATAATTCTTTTGTTTTTAGGAAGGAATTATTTGAATATACAAGCAGAGTTGTATAATGTAAACAAAATATGATTTCCTTAATATGTAATAACTTAATATGTAAATGAATAAATAATAAATTCGATGTCAAAAATAATGCCTAAAACAAAGAAACGAGACCCTAGGAAGTTAAAAACATTTTAAATGCCCAAGATATTATAATTATAGAATGTAAAATGTATTGTGCTTAGTGTTGTATGTTTCTTACATTTTTTTTAAAAGTAATGTTTGATTCCAGATTAGAGTATAATCATTTTATGATAATATTAAAGAAAAATTACGATGTCTTTATTAAATTAAAAAGTAAAGCAGCATTAAATACAATGAAATGTTTTCGGTACAAGGTTTTGTTACTTAAATTACATGTTAAACAAAACATTGATTGTTTTGTTCATTATTCACATTCGTACTCCATACTATACATACATGCTAGATTAAAATTCAGTAAAATACTGATGATACATGTGTAATAATTAAAACTGTAGTTCCAGTTGATATTTTTTTTTACAGAAAAAATTAAAGAATTCGCAACATGGTATAGACTTCTGTGTATTATTCATAGAATAATTAGATACAATGTAATTAATAATGCAATACTCATGTAATTTCTTCATGCCTGATAAATCATGTTGTAAATGGATTGAAACTATTCAAACAATAAATAATAAAGATCATAAATCAAACACCTGATTATTTTCAGAAATTTTATTTCTTTTTGTTTACTGATTCGTATTCGTGGAAGTGATAAAATTATGTAACTTTGTTTTTAACATCACTAATTTTCAAATTCAATGACATTCTTAATTCGTTAACAAATTAACTTTTTGTGTTTATGTGCACTTATAATATGATGATTAATCTGCATGAAATACAATGAAAAAAAAAAAAGATTTATCAACAATTGATATATTTCATACACGAAATATTACATTACACAATTCAATAATTTTTTGAACAAATCTTATTTCACTTAACATGGATATTAATTTTTATATTAGAAAATTATTAAAGGTAATTACTTTTTCCACTCTGTATTTTTGAAAGACATTGTTTTATTCAAACAATAATTTAAATGCAATTATCGAGTACAAAAGCGAATGTAGATCATGAAAATAATAATAAATTGTATTTATCGATACTCGTATTCGCTGGATGCTTGTGCATCAATCAGTTGTCAATGTAAATTACATTTTTTCAGTGGTACAATATTACCCAAAAAAAAGTCATCAACCGATATTAAATACAATAGCGATTTCAATCGATTCAATCAAGTATCTCAATGCAACATTGTATTATGGTAGCAACTTTACAAAAAATAAAATATATATATATAGCACAGAAGTGATTTTACTGTTCGTCTTTCAAATACAAATTAATATAATATTATTACTATGTTGTACTTTGTGACTGGAAAGTATATTTATTAACAGGCATTGGTTTTCCATTAATTATCATTTGTGGTCCTGTATAATAACGCCATAAAAGACTATTTCCTCTTTTCAACTGATTGGTAGCTGAAAGATGAGACCAGCAATCCAACCAGCTGTTATAAATTGGCATTTGTGGAGGAAGACCAGCAATTAACCTTAATAAATAAAACTTGATAAATTAATACGTATTTCTATTAAAATATATGTTACACATATCAACTGCATTTCAAATGAACTTACCCACAATTATTAACTGCCATACAATGTGACACCACCAAGAAGGGATACGTAATTGTTGTTGCTACAAACTATGGAAGTATGAACATTATTTTACAATCTTTGTTACATTATGTATATTGTAATTTAATAATTTACTTACTCTCATAGTGGAAACTATAAATGGTTTTAATGCACGGTCGCTTAAAATATATTTATCAATAACATAGGTAGAGGAACTGACTAGTATCAATGCTGCAGCATTTCCAATGAGACGGGGCACCAATCCTGCATAGTATCCCATAATTCCATTTTCCTTGTATACTTCTACAAATGATCTAAACAATCCGCTAATAATGGATAAAAGAAAGAAATTGGCTATAGAAATAAGGCATTTATGATTAGTATAAGAAAACATGTGTCTGATGTTGCTTATTTAATTATATACTTGTATTTTTTTTCTGCACCGACAAATTGTGCCATCATTCTCAGTGCAATAACATCCAGTGGATGACTAAGTATGATTCCAATTGTTCTACTAATTAGATCTCGTATGAATTGATATATACAATTCTTACGCTCATATCTACAAAAAAACAAATAAAAATTTAAGATATAGTGTCACTTATAAAACTATTAATGTTAGATTTAATGTTATACACATATACATATATTTACTCTTCTCTCTGACATTCATCATAAGTATCTATATTTCGTTCATCACTAATTTTCATAAGTTTGGAGGTTTTTTCGAAAGCTACAGCACTTACAGTATAGGCACATAATTTTGGAATCAAGCCACAATAGCAGCCAGTAAATCCATCCACATTTTTTATATACCTAACTGTAAAATAATAAAATAAAAAATGTTTATTAGATCAATTACAAAGAAAATAAAACGTTGTACTTCTAAAAATTTATAACAATAAACACTAAAAATAAAGGTACCAGAAAATACTCTGTTTATCAAGAAAAGATAAAATAATATTATTATTTTAAATTTTGCTTACCGTATTGAAAAACATTAGGTAAAGCTAAAGCCGGTTGTCCAAATAAAGTAGTTGTTGGTCGTGGTGGAATCGGTTCATATCCGATCTATTACAAATGAAAATTATAAGCTTGATCGTTTATCTTTCGAATAATTTATCAATTGCCATGCATTTTACCTGTATTAAAACTTTAGCGTATTCAATTGGATGCGAAACGGTGTTCGTTAACATACGAAGTGCGATTTCAGGCCATAGCGGTTCATCTTCCGGGGGTATCATATTTAATTAAAATTTATCCTATTTAAGTATCAGTTTTCCTGTAGAATTATTTATCTGATGATTTTGATTAACAATTACAGTTAAGCTTCGGTTAATACATTGGTAGAGTCCTCCCGTAAAGCAAACGCATGCTTTCCACTGTCTTTCACATTTGGAAACTAGGTAATGTCACCAATTACATTCCAGGATAGTAAATTGAAAGAAATCGTATGTGTATACTTATAAATTTTGATAGATAAGAAACTCAATAACGTTTAATACAAACAAATGAATATAATGCACACGATGAAAGACTGTGCAAGGACCGACCAATGTTCTGTGCAACTTTTTTTTTATTTCATTGAGTTTTAAAAGATTTTAAGAGCACCATGAAATTCAAAAAAAATAATTACACATTACATTTAACATGAATGACCGTTTCTATGCGATATTATATAATTGTATAATAAAGAGATTTTGTAATAAACCTTAGGATAAGGAATAATTACAAACAAGAGTACGTTTCAATTATGTAATGGTTTGCAGATACTTATTTAAATATAAATTTTTTTAATGTTAATTTCTTTACCAATAATAATTGATTGTACAAACGTTTGAAAATACGACATTACATCGTTTATAGCGCTCTCTGCCGAAGGAACCTGGAAGATCATTTTTCTAGATTGTTTTCGTCATGAGTTTTCTAGTGAGGTAAAAAGGCGTACGTGAGGGATATCGTGCTGAGCTCATCTTACTATTTATGATTCATCTGTTCTTGCTTCGATGGCAGAACTACGTGCGAAGTAACCGAGTAGTTAATGTGATGTTTTGTGAGGGCTATAACGAGGTGAGTTTTTGGTTAATTTCGAACGTGAACGACAATACGTTGACTTGACGTATTTCCTCGTGGCAAAAGGCGAACATCGTATTTTCAATTCTACACGTACGAGACATACGACGAATACACAAGAGGAGCAGCGACAGCAATTAAAAAAAAGTTTGATCTAATTGCGTGATTGAAACTATGTGCGCTGGTATCATTTTCTGCGCACTTTTTTCTACGTATGAGGCTTGATTTTGGGCTCGAACGAATTGAAGAAAAACAATAATCGTCGCGTAAAAAACAATTGATGAGCAAACGTTATTGTTTCGAACAAGTTTGTACCCATAGATAAATATCCTGCGATTAAAGAAAAGTTCTTTCTCTATTTATTAAGTTAGTAAACGCGTTAACAAGTAAAATTTCTGATTTTTATTTCTACAGAGATCTTTTTGTGTATTGAGATCGTTTGATTGTAATAACGCAATAAATGGTTTTACGTATTAGTCGCGTTTACAGTTATTAAATAAATACGAGTAAAACGTTTTAAGAATTTAAATTAATGATTTTAAGCCTTGTTAATATTGAGGTTTTTCGTAATTATTGTTAAGAAAAAGCATTATTGCAGAGTATTGTGAAATCAACAAATTGAATGTATTTACATATGATTTTGTTACAGAATGCCAATACAGGCACCTCAGTGGACTGAATTTCTTTCTTGTCCAGTTTGCTGTCATGATTTTGATGTGGCCATACGTGGCCCAATATCCTTAGGATGTGGTCATACCATATGTCGAACGTGCCTTGCAAATTTACACCGTAAACAATGTCCTTTTGATCAGGTATGTGATATTAATGATATTTTTTCACATTGATATGTGTATTTATGTTAAAGGATGTGATCTATTTTTATATGTTTCAGAGTATTATTAATACAGAAATAGAAAGATTGCCTGTAAATGAAGCTCTACTACAATTAGTGGGAAATCCTGTTCCCACAAATGTTGCAACAGCTTATCAAAAATTATTACCACCCGAGGATCATGCTAATTATTTGGTTGCTAAACGTTGCATTGAAGAGCTTGCTTTATATCTCAAACCATGTCAAATAAATCCTATTTTAGCTACAGGTAGTATTAGTTGCTCTTACTACTAAATTCATTTAGGCCATTTCATTTAAATCTACCTTTTGATGTGTAATAGGAGCAGGTCTTGTTTCTCGACCAATGCAAAGGAAGTTAGTAACCCTAGTAGGTTGTCAATTGGTTGAACCAGAAGGAAGAGCCCGTGCAGTTAGAGCAGCTAGAAGTTTAGGTGAACGGTCAGTCACTGAATTGATACTTCAGCATCAGAATCCACAACAACTTAATGCTAATTTATGGGCTGCTGTGCGCGCTCGTGGATGCCAGTTTCTTGGACCAGGTCTGCTATAACAATGAAATGATGTATTAAAATACAGTAAAAGATGTTATCATTTTAACATTTTTTGTTTGTTATCAGCAATGCAAGAAGAAGTCCTCAAACTCGTTCTTTTGGCTTTAGAAGATGGATCAGCTCTGTCTAGGAAAGTCTTAGTTATGTTTGTAGTTCAACGTTTAGAATCACATTTTCCTCAAGCTTCCAAAACAAGCATAGGACATGTTGTACAGTTATTATACAGGGCAAGTTGTTTCAAGGTAATGTATATG
Organism: Anthidium xuezhongi; assembly: GCA_022405125.1. Lineage (NCBI taxonomy): Eukaryota > Metazoa > Arthropoda > Insecta > Hymenoptera > Megachilidae > Anthidium > Anthidium xuezhongi. Next base: position 7,882,378 of record CM039642.1, on the reverse strand, counting down.
CAATTACTATCAATTATTGTTCATATGTGTGTATTTTAAAACACTAATCATTTCTATTTTATTAGGTATCTAAACGGGAAGGAGATTCGTCATTGATGCAATTGAAAGAAGAATTCAGAACGTACGAAGCTTTAAGAAGGGAGCATGACGCTCAGATAGTACAGATTGCAACAGAAGCTGGTTTAAGAATAGCACCTGATCAATGGTCTGCGTTGCTATATGGAGATACTAGCCATAAGTCTCATATGCAAAGTATTATAGACAAACTTCAGACTCCACAATCTTTTGCTCAAAGTGTACAAGAATTGGTTATTGCTCTTCAACGTACCCCCGATCCTGGACAATTAAGTAGTTTAAGACCTCAGTTAGAGTTATTAGCTGCAATAGATCCAAGCCCAGGTATTACAGTTAATTACATGAATACACGTCACATAAACAAATGGGATAATTAAAACTTATTCTCGTTACAGAAACTGAACCCCCTACGTTAGCGGAATGTCGCGCAGCATTAGAAGCTGTTAGAACCGTAATTGCCGCGTTGGTAGAATTTATTCAACAGCATGGTAACCGGAAGACCCAAGATGGTACTCACAACGTAGGTCCAGGCCAACCAAAATACAAAGTAAGCATGTGCCGAGATCTTGCACTCAGGGGATCTTGCCCTAGATCCACAAATTGCACGTTTGCTCATAGCGATATGGAATTGGACAAGTACGTATACACGTCCATAAATATTTTTAACCAAAACGTTCAGGCATTTATAATTTCAATTACTCGTTCACTAGATACAGATCAAAGAACCGAAAATTAAGCATCAGATCAAATTTACCTGTCACTAATAATTCAGATGCAAAGACGGATAAAGTAGTTACTGGATCAAACAACAAGACATTTAAACAGAATGACGAATTATCTTATCATTCCATAAAATCGCACGATAATACTCACAGAGATAGTAAGTATTTACACGAAACAAATAACGCGTAGAAAATAGATTAACGATTAATTGATGCTTTTTAGACTTCAACTCTATGAACAAAGTCAATCCAATGCAACATCATACTTCAACGAACGAAAACAACTTCGTTGGTTCATTAACGAATTACATGTTACCATCTCCACAAGGGATTTTGCCCATGATACAGACTAAAAATATCGACATGCATTGTTCCCATTACATCGTACCCAATGCACCCATCGAATACACTGCACCCAATCTTGGCATGTGGGACACGTCACAGATTTCCTCTAACGTGACAAATGGAATTTCTAATAGTAAAAAGGTAATTCAAATTTACTCCTTTCATACTTGTCAATAAATGATGCTATTACTATATTATAATTAAAATATTTTTGAACGAAAATGTAGCAGCGGACAGTCGCGAAAACGTTAGCAATGTTACTGCAACGTAGGATGGAAATCTTAAATCAACTCGAAACAATTGTCAATAAGCAAGTGCCGCAGATGAAATCGGTACGATTATTCGGTTGTTCAAATCATTGGAAGCGTTTTTCAATTCCGTTCATTTTTTCAGTTTCTGTATTTCGTTTACAGAATTACGACATGCAAGGGGATGCGTTGTCTTCAAACTTCTCTATATGGGCAAACACACAGAACAGTCCAATAATTCCTCCATCAAATATGAATTGCAACAACAATTTCCCATGCACGGATTCTATTCTATTCGATGATGAATTTGTGCCGTTTGATGCGTCATCTAGTAATAAATATGGACCAATTTCTAAACTACCCAAAAGTTTAATTAGGTAGTTGCCCAGAAAATTAAATTGTATAAATGTATTTAACATTATGTTCTAACATTCTAACTTTTTAGATCCAACAATGGTGTACAGCCGACTAATTTTTATGGAGAACAAGGCACAGCTCCTACAATGTCCGCATATCGACCCATGCCAGCTACAAATTCAGTTACATCTTGGTACTATGGCAATCAACGTAAGTGTAACGTTAAAACAAGAATATTCAAGAATGGGAATTAATAAAACATAATATTGTAGCTTATGCTACCATCGGTGCAAACGGAGGAATACAGTCTATTAATAATACTGGCTTTGAAGACAATTACATTACTTTTGGTCGCAATATATCTGAATCGGCAACACACACACAGTTATCGCGATCAGAATGCATGTCTAAAGAGTAAGTTAATCTGATCACTTCTGTTGTCAATTATTTGACTAAAATACGTAAATAAATTTCAGCTTGATACTGGAATCGCAAAAGGTGAAACAGCAATTGAAGCACCTTGAAAAGAAAATCAACGATTTGAAGGTATTAATTAATTTTTTATTTTTCTTCCACGAAAGGTTTTGTGTAAAGTGATACTAAAATAAGAAACGTTCAGCTTGCCACTCAAGGAGCCACCTTCACGGCTGGGGAAAGGTTAGCACAAGAGCTGCAGATGATAGAAGCTGGCATCAGAGAAAAAGAAAAGGATGTACGGAATTGGAGCCCGTATGGCACTGTACCTTGGATTCAGTCGTCAAACAGCATGCTTGGTACCCAAAATTTTAATCAAGATTATAAACCTGAAGAGGTAAATTGAAATAAAATGAAACGTAACGTACAGTACATCTTCTAATCGTTGTAAGGTTGTTACTAAAATTTTCCATAAAATGTGGACTCGATTCTTAGGAAGATACTTATGAGGCTGGTATCGCAAATGATATGCGAGAGTTAGAATTGCGATGGGAGTTTGAACTACAAGAACAAGAGTTACAAGAACTACAGCATTGGTCGAGTGAAGAGGACAATTCTAAAAAATAATAGTAAGACATTGAATCTTACTAAAATTGTTTACTTCTTTAGATCTGACACCGTTATTTGTTCTCGTGAAACATACTATTTTTTCTTTTCTTCTCTTCTTTTGATATTTGCAAAGTAATCTTTTTCTGCGAACTTCCATGCATCGTCGATCGTGTTTCGATTTTCTAACGGAATTAACTGAAAGTAAAATGGAAATTTGTACTGTTTGCATAACAAAATCAAAAGAGAAAAACAATAATGGACGATAACACTTCAGGAAATCTCGGTAAATAGAATTTATCATTCTAACTTCAAAGAGCATAAAAATTTTTGTATCGGTATAGCCATTAATACAAAGTGGATCGAGTACTTTCCTATGTACTATGCCTTTACAAATTTCGGTACATCATTTTTTGTTCTTCGATCGTTAAAAATTATACTTTTTCTTGGGGATATTATCAGTATCAAAAAGATTAGGTGTAAGTATGTGATATATTTCGAACACAAATTTGTTGAAACGCATCAAAACCCTTCATGACCATAGTAACTTACATTTAGTTATGCAGGAAGTCGCGTCGTTTTAATTTTTTTTATTAGCTGCAGTAGAAATTTATTATTATAAAAGATCAATGTAAAAAGTGAGAGTTAGCTGCCGCATTAAAAAAAAAAAGAAAAAAAAAATAACAATTTATAGAACCGGTGAGGGGTTGATCGCGGTGTTCCGTTATGAACAATAATCGTAACAGGGACGCTAATTTAAACAAAACAGATTAAAACAAGATAAGAGCAGATTTGTTAAAATTTAACAGAAATTAATGTCAGTGTTTTATAAACATGACAGGATGTAGTATATTTTGTTTATATGTTTGCACAATGAAGCAAAGAATATTACTGATTACATTCGGAAAGAATGCTATTTAACCTGCAACAAGGTTACACGATAAAAAAAAAATATACGAATACATATAGGTGTTATACATACATATAAAATTAACATATTCTGTTAAAATTTTTACATAATTAAGATATATATTACGTTTAATTAAATATATATATATATATCTTAATTATATTATATATATAATATATATACATATATATTATATATATAGGGTAATTGATTTTTAGCTGATAAAGCAAAATTTTTTAAATACTAGTTTTTCGTATTGTACTCCGTTTTACGATTCATGTTTTCATATTTGAAAATATGCTTTCGAATAAAAATACGATAACTTATAATATCGTACTTCGTTTAATGTTTACACGTTTCACACAAATACTTTCAGTTTTAAGTTTACCGTTCTGATATCAAATTCTCGTTGAAAAAAAAAATAATGTTATATCCATTTTTTATTCTCTTCTGTAATTTGTCTACAAACGTTTCTGAAATCGACACAGCTCATTGAAAAATTGGTAAATAAGATTATAAATCCAAATGTTGAGAAACTTATTTTTCTTGCGATTGTTCATTATTTTGTAAAGTTGGACAATTGTTTCTTTTCTTATCTTTATAAATGATCGATACTAAAAAGAAGTGTTTCAATTTTAAATGCTTAAAAATTTTTAAAGGTATAAAGTAAGGAAAATTTTGATAACACGTATAAAATTTTCCTTTATTTTGACAATATATAATAAAAAGAAATTAACTATAGATTCCATTTGTGCCTGGTAAAAGAAAAAGAAGAACATTGCATTTTATCTTATTTACTGTGACTAATCGAATAATTTCGGACGCTCAGTTTTCAGTAATACTTATTGTAAAAAATTATAAATCTTTAGATCGTTAATCATAAAACATGTTCACTAAATTTTTGTATTTTTATAATTATTTCGTTTCTTTTTTTTTTTATCTTTTCTTTTTTTGTACAAATTTCTTACGTTTAATCGAAGTAGAATATAGAGTTCGCAAGTCACTGACTTAAAATTAACTTTTTTTACTGAAAAGTGAAAGAAATAAAGTGAACAGACTGTTATGCGAGTTGCAGCTCTCACGTTTGTAAACATGTTCGATTTACGGACTTACGAGAAACTGAAACAGTCACATTGGCTTCCTCTTAACTATTACTTTAATTTCTTACAATAAACATGATCTAATACATATATATCTACATATATATATAGTGTTATTGGCATAGCATTTTGTTCTTACTTTCGTGTTACAGAAAAAGAATGAAATTTACATTTTTCATAGAAAAAAAAAAGGGATATCAAATGAGATAGATATTTGATAATGTAGACAAGATACATAGCCTCTAGATGACTATTTTCTGCATTTGGTACAATATCTCTGTTAAATTAAAGAAAACTTCTGTTGCTTTATCAAAAATTGACTTAATCCATCGGGTGGTTTGATATGAATTATATTTTATAAATGTGATACAAAATTTGTGGTCAAACCATGTACATTAATCAATTTACAACTTCTATAGTGATTTATGCATTGCAATAGTCTTTTTTTTTTCTATTTTTTATGAAATAATATATAGCATAGATATTGATATGATTCCAGTTTTAGTGGAAATGACAGATTTTTATGAAACGTAGAGATAGAAGAAAGTTGATCTTTCTATCTTTCTGATCGAAAAAAACATTGTTTTACCTTACTCTATACAGAACTAGGTATGTTCGAGTAGAATGTTTCTTTCAATCTGAAATGTGCCTTTGAACCATGCAACAACAGGCAGAACTTTGTAAAAGAACTTTACAGTTGTGCATATTAGTTTCAGTATTTCCTAATCCTGTAATGTGAGGCACATTATTTATTATGAGCTGTGGAAAGAAATGTAACCTTGGAACATAACTAGTCTCTTATGAAAAAAATTACGAACAATGGTGCAATTTTATTTGTTTTATCGTATTACTGATACAAGTTTCTTTTTCGTTTGTCATGGAATATGAAATATAAAACAATATATGTGTAAAAATTGTATGAAAAAGTTAATCTTTTTTTTTTTCTTTTTTGTTTCAATGTATGTGATTAGTTTATATTTAATCACATGAAGCAATAACTAATTTTCTTACAATAAGTCTGTTCAAGTTTCAATATTTTTGTAAAAAAAAGAATACTTCCATTACAGACAAATAAATGCTAAATTATTGGTTCTGCATTGGAGATACAACATTGGTGTTGTTTGTACTGTATTTATATATTTGAGAAGTATGTTAGAAACGTTATTTATTTTGTTACTGGTTTCACGATAAAACTATGAAATCTTTAAAATTTATATAGTACAAATTTTTTTTTTTATGATTATAAAAAAATTTACAACCATTATGCGTTATGAGATTGCATTTCAGTATCTCAAACTGGCCATTGTACTGAAAATAAAATGTGACAATATTACAGAAAGGGGCCATCTTTTAATTTTGCATATTGAATGGAAACAATATCATGTGAGAAAAGATTTTACATTTACAATGATTTTTAAATTTTAAATTGAGTGAGAAAATTTTGTTGTAATACTCGATCAAACATCTCGAACTATCATTTGAATGTAACTTACAAAAATTTGTTGAGTTCTTTGTTTAGTCTAAGCACAAAACTGAATACAAGAAATCAAACGTTCCTTTCTGTAAAAAGATACCGTGTTTGTAGTTAATTCTGACATAAAATATATGTTCATAAAATTACTAAATCTTCTTAACTTTTGTTTTAAAATTGCTTCTTACATCTTAAGTTATCTGCAAGATTCAAAACTTTGTAATCTTTCAGTATTTTCATTGTTCAAAACAGTTTCTAATCAGTAATCTTTCTAGTGATCAGTTTAACAGACATTGCCCTTCAATTTCTCATCTTTTCTTTTTGTTTTTTATTTGTAGTACGACTCGTTAATAAATATATAGAATAATTGCGAAGAGGGCTGTGTACACTGGGAAGTAATAAGCGCAACAATACTGTTTGTGCAAGCTTCAGATTAATTGCATGTTAAACATGTCACTATGTGTATAATGATACACACCTACCTATGTTAATGGTATGAAGCCACATACGATCTATTATTAACGTTCTTTGTTTGAACATACGAAACAATAATAAATTATATACATATCGGTATATAATGCATATAGTCAGCGCGCACTTGGCACTTAGCAGTACGACTAGTACTTTCTTGAACATTTATGTTAAATTAATTTCTGATTGTAAGATTTTTGTTACTTTATTCATAAACATAATGGGCAATGTATGTAGGTATGTACGTTTAAAGATTTTGTAATTAAAAATTATTAAGATCGTTTGAAAGAAAGTAAGAAATTTTATATGTATTGAGTTAAATTTAGTTGAAGAAACGTTAATTGCATCTATAAATGTTTTACATATATTTATATTGCCTATTATGTTTAATGTAATTGTTAGTCTGGCATTTTTAATGTATTTTTCTAAAATAAATAACAATGGAAAAAGTCGCATTATAATATAAACATGTGATACATTCGAAATAAAATTTATTACCCCAATTTCACTCATTGTTCCAAATACAGGAAGAATATAACAGAAAATTTATACTGTTCAATACCCTCTCTTACATAATTACAAAGTTATTTATTGTAAATTTGATTTGTGCAAGCGTCCGATTGTTCGTTGAAGAATATCTTTAAAAAATCTTATAAAAATATCATAAAAAAATGTTCTGTTATGTTTTCATTTATCGACGCACGCAAGCACAAAACAATAAAAATTTGACAATAGAAATGTGTTTATTTAAGGGTAATATTGCATCTAGATAATTCTTCGAATGTTTTATACTGTCTTACATTCACGAAAGTTAATAATTGTATTTTCTACAAAATATTGTAAGTGAAAACGTAATATATTTATCTATTGAATATAAAAACAAGTTTTTCGTTGATTTGCAATTAAAACATGATTGAAACATCGATAGAAAATGAAGAATTCAATAAAAGTAATGCAGATAATCAAAAACAGCGCCAATGCAGAGGGCTAAATTACGCATTTAAAAAAATTTTCTTTATCGATTGGTGTTAGGTATACGCTTTTCAGCTTTACCGTTAGGTAACGCCACTTGTTACTGTCTATGGAGGAAGAGGATGTTCCAATAGCACTGGACTTAGTTGTGCGCAGACAGTTGTTCCGTTACAAACGAAAGAAATGGTGATGCGTTTCTATCTATTGCGGTAGGTGTACAACATCAGCATAAGTGAATTTATATACAAAGAAAGGTGTAGAAGTTTGAACACCGGTTCCTCAATTATTGACATTTATAGAGTGAAACTTAAAGTAAAATTAAATTACATAGTGTATACAATAGAATTACGTTGTCTTATCGCAAAAAGCTTACGAATACAATCGATGGTACGTCGTTTAACAGTCACCACGTGTGTGCAATTATGAGTTCCCTCCTAGGCGTGTGTAACGATCGAAACACTACGTACAGTAGCCGTACGAATAGGCAGCAAGTGGTCAACGGGGCGTTTAGGTTTGAAAAATAAAAGAAATAAACAGAAAGAATTATTTATGAACAGTGGTGTGAGTGAATGAAAGAAAAGTATATTTTGATACTTTGCATACAACGAAAGTGAGAGAAAAATGCCTGAGAATCGTGGAAACGTAGTACATGGCGTAATGCCACCACATTACCTGCACGAGTTGCCGGCTGAAGATGAGAAGAGATTGGAAAAGATATTCCAGAAATTGGATTTGGACGGTAATGGAAGGATTGATGTGAAAGATTTATCCAAAGCACTTCGTGAAGTTGGAGTGGATAAATCTTATGCCGAGGTATTTGTAAATTCTATAATTTGTTCCACTTTGAATCCACACCTACGTATTATAATCAAACTATACGGTAGAGGATATTGTATACTATTTTCAAATATAAATGAAGAACAATATGAAATTCAATTACATTTTTTCTCAGCAATAATTACATTAAGTTTTAATTCTATATATATATATTCTTTTTTTCTTAAATATTGTTCCAAACCTGTATAGCGTGTCTGGCTTGGTTTGAAAGGCACTCACACATGTATGCACATACATAATGCGGTAGATATGTATTGCAGATGTTACATAAAAATGTTAGGTCTTTAGTTAAAAACAATATACATCGATTCTATATATTTCGAATAACAAATATTTTATAGATTATTAATTACTCAAGGCAATATTTTGCACATAAATATCTCTTGGAAAATAGTTTAAATGACATTTAACCCGTGATATTTCTGCAAGGTTTACCATGAACTCTAAACCCTTAAACTTTACGCGCTTATAAAATCTTTAGCTACGATTTCTATTATTTTGCATATTTCTTTAATATGAAATATATTTTTTCGTTAAATTTTTTAAGCATTTAATATATTTTGTGATATATTTTTAATTATAGAAATACTTGTATCTAAATATTGTACACGTTTTCATAGAAATAGTAAGAACCTTGGACTTATCGTTACTACCACTGATGTTAGATATTTAATCTATGTTATTTAATTTGGAGAAGGTTACCGTTAATATTCTTGCGACAGTTCTATATACATAGTGTCACCATTTGCGCTTAATATAATTTATTTTGATTTCATTACGGTTAACATACTTAGCCCAGTAAGCCATTTCTCACAATTCGAAAGTAATCAAATATTTTTACTTAAATATTTAAATACTACTCTATATCGCGATTCATAATAAACGCGCGTACGTAAACCGATATTTTAAACAATTTTTTCGCTAATTCAGCACGACTGATGAATTTCTCTTTTCAGAAATTTTTAGCCAGATCGGACAGCACCAAAAGCGGTGACATAACGTTAGCTGAATTTATACACTACGTTCGTGAACATGAAAAAAATCTACGGCTACAGTTTTCTCATCTGGACAGGAACAAGGATGGTCAGTACATGTACGACAAAATTTTCAAATATTCAGCGAGCTTAAAATGGAAAACGAAGGTGTCTATACCTATTGACTAATCTGCATAAATTATTTGATTGAAATAATTAATATCATTGTTATTATATTTTCATCTTCGTTTACTTGTTGTATGTTCATTTATTCTTTTGTCAAAGTCAAATTCATCAGTATAGTATAAATTTTATTTTATTCTATATATTGTAATAAAATTTTACTTGTTCAGGTAAAATTGATTTAGAAGAATTAATAAAATCGTTCGAGGAACTGGGCGTAAAAATGGATTACAACGAGGCAAAGAAATTGTTGCAGCGGTAAGTTTAATACATTTTTAGCAGGAACCATCATCTAAATTGTTAATCATCATATTTGATAATTACAAAAGAGAAACTAATAATTTACATACAGTAGCGAAATAAAACGTGTGATGGTTATAGGATGGACAAAGATGGAAGTCTTACCATCAGTTTCCATGAATGGCGAGACTTTTTACTTTACGCGCCGAGCACCGATCTTCTGGGTCTCATCGAATATTGGCATCATACGAATGTAAGTATTATTAATTCAGTTCTGCCATCAACGACAGACTTGTGGTAGAAGCATTCAAGTTTCGCATTATCGATTTTGAATTCAAGGCACAACAAAATCCTATCATTGCTTGTATCGTCGCCAAGAGTCCCATGAATTTAATGGACGTCCATAAAATGCACATAGAGTATGATTTTCAATGCCAATTTTTTTATAGGAAGTCATTCAATTATAAGTTTACTTATAATAGAGCGCAGGCGTAGTTGCGTGCTTAAGTTTCGAGAATCTGCACTCTATATAACGGGTGTACGATGAACTCGAGGGTGTAGTTTGCATGTATATGCGAGAAACGATCGGGTCCGTTCGGGGCTCTGATTCGTTGACGAAGAGGGCTCGACCGGAGGTGTGACGTAGACCAGTTGTCATTCAAAAATGACCTTGATAGTTTCCCAGCTGTTTCCAGCACCTCTCGCCCCGCTGTTAAATGCAACCCCTTCCCGATCCAACTTGATTTAAGACCACGCATGCGCCACAAGAACCAATAATTTTCTATGACATGCGCTGTGTAGATTTCCTTTCGCACAGTCGATTTCTCATTGCAGACAAAAAAGTAACATACAAATTGACTGATAGTTCGCAAGGATGGAATTGGAATTCTCGCATTGCTGTTATTCATCCTCTATCGTTTAGAACAGTGAAAAAAAGTTCGTTGCAACAAAATGTGATTTAAAATGTAGATTTCTTGATTGAATCTTCACTTTTATTAAGCAAAACTTTAATTTGTTATCTTTATGAAATACGTAAATATTTTTTAGCTTATTTACTGATGAATAAACAGCATAAACATTTTAATACACGTCATCGTTTGTAATTATTATTGGGTAGAATATTACAAAATATATCATTGCTTATGCACAACAATGACATTTGCAATTATAAGGAAAAGCTGATACACATCAGATTATTTTTTAAGTTCAATTTGTGATAACTGCTTAATTAGATGTTCTGATATACATATAAAACACTGCTATTGTGTTTAATTATAATATGAGAATCTGTTGGCAGACAATTTTTTATCTTTAAATTCTGTTCGTATATTGATTTTTTGTACATTGATTATATTAATCAATTATAACTATATATACATGTATAAAACAATCATTGAAAAACGAAAAACTAGATCGGAAACTTCGGATGATATTTAATGGAAATTAACGTTGCCTTTTTATAGTATTTTGATTTTAACTTAATTCTACAACAGTAGGGTATTTTTTTATTTATAATGGTGAAATATTTTGCAACGTTTCGTCAGCCGTACGTTTGCTATGTGAGGTCAGCGTCTGTTGATTGTGAGTATAGAATATGGTAGTGCTGTACCACGAATCCCAAGGCCCTTGGACCTACATAAAAATTGAAAAAAAAAAAAAACTTACCATTATGTCTATTGATGTACTCAATTTATACCTACAATGACTAGAATGTAGCTTGAATGAGAAGGTATATTTTCGTACCTGTATACTTAGGATATTTAAGGAAGCAAAACGTTTGCTACTTGCAATTGAAATCTGCCGCCTAGTCTATCGTTTTATTTCTCGACGCGACGCATTTCATTATGCTGAAATAGATTGAATTAATTTCCATACGAAATAGATGGAAATATGATCTATAACTAAAGTAGCATAAACAAAAATTAATTTTTTTAATATTCCATTTTTGTTTCCTTTTTTATCTGTGTATTTATTGAAAAATTAAAAAAAAAAGATATTTCTGTTGTAACAGATGAAAAAACAACTATATACCACGTGTGACCGCATGCTTTGCTTGTTACGGTATTCGATTTCTGCGTGTCGGAATAGTTAACTTTCACATGAAAAGAGGCCACATGGTAACATATTCCTCTCAAATATGTCAGTGTATTAATTAAAGCACACGATTTTTCTGCATTTAAATATCAATAGGACGTTTAATAATTATAATAATGCTGTCATTACTATGATAATATTTTAATAATTTGAAAATGATTTCATTCATACAAGATGGTTGTACATGCACTTCATATTCTATAGTCATTGTACTATACCTTTCATTAATGAATGCATTTGCACAATGTTGAACAAATACTTCAAGTGAATTTGTCTGCAACGTGTAAAAAATTAAAATCAATTTATAACAAGTATTTTCTTTGGTAAAATACGTTAGGTAATGTAACATATGACGGAGACTGTAGACATCACAAAAAAAGATGGTGGGGGGTTCCCCAACCAAATGAGCGAGATATCTGTTTTAACTCGCTTACCGTTTCTTGGCGCTCTTCAGTCTTGAGATCGGACTCCGAGCTCTCATATCGATGGCTCATGACGAGGCTCGTTTTTACCTGTTTTTTGTATATATTTTATTAAACTGTTTCTGTGTTCGTTTTTAATTTTTGTATTTATTACGAAGCGTCGGACATATTGAATGTATATACACTCGTAAGCTTTTCGTTGAAGTTTCAATTGCACTTTCTGCATAAAAGATAAAAAACCTCAGTGAGCATAATTCTCGTTACGCCCGGAAGTAATGTACACATTAAAAAGATCAGGACTGTTGAAGAACGAATGCATTTCTCCTACCTGTCAGGTTTGCGAAGAATTCCTCCAAAATTACCATGAACTTTTGCAACGGGTGAGTGTATCTCTTTGTATAGAAACAGAGTAACTATTTATGGACAGTAAAAGGGACAGCAAATAGGAATACGATTCAAGAATTTTGTGTTAACCTTAGTTTGCCACAAAATTCGATCGTAGTCCTTACGCCCAAGGAAGGCAGAGTTTGTTATAAGTACAGTTCTATGCTGTACTTCAGAATTTATTTGACAATTAAAACCTATAAATTGTAATAAATAAGATTTTCCATATAAAACGATGACCAATTAAATTAAGGCATTTTAGTATCTATCAAGGTATCCGTGAGAGGTTATATGGTCGCATAGAGGTTATGGCTGGCAGATGGGGTGTCACGTGGTAGAAAGCAAAAGCGAAAGTTCAAGAATTTTACTTTACGCTTTCTTATAAACTATTTTTGGGATGAAATTTGAAAGAATTCATTATTTTTGATTAAATAAATCGAATGGGTATATAAAAGAATATAAAAAAACATTATCTCATTGTTTAAGATTCTATAAAACAAAAGACTAATAGAAATGATGTTACTTTTAACATTACTGATTTGTATCATATTGATTTATAAAATCGAATTTCTAGTATCAGTAAAACAGATAAATAGTAACAACTGTTTGAAATAGTAACATCTGTTTATTGATAGAGAAATTTTATATCAATATTATAAAGACTTTTTAACTTAACCTATGTATCATGCTTCAATGGATATTTAAAAAAATGAATGAATTGTGTACTGTATGGACTTCAGTTGAGAATATGTCGACAAAGCGCATGTTTAACGATGGTTGAGTAAAAGAATGATTCATCACGAATACAAATGCAAATCCATTCCCTTCTCTAATTCGTTCGAGATCGTTCCGTGCTTGTATCTCGATTCCTATAAAGAATTTTATAGGGCAATGAAGCTTCTAACATTCATAATTTGATACAAAGTATTTCGTTAGTTATAATACTTTGTAGTAATTATCATATTAAGAATAAAACCAGTTCACGGAAGTATAATATATCTTTAAAGCATATAGCGTCATCAGATGACAGTTTACAAATATTATCAAATAAAGCATTAGAAAATTTGTATTGTTAAATACAAACCTACATTTTAAAATTTATTACTTGAAAAATAACTACTTCAGTCATGTTATGAAGTTCCGTTACAAAAAAAAATAAAAACTTTTTACTGAAAATTTATAGAGTAATATTTTTTGTCTTAAATAAATCAATTATTTAAAAAACTTGAAAGAATACTGCGAAGGAAAATTTATATGCTTTATACTTCGACATAGATTATTGTAACCAGTAACTGACGATTGTTATTTGACACTTGAGTCCTGATATCGATTTCCTTGAAATTTCTAGTCATTATTTTTTCCGTTTGTGATTTACAAGTGATGGATTAAATATTTAGGGGCCTGATATAATTCTTTCTTGTTATATCGAGGATATTATGCATTTGCGAAGTGAAACAATCGTAATCATTAAATGGCGGGAATTTTAAATGTTCTGCAAAGAAAGTTCTAACCCTTTTCTTTGTCTTTTCGAGCAATGTATAATATTTTCTCATTCCTGGGCGGAAGTAAAGATGTGCACTTGTTATTTAACTTCATTATTCACAGATGTTTAGCATTATTTTCTTTCTCTTTACAAAATGAATACCGACGTCTAGCTCAGATAAAGCGCGTAAAAATTTGAATCGACCATCGTCGTCTTTAGTCTAGTTCCCGGGTTTCTGATCTCTCTATTCAGCCAAGATCAAAATAATCGTTTTGCCTCGTGACCACGGGCATCTTTACGTTCTAAAGAGAATACCGGTCGATTCAAAAGAAATTTTAAAGCTGACATTGGGCAAAACCCGAACTAGATTATTGGCTTTCGGCCAGACTTAATAATATAAAGCTGCACATTTATCCTTTCATTCTAGTCATTCCTCGAATTTATTCGATTTGAACAGAACGTACTGCGACGCTTCGTGTATTTTATCTTTATGAAAAGAAAAAGTGCCCACTGCATTCCTAACAATGGATAGTTCGGACTTCGATACAGATATCATCTTTCAGTTTCGCACAAAGTTAAGTACCTGTGATTTTACGACGACCCTGTCAGAAAATGGTCGCAGGTTTTGTAACGCCAAGATTATCCACTTTCACGATTAATGCATGTATTTCGTATTAAATCGATCTCTTTTATTCACGTATACACTGCTTCTTTGTACGCAAAAGATAGTGATAAACATTGTGTAATCAACTGAAGATGTACAAGCTCAAAATCTAATTCAATGAAACCTGTCAACGTCTCGAGACTTACATCAACTCCTTTTTGGCCTTTGTGTTTGATATTTCTCCATACATGGAAAAATTTCGAAAGCTGAATTCTTCTTTATCATTGTTCCGGGTACTTTTATTCCCCCTTTGTATCAAGGTGAACAACATTCTTGGTGAGATAGTCATTTCACTCGTTTATAATTTCACTAATTCACTCTTTCATGCACTCAAATTTAGATATAGTTTTTTTTTATTTCGCGTACGTGTCTAGTATGTGTAGCGTCAATGACTGGCGGCAACTTTCAAACTGGTATAAACAAAATGGTTAATCGATGTTAAAAGAAAACCATTTTTTACTGGTGGAAAAGCTCATTTACGTTAATTTACTATAGAATTATCGTGACTATTTATTTATCCGGCCTTGAGCATCCATTATTATATGTTAACGCCTCTATATAAAAACTTACTAAAAACGTTAAACGTTTTTACTTGGCATAATATTTACGCTTTTAATTTTGCAATTATCAATGAACAAAAGATTTAACAAAAAACAGAAATCTATACACTGATTATTACATAAAATCCAATTAACTTTGAAGGTCAGATTACTTTCTGCTTATCGTTACGTGTATACCTAACAGTCTCGAACTTAATCAATCGCAACTGTTCAAATACTTGCTCGCGTTACATGGGGTGAATTGCATCTACCGTAATTGCAAAAAAAAATCACTGATCGGTTGCAACACTTAACGAAAAAAATGATCAGAATACAAAAGTTATTTGACATACGATACATCAATCGGCGGTTCAAACGAAACATAGCCGGCTATGTATTTGATTAAACTGAAGATATAACCAGTAAATACTGGTTCCGAATATATGGGCAGATAAGACGCCACGATGAATTGTTCATTTCTTAGAGAACATTTAAATTGTTAAGGCTTACAGCCACGTAGTATTCGTAGATTGTCTTTCGAAGAAAAAATTAAGCAAAGTTTGAGTATTGATGGGTGACCGCGTGAAAAAAATATAAATTTTTCAAAAACAAAAAAAAAATATTTTTGTAATGAATTCCGTTGAATAAATGTTGTTTGTTGTTTTATTCCTTGAGAAAATCATAAATACATGTTTGAACGTTAAATAAACGTTAAGAGGATTCGCAATCAATTTGAAATATGATGTATTTGCATTACAAGAAGTACAAACACATTAGAGTTAAGATATGTTCACGAGTGTGCGGAGAGATGGTAGAAAAAAGAAATGAAAGAAAATTACGGGTTACACGGTTAGAATAGCTCGGCCAGATGTCAAAATTAAAGAGAATCATGGAGTGTAGAAAAAGGTTAATTGGTAAAAAATTAATCATGCATGATTTATCAAGATTTACTTCGTTATTTCGCGGCGCGGTTTGTTTTAACATGCAAAGCGGCGGCTGTTTGTCGGTACGGATTGCACCATTTCAGATTCCATCGCAGGAAACGAGATTAACGCTTAAACCGATAATGATGATTTGTTGTCCTTTTCAGTATATGGACATTGGGGAGGACATCGGTGTTCCCGAGGATTTCACGACCAGTGAAATGGTCTCTGGAATGTGGTGGCGACATTTGGTGTCCGGTGGCGTGGCAGGTGCCGTTTCGCGCACATGCACCGCGCCTTTGGATCGTATTAAAGTCTATCTACAGGTTAGTTTAAATTTAAACCATAGCATATACATATAATACATTTATATTTCAACGAACAGTATCAATTATTAGTATTAGCTATATTTGTTTTCTCAAAGAAGACTGTTTTCAGGTACATGGAACGCGACACTGCAAAATCAGACACTGCTGCAAGTACATGTTTCGCGAAGGTGGATCAACTAGCTTTTGGAGAGGGAACGGTATCAACGTACTTAAAATTGGGCCGGAAAGCGCGTTAAAATTTATGGCATATGAACAAATTAAAAGGTACATTAAAGGGGATGATGTTAGAGAGCTTGGTCTCTATGAACGATTCTTGGCAGGATCTTTAGCTGGAGGAATCAGTCAGTCGGCTATATATCCACTTGAGGTACAAAACACATTGAAAATATATAAATAAATCATTATTTTATATATTAAGTATTGTACAATATGTTGCAGGTACTCAAAACGAGATTTGCTCTTAGAAAAACGGGAGAGTTTTCGGGTTTGATCGGTGCTACAAGAAAAATATATAGACAGGGAGGTTTGAAGACCTTCTACAGAGGCTATGTTCCTAATTTAATGGGAATAATTCCATATGCTGGTATTGATCTGGCTGTGTACGAAGTAAATATAACATTAATACGATTGTCTTGTCGTGTAACATCTTTTTCACGAATTATTAATACTGATACTTTTGTTATAGACACTGAAAAACAGGTATTTACGAAACCATGATAAAAACGAACGACCGCCATTTTGGATATTACTTTTATGTGGAACAGCTTCTAGTACAGCCGGTCAAGTGTGTTCATATCCATTAGCACTAGTCAGAACACGGTTGCAAGCTAATGTATCACCAGACAAATCCAATACTATGATTGGTGTTTTTCAAGATATTATTAGGAACGAAGGATTTCATGGTTTATACAGAGGTTTAACCCCGAACTTTTTAAAGGTACGAACGAATTAACATAAATAACGATCGTAGGTAACAGTAATGTACATTTGATAAACTGGAATATATTTTACTTTGTAGGTGGCACCAGCTGTATCAATTAGTTACATTGTATATGAACACGTCAGGGATTTCTTAGGCGTTAATATGACGTGATGATTATTTATTTTAGGTGATACTAATTTAACTAAATTATTCTTTAATTACATTTTAAGATGTATATATTAGCCGTTCATCGGTTGATATGATAAGCAATTTGGTATGTTCTGCCTTTTGTTGAATGTAATATCGCTTATTTATTGTTAACTCGAAGCTTCCACGATTATTTAAGCATCTGTCATTCTATTTTTCTAATGTATCATACTAATGACCTATAATAAGAATACACATTTATAAAAAATATTTCGGGTAAGAGGAGAGACTAAAGTTTCAAACTTAAAGTGGCCAGCATATAAAATGACTTTGAATGAACTTTTAAACGATATCGTATTTATATAATATACACTCCGTGTATGTGTTTCACATATTAAATTAATAATTTAGTCGAACTCAATTATGACTTGCATTCATATTTTACTTCCATGAAGCAAAACGATAATGTAACAATCCATAATTTTCAAAATAGTAACGATAGTACAAAGATATTAAAAAAAAAAACAAAAAAGAAATGGTATTATAATTTATAATTTCACGTTTATCCTTTTTTTTTATCTTTTTTTTTTAAGAGAAAGTAATAAATTATATAAGATAGTTACAATTATAGAAGAAGAAAAACTCTTTATACAATTTCAAAACAGTGTTCTTTAAACTAATAATAAATACATAAGATGTAATTTTATCGAAATCTAAACGAATGTATTGCTTTAAAATACATTACATGATGTTAAAAATTTTGGAAAATAGGGAGGATCGAGTTATATTAATACTGTGATATGTATGATTATAAGCTACATTAGAAAAGTAATTCAATGCATAACATATTATTCATTCGCAACTATTATTTAATTTTCATTCTTTCTTCCAGTCATATATATATAATAATATAGTTTTAATAGTAAATTCTTCATTATCACAATGTTATGCTATGAATTACATTGTAAACAGCATGTTTCATTAATCCTTTTTATAATTTATATGTTAAAAACTTGTCTCACGGCTGGATATTACATTATATCATATTCTTATGTACATTATTTCGAAGGATAATTAGTTCTCGAATTAATGTACTATGTGAACAAGTTATGTATATCGTGTATATTGAATGTCAGTTTAGGCTTTATTAGTAGTATATTACAAAATAGTATTGTACACGTATTTGTTTACTTTTTTTTTAAACAATTGCAAAAGCAACTACAAATGACGGCGATAAAAAAAGCAACACTTTCACGATTTAATCTTTAATAAATGTGTAAGGTATTATCGATAATATAAATTCTTGAAAATTAAAGGTATCTCGTCGCATTTCTCGTGAACAGAGATACTGAGACTATGAAATTCCCTTTTTCCTGGGTAATTACAGCATTTACAAATATTAAATACGTTGTATAAAGAAAGGAATGTAGCAGTTGAATAAATTTTCGTTTACTCTTTACACGTTACGAAACGTCGCATGTTTCCAGAAATTATTTTGCAAGTAACACTTGCAAACTTGAGAACAGAAAAATAATATACAAGATTATTTTATTACGCCTTGCGAAAATGATATATTTCAAAGTACGGTACGATTGGTAAGCTATGATAAAACCGATAAGAAAAGATCTTACGAAAAACGATATGGACCGATAATTTTTTTAGTTCCTTTCGTGGATATCTATGTATATTCGTAAGATATTTGTAAAACAAAATAAATATAAAACATTGTAAAAATTTAGTTCTTAAGCGATTGACATTATTTATTGAATACGATTGATGAAAAATTATTACGTGTTAAATATGTAGTCACAAACGATATTCCTGCCTCAAATAATATTATATACATTAACATAATGAATTTCACTTAAGATATTACTGTATATCTATTTATGTGAATCACCAAAGAATGAAATATCTTACAATCAGCTAGATATTTTTTTTTTTATCGCATTATACTCGATATGTCTATTTCTGTGCACGAAATGACAATAACTACCGTATTTATTCTTGCAAATAAATTAATTATATGAAAATATTAAATTATTTTATCAATCGTTTCTTGTTTTCACATTATATTTATTTAAATACAATATTAAATAGCAATCGATGTTCGTATCAATACCGCTATTAAAGATCATAAAAATATATGTTTTCATAGTACATTTTTTTATATCTAAATAAAAATAAACATTGTTTTAAACATACTTCTTTTTTATATTTATTTGTTGAATTTCTTCGCTACTTTTATTTGATATATTTTCATATGTTTAATGAAAATAAGAAAAATGAATTGTACAATGAAAAAACATATTTTGTATTTTGTACTTATTTTATGTATACAAATATAAATGAAAAAATAAAATATTCGAAAATTGCTGCATTAAAATGCATAAACAAAATAACAAAATAATTTAAATGATGCTAATATTAAAATAAACAAATATCATCTTTGAGCAACAGTTCACAAAAAATTCTTTCCTTTCATTGTGTGTCTATTAGACATTTTAAGTAAGATGCACAATATGTATATAAAAGTATGCCTGAGTCATTCATTGAGCATCAGAACAAGATATTAACATGGAATGTTATAGAGAACTTCAATTAAATATGTTATTTAGGCTGTGTTTAAAAATTTTGCTGCATCTTCATCTAGGATCCAGTACAATTCTCCATTGTGTGGTTGTACACGAGCAGCTGGCAAATTTTCTTTATCTTGTAAGATTTTCTGTGAAATATTAAATATTAATAGTAAAAGTGTATACAATTTAAAAATCATTGGTTTAAATCTTTAATAACATAATCACCTTAATAATTTCAGCTTTGCCAGAGCCAACAGCAGCAAATATGCACTTCTTTGCATTATTTATTACAGGAAGAGTAAGAGTTATACGTGATGGAGGTGGTTTAGGGGAGTCATTAATGGGACAAACCCATAAGCTTGCTTCATTCAAAAGCTTATGACCAGGAAACAGAGAACATGTATGTCCATCTGGACCTAATCCTAAGAGAAGCACATCGAAACATGGAACACGATCAGGAGGGAAAAATACAGACATCTTCTTAATATAATCCTTTGCAGCATCTTCAGCTATAAGTGGGACAATGAGTTTATATATACAATAATTATATAAAATAGAAACAAAATTTAAATGTATTATTTTACCAGATAAATCAGGATTGATTTTTATAAATTGTTCTTCAGTTACTGGTATCTTTCCAATCAACTTGGATTTATATTCTCCATAAGTGGAATCATTACTATCAAAAGGTACAACTCTTTCATCACAGAAGAAAAAGTACCATTTACTCCAATCAGTTGTAATATTAGGTAAACTTTGTGCTAACAGGGTAACCACAGACCCCCCTAATAAAAATAGTTTTGTTTCATTATTAAGTATAATATTTTAACATAAAAAGATAATTCATTTCTTTCTAAGGTCATATATTTTAACAAACATTAAGTATACTTTAAAAATATTAGATGTGTTTGTACTTTGAAGATTGCACGCACAATTAGAATAAAATTAAATATATTGTTCATAACCTGTGATCACTCCTTTGGTACAGATTGTACCGTAAATTTATGCGTATGTAATATTTTTACAAAGACACTAATATTTAATAATATTTTTGAAGGGGTAATTTAAGTTCATATTCGAAACATGTCACCTGATAATCCAACTTTGAATGTATCACCGCTAGTAATTGCCTCTTCGGCACTCGTTTGAAGAAGGTTAGACAAACATGACACCACGGTGCCGTCCCGAGGTTCGATTAGTATTTTCTCCATTATTTATGAACAGATTTTAAATCAGCGCTTAAAATTTAGTAAAGACAAATTAAACCAAGAATCCGATATGGAGAATGGAAGTTGTGCCGAATGTACAGATGCAAGGTAGTATTAGTTATATAGCCTCAGTTAACAGTAATCAGAATACAGCATTGGACATTACAATGACACGTGATAAACTGATGATAACTATCTTCTAAACGTTACTATGATTATATTTATAGTTTATTTGCGTACGAACCTAATTTTCGTGAATATGAAAACGCGTTATAAAGTATACTATTCATTAATGGAAAAGAATTCAATTTGTATTTACTGATGGCTCATTTTATTGATATAACCTATGTCGAAACTCTGTTACAATGTTAATTTATAGTCGAATAAAATAATTCGTTTTTATATGTAAATTCTGATTTAATAAACTTATTTATGAAACGAAACATATTTATTTATTAGTTTAACTAAAATTCACAGTTACAAGGTGGATCATATATGTACAATGTGATCAAAATTTTAGGTTACAAGATTTCTGATGGTAACTGGAATACTTGAATTGTTATGATCAAGTCAGAATGCGCAACATTATATACTCAACGAATATAGAATTGAATTAGATGACTATTAATCAATTTTTTGAAAGAACTGCATAACAATCATGTCATTTTACATGCGTCTTGCTCGCAGTAAACCCATCCGTTTGTTAGGAGGTATTGCAATGAAATGTTGGGCTTTCTCTGGAACTTACATACTTGCCTGTTTCCTTTTATATTGGTTGTATGGTGGAATCTCTGCCTTCTTTCTGCTTTGTTTTGCCACCACAGGTATATGCATTAATGTTTGTAGTTTAGTCTCATAATTGTAACACCATTAGATATATACATTATAATTTATCTTTGTAGGCATATTATATCACAGAGAAGACCAGCTTGTGTATCGTCCAGAATGGCCAGCTAATTCAAGGGTATATGTTCCTGCACCTTCCATATATAATTTACCTTATCAAAGCATATACACTAGATCAAGGGATGGAACAATGTTACACATGTTTTTTATTTCTCAACCAGAAGATAGAATGAAAAAGGTGCCTACTTTGTTATTTCTTCATGGTAATGCTGGTAACATGGGGCATAGGTCAATATCTTTCAACTACATCCTACCCTGTAATCTCACCCTGAATTTAAAATTGAAATTTTACATTTATTCCAGACTCCAAAATGCAGTTGGATTATATCACAATATTCAGTGTAACATTTTAATGCTGGAGTATAGAGGCTATGGATTATCACAAGGTTCACCATCTGAAGAAGGACTATACATGGATGCTTGTGCTGGAATTGATTATTTATCCAGTAGAGCTGATATAAATACAAGCGAAATAATTGTATTTGGTAGATCATTAGGTAATACATATTTGTAATAATTAATTCTGTGGTCATTTTATACTTCAACTTGTTTTGTTGTTTTACAGGTGGAGCGGTAGCCATTAATTTAGCTACAAAGCCAGAATATTTTCAAAGAATTTGGTGCCTTATTGTTGAAAATACCTTCACCAGTATTCCTGATATGGCTGCTTTACTTTTTGGAGTCAAATTTTTACATTACCTTCCACTTTTCCTCTACAAAAATAAGGTATAACATTTTATTTTTATTTTATGTGGCAGAGGAAAATTTTACTGATCGTTGTTAAATTTTCAGTATCTGTCGATTCTAAAAGTGCGATCGGTAACGGTACCCACATTATTCATTTCTGGTTTGGCGGATGCGCTGGTGCCACCGCGTATGATGCAGGATCTTTACAAGAATTGCAAAAGTTCGTGTAAAAAGATACTCTCGGTTTCGGGAGGTACCCACAACGAAACATGGTGTCAGCCAGGATACTATCAAAATATATGTAATTTCTTGAACGAGCTGAGGGAGAATCCTGTCCAAGTGACGTCCAGTCACTGGCAAATAGATGACATATAAATTACAAAGCTCATTTTGCGTCCAAAGCGATAATTGTATTTTTTAAAAAATTGTCCATTACTAGGTCAGTATACCTTAATAGGCAAAAAAGAAGAACATAGTTTAACGTATTCGAATATTTCCATTGTGATCATTAATTTAATTACAAACATAATTTAGCTCATAACTAACGGGGATCAATATTTTATCGAAATATTTACAGCGATATCGAACAAAAAAAACAAAAAATAATATAATGCTTATAATCATGAGAATGCTATATTATTCAAATTTAACAGAATACTCGTTTGAAAGAAATATACGAATAATGAAGTAAATCCTTCCAATATTTAAAGTAACTCGTTAACGTGGTCAATAAATAGAAAAATATTCAGATAATTATTTCTCATAAATGTTTTCATCGAAAGTCGGTTTTTTTTTTGTATTTTAAAACCTACTATATATATAATTACAAAAGCGCAAAAAAGTATGCATGTGTGTGAATGTAAGAGTACATTATACAGGATGTCCCAGAACTCCTGTAGGAGCCGGAAATGGGGGGTAGCTGAGACTATTCTGAACAACAATTTCCTTTGCAAAAATATCGGATGGGGCTTCGTTTTTGAATTATTAAGCAAAAACACTGATCAATCAGAGCGCGTCTCGGGCGCGCGCTCAGTACCGTCAGTGTAGCGTCGAGCCTAGTCGCCCCGGGACAAGCGCCTCGGTAGAACAAGAAGCGTTAAGTCCTGGGATCATCTAATTTGAATAGTAGAAAGATAAAACATTGTATTATTATAAAATAATGAATTTAATATCGTTCAAGCTTTATTTTTCAATTGTTTTAAAGAGCAACTGAGGACGGTACATGGGGTGTTACCGACGAAATTAGCGAAACAGAAAATTGTGTTTTTTCAAAAACCAGGCCACTTTTCGGATAAACTAAAGTTATAGAGACATTTATAACAACAAAATATTTGATGTAATGGTGTTAAAAAGCCGATTTTTAATAAAATAATTTTTACCGACTTTTTATTTTACCCCTGGCGCCACCTGCGAACAAAGTGCTGAAACTACTCAATAATTACCGACTGAGAATTCCGACAACAATCGTTTAAAAAATGTGCGGGCTTTTCAAAATTAGTAATGTACTATTTTGATATTTCTTAATTAAATTCCTTATAAAGGTTTAATTTATTCAATTCCTACTTGATTATGAGACTAGGAGAACTCGTGTATAATTTCTGATAGTTTAGATAAACGAAAACCTTCATTTAAGAACTACAGAAGTGTATTTTTGAGCACTTATAATAGTAGCAGAGTATTCCCCAAAGTTATTAATTTTTTACAGCTTAAAAAACATCTTAAATTTAATAAAATGCTGTTACACAATCGTACTGAAAGCATTGAAAATGATTAAAATTAGTACGATTATCCATGTTAATAGCTTTGAATCGTTTAATTATACAACTTTAAAATGTTATATTAATGAAGAAAACGATCATAAATGTAGGTTTTTCTCTTATTGAAACAATCAGAAATTATACACGAGTTCTCCTAGTCTCATAATCAAGTAGAAGTTTAATTAATAAACCTTTATAAGGAATTTAATTAAGAAATATCAAAATAGTACATTACTCATTTTGAAAAGCCCGCCTTTTTTAACGA
Source organism: Anthidium xuezhongi (assembly GCA_022405125.1). NCBI lineage: Eukaryota > Metazoa > Arthropoda > Insecta > Hymenoptera > Megachilidae > Anthidium > Anthidium xuezhongi. The sequence goes on along the minus strand of CM039642.1, from coordinate 7,857,144 downwards.
TGTTTCGGAATTCTCAGTCGGTAATTATTGAGTAGTTTCAGCACTTTGTTCGAAGGTGGCGCCAGGGGTAAAATAAAAAGTCGGTAAAAATTATTTTATTAAAAATCGGCTTTTTAACACCATTACATAAAATATTTTGTTGTTATAAATGTCTCTATAACTTTAGTTTATCCGAAAAGTGGCCTGGTTTTTGAAAAAACACAATTTTCTGTTTCGCTAATTTCGTCGGTAACACCCCATGTACCGTCTTCAGTTGCTCTTTAAAACAATTGAAAAATAAAGCTTGAACGATATTAAATTCATTATTTTATAATAATACAATGTTTTATCTTTCTACTATTCAAATTAGATGATCCCAGGACTTAACGCTTCTTGTTCTACCGAGGTGCTTGTCCCGGGGCGACTAGGCTCGACGCTACACTGACGGTACTGAGCGCGCGCTCGAGACGCGCTCTGATTGATCAGTGTTTTTGCTTAATAATTCAAAAACGAAGCCCCATCCGATATTTTTGCAAAGGAAATTGTTGTTCAGAATAGTCTCAGCTACCCTCCCTTTCCGGCTCCTACAGGAGTTCTGGGACACCCTGTATATATGTACATATATTTATTTTCATTTTTTTACAGACTATCGTATATATGTATAAATATACGCAATACGTATGTATATGTACATTATATATTGGAAATCATATTTTATTTATTCTTATCTTTGAACAACATTTATATTACATCTATATTCAGAACATTGAATCGATCGAATACGTACAAAGTAGCATACTTTAAAGAAATTAAGTATTTTTAACTGGGTAGCAGATTTAACGAAAAATTAATTTGACGTATTTTAAGAATCAGATATTAAAAAGAAAAATACCTTTTTTAAATGCGTGAAAAATTATCGTTGTATGATAATTTTTTGAATATTTTTAAAATAAATAATATTAAATAAATAAAAAGTATAAAACATAGCTAAATTTATACAATAGAAAGTAATGGATTTTAAAACTTCCTATTAATTCTCCTCTTTCTCATGGATACCCTGTGTGTCCAAATAAAGCCTATTATTATTAACACCGTTAACACAGTTGTAGCTGCTCCTACAACAATCAGTAAACCGGTGCTAGAATCAAACGTCACTTTTTCCTCCACTACATTAGCAGTTTTTATCACAAGATTTTCATTGAATCTTTCTTCGGAACAAAAAAATTGTTCCTTCCATCCATACCAATGTACCATTCTGATGTTTGATATTTGCAAAGGCTGAGCACATCTAATAAAACAATGTTAATTAATTAATATCTTTCCCTGTTTCTTTGAGAAAATTATAATTGCATTTTGAACAATTTCTTGAAATATATACCTCAGGTCATCTAACAGATTAGGATTCGTGGAATACAAGTTAGGTATTAAATCATTTAACATCCATTGTAAAGAACAATTGCATTTAAATGGATTTCCTTGAAGATTGATATCATGCACTACAAAAGTATTGTTATGCATAACTAACTTCGGTGATACGTAGGAAAGTCGATTGTTGCTCAGATCCAGCTAACAACAAAAATATTTATTATTCATTGTCAAGTAATGTTCTGGGATAAAGATGTAAAACTCACTGAGCACAAATTTAAGTGTTCGAAGGCGTCCTCGTGGATGAACGATAACATTTCGTTGTTGGACAAAGTAAAATTAATACAACCTGATGCCGGTGCTCTTAAATTTGCAAATGTATCTTTGTCGATAGTTTTCAGAGTACTCATGTTACTTACAATGAACAAGTGTAATTTTAAGTCGAAGTTGAATTTTAAGTTTTGAATAGGATTCTTGCTGATATTAAATTCAGCTAGCAATGGAAAATTGTTAATAGACAGTGCTTCAGGAATATGAACCAATTTGTTGTTAGATATGTCTAAAGTTTTTAAAGTTTCAACTGAAATATTTATAAGATCCGATAACGCGTTTCCAGCAACATTTAAATATTGTAAACTCTCTAATTTTGTTAAATTTTTATGTATTTCAGAGATTTGATTGTACTCTGCATTCAGAGACTCAAGTTGCAACGATTCATAAATTATTTCTTTAATTTGATTGTGTCCACAATGTAGTTCGATCAAAGATTTTGGAAGTATTTGCATATTCAGCAGTTTGAGAAAATTGTTGTTTATATAGATTGCTTTTAATGAATTCAGATGCATTAAATTAAAATCCAGTGAATCAATTCTATTGAATGACAAATTTAGATGCTGAAGATTGGGTAATAATTCAAAAAATTTCTTAGATAAACTGGATATGTTGTTATGAGAAAAATCCAAATGAGTAATCTTTCTTGCCCTGTTATCTGCTACACTCTCTACTGTATGAATTTGATTATAACTAACATTTAATGTTAACAATGTAGGAATCACTTTTAGTAATGAATCATCAAAAACTGTTAATTTATTTTTAGAGAGATTTAAATCTTCAAGATTACTTAAATCTGCAAATACGTTTGTATACGGATTTTCTATAAGATTTTCAGACAAATCTAAACTCTTCAAAGGTTTCAATTTCTTTAGTAAATGTTTGGGTAAGTTAATTATATCGTTCTTTGATAACACAAGTTTGTTGAGTGATTGGTATTCATCTAGTGTCAGTAACTCAAAATTGAGCACATCGTTGTTTTCCAACTGTTTTCCACTGCAATCAATAACAGGTCCTTCATTTGCTGAAATGCAACATCAAATGCATATAGTTATTCAGTTCAAAAAGTTTTATTCAGCAACTTTTATAGGTATAAGAACATGTAATTAATTACCAGTCTTAATAAAAACTTTTGCTTATAAATATACAATTGTTTCTATTTATGAATATAAAATAATTCAACTTACTTGTATTCAAGCACAAACATGTTTCACATATTTCAGACGTTGAATATTGTATCAAACATAATATACAAAATCCAATTGAATATACAAAAATAAACATTATGTTGCTAGCAACTTAATACACATTAAACACTTACAACAGTCAGAGTGTGATTACTGTTACTCATATTTAGGGTGTAGCATGAATGTGGCCTCAATCATGATAACATATCTGATAATAGTGTTGAGTAAGTGAATATATATATATATTTCATCTACTTCATTCTTGGAATCAGATAATTTTAGCTTGCAGGTAAAACACACAAGTAGCATTCATTGACAAAAATATTGAATGTAATATTATTTTCAAATTTAAAAAAAGTATGTACATATAATAAATTATCAAATGTGTTATGCTTTTTTAAAAAAATTCATTAGAGTTGTTTGTTTGGTATTTTTCTTTTCTTTTAGTTCTGGCTGTGGTTCAGATACTGCAGGTTTCTTTGCTTCTACAACTTCCGGTTCATCCTCGGAACAACTTTCGTAAACATGTACTTTTTTCGTCACAAGATATCCATCCTCTTCGAACGTTTTATCTATCTTTTTCAGAACTTTACGCTTATTGTTTTCGATCTTGACCAACGGCGGAGAATCAGAATTTACTTTTACAGGCGATACTTTTTCGGGCGAAAATTCCATTCTTTGCTCTTCATCAGATTTCAATTCTTCATCATGTTCTTTATTATCCGTGTCGCTAGAATCGCTTTCAATTGCAATGCGTTTTCGCCTTTTAGCAGTGGAAGTAATATCTTTGCTTCGATTGCGTTTCTTTCCATGTACAGTTTTATTTGGTTTTTTGTCTTTGACTGAAATGTTCTTCTCTGTAGTTTCCTTCAGCGTGGGACTTGTATTTTTCTTGGCTTCTAATGATGCTGTATGTTTAGTTTCTTGTTCATTCTTATTTTGTTGGAAGAAACTATTAAGCCCTCCTTGGGTAGTCTTTTTTGATTTTGGTATATTTTCTTTATGTGTTTGTTTAGTATTACTTTCTATCTTCTTTGTATCTGACAATGTTGAACTATTCTTTTGCTTATTAGCAACTTTTCCAAAAAGATTGTCAAAACCTTTTTTATCAGCATCTTTCTTTTTATTGTCTGATTTTTTCTCTGGACTGCTTTCTTCTTTGACTTTGAATGGTTCAGATGCAGAATTTGGTTTTTCTTCAGAAGCATGCTGTACCTCATTTGATATAGCACCCCAACGTAAAACATGCAGTTCTTCATTACTACGTTCATTATTTTCAATGCATTTAATTGCACTGTACTTGATATCTCCATTTTCAGTCATCTCAAGTAATTGTATTTTGGGAAGCACCTTCTGAAGGCTATAAATGTGTTCTGATAAAATGTTAACATACTTCTCTTTGGCTTTCTCCAGTTCTTCTTCTTTAACAACTTCAACCCGCATACCATCATCATGCAGAATGCCCATTAATAAAAAGGTACTAACAAAACTTTTCTTTTCTTTGTATTTTTGCCAGAATTTCCATAATATTTGTTTTGCCACGTCAACGTGAACTTCCAACTCTTTACTTAACCATTTGTAAGTTACCTGAAATTATTTTGAACACTAAATATCTTAAAAGTATTATCATGTTACAAATCTTTTAATTATTATGAGGTTTCAGAAATGAACAATCCAAAGAATGTTAAAAACACTCACCAATTTATCATCATCAAATATGTATCCATCGACAGTTTCTAAATATTCATCCAACGATTCTATGATCATGTTTAATTGTGTTTTTAATATTTGAAAATAATTAGAAAATCTGAGGTTACTTCCTCTCGTAATAAATGCGCGCAATCCGTTTGGCGCTTTTCAAGATTCAAGATTCAAGATTACCAATTCTTCAAAGATTACTATGGCATAGGTACCCGAAGAAATTTTCTAATTTTCAAATAATAATTTACATTACAAAACAATTATACAACGAATGAAATTATTTTAATTTTTTTATATTGAACGATCGCTTTATAAATAATTGTAAGTATTGGGATATGTTCGTCAACATTATATTCAATTGTTGTATTAATAAATTCATGTAACATCGGAAAACAATATTTGTCGTTCTATTATTATATTTATCAAGGTAATTATATTCGCATAAATGAATTTGATAGTTTGTATTTGTTTTTACTAGACATTATAGTACAATAGTTGCATTATTGTGGCAATGCTAAAGTTGGTGAAAATTTTTTCAGAACGCAAATTTTGTCAATTAGAAGAGCGAGCGGTCTTATAACAAACAAAGTCGATCGTTGGACCGACGGTTCCTCGTGGCGATCAAGTATTCGCTGCAGAATTATTTTGAGTGATTACCATAATATTTTGATGATAATTGAAAAAAAAGAAGTATGGTCTCGGTAATGCAGCCATTCATGGTGAGTGGACAACATTGAAAAGACAAAATGCGTTACCGGTTTTCTTCTGCTTTTGACAATGGCAAATATATTCTTTTCATTTTCATCAATGACATAATAAAACGTAAATGACTGATTGTATCATAGGATGTTGAGAGCTCAAGAAGTTACATCGATGAACTATACTCCTTGGATCCTCAGAAATGCTTGGAAGCTATTATGTGAGTAAAAATCTCGACTTAACCTCTTAATTTGTTTACCAAAAGTTGTTACTTGTTAAAGTGTGTTATCCGTAGTTAAAATTCGTTTGTAATTTTTAGATGTCTTAAGAACTCTGTAATTGGAAGTAACAGACAGAAAGGTTCTGTGATTGCTCAAGGTGTAGTACCTCGTCTGTTGCAACTTCTTGGTGATACATCAGATAGAATTGGAGATAACATAAGATTAGAAGCTGCTGTAACTTTAGGTTCTTTGGCTAAAGGAACAGATCAACATGTATTGGCACTTATAGACCTTGGAGTAGTGCCATTGCTTTTTCAGGTTATATTATCTACACCTGTCTCAGAAACACCCTTAGAAGGGAAACCAAAAGTAACAGATCTGTTGAATGAAGCATGCTTACGTTGTTTACGTACAGTATTTCAACATCCAGCAGCACCTGTTCACTCAATATATCAGGATCCTGCACTGGTGCCAAGATTGGTCTCTTTAGCAAATCAATCTGTTACCTGTCAGATTTGTGTAGCAACAATTTTAACAACAGCATGCAAGGTAAAGATAGAGTGAAGCCATACAAATTTAATTACATGATTAGTAATAATGGTTGGTATTATTTTTATCAGACAACAGAAGATCAAAATGCGCTATCAAAAGGAGGAGCAGTGGAGACATTAGCAATGCAATTAGATTCGCCATTACCTGATGTACAGTTATCAGCTTTGGCTTGTTTGGCAAACATGTGTTACAAAAATTACAGGGTATGTGTTATGGTTGCTTCAGCAACTACAAGTAACACGCCTCAAGGTAGACTTGTACCTGTAGCGTTAGGACAATTAATGGGCCGCGAGAAAAGCTCTTTAATTCAACTCGAAGCTGCAAGATGCGTCACGTATATGCACAGAACCGGAGTTTTATTATATAAAGATCCGAGAATTATATATCGAGCTTTACCCTGTCTAGTGAGACTCTGTCACAGGGACCACCCTCCTCGTGAAAGAGTAGCCGCAGCCGAGACTTTAGCTTTTCTTACCGAAGTTAATACCGAGTTACAACGTTTAGCTTCTATCAGTAATCATTTAATTCCTACGCTCGCAGAATTGCTGCGACCTCATCCACACGTAAGTATAACATATTCATTAATGTTGTCTATTTATGTGCATAATAACGGTAATACTTTTCAGGTACAGGATGCGACGTTAACGCAAGACATGCGACAAGCCGCGTTCAGAGCGTTCGCATCTCTCGGTGCGAACGATGAAGATATCAGAAAACGTATTATCGAGACAGAAAGCCTCATGGAGCAGGTGGTCGCGGGTCTTCAGGATCCCGGGGGTTCTCATGTACGTTTAGCAGCAGTTAGATGTTTGCATTCTCTCTCTAGAAGTGTTCAACAACTAAGAACAACTTTTCAAGATCATGCCGTTTGGAGACCACTGATGCAACTGTTGCACGGAGCGGATAAAGGATTAGAGGGTAAAATATGACGATACTTTTTTTACGCATTGTTAGAGTAACAAATATAATTTCAATAAAATTGTAAAATATTCAATCCATTTCAGTTGCACAAAAATTTGCTTATATCAAACACCTATGAAAAAATACTTAATTATTTTATCATTGATTGTTAACGATGCTTATTGTATCGGTAATTAATATGATTATATTAATATAGGTAGAGGCGAAAGCGAGGTTGATTTACTAACTGTTGCTTCGAGTACTTTATGTAACTTATTGTTGGAATTTAGTCCGAGCAAAGAACCAATTCTCGAATCTGGTGGAATAGAATTGTTATGCTCGCTGACGAAGCGATGCACGCCGGCGTTGCGATTAAACGGAATCTGGGCATTAATGAACGTGGCTTTTCAAGCCGAGCAACAAGTGAAATTGCATATACTGCAATGCCTGGGGACTGATCAGATCTTTTGCCTCCTGGCGGATCAGGACATACCAGTGCTAATGAAAACGTTAGGTTTATTACGAAACTTGCTCTCTACGAAAGCACACATAGATCGTATAATGGGAGAACATGCGGCGCACGTTATGCAAGCAGTTATATTAGTTTTAGAGGATCCAAGACATCCGGCGGATGTGAAAGAGCAAGCTCTGTGTATTTTAGCGAACGTAGCCGACGGTATTCGAGCAAAGGATCATATTATGGCTAACGAAGATGTGCTTAAAAAACTTATGGATTATATGGTGTGTGAAAAATATTTTTTCTTATCCTCTATGCTCAATTTTATTTTTTTTTTGTTTATATTTCTCTCCTCGCTTACTCGATTAATAATAACTTTGTATGATTCTCACAAGCTACACTGGTAACAACTCGGTAATGGTAGAAATATTTATATCCTTATTTTAATTTAGATGCATAGTAACGTGAAGCTGCAGGTTGCAGCAGTCTTTTGTGTGTGCAATCTAGTCTGGAGGGAAGAGCCTGGTGCTGCCCAAAGGCAGGCACGTTTAAAAGAATTAGGTTTCTATCGTATTCTACAACAATTACGTCAAAGCAAGGATCTTCAATTATATGATAAGTACGATCAATCATTTTTTAACTTAACAATTTCTTTTTTTTCCTTGCATACAGAAGCTTTCAGAAATAAGAACTCATCGCAGCGTACCATAAGTTTACAAAGTTTTAAATGATAGTATTATAAAAATATCTTTAATCGTTTTGTTTCAGGGTCAGAACTGCCGTAACTCAATTTTACGACGCCTAAATCTCAAACATTTGTTCAATTGAAATTAAATTTTGATCTGAAATTCTTTTAAGCGTGAATTACAGTTATATTTTGGTGTTAACACTGTGATCCTGTACTTTCTTAATGCATAAGCATTTTATATTTATATAGAAATGATATAAAAGTAATATCCCTGGCGATGTAATGTGCTTATGTTGTATTTATTTAATTTAAAAGAAGAAAAGTGGAATGCGATATTTCAGTGTATTGAAAAGGAAAAAAAAAGAAAAGAAAGAAAGGTATGCATTACACAATTGTATCATAAATTTTCTAAACACGAATTGTTTTATACAGTGATAATATTAAAGAGGTTAATTGAAAAGATTTAAACTTATGAAATAAGAACGAACTGCAGATATTATTATAATAATATAGTTTTAACTCGATAAGAAAATTTTATCATAAATGCAAAGAACAATGTTATTAACTATTCAATGTCGCGAGAAGGATGTTTTTAATTGTATTTAAGAAAAAATCCTTTGACTAGCATGTTTTATGAACTATCAGATCTCAATTCTTTGGTATAGAGCTGGAAAAGATACGAAATCGAAATATTTTTGATTATTATCTTACAGTTTTCCTTAAACCTAACAAACTCGGAATGTTAAGTTTTAAAAATAATAAATATGAAATATCAGTACAAACACAATGAACGAATAATGTTTGAACGTTTACATTATTTTGAACAAATAAAAACGTACGCTCTCGAATGTTGCTATGAACCGCAACTAATTGTAAATCATAATAATACATTAATTGCTTCAAAAAACTTAAGCAGACGCGTTACTGTTGGTAGAAAGATTCTCCATTGGGTTGTTAGCTAACGGATCCAATTCAGCAAATAAGTCCAACCAAGAATTACCCTTTTGTTTTCCAGTCTTACTCGTTTTCTGAAACAAACGATAATTTGTTAGCGAAATAATTTTTATTACAAATAATCTCAACCAACTAACTTTTGGCAAGATGCTATTTTCTGTAAATATTAGAAATTGAATGAAAAACAATACTTAACACATAATTAATACCATTTTACTTACTTTGTCACCTGTGTTAGGAGTGAGAATACTCTTCTGTCCAATGCCAAGCGCCGCATCGCCTAAACTTTGTTTCAAAATATTTGGCGGTAAAAAAGTATCGTTAGACATGGCTGCCTCCCACTCGCTTTCGGTAGTCTGCTTATCACTGAAAAGATCATTCAAAAGAACAATGTTTTCGGATGTGAGAGATTGTAAAGATTGTTCCCCTTGATTTTGTACTTCCAAAGAAGAGAAATTAGCCAGATTAAAGTTTGTATCAGATCTGTCGAATAAGTCCATCGTTAAACTTTGTTTGTCGAAGCTTTTGTCGAGCTTAATTTGATTCTCTTCTTGTGTATTGTTGCTTGATTCTTTATTGTTATGACAGATATTGTTATCTAAAGCCAAACTCTCAAAGAGTTGATCAACATCATCCTTATGCTCTATATGAGAAGTGGATTGTGTGACTCCATTGTTTGAAGTACTGGAATTCATATCTAATCCTTCTAATTCTAATATATTCTTCGTTTCGCATTCAATATCCAACAACTTTTCATCTTGTTTATTACTCTCAGCTGTGTTTTGGGTAGTGGGTTTAACTTCTTCAGCTTCCTCAACATTGTCATGGAAATCCATGTCGAAAAATGATAATCTACAACAGAGAGTATTATATTAGTTACCAGTGATGTTTTCTTGAAACTTGAAACTCACTTGTCTTTATCGTCAAGATCATCGTCGCCCCCCGTTTCTTGAGCCAATTTACTCGAAGGTTCAGCAAGTTCTCTCACAACCATGAAATCGTATCTCTGATAGCCCTTAAAACTGCTCGCTATTGTCGAATACGCTTGTGCAGATTTTTTAGTGAAATTTAGAAGAGTGCTCTGGTACAGTACCAAAGCATGACTGAACATGTTACACCTTGCTGCAGCCAGCAGGTCCACCTTTTGGAGACAATCCAAGGCCAAGTTGTCGAAGGCTATCTTTCCTCTGTGTTAACATAAATGTGTAAATATACGTCGTAAATCTAGATATTAGTGTTAATAAATGTACCCACTGCCTAACGCGTGTTTGAACTTTGCGAAATCTTTCCAACTGTTTGGATGTATCGGGATCTAGCTCTTGAGAGATGTTCTTCATCCACGATAGCGCCGCTCTGTACTCCGTACGAGCTTTTTCCATCGCCTGAACCTTCTGCAGAGTGTCTTCGATAGCTCTTTGCCTAAACGTTTCCACTTCCTGATACAATCGTCCGAGCGGAGCTCTTAGCGCGAGTCTCTGTTGACCGGAATAAGATAACGATTTCCCGACTGCCGACATCATTTTGCCAGCTCGCGTTTTGTCCTGTTTACCGGCGTCTTTCAGAAATCGTCCCATCGCATTCTCTTCCTGTGCAAGGTCTATGTAAAATTTTATGCTGTAGTTACTATTGTTGCTCGTAAGTTGTTTCTTGTCTCGATTAATCTACACTTACTGCACAGTCTCTCTTGGTATTTATCAATGACTCTTTGCAAATAAGAACAGGATTCTTGGATGCTGCGAAATAATTCTAACTTGGCATCTAATTCTGCATCGGATGCTACTATACAATCATCCTCTTTCTTTCCTAATTTTCGTGACAGAGCTTGTTTTGTTACCCAAAATTGGTGTTGCATTTTTGTTATGGCGGAATCATCGTGCATATTGGCCCTTTGTACCCAACAATCAAAAGCGTTCCCTGATACACCTGATCCATTTTTGTTGCTAAAAATGAAAAACATATCAATATTGTATAAAAAAGTACTTCAATATACAATAAACAACATATAAATAAGATCACAGTGAAGGATATGCCATATTTTAAATTTATGAGAAATTATTTTATCCCTATGAGCACTTATACACAATATTTTGATGAATATAAACATTTTTTAAACAACAATAATTAAACAATAAATATTAAAAGACTTACTATGTATTCATCGCGAAGATTGTTAGTTTTAAATACGAATTGTGGTTAGTGTTCGTGATTCAAAGACTCAAAAAGTGACTTTGAAATGTTAATTAAAATAACAAATCGTTTCTAAATGTTACAATTATTTAACACACATATTTAATACTTTGAAATTAACTACAAACAGATTGTTTAGATTTTAATGCTGGCAAGAATACTGACACATTCTTTTCCTGTCAACTTGACAGAGGGAGATAATCGGCAGTATATACATATGTATGTGTAGATAACTATTGCCCTATTGCTAATTGTCACCTCCTGCTTACTGAAATTCTAATGACTGCATAATAGCATAATAAGAAGTCGTACTAGTAACATAATAAATAAACAAAATAAATTCTTAGAGAAAAACATAATCTTTTACATAAAGTTTTACTTGTTTATTATTTTGAAAATTTACATCGAATAAAATTTAGTTTCTTTAGAAACTCTAAGATCTCTCGATGACTTTTGAAATTTCAAAAGATACCTTTTATGATAAATATTTATAAATATTACAAATACGAACGAAAAGTTAAAATTAATAAATTAAATCAATTATGCGATATATTGTAGGAAAATCGATACAGTTTTTGAATTCAATGTTCAAATATTATTTTGTCAAATCTAAAACATGGAATTTAGTTTTGTTAAATTTTAAGAGTTTGAAAGTAAATTCGAATTTTGAATATATAATAATAGCTTACATTTCGTTTCTTTTTTTTGTAATTTAACTAAACAATTGTATTATAAAAATAGTTTATTCTATAAGATGGTAATGATTTACATATGAATTTTATTTTTTTTTAAATTTTAATAAATATATAAAAAGAGATAAGTTGTCCCATCTGCTGTTTCTAGGTCGCTGTGACAAGCATAGATTATGAGCAAAAACAGCAAAAAGGCAATGGCGGCTATTCTTTAGACGACTATTGAATTTATTATGAAAAATTTTGGAAAAATGTGATCTACGTGTTGATTGAACAGAAACGTATTCGAGGTATGTGCTGACCGTACTTTCGTAAAAATTTGCGAATCCGACAATCATTGCACTTTAGTACATTCCGATGGATGCCACATGCAACCACATGTGGATTTGAAATTAACAAATACTTTGTTACAAAAACACAATCAACCATGATATACAGTTCTATTTATTTTCAATTGTACTTTAAGTGTTTCGTATCAAATTTACGGAGTACGGTAAAAAATTCACCGCGAAATTGTATTTCATTCTTACCGCATTTATATTGTATATTTCACGCGATTAATTACATTTTATCTGTAATTCACGTAACGATGGTATGTTAAGTTTATTTTTTATTCAAATCTACGTATTTTAAGGTAATAGCGTGGATAACATTAAATATTCTTGGAGTCCATGGTGTAATGTGTATTATTAAAGGATAGGAGGTTTGAACCAGTTATGAAACACATTCAATTCTTAGAAATATGTATTACATCTTATTATATATTGTGCAAATTAAGTATTAAGTATGTATTTTACATATAAGAATGTGATTTATATTTTATTCTGCTTTTTTCTTTTAATATTACTATAACATTATAACTGTGTTACATTAAATATTTTGTTCTTTTATCAAATTTAATTTATGTATATTATATTTTATAAATTTCTTTAATTATATTTTTGATTATGTTGTTGTTGTTATGTTATTACGTAGAATAAATTATTTTTATTTATAATTATGTTTATTTCTTTTATTTTGAAATTCTTCCTTATCCTTACTGTCGCTCTGTTGATACATGCAATTAATTTCTCTTATTACATTGTTGTTGTGCAATGTTAATTCAACATCCATAGGTGTGGCCCAAAGGCGGAGGGATGATATTGCTCATAGGAAAAGAGATGGCACACAGAATGTGCAGACAATGGCTGACGAACAAATAGAGCAGTCGCTGAGTTCAATGAGTAACGAATGGTTGTTGATAGTAGATCAGATAGGAAAGATCGTCGGCCGGCAGGAAGGAGTAAACAATCGAGTGTGCTTAAGTAATGAGCGAGACTCGGCATCATCTTCACTCGGTTTCGGACTTGTATGCAGCCGACGAGATAGAAGTTCTTTTGTTGGAAGAAATTCGTGACCTGGAATTACCAGCCTCTGCATATTCTAGACCTGAGGATATTCAAGATTTTGATATCGGTATTAACTTTGTATATTTGATTGCACACAATACTCAAAGTATACTTATAACTTAGTAGAATATATATGTAAATAATAAATGTAATTATAAATCAATATGTTAATAGCAGGTAGTAGGACAGGGGGGCAAATAAGCTCCCAACCTTTGGAGCTGGATTCACCAGGGGTCCATTCAACGGTCCATTCATGGGACTCACATGCTAATTATCATGGTCATTTTGACTATGATCCTCATGACACTTCCTCCAATGCTTTGCCTTGGCCAAGAGCAAGCCATTTGGTACTTTACTGTGACATACAGGGGCATCTTAAGACAGCTATTGGTGTTGTTAGACTTCTATTGCTTGTAAGTAACAATTGTCAGAAGTTTTTCACTTATGGGTCTTTTTCTGTCTGAATGATATTAAGTTAAATTATTTGCATAGATATCATCTGCAGCGTGTTTGGCAACATTATGCAGCTCCGGCACTGCCAAGGTCAGCTTATTTATGTTGCCTTTAGTCGGGCGGCTGCGTTTCATGATCTTTGTAGCAGTTTTCTGTTTTTTGATCACTGCATTGCTCCTCTTCCTTGATATATCGCATGTTATCTATGTTTTTCCTTTCAATTGGGCTAAATTGGTAAGTAATCAACAATTTATTAACATATTCGTTCTTTTTTTTGTTGTTGTCGTTAATATATTAATATTATACGATTGAGAATATTAAAATCAATTAACATATATTTATTGTTAATTTAATATTTTGACATTAATATATCTGATAGAATCCACCTCTTATAGAATGCTTGGGTATTCACTGGTATAGGCTTATCTTATGCCTTGAGTAGTGCATTATTAGCATGCTCTATATGGGAATATTACAGTGGAGGTTGGGTACCAAGACGCACTCGTTCTCAATTGTCTGCTGCGGCAGCACTTGGATTATCATGTGCTGTTTTAGCATTTTTACTTTCATGGATACATGGTCGCAGTAGATCAAGTTGTAGGAGTCCCGAAAGTCGTAATCATACACCAACGCAACTTTATAAACCTGTTGATAATTCTTCCTCTTCAGGGGTAAGTGTCTTTTAATCACCTCACTAATTCGAGCTATTCATAACAATTATAATTTCATTGTCATAGGTCACTCTCAAAGAACGAAGCCCAAAGAGGCCAGATTCGTGGTCTGTAAAGAATCAACAGTCCAAGAAACAAAATACAGACAGCGATACAAATACAAATAACGGCCATCACGGCAACGATACTCATTCAAAGTATAAGCAAACCGCTAATAGGAAGGATCATTGGGCTTCTGCGAGACAGCACTTCTTACACTCTCAAGAGAACAACGAAGAGATCCAAAGAGAGGATGTTAACACGGAGAGGCGAAGAAGAAGACGAAGAAGAAACGGTGATAGTAGTTCGACAGGCGATGGGAATTTAATAAGTAATAAAACCGATAGTGATCACATTATCGAGGATAACAAACCTAGACGAGTGCCGCGAAAATTACCTCTGCAGTCGGTAGAGCAGTCACGACCTTGGCCCGGTGCTGAACACGGAAGCAGTAGTTCTATGCAAATTAGAAACAAAACTTTACAAATACCAGTGAACAATAACGCACAGGACTATTGTGGCGTAGATGAATCTAGTTCAATGCAAGTGACTCAAAATGGTTTCCATTGGGAGATGGAATGTACATCTAGTATCAGTATGGAGAAAACGACAGAAATAACGATGGATCGTACTGCCATGTGGTCAGGACAATGGCATCCACCACCTGATGACGTTCAACCATGTTCTAGCAAAACTATTGATCCTTACAGCTTTGCCTGATCGAATTTGGATATGTATAAATATGTTCTAGAAAATATTGGACTCATCACAGTGAATGACTTTTGGGAACAGTTATATAATACAGAAGTTTCCCTTGGAACAATGATGTTCCGATAATATCATATTAAACTTTCATTGATTCTTTATGTTAAAACAATAAAAAGCAATATTTTATTGTTTTACCAAGAAAGTATGTTATTTCAATCATGAATTTACTGAACGAAACAGGTTCTGAATTACATGTAGCCATGTTGATTTCAAGGTAGTGCACAGTGATCACGAGAAAACTCTGTTTTCATCATCTTCTATGTCTATGTTCTTGTTCTCTGTGCATTAAGAAAAAACAAAAATGTTACTTTTCGAGATTAAGCCGCTGATCAGTTGTTTGATATAAGTGTGTAAAATTCTATTTCCAATATTTAACTAAGAGGAGAGAAGGACAACATCGTTGTATCCGAAGTTTTGAGAATCCTGTATAAAGTTATTGTTGCCTTGTACATTATGCTGCCAAGAAGATAATTTATCCTTAGTTAATCGATTTTTGACACAACCAGACTGCCCAACTTTGATATACAGACAATGTCGTCTCATTCCAATTATATACTAAATAATAAACCTAAGTATTAATGGGATTATTTGTAAGTATAGTTTTTACTAGTACTTGAACACTAATATTTATTTTTATTGTATTTTAATACCAACATATTTTCATTTAGCAAACAAAGTATAATTAAATTTATCAATAATATTATTTTTCACTTGGTTGAGTTTTCAATAATGTTTCTATCAGTTTAACTCTAATTGTTATGTGACAAATCAGTATGCACAGAACAAATGTTTAAACTGTGTTATTCCAACTTTTTAATATAAAGGTATGCTCATTAAAATAATATTATTGTTGCACAGAGATGGACATAGAAATGAGTTTCACAAGTATGATTAAAACAAAAAATTATTTTTCTTGATTGTAACACAGTGTAATACGTTTCTTAGTACATTATGATTGAGTTTTAAGTGCTTGACTAGTTTAGCTGCCCAAGGACAGTCCATCTTTATTTTTGTAAAAGATACATGCACTATTTTCAATTCCTACATGTAACTTAAAAGACAATTAGACAAGGAATATAATGAGCATCGATGACATTTATGTTATTCTTTTACTTTAATGAAAGTCTCAAGTCATTTCTAGTCCAGTGCTCTTGTATAATCTTATCTCTTTACCAATTCATCGAAGAGAAAAGTAATTTTTAGTACATACATATCGTATTAGAGGTACAATTTATCTTGAAAGTTTAAAACATCGCATTTTCTGACCAACCGGTCCTTCAAGTTTCATTTATCTTGTATAAGAAGCGACATATAGAATGGATTAACATCGGGATCTCTGTTTTTCTCTGAATTGATTGAATACCGTTCTAATCAAACGTACATGAAAAGTCGACTAATTTCAACTAGGTTCATAAGCGACAACTATTTTGTCTTTTGATACAATGTTAGAGTATACACCCAAATCAAGACACCTTAATCACACGTGGGCGTGTTTGACGCGTCAAGTTGTTTAATCAATTATAAGAATAAAAAAAAGTGTGTGTTTATATAGAATCATAAAAAAAGAAAAGGAGGATTATGGTAGCTTCGTTGTGGTAAACACAAAGGATGTTGTAATTTGTTTTTTTATTTTTAAACACAACGAAGGGATAAATGTAATTTTTCTTATACATAGTACATATAGGTGTACTAATGAAAGCATTTGAAAATGCAGAAATACATTTCATAATAAAAAAAAAAAAATGTTGGATGGAAATGTTACATAGTGCAAGATATTTAGCTTACAAGTTTAAACTAAAATGATAAAGAAAAAAAAAATATGTATAGACACTGCCAAAAAAAAAAAATATGTAATGCTCTTTGAGTGTCATGTATGTCGAACAACTTTGTTACTTTTCGGTAACTTAGTATTTGAGGCTTTACCTCGCTACAATCTGCAATACCTCATAATAAATGAATTGTTAAACTGTATATTTAGTATGTGAATCTACAACACTGTTCAATATATTTCTGTATAAACTTGAACCGAAAACGCTTGAAATTATAGCACAAATATTAATAAAAAAAAGAAAGAATTATACTTAGGTTTGAACTTCAACAAAATTTTAATGCATTATAGAACATACAAATTGTTTAAATATTTAAACAGAATACAAATTGGTTTCACCTTTCTAAAAAATATTATTGTTATGTTGTTCCAAGTAAATTTACTTTTTCTTTGCTATGAGTTGATCATTAAAAGGATTGTTAAATTAAATAAATGTCATCTACAACTCTTTTCTCTACCTTATTTTTGCTTTCAATTTTTTACCATGAATTTTTATTATTTCTTTTTTGTCTGTTAATTGTAATAGTAACAGCAACTAAAACATAAAGAGGTATTTGCATTAAACCTAATGTAATAGTTATTTGATCAAATATCGACGTCTTAGGCTATTATTCAAATTGATCTATAAACAAGTATTCGTGCTAATAAATAGCAACATCCATTCTACGCACAAACATTATCATTCATTTTTTCTTTTGTATGGCATATTAAAGTAATCATAGTTATGATTTAGCATTATTCATTATTTAAGTTAATCAAGATACCAATGCTGAACACAAACGTTATTTTTAATCATTTTTGAAACAGTGCAATTCAACATTTGCTTATGCACATCTACTGTGTTTATTAATCACTGTAATATTAGATAATGACAATCCAAGAGAGATAAATGAGCTACGTAATGCAAAAACCCTTTGGCCTAACTATGTTCATTGAGTAATATACCAGAAGGAACAAAAATTTTTGGGATGCATTTTAATTCAGAAATAGGTACCGGTACCAAGTACTCACAGCATCATCCTTCTTAAATTCATTTTTCTTTCAAATCGATGGTGCTGTTAGTACTGACAACATTAAATAATCTAATATATAACAAAATGTTTCGATTCATAGACTTTGCAGAGGTAGGTGTACTAAATGTTCTCTGAGACAAGAAAAGATTATTGTGAGTTGATAAATGTGGTTGAATAAATTACCAAAAGTTAACGTACTCAATTTCTAACTTGTTGGTAATTTGTTACACTTCATAGCGATGGTCTGGACAATAACGTTTAATGATCCATAATAACACTTAAGTTAGTACTGTCGTTTATTCTTTTAAAAGCCATTTTATACACTTAGAGATAATGAAACGAAAAAACAAAAAAAATGAAACGACTGTTGTATAATGCATATTATACGAAGTCGTTGATGCGTATATATTATATGTTATATTATAAATAAACCACGAAATGTTAGTAATTAGAGATAAACTTTGTTCTATGTTAATTAAATGAGGAACACGTGTACATTTGTTAATATGTTGTAAGTATTAAGGTCCGATTGGCGTCAGTAAGGAATGATATCCTGCGTATATGCATTTAGAACAGAAATTGTCATGCAATCGTTCGAAATACATAAAATATTATTAAAACTATTCGCGATTAATCTAGCACTCACAGTTTTATTATCTTTTACCAGTGCCAAAATATGGTAGAATACATACATATATACATACATATATACATATATATGTATACGTCCATTTACATGTATATTTTTAACAAATTCTGTTTATTATATGTATGTATTTATATTGAATACAGATACATACATATATACAAATATACACACAGAGGATAAACGTATCAATGTTCTATTAATTGTTGAGACTGGTGTAAGATAAATGAAAAAGATAAGAAATTTTATTCAGTCTGTACTTTCCTAACTCAATAGCCTCAACCAACATATTATTATTACATGTGTACTTAATGAATATTTCTTTTTTTATTGTATGTAACTTACAAACTGTCTTTGCACTTAGGTACTCTAATTTGATTTTGTTTCTACTTAAATAACAATTCTTTATTAATGTTACCATTTTCTATCATTTCTAATTTTTTACATTGTATTCTTTGTTTCATTCTCTTACTTTTATGTTCTGTAAAACACTGTTTTTACATAATACAGTACAGAATTCCTTCTGACATGGGAATAAGAAATGGTACACCAAGAAAGAACAAGAAGTAGAATATATATTGTATTAAAAACAATTACTAGAAAACTTACTCTTTGTTCCTTGAAAATTGAAGTGGAAACTGAAACAAGAAAGAGTAAGACGTTTAAATAAACGATTAGAAGTATTTATATATTTAGAAAATTTTTAACATTCAATTACCTCTTGAGAAAATCTCAATTGTTTTGTTCTTGGATGGCTCCAATCATTATACTTCACCCAAGTGTATGGGGTATTGTACATGTTTGACAGTCCTGATTGTGTCACAGTATGCACCGCAAATTGTGGGTTTACAGTTAACTGCTCATGTTGTTGCAACAATTGTTGTTGATACGAGTGATTAGAATAATACGGATCATATTTGGTAGAAGTCTCCACAGATGACAATGCCATGGAATTTGCCACTGCCACTATAAAATATTATACATATGTATGCCTTTGTTAAAGTTACTTAAAGTATCGGTTATAAACAATTCCAATAAACCTTTAGCTTTCTGAATGTTGAGTAATGTATCATAATATTGTTTCTTGAATGTAGCCAATTCTGTAATAGATGCAGATTGTTGTAAACCGTTCAAATTATTCTGTCTTGTTTGTTTTGCTGTAGATCTGAATATAAAATAATTTTATTGAGTAAATTGTAAGCCATTAAAAATACTGAATCTGTAACAAAGTTTCAATAATACTTGTATTGTAAATGTTCTATATTATCCCTTTTTTCACACTCTGCTGCTTGTGTTCTGCCAAGCACAGTGTTGAAGTTCCTCAGCTGAGCTGACTTTGGATAAATATGCAATGATCTTAATGGTTTCTTTTCAGTGTATTTGTTCACATTCTCTGATGTACTAGCACGTTTAGAAATATTCTTAATATTTAATGGAGAATCTAATTTGTTATTATTTTTCAGATTTTTCTCTGTTACAAAGTTCCAGCATTTGGATGCAGAAGGAGCTATATGTAAAGACTTGATTTGGGGCAACATTGGAAGTTCTAAACACACAAGCAAAAGAAACATTTGTGATAGTTATATAAATATTGAATAAAGATACATTAATGTATAACATTAATTTTATTACCAATTAAAATCTCCTGTTCTGCACGTTTTAGAAAACTGTATAAACTTGTTTTGAGCTTTTTGTGTGCTACAAAGTTATCCATTATAAAATTATTTTCCTTCAGCAGCTGTAATGTTATTATTCACAGATAATATAGAATACAGAAAGAATTGCTTTTATATACTAAATTAATTGTTACCTTAGGATTTATCACTGCACGGCTTTCTTTTTCATCATAACATACAACATCCATTTTGTATATATCCTGTTGAAGTATCTGCTCATTCCTCAATTCCTGTGCAAAATGTTTATACATCTCCATATCAGCAATTTTATTTTTGCATGTACTGTTATCGGATTTCTTAAAATCTTGATTCATATTTCCATTGTAAGAAACTTTACAGTCCATTTCTGATTTTGTTAAACACTTGGTGTGTGCTGCTTCTAAATTTGAGGTCTCAGCTTTATTCTGTTTATTTACCATTACTCCACTCCCATGCAATTTCCTTTTAAAATATGTATTATCCTATAATTTAAGTTTCAATTAAAACTATCAGTTACATTTTACTAATAAATAAATAATTTCTACTAACCTGATATAATGTACGGGGTACATTGGCTGCATTGCAATGGTTATAATTATTAAGTTTATCAATAGGTAACTGAAAATGTTTATTGTATGATAGTTTAAAAAAAACTTGATAACAGGGTATAGTACCTTGGTAAGAATTAGTTTTATACAAAAGATGAGGAGCATGAAACCATTCCAATTTTGACTGAAGTTTTAAAGACTCTTCCTCTTCATTGATATTTGATGAAAAGTTTTGTTTAATATTAATACAAGCTTCTATACAAGGAATGCTATTGTCCAATGTATTGTACACATAATTCACATTTTTAACATGACTATGAATCATAGAGATTTCATTAGGGGGAAAACCTCGAAACACTTCAGGTACAGAAGGTACAAGCTGTTTAAGGAAGAACAATTTACATATCAAACTTGGATAGTTTCTAAAAATACTGAAATATACATGAAATAAGTTTTCACAATCCCCTTTACTTCAAAATTCTGAGGTGTATTAACCAAAATATTCTGATTCAAATGCATCTCTGATCTCTCATCCAAGACCTCTGGGTTAAACTTATTTTCAGGAACAACACTAGTTTAAAAGAATATATGTACTAATTGGTACATATTGTAAGTGTATGGAAGATATTTGTTACAAAACATACTTTTGATATGTAGTCATGCTATTGGATCTGATTAGATCAGTGGTTTTGCATATTATGCCTTTGATCGCAGCATCTGAAGCACCCTTTGGCAATGGAATTATAGAAATGATATGCTGTTGCATGTTGCTATCAAAATTTTCAGACAATATAAGTAATGTTTTCAGCACATCCTCATACGCACTTATGCCATCATCAGGATGGTACATGTTCAGCAGCTGATTTATCGCACTAATAATATTTTTGTACTTTGAATCTTCTTGCAAAGTAACCCATGAAAATGGACAATTTTCACACATGGATGTAACATTTACTGCAGCATTATTCTCCTCAATCACTAAAATCAGAAGTTAATTTTGTTCATTCAGTTAATTTGAAAGTTTCAACAGGTTTTTCTTTCCATTAGTGTAAAATTAACAAAATTTCAGTGAAAAAATGTCTAGTGAAATTGATTTGAAAGATGTTTATCATGAAATTGTACATGTAATATTATTCATTACAATACTGAGTAATTTATTTGAAATTACACTGTTACTTACTATCGGCAGGATTCTTTATTTCCATCTCGATATAAACGTCTTTTTATCAAGTGACAGTTTCTCTAATAAGCTCGGACGTATAGGAAAATTCGTGAATACAATTAATTGGTAATTATTAAATAATGAAAACAGCTGCTTCAGTATATTATTGTCGACAATCGAATAACGTGTTTCTGGCAAGTTCGTTTGCAAGTCGATTGAAATCGGATTATAAACTGTACTGTAAAATGCTTTCATATTTATAAAATAAGAAATGATACTGCTTTATCAATACATTAATTGTAATTCAATAAATAATTATTATTGCTCCACCACCATAAATAAAATAAGACAATCATGATATCATTTAATTAAAAATAAGATTATAACATTTCAAATCATGAAAATATTAAATAAATTTAGTTCTATTTGCGGTAAAAAATATCACTGAAATAAAACAATTTTAATATTTGTTAAAATAAACTAATACAAATGAGAAAGGAAATTGCTTTCCCAAATGGTATAAAGGAATTATACTAGCTAATTATAAAACACAGGTGCACTTTCTGTATACATTGGATTATTTTAATGAGAGTATTAGTCTTATATTAATAGTCTTAAAGGCTTTGCATATGTTTATCATCTGGCCATTGCTATAAAAGCAGTGGTTGGACATGGTTGAACAACTTGGTGCAAGATGTTCCTGCTGAAAGACCTGTTGCTTTTCTCTTATCTAACAGTTTTGATAGCTGGTGCAGCTGTTGAGCTCCCCTCTAAAACAGGATGGCCAAACAGTGCTTCAAAATCTGGTAATATAAAATATTCAATTTTCAATTAATATCAAAATTAAAATATTATAACAAGATATCAGATCTGTATGAAATAATTTATATTCTAACATATAAAATACTTTTTCAGCTTATTCGAGAGCTCTTGGACCACCAGGAGGACTGGACACCATAACAGTGCCTTACATGCCAAAATCGCCTTTCTTCCCAAAATTTGTTGATCCTAAAACCATGATTTCGAAGAAGACGGATCTATTGGGCAACTTATTTGGAGGCCTGGGACCAGTTTACCCTATGGGCTTCAAACCATTCTTGCCATATGCTGCAAGTGGACCATCTTCATACAGTGCTGCTGATGAAGCGCAGTTATTAAATGCTTTAGGCAAAAGCAGTCCAGAAGAAGGGCCATACAAACGTGGAATCTTTGGGCCACCCTTCGGTGCCAAACCTTTCGGTCCCATGAGTCCCATGAGTCCCAAGTTTGGACCAATGTCTAAATTCTCGAGCTACAATACCGTACCTGATTACAGCGCGGTAAATGACTTTTCTCGCAAAAGGAGAAGCGTGGACGAGTCCCCTGTAGCGAAGCTTCGATCCATCATGGACGATAGCCAACCGGAAACGAAGAACTTGGGCCCTCCGCCTCCTTACCCGACTCTCGCTCCAATTTCTGAGGAACCAGAGGAAGAAGTTAATACATTGTTCAATAAAATGGCTCCAACAGCACCCAAGCAATATTTACCAGGACTGTTTGGACCCTTTGGACCCATGGTCGATCCGTCCATGTTCATAGCAAAGAAGTCTGCCTTCTTGGATACGTTGTTTAAGAATCTGGCCACCAGCACTGCTGTACCACCAACGGAGGCCCCGACAACAGACGTAACAACGGCTAAAAGCACCATCGTTCCACCAGATTTCTGGTTTCCAACGTCGATGATTCCCAGTCCAAGCGAGTACAACGAGAAGGTCGGCGAGTTTTTGGATAAACTGTTCGATAGCTTGAAGCTTAACAAAACGGCGCCAGCGAGCGAAAGTGGAGGCTATAAAAGTGACTTTGCGAGGTCTTTGAAGCTTGAAGATGAAGCTGCCGAATCTAAGATTGCTAGATCCATTGAAGACGTGTCATCGATCAACGCGGCCAAAGACACGATCGTTGACAATATTCTGTCCGAATTGGGTGACCTGAAGGGTAACATGGTGACCACGATGAACGATCTGATCACCTACGAAAATTCTGCAGCGTCCATGTCGGCGAAGAAGCCTTTTAAATCCTTTGGACCAGGCATGTGGCCAAAATCTGGCCCTTCAAGTGGAATGCTCCCTTTCCAACAGAAGATGGCGGTTCTGAGCCGGGTATTTGATATGCTAACGGATCTGCAGAAGAATATCACTCTGGCAATTCAGAATGTGGTAAATGCTAAGATGAGCTCTGCCAATTCAGCCAGTTCTAATCCATTTGCAGCGAATGATGCCTTCCCTGCTGCCAACAGCCTCAACATGAGTCTTCTGGATGCTCTTAAGCGTAAACTGGATATGCTTGATTATGGAATGCCCATGTCTTACAATCCAGGCTTCAGCCAGTTTGACTCAAAGGTAGCTCGATCATCTCCAAAGGGTCCATCGTCATTCTGGGTGTCTTATCCTCAAGATGCAGCTGGAATGAAGCGACAAGTTGACAGTGATACAGAATCTTTGTTGAGTAAAGACAGTGACTCTGAGAAAAAGCAACAGGCACGTTCAGTCAAGATGCAGATGCATCAAGGATACCAGAGTCTGCCAGCTGGTGCCATAGAGTCTGTACAGGCTGGAGGAGGATCTGTTCCTGGCCACCAGGGTGGAGGAATCAAGTTATTTGTAAGTATTTAAAAAAGAAAGAAATTAAACTAACAAATTAAATAGTATACTTTACCTAATTAAACACAATCCCACTGCTTAGTGCTGATACATAATTAGATTTAAAATCATTATAAAACAAATGATGATAAATGATCTTATGTAACATGAGAGCTTCATTTGCTTTCAGATACAAATGCCTGTATTGCCTAGTATGCAAGCGCCAGGCTTTCAAAATAATAATTACGAAAACTAGGTACGTGAGACTTGTGCACCGTGAATATCGTGAACATGTTCGTCTGTTGCAGGAAGCCAACAACTACGAGGACCTCGACCAATGGGCCAACTGGATGGAGTACCTGAAAAACGATTATCGTGGCGGACACAGGCATCACAATCATCATTAGGCTACCAATCCAGCAGGAATATTTCCATTCGATTGTAATTACAAACTTCTATCTCTGAATCACTTTCACATACTTATATGTTACGTGTACGCTTGATAATGTTTTTCAATAAAGTGAGTTTTGCATTATACACAGTTGGAAAGCGCATCTGAGAATCTGCTACTTTAAAATACACAAGAACAGATACCTAGAAGACATACGTCGTTTTATTGGATCTTTTCGTCAGATTTATAATATACATACAATTTTGAATCGTCAAGATTAACGTGCACATGCAAGATCGACATGTACATCGGTGTCATCAGCGCACATGGACGCAATCCTGCATCAAGTGCGTTGCTTTGTTTCTCTGATCAGCAATGCATTGCACGCAGGGTAGCGTTAGTGTGTTAGGAAACAACAAAATATTAATAACAATACTTGATCTCATCTCGAGGATGTTTCACTCTTATCGCATTTCAAGTTTCAGTTCAATGTTTTGTACTAAATGTAGCTGTCTCTTATATAAAGTTTATACAAAATGCTGGAAATTGGCAGTATTCGGTAAGTGTTCAACGTCAGCCATCTGTTTACCTCGATAAAAACTTTCAGTTCTAATATTACAAGTAACAAGTCATTGCACGCATTTTTATCTTTCAAAACTGTTTGAAGCCGTACTGTATTGATTGTATCACACACTGGTTAAGTGGACTAGTATCATCTGTTTTTGGTCACTCTAGATACAAGGTGTTCCATTTGCTGATCGATTCTGAATACCATGTAAAAGGATGCCAGTACACTGCTCAACGTCACTAACAGTCCCAAACCCTCGAATATCAATTTTGGCGCGAAGATTTTCCAAACCATTAAATGCCGACAGTGAATCGTCGCGGCAAGCATGCTGCCAAACGTCTATAACGTACACGAAGTTACAAAAGTATATTTAAACCTCTTCTAATTCAACCATTTTATATTTCTTGAAACAATAACAAATCTGATAAAGGGTCACTTACTCTGATTCCATAAAGCAGAATATATTTCCCTGCCACTGAGAAGATTGCAGCATGAAATACAGAATCCTGCTCGAACAGAAGCAACTCTCCCCTCTTCATGTCATCCTCTACAAATTTCACTTTGGCTAACTTTGGAAACACAAGGTAGAAAGTGAATGGTACGATCACTAGCAGTGGTAGTGTTGCACCCAGTATAATGTGGGATCCAAAAGTATTTATTCCTGCAAATTATTAATAGTTGACAAAGGCAGATGCTTGAAATTAACAAATAAAATTGTACATACCTATTAAGATTGCTGATAGTAAATTTCCATAAAAATGTCCACCTGTTCCTATAAATGCAGCATCCCAATGGATGGTAGGAAAGGTTGACTGGTGCCCGGTTCCATAAAAGAAATATTCTGCTATTAAGAACCAACATAACAAGGTGGGAGTGGGTACTTCTACAAGTTCAGCTATTTTCAACACAATTATATTAAAAACATTGTTAAAAGATGTATACATTGTACATGTAGCAAAGTACTTACATATATTGTTGGCATTCTTGTATCTTTCAATGGCAGACAGGCCAAGAACAGAGGCACAAGATATGAACATTAAGAAAGTGCTAGGTGACAGTACATCACCTAATAATAAAGAGTATAACAGCATAAGGAATACGCTTAATGAGATAAATGTGGCACTGTAGGCAGTGCCTAAGCCATAAATAACTGGTGTTTCGTCTACGTCTATGTTCTTCCTGTAAATTGACTCCTTTATCTTCTCAAACAATCGGGGTACTATATTCTCATTTTGGTACACGTTGATCGATTCCTTTCGTTTTGGCAGTAGAAATATACTGAGCGGACGATAGTACAAAATAAAGATCGCAAACAAGCTCAGTGCGTATACGATATTAGGCAACGTGCTCAATTGCCAGGACAGTGCAAACTTTACTTTTATGAATTTAGGTAGCCGTTGAAGAACCCAGTAACAACCCATACAAACACCGATTACGACAGGGCAGTATTGCCCTACCAAAACGCTGGGAGAGAAACCGGAGAGGTTTCCACAGTTTTGCAACCACAGCCTTATTATTGTAATGTATAATGCGAGTATGATTAAGGCAACGGCAAGCAAAACGCGCTCCAAGTTATTCGATATTATAGAACCCATTTTGCCAGTTATGAACATAGAACAAGCACGCTTTTGCTGCTCCTCGCGGCAACGCCAGAAATAGTAAGAAAGGCGTATGGAGATGCATGCTATTAAGCCAATGGCTATTACAATTGTCTTCAAGTTTGACTTTGTTTGCGATTTAAAAAATGGTTTTGTTTTCCTTTCTACATTTTCATTAGTGTTTTCCTTTTTCAGATTGAATACAAGAAGCCAGAAGAGTGTGATAAGCAAGAAAGAGAGTACATTATCCTCTTCAACAATGTAGCTGTTAGAGAAAAGAATGCATACGGTCAAGAGAAGTATCACTCTGCTAATGTAAATTAATTTCTGTATCTTTCTGTAATCGTACCAACTCATAGAAATTACATCCCAATTTTTAGCAATTAACAATACTAGTAATACTACAGATACTACACTGGTAGCAAATAAGATTGTAGTTTTTAGTTCTTCTAGAATGTTAAATAAGAATAAGAAAAAGATTACTAATGCAGTAATTAAATTGATCAAAATGGAACATTGTAGGAATGATGATTGAAATATCCTGGACATTCGACTTTCTGGAATGCCTGTGATAAATAAGTAGAAGAAAAACAAAGCACAAAACATTAAAAGTAGGCCCTTTGACATTAAATTGGAATTGAATTGAACCCAAACTTCAGAACATGTGTCTTTGAGCAGTTTGAAGTAATTTCTGCTATTCATGATAAAAAATTCAAATTCTTCAACAGTATTTACATGTTTTATCTGTTCAAACAGATAATTGTACATATTTTCTAGACTTTGAAGCTGATCATCAGAGAACAAGTAACTATCTGCAGAGTAGACATCTATATACTTTTTTGTTTGTACAATATTTCTCCAAGTTGAATGCAGTGAGTACCATAAATCATCTTCTGATTTTTTATCTTTTGCTGAGCTTGGCAATGAATCAATTATAACAGATCCCAAGTTAGAGAAAGGTATGGGAGTCCCAAGAATTGATGCCACTGTAGGAACAAGATCAACTTGATTAACAGTACTACGTGCTGTTTTGAGATTTATCAGAGGCATCATAGAATAAACAAACATAGCAGCTTCTATCTCATTGATACTGTCTCCACCATGATCACCTGTCTCTGTCATTCCATGATCACCAATAACAAAAAGTACTGTATCTTCTTCTAAAGATTCAATGATCTCTTTTATGAGAGTATTTGTATCATTCAACTTTCTAGCCATTTCAGGATGATTAGCTCCATGTTTATGTCCACAATGGTCAATACCAAGAACATGTGCTATAAGAAGAGACCAATCTTTTTTCTTCATTTCAAAGAATATACGGTATCTAACATCTTTGTCAACAGTGTCCAGATCCCACACATTGAAAGAAGGTGATGGAAATTGACGTTTGAACTTGCCAGGAAATAAATTAGTCCAAGTATCATCACCCATGAAAATAATACCCCTGGCAATATTCTGATCAACAATGTTATCTTCATCAATACTTCCAGAAGCAAAGTTAGAACCCACATCAATGAAAGTGGGTAGAGATCCTGTGGTGAGTCCCTTTAATCTTTGCATGGTTGTTGTTGGAGGATCAGCCATGAATTTGTATAAGCGTGAATTCATAGGTTGATTTTGCAGTAGTTCATGTATTATTGGTAACTTATTGTGATAGTATGATGAGGTAGAACTATTCTCACTGTACCAATGTGCAAAATCATATTTTAAAGCATCAACAACTAATAAAACAACACGTGTTTTCCTTTCAACACAAGTAGCCCCAGCAATCTGGGGATTCTGAAGAAGTTGTTCGATGTTGCAGTCAGAATCTGTACAATATTTGCATTCGGCATGCTCCGGTCTGGAAACGCGGTTCAGTAGAAAACCGCTTGTAAAAATCAACAAACCGGCTGCCATTAAATACGATATCCATCCTTGAAATATTAGATAATTCCACAGTTTACTCATCTTTCGAAATTATTTGTTATTTTCTCTTGTTATTCAAAAAGAACAGGCTGTTAAAAGAATTCCAAAATAATCTAACCCTATTTCTTGATGTAAAGTTATTTACTATCATTGTCACATAATTATATAAACAATGTGAATACTTATGTGATAGATGCTTCACAGAATTGTCATTAAAACATCAAAACGTTTATTCTATAATTCATGTTTTCAATTTTCGTACAAAATACAGTATATAACCTTAAATTTATTGAATACAAACGATATATGTATGCAGTTTTAATGTCACCTATATGGCGCTAAATTTTGGGCTTAAACAGGGCCGCCAACAACGATATGAATTCTACATATATTTCCATGGGCAATATGTATATTGTTTTCATCAATAGCACAATGTTTATTGTAATACTTTTGTACAGCAATAAAACAGAACATTATATTTTACGAAATATTACATTAATGTCATTTCTGTTTCTTTAATTTTATATTACCGCGCATTTTAAATTTATTTCTATTAATACAAGCGGGTCATACTAGGTGGCTACTGCGTTTCAAAATAAAACGCAGTTGTTTAAATTATCAATTTAAATACTTTAAATGTACTATAATGCAGTTATTTAAATTACATTGTAATTCTGAAATGTTTAATTCATGCTAACAAAATATAAAAATTAGTTACCTTATGAAAAAATGTAGGTAATACAGTTTTTTATGTGGTAGTTTTTGTATTCATTGCCAGATGACGCTACAGGATTTGTTTACAAGGCGCGCAGCTATATAAAATTAAAAAAACATAAAAATAAGGTTTTCACAGAAAATAAATGATTAAATTGTTGAGGAACAGCACTTTATGTTTATAATAGATATATTTAACTCTTATACTTTAAATAGAACAATTGTTTCACGAAAGTTATACAAGTTACAACTTCAAAGAAAGACTGATTTATAATTACTGGTATACTATTGCAAGCGTTGCAAATAGTTTATGTATTGTAAAGTATTTCGTATAAACATATAACTAATTACTTTATTAATTGTATATGAGTATACAATAGTTTTATATTTTAATAAGAGGCACAAAATTATAAAGCATTCAAGGGACATGCGCCAATCGATTCGTATGCCGGGTTGGGTTGTGCGCATGCGCACAAAGTAACCAATGATAGAGGAAGAGAGATAGAACGAAGGGCGACACACCGTAACGAGATATAACGGGAAGATCAGTCTTCTGCGAACATTCGGTGTGGGTGGTTGTGTTGCAGCTCGTTACCCGTCAAGTATCACGTCATTTACTTACTCGTATTTTACTCCTCTTCAGGGTTGATCTACAAGTTTGGCTCACTGTTCCCGTAGGAAGGTAATTATTATTATACTTCATACACGTTTACAATTAATTTGTATATATAAGTTATTGATAACCATAAGTGACTGTTAATATTATTTAGTGGTATTTTTACACTGAGTTTTAAAATTATCTGAATACATTCACGTGTCCGCATAAATTTGCTACTATTTATAGTAAAAAGATAAGTTGTCACGAAAATTTGTTTTCTCCCCATTTAACGGTGTTGCTTCCTGTTTTTTCTCCTTGACATCTTTCCCTTGACTTCGTTTTCTCATATATAAACCTTGGAGTGTTCATTTTTGGATGAAACTTGTGTTAATGATCAAAATTCATGGAGTAATTCACACATTTCGTATTGAAATGTTAACGAATATTACATAAAAATGTATTCGCGTAATGATACTCGATAAATTGTTGATAAATGCACTCCAAGGAGTACGTGTTGTGCTATGATTTCAAGTCGCATATTCTGTTAACCTTTGTAAGTGTTCAAAACAAAACAATCGTACGCTCAAGTACACGTATTTTATCGATAATTTTTTCATTAAAGACACGCGAAAGGTTTTCACGAACGCTAACATAAACAGTGAGAGATGTCTTGATAGAAAAAAGTACGTTACGATCGTATTTCGTTGATTTCTATGACCGAGTTTCGCCAACTATGTATTTACGGTAAAATCACGGCTTTCGTCTATAAATCAAATAGAAAACATCGAATGTAATCTCAAAAAGAAATGTGCAGCAATATTGTCACTTACATTTATATTGCTGATGTTATACATAATTGGTACTATTAGATTTTGAATTTAGGTTAAGATGGAGAGAGTTAACAATTTAACTTGTGTGTAAACATTTTACTATTTAGCAAACGAAATAGTGTGATATACATTTTGGAGGTGTAGGTCATGATTGACCCGGCTTCGCTGTTTAAGGGTTAAATATGAAAAACATGATTATTTGTAGAATTTTTGCCATGTTGTTAGCGTAGTAGATTACTTCGATCATGACCGAGTAGTACACACTATTATCACAAGCTGTGCTGTGACAGGTATTCAGTCTCGTTCAAGTTCATTCTACATTAGATTCAATATTGATCTTGACCGCACCTGGAATTAGTCAGCGTGTTAATTATAAATTTCTCTGTATGTTACATGTTTCCTTTTTTTTATGCTTATAATCCCTTGTGCGTTCCATAGACGTATTCAGACTTGTAAATTTGAAACATCTTTCGAAACGTGTGTTAAAATTTCAAGGTTAGACTTAAACGACATTTTCATGATTCTATTATAATCATTGATGTTCTGATATCCTTTAAAAGTTCAATATTAATTTGAATCATTCAGGAATAAACAAAATATTCTTAGAAACTGTAACTTTCCAGCGTGTTTCTCTATTTACTTTTATTTCGTGCGTGCTACGGATTTTTTCGATCGCAGCGTCACAGTTTGTTGACACAGTGAAACACAAATTGCGAATCCTATTGCCAGGTGGTATATGGCGACTTTTTGTAACTGCTACTCTAGCAATTTTAAACGGTATCTCGTACGAAAACACATTTATAAACCGGTCTATTGGAACTGAACAATAGGTTGTATAGGGAGTCGCAGTAGTTTGTTTACGTTCATCAGTGGTCGTTGGTATTTCGTGAATACTAAACTGTGTACATATTTTGAACATATAACCTGTTTGTACGACTGTCTGCGAAATACTTGCAAATTTTCATTCAGAATAAACCAGGTACGTTTTTAAAGCATTATAGTCGTTCATTACGACACAATTTAATTAAATTAAGCGCTAATTGTTTCTTGACAAAAATCATATGGGGTAGTAATACTGAAACGAAAAGTGGCGCGGAATATGTGCGCCATTTTGAACGCGTTAAAACGAGAAAAGTTCGTTGTGTTATGATTAATCGAAGAAATAATGCATTTTATATTCATTTTTTGCTCAATTAAAAAAACATTAGGTAAATTCTGTGTGCGTAATGTTGTATATGAAGAGTTTACGAAGACGTTACAGAGAAATCGTGGAAACTTCCCTTCCGGACAGGTTGCATGAAGTGCGCATGTGTGGGTCGTGTATACCGAAATTTCATGAATTTCACATTTTTTCGGTATTAAAGTAGCAAATAGTTACTATGTTTTACTAGGAAATTCACTTCCGTTTCGATCTGTTACTCAACCGAAACAGGCGGGAAATCGATCGAAGTGCGGTTCAACTTTTACACGTGTATATAAAACGTTAAAATTTCAGGTTTTATGGTGCAGTCAGTGTCTTATTAATCGAGAAAAAGGATGGATGAAGAAAACCACAAAGTTACGCATACCGATAATCAATTAGAACTTTAAACTGTTCAGTTTACTGTACGATAAAATTTTGACGCGTGATTCATTAAGCAAGTCATAATCGTGAATCACTTTATGCGACGAATAACAGCTGAATGAGTGTAATGATTATGTTGATATTTTTAACTGGAGAAAAAAAGTTCAGTTTAAAAGAAACGGTCATTTTTCTTAATCAGTTTGATCGGTGACACCTTCAAGTCAAGGAGTTCACACGTATAAGAAACATGACAAGCCACGGTAATGTATTAGAACATTTATTACCAGATGTATGGGCACAGCATTTTAATTATGCATCCATAGCAAATACGCAATCAGTTCAAGCCGACGTAACAAATAAATTAGTCGGATACGTCACTGTTATTAAACACATGTGAAATTTAATAACAGATCAGGTTAAACAATTCCGTATGTTTATCGTAATTGATGAATTGAAATTTTTATTAAAATTTTCTTTTTAATATACAAATATTTACAAAAATTATATTCAAATTATATTACTCTGTTTTTATCTTTATTTCAAAATTAAATTTCTAAGAAGGGGGTTTTCGTAGTTCTTCCTAGTTTCTTCCTAGAATGTTCCTAACCTTCCCTGATTTCTTTCCAGGCACTCCCAAGGATCTCCCTAGGCTCCTACTTACTTTTAATTACGAAAATCAAGAAAATCGTGGAAATTGACTGAATGTGATCATAAAGAGGAAGGAAAAAAATACGATTGTTTATTTGTCGACGTTTCTCAACATTCATTACGAGCGTCAACCAATTCAACACACACGGAGGTCACGAGCACTAACACGCACAGATTATATTTTTGTACTTGTTCAACCTTGCACGTCGATTGCGTAATAATTTCATTTGTACAAGTACACACACGAATTTCTGTGAACGCTTTGGATCTGTCGTTTACCGTAAGACGTAAACGTGTATTCGTTCGAGAGTAAAACTCGCGTTAGAAGAGAGCATTCGATTCACGATTTATTTGAATCGAATAATCTTATTTCAAGTCCAATGCTAGCGGCGCGTCTATTTATATATTTTTCTCGCTAACTAGCACGCTAGATAATTATTCGTCGTATCTGGGCGCGTTATCTAATTCCGCGTTATTAGTTTTGTTGCGGTTTAGTGGGATGATGAGTATTAATTGTACCCGTTAAGGAGAAAACGGTGCATCGACAGTGGATCGCTCGCGATATTTCGAACACGAGCGACGTTTCTCGTTGAAACTTTCTAAAAATGCGCGGGATAGGATTTGCTTTCTTCTCCGGAAACAGGGTGAAAGCGATTCTCTTCTCTTCCTTCCTTCTTTCTTTATTTTTTTTTTTTTGCTTGATTTATCAGAAACTTGACCCTGTAAACCGATTCGAGAAATTATTATATAATTATTGTTATTATTTTCTGTCTTAAGATGTTTTAAACGTTCTTTGAAAATTGTAGAAATTTTTATAATGAGTTGTTGTTTGCATGTCGGATGGTTGATCTTGAAACATTCTGGCAGTTTCATGACAGAAAAGTATTGCAAAATAATGTTTATTGTATATCAATGGAAAGTTTACAGTTTACTGAAAATGTAAATGTAAATGTTTCATTCATATTCTTAATACAAAATGTCTGGTAAACAATTATAGTAAACAATAATTGATTTCAAAACATAAACGTTTTGCAAAATACCATTTGATATTGATAAATGAATATATTATAAAAGGTACAGTTAATTAATTACACAGTATAATTGTTAATTTGAAAGTTACATTAATCATTCGATGTGCAACGTTAAAGAAATCATTTGATAAGCGACATTACTTATAATTAATTAATCGGTTGTAGAGATACAACAGAGACAGGTTTAATGACTTAATTAGTGTCGACTCTTAATCGCGACACAGCAGTAATAGATTAGGATTATAATTAATAGCATTCATTAGAAGTAACAAACAAAATTTGTCATTTATATTACCAGGGTTTTGAGTTTCTAGATCCTAGGGATCCCTAGATCAAGTCAAACATCTATCATTTATTATCTAAAGTTATTCATAGTTTCTTTATTGCTTTATTTAAAAATTATTGCTAATATCCTTTAATTAATATCTAAATATTTAATTTATTATACTGATATTAGGAAACAATTACATAAATGATGTTGCTACAATATTTTAAAACATTCTAAAGCTTGTCGGCTCTTCATGTATCGCTCATACGATTAATACTGAAAGGGTTAACGAAGCGAATCGATACAATTATTTTTGGAACAAAAAGGTAGACTCTAAAACATACGAAACACCTGGATCATAGTGTTTTTCGATACGGTCGATGGAAGAAGATGGAAAGTACCTCATCCGTGGGGCAATCCTTACGCAAAATAACATATTACCGTGATTTTGCAACCGCGTCGCAACTACAGTTATGAAATAACGAAAACGTATCCCTCGCGAATATCGTCGTAAACGACAGCCCGGCGAATATTATCCTAGAAAACAGACATTGATCTTTGAATTGTTGTACGCAGCTCGTTTCGTGAGTTTCTCGTGAATTAAACGAACCTTTTATCATAGCAATAAGAGAATCATTATTCTTGAGGGACGAGTCGATAAACAAAATGGGGGATCTGTATTTGAGAAATAATTTGTCTGTTCAGAATGTTCGAGATAATTGAAGGGTAAAAAACGATTGATAAATGAGCGATACAGGGGTCAGGGTAATTGTTTCCGAGTGAATCAGATTACTCGCAGTTCAAGATCACTGCATACCCATGATTAACGAGTGTCTTTGATCATTTCACAAGCCGTTCAGCTGAGAATTTTTAATCAAATTTATTACCAGTCCTCTTATCTCTTCTTGGAGATAATATTGCGCTTAATATTCAGTATTTAACACTTAATATTGTATACTTAGGAATTAGCGCCTAATATTTAGTAATTAAAGTTTAAAACTTGTGACTAAGGACTCTAGGATCTGGGCATTTAGGATTCTAAGGACTTAGAACCCTAGAATTTAGGACTTATAGAACTTAGGATCTAGTGATTTTAGACTTGGGAACTTAGAATCCTAGAGTCTACAGTTTGAAATCTTGACTTCAGGATCTAAGGATTCTAGACTTTGAACTTAGATTAGTACACTGATCCCTCTATTTATGAATGGAAATCGGCAAAACAAACCACTGTTACGTTAAGAAATGTTTCAAAACATATTTTTTGGCTGCGTAAATTCAAGTAAAAAGAGTGCCGTGTGTATTTAATACCTACCGATAAAACTTGGCACCTAGGGCTCAAATTAATTAATGAAATTTCAACAGAAAAGCAGTTTTTACTAATTATATTACGATAAGACAATATTCCATATATTGTTATCAAATGTCGATTGGATTGAAACAATATACTCCTTGTGACCGTTGTTTTGTTAATACAATTGGTACTGTATGTTAATCTAATCGTAACGACAAACGGAACCTTGAGGAGCTTCTCGTTATAATTTGTTATCGAAAGTAGTGCGGTTGAAGGACCATACGAAGAATGTAAACAATGTGCTCCAATTTTATGGAGCATTGTAACGAGCAACAAAGTTAACGAACCGCGGCAGAGTTTCACGAATAATTTCCATAGAAGTTTCGGATGCTTGCTTCATCGGCATCGTATTGCCAGAACAACATTGGCGAAAGTCAGCCAGTTAATCCGTTAAGCTTGTCTCTTACTTTCCAAACATTATTCCAATCGATTATTATTCCAAACGAAGTGAATTTTGATTAGAGCGTATATTGTGAAAGAAATCAGGAAGAATTTTGTTAAAAAAGTCGAGAAGAATCTTATACTTTCATGGATAAATTAATTAATTGTAAGTCCTAGGTTCAAGGGTGGATCTTAGGTCCCTAGATTCTAGGATCCAGGGTCCAAACTCCCTAGATCCTAGAGTCCTAGGTGCTGCAGTTCTAAAGTCCTAGACCTTAAGTTTTAAGTATTAAGTCAAAAATCCTAGATCTTAGGTCCCTAGATCCTCAATATTCAAATATTAATTATAAAATATTAAAACTCAAAATATTAAGTTTAATATTTTATTGATAAATTAATGCAAGGTTCTGGTAAAGCGTTGATGATTTCTTTAAAAGGCTAGGTTTTGAATGAAATCGAGGAAGATGTGGCATTTTATAATTGCAGGGATTAATTGTTTCTAATCGTTCGATGATACTTCAGCGGTGACGCAGATCGTGTTTCCACAGAACGCTTGCACAGCACTATCCATCAACGCATTCGATGAAAATGTCATCGGTTATTTGCAGTCTTAGCAGATTTCATTCGAAACACTTTGCATCCGCTTTTATACAAATTTATTTCCTTTTAATATAATGATTAACTGTTAATGAATAGTTGTCAAAGTTTAGAGTGCTATTAAGTACCTGATTATACAATGTCAACATTCTGATACGATTTCATGACATAAAAGTATTACAAAATAATACTTATCGTATATCAATTTGAAGCTTAAAGTTTGTTAAAAATGACTGCGTAAATGGCTCATTAATATTTTTAATATAAAATTATCAGTTATTAATTATATCAAACAGTGAGTAATTTTGTAAAGTCATATAAAATAATACTTACAGTATAACAAATCAAAGCTTCAAATTTAACAAAATTAACCGTATGAATTTTAACAATAAATTACAATGTAACTTAATATATGCATACATTCGTCTCAGCTGTGGTAGTCAGAGTCAGCTTCTTTCCGTTCAAAAAACAGGCGATTTAAACAATCGTGTTTGTCAATTCTTTTTTTTTTTTTTAATTGACATCAAACAAATCGATGTGATTTACGAGCGAAATCTCTGATTCCCATTTCAAGGACGCGGCATGCACCTTGCACACATCTTTCCCAATCATCGTCAGAAGTTTCAACCGGTTCTGCTAAATATTACAACACAAATCTCCGGATAAGTTACACCTTTACGATACTTTCATTAGACAAATCTCAGCCACGAGACCGCTTTCAGAATTTATGAACCGGTATCCCTCGGTCTATTACTTATCAATAAATTAATTCAAGCAATAATTAATATACTGACGCGGTGACGGTCTACCAGCTGATTGGCGTCATGAATTATTTATATTGTTTTAAAAAAGAATCGAAACAAAAATAGGTATTGTTTGTCATACCTAATAATACAGGGTGATGAGTGTCAGGTTCAAATATTTTTTGTCAAGCTTTAAACTTTAAATTGATGTGTCATATGCGCTAATTTGTTAAACTTTTGTGTCATGAATTCGTGTTGGACTTTCTATCTTTCTTTGTTAGCTTCAACGAAGTACCAACCTTGTAAAACGTTTATGTAGTAATTTTTGTCAAGCTTTGAACTTTAAATTGATGTATCACGAGTGCTATTTTGTTAAACTTTTATATAATGAATTTACATGAGTGATGAATATACATGTTGTGATTAACATACTCATCTGATATCTTCTTTTTTGTTTCAGTGGTGACTGTAGTGCAATTATGCGAGAGTTATAATCGCCTGGGATAATTGTGGATCAACCAGGTGAAGGAAGGACAGAGTAATCCTTAAGTGGATGCTAGAAATGCGACCACGGACGTGAATCGAGATCGAAGTTAAATCACCGTTTCCAAGCGAAGATTATATTTGATATCGGATTGAAAAATGACCACCCCTCCTCATTGTTCGCCGTCCAGGTCGTCCCTCAGCTGTTGTCAGATCGAACACACCAGCCACGACGATGTTCATGGTGTAACGATCGCGGCGAAGGAGGATTACTTCTTCGAGGAGAAACATTCGTTCCCCAAGAGACCGGAAGTGGATCTTGCCTTCTTCGATGTCAGATACACGGTCAGAGAATGGAACCTGCGGAACATCAGACCCAGTGAGTTTATTTTCTGAAGTTATTGCTGAGATTAATCTTATTTTGTGTAAAATCTTAGGATCTGGGGACCCTGGATCTAGGATTTTTGACTGATACTTAAAACTTAGAATTTAGGGTCCTAGGATCTAGTATTTAGGACTAATGACTTGGAACTTAGGATCTAGGGAGTGGACCTTGAATTTTTTATTAATTCTTAAATTCCTAGGATCCAGAACTTAAAATTTAGAACTTAGAACCTTAGCAATCCTTGTTACAAGAGTCAATCTTCAACACCTTAATCTGATACACCTACAATTCAATTGATGTCCCACAGAATGAAAGATTTCTGGAAAAGTACAAGTGACTTATGAGAAATAGATACCCATAACAAGCAAAGAAGAAATCAAAGTTTTCCAGGGTCACAGTTAAATAAATCTACAATTAATTGATCGCTGAGTCAGTCTCCACCGAGGGAAAGAGAGACGATATAAAAGAAAAACAACGAATACGATAACACCAGACAATGGCTGCAATTATGTATCACAAATGACTGAACAATCGTTTGATTGTCTCCTATGAATCGAAGAAGCATCATCGATTTAGATCTTCCATCGAAATCTGCACGCGAAGCGACAACCAACGAATTACGATTCGATTATCTTGGATTCTTCACGCAATCGAAAGGTCATAAACGGACTTGTTGTTGGCATAATCAAAGAAGAAAAAAAGAAATGAAAACAAGATAGCCAGAACTGGAATGTTCGAAAGGAGTAAAGTACTGCAAATTACTCGAAAGTGTTGCAGCATGATCGATATTCTTCGATGACACGAAACGTTCTGAACCGATCAGAGTTAATTCGGGGGCAACCTTTGACCCCCGAATCAATATCCACAGCTTCGTGTTCGAAAGACCCGCCACGTTGCTTCAAGGGCTCCCAGTGTCCTTTACTGAAAGATAAATGGAATTAACGGTACCGAACACAACGCAGAGTACACGGATCGTGTATCATCGTCTTGTTTCACTTAATTGTATCCTGCTGTCTTTTTTGTTCCGGCTCCAGCGGGTAATTTACATAGCAAAGTGGGAGAATTATATAGACATCAGAACGAAATCGTGTATCTCCTTTCACGCGAAGTTCTGTCGACCTTTCCAATCGATTCCATACTGTTGATTTACTCGCGTGCAACAACCATTGGCGTAACTGGAATTCTTGTTTGAGAGAAGGGTAGAAGGTCAAGGATCGTCTAAGTTCTTTTTTGTCATGGATCTAATTACGTTTGAGTAAAAAGTGATGATATGTACAATTACAAAAATTTAATTTATATTTGATTGTAATTTCAAATTGTGTTTCTATTCAAATATTTATTTTTCATAAGATTGTATGAAGTTTTATTGTTCTGAGCAATTTTGTTGAATTGTTTGTACAATTTTTAGAGACACCGAAGGGGTAAGTTGATCCTGGCCCATATCCAGTTACGCCAATGGTAACGACGAACCATTCTGCCAGCTTCTAATGGAAGAGAGCCCCTTTTCAAAATGACCGACCACTTTCTCCGTTGAAAACTTTCTTTGCTACTCGCTGGACCACTTCCGTCGCTTTCTCTCAAACTTCACGGACGTCATTCAATATATTTTAAAAAGAAAAGAAGCCGTGGAAACGTACGAAACCGTACGGCATTATCGAGCACTGACCTATGACTAAGCGGCCGTAACCTTTGGAGAGTACTTCAAGAACAGAGAAAGAAAAATGTTCTTTCTACTTAAATCGCTTGTCCATTCGAGAAGCTTCCAGTTGCTTGTACTGATACGTACGGAGTTTAAACGATTGATAACCGTACATAATATTGAGATAATTGCAACTTTTTATAAATATTACGCCTCAATAAATTTACCCGGCTATTAAATAACAAAACTGTGTAAATCTAGGTCCCTAGATTCTAGGTTCTGGGTCCTTAGGTCCGTATGTCCTAGGTCATAAATCCCTATATCCTAGATCTCAGATTCTAAGTCTCTAAATCCTAAATAGTGGATCCTCAGATCTTAGATCTTAAGATAGAAGTTCTGAAATGTAGAAAAAAGATTAATTGATCGAATTCTTTTTTTGTTAAGACTGTCACAATTAATCGTGTTTTCTTGCACGTAAGACATTAAGCGTACGTGGAGTTCAGTCGGTCGCATCCGTTCCCGAGGAAATTCTTGTATTATTCATTGGCCAGCAAAGGAAAAGATACGTCATTGGCGACTACGGCTCTTTATGGAAGAAACAATAATCATGATTGGTTCGATGAATAGTTTTACCGATGTTAGATTCGATTTCTAGGCATCTGCAATTGCTTGAATTCGAGTAAATGATTATTTGTCATAGTAGTCGTCGATGAACGATGTTAGAATTGAAAAATGAGGAGATTTCCAATGATTCTAAATTAAATAATTAAGATTTAAACCATCGTAATCAGTTTGACAAATATTTTACTTTCAGAAATATATTTCTCTATGTTTCAATACAGAATTGGATAACGTATGTGATTTCTTATGAACAAGATTTGTTAAAAAAATCTAAGATATCAATCATTAGACTCAAGTTTCTTTTTCATTTGATTGAAAAGTAACCAATTAACAATACTTCAAAAGAAAAAGCTATTTGTTATAAGAAAACAATAAAAATTACAACATCAAAGAAAATGTCTTATGTTAGGTGATAGACTAACTTATTATTAGATTTATTTAATATATCTTGTACAAATTTTGTACAAACTTTAATGGTAATTCGATCAATTAAATCTTAAAGTGTAGTTAAATTAACATTCGAATTATAGCGGGGTTGATGAACTTCCGGTAAATAAGATGTTAAAATGCCTGATCATGGATGAAACCCATAAAGATCGGTGTTCTTCTGAATTACACTAAATGATCTGATTAGCAAGTGTTGTATAAATTTTCTGAATCCTGTTCTGCTGGTGTACATGTAAGTACGCCCGCATTTGGAATAATATTATTCCGTTTCCGTTTGGAGGTCGATAAATACGTGACGACACGACGGTCGTGCGTGACAACGGCACACGCATATTTTATACATATGACGAATATGCTACTCGTATACGACTACGCACAAACCTTTGAATTCATTTATCTTTGGTTTTTTTCATTAATCATCTTTATCGATGCGCGTTACGCCGGTTAACCCTTTCACTTTAAAGAACTTACGTATACGTCCTCGAAGAATAAACGTTCATGTGTATTTCTGAGTTCCTAAGACTAGATTTATAAATTATTAAAAATATAATGTTTCAAAGTTTATCAAAATAATGATTTTTGATAAGGATTTAGGAATTTAGGGACTAGAGTCTGAGGACTTAGGATCTAGGGCTCTAGGATTTAGAATTTTGGGATTTAGGATCTATGGATCCAGGAATCTAGAACTTAGGATTTGAATTCTGAAACCTAGAATCTAGTGACTTAGAATTTGGGATCTAGGATTTAGGGATTTAGGACCTGGGATCTAAGGATCCAGAGACTTAGTATTTGGAATCTAGAATATAGGGATTTAGGACCTGGGACTTAAAGATCTAGATCCTAGGATCTATAGATCTACAATCTGTGGTTTAGCGACAAACTTTCTAAAAATATTATGCTTTTAAGCACCTAAGCCCCCCAAAAAATACAATATTTCAAAATCTTTAAATTCCTCCTGTTAGCTTTACAGAAAGAAACCCGTAGAATTTGAAGTGTGCGACGGTCAAAACGTTAATACTCGCAAAAAACACAAAAATATCTTAAAATTATTCATAAACTCGCCATGAATCATTGGTTTAACCAAACGAGGTCTGCTTTTTTGTTACAGAATACAAAGAAATCCTGCACGGCGTGAGCGGAGAGTTCAAAGCCGGCGAACTTATCGCCATAATGGGCCCTTCCGGGGCTGGAAAATCAACTTTACTAAATGTTTTGGCCGGTTACACGTGAGTGGTTTCACCATTCGAATGCATGTAAATTTAGCTCACTGTCCCGTCGTGGTTGGACGTAAACGGTAACGATCTGCGACGTATTTTTCATTTAGTCGTCGATCCTGTTGTTCCACGATTTTTACGTATTTTTG
This sequence comes from Anthidium xuezhongi, assembly GCA_022405125.1. NCBI lineage: Eukaryota > Metazoa > Arthropoda > Insecta > Hymenoptera > Megachilidae > Anthidium > Anthidium xuezhongi. Next base: position 7,814,315 of record CM039642.1, on the reverse strand, counting down.
GTACAAATTAAAATGGAATCGTTGTTTCAGGTTGTTGCGAATGGTCGATTATGAAACGTGGAGAATCCGAGGGAATTTCATGACAGAAAAATACCTCAAAATGGTGCTTGTGTTATATCAATTTAAAGCTCAAAGTTTGATAAAAACAACCACATAACTGTTACATTGATATTTTTAACACAAAAGATTTATTTTCGTCGAAACAAACAATGGATCAGCCAGCTTACAAATTACCGTTTTTCCATTATTGAATGTCCAAATTGCAGTCGCGTCTCAAAAAACTTTCAAAGAATTATCGATTTATTTTATCACAAAGATTTTACAGATTTCGGATCAGTAATCCCTTTTTTGCAACACAGCTAAGAGTTGATCCATTATTTATTTCAACAAAAAACCAGCCGTCTCGTATTAAGAATATTGGTTAAACATTTATGCGATCATTTTCTGCAGATTTTGAGTTTTAAATTGATGTATCACAAGTGTTATTTCATCATAGTTTTATGTCATGAAATGGCGCCAAACTGTTCATGTTTCAAAATCGACCATTTTGATAAGCAACGATCCAGGATTTGAGATTTTTCTTTTCTTCTCTTTTTAAAACAATGCCTAGACACAAAGTTTACGTAATTCCGAATGTTCCGGCACCTATTTATTTTGTTTCAGACAGAAATTCCGATGAGAATCACGTATCTACTATTCTTCGCTTGTGGTTTCCGCGTAAATCGAGGCGCCGTGCTTTTTGTAACCGTTGAACGTTCCTCGAGAAGAGAAAAATTGCTTGTAATTATTCGAGGAAAATTGATATGGAACGCGTGCTCCTTCTGACACATCAATTGATATTCTGCATGAATGTATTTGAGCGATCAAAAATTTGTTTTCCTTGGAATAACATGACAGTAAGACGGTCCCTTTTCAAAGATTGTTTAATGAATTACATTTCTCTCATTCTTTGGATACTTTGTAAAAGCGTGTTATAGATGTATACAAGTTTTGTAATAAGGAGCGAAGATTAGATTGCCGGTTACGTACCCAGCCATGACATGATCACGAACTGTAGTTATGGTTCAATCAGATATTCAATGCACTTTGAATGGGCTGGGGCTCAATTTATCACAGTTGCATAAATTAATTTCGTTTTAAACACTCAGTGCTTCTTGAGTCTAATTCGAAATGTTCAAATACTGGAGTAGTCTGATAGAAAATTCTAGTATTAGAATATGTTAATAGTATGGTATCCTAGTACTGGAATAGAGTAATACTAGAGTAGTCTAATACATGAATCAGTCAATTACTGGACTACTCAAGTACTAAAATATTGTAGTGTTGAATCACTTAATCCAACAATAAACAGCAGAATTGAATGATGTTACAGCGTGAGGGGTGTGCAAGGGCAGATTTTGGTGAACGGAAAAGTCCGTGTACCGTACAGTGAAAGGTGGAAAAGAACGTCATGCTACATACAACAAGAAGCACTAATGAGAACGAGGATCACCGTGGGAGAAGCCATGACATTAGCCGCTCATTTGAAGCTCGGTTACACGATCAGTTCAGCTTATAAGCATACTCAAGTTCGTAACAATTACAAGCCTTTGACCTTTTCACATCTCACGTATCCTCCATATTGGATTCAATATGCCAACCAGATATTCAGATTGCCTCGAATCAATGCGCCAAGAATAGATACTGCGAAGTTGAGATTGAGAAACCTGTCTTAAAATTTTCGTATTTCTTCTGCATTCATAAAATTTTATATTCCTTCAGTAAAATATGTGCATTATAATTAATAATTAAGCCTAGTAACGTTGAAATTAAACTTAATTCAAAGATTTAGGAGACACTTTTTGAATCGCGACATATTATTCCTCAAATTGTTTAAATAATTAATAACATACAACGTTGTTTCGTGTCATCAGGTGTTGGAATTACTCGAAATTCTTGGTCTGAGCCACTGCTACGACACCCTCTGCGGAAAGCTATCAGGCGGACAAAAGAAACGGCTAGACGTTGCTTTGGAACTTTTAAGTAATCCTTCAGTATTATTCCTGGACGAGCCAACAACCGGTAATTACGAAATCCCTCGTAGCTAACACAGCATAACGCTCAAAATGCTTGATAAATTTCAAAATTCGTGTTGTTGCGTAAACGGTGAGCAGAATACGAAATGAAAGGAGGACACCCGTATGATATAGTAGAGTTCATTCTTTACCTCTTGTATTAACAACCTAACTTCCAAGAAACTATTTTGTTAATTATTGTCTCATAGCAATCGACTTCCGGTTATTTCATGTCCGTTATCTTGCAGATAACCTTGTGCAGTAGATGCAAATTAGTCTGATTAGTTTGTGGGAGACGATGATTATCCGAAGGTCGAAGAGAACCGCAATAAAAAACATGTAACACAAGTTAATGAACAGAAGAATGGAATCGTTGATTTAACTCTAACACAAGAAACTCCAAGTGAAAATGGTTACAGATATTGTATAAAAGTTAATTATTAGTTGGACAGATTTTCCTGTAGCATGGTGCTCAAAGTCTTGATAACAATTAGATCATTGGTTTATTAACCCCTTAACCTATGATTTTTCTACCGGGTGTAGTTAGAGCTAAATATCTTGAAACGAATGAGGAAAATCGAAACGTTATACATATTTCACACTCGATAAGCTTTGACTATATGAATTGTGTTTAGAATTACATTCAAAAGTGAATTTTGATCAAAATATAAAATATGGAGGTCACGTGTATGGCATGATATTGTAGGGCAAGGGGTTAATTTAATTTTTGGTTTTAAATATCGTTTGAAAGCTGTTCTTATGAATGAATACTACAAACATTAACAACATTAAATTGTATACATTGAGGCGTGCATTCGGTCGTAAATTGAAAGAATCGAGGCTCGTCTGGTGCAAAGCGATACAAGGCCTCCGAGAATGTTTCGTAATGTTTTGTCACGGTTCGCGATACACGATCCCCATTATTCTATTCAAATTTTATTACCGATCTTTGCCGCTTTGTAACTAAAAAACCGTTTGTTTCGTCTCTGTACGCGTTATCGCACGCCTGTGCGTTCAGCTCTGCATACTTGTAATTAACATTGGAAATTATCATCGCTATTAGACTTTTTGCCCGTGTCATCGTAACAGTTTTCCTTTTTACTTTGTATCATTGTACAATTCTTATCTTCGTGTTGTTCATTTAAATAACGTCACGATTAATTATATAATACGTAGCAGTACATATGAATCATGGGACAGAACGAATTACAGTAATGTAATAAAGCGGCCGGTAGCTAAAGGATTAATCAAGGTGTACGTAAAATTATTTATTCTTATCTAACCGGTGATTAATCCACGTTCGGCTGCATCATCGTGATCTGAGAATGATTATTATGTTTCTTGGTACATTGTTCTGGGTACTCGACGAGTATAATTATAAAGTATGAGAAAAAGGTTGGTCGTTTAACCGCACACACGTGGTATAATTTATCCGAGAAATGGATCGAGGAATTTCAAGCAGTTTGAGTGTTCACATTTTAACATTAATAGTTAACCCTTTGGTATGATTCAGTCTAGATTTCTTTTTCAATGAAATTTAGAAAATTTAAAAGTCTTATTTGTGATTATTCTTTCATTAATTTGCTGTGTTCTTATATAAATAAGACTTAAATTTCTGAGGCACCACTTGAGTGCAAAGTGTTAATTTAACTGGTTAAGCACATATTTTATCATATAATTTTCCTACATATTTATTTTTAGAGATTGATAATATATTATCTTCAAGATATTTATAATAATATTTTTCATCATAATCAGAGATAGATTAAAATAGATAGCAAGAAAAACATGTAGGAATTGATATCAATAAGCCCTTGAAATAAGTAGATAATACAGAGGCTAAAATCCTTGACAGCTTTGGGTATCAGTGGACTAACACGTTGACTGCTATGGCGGTCACCATAAATTTTAAGTATCTGTTTTCACTGTGGCGGTCAATGTGTTAACGAATCTAACAATTCAGTATCAATCAAGGAGATAATTTGATCAAAGTATGTTGATTTCAGGTCTGGATTCGTCTTCGTGCAGCCAGTGCATCGCTCTCCTGAAGCGTCTAGCGAAAATAGAAAGGCGCACAGTAATATGCACGATACATCAACCAAGTGCATTGCTCCTGGAGATGTTCGATTCCATCTACACGGTAGCCGGTGGATATTGCATATTCAGGGGTCCGGTTAAATCGTTGTTGCCTCACATGTCCTCAGTCGGCGCTGAATGCCCGCCTTACCACAACCCGGCTGACTTTCGTACGTTGCAACATTGATTGGCCCCTATCGAGTTCCAATATTAAATCTAAATTAACTTTTAAAATACAGTTTTAGAAGTGGCGATCGGCGACTACGGTATCAGCGTTGAGAAATTGGCGGCTGCAGTAGACACGATGTCCAGAGACGACAAGTCCATCACCTACTCGATGAAATCTCAAATAGACGGTAATTGCAGCCTTTCTTATTTGTGTATATTTTTGTGTTCTCTGGTTAACGTTAGTTTGTTAATGGAACAGACAACTCGAAGGAACCACCTCCACCGGCAGGATTCCTGGCGCAATGTTACCTCCTCTACAAAAGGCAACTGCTCTGCTTGAAAAGAGATTACACGTTGCTGGTGGTACGTTTAATGTGCCACCTGCTCATTGGTGTGATCTTTGGCTACCTGTACATGGGAAGCGGTTATAGAGCAAATGGAGTCCTGGCTAATTACGTCTACCTTTATGGATCGTTGCTGCTGATAGTCTACACGGGAAAGATGGCCGTTACCCTCGCCTGTAGGTATCCGTAGACACGCGAACTGAGGAAACTTAGCGAAGTACAATTCTTCCTGAATTCTCATTTTTCTTCATTTTTGTGTTTTATATGCCAATAGTAATTAAAATTACAATTTTATAAATTCCAAATTTGCAAACTAAAAAAGGAGCCATACATTCACTCATAACCAAAAAACAAAAAACAAACAAAATTATAAAATATATAGCTGTAAAGTATTCAGACTTAAAATATGAGTTACAAATGCTAAATAAGAATCCTACAGTCATAAAAGGTTAGTGATTCTTGGTAGACACGCGCAAATTAAGATCACTTTTCGCGCGATCAAGGGTCAGATAAGCTTAATTTATTACACAAGTACCAATGAATCTTCTACGTTTGCTGACTCGTAAATTCTCGTGTCGCTTTTCTTTTTTTTTTATGACCCGAGAATCGTGCTCTCGAAGTTTTTCCCTGTTACGGCTATCGTGCTCGAGAAGAGCAAACGTATCGCCCGAGTCAACGTTGATTGAAATTAATCGAGCGTCGAGAAGCTAAGTGGCGGCGACTGAACGAAACGGTCCGATTGTTAAAAAGAAAAGGTTGAATTATTCGTCGTTCATGGTTCGTCTTTCGCTATCGTTTAGCAGCGGCATCGGTTTCGATCTGGGTCAAGGAGATGCGCGAGATCGTATCTCGTTTCGAATCACAACACACGGGAGAGTTAATCTCCGGCGGGCATTCACTCTCGTAGGTGATATGCATTTCTGCTCGCCCAAACCGTCGACTATATCATACAACCGATACGTACGCTATCTATATTCTCTTTTTTTAAAAGTATTTTTGCCGATGTTGGGCAACGATGTTCTCGATATAGACAACACAAAGCAATAGAGTCTAAAACGCAAATACATCGTTCTCTTTGGTCAAACTATTTTTAACGTCCACGCTTTTGGCTGATGAAACTCGATTCCTTTTTTCTTTTCTGTTATTCATCAGGGTCAGCCTAATTCGCCAATCTTGATGCTTGTTTACTTTGCAAATAGTTCAAAGTTTAACCAAACAAATGTCATTTGTACGTCAAAAGTTGTACATCTTTGATGTATACCATCACAGTAAAAAAATTAAGCTTATTTGTTATTTCCAATAAACAGAACATTATCGTCATGTAGATTTCTCTTTTAGTTCTTCAAAGTTCACCTAATCTAGATATATTGGAAACTAGATAGCATATAGGGAGATAAGTAAATAGGTTGAACTGTTTGCGTTATTTTCAGTTCCACAAGAGATGCGAATCCTCTCGAGGGAGCACTTCAATCGATGGTATCGGTTAGCGCCGTACTACTTCAGTATGCTGCTGGTGGAGATACCATTTCAAGCTTCCTGTGCGGCAACCTATTTGGCAGTGAGTTACTGGTTAACAGGACAGCCGGTAGAAACCTCCCGCATAATATCTTTCATGGTGGTCAGCATAGCTGCCAGCTTGACGGCGCAGGCCTGGGGTTTCTTTATCGGCGCGACCACACCAGTAAAGGTATAAATTTGCATCAAATAACGAACGGGAAAGCTAGACTCAGAAGACGTACATCAAAGCATTCGATTTATAGAAAAGTAACTTGATACATAAACAATTTGTTTCTGTTCGCAGATTGCAGTGTTCGCCGGACCCATAATCGCGGTGCTGTTCTCCGTGTTTGGTTTTTGTATACGTTACATAGACACACCTCAGATGTTCCGTTGGATGTTCCACATATCGTACTTCCGTGCCAGCTTCCACAGTCTCCTGCACACAGTGTACGGTTTCGGTAGGCTCGACTTGAAGTGCGACGATTTCTATTGTCATTACAAGAAACCTTCCCAGTTCCTGAAGGAAATGGACATCGCGGACACGAGCGTCGTGAACAATTTAATTCTAATCCTCGGTATCGGCGTGTTGATGCATTTGTTGACCGCCAGCGCTCTCTGGTGCAAGCTTAATAGAAGATAGAGAAACGAAGCTATTTATTTTTCGATCTCGAATAATCCAGTATTGATATTGGTCGTTCCATTCGGTTGGTCATCGTCGAGGATGACGATGAGGCACTAAGAGGGTTCCTTTGGAGAACGTCTCGTAGGGAAACAAATTCACGGAATATCGTATTTTTTAGTCGTATTAACGCGTTGACTGTGGTCCATTTCAAATGTTAGATCGAATTTGTTTAAATTAAAACGACAGTCAACGCGTTAAGAACTAATATCGAATATTTGTTACAGACGAATGTAATTTGTGCTGTACTTATCGTGGAGAAGTAATGGAAATTAACGTTATTGAAAGAAACGCTTTTTATGACTTTCAACGGCACTAACTTAAATCGTACTACTAGCACGTAAATGCCTTCATTGTTACGCGTTACAGAATTATTAACTTATTTGATAGCTTTTCTGTTAAAGGTGTTCCCTGTATCACCAGCTGTTTTCATGACGAGTCACGGAATAGTTTGGAATTCGAATGTGTACTAATTGTGAAAAAGAAGCAGGTTTTTTTATGAATTTTTAAATAATATTGTTCATTCGACGGTATTAATTACTGCGTTTGGTAATTAAACACAATCGTCGTTGTGTGTTAACTCTACTTCCCTCTAATTACAACGAAACCTAATTTGAAGTCGTTCCACTTAAGAACACAACCGTGAACTATAATGAAAATTAAAGATGGCGCTTGTTTAAAAAAGATTTCTCTTTCCCGAGTGCTTGGATACACTGAAGATTTTTTTATTTTATGCAAATAACGAAGTTAATTGCGTGCGTAAGTTACACAGAATCATTGTACGGATTACAATATTCTTTGTAATAAATTAGTAGCAAGATCATCGAATCGATTGTTTTTAAAACAAATTGAAGTATTTTCTGTGATATATGTTAGGCATTTTCATGGCGCTAAAGAAAGGAAACAACGTTTACATGTAACTATATATGTCAAAGAAAATAGAAACAGACTATCATAGAAGAAAGAGAATCAATATAATGAAATATTGATCAGAATGAATTTCTGCTGCACGAACATGACCTTTTCTACTACCTACAAGATACCACGTAGGTAAACTTTAAACAAATGCAAGAAATATTTTAAATTATCAACCGGACAACAATGCACTATAGATTGTTGTTTAATCTTATTTACACTGAATGATATTTTTACAACATAAATATGACATACAATGTAGTATTACAAGATATGTAAGAAATTTTTAATCAAGATGAAAATTTATTAAATAAATGTTCTTATATATTTTATACTTTCCTTTATTGTTCATGACTCATTGGTGAAAAAATAATATAATAAACTCGAGGGATCCATTGACGTATTTCAAGGAATTAAAAAAAGGACACAACGTCAGGTTTTAATTTCGTTTTTATTGTACGCCGTATCCAAATGTCTCTACAATCGGATACATTCAACGTTTCGTTCATTTTTTTTTTTATATTTCTGTTTTTATTAATATCATAGAACGCTAATACAATTTTCACGGCCCCGGTTTAAACAGCAGGTATTACAAAGCGGTCGTGGTAAATGATAACCTTCGTTCTTCATAAATTACAACAAATCCATAGTGTTGAAATGAAAAATCATTGATTCGTTTCGACGCGCCTCACGCATATCTTTCCTTAAGTTAAATTAAACGTCGTGGGGAACGAATTTTTCAAGAGATCAATCGTGAACGATATTCTGAGTGACAAAATTTCATCTACAAATATACATACATTATTATTATATCGATGGTGATTTATCAAATATTCACTGTGTGTCGCGCAATTTATATTCAATTAAATACAGCAACAGAAGTGAATATCTTTAAAACTAGAAAATATTCATAATAAATTATCTTCAAAGGATCAATAATCATTATAGATTCTTTAATTACAATTTCATTGAAACGTATTTTTAATTTATTAAATACAATCAACAGAACTATATACTATGATTCAAATGATTTATAAGATTTACAAGACTTACAAGATGGCGACTTCTCTTACAGTAAATTATGAACAAATGTGTTGCTCAAAATAATAATGGTGTACTTCCAATTTTATTAAATAGTGTATATGCTCGAGATAATTAAAAATTTCACAAAAACTTCTTTTTTAAACATTAATAATTACACCATTATATTATTCTGAACCATTCAAATGTTACAGAAGATAATCGCATCTTATTTGTATCTGATATACTCAGATAAGATTTAATTTAATGTACACGACATACACAGTGTAATTTGTTCACAAACCGCTACTAAAAAAAAACCTTGTCTGAACGTGATTTATTATAACAAATAGACCTAACAATAAGTCATAATTCTACGCAATGCTCTCCAAAGAGCAATGGTTACATTTAAACACGATTTTTAGTTGGATAAACGCTTAAAACAAAAAAATTCGTGATGTTTCCAATTTGTTTTTTTGTTACCCTCTTTCGCGTACTTATTCATAGAACAAAGTAAAAAAATGACTTTTTTTTAATCTAGACTCACGGGTTTGTCCTTTTTAAAAACATATCTCGTATTTGTTTTCGTTTGATATTCATATATACAGACACGTATCGCGTAAACATCATTTCTTTGATCTTTATCGTTCGTCAAAACACGTTATCGTTTTCGAAAAATCGGTGCAAAATCGCGCGTGGATATAAGAAAAAACAAAACACCATACTTCGTTCTCGTTAATGATAGGATCTCGATCGGTAAGTTATCATCTAATTACTCCATAAAAGATTAAAAACTCGAAAATCGTCTATGTTCGTTTACGAATTAGCATCGTAAACGCGTGGTAATGTAACGTTCGCGGTTTTGTCTAATACTTTTTTTTCTTGCGTCGTCTTATAAATTTATATCAAATTTCTTAAACGAGGAAGAATTTCATGACTACTCACTAGAGATGAGTAATGAAGAAGCGAACAACAGTGTACTTACAAACGAAACTACGATAACGATGAAGTTAAAATGTGAAGAAGAAATTAAGAAACAGTGGAAACGAGGAGAGAGAAAAAGAAACGAATACCCGACGAGGGGAAAAAAGAGAGAAAAAAATAATAAAATCTAATCGTTCGATCTAGCCTAATCGCGTACACGGTTCAGAAGAAACCAACATTACTTTTTAGGTACATTATTCGTGTGTTATGTTATTTACAACGACTGAATATCAATATGCCTCTACTAATTATTTACATCAAAAATCGTATAATATATGATTTCGTTCAATCACAATATTTAGACTGTTTCACCTTTCTTTGCGCTTCTGATTCATCCTCCGCGCCGTACAGATGATATCGGTGCTTCATTTCGGTCGCGACGGACTTCAATAAAATTAATGAAAAAGAAACAATCAAAAATCAACGTAAGAATGTAACGAGGAACAAAAGTGCGACAGAAAGTAAATAATGAAGAAAAAAAAAAATTAAAATAAAACAAGGTGAATGGTTTGAAACAATCTTAAATACGCAATACGTATTTCCTCGCGGGATAAATTAATTTAACACTAAACTCACCAGACGTGAACGCACTCTTTTTGGCATGTCTTCTTGCAAGCTGTAAATCTCGTTTCTCTTTAATACGAGTTGCGAACCATCTTCAAAAATTACCTAAAATATAATGAAATACGTCAGTAAAAAAATTTCCCTAGAACAAAAAATGATGACTAAAAATATCATAAGAATACTGTAATTGACTCACAGTGTACATGATACGATGATTTGTACCCCCAAAGATACCATCGTACAAATTTCCATCGGTCCATTTTACAATGACCGCAGCTCCTTGTTGCGGTGGATTTCCAGGATCATAATTCTACGTTGAATAATAAAAATATTAGTATTAACTTTTAATTGGACGCGGCCGCGAAAGGTTATGTACTCACCATTATATCAGATGGATATAAATCTTCGCTAAAACTATCGTCACTGAACGTGACCATATAAAACAATGTATCGTGTATGGAATCTACTTTGGCCTTGTAATATCGAGTATTACGATGCTTTGCCCAAACAATTTCTCCTTGTCGAATCGTTGGTATCTTTTCTTTCCCGTCATCGTGTCCATCACACGTTACCTAAACATAATTCTCGTTATTACAAAATTAATATTGTAAATATAAATCTAATATTTAATTTCATATTAACAGGTTCACAGTTGTCCTGTGCAAATATCTCATGGTATCATGATACAGTGCCGGGCATGCTAGCCTTCCCTAGGGAAAATGGCGACATAGAGGGAGTAAGTTCCACCATTCGTCTTGTAAGTTACTAGGCTTTTTTAATATAATCCATCATCCAGTTTATCTCGTTATTAAATCGCTGAATTAATCAACTCGTATCGAAATAATTACCAAGTCAAACTCTTGTCATATTTAACCGAGTCTAGACCTAACCTATACGTAATGCATGGTAACTTTCTAGTATCGTGGCGAGGGGTGGAGATATCTTCCTCTACGGCGTCATTTTTCCTAGGGAATCCTACGATGCTCGACAACGTACAATATTTCTGTTACTATTCATTCTGTTACTATTCTAATTATTATGGTAAAAGAAACTGTGGACGAGTTAAGTTCATACAATTCTATCATTTATAAAACAATGAATACCTGAAGCTCTGGTGAATTATATACGGGTACCGTAAATGTGGCACCAGAAACCTGACCGCACGACGGATGAAACAAATTACCACATATGTTACAACTCAGACACGCTCCGTCTGTTTGCCCACAGTAACAACACTGTTGTTTAACGATGTTAGGTTTAATCGTTAATACATTTATAGGATCTTTATTAATAGCATCTTTAAAGGTTACTCCTGGTAACAGAAGGGCGCACAGTATGTGAACCCAACTGCTATCGCTGGTACGCTTCAGGGCACCGCCTCGCATTGGACACAAACAGCACATCTTATAAATAATAAAATATATCGATTAAAGATCTGATCACTTTCTAGAATGATCAATGACAATCTCGTGTACACGTACCACCTGTGTTTTACCAGCTTTGCATTTGTCGCAAGCCCAGTTTCGTAGGTCTGTGGGCAGCACCGTGATCCCGTAACAGGAGGCGTGAACCGTCACGTGGCATTCCCTGCAACGCAACAGCTTGTCGTTTTCAGGTTCGACTATCTGTTCCTTTGAGTTCGCAACGAATACGCTTGCCGACACCTGGAAGAATATAGAAAAGAAACATCACATTTCTTTGGGTTCACCAACGACCCTGAAGACTCACGAAACTCACCCATATCGGTGAACTCTCTGGTAAGACCGTGGGTTTACAATATTTCCAATCTGGTGGCATTAGCCTGCCGTGGCCATTGCAACTGGAGGTGAAGGGTGCGCATATCGCGCAGTGTGAAATCTGGGCGCTCCAATAATCATTGAACGCCTTCAGCAAATCGTTATTTGGAACACTAGGGTACAGCATGTCGGATATGTGTCCCGGTACCATCGACACGCGGTTAGATACAGAGGGCGATTGATTCACGGGACACATCACGTTAGCCTCTTCCGGATCAGTCATCGAGAGCGTGGCTTTCGTCTCCGCAACATCCTTTTTCCTGGTGGTTGCCTTCTTCAGCTTCTCCTTCGACTTTCGCCTGGACATCAGCTTGATAGGCTTCAGAGACGGCATGTTCGCGTATATATTCTCAACTGGTTTCTGCATATTCTGGGTCTGCAACGGGTCCTCAACCTCCAGTACACCCGGAAACTGTTCCTCCGTCCCTTTTATGGGCGTGATGGTAACAACCTCCTGCGTGTCTTGCATGTCCAGTGCGGAATAATTCGTAGGATAACTTCTGTTTAGGGTGATCGTGGTCGTACCTTTGCTGAACTGATCGATGTTTAACGGGTGGTCCACCTGGGTGGACACGCTCTTCACGTTACTGACGATCGTGCTGGTCTTCTTCAACGGTTTTCTGTTGTACATATTGGTTTTTTGGTTCAATGCCGTCTTCACCAGCACGTGATCCTGTAACTTCGGTACGATTTTCACGATCGAACCCGTCACGTTGGGCACCGACGTAGAAGCTCCAGGACACTTTTTATTGAAATCGATCGTCATGGACGATTTCTTGTCGGTTACATTGGTGTACTTCGGAGCGGTGGAGAAGAAGAAGGTGTTCTTGGTATTCAACGAGGAGGACGAAGTCGCCGCCTCGTTTATGTCCGATTGCTCATCATCCTTCGTGTCCTTCGAGAAGAATAGATTACTGTTGTTACTCGAGAGTTGCCAGAATTTCGTGGCCATCATCTTCGACGTGTCTGTTGTGGATCTCTTCCCTAGGATCTTAACGTCGGTGCTCGTTCCGCTTATGTTCTGACAAGTGAGCGACTGAGTAAGGGGTTGCGATAGCACCGCATTTTTGGTGAAGAAACTCTCCATTTGAGGTATCTGAATGGTACAAGACGTGGCAGGTTTCGAAACTTCGACCGTTTTGGCATCGTTTCTCGAGTCCTTTACTATGGTCTCCTTCTGCAAGATTGGTGGATTGGAGAAGCTCGTGTTCAAGAACATGATACCCGGAGTGGAAAGCTTAGGCTCGCGCTGTTTGGCTATAGGCCAAGTCTTTGGTAAAACTACAACGTTTTTGGGCAACGCACGACCGTCGCTATCCTCTGCAGTTCTCTCAGAATCAGCCCTGGAGGAAACTTCAGTCGCTGTTACGTTGTAAGCTGATTTCAAGACGCTCAACCTAGGTGCTTTTATGATATCCTTCTTCGAATAATTAGGTATGGACCTTTCTGTTAACATCGTACCTACACTCTTGCAAGTGGTGTAACTGGCCGGCTTTGCCTCGTGTAACGTAATTATCGTATCGTCGCCTATATATTCAGACTCCACGGCTTTGTCTATTTTGACGGGTTTTGGTTGATCCAAGGCATTATTCTTTAACAAAGATTGCCTGGGATAGGCAGACTTCATGGGCACCATGCTGGACTTCTTGGTACCTTTTGAGTACACGTCTGTGCTGCCCTCTGTTAATTTCTCTGTTCCCTTTACATCGCCATAAACAGAACTTGCCACCTGACCGCTGCTTGTAATATTCAAGAGAGTTTTGATCTTGACAGGATTCGTGTTGACTTCATTATCGCTGAATATTATGTTATCCGATATATCGCTTATTCTTCCTTGACTGCTGTCATTCGACACCATAGACTTATGGGAATTGAGACTGGGCATGGCCATGAGCTTGCGTTGCACGTCGGCGTCGGACACGTCCAAGGGTTCGTTGATGTCGAAGATGGACATGTTCAGATGCTTGCGTTTGGCTTTGTTCACGTTCTTCGATTTCGGTTTCTTCGGCTCACCAGACTTCGAGTGTTTCTTCTTCTTTTTAACCGGCTTGTCGGCGACCTCCGAAAAATCGGAACCTTCCTCGACTTTGATGCCTCCTGGTATGTTGTCGGTCGATACCGTGTCGTTAGCATCTTCCTGGCTGTTGTTCTCCAACTCGGTGCTTTGATCCGGGAACGTGGAGGGCACGAAGTTGACACTGTCGTCCTGTTCCACTTTTATTTCAGTCTTCACCGTAACGTTTTCTATAATACTTTTATTGGAATCCTTTTTGGACTTGGATTTATCCTTCTCGGCGTTCTTTTTCTTTCGCTTGCGACTCTTCTTGCGATTGTAACCGTCGTCGTAGACGGATGCCTCGTGCACGTCTGTAATTGAAATCAATCATTAAATTATCCAAATTTCTGGTAATAGTATTCAAGTACAGATTCTAAATGCTAAAGACTTGGTAGCAATCAAGTTCTTTACCCATTTCTCCTGCCTTAAGCCATATATCTTCTAAGACTTCCAACTGTTGCTCGTCCGGTCCATCATCCACCTCTTCCAATTCTAGATCTTGCAACACTTTTTTAACATCCGGAGGAATATCAGGACGATTTACCAACTCTTCCATATCGACATCCGGATTCGTGGCCATGATATTCTTCTTCTTATGTATCGTGTGACGTTTGTTTTTCGGAGTGGCGTTCAAATAGCTCTGTGGCAATTGCCCGTTGCTACTGTTACTACATAAAAGGTCCATCTGAGAGGGCATGGGCGCGGCTGTTTGCCTAGGATCTTCCGGATGGGGACCAATATCTTCTCCGCGTAACCACAGTTCGTACCTGCAAGCGAATCGTTTCTAATTAGTTTATGTTAGCATCTTCGACAACGCAGTTAACTGATTATGATTCTTATGCGCTTTTACAACAACTGCCCTTCATTACCTTTCTGGCTGAAAACGTTTTACAAAAGTGTCCATAGATATTTTAACCATATCTTTACTGCAGGTACATTGTGTAGCCCTCTTACCATATTCTACCCAACGTGGTGCGGCAAAATTAGTGGATTCAGCGCAATTGAACCCATGATTAAAACCAGCATGGTATCCATAAGGAAAGGTAATCATTATTTCTCCAGCTTCTTGAGTTATCTGAAAAGATAAACAATAATTAACTTTAGTTTTTTATTCTCTGTTCACATGGACGATCGAAACTTACTTTATTGCACGGAATCGAGTACTGCCGCAATATTTGCGGAGAAATAAGGGACATCTTGTGACGTAAAAACGCCTGACAACTTTGATAACTCGACGGGAAAAACCCGCTAGCGAGTCTTTCCAATCTTCGTCCGTGTTCCGGCGGTATGGCATACCATGTCTTTGGAGCTCCAAAATGTAAATAATTTATTGAATACAAATCCATGTCCTCTGTATGCCAGGCAAACGTAGTTTTCCACATTCCAAAATACAAGTATGCCGTATTAACACCATCAATAGATATACCATAGTCTTTGTTAACATAATCAAGTATCGTTCCTAAATGATTGATATTCCACTCTTTTACATCTGGGTCAGTCAGAGAACCAGAAACATCCGCCCCATATATAGGGGCCACATATGTTATGTTCTTCCAATATTTCCTTTCCAAGTCTTCATAGTCAAAATGACGTGGAGTACTGTATCGTTCAGAATTAGCTAATTTACTGTATTCCTTGACAGTCATAGATTTCTTCTGTATATTAATTTGTTGATAAAGTCCTTGCTTGCCAGTCACCACCTGACATATTGGAGCAGGAATTGTAAGATCTAGATCATCCAAATTATAGCCTCCTTTCCTTGGAACCCATTCAGGTGGTGGAATAACTTTTGCTAAGCCAGCTTTATGTGCTCCTTTACTCTCCATATACTCCACATATTTAGTAAAATCTTTAAATTCCTCGTATGTGGGTCTAAAAACCTGTATGCGGGGTGTACCCCGCGAAATATTACTAACCATTTTTTTCAATGTAATTTATGAACCTGAAAATTGAAAATATATATTTAGGTATCAAATAGATCAATTGAATTAAATAAGAAGAATTTGTAAAGTGCATAAGTATGTTTTAATATGTGATGTATCATTTAAGATCATCTATGAATAATTACATGAAATACAATGATTACAAGTATGTAAACATACATATGTAATATGTAAACATTAAGTCATAACATTTTTTATGTTTACAGTAGATACAATGAGTATTGCATCAGTGAAGACATGTGGAACACATGAAAAAAAAAACTGTAATTATACTTGAAACAAATTTCATTCATTATACTCCAATTTTATGTTTTTACAAATAACATTCAAACGGAAAGAAGGAAAGCGAAGTGCGATGTTTTTGAGACGAGACGTGCCGGAGGAGCATAAACAAAATGGATGGTATCTATTGTCAAGAAATTCTTTTTAAAATAAATTTATTTATATCTGTCTGTTAGTCCGTGAAACGAATTGACGTATCGTTAGATAGTAGGAGGATCGGCTTCGATGATTTGCATCACATGTTAGATTCTTCAAGGGTGTTTTCACCGTAGAAAACGATGGCTGTTCGTGAAATCTCGTGTTGGCAGTGATATCGACCGACACTGAGTAACACTTTCAAAATCGGCACCAATTTATCGTGTCGTCGTCGTGCGGGATGCGTTACTTACGTCGTAATCCAACGCGAAAAATCACCTCTCTTGTATAAACACCATGTTCAACTAAATATTGCCGTCGATCTCGCGATTTGACACATCCACCGCACTACCCCGCGCGTCATGTAAAACCAATAAAGATGGCGTTTCGACGTTGAATCAGTTCGAGACGCTGAACAAATTACGCTTGCGCTCGAAGCGGTTAATTTGATTTCTTGCATTTTGTCACGTACATAATTTATCGTCGATATTGTTACACAAATTTGTTGTTTAATACGTTTTTCAGGAAACTGTAGTTTTTCCCATTATTGTTTCTACCTGCAGACACACGTTTCAAACTTCAAACGTGCATAAATAAAAAAGAAATATACAATTGATTTTATGAATTAAAAATAATCATTTTTTAGTAGTTTTGCCGTATCACAATTATATGAATTAAAAGATTAATTTGATCCATAATTGCGTATGAATAATATATGCGATAGGATCAATTCTATATTTATATTTAAATAAAAATTCATTTATATCTTTTCCTTATTCTTATTATGTTATGATGTCATATTTTGATGTTCTATATATACAATATTGTGTTTAATCTCGTTTTATTAATTTTTTCAACTATAACGTAAAAATAAAACGCTAATCTTTGAGCAAATATTTAATCTATCGTGTATCAAGCGCCACTCCACGTGATTTATACGCAACAACTCGATATCCGGACGATAAAAATGCTCCCCTGCATTAACTTAATTACTTCGTGGTTGATTCAACGGAAGTTGCTACAAAGTTGCGAAAAAAAATTGAAATATTATGAAAAATTATCACAAGAAATGATAAATGTTATATTATCTAAGAAATACAATGGTAAGCAAGATTAACTTCTATTTTAAATCAAGTCTGTTCTATTCTAATCCAAATACACTAGTAAGTATTCGAATCCAAACAATTCAATAATATTCAAATGCTCATAGATTCAAACATACCGTACTTATTGAATATATTTACCCTATTTTACAGAATATTTTGTAACTTTGCCAGACATTGCAACAAATTAGCGACGCAAAAATAAAACACGTGCATACATTGTACAATTTTGCAACGAGAGTAAGTTATCAAAATAATTACATTATAACATCGTTCTTTTTTTCGAATATTTCAAATAATAATTCTGAATGAAACTTGTGTTCTTTTTGTCAATAATTTCATGAATATTTTATTGGTTTGCTAAAAAAGAACACGAGAAGGCTGTTACTTACATATAAGCCAGTGTAATATAATATATAGACAGTGTACGTAGACAAGAGCTAGCTTTCAATACTAATGCATAACAAGGTCGCGCATCTAGTAATAGTTTAATCGTGACTACATATTTGAAACAAACGGTTTGTTCCGATATTCACGCTGTAGAATTTGAACGAAATGGCGTTGTTCGGACACTTTGGCAACAAAATAGCGTATTCCAAATATCTTTTACGATCGAAGGTAATCCAACGCAATTTTCTACAATGTTCCAACCGACAAAGATAAATATATTTTTAAAAATTATATACAAAAAGAATGTTTGATAAAACAACCAACTGTGTTGAATTATTACTTTTATTGCACACCTGTTAGTTATCACGGATCAATTTGTAAAACAGGTAGATATTTTACAGACTGATAGCATTTAGATAAATGATCGTTCGATTGAAATATAAAATCCTTGCATTGTATACATGCTATCCTCGTCGATTCAAAGAATGTAATCTTAGCATTATCTATATATGGTTACACAAACGGTACGTTCATTTTATTCTCAATGTTGCTTTAATTAACTCTCTTTTTTATGTCGTATAAATTCAGAAGGAGATGGTCCTGATAAATAATTTGCAAACAATAGTCAACAATTAATGTACACAGATGTTTATGAATCATTCTTTTATTCCAACAAAAATGGAAGTTTCTTGGCAATGGAAGTCGTCATAACAATGGTAACTATCATAAAACACCAATATCCAAAACTAAACAAATTAATCCACTAATCCTTGTCCATAAATTACATCCTAACAGAAGTAAATACTGTACGAAAACTCATTAATAATAAGGAATGTCTCAAAAGAAGCTTCATTAACATTATCAGATAAATGTAAGTATCCATTTTTTTCAATCTCGAACAACTGGAGACGGGTCATTCGTAATCGAAGACGATAAAAATGATTAAAATGTCGATTAAAATGAAATAAGGAAATAATATCCATACGAATGGTTTAAAGTTTAGTAGACAAATGGCGGCCGTCATTATACTTTCCGCAGGTTTAATAAAAATATAGAGTAATGTAATAAATTTAAAACGTAGTTTTATACTAATTAATACATATTATTTTAAATAATATATATAAACTCAGAAACTTGTAATATTCTTTATTTTTCAAGAACGTATATACATATACGCTAATCTATGACGCAAGGGTTAAAGAAAAGATTAACTGTCCAATTGTTATAAAATATGTTTTATTTATACAACTTCTTGATATTTTGCCACAGATTTCAGTCGATAAATACGGAAACTGTTTGATCAGTGTACAGAACGATTTAGAAATTTGAACAAGGCAATTCTGTCAACCCAACTTCAACATACTGATTTGAAAGTGCGTGGTTATTAACGAACGAAGAGAAGGGAGAGTTATGAAGCTTTGTCTCGCCTCGGGATCATCAGTACAGCAACACGCCTCTGTGCGCGCACTTGGACTCAGCGTCGAGTACGACCTTTGCTATTTGTATTTATGGTGCGGTTTCCTTGTCGTAACTTTTGTATTCGTTCCACGATTCGTCGCCTTCGATGATACATCAAGAGTCGTGCTATAAAGTGCACGCCAGATAAAACGTTCGATCAAGGATACAATTTATTGTAAAGCAAAAGTGTTCAGTAGTGTTTGTACCACGATTGTGAATAATTCTAATCGGTATCGCGCGATCCCTTAACGAAAGCTTGAACAGTGAAAATTTACAGTACATCTTTCTAACATCTTCATTCATAACTTTCAATTATATTTCTTTATTTTTAATTATTTGTCAAAGCTTTTTTTACACAAAGAAAGATAACAGTGTACCCAGTAACGTATACTGCTAGTTAGTTTTGAGTAAGAAGGCTACAAAATTAATTTCAACAGGGTCGTTTCTAACATTGTCATGGTACTCAAGAATTAATCAATTTATTTTAAACGCTTGATAGCATTTTGTTCTCAATTAACCTCCTTTCAAATAAGACTTGAAATGTTTTATCAGTGTTTACGTTAACATTCTTGTTAATTTAATCGGCAACGTTAATGTCCTATGAAAGATACCCGGACGCTTTTTAAGCGTCTGAATCGTAGGAGAGTCGTTACTGAACACGTGATGTGGACATTGTGGACCGAAAAAAAACGCGATGAACACATGTCTTTCGTTTGTTGATCCTTGATCTCACGTGACGCATGTAGCATTTCATGGTGTTAGTTACACCAGAAACTGATAGTACAAGCAACCGGGCTATACGGCTTCTTAAGTTTCATGTTTCATCTGGTGGCAAGCATTAAATAATTCTTTTCGGTTTTTAATAATTATTTAATACATTATAATTTAACTTGGTTAAACAATTAAGAGATAGAAGTCGGTAGAACCAATATCAGCTTTTTCTTTTTTGACATACAAGAATTTACGCTACATTGTACAGGCGTGCACAAGGCAGGATGCAAAAAAGATCGTCTAATTAATAATTCATAGTATGCACGTCGCCATTTACAATTCGAATGATCAAGGAAAGTACATTACACGCGCGCGGCTGGTAAACTTGTTGCCAACGTTTTCTAATCTCGTTTAATGATTTCCACCGCGCGTCTACGCTGATAATAGTGAAACAGTCTGTTGTCAATACTGATAGAGTTTACAGTTAACGCTTTGCGTCTGTCATTTATTTTAATAGAAGCTATCCAACTTACTCGATTATAAATAATTTCAATTTTCACTTGGGAATTCGTGCAAATGGTATACTATGATCGTTGTAAACTCGAAGGACTTTAGCCTGCCACCAAAGTATTCAAAATTAACGTAGCTCAATCGAAATGTAACGTACACAGAATATCTGGACGCTGGTCGCCTTTTGCAGACTTTTGGTCCATGAATGTCCGCCCACGGCGAAGGAAATATGGTCGCGTCGGTTTTAATTTTATTTCAAGCTTGTATCTTCTCGTGCACAATCTACTGTGTCTTCATGGGTGTTTTAATTGTGTGTTTAGTGTCGGTAGAACGCGTCGGTCATCGAGTGAAAGCAGTAGAGTGAAAACTCGGATGTAGAGGACACGAAGGAAACGAACGGGGAAATATGGGCACGAAAGTACTCATTGAAATGCAGCAGCAGCTGAGGCACGCAGTGTCCAATTCGGAAAACGCACCGAGCAGTACAAAGAAACTAGACGATTTAATGGACGTCGATAACTCCATCTTCCTAGTCTTCGAGGATATTTCGTACAGTGCCCGTCCATGGATACTTTCTAGAGGTAATTTTTCTCTTGAATTACTGTTCGATCAGTGGTATAAGAAAGGCGTGCGCGAGGGGAAAGGCCACGTTCAAAAAGGCATCGGTCAGGCAGGTTTCTAATTTTTCATAATCATGTGACTTATGTAAATTAGAGTCGGGCATATGCATAAACATATTTGCATTATAACAAATCACCATTACCCTAACTATTACTTGGGTTAATTAACTTTTATTACATCAATCATTGAATAACAAAGTTATTCGTCATATATTATCCATTGAGCAAGTTTTTAAATTGAGCAAGTTTGTAAATTATTCATTATTCTTTAATGGTTTTGTTTTATTAGAAAGTTGTTTATGCCCCACTCTGATATAACCTAGAAAATGTGTTCGACAAACGTTACAAAATATTTCGTGGTGTATCGAAAACGAGACACGGAATTTATGTACGAGGTTTGGGAAGAAGGTACACACTCGTGTTTCACGAATCTTTGTTTGCAATGTTTCTTATCCGACTTCTCTTATCGTATGTATAAAAGCATGTCACTTACTCGATCCGATATGCGCAAGAATCTAAATCATTTGGTAAAATTAATATTGATATATTGTTACGCGAATGCCCCCCCAATATTAATTTATTATAACAAATAGAATTATCGCGGACGTAGCGTTAGAACGTAATCGTTCCCGATGACAAACGATGGAACGCGAACGAAAAAATGTCGATCCTGGTATCAGTTAAACCTAACAAGAGATAACGACAGCTTTGTGTTAATGTAAATCAACAATAATCCATGCGATACGGGACAAACTATTTGACGATTATGGAAATTCAGTTCTGCGGTTGTAACACGATCGTTGCGTGTCGGAACGCGATATAAAAATGATTAGCAACGATATAATATTGCAACAAACATCGAATCAAAGTAAAGTAATATGTATTGAATACTATCAAGGTCTTCGTGACGACTTGTTAAATATTTATCGACAAACTTGTTAGGCTCAAAAAGTCACGAAGGGAGCGTGAAACACGATTACCATACGTACAAGGCGTTCGCTCATAATTTGAATAAATAACAGCTACTTATGAGCGACTCGGATAATGAATGGTTTGTTAGCGATGAAATGAACGCTTTAGATCGTACAATGGCGTACAGTGGTCGCTTGTAATGTTGGTCTGGAATGCGTAGTTAACCTATCATCCACCGTTGCCTTCAGTTCCATGGAGTGAACATATTACTACTTAAAGATTGAAAATACTCAAGATGGAAGTCAAAATTGTTAATATATTTTCGGCTATAAAGTGCATACAATAATTATTTGTTTATGACTGTTTGCAAAACGTTGTGCACACTTTGTGTATCGATGAGTTGTTCGCTTATTAATCAAAGTTTTCGACAAGAGTTCCGAGCGCACGCGAGAATTCGCCTCGAAGGCTGTATAAATAGATTTCTGTGCACAATCATGCGGTCGCCGCTGTTGTGCCTGGTGCGTGTGTGTGACCGTACTCTCTTACGAGTTTATTAACCCTGAAACAGTGAATAAACATCGTGCTAAGACTTCTTTCAGACATAATAACACAGTTGTATCGGCTGTGACGAATTCAATCACTCCTATCCTCTTCGTGATTGACTATATAACGTCCATCCTCATCGTTGACCATTGAACGATGGACCGTAGAGGGAGCCTTTTGTTCACTTTTTTCAAATTTCAAAGCGTTCTTGCAAATATTATTTAATCAAGCGTACGAAGACCTTGCGTTCGAATAATTAATTATTTAATGATGTTTTGTTAGTTTGGGTCACTATTGACCCGGCTTCGAGTACAGACCCGCTGCACCAGATTCCTGTAATTGTATGAAAACGGGACGAGGTGAACTAATGAGAGATAAATTAACACGAATGTTCATTAATGACCCAACAATTGTGTACATAGGAGTTTACACTTGCATAATATCCGTGACGGGTATTCTGTGAATATTTTTAATGCGAGGGTCGACTCGATGGCGGAAGAAGTTTCCAATGGAATATATAATTAACAGTATCAATATTATTAGTATTATAAGTGGTTCTATTAATATTAATTTCTTGGTATTAATTCTTTCTTGGTAATTATTAATTCTGTTAAATATTAATGTTATACTTAATTACAAAAATAAGTAGATTCCAGTTTTAACAAGATCTGTATCTGAATCTATTTATTTTTGTATCTTAACTTTCACCGACAGTTTAACGCTAATCCTTTATCGAGAACGATAATATCATTTAGTTATTGAGTTTCTTTAGAAAGCGTTGACATGAATGTCTGTTTCAGAGAAGACCCAACTGTTGAAGAACTTGAGCGGTGAATTTAGAGCTGGCGAACTGACTGCAATCATGGGATTATCGGGCGCTGGGAAGTCCACGTTGATGGACGTTTTAGCAGGCTTTACGTTAGTAGATTTCTTATCATTTCTACTCTCTACAATTATACTCTCCAAAAATTATTAACCAATTGAGGGGTCCAATTTAAGAAGCTATACCACAGAATGATGGAATACTTGATGTCCAGTTTATTTTACAACAAGAGAACTTTTCTTTCTATTTTCAATTTCTATTCAAAAGAAACATAGCACCCTCTTGGACCCCTCAATTTTAGAAACGGTGTCAATCACTATACACACAATAGTTGAATTGGGTATTTCAGTTGCTGTATTCAATTTTTATTTCAAATGAATTATGCATACACAGGATCCATTTAGCGCTGAAAAGGTTTAGAAGAGCGAAAGACGTTACATAATGTACGGTGACTTCCTTATAGATGTCACTTCCGGTTGTAACGATGAAGATGACGTTTGTATATAGATCCCAATGGATACAGTCTATCGTTCGTCGCCAACGAGGTTGCTGATATTATTAGAAAGTGCGCCACACCTCGATGTGCGTTTCCGTAAATATTTCTAACTAAATGAGAATGATCCAGAATGCCTCATCGTTTATGAAGCGGATCGAGGTTCCCGTAAGATCGGTAATCGACCAGATACCGTTGGTGACCTTCTTTCTTCCTTTCGCCTTTATCGGCCGATAACGACGGACGAAATTGAAAAGCTTAAATGATAAGGTGCCCTTCCGACGGTACAGTCACATTTTCATAAAAGAAACAAAGGGTGTAATTTTTATGAAAGAATTGAACCTGTTTTACTTGTTTATTTATAAGTACATGTAAAACGAAATGTAAAATATCGGTATTATACCGACAGGTTAGAAGTTACTAGGCAAATTAGAATGACTAATTTTGATTTAATTGTTTACAAATACTATTTAAGCTCCGCAATTATTACTCACAGATAATATACTGTTAAAAATGATTTTAAGTATTTTTATAAATATTAGTTTTAATTATACTAGGAAACATTATTTTTAATATTATTTTTAATTAGTATTAAGCTTTACAATTCTATTACTAGATATTAAAAATATTATTAAGCTCCGTGATTGTTTACAGATAATATATTATTAATTATTTTATATTATTTTTCTATACATAATACCAGCATAATATCGGTATTTTACATACAGCGCGCACTCATGGAAATACTGTTATCGCCGATAAACCTGCGTGACCAAAGAAATATTTTATTTCATAAAAGAACGATAAACTCTATTTACGGCGTCACTCTCGTGAATTGCAGCTATGCTGCCTTCAAGAATGAATGATTAATAAAAATGACAAAAATTACAATATACAACGTTTGCAAAATAACGCCGCTCAAAATAGCTATGGTATCATTCTGAAGATTCAACTGAACTTTGATCCAATTTATGCGATACGTTAGAAACAGGCTAACGAATGATTCTGTCGATTGTATTTATCCAACTTGTTAATTCTATAAATTATTCATTTGCGGAGAATAAAGTAACGGAACGAGTTTAATGAAAATATTAATAATCTTGAAGTTCTTGAAACATGGTGACTTTTATATTTTATTACAATTGCCTAGTGACTTTCGTTAACGAATTTTCTTTCGCAGAATCGTAAGAGCAGCCTGTTTCTAACGGATAACACGAGTCTATTTAACAATCCCCCGATTAGTTTGAGCGGTATCTTAAGTAGGTTGTCTCCGAGGTGGTTTCAAAACGGCCATTGTGCCTTATCTGAAGTTCCGATCAACAACCGGGGGGAAATGAATAGGATGCGAATTTAACGAACGATTAAACTCTCCGTACAAATGGATCGATTTATCGCGAGAAGGAAGGAGAGAGGGAGAGAGATTGAATCGTGAACAAAATAAATGCGCATGATTATGATTTGGACCGTTTTCAGAACGGCTGGCGTGACCGGGAATATAATGGTGAATTCAAAAGCTAGGAATCTCAGTGAATTTCGACGATTGTCTGCGTATATAATGCAAAACGACAATTTGCAGCCACTGTTGACGGTGCAGGAAGCGATGAACGTCGCTGCCGAGCTTAAGCTCACCGCCAGCCACCAACAGAAGAAACAAAAGGTACATAGACCGGTGGCTTTGTTAACCATGGACCTACCAAACGAGTCAGTGTCGCTAGCTTCAGGTTTCTTGCACAAAATTTAATAAAAGAGCTCTTGGAGTCTAAAGAGATCCAAAGGATTGTGGTATACCTCAGTTTTCTATCTTATTTAAGGATATTGAACGTTGGTAGCTCTGATGCTGAAGAGATTCGCTATCAGGGTCACAGATGACTTTGTTTTATATAAAATATTGTGTATGCTTTGTATTATCTTCTTAAGTTACATGACACAGTAGAAATGTAAAATTGTACAATAATGGTAACTGATTTAAGGCATGTAGGCCAAAGAATTATGTCACATGTGTACAATTCTGGTAGCGAACGTCTTAAACTCGTTGGTTGGAGTTAAATTATGTCCAGTACGACGCGTGATAAGAAGGATTAATCTTTTAATCTAGTCTCTCAATTTGCTTTGCCAGACTTAAACTGGCTAACCGACCGTACGCTTTCTTCCTTACCAACCCACGTGTTGTTTCGACACGATTTTAGTAATTAATACTCTTGATCGACGATTAAGATAGAATTGTAAGAATTGTATCGTTTCAGATCGATCAGATTTTGGTCACAATGAGCCTGGAGAGCTGCCGTCACACCCGCACGGGACAACTCAGCGGCGGCGAAAGAAAACGATTAGCCATCGCGCTAGAATTGCTCAATTGCCCACCGATATTGTTCCTCGATGAGCCTACTAGGTACTCTTCCAGTTTCCTTTAACATAAATGTTACCTGAATAGCAGGAAGCTTATATTTGAAACACTGCGTCTTCCATTGTCACATTGTCACAATGGCAGCCATCTTGTTGTTAAATTGATACACCACGCTGTCTAGAGGATACCAATAACGATCTCTTAACGTTTACAGTGGACTGGACAGTGTCACCTCAAAGTATTGTATAACCTTGCTAAAACAACTGGCGAAGTCAGGGCAGACGGTGATTTGCTCGATGCATCAGCCGAGCGCCTCGTTGTTGAACATGGTCGACCATCTTTACGTTGTAGCCGATGGAAGTTGCGTTTACACCGGTAGCACGCAGAACTTAGTACCTTATTTGAGCAGCCTCGGCTTGCAGTGTCCCACGCACTACAATCCAGCTGATTATCGTAAGTAAAATGCTTGTAAGTAATTGGAAGTTCGTCGTAATTCACATTTGTTGTATACAGTTACTTGGAAACAGAATAACTTTTGTTGTTTATTAAACCAAGCGATTTGAGTCTTTTTGAGAAGCCCTGCTTCAAGTAATTATATAAAGTTAAAGAGTAACCGTATATATCAAGCGAGCGAAGCGTTTCGAAGCAAATTACATTCATTTTTGTTGCAGTGATGGAGATTTGTAATGGAGATTACGGTAAGCACGTACCAGAATTAATAGACGCCATCGAAAATGGAAAGAACAACGCTTGGAGGTCAACGAGCAATGTAACCACCGTCAATCGTCAAGAGGAAGTAATCGCTTTAAACGTGATGGCTTCGTTCCAAGCGCTTCGACAACGACCTCCGATGGAATCGGATTACGCTCCTAAACGCAAAAGCAGCTCCACGTACGCGACCAACTCGTGGAAACAGTTGGCGGTACTGCTCAAGAGAAATGCCATCAGATTATCGCGGGACAAGGTATATTCCTCCTGTGGCAACCTCCTGCGTTCGCAAAATTTACGACCGTAAAAAATACTTTCTCTCGAAAAGCCTTGTGCAACACGTTAAAAAATGTTCGCTTCTCGAAAGTTACACCGCCCACGGTTTTGTCTCGAGGGAAACATTGTAAACCAATATCGGGCGACAAAACCGTGGAGGCGGTCGTCCTTGTTCGGAGTTTCGCATTACGGTCAATTACGCAAGCCGCGACAACGGTTGATGATCCTTCGCTGATGTTTACGCATTATCTTCTTCAGGTATTAACTTTCACACGGCTCACGATGCATTTTGTAATCGCCCTGCTCGTCGGCACCATTTACTTCAGAATCGGGCAGGACGCCGTGTACGTGCTGGACAATTTCAACCTCCTGTTCTTCAACGTGATGTTTCTGATGTTCAGCGCCTTCAGCGCGACCGTGACAACCTGTAAGTCGAATTGTTCGAGAAAAGAAGCGAAATAATTGAGAGGATCGCTCCGTTGTTTCAGTTCCGTTGGAGCTGCCGATCATTATGCGGGAACACTTCAACCGCTGGTACAAATTACATTCTTTTTACATCGCCAACAAACTGGCCGACATTCCAATACAAATCGTCGCAATTTGCGTGTACATTCTCATAGTATACTACATGAGCGACCAACTGTTGGAGCTCCGACGGTTTTGTCTGTACACGTTGATGTGTTGCGCTATTAGCATGGTTGCTCAAACGTTTGGCCTGTTGGTCGGTACCGGAATGAAAGTGCAGGTTGGTACCCGGTCTATGAACGATAGCAATGTCCATTAAAATTGTTGGTAACGTGAAGATTCTATTTGATTCCAGCACGGCATGATCTTTGGACCGCTCACTATTCTTCCATTTTTAATATTTAGTGGATTCTTCGTCCAATTCAGAGATGCTCATCCGTATTTACGCTGGTTGTTCCATTTGTCGTTTCTTAAATATGGTTTTGAGGGCGTTATGATCGCTATCTATGGGTAAGAAGGTTCTTTAAATAATAGAGGTTATGCTTCAATTTTATTTGTATGTTCTAAAATAATTTGAAACTTCACAGAAGTAAAATAATGAGAGTTACATTTAAATGCAGAATTTATTATTATAATTTTATAATAACTCCTACAATGACCAGTGTTTCTTTATTTTAGTTACAACAGACCAAAGCTCTCATGCTCAGACGTTTATTGCCACTTTGCCATACCGGAGAAACTGTTGAGCGCGATGGACATGAAACAGGCCGATTATTGGTTCTCCTTCGTCGTACTGGCCATTCTGTATTTTATCTTGGACATAGCGACGTTCACGTTGCTGAGATTGAAATTAGAGAAACGCATGTAACGAGATGCGACCCGTAACCGATTATCATGAGTGAGATTTCTTTCAGTGAAATAGGTTTATCAAACAGACAACTCACGATGTGTTCACTGTAAATAGCAAAATACAAAGAAATTAACGTCGAAGACTGATTTGCCTTTAAAAATATTCTGTACGAGAGGACATGAGAAAAAAGTTTTATAAAGACTATTTGTTCAAATGATCGTGATTGCATTTATTGTGATTTTATTCAAATAAAAGAGGAAAAGAAACGAACGTTGTAAGGAATGATACGCGGACGCGTGCATGATAGGATTCCTCAGGTTAACCATTTCGCTACCAAGGTCAGCCAGGATCTCATGGAAGCTTCGAATGACGATTAAATACAAAAGTGGGATATTGCAAACAAAATTCGGTGGACAAAATTATTTGAAGTTAAACGATTTAATATACAAGCGTACAGAAGTATATGTGGTAATGGCGAAAAGGTTGAAGGTTAGCGTAGACGAAGAAATCTTCCCGCAATTCGCTTAACCCCTTCCTGTTGCTTGTATTCGTAGACAGGAGCTTGACAGCCCGTTGCATAACACGCGTATACAAGTAATTTGTTTAATAACGAAACAGGAAAAAATTCTGTTATCTTCAGATAGTATATCACTCATCAATGATATTCTTTCAATGTTGTGCAGCGTCTTAAATGATAAGAGCATAATTTCTTTTTATACAAGTTACGTGAAACATACGCAACGTCTAAAAGAGCTTAATTAAGAATAACATTTTTGTACTTTTCGCAGTCATTTTTATAAATTGCAATACATGTGTTGTATATCTTCGTCTTTTTAAATGTCAAAGTGGTTGACGGCTGTTTCATTTACCAAAGAATTGAATATCGTATTCATTCGCTGCTCACCATTTTGTATCATTAATTTTAAACAAAAAGGAAATTAATCTTTCCTTTTCAATAAATATTGTTTATTATATCAATTGTATACAGTGTGTCTCACCTAACTTATTTATAATAATACAACTATATCTATTAGCTAAGAAAAAAATTAATCATTCAAGTTAGCTGGTACACCATGTATATATTAAATTATTTTGATTTAACGCTTTGGTAATCGCTGCCCTTATCTGTTCCATCAAATATTAAGGATTAGCGAGTTTGAAGCGCGTGCGAACAGAAGCTAGATAATTTTACAAAGGAATTAAAAATTGCAAAATTCAAGTGTTAAGCGTTATTTCGTTAATTGTTCTTAATAAAACTATCGCGACGCGCTGGAGGAACAGTTGATTCAAGGTCGAAATTGTAAGCGTGTTGATAGACGCAGCAAGAAAGAAGCGAGAGCAGTCATCGCGGCGATTTCGTACGCGTTGCACGCTGCACCCGTTACATCCCAACATGTATAAAACATGTCTTCGAAACAACAATGCGAGATAAAGCGAGGGTCAGAGTAGTTCGAGGAATCTTCTTTCAATATTTTTCATCGGTTACCATTGGTCGCACCAGATTACCGGATATCAATGAACGGTACAGATTATCAAGTATTTTCGTCTCTTCGATTACGCTTCATTCATTTATCGTCGATCGGTGAAAGCGAAACTGAATATCGTCGGAACAAAACGTGATCTAGTATACATGGCACGGACGTCAACAGATTGCAGATACACAAAAGTTGTGACTAATATAGCATCGTGAAAATGACAGTGAATATTTAATTATGATAATGTTGCTTTGGTACGGTCCGTTTCCGATGAAAACACTTTCAAAGTACAATGGTGGCAATTATTTGTGAAATTTCGAATGTATCGAGGCACGGGATCGTTTGAATTTCTTTCTTCGGAATAATAGAAATTCATCTGGTAAGTTATATACGTGTCGCTCAGAACAATAGGTTTTGTATTCATTTTTTGAAACTATTTTTACGTATCATCCAAAGTAACAATAACACATCTCTAATTTTATCAATAACAAAACCATACCACACGCTTGTTTGAAATAATTTGAAATTTCACAGAAGTTTAAAAACTCAAAATTATGAGTCTCACCACTATTATAATTTGTAATAATTCCTCTCACAGTGCAGCCTAGCTTCCTTCTCACAATAAAAGACGTCCGTTCCTGCGCCTATGTTACCCTCGCTGGAGCTAGTCAATATACAGGGTGTCCAGCCAAAATGTTACAGAGCCGTTATTCCATAATATAGAAATTACACGCTATTGTAATTACGAATTTATTTAATTTTAGAAGAAAAGACTCGGTTCGAAGGGCGACCCTTTTGTTGTGGTAAGTGGCCACAATAATGTCACAGGTTCGATATGCCCTCTTGAAATGGATACGTATCGATATTTGCCACGCAATTTCTATATTAAAATATGGAATAACAGGTCTGTAAATATATATATATATATATATATATATATTTACGCCCACAGGATAAATTTCATTGGTTTATCTAAAGATGGAAACGTATCCCGATGATGCCATTGTCGATGATGCCACGGTGAGAGTGATCGAAGACAGTTGCATAATACAATTGAGAAACGATGAAAATTTTCTTAGTCCTGAAATGCCACCGGCTGGAAGGATGCAGGTTGAGTTCAATGATCTCTCGTACTCGGTGTGTTACAATAAAGGCAAGTCCGTACTACTAGTGACTTTCTTACTTTATAGAGAAAGCGGTACTCCCCACGTGACCTACAACATTGTATCGTTTTTATTAGATAATTTTATCATCTGTTTAATGCGCGTCAATTTATATACATCATTGGGAAATTGAGATGGCTATGCGACACGTGTTCGCATCGACTCCATTAAAACTATGTAAATTCATTGTATAAACACGGATTAATTTTCGTCGTGTTATGTAAAATTTGAAGTTCAAAATATTTAAATTAATTTTTTAGTTTTTCGCTTAGAATAAAAACGAAATAAATCTCCGCTTAGCATGGATGTTCCTTACTTTATATAAATGTCTTTTAATCAACATTTTGTTTGCGCTTCGGTGACGTTCCGCGATGTATCTTCCCCTATCTCGAACGGTTGTTTCTATAAGTTGTCGATCGGTATTCGTTTCCTGATCATACACATAATCCATAGCAAGTCGGCACAAATGGTCATAAATACGACGTCAGCGCAGACGAGTAGGAAACAGCGTTGAGTAAACCCGGGGTCAAGGTTAATAGCGATTAATGCAAAATTTTTGATGAACAATACGAATACATTTCTATCTGAAACAGATATTACGCATTTTTAGCCGAACAAAGTCTGACAGTGATTGTGGACATTCGTAATCTCACCATGCGATAAATCACGTGGTTACACAACCGAAAATTTACGATACATACATTATAGATCTGCAACTGCAATAAAGTTGCATGTTAACGACCGATATTTGCAATCATAGTAGACGGCTATAGAAAGTGATTTATTTTACAGGAAAATCAAAAAGGATACTGGAGAACGTGACAGGATGTTTCCGTCCAGAAAGATTAACGGTTATCATCGGCCCTTCCGGTGCTGGTAAAACAACGTTACTTCGCATCGTGTCTACCCTAAAATCCAACAACGTCAAGGGTACAATCACAGTTAACGGTAAAGAATGGAACGGTGGCGCTTTTCGAAAGCATACTTCTTTTCTGCCGCAAGAGTTCGCTCTATCGCCTTTACTTACCGCCAGAGAAACACTGTACATCGCCGCGCGTTTGAAAATTCGCGCCACGCACGGACTGCGCGCCTTCCACTTGATCGTACGTTCTACATTCAACTTTAACACATTATTTTCAATTTTAAAACATTAAATACACTATAAATATTTGTTTATTGCTTAACAGGTGACAGAAATAGCAGAGAATTTGGGTTTGACAAGCTGTTTAGACACATTGGTGGAAAATCTGAGTGGTGGAGAACGAAAGAGGTTATCCATTGGGGTAGAAATAGTCACAAGGCCCTCCGTTTTGCTACTCGATGAACCAACCAGCGGACTTGACAGCACATCTTCCTATCAGGTCTAATATCTACAAAATAATAATGTGTACTAATTAATACACATAATTTCTATATTAAAACCTATTGCAGGTTATCTGCTTGTTACACAAAATTGCAAGGGGAGGCTGCACAGTCGCCTGCGCGATCCATCAACCCAGCAGTCGAATGATCTCGCAATTCGACGACTCCTTGATCCTGCACAAAGGAAAATCTTATTACAGCGGCGCCTGGGATGATGTTTTGAACATCTTCAACGATGCAGGCTTCGTTTGCCCGCAGTATTATAACATATCCGAATTCGGTAAGTCGTCCAACGCTAATAACGTTAGCACGAAATTGAAATTCTTTTTGTATACAGTTCTGGAAGTGGTAACGAGGGAAAGGAGCGGCGATCTGGACAACTTATATCAAATTAGTCGCGAAAAGTATTTGAAATGGAGAACGCAGTTTCAAAATCCTGCCACGGGTAACCATGTCCGAATTAAACAAATAATTGCACAACGGTATCTACATCTTTCGTGAAATATTCATTTACACTTGGTTTCTAGGCTCAAACGTAACGCTCGTTCCGATGCTGAACAAACCAACGCACAAATCCAAGCAATCGCATATGTGGCAAGAGCAGAAGATCCTCTTCTTGAGGGCGATGATTTGCATCAAGCGAGACAACGTGCGTATGCAAAAGAATGTGTACTCGAAGGTCCACGAAGCATGAAGTATTTTTCGTTTGCTTTTAGACACTGACAAAGCTGAGATTCGCGGCTCACGTGATAGTAGCTTTTCTTCTAGGCATAGTATTTTATAATTCTGGCGTTAGCGCTGGCAGAGTGAACAGCAACATAGCATGTATATTTTTCATTTTGCTGTTTCTGTACTTTTCAAACTCTATGCCAGCTGTGCAAATATGTAAGTCAGCTTGGAGTATCTTATTTTTAACCATCGAGGGCTAATTAATTGATCATTTTATTCAGTTCCCCTAGAAGCTGCTCTCTTTCTGCAGGAATACTTGAACAATTGGTATCGCTTGAAGTCCTACTACTTTGTAAGAGTCGTATCGGACTTACCATTGCAAGTAAATACATTTTTGTTTCAATTTCTGTATTCAACGAGGAATATCATTTCTGATGTTGTTTATTGTCTTCAGGTTCTTTCCCCTTCGATATTCATCGCTATAACGTATTACCTGACCGGCCAACCGATGGAATGCAATCGATTTTTCCGTACTTGGCTGATTTGCGTATTAACTACGATTCTTGGACAATCATCGGGAATGCTCGTCGGCGTTGCGTTCAACACAAACGTAATAAATTACCCGAATCATCGTGCTTTGGAATATTGATTGTTATTAAGTATTCTGTTAGCGTGCGTTACGGAACATTGTTGTTAAGGAACGTTTCGATTCCGTTTTTATTGAATCGCTGTGATTTTATGTAACTGAGAGATAATGTCATCAGCATTTTTAAAGCAGAATGTTAATGATGGTCTAAATTAGATTATTAATCGTTTGAATTAATGTAATAACAGAATACCACCATGACTATTCCAAAATCAGTGTATTAACACTATTAATACTACTAATTGTGATTACTAATTTGTAATATTTTCAGTTAGGAATATTTTTAATTCCTGCAGTGAACATGCCCATCATACTTTTTGCTGGATTTTTCTTGAAGTTCAGCGAGGTCATACTGTACCTACAACCCTTATGTGCTATAAGTTTCTTCAGGTACTCATTTTTATATGAATGGAATTATTTGAACAAAGTACCCTCAATTTTATTTTCTCTTTATTTTGTAGATACGCGTTTGAAGGTATTATGCAAGCAATTTACGACGGGAACAGGGAAAAATTGCAATGTCACGAGATTTATTGTCATTTGCGTTCTCCAAAAAAGATTTTGGAAGTGATGGACATGCCGTCAGTCTCCTTCTGTACAACCGTGCTAGCTTTGTGTGTCTGGATAGTTTGTTTGCAGATTTGTACGTACCTGATCCTTAAATGGAAAGCGCGTATAGCTAAGTTATAAAGGATAATTTTCCATTTCTTAATGAATATAGTCTTTTTTGACGGGAATACTCTACAAATACTAGCCAATTTTTGTATCATGAGATTTTCTATATTTTTACTCTAATACACCGTACAGCAATGTCGATGCAATAATTTATTGACTACAGAGAAGAATAAAAGGGACGTAAGTGTAAAAAGTTCATCTTTTATTATATTAAAAAATACACATGAACGTACAATCTTTTGAAAGCCGATAGAAAAAGTATTTACACGCATTTCCTTTTGTTACAAGTTACTCGATTGTACCTAAGAGAATTATAAATAATAACAATCTATTTTTCTTGATGTCTCGTTTTATACACGAGTGTATACAATGTTATAAAAATATATTAATAAATGCTAACTACGTACGAAATCTGGTATCGAGTCTTGTAAGTAAATTTAAGTTCTTACATCTCGGATATACAGAACTGTGCGAGCTGTAAGTTTCGAGTTACGGTTTCGATCGTTTTGTTATAACGTTTATCAGTGAAAAACCGAGCGATCTATTTTGCACACGTGCGCGATAAACTTTATCCGTTCTTATATAAATCGATAAGAAAAACAATGTATCTTTCACATCGTATGCACTGATTAACAATCTGACGTTTTTCACTGATTCCAACTAAGTGTATAATCAAATTGAACACATCTGCATGATTAATCCCTCTCTGGCAAAGCTGGATCGTTGATAACACGAACGATATTCTTTTTTTTGTTAATAATGTACATCTCAAGATTTTTTGAAAATCTTAAAGTAGCGAAAGAAATTAAAAACGATCCAACTTGCCAAAGAAGCGTTAAATTATTTTGTTATAGAGATGATAGTGTATCTGAGTTATTACTGGAAAGAAATATCCGTAGTTTTATAAAGCTAATTAACAACGTTCTTGGTCCCATCGGTATAAATACAATAATAACGTAACTGGTAATTAATAGATTCCTTACGCGCGTACTCGACGACTACAAATAATAGAAATCATCGCTTCGTTAACTTACAGTATAAAAAAAAGACGCGTGCATTGATAAATTCATTTATGTTGAGCAATTCATTAAATATCACGTTTCACGTTGAAAGTTATCGTACGGAAAAATGATCATTTTCATTTACAAGCTCGAATCCTCGATCGGATCAAATGTTTCCTACCATAACCTCTCACGGTACCGCCGTGAATGTTCATCTTATCGAGAAGAAGGAAGAAAAAACGAGTTCGGTAGCGAAAGATTCTTCAATGTATCAGTAATTAACGAAAAAAAGAATTGATAATCGCATTTAAATGACATCATACATGTAAAGTAGGTCTACTTTTTCTTCGCTGTAACCTTGGATACGCTTTCAACCACGTTTTTGTTTCTTTCTCAACGAATATCAAATGCAGAAATCAATTTCCAATTTCCTGGGTCCATCAGACCCTGTAACATTGAACGTTACAAGTTTGTTTTTGTAAGAATAATAATTCTGCCTTGACGCTTTCGCTGCTTAACCCATCCAAGAGTTAATCCTACTCCAGCTGTTTGTTCGTACCCTGTGAATAATCGTATCCACGAAAAGAGATAAAATTATAAAACCTTGATCATCGAACGGTATTTTTCCGCTTATCGTACAGATACGATCTTCCATTTGAGAAGAAAATAAGCAGCGCACCGCGTTATAATAAGTATCGTGATAAGCGCCATGATGTCGTTCCAGAATTGATCACCGTCCATTGCGATGTCCGACAGGAATTTCGACGGGTATTTGTAGTGACAGTACCCGACACTCTTCTCTTTGCAGGCTAACACTGGCCGGTCGTATCCGTATATGGCACTGATAAATCTGCAAATTTTTCATTAAAATATCAATTAAGTTGCTAACAGAATAAACCTGAGAATTCTATTTTGCTTGAGCAACTAAGTTACTAATTTCTGAATTGCAATTAAATGAAATAATAAAAATTAAATACCCTTCTAAACCATATCGCAGGCAACTGATGTATGTACCCCATTTAAGGTAACCGGGTATGTCGCGTAACGAAACGCCAAATCCTGAGAACATCATCAATGGCACGGATAACGTTGGTCCTATGAACGTTCCATTCTAAAAATACAAACATTGTAATATTTATAGATTATTAGAGCACACTGAAATAACAATGTACGTACGACTACGTTAAATACTGCTCCAATCATAAGACCAATTCCTTGACCAATGAAGACCACCAATAAATTGATTGTAAAGAACATTGAAAATCGTGTCATTTCTAGTGGCTGAGATGTGATGAAGTACACGATCAGCGTGAAGATTAAACAACAGAATATGGAGATTGGAATATCAATTAACGTGGTGGCCGTGTAAAATGCCTTCAAACTGTACCATCTGTTGAAGTGTTCCTTCAACAAAATACTCATCTGCATAGGAACTGTAAAGATACGAGAAATGAATCGTCGTTCGATCGTTAATAAGTCAAGCGTTACTCACAGGTGACTACGGTCAGCATCATCGTGGTCATCAGCTGGTGTATAAGTATGGAGAACAAAAGGTTATAATTATCTAAGACTCTAGAACCGTCGGTGCCGGTCTCGACGAACACTGAACTGAGAATAAGGCCGACGAATATGTTGACTAGTATCCGTAAATGCGTTAAGGTCTGCAAATGAAAAATCGAGAGATAAAATATTGACAATAATTTATAAAAATCATACAAGATTCGTATGTAAAAATGTCCGCTTGAATATGCACTAACGGAATTGTAGCATACAAACGGGTTATGAAAATGAACGACGAATAAATTTCAGAAGGAGCATTAAATAGTACA
This sequence comes from Anthidium xuezhongi, assembly GCA_022405125.1. Lineage (NCBI taxonomy): Eukaryota > Metazoa > Arthropoda > Insecta > Hymenoptera > Megachilidae > Anthidium > Anthidium xuezhongi. The sequence goes on along the minus strand of CM039642.1, from coordinate 7,776,773 downwards.
CTGCTTAAAATATTCAGACGATGACCCACTTAAGTGACATCATCGTTCAACGAGGCACACTGAATTCTAGAATTTCAAAACTACGAATCGAACGCGGCTGCGGTTCCCTAATCATTTTCAGCAGCATACTTTTACTGTTTACCGTGTCTCTTTTGCACATCACAAAACCTCTTCCCAGCAAGATTTTGATCTGATGAGTCAGGGAGGTCGCTTGCAGGCTGTTCTTGTCGTTCCCGTCCGACTTTTTCCGAAGAGGATGCAGTGCTTCAAACAGAAGGACAAGGTAACGTTAGTATAATCATGAATCATTAGATAAGTAAACCTAATCCTAAATACCTAGCTAACTGTTAGAACTAAAATAGCTTCAGTCTTTTTATCACAAATTACAAAATTTTGTCAAGATAAAAATTTATTTTCTGTTTAAAGATCCAAACACCTAACTTTACTCAAGGTATACCTTGTACATTAAGTAGATTAGGGTTAACAAACAACCTGATGCCCCTACCTCTCAAGCCCTTCGCATCCATGAGAGTATTAGAATTGTCAAACCACCGTAGATTCTTGCCATTCTCCGATCCTGATAACAACATTGATATCTTGTCCTCTCCGTACTCGCCGCAAGCTAGCTCGATCACTGTGAACCACATATACAAACAAATGAGAATGCTGAACAAAGAATGGACCAAAAAACATGTTAGAAAATAGTTGTGTGTACCGTAATCAGCCGGATTGTGGTACATAGGACAGGGAAGTTTGATGCTCTCCAAATAAGGAAGCAACTGGTTGGTTGCACCATGATACAGGCATTTTCCTTTCGCTAACACGTAAACCTATCGTAACCACAAAAACAATGTATCATTAAATACGCCTTGCACGCTCGATTACGAGCATCGTGCGCCGTTCAGTTTCATAAAAATCGAAAAGGAACGAACTGCGGAGACTGTTGACGGATACAGGAAGCGATTGTGATTCATACGAACGAACGGGTTATGCAAACGGAAAAATACGTCGGGTGTCCCGTACCAGATCGAACAGCTGGAAGAGAGAGGCGCTGGGCTGATGTATCGTGCAAACGATCGTTCTTCCTTGTCGCGAGAGCAGCTTCAGCAGGTTCACCACCTGCATGCAGGACGAACTGTCCAGGCCCCTGAAACACGGTTGCCGTTCGATGATTTAGGCAAACGGTACAGTATCGAAAGGGGCTAGAAGATTGTCAGGAGTATCTTTCCTCTTGGAATTGTACTTACGTCGTCGGCTCGTCGAGGAACATAACGGTCGGATTATTGACCAACTCCAGAGCGATAGACAGCCTCTTTCTTTGACCGCCGCTTAATCTCTCCGCTCGCGTGTTCATGTGCTCGTACAGGCCTAGCGTGAAGAGTATCTCCTCGATCTGGAATACGAATTACGCGTACTATAATATTACAAGCTTGCTTTTTAAAAATTCACTTGGATTATTGAAGCTATAAGCAAAGCATCAGAATACATTAGCATAATTATTCTGTGTACTGATTAACATTTAACTTATACTCTTTTGTTCGTCTACTGGAGATACATTAGTCATTAAATTAGCTTCGATTAATTCTCTCTCGATTAAGACGGTTCTCGTGTTCCCCGTATCTTATCAGGAGCTGTTTCGGATTCATGTATACGATGCAATTAGCATACGATGCAGGCGAAATTATTCAGGGTCCAACAACCAAAGCCACACTTACTATCGTCTCTTTTTCGTATCTGGGAATACTCGTGGGCAGCTTCAGGTCAGCTGCGACTCTCATGTTCTCGATGGTCGTCAACAGAGGCTCCAGACGATCGTCCTGCGATATGTACGCGCTACATCTATGATAACACGGGAATGTTACATTTATATTCATTAGTGACAGTGTACGAGATAGTTCAGAGACCTAACGTTGCGAATCTGGGGCATCCTTTTCAAGATATTGGATCTTTGATGCATCTTGTTTAATCCTCAACAATCTCATATGCCTATGCACCATAATTGACCAGTAGTGTAATAATTTCTTGTTATTACATCTATGTAAGACACTCAAGAAGACAGACAGCTCTGATTGGGTAACGCTACCGGATTGTTGAGGGTAAACGATTACACAAGCGTGTAAACAGCTGCCCTACGATTCTGAAGACCCACGGTCGGCTGAGGATCGTACGAGTGGTATGGGGTCATTCGCTACCGTTCCTTCCTGTAACCCAACACCGCTCGCCACATGAGACTTCTACGTATTCAGAATACAATCGCTTTTCTTCTTTTCAGTTATTCGATTATACCAAACACGCGACCCAGCCGGTCAAGGCGTTAACGATTTAGTAATGGAGTGGTAAATTTCTGAATGATTTTCATAATTCGCCTCGTCTCTGAAACATCCTGTACGCGACTTGGCACACAACGAAAGGATTAATTACAGGCAGTTATGTAAATCGGCTCGTCCGTTTCCTTCTTTATCTACTCGTGTCGCGGTTATAATAACTAATGTGATGATTTCGAAAGCAACAACAAAATAAAGTGTTTCTTTCTTTCCTTCAACCGAATGTTAATAATATTAATAATGTCAAGGAACACTTTGGCAATCGTTCAAATTCTTTGGACGCGATTTAAAATCTCGGAGACATCGGCTAGTTTTAGAAGATAACCGGGGATAAAATTATCCAAATGTGTCGCCGTTTCAAAATCATCACTGTTTACGGTTACGTCAGATATATATGCGACCCGGGAACAAATTGCTCGAATAAACACACGAAAATCGTCTCCGTGGTCATTTTTCTGTGATCCTGGGGTCGCCGATTTCCTTCTTCTCTCTTTTCGATCAGTATATTACAACTATCGTGTTTCTATAAACGAGAGGGGAGGGGGAAAAGAGAGAGAAAAAATAAGTTCGTTCGTGTGTGACATAATGACGTTCAGTTGACCTCAGAAAACAAAATACCATCTCCGGTCAAGAGATAAAAGCGTGTAGAACTCGTGGGTCTTATCAAGTGACCTTGAAGCATCGACGGAAGAAAAAAGAACCTTGAAAATCGTATCACGATTACGATATCGTTCGTTACACCTGATCCTTTGGAACATCTTGTATTTCATTACTATATATTCCTTTTACTAACATTATCCTTTTGTGTTTCAGGACTGAAGAATATCTATAAGGAAGGATTCATCAGCTTAACTAATATAATTTATATAATTTAAAACATTCTATAATATGGATGCAGGAGAGCATAAGTCAAGTCTTGATAGCAGTGGTAACTGTATAACAATAATATAATAATTTTACAAGTGTTTCTTTGCGAAACTAACAATTCTGACTTATGCCCATCCACCAGAGACTCCAGCATTCAAAAGGAAGCTTACTTTCGGAAAGAATTGATCTGTCGAGCCCGTCCGTTGATGTAGACGTTACCAGTGACCCCAGTTATCCTGTATCCCGACAGGACATCCAATAAGGTCGACTTGCCAGCCCCGGATGGCCCCATTAAGGCGATTAAGTGTTTCGCTGGAAGTCTCCCATTGATTCCGTGTAATATCTCCTTTTGGCCTGCAAGATATCCCACGATTATGACTTGGCACATCCCGTACTTGTTAATCACAAACAATTATCTCGTAATCTGTTGTTACAGCTTGGAAATAAAAAAAGGGAGTCAGGATTTCAGGGGAAAACTGACCTTTCCTACAACCCAAGGACACCTTGTAACCGATGCTCTCGAAGCCGATGTCGATGGTGTCCGATGGATCGGTCTCCATGAAACGCGTGGTCCCGTTGATTCGTACATTGTCCTGTTTCTCTTTGACCGGCTGCTTGACGGCGTTGTAAATCGGTTCGCCGGTCGTGTTCGTCTCCGGACCGTTGCTCGCCTCGTGCATCAATACCTCCATCGTCGAGTACTCGTGTAGAGACGGGCGAGCTGGTCAAGTGGCCGGAGGGTATTAACGCTCGAACGCCCACCAATTAGTTGAACATAGGAGAACGCACTGTACCACCGGCTGCAACAAGAGGGAATGAACTTCATTGTTACGGTGAATGAAGCACGCAAGGTAGAGAGCTCTATTTAGCCCCGGGGGACTGGGTCAGTCGTGACCCTTGACTAACAAAAAGAGTGCAAGATACTTCTACAAGGTGTACAAATTTATGAAAAAAGAATTGTATGGAAGCATGGAATGTAGAATATAAAATGTTTTGAAGATCCACCGTCCAAGAGTTAATCCAGAAGCCAATTACACATCTTTCTGTTACAGTTATAATGCAACTGTTGTTGCTAGCCAGACTTAATATAGATACAACAGCGCAGTACTGATAATACGTTAAGCTCGTTTGGAGTCACAGGGTTCAACGTTTACGGAATTCAAATATCGCTTCTTCAGGTTATAGAATTTCAAATTTAGAGGATTACGCATCCTTGGCTTTGGCACAAGGAAGACGTTACGAGTTATCGACTCGCGGGTAATTCAAGGATTGAGCCATTCGCAACAAGTTGAACGCTGTCTAGCAGCGTTCCAGACTTCCGGCTGCGAGTCTGAGGCAAGATTTTCCAAATGGAGAAAGTTGCGAAATGTCCAACGTGCAAAGTAGGAAAAAATGTTTTCCCAACCTGCTGTTACAGCAACGTTAAATGTGAAAGATCATCCATCTCATTTACGATGTTAATTAAATTCGCTGGTTAGTTTTTATTAGCGGGGTTGATTGTCGCGCATTAGGTTTCAGGTGTAACTGCAAAAGTGGTACAATTTCGTTAGCGATGTAAAAATAGTACGATTCAATGCTTGGTAGCATTATTCAAAATTTTTTATATCCATAATCGTATTATACCGGATAGGATCACAGACGGAAATCTCCAAGTTTACGGCGTTTTTAGTTAAATATCTGAACAGGTTTTTGTGAACTCTTTGGCTATAGTTTGGTCAAAATCAATGACACCGTTCAAGGCCGTCGAAGAGTTACCCCTCGCAATAGTCTGCTTCGTTACTTAGTCTTCCATACTTTTATCAAGTCCGAATCTTTGATCACAATTAATTATCTCGTATGAAAAGATACATACATCAGGTCCACCTAAAAACAATTGTAAAAAAGGATCAAGTAATCGAGCTAACATCTTGTAATTGCTGTACGTGTCAATCATTATATAAGCTAAAATGTCGTTAAGAAGACTGATGATGATTGACAAGTATAAACAAAATCTACTGCATATCATGATGCTCCACATCCTGTGCAATTTCGTGTGTCGAAACGAAGCGGTTACTTCGGAGGAATTAGCTGTAATTATGTATATATATGTATACAGCCGAAACCTTGAATCGCTACTGATGATTTCCAGATGAATCGTCGAATAATTCCATAATTATTCACGTAATCTGTTATTCATCGAAACATCGACGCGAGAAACGCCGAGACTTATGAAATTTTTTGTGATAGCCAGCTTTGGATCGAAGAATTTCGACTTCGAAGTGATTTTGATGATCGAGAGAATCTTCCTGAAACTGTAATATTTAAAATTTGTATCAATTTAATTTCTAAACTTTCAGTAATATGATATTTTATATACGTAAATCGACTTTAAAGCGTTCAAAGAGCGGAAACACGTGCGTTTGCAATATTTTTACAAGGACATGAAAGATGATAAAAAAAGATTTGCTCACACTCGGATCAAAACCACCCATCCGGAATAATGAAAATAATGGCGCGAACAACATCGCACGTTCCACGGACTTCCTTATCCGACGAGTTCTGCAATCATCGAAGATCTAGAATAACAATGCTGCTCGATTAACATTCAACGCAAAACCCATGTAGATTTTATACATCGCATAATCATATAAAAATGAACGTGCCTGGATTACGTAATTCTTGAAAATTTGATCCTTACGCGAACTAACCTCTGTAAATACCCATCGATCGACGGTCGACGTCGATAAATTTAAATCCGTGACTGATTTGAATTCCTTGTAGAGAAATACACATTAACAACATTGTGTGGAAAATAATGGATTTAAAAAAAGAAGATTGATGATTTTATAACCGTCTGTGGCCTTGTCGGTAAGGTTGCTCGTCGAAAAAATTAACGTCATTCGTTGCTGGAACAAAGGTGCACAAAATGCTCTCCTAAAACCTACAATATTAGCCAGAGAATGTAAGCTTGATTATATAACGTAGTTTAAAAGATTCCTTACTTTGCATCACAACGTTTTGTTTTTTAAACACAAATGATTCGAATTTGAAAATCTAACCTTCAAAGTGGAGATCGAAGAATCGTTTCCTTCGAATGCAACCTCAACAAAGCGACGACTACAATCGCTTTTATGATGTCATTTAGAACACCAAATCTAGTGGACGAGTTCCGGTAGATATCGAAAATTATCATAAATTTTTATTCACGTTAGATATTGTTCTACGAGCGAGGAACATGTTCGAAGTGACAGGCGATCGATTCGTGTTTACGTTCGAACTTCGATTCTAATGGCGGCGAACTCGAATCGACCGATAGATCGAATATGAATGCGTTCGAGATTCGAGAACTTTGCTCTCGTATTTTTGACAGCAGGCAGAAGTAGCAGATAAGTAGCTAACGATTTTTCTGATTCAAACAGTTTTATTTCCTTTATTAATTGTAAGTTAATCTGCATAACAGATGTAACAAGAATCTGGAGAAAGCTTGTCATCAATTAGCGATTAGATTAGCCTAACATATGCATTACTGGAGAAGGCAAAGGTTACTGGACTTGAAACTTTCTGTTCGTATTTTATCGAAACAACTGTACATGGATTACGTCATGCGAAGGGAAAAGAGGCAAAACCGCACAAAATATGAGAAGAATAGAGGATATTGTGGGAATATCCTGTTATGACTTAACAGATTTCAAGTAAGATTCATTTTTCTATGAATTCTACAACGGTAGTGGTGGATGTAATCGATTGCGATTTCGAGAATACCTCGAACCGAGAAGCATTACAAAGTTCGATATTTTGTATGCACATAGCAACGTTTAAGAATTTGATATTCTCTTCCATAGCTTCATTAGTGCGACTGAAATAGTGTAATGAATTAATCAATGAATTAATAACAATTATAACCTCATTGTTAATTTATATTTGGCTTAGGTATAGGGATTAGGATCAATCGGTTAATATCGATCCACAAAATTTCCCATACCTTCGACAGGAATCTAATTATGAAATTATCCCGACGCCATTGTTGCATCCAATGATACACTTCCGGTATTGGTACAATTAATAGCTTTAAATTCAGCAGGTAATAGAAATTAATTTAATTAACCATGATTTTGAAATTTTCAGGAAATTATGGACTGGTTCGTGAGGATTTTAATAAAGATCGTGTTCTGTAATTAATGGCCAGTTTTTTTGCCAAGATTACGCGGAAACAATTTATCGAAACACGTTTATAAACTCCCATTATATCGTTTTGAGAAAAACTGCAACGTGTAAATTGCTGATAACTGCTACAGATACGATTCGTTAATCGGCATGCGATTCAATTAAACCTCAAGAATAAAACCGAGTAATCTGTTTACAGATTTGAATTCCAAGAAAATAGAAAAATTCTTGGTTTCGTATTTAATTAAGAAACTTCTTTTTTTAGATGAAAATATTAAAACGAACTTTGCGATCCATATTGATTTCTCGATCAATTAAAAAATACAGCACGAGCACTTCTTTCAACATCGAAACTTTATGTACTTAGACTTTGATCGTACACAGTATTACAAACAAGCGACGACGAATAATCTTTACCTATATTTTTCTTCTCGCATGCACACAGCGCGCGGGGGAAGAGAGGAAAACAATGCGTGTGGCATCATTAAGAGGACATCAACGACATTGAAACAGTTGTTGATCGCTGAGTAAACTTCCTCAAAGAGAACAAAGTGGACTATCTACCCAGAGATAACCGTAATCTTGTTTATGGAATTAAACAATCATCATTGTCTCAGAATGTAACAGAGCTCTGGTAGCGTTGATCAACTCCGGAACAATTTGCAACAACTGTATCAATTTCATTTGTCAAACAAAAGAAACAGAACGGTAAAATAACGTACAGTTCAATGACTCTGATCCGTACGCAATTAAACCGCGAAGAAATTAAAATCAGAACTTCGATAATTTAAAAAAAAAATGATGTATATTCGTAACTGATTGAGAATGAGTTAAGAAGAGGTTGTGAATACGAGTAAAAAGAAAGCGAAGAAGAAATGTAAACAAGCAGCAATTATGCAGCGGTTAAAAAAGAATTACAAGAGACCGATTATTATGTAAATGATGTTTGGATGTTCGGAGAGGAATAATAACGCCGAGCAGAGAATTATGTTAGCCCGTTAGAAGAAAAATCGATCGTGCAAAAATTGTATTGCTTGCTCTAATCGGCTCATTTGTAAGATAACAACTATGATTTATAACGATTGGTCGAAGTACATTGCAAATCTTATCGAGTGGTATGAATCAACAATGAAAGTCCAGCAAAAATGATTGTGATGAACCGAGTAAACGCGCGGGAAGAGGACAGCGTAAATTCAAGTTCAACGTTTGTCATTCTCAACGTCGACCACTGTGTGTGTGTGTACGTACCATGTTACAAATCAGTTTCCTCGTGTTTTCCCCCCTTTGCCTCCGCGTACGAACGAGGAATTAATATAGGTAAATTGCAAGCATCAATGTTTCTCCACGGCATTAGACCAACGGTAATTATTCTAATTTATTCCCTCTAGATATATAACGATAAGAATTAAGCGCAATTAGTCATGCCTTTCAAAACATTTTGAAACTCAACAACGCATAAATAATGCTAAACGCCATAACAACTATGTCGTGCAACAGGAACAAGATGTTATAATTGGCGAGGTACGTTCGAGGATGTTTTATTTCGTGACTTTAAAATCTGAATTCTTCTCTGAATACATGATTATAATGGTTTCTTTTCTCGGTGAATTCCAACGAGATGTTCCTTTTTACGGAGAACCCGTTCCTCTAATGTTCTTTATCTGCCGCTTTCTACGAAGATTTACACAACATTGCATTTATTGCGTGCATCGTACTTTCGCCGGGGTCATCGGTACCGGCATAAACGACAAGAAGGGTTCTGGATGCGGCTCAGGAATACCATAGTAACACGGCTCTGATTCACGGTCCAAAAGCAGAAGAATAGCCGTCACTCTTTGTACCGCCGGTAACCACGTGTACAATGGATCGGAAAGAAAAATACCGGCACACCCTACTTTCTTCTGATCAATTTATTTCGTTGCATTCATTGCCCGGTGCGCCATAAGATGTCTCACAAAGAGTTTATATTAGTATTTCAATTTCTAAATATAATTACCAATAACTCTTTGATCCATTGTACTGATAATTATTACTAATAATAGTGTAGTAATTATTTTAACAAGCTGTATCTTGTCTTTTCAATCGATTTTAATTATACAAAGATGATAGATTAATAACAGTGTGATGACACTGTCTTGTATAAATTTGCACAAGTGACGTTGCACACGCTTGCTAATATTTGCTATATTGGTCATACAGGACATGTTGCATTTTTTTTTTCTGTCCAGATTAATGTCGATCAATTGAAGAAACGCGTTTACAAACATTCAACGGAGGATTTATTACCTGGATCATTTTTGTCGAGACAATGAATGGGAGGAACAGAAGCAAGTGGATTATTCAGAATGTTCCTGGGAAGATTACTTTTATCAATAATTATCTTGTGTGTCAGAGATTGGCGGTAAGGGAAAGAGGTTCTTTCTTTTAATCTTATTAACAATTACTTTCATTTATTGTTGGTAGAAGTGAAAGAATATATACACATATTGATAAATAATGGTGACAGAACAAACACATAAGTTCCATAATATTTCATGAGAAAAATTACATTACAATATATTTATTAACTAAAGTTAATTAAATGGTAGATATAAATCAAGAAAAAAAAATGCTTGATTTACACTGCGTTGAAAAAAAAGTACAATTCAATAATTCCATTACACTTTTTTATAAAGATAACAGAGGATTATCAAAATTTTTATTACAACACGAAAGATGGACTTCCAAGTAATGAAAAATTTTATTTAGCCTACATTTCAAAAGAACAATCAAATCATTCGTATCTGTTGATTAAATGTACACGTTGGGCTACTTTAGTCCCTCTCGAGAAACGATTTCACTATCAAGTAGGAAATATCTAACGTTTATCTTATGTGGATATATTTCTTATAAAAGAACGTCAGCAAATGATAAAGTTTCGTAACAACAAAAAACAGATCGAACAGTGTCGCGATCCAACGAATTTTTCAATATCCCCTTTTTTATAAATATTTCCGTGATAACAAAATACGTTTAATAAGTTCAACAGCGTGTGTACGACGCTGCACGACGCGCGCAAAGTTCAGTCGGTCAATTTCGTACAAACTCGTCGAATCTTGATATCGATATTCAGTAATCGATTTATGAACAATACGTCGATTCGAGCGTATTTAGAAGCGAAAATGCTACGATAAACAAAAACCAAGGTGGTATTGTAGTTAAAAAATTAGAATAATCGATAAAAATCCAAGGAATAATATTTATAATGTACAGGATATATTATAACCTTGTTACTAACCTAACTATTCGCGAAGCATAACCTGACGTACGTATAATTTTATTGCTTTCGTATTGTGGTAATATGACACGAGTCGAGTTTTGAAACATCAGTGACAGGTTAATTTGCAAAAGAAAAGTTCGTCAGATCTAAAAATATAGGTTATAATTAAATATGCAACATAGTCGTCGATCTTTAGCAATTTAATACGGTCAAAAATTTGTAACATTTCATTTTGTGCAGTTCTTCATATGTCGGTCACTGGATACAGTTTCATTTTCTTATTCGAGGCCCGAGAGATAAGCGTGCGATCTCCGTCCGCTTCCTCGAAAGGTGTTAGGAAGTAGGACAGTGTGTGTTACGTACAAACAAGAACGAATTTAAATCATTATTTTACTATAAACGTATGACAAAACCTCTATCATATATATTTGCTGGCAAAAATTATTTTTAACAAAAAACTTTCAAAAATAACCTCTACTGTGACACAAATATTTCGTATTGAACGTTTATCAGTAGAGTCGATTCATATCTCGTCACCTATTTAGGTTTTCAAGTGCATAATGTCGAGAATAATTCGATTTCATGAGTGACAGACTTGCTTTAAATCTTGTAAAAGGAAGGGCAGGAAACATCTGTCAGTGAATAAGGCCATTCACCTTATACTTTTTCAGTGAAAGTTGTCGCGAATTCTATCGTCAAATTTCAAACGTTCCGGTTAAACGACAAGTGGCGTACCCGCGAAATCGAATCGATTTATCTCGAAGTTCGATCAAAACGTGTTGATAGAACGCGCTACGAAAAAGTTTCAAGTTGTTTCGCGATTATATTCACAGTTTCAGCTTAAAAATGTACCATGTGAAATCCCCTCGTTCAAATCGTTTTATTTTTATTCCGAACTGTGACATTGTTACGCATACATGCATTAATTTATTCGAAGAAACGAGAACCTTGGTCTGTTCGGTAATTATCACTAGAATGTGAAATAGTAGTTTCAATAATCGTTCATTAACTGTTTTAAAAAATGAAAAATAAATGTTACATATCGAATACATTTAAATTTTAATATAACTTATACTAGAAATTATTTTATAAGTTATTATGTCATATCTGTTTTCTGATAGATAGATCATCGAGACGTAAAATATCGATGATCGAAATCGAAGTTACAAATCGAACGAAGGTGACATATCATCATTAACGCTCTATTTTTTCTAAAATAATGTTGCGATAGAATTTACACGATAACGGTAAACTTAGATAAATGCTTGCACTTCATTAATGTTTACGATTCGGCCTTTGTTCGTGATTATTCAAGCAGAAACGACGCGTTCGAGGCGCGTAATATCAAACATTGAAAACATATGCGACCCAATATTACAAAATCTTTCTCTTTTTCAGCGTATCGAGTACTCGCGAACCTATCATTGACAAAAGACGCACTTACCGAGGGAGGGTGCAGCGAACCCCTTTTTTTTTCCTTCAATGTTCCGCTCGAACCTCCGCTGTGCGAAATCTTACGGGCACTAACTGTTTCACGTAAGTATTTTTAATCGCGTTCATTAAAAAAAAAAAAAAGAAAAATAAAAAAAAACAACCGGCGTCGATTCGAACGCAAGCTTATTACTACGAAAGCGCGGGCAAAAGTGTCGTGGGCATGACCACTTACGAAAATTCACTAAAAATACCGTAGAGGGCCTGACATGCGCGAGATCCTAACCGCTCACTACCGTCGCGATCGAATACTGCACTCGACACGCGTGTTCTCTCCCTTTACTACCTCCCTCTATCTCGGTGTCTTTATTCCCCTCACCACTCTCTCCCTCCCGATCGACAACATTTTGTTCCCCTTTCCTCCTCCAACCCGTTTCTTCTCTTTTTTCCCCCATTTCACGCGAACACTTCTAATCCGTGCTTTGCCACATTATTTTTCAACAGCCTTGTTTTGCTAGCCGTTTTCTGCCGTGAATAATTTCGACACAAAACATTTTCGTTACTCCGCTGATTAAATGCAAAACACCCACGTACGAGGCGAACGTATCTTCGAGCGATAGATCGATATGTTCGTTTACGTTTTTTATACGCATATTTCTTCGCGCGTAGTTAGAAGCAGCTTTAAAACTGGATAATTCACCTATCTGTCAGTAACGTCATTGTTGAGGGTTCGTAAAGTGATTACGTCAATTAAAAATACGAATGTAATTAAATTCTCTTCGTTTAATAGCAACAGTATCTAAGAATAAGGAAACATTCGTTTTTATTATGGAAACGTAAATTGCCATATTGTGACGTTCGAAGAACGGGGATAGTTTTGTTTCGAAATAATGCATCGAGCACGATATTTGACCGTTTTAATTAAAGTTTTGTCGTGTCCCTAACGTAAACAAGATTAAGTTTTTGATTGATCGATATCGAGTACTGTTTATAATTATCATAGGGTTAGCGCTGCGCCTAGTATAACGTGACCCGCCTTGCACGTCGGTAAAGGAGATAGCCTCTTTCAAAGGGGTCCTTTTTACATTTTTTTTAAATAAAAAAGTAATGTTCCAAGAAACCCTGACATTTTTCGTGGATGTTTATTCGCGTTTCAAGAATATATAGTCAAATATCTATACAATTAAATACTTTAATAATGATAATGATACACTGACATTAATTTTTTTTATTTTAGATGAATGGGGAACAAATGACGCATTTCAAATGGAATATTCCTTTAATCTCATTGAAGTGTTTGTGTAGCTATAATGTGACTATTTCGTTCAAGATTATTTTAAATTAATACCGTGGTATTAATTAATTATATAAAACCAATATTAATTGATACCATTACATTGATTATACTTGTTTATTTACATTTTTAAAAGTAAAATCACATCAAAATTGTATAAAAAATCCATTCATTAAATATGTTAAAAAAATGCTGATAGATCATCGATAACTCAGTCAACTTAACGGTTAAATTTATCCAAATCTGCTGAATCAATAATGCTAAACGATTGACCTTTTTTTTTGCCTCGCGATTTGAATCTTCAAAATTCTTGTTTTTCAATTTAGTTCGCGTTCAATTAACATACCATTGCCTTCGGTTCGTTTCATAAGGGGGGACGTTGTTTTCGAGTAATTAACAATCAATATTCATAAACAATAATCCGTCAGGTATTTAGAAATTGTTTTCAAACGTTTGTTTATCATCGAATAATTAAATAATCTCGCATAGAAACCAGTTTCTGGATCAAATACGAGCAAAATAATGACGTTTCGTTGTCTCGAGTCCAAACAGTACTAAATTTATCCCAGGTAGCAATTCAAGAATTTATGAAAAACATTCTAACGTTTCGATTTGTAAAATTTCTTGTTCGTTTTATTCCCGATCCTAGGAGCAGGTAGGTTGAACGTTGAAAATATATTTACACTGTTCCTCTTTATGAAACGTTTCCGAACCGACTCAAATTCTTATAATTCTTTTTATTTGCTTAATAAAAATTATTTAATAATTGATGTAAAATGTCCTTGCATAAAGTTTAATTGTAATTTACGTTGTTCTTGAAGAAATTTTTCAATTTAATTCAAATAGCTTGCCTTCGAGAGGGATGTAATTGAACATTGGTTACGTATTGAAATGTGCTTACGTCTGAAAACTTTCTTTTTACCTTTTACTCATATTTCATGGTTGCAGACACGGGAGACATTCGCACTCGATTGATGATCGTGCCAGGTTTCTTATTTCACCCAATTTCCTACCGCTTTTATCATGCAAAGAGATGATAACTCTTACCGTAATATTACAATTTCCTTTCGGTGCAAGGAGTAACGTGCTAGTTTATTGAATTCTAAGTGGAAATATTAATAAAAATTAATATTGTTAGAAAAAAGTTTTAAATTTTCCAATTTAATATTTCCAAGTTTTAAATTTCCAAATTCCAAATTCTCAAATTTTAAATTTCCAAACTCTAAATTTTCAAATTTCTAATTTCCAAACTCAAAATTATCAAATTTTTAATTTTCAAACTCAAAGTTTCCAAATTTGGATTTCAAATTTCCAAAATTCAATGTCCAACTTTACAAATACCGCACAATGGTAAATAGGACTTGATTTGAAGTTTCGGAACAAAAAACTTGTATCGATTGCAGATGAAATCGGAATAATACCGCCATTCGAGTTCAAGTAACAATGTAAGTTTATCAATGATTTCAATGAACTTGAGAGCTTATGTAAGATGTACATAAGACCGAGGAAAATAATTATTCGCTTTTTCTCGTATCAAAAATCTAATATCATAAGATTATGCATAAAATCGGTGTTGTGCCATATCGTCTTTCAAGATACAATTTTAATACAAGAAAGTCTCGTTAAGATATCTTTTAATTCATTTATAAAATTGATGCATCAATGGATTACGTATTAAAAAACAGGATTTCAAACAATCTTATCATAAGAAGGTACAAAGGTATCTTCTTGATTAGGAGGAATTGTGTTTGAAAAATTTTCATTTTTAATTACATTAAATAAAATTTTCAAAAACTTGTCACTTTTTAATTTTTAATTTATAATTGTTTGTTACATTGACCTAATCTTTACTCCAATTAACTGTTCTATTGTTGGATGGAATATTAAACAAAGTAGTGCATCAGAATAAAAAATGAATGGATTTGTCATCCATGAGGTCACTATCATAATGAAATACATGATTCAGAATGACCATTGACCCGGCCTCGTAGTCTTCCAACGTTACTTGTAACAAAAGGATAAATATACAGGGTGTCCCAGAACTCCTGTAGGAGCCGGAAATGGGGGGTAGCTGAGACTATTCTGAACAACAATTTCCTTTGCAAAAATATCGGATGGGGCTTCGTTTTTGAATTATTTAGCAAAAACACTGATCAATCAGAGCGCGTCTCGGGCGCGCGCTCAGTACCGTCAGTGTAGCGTCGAGCCTAGTCGCCCCGGGACAAGCGCCTCGGTAGAACAAGAAGCGTTAACGTAATCATGTAGTTTATTGAATAAATGCAGCTTTTTAGTACCATGAATGTTTCTAATTATTTAACAATCGCGATAAAGCAAGAAAATAATAAATAAAGGCCCTGAAATGTAGTCTTCGAGTCTCGTAATCAAGCGCAGGTTTATATCGATTTATGTACTTAAATGATGTTCTAGGATCACCAAATTTGAACTAAAGGAAGGGGAAACTTTATATTATCATAAAAGTATCAATTTGTCACCGTACAAGCTCTATTTTTTATTATTTTTACAATTTTTTAAATAATTATATTTTTTTTACCCCTGGCGCCATCTCCGAACAAAGTGCTGAAACTGATCAACAATTACCGACTGAGAAATCCGAAACATCGTTAAAAATGGCGGGCTTTTTAAATGAGAAATGTGTCATTTTGAAATTTTCTTAATTAAATTCCTTAAAAAGGTTTATTTATTCAATTCCTACTTGATTATGAGACTAGGAGAACTCGTGTATAATTTCTGATAGTTTAGATAAACGAAAAACCTTCATTTAAGAACTACAGAAGTGATTTTTGAACACTTATAATAATAGCAGAGTATTCCCCAAAGTTATTAATCTTTTACAGCTTAAAAAACATCTTAAATTAATAAAATGCTGTACACAATCGTACTGAAAGCATTGAAAATGATAAAATTAGAACGATATCCATGTTAATAGCTTTGAATCGTTTATTATACAACTTTAAAAGTTATATTAATGAAGAAAAGACATAAATGTAGGTTTTTCTCTTATTGAAACAATCAGAAATTATACACCAGTTCTTCTAGTTTAATAATTAAAGCAGAAGTTTAATTAATAAACCTTTATAAGAAATTTAATTAAGAAATATCAAAATAATACATTATTCATTTTGAAAAGCCCGCCGTTTTGAACGATGTTTCGGAATTCTCGATCGGTAATTATTGAGTAGTTTCAGCATTTTGTTCGCAGGTGGCGCCAGGGGTAAAAATAAAAAGTCGGTAAAAATTATTTTATTAAAAATCGGCTTGTTAACACCATTACATAAAATATTTTGTTGTTATAAATGTCTCTATAACTTTAGTTTATCCGAAAAGTGGCCTGGTTTTTGAAAAAACACAATTTTCTGTTTCGCTAATTTCGTCGGTAACACCCCGTGTACCGTCCTCAGTTGCTCTTTAAAAAAATTGAAAAATAAAGCTTGAACGATATTAAATTCATTATTTTATAATAATACAATGTTTTATCTTTCTACTATTCAAATTAGATGACCCCAGGACTTATAAATTAATAAAAGTCGTTTTCACATGGAAAATAACATTTATTCATCGTCTTGTACAACTGTTGTTTTTTCGGATACGTAGAGGCCATCTAAGAACTTCCTAATGTCCTTGTTCTTTACGGTCGTAGATTGCTGTATAAGAGCAGCTGAAATAAAAATTATTCATTAACACGATAATATATATACCTCTATACTTAATCAAAATTATCTAGACATATATTAATAGTTACCAGATCTAGAGACGTCCTCTAACGAATTTCCCTCTATGATCAGTTCATCCTTTTGTTTGGCTGAATTTGTTACGGTCACACCGGGTGCCATC
Organism: Anthidium xuezhongi; assembly: GCA_022405125.1. NCBI lineage: Eukaryota > Metazoa > Arthropoda > Insecta > Hymenoptera > Megachilidae > Anthidium > Anthidium xuezhongi. The sequence continues at coordinate 7,759,603 of CM039642.1, read as the reverse complement.
TTTACGCGACGGATATACTTTTCACCCAAAAAGTTACGAATTTCAATAACTGTGTTATTTTCGGTCGTAACACAGTTAATGGGAAAGTGAGCGTATACAGCTCGCATTTTATACTGGTATCCTTTAGTCACCCCTTTTAACATGTTTTCAATGTGAGAGCAGACTGTACGGACAGCTGCTAATTCTTTCTTCGTTCCAAACCATTTTTCCACTTTTAATAACCTTGGGCTTACCATCTGAAAGAGAAAATTATAAATAAGTTAAGGCCAATATCAGGTCACATTCCTACTTGTTGGTAAGACTATGTTAATCAGAAAAGGATTTATCATTTACGAACAAATGAAGGGGAATCCAAGTATCATCATATTATATTATAATTTGCTAATAGAGAAAAGTATTTATCTACTTACACGAATATCAAGTGCAAGATGTTTGAAAGAACGTTTAAGAACACCCCTTGGTCCTTTAACAGTGACCAAACGGGATCTGACTGTAACAGTCAGTCCCTCAGGTATTTTCACAGTTTGGTTGGTTACGATTTGCTTCATCCTACAAAATTATTAAAGTATTATTAATATTGTTACAAGTATTAATTATACCTTAACTTATTGGTCTAACATACAAGAAAGGAGTATGCAACTTAAGGAACATATTGATTCATATCAAACATATCATTTAAATTAACATATCATAAAATTGAATAGCAACAGTTTATTATTTGCTAATAAAAATGTAGACTTATAGTTTTTACAATATGAAAATTTATAGGTTATATACAGTTCAGAATATCATGTCAATCTGTCATCAATTTAATAAATTTAACATAAAAGAAACAACTGTATTTCAAATTTTGAGTTTAAAGTTTCCAATGTAAAAATTAACTCAGAAAATTAAATAAATAAAAAGAGATGTAATCAAATTTTAATACAAGAACTAATGTTTACAAAAATTAACAAAATAAGGTTAGATTTGAGTGGGAACAAAATCAATATTTTTTCCAAAAATAATACTTAGCCTCGCATAAATATATTATTTGATATTAAATAGCACAAATAACGTGGCATAAAGTTTATCGCATCGCTAGATTGTTGTGGATTTAACAAGGTATCTTTTTCTCATAAAATTTCATTACCTCACACACGTTACGGGATGACCGGAAAAGACCGAGGCGCTGCGAAAACATGTCTGTTACCACTTTGATCAGATGAAACATAGATTAGAAAATCATGTTTTGTTTCAATCACCTTGTTTTCTTTTACACAATCAGGAATTTTTCATTAGATTCATATTATTTTTTAAACTTCAAGAGATTTTTTCATTTTCATTGCGATATTTATTTAACAAGTATGTGATTTTACATAAATTTATTATAACATTACAAAAAGGATGTCATCTATAGTACATTTATTTTATGACTGAAGCTTGGAACCAAATCAAAATGGTGGGTCGTAATACACTATAATAACCTAAATGTTATTAATGTTTAATAATTTTCATATAAATGAAATCGTAAAATGTTTGTTAAAATGATAAGAAAGTTAAAAAAGATCTATTAATTACACAATTACAGGAGCAAACTACTTAACAAAGGGAATGTATTTTATACTTATGAATAGTAGGCTTATTAACTGAAGAAAGTTCTTAAAGCTTATTAATTATTAGGTGAACTTAATTTATAATTTTGTATCAAAAAGATGTATATTTATTTATTTTCATTAATAAAATAATGTGAATACATCTTTTTGATACAAATGTCAGTGCTTCAACATTATTCTTAAAGATATGGTTACACATGAAGTCTGATATATTTTACAGAATTTAAATGTTTATTAAGATATTTTAATTTCTTTTAACACATCAAAATTTGAAGTAAGATGGACTTTTTTTAAAATGTAAAATATCTTTCATTTTTATGTACATTAAGAAGTTAATATCAACCATAATGTCATACAATTCATGTACAAGAATTAAGTCATACTAGTTGTAAACATTAGATATTTTAAGTGTTACAAACTAATTTTTCTTGGTGACAAGTTGTTACAAATGCCATTGAACATATTATATTAGCTATTAAAATTGACCATTTTTTAAAGAATTATCGAAGGGTTTTGTGCACTTTGAAACCATACATTACTAAGAGTACCACTTTCTGTGTACTGTGTATTAATATCAAAATATTACACATGAGATGTTAATGTAATTAAGTTACAATTATATTAAACACATACATTTAAAACAAAATTATGTAGCCTTTTTTATAACAAATTGCTTTGAATGCCACAAATGAAGTTTTATCATTTATTGACCTTAATTTGTACTGTAGGCTTTATTACCTGTGAGAAATCATTCTGGTTAGGTCTATTCAGTTACAAAACAGTGGCTCATCTCTGTGTTAATTTCAATATTATTTATTCGTAAAAAAAGTTGTCAAAATAAATAATTTAAAGAAAAGCTATAGTCTGTATTAAAAAACAAAAAAAGATTTCCTTCAAAATATCATTTAAAAGTAAACATACATGAATCTCAAAAATTGTTTGAAAGTACACAAGATACAAAACTTAATTTAATTATCGTTTTAAGTAGCAATATACATCGTATACGTTAGTATGCTTAAAAAAATACTAAGATGTTGAAACTACATAAAATAAACTGTCTTTCACAATACACGAGTATTGAGATACAATAAATAAAATTATTATTAAGAGTAAAAAAAAAAAACAGACAATACTTAAAATATTCAACATCATTCTTTTTTGTTGCGTTCACTATAATATTTTGTTAATTTATATCTACATTATTAACTATAATTATCAAATTTGAATACAAACTACATTACAGATTACAATATCATGCCCTTATGACATTCGAATGTCGTATTTTACATCGAGATGATTCTTTTATCTTCTAAATTTTTTTCGAAACCGAGCGTTATAAAAATTTATGAAGTTAACCATTAAATAATGGAATTATACGTTCAATTATTAATTCATTAGTTTTTTTTTCCAGTCCATGAACAAAAAATGTGTCACAGCATATAAATTTGGATATGCATATCGTTGACTTGTATATTGCTACTTGAAAAAAGAAAAAAAAACAATTTATAAAATGCAACAGGAAAACGATGGTTTTTTTACACTTATTTATAATAGTCTCATAAATAATATAATCACTGAGTCTCATTTTCAATTCTTTTGTTTAAAAAAAAAAAAAAAAAATAAAGACGATAAAAGATAATATACAAGTTACAAATCCGAAAAGAAAAATGCCTTATAAAAAAGTCTCTGCCTCTTCGATTACTTAGAATACTATCACACGATTACAAGTCCCACGGACTTCATACTTCTGCGCGATAGTACGAAGTTCTTGATCTCTTTCAGAGCGAAAAATAGAAGTATATCTCGTTAGATTCTGATCCGCAAAACAATCATTCGGCGGCGACGAAATTCAAAAAATTTTGCTTGTTCGTCCGTTACGCGTACAAACAAAGAGGTATTTTTGTTAGTTTACATTCTCTCGTGTAACACACCCCCTCTTTTTTCATTTTTTTTAATAATCCGCCTGCATGGATAATCGTTGATTGTTACTCGGCTTCAACGGTGTTGTACAACGACGCGCGTCTGGAAATCTCTCGTGATATCTCTCCAGTCTCAGGTACTTCACTGTTACTAAATGACCTAAACAAACATCGTAAAATAGCGTTGTACGACGTCACACGTCGATGAACCCTGTGAACGCTTACCATCGAACCAACATCCATGCAAAGCCCTGTAAGCTTTTCCCGCGTCCTCCTGTGACATACATTTCATATAGACGCAACCTTCTCGACTACCGCGGTCCACACGGATGTGAAGTATCTTCACACCCTCTCCGCACTTCTCTAGAATGGCATCTTGTACTTTCGTTTCCCAATCGTCCTCAAATTCTCTGAATACATCCAAAACAATGCATATACATGGTGCATAGTAAAGGTTAGGAACAAGTAAATGGAGACTTACACGTCTGCATCAAACATATGCCTAATCTTCAAACAAGGTGTTGGCGAACAGGTCAAGCTGTTGACAGAACCTTCCATCGTTTCGAACGCTTGACCCTGCCACACTTTGGACTTTTTGTTCAAAGCGAAGATCTGGGCGTTTGATTTATTGAGACTGTTGTTAGGCAACCATCGCCATACATGAAATTCCTCTCCAGCGACATGTTGCACTTCCCTTCGAATCCTGGGAAAAGAATGATTTTCTCACTTCAGAAAAATCCACCGATTCGTTGCTCAGAAACGTGACTTAACTTGGTCTCACCTGGATTCGTTCTCGTCCAAGAATTTTACCGCTTTCTCCCAGAGTCCGGCCATTTTTTTACGATCTTTGGGGGGTATGAGATTATCGCGTACGTGATTTATGGCAAGAAAGCTCTCTTGCGAGCCGCCCGGCGTCGCGACCGCCGCGTTCTGATGATGCATCTCGACCATGTTAATGATGTCGCTAACTAGCTTAAACACCTCCCTTTCGGTACTTTTCTTGTACCTTATATACCAAACAAACAATTTCTGCATCCCTATAGCTGCTAGAAGGCCTGAGAATATATTGCAACATTATTCATACACGACATAGCAGTTAATAAATAAAAATACAACACATACAATGTATTCTCAGTGTTATCACACACAGCATGCGTGTTAGAAAAAATTGCAGCATGCATAAAAACAAACGTTATCGTGGAACAGAGAAAACGATTTACTAGTATGTTACAGTTACAGGCGTTAATTAAAGTTTGAACAGAACGCAATGGTTTTTTTTTAAGACTAAGAACGTTATTTGCGTTATAGAGAAACCTTGTCATTATACTTTCAACAAGCTTCTTCCCATAATAAGTCGGTCAAAAATTTACCAAGTGACACGATTAGGAGGGACGAGAATATGGTGAATAGCTTGTTTTTGATCAGACACTTCATAGGCAGTTCCGGGTTTGTGATCACCATTCCAACTTTCCCATTCAAACGAGTAGAGAATAGTTTATCCTGTAACAAACAGACGCCTTTCTCTTTAATTTATATACGTCATAAAAGCAGACAAAAGTGATACGCATTGTCGAGAAACTTTTTTACAATACCAAGGAATCCAGAACGTCGCCAGGGCTTCCGTTGTCGTCGCTTATGTCTATCAGGGAAATACCCCACTGAGGATTCTTTATAACGAGCAACTGTGCATTTTGCAAATCTTCCTTTACCTCCAGGCTTGTCTGTAAAACGATTCAATATGATACAATATTGATTAACAATATCGATTATAATCACTTGAACATACCACTTTACTACTCGTGAACATTTGCATGATCTCTGAATCGGTTAAGTAAGGCGTTTCGCTAGAATTGTCGCATATCATCGACACAGCCTTTTTCGTTAAAATCGGTTGAAGTCGCTTCAACAGCTGTAGTACAGAATCTACGTTTTCTTTCATTACACAGTTAACTCCAGGTGTTTCAAGGTCATCCCCGAGAAAACACAGTGGTATGTTGCTATCTATAAATCAAAATGCACATCTGAATAAAAATTGATTATCGTTCAAGTTCTGATTTCTTTAAATGAGATTACTATGTTTTGCGTTCTTTTTCATGCATACAATCGAGGATAGTATTCGAAACGTTTCAAACGAATAATTAACAAAAGCAGGATCAAATTATCATAATGGGAAAGGAAATAAAATATTGAAATTAATACATCGGTAATACTTATTATTTTATTACACATATTAAAAAAAAAACAATACATATTTCAAGCAGGGTATTATGAAATTGATTACATATTTTTTCAATATGTTTGATTAATGAGATTCGTATAAAACCACTCTAGTGATATTGTAGAAATTTTAAAATCACGAAAACGATTTCTAAGTTCTTTCGACTCTTGCAATAAATTTGACAATTTCGGTACAATATTGTGCAACACGATGAACGTATATGTCATGCATTAAATCACTAAAAAATTTGTTCTCAAAAGGACTAAATTTATAAATATACTCATAAATTAACTTATGTTGATAAATGTTTCTTTCTTTTGTACTTTAAAGAGCTCAAATTCATAATACACATCGTACATACCGCAATGCATTTTAGTGTTAATACTAATAAATTCATTTAAAAAGCTTTCCCCACAAATTACTAGTTAAAATATATATATATATAATCTGTATTCTATATTTTTAATGTATTTCTCTATATGTATGTATAGTTTAAACAGTTGTTATAATTCTGAATACCTACCCGGTGAAAGTGATGGAAAAGTTTCTGATTTTCCACCAAGTCCCATGTATATAACAGCAAGGATTCCAAAAAATAATGCGAGTACCACGACTAAAATCGCGGACACCATATTCTGGTTATTGCGCATATCTTCTCTGTTCGTAGCCGAGGGTTTAAACGTTCTACCCATTGTTTCTCGAGATCTGTCGATGGACGATGGCGAATGCCTTGAATTAAAAAATATTTACGTTACAATTCAACACAACAATATTTTTCTTTCAACTAATACACACCTAGCGTTCGACGAAGAATATAACGATCGTAAAGAAGAGAAGTGACCATTTGAATCTTTCTCTTTCAATTCTGGTACATTTGATGTAAGACACGAAGAAGAACCTAAATTAAAATGTTAAACAATAAATGTGTCTGTACTTATCATTTGATTCTTAATTAAATTTAATGCAACTTACTTTTCAAACTGGATAGGGATGTGGATGGCATATTTATAGATGATCGCGAACTTAGTCTCCTAGTAAATTCTGATAGAAATGGTGTTTCATAATTTGCCAACAGATCTCTCTGATTTGCACTATCTTTTATACATGCATCTTCACTCGTAGATTGTATTGGAGAAATATTTGAATCAAAAAATGGTTCACTGTACTTGTTGTCCTTAATTGTATGAATAGATCTTGATTTTGCATCATAAGATTTTGGAATTTGTTCTTGATCAGACATGTTATGTTTGTATATCATAGGATCATGAGATTTTCCAACACTTGACAAGTATTTAGATGGTGAGTAGGTTTTAATTGGTTCTTCAACAACATCCGAATCCGAACCAGTTTCCAATCCATCGGTTACACTGGATGCTTTGGATTTCACATACTTTTTATGAGTAGTTTTTGTTACTGTGCGTGTTGTAAAAGATGAAGAACTATCATAATCTGGTACTACAGGATCTTTAAATTCAGAATCAACTGATTTATCTTTAGTTATACTTTTTGATATGTTTACATCTGATGAGGGTAGAACTGAGGATGGTGGTGGCATTGGATTCGCCAATGTTTGCCTCCTAGAACTTGCTGCTGCTTTTTTCTTTTTGTTAACTGTCGAGCTTGAATCATCATCTGTATCTTCACTGCTGTATCTGATACATAAACATTAAACAAAATGTATTAATCTACAAATGCTTGGTATCATGTTTGAATACAATATACAAGATAATATAAATACAGAGTTAAATATTTTACATAAACAAAAGTAAAAAGCAACAACGAGGGAAATCAAAATTTGGTATAATCATTGACATTTAAATTGTACAATACAAAAATTGTATAAAATTAGCGTTGTTGGGAATTCTTAAACTATAGAAATGCATGCATTTGGTAGTAAAGATACAATGTACCTGGCAGCCAATGAATGTCGTGACCCTGTACCGCCTCGGGTTTCAATCAGATTTTTTAACTTTTTTACAAGAATCTTTCTGGTGGTCTGTGTCACTGGACCTACCGGGTACCCATATTCCATCAATTTTCTACGCAATTCCGAATCACTGAGCGTGTCCACCGACATTTTGTTTACAGAAAACAAATACCCCTGTTAAAACAACCCGGTAAAAATGTTGCCTCGTGCGCGAAGCTTCCGTTGGTGCTCCTACGAAGCGCAGTCAAAATTTCGCTTGACGGCAAATCACTCGATTAAAAATTCACGCTACAGTTAAATTGTATACGTACCACCGCTCACGATATCATAAATATTTTGTATAACACTATAATGCTCAGTAAATTATCTTGGTTTCAACTAAAAAATGGCGCAATTTTCTAACGGTTGCGATTCCGCGCATACTCGTTCACACCATTTCACGCCACTCAACCCTGTCATCTATAGTCATCGAGGCTACAGTTGATTAAGATAATCTATCTCGTTCACAAAATTCATACTGCCATGTTATTCAATTTTTTTATGTTTAAAAATAACTTAATGTTAAAAACAATTTATTTCCTCGAATGAGTTATTTTAATATACCCTTGAGTTAACAAATTTTATGGTATCGAAGATGAACGTATTTGAATGTTTCCTTCGGCGCCATTGATTTGTGATTTTTGGAACGATTATGGGATGTGTGGAGCAGTGTCAACGCTCATACACTAATTATAGAACGCACATGTAATCGTGAATTGCGCATTGCCTTTTGTTATTGAAAGGAGAGAAAACAATGCTATAAATAAAAATAATGATCATGAATCCTCAATATTTTCAATGTACACGTACCCAAAACTTACAATAAAGATTTATATTTATTGATAACATACATGTTAAGGACGTGTAAATTGAAATCAACAATTTGTAACATATTCCTTCTCTAATACTTATCATTCATCCTTTTTATTTTATCAAATTCCATTTACATATTAACATGATAAATTAATTAACTCTAAAATATCCTAAATATTTGGATTTTTTACAAATAAACTTTAATATCTTAATAAATACATTTTGTTTCTTAAAATATAATAGCTTGGCAAATTTTCAACACGACCAATGGCTATAACAACTGGACTCTGATCATAAATATATTTATCACAGACTTCTCTCATTTTGTCTAGTGTTATTTTCTGAAATATAAAACCATTATTGTTTGGTTTATGTAAGAAAATTAATTTCTTAACTAAATCTTTACCTCATATTCTGAAACTCTGCTCTGAATCGGCTCGTAGCATCCATATCTAAAGAGGTGTGTAACAATGTCAAAGAAACGACTTACTGGATCAGATAATATCATCGTTTCATTCATTTGGCATTGTTGAATGGCACGACATAGTTCTTTCTGAGTAACTGTTGTACACAATTTCATCCATTCTTTTTGTAACATTGCACACATATACTGCATAAAAATTTAAAAAATAAACATCACTAAATATAATGATTGATATTATGAATATACCTCGAGGGCTAATCTGTGGCAAACAAAATAACATCCCCAAATACTGGTAGTCTGTTCCCAAGTCTGAAAGAAAGATTTGTACATGCGACATAAATCTGTGTTGAATGAGAAATGTGCAATATACGGTGCATTATGATTTGCTCCACCTGAAAGAAAATGTTTAAACTTTAAATAACTTCTTACAAAATTCTTATACAGTTAGAAAAGAAGACTATTAGCTTACCACATGTTTGATCCCAGGCCCCTACAAGCTCTTTAGCCGCATTAAGAACAAAATGATCTTCTCGTTGTTTGTAACTTGGCCCTTCAAATCCTATAGTAACGTATCCCAATTTATGATCGTCATCCCTTAACCGTAATTCACCACCTGAATTTTACATATTCATGTAAAAACGGTAACATAGCATTTCTGATTAGTGTTTACCTGAGAATCGATACTCCGACGGCTTCTTACAAGAATTCGATGTTTTATTATCATCCCTATCGGTATTAAAATGTTTGCAAACACTGCTCTGCAATTCTGATAAATAAACAGATCCGGTGCAAACCATTGTCATATACCAGGTTTTAAATATACGGTTTCGAAATTCAATGAGTTCTTCTGAACAAAATTTTCTGACAATTTTAATCAACAAATAAGTATGTATAATATTTATTAAGAACTGTGTTCTTGAATTATTGTACCTACTTTATTACACTGGTTTCTGGATACACACTATTGCCAAGGGCAGTATCCTGATATGCGAAGGTGGGCAAATAATCCATTGCAACTTTCATACTGTCCAGTTCTATTTTGGAAAGTTCATATAAAATTACACATTTCTCTCTCTCAACATCTTCATCACCTACAACATTGTAAAAATATACATTAATTTCTGTACAAGGATATTGAACTTTTATAATATTCTCTTTCTTCTACCTACATATACTACCATTCAAAATTACATTTGCAAATAATTCAACAAGTTTGTCTACTTGACATGGAGTTACTGTTCCATAAAAAAGAAACATATCTCGCATGGCAACAGCAGTCACTCTTCCACCAATCTCTTCAAATAATTTTTCTAACTGTTCTTGATTGTCACATTGTGTTCTCTGTGAAAATATTTAGTATTAATATTTGTAAATTGCAATGCAAAGTTTATGAAAAGATAATTGAATACATTTCTAAAAGACTGATGGAATGATCACCTTCCAAGTTAATTAATTTTGTTTCACCTTACCCTGAAAAGTAAATGCTCTAAAAATATAGCACTGCCACGTTCTGAAGGCATTTCATGCAGTGCACCAGCTGGAAGGAAACATCCTAGCGTGGTTGTGAAAGAATTTCTGTATTCGCATACAAGACGCATACCATTGGTTAGGTAACAAGATTCTATTATCTGATTCATAGAGTTGTTCGAATCTTTAGTTCCACTTTCGCAAGTATTTTTGCAGGCTTGGAAGTGCTTGTAACAATTATTTGAAACAGAAGCGTATCCCTTGAAAATTAATTCAACATAACATTATTTTTCATATGTTCTGTAAGTAATTCAAAAGGAACCAATGTAACACAAACTTTTTTAACGTATCTAAACATTTTACTCCCTTGTGGATGACAGAAATATTTTGAAATAGCCATCATTTTTACTTGAAAAGATCCATCTAAGAGTTTAAGATTAAATTGTATATATTTAAACATATAAAAATGATGCTTTTGCAAACATACATACATACATACATACATATAACAATTGAAAATGTATTGAAGATTTTCATTTTTTCAATTTGCTATATGCTAGAATATTGTCCCTTTTGAAAGTAGTCAATTTCGTGTAGCAACTTAAATTTAAAACATTTGTACTTACGTATAACGAACGACATATTTCTTAAAAATAAAAAACACATATCTCATAAGTTTAATGAAATACAAGTTTTATTATAAGTGATGAAATTATTAACAATATGAAAAAGAAACGGAATGATTCTCTATTATATAAAAATTAGTAATTCAATATTTTTATGGTTTATTATTCTAATACTCGGTGCCATTTAATTTTTACCGCAAATTAATAACGAGAAATGTATTTTTATAAATACGTGTGTGTATATATATATGTATGATAATGACCAGTGTAAAAAAATGTTTATATAGTTTTTAAAAAGTTAATTTTTACATACATATATCGGAACTATTATACTAATAAAGTTTCTTGTGTTTTTATATTATAATCACGTGTCGATACCTTTTAATTTGTTTTATTAATTTTTTTAATAAATAACCTTTATCCATGGTACCTCTTTATACAACTTTTATAATGTGTATCACTAACCCTTCTCCAAGTGACGTATTCGCAATTGTTCCATTCATACTAATGTTTCGTTCTTTGATAATGACATTTCATTATTATCAATCAAAAGTAATGTATTTATTTTGTTGCTCTAAGAATTACCAGCATGAAATTTAATATGCTATTAAATTGCACACATATACTTATATACAATATAATGGAACTGTAAACACATACGAATAAATACATTGAACACACATGGAAATTGTAAAATTATGATGCAAATTAAAATGATGTACACGTATTATCTAATTAAAGTAAAAAAAAAAAAAGATTATTTAGCTCGAACTCTTATAACTGTACTCGCTTCCTGTGGAAAATAGATTTATTCGACTGCAAAGAGTATCCTATCATTGAAGCTTTCGAAATGACTCTGTACCTCTCAAATGCTTGTGTTTCTCTACGCTTAAATACATATCGTTCGATAAACTTAAATCCTGTTAAACCGCGCTAAATTCACACTTTGCTTTAGCTATGTCTCGTCGTACGAGCTGACTATTTTAACGTTTGATCTCTGAGACTTGAAAGTTTCGACGCCTTGCCTCGTAACGGAAGTACCACTTACGTCTAAATACTCGAGGCTCGTGGCTTTCAATGCCAGATGAACGAGACTTAGATCAGTAACGTACGGATAATTTCTGAAAAATAAATGAAAAATGATTATTTTTGATCGTCGTCTTTGCCCATTAACAAATTTCATTTGTGGATGTACCTAACAACCAGTGTTTTCAAGTGTGGATTGTTAAATATTCGTTTATCTTCTTCCACCACTACGATTCCTTCTGCTGAGTTATTGATTATTTTGCGATCGCATGAATCGATCCCCAGACCACAAATCGCTCTGTCTGTTATCAAGCAACGTTCAAGCATGTAATTCTCCCAACGAAATCCGTCTTCGACCACGAACTAATAAAGGAATGATATATAGAAAAAACTCTGATAGTTATTATACTCCTTATATTATTGACATACTTGTGCAACATGTTCATCTTCGTACACAGGCTGGTTCAAGCCTTCTAGTTGCAAAAGTCCAGACTCTTCCTCTGATGGTTCTGAATTTCGTAAATTAGAAGGACATTCAAGATAAAGATGGGTTAAAGTTTTAGTACAACTAAAACATCCAATTTCACTGTCACCAAGTGCTGTATCTCTCAAATCAAGAATCTTAAATACATAGTATATTTATTATTGAATGAAGATGTTATTATGTATATAAGTGATAAAATGTAAGAGTTGTTTTACCTCCAAAGTTTTAAATCCAAATCTTGTAGCTAAACTGGTATAAGCAACGCATTCACCTAAACGGTGACACGAATTTAGCCTTAATTCTTTTAACTTTGGCATTTTACTAATGACTAATAATGAATGTGGGGTAAACCACTGACAATTGCTTAAAATCAAACACTGAAACATGTTAGATGTTAAACATTGTAAATAATGAAACAGTACACAACACTGTTCACATTAATAAAAAAGTGCTTACTGTTAAGTTAGGCATATGAAAATTCATTTTAAAAAAATATGACTTATTACCACGTAAATATCCCATTTTGCAACCCTCTAATGAGAGTTTTTCAATCGTACGCGGGAAATCTGTTATCTGAATCTGTAAATGCATTGAATTTATTAGTTAATCTAAAATTCAAACGATTAGATAAATACATTTACCTTATCTCCATTGATGTAATATTCTTCAATAGTTAGTTCCTTCAGTTGAGTACATGTAGTTTTAATAGAATTAAAGAAGTAAGGACTGAGTTCTGCATCCTTTTCACAGTACAAGGTTCCACGTATAGCAAGACTCACTGTTATTGGTTGAAAAAATTTTATATACTCTTTTAAATCATTCAGTAATATGGGTGACACACGAAAGTCAACCCTTCTCCATAAAGTTTTATCTTGAGCAACTTGTGCCAGCCGCTGACATGATCTAGTTACATGTAAAAATAAAACATGTATTTTATCAATTATGATATTACTCATTTTTAAATATGATTTCTATAGCAATGTATTTTCAAAACATACAAGCTTATTGCCATGAGATCTTGAGGATTCAAGTATTTGAAAATATTTAACAAGACATCATCAGAGAAATCTAATATGTGGGGATGCATTATTATGTCATTTGCTTTCTCATTCTCTCCATGTTTCATGCGTTTCATGTCCTCCTCACTGCATGAAGCTTTGGGAGACAAAGATCTGCTGCGTTTCATTTTCATTTTCTTCTTACACCTGTAAAATGTAAAATCATTTTTTACTAAATAAAACATATCACATTGTTTTAAATAGTGAGTTTTTGAAAAATTATTCTGTGTTGCTGATTTGAAATAAACCCAATATTTTATAGAAACAAATACATATTTTTGCACTGTCATTGTTAAATATGTAATTGATAAAGTTCCCTCAAACTTTGCATGTGTCTTATAAATATATGTATGTACATATAACAAATTAAACGATTGGGCATCGGTAGCACTTGTTCTTTCACTGGTTTTAGTTCTTCTTGCATTTTGATTCAACAATATTAACAAACTGACTATGCTTCCTCCTCTGTAACTGACACTGACTTAAAAAGACAAAGAATGTTTTGTTCACAAAGGAGTCTAATTCTGACTGCTGAATAAGCTCTGTTTTTTTGGCTGAAACCCAGAAATAGTGATAAAATTTCTGCCAACCATGTGCCACTATGCTCAATAATCCTATATAATGTTTATCGTATTTTGTAAGTAAGAGTGAAGTTCTTTTTCAGCATAGTCTAAATATTTTTTGAAATTCAAAATAAAAAAATACATGATTCCATTAAAGTATTGTGTCATAATGAACTTTGTAATTTCATTCATAAATAATTGCACTTGTCCAAATGCACACTGATAACAGAACTCAAAGGTTTTATACTAAAACCAATATTTATTTAGAATAGATGACATTAGAGTGTTTGATGTTTATTGATATTTAGAAAATTATTGTATGATATCATAACAAAGAATAACATACATTATAGAATTCTATTTCAAATATCTTATGGATTTACTTAATACAGTTTTCCTTCAACAAATTATAAAATTTGTTATATTGTTGTCAAAAATCAACAAGTAACAACATAACCTTAAGTTAAAATATTGTCACCATATATGCCATCAATGCCTACCTGATTATTTTTCGTTATTTAAAGTATATAGTGTTATATTTGATTAATATATTTGCTGAAAGATTGTTTCAGTATTTAATTGTTTTAACATATTTGCAATTTTTGAATAGGATGGACACAAAACAACGATCATACGCGCTTTTTTGATCACACATTAAATTACTCGCTATAAACTCGGCTTTAGTTTACTACGATAACATTAGAACAAGAAAAAAGTCTTAAAAATGTAAGAAATCATTAAGAAGCATGATTAAACAGCTATGAAAATTAATTTTTTCAAATTCGTAAAATATTTTATGCGCGCATTGATCTTTAAAAACCATTTGAATATGACATTTTAAATGAAACCAAATAAATTCGCAATTCAAAATATAAACTTCTTTTTTAATTATTAATAATTCGAACTTTGAATATTTCTGTATTTAATTTGTTAAAATAAACAATGCATAATATATACGCTATTCATATTTGCATTTCATCTGATTACAGAGGTACTTAGTTATTTCAAATTCGGAACGGAAATTATTATGTTAATTAAAATTATATAGTTTTCCAATAACAAAAATTATTGGTAAAACTTTCCATGTATACACATACCTATTGAATACTTTATAACACAGGAAAGTTTAAATAAATGGTACACCTTTATTGTTTAATTTATTATAATATATTTAAATATAGTATTAGTTGAAAAATATATACAATATAAAGAATCAAAACTAACAATATAAATTTCGAACATAAGTGGTATCTAAATAATTAAATAATGTCATTTTGCTGTAAGTTATACATAGCAGGGGGCTACTGAAAAGTAGATTTCATTTTATACAATTTCATAAATAAATCTTCAAAATAAATTTTGTTGATGATTTCTATAATTAGGCACAAAGTATTTAATTAATAAAAGCACTGCATCATTTTGTATGTAATGTTCATACTTTACACGACTTTAATATGAATATAGGTATTCATCTGCTTTGCAGAAAGTACCATTTTCTTTTCTTAGGAACAGCACACACTAACAGTTTTTTGTCTTACTCACTGGACCTTGTTATATACAATATTATCGCTATAAATCTATGTACCATCAATGTACACCTATCGCTATAGGTGGTATAGAAACACAGTCTTAAACTCATTATTTTTGTTTTCAATATATGTACAAGATCTTATTGTAAAATAAAATTTGACCAGTAATTAAAATAAATTTTTGTACTGTAGTAAGTTCATTTACACTCTGAGATATTTTTATTATGCAAGAACAAATTTGTTTGTCATTGTATATTTACAATAACATACTTGCATTTATATATGTGCTTCATGTAGATTTGAGAAGAAATGTACAGAAATAAAATCCATGATAAGTACCAATGATATTTAAGTAAATTTATACATTTCTGGTAATTCACTTGTGCAAAGATATAAAAATTTCATAAGAAACCTTAACATGATTTACTGGGAACTTTTATTCGAAGAAATAGTTGCCCCCTGTATTTTTAATCTTATTATATTAAAAGTAAAGAATAAAAAAAAATATAAATTAATTATAATTAATAATGTATATCTGTATATCAATTACGTACAAATGTTACAGAATCAAAGAGGATTCAATAAATATAAATTCTTTTAATTTTCTTTTTTTTTAATTTGGTCTGTATATGCTAGAAACGTGAGGAATTTTAGCAATCATAATTTCTCATATACTTATTCCCAAAGTTTACTGTATGGCACACTCTCGTTTGTCAAAATACGACTTTAAGTCGTAATACACATTACGAAATGACGCGCATAGATGTATATGTACGTATATACATGTATGCACAGTTTAACAAAAAACCTTAATTAATAATGAAGCTAATCAGGCTCAAGCATACCTGACCTCTTTTTACCTTACATTTCTCTACTTCTGTATTATTTATCCAATTTATACATAATATAAATTTCTTTGGTCTTAAGTTTTGTTTTGTATTCTAAGTTTTACATACAAATCATGTAATTCTAAAATACTTTGTAAAGTGGTCATAGATTGTTGCAATCACTGGTTAAAAACGAGACTACTAATTTAATGTATACAATTATAAAAAATATTGCACAACACAAAATAAGGCATGATCCTTTTTCACAATCAACTCAATTATTTATGCTCAAAAAATCTAAACATTAATCATCTACAAAACTACATAACAAAAACTTGATTATGTCTGACAAAATCTTTAGAAAAAAAAAAAAATTTTGACTTTTTAACGTGCTACCCTAATTCTATTAATGTAAGCAACTAAAATAATAGATAATGCTTTGTGTTTAATATCCTGATTATACACTGATTTAATACCCAGTGATTAAATATATTCAGGGTATCTTTAGATAAGCCCTGCTTGAAGTAATTTGTAAATGATAGGATATACAAGAAAAATATAAAAAATGCGTTTCATTTCTTAATAGAAAATCTTATAGTGAAAAAGAAACATCTTTTGTTATATAAAATCATATTATATAGTTTTGATTTTCTTTTTATGTTTCTCTTGCAGTACTTCCTACCACTCGACAATTATTTAAAAATGTACTTATCTACCGACACTCTGTCTGATCAGGTATTGGAACAACCTCATGACTATCTACATACATTTAAATTTTGTAGCACACAATTTTTTTTTTTTCCTCGAAATGTTAAATAACAGTGTGCATCCATACAAAACATAGCATGCATTTAATACATGTAATACTTTACTGGCAAAATATATATACAATATGTTCCGTATTTAAGCTCATAAGCCACTGAAGATTCTACTCTTTCGTTCTTTCCCGACCGAACAAACGATAAAGTCGTTTTAAACTCGTTGAAAATAATAGCGTTTAAATTTGTTATCGATACTGTTATTAAAGTATAAAAAATTTGTTTTTCTCGAGTAACAGCGGGTTTTAGTTAAGAAAATATTTTGGCGCGTCGTAAGATTTCCCTCACACAACGACAATCTTGTGATTGTTACCATTTGGCAAGAGAACATAATAGACACGCTTCCCCTTATCTCATTGAAACTCTTGCATATTGTTATGATACTGATTGGTGAACGAACTATTCGATTGTTCATTCCTTTCGATAACACTTTGCATTTCAACCGTCGAAC
Organism: Anthidium xuezhongi; assembly: GCA_022405125.1. Taxonomy (NCBI): domain Eukaryota; kingdom Metazoa; phylum Arthropoda; class Insecta; order Hymenoptera; family Megachilidae; genus Anthidium; species Anthidium xuezhongi. The sequence goes on along the minus strand of CM039642.1, from coordinate 7,741,819 downwards.
CACTGTTAGGTTGTCCATTGCTACCACTTAAATTTCCGGAATTAGCAACATTGTTTCCTACTATGTTCACGTTACTCGTGGCGTTGGTTTGCTGCGTCTGTTGCTGTTGCTGCGGTTGATGACCGTTTGCTGTGTTCTGGGAAGAATTATTGTTATTTCTATTCTTAGGTCTATGCCGTAGTTTATGGGTGTCCAGACTTTGCTTCACGGAGAATCCTTTGTGACAGATATCACATTTGAACGGTAACGGAACCTGACAGTTTACGTCGTCCTGAATGGTCGACGCGTGAGCCGCTAAATGCATCGTGTAATAATGCTTGACCACGAACGATTTTCCACAAACTTCACAAATGTACGGGCCCGATACACCATGCGTTTTACGATGCTTGTGAAGATTATCCTTACGAGAGAAGCTTTTACCACACATTTCACACTCGTGCATCTTTTCACCCGTATGTGAGACAGAGTGTCTAACTAAATGTTCCTTTCGACTAAATGCTTTCGTACACGTGGTGCACACGTAGGGACGTTCACCGGTGTGCAGTTTTCTATGCTGATAAAGGTGTTCTTTCCGTTTGAACGGTTTACCACAAACGTCACAACTAAAAGAGTTGCTATTAGTTTGTACGGGGTCTTCTTTGTTTGTACTTTCGGAGGTTTCATTTAAAAGAGTCTGTACAGAACAGCTGTGGCCGTTCAGTTGACTCGTGGATGAGAAAATTTTACCACAATCTTTACAACTATTGTTCCTCTGAGTTTGCGAGATAACCTGAGGATTCACCGTGATCAGAGACGTTGGTTCCGGTCCTGATTTGATTCTCAGAAACTCGGATATTTGTCCGATCGAGTTACGAGATATCGCGTCCTCGGACTTGGTGTAATCCTTGAATTCTTTTGTTTCGTCTCGAACGGTTTGCGTGACCAGAGGAGAGTCTTTGAATCCCAAATTTAAAAATACTTCCGGTGTGCTTTGTACAGCTGTAAAATTCGCTACGTTTTGCACCGTACCATCGTCTTTTTGAGGTTCAGACTGTACCTTTTGAATAATTTGTTGATTTTGTTTAGAGTTGGGTTCAGCTTTCAAGATAATGTTATTATTCTGATGTACTACTTGTGTCTGAGATTCCTGTTTTATGGGGAATTCTTGTTGAACAGAAATCTGTGCTTGTTGCTTCTCAAATTCTCTTTGTCTTTGTAACTGCTGTATCTGCTGTGTTATCTGTGACTGTTGTTGCTGTCGTTGTTGTTGTTGTTGTTGTTGTTGCTGTTGCTGCTGCTGCTGCTGCGTTTGATTTTGCTGCTGGGGTATCTGACCTGACTGATTAAGTTGCTGAGAAATTTGTCTTTGTGACTGTATTTGTTGAGTTATTGAATTATGATTCTGAATTTGATTTTGCACTTGTTGCTGAATTTGTGAGTTTGGACTTTGTTGATCATTAATTTGATTTTGTGTTTCATTTGATTGTTGGGGTGATACTTGCTGAGAAGTTTGCTGCTGATAACTGTAGTGTGTTTCTGCTGTTGCTTCTACAACAGCAGCCGCCATACCACCTGGCTGCATCTAAAAATATATAATTTCCATTAATTAAATAAGAAAAGGTAATATAATAAATATTACTGATAATATTAATAATTTGTTATACTTGTTATTAACACTCTTCTTTGTAACAAACCTGCATAGCACATTTATATTGTTGAACTCTAGCCTGAACTCCACTGATAATTTGAATATTGGAAGCATTAATGTTGCTAACAACAACAGGTTGTTGATGCTGCATTTGTTGTTCATTATTAACTATTTGAGTTCCCGGAGAAGGTGTTATCTTTTCCATGGACTTCAATACTTCATTTTCAGGCGTTAAAGATCTATCTTTTTCTGTACTTTTCACATAAACCTTACCCTCTTTTAGAAAATCCTCAGAGAATCTTAATGAAGTAAAATATGACTCTAGCATACCTTCTGCATTCACAACTGTTTCTCTAAATTCAATAAAATTTTCCAATTTCTTTACACATTCGTGGCAAACAATTTTTGGCAAAGAATCCTCTTCGAGAACCTTAAAATATTAATTAAATGTTACACATCATTTGCTAAAGGATATCAGTCATATGAATATGTAATTACACTATATTTCTCAACTGAAACTTATAGTACTATAAGTATGTACAAAAGGTAGTCTGTTTTTCAACTAAAATTTAAAAAAAAAAGGTGTTTGTGACCAACATACAAAAATACAGTCTTACTTGTATCGGTAAACATGTTTGTATCTTTGTTTGAAGTTGCCGTCTACGACCTTCCTCTCGAAAAATGTTCATTTTATTTCCCTCACTGCTAGTACACAATCTGCACAGTTCGTAATAATTCACTCTTCGATATCCAGACATTGTTTTCCCGCGGAAAACTTAATTGCGCGACCTTAAGAAAATCGCGATCAACTTTTCTTTTGAAGAAATATACCCGTAACAATGATCACTGTTGCGCTATCATCGTTGACGATGCTATTTTGCATACAAAATAAGATCCCGCTTGATATCGCATTTCTGAGACTACGTGAATTGTACCCGTGGCCATTTGCAGTTTGGTGTGATTATAGCGACAATGAACGATAACGAAACGCGCTAAGAATTCAAACTTATCTACCAACGACATAAACATATGCAAGTTGAAAAATATCAAAGGAATTTTAAAAACGATGTATTTATTGTAAAACTGATCCGCACAAGACTTTAGGATCCACGTTGTTTATATACGATCAGTGATAATTACAGAAATTTCAGGTTTCTTCTAACTTATTAGTATCATTTTAATTATTAATTAAATATAATAAATTACAATAATTACAATCTTAAAAAAAGACTAAAAATTACAGATATGTACACGATAACGGAAACAATAAATATTAAATGTTATAAGTTTTTTTATTTAGAATAATCATTCTGTTGAAGCAGAGAATTTAGAAAAAATAGTATTGAGAAATGTATTTGTACAATTTTCTATTCGAATATGTTATTCACCGAGAAAATAATTTGTAACGTTTGTACAAATTATTATTTTTTGAAATAATAATTTTGCAAGGCCCAATCTATGCCCGAGAAGATATCGAATGAGGAAACGTGGAACATTGAACCGGATAGATGAAAATGTCATCACCAACTGGTAGAGTTTCCTGTGGGGATAGTATCGGGAATAAGTTTGGTGGGTGGTGATTGATTATTTTTATTCCGTGCGTTTCATGTCAGTGTGTACACCTAGTTAACAATAAAATGAGCAAAAACGTGATATGTTGATGTTAAATTATGAGAAAAAAATCTATCGATCGAAAGAGAGCGTGGTAGGAAATATCACGGTGCGATAGCGCAGGGATCCTAACCTTGTTAAAAATGAAGTCGGGCACCATGGACAAACACAGAGGCTCTACACTTCTAAAATCGGAAGAAAACGACCAAGTCTTCCAATTAATAGGAAATCGGTGCCAGGTGAGAATTATTACCGTGATAAATTTCACCCGCAAGTACGATAATTCTTATTTTACAAGACCGATTTTGACCTAAATTTTGTCGATCGACAGATATAGATAAACAGATACTGTCATTTCAGTTTTCGCATTATTTGATAATAATTTTGTTCCCTAGTACTGCAGTCAAACGTTCATTTATCTTATCTACACCACTGATATAATATTAGTGTAAAATTTGAATTATAGATTATATTTAAAGCTATATACTTATGACATATTTAATATTGTAAAACAGAATTTACAATATTAAAAGCATTGATTCAGTGCTTTTAATTAAGACCATTAATGACACTGTAAATTGTTATATATGATGTGTTTAAAGAAATTGAAATTGCATGTTTAAAGGTATTAGTCATGAATGAATCAAGTGACATCATGGGTTTCATACTTAAGCGGAAATTTTCCACTGAATAGTTGTATTATTAGTATTAATAGTTGTATTATTTTTTACAGTGCCTAGCAGCTGGAGTCATACAACTGTATTTGACAGAACCACCATTACATAAAGAATGGATAAAGAAGACTACAGGTATTATAACATTGATAAGGGATAATCCTAGGCGTAGTTTCTTCCTTCGTTTGTATTGCTTGCAAAGGAAAGCAATGTTATGGGAACATGAAGTTTATAATGCAATGGATTATAAGGCACCATTGACATACTTCCATACATTTGAAGCAGAAGACTGTATGGCTGCTTTTAATTTTGCAAGTGAAACTGATGCTGTTACTCTAAGGTAATTTGTATTAATATTTGAAGTAAAAGGTGCCATTTAAACAAAATTCTTCAGATACAAGAGATACATAATGTTAAAAGGGTAGAATAATCCTGATTTGTTTTTAGAAATATTCTTCTTGGTAAATTAAATGCCAAACGTCAGAAAAGACAACAGAGGAGATCTAAAGTAGAAGGAGAAGTTCAACATAGTGCAACATTACCTTGGAGGAATCAGAGTAACACATCACCCACTGCATTTAGCACGGGATCAACCTCTAATTTATTGAACGGATCCCCAGCTACAATTGATGTGAATAGGAGTGCTTCAAGTAGTTCTATATACAAAACTAAAAAGAAAAAACGAGATAAAACCAAAAAGAAATTAACAAAAGATGACATAGGTCCTCCATCTAATTTTAGGTTGGGATTGTATAAAATAATTGTAGTGTCTATACACGAATAAATATTTTACATTTATTTTAATATTTTTAGACATGTTATGGGATGGAATTCTAATAACAAAGGAATGGACTTAGAACCAGTTGATTTACATTTAAAAATCTTCCTTGATAAAGTAGGAGTATCAGATCATCAGTTTAGGAATCAGGATACACGCAATTTTATTTATGATTTTATTGAAAAGAATGGCGGCATGAACGCTATTCGAGAAGATATTTCTTCATCCATTGCAAGAGATAACACACAACAACAACAACAACAACAGCAGCAGCAGCAGCAGCAGCAGCAACAACAACAGCAACATCAGCAACAACCGCAACAACAACAGCAACCTCCAGTAGCACCTCCAAGACAGGAATATCCTCCTCCAGTTCCTGCAAGAACGATACCTGTTAGTATATCTTTGTACAGGATTATATGAAAGGTGAATAAGTTTAATGAAACAATTGTTTTGCAGCATCAAACGAGAAGTGCTCCGCCATTACCTCCAAGTCGATTTAACGCACCCTCAACACCGCCAAATGCACCGCCTACCGCGCCCCCCGTACATAGAACATTACCATCTCGACCACCTCCGGTTTCCTTGACCTCTGCACCATCATTGCCACCACCTCCACCCCCGGCTCCACCGGCTCCAACTCCGCCTTCCAGAAACAATTCAACCGCGCCTGTTCCACCTCCGCCTCCATTGCCTAATTTAATAAACGCCAATGAAGGAACTGTGAATACAAGTGCTACCAATAATAATAATCATAGTAATAATAATAATAACGAAGAAACGGTTGATCCCAGATCAATGCTCATGCAGTCTATAAGAAGTGGCACCACACTTAGAGTTAGTATCGAAGCAAAGAACTTCTACGTAGAAAATGTAGATGTTGAATTTGCTAATTGTATCATGAATTTATTTTATAGAAAGTTGATAAACCTGAAACGAAACAAACCCCTCCTCCGGGGGATACTAGAAATGCTTTATTGGAACAAATTCGTCAGGGAATTGAATTGAGGCCTGTTTCGAATGAAGTTAAATCGAAAACGACACCAGTATTCCAAGGTGGATTAGCTAGTGCTTTGTCAAGGGCTCTTGCCGAGCGATCAAGTGCAATCCATAGCGAAAGTGATGAGTCGACTAGCGAAACCAGCGAAGATGATGATGAATGGGATGATTAATTCAGGTAAGACGAACAGTAAATGATTCGTTATGTAGATGTTAATGAAATTGTACTATTTCAGATGAAATATGCAATTCGAAGAATACAATAATATACCACTGTGATAAATCTGCTATTGATAAACATGTAAACAGAATAGCTACTATAAATGTATAATGTAACGATTTTGAATTTGAATTATCCAAAGAAGAATGAAAATCATATAAATGTTCTGAAATGGGAAAACCACTTAAACATGTTATCAGAAAGTAAAGCACAATTAAATGGATAGGGCAGGTAAGGGCACAATAAAGGTTACACATAGTTATCATTTTGAAAAGAGAAATTTCTTTTTATTATGTAAGGTAAATACACTATTTATCCGTTCGAGCTAACAGATTATAAATATTATTAAGTTAGACGTTGCATAATTTTATGACTATATTAACAAAACTTTACGTAAGTCCGTAACACGATTGTTACTGTAAAAATTCAGCATAATCCAATTGTAATAATTATATAAAACTTTTGCCCTGATTGGCCCTGCCCAGCATGTGCGACTCGACGTACACGTAATCTTAAGTTAGCGATGACATTAGTGTGAAACGTAATTTTACGATGAAACAAACACACGAACGCAGTATTTCCAGACTTATCGGAATAGATTCATCGAATTGAATAGAATGAAGGAAAAAAGTATTAGAAATGTTGTCAGCATTCTTTCAGAATAATACTCTGTACATTGCAATAATTTCGATAACAAGCTATAATTCGTAAATAATACATCGAAAAGGTTTTAATTTGTAGGAACTTTACTTAATGTTTCAAGAGATATATACGTAATGTATCCACACAGGTTGACTTGTACAGTGTCGAGCATCGCAGGCTTTCTCAGGAAAAAATGGCGGCGCAAGGTATTCCACTATTACCTGCAATACTAAAAGATTACCACGCATCGTACCTCCGTTAGTTGGTAATTGTTTCAGAGCGAATTGGTTAATTTAGTAAAATGGTAAAACAAATACTGGGTTTAGTTAACCATTTTGCCTAGGCACAAGTGTCTAGTAACTTTCGAGTACGAATTGTGACGTTTCCTTGCCGTCATTTTTCCTAGGGAAGCCAGTGGTGCCCGCCCGCGTACCTGACATTCGAAATACGTAAGGTACAGTTGAATCTAACAGTTTTATTAGAAAGAAAAAAAAGCTACGATATCTCAATACTCTTTCGTTGTTTCGTTTATCGACTTGGAAATCGTTTTGTCTGAATCACGGCTTCGTATCTAGTCGTTTAGAAACGGATGTTCTAAACTGTTGCGATTCATATTATCCTACAGCTTGTTTTCAGAGTCTTTAAACGACTTAACAAATAACGAGGCGAACGATTTTTGTAAGAAAAAGAACAGTTGTCGTTCAAAAACCTTCCTGTTTCTTAATTTATTGCATGAAAGTCTAACATTGTCGGCCTTCGATGTAAACAGGAACGCCATGAGAAAAGTTGTTTTTCCATAGGGATATAAAACACGACAGAGAGGAAAACACGAATTATCCCCCCTTTGATTTTCCATCGTTGGATCAATGTAACCGATACGTTTAATCGAAACGGCGCATCAAACGATACTTGAGTGTCCTATTAAAGTATGTATAAAAGTACGATTACACGACTGTAGTAAGAATTTTATATTTTCACGTGTGTGATATAGGTGTCGAGTACTCCGCGGCAGCGAAGCGCAAACTTGAAAGAAACTTGTCTATGGGGAGAGTGTATGAAGCACAAGATATAGAGTTACGCCACTATGGAGCAATCCTAGTCACACCAGAGAGCGAGCGAGAGAGAGAGAGAGAGAGAAAAGAAAAGAAAAAAAAAGAGCAAAAGAATATGTTAATTATTAGTTATTGTATTTTATTATAATTCTATGCAATATTATCTAACGTGAAATATACCGTTCGACTGATTGAAAAAAAGAAAAGAGATCACACGTTACAGGATTCGTTCGGCCGCTTCGATCTTTAATCAAGAATTAAGCAACTATTAACTATATTTGTTAACTAGAAGTAAAGAGAAAGATAGCGACAAATGTTTAAGAAAGAAAAATTAAAAAAAAAAAAAGATAATTAAGAAGACTTGTTATAGATGAGCTAATTATAACGTATGAGAATAAGACTCGAGAGGATTACAAATTCTACAATTGATGAATTACATTAGAAGTATTGTTGTATTTAAGACAGAGAAAGACCTATAATGGACATCGGTATTTTTTGTGTCCAGTTTCCAATAATATAGACATGTTACAAATCGTATTCGGTTTGTATTGTGACTACCAAATATGAAAAACTATAAAAAGAACAAAAAAGAAGAAAAAAACAAACACACGAATGAATTAATTTACTTTAACGCGCAACTTCCTTTTATTATCGTTTCATTTTTTTATATTACTTAAAGTAAACTTACGTATAATTTATAGCGCAAATTTTATAAACTAATACAGAACGAATATGTTTCTTCTTCATGATTGAGAAATAATGTTTCCGTAGAAACAAAAAGAGTTTTGATAAAGTAAGAGAGAAACGCAGATTTGTTGTGTGTACATAGCTTTAAAGAGAACGTTGGTTACACGTTAAAATAATGTTTATATTATTTATTTAATAGTCGGCTTTCTTTTATATATATATTTATATATATATTGGAAGTTAGATTAAGTAGGTCAGAAACGTATTGGTTGTACAAAATGGATCTAACTAAATATTTTTGCTGTGAATAACAAATTTAAACTATATACTAATGCGTGCAAGTTACGAATTCAAAAATTCAGATGAAATCTTCAAGTATCCGAATTGAACCTAATCTGTAACGATAGATAACGTTGTCGCTTGATTTGTAAAATTATTTGTAATCGTTAGATACGCAGAAAAAGAAAAACATATCAAAATCTTAGGAACGTTTCGATTTGAATTTAATTAAAATACCTCATGAGAGAGAAACTTTGAATATTCTGTAAAATGATAATTGAAAAAGGAAATGGAAATGGGTCTAAACGAATACAACTACATCCTAAATAACTACATTATTCTAGTAGAGGACTAACTTTCTAAAAGAAACAATGAGCTCACAAGAAAAGTAGCTTCTCTAACAAATTGTAATCCCTGAAAAGAAGTTTATACTATTTCATTTTTGTAAACTAAAAGATTGTTAAATTTATTAACGAATTCATTGATTAATTCAATAGTTATTAACTAAAATACATTTAAGATTAGCAAAAAAACAAAAAAAAAAAGAAGCATCAATAGCCTTTATTCTGTAACAAATCAAAAAATATAAAATAGAAAAACCATGCTGAATATTTTTGTGCGTTGAAATGGTACCAAATATTCATTGCATAAAGTATTTATTTGTATCTTCAACAGACTTATATTAAATAATATATTTACAAATATAATAGAACGATATTTTAATATAAAATTTAAATAGAATATTCATAATCTTATCATGTATAAAATAATGGTATCAAAAATTAGTCTATCATTCAGTTATTCGACCATAAAGACAGTTTAAAAAAATGAATCGTTGTACAAGAGAGCCACCAAAATTATTAACAATCGCAACCGTTCACGTGTCGTTTATCATTTGTGACATTTCCGTAGCGGGTACAGTTATACTGAACGCGGCTATGAACACGTTTATAATTGTTATAAGAAAAACACCGACCACCACGTAATTGTTGATCCTTCGCGCGTTGATCGACTTTGATTGTCCTTTAATGTCGAATCGACCTTTGAAAATCAAACTGACGCCCACAGCGATCTGAAATCAAAAGATCATGAAGTGTAAGTCATCAAATCAGACGTCTTCCAAAACCTGAGGACTCATTTGTTTATTTACTTATTAATTTGTAATGTAATATAAAAAGAAACGAATAAGAACAAATCAGGGTTTGGAAGATACCCTAAATTTTCAGTTGTCTTTGCAAGAGGAATATTAACACATTGACTGCCATAATGAAAATGATATTAATACTTCAATGATTAAGGATTGATTAATTTTAAGTTCAACATAGTACTTGACATTGTTAGCTTAAGGGTAACTTCTAACTTAACCATTTAATTACATGAAACCTGAAGCGTCATCATTGACCCCCCACGACAGTCAACGCGTTGACACTTTATTTACCGGAAGCCTATTAATAAACCTCTATTATTGTTTCCTCTACAGTTCAGTCGAGAAACAAGGATATACATCCTTTAGGTTATCATTGCTTATTCATTTCTCTTCTAACACGTTGACTGTCATGGCGGTCACTGGTGACCGACGCTTCAGATTTTCTATAATTAAATAATTAATAAAAGAAAAGATAAAACAAACCGTGGATATTGCTAGTATTAGACTAATAGTGCAACTAGTAATCTGAATGATTATATTTGAAAATTGGTCGACAGAAGCCCTAATAATTGGAATTAAAGCGTGTCTGACCACACACGTCTGTTTTCACTGCGCCAGTTCTTTGTCTCGACGGGATAGCCTTACCTGAAGCATAAGACTGATAATGATCAAGCTCAAAATGATGTAGAACGTGGGGCTGTCCCGTTGGTACTCGATCAGGTATCTCAATTGGTTCGCGTTCGCGGTGATCAGGGCTACGTCCATCATACCTTGGGCCACCGTCTTTTTCGCGGCATAGGTGTTCGATTGTTTGTACGGTTGGGACTTCTTGTCCGTCGTGTCGACGGACAGCACAGGATCCTTGATCACCACATCCTCGATCACCTCCAATTTCGGGTCCGTTTCTTTCTCTTCCATGGTTTGGGATACCTCCATGATTTGGGATACCCCCATGGTTTGGGAAATCTCCATGGCCATGGAAACCTCCCTCTTGCATCAATCAGGAGCAATCTTTCTTCCTTTTTAGAGTCTGCTCTTCACTTGATGAATAATCCACTGTAGTGCGCAGGTATAGTGAAATCACTGTAACAATATACATAAGTTAACAAACCATGTATTAAATAATAATCTTGTCTAATCAGAAAAGTATAAAAACTTGTGTGGGCAATTAACATTGTAATTCTGAAGAATTGAAGTGGTACATTTGATATCTTACACAAGAATTTGAACTCAAGGAAGTTTCACAGTGTTTTTATAGTAACAGATTGTTGAATTGCCCACAGAGGAACGTAACGATTAAAAAAGAAGAGTTCACCTAGCTACTTCTTCAGGGTAATTGGCGCGTTAAAAGAGAGTTCGGTACCGCGGTGGCTTAAGGAAACCACAAATGACGCGTGACTGAAGGGAAGTGTCTAAGGACAATGAGTGTATACTCTGGTTTACCAATCAAAACATGGTAACTATGTTGGCTACTGTATCAGCTTATCGTCGCGTGCGGTCGTTCGAAACAATAAAAAACAAAAGGAAACGATGACAGTAATCATAAGCGCGAATACAGTAATCGCGACGATTTCAAACTGTTGCAGAAGGTACGAAGACAACAGTGTCGCGGAAATTGCAAAAATCGAACAAGGTGATGATTCGCTTCCGTTAAGTCTCTCGACGGCAACGAGGAGAGATTAAGTTTAATTTTTTGTTTTGAACAATAGAGCAAGAAACGCGTATGCAATGCGTCTGATCGCAGCTTCGATTGGCTAACTGTATCTGATAATTGATAAAACATAATGAATCATTGTATTGTCCGAGTCGTTGTCTGTGAATTCTAATTCAAAATATATTTTATACGGTCTGAACAAGAATGGAATCTAAAATATTCCTGTGATTTCAAATGTAATTGAAATATTGGAGCACTGTGCTTGGCCATAATTATAATTGTAACTAATCTATTTCAGATTCCATTCTTGGAAAGAAAGAAGCCAAATATTGAACACGAATCTACGACGAAGTCACGGTGGTAAATAGCAGTCGTGTATGATGTACAATGACCCACTGTTGACTCATTAATTGAACAACGCACACGTGTTTTTTACAATCATAGAAAAGTAATCGTGACAAGCGCGTGTGTACCTCGATCTCTGATAGCGCTATTAGCAATGGCGTAACTGGGCAGGGGTCAGGATGGTCCTGGTCCTCTTCAGAATATGTAATTCCATGCCAAATTGATCACTTCTTTTTGATAATGTCTTGTAGTTCACCTAAAATTAAGGTGGTTTAAGTCATTATTTTGCTTGTTTTGAATCTCTTTGGAAATATAAGCCTCTAAATTTTTGACGTCATTAAAATTCCAAGAAGTGGCACGAATACCTCCTGGCATATCATGTTCTCCTGATACAAAATCCTAGTTACGTCAATGGCTATGAGTATAAGTGGCATAGCAATTATCTTCCTTTTTGGAACGGGGGATTAATGCAGGAATCAATGATCTGAAACAGGAAAAAAGAAGTCAGGTATAAAAAGAAGAATGTTCCGTGCAGGTGAAAGCCATGCTGATAAAAAGGGGTCAATTCGCTATAAACGTCGAAGACGAGGACGTCCACGGTGCGAACGAACGATGACTCTCTAATTAAGTTTCATTAGCTCCTTTCTTTCGATCTGTATCTGCAATATCTATTTCTACATATATTGTAACATATTTAGAATACTTTTAATGAATTTATAAATACCATGTGTTATTTGTAAAAGTAATATGGTACCGTGTTACACGGTACTACGTTTCTTGTTACAAGATACAGATCGATTCTAGCTTCATTAATTATTAATATAAACAAAGACCGTGTAGCTATGCAATAGCTGTTACAATTACGTTTTAACGCAAAAGAATGACGCATCGTGGCTTCTCATTATTCTTTTTTCTTGGACGCATTTGTAAAAGGAACTCAATTTGCCAACCGGTCGAAGACTTGCAACGATCGAACGATAACGCTAAATTATGGTCCGCGACGAAAATGATGAAACTGGTTCAGATACGAGCACCAACGTTACATCGAAATTATACCAAAAAAGGACACGCGTGATACGTAAGAACGACACGCAGGTCCTCGCTGATTGAGCAAAAGATACGTACATAACGGAGTCGATAATTACTTAGATAAATCACCGATAATTATTCGTACAAATGAAACTCGGTTATGCTTCCATCTTAACAAATTGATGATAATGAAAGTACGCATTTCGTGATCGTATCTGAGACTGTAAGAAAGTGTGTAAATTCAAGTTTCAATGAAATCTTTAACAATTTGACGCCAGTACGTTCTACTCTCTTCTTATGCATTATATTATGCATTAATTACAATTAAAAACTGATTAAACATTTGCTTAGCAATCTTCTTATATTATAAAAGCCATTGATTCCATAAAGTACGCAGCCATCAAAGTGTTAAAAACCATTTCCCATAGATCACGTGCTATCATTTCAAAGTGTTTCCATTGATTTTCATTTGATCGTTTCACGCTCCTGAAATGTGTCATTATTCGAATTCGTCCCAAGTTTTCATGCGACACGAATAAACTCCATTTCCAAGCGGAGAACCGCACGAGACGATAAGCTGGACCGATTTATCGTAAGCTCCTTGAACATGTACTGAAAAGTGGACCGGAAGCCGTGCATGATACGCGTCCAATACGATGTTGGTAGAGAAAATAGGTTATGCGGCGATCATATACTGGGGATACAAATTCTTCCGTGACACGATATACAAGCTGTACAGTAACTTCTTCTCCGCGTCCCGCGTAAACCTATACTCGATGGGTAAATGGGCGGTGGTCACGGGATGCTCCCACGGGATAGGAAGAGCGTACGTCGAGGCCCTGGCTAGAATAGGGTTAAACGTCGTGCTGGTCAGCCCCGACACGGAGAATCTGAAGGCAATCGCCGCCAGCGTCGAGACGATGTACAACGTGAAGACAAAGGTGATCAAGCTGGATCTGTCCGAGGGTCTGGAGACGTACAACGCGATCGAGAAGGAAATGTTCGGTCTGGAGATCGGCGTGCTGATCAACAACCTTGGCATGTCGTATCCGCATCCGGAATACTTTCTGAATCTTCCTCACAAAGAGAAGATCTACATGAGCATCATACACTGCAACGTGGTCGTCGTCACGAACATGTGCCGCATACTGCTGCCTCAAATGGTGGTCAGAGGCAAAGGCGTGATCGTGAACGTCTCGTCCATGGTTGCCATACTGCCGAGCCCCCTTCTGACGGTGTTCGCGGCTACGAAAGCATACATTATTAAATTCAGCAAGGACCTGCAGATCGAATACGCGAAGCACGGTATAATCGTACAATGTCTGTTACCTGGGACCGTCACAAATCACAAAACGGACTCGCCCAAATCAGGCTGGATGGTGCCCACGCCTGAGAAATACGTTCAGAGCGCTATCAAAACGATAGGCAGGGAGAACGTCACCACAGGCTTCTTGCAGCACTCCATTTTGGTCAGGATCATTAAACTGATCTATCGTGTGTCGCCTAATTCTATCGTCGTTTGGATGATCAACATTATGGAGGGAAATCGAAACATCGCGTTGCGCCGTTACATCGGATAACTTTTTACATTTAAATATACGAACCTTTGTGTAAAAACAAATCTGTATGTCTCTTGTTTTATATTTCTTCGCCAGTAGGAAGAATTACGGTTTTGAGACGTCGAACTGCAAGAAGATGTAAGAGAAACAGTCATAGTTGACTATAAAAGATATAATGAAAGTATAATATACTTATCTCTTCATTGTAAAAGGATATTAGTTATAATATTTGTTATATCTTCCTTTCATAGTCTTCCCGCGTAATTTTAAAATAACAGCGGTTCGCGGGCTTCGGTTAAGTACGCCTAATGGAGGAAGTTGGGATCCAGAACCGGTAAAACAGTTTTATCAACGATATACGATCAATCTTATATTATTCACCTAAAAACAATAACTTAATTAAAATCTAATCTACGTTTATTGAGTTATATTGGTATAAAATTACCTATAATTAATCTCCCGCGTACAAAGTCAGTACCGGGTTCCGTGGTTTCATATTATGTTTACTAGAGTCTTATTAGAGTCTTTATGAGAGTCTATGGTATTTTATACAGCTTCTGAATCATTGGAATTGCAATTTCAAAGCTTAGGAATATCTATAATGTATTGCATAAGCTCAAAATCTTTTATATTTACCGTAAATTCACATCGTATTCGCACATGACGTTGTGGGAACCATATACTTTGCAACAGTGCAAATCGTTCCTTGCACTCGAACTTGAATTTCGATATATCGAAGTCATTTGGATCGCACATACGTAAATATTCATTTTGACGATGTTTTTTGTCACTAAACTTATAGAATAAAAATTGAGGATTTATCATTTACTTTACACTTCTTACGAGAAATTATTTAACGCTACAAGAGCCGTTTAATGTTATTTAGGTGCCAGGTTTGTTTTATGTAAATTTATATTTTTAGAATGATACGTCAAACGATTAAGTTTTTAGTATGTCATTAAAGATCATTTTTCCATTGTGATTGTCAAAATATAATTCTTGTACAACTAATTCCTCACTTGAATAAACTAACATTTTAAATATTAATTATCGCAGTGTGCGTAATATAGAAAGTACTGTCATCTAACAAAAAACGTACATATTAGCTAACCTTTCTGTTGAATAAGCCGGTAATTTTATGTGTCTTTGGTTTCAGTGCAACTTTTTAATATTATAAGAAAATATTGATTCGTGTTGCATTACACATTTTTATAAATAAATAAATATATACGTATACGTGTATTTCAGGCAGGTGTCAGGTATAAAATCAAGGCAAGACAAACGTGTGCTGTACATCCAAACATTTATCAACAATTTAAACGTTTATTTTGTGAGAGAATGGATGATAATCGACATTACAATAATCCATTTGAGGATTATTCTATTTCCTCTGCAAATTCTATTTTAAATGCCGGTACAAACGAGGTAATTGCATGAATTATTTATAAACTGATGTACATATACATCATTTATTTATGCTTGTTAGATTAATGAAAATTTCAAAGAAACTGTACGAATACATACAAAGAGATTGTTGGAACGATTGAAAGAAAAGAAGAACCATTGGACTTATGATGATGATTGTTCCGTATATACTGGGTCAGCTGGGATTGCATACATGTTTTACCAATATGGGAAATGCTTCAATGAACCTGCTTATATCGATGTATGTATTTTTAAATGTACAATTAATGGATCAGTTATCTTAGATATGTATTATCTTTCACAGGAAGCAATAGAATTGTTAAAAATATGTGTAAGCAAATTCAGAGGAAGAAGAGAGATTACATTTTTAACAGGTATTGTGGGTCCAATATCCCTGAGTGCAGTACTCTTTCATTCACAGGGAAATAAAAAAGAAGCACATAATATGATTTCAAAGTGGGTACATTATAATCATTTCATAATACTTATTCACATATACATTAATTTATAAATTTATATTTTAGAGTGAAGTCACTGGCTTCTTATGTTCTGGATGAATGTAGTGATTTGCCTGATGAATTACTCTATGGAAGAGCTGGATATTTATTCTCCCTTCTGTTTATAAATGCAAATATATCTCCCCCTCCTATAGAAGATGAGCTTATCAAACAGGTATAACATAGCAGTAAAGATTATGATTAAGG
This sequence comes from Anthidium xuezhongi, assembly GCA_022405125.1. Taxonomy (NCBI): domain Eukaryota; kingdom Metazoa; phylum Arthropoda; class Insecta; order Hymenoptera; family Megachilidae; genus Anthidium; species Anthidium xuezhongi. Next base: position 7,725,387 of record CM039642.1, on the reverse strand, counting down.
TAACAGCTTGTTTCGATACTAGTCATTAAACAAAATATTATATCAGGTTATTGCACTGATAATTAAATCTGGAAATGTATATTCTGCTTCAAGAAAATACAAAACACCTTTGATGTATGCTTGGCATGATACAGAGTACATTGGTGCTGCCCATGGTTTGGCTGGGATACTATATATACTCTTACAGGTATTACTTTTGTCTTCATTTTAAAAAGCAATACATATTACATGGAAATAAGATATATTTATTCCATAGGCGCGACAGTATTTAACACCAGCTCAGTTGACCAGAGATATAAAACCAGCATTAGATTTCCTTCAGAATTTACGATATCCTTCTGGAAATTTCCCATCTTCCATTGGAAGTCACACTGATAAACTGGTGCATTGGTGTCATGGAGCACCTGGAATGCCTATGTTGTTCTGTTTGGCTTATGAGGTTGCCACTGTTTGATTTATATCATTTTCAATTTTATTGAATCGCTTGCATTTAATTAATTGTAAATTTGAGCAGATATACCAAGATGATCACTACTTGAACACTGCTCTGCAATGTGGAGAAGTGGTCTGGGCAAGGGGTTTGCTCAAAAAAGGATATGGAATATGTCATGGGGTAGCTGGAAATGCATATACATTCTTAACCCTCTTCCAAAAGACAAAGGTATATTTCATTCATAAAGAAAAACAATATTGTAGTAAATTTGGGTTTAATGAAATATTGCTTTGGTTTTTCAGGATTTGAAACATTTATACAGGGCTTGTAGGTTTGCAGAATGGTGTACCAATTATGGAAAGCATCAAGCCAGATCTCCTGATAGACCATTTTCATTGTTTGAAGGTATTTACTATCATATCATTTATCTATTATTAATGATTTTAATCGAGCAAAACTGTTATTGTAGGTCTTGCCGGTACTCTTTATTTCTTGATCGATCTACAACATCCGTTTTCCGCAAAATTCCCCGCATATGTTGCTTAAAATCATTATTTATACTTTGATAACCATTATTTGAAAATTAACTAAGAGTTGAATTTACGATTACAATTTCATTTTCCGTACTATTCATTTATGTATTCACGATTTGCAAATTAATGTATACTTTGTTTATGTGTAATAAATTTTAAACAGTTTAAACCAAACAAGAGTACTTTGATAAGCATGAAACGAAGTCTGTGTTCCCTGAAGACCTTTGTAAGATTAAATACATAACTGTTTCATTACATTCAATTTGCAAAATTACCTTGAAATAATGATAGAAAGTTTCAGTTCATTAGTACTTACACCCGGAATTGTGAGTTCGCGTGTACGTGTGAATGAACCAGGTAGAACCGAGTGTGAAAGATACTGGAAGAGCCACAATGAAGCATCAGAGTGAGGTGACTGACATGGAAAGTCATCCTAATGAATTGACAATCAATTGTGTAAGAAATCCTTGAGAAATCTCTTATTGAAAAATGGTCATTGATGTTCAATTTAAGGAAGTGATATCAGCATGGCCCAGAAAGGACAACGGTAAAAGTGAAACGAGCCTATTTCAATCACAATGCACCAATAAATCCAACGTACATCGCCACACGTTGGTTAACATGCCACTAATATTCATGGCGGGTCGTGTTTGTAAAAGCGCAAAGAGAAATGGTCAAAAGAGTTACGCGGTGCGGTCGTCGTTGAATTCAAAGTATCAGTGCCCTATAATCGGCATACGTGTATATTCTGTTAGAATTATTTTACGATATGACTTTCAATATCTTTATGGTCTCGTACAATTTGCAGAAAGCCGTGTTCGATAAATGGACGTGAATTGCAGTTACCACGATGGTTACGAACCATGATGACATCACGGTAAATACTCTCAATCGTGAATGGATGTTACCGTTAACTCAGGAGCGTACACGTGAATTTCTAAGCGTATCCCATGTACAAGGTATAATAATCTATTGAATACAGTATACAGGAAATATGAACAGTACACTCCAAAGCTAGACTAATTACTGTTATTACTGATTTTTTAAAAATGAATATCTACCGCAGATCAACGTGTGCGCTGCCGGGTCAAACGGTTCCGCTTGAACCATCACCAAGACTGTCCTCGAGGCGAACGAAAGCAAGAGTGACGATCACCGCGTCTCTTCCTGCAACTTTGAAGAAATTGGAAGGTGGATCCTCGAATGGAGTGGCGTCCACGGTGACCATCTCCGCTATAAAAGCCGCTTCTGCCGGCCGCGCGTTTAGTTTTCGCTTCGCGGCTACCGATTGTGAAACACGACGCTCCGGAGATCGGTTTTACTTTTTTTGCCCGCGATTGCGAGACCTGCTTCCTTTTACCGATTAACCCTGGAACGTTAACGAGTTGCGTGCACGCAGCCTGGGAACCTATCCTTTCTTCCCGTCGCCGGACCAGCGTCTACAACGCTTAGCTTCACGTTCACGTGGCTCGATAAACGTAAGTTGATATTTCTGGATCGTTGATACCGTTTGAAACGGAACACGGGTGAGAAAGTTCATCCACGTCGAGTCTTACATCGGTTACAGTGAAAGTGTGCAGCCTCCCTAAAGAATAAAATTAACCGGCAGTTCAAGAGTTCATTAAGGTACAAGTAGGTGGAAGAGTTACGGTGTCGCTTCTGTAATGAATTTTGTGAACGTTTGCCCCTTGCAACAAAATGATTTGTCAGAATAAATAGAATCCAAGGTACCTTTGATAGCGGGCAGTAAGTAGAGTATGAAAGAACAGTCATTGTAAAAACAAATAGCCAATTGAAGCCACTTAATAATTGAAACATAAATTTTAGTCAAAAGGTATTTAATATCAATATTTGTTCTTTTGCAGATGGAGATCCGTGCACTGATAATGTTATCTGTATTAGCAGTAGCGATGGCGTTTCCTCAAAAAGATGGTCAAATTTTTAGTAACGAGGCCATAAAGCAAGCACAGAATACCTATCTCATTCCAAAAGATGCGACAATACAGAAGGTACAGGAGGGCATAGAACTGGCCGCGTACGAATCGATCCCCGGCGATCAGAAGATCAATCTTTTCGAGATCCTGGGAGAACACGTCCCTCCGGAAGTCGTGAACAATCTTCAGAGCCAGATCGATCAGATAGGACGGAATTAGACTCGCCTCGATCGTCGTCGTTTGTAAAAATCATTCTAGCCCTAAGTTTTGTAACAAGTATTTATAAAATGTGATAAGTCTTCATTTTTTAATGTACTTATAGCTTTCTTTTTTCACTTTTCTTAAATAAACTGAACGAAAACGTACCCTGCTTGTACGATCCTTTATTAAATAATATTTTATATCACTACTAACTTTCTTCACGACACTATTTTAATAAGAAAAAAGAGATTTTTGCTTGAAAAAACATTATCGTTCATTTTTATTTAAATTTATAAAATTTATGACATAATGTAAAATTAACCTCTTTGTCGATGTTACTGGTAAAAAAAGGTACAACACACATTCCAAATGATAGCATCATTCATTACAGAAAGGAGAAAGAAAAAAAAATTGTGTCATTCACAAATTGTGAAACATTGAAACCGAGTCAGCTACTGGAATTATGTATGTATGCGGTTAGTGATGTCGTGGAGAAAGCTGCAGAACCACTAACCAGAAGTGCACTTTCACTTCACCTACATTTTACGACATTATCGAAACTGTTTCTCTTTGGCATCCATTACATATCATTGTTAAAATATAAGAACATAATACCAAAGCGTCGATGAGTTTCTTTACTGATGATCAACATAAAAAAAAAGAAATTAAGTCAAGGGTAATCACAAATTTCATAAAGTTACACTTTCATTTTGCTTTCACTTTCACGTATACCTATCGATATTCTTTTTCTTCTTAACAGGGGGCAAATTATGTAAGATCTCAAGGCTGAACGAGAATATTCGTTTGAATCTCACGTACAGAAATAATTATCGTTCAATGATGTTATATAATTAAAAATGTAAGTATACATATGAATTAACTTGTATTCTAAAGGTACTTCACTAGCGAGTGATGATATTTGTACATTAATGATAAATAACTTAAAAAGTATTTATTTCGTTTACCAAGGTACAAATTTCAGAACTATATGCAAACAAAATTATCAAAGGTTTTTGATCCGTTTCAGCTTTCTCCGCACGGTAAATTAACATCTACGTTTTGTCTGGGCATGCTTATCGTACGATAGTTATCACTTAGTGCACTGTCTTGCATTGAGAACGTGTTTTATTCTATATAAAGTTTTTTGCCCTGTTCGTAAATAGTCACGAAACAACTTTTCCGTTCGCTGTCTGTACAATAAATATCCGTTTCATTGATACACCTCAATTTTCTATTAACTTAAGTTATTACAAATGTACCCTTTCACTACTAGCAAACGAACAATGGAATGAAAATGATACGTATTAGTAGCTATATTATTACACAGTTAAAAAAATCGACGTTTGTTCACTTAGAAGAGTTCTTTTTTTCTTTTTTCATTTTATGTACAATCGATAAAAAATGTATACGCACGTTACGTTTTACGATACAGTACCCGTAAGTATTTATATATGTGTATATAACTATACCTGCTATCACTGGCACCGCCAAGCATTTCGAACTTGGCGCCACTTTTTAAATCGAACTTTTAAATAATATCAACGAATCGTTTGCTAACAGTTTCCAACGAATCAATGCAAGAAAATGTACTATCCTTATAACTTAGTCGACGTACCATAAGTAAGAAAGCTTATTTATAGAATCAACATGATGTTCGTGTTTTTCGTTATGTGCTTCATCTCTCATGTTTGAATAACTGTTTTCATTTTCTGTAACATATAAAAATCACATGAAATTATTAGTAACTTTGTTGCGAGTGCATTAAACCTTCAACCACTTGTCTTAACCCTTTCGCTGCAAATATATCCGCCATTTGCATAATAGCTCCCTGGAGATGGACGCCATATTCTTTCACCATTTTTAATTAATCAGACTCTTTATACCCATTAAATAAGTTTATGTCTTTTATGTAGAAATATTAAAAGAAAATTCATAAAAATTATACTTTAGTGCAAGGTCTTGTTTAGTGATGGCGCTACAGTAGAACCATAGCGAAAGGATTAGAATATCTTTGATTATTACTGAAATTACACCATCAAAGGCGTTAAATTATACGTACTTAGATTTCTTGGAACCCCTATCGTTCCTTTCTGAGCTGTCCTCGCGAGATCGTTTCTTACTGCTAGATGAAGAGTGGCTTGACGATTTATGTTTGTCGTGTTTACCGTGTCTATCGTGTTTATCGTGTCTATCGCTCTTCTTGGGACTAAACAGAAATAAAACATTGCATGTAACATCGTCAAATGCAAGCGTGCTTGCACGAAATTCACCTGTGTTTGGACGATTTGGAAGGAGATACTTTCTTGTGTGATCCCCCGCTCCGCGATCGATCCGATCTTTAATTATTAAAGAATAGACTTAACACAATTTCACAACAAAATCATGTCTCTCTAGGTCTAAACTTTCGCGATATCGAGTTAGGAAGATAGAGTGATGTCTTACCTATGCTTGTCCGACGACGACGACGACTTTTTGTCTTTACTACTGGACGAACTTTTATTCTTCGAACTGGAAGAGCTCTTGTGTTTTGAATTATGCCTGCAAACATGATACGCGTCATTTAATCCGCTCAAACTATATAGAATTTAAAACTGAACATTGCAGTATAAAAGGGTTAACTTACCTGTCTTTCGAAGGGGAAGGCGAGTGTTTCCGACTCGATTTCTTCTTCTTACTAGAATTATAATCGTCGTGGAACGAACCTTCCCCTCTTTCCTTGTCCTCCTCAGCTGCCTCCCGTTCCAAATCTGACCAGTCTTTGCCTGATTCTTCGGAGCTGCCCAGTTCTTCTACATTAAACAAAATTGATTAAACAATAAGCAACAAGGTATTTTGCAATATTCACTAAAAGTATTAAACATTACCTTCGCTGTCTGAATTCTCCGAAGCTTCAGAGTACTCAGAATCGTCATCAGATTCCTCTTCGCTGTCGAAATCGGATGGCTAAACAAACAGTCACATATAAAAATTGTTATAAACTCTTATGCAATTATTAAAATAAGTTTCAAACCTCATAAGCATCGTCCTCTTCCTCTTCCTCATCCTCCACTTCTTCATTTTCTGCATCACTTTCTGGATCCAAGAAGGTCCAACCACCGTTGTCGAAGAAACCTTCAGGATCATCCGTGATCGTTTTCATGATCTTCGTCCAGTTCAAAGATTGTACACCCTCTGTGTATCTGATATCGCATGAACTAAACAAAAATTACAGGTTTTAATATTACTTCATGAGAGTACAATGATTTATTGTACAATGAAACTTACTTCAACCATTCCTTCACATGATCCAGCATGTTCATAGGAATGGCGTTCAACATCGCGACTTTTCTATGATAATCTTTGAATACAAAAATCATATCAAAGTTCTTCAGATGAAATTGTACTCTCTCGAAGTGGACGAGTTCGACGTCCTCTAAGGTGATAACGAATGGAGGCTGAAATACAATAAACAAGTAATTATTTCTCTTCAATTTTAATTATCCTGATTATTAAATAACATTTACCCATTCTGTGAGGTTAACCAGACAACCACTGGTGGGTTGCAGAAGAACGGTACTCCTGAAGGGTGCACCAGGGAATCCCAGTTCCCTGAAGGGTGTATCGAATTCAATCTCTTGCTTCGTCATACTTTCAACCTGAGTAGTATGTATAGTATTATAGTATAGTATAATAGTATTTATTTTTTTTAATTTAAAACACACGTGACCAAACATTACCTTCTCACAGAAACTTTTGAACGCAGTTTTCAACTTATGCCTAAGCTCTCGTTCCGACTGCTCAGCGGCAAGATCGTCCCGATCGTGCATGTGTTGGTGTTTCCCTAAATCTGTGGTAATCTCACCGACCTCCGTATAAAATTGTACATCCACGTGCTTCTTTTTGCCAAACATTATTGCGTGCTGTAAGAAATATTTATAATTAATTTATCAGCATCAATGGTAACTGGAGTAATCTCTGTTATGATTGCAGAAGGTGCGTACCTTTAAATGAAAATGAAGTAAAATTATCATTTCACCGTCGCATGGTTGGAAAAAGGCATTCTTAATATTATTGTACAGGATATCAACTTTGTCTCCTCTGACGGACGTGTAACGAAAACCGTTCACGTGCGCTTCCAAGCCTCCAGTCATTCTCTTTGAGACGATATTTGGTCGGATGTACAAGTCTTTCAATTTAGGATTACCCTTGTTTTGCGATAATATTAAAGTGTCCTGTTTCACGAGGTCCTCCTTCTCCCTTTCCTCCGCTTCCCTATTCTTAAACTTCTTTTGAACTTCTTTGATCAGTCTGAAGGCTGTGTTTAAATTGGACGACGGGGCTGAAATCTCACCGGGCTCTTTCGTGTTTGTACTTCGATATGTTCTGTAAACGACAGAGATCAATGTTGTCGTCGTAAATTTTTTAAATACTTGACACTATCGCTTATTAATACATTGCGCGCTGGTCCCGCGATAATACGGGATTTTTTCGAATATTCAATTGTTTTATTACTGAATTTTCGAATATATGGCCCACCGGTGGTGCATGCTGCCTGATGGGACAGTCGTGCGTGACCCACAGGTGGTGCACGCCAGCGTGAACGTGTTAAAAAACCAAATTATGATACAAAAGCAAAACTAACACTTCTTTAACAAACGTGGCGTCTGGCTGAGGATAAGATCCGCCTTCGTTGCGGCCCATGGTGGCGCCAGGATGAAAAAAGTTTATTCTGAGGTACGTATAATCGCCCTCTACGGACTGGGAGATGTTCTTGATTGTGGATATGTGGAAAGGTACAGGAATACCGAAAATGGGCAGAATTACGGTCTCATATTTCTTATCTGTAAATAAACATATTTAATTTTCACATAACTTGTTACTTATATGAAATGAAAGCAAGTTTATCGTACAGAAAAGTTCAAACTCACCCACGTATAATTTAAGCTCTTTTACTTCCGGTTCCCGAGGCATGTGACTCAGACTTTTATAAGATATCGTCGACTTTCTTATCTTTTCTTGTTCCTTTCCACCAGACTGCTGAGCCAACCGAGCTTTCGCTACTTCATTCAATTGCTGTGCAAGTTCCTTCTGATGCTGTTTCCTTTTCTCCTCTGAACTGTGTTCTGTTCTTAATTTGGATTCTATCACCGCCGTTCTTTTGCCACGTCCAAGAATTTCTGGTTTGGGTTCATTTTCCTTTCCACTTCCCTCTTCCTCCTCCTCTTCTTCGTCTTTGACGAATATACCTACGTTCTTGACTTTCTTCTTAGACGGTGTCAGATTCACAGCAGGTTGTGCCTAAAATTAATATTCATTTTTCAGTATATTAAAGAAACTATGACAATACAAATGTGGGAAAAGTTAATACCTCGTTGACCATCACGGTATCACCAATGAAAAGAGCATAGACTTTCCCTTCTTTGTCAGTGGCGTCTGGGTTCGAAAGGTTCGCCAATCCAACGTTAACATTGAACACCATGCCCTTTTTCAATACCGCGTGGGTCTTTGGACCGATAAGCAACGAGCTCTCCCTGAATTCGATGCCCATCGCGAATCCAAAATTTTTGGTCAAATGATCTATCATTTCTGGCTTTTCATCCTTCACGTATTTGACACCTGTTTCGTATACTTCGCTGATTTTTACTCCAGCCACCAGCTTCTTCAGAATCTCTTCTTCCAGTTGTAAAAGGAAATTGTAATTATCCTGTAATAAAGAACGTATATTATTGTCGTTTTGTACAGTTATATATAAAATCATAGTATGAAATTTACCTCGATCGTCTTGGTAGGGTTCACCAATAACGTTCGAACTATATTAGAACAATAAGACTTGTAACGTGCTCCAAGGGAACATACAATGACACCGAAATGCAATGTATTTTTATCACTAACAACACTGAACTTTAAAGAGTAATTTCCACCACTCTGTATTATCGCTGGATAACACATGTCTACTTGGGTAACATCAACACCAGTTACATATTTCTTGTTCGTTATAGCTGCATCTACACCTTCTGCAAGCTTTGAATGCTTGACTTTCTGAAATACGAAACAGTTATGGGTTAAAATCAGATATTGCACTCATCAGTGATCAAGATGTGCATACCTTATCAGAGTCAATGATTTCCATAATCTGATCTTTAAGGTACTTTGTGAAAACATCTACAGACACTAAACATGCCTTCTTTATAGTAAGAATCTCAGCATCCTCTTTCGGACACATTACATATGCAGCTGCAGCACTTACATCAACCTAGTATCAACATGTGTTGTATATATAACAATGATTTTTGATATTCATATTATATTATGAAAAATGATGGTGTACCGTATCAAAAGATTCTGATTTTAAAGCGGCTCTCCATGCATCCATAAAGGCACCTGGATAATTTTCTTTTGAAAACACTCCCAATGTTTTACCCTTTTTACTTTGTTTTATAACCTCAATAAGTTTAGCAAAATTAGCTTTATCCTCATCATTCTGCAACAAAGAATTACAATATATTACACAAAATTAACATCTTAATTTGGTGAACCAGATACAAATCATACAAAATACTTACTCTGTCTCTTACAAGCAGCTTCACAGAAGGTACTCCAGTCTCCTCTGTTTTCTGATTTTCAAGCTTCCTTAAAAATTCAATTTTTTTCTTGCTAGCTAAGAAACAAATAGATTCCTCTGCCAAGATCATTACAGTATCTGTAAGCTCGTAACTGAGGAGCCAAGTCTGAAACGAAGAATATATGTAATTTATAATTCCAAACCCCATTCCTTGGTATAAAATATATTACAAAACTAGATAATCTACTCCTACGAAGTACTACATTTTTAAGTACAAAACAATAGGTTTTAAAGTAAGAAATTTTTAAACAATGTAATATAGTAGGCTTACTTGAAGTGCCGTTGATTTACTGTAAACGATATCTTCGTCTGTGCCCACGGCAGAGACGAGACAATCCATTTTACTGAAACTGTCATCGGTACCGACTTCTCCATCCTGCTTAACAAAAAAATGTTACTTTTGAATACAGGCTAATTAAAGTTATCATCGAGAAGAATATAAATCATCGTGTGTTTCTCACCTTCCACGAGGTATAAAGTCGCTTCATACGTCGAAAGAACGTTTCTTTGTCAACGGATACGTTTGCCATAGCTGCTTGTTTTCAATTTGTTCAGCGTTAGCGCAACACGCGGCTGTGAAATCAACTCAGCATAAAATTATAATAAATCTTTTCAGCAGAAACGATAACGAACTAAACATTCAGACGATAGGGATGCCGTAAGATTATCACATTTTCCTTGATATTCCTTGAACAACGAGTAATACATACTATCAAAATTCGTCGCTTGATACGGAGATGGCGGGATTTATAACCAAACCGCAACCGTAATCCACAAACTACAGGCCACGCGGCGGGAACAGTTTTGATCCAGCGTTACTTATTCCCACTCGTCAAAGAAAATACAGCAGCGCACCAAGCGAACGAATGGATAAACAACTTTAATAATATGATACCAGGGCCCCCAAGCTCACCACTTGAGAGCGTGAAGCTGATTTTTAACTCGCGCCCACAACCAGATACAGCGCTAATGTCGCTCTTTTACGGTATTTTATGGTATTGAGCTCATACTTAGTATAAATTTATTCTATGCCAAATACGCCCGCCAGAATTTAAGGCCTTATATTGGTTAAACCAATGACGGGAATGGAAGAAGTAAATGTGAACATCATGGACAGAATGAAAAATAAACGGTAATTTACAGAATCAGTAACAGATTATGACAGGTGCCTGAAATGGATCACAGCATACCTCCTGGCACATCCTATTCTCCTGATACAATTTCGAGATTTTTACCACTTTTAATTGAAAATTTCAACAATTTAAATTTTGTAAACACTGGCGTTACCTCGTGGTGCACGCTAGAACTAGTATGTAGAATAAGTTCCGCGAAGCACCGCAAGGTGGCGCTAATTGCGCCGTTTTCGAACTATTGTAAAAATTGTAAAAATGTTAACTATTTAGAAACATTCCTGGTACTAAAAAACTGTATTTATTCAATGAAGTACAAGATTTATACATTCAGCTTTACAATAGTTATTAAATTATTCATACCTATCGTTTACAATTGTAATTTTGCGAGATTGCTGCGGAGGGAGTGGGAGGTCCGATCGGCGGACGAGTGTTCTCTTCCTCGCACATTGAGAGAGTGAGAGGTCCGATCACCAGCGACACCAGCGCTGTATCTGGTTGAGGGCGCGAGTTAAAAATCAGCTTCACGCTCTCAAGAGGTGAGCTTGGGGGCCCTGTATGATACGTAGTAATGACTATTGAAACTTATTAAACAAATATCTCTGTTTTTATATTATTACAAAAAGTTATTATCTTAACTTGGGCAATAAGTTTTGATTGCGAAACGATTTGAATTTCGGTGAGCTTAAACCTTGCTAATAAGAAAAAATTATATTTGGTTTTATAATAAATTACAACGTAAATAATAAGCTGTTTCTTGTAAAATATAATCGTTATTCGCAAGAGAATTATAAAAATAATTTAATCTTAATGTACATGTAATACGTGATTATGTTTTAACACTTATATGTAACGATACAACCCGAAAACAACTAATATTTTAACTGTATGTAATAATGGAAAAGTCGAACGCAATATCTTAATTTTATTTATTCTATGGTTAATATTAATGCGTGCACACATGTGTACGATATAAAGTACATACATGTGTACCAGTGAAGTTTTCTATCAGGGCGTCAAACAATTTTATTATAAATAAAATTTTAATCTGTATGGTACAATGCTGTAGGAAATAATTATGTTAGAATTATATTATAATTCACAGTGTACCGGTACGTGTACGTACAGAATGATTATTATGAAGTTGAATAGAGAACTTTTGAATGTAATTCATTGACATCATTGCTTGTTCCTGCCGATTTATTAGCGTTACCTTATATGTTGCTGACCAAGTGAAAGAAATCAGTTTTACAAAATCAAATGTGTTTTATTTATTAACTGCGACAAAGTGATATGATCGCCGATGCCGAGCGAATTTAATCGGTATTAAAAGTGTTTCTATAATGATCAGGCGCTGATATGTTATCGTAGAAAATAATGAGAAAGGCGTTAAAAAAGAAAAAATCCTCGAGGAAATTTCAGTACAACCGAGGAAAATTGTTGTTTCCTTGATGTTTCAATAAATAGAGAATTTTGGAAAGCGTCGAAGAACGTTAACGATATTTCGCCCGCCGAGTTATCAGGAACACCTGTGAAAACCGTATTGGAGGTAGTGCGACGGATCATGAATGTAAGTGTAATTTTTACAATATTTCTTTAACGCAATTATACGATTTACGTACATATTAATACCGATTTAATCCAACACTTGAAACATGTATTAATTAATGCTGAAGATATTTATGTTCACAGTATAGAATTTTTATACACAAGATCTATGATAATGAATTAAATGATAATAAAATTAAATGAACACCGGATGAATTTTTAGCAGTTTTACAGAAAAAAAGAGAAAATTTTTATGTTAACTTTTCATACCTGAATGGATTGATATGCAAAGTATTTAAACGTATCGGCATTCAATGAGTTCCTTTTGCTTCTTTTATGTAAACTATTTTCAGAATACCTCGTTCTATATTATTCTGGCACATAGTAGACATGAATTTGCTTATGTAACTGACGTTATATTACTGACCTGATGAATTTATTTTCAATGACATCTTCTGAATGTAATTACACTTTCAATAGTGATTTACAATTGATCAATCTACATAATTGTAGGAGGCTGATTTGTCCAATTATTTATCAAAATGGACAGCATGGTTGTTGACATAACCTTTACAACTATAATTAAGCAAATTAGTGTCAATTAAACATTATTATCTGTAAAATATTTTTATCTGTAAAAAAGTGGATAAATTTTTGTACAATTGACAACATGTATTATTGTTTGTTAAGTCAAATTTAGTATCTATATAATATCTAAAATTAGATTTGTTCCTTTGTTTCCATTTAACATGGTATAAATAATCTATTGATCATTCTTTTGTCAAATTCTTTTTATTTAGGTGGTCAGCATAGCAGAGAGGCGGTGTCGGGAAGGTGGTTGACACGCCTTCAGATCTTTGAGATGATTGAAAGCGTATCACGTAGAGCGTTGAGTGGCTCCAGTGGGAGCTACCACGTTCGAGGTGCTGAATTAGCAAGAAATCGTAGACTAAAATCTTTATCTGCAACTGTTGTGTTCCTTGATGATACTCAACACACATTTCAATTAGATGTAAGTTTGTAAAATAAATTATTATAAGAAGAAAGGAAAAAATAATATAATATTTTTGTGTATTATATAGAAATTTTTTAAAAATGTTTCAGAAAAGAGCCAAAGGTCAAGCATTATTGGATCTGGTGTTTCAACATTTAGAACTTGTTGAGAAAGATTATTTTGGTTTGCAGTATGCTGAAAATGGAGCCACAACCTGTACATATTCACCTGATGTAATGGTAAAATTTTGTAATGAGCTTGTTATTTGCTTTTTATTGAAATTTCTCATTCATTATTTAAATAATATATTTTTTTGTTTTAGAGGTGGTTAGATCCTAGTAAGCCAGTTAAAAAGCAGATAAGAAGTAAGGGTAAAGATCCTATTTACATTATCTCCTTATGTCAATAGAGACAAATCTCTTTAGATAATGTAACATGATTTATCATTTCAGGTGGACAATTCTATTTCAGAGTAAAGTTTTATGTGTCTGATCCTAGTAAATTGCAAGAAGAATACACTAGATATCAGTTTTATTTGCAAATAAGGAGAGACATTCTTCAAGGAAAACTTCAGTTACCACCAAGTACAGCATGTCTTATAGCAAGTTATACTGTTCAGTGTGAGTATTGTAGTATACTAACTAATGATCGTGTGAACTGATTAACAATATTACTATTGTCTTAATATAATTATAGCCGAATTAGGTGATTACCATCCAGAAGAACATGGCCCAGGATACCTGTCCAGATTACAATTAATACCTGGACAGACTGAGGAAATGGAAAAGAAGATAGCTGAACTACATAAACTTCATAAGTAAGTCAAATTTCTGTATACAATATTAATAACTTATTTTTGACAAGAGATGCACAACAATTATATACTTTCTAGGGGTCAATTACCAGCAGATGCAGAATTCAATTTTTTAGATCATGCAAAAAGGTTAGACATGTATGGAGTAGAATTACATAAAGCTAGAGTACGTATCCACCTCGCAAACTTTCCTGTAAGCATTAAACAATTTATTTTAATTCATTTTATTTATTATCCAGGATTCAACAAATAAAGAAATACAATTAGGTGTAACATCTATAGGTTTAGTAGTGTTCCAGAATGGAATAAAGATCAATGTATTTTCATGGTCAAAGATAGTTAAAATCTCGTTTAAACGGAAACAATTTTTTATTCAACTCAGAAGAGAACAGGTACTTTAAATGCTTAAAGTGGAACAATATGATTGCAGATGTAATATATGCAAAATTTGATTCCAGTCAGAAAACTATGATACGCTACTTGGCTTCAACATGCAAACATATCGAAGCTCGAAGAACTTGTGGAAGGCGTGCGTGGAGCACCACACGTTCTTCAGACTTCACAGTCCTAAAACGAGGCCAAGGCGTTTTCCACTAACCTTAAGCAGCAGGTTTACTTACTCAGGACGCACCGAATTTCAAACGGTTGAAGATGGAAAGCACAGAGCGAGGGTGGAAAGAACATTCATAAGGTACTGCCAGTTTGCACTGTTTTCTATTATCCGTAACACAACATAATAATTTAACGCATTTAGATCTCCTAGCAAAAGATTGGTCCATGGCGTAACATCAACCTCCATCATCGAAGAAAAAGGGAAGTTGTCCATACCCCCTGGAAGACCCCCAAGGCCGTACGATAACAAGGTTCAATCTCTTGGTGCTCGAGAACCTCGTCAAGCGTGGGGCGAAGGCAATCCCAGCGACGAGTTAGTTAAAACAATTTATTATTTCTCAGCCTTTTGTGCACAGAATAATTTTCTTTATTTTTTATTGCAGCGAGGGAGGCTTTTTGTCTCTTAGAGAGGAAATAACGGGCTCGCATACACAAGGCAATGCATTTTCTCCCGTATTAGGTTCTAGAGTGTTAAGTTACGCGGACGATGACACGACGGTCGAAAGAAATATCTATGATCTTCCTGATTACAGTGAACCCACAAGTTCACCTGCTCCTCAAGTATTTATTTCACACTCCTTCGTTTCTCCTTCATTATTTTTACAATGCATAACACGGTGATGATTTACAGATAGTGGAGGATGGACTGGTAACCATATCCCTGACGCCGGATGAACAGGGCCGATTTGGGTTCAACGTGAAGGGTGGTTTAGATCTCGACATGCCCATTTTAGTATCCAGAGTGGCGCCCAACACACCTGCTGATCGTTGTTATCCGAAATTAAACGAAGGAGATCAGGTTTGTATTATCAGCACCAAATTCATTCATAATTCTTTTACATTAATTGAAATTAATTAATACAGGTAGTGTACATCAATGGAATCGATGTGAGTGGTTTGTTACACGAGCACGTGGTGAATCTGATTCGCCAGTCTCGTGATTCGGGTTCAGGTGAATTGACTTTGACGGTCAGGCCAAACGCTTTGTACAATGCCTTAGCGGGCACTGATGAAACGTCTGAGGAAGAACCTCCATACAGGTATCAGTTGCTTATTAATATTCGAAGTATTTATAATATTAAGGATTATGTGATAATAATATCAATATTGTTTAAATAAGGTACGTTCCTGATGCACCTCATGCAGCTATAGGATCTGATGCGTTAGCGCAATCGATGCTACTTCTCGCCGATGGTCTCGCAAGTGGCGCTCTAATCGCGCAGTACGAGCAGTTGTACAGGAAGAATCCTGAACTAACCTCTCTCGAATCCAAGAAGCCTGAGAATCAGAGCAAGAATCGTTATCGAGACATCTCACCCTGTAAGAACGCCATCAAGATCAATAAATACATCTCAGAATTTAATGTAAAACAGTGTACAAATTAATACGTAAATTTGTAGACGATGTTACTCGAGTGATACTGATGGGCTCCGCGAGCGGAGACTATATCAACGCCAACTACGTGAATATGGAGATACCAGGATCCGGCATCATCAACAGATACATTGCCACTCAAGGACCTTTGTCATCGACGGTCGCAGACTTCTGGCAGATGGTTCTAGAGGCGGGCAGCACCCTCGTGGTGATGCTCACGACTCTGGTTGAACGTGGACGAGCCAAGTGTCACCAATACTGGCCGGCGCTTAACGAAACCCTCACGCTGCGGAATCTTACGCTTACGTCCACGGCTGAAAACGTCGAAGACACTTTTATATTTCGGGAATTCATTCTTCGTGATATTAATGTACGTACTGCGTTTTATTGTTGTAAGATAAAATCCTAAATATTGGTGACATTTTAGACTGGAGAGGAAAGGGACATAACGCATATGCAGTACTGCAGCTGGCCAGATCATGGCGTCCCTAGCGATTGGCGACAATTTACAACGTTTACCGAAAGAGTGCGGGCAGCTCGAACAGGGATCGTGGAACCTGCTGTCGTCCATTGTTCCGCTGGAATAGGTAGAACGGGTGTCCTGGTGTTGATGGAGACAGCGCTGTGTCTCATCGAAGCGAACCAACCGGTGTATCCGCTGGACATTGTGCGATCTATGAGAGATCAGAGAGCAATGATGATACAAAATGCTGTGGGTTGAATTTTAAAAAGTAATTGCAAACTATATTTTTGATACTAAATGAAATTGTATTTGGTTTCAGAGTCAGTATAGATTCGTATGCGAAGCAGTTCACAAAGCGTACAGCGAGGGAATCGCTAAGCCACTTCCTGAATTCAGCAGGTGAAAATAACACAACGTTGAAGAGCATTGTAATTATCATTTTTCTTACATTTTGCTAAAAGAGCGTCACATCATTAGGAGATAATTTTATACTCTGACAATAATATACATACGTATTATTGACTAATAGAAAAGATATATACTATTTAAAAATAGATATTTTCTCCGTCTGAAAGTTCAATTAACAAGAAGATATTAACTTTTCGCGCCCTTTTAGTTAACCTTTTTTTTTTTAAATTTATACACGTACATTTGTAAATAATGAAATTTCGATAAGTTTACTAATTTATATTTAAGATAAAAGGAATATAAACGTCGAAGTATTATTTTGAAATAATTACGTATTATGATTTTATTATTATTATCGCTGCTAACTTTGATTTTCGTATAGTAGATGAAAAACGTAGAGTTCAGTTTCAAGAAATATCGATAACGTCCTTTTTAGATCATGAAAATCAATTCCTTCCATTAGATCGTCATTCAATCTCATTTCACGAGATGGTACCGCAAATATAATTTTGAAAATTAGCAAATGAAAATTAATCAATTATAATTGATGTGTTAGCGAAACATTTAGGAGCGTAAGAGGTGCCAATCTAAAACTAATGCCTTGGAGAAAAACCAAAATGAAACATTAAAAAAGAAAATACAAATTAGCACAAAAAAAGGCCGAATCTATAGTCAATCTATTAAAATAAGCTAAAGAATGTGATTAAATGAAACAAACTTATAAAACGAGTTTCAGAACATTAAATATTTTGAAAAGTTTTTAGGATGATAATTACTCATAAACTCTACTCTCTTTGAAACCGATTATGAATAATACATCTAACAATTCGTCCCTAGTTTAGGCTTGTAATTATAAATAATTACACCTGCAGTAATCTAATACCGTTTGTATAATGTACAGGTTAGTTTTTATTTGAAGGAACAGTGCACTCGTACGAAGAAATGCAAGTTTAAATATATGGTAAAGAAAACTGTTTAAGGTGATGTTACAGGTATCTTTGATAATGAATTAAATTCAAATGATTCTAAATTTGATATTATCATTTTAATGATTTACACAAGTTTCTTTGTATATTTAAAAATGGATGTTATAATATTTTTGAATACTTTTAGATGATAATTAATAATTAAGTGAATTCACAACGCATATCATGACAGTGAGCAGAATAACAAAAAGTGTAATCTGGTTTTGATATCTTTTACATTACGGATAATGTTTGTCTACATTGTTGACAATAGTGCCTTCTACATATACATCTAAATGGTAATGTGTATTCTTAACAACTGTTATAACAGTTTCACTCTATACAGTTTTCTTTACAATTTCATTCTCGAATTAACTCTATTGTGTATATTTCTTTTTGTATAATTGTCCATAATATTCATCATCTGTTTTTTTTTTTCTTTTTTATAATTTATCTGTCAACAGTTATGTAAATACATCTATGTTTTACTCGATTTCTGTTTCATAATCCATGATTTCATATAAAGTGAATAACTATTTATTTATAGTTACTATTAAATTAACAGAAGAAATATTACGATTAACAATAATTATTAGCTTTTAATTAACTGTAAGCTGCTATTGACAGATGTTAACAAATTCTATGATAATTTTAATCCAACTTCAAGGCTATTAATACAAAACGTTATATTTAGAGATCAAAATATAAACGTTAATTACACAACGCTATTGTTATTAAGTTATGGTACGTTTAGGATATAAATTACTATACACGTTTTCGATAAAACACAAGGAAAAAGGTGTTAGGCAAAATTGTAGCAAAAAAATTTTTGGAGAACAAAAATTAGAATTAACAATTGTAGAGTATAGTTTCTATTAAGTAGACACGAAATATGGTAATGCAATAACACTTACATTTATAAAAGAATTCGATGCGTTATCTGATAACGTTCACATGCAAAATATTAAAAAACATTTTTTATAAAAATAATTAGTATATTCCGTACTATGTACATGTACATACAAATAGTACAAAGAAACGTTAATTAGCGGATAAAGAATATTTAGAAATTATACTCATCGAAAATTGAGCTGCATACGTGCCAAAACACGACATCAAACAAATATATTGAACATAAATAAAGTGCCACAAATCTTCATAATCCAGTCAGTAGTTATCTAGTCTAATTTGTACTTTGGAAATATAATAAAAGCATTTTATAATATTCTATTATTCAGTGATTTTACTAATCTTCTTCTAGTATGTTCCAAAAACACTTTGGCGTTGTAAACGATTCAGCATTAATAACATTTATTTATAATTTTGTAACAGTAAATATAAAGACTTTATATCATCCTTATACGTATATCACAATCGATGCATATAAATTAATGACTGCAGTGTGCTTTTATATACAAAATAGTAATTCGCGTTAAAATCAGTTTTGTTATTGAAGCCTTTGTAGTTGTAATTTGCAGGACGACTTGCAAATTAAGAAAAAGGGTCCCTCCTGTCCGGGAACGTACGTTGACGGAGTAATATGATACGTACCGGCAGGTACATCCTCTAATTCTAGATAAACGAATCCTGACCTATATCAAATTCAATCATTAATAAATTCTTCATATAATTAGATACAACATAACCTCAAAAACATACCTGAATGGTCCCGAACTCTTCATTTTGAAGGCACCAGGTGCCTCTGGATCGTTCAGTACAACCGAAACAATATCAAAACCTATCTGATACTCTTTGGGACCCTTCAGTATAACCAATAAATAATTATTATTGTTTGAATTTTCTAAGAGCAATTGGTAACGCGGATTATTTTGATAGGTCGGGTAATTGCTGCACCCGCCAGCCAAGACACCCTTCCACTGTCCATCAGTGATCTGAAAACAATTGTTACTGTAATGAATAAGTAAAAACGAGAATCTAAATAATATACCTCTTTCTCGTATTTGTAAAAATGCGGCATCTTCCGCAACGTGAAAGGACATGTTCCGTACGCCCTCAGGGTGTAATATATCGTATTCGTCTTTTCGTACTGCGATATGACTAGAGTATACCGAGAATCACTGTTAGCGTCTAATTTTATTTTGCAGAGGTAGTGAGGACTATTTATCCTTACGCCATCGATGTACGGTGGTGGATCATCTGCAAGATTCAATGCCCACAATTACATACATGGTCCATACAAAAATCTGTTATAAACAAATTATTTTTCTTACGAGGATAATACACCCTTTTTCCGTCATTTCGATAAACAAATACCGTAATGTATTCTTGATTTTGCCTAAAATCAGCTATGTCCGTGATGTGCCTCGTCAGAAGGATCCAAATGGCTCCTGAGACGTTATTCTGAACCTCTAAACTGAACTGAGGATTGTCACCAATGTTGTACGCGTCTTTTACTGGCCCTATTCCCGCGTTCCACATTCTGTAACAAAAGTACCATTAGATATAATGAAATTACAGGGAGAACTAAGTATGTATAACTTACTGATGAATACAATAAGTGTAGTTAAATAAACCTGGGTTCCAGTTCAAATAAAAGACATCGAAGAAGCGACAGATACTGTCGTAGTCGATCCAGAATACTCCGTTGTCGAACTGGGACGCGGAATCTGGATCATAGTTTAAGGCTTCTTTTAATTCGCTGGTCCAGTGGACTGTATCAAGCTCAGAGTAATTTCCCTTCCAACGTAAATGGGACCAGGGATTTTTCAGTTGCAACAATCTCTCTCCCTGTAATTGCATTTACAAATATTATGTCTTTTGATGCTTTCTTTGGTGCACATTTAAAAAATTATTACTTACATTTATGTTTTTAACATTGAGAACAGCATATGCATGAGTAGGCACGAGGCCTGTTCTGTCAGCATCTAAATCAGACAGTTCTCCGGTTGCCACTGTCACTAACACGTCTCCTTTATGCAAACGCGATAACAAAACGTTAAATAGATTGTCTTTGTTAAAGTCTGGTTCACCTGGTCTGATTGCCCACCTCTCTGGTATCCATCCGGTCAGAGCATGCAAATCTATGTTCTGAACAATATTCACTCGTTACACGAACGTCCTTTATTTAATATTTTTTAGAGATACTTACGCTATTCGAGCCAGGAAAATCGTAACCACCCATCACTTTCATGTACGCTTTCTCGAGTAACGAGATCCATAGCTCTCCTTGGTTGCTGGAGTAGGAACACAGTAACTGATTGTATCGACTTACAGGCAGTAAATCATCTATTATGACTTTCCTTGGGATGCCATTAATGTGTAGCTTCACCATGTACTTTCCTAACCACAGAATTCGATTTTCATAATAAAATTACTACGACTTGTACAATGATATAGAAATTCTTACCAAATGGATTGTAAATTGGTTCCTTGTTTCTGTTTTTTGGATAAATAATAGACGTGATGAGTCTGCGTCCGAATCTCTTTTCATATTGAGCACTGACGGCAAGAGAAGCCACGAAAGAGCAATCAGAGACGACCTGAAATTGATTTTTAAATAAGTTGGAACAATGAATACTAATAATTCAACAATTATGACCATCTATTACTAACAGTTTGTTTTATACTGTAGTAATCGACGTGAGAAGTTTTAAGCATTTTTGGGTCGGAAAACAGCTCCTCCGGTCGGCACCATCTTGCAAAATCGGGCTTCTGTTTTGGTGCCAATTCTAGCAAACCATCTCTGTCGGTAAATGGAATGGCATACTGGAATTTCTCTGTAAGATCAATACTCATAAACGGTACAAATTCGTGATCATTGATATGAGAACTATGAAGCAGAACCCTTTTCTCTTCCTCTGTATAAGTACTACCGCCGCTTACTTTTAAGTGTACGCTACTTCCACGATGAAGAGGCGGTCGAGTTAGTTTCCCTAAAAGTTATGACCAATTAGTTACAAAGCAAAACCTTAAAAAATAAAAGCAATCAATATATTACCAGAATTTGGAGTAAATGTTGCTGTTGTTGTTGTTGTTGTTGATGGTGATGGTGATGGTGATACTTCATCTGCATCTTCATCCAAATTTGTTTCTGGTACTGGAGGTAATTTGGAAAGTTTTTCAATAATATCAATATGGTCCTCAGTTTTCAAACCCTTTAAACATTCCGCTCTGTCAAGAGCAAGTCTTACAAGAGCAGTTAGTTTTCCTTTCATTTCTGCATCACTGGTTTTCTGTAATAAAATTAATTAACATTGTTCATTTTAATAAATGAAACATTAATAAATCATTTGACATACTACACTGAGTCCTAGTTCAGCAGCATCTGTGTATAATTTCACAGCAACATCCTTTAAACCAGCTTCATCTGCATCTTGTGCTTGGCTTATGAGGAACTTGCATCTTTGCAACTCTGACTGATGTTGAGGCTGTGCTTCGTGGCATTTTTGTTCTTCTTCTTGAACTATAAATTATCAATGATTTATACAATATTATTCTTGCACCACATAAGTTTAATCGAAATACTTACTAAGTTTTTGGATTATTGATATCCTCTCCTGATATTCAGCAAGCTTTTGATCATACAATGGGTCTTGCAATTCAGCTAGGAATTTCACAGCAATGTTATAATAATATAAAGCCTGTTTGTATTGATTGTTGCTATCAAACTGTACTGCTTTTCGTGCTGCATTTTGCACATCCTCCAATGTCATTTTATAAACTTTTATCCCACACGTAGATAATTTACACTATTCTCAATACTTGTGAATTAATTTATATCTTCATTGTTTGGTAGATTTTAACCTGTATTATATAATATTTAATAATTAGTAACTTTATCAATGTTTGCATTAGGAGATAAGAGTAAGGTTAACGTAAAAGGGTTAGGTACGTTTATATACTAAAAATCAGGCGAAAAAGTTCATTAACAGTGCTAAGGGTTAAATTTTGTTAACTTACATTTCCTATTTTTGTATATCATACAAATTTTGGAAATTTTTCATATACTGTACATTGTATGAAATCATTTGACAGCTACTGTAGTTTGTGATATACAGGTAAGAAGTATTGTGTGTGTGATACGACAGAGTGTGATTAACTACAAGCAGGTATATTGATTGTGTCTTGTTCCTATTTGATAAGACTCGTTCTACTTCTTTCTTACAAATGTTCCGCTGAAAATGTTAAAATTTTGTTATTAACATTTAATTCATTTAATTCTAAACAATCAGTAGAATATTTTGAGTATTGGACTTTATGTCCACAGTATTTTCTATAGCTTAGTACACATGTATATCCATTGTATGTAGATGCGTTAAGTATCTGCATTGACTTACGCGGCAGAGTAGAAAAACACGAATCCAAAATATGGCAAGTTCGTCAAGGTACATTTTGTAGAAATTTCATTAAATAATTTTCGATTGATATCAATCGCATATATTACAATATCTTGTGTCACGGACCATTCTTATCCAATAACGAAATTTAACAGTTTGTACATAAATTGATGTCGTACAGTGGTTATGAAATCTGACAGTAACATTGTTTATTGTTAATGTGTTCTTAGTTAATTGTCTTCAGAAACACGATACACTGTTGATTACATTTGTATTTGTATGCAGCTCTTTCTCTTCAAATACTTTTTCTTTTAGACAACATGCACCAAATGGTTTTATAAATCAAATGTGAACCTAAAGAAGTATAGAAAGATAGTTATTAACTATCAACATAATAGTTATAAGCACAGTGTAGCATGTATGTGTGGTATATATATTTTCTTTTTATTTTCTTGCAGACATGAAACAAACAAGGTTTGTTGTTATGCACATCCAGATGCACCACTTATTGAAGATTATCGAGCCGGGGATCAAATTTGTTCAGAATGTGGATTAGTTGTTGGTGACAGGTGAATATAAAACATAATACCTCTGTAAACTGAAATCCTGTTAACTTATTAATTCTTTTCTGCTAGAGTAATAGATGTTGGTTCAGAGTGGAGAACCTTTAGCAATGAAAAAGCTGGTGTTGATCCATCCCGTGTTGGTGGACCAGAAAATCCACTTCTCAATGGTTCAGACTTATCCACCATGATTGGTCCAGGAACTGGTGCAGCATCCTTTGATGCTTTTGGTGTTTCAAAATATCAAAATAGACGTACAGTAGGTGTCTTGCTATATTAAAAATGTAATGGCATACAAATATAAAGGAAGCTTAATAAATTACAACATTTTCAGATGAGCAGTTCAGACAGGGCACTGATCAATGCATTTCGTGAAATCAATGGAATGGCTGATCGCATTAATTTACCCAAAACCATTGTTGATAGAGCAAACAATTTGTTCAAACAAGTGCATGATGGCAAGAATTTGAAGGGACGAGCGAACGACGCCATTGCTTCCGCCTGTTTGTATATTGCCTGCAGGCAAGAAGGTGTACCGCGTACCTTCAAAGAAATCTGTGCAGTCAGTAAAATTAGTAAAAAGGAAATAGGAAGATGTTTTAAATTGATCTTAAAGGCGCTCGAAACCAGCGTCGATCTTATCACCACAGGAGATTTTATGTCCAGATTTTGTTCCAATCTTGGTCTTCCTAATATGGTTCAAAGAGCAGCGACGCATATTGCTAGAAAAGCGGTGGAAATTGATATTGTACCTGGAAGATCACCCATTTCGGTTGCGGCTGCTGCGATATACATGGCATCACAGGTACATAATATAAGATAATATTTGTTAACAGTGTGTTTATAATCCTTGTATTATTTCATTCAGGCTTCGGAAGACAAGAGGTCCCAAAAAGAAATTGGCGATATCGCTGGTGTGGCGGATGTTACCATCAGACAGTCATATAAGTTAATGTATCCTCACGCTGGAAAATTATTTCCGGAAGATTTCAGATTCGCAACACCTATCGATCAGTTGCCACAAATGTAAAGTTAACACGGAGCCTTATGTTTCAATGTATATTTTATCATGTTGAAACGATAGTTTATGTGTATCTGAGAAATAATTATTCATAAATAATTTAACCTTTATTTACAGTATACATTCCTGAATGATGTACGAGAAATTGATATTATCTAATTTATTATATAACATTTACACTCCCTGTTTTCTTCTTTTGTTGTGCTTCGTTTATACGATACCGATATTTACAACAACAGTAACATGATAATTTTTATATGGTGTGGATAATTAATTTACGTTCGCTCCTAGACTTGCAATGTTTTAGATTTTCGTTAGTTAACAAAATTTTAATGTTTTTAAATATAAATTTATCTAGAAGTTGTTTCAACATGTTAAAATTAAAAAAAAAAAAGATTGGTACAATTCTAAACTTATGGACATAAGATATTTGATACCAAAAATGCATGAAATTTCAAGCTTTGTAAAATTAAGCTGATAAGTGGAATTTGTATTGTAGATTTGTTAAGAACAATTCTGCTTAAAATACTGTAGCACAATATTTTATATTTGATCTCTAGCAAAAAAGCAATGAAGACTAAGAATACAAACTTATTACAAACATGAAAGTACCACACAGTACAATTGTATAATAAATTCTGTGATATTTCTACATGATATAAGTATTTTGCAATTAGCGTATTCAACTCCAATTCGGAAGACAATAGTCCTCATCAAATAGTGTATATATACGTACGTAATATGTACATTATTTTTCATAATGATATTTCTAAAAATGAATATTTAAAGAAAATAAGGTTTCATACATTTTCCATATGAGTTCAATAAAACATTTGTAACATAGAAAGATTTATGGTGAAAATGACGATAAAAGATGTCATTTTCTTTTCATCTTATTGTTTAACAATAAGTTCATTGTTGTTTTTGACGAATCAATTTGAATGTATAATGTCACAGAAATGTTATTGTATTAAGTATGAAATTCAAACACGTATATACATATCTTAAATTATATATCAAATTATATTCTAATAAAACAAATTGTTGCAATTAAGTGAATAGTTTTTCTTTGTTAGTACCTGTATTTTTCCAATTTTAACAAAATTTGAAAACTTTAGTACCTGTGTCCTTAACCAGAGAACGAAGCAGCTTATTCTCAAAGATGGCGATTATGAAAAATCACAATCTTTTTCTATGCTGTGACGCCATTGTGTTATATAGTATATTGTTGCCTAAATGTCACTTTCAAAGGGTTAATTCGCGCGCGTATGAGTACATGAAAGAAATAACAATTTAACAATCAATTTGTTAATTTTGAAGAATAATTTTTTAGTATCACTTTTAAACAGCTTTGACAAGTATTTTAATAAACTGATTCACGTATAAAACAACGTAACCTATATGTGTAACACTTGACAATAAATCAAATTTTTATCGAACAACAAAGAGAAAAATTGACATTGTCTTTTTCAGTTTTTTTAGTGAAAAGAACAGAAAATGAACTCTGTGCCTCCTACCAAACCTCCAAGAGGTATTAAACCAACTAAAGAAACGGTAAGCCCAAACAACACATCTTTTCTTTATGGAAACAATAAATTTTTTACAATTGATTTACTTCATTTTAAATCAGATGTTTTGCCTTAGAGCGGTTTATTGATCTCTGTGATTCGCGCTCTGTCAGCAAGTGAAACTAATGAACAACGAGAGATAGAGAAAGCTAAACTTGAGAAGGAATACAAGAAGAGTGACCAGAGGCTGGATGAACTGGTATCACTGCATGATCAAGATCTTACACAAGTTATGCAAGTAAATATGTGCCATCATGTGATGTAAAATCATGATTTTATGCAGGGTATCAATAATGTTTTCATTATTTTGAACTACAGATATTTAGTGCTTTATCAGAGAAAGTAACTGCATCCAGAGAGAAAATTCATGCAGTCAAGGAAAATTTGAATGCCTGTAAACAATTACTAAGGTGTAAACGTGAGGAATTATTGAACCTGTGGCTGGAAGGCATTGAACACAAGCATGTGTTACATCTTTTAAAAGATGTGTAAGTATTGGTATACTTCTCAGTAATTAGTTTCTAACAAATACAATTAATAAATATATTGTTTCCTTCTCAATTTTTAGCACACCTGATTCTTGTACAAGAATGTTACCTCTAACAGACACAGATACATTATCAGTAGCAACAACATACAATGCAGCATCAGACTGATAATTATTAATCTATAGATAGTTATAAACAAATTGTAATTTAATTATTTTTTATTTGTACTTTGTAAAAATAAAATATAAGGTATAAAGTCTTTACTGTAAAAATTTTTTATTATAACAAATTTACTTCCCACCTTATAAATTTGTTATACAGGGTGTCCCAGAACTCCTGTAGGAGCCGGAAATGGGGGGTAGTTGAGACTATTCTGAACAACAATTTCCTTTGCAAAAATATCGGATGAGGCTTCGTTTTTGAATTATTAAGCAAAAACACTGATCACTCAGAGCGCGTAGTCGCCTAGTCGCCTCGGGACAAGCGCCTCGATAGAACAAGAAGCGTTAAGTTCTGGGATCATCTAATTTGAATAGTAGAAAGATAAAACATTGTATTATTATAAAATAATGAATTTAATATCGTTCAAGCTTTATTTTTCAATTGTTTTAAAGAGCAACTGAGGACGGTACATGGGGTGTTACCGACGAAATTAGCGAAACAGAAAATTGTGTTTTTTCAAAAACCAGGCCACTTTTCGGATAAACTAAAGTTATAGAGACATTTATAACAACAAAATATTTTATGTAATGGTGTTAAAAAGCCGATTTTTAATAAAATAATTTTTACCGACTTTTTATTTTACCCCTGGCGCCACCTTCGAACAAAGTGCTGAAACTACTCAATAATTACCGACTGAGAATTCCGAAACATCGTTAAAAATGGCGGGCTTTTCAAAATGAGTAATGTACTATTTTGATATTTCTCAATTAAATTCCTTATAAAGGTTTATTAATTAAACTTCTGCTTTAATTATTAAACTAGAAGAACTGGTGTATAATTTCTGATTGTTTCAATAAAAGAAAAACCTACATTTATGTCTTTTCTTCATTAATATAACTTTTAAAGTTGTATAATAAACGATTCAAAGCTATTAACATGGATATCCTTCTAATTTTATCATTTTCAATGCTTTCAGTACGATTGTGTACAGCATTTTATTAATTTAAGATGTTTTTTAAGCTGTAAAGAATTAATAACTTTGGGGAATACTCTGCTACTATTATAAGTGCTCAAAAATCACTTCTGTAGTTCTTAAATGAAGGTTTTTCGTTTATCTAAACTATCAGAAATTATACACGAGTTCTCCTAGTCTCATAATCAAGTAGGAATTGAATAAATAAACCTTTATAAGGAATTTAATTAAGAAATATCAAAATAGTATATTACTCATTTTGAAAAGCCCGCCATTTTTAACGATGTTTCGGAATTCTCAGTCGGTAATTATTGAGTAGTTTCAGCACTTTGTTCGAAGGTGGCGCCAGGGGTAAAATAAAAAGTCGGTAAAAATTATTTTATTAAAAATCGGCTTTTTAACACCATTACATAAAATATTTTGTTGTTATAAATGTCTCTATAACTTTAGTTTATCCGAAAAGTGGCCTGGTTTTTGAAAAAACACAATTTTCTGTTTCGCTAATTTCGTCGGTAACACCCCATGTACCGTCCTCAGTTGCTCTTTAAAACAATTGAAAAATAAAGCTTGAACGATATTAAATTCATTATTTTATAATAATACAATGTTTTATCTTTCTACTATTCAAATTAGATGATCCCAGAACTTAACGCTTCTTGTTCTATCGAGGCGCTTGTCCCGGGGCGACTAGGCGACTATGCGCTCTGAGTGATCAGTGTTTTTGCTTAATAATTCAAAAACGAAGCCTCATCCGATATTTTTGCAAAGGAAATTGTTGTTCAGAATAGTCTCAGTTACCCTGCATTTCCGGCTCCTACAGGAGTTCTGGGACACTCTGTATATCATTCCAAGCTATTAAATAATTTGTTACCCATCATTTTTTGTTTTAACTGCAATTATGTTATCTAATTTTTTAATTGCAAATATAATTTCTGCTAAGAACGGTCAACAATTTAGGTTAAATATTTTTTAAACAATTTCTCTTGTCAGTTGATAGTTCATGGTTATGTGACGCACGTGATACTGCAAGAAGTGTTTACTGCTCGGTTTCTGCACTACACAGAGGCATATGCAGCTGACTACTGTTTCGTTTTCTTCTACCGTAAATTTAAAAAGCCTTCAAGACGTATATCGTAAGTAATTTTGAACACAATATATTAGATCATATCAAATTATTTTTTATCTCTAACTTTTCGTCACTGTTGCGTAAAACAACCGCAATTATCATGCAATTTTTGAATTGTTTTTACGTTGTTTACGATTTCTGTAACAATTTAATGGTTGGAACTGTTCCGGATGATTTGTACTCGAATTTCACGATTTCGATCTTTATACCGAACACGGTGCACAAACATTTCCCACTCGCATTTTCCCATCAATGTCTGTAACATTTGTCACTAGTTCAGCATAAAAAATTTATGTAAGAATCATTTTTTATATCAACAAATAGTGGGGATGATAGCTGTAAATTTAAAGAGCACTTACTGTTGCAGGTAGAAATGGGTACGTTGGAATTAAAGCAAACTTTGAACGGACATAGAGGAAGAGTGTGGAATGTTTGTTGGCATCCTAAAGGCTCGTGTCTAGCATCTTGCGGTAGTGACAAAACAATAATCATATGGGGGCAGCAAGAGCCAAAGTGGGTTATAAGAACCATCCTTACCGAGGGGCATTCTAGAACCATCAGAGAAATAGCATGGTCCCCTTGCGGGAATTACATAGCATCTGCTAGCTTTGATGCCACCACTGCTATCTGGGACAAAAAGTCTGGTCAGTTTGAATGCAATGCAACTTTAGAGGGACATGAGAACGAAGTGAAAAGTGTTAGTTGGGCTTGCAGTGGACAATTACTAGCCACCTGCAGCAGAGACAAATCCGTCTGGATATGGGAAGTGAACGACGACGAGTACGAATGTGCTGCCGTCATAAATGCTCACACTCAAGATGTGAAGAAGGTACATCAAACTTTAATATCTCTTTTACATCATTTTTACATCATTTTTACATCCACTAAAAACATACTTATTCCAACAGGTAAGGTGGCATCCAACTGAAGAGATAGTAGCATCAGCCAGCTATGACAACACAGTAAAACTATTCAAGGAGGATGCAGCAGACAACGACTGGTCATGTATAGGAACCTTGTCCTCTCATGCATCAACCGTTTGGAGCCTGGCATGGGACAAGGATGGTAAAAGGATAGCCACCTGCAGCGATGATCAAACGGTGAAGATATGGAAACAGTTCAGTCCCGGTAACGAGCCAGGAATCGTCGCAACGGACAACGAGTCGGTCTGGAAGTGTGTGTGCACGATATCCGGTTATCATACAAGGACGATCTACGACATTGATTGGTGTAAAACGACCGGCTTACTGGTGACCGCGTGTGGTGATGACATTATCAGAATATTCAAAGAGGACAGTGATTCTGATCCCTATCAACCTACCTTCACGATGGTTTGCACGATGGACGCTGCCCACACGCAGGACGTGAACTGCGTGCAATGGAACCCCACCGTACCTGGACAACTCGCATCAGCTAGCGACGACGGTTCAATAAAAATCTGGTTTTATAATGAATAATATGTCTATGTTATGTAATTGTACTTGTTAATAATAAATATATTTAAAAGACAGAAATGCATTTCATTGAATCATTTCTCTCATGATAACTGTACGTCTCATACTTGAACCGTTTTACCTGTTTGCCTGTTCCAGGTCCCCCTAAATGTTCAGACATTTTGCAAGATTGAGAGGGAGTAGCGAAATCTTTGTTCACAACGTTAAGCAGAAAGGTGGCAGCAAACTATATTCAATGAGCACCATGATCTCTGCCAAGCCTGATACCACGGGGGTTCCCCTGGGCCAGGTCGTAGAAACGCTTCACAAGTTCGCCGACCCGAAGCTCGCAAGCTCCTGGGACAATGTTGGCCTGCTCGTCGAACCTACAGAAACAAAACTGGTCTTTCACATCCTTCTGACGAACGATTTAACAGAGAGTGTTATGCAGGAGGCGTTGGAATTGAAGACTGACATGATCCTTACGTATCATCCTCTCATATTTGCGCCTATGAAGTCTGTAACGACCAGTTCATGGAAGGTAACATGTCTGACATATACCTGAGGCACTCATTGCTTATTCTTATTACTTCTTTGCAGGCGAGGATTGTTGCAAAATGCTTGGAAAACAGGATAGCTGTGTATTCACCTCATACCAGCTTCGATTCCATCAAAGGTGGCGTCAACGACTGGCTGGCATCAGCATTTGAGAATGGTAAGTCGCAACTAAAATATTGTCCAATTTAGACATTAATTAACTGTGGATTTTCAAGTACTGGATAGCAGTACACCGATACAGGCGGACAAAGACAATGCAGAAAACGGTTATGGAAGATTGTGTACCCTGAAGAGTAGAATCTCTATCGAGGATGCTGTGCAACGCGTCAAGGAGCACACTAATTTGAAACACGTTAGATTAGCCCGCGCTTGTCGAACAGGTACTTGACTGAAACTTTGTACATCAAGATTTAACAGAGATTAATTTTGATTAATTTATTTTAGACGGTTTCATCAGCACCGTTGCGCTCTGCGCTGGCTCTGGAGTGTCTGTTCTACGGGGTGTGCCTGCAGATTTGTATCTCACCGGGGAAATGCTGCACCACGACGTTCTGGATGCTGTGCAGAAAGGAATCAGCGTGATCCTGACCAATCATTCAGATTCTGAACGCGGTTTTCTCAAAACGTTCGCAGTTACTTTGAGTGATATGCTGAATAAGTCTGTGAATGTGAGTGTGTCAGAGAAGGACGCGGATCCCTTGACAACGGTTTAAACCTTAAACTTAATAATGTAATTAAAAATTGTCTGGACTGATAGTAATTTATGTGAGAAACTTATGGTATTTAGCTTTATAAGCGCATTTTACGAATGGCATTTAAAGGTTCATTCTGACGGGAAATTTAAACTTAAAAAAAGAAAGGCAAACGTTCGATACAAACAAACTGAATCGTTAATACGAGGAATTATGTCTTAGTTGAAGGATAGACAGTTCGTTTATTTAAACCTGACGAGAAGTTTGTTAAATCGGAGAGATATTCAGGGAAGTAATCGGTACATAAAAGAATCATATTGTATTGTAGTATAACACAAATACTTTACAGCTACAACAGAAACTGTATTTTCAGTTTGTGTGTTTGTATAACGCGCTTATACCGCTACTTTTGCAATTAATCTTTTAAACATACGTAACCGTTAGTAGAATCGATTTCCCTTAGTTCGATTATTGGAAATATTTTTTTTTTAACCATTCGTCCGTCTTTCTTTTTTCTTTTTTCTCACATTCACACGAAAAAACTCA
This sequence comes from Anthidium xuezhongi, assembly GCA_022405125.1. Lineage (NCBI taxonomy): Eukaryota > Metazoa > Arthropoda > Insecta > Hymenoptera > Megachilidae > Anthidium > Anthidium xuezhongi. The sequence continues at coordinate 7,692,950 of CM039642.1, read as the reverse complement.
CGCATGAACGGTTACGAAGAGAAACCTGATCATCTTTTCTTCATATCTTTTTCTTTTTCTTGTTTTTTTTTTTAACAACATACGTAATAGACGCTTATCGGTTGAAAACTTATCTAAATAAAATACAACAGTCGTTAATTCTGGTCCAATTATAGAACAATTTTCCGATCTAGGTCCACGCCCGTTCACAACGTTCTCCATCTTTCAACATCCCTTCCCTTCCATCTTTGACTCGGGTTTCAACAATGGATGTAAATTAATCGCTCGCAGTGGGCTCGTGTAAACGCAGGTCGCTAGTCTAACAAATGATCTTTGCGTGTATATCGTCAAAGAAACAAACAATGAACGCTCGTTTTATGAATCGCGATTCTACGTCACCGAAAACGGTGTGGAAGTATACCCTGAGCTCGGACGCCCGAAAACTGTGGACCGTGTCGAAGAGCATCGCAGAACGGACAACGTGAAACTCCTGAACCGAATAACTCGAGCTTCCGGTTCGACGTTCTCCATAATGCGGTCACTGATTGCCGGTAGTGTCGGTTTGCTAAGCCAGGACTATGTTCTTACCGAACATCCTTCGTTTACAAATTGATAATTAACACCAGAGCTACCCAAACGTAATCTAACAATTGTACAACTCTTCAAGTTGTACAAATATACTCTTTTATATTAAAAATCTTTGAAAATACGTTTCAACATCTAACAAAAGTTAATATACTTAAAACAGATATAAAAGATAATTATAAAAATGTACATTAAATGTTTGTAGCTGAAGTGTTAATGATTCAATGTTGTTTACCCGTAACACTTTGATGACCGCGCATTTTGAAATTCTTTTTTCATAAAATTGTAAACAGTTGCTTTCTGTCGCCTAAACTTACTAATTTATAACTTATAATTTTTATGCAAGAAAGTGGACAGAAATAAAATAATAAATTAATGCTGGCCATCGAAGTGTTAAGTCTCCAACGCGTGCATCGGTAATTATAATTCGTATACGTCTGACAATTGAATTCCGCGCGGTTGCAATACGAGCACAGTCCAGGAATTGGTTTCGAATCACCGTTCGTTCAGACATCGATACATCTTGGCAGACAGAACCCACTGAAGGGTTTAGAAAAAGAACTCGACGCTTCCTCGCATTTATCGCTATCCTTCTCAACACGTTGAAAAAGCTCTTCTTTTTCGCCCGCTGGTTCGAGACCACGATTTACCCGGTGTACAGATCCAATTCGAAGATAATCCCAGCTTTATTCCACGCCTCTGAATCCGGGGGACTCACGGTTTAAACGTGGTCGATGACGATTTCACGGTTTCATCGTTTTACAACTGAACACAAATTGCCTCGGCCGATTATCCGCCATTTTGCCTCCGAGTACAATAAACATAGTCTTTCTCTTCTATATACATATAACATATATACATACATACATACATATATATATATATAATATATGTATACGCGTATGTAATACCGTTATAAAGAGTTACGTATCATGTTCAATTCAACAGAACAATTTAAAAATCTGAATCGCATCGTTTCAACAATTAATTCGTACGTTTTTTTCTCCTTTTGGCAAGTACAGCGTATTGTCTCGTGACTGTAACACAGCAAATAAAATCGTACACTTTTATTCTCGCCGGACGTTAATCGGTTCGTTTCAACGAACTATATTACCTACCATCGATAGCGTGTGTGTGTGTGTGTGTATGATTTTTTTTTAGTTTTTTTTTTGTGTTCTTTTTAGATACAGAGTGTTCCAGAATCACTATTTACAATGTGAGGCTATGACGAACAGCGATTGTTGTCTAAAACAATGTTGTAATGCACGGTAGGATGTATATATTACAAGTTTCATCGTGAAAGGAACGAAATAAAGGGAACTACTGGATCCATAACCACAGAAGTCATACCGAGAGGTGGACGCACGGTTTCCTCGAGTCTCCGCCGCCATTGTGCGACACCTGGATCCTCAACCCAAGGGTTGTCACCCTTAAGGGGCTCGCAAACTTTTAATTGAGATTATTCCTGGTTTTGTTACAAAGATTTACGTTTATCTTAACACTTCACTTTCGTTTTTCAATACCGTAACACCGTTTACAATGAAAGCGTCGAAAAATGAATTGAAAGTAAGAAATTACACTTCCAAATTTGAATTATTTTTATAGTTTTACTCTAAAGGAAGTGGTTGTTTGTAATTTTATAGAAGATTTCTACTTGAAACTTATACAAAGGTTGAGAAATCCAGGTGTAACGCACGGAACCGACGGAAACTGACACGGCACAGAATTCTGGAACACCCTGTACGTTGGATTCCTCTTACTGTACCTCAAGACAACAGACTACTTTTATTTTACGATACAATCGGCACCGAATCGTGCCCTAGAATGGTCCAAACTCCACCTTCACCAACTTTCTTCCATTTCGAGTCATGGATACTTCCGTGTTCGCGAACCGGAAACGCGACGATCACACTTCGTCGTTCCATCAACCGGTGGGCGTCGTATCTTCGCAACGGGTTGTTCGTATACTTTCACGACCTCCGCCTCCCTCCGTTTCGCCTCTCTTTTTTTTTCGGAACAATCCCAGCCCGGGGTGCGATCTAGAAACACAAACAGCCTGTAGCAAAATTGATAAAACGAACAAAGAACGAACCTTGTTTTCTGCGAATCAAAGTCCTGGGAGTGATTGGATTATCCTGTAACGCGGGGGGCGGTTCGAGGGAAGTGAATCGGATTTTTTCATGCGTGAAAAACGCGTTTCCGGGTTGAGTCGTCCGAGGAACATGATTTACCGAGCTCGTCGATCCCCGTTGGCGGTTGTTCTTCAATAACGATGATTCAGGAACGCCAGCAGGGTCGTCGAGATCATCACGAAGGGCAGATTCGCCAGCCTCAGTTGGCCACCGTGTTGCATCGCCGCTGGATGTTCCCCTGTCGAACAATGATTAAAATTCAAATTGAATTCCCCCACCTCGGACTGCTGCACGCTGTCTTATTGGAATTGTTTCGCAGCCTGGCTGACTTTGTTAACCCTTTACGAAGCGCCCCTGACTTGGACGCGGTTCATGTATGGTGCGATTTGTTTAACAATAGAACCACTTTCTTTCGAATTAACCCCTTGCCATACTTTGACGAGTTATCATTGAAATATTACAAAACTCGTATTGTTAGTACCCCGCGTATGCCCCGCACCCTTAACTTTGGGAGCTGATTTCAACCCTTCAAAGTGAATATTAGAATTAGTTAAAAAAATATTCTTAATGATTAAGAATTTCTATGTTTGTTACCTTACAAAGTATAAAATAAAATTGAAAGTTCACTGAATGGTTAAATGTTTATTAAATTATTAATGTCAATAATGAATAAGTAGCATTGATGTTGTAAAAGGGTGATAAAAAGAAAGGGGAAAAAGATCACATTTAACCGTAAAATATTCATCAGACGGTGTATACAGAGTATCTTTTTAAAAAGGGGTGAGTCTAGTTTTTTTTAACACTCGTGCGCCTTGACGCGAGGCTAATTTCTGTCATCAGTATGTAAGTACATCGTAGGCCGGAATTTAAAAACTGCCTTCAATGGCCTCCTCTTGCACTTGGCAGATCCTTATGCTCGTCTCAAGTGTCTTTGTTACACTTTTAAGAAGAAAAGCGTATCGTCCCTTTGAAAAAGCGAGTGGGGAATCTTCATACCTCGAAAGCTCTCCCCTATTTCGGATTCAAGTTCTCCACCTTCGTACGATTGTCACCCTCGTATTTCACAATTTCTTATTAACCCTTTGGACAATATAATTTATATTTCTGGTAACATTGGCAATTCTATTATTTACATTTTTGGTAACTTTGGCAACTACATAGTCTATGATTCTGTGATTCCTATATCCCATAATTGTAGAAGTCTGGTGATCCGGATTCCTAGAAATATTCCCGACATTAATCCCCCCACGATTCTACTGATCTCTAGTAATCCCTAGCACTTTTAGTAATTCCTAGTAATCTTACTAATCCCTAACTACCATGGTAATCCCGAGACGTCTAAGTAACGTCTAATAATTTTAATAATCACCGGGCGATTCCGGTAATCCCCGACGATTCCATTCAATAATTCTATCATCCCCGTTTCCTGGCGTGCTGAAACGTTTCTCCCCCGGCTACAACACGAATCCTCTGTATTTCCGTTTTCAACCGCGGCGAGATACAAATATAGCCGGGGGAGGAAGAGCAAAACCGTTCGACGTCGTTGACCGCGTATCTCCGCCCTGTGTATATCGATTTTATGATACACTTCGTCCTCGCCGTCGGCTTTTAATCCAGAATTCTACTTTTCTAACGTTGTTCAACGGTTTCTCGCCGGCTCGCCGCCCAACCCCGCCCCGCGATCCCGAGGAATCCCTTTAACCCTTCGAGGACTTTTAATGTTGGCCCAGCGCGCGCACGAAATATTATTTGTTTCAAATAAAATGAGTAATAATTCACACGTAATTATTCGCCACTCGTAAGGTGTGTGGGTGGTCATGGGGAGGGGGGTCTTGTCCTCAAACTGGAAGACTCAGGCCTTGACAGTGTCTGCCAGTTGTAAAAAAATGGTAAAAGTCGAATCCGGATTTTTGAAAACCAAGGTCCTAGAAAAAGTTACCAAAGTTTCCAGAGTTACTAGAAAAAGACTATAATTGTCAAGTTAAAAAGTACTCAAAGGATTTTGGGGTAAATTTTCAAATTAAAACAATTCTCTTCAGGAAGTCTCGCAATCAATTATTCCCTTATCATTTTCAAGACGGTTATCTTTCCCCAAGAGCGACGATTCGTTCTGTAAACGGGTCATAACCGGCCAACGAAGGAACAGGACGAACCCTCGCCATCTTTTTCCTCGATTTCCTTCGCGGCGGTAACGTGATTACTACAATGGATCCCCGTTTTCTATCTGCTCCACCCCTCTGCCCTTCCCCCTTTGAACAAGAATTCATTAACGGTCCAGTTAATGGAAATTCGCGAAATCAATCCACCTTTCGGCTCTTTGTGTGTTCGTTTCGCTTCCGGTGAACTTTTTTCTAACGGCTACGCCGACCGAAATGGTGCTCGCCGATTCGTGCTGATCGAATTATTGTAGGGCACACGATTCGAGATAAAATATTATTCTTTCGCTCGTCGAATCGGAATACTCGACGGCGTTTAATTACCCGCGAGAGTAATTGAGATTTAAGTGATCGGAAACCGGGATGTTCGTTAAGAGACAACGTTCCGATGGAGGTTCGATTGTTTTGCGCCGGGGGTTTTAATAAAACGATTGTATTGTTGTTTTTATCGAGCTTTCAGATTTAATTCGATGTACTGTAAGCAGTATTTTGTGACACTTTTGTGTCGTGCAAGTATGTTGGAAGTTACATCCTTTGTAATCTGTTATTGATTGTTAGAAGTGCTAACCAATTATGTTGTATTGAGAATATTGAAAAACGATTAGGTGGTCATTTTAATTAGACCTTCAGCTTTAATTTAGTGTATCATAAGTATAATTTTGTGAAACTTTTATGTCATGAATGTTTAAATTTCGAAATCGATCACTTTATACGTAACACTATTAGCTTCTACAATCGATAATTCAATTATTTGTTAAAATATTTAAGAAGCAATTATACGGTTAATTAGATCAGATCTTAAGCTTTAAATTGATGTTCCATAAGTACTATTTTACCATACTTTTATGTCATGAATTTTTGAATTGAGAAATCGATCACTGTATACCTAATACTATTATCTTCTATAATTGATAATTCAATTATTTGTTAAAATATTTATTAACCAATTATATGGTAATTTTGTTCAGACCATAAGCTTTAAATTGATATACCATAAGCATTATTTTACGATGCTTTTATGTCAAGATTTTTTGAATCTCGAAATCGATCGCTTCATACGTAACAGGGGTTGTCCTCTACAAATAAGATCGTGCTTCTGATATAACGCACATCCTTTTTTTCCTGAAAAGGAGAAAAAAGAAGAAGAAGAAGGGAAGAGAATATATGAAACGATAAAGTTACCCGCGTCTTTTCAACTTCACCCCGTGTGTATCGCGTAAAAGAGGGCGAGCATCCACGTAAGCAACCCGGGCAAAGTTCCTTTAGGTGGAGGGGAATAAGAGGGAAAGGAAAAAGCGTTCAGGACGAAGAAATTTCGTTGTCCGAGAGTGTTGCTCATTTTTATCCTCGGTTAAGTTTCCATCCTTAAAATAAAGAAGTCAAACAACACGACCGGAACGTTTCTTTTACAAATTTATAAAAGTACACCTTCTCCGTGCTTTTAAAGTTACAAAGTGCACCCGTGATTTTCACGTTTTCGATATTTTTACAAAAATTATTTATTGGAATTTAACGAACAACTATTTTCTTCCCAAGTAATAACTTTTCAGAAGTTTGGACGTTATTTATGCAAGTTGATTATGCAATTAAAAGTATTTTACATAAAAAATTGATTCACAGACAAATTGCCAATATTCGAGTAATAAACCTTTATATTTAACACCCACAACATGGGTGACACTTGAATTTCCATTAGAAACCATCGCCCATATTATTAGGAATTCTTTAATTTATTTGGTTGAAAATTTTCCCTTTCCCCACGATTGTCCCCCCTGAGGGGTCATTAAAGGAATCCAAATAATTAAGGGAAATATAACTAATTAATTTTCCTTTTCCAAGTTTCCTTCTAAATATAATTTAAACGTAAGTATTTTTGTAATAATTTGAAAGAATGTCCAAGTGTAAAGAACCAAAACACCTAATTTTGATTACAAGAGCGCCCTGACCTTCCTCCAATTACACCCCTTAACATTTTACGCTAATAGCACCTGAAGGCACACCTTGAGCACCTTCGCCGTTCGGTAATTTTAAGTCAATTTTGCTTCTTGTTCATCGGCGTTCATACTCGAAGAACCGGCCTGAATATTCAATTTCTCCGGGAACAAGGAAAGGTAAACTGAATTTTCCGAGTCTTTTGAGTTACAAGCCGGGTCCCGGTTTCCTCGTCGGTTCAATTACAGGATCACCGGTTCAAAAGACTTCATCGTAGCCGGGAGGTGTGCAATATTTTAAAAGCTTCAACGTGTTGTATAAATTAAACGTTCCTCCACTTTCATTACCCCCGTTGCTGTGTATGTGCCTAACCCCTCCCCTCCCTCTTTTGCCTCTACACTCGAGTCACTTTCAATTTTCCACGGAAACGCAATTTTCCCCGTCCATTCGGAGTCATTTTTTCCTTGTCCTTTTTCGCCTCCACCCCCTCTCACCTCCGCGTCGCCTCGGTTCTTGTAACCGAGGGGTGCAGGAGGGTTCGTTTATCGTCGAACCCTTTGAACTCGTTCAGAAACGCGAGAAAGATTGCCGTGTGCCAGAAAGATTCCGGGTTTGCTCAACAGAATAAACAGGGAGCCGGTCGAGGTGAGGTATTAAACAATTTTCCTGCGATTTTCCCGGTCGTTGAATCGACACTCTCGCACCGAGAAAGCATTCGTTCGACGGGTCCCCGGAAATACCCGAGGGTTTCAAAGGGTTTCGCGACGTCGGTGCTTGTAATTTTATTTGGCGTTTTGCGAGCAAACAGAAGAACGATGGATAGGATTTCGGAGGGATTTGTTAACTGTTTCGCGGCTGAGAAAGGGTGTATATACGGGACGATTGAAGGGGTACGTGCGCGGAATATTGAGCGTGATAGGCTTCCTTGGGGTAAATGAGGTCGTGAGGGAAGGATGTGGATCGTTTGCTTTGGGTTTCAACATTAGAGGGTATTGTGGGTAGAGTAATTAATTTAGAGTATTCTTTATTATTAAATTATCAAATTTCCAAATTCCCAAATTACCAAGGTATCAAATTTCCAAACTTTCAAACTGCCAAGGTACCAAATTCCCAAACTGCCAAGCTGCGAAATTGTCAAGTTACCAAACTGCCAAGTTATCAAACTGCCAAGTTAATAAATTCCCAAATTACCAAATTAATAAACTGACAAATTACCTAAATTACCAACATTTCAAATGACTAAATTACTAAATAGAATAATAGAATTTCCATCCCTTACGATGTCATTTTGTTTAAAAAAGTACATTCTCGAATGGCTGTACGTTAAAAATAGAGCATTAACAGATAATTCTAATTACTGTGATAAATTTCATGAGAAGTTTTACAGAATAGAGAACGCAGTCGTGCATCGTAAGCATTCTGGGTACCGGAGTTGAGTAGTCAGCACATTTGGGTGCAAATGTGCTGAACGAAAGGGTTAACACTTTGATTGTCACGATGCAAATTACCCTGCGTTCTAGGACATAAAAATATCAATTCTTAATGGCGTAACAAATTATTACTAAACCTTCCCGTTTCTTTCTTCTGAATATCCATAACACTTTATTATTAACACGTAACAGGGAGGGGGTTAACCTATTAATATATAATATTTAATCGATAATACCCTGTAGTGGTCAACAAGTTAATATTATATTTAATGGTATCAAATATTATTTATTAATTAATATTTACTACGTGATATTTTGTCAATATTATGAAATTAGAAAATTAAAAACTTATCAAATTGAAAAATTACCAAATTACAACTTGGAAATTTAATAAGTTGTAAGACTGCACAACCAGAAATACCCAAAATCCCAAATATTATACTTTTCAAGCACCAAACTTGTATCATCCCTTATTCCAAGGACCCATTTCTTCTTCATCGTCCACAGACCAATCCAATAAAACAAATATAATTTAAGAGAATATTTAAAGGTGCATACCATTGAGTACGTGTACCAGTACAGTCTTGGTGTTGGCGTTGCTGGGATGGCAAGTGTAGTGGCCGCTATCAGCAGGCTGGGCACGTTGGACCAAAAGATACGAAGTTGTAACTTCTCCTTTTTCCGTGATCACCGATACACCGCCCCTAGGACTGTCGTAGTTGATCACCTATATCGAACAGAGGAAAAGAGATAGCGAGTAAGACGGTGGGTTCGTTTTAACCGAGCCGAGGGTGAGAATAAAAAAGGGAGAAATGAGAGAAAGAGAGAGAGCAGGGTGAAAGAGAGAAAACGAACGTGGCGAGTCAGCAGGAGGCTAGTTAGGCGGAAAAACAGAGAACGCGGCTAATTCTCTCGTTTTCGCCGATGAACGAATTTATTTCACCGTTTCGTTCGCTAACCGAATTGTCCAGAAATTCGTTTATCCGCGGTTAATGGAATCTCCGCTGGTGGCCCAGAAACGGCACGTGAAATTCGTCCGGGGACCCCGATGGTAAATATTCCGGGCAAGGGAGGACAGTTCCAAAAAAGAAGGGAAATTGAGAGAAACAGGTGTTTTTAGTATTAATTGACGTTAATTCGCAATACTGTACCATCGAATTATCTTTTGTCAGATGAAAATGGTAATCAACGATTCTATATTAAGAATATTCAAGGGGCATTTATATCTCCATTTTAAGCGAATTTTAAGCTTTAAATTGATGTGCCATACATGGTATTTTAAAATACTTTTATGTCATGAAATTCTATTAGTCTATACACATGTTCTGAAACGTACAGTTATTGGCTACTGTTTGTTGTATTTGACAACCAGTCCTTTTGTAATAAAAATATTCATGAAACGTTTACGTGGTTATTTTTATTAAACTTTGAGCTTTAAATTGATATACTATACAAGGTATTTTGAAATACTTTTATGTCATGAAATTCTGTCAGACTATACACATGTCCTGAAACGTGCAGTTATTGGCTACTGTTTGTTGTATTTGACCATCAGTCCTTTTGTAATAAAAATTTGCAAGAAACGTTTACGTGGTTATTTTTATTAAACTTTAAGCTTTAATTTGATATACCATACAAGGTATTTCGAAATATTTTTATGTCATGAAATTCTGTCAGACTACACACGTATCTTGAATCGTGCTAGCATTTCCTACTGTTCGATAAATATCATCGCTAATTACTTTCTACCAAGAATATTCCCGGGCCATTTACGTCCTCCATTTCACCAACCCTCGATCTTCGAACTGGCGCATCGGGCGCGTAATTCCGCGATACTTTTCAGTCACGAAATCCCGTCACAAACCGCTATCTGCAAACCGTCCTCGTTTTGTGCGCGGCTAAATTAATACCCCGGGAAATTTGAAGGAAAACTAACGATCCCTTTCCGTTCCGTTCGCAGAAACGTCGTCGAAATAAAATTATTAGTCTCCGCGTCGAATTCGTTCGCGTTTAATGAAATCGTGAAGCCCGTTGGGGGGTGGTGGAGGAGGGTTGGAACGGGCTTGTCCCTCGAATTTAAATGGAATTGTTAACAAGCTACCGGCAGCCTCTCGTTAGCATAAACTTCGAACCCGACAATCATATCGCGCACACGTGTTTCAAATTACGATTATTTATACGCGTTTACCGGTTCATCGAATCTTCCTCCGCCCCCTGCCCGTCACGCCGCCCGTTGAAACGCTAGAAATTGGGGATTCTCTCTCCCCCTGGGGAGGGGGAGGATTTTAAACGACCCGATACCGTGAATTTCCATTCGACGTTAAAACAAGGGGAGAGTTTATTATCAATTTATCGGGAACGAATTAGTTGCACCGACAAAGGGGTTGAATTTCGCGGTAGAGGGGGGGGAAAAAGTTAGCACCGACGAATTCGATCGTTCTCCGCCGTTTGTTTCGAGTGGGATACTCGAAAACCGGGAACGTCGGTTTTGGCGAACGGTATTTCAAGTATGCGAAAGTTCGCATCGATTAGAGGTGCGCAACGGTACAGGTATTTTCGAGGGAGGGCCGCCAATTTGCTGCTGATTTTATTCGTTTCCGAAAACGAGGATCTCGTTAGAGAGGCTACCAAGGGGCGAGGAGCGTAATTTTTAACGCCTCCGATCCGAACCAACGATGGAACTTTCATAACATTGAATAGAAAATCTGAGGGTGATCAAAAAATTTCGTTTGAAATTGTTGGAAGTTTTAAAATATGCGGATGGGGTATCGGGGTCTGGCGGGGTCGAAAGCCGTGGAATTTCTGGTTGTAGCAGCTTTGGGGAGTTTTTTAGCTTTGCTCTGACGAGGGTTTGGTGATTATGGAATTTTATGATTTCGTAATTTTTATAGGTAACAGTTTGGAAATTTTATAATTTATATTTCTAGTTATTTAGAAAATTCTATCAGCTCTAGTTCTAGTAATTTTTTATATTCTGTAACTTCTGTAACTTTGAGAAATCTATAAATTCTGCGATTAATAATCCTAATAATTCCACTGGAAATAAATTAAAAAAAGGAAATCCATATCATTTGTATGCGGAAAAAGAAACTTAATCAACAAATAATTTGATTCCTCTTTTTCATTAATATTTTATTTGATTTCCTTTTTAACGTACGAGAGAAAACATTCGTCTTTTTCCGGTTGATAAATTAACTAAATTGCGTGTTTCCAGGAATAATCGCGGAACGGGCAGCGATATTCTATCCCGAATTTTCCTATCGATTTTGCGAATACATTGGAGACCGGGATAAATAAATGAACGAATATATGAATAAATAAATGGAACGCGTTACGATTACGTGACACGAAATAACGAGCGGTTTTATCGCCGCGGAGATTCGTAGTTTAAAAAATCAAAGGGAAAATGATTTAAATCGATTTAAAGCATAAACAAAAAAGATTTATATTTTATCTTGAATACAGGTGATAAAAATGTTTCGTGAATCGAAAAAAAAAAAAAAATTATCGGTTTTGTTTGTGATATTTAATTACGAATCTGGGCAAATAAAAGCGTCATAAATTTCACGTATGAATTATTCAAAGCTACGTTTATTCGAATAAAATGTTGTCTTTTCATAGTTTATTTATTGTAACATTTGAAATTGTTCGATTTAGTTCAATATTTGAGATATTAAAAATACAATTTTAGGAATTCGCAAATTTCGAAAAATCTAATATTTCAAAATTTCCAAGTACCCAAAATGATACAATTCCAAAGTGTCCACTTCCCCAAAAACCCAACACCTCAAAATCCCCAAATCAACCCAAAACTAACACTCCCTCCCCAACTTCCACCACCGAACAAACAACACCCAACCCGATTAAATAACACCCAACGATACGTACATATCAACGAAGGGGTCGAAATTCGCCCCCGATTAAAATATTCCGCTTCCCCCGCGGTAAACAGTAGTTCATGAAAATTTGATTGGCTAACAGCCGATTAACGAGCTCCGTGTGCCGTATAATCGATACCCTCCCCCTCCTCCGTTAAAATATTGATAAGAGAATAAAGCAAATTACCGGAGATCGCATTTCGTTCATTATTTTAATATCGGCAATGACGACGATGTTAATTAACGGCCGTCTGTCGAGACACGATGTCGCGACACGTTGTACGACACGATATCAAGGATAAAGGTTAGTCTCCAACGACGATCCCAGATTTTGCGTATGGAGCAGGTAACATCGGATATAGGCTAAGGGTGGTTTGGGTGTCCATTACCATTACGCTAAGTCAGAAGTTGGTTCGGGCTTCGCCGTTTCATATGGCTGCGTTCGTGTTCTGAACTATCTACTTCCTTCCCCTCTTCCTATTTAAACCCGCTCTTCCCCCCCCCCCCCTAGCCAATGTCAATTTCCTTCTCCGTCCGGGCCGCGCCTCGCCAGGTATCCCGGGATAACATTACGCAAATGTTATTATTCAACGGCACTGTACGATTCCAGTTTACCTATTTAACACAGTCTACCTGTGCTAACGTTAATGTAGGTAACGTCTGCTAATTCAGAAGGAAACCGTACCAGCCTGCAGAATTGTGTTACTACTTTACGCGGCGATCGTTCGTTACGATTTACGCGCAGAACTTTCATCGAAATATTTTAGTTCGCTCGATTACTCGGTTGTATTTCTACGAAGGGTTGGTGCAATAAGCTTTGTACCTTTGAGCGTTTTTATGCAACGGTGAACACAGGGAGTATTATTTGTTTCGGATGGAATAGAAATGAATCTCTGTCCACGCAGAGACTATAGAATTAATAAGCTTGTATTATATTGGATATTATAAAATTTTGTATAAATAAGTGATATTACGTAGCTAATTTATGAGCAAGTTGTTTCTTTAAAGGAATAAAGTTGTAATAATTAATCAAACACTGCTCTTAAATATTTGAATTGGATCTGGTCCTTACAGTCCTTATAATATCCACTAACTATTAAATTAATGAAATTGCCATCTACAAATATTTAAGAATACTTCAAAAAATTGTCAAATTCAATTTTCTCCACCCCCTTGCCGATTGTCCGACGACACCCAGTGCACCAACAGTACAGATCGTTAAAAAAATTCTTACCAAGACCTTCAAAAATCCTACAAAAAGGCTCGCTAAGAAAAAGGTCATCGCTCAGCGGGTGTCGCCCAAAGTTCATAGGCGAACAGATTTCGGGAGCCATAAGTAAATGTTATCGGGGCGACTATAAATTCCATCCAGAATCGATACGATCGTCCTATATATATTTTTTTTTTCAACCCACCCCCCTGGTCTTCGTATCATTTTCCGGACCGTGTGCTACTCGCCGTTTAAATTCCAACACCCTGCGCGGGACACGTTTCCTGCGAGATTAACCGTGTAATTTTTGCCAAACGGGATGAGATAATCCCTCCCCTCTGGGGAAGGGGTGGCTACGACTGGGAAACGATATCGTTTCGATGCGTAAAATTTCCCTTGAAACAACGTTCGAGAGGAAAGCATCGGCTTTGTTAAAGCTGACAGGCAAGAAGAAGAAGAGGAGGAACGGTTTCTGCTCTTCGAGAACTTTGCAGGACTTAATGGGGAGATGGATATGGATGTGTTTACCCGCTCTTAGATGGTTCTATTGTACCGATTCGTCCAAACATATATATTTTCTTCGTTCGATCTTGATTTTTGTGGTTGAATTTTAATAAAATTTATTAATTATTTACACTGACATTTACTGTGGGGGATATAGTGGTATTATTATTTTCAATTATTACCAGAAATATAATTTTTGTTTATCATAAGTATTATTAATATTATCTATAATTAGTACTAGTATCATAAGTATAATTTAATACTATTTATCCTAAATATTAATACTGCAATATTGCCCATAATTAGTATTATTATCATAGGTAATACCGAAAATACTACAACTTAATATTATACATCCTAAGTACTATCACCCCAATTATTATTTCCCTAAATACAACTCCGCCATTTACAACCATAATTCATTATCATTACCCCGACTATAATTTTCCATTTACCATAAGCTAACTCACCATTATCCACCACAATGTCTTACCATAAACATCATTACCATAAGTACCACCCTCCCAACTACAATCCACCATTATTCACCATAAACATAATCACGTAATTCATCAGAAATACAATAAACCAGGAAAAATCTCGAAGCCTATCTCGAATATCGAGTTCCATTCCGCATATCGTACATTTCGATACACGAACCGTCCCGGTTCATCCCTTTGCTGCGCTAATTGCATCTAATGACCCATATCGGGTAGTTCGAACGTTGTAACTCAGAGTTACACGCCCATCCGTGTCCTGTATCATCCCCCCACTGATACGCAATGGGACGTTGCTCAAAAACACGGGAGATATTACGGGAATCCTTTCCGCGAACAAGAACCACCCCCGACCAAACACGGGGTAATTTTCCAGAAAAACAGCGAAAGTAAAAAGAGCAGTCGGAGGAGAAAGAAGAAAAAAAAATAGAAAAGAGGGGGAGGAGAAGAAAAGACGCTCGCCAGGAAGAACAGCGACGAGAGTATTACGCGACGTAATGAAAAAGTCCGTAAGGGGGTGGTTTCTTTTCCGTACGAACTCGGAGTATTACTTCGCCGGCGACCTTTTCCAGCCACGAATCAACAATTCGTGATTTTTTTTCCGTTTTTTATAAATCGTCGCCTGACACTGCATGTCGATTGCTTCGTTATCAGGGTTAATTAAAAAGCGCGAAACGCGGGGTAAATGTTAATTAGGTTTAATGGGTGGTCGGGTCGATCACGACCTGGTTGGAAGATTTTTATGTATTTATTTGCCGAGTGCGAAGGGATTAAATAAATCGATTCAATTTTTATATGATTCCAGAGTTTAAACGTTTTCGAAGCTTCGGTTTTGTGGAATTTGAGGGTTTTCAAGTTTCGACGCTTCGGAGTTTAATGGTTTCATAATTTGAACGCTTCGAAATTCGATCGCTTTGTGATTGATTCGAATATTGTGGAATTTAAACGTTTTCGAAATTTGAGTACTGTAAACTCTGGACGCCTTAAAAATTAAACTGACACCCTGAAGTGTACGATCATTAAGGGGGGAGAAAATGTGGAAAATCTGGTATCGAGTACCGAAGGATCGAAAACAGGTGTTTAAAGGTGATCGAAACTTATCGTCGTCCATTTACATTCTCGATCGTAGGTAACAAGACGAGCCGGATAGTCGTCGAAACTTTGGAGGAATCGATCCTCGAACTTAATATTATACGTCGTGTCGCGTGTACAACCCTGAGGAGTGCTTTCGAAGTAAAGTTGGACAGCAAAGGGGCGAAAGTTTCCTTTTACTTATCGAAACGACCCTCGTTGCTGCCTTCAAGCGCACAAATTGAAGGAACAGAGGAAAAAGAACAAGAAGAGGGACTAAAGAAGATCGTAGTAAAGCCGAGAACGTTCAAGTGTCGAATAACAAGTAATTTAAGAAAAAGAGAGAATAGAAACCATAAAAACATCATGAACAATGGTTTCTATGTCATTCTTTCATCGTCTCTTTACGCCCTGAACTTGTTCATTTGGAAGTTATCGAAATTATTTCTGAATAAGTGTACTGGAGTACTTACATTACAAACACGATCGTGGGGGTTGATGCTTTGGGACACCTCGCAGCACCGTTTTGATTGCACTTGTTAAACAAAATGAACGTATCAACTAGTTCGCTATTCGCAAATGCCACGATTTCGACATGGGTCGACACACCATCGCGCACGGCTAGCGAACAACTACTGATACGTCTTAATCTTACGGCGACTGGTACGAGCAGCCGCTTCGTGTTTATAAACACTGTAACGAATCGTAACGTAGGAATTCCAGAACCGAAATAATACAAACTTTTAGCTTCGATAACTTGCAAACGGACAAGTTTGGGTCATAAGAATGTCAGCACTTTTAAGTACAGGTAACCTCGATTCGTAGAAAATGTCGTGTTGTGTGTCCCAGGGTAATTATTTGTAATATAAAGTACTGTCTTTCACGGACAGAATTAAATTTGAAATTGAGTTTTAATCAAAATACAAAGAGTGCGTCAAGAGGGTGACAGGATATTGTAGGGCAAAGAGTTAAGTACTCGTTCGGACATTTAAATGGCTCTAAACGGCTGGTAATTTGAAGAACGTTTGCAAATTTGAACGCTCTGAATGTTATATATACGAATATTCGATACGCTTGAAAGCTTAAACGCTTCGCCATCCGAACGCTTGAAAATTTAAACGCTTCGAATATTATACATTCAAACGGTCGATAAGCTTTGAAATTTATACGCTTCTAATATTCCGATTATTCGGAGCCGTTCTAACTCAGGTCCTAAGTTCTACTTAATAACCGATGATATCGGATACGGTAACTTCGAATTTATTTGTCATAAATCGTCTTTACCCCGCTGGCGAAACTATTTGCCGCGAATACTTGCAGAGTAAGAGGTAGTCGAAGTTAATTTCAAGCTCGTGCGGATTTAAAGACATTAATTAACGCGAAGAATGCGCCCCCTTTGCGCGACGATACACGTCTCTCCCAGGGCGCTTCCGGTCCCGTCAAAGAGAAAGAACGCCGGAAGGGGAGATCCTTCATATTTTTCTCGTAATCTGGATTTGTCTCTTTATAACTACTCGTATAACTACGTCTCTTCAGGGAAGAGTTACAGAAATAAATTATAATTATTTTATAAAAATAACCGTGTTACGTGGAGGAGAGGGAATAATTCGATTTATCATAATTGCTTTAAACCGATGAATCCTTATTTCCCACAGATATTTTGGTATGTGATAATTGAGCCACGGGGATGGAATATTCAACGCAATCAAAAATGTTCATAATACGAGGCGATAATGATGATATATCTGATCGAGGTATTTAATAAATTAATGTCCCATTCGAATAATTTATACATACAGTGAATTTGTATAATAGAGCCGTTCGGACTAGACCGTGAACAGGTGCAAGTAATATCGAAAGTAGAGATTTCCTCTAAAATAAATAAAATAACCTAATTAGCCGATAATTGAAATTTCGTTATTAGAAATACAGTAAAATTTGCAATCTATTGTCGCCACTGAGGGAAATATAAGCACTAAGTTTCCATCCAAATATAATTCAAATAGAATAATTATTTATCTTATCTACTTTGGCACTTTGTTCACTACTTTGTAATTAAATATTTCTGACTTGCTGGCAAATGATCTGAGAAAAATGTCCAAGCGCAAATTCGATCAAATCATAAAAGTTATAGAACCGCGTTCAGTCAAACTGTCCTTTTCCGGACGAATCGAGAACTATCTCGAAATCTAGCCTCCCCTATTTCGAATCGATCCTCTTCCCTTTTTTTCCCCTCTCAGCACCGCATTTAAATCCCACCGTTTCGACGCCGAACAACGTTTCGAGTAACGGGACTCCGGTGTATCCATTGTTTCTCGATATCGCAATTGTCGTCGGGCAAAAACGAAAGAAAAAAAAATTCATACAAGCTCTGAGACACACGATATCCGCGCGGGGGGGCGGGGGTGGCGGAGTAAAATTTTCGCGACACCGATTCGATCAGAACGGGGGGATCGAAACGTCGGGGGCGCGCGTGTAAATCTCGCTCGCTTTTGATTCGATTTAGAAACAATCGCCGCCTCGAAAAATCGTCCGACGACCAGCACCGAACGGGAACCAGAGGTAATTTCTTGTTTGCGAAACAGATTTGTATCGGACGTATCGAGAGGGGCGGGAACGGGAAGGGGTATCGTGGGAAAATGGCGAACTCCTCGATGGTAGTGGAAATCGAAAAGTCTTTCGTCATTTCGCGATTCGCGGTTCGGGAAAAATCGTAGCCTGGGTGCTTTGTTCGAGGGCTATCGATAGATGGGTGAGATTTTTGGATTGCTTGGTTTTTAAATTTCTAGATTTCTACATTCTTAAATGTTTAAATTATTAGATTTCCAGATTTTAATTCTAGACTTTAAATTATTGTATTTTCAGGTTTCCACGTTCCAAAATGTTAAAACTTCCGGCCAGTCATTTTACAGCCAATAATATCCATATTTTTCGAAGTGCTTTATTCACAAGTTACGAGATCATCGTTATATATTCAAAATCGATGGTGATTGTTGATGTCCGACATTTGTCATCATTGTCCGAGTGAAAAATAAATCGTGTCACTGGACGACGGGCATAAATTACCGGATTGGACGGATGTTAATGACAAACGAGCCGCGTGTTTGCCATGGGAGATCATTTCGCGTTCAATCGTCGTTACCAGTGACAAAGGGGCGAGGAAAATTACGTCAGTGCGTTGGAAAATGAGGAATGTTTGTTTAAAAAAACAATTCGTAACAAACCTGATTCCTTTGAAGAAAGAAAGAAAAATTATAACCAAAATTAAGTAAAATAAATATAGAATATGTTAGTATTTCTTCATTTTTGAATAAATTAATCTGTTTCAGTAATCGAAGGGTTGGAAAAACACTTGCGGTTAAAAGGCAACTGCTATTTCTCGCGAACGGTGTTAATCGTTCGATCGCTAATTATGCAGACGACTTTTATTCATCGCTTCGACGTTTATCCGTGAAGAATCATCGGGTTCAATGGTCCGCGTTACTTTACAACGGATATCAGTCATCACGGAAGGGCACGTGTCCTCGTTCGCACGAAAAGGCTTTTTCATTATGCAGAAACGCTCCGCAGAATGGCCAACAAATGCATCCGTTTAACTCTTTGACTGCGAGGTGTTTTCGTGAAAAGCCATAAATAAAAAAACAATTTGCTTTGACATCGACAGTAGGGATATTATAATCGAAATTAAGTTAATTGGTGAACATTTGAGGATTTTGTAATTTTAAGGTTTCCAAACTTCCCAATTAGGAAATTAGGAGACTTTCTAAAAATTCAGAAATTTTGAAGGTGCCAGGAACTTGCAAACGAAATCTTGGAATATTTTGAAGTTTTAAAAATTTTAGAACTTTCGAATTAGGAAATTTTGTAATCTCGAAATTTTTTAATTACAGAACCCTCAGAATAGAAAATTTCGAAATTTCAAAATTCTAAAATATAGAAATTAAAAATTTCCAGAGGGTCTGTACAAATATTGTTGACCCTACGATAAAAAAGAAACAAGAGAAACAAAGAATTTTTCAATGGAAAGGTACGGGCGACCGAGTTGATAAAAAGGGAGACGTTCATTAGCGTTTTACATAGCGAATTACACGGGAATGAGGCATCAATTCCAGTTAACTCGATTTCCTGGAAATTTCCCTTGGGAACACCATGCAGATATTTATCGTAATTTTTATTACGATACCTCGAATTGTATTCTGTTCTCGACGATTGTTTGTTTCGACAATGGAAGGACCGTCGTATTAATTGTTGGCTTTTGTGGTTTATTATGCAGAAAGATTTTCATGGAAATTCGATGGGGGGTTCTAAGAGAAAACAAAGCTAAGGAATTCTGAATAATTTGAATAATTTTGAGTACTGGATTCTGATAAAAGTTTTCATCTTCTGTGGAATTAAACGTTGAATAGATGAATGATGAATTGATTACAAATGGAAAATTATTGTTTTGTTAATTAATGAAATTTTGGAATAATCACTTGTTATTATTATACATAAAAATAAAAAATTGCCTATATGAAAGTTTGATAAATTTTGGAAGTAAAACAGGATGTCATATTTTGAATAATTTGCATAATTTTAAGTACTCAAATAAATGTCAATGTCCATGGTATTAAATCTTTGAATAATTGGATAAAATAAGGACCCAGATTAGGAAGATACGCAAAAAGATACAAAAACCAAAATTAAAAAATAGTAGAGTTTTATATCAAAGCAATCACGGAAAAGCTGAAGAGTAATTACATTTAAAGTTATTCTGTTTTAAAGGGTGAAGAATTTTAGGCAAAATTGAAATTCACTTAATAATCAACGTCTGACTGTAGGTTTCCAATTAAATTAACCCTTTGTTCAATCTAGATGAAATTTTGCATAGGTACAGTGCGAAACTGCAGAAAATACAGTGTATCAAAAGCAACTTGGATATAACACTACTTCGTGTGAATTAATTCCTTTGACACTTTGTGACGACTCAAATTTCATTCGGCTACGATATTAGCTGTCGGTAGAAACGCGAAAGACTATGTGTTTTAATTTTAAACCGTTACTGCATTTACAGAGAGAAAGTGGAAATATTCGACACTGTTTTAACAGACATTATGAATAAAAAGTGCTGTATTTCTGGGGACCTGGGTAATATTTTTAGAAACGTGTGAATTTCGAAATATTATATTTTTAGACATTTTTAAGATTCCTATTAATATTTCTGGAAATTTAGAAATGTAGAAACTTAGAAATTTTGTAATTTTACATTTTTAGAAATTTCCAAATATTTTCTAGAGCTCATAAATACAGAAATATTATATTTCCAGAAATGTACAAGTATCAAAATATTATATTTTAACAAATTCAAAACCCTATAAAAAGACACAAAATCTTCCAACAGAATCCTTAAAGAAGCCAAGAAACCTGAACGAATCGAGTAATCGGAGCGTCCCTTTGTCTCCGAGGCGATTTAAAAAGGCCCGCTTCCGCAACAAATGAAATCGTCGGTTTCCGTGGCCGAGGAATCGCGGTCGGTACGCTCGATTCCGCGTCGATCTTGATAAATTTTATCGACGGGAATCGAGGACGGGCGATCAAAAGACGGCCGGGCGGAACCGAACGCCGACAAAAGCGCGCTTCCTCCGCTGTTGGTCGCTTCGTTTCCGGTCGTTTGTATCGCGCTAAAGCGTTGCGCGAAGCGGAGCAGCCGGTGGTCCTCATGACTATTCAAATTTTCCACGAGCATTGTGCGTCCTCGAGTATTTTCTCGTTTGTAAGTTAATTGACCCAGACTGCTCGAGAGGACCGGCTCGCGTACTCGCGCGATTTTCCCTCCCTACCCCGTTCTACACGCTCGAAATGAACAATTCAACCCCCACCCTCGTTCCTGCACGGGTAACTGGATATCCTATATCCGTTTTTGTATTCCTTGTGATTTTTTAATGATCAAAGGCAAATTAATTTAATTATTCTGTTCGCTCTTTAAACCATTCGTGTAAATATTGTGACGAATTGAAAAGAAAATTAAGCAATATTGTTCATTTCGAACTGTGAAAATTGAAAAGTAATTAATATTAATATTGCCACGTTGCAGCTATCGAAAATTTCATTTGAGAATAATATTATTTTCGACAAATTTTATATTCCATTTCCACGATACATATTTTGATACTTCTGTTATCCATAATTTGATAAGGAAAAGTTTAATTACAAGTGAAACCAGAAATGGCAAATTCAACTTCCCATTGTTTCGTTCGTTTTCTATTTAAATCAATTATTTTCCAGAATTTCCATGTCAATCTCTGTTGTTATCGGTAACAAACGAAATTTTTATTTTTTTTTGTTACAGTCGGTATCCCAGAAGGAATTATTAACCGACCAATTTCCGGGGAGGCAGTAACATGATTAAAAAATAACTTCGTTGAACAGCGCGCGGGTGTAGAAATATCTGCATATTTTTTTTTTGTCTCTCTCGAAGGGGGAATTGGATAAAATGCACGAATCGTTAAGCATTTTTGAGATTTTTGGTTGAACGGATTATTGGTATTATGCGTTCATTAGCCGTCGTTTTTTTTTGTAGATATTTGTATTGAATTGCCGGTAGCCATCGTTGCAGAAAGTTCTGATTGAAATCCGTGAAAGAACAATACACGAATTTCTGTGCGGCCCCATTGTTTGCTGTAACTGACAACCATTTTCAACCGTGCACGTTAATGAAACATTTCTATAGCTATTTCCATGGAGCCTTAAGCCTTCGAAATACGTGTGGAGCAAGCGGTGCTTTCGGCTCGTTTTATGGCAACTAATCGCATCGTTAAATACACTTACATTCTACCAATTGGTACCACGATTTTTACAAAGAATTATTACACAAATTGCAGGAAAATGAAAAATATAGATATCTGGTTTAGAAGGTTATGGAATGATTCAATGACATTCTAGAAATGTAAGTTTTAATTATTTTTAGGTGATATTCAAGAGTTTTTAATTATTTAAAAAATTGTAATTTTGAGGCTCTAGTAGGGTTTAGATGGTTTTTATTTCATTTTTACCAATTCAATATGAACATCTGCATTACCCAGAAATTTTCAACCCAAATTTTCAATTTAATTTTTCCCAGTACCCAGAACTCCCAATAAAAATGTTTGCAGTGCCCAAAAATGTTTAATTTCATCAATTCACAAATTTTAGATGTAAAGTTTTCATTACAGAGAGAATTTTGATTGAAATTTTTATAACTCTCAGGAATGATCAATTTTATTGTTTGGAATTTTGATTTAATCTTTCACCAACTATCGATTAATCTATATAGTTTTTCAGGATACTTCTGTTTCTCGTGGTATCGATGACCCGAACGGTACTCGATAGCAGTATTAATTAATTGGTTTCGAAAATAATCGACGTCCGACTATCAATCAATCAATCGAATTTCATCGACGATATCGTGTAAAAGAAAAAAGGGGGGGGAAAAATAGAGGAACGTTCGAAATAGTTTCTGATGTATTCGCGATTATTAAACAAACCAGATGGAAGTTTAAACGCGCGTGAAATATTCACCGTTGCCTCTGAACGGACCAAACTATTCTATGTGATGTATTATGCATGTCATTCCCAGTTCTGGCAAAAAGCAACCAACTGAACATTACGCCGTTTCAAAGCAACCGTCTGAAAATCCAAACATTTCATAGCGCAATTTTATTTCCCTTAATGTTACACGCTCCCCACCCTCGTCAAACAAATTACCGAATCAAGACGGAACAAACCTACCAGCCGCACGACCCAATTCGAAAAGCTAAGACAACAAACGCTATTCTTCGAAAAATAATCCCTGAACATTTTTCTACATTTTTCTAATTTGTCAAATTAAACATTATTTAGGCATTTTTGGGTACGATTAAATCTAGGTACATTTTCCAATAAAGATTCCGAAATTCCAACGCCCTAAAAAGAAAAGTATTGCAAATCCATTTGCTTTCATTTCTTTCATTAATTTGCTGTGTTCTAATATGTCTCTTGAATTTTGTGTTTAAAAATTGTAGGTCGCCCCAGAGGCGCCATGGCAGAGACCGATGGTGGGTGCTTCAAGTTTTCTATAATTAAATAATTGATAAAAGAAAAGATAAAATTAACAGTGAATGTTGCTATCACCTACGGGTGACACTTGAATTTTTAGGTATTCTTTAATTTTCTTGGTTGAAAATATTACTATTAACAGAAATACCAAAATATCGTGAAAACGGAATAAAAAGTTTGTCAGAAATGAAATTTTTAGTAGCAGTCAAAGTTCAACTATTTTACAAATTATTATTCCATGAGAAATGAATAATTTCTGAAAATATATGCAAGAAAATGTAAATGGCGGACAAGTTTGAGGTACATTTTCATTTTTCTTGTTGACTTAACATGGTTATCAATGACAGGGGATCGAAAATGGCCAGGAAGAATTCACGTGTCACAGGAAACACGTGATGATACGACGGTGCAGAAAACGTGGCACTTCCGGGTTTTAGAAATTCGTGATACAGTCGAAGAACTTCCGTTTCGTCGGTTCCACACACCGCGCGCACACACACACACACCCTCCTCTTGCACCCCATAACTCGACGAGTCGACTCGACGACGAACGAACGAAAATTTCATTTTCTTTCAGCTGGCTGGATATCAAAATTCCGATCGGTTACGTGTACCGAACGAAAAATTGATCCGAATACCGCGGTGGAAGAACATTTTCTGAAATTCGTACGCGAACAAGCCCCCGGCTCGGATGATCGAAGGGCTTTCTCGAGGGTGGCTCGCGTTTCGAATACGAAACGATACGGTGAAGGGGGGCGAGGGGGAACGGACAGATTTAGCTTTTCAGTAGATTGTACCGCGAACGCTCGATTTGTAGAATAAAAACGTAGAAACTGAGAAATTAATCTGAACTATTTTGCCACTTTTTAATTTGAGAATAATTAATAGGTATTTGGAGGTGTAATTTTTTACTTTCAATTTATTTTTCGACGTGGCACACCAAAGTGTTATAATTAAAAAATAATAATCGAAGGTTTATTAATTGCCTTTCAATCAACAACCCTTAATATTGAAGAGCCGATTAATCGATTTCCGGTCGACGAAGTGTTAATTAAGTTTCTTCAGGGATGAACATTTTTCTTGGAATATTTTACTGGTATTTTTTCAATCTCTTCATTTTTTGGATATTTTACGCGTATAAAAGTTTGATGGTAAAAATTTATACGAGAAATTTGAACCAGGTCCGACGATCTATTCCGGAACTGAGCCGCTCCAAATTCCCATTCTTTGGATACTCCACGATTTTGTAATAAAAATTCACGATAAAATCTTGGAATGTGCGAGCAGAGTTTGATAATATACGTTGAAATTGACCCCTTCTGAATTTTTGTACTTTAAACAATAAGTAAATTTGCAATTTGAAATTTGGGATAATAAAATATTGAAATATTAAATTTGATAAACTATTTTGAATTTGAGACGTTTTAAATGCCCAGTCTTTGGAGATTTTAAGTCAATTTACATGTTTGTAATAAAAACGTAGCTGGAAATTTAAAATATTAAAGTTTTACTTTTAATCCGCTGTTTCCAAAAAAATTAGGATAATAGAAAAATAAAATTTTTGCGTTGTAACCGGAAATATTAAAATACTGAAATTCGTCATTAAAATTCTTCACTAATTATCAAAACAATAAACCAAAAATTGTATCAAAAAGAAACGGCTACCCTTAAAAATCAATTTCGAAAACATTTCACCCCACATTTTAATAAAAAATAAAACATAGCCAAAAATGTTAAATACCAAAGAAATAACCCAACATGATAATTTATGGAAGAATTAAAAGAACCATGACGGAAATAATATCACCAAGTTCTAATTAAACATGTAGCGAAGGGGTTGAAGAATTTCTCGAATACCACCCCTATCGAGAATATCAGAATATTGCAAGCATACTCGGCATTCGCATAATATATACGTGTATATAAAAAAAAAATATCCTTGTATCTGTGATATGCAGGTATATTGAGCTGGAACGTGTTCCTAGGAATCCGAAGACTTTTGACGTGGAGATAGAATACAAGATCAAATTGAATAGTTCGGATACTTTGGCATCTCGTACGTGTGTGTGTACCGAGCGTAAGAGCAGTTGCTGCTTTCCTTTTAGGACGAAACCCTCTGCTTTTTAACGCAATGTCCCGATGCGGGGTTTCCCGAGGGAAAGAATATCGTAAAACCCCCTTTTTTTCTCTCTCTCTCCTCCATTGTTTGCGGGTGTACGAGGCAAAGATTTAAAAACGATATTTTTCCGGGAAATCCGACTCGATGTATCGAGTTTTGATTTAAGTTGGCCATTAATTAATATTATTGTATTCGTGGTTAATGTACCCCTTAATAAGGGTTGTTTTTGTGACCCTTTGCACTCGAGTGGCGCCTCGGGGCGAATATTTTTAAATGCAAAGTTTAGTTATTTATATTAGAAAATGGCTAATTATTAAAAAAAATTAAACGGATCACAATTGTTTGTAATTCTTTTTGAAACAAGGCTTTTGAATTTTGTTGATTTTGGCAAGGTACACACAAATGATATTATTTTACACTTTCAAAATTCTATTAAATCGTGCGAACAGATTTCAAATGACGAATTATTTTGTTCGTAACACGTTACAAGTTTCAGATCTGTAATTAGTGTTAAAGGGAACAATATTACGATCGCGAGTATCAAATTCCGGAACTAATTTTATTAATCTTCCTAGCGTAAAATGTGTAAAAGTTTATTCAAGGGATGTTATGATCCGAGTAACGAGTTTCGAATTTTAAACTTGAAATGAGAACTAATTAAAACTAGCAACTCTGCGCTATGTTTTCGTTAGAAAGTCGAGATCTGTGTTTAAAAGGGCCCTGTACTTTTTTATTATTACGTTGTTACATGCTTTTGTTATTAAGATCATTACCGAGAAGAATTTTTATCCCAGAAACGTAATTATTAATTTGTATTTGTAACGCTTTTTTGTTATTAAAATTGAAACATTCTTGTATATTTATAATAAATGAAAGCCAACTAAAATTGCAGCAAGGACGTTTTAATAAACTTTGTAACTTAAAACAAGAAATCATGTTGACCTCTTTAACAGCTCCAGTGTTAATAACGCACACCGCTATTAATCCTTGAAAAAAATAATTTTTTTAGAATTAATTAAAACATACACGCCCGGCTAGCTTTCTTAACGATTATAAACATTATTTATCGCGTTCAACCCAACTTGGAAAATTAAAAAATATCCGGGATTTCAAATTATCTGCTGCCAATTTTTTCTCCCTCTTCCTCCTCTTTTCAACCAGGACGACGTATCGGTTACGTTAAACCGGCCGGCTCAAGGGTCGGAACGGATATAAATGTTGCTGAATACGCAGTTGAATAATTCAAGTTTCGCGTCGATAGTTTAATTCACGGGGGAAAAGTTGCAGTCGAAGTGTCCAACAGGATACAGATAGGTTTAATCCTTTTACCGCAGCAGGAGTGACCGAAAAGCAACGCAGCTGTACGGGAAAGCGATAACGCGGCTGTGCACTTAGCCGTGAACAGACTTTGCGCTTGTTTGTCTCTCAACAAGTAATTTACCGTTTTTAATAGCCATTATGACGCTCTTTTCTACTGCAAGGATTAAAAGCGTATGGTTAACGGCTGAAAACAACACCGGTGTGTTTCCACCGTACGGGGAAAATTCAAAGGAAACTACCTTTTGTTCGGCCCGTTGTACGTGAAGCACGAACCATCTTGCAAAATGTTCCCTGATACTTAACCCCTTCGTTGCAAATAGAATTATTCTATTTGTTTAACACGAATTAAGCAGATAACGTGTATTTTGAATTACAGACATTTTTTTAATATAACACTTTGGAATTTTAGTGGACATTATGTTAATTTTGTAATATTTTTAGGTTTTTGAAGATTTTGTATTTTTTAATGCAAATTAAGGGAATAAATATTGTGTATTTTTGGAACCTGGAAACTTGAAAATAATATTTTTATAATACTTTAAAGGTATCTGAACGTATCTGAATCTTAATTAAAAATGAAATCATTTAAATTCTCTCAATGGGACTTCTACCTAAGGTCTTCGCGACGAATGGTTATTGCATTGTTGATTAAATAACTGGGCGGTAATAAGACAAAGGGGGAAAATATACCTTCTTCCTTAATCCTTTGACGCATCAATTAAATTCCTTGTAATTAAAAATGGTATTCCTTTCTCAATTTCAAGAATATCATAATGCACTGGTAATAAGCAAAATAATAAAAAGTTAATTTTGTAAAACACAGAAATAAGACCAACATTAATAACTGGTAATATTTTTAATTACAAATTCTAGTTAACAGCCAAAAATACAAAAAGGATCAAATGATTAACAAAAACACCCCCCACAATAAATACTAAATTACAACAATTATTGCCCAAAACCTGGCACACCTTATCGCTACACCTGAAGGGTTGAGCGACGTATCGTCCCCTCGTATTTCACCAACCACCCCCAATCCTTCTTCGCGCGAAAGCCATCAAGATTCAGAAAACAAAAAGAAACAAGAAGAAGAAAAAAAGCGAGAAGAAAAATTACGGGTGCGTATCGGGTACGTAAATCTGGAGGAAAAAGACGCGACGAAACTGATACCGTCGTTAAGTTAAATATTCGCACAAAAGGGGGGTTTGGTTGGTGCCGGGGGTTGAAACGTGCGCCGCGACGCTGAATAGATAAATCAAAAAGGAAAAAGAAAAAAAAAAGAACGAGAGAGAGAGGGGGGGATACACTGTCGCGCAGGAAGTCGTAGTAAATAACAGGGCGAGCCACGGGGGAGGGAGGGGGCTGGAGGAGGAGGGTTTGGCGACGAAGAAAAATGTGTGGCGCCACGGAATGGGGACGAGGGCGTTGAAAGACACACGGAAGAACCGACATCTATGGAAACGTGCGAAGGCTACATAGCGTAATTGCGTTTAAAAAAGGCCTTAACCCTTTTTTTTCCCTCCCTCCCTCCCTCTCCACCCTGCCGCCCCCTTTTTCTTTTCGTTTTGCTCGCCGTTTGCCAGGGATTTTTCGTTTCTGTGCCGTGTGGTCGGCCAATTCGAGTTCACGGTGCCGGAAACTCGGCCGAGTTCTGTGGGGCTGCCTGCCTCGCGAAAGAAGGGAGAGAGAGAAAAAAAAAATGAAAGAAAAGAAAGGAAGGAAAAAAAAAAGAGGCAATCGTATCCGAACGAAATTGAAATTAATACGCGGCGAACGTGCCATTTTTTTTTTCTTCTTTTTTTCAGCAGAAGTTCTTTGATGTCTTTCGCTGATGCTGATTGATACGCGTTTCTGGTTCCTTTAAACTTTGATCTCTTTGCCCGATGGAAATTTTAATGCTTTATTTGGCGGCGAGCTTTGACGGTCGTCGATTGAGAATCGTTCGGGTAAATTTTTGATTGTTATTTCTTTAGACGTGACAGGTGGAGTAATGGAAGTCTAGAATTAAAGGAAAATTGAAAATAGAGGCTAATTCTTCTAATTTGCAGGTAATGTTAGGAAGGAAGGAAACAGTGGTGATTTTTGTAATAGACCCCCGTATAACGCGGTTAATTCCTAATTTGTACAATAAAGGGTTAATACTGATACTGTTCACAATTTGTCTTTTATTAATTATTATTTTGAGTAAGATTGCTTCTTTAAAATTGCAAAATTATAGTCTTATAATAGACTGCCCCTATCGCTATTAAAAGCGACTATAAAAGAATAAAAAATGATTGGAATTTAATTCGAACAAAAACATGCAAAGCAACAGTGAATCTGTTAGGATTTATCAGAAAGGATTGTATTAGAAGGAATGTGGTTTCTTTTCTTTATTTCTGAAGCTTCTCACGAGGTAAGAAGAAAAATAGAAGAAATGGTGGAAAGGATAAAGGATGTGGTTAGAGGAACGATTCTCGAGTGTCCTTGAACAGCCAGAATCTTTCGTTTCAACTGCAGGAGCAAATCTCCTTACTGTCAAGGGGATATTTCGATCAATTATTCTGGCAATAAAAATCTGAAAGTACACTCAAAATATCGGAATGACAGCAGCAATTATATTTGCATCGCGGGTTCGACGAATAATTTTAGAAATTTACTCGGATTTGTTCGAAAATTGTAATCAAAGTTTAATAACAATTTTTAATTGAATAAAGCTAAGAATCTGAGACGAATGATCATCCTTGTAAATGTTATTACAAAATTAAGAAATTATTTGTAATTTGAAAGGAAAACGAAACATATTGTATGATAATGAGTAAAAATATTTAATTAATGAAAATTGTAACGAAATGTTACTGAATTTGATGGAAACAGAATCAGAGATGAATTTGTATTAAAGATTAATCAAAATTTTGAATTTCAATATAAATAACAATTAAATTAATTGATTGCCAAATGAAAAACATAAATTTGCAATACATTAACATGAGTTACATGACATGAATCCAATGTTAAATGCAAAATTATAACGAAATAAATTTTCACAGAATAATTTCACATTTGAATGAAAAAGAAAAAAATGAACAATGTACCCAGTGTGAGTTAGTTTTTAAGCAGGCAGGGTCAGAGCAGTCATTCATCATAAATCAGTAAATAATTTTCTATGAAAATATACGAAACTCGATTGCCAGTCTAATATTTCGATTTCACCCACGTTCGTTCTCCTTTCATTTGACAAAAATTGAAGAGCGTCCGAGCAATCGTAAAATTTCGCGAGTGATAATTAGTGAGGCTCGATTAGCCGAAGAAGGAAGAGGCCAAAATTCGCCAAAGAAGAGGGGAACTATCAATGGTTGTCCATTTTCGGATGGACAGTCCCATTGTCGCTATGCTCGCTAAACTTTTTCGATTTTGTTTTTGTTCCGCGTTTTACAGGTTCATTTTTTTTTTTATTATTCCGAACGGTACGAACAATACCGCCACATATTACGCTCGAAATTTTACGAGTTTAATATCGTTGAATCGCGGTTTCATTCTTTTCTTTCTTCCCGATTTATTACTTCGTATCACTTGAAATTTATTACCTCGAATTTATTCCTATTCCTATTGATTTCCGATATTAACTACATTTCCACTTTAAACGCGCTTATAATACTTCAAACATTCTAAAGTATTACGTTGAACATTTTTATTTTGCCCCAGAGACTTCGGGATTGTATTATTCCATTTTCGTATGTTCCTTCTGATATTGTTACATTAATCTCGATTTTTGTTTTAAATAAACTTTGACTTTCATCGGGTATTTTTATCGGGTCACCCGGATTAAAGGATCAAATGATTTAACATTCTACTGTACTGTTCTTATTTTCAGAGAATTAATTGATCCACCTCCTCGTGGTGCGACCTGGTAATCGATATCATTTTCCAAAGACTCAAAACTGCACAAAAATCTAGTCTTTAGACAATCATCCTTCAAATCAAACTATGAAGCTAAATTAAAACAAAAGTGTTCGATCGTTTTCGAACTTCCTATCCTTAACAATTTATTAATGCAATAAATTATAAACAACGTAATGATAATTATCTATGAGCAGTATTAATTCACCTTTCCACTAATCATGGTAAGGTAACGTGAAACGAATCATCGATATTTTACACTCGCATGAATCATTAAATGGATGACGATCGATCGTCTCCATAAAGTAGTATAACCCACGAACAGATCGGACCGTTGATCACTATACGTAGCTGTAAGTACTCTACGTTGTTCAATTTCGACGGCCCATAAACTCCCATTTGTTCAACACTTGTCTGCCAATGCGATCCACGTATGGCTGACATTTGGATTCTTTCGTTCATTTCGCTGAAAGTACCCCTGTCGGATATTTGAAATTACGAACGACAGAAATAACAAATATTATGAAATGTAATTTTTCAAATGATATTTCATGGAAGGATTAATGGATCGTTATGGTTCTAATTTCAATGGCTGTGATTCGTAACTTTCTATTAAGACCTATTAGTAGCTCGAGATATGTAACAGTTAAGACGATCCAAGTTTCTAATTCTCTCAAGTACCCAAACCATCCATTCGTGAGAATATCTGTCTAAAGTTCAGACGCTAAACTGACTCCCCCTAATCACTCGCATAGTTTCTTCCCTAAGTTGTAATCGCGTATATCCAATCGTCATAATACGACATTAGACCGTATTGCATAATTCGGACAACTTTTGGTGGAATCTTATTAATGGGACGAAATAACTCGCATCGTACGATTTATTAAAAGGCTCCTCTGTCTGAGCGTCTATTGATTATTGTCGGCTCGTGTTCGAAATTTTTAACCGTTTGATATAAATAGCGATCAATCATTTTATATTGAAAATATTGGCAAAGTTATTACATAGTCATTTTCTTCAATTTTCAAGTTTCAATTTAATGGGCCATAAGTGGTATTTTATGATACTTTTATGTTATGAAATTGTATCACAAACTCGTAACACAAATATTAAAAACATCGACTAAGCAATTGCATAGACATTTTTGTCAAACTTCAAGCTTTAATTTGATGTATCATAAGTGGTATTTTGCAATAATTTTCTGTCATGAAATTAAATCCCAATCTTACAGTACACGTCTTTGATATTAGCAGATGTAACAAGCAATTGTTATCAAACTTTCGAGTATTACAGATGATATTTGACGACACTTTTCTCTGACGAAATTACATCAGATTTTCCGCATATCTTTCTGGAAACTGTCCTCCCGATATGCAGCGAGCTAATACAATTTGCATGCGCAATCAAGTTCCGGCATCCCGTATGGACAACCATCGGAGTCAGGATTCGAGTCTGGTTGCGCCGTAACAATCAACAATGGCCCGATACCGGCGTGCACCATCCCCGTTTGTCCGATATACGAACGACATAGCAAGCCCATCAAATCCTTACAACTCTGTTGCATCGCGAAAAACCATTAAGCAACGTAACCCGGTTTTCGTTGCTTAACCAGTCGGATACCACGATCGTCCCGAAATGCCCCTTGGCAACCTGATTCGCCGATAATCCACGTCGTTCTGCGGCGAACCCGTTCCACCCCCCCCCTTCCCACCCTCTGCCCTCTCTCTTTATATATCGCTATCCGCTAACTTCCTACGACCACTCCTGCACCGAGTCAAGTGCCCTGACCCATACACGTTGACCTACTACACCCCCGTGTCATCTTATCTCCTGTATTTGGCCGTAACACTGACGGCACCGTCTTAACCCTTTCGTTACCTTTCGACAGCGTTTGCTATCGAGTTTCTTAAACGTTCGGGGAAACTCTTCTCCGTGCTTCTGGAGTTTTATATCGTTTCTGGGATTGCTTTGGAATTTCGGTGAATTCGATGGTCCTGGTCTTGACATTTTTCAGGTAAAAATTATGCAAAGTGGTGGGGGTTGTTTTGACAAAGATGGGAATGCGTGGGATCAAAAGTTAGCGTTGGTTTATTAACCCTTGGAACCTCTAGGGTGGCATGTGTAATTTATATTAGAATACAGCAAATTAACAGACGAAATGAGAATAAATAAATAAAATAATAATAGAATTCTGGAA
This sequence comes from Anthidium xuezhongi, assembly GCA_022405125.1. Classification (NCBI taxonomy): domain Eukaryota; kingdom Metazoa; phylum Arthropoda; class Insecta; order Hymenoptera; family Megachilidae; genus Anthidium; species Anthidium xuezhongi. The sequence goes on along the minus strand of CM039642.1, from coordinate 7,660,009 downwards.
ACTTGAAAAGATGCCCAGAGGGTTAGATTTCTTGTTTCGTATCACAGAATTTATCAAGACCCTTTAATTGAAATCCAAGCTGACTTTAATTAAGATGAGAAAGTATGTTAACTCGTGTTTCATCCCTTATTTATTTCGCTCTCTATTTTATTGGAAAAAAACTGTAGATTAAAACTGTGGCATTAATAAAAATGTATATTTGTCACACGGTGTATTCCCAAAAGGGACTCCCAAACAAAACCGATTTTTCGAACTCGTCTGACACATGCGATCCCTGTTCAACCAAAGGGTTGAACGATAACGAATGATGTTCTCTGTGTGTGTTTTTTTTGTTTTATGGATAAAAGTTTTGCGCACACAGTGACCGATGCGCAGTGTTTTTTTTATTGTGGTTCATCGATCACATACCATGCGAATTTAACGCTTGTCCAACGCGGATTCTCCGAATGTTTATAAACGCCAATAATTATTCGGATCGTTCTGACACGCGTGTACGTTTTCACCTTGCGAGATAGATTTTATTTCGACGGATCAAACGCAAACGAACGGCGCCGGGATCGTTCGGACAATGGAAACCCTGGAATCGAAAGAACTTGACTGGGGGATTTTTTTTTTTTTTTTTGAAGCAAAAAGCTTTGTACGTTAAACTTCCGATTGTATCGATACGCCGTTTCGAAGGTTACATCCGTTCTGGCGAATACACAGCTTGCTTTTAACTTTGTTTTAGCTATGTGGATTATTGGAATTTGAATAAAATAGAAATTTATAAATGTTGTTATGATATTGCTCGGATAGTTTAATTATTGTTACTGATTGCTAGTAATCGATATTCTGTTATTAATTTGTGAGATCAGAATTTTGGTTACTTTCAGAATTTTTAATAATTATTGTGGTTAATTACTGTTACCATTAATTAGAATTTCATTATTATACATTATTTTATATTATTTCAATTACTTTCACAATTCTTAGTAATTATTATCACAACCAATTACTATTATTTTCTATTACTCTCACGATTCTTAGTAATTATCATTACAGCTAATTACTGCTATTACTTCTATTATTCTTCTCTTATCAATTCACGTTTTAATCCACTCTATCAAATGTTACAATTCAAAAGCGGAACAACATCAAAATATCCAGGAAGCAAAGCATCGCGTTATAAAACTACGGACAATCCTCTTTTGTGAATGCCAAATTATAACAATCAAAACGTATACTGTTTATGGATTAACATAAAACCGATTGTTCGGGAAATAAAAGAATTAAAAGAAAATGCAACAACGGGGTCATTACGAATTTCGCGTTTTCTGAAACGAGACATTTATGAAACGAAATTCAATTGCCAATTCATATTCGACGATCAACGTTTCCCCGTCAATTACCCTCCGCCCCCTCCCTGTCATAGAATTGTTTTTTTCACCCCCCCCCCCCCCCAAAATCAACAACCAAATTATTCAGGATTAATCGACGATTGAAATATAAAATACCGATATGATTATATTCCGATTTGTTCCCTAAATATTCAACAGTTTTAACGAAAACGCTGAATGAACAGGTTGCGATTAGAATTTCAATGAATCTTTCGCGAATCAAAATTCATAAACCTTTATGCTATATGATTTTTATAGATGAATTATGCATTTCAATTAATTCTTTCGACGAAATAAAGCTCGATTCGTTTGCTTTGAATGAATTACGCTGAAACTGATGCTTTTTATTTATTAATTTATTAGACCCATTGGCCATTTGTCAGTGGACACACGGAATATTATTTATTTCTAGGTATTATTTTTATCAAAAACGTGGGGCAATATTTGTTAAATGCATGCAAGATTTTGTAAATTTTGATGGTCGGTATTTTAAAAATTTATTTAATATTGTCGAAGGTAAGCAAAATCCCCCAAAATTCGAAAACACTATTTTTAAATAAAACAAAATGTCATAAATTTAAAATATTCGAATAAATTCTAATAAACGCGAAACTTCTGATGAAAACTGTAAAGTTTAATAAAAATCGTATTTCAAATTTGATTTTTAAGGGAAATGAATGCAAAATTAAAAATGTTAAATTTCTGTACAACAACGCATTCATTTTTGTAATAATTTTCCATGAAAATGTTAGTATGCCAACAGTGCCCGACCAATGACGTACGTTTCCACTTAAAGATCGCCTAAAAGCGTTTTCCACGCTAATTTTATTCTCGTACGAGTGAAATTGCGTACACGTAGCACACTTAATTCGTTGAGGGGCGAGCATAATGCATGAATGTAAAATTTTCAAGTACACAAGCACGTGCATAAACGAGAGACATTCTGGATCATGATTAAATTTAATATTCATCGACGTAAATGAGAATTTACGGGGGTATCCCGTAACCGGCGGGCGGGCGGGCGGGGGGGCACCGTGCGAAAAAATAAACCGAAAACGCGGAATACAATTTTTTTTCATACGCGGCTTTGTTTGCGAGGAAATTGTATTCGAAAATCTTCTGAAACATTTCGTTTAACGCTTCGTTCGGTCTAGTAAAAATTTAACTGGATAGTGGTTTTATATTTAACAACGTTCGTTTATTATTCCCATAATTTTTCATCGTCTTCTTTGTTTATAGCTTTAAGCAATAGTTACGTGTATTTCTAATTAAACAATGTGAGTAATGGGTTTCTGTTGAAAATGTTATTCTCGTTTCTCGCATAAATAAATAAATGTACCTGAATTTATATTTTCTATTTTGTGTTCCATTAATATTAGCAGACAAGCAATCAAAAATTAAATTAGATTTGTTTTCAATATTAATATTAAACAATTTTATTAATTTTTTTTTAATTTTAACCCTTGCTTTTAAATTAAAATTGAAATTACATTTTGATCAATGTTAACATATTAAAATAATAATAATAATAATTTTAACAATTGTAACATATTAAATTTCTATGAAAACATTTTAATTTTTAATTAAAGCATCAACTAGGTTAATTAAAATTTTAATCAACTAACACGATTTTTAGTGAAAAAATTTAAAATTAAGAGGAATAATTAATATCTTACTTTATTAATTTTACTGGCAACTACCAACAAACATTTTCTCTGACTACAGTTTAATTAATAATTAAGTAGGATGAATAACTGTAATTTTAAATTTCAATGTAAATTTTAATTAATTAACTGTAACTTAATAGGGTAAATAGTGCGCTTCAGAGTCTTCTTGCAATTTAGAAAAGTAAATACTGAAGGTACTTCACATTTTCCCTTCGAAAAAGTTCGAGATAGCGTGTGAAGTCATTAGGGATGATTTATCAGGATCATGATCGTGATTTTTTTACGTATTCTAAGGTTAATAACTGTAATTAATTCTACCACAAAACTACCAACAATATTAATTTTCCTTGCAAAATTCACAACCGATGGAACCACTACCTAAAATGTCATAAAACAAAATAAAACAATGCCCAATGCGCCAAATTAAGCATCAATTATTCGAATTCGTTCGCAATCACCGCGCCATCAGAATGATTTACCAACGCGGACGTTACGAAACATTAATTATTAGGGTTAATCCACCCCGGGGGCCGCAAGGATCGCGCAACGACTCGCGAATTCACGAGTGTCGCCGGTTGGTAAATTATCGCGCAAGAAGCAAGCCCGATGATTAATCATCCGGCCAGGTTGCCGCACCGAAATTGCAATTCCAACTTCCCTCCCCCTTGGCTCCGTTAAGGCGTTGATGCGCTTCGCCTTTCAACGAGCCCTAAGAAGGTGGACGTCCGCACCGAAGTTGTGTTTAAACCGACAAAAGGAATGTCCCGTCGCGAAGAAGCTCGCCGTTACCGGGCGGTAATAAATGAAACATCGGGGGCCAAGTTCTCGCGGGGGGGAAAGTTTAACGAACTGACCGGAAGCGAGGAATAACTGGAGGGGGCCGAAGAAGTCTGAGGATCCGCCCAGCTGATAAATGGATAACGCCGGGTGTAATCGAGTGATTAAGGGAATTGATTCATAAGTTTCGTGCCGGTCTGTGTACCGATTCGATCCCGGCTCCATGGAAACGAGACGACCATCGAAGGGGGATGGATGGTAGAAATAAAGAAAAAGAAAAAGAGAGTCCGAGAAAGAAGATAAAAAGAAAACGAACGGGAAAGTTCGAGCGGACAAAAAAGGGCAAAGCGAGAGGGAAAGAAGGGTGAAAAGTTTTTTTTATCGGCTAATTAATTCATTGCCCTGTCGGACAGGGAGGGTGAAAACGACACCCAGGCCCGGCGAACAAAATAACGTAATTCTTTTTGTTTATTGGAAAATATCTGCCGGCGATACGCTGGGTTTTTGTTTCTGTTAAGCCTCTCGGACACGAAAGGGCGCGAAAGGATGCGTTCACGCGTTGTTTGTTGTTTCGAAAGGGTTTCAAATTTTGGAAACCTACTTACGCTCAACTGTATCCAAAAACGTTCCGAATTTCGAAAAGAATAATTTCTCCCGAGTTTTCGTGCAAAACCTCCACTGTGCGCCGAAAATAAAAAATTCTCAGAAGCACGACGTTAAACGAGTCTTTTACTCCGCCTCTTCTATTTCAGTTCCTCGTTATCCTACATCCCAACCCAATAAAGAGAAAAAAAAACAAGGCGCGGAGAAAAATTAAGAAACAAGAGGGTTGCAGCTCAGCCGTTGTCCACAGGGTGCAGTAAGAAACGACGTGAAAAGTACGGACGAGTCTGGGAAACGGGGGGGTAGAAGGGGGGGTAAAAGGCGAGATAAATAACGAGATGCAAGGGAAACGACACGATGAAACGACAAAAGAAAGAGAGACACGGAAGGGTGTAAAAAAGTCGATAGAAAGAGATAAAGGTACCGAGGGGTGGGGGTGAGTGTTGGATAGAAAAGATGAAAACTAGAAAGACTGCGAGAGCTGGGCGAAGGAGGGTGAAGCGGGGGGGTGGTTGACGCGGCGGTGGCCCACGGGTTCAAGCCGAGAGGGTTGACGACGAGGGAAAACTCGCTGGAAAATTGTGTGTGCCTGGTTTCCGTGCGAGGAACCCAAACCAGAGGGGGAGGGCGGGGGATGGACGGGAGACCTGAGGGGCGAGGAAAAAGTGGGCGTGTTTGCAGCATGGAAGGTGACAGAGATAATGGTCGTGACGGAGACACGAGGGTAGAAAAATGAGTGAAAGACAGTGTGTAGTAAGGCTGCGAATTGTAAAGACAGACACGCCGGTACACAAAGAGCCCGAGCTGCCAGAAGAGAACTGACACCCTTAAGAAAGATGAACGTGAAAGACAATGCGACCGTGTGCAAGCTGCGAGCGCGAGCGAGAGAGAAAGCGGGTGGTTAATTCATGAGGGAGAGAGAGAGAGAGAGAGAGAGAGAGAGAGAGAGAGAGAGAGAGAGAGAGAGAGAGAGAGAGAGAGAGAGAGAGAGAGAGAGACACGGGCAAGAGTTAGAATCGTGGAACAGAATGCAGAGAAGACGGAAAACAAAAGGGGGCGTGTATGCAAAGGATTGAAAAGAAGGAAAAGAAAAAGTAACCGGGGGAAGAGGAGAGAGCGGAGGGCGGGAGAGAATTAAGGGTAGGTGCTGTGGGGTATTAGGTACGCTAGGATGGATAGTTTTATTCATTACCAACCAACGAATCCGGGGAATACTTTGGGCTTTGCAATTAGTTTCGATACAATTACGCGCTTCTTGTTCGATTCGGTATCGATCGTAGTTTTTGGGCGAATAAAAAATTCATACGAGACGCGTTAATAGCCAAGGGGAGAAATGAATGCGCGTAATTAATACCGCGGTTACCGAGGTAATTAAAAAGACTCGCCTTGGATCCTTTATTTTTGATTAAATTATTTGTCGAAATGGTTTTGGTAAATTGTGAATGTTTATTTACGCTGTTTCTATTTTATTTTTAATTTGGAAGAGTAAGTTGACGGATCTAGCGTGGGCCATGTTGTAGCATTAATTATTATTGGGGATATAGTAGCTGTTAAAATATTAATTACCGGGGGGACAATATTCATTAAAACGTTAATTATTATTACTCATTAAAACACTCGTTGATGTAATAATTAAGAACAGAATTCATGTTGAAGTATTAATTAATAAGTACACGTTAAAGTATTAATTAACAAAGATATGGTATTAATATAATACCAATTTTGTGCAAAAGTTCAGTGCATTTTTAACTGATTATGCAATTAAGTAATTCAAGGTGTTAATCAACAGTAACTGATACAGCAATTAATATTTTATTAACATTTCTGTTTTATGTTTTTCTGGAGGCTTTTTTTTTAATTTGGAGCTTCGTTCAAATAGAATATCTAACATTTTATTATTAATTTGAAAATATTTGAGTAATTATTCGTTCTAAGTCCAACCTTGCATAAAAGTTTCACGATTTATCCGAATTCGAGAAGAAATATTAGACCTTCCATTCAAAGAACCGAAGGTGACCTTAATATCTGGATAAAAAAGTAAGGCAATAAAAAACAGATTAAAGCACTGTACGCTCCCCCAGATACCACGGAACTTTTGTTTGAAACATTTCTTTTGTATAACGAAATACATTTATTAAAAAATATATGTTCTTAGCGAATTAAATGAAATGACCACTATTCCAAAATACCACCCTTGATATCGAACCTCGTAAATATTTTTAAAATTCAAGAATTTTCAAATTGCAAGGTACAAACCATCAAAAAGCCAGCCACAAAGGGTCCAGCAGAAAATTTACGGAAACCCAACCGAAAGGAAAATAAAATTATCTCCGCTCGAACACAACCGAAGCTATCAGAGCACGGTATTAATAATGCAGATTCGATAACGAAACGATTCGATGCAACCGACAAAGAAAACTCCGGCGTCGGCGATGAAAATTATTTACCCGAAATTTGTACGCGATCAAAATTCAACGAGGGCATAAATTTGTAAAGACGCCCCGAAGAGCTTATTCGCCGTTTCGTACGCCCCGACACCGTGTGGCAAGTTCGCCTCTTTATTTTTGCTCCCCGCTCCCCCCTGCTCGGATGTAATTGAATAATTCATTTCGTAAACTACAACTTTGAATAATTTCGTTTCGGCTCGGTAGGATTCTCCCCGTAACAAAGGATGCGTTAAAAAAAAAACACAGAGAGGGAGGCAGGGGGAAGGGAAGAAGAAGGTGAACGAAACCGGAGAACGAAGCGAAATAAAGACGCGGACGGGCGTGCGGAAACAAAAGAAAACGAGAGGGGCAGGGGGGAAAAAGTAAACGGGAAAATTAACCTTGCTTCAACAACCCCCCCACCCGCCCTTTGGTTATTCCTTTAACCTAGTTAGACAAAATTATATAATCGAGTGGCCGATACGACTACTTGACTCGACCCTGCATCGCGAACAATGTTCATAACTCACCCACATACCTAACGCTGGAAAATTTCTCTTCCTCTGGTTAACTCGTTATCGCTTCGACCAACGTTTCTACGCCTCTCCCCCTCCTCTCTGTTTTACTTTTCCCTCCCCCCTCTCGCGGTACAATTGAATTTGTTCGAATTTACACGTTTAAGCCGCTCGCCATACAATTGTCGTTAACTTTCACGGCCTTCAGTTAGAAATACGTACAACATGCGGGACGTAACGGGGCTGATACAAATACCGTGGCCCTTTTAACGCGTCAGTAACACTATTTTGCGATATTCATTCATATTTTAATGGTTGATCGATGGATCTACTGGTTTTGATGTTTGGTACCCTCGTGGAGTGAGGTAGGGTTGGGTTAGACAATATGACGACTGTATTGGTTTCAAATATTAATGGGTGGAGGTTAGAATTATGTTTGTTACTGATTTGCAATAGTTATGCCAATCTGTATCATTAATGTTTCTGACAATTTCAAAATTTCCAATCCATAGAATTCCAATAATAATTTAATTATCAGATGTAGAGCCTGCATATTTTTCAGATTATAATTTTTCATTTCTCTGCGGTGGAATTCGGCCGGTTTCGAAATGAAATTCGGAAAGAAGGAAAATTACAGATTTAATTGCGGGATGAACATTTAAATGACGGTAAAAAATTACTTTGAAACCGATAAATAAATTCTCTTTACAGCATCCGTTATCGATTCGGAATTAAAGTTACATTCGTCAGTACCGGTGTCCTCCCGCTAATGGTGATCAATAACGTTCTGGCTGGCCTACTTTTCCCTCCTTTCTTTCATCGCGATATAATTTATACGCGACGGCATAAAATAATTTGCACCGGTAACGACACACCCGCATTTGTCAAGCATGCAATCAAATCAAACATACCTCGTGATCGTGGGTCCAATAAATGGCCGTCGGTGGTTCAGGACTGTGACGTATCACGCAGGTTAGGTTCATCGTGCTTCCTTTGTTTATGAACATTTCTGGTCCGCCGACGATCGATGTGACAGGCTCTGTATAACAAACAGAAAAAAACACACAGAACTGTGTCATAAATCAAGCATTGTGATAATTTATATGTTTCTGAAATGAAATGTGGGAGAAAAATATCAAGTGTATACAAATGAAAAAGAAAAAACGAACGTACGCCATATTGTTTTCTGTTACGCCACGATTTGTTCGGCACTAGGAAGCACAAATTGAATGCAAAATAGAGAACAAACACGTTTAATTGAAATTCGGCGTAAATTTAGAAGTGAAAAAAAAAAGGAAAGAAAAAAACTCGTCAAAGAGGGAAAATAAAGGTTGTTGAAACACCAGTTCCGCGTGAACTCGATTCGCATGGCGGGAATGAAATAACACGATCAAAGGTTGGAGGAGATTCTAATGGAAGCTCGGATCGGAAATAAAATAAACGGTTACGTACATCGAAACAGCGACGACGAGGGAAATCGGACGGAAAGATTGTGAAACGAGAATCAAACGGAGGAAAAAGAAGGGAATAGTAAATGTTCAACTAACCGACAACTGAGAGGTGCATCGAGTGACCGATCGGTGGTGTTGTTGAAACTTGACACTCGTAGGTGCCCGAATCGCGTCGTTGAGGATATTTTACTTGAAGGGTCCAGTCTTCAGTTCGTGGAAAGTGCGAAGCCACAAATCGTTGATCCGAGGTGTAAGTTTGAACCCCAACCGTCAAAAGATGGATGTCCCTGTGCCTCACCCAGGATACCTACACGATGCACGTTATAACATTCGAGTTAGAGAGAAATAAATGGCAGAAATCTTTTAACATCGACGTAACCTCGTTCGATACACGTAAATGGAAGCTAAAATGCAATATATACGTACTGTCGAAGAACGTAACGCGCAGATATTGAGATGAAATCGAAGCACGATTCGTAATCACGACTAACCGCTAAGAAAGTTGATGCGTAACTGACTTCACTTCGAACGTATTACCTATTGTTTCGGGATGACGTCACGCTCTTCAAAACTTCGGCGGGAATCGGGCATTATTCAAACGATCTTCGAATGCAAATTTCGGATCGATCGACGTTATTCGAAAATAATAAACAAATTTATAACAGAAACTTGGTCAAATAATATGCAACCCACGTAAATATATTATTTTCTCGCACAAATAAACGCGGGATCAGGATTTTAAATATTGAAGCACTTATTGACGCGCAATTCTGCATACAAAACTATTTAAACTTGAAATCCGAACATTCGCTCGACTATTCGAATGAGTAACGATGGAAACTGATTTTATCTCCAATATTGGATCGGCGCTGTGCGTTAAATAATCGAGATACGGTTCGATCAGCTATTTATTCATCCGTATCCGTGCGTCGAATAGTTTCGCGTTTTTTAATGCGGCAATATTTTTCGACATTAATTCGGATAATAGAGTTTTGTTCCACGCAGAACAATGGACCACGAATTCGTTATATCGCGTTTCATGAAAACGCTGGAAGCTAAACAAAGACGCCTCTGAGCAGGTAGGCGGGGCATTTGATCAAGGCCCTGCATTTTGAAACTTTTCGATTTCATAAAAATTAAAAATCGAACGTAACAATCAAGATGTCAAATTTTCATGCTGAAATTTACAAAATTTTACAAAAAAGGAGTTTGAACTTTTAAACCGACGAATAAATGACGGATTTGCTACTTATTATATTAAGAAATATAATTTTGTTCTGAAATAGGGTAATGCTTTTGCTCCGGGCTCCGCGACCGCTGACGGCGGACCTGTTTAGGTTGCACCGCGTGCACCCAACCTCAAATTTACATCGCGCGAAAAACGCCCGTTGCAGATTCCGCGTCAATGATGCGTAAGCGTTGTACACGGTTTCACAAGAAACGCGTTGCCACCGCAAACAACGACGAAAGCGAAAAGCGGTAATTAATGTTCGTGTAACGCGTACCCGTGACGCGTTGGCAAACATCAATTTGATCCAGTCATGACACCGATTGTTGTCGACTAAATAATTATTAACGTTATCCGCGTCGGTGGCAAACTTTTTGCCCGCCGGTGCGCGCGCGTACACGCCTGTCAACGAGGAGAGGATACCCGTTGAATATGCAACGGACGGTGTACTCCGGGGCGTTAGTTATAGAGGGTCCAGTAAAATGGTCGTACTTTACGCCTACGGCCGAGCATCATTGATTGTCCGCTGATGGTTTAATACCGTCCCGTTGTTACGGTTCGTTAAATCGCTCGCGTACGCGCGACCACTTCTAAAGAGATTACGTATTAGCATTTCGAACGGTGTGTGTACGCGTGTGTACACGGATAATCGGCGAAACGTTTCGCGTTGCAACAAAAGGAATATTAAACGGTAATAGACGACGACGGGACGGATAACCTTTGCTCCTCCGTTGCACCTTCTCTTGTGCACGATGAAAAGCCACCGGCGGCCGACTTTAAACGACGCTTTACTCGAGGCAGCCGGCGTTGCGGACCGGCCCCCAACGAGCCCATTTAAAAATTCAAGTGGAGCTTAAGGTGTTACTCGTAATTAAAGATGAATCAAAACTGGGCATGCGGTCGGTTGAACGACGTTGGAATTATAACGCGGGATTACAGCGGCCTCGCGAATTCCGCTTTGGCCAACAAATGATTTACAGACTTCCGGCAAGTAGCTCGATGAGAGGCCATTACACGCGCGTTTACCGTGCCACGTGCTTCTTTCGTGTGCACGTGTGTATTCACCGTAACGCGATTCTTTTTTTTCCCCTCCCCCATCCAAAGAAACTTTTGATTCAACGAGGGAAAAAGAACATTTTCTAACAGAAAAAAAACGAGTGCTCAACATTATCGATGCTTCATGAAAAAAAGAAAGAATGCGTTCGCGCACACAAAAGATAGAAAGGGAACAGAAGGAACGAGAAATGGAGTGACGGATGTTGCGCGCGAAATAAAAACTGTTCCGTTGAAAAAAGACAAAAAAAAAAAGGAAAAGAAGAAAGTAGAGGCTTCTGTTTTACTTTAATTCCTCCGGCGAATACGGGAACGAAAGTACGAACAAACGACGCGAAAAACGAAACTTTGCTCTTTCGTTGATCGGTATTGCGAGCTTCGACCCGTTACACGGTTACCTCTTGATGGACCAACTTAAATTGTACCCTCCAATCCCCTCCCCCTCCCTCCACTTTTGTATTACGCGCGACCGGCTGTCTGCTTGTTCGCCCCCGCTCCCACCCTCTCGCCCTGCCGCCTGCATTAATCTCTTAATGCCAGTTCGTTTACGGTTCGTGCACAAGAACACGCGTCACTGTTCTATCAATCTCTCCCTGGCTCTCCCTTTTCCCTTCGCGATCGCAAGAAACCTAGCCCGGCACGTCGAATTTTCGACGTTATTGACGGTCGATAATCATGGCTCGGCTTTACTTACCGTACGATCGCCCAGGTTTCGTATTCGACAGTTTAAGGTGGCCGTTTTGCCGACCAACGCGGTGACATTTCGAGACGCCGACACGTCGAAGTATGGTCCCCGGTCGAGCGGTTCCAACGACCGATTCTCGTACACATCCTGATCGGACGTGCTTCGTGCGACTCCTTGCACTTGGATGAAACAAGAAAACAGAAAAAAGATACGTTCAGCATCACCGAATCGTTCGTTGATTTACGACCGCGAACGTACCCGGTCACGTTCGCCCGTTCGTAATCGAAATTTTTTCGCAGCACCGAGGTGCAGCCCGGCGAGTGATAAGAAATCATTTTAAAACGTCCCGGTAAGTGATACCGAGGTAAGAACGGCGATGCGTCTTCGTGCTTGGACACAGAGCTTCCCCCCGCTTTGTCTCATAAAGCATCCTCCGTTAACCCGGTAAAGTTTCGCGTTGTTGTAGTTTCAAAGACGGCTTCATCTCATAATACGTCGCGTTCAGGTGTCGTCGCTTTTGCTCTTTTGTGTATCGCGAGAGAATGAAACGCTGCCACGATAAACGTTTCGTCGTTCTCTCTTTTTAATCGTTTTATCGCGTTATTCACGCTACGGTTACAACGCGGGACGAGAAATTATTCTCCTTCTGTTTCTTTTTTTTTTTCACCCGTCGATTGTGTTTATTTTTTCATTTTAATTCGCGAACTTTACTGCCGCGCGCATAAAATACAAAGAACAATCTGTGCGTACTCGAGGTTAAAAGTTTCACTTACCGGAGAACAATAGACTGAGGGTAAAAAATAAACCCTTCATTTTCTGTTTCTCTCTCTCATAGTCGATCCACGACGTTGTTCGATATATCCGACGGCGCTATCGCAAAACGATACACCACAAACCGTCAAAACTTCATCCACGATGAAACCAGATCTTTCTTTTATTCCCTTTGCGCGATGTATCGTCACGATTCTTTTTTTCCACTCGTAGATTGTCTCGTTATTATCCTTTCCGCGATGCGTTAATTGCCCCCCCCACCACGGTGACGCAATAATCGAGAAACGATCGTTCTATATAGCATCTCGCGACAAAGGCGCGTAATTAAAATCGAGGAGAAAGTAGTATCGGTCGAATCGATAGTATCCGTGATTTTCCTTCGGTTTTTCACTCGATGTCGCCATTATGTGTTTGCCGTTCGTGATTTAAGCATCGGCACGCATTGATATCGTCCCCGATACTTCTTCCTCATAATCCTTTTCTCGTCTCCTCGATACACCTATTCCCGCGACAGCGTGCCATAGACGATTCGATTCCTCGAATTGTTAACAAGATATCCCGAACGATCAATCGTGAGCGATAAACGATTCTCCTTTGTCCCGAAATTTGTTCTGTTATGCAAATCGAACTGTCACGGGCGATTTTCCTCGATACGACAGGACACGATCTGATTTTTGAGGTTACGTTCGCCCGTCGTGGGGAGAAAAAAAAAGAAAATAAAGAAGGACTCGAGTGTTGTCGAAGGAGTCTCGTACTCGTTTGGACGTGCACGATGGGTCGTAGAACGGCACGATAAAACTCGTGTACGAATAACCGAGCGAAACTGACAGTGCATGCGACACGGCCCGGGAGAGACGCCCTGCCATCTGTCCTTGCACACGCCCCGCTTTCCCTCACCCGAAGTCAACGGGAAGATGGGGTAGACATCGTCCGGCGCAAGCGTATCCCTTTTGCTTCTATCACAATCGCACACGCATCCACGCTCGCACACACGATCCGCGAGCGTGCAGCATCCCCTAGTCAAGAATCGAATTCCATGCCGGACGATCGTCCTCGTTGTCGTACACGTGTTGTGTCACCAACACGGCCCGTGACACCCTAGCGAATTTCATGCTACGGCAACGTACCGACCCCTCCGACCGCCGGTTCCTTCTTCTTCCCTATCTCTTCGATCGACCGAAACGAGATACTTTTCCTAAAGTGCTTTTGACCACTGGCGGGATACACTCCGCAGGAGCATCGACAATGTATACGATTTACCGATACTTAACCTAAATTGCACGACTCGGATGCATAATAAGTGTAACGAGGCGGAGCGGTACGTTTAAATTTTTAGCTGAAAATTTGGCGCTCAAAGGTAAAACCGTGTTATCCTTAAACGAATTTCCGCTAGACAAGGGGAAATAGGGTTCTCGCTTTAGGAAATCTCCCCGGAACAAGATTTCGGCTAATCTGGGAAATTTCGTATGCCACGGTGTAAAAGGAAGCTCGGGATGCCTTCGTTTGCTTACAAAACGTCGTTGCACATTTTTCACGGTGCGCACACACGTCGAGGGAACACGACGTCCACGGGAAGGGGATTGAATAATGGGTGTTCGTAGCGTAGCCCGTGAAGAAGCTGGAAGCATCGCGAAACATCCCAAAGCATACACCGCCCTTTTGTTCTTGAAAGTATAATGGCACGTACATTGCATCTCTTTCTTTTCGCTTTTTAATGTACAATTTACACGATGGGATTGAAAGGAAAATCGATGCCCCAAATCGTTAGAAGTGAAACGCACAAAAGACGTACGGCTTTGGTCTTGTGGGACTCGACTTGAGATTTTTTTCTTTTTCCTTTTTCTTTCTTCGCCGAGATTCTCTTTTTTTGCCTCGGTAATCACGTAACGGCGCGTGACGATTGAAAATCACCCAGAAAGAGGAAGGATCCCTTCGTTTGAAAGTAAAACATGCGATGCACGTTTCCCTGATAAGTTTATCTTTCAATTGATATACGCCTGCACGTGTAAATGCCCCGTACCGAGTACTATAAAACGGGATCTTAATTACGAGCATCGTAAATCCGCCGAAATTACTGGGAAAATAATTGAACCAGGAAAAATGGTCGGGCATTATAAAATTCATATTTCTCGATTTGCAGTAAAAATCGCAATTTTGGGGTCAATCGATAAGGGGGAAATGTCGATGCAGTTAATAATCGTTAAAGGTTATAGGTGAATATCACAATTAGTAACGATATTATCGAAGATAATGATTAACAAACGTTCGGTTCGTTTGTATTTTGCTCGTAAATGTCATCGATATTATCGAATTCGATACTATACTACTCTATACTCGATTCGACGAGCTGCGTAATGGTACAGTATAGGGCTTCGATCATAGGTTATGTTCGATGTATAATGATTTTATAAATCGTTTGCCGTATATTCGGAAGGTGATAATGCAATTGCGTTTACGTCTTTTAATAGCATGAGATGATTTGATTAATATAAATCGGGCTTGGAATTATGTCATGCAATTTGTATTGTAAATTTTTCCAGGTTACAGCCGGTCGGTCGATGCGAGAAGAGAAACAGTAGTTCCTATAAAGTTAAGATTTGTGTCTAATACTTTGAAGAAATGGAGGATCAAGCCTGTCCAAGATGCAAAACCACCAAATACCGAAATCCATCGTTGAAAATGATGGTGAACGTTTGCGGACATCAGTTGTGCGAGAGTTGTGTCGATCTGTTGTTCCTCAAAGGTTAGTTTTCACACATTGTACTTGAAACGCTCGTTGAACGTCTTTAATATTTCTTGTGTGCTCTTTAAGGTTCCGGATCTTGTCCAGAATGCAAAATCCCTTTAAGAAGAGCCAATTTTCGAATACAGTTGTTTGAGGATCCCATGGTAGAGAAGGATGTGAACATAAGGAAGAAGGTACTTCGAGACTTCAACAAGAAAGAAGAGGACTTTGCAACGTTAAGGGAATACAACGACTATTTAGAAGAGGTTGAAACAATAATATACAATCTGGTTAACAACATTGATGTAGTAGAGACAAATAAGAAGATAGAACAATATAAAAAGGACAATAAGGATCAGATAACAAAGAATAAATCAAAACTAAGCAGGAGTGAGTACGAATTGGAAGAGATGATAGAATTGGAGAAGCAGAAAGAAGAAGAAAGAAGGCAGGAAATAGTCAAGGAGGAAATGGAGGCTAAAAAGAAGAAAGTTCGCGAAAAGGAAGCACTGATAGATGAGCTAACATTCTCTGAGGGGGATGCAAAGAATATTGTTGAGAACCATGTCTCTGCCATGCAAGCATTCAAGAAGGAGACAAAAGTGGTTCCACCTAAAGCCACTCAGTTCAGTACTGGAATTAAATTTGGTAGTCAAGGAAGTCAAAATTATATGCCCATGCCAAAAATCGAGGAAGGACCCTTGTATTCTTACGATCCTATTCGACAAACAACGGACGGTCCTTTACCACCCGGTTGGCGCGAATTACAAGCTCGTGGTTATGTCTCCAACGTGCGTGCTGAATCTTCGTCAGAAAGGGCGGGAGGATTCAAAGCGCACGTTGCGTGTCTAAGGGCTCTTCAAGAAGCCATGGCTGGTTTATATTACAATCCATCGCAATGTCAAACTGAATTCACAAATGTATGACTACATGGACTGTTTTAATGCTAAGATATATCTTTAATTTTGTACATAGCAATAGCAATGGATGATCAACTCATCGAATTACTGTATACAACAGAATCCTCGGTCAACTATCACTCGGACGGTATGTGTCATGCTGATTACATACATGTGATATTATCAGAAATTACAGGTACATGTGCCTTGTATATTTATGTAATAATTAATGTTACGTATTGTGTATCGACATTGTAATGTGGAAATTGTATTATCGCGGTACCTGTCAATTTATTGAGTATGTGTAAGAAAAATCATTTTTTCATTTTGTTAAATACACCGATGTTACTAATCTTTTACGAATTTTGTTTTTATTTATCGCAAATATGCTCTAGAAATAAATATTTCGGTATTCTTTTGAAAATAGTACCACCAGTGCCATCTAGCGATCGACGGAGGAAATACAAATATTAAAAAATGCGTTTTTTGAGAAAATAAGACACTTTTGAGCTTCAGAGATACGTTTATAGCATTCTATGACCTCAATTTGATTAAAATAATGTCATTACAGTTCATTTAATACATTAATAACAAAAATAAAAAATAGTGCGTTTTATGGACAGTGATACACTATAACCATCTAGCGGTGGGATGGTGGTACTAATCGGAACTAATTTTACCCCTTTACTTGGATTATTCTATGTTTTTACACACTACGGTTTACTAGGCGCAATATATGGGCAGTGTGCTTTAAATTAAAACATTAAAATGCACTTAGTAGCAATAAAATGTATTTGCAATTAGTAAAATTTTGGACCCTGTTGGGTACCCTAATGGTCCATTGTTAGACGGCACAGGCAGCGCCATTATTTGAACCATTCAAAGTCGATATCAATTAGATCTTCTTATTTTTATTATTTCCACCGCTTTAAGTAACATTATGTTATACTTAATATAAGAATAATATGTCCTGAAGGCTCTAATCAAGCTAAAAAGGCCAGAAAATATAGGATAAGTAAAACTAATTTACTTCCATTAGTACCACCATCCCACCGCTAGATGGTTATAGTGTTTCACTGTCCATAAAACGCACTATTTTTTATTTTTGTTATTAATGCATTAAATGAACTGTAATGACATTATTTTAATCAAATTGGGGCCGTAGAATGCTATAAACGTGTCTCTGAAGCTCAAAAATGTCTTATTTCCTCAAAAAACGCAATTGTTTATTTTGTTAATTCCATTGTTTACCGTTAGATGGCGCTGGCAGTACCGTTTGTAAAACGCGCATAAAATTGAATTTAAAAATTAAATGAAAACATGGTTTGCACAAAATTCTCAGCTTATTAAAGTAATTGATTTAATATTTGTCCTTCCTGCTGCATAAATTAAACATTTAGAACATGTTAATTAGGAATATGGGATAGTGTAATAAAAAAAAGCACCTTAATTATGGAAGAATGGTTATTGTTTGCAATTTGACGTACCAGTAAATTAAAAGATAGCAACATAGACGTAAATTTAAATACAATATTATATTTATGTGACTTTGAAACAAAATGTCCGCCATATGGTTATGAATAGAAATAAACAGTGGTTATGAATAGAAATAAACTTTCATAATTATTGTCATTATAGGCAAATGGTTAATTAACCTCAACAATTTATATTAAAAGTAACGAATAAAACATTGAATACACGATAGAATGTTTATTGAAATCAATGGATACAGATATTTATAAATCCCTTTGATTTCACTCCGTTTAATTTCGTTAAAAAAGTCCAAGTTTTACAATACGGTTAATCGATACACTGTACGAAGCATTGAACTAATTATCTGCTAATTACCTGAAAATTTCTCCCAATTGTTTCCACTTGTGTTGTTTCAACGAGCACACTCCTGGCCCGCACTTCGATGGTAACTATTCGTACGAGAAATCCGCTTTATTCATAGAAAAGTATGTCGTTCGCTTAACGAACATATTGATTTAAATAACCGTTCGTACTTAGCATTAAATCGACATTTAAAAAATCAATGAATACCATAACGAGCGCATAATGCCGCCGATAAGAGCACCGATATAACAGTTAAAATCTTATTCAATACCAGTTCACGTTACCGAGTACGAAACAATAACACAAGATATACACAACGCAAACCGTCGTCTCGATTTCATTTTGTTGTTTCGCAGGTGTTTCTGTCGTCCAAGAAGGCGATCCTGTTACAAAGCTGCAAGGTTACTACGCGGTCTTTGTTGACAAAGAACGGGACCGAACGGAATCGGTTTCAATCGCGGGCCTCGCGACGAAATTTCGGTGCCCCGATCAGGAAATCGTACGAATTAGACGCGAAAGTTAATTACCGTACGATTATTTTTTCATTTCCGGTAGTCAGGTCTCCGTGGTAAAACAAATACGGTGGCGACGAACGAATCGCGAGCGAGCGAGCGTACGCGTGAATCTCCGAGACGGGACGGAGTGCCGAAATGCTTAATTAACGCGAGTGGAGCCTCGGCTCGGCTCTCCCGCGTGCTAGCCAATCGACTGCCTCCGAGTGACCGTAGGCTCCGCCCACTCGGAGAACCCCGTTGCCCATTTCCTCGTGACTACCGGCCACAGTACGTACGCGAACGTTCACGGAGTGGTATCTCGTTCGCGTCAGCTGCGCTGATTTTTTTTAAACCAACCAACGATCCTTGGCCGCGTGTATCGTGATTTTATCCTCCCGTGACTTCGCGTTTTGTAACCTTTCTCGTAATTCGTGTATCGAAGCGATCGGGGTTCGCGATTAACCGACGGTTTTAAAAAAAAGCGCGCTACCGACTTCGTGTGAAAACAAGTGCCACATCAGGGGGGAAGCTGGAAAAGAAACACAGATCTCGAATCACGAGAAGTCACGAAGTCAGTGATACGCATCCGGCATCGGGAAACATGTAAGAAGAAATAGCGATTGAAACGGACCGAGAGAGAATAAGAATAAACAAGGTATCGTGTTCTGGGGACCGGGTACGTCAGACACAGCGATCAGTTCGGATAACGGGCTACGGTTCGATCTCGATCTGTCAGCCTCGGGGATCGGCTATCGATGCGAATGCATATCGATCGGTATCAACGCTCGTAAGAATGCGTGGCTGAAAACGGGCCGGTGACGGAAGACAACCATTGTCTTTTCTTTGTCCCTCACCATCGAATTGTAACCGAACGAGATTCAAACGAGCCATCGAAGATTACGACGAAGATGAGGCCAGTTCTGACCACCTTCCTTCTCGTACCGTTTTTACTCGTCGCGTGGCAAAACGGCGCGCAGGCCAACTGGTGGTGAGTTTGCACAACACCATTGTTTATGTCACTGGACAGATCAGATCTCTACGGTCCATATCATTCTTTGCGTTTATATTGCAAGATAATTGTATCCAGGGTTACCACCTTAGTATAATATAAAATTAGAATATTGCAATGAAGATTCATATGCAAAATTTTTCGTTTTACCCTTTTTATATTTGAAAAGTCAATGTGCTAAGACAATGGCGTCTGAATTTTTGTGGCGTTCCCGCGAAAAAAAGACACATCGAGAGGTTAGTCAAGTACGCCGCGTTGTTAACATCTAAATGACAAATTTGTGGTTAATCGTGACTCTAATTCGAGAAAAATAGTTAGATATCAAAATTTTTGAACGTAGAAGTGTATTTTTGGTAAAAGTAGCAGTAGAAAATGTGGGAAATAGGAATAGTGAGCTCAAATTGTCATTGTCCAGCGATCCACCATTCAAAGGTTAGTAAAATAATTGTTAACAATTTTATATTGATTTATGTACGAAATTTTAATCGTATTCTTTACCAAATTGGCGCATATATTTATAATAAAATCGCTGACCCAAAATTGGGAAGGTGGTAACCCCAAATAATTCGAATTACGTCTCAGTATCGTACAATTGCGTCTATAAAAATCTTGTTTTCGACTCGCATCGCTCGAAGAACGCTCGTGTAATCTTTTTTTTACTCGCCAAGAATACTTCTTGGAAAACACATCTTTTGTTATGCATGATGTTCTTTAACCTATACATTACCTTTGTCGTGCCGCTGAATACAAGTTCAGTGTGGCACGGGACATGCGGTTCCCATATCTTACATTTCATTTTATATGGGAATTGTTTCGATAAATCATCATTATTTTACTACTTTATAGAACAAAACATTACATATCTATACATAATATGATATACTTGTTCGTATTCTTAAATAGAAAAATCCTTCAAAATATTATCATAGGTTAGTTACGATCTGTTACGAATATCGTATCAATACAAATTTCAAAATGGCGTCCTGTGTACCACAGTGTCAATTTCAGATTAGATATTAAAAATGTTTAATCAAAGACGTTATAAAGAATAGATTTTTTTAATTATGGAAGGTTTTTAGTTTTCAGTTTTCATATAACACGATAGAAATTAACTATTCTGAGACTGTTCTAATATCGTGCATATTAATTCGATTCTCAGTTATTGATATTAAGATTGCTGCAACACGAATGTACCGTGTTGTAAGAGGGATAGAAATAGGAGCAACGAAGTTCGAGCCAGGAACAAGTTTGTCGATGGCGAGTTACATAAAATCCGTGCTCGAGGATAAATGTTGGCTTTGATAGGTGAAAAGAAGGATACATTAATTTGCGTAGCGGCCGTTAATTGAGAACACGGTTCGCACGTCGCTGTTTAATCTCGCGATCGGGATATTCAGTCGTGCGGAACTTGAATTTCCGTTTACGGTCAATTTACAAGAAGAAAAAAATCTAGCAAAATGTATCGACGGTATTTTTCCACTCCGTTGCCCTTGAAATCGCGGTTGCAATGTCATCGCGAACCCTCGAAGAGTCAATTAACCCCTTTGCATCCTTTTTGCATAATTGAATTTAATTGATCTTTAAAATGGCGCCTTTGAAGACCGGAAACTGTATTCTTTAAGGTACAGGGGTACAAATGTTTGATTTTAAATTACAAGATTGTCAATTAAAATACAAATGATCAAATATTTGAACAGGTTAGATCAGTTAATTAGGCAATTAGTTCGACGTTTTCCACCACAACGTAATTTACATATTAACTTTCTAAAATTAAGAAAAATGATTTAATTAGTGAATCAGTTCCACACTCCCCGCTGCAGTAAATAACAAAAACACTAAAAGTCGTTCAATAACGTTTACAAAATTAAACGTCTGAGGCTGAGAAAATTGAAAGGAGAAAAATCCCATTTCTTAATTAGCCAATTAGTTCCACGTTTCCCGCCGTAATAAACAACCGAAATAGAAAAAGTCGTTCGGGCACGTTTATTTGAAATAAAGAAAAAACGCGTTTGCACCTTCGGGATTAAATATAGCGTCCAGGTAACCCCCCCTCTATAACACGACCTCCAAATTCTTCCCGAAATAGGAGACTAACGCGCTGAATAAAAAGGCGGCGACAATGTCGATCGATTGTAACAGCACGCGAAGTCGTACGAATAAAATAGAATGGAAGAGACGTTTAGCGACAACGAAGGATCAACAGGAGTATCTACGAACAATAGGTGAAACGATCTGTAGAAAATTGTCCTTCGGAGCAGACCGTTTCGTCATCATCCTCGGTACCGTACGTGCCTTTCTATGTACGGAAACATGATCGTGCCTTTACGCTCGCGAATATCTCCTGCGCTTCGCCAATAGCGCATTTCAAATGCTAAAATAAACGCTTACGCCGCGGCGGCTGCATATCGTCGCCGTGGCGACGTTCAAAGCGAAAAGAATTCCCGCCACAATCTTATAAGGCGAACGATTGGTCCCACGGAAAACCGGGAAAACGCGACTCGAACGACGACGGTTGAAAATGTTCAGCATCGATTGCGTTCGGTGGATTATGTTTCTGGATCTTGTTTTACGGTCTTCTTTGTTGATTATTTGCATTTTAACTACCGTGTCTCGAATTTCCATAACAAAAAATTATTATCTGTGTTATTAGCGCCAGGTTTATGGACGTTTCTTGTACACCTATCGTGTTTCTGCGAAGGCACGGCTTGTTTTATTTAAAGACAGAATTATATATTATTAGGTTACAAATTGAACCGTGAGGTGTTATTTTGTTCAAAAATAATTATTCAATTATGTGATATTGCATGTTTAAATATAACAAGATTTGTAGTTCGATAGTTTCTGTGATTTTTCTTATAAGTTTTGAAGTTTCGTTAGAATTGATTCATTTGTTTAATTGCTGGTAGATACTTGACACTATGAATAACAGGAGTAACGAAGTGTCGTGGAAATAGAATATAAAATTTGTCAAAAAATTATTAACTGATCTCGCGTAGCAATCAAGGTGTAAATGTGAAATGTAATTAACAGTTTATCTCCTAGGAGACTATTAAACAACTTCATAATGAAAGTTAGGTGTTTCAAGGAAAAATAAATTGAAAGTAAAGATCACTCTTACAGATTTTAATTACTTCGTGTTATAAAGCGACAGTGTTTATTTTGTCACTTTATAGCGGTCAATAAACCATTTTTATCGTTTAACTTCGTTAGAGAACTATAAAAATTGCAATATTATAAATAAAGCAATAAATAAATTGCAAGTCTTTAATATTTAACTATTTTTTTCTTGTAAAACGTCCAGCGATAAATTGTTATTCTGGTCTAAACACGTCCTGGATATTAATCATAGGAAACAGGACTATATATCGTTGCCAGGATAGAAGGAAAAGGTATATCTTTCATTAGACCGCATGATAGTCATGGTACAACGACGATAATTGATTGGCAATTGCACGAAATCAAAATTACACGTTGAAACGGCGAGGCTAGATAACGTTGGTTCTCCAACCGATTCGTGGCGCAACCATTGGTCAATTCCATCGACCCTTCCACGCCGTACCTCTCCGTTTCATTATTTTTACACATCACAAAGGTTCAATTTATTTAACACTTTGCAGCTACTGAAAATTTTATTTTTGACAAACTTCATATTCAACCTCAAACTCAATTCAAACCCAATTCATTCAAACTCAATATTTGAATTTCCATAGAAACTCGTCTCTTTTCTTATTTGCAATAGCCCTGAATTTATGAAAAAGGGTGCAAGTTTCAACCCCTTAGAAGAATCGTAGGTTAAGCGTTGGGTGTCGTGGGAGATGAAAACGACGGACGAAAAGCGAAACGGCGCACCGGAAGGCGTCGTCGACATCGGGCCCGATTAATCGACCGGGGAACCAGTTTGTCGGAAATAAAATCCGCCCTGCATCGGAGGGAACTCGCGACGATGCGGGGAGACGCGAATACCAGGCGGTTTTAAAAACGCGCCCTAAAGGGCCGCGCCGACAGCGAACGTCCTCGGGGCGCATCATCGCTATTCTCATCGGGGCTTCCCGGATCGTGCGTGCCACTCGCGCGTCCGATCGAAGGGGATTTCTTCGTCTATAAGACCGATTTTTTTTTAACTTTGTTCAGTATCATGGATTATTGACTGAAAAGCGATTAATATTGCTTAAACATTGTTCAAATAATGAAAGTTAGACATGCTACGAGGATCCTCCCTCGCTTCCTGTTTGTCTCTCATTTGCTAACTTCCTGAAAGTAAGATTCTTGCAATGGAAATTGTAATTTGACCACAGACAATGCAATAAAATTTAATTTACAAATGACAGTGCT
Source organism: Anthidium xuezhongi (assembly GCA_022405125.1). Lineage (NCBI taxonomy): Eukaryota > Metazoa > Arthropoda > Insecta > Hymenoptera > Megachilidae > Anthidium > Anthidium xuezhongi. The sequence continues at coordinate 7,636,162 of CM039642.1, read as the reverse complement.
TATTATGTCATATTAGGGACGTCGTAATTGATTCTGGTTGAGTTTAGTTTGTATGCAATTGGGAGATAAAGGGTCTTGTACTGGAAAGTTACTAGGGATACTTAGCATGTCTCGTACTCGAAAGTTACTAAGGACACTTAGAGTACGTAGGGTAGTCAGACCTCCGGTTCCTCGAGTTATACGATGATTACCGATAATGAGACATTAACCAATGTACCATAACAGTATTCGCGTACCTGGAATGTTTGCAGACGAAATCCTAATTAGCCTGTATGCTGTAAAAGAGCCGGGGAAAAAAGAATCCGTTATTTACTAATATCTTCAGGATTCATTTCATTAGTTTTTTCAAATAAAAGTAAGTAACGATCCTCTTCCTCGAGTCGCAGGTGGAACATCTTTGTTGCCCACACTTGTTATTTGTGTCAAAAACGTGGGCACTCGTTTGGGCGGATAATGAATCCTAGAAACTGTAAATTTTTAAATGGGAGAATTTTATTGCTTCAAATCTGGTCATCTTGTACATAGAAAGTAACTAAGCAGTGTGCCTAACCGCGGTAATTAACCCAATTCATCGTCCATTGCTAAGTTACCAATTAGATCTTGAAATTATTATTAGATTGAAGGCATAGTAATTGTTAGTGTTAGGACAACACAAAGACGAGTATACTCGTCATTACTCCAAAAGTTGCCATTTTCTCGAGAAGCTAGTACGCCATTACTCAAACAGATGTCATTTCCCCATGACGAGATTACTCGTCGTTACTCAAAAAAGTCGTCGCTTCCTCATGACGACTATACTCGTGGTCGGTGAAAAAAATCGTCGCTTCCTCATGACGACTATACACGTGGAGTCCATCAAAGGCCCAGGACTGAGGCTGGTAACGGTATACCGTGGACCGGAAATAACGATCGGCGCGTGTTGTGTCCCCCCCCTCTTTCGTCGATCGTTAATAGGAAATTTTAATCGCTCGTCGTAAAGAGATCGCGCGCGCTCGCTCGCGTGCAGTCGGATCGGGGCGCAATTCGCGCGTACCCCGGCAATAAAGATTCTCTAAATGTTGCCCACGAATCGGACGGCGACGACGACGATGATGCCTCCGAGGTTCTTATCTTCCTCCCCCGCCTTTGTTCGTACGCCGCACTAAAAACCTCGATGGTTTACGACGCACCGTTTTCCTTCGGCCCCTTTATGGTGATCGTGACGACTGAAAGGACAGGGCCGATATCCCCCGATCCCCTTTACCTCCCCCTACGGTGCTCGCTGATATCGTTTTCGAGCGAGCAATACCCTCGAGCGGTGGATTTAGACGCAAAGAGGATCTTTAGCGTCAAACTGGTTTGTTTAATGACCTCCCCTTCTGCCTCCCCCCACCCTTCGCCTCACGCGGGCTTTGCTCACTTCTTTTTGCCATACCGTTATCCGCACCGCATCGGCATACTTATAACAGTACATACGACCATGGATCACCTACGAGTATATAGTCTCGATCGACTACTGGAAATCGAACGCTTAATTATTTATCGGCTTCTGTAGGTTTTTCATTGGTCCTTTTATTCGTATTTTGGAATCGATGGTTGCCAGTACGTTCGCGAAATAGAAGACTATCCGTTAGGTGCGTTAACCGTTTGTGGACGATTGACGGATGCGTCGAAGAAGGGAATTATTATTTATTTTATTAGCACACTGGCGAGCATCGTAGGGTTTCCTAGGGAACATGGTTATGTCTTGTACCGGAAAGTTACTAAGGACACCTAGTCTTTTCCCCCATGACGCCATTTTCCCCGCGGAGAAGCCTACGGTGCCCGACGCTGTACATCGATCTGATCGTTCCCCTCTTTATTTCGCGAGCTTTTATGCAAGCACGCTCGGCTGCGCCCCGATATATATATATATAAGTTCGTCCGTGGACACCGCAGGAGCTTCTTCTTCGAGGCCAGGGTCGTAACTCGAGCGAAGGGAAGGCCTACCTTTCTATGGATCCGATTCGAATCGCGAGCAAGGGTGGTTCGTCGTCGACAAATTGCCCCTGTAACGCGCACGAGCCCCCAAAAACCGGCGAGATTCGACGGCGGGATAAAACCCCGGGCACGACCCCATCCGCCTATGGTTGCGTTCTCTCGCGAATCGCTGTCGACGCGACGCGGTTGCCGTGCCGTGTGTCATCCTCTCCCAGTCTGACCCCCCTCCCCTCCACTCTCCTTCGCGTCGTAATATTTTTTTACAAGGCAGACATAAAAAAAAGAGGAAGTACCGAGACGTATACACGCGCGAGTTTCCCGTCTCGTAAAAGCCGGAGAGTAGCGGTTCGATAATGGCAGCTTTCCCTCTGTCCTTGAAGAAAACCTGATGAAAGTGGACGTCGATGGCCGTACGCGGAATATTGCCGGCGTTCGGATTTGATGAACAGGCTTTAGATAAAATAGGGACGTTCGCTGGTCGTCGGGTTCCCCCCGGGGATGAATCCCCCTGCTGGGAATTGTGTCTTGACACGATAATTAATTTAACTTCTCGTTACGAAGATTAACTCGCTTCGAAATGGAAACCGACACGAGTATTGAGTTAGGAATCGTTCCTAGAAGAACTAGCTGTGGCTAGTGTTCTAGCTTTTTCTATAAAATGCGGCGATGTAGGGGTAGTAGGTGATACCTTTCGAAAGTTTAGTAACTTACTAGATAGCATGCTTTGAAATAACCACCTAATACTAACTTAGATATACACGTCTAGTAACTTTCGAGTATAAGACCAGCACACGTCGCCATCTTCCCTAGGAAGATCACTCTTGCCCTACACTGTACAGGTTAGACGTCTCGGTGATTTATCAAAGGGCTTTAATTGCTTTTCCTGTGATCACCAGGAAAAAGTAATTAATTCCGAGAGTGGTTTGCCAATTTATCGAGACACTTCTGTTCGGTCGAAACGATCGCAGTGTCGTGGAAAGAAATACATAGGATTCATGGAATCGTCGGTGTCGGTCAGAAAAAGTTGCACCGCTCGCTTTCTCCTCGTGACCGTAAGTCAGCGCAAAAATCACGTGCCAGTTAAGGCAACGCTTCGAGGGACTAATATATGTGGGATCATCGACGCGGCCCGGACAAAAACGATACAGCTTCGCCGCGAGCTATCTTCATTTTCCCCCCCTCCAAGCCCTTCGGCCGATCGACCCACGGTTACAGCTTGAGAAAGTAATTAACCCTCCAACGCCTGAATTGTCGTATGCTACGTTAAACATTTGGGCAATTTTGGTAATAGGATGGTACGGTATTCTGGTGCCATTTGTCATTCTAGCAATTTTGATAATAGGGTGGTACGGTATTTGGGCACATTTTCGACAATTTTCATATAACGCTTTCTGTAATTTTGGCAATTTTGTTAATATGGTAATACAGTATTTTGGCACCTTCTTAATTTTACCAATTTTCGTATTTTCAATAATTTTGCAAATTTAAAGTACATTGCGTATCGCGTTACGAGTGATAATGAGTTCGAAAGGTCAAGAACGTTCAACGATCCTGATATTGTGATACGTTCGATGAGCAGTCGGCGAGTAGAATTTCCAGATAGTGGCCAAGGCGTCCTGGAACACGGGTAACGGAGAGAAAAACTTAATAACGTATCCTGTTTAGAGCGCTTTTCGTTTCACGTGAACGGAGATGAGCGAAGGCATTGGCCTCCGTCGTACGCGCGCGGCTTCTCTTCTTCCCGCTCGAGGAATCTCCGACAAAGGAGGCCGCCGCGAGCTTTCGGAGCATGCCTTCAGGACTTCTACGGCCGATGTTTCCTTCGGGGGTCCCAGATATATTGTCATAACGAAGAAGGCTGGTTTCGGCCTGTACGACATACTCTCTCATTTTCTTCCTTTTTTTTCTTTCTTCTACTCTCCTCTTCCTCGCCATCTTTTTATCTGTTCCCGTCCTTGACTGCGGCTACGATTCGCGCGTCCCTTTCTCGCTAATGGTATCGTTCGAAAACTCGCTCCTTCTCATTATGTGCGAACCATTATTCCCGTACGCCGTGGTTTTCTTCTTCTTAGGAACCGGCAGACCTCGGTTGCATAGTTTTGTACCTCGGTTACGTTTACAATGCCGATCTCCCGCTCTTCTGCTCTTCCTGTTTATCCCCGTCCGCCGCGACTCTCGTCCGTAATCCTTTTGTTCTCGACCAAGGTTCCGTCTTTTCCTTCGGCTACCGCGAGCCCGCTCGATTCTTGGCCCATCCAACCGTGACATTTTAAACTCCTTCTTCTTCTTTTTTTTTTGGGGGGGGGGGGGGTTTAATCTCCTTGACGGATGATTTTTTAACTCGACTCACCTTCGCGGAGAATGTTGTATTAATACATCGATTAATATTGTAGTTGGTTTCATAAGTAGTGGAAGGAACAAGTGATGTATTGACGACGGATTAATAATAATAATATAGGCGACGAGATATAGGCGTATATATACGTCATACGAATTGAGAGGTTCAGTATATGGCTCCACATATTTCAATACCAATACCAGTGTGCAATAATTCGCAGTATTGTAAATATAATCTTCAGTCATCGTATATATCCGTCATAGGCGATAAAAGAATCGATACTAAACTGTTCATGCTCGAAGAGATTGAAAGCATCGGTCGTTCGTAGCTAAGAATATGATTCACGTTATGGTACATCGAGTAGACGTATATATACGTCGTCTATCGGTGCAAGGGTTAAACGGCGAGATAAAAGGAGGAAGAATCGACGGCCGGCGTTGACTGTCGGATTTCACCCGAAGGCTGGGAAAACGAGTTTCGCGTAAAACTCGTTTATACAACACCCTCCCGAAGATACGTAGAGAAAAAGAAGGATAAAAGCCGGGATATAGACGGGGATAAAGAAGCCGGGGTAAGGTGTAAGCGAGACAGACAGAGAAAGTCCATTAGGAGCGCGTACGCGACGGCACGTCGCCGTCACACGTGACGCCACACGTCGTTTTCAGCGATTCGTAATTTCCTTTTGGTCGACGCGTAAACCGCGACGGGATCCATTCTCTTAACGACGCCGCAGGACTCGTTCGACGGGCAAAAAAATCGCGCGAAAATTACGCTACCTCCGCTACCTTTCTCTCCGGTGTCCCCTGGTGGCCAGGGTGGCCGTCGGAGACAGGGGCGGGGGGCGATTCCTTCGTGGAAATACATCAATTTCCTAACGTTATCCTGGAAAAATCTACCCACCACTTTTCTTGCCTCGTACGCGATGGAATGCGGACGCCTTAATCCTTTCCTATGCAACAACGGGACGTGTCTTTGATTTTCAGAATACCCCATTGCAATTAGTTAAAGAATACTTAATTACCGAGTTCGTGGAAGAAAATACGAAAATGAATATTTCTACAATTTGATTAATTCTTCGAATGTTAATTAAGGGATTCAACGCCATTTTCAATTTTATAGTAATAACAGAGATGGGTTAGTCAAGAGCAGGCGAAAATTCAGTCTCTCGGATTTCGATTTATATTTTTTCTCTCTATTCCCCAACGGCGAGGGTTAAAAAAGAAAGAAGAAAAATCATTCCCCATCCGCGCGCAAAACCGAACATCGAAGGAAGGAAAGAAGGAAACGACCTGGCGCTTGCTTGTTTGCCTGTTTCGCTTGGTCGTCGACCCATTATTCGCCGGAATTTTCCGCCGTTATTATGGCGCAACAATGGCCGGTTCCCCTGCTTTCTCTCGTTCCAACGGGTTCTTGTTGTTTGCACGCGCACACCCCCGGCTAATTATTTCTGTAAGAACGCACTTTTCGGCGCGTAATTAACCTGCTCGCTACGCAAGTAGTTCCCCCGACGGGTTCGACGGTGCACCGCCACGGATTCCGGAGGCTACACGGCCTCGTGTACAGGGAGCCGCGCCGCGCGTCTATTGACTTAGGAACGAACGAGTTTATCGAGGCTAGTGGCACACGAAACTTTTAATTACGTTGTGTTTGAACGAGACCGTGCCGTGCTGTTTCCAGCCACGAAAATTGTTGCTCGAACCGTGTGCCGTCTAAAAAATTAACAATCGTTCTTAATCGACGAGCGGGCTTCGTTGAAATTCATTTCGTTGCCTCGATTTTTGGATTAAAAACAAACAAGTGGAAAGTATTTTTCAAAAATTCTCTATTTTATCGATGGAATTTAATAAAGCTGTGATTTCGTGTGGTTCAGAAGGATAGAATTGGTGGAATATTATTATTTTACTTTGTTCAAAGTTTCAGGAGAATGTTATCCATAAATTGTCGAAAAATTCGCGTACGAAATCTCGTGGCACGAGCGTAGAAACAAGGTATCGGCGTAGCACACTTGTTGAACGCGTGGTTTATCTTCGGCCATAGATCACTCAGGGTCCAACAGTGTCTTCTCTCGTATATATACGCTTTCCTTTCTTTGACCACCCTCTTCATCCACCCTCGTGTTCCTCCGACTTGCATTGGCTTACTGTCCAACGACACCAGTGCCAATATCTTTCGTTTACCTTCAACAGCAGACAAACACGTTCTCCAAATAGCATCAGCAAGTTTCTGCAAACTTTTCTACTTATCCTTTTTCTTATACTGGATATCCTGTATAAAGGAATAAAGGAAGGTTATTTCTGTCCAAATCGGGGATCAGTGAATGGAATGTTCGATTTTTTGGAACTTAGGAAATTTGGAGTTTTGGGAACTGGGATATTTGGAGATTTGAAAACTTGGAAATTTGGAAATTTTGAAACTGAGATAGTGAAATTTGGGAATTTGGAAATATATTTTTCGTACACCACTTCTCTGGAATAAAGGAATCGCCTAATAAACCAAAAAATATACGGACTCCATTCTTCCTGATACGACTCCAATATCAACAGAGATCCTTGTTGACTCAGGATCACAGATAACAGGCAAGTTACAATTTCCCCTAGTGTTTCCGAGAAGTGATTGCCGTAAGAAGCTGCTTAAACAGGCAATACCGTGTATAACCCCATATATCCTTCCAGCTTCTTTCGTTCTCCTTCATTGGCGAAGCGGAGGCTGTTTCATTTTTATTCCCGTGGTCCTGGCCCCTTCCGTCCCAGCCAAGTCTCATCCCCTTGGACCGCGTCCCGTTGGTCATAAATTACGTTTCTCCTCCTTTTTATTTGCACCACCAAAGCCACGCCGAACTTAAGTAACTAGATCCGAACTCGCTTGCCAGGGGGTTAACACGTTCTGCCTACGCGCTGTTTGCTATCTAGAAAATAAATCAACATAACGGCGCCATTACTATCTTAATTATTAACATCGTCCTTCGATATTAACAACTTTGAATAATATTTTAAACTTTAACCCGGGGGACGAACGAAGTTTAAGTAAAAAAAAAAGGAAGGAACCAAATTCATCCCCCTCTTCTGGTTCATCCCCGAAGAGCATCCAGGCTGGCCAAGAACGTGCAGGATCAGGCATGAAATTGAACATGAATAGAGAAAAGGAGCATGGCGGCGACAACGACTTGACTCTGCAACCACCCTTCCCCTGCCCAACGCGAGCCGCCCCGTTGTATTATTCAGGTCGCCATTATTGGACCCCTTGGTCCGGCTGTGCGACACACGCTAGCCCCGCGGGACAAACGCAATCGCATCTGCTCGGAATGAGAGCTTACACGAGGAACCGGAGGGGTGGGTGGGTCACTACTCGCTTTAACTCGCTACAACGCTTGCTTTGCGCGCTTTGCACGCTTCGCTAGCACCGCGTCGCGAAGAAAGGAGAGGCGAAGGAGACGCGGATGACACTTTGATAGACAAATTTTCTTAAATATTCGAATGTTGGTTCGATCTGAGAAGTTTTTAAAAAGGAATGTGGACAGGGTTGGGGAGGGTGGGGTAATTTTCTCAATTTCTATCAAAAACAATAAATTTAATAATTCTAAATTAAAAAAAAAAAACATTTCTTACTCATACATTTTTATTTTATCCAATTTTATTCTTCTCTAATTATAAATTTAATTAGAAAAAGTGACGGGAAATTCATTAAGCGTGCATTTATATCAGTTTGTACAAACGAGCAAAGTCGGGATCAGAATCGGAAAATTTACGAGCATGGAAACGCGAGGGAATCTCTTTTTATTTCCCAACGTAACCACCCCCGCCGGTAAGCGTTTAAGTAGCCAGAGACAGACAAATTGTCAATGGGGATTAAAGAATCCTCGTACATTTTGGCAGGTGGTTAAGCACCTCGAAACCACTGTCACTGAACGCGTGCACCGGCGTGTGTGAGCGTGCGGAACGGATGATGCAGAGCACGTGGGTCGCGATCTTTTCGAAATAATTTAGGGGACCCGGGATCCCCGTACGTACACGCATCTGCAACGGAGTTATTTATGATGGATTAGGCGGGGATTTAAGCCGCGACTAATTTATGCCGGGCCACGGGATTCTCGACTCGCGACGATTTTCTACGCCCCAAACCGGACGATCGACGAACTCTCACCACCGTGGAACGTCTGAGCCCCTTGGACCCCATGCTTTTCATCCTTCTTTACGAATCTTTCTTCTCTTTTTTGTTTTACGATTACAGTTTTGATCCGAATACGTTCGTTCTGGACAATAATATTGTATCCTTTGGTAGAAAGTTTTGAATGTTATAATTTATTACATTCTAAAATCTTTCTAGCCCTCAAAGTATTAGACCTGACTCGATTACGATAGTCGAAAAAAAACGAACCTACAGGCTGTTCCCTTTTTGTTCCCAGCGCTGGAAGACCTGGTGCGCCAGGTAAAAGTTAGGATCTCTTTCTTTGCCGATCCTCCCCCACCCTTCCGGGGGTATTGCTTGCTCACGCGATAAGTAAATATGAACAATTTTTTTTCTCCTTTGGACGATAGGGCACGACGTTCTAATATTTTCCTTGGGGAACAGATTGGCCCTCGGTGTCGAATATTCGACGTGGTTCATTTTTATTTTGAATACTCGTTTCTACATTGAAAATAAAATAAATAATTTGATAAAGTAAGTCTTTATCTTGATAAAAACAATTATTTTTATCCACTTTTGTAATTTAAAACAAAAGATCTGAAACAAGTTATTTTAATTCATTTGATAATTTCAATATTTGACATTACAATAAATGTAATCTCTTCGACGAATAATTGTGGAAGTTGTCAAAAATGATTTCATTTCCCCAAGCAATGCAGACTCGCGATCGTACCGATTTATTATCAAGAGCCGACAATAGCCTGAGAGAAGAATAGCGAGGAACAGGCACATTCGTCAGACAAATTGACCATTTCCATATGTCGGACTGGCCCCTATAGGTGGCTAGTCGAGCATGCATATATCTATATAGATAGCGAAACCAGCCCATTACGCGATGCGTGTACCGCTATAGGGTGGCCCTTTTCTTTTTCACGGCAAGGTGATTTCCTTTCGATCCGCTTCATTCTTATGATTCACCGTCGAACATCCAGATGAACATACCGTGAAAATTCTACACGGTTCTTTTCTCTCTCTCTCTCTCTCTGTTCCTTTTTTACAGGGAGAATTTCGAGTAAAAAATGTGGGCGAGGGTAGTAATTTATTGGTTCAGGAGAATTTAAATAATGGTAATTTTTGTTATAATAATTACTTCGTCTGGGTGTTGTTAATATTAATTAATACTGTGTCTAGGTATAATAATACAATAGATTAGTAATTATAGTAATTAATGTTTTATACTATAGTCATGCTATACTTATTACTAATAATAGGCAGAGTAATTACTGTACCAGATAAACGATATTATTAACAATAGAGAAAGTAATTACTGTGCTAATTACTACACAATCACCCCCCAAAAGTGAAACAAAAAAATCCACCTTCAACCAAGAAACCTTCCCCCTAGAAGAAAAAACACCCCAGTATCAAGCACCCCGTTAACAACGAAGGAATTTAAAGTAAAAATAGAAAAAGAAACGGGGACGAAAGTGACCTACCACTCGTGGTCCTCGACCAGGAAGTCGGTTCGTAGCGTACACGGTACAAGTAGGCGGAAGTACGACGAGTAAGAGAAGAAGCTCGAGCGTGGAAAGTGGACATTAGGGCTGGAAAACCGTGCTCGACCCCCGAAGGGCAGCGAGGGGGGGGGGGGGAGCAGAATGTTCGAGGTGCACGCACTTTGGTACGGTAACGAGCGACAACGCGACAGCGGAACAGGAAGAGGAAAGGAACGAAAGTGGAGGGAAAGGAAAAAAATAAAAGGTGGACCGGTGTGATCCAGCGGCAAGTAGGTAGCGACGATTGGTCGAACGACCCAAAAAAGGGTTGGATTTTCGAGAGAGGCAGAGCGCGGCGTAAAGGGTGGAGCGCTCGAGTACGCTCGAGAACGCTCGAAGTTCGGCTCGGTGGGTATAGCCCCCCTCCCGTTGCGACCGCAGAGCGTGTGTGTGCCGTTACCCCCGCGATATCTGGAGTGGTAGGGGACCGCGGCGGCGAGGGGTGGAAAAAAAAAAATAAAACGGGGGTTGGAGGTTTTCAGCGGAGAAAAGGGAAAAAAAATAGAGGAAGGGGGTTAGGAGGGGGTTACACGCGGCCGCACGCTCGGCTTTTCTCCGCTCGAGTGTACTTCTTCTCTCGTAACGCACCCAGGAGCCCCCGGCTTGTTTCCCAGAAGCTCCGGGCTCGAAAGCTTGTTAGCGAGATTCGCCATTTTTTCCAACCCCTCTCACTCTCTCCCACCTCTCCTTCCTTTCTTTTTTATCATTTTTTTTCTTCTCTCTACTCCAACCCCCTTTTACCCTACTTCTTCCACGGCACGTACCCTCTTGTACACCGCCTCCGCGTCCTATCGTTGGCCCCCCTTCTTTCCTCCTCCTTCTTTTTTCTTTTTTTTCATTTTCAGTAAAGAGATGCTCGACGAAAACTTGAACCACGAAAATCGAGCCATCGACAAATCAAGAGCGTGCTCCATCTTCTGTTTTTTCGCCGAGGTCCTCTTCCGGTTGCCTCGAATTTATTGCTCCCTCGTGCTTTTCTTTTTTTTTTTTAGTTTCTTTATTTTCGTGAGCTTTACGCCCCAGTTACCGGGATTCGAGCTTTCTCGCGTTAATTTCCACGCCGATCGGCGAGAGGGATGAAAACAATACGGTAGAAATGAAAAATCGATCGATGGACCACGGTACGAGAAATAGAAAGGAACAAATAGGGCGAGAAAAGGAGGGGCAAGGGTGGGAGGGATTTTTTTTTTCCTTTTCAGTGGATCCTTAATCCTTTCGTTACTGTGGAGGATCGTGGCCGTTCGTCGGGAAATTTTTTAATGATGGTTGAGGGTACACTGGGAAATTAATAGATCGTTAAGTTGGGAAACTGGGAAATATATTAGGAAAATGGAAACTTTGTAGGTTGCTAAATTAGGAATGTGGAAAAGTGGGAAATTGGAAAATTTGTACACTGGAAATCTGAAAAATGATTAAATTACTAAATTAGCGAATTGGTAAATTGATAAATCAATATTAAATCAACCTCCAATCACCTTCAAAAGAATCCTCTCACCTCCCCCTTTAATTTTCCTAATATTCTCTATCTGTTGCACATTCTTCTCGTCTCGCCTGAACTTTGTCCGAAGTTCGTAAAAATCGTGGCGCGCAGTTTTACGATCCCCGTAACTCTTCAGGAACGCGAGCGAACGTCGACGTATCGATTCGATAGTTTCTACAACGGTTTGGATAGCTACTTAAAGCGTTATCGAGCAAGATCGCCTGACTCGAATCTCGTTGTTCCATCGGCGGAGAGCACAATACCGATTTCCCGGGATTGTTTTCACCGTCGAAAGTGGATGAAAATTGGGATCGTATATACGTTTACCTTATCTCTGACGGGGCGTAAAATGACGGGGCCGACACTTTCGCTGTTTGCCCGACCGGACACTCCAGACAGGATAATGTCCGGTCAACGGAGACGGACTTCGACAATCGGTGAAATCGATCTGTCCATCGATGTACCGTTGAATTTACGAACGGATTACGGAGATAAAGGAAACGTTTTCTTGTTTGAGAATTGCTTTTGATATCGTTTCGATCGAATTAATGATTCTTCAAGGTCTGCCCTCTGTCATGTAAATTAGACCGATGTTCTTTGGTTTTGATTTCTGGGTGCTTTTAGTGCGTAGAGTTTGGAGGAGTAAGGTTAGATGTGTTAGATAATACATCTCTCGAAACATAAATTAAACAACAATCCTCGACATTATAATTTCCTTTGGACTTTAACAAAACCACAACAGCAAATTATGCAACGCTTGATCGACGTTTCGTTAAATGTTTCCCAATACCCAGTTACACCGATTTCCTTTCAGTTTCAAACGAAACCACGAGAAGCGAGCAGGCGAAAGGTTGATCACAAAGTGTTCAGATAAACGTACGTACACGAACGTACCATTTGAATAAACACGATCGAACCTGTTCGATTTCTATGGCCAGATTTGTTCCACTCTCCTGGATAAAACGTTATCGAGCACACGGTGTGCTGCGCCGTTTGCCACGGCTACGAAACCAACAGAAAGACGTACCCGCCGTTCCCTGGACCAATTCTTCCCTGGACGATTTCATCTTCTCTTTTTTCCTCCTCCTTTTCGTTCTTCGTTCTTACGGGTCTTCGTCCCCTTTCGCTACCCTCCTGGTCCTCCCGAAGAATCCTGGAAACGGAGATTCTTCGATGTATTTCGATGTACTCGAAGGAAGGCATCGAACCGGCTGAAAGTTGAAGAAAGAACCTGAGGGGTAGGTTTCTTCGGCACTGGGAGCGCTCACGCGGTAGTTATTAACGAGCGGCTCGTTTTCGAAATTCTCGATATATCGGAGAATCAGAGTCGTCAGGCGTTAAGGTTGTGAATTTGGTTTGGTTGTCCGGCATGATTGCTCGATGACGAGGATTGTTATCCGAACGGTGGCTCGGCTGCTGGGATATTTAACCCTACGGGCCCGGGAAAATCGATGCCTTCTTTCTTATTTCGTTAGGAGGAGGTGGGGTGGTTTTGGATTAAGACGTTGGGTAGTTGGGGAGGTGAGAAATTAAGAAGTTTTTAAGGTGGGGTGTTGGATTGGTAAATTGAGATAATTGGCAAATTGGCAAAGTGGTAAATTTGTAGATTGCTAATTTTTTAAATTTGTAAATTGGGAGATTGGCAAATTTGGAAAATTGCGAAATCTATAGATTTGTAGAGCGATAAATTGTGAATTTGTTACTATTTACAACAATTCCCAAAGCGCTTGTATTAATTTCGAACCGATGGCACCCATTCGAAAGGAAATCAGTATGGGGTCAAATTGTGGCTGCGTTTGCTCATATACAAGCGGGATATTATTGGGGGGATGGCCCATATGCGTTATGAATGTGTTATAAGCTATTTTCTAGGGGAGTGTTTGGGGATAACGAGAAGGATGTGGGTAGTTTAGGGTTTATTGGGATCCTTTATGTGATAGATGGTGCTCTGCTGCTTTTAAGGGAACAGATGGCTACCTCTGCCTAATTTGTTCTTTTTTTTTTTGCCTTTTTAAATAACACGCTTCAGCGATTTGTCGATTTGAATTATTATTTCTTCATTGAGAAGAATTAACAATACTTCTTTTTAAACCATTCTGTGGTTCATTATAATAGAAATAAATAATAAACGATCTTCAACCCCTTAATATACAATTTTTCGAAAGCTTTGTTAGTTAGAAATAAATATTTATCAATTCTTGAATTTGTAATTTGGGAAATTGGAAAATTGACAAATTTGTGACTTGGAAGGTAGATAATTTCATAAATTAGGAAATTTGTGGCTTGGAAAATTGTTAAATTGTTAAATTTTTAGTTTGGAAAATTTATAAACTGGAAAATTACATGAAATATTTCCCACTTCAAAGTACAAAAATCACTGCACCAGGCACCAGCATTGACCCTTTCGTCGAGAATTAAAGAATTCAAGCTGAACCCGTTGATTGACCCCGGCTGTCCTTTCTGCACACCTGTAGAATCCTTGCTCGACGAGGATGCGCGTGCATACAAATGGGAGCGGAAACAGGCGCGCAAACAAACAGACAAACAAGCCTTATTCGGCTGGCCGCGGATTGTTCTGTGAATTTTGCAGCGGTTCATATTCATTTCTCGGATTGGCTTCTTCCAACCGTGTTCTCTCTCCGTCTCGTTTCGCAATAAGGTCTCCTCTTTTTCTATTTTTTTTTAACAATTCCCGTTTATATATCGGGGACACGGAAGCTGGAATAAAAGAGAAGAATCCAGTCTTCAGAAGGGGAATCGATCATTCTTTCTGGAAACCTTTGCTGTTCAGTTCCGAAGGACCTTTCATTTTTGAATTATTAAAATAATTTTAGCCAAAAAATTGGAAACGTTATTTACTTGATTGCCAGGTCCAAACCATTTTCATTAAATATCAAAAAGTATGGATAATAAAAATGAGAAAGTATTGTGGAAATGGAATACAAAATTTGTCAAAAATAAAATTAAAAATAGAATTAAATAAAAATAATTTTCTAAACAAAATACAAATTTAACATAGTTAAATTTATCTTTCAAACATTGCAAAATTAGGATTTCTTTCAAAGTATTGTACCTTATATTCAGATCTTAAGAAAAGGAGTTTGTCGGCGATTTCGGCAAATGGGTCTGGTTCATGGTTCATGGGGTTGATAAGGGAGAGCAAGTCAGGGTGAGTTCTTGGTTTGGGATGGGTGACCATTTTTCAATGGTTTCAGGGTTGTTTCCATTAATTCTCTCTCCTCTTTAATGCAGTGGGGTTTCTCAAGTCATGAGTCCAAAATTCTCTCTTAAGGTTCTTAAAGTTTCCTCCTAAGGTTTAGGGTTCTGGTCCCTTCCATTCTTTCAAAAATTCCAAAGTCCTCTGATAGGGGTTTCGAAATTCTTTTATTTTTAACCTTATTAATTTCAATCACAATGTGAAATTGTTTATGTGTTGTATATAAAAATTATTTTTAATTAATAATTGAACCCTAATTTTATCTAATTTTGTGTGAACAACGCGTAACGCTATTGTGAACTCTTAATAATAACTTCAATGATTAATCAACGAACCAATCGAATAATGTTAATTAATCGAGCGAATATCTATAAAAAGGAGAAAAAGAATAGGGTTTTCGTGGCAGGATCCGTCGTCGCAAGGTTAATTCGCGAGGCAGGTCAGATTCGCAGCTACCGAGCCGTGGTTTTATTTGTTTCGCCGGCGATCTCGGATGGCGTTAAAGCCCCGGGGGCTCTAAATCGGGTCTATTCTCGGAAGGTGGAAGTCCTCTTTCCCGCGAGCCTTGGCCACGGGACCCGCGGGAGGATGCACGTATCGTGCCAAGGTATCCGCGACATTTCATAAACACGAAATCAGTTTTAATCCCCCGAGTCGAGCCGCGGGGTTAACTTCGGCCGAAAACGTCGGCTGTTTATTTATAAATCAGATTCGTCGGCCACTTCCTGCACGAAACTCGATTTCGCATCCTTGGGTCGCGAACGAACAGTCCCGAATACATCCGTGCCTTCGACTGCGTCCATCGTCTTTCCAGAATCGCAGCCTCAAGGTTACGGGATCTATTAATCTGCTCTTCGAGATCAAACTTAACAATTGTCGATCAATTGAATTCCAGTTCTGAAATTTTATATAGAATTCTCATTAACTAATCAAGAATAATTAATCAAGAATATTTAGTGGTTTATACAAGATATCATAATTCCTGCTACAGGAATATTTATAGAATCTATTTACACCATTCTGCAATTAGAAAGAAATAAAAATAACTATCAGGCGTTCTTGAACACTGTTTATTATGAAAAAGGGAACACAAAAATTCAACAGTAACGTTTTCAACAGTCACTAAAAGTAGAAGAATATTTTCATTCATAAATTTATAAAATATTGTAAATTATCAAAGAATCGCCTTAGTACCTAGACTTAATCCAAATAGTTAACATCCTTAAATTAATTCTTCAAAACGACGTTCCTACAAAGATCGATTCTAATCCCTTGGTGATTTCGCGGCAGTGTGTGCCTCCTCGCAATTTCCCAATGCATTTCTTCGACGGCCATTTCTCATACGTCTTCGTCTGGGCGAAACGCGACCACCGTACACCGGGTACGCGTACGGCAGCTAGGAAATTTAATTAAAGCCTCCGGTGGCCGTAAATTATCGCGGCAGCCGGTGGTCAGGACGTTGGAAAAGAAAGCGTCGGCGGGGCGGGAGGGAGGGTTTCGAAGGCTGAAAGCGGTGGCTGTCGGTCGGTTTTTCGAAGCGTCCAGGAAAAAAGGCGTGGATTTCAGAGGCTTTCGAGACCGCGGCTCGGGGATCTCCGTGGTTCCTCTCTCGCCCCGGCTAGGAAACGATACGTTCGAACGCGTTGCGGTCGCTGTTAGCACCGTTAAACTGTGGCCTTTACCGTTCCCGTGGCGGGGCCCTTTGAGACGATGCCGACTTGTGACTCCGCGAGCCAACCGAAGGGCAATAAAACCCGTTCCGAGTAAAACCAGCTCGCAACGCGGTACGGCCACGACATCCGGTGTCGATGTTATCCACTTTTCCACGTTATCGTCCTCCCGGAACCGACTTTCCCCGATGCTTTCGGCGCGAAAATTGGATCGAATTTAAATATTACTCAGAGTTGTAATGATCACTTAGGGTTTTGTTAGGTTTCAGTGTTGTTTAATATAGTATTTGCGAGGAAAGTTGGGAAAAGTTGTGTCCCCACAGAGGAGATAATTGAGTGGAAAGGGTTAAACAGGATGTGAGATAATTTATAACTAATATTAGTTCGAGAAAATATTATATATTGCGTGGATAACAGAGAATTATTATTAATTTTATTTGAAATAATTAATAATAAGTTAAACCTTCAAAGGGTTAACTTGTAATAAGAATTAACAGTAGGTTTTCTGGTGTTCCTTGTGTAAAGTTAAATATCACAAGTTTTATTAATATATTTTTGTAAGAAAATGAAAGCTGGTATAAATAAGTACAAAAGATATATAAAATATTCGTCTTGGCAGACTAACAAAATCAAAAGGCAGGAAAGGAAACTCTTAAGACAAAGATATCGATCGAAGGGGTTAAATCTGATACGAAAGGGAAGGCAACAGGCTAGACGCCTGGAACCAGACCGAAAGCCATCCAATCCCCCCAGAGAACGAACCCAAACCTTTTCCTCCTCCCTTTTTCGTCCCACAATTTCTACTCGCGAAAGAAGAACAAAGCAGACGCGACTCTCCTCGCAAAAATCCCTGTCCACTGACTCTCATCGTCGTTTATCCTTCTTTACGCGATTCCCCTTGTTCCCCGGGTGCAAAAACAAATCGAACCTGGTTTGTGTTCGTACCCGAAATTGAACAGGAAACGAGTTCGGTATAGGTGTACGGATCGTTGAACAGTGCCCCCCCCCCCTCTCCCTGGTATCCGGGCGAGCTCCTGATTAGCTACTTTCCTGTCTTATTCTTATTGGAAAAGTTCGCCACGCCGGGAAATTCCATCTCGTGTCTCTCCCACCTACCCCACCCACCTCTCCCCTCGGGGACGACTGGCTCAATTTACCAGAAAATTCTTTATATTATACTTTCTCCCAATTACCCAGATGATGTTTACCCATCTGAACCCAACCCCCACCCACGACCATCATGGATTTTTGCTCTCGGATTCGATGTCTCTGCAAGCATATACCCCGGTTCGTGGGGTCGTTTTTAACCTTGCACGCTGGTCGATGGTTCTGTTATATATTTTATACGTTTTATAGTGGCAATAAAATTGTCTTAGGGTATGTCACTGTAATAAATCATGGTTAGTGATTTGTAATATAAATAAGACCAACCTCCCCCGTTCCTAATATCCAGATCGAGGAATCATGGTTTTGCATGGACGACAAGAATATCAATCCGGGCAAATATCGTTTGCCGCGGTAAAACGATCCGGTCAAGTGATGCTGCGGCGCGGCCGCGCGCGTACCGCGTCTGCTGTTTGTGTGTTGTGCGAGGGTAAACAGGCTTGTTTACACAGCGCACTATTATACACGGTGCATCAACGGGCACGGGGTTTGGACGCGATGGCAAACAAACAAGTGGAATCAAACTGGCAACCGATTGTTTTCAGGAGGGCTTCCGATATCCGTCTAGGCAACGGATATCGGGACCTCCCCTGTCCGCCATTCAATACTCGAAAAATGATACTCGGTATCTCGAATTATTTGCAACATTCGTTCTTCTTTCGATCCCCCTCCACCCTCTATACACTTGCCAGGGAACTTAATACCTTGTTTGCAAATGGTATTCGGGCATTATACGGGCTTACGGATTCGGCAATTGCTCGATCGTGCCTCGCTTAATCATCCGTCCCTGGATATCCGGTTAATTAAATTCACGTTAATGCAACGACGATTAATTGGACGGCTGTTTACGAGTGGGGGGGAGGGAATCGTGCGGTTGATTAAATTCGTGATCGCGTTGATGCGACGACGATTAATCGAACGATACTTTCGTTTAATAACCCTGCTCCTGCCAGATGTTTCGTAAATTGGACAAGGTTCTTGATACTTTTTTTTTTTATGGGGAATCGATTATTTATAGAAATTTTGCTTTCTTCGAGAGGCTTGTTTTCACCGAGGTTGAAATAAGAAGTTATTTATAGGAAAGTCGGCATCCGAGAACATTAGGGTGTCGCCTTTACAGGCGTAATAAAACGACCGGGGAAAACCCTGGAAAACCGAGGTCAACCGTTGACCGTCGCGCTTCGGACCGCCTCGAACGGCGAACCGGGTTCGAGCTTGACCTTTGTATTTTCGTACGCGAGGATGGCCATTTTTTGGCGGCTGTGGAAGGTGGACAATACTGGAGAGGTGATTAATCGACTTCCGGTGTCTCAAAGAGTGACACCAAGGAAGTTCCTCGCACGGAATCGTAAATATCCTTCTTGTTGTGCCGGCAAAGGGACTGGGTCGCGAGTTTCTTTCGATTTATATGTCACGAAGGATCAAAGCGAGCTGGTACGTACGCTGAGAATAATCGTACACCCGTGCTCAATAAATTTCGCTCGATTTAATGTCCTCATGCCGGATCCTCAAAGAAAAATAGATATTTATCTCCGTTGGACAAAGTTGTCTCGCAGTTCTATCACGTGGATCGTAAGTTTTCTGATGTCTTTCGCTGTTGCTTCGAATATTTCATACATTCTGATTTTTCGTTAATTGGGTTTAAACATTGCGAATTTTCTTCTCTGTAGAATTATTTATTAAAATTCGTACAATTTTGATCAAATTTATGGAAATTAATTAACTTTCCCTTAAAGTCGACCGATCATCAGAGTGTGAACGACGTGTTACACTAGCGATAATTGAAGATCGGTTCGGAGGAGCTAAACCAGTGTCCGAAGAGTTTCGATCTCGAACGTCTGGAACAGGCTATGGTGTTTGTTCTGTCCCATAAGAGCACCGTATTACCTCGATGTATTTGCCCGTGGAATACGTGCACTCTCGCGTGGTTAAGAAGACAATTACCCGAGCGAGGCAAACGGGTCTGCCTGGCGGCATCCTTTGTACCTTCTTCCGCTCGTTCCTTGAATTTTTCTCGAAATAATCAAGGAATTTTCTTCTTGTTTTACCGCCTCATTAATGAAAATGTCCATCTCCGTTGATTAAAAATTAAGTATTCATTAATGAATGGAAGTTTGTTGATTCGTTGATACAATAAGGAATTGTTTGTGTTGTAGTAGGAATATCGATGAAATTTTTACATAGTTGTTTTAATGGGACCTTAAGCTTTAATTTGATGTAACATAAGTGATATTTTGAGATACTTTTATGTCATGAATTTACGTCAGACTCAGTGTGTTACGAAATGGTGATTTCAAAACTAGTCATTCGTTGTAATTAGCACCCCGCTGGTTTGTATCAGGAATATTGATGAGCCACTTACATAGCAATATTCGTAACATCTTAGGCTTCAAATTAATATACCACAAGTGCTATTTCATAATATTTTTATGTCATAAAATCTCGTCTGAACTTTTCACATCTCAAAGTTAGCCATTAGATGTCATCGTTTGCTACCACTGACAGCCAGCCATTTTATATTAAAAATATTACCGAGGCATTTACGTAGCAATCTTCCACATATCTTAAGCTTCAAATTAATATACCACAAGTGGTATTTCCAACTACTTTTATGTCACGAATCCAATTACGCAACATCGTGTCCCTTAGCCAGCCTCGCGATCCTTAAGGAACGAAAACCAGAAGCGAGCCCCGTCGCAGGGGTCTCGAGTTTCCGAAAAAAAAGATCAGAACCCGAAGATTCGAAGCGCGTGCGACAATCGCGGACGTCGACGAAGGCGCGGGGCGAACTCATCCACTCGACGAAGTCAAAGCCCGTCCTGTTCCCGCTGTTTGTCCTCCTCTGTTCCTTTTTTTTTCCCTCTCTCCCTCCTCCTCCTCCTCCTCTTCTTCCCCTTCATCTTCGCCGGGGCCCTCTTTCTTCTGGGAGAGATCTTCGTCGGCGAGAGTGGGCGGCGGACGGCAATTAGCATACTCGCGTGATCAAAGCGGTGGGACACGTGCGACAAGAATTAACGACCACCAACGGGACGACTCTTTCCTCGCCGAGGATCTCGAGCCGCGAGAGGAGACGGCTGTACGCTCGCGCGATAAATCGCGCTTCCGATGCCTTCGTCGACACCCGCTATGCCGCCCACGACACAGACCTAGCCCTCACGGCTCCTTCGGTTATATATAGGAATGCCTCGCGCGCGTTTCTTACGCACCTTCGTTTGCTCAATGAATCGACGTAAGAATGATCCAACCGCGATGCCTCGGTAAATCGGACTGGCGCTTTGAATGATAATTAACCCTCGGGTGCAGAACTGGATACCCGGGTGTTCATTATGGTACATTTTTACGTGTAATTTCACTCGGTACCTCCGAATTATCGTAGAGTTCTGGAACAGAGTTTGATGTAGCGAGTAGGGAGCGATTTACCGTAGAGGACTAACTAGATCCTTTCTAAGTTTCCAATGTGGCTCTTATAAGACAATAATTTATTATTATTGTTATTACGAGGAAATGCTGGAGCAGGAATTGTTCGAAGACCTTCGACGGCTGTCGAACGGTGACCAAACCGATATACGATTTTAATATCGTCGTTTGTCTTGGATTTCTGGGTAGGTACAGGTACCATTTTCCCTTGTATACGACCCACTCCTCGTTCGATCCTCGGCGACCTCCCATAAAGCCACCTACTCACGGAAAAAGGAACACCGTGAGCCGGTTGGAAGAAGCGCTATTTGCCGGCAGACACGCGTGGTCGACCGTAATCAACCTGGACATTGTATGATGATCAGGCAAGGGGTGTTTCGTATGCCAATTGCTTCCGGGTTCGACTGTCCTTCGTGTATTTTTCTCCTCCGCCGGCGTCAGCCTTGCTGGCTGCACCCTCTTCGAACCGCGCTGTTTCGCGAAGTCACTGAGCCTTTGGTGCGGTACCGGTGGCGTTTTCCCATCCGTGTTGAAATATTATTTAAATTACGCTTAAAACACGCCATCGACTTCCGAGATTGAGCGTAAAACAGAAGATTAAATAAATAGAGGGTGAAACATAAATTCCTAACCACTTGCCTTATTTTTATTATGTTCTTTTGGATAACGAGACAATTTTAAGCAGAAAATACGACGAGAGTAATCACTTCGATACAGTACAACTTACAAAAGATTTGATAATTGTTAACGATAATTTTTAAAAGGGAATCAATTAACACGATTACCTTGATTCGGTATAATTATAAAAAAATTCTTCATTTTCCGCGCCCAGTGTCGATCGTTTACCCTCGAATCAGCTCAAACCCCCTGATATACCGGAAATTAATCACATTACGCTCGACGTTCCGGTATCGAGCGTCGCGTGCCGGTTTCAGTCCGCTTCGACGGGTACGGGGCCTAAGGGTTTAAATGGCAGATTGCTGCAGGAGCACCGGCGAAAGAGGATCGTTGGACAATATAACGAAATGCAAATGGCAATATGCTAATGCAAGCGCCGCGAACGTTTGTCTAACCGAGCGTTAAGGATCCGGAGCCGGGGCCACACTCGCCGACTCCTTGTTTCACGCGTGAACGACCCTTAAACCGCCGCGAAAGCAATGCCTGAACCAACACCGACTGTTTTCCTCTACCTCGTATCGGTTCAATCCTGTCGGATGGATGAGAGATCCTGGATAATGTACGGGATCAGCCACCGAACTGGGACCAGACGTAATTTGCTTTTATACAGAGATTAGATTAAGTATATTCGAACGAAAATACGAGTATCTGGATACCGGTTGATTCAAAATATGGATTATTCGAGTGCTGATAGACTTGCAGGTGGATTAAAGAGTGGTGATTTGAGGATTTGTGTTTGAATATTGGTTAGTAGGAGATTTGAAATTTGAATAATTCGAGAATTTAGGTATTCGAATACTAATAAATTTCAAGACATAATATAAATTCGAATACTGGTAGATTTCGAATTCTAGTAATTCGAATACCTGTAAATTTCAAATTCTAATAATTCCTAATATACCTCATAACAAAGTATACCCGTATCAGACCTGAAAACTTCATCTTATTAGTTAAAGGGTTAATGCCGCGAACATCGAAAGCCTGAACCAACAGAACGGTACGCGCGATGATGTTTTCGCATTGTTGGTATGCAACGTGTGGTCGATCATGGAAGTAGAACGGATCGGGCTTACGACAACAGGAATAAAAGGGGTTGGGCCCGAGTGGATCTCCCTGTCGAAATCGACGGAATATTTATTTTCTCGTGCTACGGCCGGGATAAACAACCGGCGGATAATTTAATTACGGTTGTTTCGGTCGACGATCGGCCAGAGTTACGCAAACAACGTGCACTCGGCTAATTGAAATACATATGTTCCCGCGTGCGATGGACAAACATCTCTTGTAACACGATATTCTACCACGATGAAGATCGAAATAAAACAACACCGGTTTTTGATCGTGATTTTCCCCTTTTACGATATCGTTTATTGTTGACTGGAAAATCAGTTTCATTTAACATCGTTCGATCAGTTAATTATATTAATTACATGAACAGGTTGTTTCACAACTGGTGATACAACAAAAATAATAATTCAATCATTTTTTTAATAATTTAGCAAGTAATGGATGTTATAAATTAATAAATGTAAACATATATTACTGACACTTGTATTTATTGTTTTGTAACATCCATCAGCTGTTAAATTAATGGAATTTTCAGATTGAATTTTTCTAAACGACACACAGGTGTAACAATTTGAAATTATTTCGATATTGGTCTGGCCAAGAAGACGCTCCTTCGTAATTTTCAGCGAGCTCCTACCGATCCAAGGAGCGCGTCGACCGGTAGTACTCTACTTGATATCCCATGGGTTTCCGGGGCGTGCACTTTCGGATTCGCTGCTGGTTGCGTGGGCGTACCACGAGCCTGCCAAAAGGGTAGAAAGAAAGAAGGGAAAAAAAAAAGAAAGAAAGAAGAAAAATAAAACAAGAAAACAAAACAATGCGTCACCCCCAGGGATCCGGTGGTGCATCCCCTAATTAAGATTGGCCTTGTTTCAAGCAACCCGTTCAATGATTCGTCGATCCCTCGAGGAGTCGATACATCGGTCTCACCCTAATCGACCAACCAGAATCGTCGTGCACGCTGGCTGGCAAAAAAGCTATGAATTTTTCCGTTTTATGATTTTTCTCTCTTTTTAGTTTATTTAGTGTTCGTTTCAGGGGTTGGTAGGAGTTTTTCAATATTAAGTTTAATTTTGATGTTAATCAGATTATTAGTAATTATCAGTAATTTATGTTAATGTAAATTACCCTAGATACCTTAGGAATACTCTGGAATTTTGCCTAGGTAACTCAGGAAATTAATTAAAACTCCCCAGACACCTTAGGAATATTTATATATTGTACTAAATTTCAAGTATACTTGACAGAAACCAAAAGTTTACTAAATTTTACTAAAATTTCACAGAATTAAATGGAATTTTCAATAATTTATTAAAGTATTCACTGAAATTACTTCTTCGTTAACATTATACTTGCACTTTAATTCAATTTAATTATACTTTCTTACCCGATTCGAAAGGGTTAAGCGTGAAACCCAATCTGCACAAAGCATTCTCTTACAATTACAAAAAAAAAAAGACAGCAAAAAAGAAAAGAGAAAAGAAATATCAAACATCCCAGAAGAATCAGCGCTCCACCACTCCCTATCAACCTCTAATTTACCTACACCCTGTACACCCGTATCGGTGTACACCCCCCCGTGAGCCACCCCCTTTTGTCTCCTTTCTCCCTGTCCTTTTCGAGGCAGAGAGCAAGCCTAACGAATCGTAAGTTGCACGATAATCGATAACGTACGCTCGACTCGTTATTTCCTCGTTCCACGGACGTTTGTTCGTTTCTCTCGTTTCTTTCATTTTTTCCTCTTCTTCCCTCCGTTTCCCTTCGTCCCTCCTGTGCCTTTTTTCACCGGGGCGCATTGTCGAGCCGGGTCTCGAACGATTAAAAAACATTTTTGCGCGGAACGAGCGAAGAAACGAAGTCTGCCTTCGCGAATTCGACCAACTTGCGTCAAGGACGAAGAGGGCGAACGATAAGGAGCGAAGGGTTGAAGGGTTTCGCGATAAAAGATATATTTTTCTGATTTTTCCAAGTCGATGATTTAATTCATGAAACGAGGATGATATATTGTGGTTCTGGTAATTGTTGGCGGGGAAGGGTCGATGGGCGGTGGGTGTCGAACGTTTGCGGGCAAGAATTGAAGTCTCTGGATTCGACGGGGACGCGAGCGCTTTTCCGGTTCGGGAAACGATAAAAGCGGTCACGTTTTTCGTGGAAACAGAAGTGGCCTTAGGTGAAGAGCAAACACGTTCATATCCGTCCTTTAAACTGTAGATAAGGTTTTATGACGTGACCATTATTTCTGGAACCCGTTCCCCGTACCGATTTTTAACGTTGCCACCCCGGCCACGGGGCCCATCTATTCTCTCGTGATAATTTTTTATTGTGCCCGGAGTGATTTACGCTCAACCCGTTAAGGGGTACCGAAGTGTCGATACTCGAAGAATTTCGAGTCGATTCTTCGACCAGGTAATCCCCTTGGAAATTCTGACGGGCATACCTCGAGATTTCGGTACTTAGGAAGGTTTCTGGGTTACCAAGTGGAAATTTGATTAAGTTTCTAAGATATGTGGGGATTTCTAAGGTCCCTGTGGGGAAAATTTACTAATCCTCTAACAAGTCTAGGGGAAATTTTAGTTATTAGTTATAGTATCTAGGGGAAATCACAGTAATTTGTTAGAGAACCCAGGGATAATTTCTGTAATTTCCTAAGTATCTAGGGAAAATTTCAAACTTCACACAATCACTCAAACTTCAAACAACTGAATCACATTACAAAAGTCAATCCAACAACATTCCATCAAACATTTCATCGTCCGACGGTATAAAGATTCAAGATGACTGCGATAGAAGAAGCGAGAGGTTGCTCTCACAAATCGTCGTCTCTCGAAAGAAGAAAATCAACCACCGTATCGTGTTATATTATTTTCTCGTCTTTTTTTCGTCGGACCAGAGATCCCGGGCATAGGTAGCTCTCGTTTAGGCGGTAAATCTTAATGAGAATCGAGGGTGTGGCCTTGGATCGGTCGGGAACGATGATTGCAACCCCGTCGGGCAACTATCAGAACCGACCGTCGTCGCCGTCGTCGACGCTGAAGGCAGTGACCAATTTACCAAAAGGTAGACGTACACTCGAAGCCTCCTGACACGAGCATTCGAGTAGATCCCAATCTCTTCGGGGTTATTCCAGACGTGTTTAGGTACTTGAAGACAACGGTGTCTCTCGGACAAATATTTCCATCGTCGATTACGTATCGTCAATTGTTCCTCTTTCTGTTTTCAAAATAACTTCGACGGACCGTATATTTAACTTGAAAAGAAAAATTATTGTTTAATTTTCATAATTTATCTCGATCTAACCCCTTGTCATTTTCTCCACCGGTGCGTCAAAGTTAAATATTTATTGCAACATTAAAACAAATAAAGAAAATTCTAATTATAGTTGTAATTACACTTAAAATCCATTCGTAACAAAAACAATAATCAAAGTATGACAAGTTGATACAAAATCATACAAAATCGAAGTAAAATCGTCGTATCTTTGGGTAAGTCGGTGTCGAGAAAGGTCCCCAGAAGAAGGTTGGGATTAGGTCACAGCGTCGTGTCCCTCCGGCTCGCGGCCACGGTATATTTGAACACGAAGAGGCCACGGTTGGCCGGCAATTTCGAGGCATCGGGTTTGGTCCCGCGTGGAAATCACATGAGTCATCTAACGAGAGGGCCGGCTATCAGGTAAGAGGGGTTCCGCTGGCAACGCGGCATAGGAGCGTTTATTATTTGTTTGCGGCCGAGAATACGCGGTTTCGCCTCTCTTCGGCTTCGCCCGGCCACGTTTCACCTCGGCCCCGGCTATTTCGGGTCTGTTTGGCCACGGTTTACGGCCCTCTTCCGAGAGAAAGGGATCCATCACCTCTTTCGTACACGTTCCCCCCACACCCCCGCGCGCTTATCGCCTCGCGGTCATCGAGGGATTAAAACGCGCGCGGGAAATCGATCCTGGATCGAGAACGACGTGTTTACGCGACGGATCAGCCCGACGACAAACAGGGCCGCCGGGGCTCTAAACAAGGTGGTACCAGCGATATTGCAATCGATATACTCGATGAGGGTCCGGTGCACGATGGACGAAGAACAGCTGGTCGAGGTTTACGGGGAAAAGGTGAGGATGCTTGGACGAATATCGCGGTCAAGGTTAGACGGTGCTCGGCTTAGGGGCCATCCGGTCGTTCGTGGAACGCAATGAAGCGCCCGGGTTACGCTGTAACGTCCATTTTCGGGATTTCTGGTCGAGGTAATTTCAACCTTGCGCTCGAGGGTTGGAGGTGCAAGATTATGTTGTTTTATTACATTTTCTTGTTGGTTTTTATGTCGTCAGGGCTAAGTTTTGCAAATTATTTAACATTTTATCAAATATTCAGGATAATTATTTGAAATGATTGTGAGGGTTGAAGGATCAAGTTCTTAACTTTATTACGAACAAGACTCTGTAATTTGGGTTGTTATAACACACAATATTAACGAGTACACTCGTCGAAAGCAACGATCTCATAATCTCCTTGACGTATATATCCGTCCAAACCAACCCTCCACAGTAACTAACAAATTTGTACATATATTTTACAAACATTGCCCTAAATCATACCAAAATCGACCACCCTTCCACCCTCCACCAAGCTCGAGTCGCGGTGAAACGAATCCATCAAGGTCGCACGAAGTCGCCGACGATCTCGAAGAGGGTGAGAGATCGCGAGACGGTTAAAAAACCGGAGACGAACCCGTGTGTCGTCACAGGGGAAAAAGAGAGACAGAGTCAAGCCTGGGAACAAATCGAAAGAAAAATAAAAACACAAGAGGGGGGAGGGGGGGGGTGGAACAATAAATTGGACAAAAACGTCGGTGGAGGAGAAAGAAATTCATATTCAGATCGGATGATGTATCCGGAGAAGCGGAGAGGACCGCTCCGTTCCATTCAAAGGGTTGGAAAGAGAGCAAACCTGCGGGGAAGGGAGGGAGGGAGGGGGTAAGGGTAGGATGGCGAAGCCGGCTCTTTGCCTTTATCATTGGCTCGGGGTACCGCGATTATGATTATGACGATTATTATTATGATTATTGTATTGGGGGAAGGTATCGCGTTGCACGTCGGTCCCCTCTTTGTCCACGTGACAGCGATAGGGCCCATTTACGTCGAGAGAGCACGCTCGCCGCCGACATCATAATGGCCGGATAAATCTCCCCGGAAGGGCCACAATGAGTCCGTGGATCGCCTGGTATTAACCGGGCAAGTGGGCGGGAGAGATGATGGTTTCGGTTCAACGTTTTCGAAACACCCTTTCCACGCCGCGTACCCGCTCTCTTCCCCCCCGCCGTAGTGGGTCCTTCCCCCCTCCGTGTTCCGCGAGGAGAGCCCGAAACTTCGCTAATTAGTATCGATTACCGAACCGATGGGTGTGCGTTACCCTTTGTAACGGCGTAACAACGGATAGAGTTCCGTTATCTCTCCTACACCGTGTTCCCGCCGATCGCTTTCGACGGGGGTGCACCCCCCCCGACGATGTTTAGGGGCGGCATAGATTGCGCGGAACACGACCGACGAAAGTTTCGTCGATAAGTATTAAGTATGTTGGGGGATGGTGGATTGTTTCCTTTGGGGGTGTTGTTCGGAGGTTGATGTTTTTACGTGGTCGAGGAGATTCGTGATCGGTTGATCGGGGGAGGGTTGATGAGGTGTCTGGTTGGAAACTTGGAAACTCAGTGAAATTATCCCTAATAACCTTAGAAACTTAGTGGGATTTCCCCTAGATACTTTAGAAATTTAACCAAATTTCCCCTGGATATCTTTCAAAATTAATAATTTTCCCCCAGATATCTTACAAAGCCAAATGAATTTCCCCTAAATATTATACAGAATCAACAAATTTCCCCCAGAAATCTTCCAGAATTACCCAAATTTCCAGCAAGAGCCATACCGTCCGACTCAACCCGTGCTACCCAAAAGTAGAATCACGGTATCCCGATACGCCGGGTCGTAACATCCGTGCGCGTCTTCGAGGAACATCTTGAAGCAGCCACTCTTCTTTTCCCTGGAGAGCAACAAGCGAGCGGCCCCCCCTCCGTGACAGGAAGCCGAAGAAGAAACAACAACTCTGTTCATCCATCGCGTAGCCAAGAAGCATCTGTAATCGGATATCGGTCGGCGAGGGTGTCAAAGAAAGGACGCCGTCTTCCCGTGTCTCGTCTCCGGGACGAGGATCAGAGACGACGTCACTCGTCGGCCGCCTCGTAAACCGACGTCTACGAAGTTTTAAAGGGGCAACCGGTCCACGTTCGTCAGGTTGTCCCGACGCGGACGACGACGAAGGAGATCCTTCGCGTGTCTGTTTCGGTTTCGTTTACGAATACCTAAACGGAGCCGCGCGCGCGCCGCGAAAGGAACGTGGATAAATAGCGGGGGCCCCGTTTTACGACCGACCTTAAACTCCGACGTTCGCGTCTGGTGTTTCTGGCACGAACGACAATTTCGATCTGCATTCTCTCAAGACACGTACCTCTTATCGCCACCCTAAATGGATACACGGGATACGCCGAGGAGCAACGGAACGAGTTTCTATTTGCACCTACTGTCTCGTAAAGTACGGAACGGCACCGAACGATCCGAGGACGGAAGGTTATGACAGCAGAAATTTCCTGATGAATGAGTCAGAAAGTGAACCGGATTGGGCGTTCGTTCGATACCGAGATCGTTTTTAGGGGGTTGTTAGTTGAATCGAGCTCTGTTGCGGATCAACTCTGAGATGTACACGTTCAGACAGATATTGATGACATAAAAGTATCTCGAAATATCACTTGTCGCACATCAATTTGAAGCTTAAAGTTTCAGGAAAGTGTCTATATAAATGCCTTATCGATACTGTTAATACAAAATGGCTGATCCCTATTTGTACCAAGCAATACAATTTTGTTACCTTGTTCCATATCAATTTCAAAACAGAAGGTTTCAGACCAAGATTCATGACATAAAAGTATTTCAAAATGCCACTTATGATACATCAATCTAAAGCTTAAAATTCAATAAAAGTCATACAAAAGGAGAATTCATGATCCCACGTTTCCACAAAGAATAATTCGAAGATCAATGCCTCTCCCTTCCGAACTGTGCTTCTTTGAAGAACATCAAATAAACCCGCCATATATCTCGGTTCGAGTTTATCCTACGATATGAAGGATCAGTAATTTCTTTGAGGGGTACAATTTTGCCGCGTTTATCAGCAAAAGTTCACGGCAACGGGTGAAAGCGTGGCTGGTTCTCCGGCTTGTACAGAGAAAGCGTGTCAAATTTAATTCCCCGTAAACCTCCATTAATTTACGGGTGGTCGATTCGGGCTAAGAAACGTCCAAGCACACGTTCAATTATCGAATTTATTTAACGTTGCCCGGCTAATAAGCACCTTTTGCAACCTGTCGACGCGCTACGCTGAAAATATTCGATGTTTCTTGCTTCCTCTGATTTTTCTTCCCTGTTTTTAACCTTTTCAATACACTGTCCGATGCATAGCAGTTACACCTGCGATTAATTTTAATAAACAGTCAATTTGTTACCTGTTGCAACGATTCGTAGAATAATCTACGGTTTAGTGCTGTAATTATGTAACCAATGGTTAGGTTATGTAAGTGTAAGTGAAATTTTATTATTAAACAGAAAATAATTCAATTATATTCAAACACATAACAAAATTTTGTCATATATTCTTTAATTATTTATCACTTTCTGGAACCACTAATTAGAAGACACCCTGTATAGGTCGCCCATAACGAAAGGATTAAGTCCGCGAGACCAGTTCGCGGATCACGACTTCCTACGGCTCCTCTTCTGCTCGTCCTACCATCTTCTTCTTCTTCTACGTCTCCCCTTTTATTCCTCTTTTATCCTCGTTCCTTCGGCATCGCGTCTCTCATACTAGTTTGCCCTTCGTCCTTTTCCTCTCTATAATTTTCACTCGAATACCTGCTCTAATTATAGGTGGTTCGTCACGCCGAAACTTTCTTCCTCGGTAGCCTCGCGAGCCGACGCGACGGCCACCGATTCCAAAAGTATTTCATTGTATAAGCCGGCTATCCTGGGCTGGCTCGGTTCGCGCCATAAAATCTACCCTATCGTCCTTAAGAAAAAAAATTCAAAAAAAGAAAGAGATTTTCTGTATTTTCTGTCTTGGAGTAAATCTAATCATTGCATTTGCAATATACAAATTTAATGGTAAAATAATTGCAAGAATTCATTGGCTTCGTGTTCCATGGAATCCCCGTTCGTGTTTCAGGTACCTGGGAGTGGAGCCGCGGTTGAACGGCGGAGCGGGTCAAGGAAGCGTTGCCGACGGACAGGGTCAGATAGTCGGGGCGGGTGTGATCGGGCCGGCGAGCGCCGAAAAGAACTGCAAGAGCGTGCACCTGACCAGCAAGCAGCAGGCGATTTGCTCCCGCTCGCCGCCCGTCCTCCAGGTATTTACGTCGGGGTTGGACCAACCTCCAAGACATATTTTCACAAAAACCTAAAAAACAATACATTTTTCTGTCAATCGGAGAAAGTCGATAGGCGCTTTATTACTTTATACTCAACCACTTAGTATACATTTAATTGGAATTCTGTGGTAACCTTTTGACTGCACCCAGCAGGTCCATTTTTAATTTTCAAATTTAAATTTAATTTTTCCTTCTTTTCGTCAAAGTGTGTCAAATAAGTATAATAAAAGTTGCAGTTTTGCTTAAACAAAATTTAAATAACAGCAACAGATGGTACAAGTATCTTGAAGGAACGTAGACGGTGGAATCGTACGATTTTCTTTTCGTTCCTGTTTTCAGTGTCCGTGAAATGATAAAATATGATAATTAAAAACGATAATACGCTCGATGCTCAAAGGTATCTCGATTCTGGTTGGTTTAATTGAAAATTAAAACTCGTCCCTTTTCAGCACGCCGGAGAGTTTGAACGTCACCGAGAAGAAACTTGAAATTCCACTTATATGCCGTACGGTTTTTCGAATGCCGTCGGTTCGTTTGCTCGAAAGGCAAACATCGACGTGTCGTTTAAACAAGGAAAAAGTGCAATTAAACGCGATCCAAACGAGTCGTTAAACTGTCGCTTGATAAACGGGTCATTGATACTTGGATCAACTTTCTTTTATTTGTCCCCTCTGTTTCGCGAATGTACTTACACGATTTCAATTTTATTCCAATAGCTAATTAACTGGAATCTCAATTCTCTTTCGTTTCTCCTGTCCGCTCAAAATGTGCACAGTATTTATTTACGATTTTAACAGGGAAATTGATTCGAAGAATATACCAGTACATTCAAAATTTGTATAATATTTACAATTCAAAATGGAAATTGAAATAATTTCAAACTAAGGTCCACAAGTCTACAATTATTAAGGACAGTTTAATTAATTTTTCCAGGAAAGAAAGTGTCATCTGTTTGATTTGTAACTTTTGTGATAAAATTCGTATTAGACAGTCATTTTTATTATTATTCCTCTTTGCAAGAAGATGGTTAAAGTGATCCAAGATCGCGGGAAGGAAATTGAAGACAGGGACGTTTAAAGTCGGGTGAACGCGAGGGCAACCGGTGAATTCGCGCGATTCTAAAGAACTCCCGGAATGCCGTTCCCGAGTTGTAGCTTTCGTTTGCTGCGCCTGTAATATTTAATAGTCGAGCTCTGTAACAGTCAGGGTCTTCAGTGAACCCTACACGACCTCCTTTCCAGACACGCTGCCAGCCGGGAAATGAAGTCCCGGGATTCTGTGATCTCGAATCGAGGATTATTTGTCTGCACGATGAATTATCCCTCTGCACCCGCAACACCCATTCTTCTTCTCATTTTTTTTTAAATTTCTCATAGATAACTGTTGGAAATTTTATGTTCTCCAATAGAAATTCGGAAATTTCAAATACTTGCAATATTATATATTTTAAATTTGGAATTTGTAGGAGTTTATATCGTTAGAAACCTAATTTAAGTTTAATTTATAATTGTAAGAAATGTGAAACTGTGAATCGGAGAGAAAAAAGCTGATCGATTTTAGAAAGGTGGTAAGAGGGACGGGTGAGGTTGCCCAAAATCGCGTTTACATTTCCCTAATGCACGAATCTTGTCGGTTGTCCGTAGCACGTAGGGGATTTTTTAGTTTTGTCTAGAAACCGCTGCCTAGGTAAACTCGAAGCCTTCGGCGAGACGCCGAAGACCCCCTTTGAACGTCGCCGACCGGTTCTCCACTTTTCCGACCGCTGCTCACCGACAAAAGGACTTCATGAATATTCATAACTATCCCTCCCCCCCTCTTCTCCCTTCGTTGCTCGTTGGATTTTAATTCCGAACGATCAACTGGACACGATTCGAGGATCCTCTCGTCGATCGGTGTCGCGTTTAAGGTCGAGGCCTCGATTCGACCCCTACCATTCGTACCGACACCTTTCTTCGTGGACATCTTGAAATCTTATTGACCCCCTTTTGATTGCGTTCAATTCGTTAAAGAGACGGAAATTAATTTTTATGACGCTTTTACGATGGTTCTTTCATTTTTTATTTTGATTTTAATTGGTATTCGCGGTGGAGATAAGGGAACTTTATTGGAAATTTAATTGAAATCAATGGGTGGTTAACTTTTAATAGTGGTGATGTTAATGGTGCTAAGATGATGTTTGTAAAGTTTAGTATACATTTGTGTTAATATTTAACAATATTGGTGTTGGTAGTATTAATATTTAACAGTATTAATATTTCTAGTATTTGATATTTAACAGTATTAATATTAGTAAAATTAATATTTAATAGTATTAATATTTCTAGTATCTAATACTTAATAGTAATAATGTTAATACTTATTACTCTCACTATTAATTATCAATAATCCATGTCTACCATCAACATTACTATGGAAAACCATACGTACATAAATTTCCATACCTTCTCCACCTCGAACAATTTATCCACCCTTGTTTTTAGTGAATTTAATGGAAATCCGACTAACTGTCACGGGATTTTCTTGTCGATTCGTGGCTTTCATGGTTTTTGCTTTCAGGCAGTCAGTGCAGGGGCGAGATTGGCCATCGAGGAGTGTCAGCACCAGTTTAGATCGGCCAGATGGAATTGCTCCATCAGCCCGGAAAATCCGGAGAACGTTTTTGGCGGCGTGATGCTAGTCAGTAAGTAGACAAGCGCGGACAGGGGTATTCTTGATCGTTTGAAAGCTCCGACGAGAACCAAAAATCGAAGCTTTCCGCTTCTTCTGTTGATCAAACAGTCACGATGATTGGTGATCACTGATCCATGCTATTTTTCAATATAAAATAAATTTAAATATTAAACGCAAGGTAGTAGAAATAAACAATAAGTTTGAAATGTATGTTACTGTAATTTACAATATTTCACTTTAGAACTCTAAATTATATAATTAAATAACTTTGAAGCGTGGATCACTGAGTTTTTACAATTTTGTATGGTACCAAATTATAATGCTATATTATGGGCCATAGTTTCAAATTACAACGCTCCACATTAAATTTGATAAGAATATTAAACATTCCGACTAGAAATTACAAATTAATCCCGGTTGAACATCCAGCAGACGTTGGTCGAAATGAAACCAAGAGCCCTCATTGTGACTGCAAAATAATTTTAATTAAATCCCGTCCGCCGTCTGTTGTTGTTGCCCGTTGCAATCAGCAGTTGAGGACATTGCCTTCCGTGCGCCGGTCGCAGCAACGGCAGCAACGGCAGCAACGGCACCGAGATACAGAAATGGACAAAGTTGAAGGGAGGAAAATTTCGTTGCATCTTTGCAGACAGTCGCGAGGCAGCGTTCGTGTATGCAATATCGGCGGCGGGGGTTGCTTACAGCGTCACGAGAGCCTGTTCCAGGGGTGAACTCACCGATTGCTCGTGCGACAACCGGGTCAGAACACGCCGCCCGAATAATTGGCAATGGGGTGGCTGCAGCGAGGTAATTTCACCCTGTATTTTCTCCTCCGTTCCGGCGCTTTGAAAAAAACAGGACACGCGCGGGAACGACCGGTCTCAGAAAACTGTGCATGTAATTTCCCGACTTTCCTTCAACCCTCGAACGAGGAGCGACCTTGACCTAGGAAAATGGTATTAAAATTTGCAAAAATTGAAATTTGTCGTTCGAGGTGTTGCACGAAGGGAATATAAAATTGACATTTGTATTTAAAACTAACTTTAATACTTTGAAAATTTTCATTTAAATCCCCACCACCAAAATTACAGAAAATTCTCAAAGCTGGGGTTCGTAGCATTTTCAGAACAATATTCTGGAGCAATATTTGTCTAATTTTAATTTTTTCCAAGTTTCTTTCTTTGCTAGACCATAAAATAAAATAATTTATAACGTTTATGGTATATCTCAATATTGTTTAGATAATTATTAAATAATAAATAACTGTAAGTAAATTTATATTATTCCAACGTGATATTGATTGGAAAGAATTGATACCGCGTTGTTTGATTGAAACAACTCGAAGAATGAATAAAATGAATCGAGTTTGAGTCTCGTCGAGGAGGAAACCGTTTCGTTGTCCCGCGAGTTAATGGAATTCCGTTCCATCGACAAACGACGATTATTTTCACCCCTTTCGGCGGGCTAGAGGAGGGGAGTGGGGGGTGGTTGAACAGAAACACCGGAGGCACACGTAACAGTATCCTTTTCTTTGCGTTCCGCGTAACACGGGGTCTCGAGGGTGGTACCAACCCCTCGACACAGAGAACAGCCACGAGACCCGGCTTTTTTCTCGGAAACTGTTCCTCCACGAGCTTCGCCTCGTCTGTTACTTTTCAAACACCGGCTTCGATTTTTATCCCTTTCGAGACCGTGTTTTTTTTGTCGGCCATTTGAGATCGTGAAATATATACTCGCGAAACGATTGCTTTCTCGTTAATTAAATCATTAACCGTCGAACGGAGCCTTTGAAATTATCGTTCTTTCAACGATGTGGCAAATTAAGAAGAAATGGAAATTAATTTTCTTTTCAAGAAGTTTTGTAAAAAAAATTCGTGCTCCGGACATCTCATTTCCATGGCATTTAATTTTGTTATTTAAGTATGCAAACAGAATATTGTTAACAATTAAACAGTTCTCGTTAGAACAGCGTTATGTTCGTTAATACGAAACCATCCCCCGGTAATTTTCGATCAAGAAGCTCGGCGTACGAAGGAAAGGGTTAAGGGGGAAGCACTGGCATCCCCAATTTGTCGTCTCGATCTCCGTGTACGGTCGGTCGACGTAAAACCTTAACCCTGGACAAAGACAAAGCTCGTCCTGTAAACGGATGCATTTCATGCGTACGGCTGACCCCTTGTAGACATTGCTAGCTTACAAGGGGATTAAGGGGGTTAAGCTTGTTAAGTTGCAACAACCCGCCACCACCTTGCCCCCCGTCCACCCGGACATATCGGCCGTCCCGCGTGTATGCGACTCGGCACGTGAACGATCCGCGCCGAACGTAAATACGCGAAAGACGAGAGAGAGAAAAAAAAAAGGAAATAGAAACCGATTGACGAGGAAAGAAAAAGAATATTAGAAAAATGATCGTAAAACTCGAGACGAGGAATTTCGTGGTGAACGTGGAGGAAGGTGTTAAAGAAGAAACAAATGAAAGTGGAACGGTGACGCTGAAGAAAACTGAGAGGTCTTCGGGTAACAGGATAGAAGGAGAAGAAAGAATTTTTAGAAAAACGAAGCAGTAATTAAACGTTTCGAAAAATTAATCGGACCGTGCTTGAGATATAATTATTTCTCGCAATTAATTGAAAGTTTATTTATTAATTGTTAAACAAAGAAGAAAAATTACAGAATAAAAAGGGAGAAGATTACGAAAGGGTTAAACAAGAAAGAACGTGAGAAAAGACAACAAACAGTCGCACACGCGCAGGTGGAGAAGGATGAAACGGAGACACGTGTTGAGGGGAAGTCACGTGACAGGAAGAGGAAAGCGTCGGGAAAAGTGACGCGTTTTACCATAGGGATTACGGGTGTTGGCCACTTCTGCGGCGTGTTTTTCAACCTTGGAACTCCGCGGGGATCACCTTTAACGAGACGGACAATCCCACGGGACAAATGTCTCTCTCTCGGTTGGAACCGTTGACAGATTTTCGGAGATAATGATGTTTGCCGACTGTGCCGGCTCTCGGGGTGCTCGGTTTAACGAACGCACCTATTTCGACCAGACCCGAAGAATTTCTTATCATTTGCACCAATTTTAACCCCTTAACCCCTTCTGTGCATATTGTTTATAACATACACCTTAAAATTACTATAACTTAAATAAATAATATTTAAGATATTGTAGGTAAAAATATAGTTTTGAATAAAAATGAAAAAGTTGCAAATGTTTATACGAATATATTTATTTCAATTAAAAAATATTGAAATGGCAATAAAATCTTCAATTTATTCACACACAGGATATACACTTTGGAGAGAAGTTTTCGCGAGAATGGTCGGACGGCGGGGAAGAACCGGTGAAGGAGGGTGTTCTTCAAGGACCGAAGGGGCTGGCTGGCCAGCTGATGAGGAAGCACGATAGCGAGGCCGGCAGGCGCGCTGTCCGCTCCAGAATGCAACGCGTGTGCAAGTGTCACGGTGAGCCATTAACGCGTTCTTACCCTTTCCTCCTATCAGCTCCTCCATTATTTTCCTGGCTTCTCTCCTAGGAGTCGTTCAACGCCCGGAGGATCCTTGATACCTTTACGTTGAATTTAATTAAAAGCCCGTGGTGTGTCGTAACGACGTAATTATCCTGAATCGTAAGTCGTACGAAGAAACAGAAACGCAGAGGTAGGACTGATACGAGTTTATGTTGCACGCTACAGGTATGTCCGGTTCGTGTAGCGTACGAGTGTGTTGGAGAAAATTGCCGGCATTCAGGGTGGCTGGCGCAGCTTTGGCCGCGTTGCACGAGGGAGCGGCTCTGGTACGATTAGCGCAACGCGGCGGAAGAAGACCGGCGAGACTGAGGCCTGCCCGTCCCGACCTCAAGCGACCGAACAAAACGGACCTAGTGTATCTGGAGGATAGTCCTGATTACTGTGAAAAGAACATCACGTGAGCAATTTTCCCCGTACCGGGATCCCGCAGCCTCGCTTTGTAATATGCAATCAAAACGATAAAAAGTCTGCACTGACCTTTGAACGGCGGAGCAAGATGGAGCATTACTTATCCTGTGAAGTTTGTACTCGTTAACTCGAATTGCTGAGTTCTACTTGTGTTCTATTCGTCGTTTGTTAATTGTTGTTAAATGTACAAAGAAATGTGTAGAAGTGGCTCTCAGTACACTGTTTACTTGCAAAAAGTGCTATCGACAGCAAGTGTTACATGTACCCTAAGGATTAAGTAGTATCTAGTAGATAGAGAACACTTTTGTAAGCTTAGAGAAGGTACAGTGTTTCTCTGTACGCGGTGGTTCCCTGTAGTCACCGCCAGAGGGACACAGCGCCAAAGCTAGACCAATTAATCCCAACCAAACCGCATAGTAATTAAGGTTGTGGGTCTACTAAGATGCCTTCATTGTTAATTTCATTAATAGACCTCAGGTGGAACATAGTATCATTCCTGTACAGTACACTGCCTCATAGAAACCTTCTAGAGGAGGGAGGCTACTTACCTTAGTGTCCCTAGGGCCTAGGCTGTCTTTAGGCTTCCTCAGCTTCTTTTAAAAATCACAATTTCGCAGTAAGTTTTGTAAGCTCCGCCGTTTGTACTAACGCCTCTGACTCCTCCAGAACCCTCAGGAACCTCTCGTTCAGCTACGTTAACATAAAAATTCACGTATTGCAGGCTCGGCATACCCGGCACCAGGGGAAGGATATGCAACCGGACGTCTCTAGGCCTGGACGGATGTCGGCTGTTGTGCTGCGGCCGCGGTTACCAAACGAGGGTCAGGAACGTGACGGAGAAGTGCAACTGCCGGTTCGTCTGGTGTTGTAACGTGAAGTGCGAGTTCTGTCGGCACAAGCGAGAGGAGCACGTGTGCAATTAGACGGTGGAATGGCATTCCGGTCGGCCTACCGAAAGGTGCTTCACGACCCCGCCTTCGTCGAGGCAGTATCACCTGACGACGAGGATCCTCTTCGACGCGTACGGTCCCCCCACCCTCTTCGATCCGCCGAAGATGGAGCCGAAGCCGGGCCGTGCGCGCTTCTACCGCACGCCATTCTTTTTGTGTTTAGGTTCAAACCGCCGCCAGAGGCTACAAAGCGTGACAGGTTACGTTAGAACGTTCTGTACCTGACAGTCAGAGGCAACTATCGAATATGGACGTGGCTGCAGGGAGGTTAGAACGACGTTTCTAGGTGTCTCTGGACTCTTCAGGGTGTTTCGTTGATGTTTGGTCCTTGTTGCACCAGAGGAGACTATCATAACACACAAATTGTAACTTCTTCTTCTTCAACTACTCCATTATATTACATTCTGAAGCGTTAGTCCGTTTGCAAAAGAAATAATCGAAGGACCAACGACTGAAACACCCTGAAGAGGGCACCAGAGCAAACTGGTGTACCGAATGGTTACAGTATTACCCTCACGATAGCCGGCACCGATACGTTCACCAAACTTGCAGCCACGTGGCTTATTCGAGCCAGTCTGACTCTCAGGTGCGCTATTATTTATGTAAATGTTAACATGTTGAGCACGACGGGAAGCGCGACGGAGCTCGGAGGACGTTTAACGACGGGAGGATAAAATCGTATCATTCAGGACTCCCCTCCTGCGACTGTACTTCTGACGACGAATCTTGCATGAATTTTAATCGGATTCGACGGAGCGTGTTCGCGCGGCGATCCCGCGACTGTAACTCAATATGTTAATAAATTTACGGTTCTCGGTGACGAGAAGAAGAGTGTGTTTTCCGTATGAACGTGATCGGAGTGTACGGTTCAAGCGAGCGACTGAACAAAGAGCGAGAGAAAAAGTTAGGATTAATGCGTTTAGGCGAGTTGTGTCAGGCCGCTCGACGACCATTCGTTTCGATGATCATTTGGTTCTTTTCTTTTTCCTGTTCGTGCTCGCATAGTTGCGCGTATGGGCGCAAGACTCTTTATTTATATTCGAAGTAAAGGATCCTTCACCGATGTGTAGGCATCTCTCATTGTATACCAATGCTCTCTAGCGCGTAGAACCACCTTGTCTTCACCTAGAACACGGACCAGCCGACGGTGTACTGCGAAGGCGTTCCCACGCCTGCGACTGAACTGAACATTTTCTTATACCGTCGCGAGTACAGTAATTAAATTGTAATTTGTAACTTCTCGAGTCTGCTCGGAAGTAATGGCAACTGTGGACCACGTGTTCCATCAAGAATGTTACAAGAGCGCCCTTTAGCTTCACGGAAAAGATTGTGGCTATAGGTTTTCCCCTAGGAAAAATGACTATGTAGAACTAGCATTAAACCTAGATTAGTCTGACAGTGTCTAGGTATAATGCCTAGTAACTTCTGTAGTGCGCCATTTTTCCTGGAGAAGTCTATTATGTCTGACAGTTAATCTTTCCTAAGGAAAATGGCGATAATTAACCAACTCGCTTTAAAATTAAATAATAAACTCGCGATTAACTTAATTCAGACCTGATCTAGGCATAATGCCTAGCGACTACGTTGCCATTTTCCCTAGGGAAACCTACTGTGCTGACGACGGTATGAAATCAAGTTTCTCGCGTTTCTCGACAAGCGTTCGAATACTTTCGCGTATCACTGTACAAGACTCGCTGTGTCAGCCGTGCGCCGGCGAACAATGCGAGTTACGAGGAACGAGGCGGACTACGAAAGCGGACGGGTCCGATTCTCGACGCTCGACAAAGGAAAGAGGAGTAGCGAGAACAGAGGGGAAAGAGGGAAAGGAGGTCGTCGTCGAGCCGATAACCAAGGCGGCGTGTATCCGTTCTTGACGGTCCGCCTCGGCTCGCTCGGTTCGGGAACAAATTTCTGCCAATGACTGTACATACTGTCTTCTTACTGTTTTGTAGATTTTACGTCCAACGACTGTCGCGCTGTATATAGGATGATCATATACGCACGTACGATCGATCGATGTTAATTAAACGTTAAAGAAATGCTGTGTCGAGAAGAGGACGAAACTTGGAGCTGTTTAAGAGAAAAAAGAAGAAGAAAGAAAAAAGAAGAGAGTGATCGCTCCTGTGTTTTTACGCGGCCCTCATTGAACGGCATAAGGACACCGAATCATCATCCTTCATGGTTCGATGAAACGTACAGTGTTAGGCATGTTTGCGTTCCCTAGGGAAAATGGCGGTACAGGGATGGGAAGCCGTGGTATTCATCTTGTACTCAAAAGTTACTAGACACTGTGAGTGGATACAGTAATTAATCTAGCCCATCGTAATAATTTAGTAACTTGGTAATTTCATAATTACTATTATTTAATTAACCAGCTTATATTACCAAATGACTAAATTATTAAGTTATTAAATTACTTCAAATACATTCTCCCCTTATACCGTCATTCTTCCTAGGGAAACCTAGTATGCATTGCACTGCACAAGACACGAACCTCTGTCTGTAATTTAATCGCAGGAAAACCGGAAGTTGCCCCCGTTACGTCGCGTTCTAACCAAGCTGATCGAAGCCACAGTCTAGTCAATTATAAAGTCCGAATTGTCGCGAGTACGCGGCTCGAAGCATCGAATGTCTCATGGGATCGCTTTTTCTTTTTTTTTTTTTAGGGCTTTTCTTTCTCTTCCTTTTGTACCGCTTGTTTTTTTTTCTTTTTTTTTAAACAACGCTCTCTCGATCGAATCAATCTGAACCACGAATCGACGATAAACGACTACCATTATTAAGAGCAATAAATGTGAACGGTGTTTTGTCTGATGAGTTGTACAACGAAAAACGAGAAAAAAAAATGAAAAATGAAAAAAAAGTACGTATTTTAGACGCAGGTTGTATACAGGATGAACAACGTGTCGCTGAGACGGTATAAATGAAGGCGGCTGATCTTGATTAGAAGAACATGGCCTTAAAGAAAAAGTGAGTCGAATTAAACTAGGTACCGATTCGTCCGTACATTTGTAAGGATATCTAGGCGATATACACGCACACGAGCGAGCACTCGTGCAACGAGACGACATACAGAGCGCAGTATTACAAATTGTAATTTATTTTTTTTCTCTCCCGCCCTCCCCTCCTCGTTCTTCCTACCCCCTTACCCATCTGTCTCTTAACGATTTATAATAATACGTTAACATCGTACTTTCTTAGCTTTTTTCCAATCGATATCAATCAAAACGAAACACAAATCGATCAACGAAAAAAAAAAAATCAATCAATCTTATTGATCCAAGTATTCTCGTAAATAGTTACGTCTCTTCAATTAGCAAATGAGATAAACCCTAGCTCGTAACATTTGTATTTGTATGTACCTGTACTCTACGTGCATTTATATAAATACATATGCGAAAAGTGTCCGTGATTAACCAATCCCACATAAGAACTCCAATCTATCGGGTGTACCTTCCCTTCGACCTGTGCTTCCTCTTCGACATTAGCATGTACCGCGCGAGCATGCAACCGACGGCGAAGAAAATCCCTAGTATACCGCCGACGAACAGGCCCAGGAAGAACTGGAGGTCCTCGTTGAACGTCCTTATCGAGCTGTCAGCAGCCAGGAAGTCGATGTTCCAGTCCTTGGTCCTGGCCATGTAACGCAGCCAGTAGACCAGTCTGTCAACTGCAGGGTTTATCCTGTCGCGGATGGCCAGGGAGACCTTGCGGGCGTTCTCGCGGTAGTCCATGGTCTCGTGGATCTGGGTCACCGCGTTGGCTATCTCCTCGCTGGTCACGGCGCGGAGATCTTCCGTGGAGCGAGCAAAACCCAGCCGTACGGCCCTGGCCGCGTTCTGGGACTCGTACGAGTTCCTGGGGAAGCATATCACCGGGGTGCCGTGGAAGGCTGCCTCCAGCAGCTCCGCGTCCGCACAGTGGCTCAGGGTCACGCGCGTGCGACTGTAACCTGGTGCAACGGGGTTAGAAAGAAGTTCCAATTGGCCCGCAGATCAAAGCCCCACAGTAATTATCGAAGGCTTTAATCAAGAACCTATTAGGATTCTATGCAGATATTCTAAGGTTTCAATCTACCTATTAGGTCTTGCCGATCAATTCCCGACCGAATGAAAAGATTATCGGGCACGGCCGTGCCGGGGCTCCGCCACTTCATGTTCTTCCAAACGAGCGCCTGGCCCTCCCTGCCCTGAGGCAGTCTCCCGGCCAGCTCCTTGATCAGAGAGTTGTAATTCTCGTCCAGGAGTATCACGATGGTGCCCAGCCTGAACTCGATCAGAGACTTATGCAGGTCCCCCTGCAACGGGTGCGCTCCCCTGCAGTGATGGCAACCGATCTGCACCAAAAGTGTGTTATTAAAATTGAAAAAAGTCGAACAGTATAAAAATATTCTTCATGGTTCCTTACTTCGACTATCAGCTGCGTGAGGGGAAGGAAATCTGAACGCAAGACGACGTCAGAGCTCCAGAGTATCAGGCGGACGTCGGAGTACAGGTTGTCTACGTTGAGACCGGTGTCCGGCAGGTATTTTCCAGCTATTCTTAGAGCGTAGGCGACGTACTCGTCCCGGGTAGTTGAGATCATTGACCTTTTTGAGAAACTCGTCCATAAGCGGGTCCAGAAGCCGGCCTTTTGAACCGGCCAGGCGGCACCAGAGTACTCGAAGACGTACAAGTCCTCGTCCCTGTTGCGAGTCCAGATGACTGGAATTGATTCCATGCTCTTGGTCCAGGGTAATAAGCAACCATCATGCCTGGAAATTATAGATAATAAGTAACAATAAACGAGAAATGTTCGTATACAGAGTATAAGCGCTGTAAGGACAGAAGACACCACTGTGGCGTCACAGAATCGTAATATAATATAAAGTTATTAATTCGAATAATATCTGCTCTGATCGTTCAATCTTAATAAATAAATCTACAAAGAAATATAAAATTCAAATAAAATTCAAAACAAAAATGGCGCCAAGAAGCCATCTGTAGGACAAAATTTGAAAATGCGAAGACAGGTTAAATTCGCGGTGCATCATGGAACCTTCGAAACAATAGACGTATCAAAAAGCAATTAACAAGAAACATAGGATTGAATACTAAGTACCTGAGGGCAGGGAATATGGTGAAGGTAGGCTGGATTTCCTGTATCTTTTTAGCAATCGCCTCATTCTTCAGCAACGCCTCGCAGGCTTCGACGCCTCGCTTTTCCGGGGAAGCATATTCCTCGCTTTTGAAGTTCACGGTTAAAACTTCGACGTCGATCAACGTCTCGTAAAGTTCGTTCTCATTTGTGGCTGGTATTATCAAAGTAGCATCAATTCCTTGATCAGATAAAGTGTTGGCCAGCAGGGACAAATCGTAGACGTCTTCGAAGGCGACCACCAGTGCCGATTGCGGGGGTGCAGTCAACGTTGAAGTGCCCGCCATTTTAACCAGATAGAGGCACGTGCAGAACG
Source organism: Anthidium xuezhongi (assembly GCA_022405125.1). NCBI lineage: Eukaryota > Metazoa > Arthropoda > Insecta > Hymenoptera > Megachilidae > Anthidium > Anthidium xuezhongi. The sequence continues at coordinate 7,592,032 of CM039642.1, read as the reverse complement.
CGAACAATGGCAGCTTCATGATCGAGCGATGGTAATGATCGATAAAAATAAATCTTGATAAAAGAATAAACGTGTCTGGAACGTTATAACGGAGGAACGAAGGAACAATCCTTAATTATCGCTAGACAATTTCAAAGTAAGTCGTTCACTGAAACAGGAAGTTCTAGAACGTTAAAACGACACTAGTTCTTTTCACGAAATCAGTATTCAAAACGTACTGAAATTGTTATAATGTTTGCAGAAAGGAATTTGTTTATGTCCTGAACGCCGGTAACCCGAAAGGATTAACAGGAATATCAGGTATTGTATCACTATCTTGACTTCACGTACAAAACGCACCCAATCATTCGCAAAGTATTCTGAAATATTTTACCGCAGAGCTTCTCATGGAATCGCGAGTCCGCGGTACGGTTTTGGCGCCTTATAGATATATCATCACAAGAATAGTCGACAAATGGCACTGCTCGTCACACAGGATACGAAAAAGAAAACTTCACACACGGATCAATGGAAATATGAATTTGAGATGAGGCGGATGATGACTCGCGTTACGCCACGAAGCATAAATAATCGCGTGGGTCGTATCATTTGACTGTCGTAAGCGTAACTTCTCGGTCCAGATTTGATCTTCAGCCGGCTAAAAGTTTCTGGAAATGTGTGCTCACATGCTAGACGTGTGTGCGTGCACCCTTATTTAGGTATGACGCGTATCTTTATCGTACGATGTCCATACATTAATTAAGATTTCTACGCATACACACACGATTGTTTATGTTACTATAAACATACTGAGATATTTGTTATCATGAATGGAATAGCTGCTTTCTAGAGTGTCGAGTATGCGTAAAAATACACAATTATGTATTTCACGTCTCCGTTCACTGCAAACGATATTTTATTCACGACAGGATAGTATTATAACCTCCTAATCGGATCGGATCGATTGTCCTGTATATTTCATGTTATTTGACAATCTTCCGATATGACGTTGTAATTGCAGACTTTGATGTTAACAGGTTTCTTGGTGTCAATTTCGAAACTACTTAGCGAGCAATATTTGTTTTAATTTTGAAAAACTACATGCTAACAAACGCCTGAACACTGATGCCATCTAGAAACTGGAATCGAATGCAGAGTGCACTGCTTTCTGTCGCTTGAAAACAGCAAATCCCGCTTTATGATTACAACTGTAAAGCGGTTGAGTGTCAAAATAGATTAATCGTGTCTTCAACGTAAATCAGGTTGATTAAAAATGTTTTCAATATTTTAAATTAAGCTGTGTAAGTAAAAGTTGAAATTTTAATGTCAAATATATGTTCTTGTACAGGTTAGATAATTCAGAGAGAAGATGAGTTTTATAACTAGTACTTCAAAACCCCAAACCAACACTACTCCTTCGACCAGCGTTTTAACAAGCACAGGTACGCATTTTATGATAATAAAAATTGATAAAAATATCTCTCTTTTTATGGAATAACTTTGTTGTACAGGTTTTACGTTAGGAGCAAGTGGTGCTGGAGATGCAGCAAAGCCAACAGGGTTTTCACTGACCCCTGTCTCAGGTCAGAACAAACCTGTAGGTGGATTTGGTACTGGATTTACCACCACTCCTGTTCAGAGCACTGGCTTCGCTACAGGAACACCTAGTACCATGCCTGGCAGTTCTGTGCCTGCTCAAACTTCCGCCGTAACATTTGGCATTGGTACACCTGCCAGCACAGGTGCAACTCCTGGTACATCCACTGCAGCAGTGTCCACAGGGTTCCCTGCTGCAGTACCCACAGGATTCCCTGCACCAGCTCAGACCGGCAGTACCTTAGGCTTCAGTTTAGGAGGTATCACCACTGCTACAACATCCACAGCAACAACAACATCTGCATTCACATCCAAACCACTCACCACTGGATTTGGCTTGGGGGCTGGTGAAGCTGTCTCATCTACCACGGCAACTGGAACAACCTTTGGTACACCGAGCACAATGGCTGTAGGACCTAGGTTCTCTCTTCCCCCTGCATCCACTGCAGCAGCACCAACAACCTTGACAGCAACTCCACAGACAGGTATTTGTTTCTGGATATTTATAGGTGTAAAGTGTATGACTAATTTTGTATTTTCATAGGGTTTTCAGTAAGCACAAGCACAGCAACCTCCACAGGCACAGGATTCACCTTTGGTACAGGCACAGCAGCAGCCACAACAGCAGAATTTTCCCAGAACAAAACCTCTGTTGCATCCAGCCTCACAACTCCCAGCACCCAGTTATCACTAGGAACAACTACCACGTAAGCATCCTCTTTATTTCATCCTGTTATTATGCATACTCTTACTAATAAATAAAATATAGCGTTACGTCGTCTACGAGCACGTTCCAACCAGCCTCCATGAGCTCGTTCGAGGAATCGATCAACAAGTGGACCTTAGAATTAGAGGAACAGGAGAAGGTGTTCGTAAACCAGGCTGCTAAGGTGAACGCTTGGGACAAATTGCTGATCAGCAACGGGGAAAAAATAGTAACACTCAATCAGGAAGTTGAGAGAGTGAAAATCGAGCAGCAGCAATTGGAGCACGAATTGGACTATGTTGTAAGTTGTTGATGCAGCAAATTTAACACAAATCTTTTTAATAAATATGATTACAAATGCAGGTTAGCCAACAGAACGAGTTGCAAGACTGCTTGGTACCGTTGGAAAAAGAATTGGCGACTCTGTCGGTCTCTGACCCGGAAAGGGAGTACACGTACCGTTTGGCGGAGGACCTCGACACGCAGCTGAAACGGATGTCGGAGGATTTAAAGGAAATCATTGAACATTTGAACCAGGCGAACCGTACTCAGGATTCCAGCGACCCGATCGTTCAGATCGGCAAAATACTGAACGCGCACATGAACAGTTTGCAGTGGATCGATCAGCAAACGTCGTTGCTCAATCAAAAGATACAGCAGATTGATCAGATGCATCAGAACTTCAGACAAGAGAACGAACGGAGCTTCAGCTTAGCATATAATTGATTTATGAAATTTCGTATTTACAATTTATAATAAAAAAGACACTCGATGCACAAACTATAAATTATACAAGGAGATTCAAGTAGCTATCGAAGGGATGAAATAATGTATCTTAAGATAATCCGCCACGTGCAGGAACAAATTCAGCATCTTCTCGTTGAGTATATTACATTTGACGTCGTCAGGATGTATAACATCCCATGACAGGAACATATAGAACTTTCTGATATCGATGAGGACCGATACTTTGTCGTCCTCCTGTTCCTGACTGCAGCTCCAGACTTGCAGATTCTGGAAATGCGTCGAAATCACAGCAGCCTCCGTCTCTATTCGTAACTCAAAACTGCCAGACTTGTCTGCGCTTAGAAATAACATCGAATTCAAGTTCTTCATCCTGTCCACGACGTTCTTGATGTATTTCAGCGGAGGCATGTCAACAGATATCTGCAAAAATTGTAAAATAGAAGTAGGCCTTTGAGTGTCATACTTGAAGCATGAATGTGCAGTTCTGTAAATTTGAAGCTGTATTTTTTAATTTATATTCTTTCAAATACTAAAAAACAAATACATAAAAATTTTGTACTACAATAGTTATTCAATTTGCACATTCATGGCTTTGCCAAGAGGTGTACAAACATAATCTTACAGTGAATTCTGGTATATTTGGTGTCTGATGCTCTGTCCACTCTCTTCGGGGTATGACTCTAACAGGAACGTCGTGTAAACATTGCCTCGATTCTATGCTTAACGAAGGCAGTTCGATTTCGAGGGTGAGACAAGGCTGTCGTTTGTTCGTTAACTTAATTTTAACGCTTTTCGCTGTCATTCGTAGGGAACCCAATGATCTGGCCAACATAGACGGATCAAATTCCAAATAGATTTCATTCTGTTCTTCCGTCACCCCGTTCATTACGTATTCGGTGAAAAAATGCGTCTGACATAATTCTGCCCAAACCATCGACACTCGATCGTGGCTGATGCTGAAACACAGCTCGCTTGCCGTTAATCGCAGGGTACATTGTTTCGTTGTTCGAGAAAGAATGTTAACGATATCTGAAACGAATATTTTTAGTCTGTTAATTTTCAAAAATCGAAAATACATCACGAAAATACACATCAAAAATATTTCAAATATGTAATTTGTTTTGAATAAAAAATGCAAAGGATTGAAAGATAAGGTTAAAAACGATTTTTTAATTTTAAACTTACTTGTAAAGTCTCTCATCGCTATTACGTCCACCATTCTACATTTAAATTTCATTCTGAGTATTGCAATAAGATTTTTTAACGATAACAACAAATTACAGTAATCGTTTTACTGGAACAAAATTTGCGCGGGAATCCACGATATAACCTTAGTTGACATTTGACAGATGACACTTGTATACAGAGTGTTCCAGAACTCCTGTAGGAGCCGGAAATGGAGGGTAGCTGAGACTATTCTAAACAACAATTTCCTTTGCAAAAATATCGGATGGGGCTTCGTTTTTGAATTATTTAGCAAAAACACTGATCAATCAGAGCGCGTCTCGGGCGCGCGCTCAGTACCGTCAGTGTAGCGTCGAGCCTAGTCGCCCCGGGATAAACGCCTCGGTAGAATAAGAAGCGTTAAGTCCTGGGATCATCTAATTTGAATAGTAGAAAGATAAAACATTGTATTATTATAAAATAATGAATTTAATATCGTTCAAGCTTTATTTTTCAATTGTTTTAAAGAGCAACTGAGGACGGTACATGGGGTGTTACCGACGAAATTAGCGAAACAGAAAATTGTGTTTTTTCAAAAACCAGGCCACTTTTCGGATAAACTAAAGTTATAGAGACATTTATAACAACAAAATATTTTATGTAATGGTGTTAAAAAGCCGATTTTTAATAAAATAATTTTTACCGACTTTTTATTTTACCCCTGGCGCCACCTTCGAACAAAGTGCTGAAACTGCTCAAAAATTGACAGGAATCTGCCGTACCTACAATGATTATTTTTTAAGAAAATAATTTTTTGCTGTTTTCGCGTGTTTGAAGCATCTAATCGCTTCTATTTTACACTAATTATCGATTCCAATTGTCCGATTAATCCTAGAAGCCCGAAATATTAAAATATTAAAGATTAAATGTTAGACTTCCGAAACATCGTTAAAAATGGCGGGCTTTTCAAAATGAGTAATGTACTATTTTGATATTTCTTAATTAAATTCCTTATAAAGGTTTATTAATTAAACTTCTGCTTTAATTATTAAACTAGAAGAACTGGTGTATAATTTCTGATTGTTTCAATAAGAGAAAAACCTACATTTATGTCTTTTCTTCATTAATATAACTTTTAAAGTTGTATAATAAACGATTCAAAGCTATTAACATGGATATCGTTCTAATTTTATCATTTTCAATGCTTTCAGTACGATTGTGTACAGCATTTTATTAATTTAAGATGTTTTTTAAGCTGTAAAAAATTAATAACTTTGGGGAATACTCTGCTACTATTGTAAATGCCCAAAAATCACTTCTGTAGTTCTTAAATGAAGGTTTTTCGTTTATCTAAACTATCAGAAATTATACACGAGTTCTCCTAGTCTCATAATCAAGTAGGAATTGAATAAATAAACCTTTTTAAGGAATTTAATTAAGAAAATTTCAAAATGACACATTTCTCATTTAAAAAGCCCGCCATTTTTAACGATGTTTCGGATTTCTCAGTCGGTAATTGTTGATCAGTTTCAGCACTTTGTTCGGAGATGGCGCCAGGGGTAAAAAATATAATTTTTAAAAAAATTGTAAAAATAATAAAAAATAGAGCTTGTACGGTGACAAATTGATTCTTTTATGATAATATAAAGTTTCCCCTTCCTATAGTTCAAATTTGGTGATCCTAGAACATCATTTAAGTATATAAATCGATATAAACCTGCGCTTGATTACGAGACTCGAAGACTACATTTCAGAGCCTTTATTTATTATTTTCTTGCTTTATTGCGATTGTTAACTAATTAGAAACGTTCATGGTACTAAAAAGCTGCATTTATTCAATAAACTACATGATTCATACATTCAGCTTTACAATAGTTATTATATTATTTATAACTAACGTTTACAATTGTAATTTTGCGAGATTGCTGTGGAGGGAGTGGGAGCGGGCGAGTATTGTCCTCTCGCTCGTACAGTGACGCAGAGGAAGTGAGAGGTCCCATCCCACATTTTTGCAAAATTCGTCTAAATCATACAGCCTTATATTTTAGTGACAAAATGAAAGGACAGTTACAGTATTTCCGATATTGGTTAAAGATTTAATTGTCCATCTTGTGAATCGTATCGTAATTTTACAAAATTATATGCATTATTAAATACTTCTCAGTAGATTTTGAAACATAAAACTAATACGCTTTACAATCGTATGTAAACAATGAAATTTAACAATATATTTACATCTTAAGACTAAACGCTGATATAACTGGTCGCTTTCGTTGAACACGAAGCGAACAAATGACATAAATATAAGGATTAGAGATTAAAAGTGGTAATTGTATAAGTACTACTTAAAAAATGATTTAATTTGTAGTGTACGTCATATTATACATAGAACACAGGTCTTTTTCTTTTTTCTTTTTGTTGCAGTTTCACTCATCATCTCATACATACAATGTACTATTAATAATTTCTATTTAACTTAAATAAAATTGACTCCACTTTCTCACTTAGGTTCTCTTTCACATATAGATAAAATTAAATCTGAAACATAAAATCAAACATTAAAATCAAATAATTTAACACGTTTAATGATTATCTGATACCTGTATGCGTACCTGCAGAGTGACTGTGGTAAGGATGATATAATTGGTCCATATCCTTGAGAGTTATCGTACAACTCGAATAATGGTGCAGCAACTAGCTTGTAATTTTTAGGTACTGCGAACAGAGCTGTAAATTCAAAACTCGATTATAATCACAATTTAATTTAACATCTTGACAAGTACTGAAGAAGATTACCTTTCTCTTGTAACTGGACAAGGAACAGCCTTTTGTGTTCTTTTGGTTTGGTAATATGCGGCGGTACATACGGATATTGGGGAGGTTCGAAATTGGGTCTCCACCAGTTCCCAATGGTATCCTCTATCACCCATTCTTGTTTGACACCGTCTTGACGTCCGAATGTCTACAAATTAACGCAATATTATACCATCCACTATTTTCAATCGCACGATATTTCGTTCATATATATTACAAGACAGTCTTCTTCGCTTAGTCCAACTAAGAACATGGTTACAAAACTTCGTTTATTGTTTTTCATTAATCTTATCAATTCTGTTAACAACCTAATCAACAATTCCCTAGTATGTTCCTGTAACTTCTACATTGATTCAGGGGGCCAGAAGTATTTCGTCGAATACTTCCAGCTATCTTTGCTTACAGATACCTAATTAAATGAAACAGCTGTTGTACATACGTTTATCACTTTTTAATTAGAAATTGAATAAATTACTTATAAAGGTTGAGTCTGAGAATTGCCTGCTGATCGTATTGAGAGAAATTACGGCCTTGCACATTTCAATTAGTTACTAACAGGAATTTTAAAACTAGATATTAATTAATACGGTCTGTTCCATTTTTTGTTTTTTATCAGACGGGTGATAACGAAATGTTAACAGATGTGTACAGTACAGTCTTCTCGTTTATGATCGTTACAATCTTCACCTGCTTGCCTCTTTCTGTCTGAATTAATACATACACGAATGAAACAAAGAACAATGTTCTTAGCTAACCATGGTACATATAACGTAACAACATTATAAATGTAGTATTTATGAACATTTAAAAGTGTTCCGGGCATGCAGCGCACTAAAAGTATAAGTTCTAAATGTAATAAATGAAAGGATCCCTATTCTGAGCTACAGGCCCGGTTACATAAGTTCTACAGATGTTTGTAGGAATGATACAATAAGATTCATAGCCATTATTACAATCTAACATATCAAAGTGCCACTCCTAGCTACCCCTGTAAGGTAGCGTAAGGCGTCGTGCTAACTGTTACCTCTGTCAGGAGCCGTTTTAGGCCCTCTACCTCGTCTTCTCCTGCATTTAATTCTCCTCCGGGTCTATAAATGAAAAACAAACGTGTGAAATATTTAACAACAGAAACATGAGTTATCGTTCAATCTTTCTAGACATAACTTTGTGCTTACAATTTGAAGAACGTTGTTCCCAATTGTAGAAGGAGGACATGTGGTAACCCGTGTTCGTGTACCAATAAAACCCCTTCTACACTGCGCCGCATTCCGATTTTGTCGAATTCATCTCGCATGCGCTGAAACCTTGCTGGTACTGATGGATCTTTCTCGAAGAGTGGCTCTTTTGTTCCAAATGTATAGTTTGTCAAAGGATATCTATGATAAATGAGTTTTATTTTTGTGTTAGGTTCTTATTTATCTATGTAAACCTTCAGTAACTAAATCCAGTTTCTTCAACATTATTCTCACGAATAATCTTACAACAGATATTATATGTATATATAATCGTAAAGATTATACAGGTACTCACAATGCACTAGATAGTTTTGAGCGTTATACTTATTTGCTCCCAGTAACCTTATATTAACTTCCACATTTGATACAAAACAGAAAATATAACTTGTCTTTTTTGTTTCTTTTTTTCATGCAAGCAATTAGAGTAACATACAGATCTATGATATAAAAACAATTATTCTGTTTAACACTTTTGTGTGCATAAGAATGTGTATATTTAAGAAAGTATATATTTATATAATTAAGAAGAGATGGCAATTAAAAGAATTTACACCTGTACAATTTACAAAGCTTGTGTACAAATACAATGTTGTATAGATTAAACAATATTCTTCTTATATAACTGGAAATTTCTCTATAACCACATACATGTGGTTTTTAGCTATAAAATATTAACTATACATACAAAAATTGATCTGATATATACAAAGCAATATATTACTTATAACATTACATCTCCGTATGATCTCTATCATTTAAAAGTACATGATACATATATTTGTAATTGTTTATTACCGTCACACATATATTGTGATCTGTACAGTGTATATTAATAGATTTCAACAGCTTCTTTCTTGTGTACGGATAGTTTCTAATTTTCCAAAATGCAAAAATATGATGAGAATACTTATATAACTGATCCATTACAATACATAAATAAGATTATTTATCCACTTATAAGTATCAAATAGTGCTTTGTGATGTTTGTTAGTATGTAACAGGTAAAATACATTTTTTAAATATCATATCAGATGTATATGAAATATTAACAATAACGCATTATTAAAAAGATATATATATCTCAGAATGCAATATATGACATTTTGTGACTACTTTTAATAACTTCATCATTTCATGAAGTGTTATTGAAAATGTTCATAATATCAATGCACATTTCATGATTTATTAAATTAACAACTAGATATAGTTATGAACTACCTGAGACAAATACATTCATCATAATGAAAATACAAAAATGTTTTCTATTGAAAATTGCACTTTATATAAAAAGTGAGAAGCCAATTTACTAATTAAAAAAAAAAAAAATATAGAAATACAAAGATCATTAATTTTTAAATGTTACAGGTTGTGTACAAGTCTTAAAGCATAACAGTTTGACTTGCGGAATTGTTTTTGTACATTTTTCATTTTATACAAGACATAAAAATAATTCGTAATGTACAAGTGAAAACAATTAACAGTGATGATACAACTGCTTTGAATATACGCATTACAAATTAACAGTCACGCTGTTACGGTGACTGTAAAAAAATTAACAGAACATATTTTGTACGCAAACATACATTCAATATATAAAAAAGGCCAGCGTACATTATATATATATATATACGATGGCTACAGCTTTAAAATTGACAAATATAATGTAATAGGAATTAAATTTTTTTTTTTCAGCCAAGATTCTATAGTTTGTGCAGGTGAAGCACAAAAGGTATATAATTTTTATTCTATATCAGGAAATTTTAAGCGCATCGCTAGAAAAAAAAATGATTACATACAGTTAAAAAGAAATTCAAAATGTATTGAAACGATTGGTTAGGTCACATAATAATATATAAATAATTATGAGCTCTTCGATAATGGAGGCATTAATTCAAGTGTACTGCTTAAAATTTCCGTAGATACTTAACGAAAAGATGAACAGCCGTCTCATGGTTGTACCATGTAAGATGTATTGAAAGATGTTAGGAACATAATTTTAATTGCTAGCGTCTCTTAACCGGCCATAGTTGTTCTACAGGAGAGGCAGTCAAAACATTAACTCTAAAAAATAATGTAATTAAGTCACATACTGATTATCACTTACAAATTAACTGTCCTGTTGATAGTTACAGACTGGTTCTGCACAACTTTCCCTTCAAATGAACTGTTGCTCGCTCTTCTTGGCCATCCACTTCCCTTTACTTGAGTTGTTGCCATCGCCATTTTTCTCTCTATTACCCTCTGCAAACTGAACGGACTAACGTCTACCCGCGAAATCGAATCACTTCGTGGCTTCTCGAACGTCCCAAAACTATTTCGCGGGCTGCACAGTGTTGCCCAGGAAATAAGCTACAACAGCGCTCTCTAGTATTATTTATAAAAAGAATATTAAACATTAAATTAATTATATTTTTCTCTTATTTATTTCATTTTCTTCGGCAAACAATGTTGCAAACCTTTAAATTTAGTTTTATTGTTATTTCTCTGATATATTGATTCATATGCGCAACCTCAATGCAACGTTGTAAATTGTTCTTAATATTAACGTAATTTCAAAACTACAAAACAATTTAATAATAATATAACACTGTATACATTTTTTTCGATTGTTTGTATTATAAAGTAACTATTTATAATAATATTAAGGTCTATAGTTTGAAAATTATTAACAGCACTGCAACCAAGCGCATTTCCATTAAATAAAAATTTGAAATAATAACTACAACTATATTTTCTTTAATATACTGAATTGGAAATTTATGTAATGTATTATAATAAAAGCTTTTAATTTTATTTAGAAACATGGATATTGCGATTAAATTTTAAAATATAATTAGTAGGAAATTTTATTTTATAGTAGTGGCGACACTGAACAACGCGTCCACGGGGTTCTCGCAACCACCCGCACGGAAAGCGGCAGCCATTCCAGAATAGGATTAAAGGAAGGATTTGGCGTTGATTGGAAAAGAAAATTACTTTGTTCTCGCGTTTAAACTTATTTACGACGCCTGTAATCAGCATTCTCCTTATGAGATCCGCCGTTTTTTCATAGTAAGTTCGGTGAGTCAAATATTCTGGTGCGCTTCTCAATATTTCCATCAAAATTTCTAAGTCACGAACATGGCGAATGGGTAATACAACGTAGAAAATGTGTTCTTCCTTCTGTCTTATAAGTTTACTGCCGATTTCGGAACATAATTCTGTTGTTTATAAAATATTTCAATTCATACGCTTTCCTGTAATTTGTTCGTAGTATAAATAACGAGTCAATTTTTAGATAATTTTTTATGATTTAAGAAAATGGGCGTCGAAGTTCAATATGGTTGCCTCACGTCGGATAATTCGTTTCTGAATACATTCGTGTTGAGTGTATCACCTTGTAAAGTTATAAAAATTCATCAATAGTTATAGTAGCATAAAATATTGGTTCTTGCATGTCAATTAAGTAAATTCTGAATACGAAATACACACATACGATCGGTAGTCGTGTATTTTGTGTACGTGTAAATTACTATCTTAAATGTTGTTTATTTTTTTTGTTATGTTAAAACATACTGCATTACTTCAAATTGGGTAAAACTATAATGGAAAAGCAACACACTTAAAATGTATTGCAATAGTTCAGAACATATCTACTCAGATTAAAAAAATAAAGCCTAGAAGTTTCTTTTATAGTTACAATGTATGTGATACGAGGTTGTAGGTACAGTATGGAAAAAATGGTGTGTGTTGCAGGAATCTTAGGCAAGTCAGTGTGTGTTAGGTGTCAAGATCAGGTATCCGCATCATCAGTGGACTTTTATACAATGACATGGTGCAGTTGACTCCTTTTCCGCTTCTCCATTTTATTGTCCTTCGCTGATGGACTATTTGCTGCTTGATCGTCTTTATCCTCATCGACTTCTTATCTTTCATCGTACATTTTAACTGAGGGTGAAGAAGGAAGAAATTTCTGAAGTGTCTAAAGCTGAAGGTAATGCTTCATAAGTAATGTAATAAAATCTAGCTCATAATCGTGGAGGGAAGTGTTATGATTTTACTACAGGCTCATTTAGTTCTTCATTATCTTGGAATGCTCCAAGGTAGTTATTAAAAAAAAAAGAAAAAAAATTAAGCATTATAATTTAACATTTATATTTCATCTGAAACAAATTTGTTTTTATTCTACATTTAATTTATAATATGAGAAATGGTAAGTAATTCATGAAAATAACCACAGGAGTAATAAAAAAATGAAAAACAAGGTATTAAACAGAAATGGAGAACATTTTACATGATTTTGCATGATTATTTTATGTTCTTCACTTTCTAAGAATACTAAATATGTTAATGAATCCTGGCATCATAAACTTACCTTAATGTAATTTAAAGAAATAGTTCATATGTAGTATATTATGAAATTTCATTAAATTGAAGTATAACATTAATATTTTCTGGTTAAAAGTTTAATACAGAAAATCATAATCTTAGGTTTTGCTTACAGTTGCATAAATTTAAGTTCTAAATATATTTATAGCCTTTTAAACATCACAATCAAATTTTTTTTATTAGACCTTTGTTTTGTTCACTATGTTTGTATTTTTTTTACATATGTAGCAACTATGATTATTTTATTCATTTGTTACATATGAAAAGAGGTAAGTTTATTCATGATAAAAAACAAAGCTTTGCACAAGTAATATGCTCAATATTTTGCAAAGTTTAAATTAAATTATCTTATCTCATAAATAGGTTCTCCTAAAATAGTTTACTCTAAAAAAAAGAAGAAAAAATGACAAACAATGAAAAGCAATGTCTTTATAAGTTTTTTAATAACATTAAACACATGTATATTTAATTAAAACAAGCAAAATGAAAAATATAAGAGCTCATATAGGCGCAGTTCGTGATTTTCATGTAGTGGTCAGATAAGTTAAAAAAAAAAGGGAGTCACAAAAGCTGAAGTGGAATATCCGCCGCATCTCTGTCTCCTGACTCTTCTTTGCTGTGAAGTGCATTTTTCTTGCGTGGTTCTTGAAAGCTGGGAGTCATCGCCTTCTCATTTAAGTGCATTTCTGTTGCATGTTCTACGTGGACACAGTGGTCATCGATATACTCTACAGAGTCTTCCAAAACACTGTTCCCTCCGTATATTTTACAATGTTGCACTAGTACAACCAGTGCTGTATACTGTTTATTTTTATTCTTTATTTGTTTTTTAATTTTTCTCTTTGGTTCTCATCCTACAAGAATAGTTCATATATTCGGCAAATAATATTTACATCACGATCTCCTACGCGCATATAAAAGATTAAACTATACACGATAAAACAATCGTAAAATAGACCTCTATAAAACAACTAAATTTCTAAACATGAAACCGTAAACCATATGTAATACTTAAAATTTCTAAAAGATAACCGCCGCGTTAATTTATCGTTGTTAGTACAATAGTTCCAACAGCTATGAAACAACAATTATGTTTACACAGTGTACGTGCTTCTGTTGTGTCGTGCGCATACAGTTCCGTACAATTTCTAATAATGTGCGATTAAATCGTGCACGCAACACAGAAGCTTGCTACCGTTTATAATGATCGTGACCTGCATAACGTTATTATTTTCGTTCGCCTCCGTATACAGTCGGAACAGTCACGTGAATTGTTCCTGCGCGAACTTTGAGGTTTTGGAACCGCAGCGTTCGAAGCTTCTTTTGCTCGATCGATCAGTATCTATGAATTTTTATGCAACTGCACGATACGATATCGAGGAAGGTGAGTGCAAAGGAAGTTTCGGGCATGATCGATAACGCTTATCTCGAAACAATAATCAGCGGAGAGACAGGGAGAGACACGAGTGTACGATGTCCTCGGTCGTCGAGAATGGTTGTAAGTTTGATGCAGCTACAGGTTCAGAACGGCCGCGAATAAAAAGCCTGGTGAGAACGAGTCTTGTGTTTGGCACCTGTATTTACGTCTCTGGTTCATACTTCGACTTTTTTGTTTCTTTTTTATGTGCTTGAGCTGAACGTGCAGCCAGCTTCGAATTACGGCGATTTTGGGACCGACATCGACCTCCTATCCACACCCCTTCCCGCCTAAATTTAAAAAGAAATATCGATGGTATTTTGAAGAACTGGTGTGACACACTCTAGAGGCTTTTTTTTACATCTAACTTGTTCGAAGAAGAATTCTAATCCGAATGTTAGGAACCGGAAGTCTAATTTCGAAACGAGGGTTCTCTAGATCGAAGAAGTTGTATTTAAATCGATGAAGGGAAACCGGTAGGCTCGTTGCTTTTACAAACAACCTCGTAGACTTGAACCGGAAGTGCTTTTGACCCAAGGTCGTTTTGGTCACCGGTGATCGACGCCAAACGAAGTTAACATTGCGAAGCGACCGAAAGAGAACAAAGTTTAAGGAAAATTTACATAATATTAGAGTCGCAAGCTAGCGAGACGTTATTTAAGATACTGTTCGACTATATTCTGAATAACTGCAGCGGTTTGCTGTTTTTCGCGTGACGTTAAATTTCTAAATCTCGACTTTGCTAACTTCGAAAGCATCGCAAAATCACGGTAAAAGAGAAGGAAGTCTCTCTTGGAGTCTCGTTATTTTTCGACCACGTTATGGATACGCTGCTGTTTGGATGGAAGCTGAGAAAACTGGTCGATAAACGTCGTCATCGTTGATCGTGTGCCCATTTTGTTCCGATCGGTGCCGATCTGCATTGATCGTTGGATGGTGTTATGATTTTGGGACGAAATTGATTCGAGAGAAACTCTGACGCAAACGCATGAAACGCATAATGGACTCGTTGAATGGATTAACCCTTTCGTAAGCAACAGGACATTCCTTTCGCCGTCGCGCTTAATTTATGAGATTTAAAGTTCCGATTTAATTAAATAGCCTACAAAAGGATTAACTGACTTAAGGGCTTAAGTAGCTTTTTATTACGTGTACGTACATCAACGTAACCCTTTGTGTACGGCATTTAGTGTAAAATAGTGAAAACCTGGTACATTTTACGGTGCGTATCTTGAAGCTTTCAAGAGGAACTTGGGAAAGGGTTAAACGGTTCGAGCAATTATCGTAAAATTCGACCCAGATACATATGGTTTACTGTCCATCCAAGGGTCATAAAACAAATAAGTAACCGATGCAGTGTCGAAGATTCGGAGGGCTGCCTGAAAGCTTTAAAATTAATACTAGTCGCTCTTGAAGAATTCTACAGTAAAACCTCTCTTATTCGACCATCTATTAATTGCTGCTTAAGATTCTTGCCCAGATTTTGTTTAAACAAATGCTAGTTAGTATTTAATATTACAATTCGGATAAAAAAGGTTCTGCAGTACTTAACAATTCCAAACTACGGATCCCTAAGGAGGGTCTCAAAGTGTTTCGTGTGGGGTTCTTCGTGGTCGTTTTATTCTAAAACTGAAGCAAATTCATTTGCCCAAAATCTGTAAATCCAAAACAATGAAAAATGAAGTTGCCTCACTTTTATAAACGCCTTACTCGTGGTAGGATAAAATGGAACCCGAGGACACGTAATCTTTTCATCTCCTCGGAGTCTTTCACACCCCATCGCAGCTATTCCACGAATCGCTCACCTTTGCTCGTTAATTTACACAGCTGGCGATCTGCGATTATTACAGTTGGTGCTGTGATCGATAACGAAAGAGAAAACAAATCCTCGCCGGTCGCAGTCTCGTTTATCTTCGTTCCTCGTTGCCTCGGGTGATGTAATCCCTAAGACAGTAGGTGGTCCCATTTTGCGAGCTTACGAATAGGCCTCGCCATCAATTGTTTTGTCAGGAATTGAAACGGGACACCTTGAGGAACGGTGTTCGAAAAGCGTGTTCGCTGCCAGGGGTGTTCCTATTATTAAACCAACGATAATTCCGAACACAATGAACAGGGTTACAACGTTGTTGGAGCCATAGTCGCTGCAGAAATGTACCGTGGCCGTCGAATCTTGTTCGATCGATAAACAACGTTGTTTCGGTCGCTGTTTCTCGAAAGACGAAACGCTCGTTAAAACTCATGAATTTTCTTTACATCCCTTTGTGATAGAATTTAATTAATTTTTACACTATGGAATACATTAGCACTCTGGTGCTAAACGAATGTTAATCCTTTGTAAATAATTACTGTGAGGCAAACAGAAAAGAAATTGAAACTCTATCCTTTGGGTGGAACTCTAAGGATATAATCAAGACACGGCCCTGTAAGTTTCGTGGTCAATCGATGCCGCCATTCTTTCGACGCTGGAAAAGCACGGATCGCTTTTGTTTACGACCACGTCGTATTTCTGCGACGACTATAGCTGGGATTTAGTAGGATCTTAATTTGATTCCCTGTTGCAATTAACGACGATGAGCGACGATTTTCTATTTTCATTTTCATTTTATTTATACAACTGTGTTTCTTGAATTAATTCTGGATACTTATCAAAAGTATTCTTTATTTCATGATTATATATCAAATAATTTGAACAAATGCAAAAGTGTCCAGAATTAATTCCACTACTGTACATTTAAACCTTGGAACATTTCTATAAATACTTTGCCATTATAAAATATTATATTCTAGCTGTATCTAAACTTTGAAACATTTCTATAAAACTCGAAGAGTACAGTCAATTCGGAAACGATTTCGCCTCGTGATTCGAAATAAAGTCGGACAGGAAGTGCGTTACGTTTATCGAGGACCCGAGAGAGTCTCGCCTCCGTTTCCGGCTTGCAATCGTCGCCGACACGACACCGCAGAACCGCGAAATTTTGGACGCAGTCGCAGCGCATCGTCGTCGATTGCTTTTCCATCGCATGCTGATTGAAAGTTCTTCAGGATCCACGTTACTCTGCATTCGAACCTTGTCGTTCGAATAAATACTAGAAACTTACGGAGACGCAAAGCTAGAGCATCGTTCGATATCGATAATTAAAGAAGAGGATACGTATCCAGTGTTTTATTTAGCAACTTGTCCGTTAATTAATTGCTGAACTAATTAAGTAATCGAGGCTCTAATTATACGTTTCTCTGATCTAGATTATACACGATTTTGCGTCTGTCTTATTCCCGATTTCCGGGATAAGTTCCATAAATCTGGGACGTTTAAAAACACAGGAAGCAATAAAAATGGATTCGTATACAAGCCCGTACGATTGAACTTTCATAAACAAGGTACACGAATGAAAGAAAATCTTTGTTAAACGTTGTTTTAATGTTCTGATTAATGACTGGCATTGAGAACTCCTCGTCCCTTTATAATTGCTTTATTGCTTGGGGTGCCCCAAATATTCTATTTAAAGAATGGAGGTCCGCAGCGATTTTGCTAATAGTTTAAGTATCAAAAGAATTTGAAAATGGAGTTTCCCGCGGTTCCTACTTTTCCATCGTAGAATCAAGCGATCGATGAAAGCTTTGAGCTTCGTTTGTTGTCCGAAAGCTTGAAGCATCGATGTTATTTCTGTAATTCTGTTTAATCGTGTCAGGGTGGTTCCTCGAAATACCGATCCTTTATTAAGAACGGTTAAGAATTAGTACACTCAACTACCAATACCGGAAGTATTGTATAAATAAACACGATATTATATAAATCAGAATGTATGTTGCAAAATTGTAGAAGAAAAGAAATGAGGGAAATAAAGTGTTGGAAAACTTCAGAGTCTCAATTTCATTTTAAAACACCCCTGCCCCCTTTGTTGTTTCTTTCTTTGATCCTTAAACAACTGAGGAGGTCTTTTTCATCAGCGTTTAATCGACACCCTTCGGCTCGGTTACAGATTTCTTCGAATAACAATCGAAAATGAGCGTGATAATCAGACTACAGAACTTGGCATGGTCCGCCAACGCTCTGGACATTCGCCAGTTTTTTAGAGGATTGAGCATACCGGAAGGAGGAGTGCACATCGTCGGCGGGGAGCTGGGGGACGCTTTTATAGCCTTCAGGTAATACCACGAATTCTACTAATTGAAGACAATTGTCCTCTAAAATATCTGAAGATCTTCCAGATTAACAAATAGTATAAAATAAAATAGAAGGGCAATTTAATTGAAAAGAAATAAACCTTGCAGCACCGACGAGGATGCCAGACAGGCGATGATGCACGACGGCGGCAAGATCAAGGAGATGAAGATCAAGCTGCTGCTGAGTTCCCGCACGGAGATGCAGAAGGTCATAGAAGCAGCCAGACAGCAGACTCTGAGCTTGCAGTCGTTCATGCAGACGACTCCAGTCGCGGTTCCCCCGGTGGTTCAGAAGCCGGGCTCGCCCAGCGACAGGAGGGACAAGGAGAAGGACAACGACAGCGAGTCGAGCAAGGATCGCAAGGACAGGCGGGACAGGTCGCGATCCAGGGACAGATCTCGGTCCAGGGACCGCGACAGGGACAGAGATCGAAGGGACAGGGACAGGGGGCGAGATCGCAGACGACGAGACAGGAGCAGATCGCGGGACAGAGAGCGCGACAGGAGGGACAGGCGTCGACGACGCGATAGGTCCAGGTCCAGAGACCGTACGCGGTCCAGGGACAGGGACACCAAGCGCAACTCCACCGGGGAGCGCCGCAAGGACGCCAACGACGACGACACCAACGACGTCGTCTGCGTGGGCCAGTTCCACAAGGACAAGCCTGTGGCCGCTGCGAAGAAACCGCTGGAGAACGGCATCTGGGAGGTTCCTCCGCAGACCCAGATGCAAGCCGCCATGCTAGCGCCTGGTATTCTGGGCGCTGGCGTGGCTGCCTTGTCGCAGGACGGCGAGCAACGCTCCATGATGATCAGTAGCCCCGTGATGGGACACCCGTCGCTGCTCCAGCAAAACCAGTTCCCCATAAACGGGATAAACAGCGTAGGACTGATGCAGTCGCACGTGCAGACGCTTGGGCACACCGTGGGCATGAACCAGTTGTCACAGAACATAGGCAACTCGAGCTTGCCCAGTATAAGCACCGGGGTAAGCACGCTGAACCGGTCCAAGGAACCGTGGAATCAAAACGAACAGGGCAGAATAGACCAGGTCAGGTTTCCAGGTAGATCCGGCCAGTTCGGGACGGATATGTACGGCTCGAACGGTTCGATGAACTACAGGCCCGGGATCAGACCCAACAACCCCTTCCTGAGCAAGGTGCAAGAGCTGGAGGGCCGTCGCAACCCGCACGCCTTCCAGGCGAACAGCTCACAGTTCAATTTCGACAACGACCGACAAGCGAACCGCACCCCGACTGGCAATTCGAGATTCTCTAACGAGAGCAAGAGCGGCAACGGTAGCGGCCATTGCGTGGAGGTCCGCAACATGCCGCTGAGCGCCACCTACAACGACGTGCGCCACGCCTTCCAGGGCATCTACATCAGGAAGGATGGTCTGAAGCTGATCAACGACAACCATGGGAACCGCGTCGGTATCGCCTACGTGAAGTTCAGCAAAGCGGAAGGAAAGGAGCTGGCGCTCAGCACGCCTAGATACGTTCGAGGGTCGGAAGTGGAGGTGCTGCACCTAGACGAAAGCATCTTCGACAAGGCGGTGGACTCTTACTCGCCCGAGAAGGAGAGGGACCGAAGCGAGGACGGGGTCGAGGACGTGAGATCGTCCGCGTGTATCCTGTTGACCGACCTGCCGTCCTTCACCAAAGAGATGGACATCGCGAAGCTCTTCCACGACTGGAAGATCAACGACCTGTTCATCACCAACAGCAAGGAGTCCAGCAACGTCCAGTACATGGCGTACGTGCAGTTTGCCAGGATAGAGGACGCGAAGGCGTCCGTGAATACGCCGCTGAAGATCGGCAACAAATCCGTGACCGCGACCGCGATCACCGAGGAGAAGTTCGCGCAGGCGAAGCGCGACCACGAGCAGAGCAGCCTGAACCAGACCGCCAGCTCCGACTGCGTGATCATGCGGGGTCTTCCCTTTCAGACGATCGACCGCGACATCCTGGACTTCTTCTCGGACATCGGGATCGTGCCGCACCGGATACACATGCTGCTGAATCAGAACGGCAAGCCGGCGGGCGAGTGCTTCTGCGAGTTCGACACGTCCGACGAGGCCCTCAGGGCCACCGCGAAGAACGGTCTGCCCTTTGGTAAGAACGTGCCCACCATAGAGCTGGTCCCAAGAGCGAAGATGTTGGAGACGCTGGGCATGGTGGATCCTCAGGTGATGGAGACTCAGCAGCAGCACTTCCCACCCCTCCAGGAACAACGACCGCGGTTCACGGGGCCCATGAACCACCTGCCGCGCTTTGGTAACTCCGCGTTCGGGCCCAGGTGTCCTCCCGGCCTGATGGGCATACCGAGACACCTGCTGGGTCGACACCCCGCCTCCATGGACTACGTGGAGGGCTTTGGCAAGCCTGGCTGCGTGCTGTCCCTGGAGAACGTTCCCTTCAAAGCAGATATCAACGAAATCATAGAATTCTTTGGCGACTTTGATGTAAAGAGGGAAAATGTAATACGACGTTACAATGAAAGAGGGATGCCCACGGGCGACGCCAAGGTTGCGTTCGCGTCGCCCAGCGAGGCGCAGAGGGCATTGAGGGAGCTGAAGCACTGCAAGATGAGGGACCGCACGATATACATGAAACTCGCGTGAACGTCTGCACCAGCTGCCGGGTACGAGACAGTCCTAGCCAGGGGTCGATCCACGAGCGACAACAGGTCCGTGTGATCGAGCGGGCTAACCGCACCAATCACGTATTTTGTACGGGAACAATCGTAGATGCTGCGTTAGACGAGGACAGAGAAGCGGAGGACGCATGCGAATTTTGACGAGAGACGGTGTACCATATTCGAGGCGTTCGTTATTGATTTGCGATCTTCAGTTTTCTTTTTGTACATAGAAGACGACTGTAGCTTTTTAAGGAAATTGTTCTCGTTTTTTCTAACGACTTGGCGGTCGTTTTTAGGACGTACGTTAGCACAATTTTTAAGTAACGTTTCTTAAGGAAGGATGAGAGATTGAGATGGTTTCCGTTCTTTGATTTCATCTTCGAGAAAGAGCAGACGTATTTTTGTTCTTCTTTTTTATTATTCAGATTAAACGCGTAATCGTATCGTGGCTAGTTTTTAATCGGACGATACGTGTCATCGAGCGAGAAACGACATTGTTCTTTTTCCCATATCCACGAACTAGCGGTTAAGGTCTGTAAATATAATTGTAAAAGCACCCTCGACTACTGTTAACGCAAACCGAAGCTCACTTTCGTTCTTCGTTCGATTACTGAACAAAAATCGCAATAAAGAGTACAATAAAAGACTTGTTTGTCACGGTATCGAGCAATTTTTATCGATCGAGGATAAAACGATTTCGCGCTCTTTTCGTGATTTGTTTTTTTTTTTCTTTCTGACGACAAAACAGGCGACGGGAACGATGTACGTGACAAACGTATTACGAAATTAGCAAATGTTCGTTTTTGTCGCAAAACAAGACGGTTTCGTAACAATAATTAACACGTAATATGTAAGCGATACGCGTACATGTATGCAAACAGTACAAAGATCGAGTATCGACAGAATTTTTGCTCCACGTACGGTTTAAGATCGTTCTCGAACAAACGGTTCAACAAACACTAATTTTAAGTCGTATTTTCTACCAGCAATTATGTATGTACATTACATATACCATGTTATATCAATCTGTATATAAATTATACATATAGACACAACGGAAAACGATAATTAAAAATACCGATACAATCTGCATAGATGTAAAATATTTATACGGCGAATTTAGCGATCAAGTTTAGGTGTACTTAATTGTTCATTTTGCCGTATTCTTCTTTTTCTGTTCAGTATAAGCACTTGAAGACTTCAATAAATTTATATTTACAGCGATAACAGTTGGGTTTGTTATTCATCCACGCAATGATACTTATTACGATATTTAGTTTTGTTACTATTGAATTAGTATAAATTGACCTTCTTTTATTTCTTATCGCGAAGAAATTAATGTGATAATTCATATATTTTTAAATTTTAAATGGCTACGCGCGCTTTAAAAAGCAGCGCCATCTATCCGTGATCGAAGGAACACACAAAACTAAAAATTATTTTTTTAAATAAATAAGTGACATTTGCTGACTATAATAAAATATAAAATAAAGTTTTACGATCATAAAGAAACTCAAAGTTATAAAAATGTCAAGGAAGCAGTTGGTAAAGTAGGAAATGCATGCAATCGATAAAACAGAAGTCTGCAATAACGTCTATTATAAGTGTCATGGCGCGCGATTGGATATTCCAACGAACGTTTTTGAAAATTAGGTTTAGTTTAATAAGCACTAAAAAAGGAGTAAGTATATCGAATTATTTGGATACTACAAGTTCTAGTAACTGTATTAAGCAACATACAATACTAAATACTTGATAGAATAAAAAAATATCTTGTTTTATTCTAAGGTAAACTTTAAATACGTAGTTATCGATTTCTAAGACAGATTTAGGTTACGAATACTTTGTTCATCGATCAATCAATTTCCATACCTTGGCGAATGAATCTGAATCTATAAATATGTTACACCCAAAGAGATTTTGGAAGTCGATATTAATGAAAATTGTTGTTTGACAGATACGATATCAAGAATAGACTAGCGGAAATGATCGAACAGTCATCAAGGGGTGACTGTGATCCTGTGAGATTATTGTTGCTAAATGTGCTGTGGCAAATCAGTGCTACCTAAATATTGAGTCACAGCCTATTTCTGTAGCTGTTTTCTGCTTCTAAGCTCGTACCATGAAGTACGTACGCGGGATCGCTTGTATTTAACTCGATACAAAAGTTTTGGGAACTAGGTCCGCCAACGTGCCTAACAATGGCTTTTCAAGATGCAAAGTATAACAATAACAAGAGATAGTTGACTTTAAACTTCTTTGGTAGATTTGTGTTTGAAGAATGGTCCAAGAGGTAACTGATGCTTTAAAATCATTCATTTTTTACGAAAGAATCTTTTTCTTCGATAGCATACATATGTACATAGCACTTGTAGGTTATGCATATGTATACAAACGTAATTAGAATTTTCGTTCTACTTGTTAATCATTTTCAACAGTGTTCCTACATTTCAAAAACAGAATTCATTTATTTTTGATTCAAGGTCTCTGCTGAAGCAATGTCGACGAATAGATTATCGATTAAATTAACCTGAATCGGAAGTACTTCAGAATTTTTATCGCGTGAACGCAACTGGCTCATCCTATTAAAAAGAACGCACATACGGCACAAATAGTTTTACGTAACGCCGGTTCAATGTCAATTACGATTTTATGGTGCACTGTTTATCAACACCGTGTTATGTCAACAGCAGGCTTGAATTGCCCCTAAAGGTACATACACAACGTTTTTACTGTATTTAAATTTACCGCCATTTTCACTTTTCAGGTAATTCGAATTCCGAAAGTCGTAAACGAAGTCATAAAGGCATCGAATGAATAATATAACGTACGGAACACAATAGGAATATGCATGTATTCTACGAATTTACGAGTTTATGCAAATAGGAAATGCAACAGACTCTCATTGGGACCTTTGTCATTTATTAAGGCATTCATTGAACGGCTAATGGTGCTTTATTAGGTGCGTTTCTCGGTAAAGAAGAAATTTTACTTATATCCTTTATTGCCAGTTCGAATTTATGATCGTTGCAAAATGATATGTTTATGTAATCTGTTGTTGAATAGCTGCACAGCCTGACAGTGAATGTCATTTGTTGATTCAGCCATCCATGAAAAATTCAGTTATTTTTATTATAGTATATATAGTCCCCAAGCTGTTTTATGCTCACTAAAATAAACTAAAGGAATTTTTTCTTATATTTATGAACTGATGAAACTGTTACTCTGTTTTTAAAGTTTCTGGCTGGAAAACTTGTATAGAGCAACAAAGAAATGTATCAAATCTCAAAGGAATAAGAACTGTCTGGCTCAAAACCATAACTGAAATTTTTAAATATAAAGTTACTACCACATATTTTACAGATATTATAAACCACACTTTGTAGCATGTTAATAAATTGAATTTATGTATTTTTATTGAACAGGTATTCAAGAGTGCATAATCAGTAGCACGCAAGGTTCAGTGTTTCAACAGGCTCAGATTAATATTAACATCAAAGGAGCTCTTGGCTTAAAGAGAGGGTTCAGATATGTTCAACCTGTGCAAGAAGGCCAATAAATTAAGCATCTCATCCAAGAACCTGTCAAAGAAGATAATATTCATCAGACAAGCGAATTCAATGTTCTGTCTCTGGGTGTTGATCAGTTGTTCATCAACAATGAATTAGACGATAAACGTGACGGAACGTACTATTTCGCCATGGTTTCCATCATAATTATACGATCAACAGAGGAAGCCGGCTATTAACCTTGTTCGATCGGCTGTTTGTACAGGAAGTGTAAATTTAGCATTTCCGAAACGCGTACGTCCAAACGGGATTGTATCGCGCACTTCGACGGTGAATTGCAAGTGGATACTGTTGGCGAATTGATGAACCGCCGTCGTTGTAATTACAGTCCGTCTCATTGTTAGAAATCAACCAAGTGTCGCCATGGAGGATGTCAACTTTGATCTACGATAACGTGGTGGCGCTTCTTTGTCACGTGACGCGTGTCTCGTGACAGAACGAGGTCCCTCATCCCCCTGGAAGGAACACGATTCGTTCCTGTACTTGTTCCAAGCACGTGGCGCTTTATTCTTTCGCACAAATAACGTAATTTCGTTGTTAAGAGATCGAATGCTCGCCAGCAGCTGCTCCGTTAATCACGGTCCTCCTTTGCGGCGGGTTGTACTCGAGGATGTGCTGAAATAGAGGCGCCAAACAAAGAACGGAAGTCTCGGAGCCGTGACGGATGAATCCGGCCCACAGCCTAAAAACGGACGTTTAATACGAGACGGAAACTTGAGCCCTTTTAAGATGTTTATTGCCTTAACATTGAGCGAGGCAACGGGCTGCGTTGTTTTTATTAGTACGATACACCAGAAGGAAAGGTTTTAACCTTGTTTATGTACCCCGAAGTAACGCTCCTCTTTTATTACCTTGTTGGATTATTATTTTGAAGCGAATTTTCGAACAATTCTCAATCTAAAGGTTGATTAGAAAATGTTGTTGTAGAGGCTTTTGATTTATATCTTGCATCTAACGAGTTGTAATTTAGTGATTGATGATTTTATTTTCACCACTATTTCAGGATCCGCAGAAAACAATCCGAGTTAGACGCCGACAGCAGATGCGATCATTTCTAAGAATATCTTATTCTCCTTCGGAAACAACCGCACCGTTTCAGATTAATAACAGGGGAAACACGGTTTCATGCTCGTTGATGTAACCAACGATAAGGCACAAAAATACGCGTCGATCGAACGGGCTTTCGCCTCGAATCAACATAATTTATCAGCTGCTACGATTCGCTATTTACAATCAGGCCATTGTCGTGCGTTGCGCAACGACGCGTTCGCACCGCATTAAACGAGAAATCGATTCGTACCTTTACCTTTCACGTTGACTAACCGACGCTGAAACGGTATTTTTTTATTTCTAAATCGTTAACCTTTTAACGGTGCGTGACGAGTTGACTCGTCATCCACGCTGACCAACTTTGCTGCTGGTAACTGTACGTTTATCGAGGAATCTTCGAATGCACCAGTTATCTCTATTCAGAAGATAATACCGCACTTATCGAATATATTAAGTCAGAAGGTTAAAAATACGTATTCGATTTCTCATTATTTTACAATCTTTTGCAGATCACGACTTCTGTTTACACGACGGATGAATCAATCGTTCATGAATCCTTTTTGCTCTCGTCACCCTTGAAAGAAGATCGAGAGCGCATCGAATCGTGCAGCGAGGTGAATCACAGATACTCCGGATGATACCACGAAGAGCCGTGTCCCTCGTTCAATGACAAACCTTCTGCTGACTCTCTACGCTTTATCTCGCGATGTATCGTTGCGTTCGCTTTCTATTTTCACTTCGAATTTGTACTTACCGCCTGTAACACGCTGTACTTTCTATTTCAGGCTGAAAGCGCCTAATCTCTTCGTGTATCGTCAAGGGCAACGGTCATCCTCCATAAAGTATCCTAAGGTACGTTTCGAATACTCTTATCTGCCCCGTGAATTTCGATCGGATTCGCGTCTTGTTATGCCAGATCGCAGCCGAAGATTACGCAGCGGACGCTGCGAGGACAAAAACGATCAAAGGATGTGATTTTTCTGGGACGTCGTTGCGCCAGGACCATTTACAGATGAGGGAACCTTGCGGGTATAGCGGACTATCTCCATGTGCGTTCCATATATGCCACGGGGATAAAAAGAGGCCTCGAATGTGGGACGAAGGTCGGCCACGAAGTGCACGAGATTTAAGGCTTGACCTTTTCCAGACGAGCCAAATTGAAAACAAATTGAAATTTATGATTTTTATCGAGGAAGTTTCGGCTTTGAATCGTCTCATATTCCAGAGGACTCCATGTTGGCGACGGTACAACACTGGTACTTTAACTTAACTCCTTATTTCAATTCAAAGCGTACTTCTTGAACCGTGGTTACAGACAGTAAGGCTTCTTTTCGTATTTTGTTGTATTTATGCGAGGAAAATGAGAAGAGAGGATATGGAAGAGTCTGGAGAAGGGAAGGTCAAAGGTGACTTGAAGATGACTGACTGCTTATGGAAGATACACAGTCCCTGGCCATCGAATTAGGACCACGTATGAAAATTTCACTTTCATAGCTATAACATTATGTTGTATATTTTGCTGCCATCAAGGCAAAGGGTGGAAACGCAAGATATTAACTTGTGTTAGTTGTGTATTATGTTATGTATTATAATTTTACGAAAACGTAAAAAATACCGAAAATTTGCAGTGACTGTAGGAGATAGGGAGTAGACGAGGTGATTATTAGTATAATTAATTCTTTGCATGCAAGCTAGGTTAACTCCGCAAAGAATTGAATTTAAAAAGGCACAAAGTAGAGAGCGGAATACTTAATTGCAAATTGGATTTGTACGTCCGTGAAATTTTATTCGCAAGACTCGCGAGCAGAGAGAGAGAGAGAGAGAGAGACGAAATGAAAAGGCGAGGCATATTTTTTCCCACGGACGCCGATGGAAGGTTCCAGGCACGATAGAAAATGGATACCGCATTAAATAGTCGCCTTGCCCGGCCACCGGGTGAATTAACCGCAGATTCAATGGCGCGGTCGAAATTAAATTTCAACTTTATTTAATTATTCGAAGAGCGGAAAATTAGGTCTGGCTCGATACTTCTGGCTGGGGTCAACGGAATGTTCCCCGTCGATGAACGCAAGAATGTACGATTCGCTGTTACGAATCGTGATTTAATCCGTGAAACGGTCGTTATTAATAGAATTCTGAGAGTTCCAGGCATTCGTGGCCACGGAGTATCTCATTAATCCTCGAACGGTGCTCCGAAGATTCAATTACGACGTATCAAGATGTACAAACGCATTTAAATATCCACACATGCGGTCGAAAAATACTCAAATTAGATCACTTAAGGAGGTACGTGCATCCACAGCATCTTTCAATTTGTAAATTGAAAAAGGTACAAGGTGCTATTTTAAGAACCTGCCAAAATTTATCTTCGAACTTATCTTCGACTGGTTTTAAATACACGTTATCGTTTTATCAGGACAGATAAGGCGAAACGACCGTGTCTAACTTCGTTCATTTTTCAGATCGTAAAACTGTCTACAACGCGGTAAATTCTTCGGCTGTTTACCGGGTTCTTCAAATTTTCCACCTCCGCCGCCCGAAGCCCCTGCCTCAGCAACTCCCGAAACGCTAAAACAACGCTGAAACTGCAAGCAAAGCAGGACGATCCGTCGAACCGAAACCGACCCGTATCAACAGCGACTCCTTCCGTACGATTTTCGTTCGACTAGAAACGAACCGGTTACGTAACCAGCGAAAAATACTTCTCACGTATTCCACGCAGAGTGTCGCGAAGGCTATCGTCGGCGGGACAACGGGCATAAACGAATTTGTCCCGTTCTACCTACGGGACGCTCCGCGATGTTTCTCGGAAATCGAACGAAATCTCGTGGCTAGGTTTCGACACACAACCCGCCAGACCAGCCTCACCGGTACGGATGGGATCAGGTTCAATATACTCACGAATCTGAGTCACTTTCAAGATAAAAATTTCACTTTATGGGATACGAGACGGAGTTTTATCTCATTTCATTTCAATCCACTCTAATAGTGGAATTATTAATAACAGGGGGTTCTAGATTAGATAAATTGTCCCTGGTTCTTCTAAAAATAATGGAAAGATTCTTTCTATAATTTTTCATTTTGTCAAGGGAGGTCTATCTACTATTGTTTTTTAAACTCATCTACTGACTCACTATACACTACTTATACAGTATAATATATTATTCAAATATCTAGTATTCTGTTAATCTTCTGAAACCAGTACTGCAACCAGTGCAACCAATTGGTAGCACCTTGAACTGTTTCTTCACCTCCAGTAGTTCTGCAAGGTTCAATTATACCTGGAAATACTCAAGGAACCAATTCCCTCCAGATAGGAGTCCACTTATCTCTTTTCCAAACTGCTGGTTGTTCAAAGATGTTCAGAACTATCCAGTTAGATAACAAGCGCGCTTACGATATTCTTGTATCCCATCTCGGTGCTGAGGCAGGATCGCGATGAAAAAAAAAAAAAAAGGAGAGGAATTTGACTTGCTGATCGGGCCGTATCACGGGTGGCGGTATCATGTAGGTCAGCGTTGCACCGTCAGCCGCGAGGAGGAATCTCCGTGATGGATACGCTTCGGAACACGGAAAGAGAGAACGAGGCGGATAACAGGGAGTTGCGAGGCAAGAAGAGGACTAATGAAATCGACTGCAAGGGCCAAAGCGATTCGAGAGAGAGAGAGGAGCGGACTGGATCCAGCCAGGCCGGACGAAAGGAGACGGTGAAATGGGCTCGTATAATCGATCATGCATCGACGCACATGCGGTTCTCCTTTTCACGGCGACGCTACTTTTACGGCGCGCCCGTAAAACCGTCCCTTTGTGACCTTTTTCGATCCTTCGGACGGGCATTTTGGTTCCTGCTCCGCCTCGCGTCGCCGAGATTCCGGTATCCGATCGCGATGCATTTGGTCGAGCGGGAGATGCGGGAAAGCGTGAAATGTGGGTCCGCAGATTGATGAAGCTGTGCGGGTACTTGATGAAGAAGAATCTTCTTTTTCGTATCCATCATAAGCTGCCTGCTATTTTCTTGACGCGTCTGGTATTAGACGGAGAAAGTACCTTTCTTGCTAAATGAATAATTATTATGGACATGAAAGGTGTCCTTTCATTACCAGTTAAAGTAATTGCAGCTTGATACCGAGTTTCCTCGGGAAATTAATTTTCCTAGGACTAATACATTTTGTTAATAGTGTATTAAGAAATTAATGCACTCAATATGAGAGGTTACGGGTTGGAATAGTCAGGGCTAAGTTAGTTTAATAATTCATATCAAAAACACAACTGGGCCATATATCTGTAATAGATGCTAGAACCATAAATTCAGGGCTACAATTACCTTAACTCTTTTTATTCCAGACTCTTGGAATTTATGTTTGGAATTAAAGACCGTTCGTGTCTCAGGTAATTGATCTTTCCAGGTTTACGATACTGCGCTGCTTTATTTGGGAGCCACTGATTTACAAGGACACCCCATGGAGAAGAAGCTATTCCAGTTATTGGTGTAATCGGATTGGTCCCCGATGGAGTGTCAGTGATAGAGGACCAAGGAATCGATGATACAGCACCAATGTTGCCTATGAATAGCCCAACATGGAAAAGATTGATATTAATGCGACAACGATATTCAACGAGGCGTATTTATCCTGGTCCTCAGATGATGATTTCATCGACTTTCATTAAAAGTACACGGACGTACAGCTGTACCAATCGATGCTTATATTAATCATCATTATATACCTTCAGATGTAATGATGGCAGATTGTAAGAATTTATATTTGTTTCATGGAAATTAATTACTCTGTGTCCCAATACAAATGGGCTTTTAATTCATTAATAGACAGAATTTATCTTTCTGCACTATTTATTTAAAGTAAATTATAAATACTTGTGATATTGCTTACAGTAACATGAACAAGTATTTATATACCTTTAGTCTTCTTGTAATTAATGCTAACTCTTATTTACACTTCAAATATGTATAAAATACAAAGATAAATTAATTCGACAGACTTTGTTCTGCACTTTGGATGGTTCTCAAGAAATTTCTTTCCACAGGGAAGAAGATCGATCGGGCAGCAACAAAGAAGATATCTGGCCGCTGAAAACGCGAAGAATGCACCTTAACCAGAGATAATTCTATACTCGTCGTTGGACCGTGATGGATTAACGAGACAGTTTTCATCAGTTTTAATAGAAAACCGTAATCGATAATTGGGAGCAGAATTTCGCCTCGGCACCGGCAACATCGAACGTTATCGAGCGACGAATCCTTTGATTCCAGCCGCCGCGAGCGGTCGCCATTTAAGTAATAAGGTCAATGAATTTTCTTCTTCTGCTTCGCGGCAAGTCAGACGCGCATAAACTTTCATTCGAGACGCTCGTCTTCGGCTCGAGCCTTAATTTCAAGGAATTAAGATGTCACGGAGAACCGGACTCCATTGTGTTTCTTTTTTTTCCCCTGTAATACAATCGTGGAAGGAATTTTTGCGATTTTAACCTACAAACGGACTGCATCGTCGATTGCTACATACGTCATCTAACTAATTTTAATTTCAACAAAAAGTTTGGCTTTTGGTCGCTGCAGGCAGCAATCAAAGGGTTAATACAGTAAGAGTTATTTTTGACTTCCATTTATCACATTTAATAGAAGGATCAGAAGTTTTAACAACAACACGAATCAATTATCTGATGTTGCGTTATATTTCGTTTCGAGCAGAAACCCGGTTCGGTCCGCTCCTTCGATCCCAAAGCATCTACGTTCTAATTGTACTCTTGTCTATGCAACCGGTGACCCAGTATGTTAATACTTTCTCTTTCGTTAAGTATTCTTTTGTTCACGGTTTCAGTGCACCTGTATTGTTCCCCGGCCACACAGCTGTTCAGTGACAATGTGATAACGGGTCACGAAGGTAATGACCCCCTTCTTCTTCTCTCTACGCCCCGTCCGTTGAATAGAACCGAAGGTATCCAAGAAGTATTTTTACGGCAGCCTTCAATAACGCGCTCCCGGACAGACGGCCATTCTTCCCGGTGGATACACGCTACGTCTGGACGGAACAGTTACGGACACATCAAGATCGTTCTTTCGAGACAAAAATCTTTGTTGGAGGGCACAAAACGTTTCCAAGACTCCACTACGCTTCGAAAGGTAACATATTTAGGTGACCTGTGCATTTTCACAGATTAAAAGTTCATTATAAAATTGAATTATTTTTTAGAGGCTGGGTACAGGTAGAACAGGTAATCATCATTTTTTAACAGCGGTATATGCTGAAATTTGTAAGACTGCTGAAGGCGTTCGAATTAACATTTACACCGCATCGTACTCATTGATTACTGATCAAACATGTGCGACCGATGTTTGCACATATTGCTCGTTGTCTTTCATCGTCGCCACGGTGTCATCGGCGAACACGATCTTCGGTTACGTATTACGCCTTACAATGAAAACATTAAACAGTTGAAGTAAGACGAGTCATCTTGAACAAATACAAGAAGCATTGCAACATGTGCTGAATTTAAAAAAAGAATCCTCAGGATTCGGTTCGTTTTAGATTTTGCGCTGTTAAACGTTATTAATTTATAAAATTCAATATTACTGTTTCAGGAGTCTATGCTAAGTCTGAGTTAGTGCACGAACCTGTTGGAAGTTTAAGTAATCAATAGAAATCTAAACAGGAAAGGCTAACGTACTCTGTATTGTACATTGTCGAGCACCATGGTCTTCCCTAGGGAAAATGGCGATATAGGTACTCCTACCATACCAGGTTTGGATTAGTTTAAAGGTGGCAGTATTCAGTAATTAGCTCATAACCAATTAACTCTTAACTAAGGCTGGGTTAATGTATCTGGACTCAATGTTTAGCAATGTTCGAGTGGTGGAACTATCTTTTCCTGCATCGCCATTTTCCCTAGAAAAAGGTTAACGCGCCCGGCACCGTATTACCGCCACGCTTCTGCAATAATCTTGGAAACGAAGATGTTTTTAACCCCAACCTGAGGATCGTTGCTCCCTACTTCTCGGCAGTAATCTTTGGTATCGTCTCCATCAATTATACGTACTGTTAGGCCTGCATAGCCAAAGATCAGCGCTTGGCGCCGTTGGACTTGCATGCGTGCACGTCTCACGTTCGCGACCGCATGTAGATAGCACGTACATATGCAAACGCGCCCCTGCACCGAGCATTCCACTTATCTGCCTACGGATTTCATACGGAATGTTAATGGGAAATGTACGGGGAACCCGCGCACGCAATCGATAAATATCAAATTACTCCAAATATTGCGTTTATGCGTAATGCAGTCTAGTCCGTGCGATTAGAAGCTGCCGATATCGCCAGATTCTCGGACTCTAATTGCTTATCAATTTAACCGATAATCAAGCAATTCAATCATCATCCCTCACACTAATGCAACCAGGCAAGTTCCTTGAACTTTTCAATTTATAAAACTAAAACTCACTGTAGAATATATTTTTGCAAATTTTGTACAATCTTCTTTATTTTAGGAGAAGACGATTTTGGAAGTGGGCCTTTGCTGAAGCTTCAAGGTTCGAAGGATTTCGGGGTGTATGATTCAGGATGAAATTCAGCTGACGATGCTGAAGCAAGGAAAGAAGCGTGTACGTAATAAGAGTCACGGTGTGTTGCGCGAGAGCGTGGCTACGCGAGAACAGTGTCCCATAGAAGGGTCTCGTAAAAACATTAAAGTGGACAGATACAAAGCGGCCAATTATATACACAGACGACGGTTTTCCTTGAAACTGCAAGCGGCAAAAAGGGCCTTACACCAGCAGCACTGAGTTAACCAGCAATCACGTTTTACCACGCATTACTTGGACACACGGTGGTCCGAAACAAAATGTTAGATTACCTTATTCATTCTTCCTTACAATTACTCCAATATCTTAAATATGCATTGCTAATGTGTTCATATGTATTTCAGAGATCAACTTTTGGATTGCAACGAACAGACCACACATGTTTATGCAAATAAAATATGCAAACAACACTTTTGAAATAACACTTTTGCATATCAAATTTTACACCTTCTCCAATGGTAAAAATCAATTTTATTCTAAATCTTTTATTTTTAAACAATCATATTTATATATTGTTCCAATATGTTTAACATACATTTTAATTGTTACAAAGAATACTTAACAACTTTGTTCCAATTAACATTTATTTATGATAATATTCTGTAATGGACGTTGTAATAGAATATTAATGATCCTTTCATACATATAAAATTCAATTATTTACGTTTAGTTAATAATAATTTTACGCGGAAAATGGACGCTCTGTATCACAGCATGTAATGGACGCATATATTGACATGTCATGATCATCTGTGAGCGTAATTAGATGCGATGGAATAGGTATGGGAACAATATTTAAAACACACGTGTCTATAAATCTTTCTGCTAAAATATGCAAAATATGCTTTTGATGTCGGTAAATTATTCAAAGATGCTCCACTTTTCTTTATTATTTTTTATACCAAATTAATACAGTAATGATAAAACCATACCTTGCAAATGGTAATTATATAAAATTGTTAAACAATATTTAAACAATAAAGAGTGGACGTGCATACGGATTTATTTTCTATTTAAAAAATGTATTTCGAATTGCATTTTGATCGAACCTCGATTAGAGCCATTTGTACGCCTCGTCAGTTTCTTCAATGTCTTTTCTTCTGTTTTTTAATCGAATCATGCCTGCATTACAGCGTAAGCGAGGAAGGATCATGCACCATACGGGTCGCAAAGGAGCCAGGAGAGCTCGACGCGCGAAGCGTGCAGCGAAGGTGGGAGGGAAGAGACGGTCGCTCGAGGAAAAGCTCTTTCGTGGTGGCGGACGAAGCGCGTACGCTCGATCTCCAGGCTATCGAGCGCGCGGAGCGACGCGGACCAGCTCCAGTAGTAGCCGAGCCGCCGCGACGAGACGTGAACACGCAGGCGGCGGCCTATCTTTCGCGATATCAAACTTCTTCGTGATCCTGCTGGTCCCAGATTCTTCGACCTTGTGTTTGTGCACCTCGAAATTGTGAAGATCACTGGAAGAGGACACTTCTGTGTGGAGAATCTTGTAAGGGGGATCGTTCTGAAAGGGACAACAATCGCCTACAGCGTGCACGGTTCGGACGTTGAAGGGAATTGTTTGGAAACGTTGAAAGATTATTTCAGGAACGCGTGGACGGTCTTATTTATAGTTTGTTTCTGGTCCTGCGGAAATTTATCGGCGACGCTTTCCCTCTGGCTGGAAGATTCATTGCTTTGCATGCTGAGATACGTTGAAGTTGATTGAATGATCGGGATTTAAAAAAAACTTTTAACAAATCCTTGGGGACGTTCGAACCGAGTATACTGTACAAATTTGGTAGCACGTTCTATGGCCATGAAGACTGCATACAAACCGTTATCTTTATTAATAATTGTGAAGAAGTTAGACAGTTCGATAAGCACCTCAGAACTTTGTCAGAATTCTTCCTAGTGAAAGAAATCAAAGTCTTGGATTGTTTATGAAGGATTGAAAGCGTTCTTCAGGTTCGTTTTAGAACGTGCTAGCAAATTTCGGGAGAAATTCTCCGCCACCCTGTATAAACGCGAACGATCGACCCTGCAGACAAGATCCCGTCGCGGGGGACAGCGAACTGCAAGCAGCAGCGGCAGCGGCAGCCTCGCAGGACCCGAAGAAGTGAAAGTACCGCGTGTCCAGAGACAAGCAGACGGAGGAAGCGTTTGATCTCGATGAGCAGAAGCACGTGCTAGTACGAAGCAGCGTGGATCAGTGTCGATGTGAAGGAATCGTAGATCGGAGACGATGAAGCTCCAGCTAAGCGTTCTCTGCTCGATCCTGCTGATCCTGCGGGTGTCCTGGGCGGACCAGTTCCAGCAGAATGGGAGGACCGATTGTCCCCACAAGTGCATGTGCTTCCACAGTACCGTGCGGTGCATGTTTCAGAAGCTTAACCGTGTGCCACGGGTACCAACCAACACCACGGTCCTGTAAGTGGCTGCTTGAATACTTTTTGCGCTGTTTTCTAGCGATCGATGGCCTCGGGTACCATGATGGCTCACGGGGAAATTAGGAGTATCGGGAGAATCACGGTGTAGGCCGCGGGATATTTCTAGTACGCGCGAGTGCATGTGGGCCGCGTGGAATTCTACAGGGTGTACAACCGATGGAAATGATGTAACTCGCTCGTAAAATCGCGGGAGTAGTTTCATTTTATTAGGTAGACAGTTACTGGTACCTCGAGCTGGTCTCTGTTATGCAGTAGAATTTCTTGACCCAAATATTTAATACTTATTAAGTAAAATATTACTGGTACTAAATGTACATTCAGTAGTGTTAATACTATACTATATTAAAAGTAGTGGTATAATATTATAGTATTAGTACTATAGGTATTTATGGTACCTAAGTATTGCATAGTCATTGATTTCTTTAATCCTGGGACAGCAGATCATTAGATCTCTTAATAACAGATATTACTTTGCTTAAAAATTTGTATATTTATGTTTTAACAATATATCATTGTATTGTTCCTAGATCTGGGTCCTAGACCCATGGCTCAACCGTTCAAGGGTTAAAATATGTATACTTCTTAGTCTTCCTCGAAGAACAGAGATCTCAAGATCTCCCTGGCATGGAGTAATGGTATCACTAAAACTAATTAGGGAACTAGGATGTCTTAGGAATGACAATGGATTATGCGATTGATTTGGAAGATACGTGTCTAATTTTACGAGTGCATTTGGATCTTCTTTGCCTTGTCTGGTATCCGAGTAATTAAACGGCAATGCCTGACCCACGCACCTGCTGCGAAAGTTACGAGGTTTCTGATTGATTGAATCTTCACGAAATGTTACTCATTCCCGGAAAGAGATAGCTCACGATCGAAGATGCGCCGTTCAAAATAATTGAAGGATCGTGTTTCGCCGAAGATCAAAGGAATTATACCCAAGTAATACTCGTATACAATATCTAACTCGTTAAATTATATATTTGCACGTTTCTGTAAAAGTACAGAAGCTCAAAATTATCTATTCAGTTGTCTGCCAATTAACATTTTAATTGTAATACAAATGCAATTTCTTCAATCTTGTAAAACTTAAAATTTCATTTGAACAAAGTAGAAATTATTGCATTAAAAATGAAATTAAGGTTATAAGTGAATTATGTACCAATCTTCATTTCTTTAGTTTACTGAAGTTCTAGATTATGTAGCAATTAAAATGTTAATTGATAACTTCTCCAATGTTGCAAATATGAAAATTCTACTTGAACTTATTGTATTAAAAAGGAAATTATGATTGCGAGTGGATAATGCGTTAACGTTTATTTTTATAGAGTTGGATCTACTTGGAACTCTGCTTCTTCCTGTTGATATTCAAAGAGGATCGGCTCGTTGTTAATTCCTGCTAGAAATCGTATCGTGCCACGTCCGTACGCCTCGATATTTCTTCGTACAGCATCGACTATTCGAATACAGTTAAAATAGGCATGACCGTGTTGCTTAAACTATATATAAAGATACGACGAGGCGGACGAGGATGAATCTCTGAAGTGAAGAACAAAGGTGGAATCGCGTGAATGCAAATTCTTGGCTGCACGTGTGCATACTTCGATTCGACTTGTTCTTCTTTGCTCTGACGCTGCAAACAAACCTGTCAGAACGGCGAGTTACTCGTTTTTTAACGCTACGGCTACCAAATAAGCGAAAATCACTAAATCAGGTTTCCTGGTCTGAGTTCAGTAATTTATTAGGATGATTTTGTTGAAATTTATGTTGATCTTTATCAAGCTGGACACTCACCGTGTATCCTTCACTTTGTATTCATTTATTCTACTTTATTTCAATAACTTGGTGGTCCAGAGTGTTCAACTTCTGTTTAATTCTTAATCAAGTGTAATAAGTACAGTGGAACAATAATTCTTTATAATTAAGCATTAGAAATTTTAACACATTTGCTACCAGCATTGAATATTAATTGTCTGTATATAGTACAATGAAGAAGGGATTTAGAACTTATTTTTGACTTAAAAGTTTATAATGTTAATTTAGCTAAGGCTACAAGTAGATTTTGATATTTTAAAAGAATGTAATACTCTATAATGTTATGAACTGTATAATTATGAAAATTTCAACTTTGTTAACTTTGTATCACTCATAGAATTTAAAAAATGTTGTAAAAAGAAAATTGCTGGTAGCAAACTTATTAAGGTATATTAATATCATTAATATTCTCTTAATTTAAATTACCACTTCTTTTATGCAACAAATGCAATTACTGTTCCACTGCTTCAATGCAACTCGTGTCACTCGATTGTTCATGCTTTATCTCATAATTAATCATCCTAATGGTTTCAATTTCAATAATCAATGATTCATTGGCCTCATCATCGAGCATCTTCCAAAGGTCAGCCAGGAAGCTGTGTTCAAAAACGAATTGCTATTTCTCCCGATCTTTTTTTCTTCTCTCGCGTATATTTTCAGCGTATTTCGTAAGAAGCGTCCTCCTTCTTATCAACATTTCGGAACGTGACATCACGTTTATATACGATCCATCGAAACGGAGACACTCGCGGTCACGGTTGTCCCTCTGCGTTCCCGTCGCGAAGCCGCTGCTTCCTCGACAACGTCCCTTTTCTCGAATCGTGGGTGAAAAAACGATAACGCATCGTATCTGCCGACAATATTTACACGTCGCGACGTTTTATCGTCTCCGGGCACCCTTCGATCGCGTGAAAGGATCCTCTTCTTCATATTTTTCTTCATCTTCGGTTATGGATTTCAATAATTCACATCTGCTGATGGAGATAGAAAAAATAGTTGAAAATTGAAGTTCTTCTTCAAGGAAGTTCTAACACGAAGATTTCAATAGATTTTTTTTAGTTCTTTTTCCTCCTCGTATTTTAATTAATAATTCTTCTGGAAATAGAAAGAGGATATTAAATGGTGGAATTTTTCCTTGGAACAGAGACAATTGCTGAAGAAATCCTTTATGTCTTCTCGACTCAATTAATAATTCTTCTGGCAATGGAAGGAGGAGATTAAGGCTAGGATTATTCTTTAAGCGGAGGGAATTTGTAAAAGATGATAAATTTTTTGTTTCTTCATTGAAAAATTGTATTCTTTTGTCTAGGTATATTAATGTTTACGTTTGACTAATGAAGATTAAACGGAAGATTTAATTGCAAGATCAACGTCTGTTTAAGGACAATTAAATCTTGTTTAGAAGAGGAACGATTAAAGTTGCATTTGGGAGATGAGTCACTGTCAGGAACAAGTATACCATGTGTAATTCTAATCCGAAGACGTAATTAAGAGAAATCGTTGTTAATTGAACCGTTGATCCTCGGTTCGTTCCTTCATGGATCTTGATGAGGTACATATGAACATTTAAAAATCTTTAATTTAAAATTTAGAATTTAGAAGGCTTGGAATTTTTTAAATTACATTTAGAAATCCTTAAATTTCTAAAATTACACTCAGAAATCCCAAAATTTCTAAAATTACACTAAAAAATTTCTCAACGTCAAAATTTTTGGCAAAACGACAATTAATCCCATATGGTTTAGTCTGGTCTGGTTTCGCATAAACAAACCTCGCCAGGCAACGTTCAAACACAGTCGGACACCGAGTACTAGCTATTTTACTACAAGGTTGAGATCTTTGTTTATAGCCGGTCGCAGACGAAGGGTGCTCGAAGGAAAGAAAAGGTTCGTCGTAAAAAGGATCGAAGCGAGGAACGAGATCGTTTTCTTCTTCTTCCTCTTCTTTTTTCGACCACCGTCCGACGGCAGACGATGTCGAAGACGAACGAGTTAAAATAAAAAAGGGAGAAAAATTTCGTTCGTTACGAAGGGAGCCTGAATGTTTTCATTAAACCGAACAGATTAAATTGCACTCCGATCGGAATATCGTGGATACAAATGACCCTCGACGGTGATCTTCTTTTCGCCAGGAGGATCCACAAGGATAAAATGATCCTCGTTAAAGTGGAGGACCCTCCTGAGGACAATGGGGGCAAGCTCGCTTGTTACTTGGATTGAATTAATTCGAACGTGGGTGGGGCTTTCGTTGGGATAACGATTGTATCGCGAAAGGTAAACGTTCCTCTTCTTTTATTAGTATTATTTCTTGGTAACGTGTGCAAATATTAATTATTTTATCCGTTTGTTCTA
This sequence comes from Anthidium xuezhongi, assembly GCA_022405125.1. Classification (NCBI taxonomy): domain Eukaryota; kingdom Metazoa; phylum Arthropoda; class Insecta; order Hymenoptera; family Megachilidae; genus Anthidium; species Anthidium xuezhongi. The sequence goes on along the minus strand of CM039642.1, from coordinate 7,552,397 downwards.
GAAATGTTGTATTTTCTAACTTTCGATTGACGGACCATGAAGAGTGCCCGTCAATTGAACTGAATTTGAACTACTTTTATTCTTATTTTATAAAATTTTGAAGCATTGCTTCAAATATTCTTTCAATCAGTTTATGAAGGTCTTAAAAATCTATAAATTTACATATTTTCTTCCTTAAGGATCTAAATATATGTGATTTCTAGGCTTAGGATAGGATTGATACACCTTTGCCCTGTACAAAAACAATAGAAATTAAAAGGAGAATATTATATCTTCAGAATCTTAGAGACTTAAAAATATTATACTATTAACGTTATTATATATTCATTATGTTATACAGATGCTTTTTATTAAATTACAGGCTGTTAAAAGCACGTAATTCGAGGATCGAGGGTTTTTTAAGAATGATGAAATGAACGGCGTTCGAGCGGACCAGACGAGAGTATACCTATTATGGATATTGACCTGAATATCGAGTATACATAAGTGGGGTCTGCCCTGGCTTCATTGAATAAATACACCTTTGTTAGATCATCGATAAATTGTCCTGATAAACCATCTTCGTGTAACGATCGATCTTTAAACAATTAACTTAGCACACATCGCTAAGATATTTAATATAATCAATGAGATAAGGTATAATTTTTGTTAATCTTTGAACAGTTGATATTTTGATTAAAATCAGACACTCAGAGCTTTTAAAATTACATTAGTAATATTTAATAGTATTACCAACAGTAGTATTTCTACAGAAATATTTTAATAAAAGAAAATTAAACTAAGCACAAATTAAATTTATATACAGTGTAGTAAAAATTAATTAATTCTATTATTATTAATAGAATATTCTTCACATCTCTTGTTTCTGTTAACAGTACATACATTCTATTTCGTTGTCCTTTTAACTTATCATTAGTATTCCAAAATGCAGCTTCATTATAAAATGAAATTTCAGGAAGTACAGCGTTATAACCAAGGTGCGAGGTGGTTGTTTACCGGAAACGCGGTACAACGGGACCGGGGAAAAACCGCAGAATTCATAACCCACGTCCAGGGAGATTCATGAATTAGAAAACCGGCCGAAACAAATCGTGATGTCATTGTCGTTTCCGTGATTTTCTTGAATGAATTCAAGAACTGGAAGAACGGGTTGTCAGAAACGTTACCCAATAATCTCTAAAAATACAAAAACGATTGTTCGATGACATAAATTCCGTGGAACGAGCGTGCTTTAATGGCGGCCAGTTTTCGAATAGAACCGATCGTATTGGCGTTAAAGGTAATTCTAACGAGCGACGGAGATAAATAATCCGCGGCCATTAATATTCATATCAACAGCGGGACGTAAAGTAGCGAAATCCCTGGCCGAGGTGAAAGTAGATTTATTTCCTATTCATTATCATTCTTATTCGACCAATTTTTTTTTTTTGTTCTTCCCCGTGGCGATGAAACGTAATTCAATGTACCTCCGCCGGTGCATTTTAATCGATTATTCCGTTTCAATCTACGCTCGTATTTCGTGCGACTCTGTCAGGGATTTTACAAAGTAGATTCAAGAGAAACGAGGCAAATGTAACGCCCCTGATAGAAAATTATGGCGCACACTTTTTTAGAACTAAGAAGTTTATATTTAGGTTTTGTAATGTGTTACTTACAAGAAATTTTGATATTTGTCCATGTAATTTTAGAAATTTGGGAGTTTCTGGGTATAATTTTAGAAATTTAGGAATTTCTTAGGGTGAAAATCTCCTAAACGTTATTTTAAAAAAGTCAAAAGTTTGCACAAAGCAACATTATTTCTCTAATAAAACAATCTCATTAACAAAATATTTCATAAATCTCTGTTCCTCGACAATATCAATTCCGTCTACGAGAAAGGTCTTTAAACGTTGAACGTAACATCAATTTTAAAAATGTAACTCACTGAATCTCCTTTCCGCAGGAATAATCCCTTTATTTCCAACGAATTTGGCGTGGTTTCTTCGTGGCCGCCGTTACGGAACGGAAAAAAGTCGTGGAAACACGAACGGAAAAAGTAGCACGCGGACAAAAGGAAAGGGCAAGAAAACGATTCTGGTTGCCTCGCAAGAGCCTTTATTCGTCTAACGACAGAGAAAGAATGAAAGAGCGAGCGAGTGCGGGAGAGAGAGAGAGAGAGAGAGAGAAAGAGCTTTTCATTATTTCGAAGCTCGGGTCGCGAGAACATCTGGGGACCGTTCGCGGATTTGTTCCGTTTTTCGCGTACTCCTCGCCGCTCCAGCCGCTGGAAGATCAGCCGAGAGCGATAAAGAGGTTGAAATAGCGGCGCGTCGAACCGAGAAACTAGCCCAGCAATTTAGAGGGAGGAAATAATGTGCAACGAGTCGAATGAAATCGTTAATTAAGAGCTTCGCGCTTTATGACTACGGCGATCTTTGCTGCGGCGAACCGTGTAATGCGAACGCCCCGACGTGCCGTACGCTTTTGTTATTTGTTAATGTACACACGCGAGCCTCGTTTTCAAATGAAATCTTTCGTTTATTCGATCGAACGAGCGCGAATTATAGACGAAAATCGAAGCTCGCCTATTTCTGTGCTGTTTCGTACCTGAAGGCGTTCGAAAACGAGTCAGTTCAATCGTCCCGTGGGCCATCGGTTCGCCATCTTTGTCCAACAAGAATGATCTAAAAGTTATTTAACTTTTCAGGGACCTACGGTTCAACAACATAGCCGAACTACGTCCAGGATCCTTCCACGGCCTCCCGGAGTTGCACACCCTGTTGCTTAACGACAATCGTATCAGGTATCTGCCACCAAGGATCTTCGAGGGCGCACCCAAGCTTAGGATCCTCTACTTGTACAAAAACCGCCTGGAACGCATCTCGCCCGGTGCGTTCGCCGGATTACCGAAATTGGAACAACTGTATCTCCACTACAATCATCTGCGAGAGATCAAGAAGGGGACGTTCAACGATCTGCCTTCGCTGGAGAGGCTGTTCTTGCACAGCAATATGCTGCATCACGTTCCCGCCGACGCGTTCCACAACGTGGGACCCATGACGCGACTTCGCCTCGACAGCAATGCCCTTGTCTGCGACTGCAACTTGGTCTGGCTGGTGCACAGACTGCAGAGTACGTCCTCTGAGATGGCGGCCATCTGCCAGGCACCCGTCGAGATGAAGGGACGTTCATTGACTACCATGTCCCCTGATGACTTTCATTGCAGTTGAGTGATTTGGGACTTATAGTTGTAGCAGTGGTGTACTCAGGAGTTTTTTAAACTTTTTGTTCTTATTACAAAGCTCTAGAATTACTTCAGTCGTAACTGGAGCGTTAGATTACTGTTTATGGGGTGCTAGAACCCTTTGGGAACTTCTTGAGTACGTCACTGAACCTGAGGATGCCTATGACCCCAGCTTTCAATGAATCTTCACTTTTTAGCCAAACCACGTATCATGAACGGCCCCCAGGACGTGGAGGTCAGACTAGGCGGCACCATCAGCTTCAGCTGTGAGGTGGTAGGCGACCCAGCTCCGGAGATCAAGTGGATGCGGGACTCGAACGAGGTGCCCGTCGACGGCAACCGCTACGTGATCCAGGACGACGGGACGCTGATCATCTCCGACGCGACGGAGCAGGACACCGGCGAGTACGAGTGCGTGGCCAAGAGCGACATGGGCTCCACAAAGTCCAGAAAGGCCAGGGCGGTGATCACCGTGTCCCCGTCCTTGAGATTCACTCAGCTACCCGAGTCTCAGACCGTCCAGATCGGAACCGACGTGTCGTTCGAGTGCAGGGCCGAGGGAAGGCCCGCACCGCAGGTTCAGTGGTGGCGGAACGGTCAGCTGATGAACGCCGGTGGCCGGGTCTCGATGGAAGATGACGGTAACGTGCTACGAATTGTCGCCGTGAAGGAGTCCGACACGGCCAGATACGTGTGTCAGGCGAGGAACTCGAACGGCTACGCCGAAACCAGCGCGGATTTGAGAGTGGTCGATACGTCTTACCGTCCGCCCAAGATGACGTACGAGCCCCATGACATGGAGGCGGAACCCGGCGCCATTATCGAGGTGCCCTGCAGGGTCGAAGGTGTTCCCAAGCCGGTGATACAATGGAAGAAGGATGGAACGGCGGTGGAGGGGGACAGAGTACGAATATCCCGCGGGGGTAGTCTGTACCTTTATAATGTTACCTCTGCGGATACTGGCAGGTGAATTAATTTGTCTGTCTGGGATAGAAATTAACTGCTTAACGCTAGAGCAACCTCTTAAATTGAAAAGTAAATTAGCGTGTACGGTCTTTCTTCGTCTAGGCAAAAGTTCATTTGCATTTGTAAATTGTTGGTTTACGTTGTAAGTAACCTAGAATTTGTCCTTAGGCTAAAGTAACTTTCAGCGTGCACGATAATCACGAAGAACGATGTTTGTGTACAGGTACGAATGTTCAGCGGTGAACCAGTACGGTCGTGCAACCGCGCAAGCATTGGTGCGCGTTCGACAGCCCGAGGCGACGGATGTTCTGGTGATAAGAGCGTTCAAGGACGCTATGGAGGAGATTGATCGTGCCATAAACAATACCGTGATAAGTCTCTTCAGCGGCGATAGCTCCTCGAGAGCGAATCCATTCAGACTCGCCCGTTTCCCGGACGCGGTTGGTCGTGCCGCTGCCAGGCCGGCGGAGATCTTCGAGAGAACCCTCGTTAACATCAGGCGCATGGTGAACGCTGGTCTCAGTGCAAACGCTACCAACGAGTTCCGGTACGAGGAAATTCTGACAGCGGAACAGGTATGATTCTTAACCTACATCCATTGTTTAATTAAGTTTTTAACATTGCATCTGCTCTTCAGGTCAGAGAGATTGAGAGATTGTCAGGATGCACTGGACACAGGCACAAACAGAACTGCTCCAACATGTGCTACCACACCAAGTACCGCAGCATAGACGGCAGCTGCAACAACCTGCGACACCCCACCTGGGGCTCTTCCTACACAGGCTTCCGCAGAGTGCTGCAACCGATTTACGAAAACGGATTCTCGTCTCCAGTTGGATGGGAAAAAGGACGACGATATTATGGATACCCGAAGCCAGCCGCGAGACTTATCTCAACCACCCTGGTGGCCACCCATAATGTGACCTCCGACGATAGGATCACGCACATGGTGATGCAGTGGGGACAGTTTCTGGATCACGATTTGGATCATTCTCTGCCATCAGTCTCCAGCGAGTCCTGGGATGGCATAGATTGCAAGAAGTCCTGCGATAACGCAGCGCCTTGTTTCCCTATGGAGGTCCCACCAGGCGACCCCAGAGTGAACAACAGACGGTGCATCGATTTCATCAGAACCAGCGCGGTCTGTGGTTCTGGAGCGACCAGCATACTGTGGGGCAGCTTCACTCCGCGCGAGCAACTGAACCAACTCACCAGTTACTTGGACGCTTCCCAGGTGTACGGTTACGACGATGCTCTGGCCAGGGACCTGCGCGACTCCACCACGGATCATGGTTTGTTGAGAGAAGGGCCCACGATCCCTGGCCACAAGCCGCTTCTGCCGTACGCTTCGGGCCAGTTCGTCGACTGTCGAAGGAATCCTCTCGAGAGCTCCATTAACTGCTTCGTGGCCGGTGACATTCGAGCCAACGAGCAGGTGGGCCTCCTGGCGATGCACACGATATGGCTCCGTGAGCACAATCGCGTCGCTCGCAGTCTGCGCGAGATGAACCCTCACTGGAACGGGGAGAAGCTGTACCAGGAGGCCAGGAAGATCGTTGGGGCCGAGATGCAGCACATCACGTACCAGCACTGGATACCCCACGTGTTCGACGGCACCGCGGAGGAGCTGCTGGGCCCCTATCGAAGCTACGACCCGAATTTGGACGCCAGTATTTCGAACGTTTTCGCCACCGCAGCCCTCAGGTTCGGTCACACGTTGATCCAGCCGCGTCTGGAGCGTCTCAACTCGTCCTTCCAGACGATACCCCAAGGTCCCCTCAAGCTGCGAGACGCCTTCTTTTCTCCGTGGAGACTGGTCGAAGAGGGTGGCGTCGATCCTCTGATGAGGGGGATGTTCGCCACGGCGGCCAAGTTAAAATTACCGGAAGAAAACCTGAACACTGAACTGACGGAACAGTTATTCCGCACTGCGCACGCTGTAGCCTTAGATCTGGCCGCGATGAACATTCAACGAGGTAGGGACCATGCTCTGCCAGGATACTTAGAGTGGCGACGATTCTGCAACATGTCTCACGTGGAGACTTTCGAAGACCTGGCCGCGGAAATACGCAGCGCCAAGGTCAGACAGAAACTGCGCGAATTGTACGGTCATCCAGGCAATATAGACGTGTGGGTAGGAGGTGTTCTTGAAGATCAACTACCCAACGCTAAAGTAGGGCCCCTTTTCAAGTGTCTCCTCCTGGAGCAATTCAAACGTACTAGAAATGGCGACAGGTTCTGGTACGAGAGTCCCACCGTCTTCAAACCGGACCAACTCGCCCAGGTGAAACAGACGAGCTTAGCCAGGATCCTGTGCGACAACGGGGACAACATCGATCGGATACAACCGAACGTGTTCGTGTTGCCAGAGGGTGACAACAAATTCGTCACCTGCGACGAGATACCGTACGTGGACTTGAGAGTTTGGTCCGACTGTTGCGACGGCTGCGAGGATCAGAGTAACACCATCTCACGGTTCAGACGCAGCGCAGCCAAATACTTGCCAGCACAAAACAACTTCGTCTCTAAGGACATAAGTGGCCATGATCGGAACCAGAGGATCGAGTACCTAGAAAGGACGATCAAAGAAACCGAGGAGGAGTGTAAGAGAGTCAAGGATCTTGCCGACTCTCTGTCCGACAGAATGGAAGATTTGAAGAGCCTATTAGAGGATGTAAAGAAATCACAGTAACGAAATCCTTCAGATACGTCTTAGACAATCTTTCTTCAGTCACAAAGGATATTATTCAAGGCTCCTTTTATTTATGCACTTTGAAGGTTGAGATTTGCCGTCAACATGTTTCAAAGAAAACCAAATGAAGACTAGGTGCTTGAATAATTTCCTCTGTCAGATTCTTTGAGGATTCGTTAACTTTGCACAGTTATTAATTGTACATATACCGTGGGGCACTATAGGTCTCCGTAAGGAAAATAGCGCTGCAGGAAGAGGAAGTCCTACCATTCGTCTTATATTCATCATCCATTTTGTCTCGTTGTTAAATTAACCAACTCGTTTTGAAACATTTACTAAGCCGAATACTCATTATGTATAACGGTAATTTAACCTGACCTAGAATTTCTGATGAGTTGTAGGGATACCTTCTTCAGGAATGATGAGATATGAACCTTAGAATATGTTTTAATATTGTAACGTGAATAATAATTTTTGCAAGATTATGTCACCAAGGTACCCCATTTTATTGGAACTTACGCTATACTAATGCTAAAATGGCTGCGCATATATTTGCCATTTTCCCTAGGGAAACCTACATTGCTCGACACTGTACACCACGGGTCGTAAAAGTTACACAATTAAATGGCAAGATTAATTCTATATTGTCCTATTTCGAACTCGATTCGCTAATTTAGGTGTCTGTTATTATCTCTAGTCTGACATGCGATATCTTGAAGACACCCTACGAAGGAAGGTATATAGTCTCCCTATTTTATTCCTGTCACAGGATCCCGTAAACAATTTTAGATGTTTAAAAACCATACTTATGGAATGACACATCGTGGGGTATCTCGTTTTCGTTTTTTGCTATTTTTATTTTTTACTTTGAATATTTCTTTTACCGCAAAAATATGACGCTTCGCTTTAACAGCATAATATAGGTATACTTTTGACATTGATATGTATAAAATTATTTATGTAATCGATTTTATTAAAATATGAATGTATAATGCACAATTTAGAACTAATATTCTGAGGATAATGAATTCCACTTGTAACGTTTTGCTTTTAGCAGTGCAAAATACATATCACTTGTATCTATCAATTATTTGTAATGTAAAAATGTGATTTCTAAATAAGTTCTGTATCTAGCATGAGCAGTGAGATATTAATCTTCAAAGAAAATCATAAATATAATGTCCACTTCTGTTATATTAAGGAACAGTACATTTTTTATGATGTTGTGCCATTAAACATTATAAGTATTTGTAATGTATACTTGTAATAACATATCCATATGTAGCCTTCTTAAAAATTCTTTGAGAAAATTGTAGAAAGAAGATGTACACCGTAATATGTTCAACAAAAAATTGTATTCATATCAATAACAGCATAAAACATTACACACTGGTTTAAAAAGTATTGGAATTATATTAAAATTCTGAATACCTTCATTACCAAAAATTTTCTATACATTAAGTATGACAATATACCTACTATTTCCCTTGCATAACATATTTTGTGTGGCTCCCACGGGCAACTACATCTTTCCCATTATTTTTTGTAATATCCACTGCAAGGAAAGCTAAGGTCTTTCCAGCACGTATAGTCTTAGCATCAATTGTTATACATTCACCAGGAAGTGCTGCTTTCAGGAACCTAAACATTATTACAATTATTCAAAAGCATGTATAGATAAAAATATAATTAAAAAAGATGTTCATACGTGACATGTAAGTCTACTGAAACTCCTGGTACACTGGCTTCATTGGTCATCAGGGCATACGTGGAGACACAATCAACAAGGGTGCTTGTAAAACCGCCATGCAAAGTACCTCCAAGGTTCAGGTGTTCGTCAGACACAAGCAATTCTGCTTTACAATTTCCATTTCCTGCTGAAATTATTTGAAGCTATACAGAAAGAAGATAAAAATAGATCTTTATAAAGTACAATTAATTTTCATTTAAATTTAATGCAATTAACACAACAATATATTTTTTACTATCTGATGTAACCATACATGATGAAGAAAACGTTATAACATATAAAATACTTACTTTTTTTAAACATTGCCCAAAATTAGGTTTACTAACAACATTCTCAAGAATTGCTTTAATAAGTTGTGTTTTACACATGATTTTGCATTTATTTTTACTTGACTTTGTTTAAAACTAACACATATATGATTTTTTACTAAAAATTGTATATTTTTAGCATAGTTTATTTCATGAATTTTATTGAACACAATAATTAGGAATTCTTTATATAGCCACGGTTTGCTACTTTTCCGAATATCTAGCCTGAACTTTCGGTTTACCTAACCTACGTAAGTAAATTTAAATGCATGTTAAGAAGTGTTCGCTGGTAATACATTATTTATAAAAATAACGATACATAATGAATGCCTACAACCATGCTCCTTTAAGAAGTCTAAGTGACAGTATAATTCATGGTATTATGCAAAATTATCTTTATCTATTCGAAACAATTATCATTATTCTATCTGAGATAAAAGGCGGACAAGGAAACTTTCCTTGGAAATGCATGAATAAACAACGTTATTTTTTACGGTTATTTATTTAACTCGATAAGCACCAGTTCCGTTTTTTAGAAAAATAAATTAGAAACATTTGAATAAATGCATTTAAACATGATTTACAGGCTGGCCTTGACTGTTCAAAAGATGATCTTTGGAATCATGAAGATATTTCGGACCGTCACCGAGGCGCGTATGGATAATATACTTGAAGCATCCCACAGGATGTTTCGGTACGTTAATTTTCTTTAACAGCGCCTAAAAACAATTATTTTCGTTCACTTAAAATATATTAATAGAAATATTGAAACTTACTTCTGAAGGTTTAATTGCATCAATAGGTAGTCCTTTCTTATATTCTATTAAAGCATCTTCTAAAGGTGGGAAGAAATGATCCAATACACCCATCACCTTTGGTACATCAGTCTCCATAAGATACAAAGTTGCATTTGGTCCTGCATCAAAAGTGTATGCAACCTGAAATCACTATTATTATTCTAAGCTGTACATTTTAAAGCCTAAACATTAAAATACTTTATCATTACCTTTACATCATTAACAGCTTCATTGTAAGAATGAACAAGTTCAATAATTGCAAGTGAGGAATCATTCATATAAACACACGGTGGATATGTATCTAGATTTAGAGCATGGAATTGATTAGAATCCTTCATTGTGATTTCAGCAAATGTTTTAAAGTCTTTTTCTAAGATTGCTTGTTCTATTCTGTTTGCTCTATCAGGAACAACATGTTTCACTCTGTGTTTCAGAAGCTCAGATGTTTCCACGGTTCTTTTCATTCCAATTGCACTAGAAACTTTTTTTCTTGAATCATTTACCTACAAAATAATATATAATTAAAAAGACTTTGAACAAAATAGTTCAGCATAGAATAGTAATTGAGAATAATGCATACAACTAATATCAACACTCCTAGTTCTGGCCAGTGAGTAGCAGGTGCAATTTGTTTTACTATACTGTCACTACCATTTGGTTGGGATCCCATGTACCATCTTACAAAACCTCCTGCAGTGCTACGGCATGCTGATCCAGAACCAACACGTGCTATTGCACTAATGTCACCCTAGAAATTAATATTTAATCATACTAAGATTGTGGCAAAATTATGTACACCTGATAACACAAAACAATACCTCTACTTCATATAATTTAGCAAGAGCTGATACTAGACATGCATATCCTGCTGCACTAGAGGCCAGTCCAGCTGCAGTTGGGAAATTATTTTCTGAGCAAATGTGAATTTTCCATTGTTTTACATTTTTGGTGTTCCCTGCTCGTTTTCTAACTAAAACAGTAACATTTTTATTACTCTTCAAAATGTCAAATCTGCAGCATATTTTCATAGATTTATATACTTTCTGTTAAACAATTCTGTAGTCTAGGATTCTTGATGTCTTCTTCCCTGGAAAATTATAAAATTCAATTAAAGTGTGCCTTATTTTTAAAGTAAATCAATTTTTCAAACTTACTTTCCATTTAACCATATACAATCTTCCTTAAAGTGTGGGCTGACCATAACAGTAGTTTTTGCACACAGCTACAAATTAAAATGTACAAGGATTAAGAATATAATACTTATATGATGGTTTTTTAATAGTTCTATACTTACTTGCTCAGTATCTAATGTGGTACTAATAGAATCATTTATTGGTAAGATTAGTTTTTCATCTCTTTTACCCCCTGCAAAAAAAATGTAAATTGCTGTTTAATGTTGTATAATTTCAATAGTTTATTTTAAGAATACTTGAATGGAACTATTTAAATTCAAATGACTACAAAAGGTCAAATGTAACAAAGCACTTATAATGCTTTTAAACTTATCACTTTATACAAGTGTCTGTTCCAAAAAAAAAAGTATTAAACATTATTGCAAAATACTTAACACATAGTACGAAAAATCTTTGAATCAAATTCAAATGATATCTTGATATACTAAAAATGGCGGGCATTTGAACGAGAAGTAGAAACTATTAATTCTTCTTACACTATTTTATTTGTTTAATCAAATTTTCTTCTTAAATATTTCTTCTTCGTATAATTTCACGATTCATCATATTTTATAGAAATTTATGTACCACGAAGAATAAATTTGTTATATTATAATATGTTAAAAAAAAGGTAAAAAATATGACAACTGTGCGATGATAATTAAAAGAGATCAAAAGAAAAATACTTACAATATTTAATAACAGCAATATTGATGGGTGCAATACAAGTAACGGTACTCATTTTTTAAATTGAGCTGGGTATCTGCTTTCTTCGGTAACTATACGTTAAATGACTCGATTTCACCTTGCACGTAGCATTTTTATTAGAAGCACAAACTATTCATAAACTAGATTGGAAAACCTATGACGCAATTTGTTTCGATTACTTCAACTCAAGTTAGTAATGTTACTATATTTTTATATTCTAAAGTATCGGTATTTCCTTTACAATTTAAACTCATACTTCTTTCAATATCTATGCACATTTAAAATATTTCAATTTCATATATTAAACAGTAATTGCAGTACAAGAGGATTAAAATTCTTACAGAAACATTTATCTATATTTAATTGTATAGTTAATTTCTTATATGTATTTTATAATTCTTTATTGTTCAATATTTGAGTCATATTGAACAATTCATTTTCAATTTTATATTGTTTCCCGCTAAAACCTATTTTCCTTTTTTACCGACAGATTTAGAGACGCGCTTCGCGATTGGTCGGTCAGGTGGCGCTGTGACCCCGAAGCCTTCCCGCTCCTCCCTCAAAAGGCATGTACCGACTCAGCCGGTTTTCAGTATGATGCCGGTCGCGTCCGCGGTGGGGGTGATTCGCACGTTTCTTCGAGGACCATACGTACCACGATCGTGTACGGCGTGCAGTGTTTCTAAGCGCGCGCTCCCTCCTTGCGATCGAGCAAAAGGAACGGAGAACGAAAGGACAATACAAGCGTCACTCGTTAACGTGGAGTAGTCTAAAGTGCAGCACCGACGAGAGTTTCAAGGAACGGTGAGAAAGGAACATGGTGCGAGCTAGGTACCACCAATAATTTCGACGACGTTATTAAAAGGCGGTAGGAAAAGTAATGGTACGATTCGAACGCTACAGTGGCTACATCCCTTCCTCGTTATCTCGCGCGTGCTAACATTGTGAATCTGTGCGTCGTTTCCTTTCTCCGAATCGTTCCGAGTTAACACGCGATTACCTTGGTTTCGTATCGTAACGAATTCCCGTGGCTCGTCGTAAAACAGACAGACACGCGGGTGAATCAAAGGCGAACAGAAAGAAGAAGAAGAAGACGACGACGAAGAAGAAGAAGAAGAAAGCGAAGAGAGACCAATAGCCGGTGGCACGTACACGTACAACGATCTAGTGGTGGTCGGGTTGCGTCGAATAAGATCGAGACGTAAAGGTGTTCCCGTGGGACGTCTCGTGGGTTACGGTGACCGAGTCACTGTCATCTGTTTCCAAGAAGAGAGAGGTCGACGACGGTCTCGTGTGTGTCGGTGTACAAACCCGCGCCATGGGGCGTCAGTGTTGGTCCTTCACAAACGGTGGGACCTGAATGTGTGCATATTTCTCCTGGCTGACTGGCCTGCCTTCCATCGTTAAGCTGCATTCACAAAGGGAGCCGATTTTCGGGCAAGGACCGTGTCTCGGTCGTTCTTGCCAGAAACACGAATCGAACCGGTTAATGAAGACTATACCGTTTCGATCGTCCAATCGGCTAGCAGGTAAGAGACTTATCGATCGAGATGTAACGAGATCTCCAACGTTTCGATACATTCAACGACACATAGCTTTATTAATCTCTCAATAATATTATTTAAGCAAATACAATTCTACAAAGTCGATCGATTATTTATCGATAGATCGAGCCATTTATTTCCTCCGTGCAACTTTTATTCGTTCCGACTGTTCGATCGTTTTTCACTGAATAATTTATTCTCTTAAACGGAGTTTCAGTATTCTTACGGCTCGTAACAAAACGCCTGGATTTACGAAGGTATAGACATTATTTTTCTTCCATTCCGCCGCGATTCCTTCCACCCGTCGTTTTCTTCGCGTTGTATTTGTTTCGAGCCACGTCCCTGCGGCGCTCCCTTTAAAAAAGAGAAGCATTAACCGGGAACGTTGTAAATCACGAAAACCGATGAATTTTTTTCGCTGAAATTAACGACTCGTGCGAAAGTAGCGGAATACGTGCTCACAGGCCGTAAAACACGTTCAGTGGCACACACGGGGTGGTTAAATGAGGTCCTTCACTTTAACTCAATTTCCAATGGGTCTCTTCGACGACGTTGACGAGAAATATTTATAAACAGCTTGGTTAACTCATTTTCAAATACATCGAATTTACAAACTGCCTCAAAAATGAATTTTTAACAATAACATCACCTTTATAACTATTCAATCTTTCATGAATTTAAGGTTATCTTTTAAATCGTTACAATGGCGCGAAAATTTAAATGTTATTAGAATCGCCCCCATAGTATTTTTACCTTTCTTCGTTTGTAAATACGACTCGAAGAATGGCTCGACTGCTTTGAAAATCTAATCTGATCGCTGGCGTGAAAAGAACGGATTATACGGAAGATACGGTGTTTCCTTCTCAGATCCTATTCACGATGAATGTCGCATTACAAACAGATCAGACGCTTGTAAAATGAGTATGCGGTCCGCGTTCACCGTTCCACACTTGTTGCCACCATAGGTGGAAGCGATTGTAGGTACAAGAACGCTTCTCTTTGTTCGATTCATGCACGCCCGTGTGAACGCTACCTTTAATTCAGGTGCGCACAAAGATGCACCCTTCGGCGGTGCTTGAACTCTCCGTTTCGACGTGACCGTGTACGCTTCTCTTTAATGATTATTCGCTTCAATTTTTTAACATTTAACCGCCATTATTCCCGCCTTTATGCGTATGTTATTTTACATCGCATCACGCATGCGTGTGCGCTACGATTTGACGCGCTATTTATAAACTTTAAACATAAAATATTTAAAATTTATATGTTGTTATTAGTACTTTTTGACAGATAATGTAATTATTATGCATTATTACGAATGCAAGAGTAATCGTGACAGGTTTTTCTTGCGTGTTAAGGAATATTTTACTGGAAGCATAGCAAGAGGTTATAACGGTGTTTTATGTAACAAACGCGTAACTTTCTACGAATTATTTATGAACATTAATCGTTCGTCGGGATACTAAGCAGCAGCATGAGAACCCAATGTAAATTGTAATTTCTTTTCAAAGTAATTCAGATCAGTCGCCGCGTAATCGGAACGCGTCTGAAGTCGAGTTCGGCGAATATATGAAAAACAAAACTTAAACATTACGGTTTTATGCGATCGTTCGAGCTTTGATCGTATAATCACGATCTGTAAATGTTCTTAATTTAATTTTTTATTTGTGTTCCACTCGTTGAACTTCGCCATTTGAAATTCAGGTTATAGCGTACAAATACTTTTGATCATTATCGATTAAAAATAATAACGTTCGTTTTTTTTTTTTTTTTAAATGATTTAACCACCGTTTTTATGAGGGATTATGAATTTCTAACGGTGTCAGAAGCCTTTTTCACTTCTTCTCGGTACCATAATTCCGTGGAGACCGCGTACCTCGTTAAAACGGATGTAATAAAATTCTGCTTCCTATTCCGACTTCGTTTATCTCTCTTTGTACCTGAAACTGATAAAACTCACTGTCATTTGACTTATTTCACGGAATAGTTTCGATATCTCTGGGAAAGTAGGAAGTGCTCCATTCGTTTACATTCCGCTACTTATCAAGATTCAATATTTTCATCCGAAATCATAAACACATATTTAAAAAGACCTCTTATCAACTATCCTAATAAAAGCAGAAAAGAAAAAAATGCAGCAAGATTCTATGATAACATACAACGTGCAAAGTGTTAAAAATATTTAAAAAAATTACAGCCATCGTAGAATTAAAGTTCGGTAGTGCAACATCGGTAAACTTCGGAAGCGTTCGGCCCCTGTCGAACATCCACTGGTTATACATGCCTGCATTACCTACATCACGTGATTATTCGAGTAGAACCGAAGACGAACGGAATTACCCGATGTATCACGACTCTGCCTTACCTCGGATCCTACTCCCCCGCTGAGTTCCATCTATATACGTCCCTGATTACTACCATATTATGGTTCCCACGATTAAAGCTTTAGGTGAGTCACAGCCTTTTTAACAAATTCTAATATTCACTTTCATGAACTTAACCTGTTTCTTTTCTTTTTTAGTTTCTATCCTGGATCCGATCCTAATACCGCATAACCTTCGTTAATAAATTCGTCTGAAAATAATTAATGTATCTGAGTATCTAAGAAGATGGATTTAAGCGACAGAGTTTTCACGGACAATCTTGTGTATAAAAGAGGACCGCCTCGATACAAAAGAGGCTGAAGAGACCCACGAATTCCTTTTTGTTGCGTCGGCAGCCGTGCACGGGCCACCTGGTCAATTTCATTCCCATGAATGAGAGCGTGTTCGCGTCGGTAGGGCGCAGGAAATCGGTACTTATTCACGGCCTCGATGCTATCTTCGGGCTCCTCTTTGCCGTGCCTTTTTGTTCGTCCGCGATGCACCTTCGTACCTGATCAAGAAACACGTCAGATGTGCGTCAGCCACAGGCCTGTATAGATTGGTATAGCCGGCCTTGAACGCGGGTACCAGTTGCAGCACGTGTTTCTCGATCGGGTTCAACCTCAACACGGGTACTCTAGGATGCGAACAGGGATCGTGTCTATCTATTTTCAGTGGTGCTCGATCAACTGGAAGAGAGTTAATCCTTTATCGTTCGATGGACGCGGGTTCAAGAACGAAAGTTATTTTCTGGATGAAAAACGAGAAGCGGGACGCGTTTCACATTCTTTAATACTTCGCCCGTGTCCGTTTAAGGGTTTTAATTACTTGCACCGTTATTATTAATGATTTAACAGTATTTTCATTACTGTTGCTTTGACATTACGGCAATATTTGTTACTTCTATTGTTAAGGTTTAAGGACGTGACAATTGTTTAAATATTTTTATTTTTACTATTAATCTTTCAACGATCCATATTGCTATTTATTATTAAAAAGGGTTAAGCTAGACTTTTTCCACAACCTTTTGGATCTTTGCATTTAATATGGATTAAGTACCGGGAAGGTTAATGGTATTTTACATCCTAGTGTGTTAGATGGAGGGATACAAGAGGGGCTTAGAAATAGGCATAAATTTTAACGATAGCATCAACGTTAATAAAAAGTTTAATGTTTCAGCGAGACTGGACGACCATAATCGGATGAAGCTGGGCCAAGCATGCCCTCTAAGAAGCAATACAATCTCGTTCATAATGACGAGTACGACACGAGGATACCATTGCACAGCGAAGAGGCGTTCCATCGTGGAATTGTCTTCCATGCCAAGGTAATCATCATCAAGTTTTGTGGCCTGTTTCGCAAACGCCTGCCATTTGGAATTTTTGCTTCAGTCCAGAGTTTCAAAGGGCGGTTAATGGACGTTAAGTTCCTATTGATCGCTGACCATAAGCAGCCATGTCGTACCCTTATGTTACAAATTCCTCTTTTATTAATTCAGCTTGAAATTATCCCTGTTACCTCCAGAATTCTGACCAAGAACCGTGATCGCTCTTCAGGGTGGTATTTCGTTCCATTTTGTATTATTTAACAACCTAATGTATCACTGCCATAAGCAGCTGTACTGTAGCCTGTGCGTCGCCGACCATCCGGCCGACCGCTCCGGTACATCTGTGTCCTTAGAACCATTCTTATCCCTTTTGTTACCAATTTCAGTCGATACCAGCCTTTGTCCATCACATTCTGCAGCTTCGTGGTCCCATTGTTGGACTTTCTATCCGCGGATTACTCACGAAGCGTGCAAGGAGTCTTAAATAAGGAGAACGATCGAGCCCGCGATTCAATTCCATTTGTATTATCCATATTACCGGGCAAGAGAATGGATCAGTCATCGGGGAACGATTTGTCCGTTTCGAACCGCTTCCGGGGGAAGAAATGGCGTATTCTGGAAGGCATGATGACTTCTGGATAATAGCGGTTCTTACGTCTCCGTGGAACTGGAATGAAACTGGCGTGGGACAGTTATTCCGCGGTTTAGACGTTAACAGTAGAATTACCAAACTGGGTCAGAATCGCTGGCCACGGATTTTCCATTATAAATTGCAACCCTTTGAACTCAGTTCTGCTACTGCCAACAAGAATTTTGTTATACACCACTTGGTTACAATTCATGTAACCAGAATAATTATTTATTATGCACCTCAGTAGTTAAGTTTGCAACATTTTTAAATAATTATATTCAAAAAGAGTAAAGAACGTTTGTGTACCAGTGTTGAGTTAAAAGGGTTGAAGACTTTTTATGCAAACATACGCTTCATAATTTGTTTATTATTCCGTCTCGTTCGCGATTTAAAAATACGAGCGTTTCGCATTAAAAGACAATTTGAATGTCAATAGGATCAATGACGGATGCGTCGAAACGTAAATAGATACTCTAACGATCTGTCGAACGTCTGGATTATATTCGGATATTTTATCGTACACGAAGCACAGGGGTTCCATGCTGAAAATTATGCAGTAAACATGGAACTCTCTTTTTCTTCTTCGCCGGGGTTAAAGATCCCGTTTATTTTCTCTAATGGAGTGTAGATACTTCCTCGGTATCTCGAACCAACAAACAGATAAAGATCTCAGATCAAAACTACTATCAGTATTTATAAAAATATGGTGTTTTCAAAATTAATTTTAACACTGTTGAACAATTTGTATAGGGATTTTATTAAATTGGTTATAAATTGTTGGTTGAAGATACTGGGAATTGTAAGAAGTGTTAAAGCGATTAACGAATCCATCAGGATCATTAATTGCCCTACCGGGAATACATATCACTTTCTACAAGATTTTCCACTTGCATCGCGAAACAGATTTCCCGAAATAGTTGACGAGCGCCGATGTAATTTAGCCGTACAATTCGACCCGGCCGAATAGCCGCGTAAAACCGCAAGTGTTTCCGAGAACCCTAAAAACTGTGGCGTTACTTTACGGGAGCGTTTTGATCTGTTTGTTGAAACTGTTACCGCCGTGGATGTAGGTCGATCCGCGAAATAGGCGGCCATTGTAAATGTTGCACTTTTGCGATCTTTGTTAAAATATATTCTTGTGAAATGATCAAACGTGCTTTAGCTGCACCCATTGACGCGTTGATTGGCATAAAGGTCTTTGTTGCCTCGTTGTTCAGCTTCTAAATACCATTAATGTTATGACACTAAGGCTCAGATTGAAAAATTGATTCTTTTGAGATTGTTGGATGCTGAATCATGCCTGATGAATTAATATATTATACAGATAGCATACAGTTTGGTAGAGAGTTAAAGCGCTGGAGTATTAAACAATGTTATTAGAAGGAATAATTTTACAAACAAATTATGCATCAGTGCAACAAATACTAAAATACAAAGATATATAAAATTCGTGTCTGATGTAGAAAATTGTGAAAAATCAAGAAACGATGGTCTGTTAACGTCTGAATGAAAACAACCCCGCGGAGGTAGAGTTAGGTGGCACGATCGATGGGTGCGTGGTGGCAATGCAACAATCGCGACAGGGAGAGGTATTTTTGGTCGACGGTCGCCAACAGAGAACCGTGACGTCATTGTGCACATGTTTATTTCAGCGTTGTACGTTTCTCGGAAAGGTTAAAGCTTTCGCCGGCTTCTAAGCTCGCGAAGCGCGTACAACATGCGAAACGCGGTCACTTTGCGGAGGGAACGTTTACGGGTTATTCGTGGCGTTCCCGTTTTCCCTCGCGGGTACTTGCGTTCAACACCGAAAACGACCATTAATTTTCGTTCCTGCGCGGCGCCAGGCTCGGTTCCAATCCCGGTTGACGAGAAACTAATGTACCATTATTCAATCTCATTTCGTTTTGCTTAACACTCAATTACCATGGCGGTTTTAATCATTTATGCAGTTTATCAAATGTATATAGTTCTCCTGGCTAGAAACAGACAGTGTATTATTAACTGTTTCATACAACAAATATTATAAATATTATAAATTTTTAATCCATGGTAGTTGAGAGTTAACTTTTGATATTTTGGTGACCATATATTTTAGAGCAACATATTTTTGAACAATTTATTGTATCTCTTTCTGACTATAAATATCTACCGTAATAATTTAATAGAAGTTAACATATCATATTTCATTTATAATTTTCTTTGTGAAATTCAAAACTTAGCGTTAGGAAATATTTTTAGAGGGCTTAAGTTAAAGTTTACGAAATGCCAGGCAAGAGTATTCGTTTCCTCGCGAGCGTATTATAATTTCCTTTCAGCAAGGATAATGTAGAACATCCTTGTTCCTTTTGAAGGGTACATAAAATGCGATCTAACAAGATGGATTCCTCTTGCACAACCGTGCGCGCTTCCAAAGATTTTCTGGAACGGCGATTAATCTTCGGGCTCGGGTTCCGTCGACTGTACATTTTCTGCCGAGCTTTCGGCCGACGAAAGGGATAATATTGCCCAAAGGCGTTTCCTTTCATATCCGTTCGTGTTCATCCAAATTCAATTTTCCCGCAAGATTCAAATTTCACAAGGAAGCGTACCACTCCCGTCTCGTTCGAATATTTATATTCTTTATTCCGTTGGAAATCCAATCGAAGCATATTCGATGTTCTTTGTTTCGCTCGAAATCGTATTGTCGAATTTAAATACAGTTTTTTCTTCTTGGGGTCGTTCCAGTTAGCGAAAGAAATGTTTCGTCCACAATAATTTTAGCCACGGATGATTCTCTTGGCAAACGCGACGTTTGCGTTGCTTTTGTTTCCCCTGGGTCGTATATTCGTCCGCTTATTCGCAGTTTCGGTTATGCACCCTGAATTTCTGCAACCACGTGCACACGCCGCTCCACAAAACAAATTCCATGTTGTCTTGGTTATTTTTCTGAGGAAACATGAATCATTCGGTCTTTGCGTTAGTCAGGTGTAATTTTTAAATTATTATTGTTAATAATGTTGTATTATTGTAGTAGTTTCAATAATATTAGGTGTATACAGAAGCTTTCTCAAACCCTTTGATATCATCGTTTGAAATTCGAACAAATTCGCGCCATTTTGCATTACCGATCGATTAGCGTCTAAATCATAGAAAAAATCTTGTAAAAAGACCCTAGAACTTCTATATACTCCTAATATTTATTTTTAACCGAAGCAGAAGGGTTAATTTATTCAAGGTTAGAATTATAATACTTTTAAAAGTATATTAAATTAGGTTATGTTATTCGAAAAGAATAGGCTCGAATTATTATTAAATTATGTAATTACGACACAGTGAAAGGGTTAATATTTTAATGGAAGTTCCGTTTAAAAGTTCGATACATTCCCGGTGTCCCGAACGAATCGAAGTCGAGCATTGCAACGATATATCGATCGTTGGAAACTCGATCGTCTCGCAGTTTAGCGTCGGACGCGTGGGAGATCGGCACGTGTGCAGCCAGTCAGTCGAACACGTGGCCAGGTTATCGTTTCAATGGAGAAATTCTAAATACGGCTGTTAGCTGACTGTGTTCCTCTATGCACCATTTATTTTCGTTACTTCATCGCTGTTTTACATGGCAAGTCTTAATTATTTTCCTTTTTCTTTTCTAAGTCAATGCGTGCCTCCTTTGACGTTTCTCCTTTCTATCAATTTTTATAAACTGAATACTATTTTGCAATCTACTTTTGAAAAATGTAATTTTTAGAACAGAAAGGGATAAAAATGTCCAGTTTTAAAGGAGATGGCAGAAAGTTTGAAAAATTTGACAAACAAAGAACTGATAAAATAGGAAGTTGCTTTTACCCCCTCGCCATTTTGAATGACCGTTATGAGTAAGTATAATGGTACAATGTTATATATTTGTTAACGCGTAGATTAAAGGTGGAAATTCGTAGCGATGAAAGTGTTAAGCCTGGAGGAATTTCACGACTGTATCGTGAATCAGAGTAGCAAACGGTTAAAGCAATTAAGAGGATTACATTGCGTCGTCCGTATGATTCAACGTCGGTTGTTGACCATGCAAACAAGTGGAAAGCTTTTAATTCTGTCTGCCTTTTTGCCCGTAGTTCATCGGCTCTATGGAGGTTCCTCGACCTACCAGCCGAGTGGAGATCGTGGCGGCGATGCGAAGAATCCGCGTGAGTTCGCATAATCTCTAATTAACTACGACCAATTACCGCCCGTTGCCCGTGGGCCGAACGGTTCGTTTCATTTCATTCTTGTTCTGTCCTCAGTACGAGTTCAAGGCCAAAGGGATCAAAAAGAAGAAAGTGACGCTAGAGGTATCGGTGGATGGTCTGAAAGTCACCCTTCGGAAAAAGAAGGTAATTTCTCGTTTATTTGCTCGTTACCCGTGTCCCTGAATCGTATGTCGAGATCGTAATTACTTGGCTACTCGTTCTCGGATCGGTATTCCTTTACCCCTTGCCGGGTAATTGCTTTTTCAATATGTTCTCTTTCTAATGAATTCACTGTTTAACGTCGAATACCGTATATTAGACGCTTGAGTACTGAATTAAAATTTGAATATTGGATTAAAGTTTGAATATTGAATAACAGGTGCAGAATGTTGAGTAAGGAATTGGGAAATTGAATACCAGTATGCTGAATTATGAAACTGAGTACTGAATACCGAATGATTTAGTACCTGGATACCTGCAGAGTATGGAGTGTTGAATATTGAGTATAAGATTGAAAAATTGAGTACTGTGAATTTTGGAATATTTATTACAATTGAAAAAGTATTGCTGACTGAATAATTGCACATTAGATAATTACAAGTACCGAACGTTGTAAGTATCGAGTACCAGCTTGTTCCGCGATGGTATCTCATGTTCCCAACTGTCTATAAAACAGAAGTAAAACAAATACCATCTACATATCCGTTTGAAATCCGACTGAATACTAAATATCGCTCTCAACGAATCAGAAGTTCATAATATTTCAATGTTAACACGCCAATTACTCAGGGTCCGCGTACCCTGATTTATTGCACCGGGCTTTTTGGCTTGTTACACCGTCATGCATATACGCACCTGTCCTAACTATACGGTGCTCGTTGTTATAACACGAGAAAGACATTAACTCTGTGACATACGGTTCAAAAATATAACGCTTTAAATTCATTCATAAACTATTTAAAAAATGGAAAAATATGAACGGATCGCTGAGATAGCAATGACATAAATTTAATTTCTATTTTCCACATTTCAAATAATATAAGTTTTAGTATGATTTAAAAAATTGTATATTCAACTTTGATCCAATATAATAGTTCTAAGCCTTCTCATTCCGGAATTAGATATTTTTGTTATGCTATGTACGGAGTATTATACGATTGCTGGAAACGTACTACCGTGTTATTGCACTTACTCGGCCGCAGCCTACGTATCATAGATTAATGAGTCATTTACTGTGTGTTTGCGCAGAAGAAGCAGCAGCAGTGGATGGACGAGAATAAAATCTACCTGATGCACCATCCCATATACAGGTGAGCGAGTCACTTCCATGTGAACGTCCTTCTTCGTGGTTCTTGCTGGAAACAAGTTTCTGCTGCTCCCTCGATTACGACTTACGTTTATCTTTTATCACGAAGTGCCCTCCGATTAAAGAAATATCAGCGCTGGAACTTTAGTGCTTCTGCGATTAATACTTAATGATTCAAATTAATCACAATCTTAGTTCGTATTATGCTTTTAAGGCTTTCTTACTTGATTACAAATTTCATTTAATTAAAAGTTTGGATAATAAGCCTTTAATTAAAGTAGTATTGGCTCCAAATTAAACTGTCCTTAATACTTTGCAATTAATAATTAATTATAAGTTCCAATTTTCTGCTAAATATTGCTTTTTGAATTTAATAGATATTAATTTCAAATTATAGTTTGAACGCTTTCCAATTAACGCTGTACAATTGCAACTAGAATTTGTTACTAAATTTCATATCCTCAAAAATATACGAATCGAATCTAAAAAGATATTGTT
Organism: Anthidium xuezhongi; assembly: GCA_022405125.1. Classification (NCBI taxonomy): domain Eukaryota; kingdom Metazoa; phylum Arthropoda; class Insecta; order Hymenoptera; family Megachilidae; genus Anthidium; species Anthidium xuezhongi. Next base: position 7,528,913 of record CM039642.1, on the reverse strand, counting down.
TATTAAATTTAAATATGTTACAGGATATTCTACGTCTCCCACGATAGCCACGATTTAAAGATATTCAGCTACATCGCCCGCGATGGTAGCAGCAACACGTTCAAGTGCAACGTCTTCAAATCTAGCAAAAAGGTAAGTGCTCTGCATTGTTCCAGCTCTTTTTATTTTTCAATCATCCGTGTCATCAAACTTCAAACACAATCCCTACACCTCGTGCACCGTTCCAGCAATTTTATATTTATTTCAAGAACGTTGTGGATAAAGAAAAATGTATGCCCCGTGTAAAAATGACATCAATCGAGCAATTCAAAAGGTTGAAAAACAAAAATAAACAAGAAAGCTTTAGAAGATCTATAAAGATTTTAATTTTGTTTTCTCATAATAATAAAAATATGGCATTAATGTTTAACTACTTAGATTTCTACAGTTTTATCAAATGTTATAAATTGATTCTGTTAGAAATAAAATATGGAAGAAATACAACATCTTTTGTTGTAGATTTAAGTCTCGAGGGAAACGCGATCGTACGCCGAGGACAGCGCCTTAATAAATCTTGAAATAGTCGGATAGCGTCGGATCTCCGTGTTTTCGCGCGAAACAATCACTTTTGCAAAAGTTTGTATATTTTGATACGAAACACAGCTCGTCTTTTAGATGCAGAAGAGCGATCCGCGAAAGCTCTCGTCGTGTATACAAAAAATTGTGACGCGATTCGAGAAGCTCTAAGCTTAGACGCGATCTATTTTTTTCTGTTTTCCTTTCTTCTTGCTCTTTTATCTTTCTTTCGCTTTCGCGCGACCGGTCGAAATTATTTTAGCAATAGTCCCGCCGCGAGGTCGTTTCAAACGCGCGACAAATTGATATATCACCCTCTGTACATTGCTTTCGAAAAATAAAATATCACTCAAATTTAAAGAAACGATTCGAATTTTTATATCAATAAAAATGAGATATTTTTTATTAAAAAAATTATTGCTTGTTGTATTTAGAAAATAATTATTTTATGACAGAAAATTGCGTTTCGATTGATTTTTTTTTTATTAAAAAATAGTTGCGTTTAGTATTATTTTTTAAAAACAGAAACTGTGTTTTATTTGCCACGTGATGTATGAGCTATTTCTCCATTGAAATAACTTTTGTTTATTGAACACTTTGTGATTGTTGATAGTTTAGGATAATTTTTTGCTTGGATTCTTTCATAAAGAAAAAATTGTCTTATGTAATCGATGGAACAAAAGAATGCCGCAAGTAGTATAGATCAATATACGGTGGGACGAATGGTGTAAGTAGTATAGGTCGGAATGTGCTCAGACAAGTGGTATAAGTACATTGGCGGGAAAACTTGCGCGTTCAAATTGTACGATCGATTACTAAACATTGTGACTTATTAAAAACTATCTAATAATAAGTTTGAATAAGTTATAATAAATATTTATTGATTTTAAAAATAAATTTATGAATGGCTGGTATTTTAGTCTGAAAATCTGAATATTCAAATGTAGTTGTATACTGTGTTATAAAATTTATTTTCGAACAGTTATTTACTTCAGAAAGTCTGGAAAGCTGTGTACAAAAAGAGCGAACGATTGACTGTACTCGACGAAACCAGAAAAGTTACCCGACAAAGTAACGCGAAGTATACAGAGCTTAATTCATTCCCGGAATTGTTTATTTTTAGAGTTAAACACGCTTCAAACGAGAAGCTACTCAAAAGTCGAATCACTTTGAAGCCACGAAGGCATCGACGTTTATTTTCTAAATGACAAATTGTGCTTCGCGGGGAAACTTTGCAACATCCGCGCGCGCACGAGCAGACATCGAACGTTTGTAACACGAAATCGTGATTTAGAATCCCTTTGAAACATCACCGGCGATGTTCTGTTCGCCGACTGTATCGTTCTGAAACAATAAATCTCCGGAAACTTCCTCACAAGTCCAAAATTTTCAAATTGAAATTAAAAAATAACACTGTGGGGATGTTCGAGCACGAAAATTTGTGACTATCAAAAAATCAAAATCTCAAAGTCTTCAGAAAAGGAAAGAAAAATACAGAGAGAGAAAAGGAGGGGAAATCGTGGAAAAATTCAAACGGGGACAGACACAGCGGAAAAGGGTCATAAACAGAAAAGTGAAGAGCCTCGGAGACTATAAAGCAGGCGTGAAAAAATCAGGGAAAGTAGATAAAAAGAACTTTCTAAAAAGAACAACGTCGTACACGGTGGCGCGACACAATGGACAGGAAATAAACCGAAGGATATACGACGACGGTTGTCGAGGCGTTAACAAATCCCGTGTTACCAAGGAAATTAATTAGAAGGTAGAAATGTCGAAGGGGACAGATGTGTCTTAGCTGTTGCGTAAGGTAGCTCATCGATGTTAGCAAAACGAAGAGAACGGAAGAATTCCTCGGCCTCGTCTCAGGCGAAGGGTGCTCGAAACGGCACGAGCCGGAACGCGAGGAGACGCGCACACTGAATTTCAAGCGTTGCTTTCCGCGTTCTAAAGCTACGGCCCTCGTGCCGGGCCACTTTAAAGCTCCCCCGTCGCCTCCTCTTCCCGTTTCGAGGGCCCGAAACGAGCCTCGTCGCTCGACGAAACGCTCAGATCCTGGTCAGCTGCGAGGACGGACGCTAGAAAACGAGGAAAAAGCGGCTAAACGCGCGATGACGCGAGGAATTTTAATCATCATCTGTAAGAAGAAGCACGTGGACGACGAAGAAATTGCAACGGAAGGCCATGAAGAGATTCGGTGGAAGTGAAGACAAAAAAAATAATATCTTGAAATTGCTTGGTAGTTTATAAGAAGATGTTGTTGGGTGTTTGTGAATGATTATTGAATAGTATAGGACGCATACGGTGCGTCGACTGTTATTGGGAATAGAAAGTGTACAGTGTATTAAGTGTTATAAAAATTAGGACGTGTATGGTGCGTTACCCATTACAACCTATCAGAAATCGTAAGACGCACTGTGTCATCGACTACAGTGGCCCCAACCTTTCCAAGCAAAAGTTCTAGTTACACCAACGCTCCAAGACACAGTACGCACACGGTGTGTCACAAATAAATGATCCTACCTGACGCACGGGGTGCGTCGTCGCTGTTTACCGCGGTACGCGGTACGCGCGCTAAATATAGCTCGACGAAGACGAAAGAGAAATACTAAAGAACCGTAAAGAACGCTAAAGATAGGAACGTTTCCATAGAATATCGCGAGAGATCCCAGCACGCCCACAGGGGGGGCCCCGAGGCACACGAGAGAGAGAGAGCGAGAGACTTTTAACCGGTGTTTCGAGGCGATCGGCTCGCGGCGCGGAAATGCCATTCAGCCGCACGAAACCGAGAATATTAATGCGCTTATAAATAAACCGGAGGAAAAATCCAGCGGGCGAGGCGAAGGTGGCGTCGCGACGCTTCCTCTCGTCCCGTCTGGCATCGGCAACGAATACGCTGCCGTGCATCAGAGGCTTAGTTCCGCTCCACCTGGCCACCTCGTCGAAATACGGGGTATTTCGAGCCCGGTACACGCGTCGTTCCTTTCCACGCCCGCGACTGTCGCTGCTGATACGGCGAACGAGATGGTTCACGGTGAGACTTGAAGAGTTCCGCTCGAGGAGGATGGAGTTCCTGAAACGAGAAGTTTGATGTGATTCGAGAAAGTGGAAGAAAGGTAGTGGTTGAAGAAACGTTGGACCGAAGAAGAAGAAGAAGAAGAATCGAGAACTTTTAATTGCACGCAGGGAATTGAACGAAGAAGAAGAATGAAGAAGAAAGCTGAGAAGAAAGTTTCAAGATCGATGAACAAACTTGAGGGAATTATTCTAACGGAAGTTATGGAAGTCTCGAGACTGAGTTTGGAATAAAAATTTGTAAGTACCTCAAGAACGATTTGCCGAGGTCTTCTTCTTAAATAACTCTTCGAGTTGTTTCGTTCTGAAACAATTTAGGGCCTGTTAAGTAACGAACGAAGGTCTGGAACGAGCCTGGAATGATCGATGAAATGTAATTTACCCACGTCGTTGAAAAAGATTTGTCGTTGCGCCTGAACGTTCCACTTTTCCGCTCTCGTCCCAGCGAAAGAAGTAACAGTGTGCTTTTTCATTGAAAACTCTCGAGGATGTTACGGTAACGAGGTCGTCGAGGAGCACGGCTCTTCCCGCCGGCTGAATCGAATCCTAACATACCTCTTTCTGGCTGGCAAATATTTACGAAGAGCTTTCAGGAAATGAAGTTTTCATGGTGAGCCTCTGATTTCTCGCGATTTCTGTTTTTGTTCCTCGGCCGACTGAAACAATACACCGAATCAAAATAACGATGCTTTTTTCCTCCTGTTTCTAGTATCTCTAGCTAAAGTTCGATGTAACTTTGAAAATCTAGCACGTGCTTTTTTCAATTACTAATACTATTTTAATTGCAAATATCTACAGTATCAATACTCACAGTACTACTACTAGTACTTGTAGTATTAATAATTATAATATTACAATCAAATATTAACAGTACCAATACCCATAATACCACAAGTACCATAAAACTGTAGATCAATGGGTTATCAGAACCAATAATCTACCACAGTGGAACCAGCCATACATAGTCAGACATTCAAAAATTACAATTATATAAAATCTGACCATTTCGTTTCCCAATTTAAGCTTTCCATTAGCTACACGCCACTCGAAATCTATTTAAATACATTAACGACCCACGGAAGGTCTGAATATGACTGATAAAAAGATGATGAATTACGGCTAGACATTCATAACGACGAAGAACACCGGGTGCGATCGTAAATCTGATTATCAGGTCGCAATTTAATCACCGATGAGCGTGTTTACTCGCGTTACGCACGCTTCTCTAATCAAAGCCTTCAGCTACGTCGTCGTTATCACTGCTGATCGTCGTCTGGGTCAAGTTCAAGATTCATGAACCACGGGGACGAGGACTTCATTGATGTTGATCCCAGAGTTAATGCTTGTCTCCTCTTTAATCTTATCAGTCCTCAAGTTCACTCCATTTCTTCTTAATTCATTATTCTGAATCTTGTCTTTGGATCTTCAGCAATTCATCCCTCTGTGAATTATTAATTTAATCAGTCAATCATTGCAATCTTAAGTTTTCTTAAATTAATGCAATTTATATTGATTGGCATTGTTGAAATCATTAATTTACAAAATACAGGTATATTGTTAGCAAGGTGTATTAAAAGTTAGGCATATTTAGACTTACAGTTTGCTAATTTAGTAATGATACTACTCAAAGTTTGTTTCTTCTCCTATTCTTCCTAATTATTAAATTCTACAAAATTTAAATATTAAAAAAATTGATCAAATGTCTGATTTTCCTCATTTTTGACAACTTTGTTTTGTCCAAGTTTGTGACAAAAAGAGATACCTTTCATAGCTATTACAAATTTCCTCAGGATCAGTTGTCAGCTCGAAAATTCCTCCAAAATTATGGCACAAATCTTGTTGGCTTCGTTTGATCCAATGTTCAAATTCCGTTTTAATTGGGGTCCAAACACTTATGGCGGTCGGCGTCTGCCGTTCCACTTGGATCGTGTATTTATTTCAGATACACGGGGCGAACACGATGTTCGTGGCCGAAAGAATCGGTATTTACGTGTTGTAGTGTTTCCCGGTCGATTCCAATTATAAACAGCCGACGGTGGACCGACTGGCAAACTCCCCGATAAATCTTGCTCGCTTTAGAAACTATTACGGATCCCGACGTCGCCGTTTTACGGCCGAGCTTTCGAGCAACGAGCACGAAACGTTTATTTGCTCCCGGCCTTACGTGAACAACCGGTGTTGTACCTAACGTCGTGTCTCTCCGCGCCGGCGAGGAATTAATCCTGAACTTAATAAATCTTCGTCCACCGAGAGGATCCTTCCAGAGAGCTTGCACACCTAACATGAAGGAAACTCTCTTTGAGTACTCTTGATTTTATCTTTAATTAACTTGTTCAACTCCAGTCGCTACTTTTGCTATCATAAGTTGTTGCTGAGTTGAATAATCTGGATTTTATCTTTAATAAACTGATTCAACACTGGTTAATGCTGATTTGAGTAAGCTGGATTTTGGTTTTGATAAATTTAAGCAAAAGTAGTGACTATTTTTGTTGTCATAAACAAATATTGATTTGGAAGAATAGATAAGGTATTTGTTATGAAACTGAGGTAATTATATTTTCTGTAAAAATCTAATTTCTTAATGGAAAACTTTAATACTTGTGCGTTGTTATTACATTCATATCACAGCAATTATAAATTTCTTAATGGAACCTTCTACCTTTGTTAAATTTCCTGACTAATATTTAATAAAACAAGAATTGTATTTCATACTCAGTTTCATAATAAGTAGTTAATAATGTTTCTTACTAAAAATCTTTCAACATAATCTGTGTGTAATGGTGTATCTTCAGAGAAGTAGGTTGAACTATCTTAATAGCCCTTGATAACCTCAAGTTTTATGAAATCCATGGGATTATATTAATCTTTTGTTCCTTTTCATATCTGAAAACAAAGTTTTAAATAGAATATGGAAACCAAATGATTATCAATTGGATTGTTTGGAAAATATGTAATAGAATTTGATCATTGACATAAAACTGTCTAAAGAATGAAAAACTGACCTTAAAACATTTTTACAATAACTTAAAAACTATGATAACATAATCCACATAATTAAATAAAAAAGAAAGCAAGAATATAGAATCACAGAAAAAGAAATACAGAAGATATTAATCAAGTTACAATTTTTCCAAACAACTCAACAATAAATATATAAAACAACAGATACAAAAAGTTTACGACTGAGAGGATGAAGTATCAAAATCCTGAACACGTTACGTCCACCATCGAGCCGCGTTAAAATCCCATCAAGCACGGAACAGGCGTCGAACGATGCTGAAGAATTCGACGAGGCAAGCTGGACCGGATACGTCCACGTCGCCGGCTTCCGGTCCGGCCAGCCCTTCCGGCGTGGAGACCACCCCGAAGCCAAGGAAGAAGTTGTCGTTCAAGGAACCTGAAATATTGAATTATCTAAGGTCGAGGAAACCTTTTGGGAAACCGAAACCGCCGCCCCTGCAGCTGACCCGCTCGACCGGCAGCGTCGACTTCAGTTTCGATGAGAACCCCTTCGAGGAGGAGAACGATGACCTCGAGGAGCTCGAGGTAAATGTGACCACCGTGTGCATCCGGGGAATAATGTCGTTTATGGGGCGTGCGTAAGGTGTCCCGTGGTTGGACAACGGTATAAAAAAGAGAGAATCATTTCGTCGTCGAGGGTAGAATAAATTACGGGTCCTTGAGACATTATACCCTTCTCCGTGTCACCTTTTTTTTTTCCTTTCCTTGCCTTCGTCCTTTTGATCCTCGAGAAGCGAAATTACGATCCATTCGAATATTTAAACAAAGGCTCTTCGTGTCCTGGAAAAATAAAATTTTGTTATATTAGAAACGGTATTTTTTAACATAAAATTTTTAATATAAAATTGCGAAATTTTGTTCTGTTTTAAAGTAGATTGAAAATCTGATATAGAGTCATAGAATTTGATAACCTTATAAAATTATAATAGAAAGTTTGAACTTATAATCGAAATGGTAATACGTTTAATTCGTTTGTAGCAAGTAAAACACGAATAATTCTGGGAACGATCGTGTGGGTGGTTAACGTGGGTGGTAGGGTTAAAATTTTGTAGTCGTTTAACGAGAATGGAGGAGCTCGAATGGTGATTTCGGTGCTTGAAGTTGAACGTTTGATTATTTTGAATACACGAACACGTTTGGATACTTGGAAACTTTGGCGATTAGAATTTTCTTGGATACACGTCCGAGATCTGAAATATTTGACAATTCTACAATTTCAATCTTAGAAACAACAACCTGTTCCATAAATACATGTATTTTACATATTTTACGTTATAAGTTTGAAGTTTGATGACTTTCATCATTGATCCTGAAGAACAGCGACGCATTTGCATGAAAATTATTCTTCAGAAGGCAAAGGAGATCAATTTCAGAACATTTCAGCAAATAAATTGTCAAAACCATACAATTGCTACCTTTTTCAAATCATTAAGATATTTAATTAATTTACCTTCAGTTTTCTAATTGCCTTGCTGCTCTTCAAAACTAAGACCACAGTAATTTGATCAGTATTCCTCCAGTTGTCGCATTCTGTATCATAACCATCCCATTACCTTCAAATCTCTGTACTGACATCGGTACGTTCAATTTGAAAAAAAAAAGTTGGATTTCGTTAGAGTCAAGCGATGAGGGTGGTCAGAACGGTAGGACAGGCTTTCGAGGTGTGCCATAAATTAAGTATAAACAACGCCGCGGAGGAGCGGGACCGAGGGGAGAAGGAACGCGAGAGGGACCACGGTGAGAATCATCGCGACGTTTACGAGGACCAAGACGAAATACCGAACGAGCAGTCGCAGCCATCGCCGTCTTCCGTGCACAAAGGTTTAGTATCATCTGCTCGCTTCTCTGTACGAAACTGTTGCTCGTGTCGTTAACCCCTTTACAATCCAATGAACTCTGTTTCCGGGCCGTGGTAGAAATTCTAGTAACAGCTTCGATCTGAAATTTATTACAGGCGTTGTTCAACCGACTAACGATTGCTTAAATAGTATTGATGTGGTGTTACAGACATATCACTGTTGGGGGACACGGAGGACTCGGTACCGGAACAGACGGCTGTCCCTTGTCTTCTGAGGTCGCACGAGGTTCCAGCGACCACCGCGTCTACCTCGCCCATCAGACAGTCGCCATCGGTAAAATCTTTTCACCAAGTGTGCCTTTGCTGAAAGAAAGTCGCATTGTTCAATGCCAAGGCATATCCACGGAAATGTCTGGTCTTCTTTATAAAGTCTTTACCTCAAAGAGTTTGTAGAAAAGAATAGAGTCTATTCTATACGTTTGATGGCCAAGTACTCCACTGAATATGTCTGCTGCACAAACAGTGAGATCTGATTGAGCATCCGCAAACATTTCTCTTAAACGTGCTTAACCGGTCTGAAAATCCAGCCTCCGCTGAAGTAAGACACGAATTTATGGATCGAATTAATGTTGCAGGGCACGGTGACCTCCGATTGCGGAGGATTACTGGTTGGAGGTGAGCTAACCGCTTTGAAGCACGAGATTCAGTTGTTGCGAGAACGATTGGAGCAGCAGAGCCAACAGACCAGAGCCGCCGTTGCCCACGCGCGACTTCTTCAGGATCAGCTTGCAGCTGAGACGGCAGCTCGCGTCGAAGCTCAAGTGAGTGACACGCGATACTTGTCGTTCCGATGCTTCTTAATACTGTCATTATGTCGTGCCGATGTAGACGGTGTCTTGATGCCTGAAAGAGTAAATTTATGAGCATTGTGTGAGCCTTAAGCTTATATTGTGAAGACAAACGATACTAGTCGTTGCTGGAAAATATTATAATAGGTTCTAGATGATACTAGCAAGTATTATAGCTGACAATAGTTAACTCCAGCAAATAGTAGTCGATATCAGCGAGTACCAGTCAATACTAGTTAATATTACTTAATATATTAAATAATTACTTTCTTTAATACCTTCTTCTTCTTATTTTTATACCAGGCCAGGACACATCAGTTGCTGATGCAAAACAAAGAGCTACTGGAGCATATAGGTGCATTGGTCGGTCATCTTCGAGAACAGGAACGTATCTCGACCGGCCATGTCAGCTCACAGTCTCAGATTCCTGGCTCGGCGACGATGCAGCAAACCACCACGGTACCAGACCTGTCGAACCTCGGCCAGGTAACGCTCTATCGAATACCATGACACAAGTGTTCAGCAGCCAGCAAGCCGTATGCCTGGAAACATAGCATCTCAATTTAACGTTTAATTGTATTTTTTACTTTCCCTGTTTGTTTTGTACCACCTTTTGTAATACCACAATTCCTCTTTTTTTTTTTATAAACTTCTTAATAAAATGACTTGTACGCACTTTCTTTATGATTTGCATCCACCGACGACTACCGAATGAGCTGTTAATGAGTGCTTTTCTGTTTGTTTAATATATAATGTGTGCGTCCGTTTGGTTTTACATTTCCTTCATTATCTGTGCAGGTTGATTGCGTATTTTGTTTGCAGACAAGACCTGAGAAAATGTGTGCTCAAAAGTACTTGCCAATTTTAGATTCAGAGATCACTGAATAACGTGAGGACAAATTTTGTTTATCAGTTGTAATAGTATCTAGAAGATCAAAGTTAGACTGTCAAAATTCGTCTGCTGTTTTTTCAATTTTTTGGTACACGTAAAGGATCTTTGGTCCTTTCGAGGACGGTGTACCCTCGGTCAAGCTTTGACGAGGCTATCGCGAATGACGCGATTCGTCCTGAATTGGTCGGCAGGAAGTTAACAATTTAATGCTGTCATTAAGCCTAAATCGCTAATCCAATAATCGTGCTAAGCGCCGGTGTGACGATGTTATGTAACAGGTCTTCGCACGGGACTTTGGACTCTGTGCTACCAACAAATGCTAGGTAACGTTACCAGTTTTTAACGACAATGCAGCACGTGTCAGTATCTGTGTCCACAATACTAATTTCAATAACTTAAAAGATTTGTTCCATTGATCCTTGGCACTTATGTATTTCTTTTTCATATTTCATTTGTTATTATTTAATTACCTAGAATCTAGACTCTTACATGAAGAGTATACCTTAAGTGCAAAGGATTTATGCAATTTTAGTCTTTGTATTAATATTAATTTTTGTAAAAAGTGTCAGCGAACAGGAGGGCAAAGCTCACCATGGGAACTGGATCCACCTTCTCCATACTGCCCCTATCCACCAGACACACTGTACCCTGGGAACCTGAATCCCATAGGAATCCAAGGGAACAGTACTTCAGCGGATCAGTTGCAGTTTCAAACCCAGCTGCTGGAAAGGCTGCACAATATTAGCCCGTACCAGCCTCAAAGGTCGCCTTACAACACCCCTTCTCCTTATGCCATGGGTCCTAATCTCCTTCTGCCTCCCAGCAGCAGACCATCTGTAAGTATTTTTAAGGATAATACTCCTTCGCAGATAATTAACTATATCTAATGAATATTCTTCTTCAAACTTACAGAACTCAGCTCAGTTGTCTCCCAACTCCATGTCGCTGAGGGTCTCCCAACCGAATAGCTTCTCTTCGTCGCCTGTAATGACCCATAAATTAGAAAACTATGGCGTGAATTTGGATAACATGGACCCAAAATCGACGTTCATAAAACCGTTGCCCTGTTCCGCCGAAAGGAACGCTGCTCACCTGGCGCAGGAGGCGAAGGGTAAGCAGGATCGAGTCAGTCTGCATGATGAAATACCACCAATTGTGCTGGATCCTCCACCTCAGGGTAAGCGTTCAGAAGCCACCGCCAAGCGGACGCAGGCCAAAGAGAACGGTCAGGCGACGAACAAAAAGGGCCCCACGGGTCAGAAGAACTTGGCGACTATTTTGAGAACCCCTGGACCGCCCCCGTCGCGAACCACCAGCGCGCGTTTGCCTTCCAGAAGCGACCTGATGTCCGAGGTGCAGAGGACCACTTGGGCGAGACACACCACCAAATGAAGAACTCTTCATCCTATAAGCAGAAGAGTTTTCAATGAACAGTAACCTGGTTTTCAAATTTTGGACAATTTTTGAATCACCGAACTTCTGATCTGGCTGGTTAATTTTCAAAATTGATTTAGAGTGGATGGAGCAGTACTATACTTTCTTGATAGGTATCAGATAATTGGAAAAATTATAATTAGCAATCTTTAGATGTTATATTGAACCAATCTGTTTAATTGAACCTTCATAGGGTTGTCGAGTCATGAAGTGTATCATTATAGCTTTATCTGAGTAATTAATTGTAACAACAGGAAACGACAGTGGATCAATAAGAACACGGTTCTCCTTTCAAAGCTGGCGACCTCGTGCCAAAATAAAACTCCAGTAAGTTTGCATTAATGAAATTTCTGAATGATCAGAGAAGATTTGTGATCAAGGTGTGACCAATGAGTGTACATAAAGAGTGTGTTATTCTTGTACATACTACTAAAATTTCAATTATTTTACACGATGAATGCTGCGTCGTTACAAAGCGCAAAGATGCGACTTATAGTATTAACTCCTCGTTAGTTTTATCCAGTACGTTTTTTATAATCTTTAAAAGAACAAGGAGTCTTTGTATCGTACTATAATTTCGAAACTACGCCTATGAATTTAAATAGAGAACAATATCGACGATGTTACAAGTTTTCGAAGAGAGAAACATATCTGCATGTTGAACTTCTTTGTACAAAAATTGTTACGATTTCAAATTAGAATAGCTTATGCACAAAACAGCGAACGAAAGAATGTAAAAGTTCATTTACGATGGCCCCTTCGATCATCGGAATGGCCAGTGAATAAAATGCCGTGTAAAAATCGATGCGTCTAATTGAGCCTCGCAACGAAGATCCATTTACAGCCGTTTTAAATAGTCGTGGTGTAACATCCACCGTTAATGGCGTGCAACCGAATGCGTGTTACCTTTTTTCTTTAACATCCATAAGGTAATCAAGTTATTATTATCATTTTAACATACCTGTAGTTTCCTACCTTCCTGACAACCAGTACACCGGTAGACCCTGAAAAGAACGGAACAATTTATTCTTTTGTCTCTGATGAAAGTGTTACAAATTCTAAAATTCTAAATAACTTTTATTATCTTGTAAGAAAATTTTGTTTTAGTGAAAGTAGTAAAACTAGAGAATTTTTATTTAATGTTGGAAATTAGTTCCGACGAGCTTCACCAGATGAAACCAGTGACGCTGTTGTCGATTTAATATTAAAATTTAAATAAATATTTTATGCTAACTAAAGTTTTTTTTAACTTGAACGTTAACCTGGTCACCATTCTGAAGAGATCTGTCCCTGGCGGTATGCAACCACAGCAACCATTGGTCCGGAGTACACCTGGTCACCATTCGCAAGGGGCATGCAGACGGACGTTACACATGGATCAACAGTCGATCGTAATGCATTACGTACTTAGAATTTTACTAGTTTTAATAGTTTATTTATTAATATTTAAATTCTTATTCAAAGAAAAAAGGAAATAAGGAATCAAAATACAATTGCAGCAAAGCAAAGGATTCATAAAATACGATATAATAAATCAGAAGTAATAGAAGTAAAATAATAATTATCATATCTGAAAATTAATACTGGAAGTGTCTCTGATACGATCCTTCCCCTCCGGAGTTCGAAAAAAGACTGTCATCGCGTGAGAAGTAAAAAACTGTTATCGAGGTCGATTACTTCTCGGAAAATTTATTAATCGCTACTTTAGTACGCACCTGATGTTGATTAACTGATTATTCCTGCGAAGGGAGATTGTGATGCTTATCTTCACGATAAATTATTTTAATTACCCTTTAAATGTCACTGTGGCTAATTTTGCACCACTGATTTCGAAGGGGGACTTTCAAACATGCTCTGATGATTCTGAAAGATTAAAAAACGTGTTATAATTATTATTTATTATAATAAATACAGGGTGTCCCAGAACTCCTGTAGGAGCCGGAAATGGGGGGTAGCTGAGACTATTCTGAACAACAATTTCCTTTGTCGGAAATAGATCGGACCTCCCACTCCCTCCACAGCAATCTCGCAAAATTACAATTGTAAACGTTAGTTATAAATAATATAATAACTATTGTAAAGCTGAATGTATGAATCATGTAGTTTATTGAATAAATGCAGCTTTTTAGTACCATGAACGTTTCTAATTAGTTAACAATCGCAATAAAGCAAGAAAATAATAAATAAAGGCTCTGAAATGTAGTCTTCGAGTCTCGTAATCAAGAGCAGGTTTATATCGATTTATATACTTAAATGATGTTCTAGGATCACCAAATTTGAACTAGAGGAAGGGGAAACTTTATATTATCATAAAAGTATCAATTTGTCACCGTACAAGCTCTATTTTTTATTATTTTTACAATTTTTTTAAAAATTATATTTTTTTACCCCTGGCGCCATCTCCGAACAAAGTGCTGAAACTGATCAACAATTACCGACTGAGAAATCCGAAACATCGTTAAAAATGGCGGGCTTTTTAAATGAGAAATGTGTCATTTTGAAATTTTCTTAATTAAATTCCTTAAAAAGGTTTATTTATTCAATTCCTACTTGATTATGAGACTAGGAGAACTCGTGTATAATTTCTGATAGTTTAGATAAACGAAAAACCTTCATTTAAGAACTACAGAAGTGATTTTTGAGCACTTATAATAGTAGCAGAGTATTCCCCAAAGTTATTAATTTTTTACAGCTTAAAAAACATCTTAAATTAATAAAATGCTGTACACAATCGTACTGAAAGCATTGAAAATGATAAAATTAGAACGATATCCATGTTAATAGCTTTGAATCGTTTATTATTCAACTTTAAAAGTTATATTAATGAAGAAAAGACATAAATGTAGATTTTTCTCTTATTGAAACAATCAGAAATTATACACCAGTTCTTCTAGTTTAATAATTAAAGCAGAAGTTTAATTAATAAACCTTTATAAGGAATTTAATTAAGAAATATCAAAATAGTACATTACTCATTTTGAAAAGCCCGCCATTTTTAACGATGTTTCGGAAGTCTAACATTTAATCTTTAATATTTCAATATTTCGGGCTTCTAGGATTAATCGGACAATTGGAATCGATAATTAGTGTAAAATAGAAGCGATTAGATGCTTTAAACACGCGAAAACAGCAAAAAATTATTTTCTTAAAAAATAATCATTGTAGGTACGGCAGATTCCTGTCAATTTTTGAACAGTTTCAGCACTTTGTTCGCAGGTGGCGCCAGGGGTAAAATAAAAAGTCGGTAAAAATTATTTTATTAAAAATCGGCTTTTTAACACCATTACATAAAATATTTTGTTGTTATAAATGTCTCTATAACTTTAGTTTATCCGAAAAGTGGCCTGGTTTTTGAAAAAACACAATTTTCTGTTTCGCTAATTTCGTCGGTAACACCCCATGTACCGTCCTCAGTTGCTCTTTAAAAAAATTGAAAAATAAAGCTTGAACGATATTAAATTTTTATAAGTTAAGACACGTTCTTTACGCAGACATATGTTAGAGAAACGAATGACAACGATTAATATTACGTTCCGTGACCCTTCATAAATTACATTATAAGCTTCTAGCAAATGGACAGCACGGTACGAACCGAAGAGGGTGAAAGGGCGATTTTCGTGTGCCTCTGAAAACTCGCGTGTAACACAACGCGAAGAGTTTGGGAAGAGAAATGATTATGTGGGGGTGGGGTCACGTGAAAAATGCGAGGTGTACGTGAGCACGATGGCTCTTCAGGGTGCGGCACCTCGTACACGACCTCGAGATTTCTGGATCATTTGACACGGTGTCAGTGTACCCTTAGATCATTAATCTTATCGATCCTTCTATCATATGGTATCTTTTTCTTCTATAAATTATTAATAAATTAACTTGTTCTTGTCTTAATCATCTCATTTAAAGAAAACTTTTTAAATACAAGAATTATTATAGTTGCTCTGATATATTAAATTATACAATTTAAAATAAAAACATTTAGTGGCAGAGATGATCATAGCAAGGAAGTTTATAATTAATAAAACAGTAACAAGTACCTTTGGCAAAATACTGCTATCATTAATAATTACTGAGCTAACTAGTATAAAGGTAATGTTATTCAAACAGAACCGTTACTTTTGTTTAAATTAAACCATCACCCGAACCCGGAGGCTCGTTTATCGTGTCAGGGTACACGGCAAGAGAAACGATCGGATCGTAAAGTCAGGTATCCATTTACCGTGTGATATACGAGCTTTCGTGATTTCAAAGATTTGTGTCGTCCACGAAAAACACGATATCCCTGATATCCGCTGGAACAAGCGTTAAAACCAGTCTTATAGAGCTTTTGTACAGGCGCGGTTCCGTCATCGACGCCGATAGCAGTTCCCTCGAATCCATCCACGTTGATTCATCAATTTCTTCGAATTCGAATTGTCAGTGTCTTTTTTTATATATTATAATTATCTCCATCAACAGTGCAGTCGTTAACCTTCTATCCTCTTCAAGTTCTTCCTTTAAATCTTAGAAGCTTGTATCCTTAATGAAACTTCTGTTTACCTAAAAATTAAACAAGAACCTAATCCTAAGCTTTAAATAACAATATTTATTACAATAAGATTGTACCATGATTCTAAATCTTTCTGAATTAGTTTCACTTACTCGTTACAAAAGAAGAAAGCAGGCCTCTGTTGCACGGAAAAGCAATAGACGTTATTACAGGGGCACACAATTCGATAAGAATGGCACCGGTGAAATTGAGTTCGGCCTTCCAATTCGACAGCCGGCGTGGCGTGACGATGGATGATGTACGAGCAAAGTTCATGCACCTAATTGCTTTGCTTTCACCTTTTGCTGTAGGTGGAACCCTGTTCCCCGCAGCCGTCGCCCGACAGGTTGTCAGTTACCTTTGCCGTCGTTGAAGGCAACGAGCAGGATAACCGGAAGGGTGCCTCGAACGGGGTGCAGCACACGGCGAGCAAAAACGAGCGCAAGAACGTCGACGGCATGCAGAGGATATCTATAGCCGGTTCGTGTATAAGAGTAACTGATTTAGACTCTTAACACTTTGACTTCCTTATATTTAACCTATTAATAGGATTACAAAATTATTATTGTGGTCGTCAAAGAAAGCAGCAAGGTTCTGTTACTTCCTTCAGAGAAGGGTGAGTGTTTCTTATCTGGAGATTGGATGAGTTTCAGAGGAGGAGGCGGACGAGGATGATTACTCCGCGTCAGCTTGCGCGATCATGCAGCGACGGAGTTCCAGTCGACGGCAGAGCAGACGGAAACGGCGGCCTTCGTCGCCCTTCAGCACGGAAACCGAGACCACTATACGTCGCAGGTCGTCCATTTATACCATCAGCTCTGGAGAGTTAGTACCACCTAGTATAACATTATTGATAATTAATGTTTGAAGAATTATAACGTAGCTTTAGTAATTCCAAGGATTCTAAGAACTTGAATAGTATTAATAATATTTACCAATAATATTTCTTAATATTTCAGCACTAATGTTTGACAGTATTCCACTAGTCAGATTCACTATTCCTTAACAATGCAGGACAGCAATATCAATGGAAGAGAGCGGAAGTCAGGAACAGATCTTCGAGAAGCTGAAGCTGCACAAGGAAGTACTCAGCGGGGTGAAGCAACAACCGTGGCCTCTTCGTCGAAAGATCAAGCTGGTACGACAGGCGAAGTCGTACGTGAGGAGGCACGAAGGTGTTCTTCAGGAACGGCTGGCTCAAACCCGAAGCACCAAAGACGCCATAGCACGTGTTTCATTGTTTATTACAAAGGTACAGTGATGCAGCCTAAAAATTATTGTATTTCAATGAGAAACGCTATAGGTGCAAAAGTTGAAAGAACTATTAAAGGATTTCTCACAAAAATTGGATTTGCCATGATTTGATCACAGAAATGGCAATACTGTCGAAGGGAGCTGGTGAACCTCCAGACATGGCTGATCCCCTGGGAACTTCGAATCAAGGAGATCGAATCTCACTTTGGTTCCGCGGTGGCTTCCTATTTCACGTTTCTTCGCTGGTTGTTTTGGATCAATCTCGTCATGGCAGCCATTTTGACAGCCTTCGTAGCAATTCCAGAGGTACAATAAAAATCATTATTCCTTATGACCCATCACTTGGTACCATGCAATAAAACCATAAAAGAAGAAACCAAGAGAGTTGTAACCCAGACCTATGAAACATATTCAGTATTACATTTTAAATATTTCAAGAAATACTGTAAAAATAGTATAAGTTAGAAAATTAGATTTACATAGTCATTGTTGAACAAGTGTTTCTTCTTCATTTCTTTATCAGGTGCTCACAGCAGACCCATTAGCAGCTGGGGAGAGGAAGATCATGCTCAGAGAAGAGAAGATCAAATCAAAGCACCTGTTGACGTTATGGGAGTTCGAAGGGGTCCTGAAGTACTCCCCGTTCTTCTACGGCTGGTACACCAACCAGGACTCCCAAAGCGGCTACAGGTTACCTCTGGCGTATTTTGTCACGAACCTGGTCGTCTACGTCTACAGCTTCGTCGCCATATTGCGCAAGTAAATCCTAATGGTAGATATATTATCAATTGAAATATAAAATCCCATAATGTTTACAGAATGGCCGAGAATTCTCGACTGAGCAAACTCACAGAGAAAGAGGACGAGTACGTGTTCTCGTGGAAGCTTTTCACAGGATGGGACTTCATGATAGGTAACACGGAGACTGCACACAATCGGATGGCCAGCATCGTCCTTGGCTTCAAGGAAGCCCTGTTGGAGGAAGCTGAAAAGGAGAAGGATGAAAGGAAGTAAGTCATTTTGATATACTGTGAAAAGAAGCTAATTGGGATCTTCTAAACCCTTGGATACTCTTTTAGATTCAATTCTTTTTAACATTTCAAATTAGTTGCTCTCAGAACTGGTCCAGTTTCCAAATTTTCTTCTTACCATTTCCTTAAATATCTATTGGATCTTCTTAATGCGTCACGTTTCATCTGCAGCTGGAAAATTATATGCATAAGGATCTTCGTGAACATATCCGTAATTTCACTGTTGGCGTTGTCAGCTTACGCAGTGATCAAAGTTGTCGCTCGAAGCGACGAAGAATTCGAACAGAACGATTGGTGGCGACAGAACGAGATCACCGTCGTGATGTCTCTGATCACGTACCTTTTTCCAATCTTCTTCGAGATACTGGGTCTGTTGGAGAGTTATCATCCTAGAAAGCAGTTGCGTTTGCAGCTTGCACGGTGAGTGAACAACACCTACGACAAAATCACAATTTTTACATTTTTTATGTAAATTTTGTTACAGAATAATGGTGTTGAATTTACTGAACCTGTACTCCCTGATATTCGCATTGTTTGGAAGGATAAATTCGATGGTGGGTGCACTGACCTTGCATATTTGTTACTAAATTCTGAGGGTACTTGGTATTGCAGAAACAAGACTTGCGGAGTCTCCAGCCAACTGTGAAGAATTGCTCGTACAAACCGATCGCCTGCGACAGCGACATGGCGAAATCGCGGCAGTTCGCTGTGTTAGCTTCTTTGAGTCTGATTATGATAGCAGGCAACGCTTCTTCAGTGAAGTATCAGAACGCGGCTTCTGAAGCAAGTATGTCTTCTTGTGCTCTGAAATATAATTCTATATTACAGCACTTACAAAAGAAGAGTAATATCTTAAGTATAAAGTTTCTTCTTTTGTTACTGTACCTTGGTAATAATTTGTTAAATATAAAAAGAAACCTTGCACAGTGTTTACTACTTACACACTGAATAAATAAATAGTGTGACTTCAGTAGTGCCCCTACTTCAAATTTTTCTCAAGTATAGTCACAGTAATAAATATTTAGTGAAGCAGTACCAATATTAAACAATAATGGTGATAGCAATAATCATATATCTGAAGTAGGTGTTTTCTTCTTAAAGCACCTCCATCGTTGTCACTGATGCCAAAGAATCTGTACCTGAATCCAATACTCGACGACAAGGCACTGGAAGAGATATACAACGTTGAAGATTACTCTCCCTTGGATTACACGTACGACAATTACGACGTAGAAGATAATAAAACTAATGAATTCAAGGAAACAGAATATTCTACTGAAAGTGCTACTGATATACTTAACATTACCTCCAGTATGTTCCAACAAAGTACTTCCAAAGAAGAAAACATCACTGAGATCTCTTCTTTAAATACAACAGAAGAAATGAACTATACTTCTGTAACTGCAAGTTGTAATGAAACTTCTGAGACGTTTTATGGTACCAGCAACGTTGCTGAAGATTCAACTGCAACCTCATACATCATGGACACGTCGTCTTCTACAACAGAAGTGAATACATTGCCAGATACAAACACAGAATCGTCGAGTGTTACATCTATACGCACAGAGCAATACACTGAGGATGCTACTTATAAAATAACTACTACTGATAGTGGTTTCTCAGCAGCTAATGAAAAAGTGATCCCTTTAACTGAAAAGAACTATGTTGTGAAATGTTTTGAGCAGAACTGTACGACCACTACCCAAGATACAAGTACGAATTGCATATAATTTGTACATAATTTATAAGTATCGTTTAAATTTTAATTTCTACTTGTTATAGCTGCTTCTTCGAAGTTGTTGGACTTGAAAACCCGGAAGAAGCTTCGACGACTATGCTGGGAGACGATGTTCGGTCAAGAATTGGCCAAACTTACAGTCATGGATTTGGTATTTACCAAATTTGTTCAGAGCGTTATCTGGCCCTGGCCATGATAATTGAATGTAAATATTTCTTCAGGTACTCAGCATAGTGTCCACGCTCAGCATAGACTTTATTCGAGCGGTCTTCGTGCGTTTCATGAACAGTTTCTGGTGCTGGGATCTTGAGAAACAGTTTCCTGAATATGGTGACTTCAAAATAGCTGAGAATATACTTCATCTGGTGAACAATCAGGGAATGATCTGGATGGGGATGTTCTTCAGTCCTGGTTTAACAGCACTGAACCTTCTGAAGCTGGGAATCCTTATGTACCTGAGATCCTGGGCTGTGTTAACTTGCAACGTGCCCCATGAAGTGATTTTTAGAGCCTCAAGGTAATTCAGAGATTATTTCAGGGCAATAGTTGCAAAAATAAATTGTTGCTTGTTACAGATCCAACAATTTTTACTTTGCTCTCTTGTTAACAATGTTACTACTGTGTGTGTTACCTGTGGGGTATGCTATAGTCTGGGTGGAACCATCCTGGCACTGTGGTCCATTTTCTGGTCACAAGAAGATCTATCATTTAGCAACAAAACAGCTCACGGATTCTCTTCCTGGACCAATTCAAAGGTACCTTACCTCTTCAACATTTCTCTGATGCTCATGATAATGTTAATGATTCTTTTTCAGATGTCTTGATTACATTGCTTCACCTGGTATTGTGATTCCATTAATTGTGCTGATGACTCTTATCATTTATTACATGGTATCATTAACTGGGTCATTAAGAGAGGCTAATAATGATTTAAAGGTAGTTTTAGTTTAATACTAAATGAAGAATTATTGCATTAGTACTGGAGAGTTTAAAATAAATATGTTATAATAGATTTTAATGTTAATTATCATAAAAATTAAATGTCTCATTAGCTATTACTTCTTTTGCAGATACAACTGCGCCATGAACGCACAGAAGAGCGTCGCAAACTGTTCAAAATAGTCAAAAAAAGGGAAGAATTAACAGACACGTCGTTTATAAAATGGAAAAAAATGTTACCAGCCTTATCCAAAAGATCAATGAAAACTGAGACATCAAAAGGTTTGTGGACAACTCCAAATGGCTTCAAACATTCAATATATTCTATTGAAGAGGTGAATGAATTACAGGTGAACTGGAAGTTGTAGTAACCACAGAGAACTCTGCTGAAATGGACGTGGAAGGAAGGAAACGTTCATCCTCAGAGGTAGTTGAATTGACAGACATGGAACAGGAAGTGGTACCACAGAGCTCCATTCCTGAAAAAGGACCAATTGGTAACAGGTAACTTGATGTGGAAAGTGGGCATAATTAAGCTACAGATCTTTATGCAAATGCACAAATATATAAACTTCTGTAGCCTAATCATAAAATGTAATTACTGTTAATTGTTGATGCAGGTTGGCACAGATCCCACATAATTCTTTGGAATCCAGTGACAACACGGTGATACCAGAAATTCGTATAAACGAGGAAGAAGGAAAGTCAATGTCTAAAGGAAACCCTGATGTACATGTGATAAAATGAAAAAAAAATGTTGTGAGCTGAAAGATCAAGATACATACTGCCCCCTGGTTTGCGTTTTAATACTGAAATTACTTTATTCGTTAAAATGGTCCTTGCATTTATCGCTAAGGTATAATTTATCGTTAAAATTAGCTCGTTAACGTGGTATTTGCCGTGAGGTATAAAATCGAAGACGCCATTGTTCGAGCGAACGACGGACGTTAAAAGGCTCGTTATACTCATACTATAAATACGTACACGTACAGACACATGCTCACAACACGTTCGTTTAGCTTCGCTTACGGATTACACCTAAAATACTGACGACCCCCACGCGGGGAGTGACCCGTTGTTCGATCGCGATCATTCAACCTCATTATACGTCTCGTTTACAAATTCAAGCATTTTTTAATATCCTCCTCGTTAAACGTGAACTAATGATATGTAAATGCGCCCAAATGCGACTACACTCGAGATTCCAACATTTTTCAAAAATACTTACACGACAGTACACAATATACAGCTCACGGTACAATAAATATTCAGAACACATCGTGACATCATTAAGTCATCCTTGGAACGATCTTCATTCAAGGATGCCTGCGAATCTTTCGTCAGAGAATCGTCCACAGATTTACTCACGCATCCAGGGACTAGTTTATGCACACTTCAGAAACTACCATTCATTAGTTCATCGTTAGTTCCCTAAAACGTATTAAAAGATTCGTAAAATAAAATATTGACCCTCTTCGATCAAATCATTCTGCACGAAGAGCGTGTTTAACCGAGAAGGGTGAAGTTTCATTCGTCTGAAGGTTCGTCAAAACACCCCATCGTCCATCGTCAAAGAAGAATAGCGAAGGTACGAGGTATCTTCGTCCGTGCCCGGTAAATACTGTCATCGTTCGTTCATGTTCGGGTTGTAGATCGGCCTGCTGCTCAGGAAATTGTTCCCGCTGTTGGCGGTGGTCCTGACCTGCATGTACTTGGGCCTCTTGTTCCTGGTGCTCCAATGCAGGTAGGTGTACCAACCGGCTACTAGAGCTCCAAGAGCGTTGCAGGTGGAGGAGAAGATCAGGAGGATGGTCAGGATGCTCTCGACCTCGGGACAGTTGAGGTCCATGTACCTGACCGCCGTTTCCGTGGAATTCGACGCGTCCTCTCGGGGCCTGCACACGCAGGTAGCGTTCAACACTCGCGCGGGGTTGCATTCCAGGCCCATCAACCGCGCCAGGTGCATCGCCGAGAATACGCAGGCGATGGAGCAGGTGACCGTTGCCAAAATCGCCAGGGACACGCTTATTACCTGGCCAAAGAAAGAACCTTGAATATCGTGGTCGTGAAACTAACTATAGACTAATTTTAATACAAATATAGTATAATTATATGAGATCCTAGCAATTAGGATAGATTTTCCATACTTCTGGAACCTTTCAAGGATTCGTTACACTTAACCCTTTCACTGAGATAATATTTAAGCAATAATGATGGACTACAGCCATTAGCAAGTAATCCACAAACATTACTGGATACAGGCACAGCCTATTAATCACCTTGGTAGACGTGAGGCAGAACCCAGGACGCATACCGGGGTACTCCTTCTTGAAGCAACAAAGTAGACAGACGCCGAAGCTTCCAGAAAGTAATAACTGCGGACAAAAGAACGAAGGTTAATGGGCTGTCCGCCGAACGTTTTTCCCAGGAAGTCGTAATACTCACCGGCATACCACTCCAGTAGGGATTATCTGCGACGGGTAGATGAGGTGCCCAAAGTAATAACCATAATGACAACGAAGTCACCGCGACACCGAGGATCGTTTGTAACGCCGCTAAGCATCGTCCTAGCCGCCAGTGGTAGACCAACGGTGGTAAGAATTTTTGTGGCCCTGGAAATAGAAGTAGGGTCAAACAAAAGTAAGAAATTGAAATAAGCAGACTGTGTCCGGTCTTCGAGGTAGACATTCTGTGTTCTATAAACATTTTTGTACAAAGCTGAAGACGAGTGGTACAAAAGGAATCATCGCGAACAGATAACCATCAGATTTTCTCCAAACCGGCCACGCTACTTTTTGTGCCCGATGAATGACGCTATCTCCCGGTGTTTTTTTTTTATGGTTTGCGACACACATTTTCCCATAGCTGCGAAGCGGCGATCAACGGTCGATACGAGCGATTCCGAGAAACGTATGTAGGGCCGAAAGAAAGGAGAGTTTCCGAACGAAACGGCCTCGCTGTCCCTCCTTACAAGGTATCTTAACCGGACGATCGGACGTGCCGTCCTTGCCGTATCGAAACGTCAGGAAACTCGCCCACTAGGATCGTTTGCACAAGATTTGTAACGGGTTACAATCTACCCGGGAATACGGCTGAAGGAAAACAGCGACGTCGATGCTCGCCCACAGTCTGCGATAATACTGAAAGTGGATCGCTCGCGACTTCATTAGGATCTTACGAAATTAGCCAGAGGCGTTAGCGACGGTATTCATGAAATCAGAGAAACGATCGTTGATGACAAATTAATTAACATGACAAATTTTGTCGTTTAGAAAATATTAATGGAAAAGTAATGATTAACCTATAACTTTGAAATATTCGAAATATTTGAAATATTTAAGTACTCAAAAAGATTGCAACACGACAAGGGGTTAACGTTTATAAATAAGGCTCTTAAATTGTCAGAGCAGGAATAAACGTGCGACCGTTCCTTCCGCGTTCCTCCACTTCTGTTGTTTACGCATTCGATGCTCGTATCCATTCAAACGGATTCTTGGAAGGATGCTGGGATAATCCAGTCACGAAAAGGGGAGAAGTAATCCTCGGAAATAATTCCTTGCAGGTTTAAGACTACGAAGCGGAGGCTCCTGCATCCAGGAGGGAATAACGATCAGAAGGGTAATCCTCGCTTCCAATCCTTCAATGACTGCTGCATAATAACAGGACACGCTCTATACCTACAAAAGACCTTTTCATATCATCTTCAACATTTGAAATAAATTAATAAATAAAAATGAACTACCACAGTCTAAAAAATTGCAAAGTGTCTTTGAGCAAAATCAGTTTGGGTATTAAAATTGTAAGAGTACACAATATTCCTGCAGGATATTAGCGGATGCGCGTGGAATAGCAATACCAGGGGATCGTCGAGCGTGGCGAAAAAGGAGTATCAAGTTTACGACGGGGCAAACGGCGTCACAGCATTCTGATTCGTCGCTCTTCAATCGATACCGGGTCTATTTTGCACGGGGCCTGCATACGGAACGAGTCCTAACTGTACCGGACGTACGCAGTGGCCAGAATAAAAAAAATACGATTGATCCCCCCTTTCGGTCGGATTTGAATACATGGATACGTTCGTGGTGACACGTGTTCTCAACCTCAACACGCATTCAAGTTTTGAGTTACTTTTGCAAATCAACATCATGGAGTAATTAAAAGAAGAAGAAGTCGAGGACAACATACACAAACAATTAATTAAAGAAATGGCATGGTCATATATTGAATAATTGCAATTGTTAAGTAACCGAATGAGTACGATTAAAATCACATTGTATGCGAAATATTTTTCCGAGATGAGTTGTATGCCAAATGCGTGCCAGTTATCGCTTTTTCATACATGAAACGATTCGCACGGTGGTAAGAATGCGGGTCTTGAATGCGTGTCATTCCCATTGTGTATTTTCCTCGTGTGTACGCGAGTGTATCGTGCTCATTACAGGAGGAGAATGCCACTGCAGCCAGGACAGAGTCTGCAGGGGTCAGATTAAAACGATATTCGTCATAGAGCGATCAGGATCTCCTCGCATCCGCCCGAACCTCGCTAATCACAACTGTTGCAGTGCTTTGATTGCCAGGTCTTCCATATCTGGGAAAACCATCAATTTTCACACTAATGTGTCATCCATTTTAATGAGAGTGATCTTGTTCAACTGACTAGCTTCTTAGAAAGTACTGAATATTCTAAAGGTAATGTATTAAGTTGGCAAATTTAAATTTTGCAAGAAATTACCTTGAAAATTATTTTAATAAATAATTTTGTAAAAATTGTGAGAAGTTGCCTGCCAAAGTTTGCTTTGAAATAAAATCAAGAATTCGAGAAATTTCCTACGACTCTGGCACTCAAGGTGTTAATTCATCCTCAAATATGCTCTCCTCAGGTATAGCGTGATTCTTAGACGAGGCATCGCAGGTTCCAATAATAATGCAAAGCACATGCGACAACCGGCAACGCATAATTAGCCGATAACTCGATCACAGACATTCCAAACACTCCTCCTGCGAAAAAAGCATCCCATTAACACCGATTCGGGCGAGGAAAGTGAAAATGCACCTTCGTCTTATCGCAAATAAATTGACATCGAACGTACCATTCATGCTTCCCCGATAGATTCTCATTCTTACCGGCACACTCGCCTGGACAGGTAAAAAACGAACGCAGAAACACACTAGGTGGTACGTTTTCATTATCCGATGGCCTCGATGCATGGCTAATGACGGAGTGTTTGACTTGCGTAAGAAGAAACACAGTACTTGTGTAACTATTGCATACTGTGCAGAAGTTGTATCGCCTACTACGCTTCCTATCCCTTAAAAAACATTAACAGGAATACCTGGCGCCTTTACCTTCTCCATACAAATTTTATTTTACCTTGTACTATTTTTTAAAAATAAAATTTATGATGGAGAACAACCAAGCAACAAGTATCCTAATTTCCTAACTTGTTACATGGCTTTCTTTAATTAAAATAAATTATAGCAAGCTAATTACTGATGCCGCTACATAATCAAGGTAGTACAATGCACCAATTGTACCTCAATCAATGATTATTGCAAAATAGAAACAATATTTACATTCTTAGACGCTTTTTTTCCTAACATGAAACCGACACAACGCCTGCAATCGTATTCCTCTTGAATATCATATGACTCCGATTACGCAAACAGCAACTGAGGAATTGGCTAATTGAGCAAGGGTCGCGCAGCATCGGGGAAACCTTTTTCCGGAAAACCCGCGACAGAACCGTAAACCGTGACGAAGGCTCGGTGGCGAGCCTTGGAAACGAGCGTATTCTAAAAAGACCGCACGATGTATTTCCGGCTTGCCGCTTCCGCTGTTCACGGAGATACACGTGTTACCACTTTAAACCGGCACGGTGGCCAGCGGACCACGAAGCATCCGCCGCTTTGGGCTACCTGTCCTCCATTAAATAATTTTGTACAGAACTTGCGAGTTTAACCAGTCAGTTGTGGAATCAAGCAAAGAAAGAATAAGCGTCTTTGTTAAAATATTGGATCCAACAATGGTTTTTAAATAGTCGTCA
This sequence comes from Anthidium xuezhongi, assembly GCA_022405125.1. NCBI lineage: Eukaryota > Metazoa > Arthropoda > Insecta > Hymenoptera > Megachilidae > Anthidium > Anthidium xuezhongi. The sequence continues at coordinate 7,501,765 of CM039642.1, read as the reverse complement.
TGACATAAAATACTACCACTTCTCCATGTCGACTGGCAACACTCCTTTTGCCCTTGTGACATTCTTTTGGTCATTTTGAACGACCCAGAAACGAGTTGATAAACAGGAGCTCGAAAAGCTAACCTCCCTGGACTTCATACATCATCCAGATACGGGTGACAAGACAGTTAAAGTGTTAAGCTGCTGCCAGGTAAACGGCGCCACGAGCGTCGAAAGAAAAAGAAACAGGGACGAGAAAAGTTGTCCCGTTCTGGGCTGGCTGCATTCCTAACTTTAATTACACGATCGAGCACCTGCCTTCGATTTGTCCTTCGGAAGAAACGATACCCGCTGCGGATTTCGGCTAAAAATGAAATCGTTAGATCGCAGAGGGCAGCAATTAAAGTTCAGAAAACTTCGGTTTCGAAAGATCTTGCGAATTGGTAATCGGTCCGCGTTGAATTTCATAAGGTGTACGATCGAGGGGAGACACGACATAAATTATTAATCGGTTGCAGAAACATCGTGCGGCTGTTACGGGGAACACGCTCGTTGCACCGTGAAAGGCTGCGCGGTGATATTCGATGACGTTCCCGTTTCCTGCGATCCCGTTGATCGTGCCGCTTTTGTCGGGCGCAAAAATAAGATCACAGTTTCGACGGAGCCGACAAAAAGATTTACGACGGCGGGGAAAGTGATCGACACTTACGATGACCGCTACGATGCAGCACGATCATCCTGCTGTGCCTGAGGGAATTCCTCGTGGGCGTGTGGCGGCCGGCGATTTGAGAGGCTGCCAGATTAACGGGGACCGTGGTTGACAAACAGTTGGCCATCGACGGGGCACGACCCAGTTCCTTCTCCTTCTCCGATCGATAGATCCTGCCGATGTTCCCCGTCGATACTGCGCCTAATAAAATGAAAGGAATTTAGAAATTTTCGAATTACTTTCACTGTTCGTGAACAGAAATCTGGTACGAGATGAATATTCATGAATTTAATATTCTTATTATAATTTAGATCAGTGGTAGTCAACCTGGCCCCTACCATTAGGGATCTAATAGTTGAAATTTAGATCTCCTACCTGGTCCCATCAGTGGGCGTTCCAGCCTTCATGGTGGGCTTTCCTTTTTTTAATTTAATCGACTTTTTAGAAACATTGAAATGGAAATTTGATGAAGTTACTTCCTTACTTTGAAACCAATGGGGGTTAGGAAATTGTGCTACTAAAAGGTTGACTACATCTGATTTAGATTAATGTCAATTACAATTTCTGTGCTACCTGCTGTTTTGTTAGTATTGCAATTTTTCTTATCCCCTAATGACCGATTCTACACTTTTTTATCTACACACGGTTGAGTATTATCGTACGTTCATTTTTATTGCGGCGGTTAACGCGTTAAACGAGCGTGCTTTGGAAACTTCGTGAATCATCACTTTTTTTTTCATCCTACATGATCGGATGAAGTAATACGGTTCGGGCTCGACGTATATAATTAGAAAGCGCGCGAAATTTTTCAGCCCGTCTTTGTTTTATCACAATAACTGCATCGGTTGTGCGAGCAAAATGAAATTCGAGAAAGTCTACTCGAATACCGAGCACTATGGCAAAGTGACGACCGAATTTCACCCGAGACCGTTCTATTTTCAGCCGAATAACTTTCCTAGGATAGTGCAGCGGTACGTCCGATTTCGTCTCGCGCCAACAATAATCTCGGCCGTCTTAATTAACGATGCAAAGTGGATAAAAAAGAAAGCAAAATGTCGTAATTGGGCTCGCGTTCTTCAGGGTCCGATCGTTCGATACAGGATTAACTTTTGATCTGGAATTATGTTCGGAAAATTGTATGATTTGAATTGACGATCGATAAAAGGAACAGTTCATTGAACTGACCGGTGACTTTGGCGCCCTGAATCTTCGACACGTTACCGACACTGACTGCGTTGCTCACTCGATTATTGTTGTTGTTGTTGTTGTTGGCCGTAGCCATCGACGGATTGTCACGGACGTGATTTAAATTGTCGGCGCTTAAGGCGGAAGTCACGCAAGGCGTCACCATTGGCACGTCCTGGACAATGAAACAGAAAAAATTAGCCGTGGATTGCTTTAAATGGTTTCAAATTCATGGACAGGAAAAAGAGTATAAATCAATTTTGCTTTTAACACATCCTGTACCCTGATTTTAACCATTTTTTCAATATTACAAGTTGTGTGTATTTAAATGTTATGAATGCTTCTCTATAAAATTAATAATTCTGATTTATACTCTTTAACTGACTTAATAGAAAATTAACAAGATTGAACTGATTTGAATCAACTCAAATTTCGCGCTTTTCTGTTTAAGATTAACCAGCATGGCAAGTAGTTTACAGCTTTGAATTATGGATAATTCTGATACACTGACAATGAATATTGTGATTTGTCCTATTCCAGTTCAATGCATTCAATCGATAAATGATCAGTTACGTATTATCACAGAAATTTGCAATTCAATGTATCACTCAGGCAAAAAGATACGTCGAGAAGTTTCTGGAATTAAAACTACTAGCCGATAAGTTAATCATGACTTAAAAGTTGTTCACTTGGTCATACCTTGTACGTATTTTGATTGTACTATGTTCGTGATTGAATCGTGGCACTAATATACGAACGTAAACAATGACACGTGGTACGAGATGTATCCTAACCTTAAAATTGTCATAAAAGCTAACAGGACGGCTCCTTGGCGCGTACTGAATCTCCTCGTCGGGCTGCATCATGCCGCTACCACCGTGTGTTGTCGAGTTCAAGGGCTGCGCGCGCATATCCCCTGGCATCCTGTTCTTTTTCCTTTTTTCCCCACTTCCGGCGACTACGAAGTCACGACAGAAATCGTGAGAAGGATTCTTTCCGCATTCGCAACAAGGACGTCTTTGCATTTAGAGTTCCCCTTATGCGATCGATCGATCCTTGGACGTTCAATGACGATTTAAATTTAACCCTTTCCCAGCAGCGTATAAGTCCTCAAAAATTAAACCAAAGAATATTCATGAGTACATCAAGGATATATTTTTGAATTTCTAAATTTACTGCAACACAAGAAGCGACGCTGTATGCGTATTGTAGGTCTGGGTCAGGCAGTCCAAGGATTAAAATCGAGCGCCGGGGAAGTATTTAAATCAAAATGACTTTCACCGGGACAAGATGGCTGACAGAATTATGACATCGTTTAAATTCCAACGAAATAATTTCACACTCACGCCTGAATCTACTCGTGTCAACTCATATCAAGGTTTCAGCCGACTGCAAGCGGAGAAACTACACCGTGTTACGCTTCTTCGCTGTTCGGTAGCAAATCCTCGACTTCCCGGAAATACACCTGCGCCTCGCGAGGTCCTGCGTGTATGAGTCACACAGCGGTCGGTTTCGCACACTGTTTAAAGGGGGAATTTCTCTTGATCTTCCTGTACGTGTCGTAAGTCACGCGTCGAATTCCCCACCGAGGATAACGCGTTCGTCGATTTCTCTGATGTTTCGTCCACGTGATCGGTCACGTGCGCCCGCTATCCGTCACCCCGTAAACCTCTGAAAAATGCAGGGAAATCGTCAGCATGGGAATACCGCTATCGTTTTCCGATCGAAACGATTTGTATCAATTACTCGAGATAAGCATCGCGTGGCAAAGCACTTTAATGATCAATGGCGCATTTCTGCGAAGATGGACGCCTTCTTCTCTACGTCAAGAAGCCCAACATCTTCAGAAACAGTTATTAGCTTTGAACAACATTGAACAGCTGAGTTGTACACTTGTTTTTACTTATTATAAAAATGCAATGCACCACATACCAGGTAATAAATGAAAATCTCGATATCATCGTTGCACTTGATGCCAGCAACCCTCTTAAAGTTAAGATTCATTCGAAATTACAACAGGAGGGGACGTCACACCTCGTTGCGCGGAAAATGTTTTCTCAGGAGGGCCTGCACCGCCCCTTTAAGAAGAGAAATAGGAAGGTTGCTTTCTTCCCACGGGAACTGCAGCACTTGCTACGAGCACCGCTTATTGCGGTTGATTCGATTGCCTGATCTCGTGGGACAAGGAGCTCGGTCAATTAAACATCCATTTCGTGGAAGAAACTTAAATCGCAGCTTCTGGTACAAAATCTAGAGCCGAGACGTCATGTTTCGTAATACTTCAGGGCTGAGATTAAAATTGAACGCATCACGTATGCAGGGAGCTATGCGAAGAATTAGGCGCGCCTTCGTACGGTCCTACATCATAGAAAATATAATAAATAATTTTTCCTTTTGTATTAATTACGAAACTTGCATTAGGGATAATTTTTCTATCAGCAGTTGACATACCTTCCATTCTTAACGCCATCAAATTTAACCTCTGGTATAAAATTAAGTCCATTTGTTATTAAATTTTGTTAACATCTTAGGCAAGTTTTGTCTGAGTTACAGTAGCTCAAAGACAAGAGTGCTACATTGTTAGTTAAGATTTATATTGTTAGTCTTCACTTCGTATAACGACCACGTTACATGGGCTTATCTGTACTTAAGAAAGTATATATTTTATGAGATAAATTATAATAGAATAGTCTTCTTAAGGTTAAGTTGTTTATGGGGTTAAGTACCTCAATCAATCATCGATGACCGCGATGACAAATTGCACCTTTTCCTCAGGTATTCGACGGGTGTGAGCGGGACTTTACTTTCACAGACACAAGATACGAAGTTTAATACCGACTGGTGTTACGCAACATGGTACGCAAGGCAATGAAACCGTGGGGTCTCCGTACAATGCTGTGACCTACCTATGGCCAGGCTAGCGTTCGGGTTACGGCTGGAAATAAGTCATTTCTCCATTAAGTCCCTTTATGCGGTGCTCACAGTCACGTTACCGTGACCAGACAGTTTACTGAACTTTCTCAAAAGATCCACGAATACCTAGAAATTGTGGTATTCTCGTGTTTCGTCTTTTACCATGAATCCAACTGAACATTATACTCGTAAGTAATTTCTGGTTCATGTATCTTTGTACCTTGAAGAGATGAATTCAAAAATTTTACTTAAACCATTAATATTCAGGACAGTGCATGTGTAATATTGTACTTTGCCTTTTGTAGTTACAGATTTTTATATATTATTGTTAATAAATAGTATCTTAATAATAAAAATTAGTACCTTAGTATCTTTGGGATTTAATTGGTTAAGGAAGAGGAAGACGAAATATGTTAAAATTAATTTTTCAACCTTCCTTCGTACAATTTTATTTTAGCATCGTCCACTGCGCCATTTTAACTGGTAACAACAAATATTGCAGTACCTAAACACCATTCAGGGATTCTGAAAGAAAAGCTCTGAGATAATTCCATAAAAAGAAAGAAAGTCTTAGAAAAAGTTATCGAAACTGTAAAAAATGTTTGTAAGACTTGACAGCACTTAAGAAGATGGAGCACACTCGCCCCTGTTTAAGCTAACCTTAAAACAAAAGAATTCTCGAAGATTCTAAGATTCGAGTGAAGTCACTATCGTCTATTTCCAGCCGTGTGTCTGTTCTATCTCATGATTCCATTTTTATTGTAGCAATTCGCGTAATCGTAAAAATTGCCTCACGTGCCTGTGGCGATGTTTCTTTAAAAGTTACGTAGCTCGATTATTCGCACGCTGTTAATTATAGGAAAAAGATGAACGTATTGCGTTCTATTTGCGCGTTACGAAATTGCTAAAATCTAGGGTTGCCAACTATCAGGAAAACGAGAAATTCTTAAGATTGCATATTATTAACCGACAGAAGATAAGAATGCATTAACCCTTTCAAGCTCAACGAGACGTTCCAGATAATTCTTTTTCATTCTTGCACTTAATGACACAATAAAACTATTATTAAAATATTCAGATCTGCACTTAATGAACTATTTTTTTAAGAAATAAGATATTAAACATAAAAGGTAGTTAAAAGATATTAAATTCTAACAAGTTACCTACGAAGAGGTTAATACCATTCTTCCAGGACCTCCGAACAAGTGTGCAAGTCAAATCAAATGTGTAATCAAACTAATTTTTATTTAAGAAATTTACGATTTAAAAAATCTAAGAATTATATGCAAGATGTTTATGTAATATATTTCTACCAATATTTATTTAATTAAAAGAGTATTTATTCTTTTAAGTACTTCCATTGACTTTTAACGTTTATGTAAAGACGGTTGCCTATCGCCAGGCGCCCTACATTTCCCTAATGAAAATTGATGTTTATATCGAATAAATAATAAAATAATAACACATTTACCAAAATAATGACAAGTTATCTTATTAGGAACTCTTTTTTAAATACTTTCGTGATAAAATCGTGCTTCGGTCGTTAAACGTGCTCCTGTATGTTTCACAAAAGCAGTAAAAAGTGCAATTCATGCGAAATAATCATAAAGTGTTTCCTTAAACAAAATCAAACAATTTATCAGATATAATTTACAAGAAAAAATTGAAATCGATCGACATTCCAACACGTTTAATACCGTGAGTTCGATCTGACAATTATGCTCATTAAAATGCAATCAACAGTACGTATAATTGATAGGCGTACGTACATTTCATGATTAGAATAAATTACGATAATTGTAACTGATAAGTGGAGTATCAACGTGTTGTGAGTTACATAAATTTTTAATTGAAACATTGTTGCAGACAAGTGTTACTCGCTATTTTTTAACAACTTCTTTTTCATTCACGACTTTTGTTTAATCCTTCGGCTACCCGATGGATTAAACAATTGCATGCAACTTTAACTTTACTTTTTCTTTGTCTGATTTTAATAAAAGGTTTAAACACTGCAAACAAACATAACAAAACAACTAAGAATTAAAGACTGCTCAAATTGCAAATAAAAATATTACAACAACAATGCAGACATCGCAAACAACCTCTAAAGAACGAATTTGTAAAACTGATACTTCAATAAAATTATTTCTGCCTCGTGATCAAATAAAACTGTTCGCAAAAAATAGAAATTAGAAACCTCGCAAGGTATTAGGTTTCGTCACGTTGCAACGTTTCGCTCGCGGTTAAAATAAAAATGCTGTAGGGAAGAAAAGAATTCGAACGTTCGCGAATAATTCGTATGCATTCTGGACACCGACGGGCGGACAATTTATCGCGAACGTGGAACGCAGAGCACGTGTGACCCGCGTTTGTTCTAATTAAATTCTCGGATTACAAACCGTTCTCAGGGTTCATGAACGTGTGTAAGCCCCTTATCGAGACCGAACGATATCAAACGCAGCTCGCCACGTTATTGTGCCGTGGTCTTTTCAGTTGAAATGGGACTTAAAAAGAGTCAATGTACACCGGGGACCTCGGTCTTCGGCCTTTCAATGCTCGCCGGCAAACTGTCTGAAAATTTGACCGATATTAAGGTTCAAACCTGTTCCTCTCCTCCTCGAAGCTTATTTCTTCGTTTATTAATATTTCATAGAAACAGGAAATTATTTATTATAATTTGTTTAAACTTTTTAATCCTGAAACTGAAAGAAATAATAATTTTTTGAAAATATAATATTCCACTTAAATAGTTTCTAAATTTTTAAAGAAAATATAATAAATTAAATTATGACTGAAAGTACATTGTTTGATTTAAGAAGGCACAACAGATTTCTTGAAAAGAATGTAAAGAATTGTATTTAATTTCCTTTCTTTTTGATTAAGATACATAAGAGGTTTCGAAACGAAATACGTACGGCTTTTTATACGTTTATTGCCTCGGTGTTATCACGCGAAGCAAATATTTTCTCGTTTCAAACAAGTGTACAGCTGCTAGTTCGGTGTCGTTACATTTTATTTTTATTCAATAAATTCTGTGCATAGCTCTTGATCTATTTGCATAATTAGACATGTAATTAGTATTGTATTATTAATAAGTTAGTAGATTAGTGACAATATTATTATTTATCTATATTAATAAAATGAGTACTCAAGAAATATAGCAAAATATTACTATTTATCTGAATTATTACAATTAGTATTATTTCATTAATAAGTTAGCAATAAAGATAGCAATTAATTAAGAATAATTAATAATAATAAAGTGTAAATAGAAGTATATTATCCTCACAGCAAATAACAATAACGATAATGTGTCTAATAATATTTATCACACTTGACGCAGATATATCCGTTTCCGTAATACGGACCGACGGATATATCCGCTTCTGATGCCAATGAGTTAATTCTGTGTGCCATATTTTCTGTCACGAGCAATCGTCACCCAAGCAGAGCGAACCAAAAGGATATTCGAAACATACCCGGGATCGCGTAATCCCTCCAGACGGAATTCCTCAAGGATTTCCAAGATTTATTATGCCGCTCGAACAACTAGTCAACGATGTCTTCGCATAAAAAGAATACAATACGAATTCACTGGACGCGCGAGATTACATAATTTATGGAAACACCGATCGATTCTTGGATCATCCTCACCAACTGCAATCGATGGAAAGAATAATACCAATGGTCACTTGTTATTTTTATTATTCGAAACACTTGTGTCAACGCCTAAAAAATTCATAAATTTCAGAAATAATATTTATCTTAAGAATATTAAAAATAGAAAAATCAACTTGTATCATAAATTATAGATTTCATGTTTAAAAAAAATAGAACGAGAGTAATTTTGCAAAGAAACTTATTAGCAAAATAAATTCTTGAAACGACGCATTTTAATTATCTTTTCTTTTGAATTAAACAAAGCACACGGAAGAGAACACTGATTGCCCCGGGCGCGACAAGTGTTTCGCGTAGTTTGATTGACATCGGAAGACGATACCGTTTTTTTCCGGAATCTCAGGCACGAGATAAACAACAATAATTGATTGAAAGAGTAAACAACGCAATGTTGCTCCGCTGGTGTCGCGGTGACAACTGAAGTCTCCGGTTTGCCGCGTCCCGACGAGCCTCTGGAGGCCCCACCAAAGTGTTCACCAAAGTCGAGAGGCACCAGGTGTCAGCGGGCCTCAAACCGAGCATCGCAGGTGATGATCGTCTGCAGACAAAACACTTTCATGAATAAAGTCAATGTAAATAGCGTTCGCGACACCGCCGGACGAGATGAAGAAGAGATTCTCAATATTTGCCCCTTTCAGCAGGCTACCATATTGGATAAAGCTTTATACACAAATGGCACCTGTATTAATATAATAGAAACAAAATACAAAAGAGTCCTTAATTATTAAGCCTTTTTTAAATTAATGAGGTTTATAATATCCTCAGGACAAAATGAAGAAGATATATTCATTGTTAACCCCTTTAGTAGGCAACCATTCTGAATTGAAACTTAATTCTTTTTAATAATAAAGTTGAATATTTCCAAAATTTGAACATGAAATTTAACCTGTGTCTGGGTCACAATTGACCCGTACACTGCATTTTTTTAACGAATCTGAGCACCACTGGCTGCTCACTTTCACGTCGTCCGGCGTTTCAGAAGGAGACTCGATGAAGGAAGTTGTCATAGCGAGAAAAAGGGTGAAAAGAAGAAGGGGAATCGGTCATGCCTACCGGTTGACGTTTACCTTGAGCGATTTCTTACAATCTCATTATCTTTTCCCTTTTTCCTTTTTTTGTTTCCTGTTCAACGTCGATCACGGTACCGCCTCGATCCTTTTTTTTTTTTTAAGTCACTGTATCTTACAAGGTGTTTCAAAGTCTTTTAAAGATTTGAATCAAGGCCAACATGCACATTGTACATGAGGGTGGCCTTATAATCTGAAAGAAGAAAAAGAAATTTAGATTTTTATAATAAAGTTCAAGATTAGAAATTTACATTTTCAATACTTGCAGAAAATGAAAATTAAATTTCCAATTTTGCAAGTTATTTAATAACTAAATTTTTAATTGTAATAAATGAAAAATAAAAATAAGAAAGAGTATGCTACTGACATCCAAGAGTTATTTTCTTTTTGTGCGATTGCATCCATGCTAATTTGCTCCCGTCGATCAAGTTCATCCTTGTGTACACAAAGTGATCCATCGGTAACGTAAACCGCAGAAGTTCAGAGCGCGTGTAATTCGAGACAACCGCCATGCGGTTGATCCGTTCCACGATTAGATCGCACACGATAACCTGAAATCAACAGATAAATCATTAGGACTCGATGTTGCATCCGAGACAAGTGAAACGTTTCACTTTCGTTCACGTTTCAAAGTAACAGCAACGATCCACCCACTCGATGAAGCAGTTCATTCATCCACAATCATTTCCGCCGCCTTAATGACCACCACCACCTACGACCGGTTCGGAATAAATTACGATTCATTTTCGTTCGAAAGGAATGTAATAAACCGTCTCCAGGACATCCTATTTCCAGCGGGTTGCACTGGCAAGTTCACCGAATACCTGCAAGAAATAAACCGGTCCCTCGAAATCGTCTAACTCGGCAGGCACGAAAGATGCGTCAACAAAATTCCATTTCGAACTGAGAGGTTAAGGTTGCACCGATTGGACACCGTGCTTCGATGTACTGCATTACGAAATTATTTAATTTTGATTAAACGAAAGGAAAAAGGGGAAAATTGGCAAGATGAAATATTTTTTTTTTTTTAATTATAAATGGAATTTGAAATATATTAACACGATTAATTATTAAATTTAAATTTAAATTACGTAGTGCAAATATACAATGACGCTTTGGTTAAAATTGCGCGCTAAAATTATAATCGTTCGAATTTGAAAAAATTAATATTCAAAGTTTTATTTAAAAGGTTTGCAAGATGCAAATTACATACGTTTATAGTGTGAAAACTTACTTGATATACTGCATGCCTTATTGTTAACTGATCAAATATGAAGTTAAGTAATGTATGCGCATATATTTCGCGTTTTAATTTCTGATTCATGCGAATCAATGCGCGGACATGCCTAACCGCTAGCGTGACATCAACATTACAATGAGACAGGATGAGCTGGCATTCAGGAATTCAGCAGAGATAAAGCAGGACTCCACGCGTCCAGGAGGAAGGGTTGGGTGCATCCCTTCGTGCTTTATCTGTCCTGCGATACAACGTACACGAAATTACAACGTTAGAATACATACAATTCATAATTTACAAAGATATAAAAACTGAAAGGATATATTTATGTTTGAAATTTTTAACTCTTATATTATTATACTTATAATTTCTTGCATTCGGAAAATTAAATAAAAATAAATAAAAAGAATAAAGAGTTCTGGTGTTAATGTATCAGGGATGTTTTTATTTTAAGATTATTTTAAGTTTCAATTGTAGCCGAGTAGACGAAGTAACTCACTTTTAAAAGTACGTGTACAGCCCGTCGCCTGAGGGTTAAACCGCGCCCAAAGTCGGAACAATCAGCAGACGCGCTGGAGAAGGGACGCATTCCTTTTCTATGCGTGCAAATGCGCACAGAATGCGCACGATACAATTTTACCTTTACGGTGTCCGTTTTAAACGTGCTAGTTGAAGTACGTAGGTACTAACATGTTGTGCTAATGAATTTCGAGGAAAGAAAAGATTTCTCCTTGCAAACCGAGATGCGTTTAGACGGTGCAACAAGAAGCCAATGAAAAGTGCAACCGGGTCAAGTCGAATCACATTTCATACATCACAGAATAGACTAAATAACATTAAAATATTGAGGTTGACGATGGTCATCGGAAGTAGATTCAATTATTTGAAACATACATGCGTAGAATCGGTTCAGAAATAAGTAACAAGAACGCGTAGTTCTAAAAGCCATAATACCAATAATTACAACTCTGGAATTACTTAATTTGTACCAAAATTAGAGACAATTGCCTTGTGACTAATTTATTACATTAAAAATGTTGCAGGAGCTTTATTTACTAATGTTTTTTAATTTTATATTAACGCGCGATTCGAAAAAGTGTCAGATCTGCCATCTAGCAGTAAACATAGGAAACTGCTTATCACCAAACTTCTACTGTCGGTATATTATCGACCTACATCGACAATTTATCGACATAACTTAATCGGTAACTTTATGGTTAATACTGTTTAAATAATAATTCATTTGTTTAATTCTTGGAAAATAAGACTGGTATAATATTCTAGTTTTACGAATATTTTAAATATAAGAATTCTTTATCAAATAAACATACGATGGTAATAAAGTTCCTGTTATAAATTAAATAAATTTTTTGCAGCGTATGCAGGATTAAAACAAAATTTACATATTTGAACCTTTAGCTTTATGATTAATAACAATTGCATCATTTTTTTTAAGCATGAATCATATTTTAAACGTACCAATTTTCAGCGAACACAAGTACGTCGTAGGTGGCATCAGCTTTGAAGTCGTTAGAGTGGCGGGAGAAACATGTGTGGTCGAGCGGCTTGGTGAGTAATCTGATCACGTAATTTCAGTAATTAATTCATGACACGCAAACGTCGCGTTCTTTGATCGACGAAGAAAATCCACGAATCATTTTGCAGTTCCCTGAACCCGGACACTTTGAGTCGTTGTTGCGGCAATAAGGACGCAACCGGCAAACAACGCATAACCCCATGGACCAAGAATGACGTTCAATACACCCCGTCGTACAATATCGGCCCAAAGGATGTTCTCCCATGCGTCGTCGCCGGCTCCCAAGTTGGCAAAGAGGACGAGGAAAGAGTCCTTTGCGCTATGTTCTGGAGCATGATTCCGCCTTGGCACGAGGTCAGTGTTTACAAACAAGGTTAAGTTTTAATGACGTTTCATGAGTGGGGGACGCTCACGTGGTTAAGTACTGATTGTCAATAAATGCGTTGACGCATAAAACTCCTAAACAGATGTAAACATAATGAACGTGTGTTGTGTCACGTTACAAGGTACACTGTCATTCAGTTTGATCAACATGCAAATGATTAAAGATGTTTTACATTTAACAGGGTGACTATAGGAAGTTCAATTTGTCAACACACAATGCACGTTTGGAGAACATCAAGAGCTCCAAATTGTACGGTCCAGCTCTTCGCAAAGGGCAGAGATGCATTGTAGTATGTGAGGGATACTATGAATGGAAAGCTGGAAAAACAAAGAAACAGCCTAAACAACCGTATTACATTTATGCTACACAAAAGGAGGGCGTCAGGGCAGATGATCCTACAACATGGAAGGATGAGTGGTCAGAGGAACTTGGTTGGCAAGGATTTAAAGTTCTGAAAATGGCAGGACTGTTCACTGTATTTAAAACTGGAGATGTAAATGTAAACATATTGAGTACACAGATACATCTCCATAAATAATTACAGAAGAATTGTGTTGTAGGGTAAAACGATACACAGCTGTACAATAATTACAACAAATTCGAATGATGTTATCTCTCAGTTACATGATCGAATGCCTGTATTTCTTACTTCAGAGAAAGATACACAGGTAAAGATGTTAATATGTGTATAAAATGTACTTATAAGTATATTAATGTCTTTCAAGATCGTTCGAGCATTTAATATATGTAAATCTTCTATTTTGTGCTATTAGATTTGGCTGAATGAAGATTTATCACCAACAGAAGCTATTGATAAATTAAGCAAATTAACGTTATCGCCTGGCAGTTTAAGTTGGCACACAGTCTCGACTCTGGTAAACAATGTATTACATAAAAGTGAAGATTGCAGAAAAGAGACAAAGCCGATGTACGTATATACATATACCGACTCGTGTAATTAATGTTTCACTACTAGAATTATGAACTTGTAATCCCATAGAGAGACATGCCAGACTATTGATTTACTAATTCCATTATCTACAGAGAAGAGAAAAAAGACAACCCTTCTACTTTTATGGCTTCCTGGCTGAAAAAGGGGTCTACAGAATCGACTAAAAGAAAAAGTACCGAAAGCGAAGAAAACGATAAAGTTCCTTCAAAAGTTACAAAGAAACACTGATTTCTTTTGTCCAAAACCAGCAAAATTTAGTATTAATGCAGCCTTTTTCGCTGCAACTAGTAATAACCATTTCCTGCGTTAATTTCCAAATATTTCTATTTATTTAAGACAGAAAGTTTTTATATTTTTATACTAAAATAGACAAGTAATGTAAATTAATTTTACTAAATCTCCACATTGTAGATATGTACAATGTCACCAACACAATCTGTATATTTATTTTATTACATCAACAATCATTGAGAAAGAATAAAATTATTTATAAAATAAACTCATAATTAATACCTTTCTTACTTTTAAAACATCGTAGGATACTTTGTTTTAAAATTAATGAATGACAAGAAACTATCCTTTGGTAGTTTTCATGGTGAACGTTGTTTGGCGCTCTTAGTGTGCGCATGCGCGGATCAAATATGGTGGCGCGCATGAATCGGTTTGATCTCATTCGACAGTAACGAAGGAAAAAGATAGAAAGGAAAAAAAAAGAGAGGAGAAACACTCTGGTTACCCGAAGATGTCAGCACGTTGGCTCGTATTTCGCGCTGGTGGCAGCCAGCAGCGTCGGCGAAGGTGATCGGGTGGTGGTTGGGGTCCGCGAGAGAAAGAGAGGAGGTGGTGGTGTGTAACCCGTACGATATCTTGAAAGCCGTGGCTGCGCGTTTTCGTGTCCCGTGCGGCGGGGGCTGCCGTTCGCAAGAATCCGCTTCACGCATGGCACCTCTCCGTGCCTGAGACGCCTTTTTCCCGGAGACAGAGAGAGCAAGATCTTGTGCGGCCGGGACCCAGCCTCTTCGCGTGCTGCGTCTCGTTTTGCCGTTGTCGAGCGCCGGAGAGACCGAGTCGCGAACGAGCCGACAGAATGACCAGCCAGGAGACGCGCGAACAACGGATCAGCAACGTAGAGACCGAATACCTCGAGATCAACTCGAAGGAGGCCTGGCCGATCCTGTATCAGGTAAATCCCTGCCCGTTCGCGTCCTTCCGTTCAGGAACGTGTCAGTCGCGTTACTCTACCGTATACTGCAATCCGCTATCGCATTTGCATTACGTTTAATCGTCCGGTAGTATGACGAATTTTTAGTTCGTTTCCAGATAGATGCTGGTAACGTGGACACCTCTTCGCACGTTATCATCTGTCGTCGCGAGATCTCGCGGTTACGCTAGTGAATTTTTCAACGGTCTCACTGAATGAGAAACCTGTGCAGCGTGCATGTCACGACCACTATCGCTGTTTCATTTATTTATCGTGCAGGCTGCCTCTCGGTTCGACTTCCTTTGTAATTTCTTTTTTCCTCCCGTACGACAAAGTTTTACGAATAGATTTGATTTAAAGCACGCGATTCGATACGATAACCGACCGGGGATCCAGCAGCGTTTCCTTTTTATCTCGTTCGGGATATTTAACAATGCACGGATTGTTTCTCGATTTCCGAGGATTCTGGTATTTTCTCAGAAGGCAGTTTTCACAGGAAAATGCTGAATGCAGCATAAAGTATGTGTTGTGGTTTTGTAGTCAAGGTCATATGTCTGTTGGTTTAAAATATACATACTAGCTATATATTTAGTAGTATCATTTATATGTATTAATAAATGGGCTTGTGACGTTTATTCACCAAGTATTGAATAAAATTTGCGTTTATAATAGATAAACAAAAATTATTATTACTGTTGTCATCAATTTTCTGTTGCAATGTGTAATATAATATGTTACTTTTACAGCATATACGCAATGAATGCAGCAATTTTTCGTACACGTACAATGAATCAAGGAAGCCACAGAACAAAAATTTAAATCGTTATAGAGATGTTTTGCCATACGACCACAGTAGGATCGTCCTTAAAAGGGGTCCATGTGATTACATTAATGCTAACCTTATACGGGTAACTATTTCATTAAAATATAGAATTTTTGTGTAAGGTGAATATGGTGATAAGTTTGTTTTTATTATAGGTAGATCGTGCTCATAGACAATACATCCTTACTCAAGGACCATTGGAAAATACTGCTGGCCACTTTTGGCTAATGGTATGGGAGCAAAATTCTAAAGCCGTGTTAATGTTAAATAAAATAATTGAAAAGAATCACGTTAAGTGTTATCAGTATTGGCCTCTTGGTGATACAGAAAATGACACTATGATGTTTCCCGATGTTGGTATAAAAGTACAATATATCAGCAAAACAGAATCATCGGATTATACAACTAGAAAATTAAAGTACGGGAAACCATAAAAAGTTAAATTGAAAAAATTGTTAATATGCATACAAGAAACATGTACAAGGAAATACTTAATTTGATGCTTGTATTTTATACAGATTAACAGATTTGGAAACAAAAGGGAGCAGAGAAATATTACACTTTCATTATACTACTTGGCCAGATTTTGGAGTGCCACAGAGTCCAATAGCTTTTTTACACTTCTTAACAGATGTTAGGCAATCAGGTGCATTAGATCAAAATGTTGGCCCTCCTGTGGTACATTGCTCTGCAGGAATTGGAAGATCAGGGACATTCTGTTTAGTTGACACTTGTCTTGTTTTGGTAGGTATTGCTTTAATAAAAGGGGGAAAAAGTGAAAATATAGAAAAAAAAATTTGCTTAATTACAGATTGAGGAAAATGGATTGAACTCTGTAAATGTCAGAGATGTATTAGTTGAAATGAGAAAGTACAGAATGGGTTTAATCCAAACACCGGATCAGCTCAGATTTTCATATGCTGCTATTATTGAAGGAGCAAAACAATTACCATCTAACAACGTGGTAACTAATACCAATTCACAGTGGTACAATGTTATTAGCTTCTTTAATCTTGATTCAGTCACAAGAATGAAATTTCTGAATGTGCATATAGCTTTGGAAGAATTGTCATTGATTTAAATTTAATAACATTGTGCTGCTGTGGCATTCTATAATCCTTGATCTTCACTAACTTTCATATAATTTACAGAATATAAATAACGAAGTGGTAACAAATCATTACGATGTTGTGAGCAATCTAAACAATTCTTCTCCGGTGGAAGAAGAAGACGAGCCACCTCCGTTACCTCCTCCTAGAGGTGAATCCTTAACGCGTAGCATGATGGCGGATCTAACAAATCCAGTAACTAAAAACGGTAGGACTATTCGGTGTTTATAGCAAAAATAAAATAATTTTCAAAGTAATTGTTTGTTCTTCTATTTTACATTAGACGAATTAGGTGGACCTCCGGATAAACCATTGCCCAGAGAACCATCAGCCCACACGGAAACATCCGTCAGTTCGCCGGTTGCAAACTCCACAGTGATTACAAACAATTTGCACGAAAAGAACTCCGACGGTGTTGTAGTGCCTAATGAAACCACCAGCGACGGTGAAAACTCTTTACAGACAATTAGTCCTCCGTCCAGTCCCGACACGTAAGTTGCGTTCAAGATAAGATATATTTTTTACGATAAAAAAAAGTCGTGTTCAAATATTTCGACACGTTCTTAATAACCGTTTACTTTTATTGCAGGAAAAACGAAGTACGTCAGCGTAATAAAGAGAAGAAGGAACGTTTGGCGGCGCAAGTACGGGAGATGAAGCGTCGGCAAAAGGAAACGGAAGAATGGCAGAAACTCAAGAGGTCATTATTTAAGCCCCTTTCAATAGGCATAGGCGCCGCAATCGTTGGTGGGGGTATTATAGCAATCTGTGGCTATTTGTATATGCGCGGTTAGGACAACGGTCGTCTCGTATGTCGCGCCTGTACACACGGACCATCGCGTTATCGAAGTGATACTAGGTGATTCGCACACTCAAGGATAGTTACTTTCATCGTGGAGATATTTAAACGGTCTCGTTGCAACGCGTCATTGATCGCCATCGATTCGTCAGAGTTTAATTGATCGGGGGAGGAAGTATTCAAGGAAAGAGAGAGACACCGTGTTAACGGAGAAACGTTGAAAAGAGAAGTAACTTATTCTGATGAAAAGTGCATTTTGTAAAGGACATTGTTGCACGACAAAGATGCTACAAACGAGGAAAACGAAACAAAAAAAAAAGTAATGGGTACATTCGTGATTCGACGGAGAAGTGGAAAATATTCGATTTGTATTTTTATATTGTGGTTCACTCAATGAGTACGTAGAATACTAGAGAGTACACGCATTCTTTTGAAAAAAAAAATCTATTGATTAGGTTCTCTTGAAAGTCGCAGTTTTACGAAGTGAGTAGAGATCCTTTTGGTAAATTCGTATTCTCCAATTATGATGGAATAAGAAGCGCATCGAGTTAGACTTTTACCTCGTGACTTTTTTTTCTTCTTGATATTCCTAATTACAGACATAGGGTATCTTTTTTATTTGTTAGAGAAATGTTGATGATCCACGTGTATAAATTGTAAGGGGGAAAAAAAAAGCACGCGTAAAAATCTAATCCGGGAAGATGAATCAGCCGTCTTCTTATTCGTGTTACTTGTAATAACTGTAGGCTCTCATATATGTTAGGTGTTGCACATCGAAAAAAAAAAAAATGGGTGCATAACGTTCCGATACGAAGTAGAATCAGTTGTTCACTTTCACAGTGACGAACGCAAGTATTAATTCGCCTTTCCTCTTTTTTTTATTACTTTTTTTTTTGAATCACTTAAATAGATTTAAGTGCTTTTTTTTCTATTTTATTTATAATTCGTTTGATAATTTAATTCAATGATATAATATTGAATTCTCTTTTTTAACGATCAGTTTAAGAACAAACGAGCCGAGTCTCTTCAGCTTTTATCTCCTTTTTCTTTCAACGATCCACGAAATAAATTGAATGTTACTGTTAGCAATTTATCCAGGGTACCGAAATCATTCTCCTAGATGTTTTTATAAGCACCCGACTTTCCCTTCGCTAGGATTTAATCGAGTATATTCGTGATAGGTGTAGAGAAATGTTAAGAACAATCTCGATTACGTGGCACACATACTGTGTAAATGTTTTTCTTTTTTATAAATAACTTGCCCGTCGTCAGTAGAGTCCCAATTGTTTCCGTAGAAACGTTCACGACTAGGTGGCGATATCGTTACGATTAGATTTAGCTGTTAAAGTGGCCCGTTTTGTCGATGTCGTTCGTCGAGAATCGTTGATTTCGTTCAGTACTTGTTCCTCGGGCCTGTCGGTGTGAACGAACGTTAAAAATCTGTTTCTCTCTTCTGTGAACAAACACGTCGGCCACGATACGATTCCGTTTTTAAATGGCAACTCGTGCCTTCGAGATTCCATGGTACTCGCAATAATTCACACGATTCCTTTTTCTTTTTTCATCTTCTCACACAAGAATATGCCTGGTATACGGAGAACTAATAATATCGAATATCGAGGTAATTAGCAACGACTTAAAAATAATCGATACGCTGCGCTGTGCTCATCACCGTTCTCACGCGGCTGCATATTGTTTGCCTGTTAATTTTTGTGATGAAGTAATCATAGTAGGTGCCAAAACGACAGAAGAAGACAACGGAAGAGTTTTGTATGCCATGCATAAAAGGTAGACATGTAGAGAGCTGTTCCTTCGAATCGATTTCTGAGATTGCCTGTGACTGTGTATCCAATATGTCAAGCACCTCGTTGGCTAATTCCTGGCAATTAGTTCATGACTCGTAGGAACTTCCTCGCATTCTTAAAGATGAGAAGAAGAATTATTGGGAATAATTCTCATGGCTTGTTCGAAAGGTGCTTGACAATATTGATAGGTGTACCAAGCACTGTTGTCAGAAATTGATTCTGAACAGAACGTATTGAGGATTCATGAAACCATGTCATGGTTGCGTTAGTGAATTTTATTTTGTACGCTTTTAACCCCCTCGTGGAAGCTTCTCACCAGGTGGTCTGCAAGATGCTTGTCGAAGCTCAAGTGACCCCTGCCTTCGCAGAGGGGAACCAGGGGGGTTAAAGGAGCCAATCTCTAATAATGCTAACTCCAACTGACTCGCTCAATGGTGACCCAAGTATTCGAAGCGCCCATTGAGCATCGTGGAAAGACTGAATATACGTCTAATTGCTTCTTAGGTAAAGCAAAGTTGAAAAAAAAAAAACGAAGAAAAATCAAGAAAAAAAAAAGATGAAGTTAAATCACTGTACTCATTAAGTCGAGCTTTTATGTAAGTCACGATCGTCAGAAATTGGAGAAGAGAAGACTTGTCGGATCGTGTTCCAAAAAGATAAAGGAGAAATAATGCAGTTTGCGTATAAAAAGTTTTCTGAAGAGGAAAATCCACGTGATGAGCAAACGTATTTTGTACGTTTCCTTTTGTACGTCGTTAGCTCTAGATTGGAATACGATCTTCGAACGAAACATTTTAAAAGTAACGATGTTATAGACACGTGCATTAATTCTTGAAAGGAGAAACACGTTCGAATTTAATACAGTATTCTGCGATCAGGCTCATCCTGTTGCCTGATCGACTCGTCTAGATTTTTACGTTTGTGTAACTAGAGGATCGTTTTTTATCGAGCAATTAAAAAAAAAGAAAACACGTTCGAGAAGGTGCGAAACGGGTCAGAATAATTTCGCCCCCGCCCGTACAGAGAGAGGGGTGAGACAACGCAACACAGCCCAAAACGTGTACGTGCCTTCATTTAGAGCGATCTCGTTCGGAATGAAAGAGATGCCTAGCGTTCCTACAGAAATCAACAAATTCGCTATTTTTTATATTTTGCTTTTTAGAGACACACCGTTGCCGCTGATGCACATTCAGGATGTCGCGAGGAAAATTGGATCCCTGAGGTCGAAACTGTTCAGAGGCTTCCGTGGGCGGCTGGATTCGTTACAACGGACACATTGAGAAATTAAAAACGCCGAGGATTAGTTGTTGAATATCTTTGGTAAATTTAAGATTCTAGAACTTTATGAAACGGTGAGTCTCGAGACAGAGAACATGTAAGCTCATGTAAAAGCGCTTGCGGTATGTCAGTTACAAGTTTATGGTCTAATAAGGAGGACTATGTAAACATTTGATTGATATTTTTAATATGGACCATTTATCAACAATTTTGTATTAAGAATATTGATGAATTGTTTATGCAGTAATTTGGGTTAGATTTTAAGCTCTGAGTGGATGTACCACAGGCGTAATCAATTTAGTGCAATGTTCTGAGTTGTTTCTTCAGTTTGTGAGTAACCGTAGCGTTTCGATGAAATCAGTACTCGGTATTCTCAATGTCTCTGTGTTCTTAGATCGCTGTATGTGGATGTTGCAACGTAGCGTTAGTCGAAAAAGTCACATTCCAATAAACGAACCTCAGCAACCGGAAGCCTCCGACAGTTCCAGCTGGATCGATTGCAGAATGAAATTCGTTCGTGGCTAGTCTTTCATCGGAAACGTTCGTTCGCAATGAAGGCGGTTGCACGAGTGTTTGCCCAGAGATTCTTCAATTTCCAAGCGTTTAACCATTAATTACTCGCATTCTGTTCTCCGCATAAGTTCAAACACGATTCCAAAACAGTTCTGTATCGCTAATTTCTAGCTATTTTAATTGTAGATCAGTGTCCATTGTTAAAGGGTATTGGTACACCCTTTAAAATAGAATAACTTTTTTAAAAGCGGACCAAATACTTTAAGTGCTTAGAAAGATTAGTTCGTTAGACGATTATAAACAAATTTCAATTGATAGATTGTGTGTACAATGTACGTGCGAGTAATTAAGGGTTAATTTGCCCGATCATCTTAAACACGGGGTGACCGAGCGAGTAACGGTTCACTGCAGAAGAATGAGAGGACGAGAGAGTGCGTGCGAGAGAAAAAAAGAGCATAATTATCGAGAGAGCCAGAGTATCCACGAAAGACACGGTGCTAACTAAAGTTCCAGAAAACGAGAGGGAAGAGACGAAAGATGGAAGATATATAAAAAAAAAGTATATAAAAAGGGCACGCTTCAATGATGCGCGTTTGCATGCGTGAGAGAGCGAGCGTGAACGTGTTTGAACGAAAGAGGAGAGGAAAATTTTTTCAAGATTTTCTTATGAACGTTGCAAAGAGCGCGAGAAGAAGAGTAACAGGGAAGCGTGACTGTTCCGAAAGAGTCTTGAGAAGAAATCGAACATGAAAACACAAAATAAGAGAGGATGAAGAGGGGAGGCTTTTGTACGCAGTTTCTGTTCTCTCTAATAATCCCCCACCCCCCCACGGTTATATTCTCTCCGTCTCGTGTTACAATAGACACGTTCAAACTAGCGTTCTGAAACTACAAGGAACCGCAGAAACATAGCCAAGTGCCTACTCGTACGAAACAAAAGGGAAGGGAATCGAAAGGGAACCACATCGAGAATACGACCGATAATAAGCGTTTTGATAAGCGACGATATAAAACGTACGCAAGAGACCCCTCGCCTTTTGGAAGAGCGTAGCCATCGAGCAAGTGAATCCTTTACCATCCGACAATATACATAACATTACATACGTACATACAATATTATTATATGTTGATAGATATTATCGTTCCAATAAGTCTATTATCACGTAAATTGCCGGACGATCGAATCACTGGGTATATTTTATCTGGACGGCAAGGGATTATTTATTGAAATAGAGAAACATTTTTTAACGCAACTTTTATAGGGTACACTGATCTATGTTTGGTGGAAGATATATGAGACATGTAATTCAGGATGAATTGTTTTGGTTCATTGTATTAATTAGTAATGATTCTGAGTGATCTAATTTAGTGTGTTATTTGTGGCACTAGTGTTAATTACTATGTGATACGATAAATTAGGATACTTAGAATTATGGTACGGTGTGATACAATGAATTAGAATAAGCAACTGATAATACAATTCTAATGTGGTACGCAGTAATGAATGTTTAATTCCAATGACTTTCAATAATTGAAGAGCCAGAAGAGGTTTCTTCAGGTTGGACACTTGTATTCACAAATAGACAAATACATCTTCCACCAAATATTGTCTGTAGATTAGAGAAAGCAATTTAGAAGAAACAAACCGTGTTTCCTGTTGGTTCGATCGACAATTTGCGGCAAACAGATTTACCTAAAAGGCTAAAGATCGAGTTGCGCAAAAAAGAAAGGTGTCGAACGAACATTGGTAGGAAAGTTACTTCTCTCCTGCGACTCGACTTAAGCACAGTTAACTAATATCCGCAGAAAGAAAAAGAAAAATAAATTGTAGCGTCGTTAGAAGCGTATCGAATGCGGTGTTTGAAATGTAACAGCTGAACACACGAGCGGTAGAATTTAGAAAGAAACGGTATAGAAACGAAGGGGCGAAAGAAGCGAACCGAAAGGGACCGCCGGTTTCCACTTTAAACCCTTCTTCAGGATCGCAACGAACCGCCTGAACGATTAAAAATTTGTGTAATCCTTTGTGATTTCGACTGGCATTTAAATACTGCCAGGCAAATTAGTTTGCGTTCACCAGTTCCAAAAATAATGACTGCTGTTGCCGGATCATTAACACCTTGGCCACGGGAAGGGGGAGGGCACCGGTGACTGGCACCACAAATTTAAAGTAATGAGTAACCGGAGGAAATCAGAGAAGATAAATTGCTTTAATGTTGTATCAATTTAACAGAGTGCCAGGCAAAGAAACGGCGTTCAAAGCAGTTTGAATTGAAAAATCTTGCAATCTGAGTAATCAAAATTACAATTAATTACTGAACGTTCCTCAGGAGTAATCAAAGGGCACGACTGCACTTAAGAATGCAGTTCCTGGAGATTGTTTAAATAAGAAAATCTGAAGAAGGGTTGAAACAATTGGTCGCAAAAAGGTCGTTTCGCTTCTTCGCCCGTTAAAGACAGAATAGATCCAAATCGAAGTAACTATGGATAGAATAACGAACGATTTGCATGTAATACATTGTTATTAACACGAACCAGAGAGAGAGAGAGAGAGGAAGAATGAGAGAGAGAGCGAGCGAGAAAGAGAGAAAAAAAAAGAAACAATGAACAGTGCGGTGATCTCGATGCCCTCACGACGCATACATTCTTCTTTTTTTTTTTTTTAAACTCGCAAAATGTAGAAAAACTCGTAGACGAGGTTCCCCGATTGCATATTTAGATCGATCAATACAGGAAAGGATTTTTTCGTACTTTCCAACTTTTTTTTATTCCACTCTATCCCCCTTTTTTAACTAACGCGATCGAACGACCATTTGTCAGGCTATTAAATCGTTTATAATATCTGTAAAGTTAACAAATAGTCTAAGTATCAATTTAAATTAATTTAATTGAGGAGGAGATTTAATATCGTGGCAGAGGTCGATCGATCCCTCCGCCCCCCGACTTTCACCTAACAATTCTAATGTGTCTCCATTCTGAGACAATCAGGTCACGGGTACATTGTCAAGGCGTTGATTAACGAGCACTGTTCTGCGATTGTTTATTGTATAATAGGCACAATTATTGGGTAATTTAACTCTTCGTACTCGAGACGTTTATTGACAATGTTGAAGCTTATGAATCTATTTGATTCTGGTATCAGTTATGTTAATTTATTGTATTCTTGTGTAAGTAGAATTTACGTCCTCGAAGGGTACAAAGGGTTAATGGTGCTTCAAATTCGAACAACTGTAATGCGTTGCAGTTTTCTTGTGTTATTTCAGTCAGAGGTAAACCGAGGCGTTGCAGAGGCAACGTCGGCTATGACTCACGCGATAAACAAACAAGCTTGTGACTATGAAAATGCATTTAACGGATACATTCGTGTCACCTCATCGTTAGCCAATGTACCCGTGACCTATCACCTCTGACCACAGAGACCTCGTGTTTCTAATAACAATGATATTAGGTTGTTGCATATCAAATGGCCGATTTCGAGACTTTAAGTCTGACACGATTTCATGACATAAAAGTGTCTTGAAGTGGCGCTTGTTGTATGTCAATTTGAAGCTTGAATCATAAATCAAAGAGGCAATTACCATTTTGGAATACAAGTAGCTGGAAAACTTAATATTAGTCAGTGGACAATACAGAGTTGTATTTTAATTGATGAATCATTTTCTTTAAACTTTAAGCTTTAAATTAATAAGTGCCATTTTTAAGTCATCAAATTGCAACAACTTTACATGTTTCAAAATTGTTGCAATCTGCAGTTAACCATTCTGTGTTAAAAATATCAACAAAGCATTTGTATAGCAATTTTCTTCAATCTTTAAACTTGAAATTGATGTACAGAAAGCGTTACTTTCTGATACTTTTATGTCATGGAATGGATCGCTTGATATGCAACGAGCTATCAACTAATCCATTTTGCAATGCGTTTGTTAAAAATACTGTCGCACGTATACTTTAGCAGCATCCACGAAATACCCTCATCTGGTGATTTCTTTCAGATCTAAAAGCGAAACTACTACTACTACTACTACCGAAAGCAGCGAATCCGTGCACCAGGAGGCCGAGCCTGAGATCTAATAGATCCCTAAGTGTCGCGTGACAACGAAAAAAAAGAGCACACGTAGACAGATAACAGACACAAGTACAAGTTCACACACACACACAAGCAAAGAAAAAAAGAAAAAATCAAAAGCAAGAAAAGAGGAAACGGTTCTTTGTTCCTCCATTAGTTGATTTCTTTTCTTTTCCTTTTTTTTAAACCAAGAACGTTTTACAGATAAGCGGACATGCTTTATTATTTATTCGATAAAGATGAGAATGAATTAACTGAGGAAAAATAAATCGATTTTGTTTGGTATACAACCTGATGGAACGTTTGATTCGATATCTTCAATACCGACGATTATTTCGCACAATTGTTCTTTTTCTTTTTCAAGATTCATCCTGTTCCTGCTCGAAGAATGTTATTCTCCTTCGTTTGGAGAGAAAATCGATGAAAGAAGAAAGTATTGCTTGAATCAATTCAAATCCCCTCGCTGGAGGTTCATAATTAATTTGAGGACTTATAATCTCATGGTGAGGTCGTTTTTGATTAATAGATTCAATCGTTTGGGTGACTTAATATTTAATATTTCAATAATCTAAATTAATTAGTTTAAAAATTGAATATTTGTAAATTTAAGGTAAAATATTATAATACATACTTTTGTTAAAGAAAGGCGATTTACCACACAAACGATTGATCACAGTCTATACTGGAAATGGAGTACCTCATCCTCTATTCATCGACAGCAGAACTAGGTCAAATTATCCAAACGATTAATTAACACTTTATGCAATCATAGCATTAATGAAAGTAGTTAGTTCTGATTTAATTTGAGAATAACTTACAAGAATGAAAGTTTTCAAAGTTGCTGTTAATTAAAATTTCTATAGGAATCCTGAGAAGGATATTAATCAAAAAGTAATACCAGCATGAGTAATTAGATAGCATAATTTTGTATATTTTTGTATCATTTACATATAGTCTAGCACTGAGGAATATCCTTGCTCAATTAAAATACATTTTTCAAGACTACTAAAGAAAGCTAATTGAAAATTTCCAAGCTATGAATATTATGCATCATCAAGAATAAAACAATTACAACAATTTATATTAAAATGGCCATAGAAAGCGATTTTGATTTATAAGTTTATAAATCTTGGAGAGGGTGATCCTCCCTCTTCTAAACTATCTACCAATTACTAATCATCATCAAGAATCTTTCAATATCAAGCGAAAAGAATAATAATAAATCGTTTACGTGTAAGATACTGGTTGCGCAGAAGAATTGCCTCCTCCTTTCGCGTTCGAAGTTCCATTACAGTAGAACAGGGCGGCTTGTTCTAAGAAGCTAACTCGTGAGTCGTGGGTGACGTATTGTACAATATTTTTATCGTCGAATCACCGAGTTTTCTTGTTGTTTGACCGGTGCAATTGACGTGTAACGCGAGCCACGTCAGAGGACCCTCCTCGCTCTCGGTCCCTTTTCCGCGGTCCTGCGACGCAGGCTCCAAGCACCGCAACGAGAAAAATAACAAATCGTCGAGGATGCATCGGTGTTTCTGGTTTACCGGGTCATTTATCACCTGGCCTGATACGTCATTATACGATTAGCGTGGCCCCGTTTGACGTCATTGTTTCGTATAAATGCTACGAGGATCCTTAGCCAGGGAGCAAACTCGCCATCGATCAGTGCCACGGTTCTAACGCCTGCTGCTCGATCTCTGCAATCTTTCAAAATCGACTTGAAGACACTCAGTTCTTGGATATTATATCCATTGTTCGTGATAACTCACCGGAAGTTGGTGTTTCGAACGGCAATCTTTAATTATCCTTCGAGGAATTCACCTTGTGCGAAGATGGTAAGGGCTTGCCTGAAAATTTTGAAAATATTAGAGAAATGAATTTTTGGTACTTGATCTTTCTAACTCGAGGTGTAGAATTTTGTGTGAGCTTTAATTTATAAAATTATTTGAAAATTCTACAAAGTTTTCAAAGTGATAACAATTATTCTTCTTTGGTAATTTAATTTAACACAGAACACATATAAAAGCATCAAATCTAGATTTATTGCAAAATGAATTTACGAAGCGTTGATAAAATGAAGAATAATGTGAATTTAACCCTTTCGATTGAGCTGTAGCTTTAATATTTGAAATATTTTTCATAAATATCCATAGAAGTAAAAAGAACTCAAATTCAACCACTTACGAAAAGGTTAAGTGTACAAAAAGAAAGATAATACCATTAATTGTCGTAACATATAGCCAAAAGCACATAAAAACATAGAATTAATCATAAAATTGATTTATTCATTTCAGACTTCCCTTGCGATCGTTCTTTTCCTGACACTCTTCGGCTGCTCCGTCGCACTTCCGGTCGGGCCCGACAGCAGACTCGGCCCGGTCATCAAAGTTCCAGTTTTCTTCGTGGAACCGAGCAACATGGACGACCAGGCACGCGACGAATCGTCCCCGATGCTTTACAGTCTTCTCTTGAGCAAATTGCACGAACCAGAGAACGCGATCAACGAAAAATCGATCACGAAACGCGAGGCGAAAGAGGAAACGGAGGATCTCGAGACCGCGGCCGGTAACTACGCACTGCGACCTCTGTTCGTTTACCGACAGCAACTGGCGTACAAGCAGCGCGCCAGGGACGCGTACCGGCGCAGAAACGGTTTCTGAGACCACTGCGCAGGTCGCCTGCGGTGCTGACAACCCGACAACCACCAGGACAACGAGTTGGAAAACGAAACGGACTATACAGGCGCAAGGATCGCGTTCCTGTATTCATTCCCAAAGGACAATAGAATTAAAAGGGTAAAGAAGAATTTTAGTATAGAAATATTGAAATTTTAAAGAGCTTTCGATGACAGATACAAGAAATGGCAAAATTGTCGAAGAAGAGAAGGATGGAATGACAGATTCAAGATAGAAATTAAAAAATATTAATTTAGATATGAATATTAGAATTTTAGCAAGAAATTGCCAGGAAAAAAGAAGAATCTGAATTTGATAAGAAATTCGAAGAATAATAATTACACCAATGGAAAAGAAGAATTTGAATATGAAGATATTAGAATTTTAATAGAAGATTTGATTGATAGAAGAAAGAAGAATATTTTACAAAAATGTTCGAAGATGAACTTCGCTTTAAACAGATAAATTTCGAGTCTAGCATATTTTTGTAAAATATAATTGCAAACTGTAAGAGAAGAGAAGAACAACCGGAGACGGAAGCGGACCGGTTCTGAGGAAAGCTGTGCCATTTAGTGAACTCGTTAATGAACATCTTTAAATAGCAGACCTGTTAATTTAACAAACAAACTACCATGCAAAAACAACAACATCCTCGATGTTTATTAATAGTCTTAACAATTTTAATTTAATTTAAAAGATTGATTAGTTTGTTTGTTAGCTGGGCAAATGTTAAATTATGAATGAGAGCACGTGTGACAATATATATGTTACGGTTGATGTAACGAATCCGGTTTGCATTAATAATAACCGGTTATTATTAATCTAAACCGACTAATTACTTGAACCGTAACATAATTTTACAATAAGTATCTTAAAATAATACTCTAATGTTAGGAAAACGAAAAGCTACTCACCAAAGCAAGCATCGTTAATTATGCAAAACAAATAAGTTGTACTGTAAGATATTGTTTAATTTAAAACCGTCGTTTTTTTTATGTACGTTATTTATAAAATTGTTGAATAAATTTCTTAAAATAACCAAAAAGAACAAGCGAACTCACTGTATCCTTGATTTATTGCAAACATTTGTTAGTCACATGGTTATAATTAGTATTTTCATCAGCAAAAGCGATTTTTTTTTAATGACGAAAATACTGGCCGTTCGAAGCTTTAAACAAATTCCTAAATATAATTTAACAAATACAATAAATTCTGAGTATTTTTAAGAATTTACTTTGATAACAAATTAAACCATTTATCAAACTTAATTGTTAATATTGAATGAAGAGCACTCTGCTATTTGTTGATTAGAAAATTCCTTAATTTCAGCTCAAAATAAAAATTACAACATTACACAAGTGAAGAGTTAATTTTAGAATGTGAATAATTAATTTGCAACCTTGTAAATTAGTAAATGGTAAATACTATATTTTTTAATTTTATTTGTTTTGTTTCAGATCAAAAACAACAAAACTCTGAATATTCAAATAGTTCTTTTCTTCAAAAGAAAATATTTCTCATTGAAGTTTCATTATAATTTTTATTTCAAATTAAAATTATGAATTTAATAAATAGCAGAGTGTAGAGTATTGAAACAGTTCAAGTTTGAAATTATACGAAGTCCTACAATCTTCCAACCTGACACGTCGCACAAACATCCAAACGAAAATTGAATAAACAAATTTATCTAAGTCTTTGACAAACGAGTACTATTTCCCCGGAAATATTGGAATCCTTATAAAATTACGAGAAGGTTTCCTCTCGTGGCTGGTCCAATATCTTCTGTAGATGGGCTCGCGATACCAATTAGGACGTACTCTATATCGATATTCACCTTCCTCGAAACTGTCCTCAGCTTCTCCAGCGTTTCTCTTCTTTCTCTCGTTCGTCGAACCCGAGTCTTCAGCATCCTGCTGCGAGGATCCATTGGACGGGTCATCGCCATCGTCGCTGGCGGCCTCGTTCATATCTTTACCCTGAGAATCGCTGGAGCTTCCATTCTGAGAACCTTCGTCCGTTCCAGATCCTCCTGAACTTTGATTCTGGGAAGAACCATCGGAACTTCCTGCGTCTGAGCATTCTTCCGCTGTTTCGTCTCGTTTGGCACGAGCCAAGGGCTCCAGGAACATTTCCTGGGCCGTTTCTTCGGTCGTACTCGGCGCCATACTGGTTTCTGTAGCATTCTCTTCGTTCAGATTCGTCTCTGGAGCCTCACGTTTGCGACGTGTTTCGATCGTCGTCCCAGAAGGCTCTTCCAAGGAGATCGTCGTGTTCGATTCATCCTCGGTAGAGTTGTATTCCGTATCGTTAACATTGTCAGTGTACGTATACACGAATACTTCAGCAGAGTCGGTGGAACCTGAAGTTGTCGTTTCCACGTTACTGCATTTGATCTGCGTTACAACTTGCAACAGCAGAATGACTTTCAGGAGAAGATACAAGGATCCCATGTTGTCCACTGATTCTAGAATGAAGGAAGTATGTCTGATAAATTCGTAGACACGAAATGGTAGAATGTGAATGGAGAACTAAGAAAATAAAATGTGGAGTTGGGTCTTTTATACCTTGTAAGTTGCTAAATCGTTCGCTAAACAGTTCAATATTGTTAGCGGACCACTAACTGCGAGATTAGTTCCGGAAGGATTGCCAATGAGATCCAGAACTATTAGGGCACTTTGAGCGTCCAATTTCTGGTTGCAGGAATGGAGAACCAGCCGAGGATACCTCGGTGGGTAACAGAATTATATTTAACAGAATGTTAAAATATACAATGGAAACTTTGTTAAAGCGATAACTAGCTTTTAATAATTTTGTAAACATTGTTGGGAATATCTTATGCTATTAACAAAACAATTTTGGATATTTCACATATTGCAAATTCCTTTTTTACAAAGTCAGAAACTTGAATATAACTATTTTATTTATTTAATGTACTAAGAATTGCTATAGTTAAATTTTACTCAAACTAAAACAATTATTATATGAAAAATTAAAGACTTAACTTTGCATTAACTATGCAAATTGCAATAGTCAGATTCAGTTTAAATTAAAAATTATTATGCAAAATTACAGAATCCAATACACATTTTTCCTTTCTTGATTCTCCAAATCTCATACCATTACTTTAAATGTTTCCTAAATCTGGATACTAATTGAAATAACATTGAACTTCTAAACCTTCTAATTTCAATAATTGTAACCTTCATTCCTTGTTTTTTCAACATCCTTTGTCTAATTAAATGGACCAACAATCTGCTTCCAATAACTCCAATTATCTGCAATCGATAAAACGTTATTCGCTAAACTACAAAACCCTGTGTTACCGTCATTTCAAAATTATTATTGTTGGTATTTTGAAATGACAATTCGACGACGAAAAACGACAAATCGAAAATCAATCCGACAGGTTCAAGGTGCAGCCGGCTAAAGTGCCGTACCGCAAGGTTGATACTCACGTCTGTTAGCAGGACGACGATAATTCTTTCTGTAGCTGGTATAAAATACGAACGAACCGTTATCACTAGTCAGACTTGGGAAGATTTCATCGACGCTCGAACGACGAGGATCTAAGATATTTTGGACACGGGCGGAAATTCGAGGACCACGAGTGATTTCCGGATCCTGCAACAATGGAGCATACAATGGTACACCAAAACGGAGTACAAATATTACGAAAATAAAGCTAAGAAGCCTACGTAGGTACTATATTTAACCTTTAATTACTCGCACCTTGTTCTTTACACGACCTTGACATGATTTGCCTACCGATTCAAACTAAATATTTGTTATCGTGCAAGCAACTAATTAAAGGTTGAAGATACGTTTCCATCCAGGAATAAAACTAGCGCTGGAAGATACTAACAGCGTTTAAGGATATTGCGCAGTATTTCTTCGGTTGTTAAAAAGCTCGATCTCTGACTAAACAACGAAAATTAAGATCGATGCGTTCCAACATTACGCAACGTGTATTAAATAATAATATCGTCCTAATTGATCCTGTAACATGTTAAACAATTTGCAAAATTAACCCTTTCAGCCAAAAGTATTAAATTGTTCGATTAAAATGAAGAGAAGAAATATATTGTTGATAATTATTTCAACATTTGAGGTACTTGACATGAAAGAGTTAAAATGAGAAAGAATAAGAATTAATGAATGTTAGTATTGTACCAATTAATAACAGTAGAAATAATTAACACATGGTAACCATAGGACTTCCTACTGTTGCAAAATTGTTGTTTCTCAATGTTGTAATTATTAATTGTAGATGACGACGTTTCAATTAATCCTTTTAATCCTGGCACTGCACGGGACCATCACAACGTGCAGACCCCTGACACCCGAAGACGTGGAGGGTTTATTGCCACCGACACCACGGGATAAGAACGAAACGATCGCGGCGGTGGTTCAGGATCCTGTTGTCCAGGATGCGGTGCAACAAGCGGCCAGCAACGGATCATTAAATGGTCTCGTGGTTAAAAAGAACGTTTACATAATGCCAGCCAGCAATCCCAACAAGGTATGCTTTCATTCTTCAGCGGTTTCTTCAGCCGCTTCTTGCCAGCCTGAAATAGTCAAGTAATTTCAGTCCACACGCAAAATAATAAAATTTAATAGGATAGTTTATCGTTTAAAGATTATTAATAGAATAGTGAAGTACTACTTTGCAATATTGATTGAAATTTAGCAGAATGTAATTATCAGAATTAAAATTTGAAGGATGATTAGAACTGATGGAGGAATTCATTTTGATTGAAGATACTATCGAAACGGGAACACATTCTCGTGGTCCCAACGGAAAATCTGGAGGACGTACGGAAGAACATTACGGAAACGAAGCAGACAGAAGCGATGGAGTCTTCTTCGGTTGCCAGCGAAACGTTCATCGCTGATGTATACACGCCCGAGGTAAAGGACAATAACTCAATGAACACATTCCATTCGATCTGATACGCTGCGTAAAAGCATGTCAAGTTGATCGTGTTTCGAGTCTTCTTTCACGCATCATTGTTTAACAATTTGTGTATGCTGACAATGATTGTTTGGTAGCCACCTGAAAAATATATTCAAAACGTTGGTTAACTTGAAACAATTGTGTGATGTGAGAGTAATACTTACGTTTATAATTACGCTGTTTTTAATCTTGATAGCTTCCTGAAGTTAGAAATATATTATTTTCAAGTACTTCATGTTATAATAAATTAATAGTAAAAGAATTTAATTGAAGTAAATGGCTAATAAAGAATAAATAATATGGTATTTTTGAAACTTTCTAATACCACATCCTTGATTTCCAGGAAATTGGAAGCGGGCAACAGCAGAACCAGTTGGATTCGCACGGGTACCCGGAAGAGGATCCCGAAAAAGAGAAACGAAAGAGCGAAACCGAATTCTTAAAAGACACAATCAGTCACGATGTCCCGTTACCGGAAGATCAGTCGAAGAAGGTAGCGGTTCCCATAGTGGCGGTCATCGACCCGTCCAAAGCGGAAAAGGGCGAAGTGAAGAGTCCTATCGTCGCCATCTTACCGAATCAGTTGAACAACAACGACCTGCAACATCAAGTTCAGTTCCTGAACGACAATAGCGACGTTATTCAAAGAAAGGCGCAGAATTATGTCGATCAAAGTTCGCTTACTATCCTTCCTGATTACCGGAAGTCGTCAACCCTGGCGCAGGTAACAATGGGGAGGCTAAGCTCATGACTATTTCTCAGTTAGATTAACAATCTTTTGCCATATCTCTATGATGTTGTAATTATCTTGAAGAATGCAGAGGTCTTCTCAAAGAATGTCAACAATGTTACAGTAGGCTGAAAAAAGGAAGAAATTATTTCTCCTTGCTCGATAAAGATACATTTACTCACGGTAATAAATCTGTCGTTACAGTTCGCTCTTGACACGTCTTCGTCCCCGGAAGCTGCTCCAGTGTCTTCGTGGAAGGACCAGCAGGAACAAGACGGAGTTCTGAAGCCATTGACGACGTCGCAATGGGAGATGCTGGTTCCAGTGTATCAGCAGGACGACACGGATTATTCCCCAGAAAAAGGTGACATGGATAGAGCCGAAGATATGGTTTTTAGACCCCTGTTCAGATACCGACAGGAAACGCAGCAGCGGTCTAAGTATTATGACGAAGTCAATCGAAGATACGGAGGTTATTATCCGAGACCCGCTTATTTTTACAGACCGCGATACGTCGATTATTAGAAACGACGAGGATTAGGCCACGGAGGAAACGGGATTTCGCACCAGGCCCCGGATTTAACACAGACCCGTGAACTCTTGCGTCCAATTAAGTCTCCGAGGAAGGCAGACATTTTTACAGTAACGATATTTTAACGATGTTCTTCGATGTACTACATATAATAAAGCTTTGTTTTGATTTAAAACGGATTTTTGGTGTTTTACTGGAGTTAACACCTGAATACTTTCGATAATAAAAACTTCATCAGATCCTTACATCTTCAGGGTAGCATAGCGCTAGAACTTCACCAACTTAACAAAATAAAAGTGACATCTTTGCATCTTGAGTGGCCAAGTGACTCTTGGCATCTTTGCTAATCCGATGCATCCAGTTCGACTAATGGGAAAAGTCCAACGATGTTTACAGCTCGAAGGCGTACGACGAACCAGTTTTCTACGAATCTATTTCAACCATCCTCATCATCGACCTCAATTAACACGACGTCGTTAATGGCTGCAATCGGAATTCATAGTTAGTCATTCAGTTTTCTATCGATCCATTCATTCAGCCCATACTCATGGTGCAGAAATGCCCCAACAATGGGTGAGTGGACATTTAACACCTTTACGACCGAACGGGTGCGAAATTCTTCGCCTTGATCTGTTGACCTTCCAGTGCAAACAAGCTGAATCATTACGACAATTAATTTTTTTTCAGCATAAAAACTGTCATAAACGTTTCCAAATAGCATAGTAAAATCTAGAAAAGATCGTTCCTGGAAGCTCTTGATTTTGATAGAATCGGGTACCTGAAAACGAAAGAAGAAACTTTTAAACAACAACAGAAACAACGTAACATAAAAGTGTTTAGAAAGTAACCTAATACGGTGCAGAAGTAATATAATCATCGATAATGGTGTAATATAATAGTACTCTGAACGGTAGCACTGTATTATTACAATAAAATGAAACAGTGTACCGGAGAACTTACACATCGGTATCCTGAAATAATTCAATGACATCCTTAATAAAAAGGAGGAATAAAAGTGACGGAAGCCACAAACGATACCGCTATCGATTCACGAGGTTGCCGAGGAAAAAACTCTGGCGGGTCGATCCAAGGTGTTCGAGCTTTCGCCGGAAATAACCTGGGTACCTGTTCGAAAGGCGAAGAAGATCAGCAATATCTTTCTCTTCCTTTTCTTCTTCTTCTTTTTTTTTCTCTCTTTCGAGGAACACTCACGAAGGTGACTCACTTCCAGACTGGAAGTTTCGTAAAGAAGATTCTTACCGTGAACAAGACTGATTCCCTCTCTCTTCCACCATCGAAGATCTGCATACCGTGAGCGCGGTAGCGGTTTATAATCGCCTTCCTCGAGGATCGTAAACGCGCTGCGTATATAACCGATGCTTGGTCAATCTCTTCCTTCAAACGTGATCTAAGTGTTGCTGGGAACAGAAACTGTCCTCTGACCGATCCTTCGAAGATCGTTTCTACGACCATGTTGACCGTACTTATGGTAAGAAGATACGTGTACATTGACGTGGTAACCGTTGTTGTAAATATTTGGTGCTCCGTGTTTTTGTTGAAAAATGATTTATGGCTGTGAGGTGGTTCTTGATGATTTCCGGTTCTGAGGTTCTGAGGCTTTACCATGGTTTTATCATCAGAATCTTGATTACTGAAGTTTCTAAAATTAAAGCATTGATTTTTTTAAGCCTTTGCTGTTGGAATTTTGACTTTTGAAGATTTTTTTATTTGAAGCATTGATTTTTAAAGCTTTTGTTACCTGGTATCCTGATTGCTGGAACTTTTAGTATTAAAGCATTGGTTTTTAAAACTTTTATTATTGGAGTCTAGACTTTTGAAGCTTTTGTTATTTGAAACATTGACTTTGAATCTCCCACTATTACAGCAATGCATTAGAAACTTTCTCAACTGAAGCTGCAAAAATAAACTATGATTCATAAACATTTAAGAATTCATCTTCGTTGCTTAATGAAAAAATTCTTCATCAGAGATTACAGTAACCCTAATGATAAATTGATGTTTATTGCAACACACTATCCAATAGAAAGTCAGTTGCACATGTCGGTGACGTTACTTTTCTCTAACATTCTTTCAAAACTTTATAATTTATCCAACTAAGAACGCAATAGGAAACCCGTAATCACTGTTTGATAACGCTTATCGCTAAACCACGATGTTCCTGACAAAAAGTTCCATTAACCAACATCTGTATTTTTGTCAATCGTTTCAGCTTATTTTCCTGGTGTCGTCGTTCGATATCGGCGCTGCGAAGGATCAGCTACATCCACGATCCCTCGTAGGACATCCTGATTCCGCTGAAACGAGATTAAGAAGCCTGGGGGACACATCGGTCAGGCTTCCGAGAAGGTTCCGGGAGAACAGCCGCACCAGACGATTGCACATTGAAAATCAAACTGGTTTCGACGGCAAAGTGAAAAAAATTCACATCAACTCCGAGGAGGATCTTCATGGAGTCCACGCCTATGGATCGCAGAAGAAAAATCTAATGAATAACAGCTACATCGAGAGGATGTTGGAAAAAGAGATCAAAGAGGAACTTAACGACGCTTCCAGAGTAACTCGTTCGGTCGGTAACACAGAAAACGTTTTTAACCAGATATTTAAGAACTTTTACATAAATTGTTATTTTAAAAAAGGCGACTTGACGAGTTCAGTATCAAACTCTAACTATCAAAGTCTTGAATGGCTAACTTTCAAACTTAACCCTTTCATTTACTAATTTATACTATTACTGTAATACTAACTCGTTGTCCAGGCAAGGATTAACAATTTCCAATATTTGCATAATATTCATCGTAGTATTCCTCTTCATCCTCGTTCCAGGTGGAGGCGTACGGGAAGTTGAAGGATCAGCTGGAGACCAACGGGCAGATCGAACGAGTGCATCGTCCGGTTTCGCCTCGGGCACCTAACGAACAAGGAAACAGAGTATCCAGATCCATAGATACAGCGAGCAAGCACGAACCTGAAGACCTGGAGGCCCAGGACGCGAAGGTGTTCAGACCGCTGTTCGTGTACAGGCAGCAGGTGGCGAAGAGACAGTATCGCATGAGGAATCGCTTCCTGCAGGCGAACCAGAAACCGTTCCACGATCGGCGCCCCGGTTTCTGAAACGGTAATTACGCAGAAAAGGAGGTTCTTCGATGACCTTGAAATACATGGTCAAGGCAATACTCAAATACAGTTATATACAGGGCGTTACGCTTCAGAACTAGACTGAAGATACAAAAGCAATGAAAAAGGTTCGTACAAACGTGTGTCTGACCTTGTTACAGAGAAATTTAATTTTTAGAGCCACTTCAAGCATGTACAGAGTGTGTCAATAAAAACCACCATCTGAAATAACTTACAGTCCATTGTTTTTATCAAAAAAAGCAAATTTGGAACTAAAACTGTACTTCAGGAGCCTGAGTCCATTTCATCTTTTAATTTCAAGATACCAAGGTCATTCCAGATGGTAATTTCTATTGACTCACCCTGTACATCCCTACATACATTTTCCTCTGTAACTTGCAAACCGAAGCCAGGAGATGGTCACACGTATAAAGAAAAATTGTTCAGAGTGTCGACCTTGACGACATATTTCAAGGCCACGGAACTAGGATCCTCTTTTCCGCGCGAGTAGCCTGATGATGTTATTTCTTCCTGACCGGCGTGTTCGCTTCTCGAGTGCCTGGAAACGAAATGAAGAGTCAGTCGTATGATCGCAATGGAGGAGACAGAAGCGAATTATTACGACACGTGTTTGCTGTACGATGATCCTTGAGTCGGTTAATTATCATGATAATTAGCCGATCGAGGCGAGCATAGCTTTGTGCCATAAAAGAAGAAAGCGGCTTCCCCCGAACACGTTCGGCCTGTCGACGGGAATGACTTACGACGATCGAAAGGACGATAAACGATCGATAATGACCCGAGAAGGATGCACGGCAAAAGGATCGTTGTTAATCTTCGCGTAACGAGCGTACGCCAGGCGAAATACCAAAAAGTATTACGATAAGTCCGCGGCCAAGATTTATGTAACTAGATGCGCCAATTAGCGATTAACATTTTTTACTGTTCTTTTTCATTAAATTAAATTTGAATTATAATGAACGATATTGTAAATAAATAATCGTCATGGTTAATTTGAATAGCAGAAAGATAAAACATTGTATTATTATAAAATAATGAATTTAATATCGTTCAAGCTTTATTTTTCAATTGTTTTAAAGAGCAACTGAGGACGGTACATGGAGTGTTACCGACGAAATTAGCGAAACAGAAAATTGTGTTTTTTCAAAAACCAGGCCACTTTTCGGATAAACTAAAGTTATAGAGACATTTATAACAACAAAATATTTTATGTAATGGTGTTAAAAAGCCGATTTTTAATAAAATAATTTTTACCGACTTTTTATTTTACCCCTGGCGCCACCTGCGAACAAAGTGCTGAAACTGTTCAAAAATTGACAGGAATCTGCCGTACCTACAATGATTATTTTTTAAGAAAATAATTTTTTGCTGTTTTCGCGTGTTTAAAGCATCTAATCGCTTCTATTTTACACTAATTATCGATTCCAATTGTCCGATTAATCCTAGAAGCCCGAAATATTGAAATATTAAAGATTAAATGTTAGACTTCCGAAACATCGTTAAAAATGGCGGGCTTTTCAAAATGAGTAATGTACTATTTTGATATTTCTTAATTAAATTCCTTATAAAGGTTTATTAATTAAACTTCTGCTTTAATTATTAAACTAGAAGAACTGGTGTATAATTTCTGATTGTTTCAATAAGAGAAAAATCTACATTTATGTCTTTTCTTCATTAATATAACTTTTAAAGTTGAATAATAAACGATTCAAAGCTATTAACATGGATATCGTTCTAATTTTATCATTTTCAATGCTTTCAGTACGATTGTGTACAGCATTTTATTAATTTAAGATGTTTTTTAAGCTGTAAAAAATTAATAACTTTGGGGAATACTCTGCTACTATTGTAAGTGCTCAAAAATCACTTCTGTAGTTCTTAAATGAAGGTTTTTCGTTTATCTAAACTATCAGAAATTATACACGAGTTCTCCCAGTCTCATAATCAAGTAGGAATTGAATAAATAAACCTTTTTAAGGAATTTAATCAAGAAAATTTCAAAATGACACATTTCTCATTTAAAAAGCCCGCCATTTTTAACGATGTTTCGGATTTCTCAGTCGGTAATTGTTGATCAGTTTCAGCACTTTGTTCGGAGATGGCGCCAGGGGTAAAAAAATATAATTTTTAAAAAAATTGTAAAAATAATAAAAAATAGAGCTTGTACGGTGACAAATTGATACTTTTATGATAATATAAAGTTTCCCCTTCCTTTAGTTCAAATTTGGTGATCCTAGAACATCATTTAAGTATATAAATCGATATAAACCTGCGCTTGATTACGAGACTCGAAGACTACATTTCAGAGCCTTGTTGTTCAGAATAGTCTCAGCTACCCCCCATTTCCGGCTCCTACAGGAGTTCTGGGACACCCTGTATAAATAATACAAAAGTAAATATTATAATTTTGATAAGCGTAATATTACAAAGATGGAATTTTGAATTTATAACATCATGGCGGCTTAAAGAATTAATACCTTTACCATCATATAAAGTTTAAATTTATGAGAAATATTGCAAGATTACGTACAAAAATTTTTTCCCCCAACCTATTCATTGGATGAAATAAAACAAATGACAAATTCTTCCCACCATGCACCCCTTCGTTCACACCGAACGCGACACCGTCCGTTTCATCAAATCTGAAGAAATTTTAGAATGCAACTGGTCAACGATGGTACCCTGGTGTTAACTACCTTCCATCGGCAAGAACATTGTTTCTTCGTTAACATTCCTTCGCTTCGTTTCTCCCTCCCTTTCCTCGTCATGGTGCAGCCGTTAACCATGATGACTCAAGGGGACGGCAACAGTACCGATAAGCTGTTTGAAACGAGAAAAGAAAACGAGGGAACGCAAAGCAGGTATTCAATGATTTATGAAAATGATCAAATTAACACCAGAATCGCCAACGTTCAAGGTACGCTTGCGTTGAGGTTCAGAATAAAATACCGTGAACAAACTGTATAATAATTCCTTACCTTGATGAAAATGAGCATGCGTTCCAGCAAAAGTACCTTGATAAATCTTCTGATTTTAATTAAAATACCTGAAGAATGTTGGGTAGATTTCTTCCACCTTTGACCCACGTTTCAGGCACCTAAAAATACTATATTAATATTATATTATTTGTACTGATTTTATGTTATAAATATTATAAAATAATCTTCTGTTACCTTATATTTGTCACAGTACTTTTGCACTGCAAATCCAGGTCTAAACCTAGATATTAAAAATTCAGCAATTGGGTCAAAAGTAACCCCATATCGACTTCCTGCACGCTTTCAGTTGGCTCTTGGAGGCTTAAGGCTGTGCTAAACACCATAAAAAGGTAAGCTTGGTATTTCAGGCAGAAGTTGAACAAAAGATCAACGATAATTACTTCAATGTCGTTGATCGTGTTGCACGTGTTGGACACGTTGCTCCTGATGGCCCTTCTGCCGTTCATGATCTGGCAATGGATCTCCGCCAACGATCGTTTGAAGCTCGTCCTGAAAGCGGTCGTAGAAGTGAGTCTTCTTTATCGTTACAGCGTTAGGAGACATTTTGATACCTTGTGTAACAGGTGACGCTGGAGCTGCTGATGTGGCTGATCTTCGCCGGGGTGTCCATCCTGTTGACCACTGCATTCGTCCTGGACGACGAGTACTTCCAGAAGAATCGTCAAGAGAAACCGGCGATCGTGAAGTCCTCGTTGAGCGTCAAAAACAGCTCAAGAATTTTAAAAACGCAGTCCTCTGAAAAAAAACAAGACTGACGTCGCCTTTTTTTTATCAATATTTTGTTAATTTTGTCTTTTACTTGATCTTTGAATTACGCTTACGTTTCAATCATTTTATGAATAGACGTTTGTGTCTTTTGAGGTATTTTAAAATTGATTAAAAAAATTACTTGAACGCGATTTCTTTTGTTTTCACGCGTCGATGGGAAACGACGCTCG
The DNA here is from genome assembly GCA_022405125.1 of Anthidium xuezhongi. Taxonomy (NCBI): domain Eukaryota; kingdom Metazoa; phylum Arthropoda; class Insecta; order Hymenoptera; family Megachilidae; genus Anthidium; species Anthidium xuezhongi. The sequence continues at coordinate 7,460,548 of CM039642.1, read as the reverse complement.
GGAAAGCTTCGAATTCTTATCGACGAGATAAGAAACACCGTACACTAGGTGAAAGCCTGCAAGGAATTCGAAGGAAACTGTCCGAAAATTCTCAAAGTATAGAAAATTCACGAAAGTAGGGATATTATCGGTCGGAATATATATAAGAGAATGGACGAGTTTACGTTACTCGAAGTTTCCATTAATCCAGAGCATGTGGACGTTAAGGGCTGTCTATTTCCTGGTAAGTTTCAATCAATCTCTGATTTAATTACTGACACTAATTGTTGAGCTGATAACTTTATAAATCTTTTACCAATAACTCTCTGTTGCAAATTTCACAATAACATTAACCCAGAAGCTACTGCATTAAACACCAAATACATATTAATTCAGTATTTAGTACTAAATATATTTTTAATTTGCCAATCTTCAATGCTTACAAAACATTGTAAATTTGAAACTAACCCTGATCCTAGCCACACTAAATAATAAATTCAATGTTTAAAACTAACATGCTTAATTCTAAATATCTTTCAGATCGCCCTGACGATGGCGACGTCGCAGAAGTTCCCCCGTAGGCAAACGAACGAGCTATCCACGGGGGAGAGATTCTTCAGCGACGTGCACGTGGTAACCCGCGAGGTGCAGGAATCTGCCTTGTTGCAGAAGAAGGCTATGATCGATGCCGTATCCGCGGTAAACCGAGCGGGACTGGGTGTCCTCAGGGACCTGAAGAAGTCGAACAGCGGCATGGTGGACACGCTGGTGGACATAGGGCTGGCCAAGCTGGAGGCGATCAGAGCCGTGAGGCTCGTCCTGCTGAACATGTTGGCCAGCCAAATCGCGACCCTGATACAGGAAGTCGAATACGAGGACATCTCTGATTTGCTCGAATCGCCGCTGTTCAGTTACCTGGTGGATCTGTTGCTTCCGCTCTTTTCTGGCAGCAATTTCGATAATTCCAAAACAGCGACGGATATGAGTAACGCCGCTCGAACGCAACGAGATCCGGAAACGGTTGAGAATCGTGAATATTCATCGAGAGATTCTACGTCGTCGGTGAAACGTCCTTCTTCGCCCGCGACACGATTCCCATTGCCTCGCGTATCGTCCTCGCGATCTGCGGAAAAAGTTTCGAACTTGTAGTATTTCCGGTACCGATTTCAATCTTTCAGCATAAAATAAATATTTAACTACATAATAATAACGGCAATTGAATCAAGGTGGATGATCCAGTACCAAAACGCTGCATACTGTCTTCTATTTATTCAAAGAGCGATCTGCTCGAGGTCGAGCGATCCCATCAGTCCCTTCCTGTTGTCCATTCCAGAAACACAAAATCGTTGGAAGGTTCGATACAAAAGGAGCCTCTTCGTGGTTCGAACGAGAAACCTAAGAGAAAATGAAGAGAAATAAAATTGTGTATCGCATCATCTAACATTATTATTCTGAATTGAAATCGTAAAGGTTGCTCGCCAACGATGACCTCTCCCACGACAAGCATACGTTGTTAATTTACGCATAAATTAGAATAATCATTGATTGCTCGCGCTTAAAATCCGTGCGTTTGCAAACAAGCCATCATTGATGGTGGCCGTCTCTAGTAGTTCGTCGAAAAATAAAAGAAAAAGAAAGAAGAGAGCGGACAAAAGAATCGTGCTTGATTAATGGTGTTTGCTAATCAGAGTGAAGGCCCGTTTATGTAAATACACGAAGGAGCATGCCATAAGAGGCAATCGTTTCGACGATTACGGATCTCCTCGATAATCTTGCCCTTTGCACTTCTTCCTGCGGTAAGCGAATTACATCATTCTGTCCTTGACTCGCCGAAATTCCGCTTCTGAACAAGGTATTCCCCGGCTTCCAGCTCTCGCAGGATTCCCCTTTGGCTGGCAAAGCTTTATTCTTCCAAACAAAAACGTCTCGACGACGCTCGGTCAGGCTCCATCTTCCTAACCGACAGAAGCGAATAGGGGTTTTCCTTTCGATAAACATTCCTCGTTCAGTCGCGATTGAATTTTAAGATACATAAATACGAACAAAAAGCATGAGTCAGCTCCCTCGTGGTTTTCCTGAACAGCAACCTGTTCTTTTTTCCTTTTGAACAAGGATCACTTCGACACAGTGTGCCGTGGCCGGTCCGTCGTGTCGGTTGCTTCGTTAATTCGTTCTCAAATTAATAGCTAAATCTGGTCGATGTTCTTTGCTTAATAAATCGCTCGTTAACTAAGTTTTTAAGAGACACCAAGGGATTCTTATTGCTTCACAGAAGATGAAGATCCTCGCCATCGTCATGTTACTGTCCGTCGCCGGAGGCAGTCCCATTTGGGACTTTATCCCGTGGAGGAAGGGACCTCGGGCCCCAGAACAGTGGCACCCTCCGCTCGGCCACCCGCCTCCGCTCAGCCACCCGCCTCCGGTGGAGAGACCCTTCCCGCCGCCAGAACATTTTCAAGCACCGCGAGGACATCGGTACACGGCAAAAGGAATGCAATGGACGCCGTGCCAAGCGTTGGAGCTGTTCTTCCAACTGTACCTGAATCAGCCGGCGTTCGAGCGGAACAGGTGCACCGTCGGATGGGTCTGCAACGCTCCGCCGACCGGCGACGTGGTACGTTAGACTTACTTCGAACTCCTCGAGACTCATTCGCACTCACTCATCCATTCATTCGTACTGGATGCATATCTGTACGGAAGAAGCGTGGCTCTGTTTAAATCTGAAGTTTTGCTTTTTCATTCTTTACAGATCATTACCACCGCCGATGGACTGCAGATCGCGGTGCAACATCCGAATCTGCACGTTTTCCCGAATCCAGACGAGGCTCGTGACACTGGGAAACCTATGGGCGACAATCCTGTTCAAGAAAATCCTGACGGTCCGAGTTCGCCCAATGAAAACACTACTTACCTCGAGGACAACCCTGTCACACCGCAGACCGACGACAACGAACCGTCCCGTCAGCACGGAGGGGAAGGACTCATTGATGTAAGAATAGGAGAGTAGTAGATTGTAACTAAACAAAGGTAGAAACGAGTAATCAATCCTTTGTTTATTTTCTATTAAAATATACTCTCGACTGGTTTGTCATACATTAACAGAACGCAATTTATATATATATCTCTTCCTTCGTATCGGTTACTTCAATAACTATCAAAATATTCTTTTATTTCTGTAATATGTATATCACTACGTATCTGATAAAGAAAAAAAGAAATATTACATTTTTGCAAACATAAATTTCATTAAAACCTTCAGTAATCCTCGTTGTTATCCTAAATGAAAGCACCAATGGAATTAACGCTAAAACCATAAATTAATATAATATATTTTGTTTTTAAAACTACGTTTATAACAATGAACTAACAAATGGTTTAACGAAGAACTTCATTTGTTATGATTCGTTATTTTGCTGACACGTTCCTGAAAAATAAATAGGCGCTCAATGCATCGAAAGCGTTAAATAACCTCAAATGATCTTACCGGGATCGCGTTCGCTGTTCTTGAAAGATGGTTCAGAAAATCGTCCACCTCCACTTGAACATTGGGATCCTCCTTCTTCGCTTGTGTCACCAATTCTTCAGCTACCGCTCTGACTGTCCCATCATTAATGCTATAATTGTCGCTCGTTAATGGACATTTGCCGACACTGAAACGTAAAACACAGGTTTACATGTACGGTTTATTCCTGCTAATTAATAAACCGCGTACTTGAAATGTGAATAATCGTATATTGGAGTGTCACAGATGTAGCACATCTTGGCTCCGCAGGGGCAAGTAATTTTGTTGCAGCCATCTTGTTTGTAGTACGGTCGGCTACATTTGTAACATTTGCGTACAAGCGCCTCCGTCATCTTTTCTTCTATCAATAAACGAACTTTGTCGGTTCTTTCTTCATAACATCTGCGAGGTATGTGGTTCGGTTCTTTGCACAGCCTATTCAAGATAAACAAATCATCTCACCAAATAAATGCTTGAAATATTTTCTGAATTGTTAAAAGAAGAAACCTCACCTGCACGATTCTTTCATGCACTCAGGATTGAAACATTTAAAGACCTTGTCCTCTGGAGGAGGTATGGACGCGAAGTGACAAAATGGACAGGAGACCAAACCCTCCACCTCCGCGGCCATCACCTCCACTTCCTGCTTCTTGTGAATGTAAATGCTGAACTGCGTTGGCGGCAGTATTTTCTGAAGCGTGGGAACGGTAAATTCTCCGCTACACTCGGAGAAACAGGAGATTCGCGCGTTTCCCTGCGCCAACTGCGACACGGTTCCTTTTACGATACACGAATTACAGAACACATGACCGTCGTCGCAGGTGGAACACTTAGATGGTATACATTCGTCGTAACAGCACTGACATTCCAGTAGTAAATTTTTTCTCTGTAAAATTGGATTGATATATAAATGCAAAATAATTTTTCTTCCCCAGACACTCCTTCGTAATACAACTCACCTTCAGTTCCTCGAATTCTTTGGCTTCCGCCTCCTTCAGCTTGTTCAAATGTTCTGTAATTTCCTCTCTGTGTATGATAAACGCGCACTCTTGCAGCACGGGAATATTCTCTGGCGGATGATTGTTCCACGTTTGTACGTTTCGCGCCACTTTTTTACCAAACGGCAAATTCTCTAATTTTTGTACAGTTAGGGTTAAATTGTAGTTGTTCACGTTGTACAAATGCTTCAAGTGGTCTTCCTGAAAATTTAAATTCGATGCACCATATATCTCAAACAGAAACATTTGAAGAACATACCTCAAATTGACTGAAGTGATATTTTAGAAAGTCCATAGCGTCGATACTGAATTTACCATTTCTGTTTGGATCCATAAAATACGCAAAAGGATCCGGGAACGTTCTCAGAAACGTTTCCACGTTGAATTTGTCGATGTACTGCATTTGTTGCTCCGTAATTTTCATCTGCTTTAGTTTCTCTTCTTTGGTTGGGAAGGTAGGATGTTCCCACTGCGTTTGTATGAAATTTATTATTTCCGTAGGATTGTTGTGGGTCCGCGCGATAACTTTTTTTAAGAATGCAGGGTCTGCGTCAGGGAAGATACCTGACAGGAAAGTATACTGTTCGTTATCATCATTTTCCAGAAGTACGTTATCCGTGTTAGTTAACTGTATTTCTTTATTCTGCAACGCGTGTTCGGCCAGTATTTCTAATTGTTTGAACGGGCAGATGTCTTCTAATTTTAAAATGTTCTTGCACGTTTCTTTAATGAAACTCTTGTCTATCCCAGGATACATACATGTCAATGTTTCGTACATTTCTTGAAATTTTAAAGGCAAAACGATATCCTTCTTTTTATCAGCTTTGCTGCTCTTAGAACTTTCTTTTCGGATGATTTTCTTCTTCTTAGCCCCCCCAAACGCTTTATCTTTATCAGCCATAACGTGTATTGCGGCAGAAGTTGATGGTCTGTTTAAAACTGTTGTTAACGAGTCGTTCAGATTTAATGCACGAGTGGACTGTGCATTCGAGGACGTGCTGGCTGCATCAGCATCAGGGGGCATGGTAGTAATTTTTGCTGAATCCAAACCTTTCAGACTGGTGAACAGCCCAGCAAAGTCTACGATAGCAGACAGTGTATGTGTAACTAACCGTTGTAGTTCAATCTTATGAGTATTCTCTAAATTTGAAAGATTTTTACATATCTGTCTGATATAATGCTGATCCACTTGAGGAAACATAAGTGCTAACGTTTTACACGTTTGTTGAGACTGTAAAGGCAAAACAATGTTATTCTTTACAGCATCTTTATTATTTTGAAAATTCGTTTGAATTTTCATTTTCTTCTTCCTGGTACCTCCAAACATTTCACTTGCTTCTGTTTCAACAGAACTAGTGCATTCTGATATTAAAAACATTCGTCGTGCCTCATTTCGTCTATCGAAATTAAAATGTTGCAACCCCTGGTTCAATTTCTTCTGTTTAATAGTTTGCATGTATTTCAAATACTGCATATATTTGGACAACGTTTGTTCTTCAAGGCCATTATTATTCTTTACCAGGAGTGCAGATTTTTCACTTCTCGGTTGTTTTGCAGCAACATTTGTCAATTTTGGAGGGTGTAAAACAACAGAGCTAGGTTTTGTACCTTGTGGCTGATGATCAATTAATAATTTTGCTGGACGCAATAATGTACCTTTAGCAGTAGAAGAAACTTTACCATCATTTGTTGAATGATCTAATACTTCATTTTCATCACTTGTTTGTGACACAGCATTCTTTCTATCCTGTGTAATTTTTGAATTCGATCTGTCATTCGATACAGTGTTATTATTAATTAAAGTATTGCTATTAAATTGTTGGTTATTTTTCTGAAGAGGATTTAATTGTACAGGCCAATCTTCATATTGTATTCTTGGCCTTTTATTTGGCAGTAAATCCCATAAACTGAGCATCACACGATTTTTTGCCTTACGATTTTTACTTAGGGCATTGTATACCAATTTATATTTAAAATTTGGCAAAAGATTACATATCTGAACAGCTTCTTCTTGTATTTTTTCATTACAAGCATTATTATTATTATTGCCATGCGGTACTAAATTTCTAACAGAATTTAAATTATTATCTGAGTTGTTATTGTTTACTGGTAAAATTTCTATGTCAGGTGAATTACATGCTGTATCAGAACTAATAGATATAGATGTGTCATCATAATCATCAATGTAAATACTGTCATTATTATCAGCATCATCATCGTCAAAATCCCCATTGAAATTAAGGATTAACTCAGTCGAATGTAACTCTTCTACATCCATTTTATCTTTTGTTGTTGTATAATTTATATTAAATGATCTAACTCTAACTGAGCCACTTCTATGATCACAATTTACTATTTTATTTCTTAATTAGTTTATAATTTGGATAAAATCTGAAAGTTTAAAAAATGTCAGTCTTATCCATATTTTTTATGCAAAAATAGGAAAACAATATCAAATAAAAAATAGCAGTATTTATATTCTGATACATTCATTACTTATAAAAAAAAAACTATATATTAAGTAACTTACACTTGCAATTACTTACCCTTAATTTACTGATTGTAAAATCATTGTTTCATGACTGTATTTTTAACAAATAGAAACTGTTTTTTTACATCATTTAACAAATGTCTTTTTGTATACAAAGTGAATTCAATTGTTTACCTGTTTTAAAACAAAAATCATTATTAATCAAACATGAAATTTTTGATAAATAATAAAATCACTATCATAAGTTGTACACATTGAAAAATCATAAAATCTGACGATCAATACATGAAATTAACGGTTTGTAAACTATCAGACGCACATCAGAAGAAACAAAAGATCTTTACTTACTTGTATAACAATGGGATTCCCATATAAGATTCGTACAAATTCAAAAGTATATGCTTAAAAGTAAATATTGTTCAATAGACATTTACATAGATATATTTCCGTATTGTTTACATACCTTTAAAACAATTCATCCCGCTATTTTATATAAAATTAAAAAAATACATACTTTTGTATAAACTAGTCAACGTTACGTTTATTGCGTATCGTATCGTATTTTTTAAACGAAGAGAATGCACAATATCAGAACTACCAATACAAAGTATTAACATTCAAAATGTATGTACCATTTTAAATATAATTATTAATTAGAAAATATAGTTATTAATTAGAAAATTATCATCAATTAGAAAACATGAATTACGATGTACATTTTGAGGTCGATCTTTTAAATCTATCTTACCCTTGGTGCATTCTTGTATTAAAAAATGTTGTATAGAAACTACATTATATTTGATATTGTTAATATTAGCAATTCAGTAATTAAACAATTATACAAAATTTTATTAATCATGAATGTAATTTAGTTATATTATTTTTATACATTGGTAGTAGGTTTTAACAGAGGACGCTACAATAAAAAAGCGGAAATCCACAGAGTGTATTCCTATCTGTAACAACATAACCTTACAAGGGTGCCTTGATAACCCGCCGTTGGCGGATGAACTGTCAATTTTGGTATAATTAGGGAAAAGTGTTCTTTATTACATCGTTATTCATCGGTTTGGAAAATTCGTGTAGACTGACCAGAGTCCACGAATTTCCAAAGATTTCTTTTTCCACGAACAGGTTTTCTTTTGACGTTTGAAATCAGTAAATTGATTAAGCAATTTAACACTTAAACGGCCGGGCGGATGTTAATACACGTTTAAAAAACTTCCGTAAACGAACAGGCGAACGGCCGTTTTTCAACAGTACGTAAAATTATGAATGATTTTGCTGTTTCATTCGAGAACGCAGGTAACACGGTGCTTCAATTGTTTTTTTAAGTATGACATTGTTACTGTATCAATTGTTAATTAACTATGCTTCGAACTGCGTTGAAAAATATTAAGGGACAAAAATTGTTTAATAATTCCTGCGTTCTCGTCCAAAAATGCGATATTCCATCGACAATCAGCCGTTTAAGTGTTAATACATGACCGCACCCGTTTCTGTGCGATTAGGTGCGGTGATTCATAAAGATAATTTACAGCACCACTCGTATTTGTAAACGCGTATCGTATGTAAATTAATCGGATTTCTCGTGAAAACTGTTTACGAAATGACGGAAGTGCACAGCTTAGGTGTTGATGCCATCAGCTGTCACGCCTGGAACAAGGACAGAAAAGGTGCAATTTTTGTTTAATTACATAATTCCTGGATGAATTAATGAACGGTTTCAATGTATTTTTTACAGAAGTTGTCATTTGTCCGAATAATAATGAGATTCAAGTACACAGACATACGTCAAGCGGTTGGAAGTTGTTGCAGAACCTGCAGGAACATGACATGCATGTCATGGGTATTGATTGGGCACCAAATACCAATAGAATAGTGACCTGTTCTGCAGATAAGAATGCATACGTTTGGACGCAAGAAGAGGATGGAAAGTGGAACCCTGCATGGGTGCTTTTAAGAATAAATCGTGCAGCAACGTGCGTAAAGTGGTCTCCATTAGGTACAGGATACAACAATTTTGAAGAAATTGAATTACATCAAGTAATCTGTTCTATACAAGACTAAACCAACATTGATTTTTACAGAAAATAAATTTGCTGTTGGATCTGGAGGTAGAGTGATAGCTGTTTGTTACTTCGTGTCAGAAAACAATTGGTGGCAGTGTAAGCACATAAAACGCCCGTTAAGATCGACTGTGACCACGGTTGATTGGCATCCGGACAACAAAGTTTTGGTCGCCGGTTCCACCGATTATAAAGTTCGTGTTTTTAGTGCATTTATTAGCGATATGGAGGACGCACCCGGAAGCGGTCCCTGGGGCAACAGCAGTACATTAGGAACGTTACTTGCTGAATTCCAGAACACTCCTAATGGAGGTAAAAGGATACTTTTCTGTTTTGAATGTAAATTACATCTGTTTGTACACGTTGTTTCATTTGTACCCAGGAGGATGGATACATTCTGTCGCATTTAGCCCTTGCGGTAATAAAATCTGTTGGGTGGCGCATAATTCATCCATATGTATAGCGGACGCTACCAAAGGAAACGCGGTTATAAGATTGTACACAGAGCATTTACCGTTTTTGAGCTGCGTTTGGATGGGGTCCAATTCCATTGTCGCCGCAGTAATTTCCTTCGACCGTTTCCATTACAATTCTTAAAGCGTGTAAAGGATCAGCCATTAACGAACTTTTTTCTTTCAGGGTCATGGCTGCATGCCGATGCTGTATTCCATAGACGACAATGGTCAGTTATATTTCGTATCGAAACTGGACAACACTCAGAAGAAAGAAGCCGCCGGACTGTCCGCCATGCGTAAATTTCAGTCGCTGGATCGCCAAGCGAGGAGCGGCACGAACGACAATGCCTTGGACAGTATACATCAGAATACGATTAACTGTGTACGCAAAGTGTCCGAGAACGAGTTCAGTACGAGCGGGTTAGATGGTCAGCTCGTTGTATGGGATCTTAAGGTAAAAGCGATACGTACGCTGTCAAACATCGTCGGCTTTCCTAGGGAAAATGCTAAAAAATTACTAGGGATTTGTGCCTAGATCCATTATTCGTGTTACTCCGTTACTAGATTAACCAACTCGCTGTGAAATAATTATCAAGATTGTTACGTTAATGACCTACTATGTATTTGGGTTACTAGTTTCTTTAAAATGGACGATGGACTAGGTAAATTACTGTGTGCACAATTGGCAACGGTTCTGAAGAATTCCCTATGTCGCCATTTTCCCAAGGGAAGTCTATGATGCCCTATAGGGTACCCTATACACATTGTTACCTTACAATAAACACATTTTCAAACGATACGTTTCATCTAGCTCCTGGAGAATTCCATCGCTGGTCTTAAGATCGCATAAATAAGACATTTTTTTTACATTGGAGGAAGACGGAAGATATTACATCAAACGCCAAGATGTATAAATGTTAAATCTAAAAGGAAAAAAAAAATATACGATTTCTCATTAATCCTCGAGTGGTATTAATCTCCCTTGTGATACTTTTCTAAACAATTGTGCAGGGCGGTTCTCTCGTTACTAGACCGAAAGAAGACGCTATCCCGTGTCAAAAGAAGTTATTATAGCAGAGACGTCTATATCGTATAATCGCAGACAAGAAAAGCAATCGAGCCGTATATTTGGCAGTACTTCGAGTTTACTAGCGAATCACCCTGTACGTTAATCTAGTAATTCAGCTCGAACGATGTATTCGCAAATATCTCAGCCGCTTTACGTCAGCAGGGGCACAAGGGGGACACGTCGCTCCTCTCGATCGAGCGGTTTGCATAGTTTCAGGCGTCGCGGCGCGTACGACGGTTCACCGATAGTCAGGCGTGTAAAAAAAAGGAGGCTGGTTCGCGCCTGGAAATCGTACGGTTGCGTGGCTCGAAGGTGGGGAGGCAGCCAGACAAGTTCAGCGCGAATATCGATTCAGTCTCGCGCAAACCACCCCCATGTACTGTGCCCGCTGCAGTCAGCTCCACCTTCTAGCTTTGTTTTCTGCTCGGTGTCATCACTGACACATAAACAGAGATATTACCGCGGTGAAAAACGGCTCTCTCGGTGGTGGCACAAGGGTGGCGCGTACCCGCCAGGATCTAACGTAACCGATAACCGATCATCGTCGATAGAATTCCGCTTGGCCGATGATGTTCATCGATTCGCGTACGTTATTCCGCGAACGGTCGCACCGTCGTTCGCAAGTGAGCCTGGTCAAGTTCGTTACATAAAAGCCCGACTGGGGAAGGAGAGGACGCGGCGAGAGGAGGATTCGGTTTGTTTGTAACGGATCGCGGTTCGTTATCCTGATCTATTCGCGATCGTCGTAACCTTCTGGATAACAGTTGACGGAAACAGATTAACTCCCCGGCGGAACGTTTCATCATCGATTGTGCCAGGAGGCTGGAGCTCCGTGTGCTCCGAAGGGGTTGAAGACCACGCGCTCCGCGGCGATAAATCTCTCGATGGGCGTCGGGCAAATCGACGATCGAGCGGCATTGTTCGGGGCAATAGGTCGGATTGATTCGTCGAACGCCAGAGGTGCCGCGTGATTTCCGTCGTGGACGCGGAACGACGTGGCGTACGAAGGAGAAAGAGGCGCAAAAAGGAAGGAGGTACGGTCGCGGGAGTATCGCTCGGTGTTTCCCGTCGAATATGAAACGATTTAATCGCGGCCACGCGGGTCCGTGTTCGTCTTGACTACGAATCGCGGCTGAGCTTAGGGAGACCGCCTCCCCTTCTTGAGAGATGTCTTCGATATCAGCCCAGGGGGTCGTCGAAAGAGCCAGCGCCGAGTTGACCAAGAGAATCAACGGTCTGGGGCTGAGAACGTCCAAGCATCATGGTCAGTAAATTAAACAATTACCATTATTTCTGTTTTACAACGTTACCGTTTTACAACATTGCAAAACAACAATTAACAACAGTTCTGCCATAAATAAAACACAGAAACAATCTGTTAATATTTCTGGAGCTTCCAAAGAAATCTTACCACGCTTTTACAAATTTTGCAAAACATTTCTTTGTTAAATTGTTTAAACGAACCAACGATATTTTCCATTGGTTCGCAAGGTTTTCAATCTTAACGCAAATTAGCTTTGTAGAGAATAATTCGCAATCAATAACGATTCGTTCGGTTCAGACCTAGCCCGAAGTTAAACTCGACCATAACCCAGATCCAGCATGTGTTCGTTTTCTCTGCGTCTTCTTTTATTTATTATTTTTCTTTTTCTTTTGTAATTGTCCTCGTGGCCCAGCTAGTTACGTCAGTTCTCCCCGTCTCTCTCTCGTTCTGATCTCTCGCTACGAAGATTCACGAATTTCTTCGCCCGTCATTACGTAATCGAGATGATGAATTGATTTCCATCGAATCCGCAACCCCCGGGCCGCTCCTTCTTCCGTTTCTTAATCCTCTCGCCGCGGATGACGTATATCGTGTACGTTGTTGAAAACCGATTGTTCATCGCAAAACTATCAAGATGCTGAATCAGTGCCTAGTCACAGTCAGATACAAGGTTTTTCCAGTTTATATAACTTAACAATCAAATTCCTTCGCTGCCTGTTCTAAAATCTTCAAATAAGTCACTCATCAACTTCAATTGTTCCTTATTTTACAACAAGCTATCTTCTATCGAATTTCCAAACAAATTAATTAACCTTAAAACTTTACGTATCTGAAAGTTTCTAATCGACTTATGAATATTGCTGGTATTATTAATTTGATCATTTATGCTTGGTCAATCGATTCGTCACAGCGAAACGAACGAACACCTCGACGAAAGGATTAATTCCGGCGTTATAAAACATAGACAGCCCGGCAAAACCGCGTCCCCGTTTTGTTTCGTCAATTTTCTCGCGGATCGGTCGTTAAACGGGCAACCAGGTGCTTTCAGTCGCAATCCAAGCTGCAATGGAATCGATAGCATTAGTCCTCGTGCACGTGGAAACGTAAAAAGCGTACGAGCTCGAGTGCACCACACCTCATGGTCTCTCCTTTCGATCACCAGTCCCATTTTCGTTCGTAATGCACTCGTTACCAGCGTTCTCCATCGATGAATATTTCCAGAAAAAATACGTACATAGATTGTTTGATAGAATTTTATGTTTGGTCGTTTGAAAGTAAATAAAATGGAAAATCGTGGTCCCATATGGTACATCGAAGGCGTCACGCACGTTGGTAGCGAATGCATTTCTAACCTATTTCCACGACCTAGCCATTAATCACTATAGTACATGGTTTTCGTAGTATATCAGTTAATTATTATAGCGTACAATCGTTACTTTTATATTCTTTATCGTCCATCGGGGAATTTCCAACGATTTCCCAGAAGCTGAATAAAAATACCGAATGTACATAACGTTACGTTTGCCGACTACGCAAATAATAATTAGAACCGTGAGCTGCGCCGCCAGTGCGGCTCGATATCGCATGGCAAGGGGTTAAAGACAAAAGTAACGATCGTGTAAGCGTTCCGCGTTCGACGATTTAGCCACGTTGATTTATTTTAAAGCGTAAAATAGGCAATCACGGTGGCTGAATCGTCGCCAACACGTAGCGTGTCTGATAAAATCGCGGAGGATGGGCCAGACGCTCCTCGACGATAATTAACCGTCCGTTTCGCGACGATCATCGTCCGAAAATCCGCTTCGAGCATCCTCCGACGAGCAAACTGTCGCGATCGATGTCCGGATCCTCGAATCGTCCTTTTTCTTCGCCCCCAATCGATGGATTCTCTAAAAACGAAAGAAATTGTTAATACACGCGCGTAAAATTGTCCACTGGTAAATAATCACAAGGATAAATCCATAACGCGGGTCATCGGTGACCTCTGTTTACAATTAACGTGCTGAATTATTCATGCCAAAAATGATATATTACATTGTTGATGAAATAAAATATAAAACATGAATAATTCAACGCGTTGACTGCGAGTAACGATCAATGATTGTTTCCATTACGAGTTGTGCTTGTTACAATTAAAACACGAGGAAAGAGAAATGTTTAAACATTATGTAGATAATGGCCTTATAATATGAAATTGGTTCAATAAAATATTGATTGAAAGATATGAAGGTATAAAGTGAATGAGATGGTTGATTTAAAATCTTTGAGGACAGTTAATTAAGATATAAAATTTGCAAATTAGCACTTTGTGAATTGCTAAATTGTTAACAAAGTTTTTGATATACTTATGGCCTATTTTATGGTTATAGCTTCCACTGTTATTGTTAAATTAATTTACTGGTACCTTCACTAGGTACTCTTTAATTATTGATTACTTATTTACTTAAAATAAATACTTGTAGTATCACTACTGAATCTTGAGGATCCTTGTGTTGTTTTAAATAAAATATCCCTGTCAATTTAACAACGCTCGTTTCGTATCAGTTTGATTGGAAATTATTTGTTTATCCAACAGGACATTCAATTAAAATTCACAGAGCAGAATATTTACGGAAGCTGATCGATAAACCGACGATAAATTTAAAGCATCGCGGCGTTTCAAATTGAACGAAGATTGAATTCCCGTGTTTGCCTCGAGTCCTTCGTTCTAAATGCTCGCAATTTCAAGGAATTATACATTTTACAACGACGTATCGTTCGCGAAACGACGCATGAATAAATAATCGAGGGGATGGAAACGTTTCATCCATTAATACCCAATATTCTCTATCACAAACTTTTATTCTCTCTTTACTTCTTTACTTCGTATTTACTTCTAATATTTACTTAATGTTAATTTAATATTATTTGATATTTACTTGCAATACATATAATAGGAAGTAGTATATTGAAAATGAGCATATTTTCAACATTTGGGAATTAATGGATTTAATCGTGAACGGTGGGTGGTCAGAATTCGCGAAAAAAGAAATGCCAGTCACGCGATAAAGAGATAGAGGAAATAGAGACGTACTCGGAGCCAAATAGGACGTACAGCTCGGAAATAAAACGAGAATAACTGCTGCATCTTTGCCGAGTTTACCTTTGCAGAAACGCCTTTAATGCCACGCTCGCCAATACAATTTCTATCGGTACAATACGATTTTATAAAAAAAAAAAAAAAGAAGAAGAAAAGGAACTCTTCGTTGAACAAACTTCGTCGAACTTGAATCGAAGATTTCCTGATTCTCGGGCACAAAATTGTTTACCCGTCACTTTGACAAGAGCGATGGAAATAATAGAAAAAATCAATGCGTCAAGTCAACCTTCTAAAACGTACAGTAACGTCAAAATAAAAATGGGAAAGTTTATTTTAACCCTTCAGCTACGACCTGCGTAATACCGAAGGTCGTGTATGTTCCACCATCGACCAACACACGTTATTTATACATGTGTATCTTTCTCGAAAGTTTATTGTTTCCACGATATTTGACTCGTTATCAATACTTTATGCAACTTGATAACAACATAGGTAAAATTATTCAATTTCTATATATTACAACATGGTGTTAGGCAAATGTCGCCATCTATGTATCAAAAGTTTCCAAATATCATTCCTGATGGCCCAACCTTTTAATTCCAAGATGCATTAACAACCCAAGTATCAAATTACTATCATAATTCTAACTCTCATGTCAATTAACTCATCAAATATCTTTACAATGGTCTTCAGCCTTCGAATTCGTTCTTGCATGATCGCTGCCAAAGGGTTAAGATTTCCAAAACAGTTTAAGTCGCGTATTTCCTGGTTCCCGAGGTGGTCCCAAATGGCGTCGAATGACCCACAGAGTGAAAACATCCTCTATATTCGTACGTACGACGGCATGTTTCAGGTGGGGGAAAGGCGAGCGTCATGGAACGCGTTACGAACGTGTTCTGCGGGAGCGGAGGGGTTGCCTATACGAATCTGCAGAGCGCTAACAATGCGAACGCAACCCCGGAAAAGCCGAGTAGGAGCGTACCTACGTCGATCGGCGGTATGCCGGCGGCCAACAACAAGGCGTTGAGCAGTAGCAACACACCGAGCAGGGCCAGGATATCGAGGAACCGACCGAAGAACGTACCTCTCGCCAGCGGGGGCACAGGCGGCTACGTGGCGCCCGCCACCTGGGATCAGTTGATGCAGGACGATCATTTCCTTGGGAAATTCTTCCTCTACTTCACCGCCATCGAGAGGAGGACCTTAGCTCAGGTGCTGGGTCTTCATTTTTACAATAAGATGCTTCTGATTTCTTTAATTTAACTCCTCTTCAGGTTATGGCGGGGCTAGATAGGATTAAATATAAGATGTAGTAAACAGGAATTGGTTCAAGGGCTTTAACACGTTCACAGTTTGGGATTTGTAGGCATTGTAAAAGTGCAGTAGCTTTTGTTAATTAAATTAAGAGACCTACCTGGATCATATGTGATTTATAATGGAACTGTGAACGTGTTAGGTATTGAATTGAGAATATAGGTAGCATTACCTAGTAGTTTAGTGGCTAACTACTAATTAACTAATTACTAATTAAATTGTGAGCAGCAGTAGTTAGTAGTTCAGTGACTAACCCCTATCTGAGCCCTACATCCTAGGGATTTTTGACATAAACAATGAAGTAAATAATGAAGTACACTCTAAGTTCAAGTAGTAGATGTCTAGTGACTATACCTGAGACCTACATTTTAAAAATTCGGGCGTTTCACATCAATCTTGAGAGCATATTTAAAGTGGAGCACGTTCAAAATCCATACGAGCACTTGAAAACTCACTGCGTATCTCCAAGACAGACATTCGCAGAATCTAGTATACTGACCTGAAAAATAAAAGTTACATAAACGTTTGTTTTAAACTTTCCTTCTGAATTGCAAATTACGCGATTATCTATTTCAAGAACGTAGGATTTGAACGCGTATCGTCAAGCTTTGACAGCGCCATTGTTTTGCAAACGAGTCACGATTAGGAGGATCGCGGACCAGAGGACCTGACGTGGCCGTAAAGTTGCGCAACCGCAAGGATGATATTACCCGGTCGTAAAATAAATCAAAATGATGGAAGACGCTCCGTTAACTAGCTTGTTTGTTTGGAAAGCTTTGAGCCTCTTGGCCGCGGACCTCCGTCGCGAACAACGGAAAAGACATTTGTCGTTTTATAGTTGGAGACAGTACCTTACCTCGTCAACGCGTAGCGAAATTTCACACAGTACCTAAACTAACCCGAGAACTTTACAACAAATAGAACGCAGCTCTATTTTTGATATTTCTTTAGTAACATTTAAAAGCAGTCTTTTTCTTCACTCAAAGTTAGTAAAAATGGAGTGCGTTCATCCTTGTTCAAGAAATCGAATAAACACTAACTAATGTGACTTTACAGGTCTGCTCAAGATGGAGGGACATACTGTACGCCAGGCCAAGACTTTGGGCAGGGTTGGTGCCTGTGATACGGTGTCGCGAGGTGCGGGCTCTGCCACCAAACTCGCGTACGCGTCTCTATGCCTCCTTGGTGAGGAGGGGCTTTCATTCTTTGGTCCTTCTGGGTGCCTCTGACGAAGATATCCCGGATCTGACGCACGGCTTCCCGCTGGCGCAAAGGAACATTCATTCTTTATCCCTAAGATGCTGTGCGGTCACTGATAGGGGTCTGGAGACCCTCCTGGATCATTTACAGGTTAGCTTCTTCCGTCTAAAACTGAATTATGCTTTTGTAATCTTGAAGAATTTATGAGCAAAGAAATCAACGGTGAGGTTGGATAAGCTTTGGAGGACTTTCCTAATTTCGTGTCCTGTATTTTTAGGCCCTGTTCGAGCTTGAATTAGCCGGCTGCAACGAGATAACGGAAGCCGGCTTGTGGACCTGTTTGACACCTAGAATAGTATCGCTCTCGTTGTCGGATTGTATCAACGTGGCCGACGAGGCTGTCGGCGCTGTCGCTCAATTGTTGCCGAGCCTCTACGAGTTCTCGTTGCAAGCTTACCACGTGACTGACGCCGCCCTCAGCTACTTCCATGCCTCGCAAAGTAGCTCCCTCAGCATCCTCAGGCTCCAGTCCTGCTGGGAACTCACCAATCACGGTGTGGTCAATATAGGTAAGAGTCGTCTCAGGCGCTGCAAGTTCATTTAATAATTTAATTCTTAATTAATTTTATCTAACGTAATGGAATATTTTAAAATTGTCAACTTACGTTTGCTTCCTCATATTTCTTTCTTATTTGAAAATTGGATAAATTGCAAGCTAAGGATTGCAAGAAGTTCCGAAACTTTATCTACTGATAAATAAAAATCTCATGGACTTGCCAAATGGCAACGCTATGCATTTATGGGTTAATAATCGTAAACCAGAGAAGAGGATGGCCGTCGCTAAAATTATTCTGGCACGGAGACGTTGCAGAGCGTGGATGATCGTTGATGCAGAAAATTAACATATTCCCTGGAACACTGAATGAAACTGGCAAGACCAAAGGCGTGTAACGAAATTCGTAGCCTTGAGGCCGTAGAAAACGGGACGGTTGCGACATCGCTTTGCACGATGAATCCAGGTAGAAATATGCGATGACGATGCCGTGAAATTAAGTCAGGTGGTACACGTATCCGGCCATTATAAATTTAGAATTAAGGAACACAGCTTTATTTAGCTTTCAAGCTGTCAGTGATCGTTCAGGCTCAAGCTCCTAGGTGACTTGATGCCCGGAGGACAACGACCGGATGCCGTTATTTATACAGTCTTGCGTTCCGGCATTTCTGGACATTTTAGAGCGCTAAAAAATAAGTTCTGCACTCAGTGTTCTGAAGGATGGTCACTCGGAATCTTATTAATTAACCAGGAGTGTCTCAACTGTGTCTTCGGCAGCTCGACCTGAAATACATTTACATTAGATACACTATCCATCTCTCAAAGAACCAAAAGTATACTAAATAAGCTCCCAATTCGTTACAATTAACTTTCTTCTTTCCAGTGCACTCCTTGCCCAACCTGACCGTCCTGTCGCTGTCCGGGTGCAGCAAGGTGACGGACGACGGCGTCGAATTGATCGCCGAGAACCTGTCCAGGCTTCGTTCCCTGGATCTGAGCTGGTGCTCGAGAATCACGGACGCAGCCTTAGAGTACATCGCCTGTGATCTGAATCACCTGGAGGAGCTTACGTTGGACAGGTGAGCGTTAAGGGAGCCCCCTAAATCGTTTAGCCGCGCGGTGAATCCGTACAACTCCCTTCATTCATATTCCAAATACTGAACGTGTTAATCAATTCTATTTGCGATCGACCCGACGGACGTGAGTCATCGATCGTGGATCGTTCAGGAAACGGAATCGCGATCCTCTCGGTTGGCTCGATGATGTACGGGACGCGTTCGTTGGCTCGGTTACTTGGACCTGTCTGCCTGTTCTTCCTTGCCAATTTGTTACGAATAGAGACGTTAACGACGCGGCGATCATCGTTGAATGATCGTTGACGCTCCGTTGAAGAACGATGGCCAAAATAACGCTCTCCTCTTTCTGCTCAGATGCGTGCACATCACCGACATCGGGGTGGGATACATATCCACGATGGGGTCGTTGAGCGCGCTGTTCTTGAGATGGTGCATACTGCTTAGGGACTTTGGACTTCAGCACTTGTGCGGCATGAAATCCTTACAAGTACTCTCCGTGGCAGGTGAGCCCAAGCAAATCCTCCTCACGGTGTTCCATATTGTGAACCAATAACATAAAACTGTTTACATTATTAATAATAATACAATTTAAGCGTGTTTCTAATTCAACTATTGGACATTGACTTGCTTACAATTTAAATTTTTATTTGTGTCATTTCCATTTCATTAATTTTCTACTACTACTTGTGGAATTCTGAATACCAAATACTGACTGCCAATTATTTATTAGAAATTAAAGAAAACAGAAATGACAAAATATTGTAAAAATAGAGTATAAAATTTGTGAAAAATAAAATTGCTATCAAATGGAATTTTTAGTAGCTGCATTAATTTCATTCATAATTCATAAGACGACCAACAAATCAATAAAAAACATTGATTTTCACAGGTTGCCCGTTGCTGACGAGCAGCGGGCTGTCCAGCCTGATACAGCTCCGTCATCTGCACGAGCTGGAGCTGACCAACTGTCCGGGAACGTCTCAGGAGCTGTTCGATTATTTGCGCGAGCATCTGCCCCGCTGTCTGATCATCGAGTAAACGATACAGCGCGAGGAGCAGCCCAGGCTCCAGGGATTTCTATTCCTAGCAACGAGACGACGAAAACGAAATTTGTTTCGAGCAAAGCAATACTCTAGAGGCGACGAGAAAGGGGTGTACGATGAACCGAGCCACGGACGCGTCGCGCGAATAGAAAGAGAAGCGTTTAACCGACGTCCATACAGAATTAACAGAAAAAAAAACACGTTTTTCTCTCTTGTGTAAACGATGGACAAAGAAAATAGTCGAAAAAAAGCAAAAAAAAAATGATAAGGAAAAAAAACACTAGCCCTTTAAACGTGCAAAAAAAAAGTAAGAACACGATTAAACTATGATAGCGAATAGGCATTCTTTTCGTACACCAAAGCTCCTATTACCGAATCGCACTCCTCTTATCTAGGACGTACGATCGCAACGGGTCCTTTATTCTTTGTTGTTTTGTTCATCGGCAGCGAGAGGACACGCAGGACACGAGGCGGGGGTGGAACGGGCAAAAAATATCCTCCTGGTTTCACCGACGCGATCGTGCACGGAGTTTCACGCGTCGCTTTGATGATAGGAAAAATTAACACGACGAGACAGTTTAAACTCGTAGGGTTCTCGCTGAAAAAAAGAACAAAAAAAATAAATAAAAGTAAAACGATGATGAACGTAGCAATTGTCCGACGAGACGACACGACAGACTCGAGAAAAAAGAAAAAAAAATGAAAAAAAAAAAACAGTTAGAACTGTGATAAAATTTTTATTATACGTATATTGTTCTACTTCGACGATTATGTTTAGAGCGTTGTTTATCCCGCTTGATGATCGTTCAACGTGTTAACTGCCATAGGGGGGGTCCGTCACGAACTTTAACACCACTGGACAACTGCAAAAGGAAACGTTAGATAGCATTGATTATCGTTACATTAGTCACGCCAGATAGAAAACTGAATGCTTAAACTTTCAAACGAAATTGTTGTACTCCATTGCAATTAAACAATATACAAGGACGTTCTCGCTGTGGCAGTCAACGTGTTAACGATCGACGCGTTAGACGCGTTGCTTTGAGAAAAAAAAAAGAGCCGCATATAGAAAGAAGCAAAAAAAACGAAGAAGAGCAGAAACATTCCGGTTACAGTTAACGAGGTGTTTTTATTTTAACAGACGTACGATTCGCGTGATTTGTTCGACGATACGTGTTGCTGAATTTAAAAAATGAAACTGATAGAAAAGAAGAAACGATGTCAAAGAAGAAATTTTTCGAGGGAGAATTAAAGATCATTGCACATCTATGTATTGTCTAGACGAGGTTTTTAACTTATATTTTACCTACGTATATTCTGCTGTCATGTAATTAATGTTTCCTATATTTAAGGCTTACCACCTAGCTAAGTTCTCGAATGTTTTTTCATTAAATGTAACGGATGTATTGCAATATAGAGAGAAACGTATTTTATGTGTTTAATACCGTTAACTATTTCCACGAGACGAATCGGTGTTACCATTATTCCGGTATGCTACCAACGATATGGTACATCGTTGCAACAGATGCAACGAGATTTTATTTTTTCTCTTTTGTTTTCTTTTTTACGTTGACGAACGAAACGCTATCGAGCAACTTATTATAATAACGTTCAGCATGTCCTCGAATTCCACCGAACTGAAATTATTTTCTGCGTGTTACCACATGTTTAGCACATAACGTCTTTGTATATATTGTACAAATAATAATTAATAATTCTGTTACCAATCAAAACTAAATATTAAATATATCCGCACATGTCGAAATTCTATCTGAAAACGGGCCGCGACGCGGCCCTTGTCACGGATGTTACTTTAAGAGTGAAAATATGATAACACGATGGAATGTGCTGTGAAATAAAAATTTATTGATCCGAACTTATTTCTGTACCATTAAGTGTTCTCCCACCATGTGAGCAATCCAAGACCTGGTTCATCGATGGCACCCTAGAATTCAGAATTAGACAATGATACAGTCGGTTCTGAAGAGAATGTATGAATTATGAGCCATACTTACTCCTAGAGTATACGGAGAGGTGGTTTTAGATTCCGACTGTTCTACACCTTCCCCGGATATGCTAGGCCCTGTGGGTAGTGCCTCGGTGAAAGTTTCACTCACTACTCTGAATCGTATAATTTCCCCTAAAGGATTCAAACTGTTATTATCTTATGTCTATTGTTGCCATACATTGGAAGCAATTAGAAGTTTGGAAGTTTGTTTCAACTTCTACAAAATACCTGCATCCATAAATAAATCATGTTTTTGACCATCCCCTGTATCATACTCCCATACCCATGCTTGTTCTATTTGATCAAACCTTGAAGGATGTTGAAGCTTATGAGGTGGAATTACAATATCTTCAAAAAAACCTAATGTTACTGAAGAGGAAGGTTTAAATTGAGTATGAGTCTAAATAGATAAATAATGTTCGTTTTATAATATAGATATTACCATGGACACCATCAACACAACAGCTACGTATCTTTCCTATTAGAATCTCTTCAATAAATGGACGAAAAACGATAAACCGAAATATTACTTTGGTGTGTGATGCACCATCGCCGGGAAAGATGTACGACTCTTCAATCTTTGTTATGTCGTGTAAAGCGATGCAAAGACCAACATTGAGATAAACCTTGAAAAAGTAATTCATTAATCGTTCAATTTTGTTCATAATATTGTATTAACAGACTTTAATCAAGCTACGATACTTCACCTTATTAGCTAGCTTCCTGTTAAGTTCGTCGGTAATAGCGTCATTTAATTTGCGTTTGAATTCCCATGGTGGAATTCTAACAGTGTCTTTCAATTCTGTGAGGACGAACATTTTCACATTTATATAATCTCAGAATAAAAGAAATAATGCTTCTTACTTTAATGCATTAACAGAGCATCTATCCCTTTTCCTTTGACAAGTGCCTTTTTTGAAACTCCATCAGTTTTGAAGTACCTTAACCTCTGGGTCATATGCATCGATAAAGAAGAACCATAACATAACCTTTCACACATGTGTCTTAAGACGCTCTCTGTGACAGCATGGATATTGTACAGTCAATTTTAGAAAATGATAACCAGGAAAAAGATCCTAGTAAATCTACAGAGGTGCAGAAAGATGTCGAAGTTGAAACAGATGTAGGAACCCTTTTAGCATTAGACTATAATACTTTGGATTTAAAAGCATTGAGGTAACCTACAAATTCATTTTCATACTACAATAATTTTTACTTTAATCTGATTTAATTCATATTAATTGTTTTTGTTTTATAGAGCTGAACAGGAACCCTATTTAAAAAGGTTAACAAGGGATAATGTGCAAATACTGGTTAACAAAATTTGGGAACTTCCAACAGAACGTGTTGATGAAGTGATAGTGGCAAATTTGCCCAAGCCCCAGTATGTGCTACCAAGAGCCCGTCAAATTCCAAAACCAAAACCTTTAACAAAATGGCAACAGTTTGCTAAAGAGAAAGGTATCAGATCTAAAAAGAAGGGTAAATCTAAACTGCAGTGGGATGAAGAGTTACAGGTAAGTTTCTGCATTTGATGTACCAGGGTCTATGTACATATGTTTTATGAATATGTAAGTATTATTAACTTCTTTTTGTTACAGAAATGGATACCTACATTTGGTTATAAACGTAAAGTGGCTGCAGAACAGAAGGAATGGTTAGTAGAAATAAATGATGAGAGCAAAGCCATGGAAGATCCATTCACAGCTTCAAAGGTAGCAAAAGAAGAAAGGCAGTCTAAGAATGAACTGCAGAGACTGAGAAATATTGCCAAAGCAAAGAATATTAAAATCCCACAAGTAGGGCTTCCTACCAAGGAACATTTTACTGATTCAAAACATCTTTCTCAAGCTCTCACTGTTGCACGTACATCAACAGCCTCTGTTGGCAAGTTCCAGGATAGGTAATTTTACAGATTATATCAACAAAGTACTAATTATGAAATAAGTTTCATATTCACTGTATAATACCTGTAGGTTACCCAAAGAAAAAGATGCAAAGGGCATTGCAAAACAAGTACCAGGTATGAAAAGAAAGGCTGAAAGTATTCCATTGAATTTGCACGACGAGAAGAAACGGAATACAAACTTGGTAAACAACATCTTTAAAAGTAACACCAAAGTCTTTAGTGAAGACCTTTCTGCACCAAAGTAGGTCTCCAAGTTTTTGAACAATTGAATAAACATAAAGATCAAAATGCATTTATAAATTTCTGTCTTACAGAACGAAGGTGAAAGAAGTGAAATCAAAGAAGGGTAAAAAGGCAGCAAAAAGCAAAGGAGGGAAGAAACCAAAAGGAGGAAAAGGAAAACGAGATATGCGGCTTAAAGTAGGCGGTAGAAAACGAAGATAAATCTAAATACTTATGTTATTCTAATTAACATTAAACAAAGTTAAAATAAATGATGTTTGTACAAGAATCTTATATTGATTCTCAGCATGTTCAGTACTTAATTTATTATATATTATTAAGAAATATTTTACCACTGACCCTTCTTATAAACAGAAAATGTAATTTTCATAATTAAAGAACAAGTTTTTACTACTGAAAAGCTTAAGTAGGTCTAATACAAAAGAAAAATAAAATGGAAGCATGGATACAGTGAAACGAGCCGATAAGGCAGGTTGTCCCTTAGCCACAGAATCAGGGTAACGTGAGAAAGGTGAAAGGTCAAAAGCAGCACGGGATATCGACTCGGGGAACTCGAGAGGGCGAGGTAACCTGGTAGCGGGTGTAAGGGAGGGTAAGTGCGAAAGCGGGTTGTCCTAGAATCTGTAAGGGGTTCCACCCCGCATGTGATTTTATACGTATCGTATATGTATACACGTTCAATGCCGCCCGAACGAAATACAAACCCATTTACATACCTCATGTAATCCATATCAGCCAAGATTATCAAACACATTCGCTTCTTCTTCTTCAAATTTTAATCATACTTAATCTAATACAATTCTTCTATTATTTTTCGTCGTAATAATCGTGAACATCGCGACTAAAATAAGGGTAGGAAAAAGAGAGGCAATCCTGCATGACGTATGCAACATTTCGATGCAGCAGTGCATTATCCAACTTACGCGTCCTATTTAATCATTAAACTGTTAAATATCGAAATACGATAGAACTCAGTACTCCACAAAACGATCCAAATAATACAATTTCAATTTTTAGTTCTTCCACAAAGTACACCAAGAAATTAGCCACGAAAAATTGAATTTCATACATCGAGATCGATCGATAATCGATACGAGCCGCAAAGATATTGTTCGATATCGATTCAAATATGGATTCCGGCGACCTACAACGTACGACGTCGTTATTTATTTGTGAAGCGGAAAACAACGGACGTATCGCCTGAAAAATGACAGCTACCAATGGTTCGATCCCCTTGATCCGATATTTCGAATCTCTGGAATGTTTTATTATACGCTGTACCTTGGGCTGGACGTAAAAATCGAACGCTATTGCGTCCGAATGCGGTAAGTCAATAATCATCGTTACAATGCCATTTCGTTGCCGTTCGGGCTCGTTCAAATCGAATTCGCATCGTTGTCGAGCAGGACGTGCGTATGTGGTCCTGAAAAGTGTCTAAACCTTGAGTAAGCTTAGACATTGAACGAAAAGCGTACATAATCGAACGACGTAACGCGCTTGCGAGGACGACGGAGGAAGAGGAGTAGGAGTAGTGGGTCGTCGAGCAGGAGGGTGAAGAAGGAAGCCGCGCGCCGACGGGTGGCCAGTCGGTGGTTGCTCGGGAGTAACGGGCGCGTCCACGAAGTGCGGGATAACGATGGAGGCTGTGTTCATCGTAACGAGCAAGTGATACGCGCCGTGTGTGTTACACGGGGATCCTGGATTATTTGCGTGTCCCACGTATCCCCTATTCGCGCACCCCTGCTCCCCCCTGTGTCCGTGCTTCTGTGTGCGTGCGGGTCCCTCTAACGGTAGTAGTTTGGCATCTCGCTACTAAAAAATAAGCAAAAAAAAAGAAAAGAAAAAAGAGATCAAAGAAGGAGGAGAAGTGTAATAATATATACATAGGACCGAGAAAGAAAGGGCACCAACGAACAAGAAAATGTCGTCCAAATAGTCGAAGGAAGGCGCTTCGGAGAGAAAGAGAGGGGCAGTTCTCGTTACACGGTGCAGTGGTTAACCCTGAGTCGTTGGTACGCGCAGCCTTTTGGTGTTGCTGGCTGACTTTGATGCCTGCTTTGCTATTGCTGTCGCTGCCGCCGCCGTCGAATCGTCGCCGACGTTGCTGCAGCAGTTGCTAGCGGGATACAAAAGAAACGAGAAAGATGATCATGTGTTAATTGAGAGGGAGAGAGAGAGTGGGAGAGAAAGTAACAAATGTATAGCCTTCATTGTTCCGTCGTCGTCGTCCTGGTCGTTTCCTTTTGGTCGTCGTATTGTTGTACAGATCGCTCTGGTCAGTGCGCGTTTTCCCTAAACGCGGCGCACACAAAAAAAAGAAAAGAAAACGGAGGGAAAATTATTTAATAAATTGCGATGTGCTCGCCGGCCACCAGTCAGCCTTTTATTTTTTATTTTACGCGCTTCTTCATATGTGTTTTTCTTTCTTCCTTTTTTTTTTTTAGGAGATACTCGAGCGGATCCTGTCGGCCTTTTTCGACGTTAATTTGCGTTCTCTGGGACTTCATGCATTATTTGGCTTCATATTGTATACCTTTATCACCTGCTTTCGTGCACGCACGGTATCATTGCATGTGTATCTTTGTTTGCTGTCCCTGATGCATATGGCAGTACCCGGTAATTATCTTCGTCCACTTGCTTTTTTTACATGAATTTATTATATTATTTAACGTATTCTTTTTTTCCCTTTTAGTATTCGATTTATGGACAGAGACTACGCGGCCTAATCATCATTTTATATAAAGTACAGTGGCGTCATTTTCTCATGTTTAATTCACATTCTTGTTTTATTATAATTCACTGTACGTTTATATAAAATGATCAGCTTATTAGTCGTTTATATTTGTAACGAACATAATGGGCAAGCATCAAAAAGGAAAACAAAGAACAGAATGGAACAAAAGAGGGCGAGAGGATGAGGGTAGCAGGAGGGCACTGTAAACTCTAAACGAATGTAATGAAGCGCGGGAGGGAACGAGAGCGAGAGAGAGAGAGGCGAGAAAGGAAAATGTCAGGGCGGGATAAGAAGGGATAACTAGAACGTGTCACGGCATAAAACAATGAGGAAGAAGAGGGTTTTTCGATTTGTTACATTTCTGTCGAAACTACTTGACCCATCGACGGGTCAAGGAGCTGAACGGAAGGGTGTCAATGCGGTGGTCTCCTTGTAATGTTGAGTTCTCGAGGATCTAGAGGTAAAGACGAGAACACGATGATTTACTAAAAATTGATTATCCGTGTAAACCGTGAATATTTAACAGCTACCATTATTTATTCGTAACAGGTTGTTAATCGATTTTTAAAGGACGCTCTTTGTTGCCTTTTTGAAGCGAGCTCGTGCACATTAAGTTTATTTTCTTTTGTAAGTATAATTTTCATTCAGTGTTTCATTTACGTTGCAAACGTTAACGAAGTACAACCGCAATTTTGTCTCATCTCTTAGTTTCTATCTGTATACATATTACCGATGTAGAAGATAAATGTCCAACGCTATGCTTCTAACAGTTATAACGCTAGACATTAGTACTTTGTATCTTCTAATGTATTCCTTTAGAAACAACTAATTTTATGAATTATGAGACTAAATCACGAGGAGTAGAAATGCTTCCTTCATTCCTCAAAAATCTGTTTTATTTCGTAAACAACGTTCAAACCGAGAGAGATTAGTATTACATAATAATAGATGCTTAAGCTACGTTTAATTGCAGCCTATAGTAAATGTACCCTCATAGTTACGTACCACCGCTTCTCGTTAACTCCTTGCGGACAAAGTACTTGTAAGCTTAAATAAGGAATAATTCCCTTCTTCAAGGCATGTATTTTAAATCTCAATTACTTATACTCACAATTGTTCCCTGTTTCAAGTACATAGCACAATATTTATAGTTTCTGATGCATGTACGTCTGTCCGCAAAGAGTTAACGCAACGCTGTAAATACGGTACGCTTTTTCACGTGCTTCACGCTAGATCATAGTTGAGTAGACATAGAATGACGGCCGCCAATAGCAGGCGGATGTCCGTCACGTTTCTTGCGTTTCCAGAATTAAAAGACACAGGAAGACGATGCGAAGGGATCTAGACTCGTAACAGAGAAGGAACGCCTGGCCCGAAGGCGTTAAACCGGGGGAAGAATTGTTATTCGGAGAACGAAGCGATGTACGCAGCTGCGGGTGGCGCCAGTATAGCGAACAGGAGGAAGCAGAAAAGATTGCAGCTTAACAAACGTGTCGCCGAGGGTACGATCCCGTCACGGTTGAAGCCGGTTCCAGCTTCTACATCTCAGCACCACCACCACCAACTCCACCACCACCACCACCACCACCACTACCACCACCCCAGCAAGTTTGCTCGTCCGCACGTTGTTCCACCATCCTCCACACCACAGCCACAACCACCACCGTCATCCGCATTCCATCCGAGCATCGATCGACGGCGTCATGTCGAGAAGTGTCAGCAGGTCGCACCTGTATCACCGATCCAGTTCCCGATCTCGCCACCCCCGTTGTCTCTTGAGTCGCCTAGCTCGGTCACCTGTCCCGCTAAATCCAACAATTTCCCGTTCCCGCCACCATCGATCCTTGATCTCCGAGTTTCGCCATCTTCATCGGAGCTACAGGTGGGTAGTATTGTTCAGCGGTAATTTCTTTTTTTCTTTTATTTCTTCTTCAAATTGCTCTCAACTTAGGGTCTCGTTTCTTTCCATTGATTAATCTCTTATATCTTTTTTAATTATTTATAGCTCTCTGTTTCTCTTCTTTCTCTATCACACTAGTTGCTGTTGCTAGGTAACCCGTATATCACGTTTATTATTCGCAGTCCTTAACTCAAAGTACTTGAGAAATCCTCGTTGCACTTTGCACCTTCTCTCTCTCTTGCTGGCACACATGGTACACACGTATACACCTGCACATACACATACATATATACATATGTACACTTCGTTTTTTTTTTCTTCACTTATATTATAATTAGGAATAAACACACACCATCGATTGGCTGTCTGGTGGCGTATGTAAACCCCCCGCGATTAAACGGGCATCCGTCGAGCGGCTCCCACAAGGTTCGTCCAGCTGGTTTATCCATCAGTTGTAATTCCAATTTTGTTTTTATTTTTAGTAATTAACATGTCCCTACTGGTTACTACCAGCGGATACAAGCGTCTACTAATGTTGGAGGCGGACAGTACAATGTTAGGAGTAAGTTGTAGTGCCTGGCACCGATCGCAAACGGGGAAGCTTTGAGGAGGAAATTCTTGTGTGAGATTCTTTTCGTTTTTTGGGGGCGGAGAAGGGAGACGGAGAAAAGTTTTTACTTTTAACGGTGTATCGAACAAAAATAATAATAATAAAGGAAAGGAAAAAAAAAGAAAAAAAAACTGGAGAAAGAGGAGGAGGAGGACGGTAGAGATCTTAATGATCATTAAAATAGTCAAATGAATGAGCGGAATGCAGGCTGCTTTATTGATTAGAAGGGAGAAGCAACGGTTACGGGGGGGTAAGGTGGTGAACTTTAGAGAATTACCCTCCAACTTCGCCACCAGACTTATTCCGCCGCTTCCACGATATCCCCCACGATCTTATGTTTATGGGGTAAGTATCAACCATTTCCGATATGCTGTATCATCAACAGTAAGCTATTGGCATCAGAGGGTAAACTGCTGCTTTCCTAGCTGATTATCTATGCATCGACTATATACCTCTTTCTGGAAAAAGAAATTTACATTTGTAGTGTATACTTGATGTTCGTGTCCCCCCTCTTTACTTTCTCTTATCATAGAACAGATGAGTGTTTTTCAATCTTTATTATACACTTGATAAACTAACAAAAGTATGAAAGGAGTTCAAAAAAAGGAGATTAAACTATTTGAAGAAAAAAGATTCTGACCTTAACTTTTGCAGCGAAACACAGATACAGATTATCTTCATCTTAGAAATGCACGTTAAGTCAGTTTTGATTTAGTCTTTGTCTTTCAAATGTTCCATACAAATTGTTCTAGTGATTCCATTCTATATAAATGTGAAAGAAATAAAAAATCATGCATTTGAGATTGATATATGGATGATTGTAACTTTCTATCAATACGCATTACATGATGCTCATACATTTATCGACTGCTGCTAAATGTACTATCTTAACTAATTCTTTGTTGTCAATCAGAATGCAATGATTACAGTGCACTTGTCTAGACAAGTTCTACGACACATGTACGTATAAAACGTTTATACACGTCTCGATTGGTTCTTTGTGTACAAATTTTTTTGTGTATTTTTGTTTAGTACGTGCATGCATGTATATTTTATATTATTATTTATGTGCTGGGTAACGAGGAAAGAGAGCATTAATTCGATGTATTTTTACTATAGTACATAAATAATAGAAAGATAAAAAAAAAAAGAAGAAGATATGTTTCGTATGATAGAGAAAGACGTAAACTAAATAATTATACAATATAAACGCTTTTATGTTTTACATTTATTTATATTCTGTATAATAGTATACAAATAATATTTGTGATAGATTAAAGAGAAATTTTATTAAGAGTGTATTCGATATCGTAGATCGTTCAGAATACTTTTTTGTTTAGTCAAAGTAACCATAGTGTTAAAAGATTTCATAGATAATTGAAACGTTGAATGATCTCGAACGTAGTTCGCTATTGAATGTTCGTAAACGGCAATACCTGAATGAGAACTAATTTCAGTGTGGTGGAGGACCTGGTAAAGCAGCATGGCAAGGGTGCAGCAGACCTTCTCCCCTTCCTTTATCTCCTATGTCGCCCCATGGATGCCGCGGGGATGGCTACAAGACAAAGCAATGCGAGGCTCATCGACGATGGATGAAAAGAAACAGGGTACAAAGCAATTCATTAACATTGAAATTCAAGTAAATTATACCTAAGTACCGTATAGGGTGCTTCTGTTAGGCTCCAACCCAAGTCATCAGCAACACAAGACAACCATCTTGTTTGGTGACATTTCTTTTGAGAATCCGGTCATAGAATGATCCTGTACAGTATCATCGTTGTTCACAGATAAGAGACGCAAGCTATTGTTACGGAAGCAGTGGGGAAGATGACGAAGAAGACGGGAGCAGTAACGCGAACCGTCGCAGAGGAGAAGTTAGCGCGGCAGTGAATACCGTACTTTACGCGGGGCTGGGAACAACAGCGCTCGGATTGGTTATCTCGTTTGTCGGCACTGGAGAGAAAGGATTCCTCAGTCCTGAATTGAGGCTGGTGGGTCCTTCGCTACTGTGCGCCGGTTTACTGTGTTGCCTATTTCGGGTGCTGCTCTGCCTCTGTCTGTGTCGTTGCGGCCAATGCCGCTGGCGGTTCTGCCACGTCGCTTCCGACAAGAAGGAGAAGGTGAGGAAAACGGAAGCACGTCCGGCCGGTACGTTGCCTACCGCCTCGCTTCTGTCACCAGCGCAACAACAGCGACAACAACAATCAGCCATGTCTTCGGGTGGCGCCGCATCATCATCAACAAAAGCACACGAGCTTTTGCTCTCTCCTGCCCAATTACCAGAGTGAACAAAATACCACCATTTACGACGAACGTTTTCTACGAGAATCTTACACGCTGATTAACTGCCGGTTCTTGTCCAACAACAACAACAACAAAAAATAGAATAATCTTGTTTCCATTCGACCTGAACCGTTTTCGCAAAAACAAAAAACCATCACAGCCTCTGATTCTAGTTTAATGCGAATTCTACTAGTGCTTAAAAATAATAGTGAAATAAACAATCGGCTATGTTTTTCTACCCCTACCGTGTTTAAAAGAGTAAACAAGTAATTACTGACGAATTCTTTAACTGCTTCCTGGTTTATTTTTCCTTCCACGTTTTTTTTTTTTTGTAAGTTTCTTTACAAATAATTGCCTAAATTTAATTCATCCCCCCCCCCCCCCGGCCTCAAACATCCCGAAACATTCATACTTCGATTCTTAAGGTATAAGTTTTAGCTTACCATTAAAACCGATCTTATAGTCTTTTTTTGTAAAACGCAATCGTACGTGAAAAAAATATGCGACAACCCGAGATACTTGTTTCGCGAATCGCATTTCTTTTTGTATTTCAATAATTTATATCAACATCGTCTTGACCCGTAGTGATCAGGAAAGCTGGAATTGCATTTGATCGGTAGATGTGTAACTGTATATGACAGGCGTGTCAGAAGTGGTAGCACTAGACGCAGTTGCGGCGATGGCGAACAACTGATCCTCGTATATAGTTCCTTGCGGCTCGACTTTCCCGTTCCCTGCCGTCGTACCACTTCCCGGGGGATTGTCTCCCTTCGTAGCCTCTCGATACTTTTGTAGATATACTTTAAGTGGCTCTACGTAATTGTCAAAACCAAGAGTCGTCATGGCAAATAGAATGTCTTCACCATTAATAGTCTTGCGTTTTTCCATATGACACCGATCGCTCGCTTCGGAGGTGATGAACGATATGAACTCGGACACACATTCTTGAACACATTCGCGCGCGTCCTTCGCTATTTTTCCAGCTTCCGGTATCGCTCTTTTCATAATTTTAGCGACGTTCGCTATCGGCAGAAATCGATCTTGCTCCCGAAGAGGGCCTCCACCGCCGCCGCCTCCGGTTCCTTGCAAAGGATCACTCGCCCCGTGATTCGAATCGTCTGTGTTCTCAGGATCGTCTGGACAAAAACAACGGCTCAAATTGCTATACTTACTAATTTATAAACGTTATTTTGTATAATTTACACAGTACTTAAAAATATGTGGTACGAAATACATCGATGGTTAAAAATTTCAATTGTTTTGGTTAAAATTGAATCGTTACCAAAATGTAGTTTTCTGAAATTCAGAAATGGTCATAGTATACGTGAACGCTGAAAAATGTGAATTATTAAAGGATCGGTTAATTAGAAGCATTATATAATTAGATTTTAACAAATATTTACAAAACATTGTTAACCTACCTTCCATATCGTCTGATTGTACGCTAATGTACGAGGCAGATACACCGCTTCCGCCAAGGAACGCCGACGTACCTAGAGGTCCTCCATCGTCTCCACTTTCACCACTATTTTCCATTTTCAATTAAGTTTACGCTAATGATACAATAAAGAATACTTTAATCCTCTTAACCTGTCTGTCACCTTTGTTTTCACGATACTTTATCACATTTTCTGGCATGAACAAGCTTATAGGTAGACGACGACAATCCGTGTTAAAACGAACTTTCGTCGATATTAGTGCCCTCCCTCGCAAAAGATTTGATTCTTTCATCTTTTGTATCTTTTAATTTCCGGTTTTTATTACAATATAAATTACATTATTTGTTTAATGTAATATTTATCTTTTATTTATAAACCTTTGTTAAGCGTAAACTAGTAAATAAAAGCATGAGAACGTTTAAAACAAATTGACAAAGAGCATAAAACTTAAAGTATGATTCACAAAGTACCGTCTGAAAACGAATTCTCCTAAGTAGAATAATAATTGTAGTTTCATCCGTATACATATAAATGTATGACAAGTAGTTTATTTAAAATTGTGAATATGGCTATGTTAAGTACTTTGTTAATACGAAAAAGTTTTTTAGAGAACGGTAAGCGAGCATTCTTTTACCCATAATATATGCCAATCGCAATTCATACGCACATCATTTTCATCTTGACATTTATTGTTTCGAATTTGTAAATTAATTACCGCATACAAGAGAATAACATTATAAATTGCATTAACGCATGTAATAATTGTGTATCATTGTGCAATTTGTACATATAGTTTGTATCAGTAATAAATGCACATAATTTTGTTCATACGATAGAATAAGCGAAACATATTTTAAAAAGCTTCCAGAACTCCGAAACTCATTATATTTTGTAATGTTTCTTTAAATAATGTAATAATTTTCTTCCTTTACCCATTAAAAATTTGTGGGAATAATATATTTGATACACTATTGAACGCTAAGGTTATGTTGTTATTATGTTTCTGAGCAAAACAAATTTTTATGAAGAAAATTGTTGATCATTTAATGTTTTCATGATAAGGAATTTCGTTAAAAAATGTCAGAGCCTAAGGAAAATGCAACGAAAAAATTTATTAATGACTTAACCGGTTATTTGAAAGAAAATAAGTATGAAAAAGCTTTAAGCTTGTTTGAGGATAACAGTTATGACAATATCATTCAAGAATCCTCATGGGATATTGTACCAATTATATCTTCTTATCTTACCACTGAAAGTACAAGGAATAATACAGAATTAATCGAATGCTGCACAGCAATATTAAATGTCATAGCAGAGAAATGTAATCCTTCTGAGACGGTATTAGAGTTGTTGGAACAGGTGGAAGGTCCAGAAGATGATTTGAAGTTTTGTATAATTCTAAAGGCACTCAGCAAGTGCCTTAATAAAATGGATGATAAAACAAAAGCCGTAGAATGGTGTATCAGTACAATAAGGTCGTATGTTGAGGGCTTGCCACTACCAGAAAAGGAATCCCAAAGTGATACAACTATAAATAAAATAAAGAATGTTTATACCGCGATCATATCATTCCTAGAATCATTAGTAGAGGAAGCAAGCTCAGAGGATTCAGAAAAATGTGCCATGTTAAAAAATTATCTAACAAGTGTCTTAATTTTTCTAATGGGAAAACCATTGTCTCATCTGCAAGAGAAAGCATTAGAATTAGATTCTAAAGAGTCTCTACCAGAAAAAATTATAACTCTTACAAGTTGTGTAACTGGAGATTTGCTTTGGTTTTTAAACATTGTAAACTTAAGAAGTAAAAAGACTGGCTCTAAAAGGAAACATCCAGCAGAAGAAATTTCTAATCTTACAGTGACACTGTTCGAATTAGACGAGAATATATCAGATTTAGCATATGCAAACTGTTATTTTTATGTTGTAACAAAACCACACTTGTGGGAAAGGGTACCACAAGTGTATGACATGCAGTATGTTTTTCAAGCATGCATATATCTGATCATTAAATTACTGGAAGATCAGGAAACCATTGCAAGAGGATTAAGTCTGATGGATCATCTTTTAACAAGACTGACAAAACGTTCCTTGACATCTCAATTATTGGAACTCAACATTTACTCACAGTTGTTTGATGCACTTGTGAAAGTGATGACTTACTGTGATAATGATAAAGAAAGAAAAAGGGCTTTGAACATATTCCAAGAATACATTGAAATATTTGATATGCAAGCAAGATACTTAATCGTTTTTCGTTTGTATCAAACCAGTGAACACTCTGGTTTGCTCAGTTTAACTACTGGAATATTCAAAGCTTCTGTCATTGAATGTCTTGAAGCAACACCACCCCTTCCATATTTTCTTGGTAACAATTTAGAATCTCTGATCAAATTAGCCTGCAAATTGCCTCATGGAAGTGCATCAGACCTGGTTGAGTTATCCGATGAAATAATTACCAGCTTGAATCTTTTAAGATTTCTGTTCATCAGAGACAAGCACAATCAAACTGGAATCTGGAATTTGGCAGAGAAACTGGAAAAAGATTACTTGAAGCCACTCAGAGAAGGCATAAATCTGTGCAGAGCACACTGGAGGGTGAAGATAAAGGACCTGGAAGAGCAAAAGAAAGCTAACAAAATAGATGAGAATATAGAACTAGAAAAAAGTGATGCTGAAATTTCATTAACAGTGGGGGGTGAAAAATTACCAGCAATGCCGGTTGCAAAGAAAATTTCCTTCTGTTATCAGGCAGTGAATGGGCTAGATGTGATGGAAAGCATTTTAATTAGAGTTAATGAATGTATTGCTAACAATCCTTTAAAACAACACAACAATGCAGTACTTTTAGAATAACTCAGAACATGTACATTATTTGCTGTTAAATAAAATACTTTTCCATTTATACTATACTTTATTTTGTTTATACCCCAACAAAACACTTACTTTATTTTGTAAACACATTGACTAAATGTATATTAATTTTTGTAATAAAAGAATGAATTTTAATTTCATTAGGTTTTAGAAGTTTGTGGACTTGTAAAACGTTACTCACGAATCAAACTGTAAATGCTGATAAGCAACAAACGAATCAGGAATATACCAAGGAAAGCGATGAAGAATATGAAAAAAATATCAGATCAAAAATCCTTGATGCATCCTTAAAATATGTTCATGATCTAGGATGGAGCCAGCAGGCTATCAGTGCTGGTAATTTCTATTTTTTTCATTCAAGTAGATAAATTAGAAGCAACTTTTTGTATAAGTAAATAGATGTATATCAAGCTTGACGTATATCCAACATATTTATTAACTATTTTTTAGTTTTAGTCTGAAAGCACAATAATTTCATGTTACTTCCATATGATACAAAGATTCGGTAAATATATGTAATGAAAAGTTATGTACTAAAGGTGCAGAATCAATTGGATATCCTGGTGTGATTCATGGATTGTTCCCCAATAAAGGAGCAGATTTGGTTCAGTACTTTTACTTGACATGTAACACAGAGTTAAATAATATCCTAATGAAAAGAGTAGACACTGCTATTCAGGAAGAATCTACCGATGGGAAAAAGTCCTTAGAGACACAAGTACGCGATGCTGTCGAGATAAGACTCAGAATGGTGATTCCATACAAAAAAACATGGCCTCAAGCTTTGGCACTAATGGCGCTTCCGCCTAACGCGCCCATGTCGCTAGCTAATTTACTTACTTTAGTGGATGACATTTGTTACTATGCCGGTGATAGATCAGTTGATGTAAGGACAATGATATTTTTTCCCTTTTGTGTCTGACAATGTTTTCTATCAAAATGTTTTTGATCAGATCAATTGGTACACCAGAAGAATAGTACTAGCAGGTATTTATAAGACCACGGAGTTGTACATGCTACAGGATAACAGTGAAGACCATACGCAAACCTGGAACTTCTTAGAAAGGAGAATAAAAGACGCGACGCAGATTCATGCGTTCTTTACAACCTCTGATATGGGTTTGCCAGATCAGGCATTGAACAGAATCTCTGAAACAGCCAGTGCTGCTTTCGTTACGGTGAGTTTTGGTTAAACAAAATGAATATTATAAAGTATTCAATGTTAATGTGAAATATTTTTTATTTCAACAGGCACGTAATATACTCGGATTGAACTGGAATAGATAAGCTAAATTTCAAGTAGAAGAAGAAGAAAATATTAATTCTGTATAGAAGCAAAGCAATTGAAGTGTTTTATTTCTTTTTTGAATTCATTAAATGTAAATGAAACTATGTTTAAAAAGCTTATGTATATAATTCTCGTTATACAACAGGAATATTAAAAGAAGAAGAAAGATTTCAATTAAATTAACAATCATATCTAATTTATTTGAATTCCATGCTTAACAAATTCTGTACATCTGAAATCGAACTCAATAAATATGAGTCACTCTCGTGCACGATATAAAGGTATAAATTGTTAGAAATATAAATCTAATAGTATTTAACAATTACCCTGCAATACTATAATAATTAAGGCAGTATGACCCCTTTATTTTTTTCATTTTTTAATCAAATTTTATACTCTCATTAAACGAGCAGAAGATCGACTTGTGCCTTTACCGTTCAATTGAGCAGATAATTGTTTTATTCTAAACAACGTATTTACACAGCCAAGTACTTCACAGGTTGATTAAACGTCTGATTATATTCAAGAGTATAACATACCTTGTAATAAAACAGTTCATGCAAGTTAAAATTATTTTAACTATCAGTCACATTATCGATATAAATGAAATTGATAATAATATCGATCAACTTTTATAAAAATGGGAATATCTCGTACGTCCAACAATAAGTATTTCAGTTGTTCTAAAATAAAAATGCTCGTATCTAATCCGTTCTTATCTCATAGAATAGAACGTTTGTGCAATGATTATTTCTTTGCACAATTAAAAAATTTCAACACGATATTACAATATGTTTATCATTAAAACATATTTTTATAAAAGGCAACTTCTTTCCCTATAACGTTAATAATGTGCTTGCTCAATGTACCCCTTGATAGTATTTGGTAAAGGTAGCTTTTGGATGTTATCCAGTCTAGTGTTCTGACGTATAACGAAACGACAAAGATATTGCAAACTTCGTACCTGATTAAACCTGCTCACTGGCTTTGTTAATCTGACCGGGAAGGATGGATGACCGGGGTATTTGGGTCGGGAATAACAAACTACCGCCGTCTGACTAAAATTCATCGAATAGTTAATTAAATCGGCTACCGAGCTAAATCCTTTGCTTCCGCTTTGGTTACATAAAGAGAATAAACCACCACTGTGCTCCATACGGGTATGGAATAGCTTTCCAGATGATTTAAAACTAAGTGTCAGGACATATCTACAAGAAGATTTTAATTATTATTTTACTTTTGTGATTATAATAAAATCACAAAGTTGTTATTGTACAGATTTAATAAAATAACAAACCTATCATCCGAAGAGTCCCTGACCAAAAATGCACCATCCGGTTCAGAGATGAGTTTGGCATCAGCTTCAGTTCCTGATATTGGTCCCCAATACCATCCACAGCTACTCAACTTCAGTAATTCTGTTGTTATACTTGCTTTTGCTTTGTCATTATTTATGTCAGATTCTAGAATTTCTTCAACCGATTGCTCTTCTACAATATTGTCTGTTGTATCAGATCTTGATTGCAGTGTTCTGTTATTAGGACACATCTGATGCATACTAGGTATAATTTCATAATTGTTATCCGTTTGAAAGTTATCAACAACTGGTGTACTCAATACTTCTGATTTTCTTTCGGTATCAGAACAATTTTCTAATTCTTCATTTTGATTTTCTAGACTGCTCTCATTTTCTGATGTATCCGAAGTAATTATAGTTTCATTGTTGCTTAAAGCATCAGAATTTTTAATGGTATCTTCGGATACAGTGTTCTCAGAAACTGTACAGTTGTTTCTTTGAAGCACTGATGAATCATAGTTGGTGTCATTCTGCAGATTGACTGGTTCTGTTGTCTGGAAAATTTCTTTCATGTACGAAACATCAGAGATGCTTTTATATACTTACTTTCTGGTTGGAATCCTGTGTTGTCAGCTTCCTAAGCCGCATGAGCTTTGTGATGTCCTTGAAGAAGTTAAAGGACCTTTTGTTAGTGGGAGGCGACTGGCAGTCAATAACGTTTACTTCTATCAGCTCCTCTTGTTTCCTCTGATTGTTTTCCTTTTTCAGTACGTCCTCGCGTCGCGAATCACGCCACCAAAGGAAATCGAATCTTCTCACGCTCAATCTTCGCGGTTTCATGTCTTGATTCGACGTTTTCTCGGCACTCGTGGGTGCAATCGCGATCGTTTCCTCCGACATTTGATTTATCGTTTTCAAATGTCGCACACGACCCTTCAAACTAGCTCCGAATTGAAGAAAGCATTCGCCTCCGCAATCTTATCAAACGCTACTTCACACGCCATCTATTCCTTACCCCGTTTTCCTCGAACGATTACGATATTTTCCGCTAAAAGGAAAAGTTTTCATTACGTTCCATCGCTTTGTAATCACTTTTCTGTTCACTCGATCCGCATCAAACACTTTTGCGTGCCTTTGTAAATCTGTTCAAAATTATTCCCCTGCTGCGTCCACGAATATTTTTCTACCAATTTAAGATAAAAAATTCCTGCTGGCTGCATTGTTATTGGCCCGCGGGTCCATTACCAATACACATACCATTAATTCTCTAAGAACGAAGAGATCACTAATGACACGGTTCTCGGTTTATTTAGAAGCATTTACATATTTTTAAGACACTTCCTGTAATTTGTACTTCGTCGTAACGCATAACACGGTCCGTTTAAATAGAATCCTACTAAAGTTAACTAATACTCAGTCAAAGAGAAAAACACTATTTTAATATGTACTTTGTAACCTCAAATGTACTGTTTTTGACAGTTGTATAAATTAAGAAGAGACTCTTAATGCTTCTCTCGATTTTATTTATCGTTCAATGATAATTATTGTACATTGTAAAAATGAGCGATTCTGAGGATGAAAACTATGTTTCCTTTGGAGTTCCTCTTGATCCTTTAGATGAAGGTAACCAAAGAGATATGACTCTCAATAATTAATTGTAAAATTGTTGCATTCTGACACAAATTCTTTGTAGATAATTTACCAAGGAAAAAGCCTGTAACAATTGAAGAACAGTTTGCATACGATGCACAAGGTAGACGTAGATTTCATGGAGCATTCACAGGAGGTTTCTCTGCTGGATACTTTAACACTGTTGGTACCAGGGATGGTTGGAGGCCACAGCAATTCAAGTCTTCCAGAAGCAGCAAAGCCGAAAGTATCACTCAAAGACCAGAGGATTTCATGGATGATGAAGACACAGGGGAATTTGGAATTGCACCAAAAGGCATTTGTGCTAGCAGTGATTATACGGATCATGGGCAGAGGGGTGTTAAACGGGAGAGAATGAATCGTGACAACAGTGGTCCCATTCCTGGTACTCCAGTGTTAAAAGATCTTTTGAAACCAGTGAAGTAAGTAGTCTCACAATATATAATCTTAATCATTGATTTTAATCATTAATCAACATTTAATGCAACAGAGAAACAGTTGGTATCATGTTACTGAAGAAAATGGGCTGGAGACCAGGTCAAGGTATAGGTTCCAGGCTCACAAAGAAGGAGAAGGCTAAAATGAAAAGAAGAAATACTAAGATGAAGGTGTCTCAGGAAGAATCCAAGAAGATTAATTCAGAAAGTAGCTCTAATGATTCAGAGGATGATCATGAAGATGTTACCTTTGCCCCTGATGATTATGAGCCATTCAGGTAGACTCAAGATTTAACTTAGATCAACTTTGAGCACATTGTAGCAAGAATACAATACTCCTTTTTTACAGGTGTAACCCAAAGGACAATTACTTTGGCATAGGATACAGTGGACTGGACAGAAGAACCATCCTTTCCGGCCACGTGAATTTATTTGATACTCCAGCATTCAGCGTTCAGGACAAGAACAAAAAGCTGTCGATACACGGCCAGGCGTTCGGGGTCGGTGCCTTTGAGGCCGACGACGAGGACATATACGAGCGGGAGGACATGTCGCGTTACGACTTCGCCCTCGGTCCAGAGCGCAAGACGAAGACCAGGTGGTCCAGCGAGAACAGCTTAAAAAACGACAACTGCGTGGAAGGCTTCGCGTTAGCGACCGTTAAACTACCGAACAAGAAGATCTTCCCGCCTCCAGAGTTACCCAAGGACTTCGTGCCGGTGCACGCGGTCAGAAAGAGCCGATTTTACCCACCCACTGACAACATTCCTCGCGCAACGGAGAACGGAAAACGGAAGGAGCTGACGGCCGCCGACAGAGCCAGGATCCTGGACGATAATCACACCTCTAAGACTGTATCAGAATCGCATCCTAATTCGGTACCGTCGGTCGCATCTAACATTATCACCAAAGTGTTGAATCTGCACGGAAGACAGCAAACAGAAGAGAGGCAAAGAGAAGAAAACCAAAGGGCCAAAGCAACCACCTCGTGGATGGACAAACTGAACGCGCAAAGCTTCGTCAAAGGCGGTACTGTGGGTATGATCAAAGATTCTGAGGCAAACTTGAAGAACTTAGAGGAATTCAAAGATTCTTGCCCTGAAGAACAACAACGCAACTCTGAGGATGGTTCTGTGGATAAAAGCACGGCGAAGCCATTTTTGTCCGACCCTGATAAGCAGAGACGCTTCGAGCAATATTTAGAGCTCTCGAACAAAGACGAGAAGGATAAGCTGGAGAGTATTCAGCCACTGTCCATGACGGAGTGGGACAGGGAACATGAGCGCGTCGAGTTTGAGCAAGCGGCTAAACTGTTTGTGCAATCAACAAACGATTTTGCGAACAAATTTACCCATACTTCTGAGAGTGTGAGCTCAGATGCTTCTTCAGCGAAGTACGAACAGGAGAACGAGATGAAGCAGGCTGTGAAGATGAAGATGTTTGGTAAACTGACCAGGGAGCGTGTGGAATGGAAGCCTGCGAGTATAGTTTGTAAAAGATTCAACATTCCTGAACCTCAAGGCGGTTGTGCTCAGCCTGAGATGCAGAAGAAAGCAGCAAAGTTCTCGATCTTTGATTCCATAGATTGGAGTAATTCCACGAAGTTCTTGAAGGCCAGTGACGCAGCGTCAAAGGAGATTGTTAAAACCGCTACTCCAAAAAAAGAAAACGTTGTTGATGTAAACTTAGAGGTTAAGTCTAATAATAATGTAGCTGGTCCTCAAACATTGGAGCCAGTGTCTGAGAAAATCAAAAACTTTGAGGCTTCCTACGAGAAGGTCTTCGGCAAAGAAGTGCAAGAAAACGTTGCTGAAGTGAATGCGAATTTGGAGAAGAAACTTGAGTCAAATACGGTTCCAGAGGCTGATACACAGGACAAAGCTGAAGAAATCAGTAATACAGCGGTACCAAAAAGTAAATCTGAAGAGAAGAAGGATCTCTTCAAGGCAATTTTCCTGAGCAGCAGCGAGGAGTCTGACTCGGAGCCGGAGGAGAGCGTGGACAGCGAGGCGGTGAAGTCGGTTTTGATCGGTAAAGTCCCCAGCGAGGTGAACGTGAACAGAAACACCTCCCCGCCTAGGGGAATCTTCGCCAAGGTGGATCTGGACAGTTTGGTGGCCGATCCCAGGTCCAGCGCTCAGCAGACTGAGTCCAAGAAGGAGGAGCCTGTGTCTGCAAACTCTTCGTCGAATACCGACTCAAGAACTGAAAATAATCAAATGAACGACACCAACAGAAATTCCCCAGAGGTTCAGTTGTTGCCTGACATGTACGGGCCCGCGCTGCCTTCGAGGTTGCTGAAGAACGAAGCTCCGGAACCGGAGGCGTCCGGCTCGCAGACCTTCAAGCCTGTCTTCAGAAGCGTCGTGGTGGCAAAACCCAAAATGGAGTCCAAGGTATCTGGCGTGTGGGTCGAGCGGACGAAGGTGAAGAAGTCGAAGAAGGAGAAGAAGAAACACAAACACAAGGAGCACAAGAGTTCGAAACATAAACGGAAGTCGAAGAAGGAAAGACGTGGTTCGTGAAACTGAGACTTGAACGAAGAAGACACTGTTAGAGGAAGTATATGTGCTGGTTATTTATTTAATGTTTCTTCTTGTTCGCAGCGCTGTATAATGAAAACGCTCGCGCGAACTGTAATTGAGACATTAGTAAAGGGATGTCTGATATGTACAAGACTATACATCTTTGTGTGAATGCTCCAATACATTGTCAAGTACCACGTGTGTCCCTAGGGA
The DNA here is from genome assembly GCA_022405125.1 of Anthidium xuezhongi. NCBI lineage: Eukaryota > Metazoa > Arthropoda > Insecta > Hymenoptera > Megachilidae > Anthidium > Anthidium xuezhongi. The sequence goes on along the minus strand of CM039642.1, from coordinate 7,417,049 downwards.
AAATGGCGCCGTATAACCTCACTTCATGCCATAATACTAAAAGTTACTAAATATTATGCCTGAGTGAGGGCTGAATTATTTCAAAATGTGTTGATTGATTCAGTAACGAGGTTTTCTTTCCCTACACCACCATTTTCCCTATGGAACTCCACCATGCTCGACACTGTACACATATTCGAGCGATCCCTTTCGTTCTTTTCTTCTCCTTTTTAATTACAGTGCCGTTTGTTGTAATTGTACATTTAAAAGATAGCTGACGCTATCGGAGAGCAATGAATTTGATAAGGTACTATGAAAAATTGTAATTTAATCATTTGTCCGAAGTCGTGGAGTTTCTCGACGCTGGTCTGCTGTAATTCGAGGAGCCAGTTTTCTTCTCTACGCTGAAAAATACAGAAACGGAATAATTATTCTTTGTTTCGTGTCAAGAACATTGGTAAATAGTCTGTGTACGTAATTGATAATCCTTGATTCCTTAATTTGTACATAATTAACCTTAAAGCATAGTTTGTCGACTGATTACTAAAGAGGAACGGTGTTTCGAACCGATTGTTACAAAACTATTAATGCAAATATAAACATTTTTATTTTTATCCGAATTATAACTGTACCTGTTGCTTCTTGAACCTCGTTTGAACATATCCGTCAACTTCTTCTTCAGATTCTTCTTTTCAGTCTTCTCGTTGATGCTGGTTTCGGATCCTGAGGTCTGCAGGCAAGAAGAAATCGATTTTGTGATGACAATATTCGATAAACTTTATTTATCGTTTGTTTTACCTGAAGAGAATGGTCCACGGAAACGTTCGGATCGTCCACGCTGGCTGATTTGGTTAATTTCGTGGTAATCTTTTTAATTATCCCCTTCCCGTGTTTCTTCTCTCGTTCCAACATCTCGCTTTTCGTGGAACCGGTGGAGAGGCGACTGAAAGTTACAAGAAATGAATTATTCTTCATGTTTTGCGTACCTGGTTGTAAACAAATGTTTCTTTTGTAGATATCGAAATACCTGTCGACGCTAGAGTCTCTTTGCAAGCTGAGGGTGCGTCCATCTTCAGAGCCCTCCAGCGATTGCAGGCTGGACATGTTGCTGTCGGTGCCCCAGATACGCGACTGCAATGGATTACACGTTATTCAACCTTGAAACCAACGAAAATTTAATTTGATGAAGTACCTCCTCGTTCCTTGCTGATGTCTGCTCCAAGGACAAGCTCTTCCTCTTCAGACGCGGTTTCGAGCGGGCTGTCGTTATTCCTTTGCCTGGATCGCTCTCGACGGACGTTGATCTGATGACGTATTGTTAATTAAATTTCATTCAATTACAATTAATAGTAATCTTAATGATCTTCACCTTTTGCTGAGTTTTTTCAGCCTAGTCGCGTTACTTTCGTCGGCTGCTTTCTTTGATTCCTTCAGTTCCTTGGCCACGTCCATCAACTTCTTGATGGTGTACTCCAGTTTCTCTGTCCTTTCGCCCAGGTGCGAATTTGAACCTGAAGATTTAAGTATTTTTAAATGGTAGTTTAATCAGTACCCAAAGGGTTAATTAAATAAATAATAATTTACCTCTTATGTCGCCCTTTGAGTCCAGCATTGGCGATGATTCTCTTGATTTTGGTCCCTTCAGGCATCAGAATTAATTAAATACACCTTCTTTATGAACAATAATGAATTACATCAGGTGTTTAATTAAACATACCTTTAATCTTCTTGGCGGTGTAGGCGTGTAAGTACTCGAAGTTCCATTTTCAGCAATGCCGTTCAGTTCAGGGAAGAATTTCATTAAATCATTGACTTGTTGCAACAATACATTGATGTTCCTTAGCTCGACCTGTTCCTGTTTGCTCTTCTTCAGGATCGCGTCCTTCAGCTCCTCCCTCTCCCTCTCGTGTCGTTCTTTTTCCCGCCTCATTTTCTCGTTGCTGGTCCTCAGCTTCGCGTGGGCGTCCCTCAGCTCGAGCAGGTCGCATTGCAACTGCAAGAACGTTCTTGTAATCAGTGATACCAACTATCAAGGTTTTCAATTGTACCTCCAGTAATTTCTTCTTGCTCTCCTCCTTCTCTTCGTCGTACACCTTCTTCAATTGGTCCTGTCGCCTCTTGTTCTCCAGTCGTTCTTTGGAACGTTCCCTCTCGATCTACGGCGAACGTTTGCTCGTCTAATTATGTACCATTAATTAATTGTTGTTGAGTATTTACCTCGAAGAGGGTTTGTCGCAGATCCCTGGCTAGAGTGGCTGTTTCCTGCAGCAGCCTCTGGTGATCCTCACGTTCCTTCTGCCAGGCCAACTCCATGCGAACCTTCAGTCCTGGAATCTTTGTGCGACCACTGGCGAGCATCCGTTCCTCCTCCAGCTGTAATATTGTGATATCAGTATGATATTTTTACATTTGAGAGACTAGGTGTAGCTCTGGACCATCCTCATCAATTAAGGTACCTCATTGATTCTTGATTGTAACTCAGACACTTTGACGTGGCTGGCTGATTTTTCTGATACCAATTCAGCCTTCAACCTGGACGCCTCTAATCTTATTTCAGAGAGTTCATCTTCCAGACTGTTAATCTGCCTCTCCAGCACTAGTCTGCTGGCACCGGATACCTCTTCCTCCTGAAGAAAACAAGGATACTCATTGATGTTGCTGGTAGGAGGAATGGGACTTCCATGGCTTCCATAAGAGGAGTCAGGTCCTCCTTTTTCCACAATTTTATAAGCAAACAAACCTCGTCAGATTTTCCAGAAGAGGCATTCGACTGTCTGCCCCTAGCTGACTTCAAGTCTGCGATAGTCTTCTGGGCTCCCTCGAGCATATGTTTGTAAGTATCACGTTCGCGTTTGTACCGGGACAGTTGGTTCTGAATGGCTTGGATCTCGTCATTGATAGCTGTGATCCTGTGCTCGTATCGCATCTTGCACTGTGCCAGGTCAGCTTTCTTCGCCTTCTCCATGTTCTCCAGAGCGTTCTTCAGTTTTCGGATCTCTGACTCTAAAGCGGTAGTATCCGGTGTTAGAACTTGATGGATCTTAGACACGGCTTCGTAGTCCTTCAGCTTATCAGATAGGTCGTCGTTCTGCAAAATGTTTAAAAGCTTTGAAGCTAGGATCGACCTTCTGGCAACAGTTCACTCACCGCTTTCCTTAGGTCTTCCAGTCGCGTTACCAAGGTGTTGTTCTCTTTCTTCAGGTTACTTATGTCGTTGTTTAGGTCAGTTATCATGGCTCTGTTTGGTAACTCGCTCTCCCGTAATTTATTCTGAAAAATGTTGTGTAATCTTGAAGACTCTGTTGTGAGGTATTTTATACAGGGTGTAAAAATTGGAAAAAACCCTCCACCACCAAAGGGTCATCTAACAGGTACTCATCCTCACTTCTAAAGCTCCTTTCTCGGACCGCCACTCGCTCTCCTTCAGTTTCAACGACTGCCTCAGTGTCTCCAACTCTTTGCGAATGCTGATCAGTTCAGTATTTTGCTCTCGCAGTTTGCTACAAGTAGCAGAACATAAAATACTCGATACCATAATACAAGTAATAAATATCACAAAGTTAATTACTTGTTGAGTGCTTCGTTGTCGGCCTCAAACTGTGTTTTCAATTTTACAACCTCATTATACTTGTCGTTCAACTTATTGAACTCCTCTTGACCTTTCTTCAGCTCGTTCTCCAAGTCTGAAACATAAGCCACCTGTTATCTAATTCAGACCCTTCCAGAATAGCAGAAATAACTCACTTGAGATCTTCTCGTTGTACATTTGCCTCATTTCGTTCATCCTTTTCGTGTTCATCCCAGTCTTCTCCAAGGAACTGATCTTCTTCTTCAACGAGGACACTTCAGTCTCTTTAGACTGTTTCTCCTGATCGATTTGCGACTGAAGCTTCTCCTTTTCTTTCTTAAGCTCGGACACTTCCGTGGTCAGGTTGTTTACCTTCGTGGAGTTCGAGGATTTCACGTTATCCAGCTCCTTCTTCAGGCGTTTCACCTCAGCGTCCAGTTTGCTCTTCGTTTGCTCGACCTAGAAGTTCATTACATTTTATAAATCGTACAAACTTATTGCGTTCAAGGACACCCACAGAAGTGATCGACTGAGTCATCTTCGATTCCCTTTCTGTGTAGGCGGACAAATCGTCCTGCAGCTTTTTGCTCTTCTCTCGCTCCTGGGATAACTCCCTCTTCAGCTCGTTTATCGTCTTCTCCATCTTTTCGCCCTCCTTCTCCGACGACTTGGCTGTTTCTGAAGAAAAGATGATGATTGAGCTTTGGATTGGATCTTCAGGTCCTCTTTGGACACATCCTTACCTAAATCCTTCTTCAACTGAACAACTTCATTATACACTTTGAGCTTTTCCGCTGATAACGATAGTAATTTTGATTTCAGCTTCTCCTTCTCCTCCGACAGCGCCATCTTCTCTTGGTCCCAGGCTTTCCTCTCGGTTTCCCTCATGTTCACCGCTTCGTCCAGCCTCTTCTTCACTGAAACAGGAACGAAACAGGTATTTGATAAAAGATCCAAGAGAAACTCTGGGTAATGTTCTCACTGTTCTGAATATCGGCGTTTTTGTCGTCGGCCTTGGAGCTCGACTGGGTCCTCTTCTTCTCCTTCTCGTCGGCCAGATCCTTGGTAACATTATCCAGCTTCTCCTTCAGCAGCTCGTACTCCTTCAGCAGTTTATCGTACCTCACATGACTGTCCTTGGATTTCAGTTCTTGGACGTCTACGTCCTTGCCATCAGAGACGTTCGCGAAGACGGTCATCATGTCAACTATCTCCTTCTCCATCTCGTCCACCATCTTCTTCAGCTGCACCTTGGTGGTAAACTCCGTCGCCTTCTTCTGGGATCTGCCCTGGAACTCGCCCTTGATCTTCTGCAAGGTTTCTTCTATCTTCTTCACCTGAAATCAAGGACCTTTTGGATGCAAGTTCGAAATGTCTCATCGAGGATGCTGTACCTCCTCGTACTTCTTCTCCACGGCGCTCTTCTCTGTCTCCAGCTCCTCCACCTTCCGCTCCACCTTCCTCAGCTTGAACGACAGTATCCTGCAGTTCTTGTTCGACTGCTCCAGGCTCTTCCTCAGACGGACGTACTCGTCCGCTTGCTCGTCCCTGAACAGAACCGAATATCTTCATATCTTCACTGGTTTGGATAATTGTCGAAGAGCTGGAGTTTCCCTGAAGCGGAAGGTAAGCCACGGCGGACGCACAAAGTGTTGGCACGCGGCTTCGAATTAAATCTGATTGCGGAGCGTGCCAATACCTTTTTGGAAGCACCGCAAGTTTATAATTACCTTCGCTGATTAATCTAAAGCGCGCAAAGATCGAAAGGATTCGACGACAGTGTTTCGTTCCACGTACTGCTCTCTTTGGAAACGCGAGGTTCCTTCGAGTTCTAGTCAACGCGTTAACCTCTGAATGGCAGACCACTGTTTTACTTTATTTCATTTTTTCTTGTAATTTTCAACTGAAATTAATTGAAATATTGTATTCTTTTTAGGATCCGCCATTCGAAGGCGAAGATGTTCGATCGCAAGCCGAAGGCGCTCGTTTACCAACCGGTCAAACGTCCACGCGTTCGTTGCAGCGTTTGGCGCAAATCAGTGCCGTCTCGTTGGAATCGCACGTGTCTTCCGTCCAAATCGCCGTCCTGCAACAATTCAGACAGCTCATATCGCTAAAGGAATATTTGCGACGCGGCCGCTCGTTACAGTCCTCCTCCTCGTACTCGACATTAGCTACATTCCCTATTTCCTGACCGATGGGATAAAAAAAATTCGATTTACGAGCTACCAAGCGTTTCTCAGAAGAATTTCCAATTTTGTGTCGCAGCAAGCGGACGTTCACTGTTTTCGAGTCCCTTCGAGCGTCTCTCGTTTTGCGGCTGTGATTCGAAACACGCGCGCGCGTGTGTGTCTGTTATTCACAATAAAAAAAGAAGAAAAATCACACGGGAGCGAGTCGTAATTCGCCATTGTGGAAATTGATTTGGTTAATGAATTCGAATTCAGACAAACCGGTTAGTAGAATGCGTTCTCTTCATTTCTCTTTTACTCTCTTTTAAATTCGTACGTACACGTGAAATCACAAGGTGTTAAATCGAATTTTTTTTCAGTCTAGAACCTCTACAGCAGCTCCACGCGTTTCAAAGAAAAGGCAATGTCAACGAACTGGAAGCCAAATGTACATGCGAGAGCGAAACAAGGACTCTGATTACCTAAAGGTATCCTGCAGCTCGTATATCTCTTCCTCTAACTGACGAATCTCCTTCTTCATGTCCTCGTTCTCGTCCATCAGGGTCTCGCACAAGTTTTCAGCGGCCTTTAGTTTCGATCTTAACTCTTCCTTTTCTCGATCTCTCTCGCCTCTGAACATTTTCGAGTTCGTATCCTTCTCCAGCTCCTTTATTTTGTTCAGGAGGTTCGTCTTCTCTTGCGTCAGCGCTAAATATTTGATGTTATATTCTTCAGTCTTTATCCACATTTCAAATTTTCAGTCTCTTAATTTTGCCAAATATTGTCAAATATCTACCTTCGTTCTTCTTCTGTAATTTCTGTAACTCGTTGGACGACGCTTTGTTGGATATGGTCTCCATGGTCGTTAACCTCCTCATCAGTATCTCGCTCTTCTCCTTCTCCGCCTTCTCGCATCTCGCTTGCAACTCGTCCACTTGTGCCCTCAGTCGTTCCAACTCGCTCTGAGGATCACAGAACTTCTTATTCTTCCCTCCACCACCATCCACCTCTGCTTCTACTCTCAGCTTGGCTATTATTTACAACTATTTGCAACTACTTCATAGCACTATGTATCGCAAAATCAGCCGGCAATTAATATCACGTCTTTCAGGATCAATCGATAATGTACATGATCGTGATTAGCTGTTCTGTATGGAGGATATTAAATATTAAGGACAACTTCATCTGCAAACGCGAGGGTCTTTGGACAATCGGGACGTTGCGTTCCTCGGCAATTTTCATGGATGGATCAGAAGTGTTAGATACGAAGAGAGGTATGGTACATGTAAGAGTAGCTTTTACAGCATGAGAGAGTATCCTGAGTTGGATACTTTGGGGGTGTTGTTAGTTGTTTAACCATTTGAGACCCAATGCAGTGTTGCTTCTGTTTTAAGCTTACCACAGTACACTGTCAGTGTTATGCGATTAAAGACAAATAATTTTTATAAACTAATTAACTTTTAGATCATGTGGAGCCTTGCCACCAGCGAGAAAGTGATGTACGACGCGTCTTCTAGCGGCGAAAAGCGTAGTGAGGCCGCTATATTGCTAAGTAACTACATAATTGACAAAATTGTATACTGTTGCACTATTTAATATAAAACAGAAGAAGATCGTCTGGCTCCTTTAGGACTCAAATGGTTAAAGTAGAACGAATGAATTAACTAATCAACGGCCTTGATTAGCGCAATTCAAAAAGAAATCAGCGATGAATGAAACAAAAAAGAAAAAGAAAAATTCGCAAATGAGATGCAGATGTTTGATATCATTACTTTCTCCGTCGTCCCTTCCTTTTCCATAAGGTGATCTTCATTTTGTATCGCGCTTTTCGAGGAACCGATCTTCGATTTTTTCACCTGAATAGAGAAACAGTAATTTACGCAACGTTCGTTGACAAAGGAGGTCCATTCCCCTGCACACCTTGACGAGATAAAGTTTCAAGGTGAACGGATACAGATCAGTAACAAGAGACATTATGACAATTGGGGGAAGAATGAAGCTGCGTCAGGGTGTCTTGATACTTCCTCTTGATTTCTGTGTTCAAGTCTGCTGCTGTAATGGAAGCTGTTTATCATCGAACTACAAATGTTAAGGTAACATAGATCCAATCCAACATTATCTTCTTTGTCAAATCGTAACTGAGTACTTCGTTGTTCTTCGTCGTTCCAGTATGAAATTTGTAATATCTTTTTAACAAAGTATCTTTGCAATGTTCCAGTTTACCTGAATGATAAATTCAACGTCGTTCTCCGATGTACTGTCGCTGCTGTTGGCTATAACTTCCTTGATCTGCAATTTCGTTGGTCGTCTTGCTGCTGAAGTAAGAAGGAAAAATTATTTACAATCCTGAAGAAATGATGTTCTTCTTTGGTATAGTTACCATTTAATCTTTCTTCCTCTTTGTCGATGGCGGTGAGGTCCATGAGCGACGTCCATCCGGCTGCCGCGCTCGAGGAGTCTGAGCTTCCTTTGAAATCATCTTTGGCCAGGTTTGTCGCCGAAGACCACACCCTTTTAGAGTTCTCTGCGGATCTATCGATCAAAATCATGTGAGTCAATTTTATTTTAAAGAGATATTGAGTTATTTGAAATTATTTGGAATATAATCTTTGCAGGTGTTAATTCAGGCTTTCTACCTACTTTGAGATTAACTTTCATCAGGGTTATTAAACACTATACACAAGACATCACAGTGGTGTCAACAGCCGTCACAGGGTTAGTACAGTATCAACGCAACTCAAAGTTCGACTCTGATTCCTTTTCTTCCAATTATCCCGCCATATTAAATTCCTGATACGGATTAATGGTAATCTTGGCAGCCAACGAGTTAATCCCGTACCTTCCGGAAGATTGATTGAACGAAAGACTGGGCGTCGACGATGTGATGTCCCTCAGGTTATCCTTCTTACCCCCGTGCTCCTTGTAATCCCTAAAGGAAGAAAAATTACTTTACAGTATCTTTCTTCGAACGATTCAACTCCTTTTATTAATTTATTTCAGAACTCAGTTCCATGTGTCCTCCTACGTTTGTTAAAAAAAAAAGAAGATACCTGAAGCATCGTTTGCAGCGGGTCGGCCACCGCACTTGAGGATGAAAACCGAGGGGGCAGAGAGGGTCTCCTTTCTTCGACGAATACATGTGGTGCATTCTACATGTAAAGACAAGAGAACGAATCGTGACAAACATCCGGATACCAGTCAACTTAAACATATGTTCTCTATCGTCGCACACGCAACGCCGTTGGGTTAAAAACGTGACTCGGGTACTTGGTGTCAGTTCACAAGGGTGTAAATTCACAGACACGATAGTATGAAACGATTGTGCTCGTTATTTACTTATATTATAATATGGTTCATAAAATATTATAACATAGACACGTTGTTTATTATCTATTAAGGGTGGCCTTAACCATGTGTGTAATTAGAATCTTTGTATGGGAGAAGACAGGTCCCTCATAAGGTTAATGAAACAATATATACACATTTTTCAAAACTGAGGGAGCTGTACCTCTCCTTATAAAAATTCTAGTTGTGCCACAATTTTGATTCATAATTTATTGTAATGAGAAAGTTATTGTACTTACAAGGGAAGCTTACTATGGGATTTGCATAAATAGTAAGCTCCCCCTCTTAGTTTTGGCTTAAATATCTGTTCATTGCATAAAGAACCAGGGGACAGGGCTACCCTGACCCCTATCTAGGCCCAGCCCCTTAATTTCAACGTGAAATATTAGACACAAGATGACGATAGATTAAAATTATGTTTAGAACACAACGACAACGGGGATACATGAAGTAGATCCTGATAAGTTTCCGTACCAACGTGTACGAGTTACGTGGAAAATACACGGGGCCGGAAATCGAATCGTCGAACGATTTCCGACATAGCATATCGTGGAAAGTATATCAGACGAGAGCGTCGTTATTGCACCGGCGGGCCTCTTGAATCTAACGAGAACTAAAAGGGCTTGGTGTGTGTTAGGATCTACCTAAAAACGAAACCTTGAATTAATAAGAGAACAACGTTTCGCAAGAAAAGAGATGCTTGGCTTTCTGCGAATCGTGAAATACTTGGCAAGGTATAAATGAAAATCGACTCGAAATTCTGCATTGTAGATATAGTCGTGATACGCATCGGGGAAATCTCGATGTCGAAATACGCTGTATATAAAGTTGGAGTCTTGGAAATACCTTTAATTACATTTTATCCGCTGTAATTTATTATCGTGGATTCGATTAGCTATTAGGTTAAGTCTTGTAGGGTAACAAAATTATTCGACCCACAATGTACCTATTTAATATTAATATTAGTTGGATTCAATTAAAATTTTTAATTTAATTTTGTATGAAAGAATTTGAAATTTTTGCTACCCCTGTTAGTCCACAACCCGGTTAACACGACCCCGGGTAATCGATCTCCATATAGGACAGAATTTCCAAGTTTAAAATTATTCAATTATATTCGATCTGTATTTCAAAATAATAGGAAAAAAAGCATTAATATAAATGAGAATAAAATTAACATTTTAATTGTTTTACCCTTACGCAATTCGATATCGATCGACTACTCACTTGATCGATATTCACTCAGGTACAGTGAACGGGTGCGATTATAAGTTGAAACTTCGTTATCAACAGTCGTACGAAACGTACAGAGACACACCTTCCATTTTGAAGTGGCAAAATGGGCTAAACGGTAACATATTAAATTAATAAGCGTTCTTTTCACTAATCGATCGCTTTGCCGGGAAATCGAATCGATTTCAAAGCGTTCCTCAATCGATAACTCGCAGCGTCCGCGAATGGTTTACATGTTTCTGCATCATTCGCACTCCCACTGATATTTGAAAAAATTATTTTTTTTTTTTCTTTCAGGTGCCCACAACGATCACAACGTCGATAGACGTCACTAATAGCACTGACACGATGCTGCTATTACAAGGGTTAAACCGTTACTTGACTCGAACCCGTGCATTTGGTAATTTGGAAGAGTGCCAGGATATATATTTATCTTTAGCTATAAATATAGTGCGCCTCCTTACGAGCATTTTACGTGCGTATTAACACAGACCTTGTCTTTTGTAGTTTCATAATTAATTGATTTATAACAATAAAATAGAGTATCGTATTACTGACAATGAGAAAAAGTTTACTAAGCTGAAAATATCGTTTTTTTCTGGTTTTTTTAATTTGGATCAAAGTGCGCTCCGAGAATAGTACCGCCATCTACAAAATGGCGCCAAACACATTTCAAAGCTCGTAAAATTCTAAATGTCACTTATTATTAATATAATAACGTTTGAATTGTTTCAACAACTGTTTGTTTAAGAATAGACAGCAGAAAAGGTGATATTATCGGTTTAGTAAAAGAGAACACGGTTAGTATGATTATTTTATTTATTTCGTAATAAAAAGAACAATTCGGTAATAAGCATAGATACCGACACCCCTTGTATAAAAATTGTATAGTAATATTTTTATCACACCTTGTTTCCAAGGATCGTGTTTTTAATGATACAACAGTACGAATTACAACAACATATTTCATCTTAGAGACGGATTGTATAAAAGCATAAAAAATAGCATTTTTGGAAAGTATTTTTATAGTGTATGAAAAGATAGAAGTATATATAAAATCTTAATAATGTACTTTTAATGGACATGTAATAAACATCTATTAATTAACGTGAAAAATCACTGATTTGCAATAAAAAGAATTAATTAAAAAATTTGATCAATTTAATTCAAAGTTCTAATAAAATTAATCTGAAATATTTGCAAACTTAACAATAATAGATACTTGGTATCGTATTCTTTACATGTTGTATTGCACCGCGGTATTCCTTCGTTTCCATATTTAATACTTCCGAGGTGAGAAACAGTATATTATATTATAAAAATAGAATATCAGATTGAAACATTAACCGTCAATATATCTCATAAAAATTCAAAAATTTTCTAATCTTTTATTATATTAGATCTTCAATCTTTAAATATTTTCATTTTTTGCATATACATATATATGCCATAGTATCCCTCGTATTCTAGTTTCAGGTAATAAAAATTTCGTAAATATAGTATTTCTTGTCATTTTTATCAGAGGGAAAGATTTCCCTCAATTTCGAGACTCATAAATCTTTCTAGTTTACAATTTGGAACGAAGAAGTTCGATCTTTTTAGAGGCACGTTTCTGCAAATCGATCAGTTTCATCGCCATTCCCAGATTACCTTGAATTTTGATCTTTCCTTGGAAAAAGGCTTTCTGTGGGTTCAACTTTCCCGATATGAAATCAACGATGTCGTTGTCGTTGATCGTGATGGTGACGTCAGGTTTGGCAGTTCCGTAATACTCTATCTTTCCTTTTCCAGTTTTAGCGTCCACTATCCAGAAACCTTCAGGGCCGCTTGTTCCCTTGGTCACTTTGAACCCGTACGTTCCACGAACCTTTTCGATCAGATTGTCTTCATCGTCTTGCATCGCAATTTCCAATACTTTGAACAACGCGTTCGCTTTGAACGAATTCGGGTCTGGAGTTTTTTTCGCGAGACTTTTAGGTGCAGACTTCTGCGGAGCCGAGGAAGGGAAGCCCATGCGGTACAAAGCAACCACCACGGCTCCCCCCAGGCCTATGTTGTGTTGCAAGGCGAGCTTCGCATTCGGTACTTGTCTTTTACCGGCTTGACCCCGCAGCTGCCAACAAAGTTCAGCGCACTGGGCTATGCCCGTTGCTCCCAGGGGATGCCCCTTCGAGATCAAACCACCGCTAGGATTTATCACGTACTTCCCTCCATAAGTATTGTTTCCAGAGTCGACTAACTTAGCACCTTCACCGGGCGCACAGAGACCCAACGCCTCGTAAGTGATGAGCTCGTTTGTTGAAAAGCAATCGTGCAACTCTACGACATCAACGTCGGTCGGTTTGTAAGGACACTGGGTGAATAACTTTTCTGTAGCATTCTTTGTCATGTCGTAACTGTAAAATAATAATGTTTGTTATATTTATTTTTAGGTGAATTCATGCATTTACCTACCCAATAAGTTTGATAGAACTTTTTTCTGTGAATGTTGAAGGTGGGTCTGTAGCCATTTCCATTCCTACAATTTCTACCGCTTGTGATTCAAGCTTATGCTTATGAACAAAATCTTCATTGACTAAAATTGCAGCTGCTGAACCATTCGATGTTGGGCAACATTGCAGCTTAGTGAGGGGTCCAAATACTTTTGGAGACTGCATTATTTGCTCCAGACTGTATTCCTTCTGGAACTGTGAGTATGGATTGTTTGTGGAATGTAAATGATTTTTGTGAGCAATTTTGGCAAAATGTTCAGGCTTTGTGCCGTATTTCTTCATATGTTCAATACCAGCATTTCCAAACATTTGAATAACAGGTGGACTTGTATCCATGTCTGAAATTGAAAGCAAAGGAAAACAATAACAGCATAAGTTATCCAAGGAACAGAATAAGTATTAGAGCAATCATAATTTTACCAGAAATGTCAAACATAAGTTCCATATGTTTGTCCATTGGATTGGTACGATCCAAAAATTTAGATGTCAGAGAACCGGATTCCATTTTCTCAAAACCAAGGGCTAATGCACAATCGGCTGCACCGCTTTCAATAATCTGTTTGGCCATCAGCAAAGCAGTGGAACCAGTGGAGCAATTATTGTGCACATTGTATATGGGACAACCGGTAAGACCCATTTGATATAATGCTCGTTGACCACAGGCAGAATCTCCATAAACATATCCAACACAGGCAGCTTTTATATTATCATAAGAAATACGTGCATCTTGCAAGGCTTTAGTAACTGCTTCCTTCGCCATGTCCGGATAATCGATGTCATTCTGTTTGCTGGGTTTCTCAAATTTTGTCATACCGACACCAACAACGTAAACTTTTACTTTTCGTGACATCTTGATGTTTCTTTACAAGTGGAATACAAAGAGACTGGAATTCTGTAATTATTCGACTACGGATGATATTCAGTAAAAATTGGTAGCAGAAAAATGTCACGACTTGTCCATCAATATGTCATAAACCGAAGTGAACTTTAATCCCATAAACATCTAATTATAAAAAATAAAATAAACTGTTCGAATGACTAAGTATCTTCGGACTCATTTACTGAGCATGAATGGAGTTGAAGAGATCGAAAACTCTGTAGGGGTAAATATGTATTTACAGAAAATTTCTTTCGAAGATGTCGCTTTTCAAACGATATGCAGCGGTAAACATTTCAATTTTTAGTTAAAAACTGTGAATATATTTTGCTGAATGAATCAAATTGACGTCGTTGAAAAAGATATGATTGTAACAATGTTGAATTTAGGTAGGCCTCCTTAATCGACATAGTGTACATTCTATATAGTCTAAATGTAATGGCGGGTTTAAAAAATAGAATTAATCGATTTAGTTTATTAATTAAAATTTACGTACATATAAAAAATATGTATAAACATATAAATATGCATATTCAAATTAGAAAAATCTTAGTATCGGTGTCCCTAGCCAGAGGACAAAGTAGTTTATTCTCAAAGATGGTGATTTTGAAAAATTACACAGCCCGGCTATGCCGAAACACCGTATACTTATTGTATTCAGTTATATATATCGATGGACTAGCAATTTTATACCTTATTTTCAAATTTCAATACCATTGCTTCAACTTTAGATTTTGCTTAGTTAGCAACAAAGTTCTAAACACTAAAAGCTAACATAAAGTTGATTCAACGGGACTGCAATGAATTTATATGCGATCAGTTATCAAAAGACAAACAGTTAAAATGTATATTTGATGTTATCGAATAGAACTTTCAACTAAAGGATTTAAAAATGATGTACAGGTATTTTATCTCGAATTTGGTATTCAGTTATATATGTAAGAAAATCGCGCCGGCCATTGCGCGCTCGTGTTTTGGTTCCAAAAAGATGGCGGACCCTTGTTTTCAAGCTCGGTCGTACAGAAATGCAATAGTTTTGAAATACGCAGCGAAAGTTGACATGTTGTGTACACAATAATGTCGAGTGCATGAAATTATCATACAACAGATTAATGTTCAACAACCGAACAGTTTCTCTGAGCATCGTAAGTGCCGTGAAATCGGTGTCTTCAGCGTGCGGATTACACGAACTCCAGTTTGAGTGATTTTTAGAAATTTTTGTTGTTTTCTGTGCGAAACACCGTTCAACAAACTGTAAAACTGCATCGTGACTCAAAGAGTAAAATGATTTGACCCTGATGAACGTTTACGCGGTTTAATACCCGGACAGTTGACGTATTAGCAACATTATTTGGTTAGGTTGATTGACTAGGTAGACATTATACCTATGCTACTCGAACAACGTTCCACGTGTTCCTCTCGGTGGTTCACGTTAAAGCTTGATATCGTGTCAAGTTCGTAGGCAGCTTGTTAAATGAATCATTTTAATCCATAATGGCTACAAGTGATTTTGATGTGGAGCTCTTCGAGCGAAGGCTTCATACACTGAAGGATTCGCAGGAGTCAATACAAGGCCTTTCAGCTTGGTGTTTGGAAAGGCGACAGCATCATAAAAAGATTGTTGCTACTTGGTTGCAAGTACTCAAAAAGGGTGAGTTCTGCATCTTTGTAACATAATCTTAATTGTAGTATTAAATGGTACACTCATATGCTTTTGATCCTCTGTTTGTTTACATCTTATAGTATGCATGTTTATATCTGTTCCATATAAGCTTAATACAGCTGATCTGTTGTTGTTATTTAATGAATGAATGTTGTTTTTTACTTTGTTGCTAACACATAATAACTTGAAAATAATGATTGTTGAACTATAGTGAAAGTTGAGCACCGCCTGACACTTTTTTATTTGGCAAACGATGTGATCCAATATTCCAAGAGAAAAAACTTTGAATTCGTGGAATCATGGGGCACAACTTTGCAAAGAGCTACAACAATGGTTAGAGATGAGAAAGTGAAGCACCGTATATTAAGGATTTTTAAAATATGGGATCAAAGACAAGTGTACGACGAAGAGTTCCTGGCGGATCTGTCAGGACTGATTTCTGCAGCCCCAAAGAAGAAATTAGAGCCTCAACCATCCGTACCACCGGAAGAATTTCAAGCCGCTTTACTTATCTCTACTATGAGATCATGTGCTACACTGGAACAAGCAACTGATGCAAGATTAAGAGATTTGCGTGAAAGTAACATAGATATAGAAAATGCAGAAGAATTGTGTGCTTCTCTGAAAGACAGGAGAAGAGTTGAGGATGCAGAGAAGGAGGTGGATCTAGCCGTGAGAAATGTTGAAAATTATGTTCGTGCATTGGAAGCAGAGATCAGAGAAAGGACACAAGTTCTTGAATTGTTAGAGCAGGCTGATCAGTTTTATGAAACTCAAAGGGGTGAAGTGAAAATAGTTACAAATGTAAGTACATACAAAAGAATGTGTTGAAACATGGGATACATCAGTCACAATATTTTTTTATAAACAGGCCTATAGAAATTTCGGAAGTCGTGTAAAAAATTTGAAGAAGAAATTGGATGAACTTTTGCCAACACTGGTTTCTCCAATTCCATCACCAGACATAAATGCCCCGTCTCCAAGTCCTGATAGTGACATAGAACTTCCAGGGGATGAAAATCAACCACAGAATCAACTAGGAATGATTGATGTAGCACCACCATCCATGTATGGTTCATATTCACACGAATATGACCCTGTACCTGTACCAGCTCCTGATTTGAGTCAAGGCAATGATTCTGGTGACTTTACTAACAATTTTTCATCCTTTATGGGAGGAAATATGGACTTTGGTAATATGGTAAGATATTATAGTCAACAGGATGTGTTGTTGTAATAAACATTGTTACAATTATTATATTTTGCAGAGAAATATATTCAATGAAAGATCATCAACACCTACCGGCATGTTACAACAATATAACGATTCAATAGAGGTATATTTCATTAAAATAGCTAAGTTTTACGAATAAAAAAATATGAAGAAAAATAAATGTTTTTTGTGTGCTTGATTAGGCTAAACCGATAGAAGTGATCAACATGAGGCCCCCGAAGAACGAAAGCAGTAGCGCCGATTTTAATATCTCTAGTTTCTTAAAGACTGTTCTTCCCTCTTCCGACGGGACACAAGACTCTGGTGGAATACCTGGTCTCGGCTTAGACATCCCCGAGTCGCAAGTGGAATCTCCTCAGCGTTCAAACTACAGGCACTCGCCTATATTGGGACAGCATCCTGTAACCCCGGTGATCTCGAGAATGATGGGTAGCCAGACTGGGCCCATAGGCTTGAACAATTGCCAGATAAGTCACAGCACTCCTCTGCCTGTTCGGAACCTCTCCGCCGAGTCGCACACACCGTCTCCGTACTCCAGTCAAAACAGTCAGAGCAACATAACCGTACCTTTCGATGGGCCTACTAACAACAACACCGTCAATCCATTACCACCTCCTCCCTTACCCCCGCCTATTTTTCTCGACGACGAGAATTGTTACAACAAATTGCCACCCAAGTTTCCCACGTGGACCCCACCAAGTGAACCCATCAAGGAGCCAGCCAAGTGGGAGGAAAAAGGTACGAACCTGTTTTATAAAACTAAATATGAATGGTTTCAGTTGAAAATAATAAATGGCATAGCGAGCGTTTCGTTTTCAGGCAAGAATAGCATGAATCCGACTTGGCCCGGCGAGTGCGACGAAAAACCAAAGGTATGGATAGACGGAGACCCGGACAGATGGAATTCCAATAACGACTCTACGTGGGTTGGCCCCGTTAGAAGGAAAAGTGATATTTTATCCGAAACCCCGGAATCACCGCCCATTTACGAGAAAAGTGGCTTCACAGACCCGGTGGAATATGACGACTCTCAACCACAAGAATCTCTTTTAAGTACCGCTGGAGATGTCGATCATAGGTGAAGAATTTTAAACGGGGAGAAGAAAGCAAATATAAACATAGAAATATCCATGTTCACAATTAATATCATTTTTCAGAGTGATACCCATCCCGATGACAGTCGAGAATCAATTGCCGTATCGATTAATGAAGGCAGCCGATGTCGATCATCGTAATCTGATCAGTCTGACCGGAAGTCCAGCGAATCATAACGTCAGCGACGCCTCCATGAACCCGTTGTCTAACGCTAATAGTTTGTGGTCAACGGGGGATCAAGACTATCGGTAAGATATCGAGACGTGTTTTCGTTGTTTGGCCCTTTCGTTGTATTACGTCAGCGTATGTAGAGGAAATGGAAGTAATCGTTCAAGTTGCAATTTTAAATGTTTTACGCTGCGCAATTAGGCAACACATGCAACCCGGTGATATCGTGGAAAGCGTCGACATGGAGATGTCGGACGACGAGACCGACAGTAAGCCGAAGGGAAGGGTATTGGTTGATCTGAGGTCGCAGGATAGGGACATGAGAGTCAGTAATCAGGTGGCGTCGTCGCAGCATATGGACATGGACATGCGTATGATACCGCTTCCGGCTGGGCAGATGCCAGGAGCGCACGGCCAGATGATGCAGGACGTGCACATGATGCATCCAGGACCCCCACCGCCTCCGCCTCCGCCGCCTCAGTTTCACCCAGGTCAGCCTTCGTTTCACCAAGATCAGGCGGACTTCCGTCACAATCCCTCGGCCGACTTTCATCCGGCCCAGTCGAACTTCCATCAGAACAGGCCGCCGCCGCCTAATTTTCTCCAGAACCAACAGGATTTCAGTCCGCCGGAGTTCCATCAGATGCACCAGAACCAGCCGGAGTTCCCCCAGCAGGACTTCGAGTATCGTGATAACCATAATCTACGACCTAATCAAGAGTTCCTCGGCGAGCCGCAGATGCGCGGCAGGTACTCGCAGCCGTCGGAGCATCAGCACCGCGACGTGCCCTTCCATCGAAACGACAGGGGCGGTCGCGGTGGTCGAGGTTTCCCTAGGAACCGACGCGATAGATACTCGGACGACCACAAGCAGAGGAGCCTTCAGAACAATCGTAAGTCGCGGTCGCAGGACCATCACAGATCCTCGCCGGAGATTCTGCCGAACAGTCGGCCTCTGTTGCTGCAAGCGCCCGACACCGTGGTGATCCTGGACGAGGAAGGCATGCCGATAGGGCTTCCCAGTGAGAAGGAGATCCCGGCGAGCGCGGAGCATCCGCCGGACCTGGAGCAGGAGGAGAACTGTCAGTCCGTGTTGCAGCAGGACCGCCAGTTGCCTCACGGCACGCCTAACTCGCGCGATCACGAGCAACCGCAGCCTGTCTACGTGGTCGGGCCGGGTCTCGTCCACGAGCACGAGCTCGAGCCGGCGTCCGCGGAGCCCGACGAGCAGCAGCAACCGATCGCGGACCCGAAGGACCCTCAGCACGGTCAGTACGTTCCCGTGGTGGAGTACGAGGAGCAAGTGGAATCGGAGCCCGCGATATCAGAGAAGGCCTGCGACGGCAACGAGCCGATCGAGGACCCTGCGCAGGAGATGAGCTTCGCGGAGCAGTCTCATCACTCGTCGGATCACTTGGACGATCTCGGCAACACGACGCCGAGCAACGATCTCAAGAGAACGTCGACGAACGGGAACTTCGACGAGGACGACGTAAGCTGCAGCAAGAAGCGGATGACGTTGTCGAACGGTCCTCAGACGCCGACGGAGTCCGACTCCGGGCTGAACGGTCCGATACCGCAGGCATCCGGTGACGCTCATTCAGGAGTGTACGACTTTGACGGTCCCATGGGACCGAACTTCCGGCCCCGCCTCGGTGGTCCCGTGCCGTTTCCCCCGTGGAGGGGCGGTCTGCCGCGGGGCAGAGGCTTCAGGGGCGGGCCCAGGGCCCCGTGGATGGACAGAGGGCCCCGCGGTCCCGCGATCGGCAGTTTTATGCCAAGGGGACTGAAACGCGGCGGACAATTCAGGGGCAACGGCTTCCGTGGCCGAGGACGGGGCAACAGTTGGTAGACGGTGTGCCGCGGGTTCGCTCTTTCGCGATGTTTCATCGACAAACGAGGAAAAGAGATTTGCACCGCTTTTGACGATCGTTTTGTATTCCTGTACATAAGATACGCATTAATCGACTGTCGAAACCTGTTCACGACGTGCATCTCTTACGGCTGTAGAGGAGGGTGGGCGCAAGGTGATTCACACTCGCCTATATACATATATAAATAAACTATATAAATACATAGATATAAAGGACGTACACGTAAAAGAAAACACACAGAACACAACAAGAAACATAATCTCTTTCTCTCTCTTTGTTCGAAGGTACTTTGACTTCTACAAACACGAACATAAAACACACCCGTAACACGTTTGTTAAGATCTAGATGTATTATCGAAGCGGCGCCTAAAGGTATCCATCGATAGCGTTCAAAACGGAAGCGAGAGGGGTGCGTGTATTGTCTGGTGGCTGTCGCTTTGGTGATTGAACGAACGATTTAATCTCTTTATAGGATTTTATTGTATGGCGATGAAACTTCTGTTTTACTTATGTGTTTAAACGAGTACAAGCAAGATAAAAAAAAGAAAAAACAAAAAAAAAATAACTATTTATCGTCGAAGGTGAGTTGACCTGTGAAAAGCAATTCGTTCCGGCGAGTTCCTCGTTCCGCAGAACGGAACGGCATTCGGCAAAGAAGAAAGAAAAGAAAGAGAAAGAGAGTAACTCGAGATCGTCAGAATTCGTTTCACGGGTCGCTTCTTTGTTCACTTGCCTCTATGATAACATTTAAAGAATAATAAAACGCCTGTTTTTTCGTTCTCCTGGTACACGTTTCCGGTCGGGCTCTCGCGACGAGGAAAGAAAGGCAGGCAACGAGATCGTTCAAGAAAAGTGTATTATAATAAACAAGAAAGAATAACGCAATGTTTATGTTATGGTCCGCTTCGTGCATTTCTCCCCCATTTTTATGTTTCATCGAGCGCGTCGCGATCGACGACGATAAAAAAAAAAGAGAAAATTGAATTCGTCGGGAACAAGATTTACCGGGTCCTTGTACGACGACACATATATTTTTCCCCGTTCCGTCGCGACGGAAGGGCGATTGTAAACAGAAATACGACGAAACGAGCACGATTCGACGGCGACGCGTCTGCTCCGTTAATTATTCCCTTTATTTTTTTAATTTCATCGTTCAGCTGCGTTTTTCCGTTCTCGCTAAACCCGTGTACATAGCATTATCAAATAATGTGAACGCGAAGCATGGTTCTTCGAGCTTTCCTAAGATATCGTTTTGTATCTTGAATAGTTTATAAAGAAAAGAGGATCTTTAAAGATCGCATCGAACGACGAGAGCAGACGAATCGTCGCCGAGATAATTTATTGTAGATAAACCGGATATTTAGCGAAGCGCACAGGAGATTAAGAAAAGTGTAGCAAGACAAATCCTTGGAAAAAAAAAACAAAAAAAAATACGAATTGATTGTTTAATAAAACATTGCAATCTACCGAGGACCTTGCCAACGCTCGTTCGACAACACCCGTTATTTGATCGTACATTTTTCTGGATTTCTTTCGTAACCCATTTGTTTCACCCCTTTAAAGCATTCTCCGACGCGGGCTTCGGTTCCTCCTCGAAGCGGAGGAACCGAAGCAATCCGGTGTCTTAGAATTTTCTTCGCGGATAAACAACAAATCTGTGATATCCCTCTTCATTTCTTTTTCTTTTTACGGCCATATTCAGGCAAATAGAGAATTCTTCGACGACGTTCTTCGTATCCTGACTTTAAATTTACGAAATATCTTGACAAAGGGTGGATCCTTTTGTTAAGAAGCTTTGCGAAAAGCGTCTAAATGTAATATATACGTGGACAAAAAAAATGTTGAATTTTTCTGTAAATATATTTTTTAAAAGTTTGCAAAGTTTCTTAAGGGGGAGAGATCTTCCTTAGAAACTTCGCAAATTTATAATTTGAGTATGAATATGAAAGTCTGGAAGATTTTTATTTTGACGAAACTTTGGAGAAAGGAACGTCGCTGAACGTTCTCGAAGAATATGCCGGGACTCGAGTTTCTTTTTTTTATCTCAAGTACTCGAATTAGCGTGCGTTTCTTGTGTTTCTTTTATTCGCGGACTCGAGGTATTCCTAGACTCTTGGATCGTTGATCTACGCGTCTATAAATACCTCGTTCGATCAATGACTACGTTCATCTTCTTCCTGTCTCTCGATCCTCCGAGGGGATGAAACTTATAAAACGTTCCTTACAGATTTCTCAATCTATCGTTTCTTTTCGTTTAATTTCAGAAATCGATAGAAACATCTTTAAGATCTTTGGTTCGATTTTCTTCAACGTTTTGAACGAAACGATATCGTTTTCTCGATCGAAAATTAAATTCGAACGCGACGGAAGGGCATGCCTATGTTTTTTTTTCTCTCTTTTCGATTGGCGCGAACGAAGCCCGTTTCGAGGGAACAAAATCTATCGATTCGACGGCGAATTTGTGCCGCTGTACACGTTTCGTCGTGCATTTCCATCGACGCCCTTCCTCGAATGCTTTAAAGGGAGCCGGAAATCGCGCGGATCTCGAGTTTGTAACGCGCGCGAGCCACGAATGTATAAATACACATTGTACAGTTGTTCCCCTGACTCTCGGGGTGGGAGGGTGCCTCCCCGTACTTTCTTTCTCTTTTCTTATTTTTCTCGACGATTTTGTGCGACACAGGATCGATAGCGAAGAGGAACGAATAAAGTCTGCTTGGGTGCAAACGTGTTCCTGTTTGAACAGAGAGCGAGGTTGAGGATCGCTTTGGAAATCAACCCTCGCGGTCCAGATTAATTATTTTAACGAGATTATGTTTGACACAGGATGATTTTATAGAGGATTTTGATTGCTGTTTTGGATTGATCTGGATCGTAGGAGGTGGTTTCTTTGAGGGACAAAGCCCTTAATTGTCGTGGCTCAGAAATTGAAAATTAATTTTTATTTTGATACTTTGATGGCTGGTTTTTATTGTCCACTCTGACAGAAAGCAATTTGTTTATAAAAGCCTCTACTTAAATAAAATATATATTCTGTGAAATGTGTGGCCATCAAAGTGTTAATAAATAAGCAGTATTTGTTTTATACTCTTTATTTTAATCTGTTTAGTGTTTCTTGCATAGAAATGAAGGATAATATAAACACTCTACATAAAAATTCTATATTTTGTCATGGAACTAGTTAATAATTGTATATAATTAATCATTCTTTGGCCTATTTTAATATTCCTAGAAGGGTAAGGATCATTTACTTTATTCCTTGAATTGTTATCTCTTTTATGTAAGAAACATTTGAACAAACGTCTCAATTAATAAACAAACGTAACAATTACAGAAATGAACCTACTTATACGTTAAGAAGGTATATATCAATTTTCAGTTCCTGGGTTACAGTGATCAACGCTACGATGACCTCTGACTCCACTGTGGCGTCGCGTTAATGGCCAATGTCGCCACAGTGGCGTCAAGCCTTCCATTTCAATTATTCAACCTTCTATTCGGCAACAATCTTTTTCATAAATGGTTAATATTTTCGATTCCTTGATTTTTGAAACGAAATCAGATTCTTGGCAAAAATTGTTGGCCCCAGATGAAGGTTCACCCCGTGGTCGTAGCGTTGGGAGGTAGTTTGCGGAACAAACGAGCTACGTATCGCGTTAAGCCGACGATTGTTATCTACAACAGTGCGGTTGTTCGCATTGTTGCAAATTCATTGCCTGTACTTGCGAAACTGCGTGCGTTCTTATCGATTTTGGCGACGAAGCCACGCGATACACCCTCTTCGTGTATATATATGTACGTATGCGTGCGTGTGTGTGTGTGTGTGTGATTTAAGTGTCGTTAGCCCTTTCTGCGAGAAGGGGTTGTGAGGGGAGGAGAAAAGTTCGCAGGTAATGAGCGAATGGAAACTTGTGTAACAGGATAGCATGAAATGCTGCGGGTATTTTCGTCGAGCGTACTTCTTAGATATCCTCCTCGAGCGATTATTATTAAGTAATATGCAGGTAATGTGCAATTTGTTTCTCGAGCATTTGTGCGATAAAACAGTTTGAACGGAACTCGATTGTGATTCGTGAACGATTCATCAAAACCTCGATTTCCTTGATCAATAACACCCTCTTATGATTCTTTTCTTTTATTTGGTAGATTAATCAATCAGACCATGAGTTTGAATAAATTTATATTCAATGACGGAGAAGTATGGTGAAATTATATTTATGGTACGTCGACTTGGAGCTGAAGTTTGATCAAAATTTCTGTGCAAAAGTTTTGTTGATATTCTTGGTACAAAATGGCTAGTTCTTTGGCGAAGTTGCCGATTAAATAGAAAATGATTCCTTAACTTAACACTTTGACTGCTACGTTTCAGTTACTGAAAATTTTATTTGATATTTTATTTTTTGGCAAATTCTATACTCTATTTTCACAGTATTTTGTTACTTCTGTTATTTATAATTTCAAGTATCTGATGAAAACGTTTTCAACCAGATAAGTAACAGAAGTCCTAATATTGGAAATTTGTAGGGATTTTTAATGGAAATTCAAGTGTCATTTTGACCCCTTTGGTCAATTCTTGCAAATTTTGTGTCGACAATTTTAACAAAACGTTTACATAACTAATTAATCAACCTTCGAGCTCGAGATTGATGTAGAATAAGTATTATTTTATGATACTTTTATGTCATGAAATTCGCGGCAAACTTTCCACGTGCAGAATCAACCATCGTTCGCTATAATTAATTATTATTCATTTCTTATCAATAGTATTAACGAAAGCTTTACATGGTGATTTTTGTCGAATTTCAAGCTTCAAATTGATATATCACAAGGGTAGTTTCGCGATACTTTTCAGTCACGAAATTACGCGGGGCTTTTCATGTTTCGAAAATCGGTGCAACGCGATACGACGATTCCGGTTGTTTCTGAATTTTGTTTCAATTTTGACGCGGAACGGAATCAAAGGGTAGAATTAATTTCGCCCCCGGGCACGGGGCGTGGAAACGAGAGGGCAGGGGCGTATCGCGTTCATTACGTACACGGGTTCGTACACCCTCCGCGCCGCTCGAGTTTCATTTAAGCGGTTTTATCGCGATACTGAGAAACAGAGAGGACGTTTGAAATTTATGGGTCGACGGTCGAGCGATGGATGTGGCCGCCGCCTTTGCGCGGGGATACAGCGGCATCGAGATCGATCGTTGCGATCGTACGTGATAAAAAAGCTCTGCATGGAAAAAAAAAGTGCCTTCAACCGTGAAGAAACAAATTTCGCGTCGTTACGTCGGTTGTTCTCGCAGATTTCCAGATTATCCCTGTCGATCGACCACCACCCCCTTCGAATAAGACAGGTTCTCAGTTTTAACCCCCTCAGCCATTCTTCCCCGGAAGGAAGTTTCTTTCGCGACATTTGGCGATAAACTTGTCACCGACTGCGTCTCAGAGTTGCTTGAAAGAAATTGAAGGGTTAATTCTGAATATTCTTTCAAGTTTTAACCCTTTGCTCGAAGAATTTTGGATTTTTAACTCTGAAATGTTTATAATTTATTCGCTACGCTCTAATATTTTACATTTTAAAATATTTCAGTTAACCGCGCATGTCGCCCCCAAGGCACCAGTCGAGCGCAAAGGGTTGAGTAATTTTAGGGGATTAACATTTCAACTAATATAAGCATCATCAAGGGGCGGGGCAATAAATGTTTCGAGGTCTGTATTTAACGAAGAAATAGGAAGAAATAGGAGGGGTTGGATTTACACGCATTTGGGGTGTACATTTCTTGCTTGCTCTGGGCACTGTTTATCCGGGGTCTCAAATTTTACATAATTGTAAAATTAAACCGTGAATCGTATTAAGCCAATTCGGTAATCCCTTAAAATTACATGAATTTAATTTGGAAGATGGATACAGGGTCATTTTTGTTCCCAACGTTAAAAATATAATTTCAATTATTGCACAAACTTTGAGGAATATTTTGTCTTTGTAGTTGGGCCCAGAATGACCCTGCGCTCGTTGCACAGGGGTTAAATACTTCGATTTTTATTTTTATCGCGGGTTCAGTCCGTTCGAAAGAGGCGGTGGATAAAAAAGAAAAGAGGGGACGGTGAAGCGAATCGACAGGTGGAAAAAGGAAGACGGCGAACTCTTTATAGTTTTTCAATGCGGCGTTTTAGAACTTCCGGTACAGTGCGTGGAGTCAATCGATCTGAGATTCTATTAATAAGTCGTACTCGATTATCCCGGACGATAATCTTCTCCCGAAGTAGGGTATATTCTTTGATTATTTTATAATAAACCGTCGATAAGTTTTCTTCTTTTTTAACGTATATATACATATATTGTTAAACAATAAGAGAAACAGATGTTGCATACCGTGTATGCTGATTATTGTATATTTTTTCTACGGATAGGAATCTCCTCGCGATCTTCTGTGATTTTTTCATTTTGTAATTAGACTTGTAAAGTGTTACGACGATATAAATATAGTGTATATATTATATGTTATATTTGTATGTTTGTAAATATGCGAGCGAAAGGAATCGAAGTTCGATAATACTTAAATTTAGTTGTTCACAAAATTGAACATATAATTATTTAAGATATACAAATTTTATTTGAACGATTCTTGAATTGTAATTCAATACAGGTTTTTATATTCGAAACATAATTTGAATCGTTATGAGATTATTAATTTTATATATTTTTTAAACTATAATTTAAGTTTTATTTTTTAATTCGCATCCTACGCCAATGTAGAATCAATTTTGTGAATAATTAAGTGCACACATTCGTACAGTTGTATCATAATTGTTTTATGATCGTTGCTGTATTTATTTTTAAGGCACGGTAATACGAAATGGAGGAAAGGAAGCTTGAAAGAATTTCTGTACCGTTTTATTGTTACACGGCACACTTTTGTGTCGAGTTTCGTTATTATAACACGCGAAATGGATCATAATATTGCGGTGACGAGGTATTAACACTTCAGCCTAAGGGCTTCACGGGAATACCTGTGACCCTTTGGCTGGTAAGCGCTTCCGGTTGCCGGGTCTCTGTTATGTAATTGACGGGATTAAATGCAAAGGGGTGCAAGCTATGCCTTGTTGTACAGTTCAACGCTCAATCGACTGTTGGTACCAAAAACATGAGGTTAATTTCACTAATAAGTGCTTTTCAAATTCTCTTCCCCAATTGATTTTTCATATAAAACGTTCATCTTTTATTTTATATGCTTTAAAACGAGTGAAAATTAAACTCTGTCGTGTAATTTAAATAATAATACAATATTCGAACGATTTGCATGGTTCGAATATTTTAGAAGTTATTTTATTTGATTTTACATTGTAAAGAAACGAATTTTTAATTTAGCGCCAAAAGCGCGCGGACTTTCTTATGGCGCGCAAATTCAAACTCTCACGCACGATCTACGTGTTCTAAAATTTTTCTAGTATTAACTTTCCCCTCTTGCAATTAATACCGTCAAATGTTCCCTTTTCGTATATAATTCTGTTATTTATTGGAAATTTTTGTAATAGACATTCTGAATGTTATTACACTGCGTTTGTATGACAGAAATTACGAAAGGATCTTAAATGATCTCCCCCCTTTTCGTGCCAAAAACGACAAATCCTTGATCTCCGAAAAGCGCCCTCTTTAGGAGAAGTTTCGCAGCTAAACTCGCGGTTTCAAATTCTCAGGGTTACGCCGTTTCATCGAATATAGGTTAATTTGTACCGCTCCGTGATATTGTAGCGTATTCTACTGTAATTAAACAATTGATTGTACATCGATTAATCACGGTACGGTTTATTAAGCATAGTACGTATATTATTTTGTACAGCGTGCGATAATAATCGAGCATTGTTGTATCGTCATTGATTTTCATTTACAGTACGCGTCCGTATGGCCAGCTTCCAGAGGTTGCTGCCAACAGTGGGAACATTGTTGCGAATTTCCCGTCAGATTCTGTAGGTTACTTGTACGGTTTAAGTATCGAAAACGTAAACGTTCATGACAAAGGGTTGTAAACGTAGTTTTGCTTAATCGCTTAACAAGGTGGTTTTACGTTTTAGTACGTAATTTTACGTCGTTATCGTCACAGAGTGCGCTGACTTACACCGGTTTGATTTTTGTCGGTAATTCAGGACCGTAAGCTATTGACGCGTTTGAAAAAAAAGGAAGTCTCGAAAAACCGTTAAAAAGTTCGATGACACTCAGTATTATTCGAACTATTGGAACATTCTACACTTTGATTTCGGTGATCCTTTTATTGGTAACAGAAACTTTACTGAATCCTTTTCTTTTGTATATATTAATGCTTCATGAGCATTGGCATTGTAAGAATCTGAACAAAGATATACGAATTCTACTTTTAGGACGACGGGAACATTTAGAAGCATTGTATGGTTACTTAACCTAAATGTGTCCACATTTTGAAGAGTTTGTTATACAAACTGGTATGACTGGTATTTTGTTAAGAGAAGAGGAAACGAAATAGATAATATTGAGGTATGAGCATATGAAATATGTTTGTTGAACATACAGAGCGGTAATTAGCAACTTGTCGACTATGGTAATTAGAATAAATTCGAATTTCTATGTTTTGAACACAAAATGGCGTTTCATGTGTTGATTAAAGTAACGGAAAATTTTCGAATGTAGAGTCTTTTTGTTGAACGAGTTATTCAATGACGTCTTGGGAAACGAAACATTTTTCAGTTTTTAACATACTTTTTATTCGAATGGTCATCAGAAGAGAGTAAAAGGAAGTAAAGCAATTAATTGAAAAATATCGCTGAAGAAGAATTTGCATAATGGTAAATAAATACACTTAAACGTGATATCTTATTAAAAGTACTTTGTTAATAACACAGAAATGTGATTTCTCTTTTAATTTTTTGTTTTATTCTTTTCTTTAGAAGCTAACGAAATAGAACGTCAAAAACTATGAAGATTGCGTGGGGATGTTGTTGCAGGTGTGGTTCATGTTTTTAATCAACTTAATGTACCTTTATTAATTAATGCATGAGTTTTCATGCAGGATCCTCTCGTATCTCACCTAGCGCTACGCATTATGAGTTTTTAATTATTAGAAAAACCTATTTTGCCTCGACGGCATGGAGGAACCTTGAAAAATTCGATGTTTGCAAGTTCACGAACAAAATCATCGTACAATTTGCTCGAGCGCATGCTCCATCTTGGAAAAAGTTTCGAAATTGCTGAAAAGGTACAATTTCAATTCTTATCACAGATAAACATTAAATTTAATCAATTTTGGCAAACATGTTACAGATTTTATTCTTCTAAAGGTGAAATGAGAGACTGATACAGGATCACTTTTGATTTATGATTGAACTCCTATATCTGTGAGTATAAATTCCTTCCAAAATCTTTCGTAGACACTTGAAGCCACAAACAGTAGTACATATATTAATATATTATCTATTTATTGAGCGTTAACGGAGATAACCAAAAGTGAGCCGGTATCGACCATGCGGGTGTTAAAGAATCGTAACGCTACAGGATCAGCTGCGGTCGATCGTAAAAAAGGTATTGCTAACCTAAATCTGTGACCTATTTCCTCGAAATTTTGCACATTAAAATGGTCGAAAGATTTTTATCTAATGCTTATCTACTACACACAATAGGAAGTCTAACAGCATACAGCAAGGTAATTATTGACACTATGCCTTTACAACATATAATCAGTACTGCTTTATAATTTTTATTATTATATGAAAAAGAAATCATTGCATAAATTATACTTTTATATCATTTCAAGTACCATAGATGTAATTTTGATTGGGTCATATTTGACTTTATGATGGTAGTTGGGGATTAATTAAACGATCGATGAACCAATTTTCGGAAACGTTCTTCGTCAATATTTTGTAATCGTATCCAGGATGAATTAAATTCTGTACGGCTCGATGAATTTCAGGTACTCGACCCGGTGCAAGAAAATCGACCTTCGAACATGCGGGAAAAGTGGACGACACTCGAACCGTTCCCCCCTCGCACGATGCTTATCGACGATTCTTCGATTTCCCGTCCTTTCTCTGCGACTTCACGGAAACGTCGAAATTTCGAAAGACATTACCCTTCGACGGGGGCCAAGTTGGCGCCGTTCCGTCACCCGTCAGCGCTGCCCGTTGAAAACGTGTATGTGCATAGTGATGACATTGATCTTCTCACCCCCCCCAAAGAAAAATACACGGACACTTTGTGAGTATTTATCAACATGTTGACTTTTGAACAGATTAGCGAGTCAATTAGATGATTAGCCTAGTGAAAGCTCTGAACTCTTCTTGCAATGAAGAGGAACTATAAGTTTTAAATTTATTAACAAATATTGAACTTTATGGCAATAATAGCGTTTTAAGTACTCTTTTAAAAATATCAGAACACTGTTCTGGATTCTTAAGATATCTTTACATTGACTTATGTTTCAAAAATAAGACTCTTGATAAGTATTTAAAATTAACTTCAGTCAAGAGGAATCCCAGGCTAATCAGATTAATTACAAAACTTCTCCAATGATAGGATAGCAGCAGCGACTTGATATTGCAAGCGAAGGGAAGTTTATACGAGAACGGTAACTTCATTTTGTTTTATTCAAATCGAGAAAAATCTTGGCCAATAAAAAATGAGTTATTATACGAATATGGAAGTTTGGTACAGGGTATTGTTAGACCCATCGCTACCACTGTATCTCCACCTTTAGCACGACGGTGGTTCAGTTGGGTCGATAGAGCCTCTTTCCTTTTCTTTCCCTCTCGTTTCAGGTCCTGTTCGACCGTCCTCGTCCCACCGTCCCCTCCCATCCACGGCACGGCCGTGCAGGGGTGGGGGAAGGAGTATTCAAGCAAGATGGGGAATTCGCGAGTTCTGTCAGTGGCCTCTCGGACGTGAAAGTGTGCAGTTGGTTAACCGTGGTGCCTCGTTGTTTGGGTTTCTTTCCTTTTTTTCCATCCACGACGGTTCACGACGATTCTCACGCGGCTGTCACGACGGCTCGCCCGTGTGTTGTTCCATTGTTCGAGTTGTTCCGTGTGCCACGAGTGTTGTTCCACGGATCTACGGCAAGGTAACGTGTTCCACATTTAAATTGCATGCTGAACGCCCGCACGAACAGACAAGTTGTTTTTGTGACACGATCAAGGGGTTACACACGTTTTACAAACGTTCTCGTACGGGGATCCGTTGATTAGACGTCGGGACCGAGACGTACGGAGAGTTTAGTTACCAGAGGAAAGGTCAAAGTGCAAAGTTTGACGCACGTATTGCACGATGCGTATCTCAGTCAAAACACTTTACGCTAACGGACGTTCGGTCGTGTTCGAACGTTACACGAGAAGGATTAGTCGATAGGGGATGAGAGTAGCAAGGTTGATCAAGATGTTCGTCGGATGGATCGGATTTCAGTTGACTTCTGTCGTGAAAAGTAGTCGGAATCGATCGAGAAACAAGGATTTTCGGTGGAGGATTTAAGACCTTCGGTATTGTGCGCGGAGAATCTCATTAAGTACCGTGTTTATTTGATAAAGTCGAACGCCTTTCTTTTTACGGAAGTTGGATCGACGGGAAGAAGATTACGGAACGGATGTGACCGTCGTTAGAGGACGTAATGAAACGGATAGGCAAATTAACTGTGTAATGTAATTACCTTTTATCGTATCATTGATACAGTATTTCCTGCTCGTTTCGAGACGAATCTTTGTAACAAGATGAAGGGAACGATAACGCTTGGTTTCCGTGATTGTTTTTCTGTAATGTTTACAAAAGCAGGGTAACGGAGAGGTTAAACGCTGCGGTTGAATTACGGATGAATAGAAAAAACACCAGAATGGTATAGATTCAAGCGTAACCACAGAGTTGTTTTGAGTTTTTATATTACCATTGTACCGCGTAAGAATACGGACTACTTTATCGCGTTTCGCGTGGACAGCTCAAGGGAATAAATAGAATTTCAAAGCTGCATGGTACGTTGTGCAGTCGACGTATAGGGTGGTCGAATAGAAACAAGACATTCAAATTACTTCCTTTGTTAACGTAGACGAAAATTGTTGGGGAGGTACCTCTGCAGGTAGTATTAATTTGGGTAGTATTTAAAATAAGTAGGTTTCAAGGTACTTAGCTTTGAAAAGGGATGTAGATGCTGATGGGATTTAGGTATGGAGGCATCAAGGAATATAGG
This sequence comes from Anthidium xuezhongi, assembly GCA_022405125.1. Lineage (NCBI taxonomy): Eukaryota > Metazoa > Arthropoda > Insecta > Hymenoptera > Megachilidae > Anthidium > Anthidium xuezhongi. The sequence continues at coordinate 7,385,162 of CM039642.1, read as the reverse complement.
TACCAAGAAATGTAGAAGGTATATAGGCTATGTACTTAGGTATATAAGGTACCATGGAACCTTGGTACCCAGGTATTCAAGTACTTAGATATGTAGATACCAAGAAGCGTAGACACCAAAATACTTGAAGTATCCAGGTGCCTAGGCACTAAATTAGATACCAATACAGACACCGTTGTATTCAGATCGCTTTAACAAACAACCGAATGTCTTTCACGTTTTTTTTTTAGCCTTCATTTCCAATGACGTCGATTGATAACTGAGAAACGACGGATTGGAAATACTCGCTGATTACACGGCAACAGCAGATTTTCTCGGCCCGTTAAACGAATTATTACTCGATACGCATCCTTTTAACCGCCGTTTCGAGCAATCGTGGAAATTAATCGAGTGGCCTGCCGATGACGAGCGTTCTATAAATGTCCACCCTTGCTCACTAGGTGGCCCGAGATATTCCAATGATCGAATTATTTATTCTTTTGTGCGAGGTTCAATGAATTTCGAACAAGCCCCTCTTTTTCCATTTAAATGAAAAGGATTTCGTTTGTCGAAGGACTCTTTGGAGACCCAGCGATTGGACTTAATGATGTTTTTATCTGTTTCCTTTTCACAGGGAATCTCTTCGGTTTCGAAACGTACTTGTCAGGGCGGAAAGCAGATTGGTCGGATCCCGGGAACGTTCCAGGAAATTAGTTTGTTAGAAACGGAATTCGCTGTTGTACTCGGTTGGATGTAGGCCAGCAGTCTTTTGATCGTTTAAACGCAGGACAATTTTTTAAGGGACGTTCCGTATGGCGGGGACGTTTCGTCGGACATTAAGAAAGTATCCGAGGCAATAAATCTTGCCGGGTTTTAATAAACGGAGAAATATCCTCGAGAAGGAAAGTAAAAGTCCTAGAAAATATAATTAGATATATATTTGGAGCACGACCGTAAAAATAATATTTGTATCTCTGGTTATCGCTGAACGGTCCTCTGGCACGTTGTTCTACTAACATTTTAATGGATCGGTTAATCGAATGAATGACCGCATTGATTAAATCAGCCGGGCAATTAGAAATTGCAGTTTCAACACTCGCGTGCGAATGATGGAAAAACGTGAAATATGCTCTTTGATTCGATCCGGAATATAGATTTCGGAATTATTTTTGGACGGTTGTACCGTGCCCGTTGTTTATTTATCGTCTGGCATTTCTTTCCAAACTTTTGTGCCATCACAATGAAATCTCGAATTTATTTCGAAAGTTTTGACGGTTCGAGCGCGAATAGAGTTTGCGCTGGAGGATTTAACGCGTTATTAATTAAAGCGTGATATTTATGAACGAAATTCAGGGAACACGAAATGTACAGGCATAATGTTATTATTAATTATTTAATCAAGTTCAAAGTACTTGGAGAAAATTAATTAATTAGTTTCAGTGGAGAATGTTCTGCTATAATGGCCTAGGGAATAGTAAGTTTGGAGAATCGTGAAATTGTTATTATCTTTTGCAGATTGTTAATGGCCTAGGGAATATTAGATTGGGAGAGTTTTAAATCTAGGGTGCCCTAGTTTGTGTTTTGTAGGTATAATAGTGGTCTAGGGAATATTAACTTTGATAGCTTCTAAATCTAGGGAATCCCAGATTATTTTCTCCAGATATCCCATAATCAAGAGTCTAGGAAATATTACATTCAAGGAGGCTCAAATCTAGGGGTCTCTAGATCACTTCCCCTAATTATTCCACAATATTACCAGACTGAAATTACCCGAGATCGAACCTTTGGAAAACACGCTTATTCCCTCGTGATTGATTCTCGAGCAGGAAGTTCAATTTCCACAGAAGTTTTTGCACGAACGGTTCACCAATCGACGCGTTGAAATTTCAATTAAGAAATCGTTGCTCGAGCCTTGATATTTCATAAATTTTCATTATCTCCCCTCGTCGTCTTAATTTATGTTTCCTTTCACTTTTGAGTTTCTGCTCGACGCTAATCTATTTTTATAACAAAACCGGAAATCAAATGTCAAACGTTAAATCAATATTATTTTTCAGTATAATTCCTCCATCTTTGTGTTGTAGGATATGAACATTTTGAAAAGCCATCGAATCTCTACGATATCTGTGAGTCCTTTATTATACCCGACAGAAGATTATTAATAATGTACAATATACACTGCAAGTTCATTAATTTATAAATCGTTTATAACCGATAGAGTAGATAAAAATAATATTAAAATGTTGTAATCGAAGGATGCAAAATAGATTAGCGTATGTAGCCGTACAAATAGCTTAACAAATTGTGTAACTTAAAATTAGGAGGCTGAAACACGTGAAAGTTGGTAGTTGTAGCGTTAATACGTCGATACGGTATATTAGCATTAGGAGTTACACTATCAACACACGTCACGTTACTATATCTTCCCAAGCTCGTAACATGCCCTGCACACTATGTCATTCAATCAATGGCACACATACGCCCATGTTACCATTTTCTTGATGCATTATTCCCTCATTAACCAATTGTGTATGTTTCTTTTGTACATATTTTTGATCGTTGTTCTGTTGTCACAGAATGTTAAATTATACATGTACACACAACTGCTACGACGATTTGCACATCACAAAAGCATACAACTTAGTAAATGTATACACTTGCTATTGAAAATATTGTGCACACATTTTGTTTAAAGTGATATGTCACAAGTGCTTGTGTTAGATTTTGTACGTACCAATATTGGTCTCTATATTAACAGTAGAACTACTAATAAAAATTAAAAGTATCTCAATAGATTTTATAATTTAAAATAAAATACCTAGACCAGTTGCTTTGACTGGTATGGTAGTTCTAATGTTAAGAATACTAACAAAATATTTATATAAACATTTGTGCAGACACTGCAATAATTTTATGCCTTGAAATTTGAATACACTTGCCTTAATTGATAAATGTATACATTTACTGATGACACATATACACACACACGTTCAGCTAAATCATGTCCCATTCTCACGTTGCTTTCATCTGTATCATAACAGCTGATCGCCTCGCCTCGCCTCGCAATCACGAAACGTGAACGTCGGAACGATGGAGCAGCCGGTGAACCGTTGACGCTGGATCCCCCAAGGAAGTTGGTCCGGTCTCTGGAACCGCGGTTGGAATCCCAGGGAATTCGAGACACCCGACCGTTGGTCGATGGTCCTTAGGTTCGTTGATCTACCGACGAAATCATGCTGTCGGCATGCGGCAGACCGGCGCGCTTCAAGAAGAGATTAAAGGCTCGAAAGCTGGAGCTTCGGGAAACGAATCGGGTATTCGGTGGATAAGATGAGCAAGAGCGTCGAGCTACTCGCTGGGTCGGAGGACAGTGAACAGATAATAGTGGGTGAGTCTCCTGATAACCCCCCCTTCTCCGTCGTCGCCCTTTATTTTGCAATTGTCCAAATACCTTTGAAGGTTCCAAGACGGAGGATCCCATTTATTCTGATTTTCGAAGCGGGGAGACGTAATCTGCGCGCTCAAGGGCCTCCGAGAGGACGTTTAACCCTCGAACGCCGATGACGGGTCAATCGCGACCCAGATCTGGGAGACCTGCATCGACTGAGCTTAGACGTTGACATTTTTTAGCAGTAGACATTCGTACATTGAATAGTTATTTACGATATTGTTCATTTATCGGCAAAATTCTTGGTAAACTCTTGAATACTTTGACTATGGGTGATACTTGAATTGAAATTATATACAGTCGCATTTGTTTGTATATTTTGCCAAGGAGGCGTTTCTCGCCTCCACCAATAACGAATTAGTTAAAATTTGACGCCATCCCCTCGGCGGGGGTGTACCTTAAACGTCAAGCAGGTTAAAATTTTCTATTTTCAGTTCAAAAGTAAGCATTACAAGTGTCACGATTGTCTTTTAATCAAAGTATAAAGAAACACGGGGTGAGTCACGAGTGTGTTACTGTATTGTAGGGCGAGGGGTTGAAGGCAAGGAGGAAGTCGGCATACTCCCGTTAAAACCTTTCCTACTTATCGCGAATTCAAGTGTACCGTACACAGACGAACTGTGAATATTTCACAACGGGACACCCTGTACGGGGCGAGCACAAAGGCTCGATAGAATCTATGGCGTATCCGTGTCAGATTTACCCCATCCCGCGCGAACACGTGCTACTCGTTTCCTCCGCGTTTCCTCGTTGAATCACTTAACGCCATCGGATAAAATCTGGATTCGGTCAATAAAGCTCAATGATACTCTATTGGCGATGATTGGCATTGAGCCTGTGTGTGTGTGTTTTTTTACGCGAGCCACGAATCGGAGGAGTTTGCTTGACATTCTTCCAGTTCAATTACGATTTATTTAAAATTAGACGAGGTGGATCCTCGATGTCGTGAATTGTTTCAGGGATTCATCGTGGTTCGATGTTAGCTAACGATCTTCGTGTTGGAGAATTCAGTGACGATGCAATTTCGAATCGCAGAACCATCGATTCGAGCCGGAAGCGGGTGAAATTCGTGTCGATGGAACCGGCGAAGAGATTAATTGAAACTGGAGCGAATGGATGGTTTTGCGTTCAAGTTTGCCTGGTTATTCACCTCTTTCTTCTTTAATTGTTTCTTTTTATGCTGATTTAACCCCTTGACAATGCGAAATGCAGCTCTCTTAATTTCTATAAAAGGGCTTCCAATATTTGTTCGCTATTAACGCCTTTAAGTATCAGAAGTGTGTAATCAGAGTCGTTTAAACAACTATTAGTGTCTTATAGTTAGTAATAATTATAAATTATAATATTAATTTAGTAACTGATCAAAATTTCATTTTAATCAAAGGGCTAAGCAGCCATAGTAGAAATACTTTAAAAAGCCACATGAATCTTTGAGAATTTCTTTCAGAAATATTGTATAAATTAAGAATAAGTATTTGGCCCACCCTGCAGAGATAAGGGATTGTGGAAAAGGTACTCCAAATTATGTGTATCAATTAGATCAGAGCAATATCCTCTTGCGGCCCGATCGCGTGTCACACTCGTCCCCTCCACCCCGTCGACACCCCCTGTATTAAGGACGTTTCCGGCCGAAAATCTAATAACGTCGAACCCCGTCGATTTGAATCCTTTCCACGTTTCAGATACAGAGTGTAACAATCATGTAATAGGAGACGCGTTTCATCGAGCGCTCACGCGCCTGGCGATTAAAATAGCCGGTCATTTAAAAATAATTTATCGAAAATCAATACTCTAATAACCAATTTGAATTAATCACGTGCACATTCGATTTCGAAGAACAAATTCTTAGGTTTTTTTTATCGCAAACGAAAGCGAATCGGGAAGGGCGTACGTCGTCGAAATTACTCAGCGAAATGAGCAGAAATAATAAATTAAAAGATAAAAGTTTAAAGTCTTTGATGGATCGGCGAAGTTTTCACAGAGGGAATAAATGGGAAATAAACATTAAGAGGGTAGTGTATCGAACGAAACGAGACCCTCGCCGTTTAGTTTTCGTTACACGCGAAAGTAGGGGGAGATAATACTTTTTCTGGATGAAAAATGACCCCGTTAACACGCCAAACACCGACAAGCGTGACACTTGTTAATGGCATTGTCGGCTCCGCGATCGTTATCATTGTGTTTTAATTGTTACCGATACCTGCTGTACTCAGGCATTGCAAACGTTGATTTTGTGTTTGTACGCTCGACCCTCTCGTAACACGGTACTCTGAAAACAGAGTTTTGATCTAACACGGTTCAACGCATTTCGAATTTCACAAGGTAACCCTCCTATAACACGGTAGATAGGTTCCTAGAAAATGTTATATGAGACCCAGTGCCAGTACAAAGGGGTGGCTAGGATTAGGGGTATTAACTAGGATTAATACTTGTATAATCTTATCGTGCTAGAGCAAAACCGTGTTGTAGGAGGGCTACCTGTACAGAATTACAAATCTTATATATTGTTAAATATTATTAATTTTATATAAATATGTAATACGACGTAAATCAAAATGTGATAGGTAAATCTAGTGTTAACCCTTTACACTCGGCCGCACCCTCCAAGGGATTAATTTATTTTGCTTCCAAATATAATTTAAATAGAATAATTATCCTAAATATGTTGTTAGGGTAAGGGTTAAGGTTCTTAACTAAGTAAATAATCCCAAATAAATATCCGAGCGCGAAGGGTTAATAGCACGCGATACAGAACAAGTTAACCGTGTTGCAGGGAGGTTGATTGTACCCACAATTAGCGTGGCAAGCTTTCTCGCGCCTGTATCGTTAACGAGAAGCCGTTCTCCTCGCGAACGTACGTGTTGTATCTTCGTTTCGCTCCATGAACTTGCCCGAAAGGAATTTTGTAAACTGAGACCTACATTTTCATAACCATTCCCTGAACTTAGGCGCCCAGTCGCGTACAAGGCCCCTGATACACCGGCTTTGTCGCGTGTCCCACTTCCCTGGAAAACTTTTCCGCGTCTTCAACGTTTCCGGATCATCCAAGGAATCGATACGATAATCCTGGACGAGCCCCTCCGCTTCTCAGAATTTCTCCAGGCTAATTCGCGGTAGGCGTTGCGGATAATAAGGCGTAATTGGGGTTCAGCGTCTCATGTAAAATAACGCGGTGTCGGATGTCCTTTTATTGACAGTAATTACGCGCCTTTGTGAACAAGATTGCAGTGACCTGGTTGCAGGAATTAAAGGCTCGCTTGGTTTTCTCTCAGAAATTGATCGCGTCCACGGCGACGTTGCGTGCGTACAGATCAATTCTCTTCTAATTTACTGTATATTCCGGTGTACATTAAGACATACTTCTTGTACCGATTAAGATAACTGGAGAATGATAGAAACTCAAAGTTGGACAGGTTTATCCAGGGGGAGTTTTAATGTTTAGGGTCCGTGGGGGACAAGTGGAGGAAACAAGTGGCCATGCGAGTAGAAAGGGGTCAGCAATGATCAGACAATAGATTAGAGACTCTGTGCAGGCAGACATAAATTATGGAGTGAGTCAGCCCGTTGGTTTGTGGACGTTGGAAATAATATCACTTTTTATTGTTGAGAGACATGTAAATAGACTTGTTGAGGGGAGTTTACTTGTATTGTAATCGCGTTAACGCGTTGAATGCCATGGTGGTCACCGGCGACAGGTGCCTTAAATTTTCTGTAATCGGATATTTAATGTAGCCCACCCCCGTAAGGGGAGTCGTGGAAAGGTTTAGGTAAGGGAGTAATGTCGTTGTCTATTGCTAGTGCTAGACTAATAGTATAAAACATGTTACAAATGTTGAAGAAACAATGTGAAATGTGGATTCTGTGAGCAAACAAGAAATCTGTTAAGTAAAATAGGGTCTGTAAATGGTCAAACAACTGAAACACAGAAAGATCAAATAAGTAGAATGAATATCTCATGTCGGCAAATGTACAGTCTGTCAGTGATCAGGCAAGTAGAATAAGTCCATCCGCTCAGTATTCATAATAAATGCGAGCTTCTTTCGCTTTTCGCCTGTGATTTGTCAGGACTAAAATTCAACGCAACGAGACTCTGTAGAAAATCAATTTCTTCGAAGTTTAACAGAATTTTATAACAATCGAATGTTGCAGAGCGTAGAAATTCCAACTCGGTTAAGCCATATTTCAAAGGCGTCGCTTAATCCCGTTTTAATGGTACCGTGATTGCTCCTCAAGTTTCTTGGATGATTTAATTGCAGATAATAGCCGCGTGGAGGAGAGGTCCAGACTGAACTTGAACGGGAGCCGTCAGCTCTCGAAAAGCGCCACGGAGCTCCGGAACAACGACAACAGTTCGCCGTCGCGACGCGGTGAACACCCGGAATCGAGCGTCGTTCATCATCATAGGCATCATCGGGCCGCCACCTCGGTGGCTCAGCGGACGCACACCTTTTTCGCGACCTTGAAGAGTCGCTGGGCACGAAGCAGGAGCAAAGAGCGTAAGAAGTCGAAGGACGTCGGCAACGTGTTGTCTCAGGATGCGGCTTACAGAACCGTCGGCGTCGAATCCGATTATGCCGCAGATTACTCCTCTGAGCACAGCAAGAGCTCGTCTGCCACTCAGAGCCCAGCTAGGCATATTCTCAATCATCCAGGTATCCCTTTGTTGCTTCCTTTGGTTAGTGATTGGAGGATGACAGGTGTTGGATTAGATAGGATTAATTAGGTACTGGTGTAGGGGGTGGCTTTGTGGGCGGTACTAACGCTGGTTAATGGTAACGTAGTCAAATACTAACCTAGACAAATGGCAATGTAGGCAAATACTAACTTAGGGAAATACTAAACTAGGTAAATACCAACCTAGACAAATGCCAGCGTAGGCAAACACAGCCGTAGATGAATGCCTACGCAGGTAAATACCAACACAGGTGAATACTAAAATAGGTACACATCACTGTACTTGACATTTCCAAGCTTATACATACGCTTCTATATTATCTTACATCCACTCGCAGCCAAGTGGATTAACCTCTGTCCGATCATTGATAAGATACAGAGCTCGCCACTTGCTAGCTTCTGGCGAGTTTGTTATTCCCTTTCTACGGTGGAGATTAAATTCCAATTAGTTGTGCCGGTGTTTCAGCAACGGGAAGGCCGGGCAGGAGTGCTACGAAACGAGCCCGTGGATCGTTTTCATAAGAGTCATCGTCGGCCCGAACAGTAATGAGGCTTAATGGACGTTAACTTTGAAATTTGTTGCGCAGCAGGGGAGAGATTCTTTTTTTTTCACCGCGTCGCGTTTAAAAAACGGAAGAAAAGAAAAATTGCACGAGCGATACACGAGGTCGCGTTTAATGCAAGGGATCGATACGAGTGGGTCGGCTCCTGTTTCATTATATTGATTGATCACAATGGTTCTGATGCAGCGGCCCGTCCATCGCGATCATCATACTTTGCATCGATTAGCTTGAAAGCTTTCGTGTGTAACTATAATCAGATCTAATTATTGTTGCGCGGCCGGTGTTTGCAAAGGTCTCTTGCTGTTTGGTAAATTCGCTTCAAAATCCAGCGGCTTTGCGTTGTTTAATCGTTGCAGCATCATTACCTTTGGATCGGTATTCGAAACTTTATTCGATGATGGAGTTTCTAACGACGGTATTAAGTTACGTTCGACGATTTATTCGCGATAGATTTAGTAATCTGTAGTGTAGCTTGTGTTTCTATTCATGCTGTCAGTTGGCTGTCAAAACGGATGTTGCGCAGGATCCACGGATAGTAACTGGAAACAGGGTCAGAGCAGTAAAATAAGTCAGGTGGTTAGATCAGTAGAATGGGTTGATATTAGGCCAGACACGGATTGGTTAGTAAAACAGGGTCGTTCATAGTCAGCTCTCTGGAATAATAACACTGTATCGTCAATAAAGGAGGATATTGTATTACTGGATCCATCAAATATAGGATAATGGGTGGTCTGAAATGACCAGATAAATAAAATATAAAGTTCTTGTTATTAAATTGTTGAAATAAAACTATAAGTGATCAGATACAGATAAAACTGTAATCAGACAGAGTCAAGGCCACAGAGTAGCACTCTACATAATCATATATTATGATAAAATATTTTGCAAAAATCTTTATATATTCTCTAGGGTAAATTTATACCTCTCCATTACCTTTCTTAGCATACAAATGTAATATCTTCAATTCCAAGTTAATATCATGTATCAATTTATTATCTGAACCATAAAAAATTGGATCCGTCTAATCTAAATGCAATCATGCAAAGGAATCGAATCTGTCTACCACCAAAAACAGTGGTCGTATAAATCTGCGATATCTTATCTTCGATTTAACTTAATCTGGAGACTCCTGTTATCTCTGTACACTGAATCGAACCCCTGGTTCGTGTTTTACGACTCACCCCCCGCCCGAATCGAATCACCGTTTTGAGTATCTCGTTCTTGATACAGTGACGTCGAGCGGTTTACGATAAGACAGTCGGTTTTCATAAAAGTTTTATTGTGTGCGCACAGAATCGCCGCTGGTTAGGGGCGGAAGGCAGACCGTCGTGACCAGACCGGAAGACAGCCCAGGAAAATGCAGCGATACACATTCCAAAGGATCCTTGAGCTTCCAGGCGCCCAGGGACTCGCACGAGGAGGCTCGAGGATCCATCAGCCAGGATGATAGCGCGTTTCTTCAAGAGGAAGCGGCGCGTAGACGAGAGCTGGCATTGAGGCAGCATGCCTTTTTCCAGCTTCGTTTGCACATCAGAAGAGGGGCGAATCTCGTCGCTATGGATAGATGCGGTAAGACTCGGCTGATGCTGTTTCCGTTTCCGCTACTACTCGAGGGTGCACCAACTGTCGTGGAATAATTGTAACTCGAAAGTAGAAATCATTGTTTGGTTGTTGTACGTCAGAAGAAAGTTCTGATGTTAGAGTCATCCAAAATGGGACATGTGGCGCGTCGACAAGTTTCCAACAAAGGGTTTCATGAATTCCTTGAAGCTTAATATGACCTGTTGTCCAACTTTTAATTCTTTGTTTTAAAAAATGGTAATTGAATTTTGATAAAACATTTATGTAGTTATTTTTGTTACACTTTAAGCTTCAAATTGAGGTATTATAAGTGTTATTCTGTAATAATGTTATCTGTTTTGTAATCATTGTTTGTTACAACTTATATCAAGAATATTAACAAAAAGCTTACGAGGTCTTTTAGATTAAGCTTGAAGCTTTAATTTGACACGCCGCAAGCCCTATTTTGTGAAACTTTTCTGTCATCAAACAGAGTCAGACTCTCACTGTTCTGAAACAGGCCATGCGTTATACGTGTCGAAGAAAAGGCGAGAAGTAATATTAGAAGTGTGCTCTGTAAAGGTCAAGGGGCATAGATTACATATAGATCGATTCTCGGTAGTAACTTTGACACGTCAGAACGGATAGCAGACAATTCTTCCGAGAGGAGAGATCGAAATAGAGCGGCATCAATTATGTGTTTCAGGCGCGAGCGATCCGTACGTGAAAGTGAAATGCGCGGGTCGATTGTTGCACAAGTCGCGGACCGTTCATCGCGACCTAAATCCGGTTTGGGACGAAAGCGTGACCCTGCCTATAGAGGATCCTTTCCAGCCACTCACGTTCAAGGTAAATTCACCCTAATTATCGGATCGATCCGTAAATCCGTGCGTATCCATTTACTCTTCCTTGGAGAATTCAGATCGCTGAAGAAGAGGGACGGTGGGTCAAGGATGACCCGAGCTTGGACTAAAGTTAGGCGGTCAGTCTCTTAAAGAACAGACATTTCGTAAATACATTTTAAAATTTAAAAGACAAAATTAAAATAAAATCTCAGCAGTCGTTCAAGGACGCGCAACCTTGGGCAATGGACCAATATTCAAACAGCGATAATTTGTAGTTAATTTTGTACTATATTTTTAAACACACGAAGTTCTATTATTTAACAATTCTTACTTCTAATTTTACCTCCAAGTACCGTCGTTCGAGGATGAAATTCGATCATTCCCGGAGTCTCTGAACCGAGGCAAACGTCGATTTCGAATTCTCTTTGGCACGATTGTCGAAAAATTGAATCCCGACGGGGATTCGTGAAATTTCGAACGGTCGAGGTTCTTTTACCGCGCTCGTTCGTACCGAAGCGTCTTCGAACAAAAGGTCCCGGTAATTTCATCAGCTGTTTTGTTGCTCTTTCTTTCGATCAGCGAAAGACCTTGGTCGTTTCGACAGGTCTTCGACTACGACTGGGGTCTGCAGGATGATTTCATGGGCGAGGCGCAGCTGGATCTGACTCAGATCGAGCTGGGACAGACGCAGGATATCGTGTTGGAGCTGAAGGATCATTCAAGGCCGAAGCAACACCTCGGGGAGATTCATTTGTCCGTGACTCTGTGGCCGAGAAATCAACAGGAGAAGGAACAGGTATTTTCTATATCTATCTCATTGGTTTTCTTTATTTCATTTCTTTATATTCATTTATTTTTGTTATTTTTATTGATAGGTGAGTGACAGTTGTGAAAATGGCGAGAGGATGTTGAATGAGGATTTGAGAGGATTACAATTTCCGTTATTAATTTTTACTTTAAGGTATATTTTCAATATTTATTAAAGCTTTTTGATAGTTAACCCTTTCCACTCGGTTGTCCCCTCTGAGGGGTGATTTTTAAGACAAATGCAACCTTTCAAATATAATTTAAATAGAATAATTATTGTATGGTATGTCGCTCACTATTTTGCAATTAAGTATTGTCGAGTTGCTGATAAATAATTTGAAAAAAGTTTAAGAATGCAAAGGGTTAATAGTTTCATAATTTGTTGCTACCACCTCTATTCCATAATAATAGTATCAAGTGAATATTTAAACGGGAATTATTGGCAAATGCAGTTGTAAATTAGTTGTAACGCAAAATTGCAAAGCGTTTAATCAAAATCAATGTTCTAATTTCATCAGTTGTTTTATTTATTTATAAATGTTGCATTCTGTATTATTCTGGAACAAATTAGACTCACCAACCGCTACTATTATTTTGGGCCAGAGGCAGTATTACACACTACCGTGTACTTGTTTATTCCATCAACATTTCATTGACTAAAGGTACAGAACTAACCTCAAGTACTTTCTGCACCGTCGATTAATCTCTTTTACATCGAATCAATATTCATACCGTGGCAACAAACAACCGTTGTTTCGTATGCAAAAAATTGAAAAAGCTGGAAAGCCCTAATTAGAAAAGTAAGGGTGAACGAACGATTAGGTCGTGCCGCGAAAATTGCACGACGTTATCGGGGTTAAACAACCACGAGTTTTGCATCTTTAATTGCGTCTATTATCAACAGATTTGCATATCGGCGCCTAGATAGGGGTGCCGGTTGTTATGCTACTTGTGCATGGAATTATCTCGCTCGCACCAGCCGCGAGCGGAATATAAACTTGTTACAACGACCGCATGCGAACCAACACGTAATACGCCGATAATGAAAGGTGTCAGCGTGAAATGCAAAAAGAACTGCCAAAGGTGTAAAATGTTTCCGAATGAACTCGTGAAGAAATTCTCGCAAGAATTACGACGTTGTTGCCAGCGATGCTCGCAGTTTGGAAGCAAGTGATGCGTCGAGTGAGAGCTTTTTGATGGTGGATGGAAATTGACGAGGAAATGGACGATGTAACGAAGCGAGGCAAGGATCTAAGTGAAAAGAGAGCAACGAGGTTCAAAGAAGAACGATTCTTCAGAGACGTGGATGCTGAAAGCGAAAAGAGAGGTTAGGAAACTTATCGCTCGAAACAACAGTGAAACTTCTAGGCACGTAAGAAAACACGTAAAAGGAAATAGTAGGATAAAACACGAAGACAAATTGAAACTGTAAAACTTCTGAAAGTTGTTTCGTTTTTAAAAATTTGTTTACCACGGACGGTACACGTTGCATTCGACGTTCTCGTTCTGCTGGACGAAAAGGACACCGCCCGTGCACCGTAATATCGAAAAACGATAAGTTCATCGAATGTGAACTTTGACAGGTCGCAATTGAACTGCCTCGAAAGGGTACAAACAGTCCAGGTGTTTAACGCGAGGGCCTGTCAACAAATTGTTTCGCTATCGCTCTTCAAGCATGAATAAATGTTCGTTGTGTTGGATATCGAGGAACGTTTAATCCTTTGACTAATAAATTGTAAGATAACACGAGGTTTCAATAGTCTTCAGAATATTTGATAAAATTCGAACAGTGCTCGTTACTAGGATACAACGTAATTAACGCTCCAATTAATTTCTGTACGTACCAGAAATTTTCTAAACCTCCGCCTTGTTAAAATTCTAATGTGCGAAAGTCTTGTACCGTTTTTGTTCTTCTAACAAGAGCGATATGTTAAATTTCTTATCGTCTGATTTAGTGTAGGTTCATTTATAAACGCGATAAACTTTCTTGCTCGGTTGGTAATTGATATAACAGACGCATGCCGTCCGAAGAGCGTGGAAACTGGGTTACAATAGGACCGCGGACAAACTTCGTCTAATATTGATTCCATCATATCATTGGCGTTGAAAAGATCCTCAGAACTTCGAAGGTTCCCAACTTTCTTCGTTGAAAGGCGTCTGGACTGTACGCGTGCACGCGATCAAGAAAACGTAACGCGACAAAAAGCAGAAAAAAATACGAAGCGTTGCTCGATCAATATTTGCCCTCTTATACTTCTCGATGGAAGTCGATCGGAATTTATATTTGGAATACACCAATATTTGCCCTGGGATATTCGGTTTATGTCGAGGGTTAATTTCTAGATAAACTCTGTGGTTAGATTTCTTCGAAGGATCGACGTTTGTCGAGGAATCACTTTTATTTGCGATTTTTGTGAAATTTTTGGCGGCAACAGGAAAGGCTTTTAAAAATACACCGGTACATTCGAGCTGATAAGCCGCGTTATCTGTGACATAGTTCGAAAGAGATCCTGCGATAAGAGGTACATTAGTCGACGTTGTAACAATGTTTTTTTACTAATTTTTACCTCGAGTTGGAATTTAACGGCTAAGTGGAAAATTGATAGCTCTATAACAGAAGATTTGTTTAATTTACAAACGGGATGAAAATTACCGAAGAGTCCAGAAAAATTAAAATTTAGAAACCTGAAGAAATGATAAAATGTAGCAAAAAGAAGAAGGTAAACCTCAAAGACTGCTACTCGAATAAAAATCGTTTACGACAACATTTATTAAATCATTAGATTAATGTTTCAGCTCGCTGTTTGTCACGGGCGAGAATAATTCCTGCTGCGACTAACCCGCGGTTAAGAAGTTAAAATCCCAGCAGCAAGCGTCGTTTATTGTCCATAATTGTCTCCACATCGTGGCTACCGGGCCCCTATTGTGTTGCAAAACGTTCCAGTGCGTAAGCCCGTCTAATTTCTCGTGACACGAGGTGGTATAATGCAAACCTGTGCATTGTGATCCTCGTGGATCGTTCGTCATCGTTATGTTCCGGCCTCTCTGCGAACACGAACAGGTCTGTGATTACAATCGCACACACGAGGCTGCTCTCCGCGTGACACGCTTCGCGTCGTCGTCGATATCGCCGGTAAAAAGCTGAAAGGGTCGCTCCCTATTAATGACGGATAGAACAAAGAATGTTTAACTCTTCGCGACAACAGAGTCAGAAATGTATTTCATTGTTTTCGTGACAATATTGTTTCAAAATTCAGAAGGAACTTAGGAAAATTTTGGAGGTTATAAACAAGATTTAATATGAATTCTAAAATTGAAAATTAATTATAGTTTGATTTGATAGAAGTGAAACTTTGATTAGATATGTTTGATTATTTCAGATTGGTATCTGTTAAGTAACAAAGAGGCAGATTTGGCAATTCGACATTGACACAGAACCAGTTCGTAGATTTACGAAATTGTAAAGCATTGTATGGTGAAATGTGTACCTGGTTCCAAATACCTGAAGTAGGTTATATTTTTCAAATCTTTAAAAATAGAAACATCCTTGTTTCATCATAGAACACCGTGATTTACAGTTTACGAAATTATTTACAATTCTCTAAAATAATTTTTATTTTGACAGAAACGTGGCAATTGAAGAGCGAAAGAGGAAAAGAGGAAAGACGATCGCGGTTCTTATCTACGCCAATGTACAATGATTTAGCCGCACATTATACTTCCATATGGCGATATCGTAATATTTACCTTCTGTCAGGAATGGAGAGGGAAGGAGAGGCTTGCTCGTTGAATTGAATCGTACAGTTAAACCAGTCACAAACCAAGCGTCGTACAAGCACGGTCTTCGCGGTTTTTCCAGCCGTTTTATCGCCGCAATTCCTCGTAATACGCTTCTCAATTTCACCAAAAAATTTCTCATTCCTCAGTGATCCAATTTAAAATTCTAATTCTTAACCTTTTGGAAAGCTGAATGTTCAAAATACCAAAGGTTATTTAATAGTTGAAGAACACTTTATTTACCAAAATTAATTATAATTCCTATTAATTCCTCCATAACTTGATTTAAATAATTAACATCAAGCATGCTATAATTAGGAAGAAATTGAGAAGTGTCTAAATCCTCAACTATTATTAAATCAGGAAGTGACAGTGTCCGTTTTGTTTCCAAGCGGTACGTAACGCGTTGAGCAATTTAAAATTCAAATTGATCTGCACGATCAAAAATTAAAATCAGTTTTTTCTTTTTTTTCTTTTATTCTTATTCTTTCGAGGCAGCCCGTAGAACGGGAGAGGTTGGCGGTGAAACGCGAAACGGAGCAGAACGAGCAAAGTCGAGAGCCACGTGCGGCCGTCGTCGACGATGACTCAGAAAATGCTAAGTGGTCTGGTGTAATTGGTGTCGGCTCGTGAAAACTCCGTCGCTGATTTCTTTTGCGTTTCGGCCTCGTGCCAACGCAGGCTCTGTGCGCGCCTCTTTCATCCACGAATTATCCTCCGCAAGGGAAAACAATTTTCCAGCGGGCAGAAACGTTCAGTGGACCTCGTCACGCGATCCACCAACACCTGGTTGCCCGTCGATCGATCCCTTCCTTCCACGGGAATCAACCGAGCAATACTTGGCAGATTAATCGTTAACGCTCGATAAATGATTTATTTGCTTCGTGCATTTCTTCGAAATTTCGTGACGATTAAACTTTGATATCGTCGAACGTTGAAATTAATATTGATACCGGCCGCGACGTTTCGTGATCGTTGTTGACTTTTGTGTCGCCAGCGAGACAAAGGAATTATTGTGAGCATTCTTTGCGTGGAAGTTGGAGGTTAAAAAGTGATCGTTGAATGCAAAGTATTGTGAACGATCATCGAACTGTAAATACTGCGTCTCGTATTTCTGTCAACCGCAACTCGATGACCCGGAAGATTCGCCTCTGTTTTTATTGATAAGCCGTGGGATTCAAGTTGGATCCACTCGAATCTTTTTGAAGATCTGGTCACGTTGATAAAATTATTACTCAAGGAAGCATAATTAAAGATATTTTGATATTTTTGTAAGAGAATCGACGATGAATTGTGCCTCGACAATAACAACGGACACGACAGAGCCGATGAAGTTGCAGAAAAGCGTAGCGTATAATAGCGAGCAGATGATCTCGCGCGAATACCGGAAGAGGACACTTATCGGTTGCATAAGGCGATCGTCGAGGTGAACAACGACTTCGTGTTTCCATTCCTCGTCGTCTCGTTGAGCCATGGAGAAGACTGAGCCGGTCAGGCCTCAGAGAAGCCACAAGCACACTGCCAAGGTCAATGAAAATCACAGTTCCTCCTCGAAGGAAGAATGCCCGGTACCGAGAAGCGGAAGTGACAGCTGGAAGCGGGCTAAAGCGCCCGACATCGTTCTTGAAGAAGCATCGACAGACTTAGACGGCCAGTCTTCAAAATCTTTGAAGTTAACGAAGATACCCGCTGAAGAGAACCATGAAAACAAATGGAAGAAATTCTGGGACCACCATCGGGACAGGTTCAAGCATAAACTTGAAGAGGACATGGCGAAGAATCGCTCCTTCGAAGAAATAACGACGGAAGTGGACGCAGTGCTCCGTAGAGCCCTCAGGAACATACGATCGGATCGCAGGGGCTCCAATGTCGACCTTGAAGAGTCCTGTGCAAACAGTTTCACAGAGGAGACGTCTCGAAGAGTCAGACTGTACGCTCGGTTCAAAGAGAAGAGTCAAGAGACTTCAACGAACGAGAAGAAGCAAGAAGAAGAAGAGACACTCGAAGACGTTGATGAAGAAAGACACGAAGGTGCCTCGAATGTCTGTAACCTTCCTGAGAGTAACTCCTCCGTTGATTTTACGGATGAAGAGAGGAAGAAGACAGTGCAGAAGAAGCTGGAGGAGGTTCGAGGAGATCCGTCCTCGAGGAAGTGGAGCTCTTTGGAGAACCTGCCAGAAAAGATGGACGACGTGAAGGAGAAGTCTTTGAGGTCGAGGATAGAGAGTCTGTCCATAGAGAAGCCAGCCAGGATCAAAGAGAAGAGGACGATGGGCTCGCTGAGGTCCTCTCTGGAGAAGAAGATGGGCTCCGTGGAGAGGATCCTCGAGGACCATATGGAGAAGATCCTGGAAGGGAACATGGAGAACAAGTTGTGGTTACTGCCCATTGAAAACTGGATCGTAGAACGTTGTAGACATTCCAGGAGCCACAGTGTCCATCCGGATGTGATCGATATTGATTCCAGTATCAACGAAGTGAAGTCGAGGGAAGAGAATTTCGATGTCAGGTACGTCGCACCAGAACACGAAGACGAGGAACCGAAGGTGGAGAGCAGGTTGGAGCAGAAGAAATGCGAGTCGAAGGACATTGATACCAAGGTGGAGAACGTTCTGGAGATCAAGGACGCGAAACATCATGATCTGTTTGACAAACTCAAGGACAATGTTAAGGAGAAGATGGAGGATATCCATAGGGTAGAATACTTTCTGCCATTTACGATGAAATATAATAGTCTAGGGTGAAAATTAAAAGAATTGTGTAGGATTTCAATTGTTTTTATATTTTTTAAGAATTCATAAATCAAAGATCCTCTCACAAATAAATTCAAAAACTGTAACATTTGTAAAGGTAGATTAAGGTATAAATTTCTAGGGGTTAAAAATACATTACTGCAGTAATTGGTACCAATAAATAATTATTGGGGCATCCAGGAATTATTACGGTTCTTGGAGATTCGTTTCCCGTTTTCATGGGTCATCACTTTTTCTATTGTAGTACTTCCAACGGACCAATCGATTGGCGGACGTAAATAGACGTCTGAAGTCACAGATATGGAGCTCCGTGGTGACGATCGTCCTCGTCGAGGCGAAGAATCTGTTACCGATGGATATAGACGGTCTCTCGGATCCTTACGTCAAGTTCCGGTACGAATTATTATTTTCATCCACCTATCGTAAAAATTAAATACTCCAAGAAAAACGATCGAAAAAGATTCTTTGATACAGCAGATTAGAATGATTTATCTACCGGGTGCTTCAGCTAGAACTAAGTGTATATCGCTTCAGTAAAACAAATGAAGAAAATCGAAGCAATTGACAAGACTTAGCCAGTTAAATCCGAAATCTCCTCGGCCAGTTCTAACGAGAAGCCCCTTTTGAGGTCTAATCTGTGCAATTAATTTTCCAGTCTGGGCACAGAGAAGTACAAGTCGAAGGTGATGCACAAGACCCTGAACCCGGTCTGGCTGGAGCAATTCGATCTTCATCTGTACGAGGATCCCTATTTAGGCCAGGAGTTGGAGGTAACGGTCTGGGATCGCGATAAGAGCCATCAGGACGACCTAATGGGCAGGACGGTGATCGATTTGGCGACCCTCGAACGGGAGACCACCCATCGCCTCTGGCGCGACCTCGAGGACGGTTCTGGGAGCATTTTCCTCTTGTTAACCATCAGCGGTACCACCGCCAGCGAGACCATCAGCGACTTGGCCGCCCACGAGGAGACGCCACGCGAGAGGGAACAATTGTACCAAAGGTACTCGTTCATGAACACGTTCCAGAGGCTGAGGGACGTTGGTCACTTAACCGTCAAGGTACATCTTCATCTTTAAGCCTGTGCAATCAAAATTACAATGTCTTCATCATCTTAATTGAATATTCAGGTATTCAGGGCTCAGGGTCTGGTCGCTGCGGACCTGGGAGGAAAAAGTGATCCTTTTTGCGTCCTGGAGCTTGTAAACGCAAGGTTGCAGACGCAGACGGAGTACAAAACCCTGGCTCCGAACTGGCAAAAAATCTTCACATTGTGAGTCCTCGTAGACCCTTGTAATATCGTTAAACAAGAACGCCATTAAGCCTCGACTTTGCAGCAACGTGAAAGACATCAATTCGGTGCTGGAAGTGACTGTGTACGACGAGGACAGGGATCACAAGGTGGAGTTCCTCGGCAAGGTCGCCATACCACTTTTGAAGATAAGAAACGGCGAGAAACGGTGGTACGCGTTGAAGGACAAAAAGCTGAGGGGTAGAGCGAAGGGTAATTCCCCTCAGATACTCCTCGAGATGAACGTGGTTTGGAACGTTGTTAGAGCCTGTGTGCAGACGCTCAATCCCAAGGAGAAGAAGTACATGGAGCCGGAGATCAAGTTCAAGAGACAGGTCTTTCTGCGCAACGTCCTCAGGCTGAAGGCCATCATCGTCATCGTCATCGACATCGGGAAATACATGCAGTACGTAAGCCTTTGGAAGGGTACAGGATGTCTATTAACACTAGAACTACACATTACTTCTTAGACATCCTGTACATTGTACAGATGCAATTAAATTATTAAACACCATCATCAAGGTCAAAGCGCTCAATTGACTGGTCGCGTTAACATATCCATAACGATTACAATATTATTGGTCGAATAAACAAGTTTATAGGATCTAAGGGACAACCTATCGAGGAAGTGTTTCTTCGCGACATTTGTTACATAAATTGCGCCGCGTACGTTCCATTTGTGACACGCCACGGACGTCGAGGCGATGATTAACAATGATTGAACCGCGTTTCTTGGAATACCGTGATCGTAATAACACATAAATCAATCCTTTGATTGTCGACTGAAAATTTGCTTGGTTCGATAATCAGAAAAATACTGTTTTTGAATGTAGATTAATTAAATTTTTATTTACCATTTTACCAAATAATCGAATGGATTTTTATTAAATTATTTTTGAATTCAGGAGCTGCTGGGAGTGGGAGAGCAAAATGAGGAGCATCGTCGCTCTGGTGATTTTTATCTTGGGCTGCTACTACTTCGAGCCGTACATGTTGCCTGGTGCACTCATGTTGATTCTATTGAAATATTATCTGGTACGTGAATAGATTAAGCAATCTTTTACCCCTTAGGGTCATCCTACGGCACATTTGTCTATTATGATTCATTATTTCTGCCCCATCTTCTCAGCTAATCTAAGTAGGTCTCTCCTGCAACAGTAATCTTTGATAACGTAGACTAGGCAATTTTTATATATTTTTGAAACTCTTACTCTGATTAGTGCTACTTAAATTGTAATTAAAGCTTTTACCATGCTGGTAGCTTTTTAATATTTACAGAGTAAATATAATAATTGATTTCAAAGTTCAACCCTTAAGTCTTTCAGATACCTGCATTTAGGATTTTCTTCATTGTTATACTCCCGTACTTTTTACTATCATTAATTATTGAGCTTGCTTATGAATAGTAGAAGGCAACGGCCGATTACCCTCGAGCACACGTACACCTAATACACTTCTGTAAATCGAACGCTTGACGACCTTTACCTGCATTGCTGCATGTCCACGTTCCTTGCTACCCGCCAGCTTTACGGAGACGGGAGTGGATTCAATCAATGGATTTCCGGACAGGTCTCGGTGATAACCGGCACACCCCTGTCACATCACACCAGCACCCATTACCACGACGAGATCGAGGAGGGAGCAACCACGCCGGGCGACGACGACGACGACGAAGACGATAAAGATAAAGTTAGTCCTCGTTGAATATTCGTTTCAGAACAATTTCCTCCACAAATAGAGGGTCCCTCTGTAGGGGGAGCAAAAGAGTACAAGTTAAAATTGTTATGAGGGAAAGCACTAATAAGAATAATAATTATTATATAAAATATAGTACCTGTATTGTAAAATGATAGCCAAAGTTTGACTTGTACTCTTTTCCTTGCTTATCAAATAACTATTATTCTAAAAATATAGTCAGTTTATGGATTCTTGTGGAATGTTTTATAAAATTTTGTGCAATAATGTTTTCGTAAACAATTAGAGTATCGATAACTGGAAGACATCTTCCAATGAATATTAGATTCGGAGACGTGTATGTATTTTCGCTCCTTACCTCGGTTTACCCTTCGACCTATTCAAACGGTCGTGATTGAGCCGAGGTCACGGTATTAAAAATTAACTCTCGTTATAAATGGTATTCAGTTCCTCGTTCTTAAGCAGAATCTCAATTTCTTCGCGACGATCCGTCGTTAAATTATTGCGTAACAAAAAAAAAAAACAATTGTCGACAAATAATACCGGATTGTTCCATCCAGGAGGAGAAAAAGAGTCTGAAGGAAAGACTGCAAGCGATACAAGAAGTGACCCAGACGGTTCAAAACTCGATTGGTTACATAGCCAGCCTTTGCGAGAGGGTGAAGAATCTCTTCAATTTCACTGTACCTTATCTCAGTTACGTGGCCATGATCCTGACGATCCTGGGGGCCGCTGTTCTCTACTTCGTCCCCCTCAGATACCTGATCCTGGTGTGGGGAGTCAATAAATTCTCCAGGAAGATCATCCGGCCTCACTCGGTTCCGAACAACGAGGTTCTTGATCTTATATCTAGGGTACCCGACGACGAGGAGCTTCTTAATTACAGGTTCATAATTTTTTCTTCATTCTTTCTGAATTAATTAATTTTTGCATAATTCTTCTGAGAATAAATTAGAAGTTCCTATTCAAATACCATTTTTGTAGGAATCGGTAATGAATCTTTTGAATATCTTAAGAAGTCGTACCGACGGTCGGTATTTAAATGAAAATTCCAAATATTAATTTATAAGTCGCAATTAACCCAGATCGAGGGTTAACAAAGCTTTAAAAGGGATACCTTTGGGGGATTAAAAGTTTAAGTAGCAGCTCCTTTGAGTATTAATTAAGGAAGACTGAAATGATTATTTTATCCATCAGAGAGTTAAAGCCTTTACCGACGGCCGACTGCGAGAAGGGTAGCGTCTCGGGCAGTCCGGGTCCTTCGAACCTGACGCGGCGAGAGCAAAGGAAGAGGCACAAGGCCGCGTAGCAGCATGCCCCGCGGCCGGAAGTCGCGGGTCTACGATCACCGAGCATCCTGAGGACGGTCCTTCTGCGACGTAAGATGCGCCAGCGGAAGGAATCAACGGAGAACCTGGATGTGATCGACATAGACTGAGAAACGTTCGTTTTCACGTTCGTAGTCTTAGGCTAGGGCGATGACGTATTCTAGTTTCCAATCTTTCTGATCGCGTATTAACATCTCGCGTGGTATGTCTTCGATGTCTGACACGCTAGTTCAAAGCATTCACGATCGCCTTACGGACTGAATTAACCTCAATTCACTCACTGTTTCCACTCTCATATTTCTAAAATCATTCGTAATAAATATTGGTGTAATATTTGAAGGTTATGTTACATACAAATCATTTTTGAATTTGTAACATTTAATATGTTACTTCAATATTATAAATGGTTAGTTTTGCAAAGTATTTATGTTGAAAAAGGGGAAATGGAATTTTGATTGGTTAATTAATGAACAGTGAGTGGGTTAATTGTAAGAATAGAACGACAGTTAACGTACCAAAAGATATTCAAGAGTTTAGATGGAGATTGTATAATTATTGAAATTCTTAATCAGAGTTAATACGATCGCCGAGTTTCTCTGAGGCATACCACGCAAAATTGTTGCTAGTTCTTCAACCGATAGACTCCGATAAGTCGAGAAAGGTACATCGAGAACAAAACGGTGTATTTTTTATCTAGCTAGTCTTTTTTTGAAATGTAAACGTGTGGTAGAGAAACGTCTTTGTTATCTTCTTGAACAGCTCGGTTGATTGTGAATCTGCGTGCGATTCTCCAGCGAGAGGAAAATCAAAATTGGTTCGAATATATCCTCGAATTTTATAGAATTATCTTTTTCTGAGAAAGCATAAGATTTTACTAATTAATATTGCTAATTTTTATTAATTAATCGGTAATAATAACTACTAGTAGACATTACTAATTACTATTAATATTATTAGTATTTATTATTACCAATTAGGTAATTAAATTATCAGTGTTATTACTATTACTAATTATCACTAAAAATTATTAAAGCAACACGTGAAACAAAGACAAACGAATGGAATAGGACTAGATTTTGGTTTTCTTCTTGAATGGTGGATCAAGCATTTAAAAAACTACCGTGAATCGACAAATGTTATTGAAAGTATCCCGTTCGTACGGGAATACCGTATCACAAAAGAGTATGAAAGCGAGCGAGAACCATGCGTTAGATTAGCGTTGCGTTAGCCAACAATATCGACGGAGAAGAGATACCAATAGGCAAACAAAAGAAAGGCGGGAAATCCGTTCACGCCTTTCCGGTTATCCTCGTCGATCCGTTTTCGTCCATCGGTGTCGTAGATGTAGCTGCTACAAACAGATCGTTATCATTGAACGAGAGATATTACAAAAAATTTAACGTTAAAAAGAAACAAAGAATTTAACAAACAAAAAAAAGACAAGTATAGTTGTTCCGTCAACGGCGTCGCTTGACGAGCTGTTTTTTTCTCCTTTCAAGAACGACGAATAAACCTCGTTGCAACGAACACTGAATGAGAAGAGAAATTTTATCAGCGTTCCTCCGGTTCCAACGTTTCGATGTAGTTTTTAATTCGACCTCTTGCTACCTCGTGCTGTAACCTTGTAATTAACGAAAGAATTTTACCGGAACGTTGATCGTCAACGTTATTCGTCGTTCTAGAAACAAGATTGTATTTAGTCATATTGTTGGGAGTGTCTCGACACGTCTTGACGTTATTTCTCTTTAATAGTATTTAATATTATCGGATTTATTCGTTCCAACGCACACTTTCGCGCGTTAGCTCGCCTCCTCGAGCACGTACACGCCGATACATTTAATCGAAATCGAGTGTCAGAGACGCCATTAACTCTTTCGTTAGCGCAGCGTTCTCTCAAACCTTTATGATTAGCGATATTTAATTATAGTCGTCTTTGGTGGAGTGATAGTTTACCATAGTCACCTGTTGTTTGTGTCAACATTCGATGCCACTTCGCAAACAGCTGACTATAGTCATTACTAGCGATGGGTGATTATAGTCACCCATTATAGCGCACCAAAGGTGACTGTACCAACCTACAATACTTGATGCCAGAAACGGATGACTATAGTCGCCATTAGCGTACCTCAGAGTGATTATAGTCACCCTATGGGCAAATGACTGTTACCAGCCGCGCTAACGAAAGGGTTAAACGTATAAAACATATCAAGAAGCATAACCAATCCGATACAGCATTCATTTCTCAAATTGCACGTCGAGTGCACCGATCAAGAACGAAACGACCAAAGAAACGATTCCCGGAGAAATTCGCTCGATAGAAGGAGTAAAAGTTTCTCCCGCGAGTTGTATCACTATATTTTTATAACAACAATAGCGGCGACGATTCGAGCTTGGTCCGCGATTAGATAACAGCGGCCGGGGCCCGGCCCCCCGTGACTTTCCTCGATTGTGAATATTATTAAGCGTCTATTGTTTCCGCGAGAAGGTCGTTGCTTCCGTATCTTTTTTCTTCGTTATCGTTTCCGGACTGTTACGCGATAGCGAGATTTAAACTCCGTGTTCGCGTTAACAGGAACTGGATCCAAGGACTGTTATCAGATTTTAGGAAACGAGGGGGGCTGTTTGAAACGTGCCAGGAATTCTCTCTTCCTCCTCATTGGAGCGAGGGTACGCGTTTAGAAATTGAGTAATTAGAAAGTGTATCATTGCAAGAGCACATCTTAAATAATCAGAAACGAGACCAGCACGTGGCAAGTAGACTGTGGACGTTTGTGCGAAAAATATTTTTACTTTCGTCATAACGTTTCGTACTTTCTATCAAGTGGATCAATTTTAAATTGCAAATTAAGATCTTGAATTAGAAAATTGAAGGAAATAAGGCCACGGGACGTTTCAAAGAGCCTCCGAGGTAGGAAAGTAGATTTTATTTGGTAGTCCGTTTTGCGAACAGCGACCGATTGAATATTAACAATTGATGCGGAAGGTGGTGCTCGGGGAGGGATGTAGCGCGCGGAATTCAATTAATTAATTATTCCTAACCGCGATATTACGGTTCGTGCCAGCCGAAATTGAGGAAGAAAATAGAAAGGGGGAGATATATCGTTTCTTTGCTTTTTTTAACGCGAAACGCCATTTCTTCGAGTCTATTGTCATCGATCTTTCTCATCCGTGTATTTACGATCGTCAACGTGTTGAAGATTCATCAGTCGAGATACATTTTGCGTAAATATTCGATCCTTTGAAATTTACACCGATTATTGTTGCTTTTACGATACCCAGCCGTGCTTCTAAATAACTATTATTAATTTAAGAGTTACCATTCTTTATATAATTTAAAGGTTTTGAAGCTTCAGTGGGTATCCAACGGCTGCTATATTTTCAGAATAATTATTTATTAAATGTTGAAGCTTCAGTGAGTACCAAGGTACAAGGTTATTATATTTTTAAAATCAATTTATGTGAAAAATATAAAACACTGAAGCTTCAGTGGATATCTAATGGCTGCTACATTTTCAAACAAAAATTGATTGAATATTGAAGCTTCAGTGGGTACCAAGGTACAATACTACTACATTTTGAAATCCAGTTTGTATAAAAATATGAAATACTGAAAGTACTTAGCGAATACAGTGTTATTACATTTTCAAGAACAATTTATATAAAAAGTATGAAATACTGAAGCTTCACAGGGTATCCAATGGCTGGTACATTTTCAAGAATTGATTAAATATTGAAGCTTCAGTGAGTACCAAGAATCAAAATCTGTAACTACTAAACTTAAGTAACAATAATTCTATTTTCAGTAGGATAAGGATGACACAAGTATTATTGAGAATTGTTGCTATGAATTTCTGAAATCAGAGGGTCGAATATGGTCACCACATTGCGGGCCTAAGTCACGAGGCAAACACATAAATACACACACATATACACATGAAACAAAAATTTATTCAACACATGCACGCGAACAAAGAAAACGAAAGATTGAGATAGAAGAGGGAAAAGAAGAGAAAGCTTGGCGATTATTTTGGTCATCTAGTCAACGAACTGTATTTTGTTTTTTCTTCTTAACGAGGGAGAAACTTGTGATATCGATTTCCTTGGTTTTAAGGCGTGCGATTTAAGGTTTTGGATAGTCCTCTAGATCGAATAGCTCTCTTCGTTTATTGTGAACGGAAGACAATCAGAAGCACCGGTCAATCGTTTGCTTAGTTTGTCAACTTCAAATCGCACAGCTGACGAGACCAACCTTTCTCTTGTTATAGTCATTCCTTGCGACATTCCTTCAGGTGAAATTGTACGGGTACTTGATTTTGCTAATTCGATAGACTATTATTTATCAGTGAGTGTTTCGATAATGTTTTTGTTAACATGTTCATTGCCAAGGTGAAAATCAGTTTCAGTTTTCTAAATTAGTAATGTTTAGTTTCACATTATTATTGTACTATTGTTATTTAGTAACTTCAATCAAGTATCTGTACAATTTTATCTTCTCATGCATTTAATCATATTCGAGTCATTTTCAATCTTCTGTTTCTTTTTCTCTACTAGAATTAATTTTAAACAAACTACCAATGCTTTAATGCAACAAACGACTCCTCATCAAGGTATTAACATTACATCATATCGTTTTTCTACTCTTCCAGTTTTATACTTCCAAAGAACGGTGTAAGATGTCTTCAGGATTACTTTAGCCACTTCCCAAAGCTTTCGTCCACGGTCGTCCTTCCACGGTTCCTTTTTCTTCAGGATAGCTTCAGGACACAAAGGACACACACGAACCACACAGATAAAAATCATAACATTGTTCCTTCACACGTGTTCATATTCGGATTTGCATGCTCCAGTTTTCTTCGTGTTATACGAATCTTCATTAAGGTGTGTTTTAGCCGTTAAGAGCGTGAAGTGTTTAACGAAGACGGAAGAAAGAAGAGGAGGGAGAGGACGGGCCAGGAGGAATTTCGATTTCCACGAAATCACAAGGATTCATATGTGTATATATATTTTTTCCCTGAGATCGTGTCGATCTTCTGGATCAGTCTTTATTGATCCATTTGAAAATAGAGTATTAAAGAACTTCTTCTGTTGAGCCTGCAACCAAAACGGCGGCATATAGACAGGTTACAATTGTAATTATTCAAGATCCAAATTAAACCTTCCACTTGCTATTTAATTTGATAATACCATATTAAAATTTTATTTTATTTTTCTTTTTTTAGTTACCCAATAATATAAAATGTATGGTGGAGAACGTGTAATATTCATTGAAAGTAAATTGTACAGATCTGCAAATGTCCAAAAGGTAAAAGTTTCCAAATTTGAATTTATTTTACAATATTCAAATAGTAAATACCAAATATTGTTAGTATTTTTAGTAGTAACAGTATTTCAATATTAAATATTTAATATTCAATAACTAATATTACTGATATTGAACTATTCTGAAGTTTATTATTTGATTCTGAAATGTTATCAAATTCTGAAACAGTTCAAAATTGAAGAAGTTCACGAGCTGCTCGATGAACACTGATCCAGTTCGACCGCCACGATTGCGAACGCTCCGCACACGTCTGTTTACTTCCTGATCGATAGGAGAGACGAGCATTAAACTTAAGATTTAGATAGAAAAAGAGGAGAACAAATTTTTTGGATCGGCTGCGATTCTTGGATGAACAGGAAGAAGGAAGTGACCAAGTCCATCTTATACAGAGTGTCCTGCAAACGATCTTGTTCAAGAAGATGACTAAAAACATTGCATTTTTCTGAAATTATACGAGGTTCAAGTACCTTCCATTTCTTTTCTTAATTGATAGTTGTACCTTGAAGGACACTCTGTATATCAGCGATTACGAATATGTTGAAGTGCGAGAGAGACAGGAAACGAATGCACGAGTCAGAGTGGTTGTTCGGATTCGAATTCTGGGACTTGGATGGTGTGCTCGAGAAACTGTACTTACGACAAAGGGTAACACGTGTCGTTATTATTATTCATAATATTTAAAGAGGGATGAAATTAAAAATAAAGAAAGCTTTTAATATCCAACACTATCTGGTTTCATTGTCCTTTAACAATCTTTGTTCTTCTTTTCCAGAGGGAGAGACAGAGAGTGAATGAGAGAATGGATGCAGATTGCAATTTGAAACGTAATCCATTTTATTTATTCAATTTTACACAATTTTTCCTTATTTCCAATTTTCTTTCATTTGTTTTCCTTTTTTACAGTTTTACATTACGTTTCATTTTTTTAAAAAATGCTACTCGAAACGGTGAAAGTGAAACCCACGGGATGCTGATTCATATTTGCATTTCCTTTCTTCGTTTTTTTATAAAATATGTTGTGACGCACAAACATCGAGGTCCGTGTGTCGCAATTTCCTTTGTCGCTGACAAAATCGACAGGATTTGACCCCGTTTCCGTCGAGGCGAAGGAAAAAGGTTGCCGTTTCAATTTGCACAAGGAAACAGAGAAATCGGAATGATGTATAAGAATCTCGAGATCGATTTCTTTACGCAATCACTGATGATCCGTGAATCGATGACAATTTACTTTCACGTAACAGTCCTGCGTCTGTATTCGTCTCTTCAGCTTCGTTTCCTCTACAACTGTTACAAAACAGTACCAAGGTAAAAATGACAAAATTAGAAAGAAATAGATATTCTTGTTTTATTAAAATTTGTTATGTTTTGAAAAAATGGTGACAATGAGGCGAATGACAGCGCCTTTGGTGTCAAGGAACTAGGATGACCTTTGGAACCAGTTTGTCCGATGCCAGAAGGATTCTTCATTCAGAAGAAGATGATTCGACCTGGCTGAGTGTCCTAGACCTTGCACGACGGTGAAAGTCGAGGTCGAGATCTACTCTCAGATTTGGGTATCGCTCGATGAACGTCGATCATTGATCTTCTTATCATAATACATTCCCAGAATGCCTATCAAGAGTCTAAAACAAAGATGGATCCCCTAATTTGTGCAGAATCTTAAGTCCAATGATAACCCATAAAATTTTCTCTAAAAGAAGGTAAAATCATACTTTAATAATGTTTCTAAGTTTGTAAAAGTATTACACTTCTGAGTTTCTAAAATCTTGAAAATATTTGAAAGCTTCAAAATGTCTTCTGTTAATTTTTATTCAAAAATACGACAGCTTGAAGCGAAATAATTGAAACAATTGGAAAAGTGAAAAAGAAATCACCGCGATAAAAATAACTGGAATTTTCACGCGATTACGTAATTTCTCTTTCACTGAATATTCTATTTCGAAGCATATTCCGTTCAACCCACCGGCGTACGCGCATATTTCATACCATTTTTTCTTTTTCTTCTTTTATAGCGACGTTTCGAGCCAGCCAGAGTTCGAGCATCGAAAGGAACTTTCACGACAGGAAGAAATATTTCGAAGAACCTGAATGGTTGATATGTAATTTTGTTTCTTTTTTTTTTTTTTATTTCCACGCGTCGTGGCCCTGTTAGCCAGAAAATTTTCATGTAGCCGGGCACCGATGGAAAGTTACGAGAACCGACTGGCGTTGACCGCAGCCGGTCGATCCAGTTTTCATGATTCCACGGATCCGGATTCAGCGACAAATCGGCCACCATTCCTCTCCACCGATGCCACCTGACCTCATAATCGTGATTTTCTAATTTGTTCGCTCTCCCGCGAGCAATCCGTCCCGCCTGATCGCATTCTTTCCGTCGGGTATCTTTAATTAATTGCTTCAAGCCGTGAGCATCGGCTGTGTTCGATGAAACCCGATTGAAAATTTCGTGCCAGCGGGTCTGTTGACTGGAAATGTTGATCATATGATCGATAGGGTGTGACGCAGAAGAATGGTAACAAGTTTTGAAATAATTAGTAGTAATATTACTTGTAACTCTAAGGAATTACCATGTTGCTGGTTCCAGTTTTGTCAGTAACGTTATTTATGTCTACAAATCATGATCATGGTGAAGATAAAGATCAGTTGTGGTGGTTGTAGCTATAATAAGCAGCAACATTGCTGGTGACTATAAGCTATTGCAACCTTGTTGATTACAGTAATGGATAGTTCTGTCAGGAGTATCATTATAATGTTGTGGCTATCAGCAATATTGCTAGTGACTATCAGTGCCACCTACAGTAATATATTTGAAACGGTAATTTTAATTCTTTCTTGCCACGCTTATAATATTTGCAATATTTTATTTATCGTGATTATCTTAATTTGTAGATTGCATCAATCGTAACCGTGTCACAACGTTTCTACATCTGCAAGAAAATTCGAGCTTCTCGGAGATCAGTTGCAAAACCGCGCAATCAGTTTACAGCGATTAAGAAACGGAATCCGAGCCACAGGACAAAAGTCAGTATAAGTCAACTTTGAGGTCAGAAATAATTGAAGATATCCCAGCAGGAGCCCCTCGCCGATCGCAGCATCGGATTTCACTTTCCGTCCACGCGGTAAATCGACCTGTCCTCGTTCGCAATTAACGCGAGGCTTATCATTAGTCGTCGTCGATTGTTTCGTTTTTCCGATTTCCGTTTCTGCCGAACAGTACGAGAGTGTCGGATAGGTTGGGTTCGGCGTAAAAGCTCTACAACGCGAGCGTGAAAGTAAGATTCCGTTGCACCGGCTTTTATTTACCATAGCGAGTTCCACGTACGTGTACACGGGAGAGAACCCGTTTCGGGATTTTACGCGTTCCAACGGGGGGGAACAGGCGAGGACCGTCCCACGGAAACGATTAGAAAACTTTCTCCATTGGCCGTGACCTCGATACCAACCACGTTTCGGCGATGACGCGCTGTAAAGGCTCGATAAGGCGAATTAACGTTCCCATTAGCGGGGCTTCTCCACCCGTACAACGCGAAAATGGCCTGTACGTCGGAAGAAAGTTGACGTACGCTTTTGTTCGCATTCGAAGTGGAACTTTTATAGGACGATGTTTTCTGACAAATAATTTATGGCAAATTTGCCATTGTAGTATGTTCACTAATGATCACATTACTTGGCTATTTGACTCTTTTGTTACTGAGGGCAGTTATAGTCATTCATCGCTAACGTTTATAGTGTACTAACGGTAGTTATAGTTACCTACCACTAACATGTATTATGTACTAAGGGTGGCTATAGTTACCTATCATTAACACTTCAGTCTTTCCACTAATATTAATACGACAAGATATTTTACCTTAAGTAGAGTTACCGTACCAAAGGGTCAATTTTTTATTTGTAGGGGTCGTGAGTTGTTTAAAGGACCGAAACAAGCATTGTTGAAGATTCTATGATGCAGATCAACGGGACTACGAGTTCGGAGCGGTACAATCAAGCATCATTCAATGCTATGGAACGTGATGAACATGCAAACCCTGGTACACGAGTATTAGGCCGTTTGGAGAGGATTGAATAATGTTTTGAATGCGGTGTAATCGCCTCGTGACTGGAATCTTGACGCAAACTCGAAGAAACATTATTCCAAATGGAAGACACTTAGGAAACGATTTAGCCAAATCATTCGATGTTTTATTGAGATGCATTCCTGATCACTCAAACATCATGGATCCTTTGCTTCCAATGATCTTGACTATTCAAACGACCCTGAATTGTCTTTGGTTTCAATTACTCGAATCGTACAATTTGTTGCAAGCTGAATCCTCATTTGTCTGAGGTATTCGAATCGTTGGGTGGTCGAAGTGCCACGAATACCCGAGTACCCGATCAGTTGGCCGCGTAACGCACGTGATGTAACGCGAATTAAAATTCCGAACGGGAGGTTTCTTGTAACACGATTCACTTATCATACATACAAATTCAGCCAGCTGGCCGGCCAAGTGAACTTTTGCTGCAAAAAGGGCGCAGCGGCTAGATCGATTGCAATGTACGGATGCGGAGCCGAGATATAGCATTGTTGTACGGTTGACCTTTTATCTTTTTCCCGAGCCGAGTTTCCCACGGGACCTTATACCTTGCACTCTGAACCGTCTTCCACGTGTACGGTCGGTTTTCATTTAATTTATACATGTTCCCGGCTCGAACGCGTCGACGAAATGTTACACGGTTTTATCGCTTTCCATCCAAGCCGAACACGATAGACGGTTTTCAATGTAAACGACATTTTTCGTTTTGAACACGTCGTTACACTTTTTCACGATTCAAATAAGGATTCTGCTTACTTTCCATCACGCGTCGGGGCGTTCTTGCGTGTGTGAAAACACCGCTGTAATTGTATGTAATAAGAAACTTTGGATGAAAGTTCATGTTTTTAAGACTTTCGTGTGTTGTGATCTGGAGGAAAATATTCCGAAAGTGGATCATTCTTTTTACTACGCGGAATAGCTTTAATTCATTCTGTTACTCTACTTTTTGTTTGATTACTGGAAAAGGATGTATTCGGTATACCTGAGCTACTTGCGATAAGTACTTAATGATACCTGGGAGTATGTTGGTATTTAAGGTATCTGAATACCATTGTAGTATTCAAAGTATTAAATTAGTATCTGAAGTAATCAATAAGGTATTCCAGTAGCTGTCCAAGTATCTGAATGTTTGAGTACTTGTATTTGCACCTGAGTATTTGAAACCTCTGTATTACTAAGGAGAGGTTAGAACTACTGTCTCTAAAGTGTAAAAATGATAATAACAATATTTAAGTCTATTTAATATCCGTGCAATAACTCAACATAATCGCTGCAGTTGTATACTGTAAATGCTGATGTCACAAAATTTCATTTCCAGATATGGCAGTTTTTCATCTGAATTTGATGAGCAGAAGCGGTCGAATAGCTTGCTACTTGGTCGTTAAACCGCTTATTGGTCATACTCGAAGGATTACGATGCTGTAAAGGATGCTCATCGTGCCCGAGGAAGATTTACCCTGACCCACTTCCGGTCAAGTTCATTGCTCATCCACGCCACACTGGCCTTACCTTGCAAGACCGACGTTCCTCGTCTCTTCCTGATTCTTGCTCTCCATTCGCCTGCTGCCTCATCTTCTGATCTTCGGTTACGCTTTAACTAAACGAACGGCTGAAAATAACGCATCGATCATCGTCCTCTGATAAATCGTCCTCGTCGTCTGAATATATACCATGAAGAATCGAATTGCGAGATGTAATATTGTATGGAGGCAACCTTGGATAGTAATTGAGAAGTATCAGTTTTAGAAAGTACCTATCTTTCACCGTGACTCATCGTGCTCGTTCGGATTCATTCTTACCGAGCGAATTTATCAATTGATAAGTAACAATCAGTGATTCAGATACTTCTATGAATCACGTACTTAGACCAGACTTAGATACTCGGATAAATGAATGAATCATGGACATTTTATTTCTGAAGAGTGATGATGATATCTAGAGCAAGGTAATCAGAGTGTTAATCTTCCAACATTCGTTGCTATATTAATAATAACTATTCATATTTGGAGTAGGGTAATTGCAATAGAGCTAAATAATGTTAATGTTGGGTAATTATTGCTAATATAATACTGTAATGTTGTAGTAATGTTAGTACTGAATACTGTATTAGTAATTATTGCTAGTATCCAGACAAAGGCTTACCATAGAAAAATATAGAATAGTATTAATACTGAATACTGTATTAATAATTATTCTTACTACCCACAAACTGGCAACTACAATAGAGCAATATAGTAATGCTAATACTGAATACTGAATGAATGATCATTAGTAATGATAACGGTCCAGAATGATCCAACAGCTATGCAACAGCATTAATATCCAGAGCAAAGCAATCAGAGTTGAGATCTTCAACAATTACCAGCACGTCATTCGCACATGAATAAAACAACCATAAAAAGGTAAGGTTCCTTCCGTTTCACACTCATCCACGTTACGATCGCATAAATCATCCTTAATTTCAGGTGCATTTGTTTTCAATTATCCGAGACCCTGCGAACATTTTAATAAACGAGGATCGAGCCGTGCCACGTGTACAGAATCGAAGGCAATTTTAATGAGGGCCGTTCTTGCGGAGGCGTTCATTAACAAGCGTCACGAATGCCCGTTAAAAACTCGTCGCTGCGGGTAATTAGTCCGAATTAGCGACGCCGTTCGTGTTCGTTCGAACGCGATGATAGACCAGCCGCGTCGTTTAACGCGATTATCCGGCGCTGATCTATGCTCGATCGATGGAACGATAAGCCCGCGCGATCTTTGTTCTTGTAATCGTCAAACGCGATCGTTGTAACAGCGAAAACAATGGCGAGATCCTTTCATAATCCATCATAATTGGACCAATTAACATTCTCGCGTATTAGAGTCATTTTCTCTGCGAACGATCTTCAATGTCTACGTTTTGTTGCTCCATAAACACCATGTTACGTTGAATTCTTGAAAGTTTGTACAACGTAAAGAGGTTAATACGATGAAAGTAACGTACCAGGTTTATTGGAAATGAGATTACTAATTGTGAATGCTTTTTTGTTATTTTAGGATGACGCTTGTGTTGCTCAATGGACCTGTTGGAGGACAAACTGTTAATAAAAGAGACGCGCGATGATATAGGTCAGTGAATGAATTTCAAAATTGAGACATTAAATGATTTATGAAGAGAACGGTATTGCTGAGAGGCTGTACAATTAGAAGGGTACGAAACTAAAAGCATTTCAGAAAGAAGGGAAAAGGAAAGATTGAAATGGCCTTTCGAGAATTCT
Organism: Anthidium xuezhongi; assembly: GCA_022405125.1. Lineage (NCBI taxonomy): Eukaryota > Metazoa > Arthropoda > Insecta > Hymenoptera > Megachilidae > Anthidium > Anthidium xuezhongi. Next base: position 7,349,789 of record CM039642.1, on the reverse strand, counting down.
TCGCTGATGGCGTGCACCATCTAGGGAGAGCCTTCTGTAATTTCATTGCTACTCCCACGTTTTCATCCTAAATTACTAGCAAATTGTGTTCCCTTTCTTATGGTTCAGTCTACCAGTAGAGAGAGAAAAAAAAGGAAATCGAGGTTTCATAAAGTACATCGCGACACGAGCGGAAACGAGCGAACAGGAAGGATTGCTGCAATTCGTGAAGGACCTTTCCGGGATGTACGACAGGAGAATCGTCTTATGTTGTGCAATTTTAATCGAATCGCCATGGGATAACTGAAACAGGGATACACAGGATGTCAAAGAAAATGGTTAAACAGAATTGTGATCGAATAATTGATGAGAATGTGACTGTAGTTTTGAAGACAGGGATGAGTACGCGCTGAATTTTGAAGGAAAATTTGTATTGCATCAGAAATACTAAATATTGAATAGGTACCAAATATAAAGTTACTAAGTATCGAATACTGAGTATTAGAATATTAAGTATTCAAATACCAAATACTAAAATGAGCAAAGAAGAACGATGAAACGAGCATCTTACGTTAAGAAATTTCAGCTAGTAGCAATCATAAGGACAATGTTGGAAGCGATCAAGTATCTAAATCACGTAACCCTGTATTTCTGTTTGACAAAGAGAATATTCTCCGTGAATAAAATTTCAGATGAATCAACCGAATGTCGCGAACTTTGTTGAATGTAAACGAGGTGCGCGCATTGATCTCGGTTTATCTAGGCCTGTCGGGCTACTAGTATCTTTCCCTTTCACTGCTGCCATGCAGAAAAATCCCAGCTGGAACACACCACGTATATGCTCGTTCGCGTTTATATTAACCGATTTAATACGATCACGCGTGCCATGCTCTTGTCACGGTTGTATAAACAGGAATGACAAAATCTTCCAGATGAAAGGAACGAAATCCTGTATCCCGATTCATACATCGGAGGTTCCTTCATGTCGAATAGTTTTAACATGCGAGAAAAAGAAAGTTTGCTGCTTTATCTTTAGGAGCGTTGTGTTTATTGACCGCCGGTCGGATCGTAATAAAACCGAACAACTTTCTTCTCAGATATTGAATATTTTGTTCAAAGTCGTGGCTTGGGATTTTCTGCTAGCAGCTCGGTATCCTGAGTCTTGTTTCTTTGTCCAGTGCCTGACACTAACCCTTCAGTATTCAGTTTAGTATTCAGTATCCATAATGTTGGAACATTCGACTTAAACATTAACACAACAATTTTCCTTTCATCAGATGAGCGCAACGTGCGATGCAGCTAACGAATTACAAAACGCATGAGACAATGGGGTAGTGCGGCGCGTTATCTCGCAGACCCGTTATTTAGCACACAAGAAGAACGGAGGGAGGCATCAAACATCGGGCCTCAAGTACGTGGGAGCCGAGGAGAAGGCCCCGGTGTAATCATCAGCATGCCGTGTATCCGGGCATTGAATTCGATGATTCTCCTCTTAGCGCGATGATGTTTCGCAAGGCGCACGCTCAGGACCAGCAGGATCCAATCGTCAAAGGGAAAATTATGCATATCCTGACAGCACGATCGGAAACGTAATCGATTCTATGAAGATAACATTAAAGATTGACGTCCCGATACCTGACTGAAGAGTAACGATTTCTTTTTACTTGAATGAAACCACCTGGAGGATGTTGCATGATTTTAACGCTGGGTATTGTGTACCCATATTGCAGGACTCCGCATTTCATCCTTTCACTGCTAAATGTACCTGACAAATGGATGGTACTTAAAGGTGATGCTTGTAATTAGAAGATGCAATACCTAAGAAAAGGCTGGGACCCTTTCTAAAGTTTCCAAGGTACTTCATCTTTGTTCTAACAAAAGAACTAAGACATCTTATCCAAATTCCACAGATAAAACTGGGGCAACCATTGATGACCATCAGATGTCAAATTCTCACAACTGTTAAAAATATTGCAAGATACAATAATTGTACAACAACAGGTAACAGTTCTTCTTAGTTTTTATTTACAAAGGAATACAATTAAGTATTTGTTTGTTCGTTACAGGGTCTATGGCAACGAGTCCAGAGTTTTATTGCCAGAGAAGGCAACGCGAGCGAGAGATATGACAATTCTGAAACAAGGGCAGGGAAAGCCACTTCCCTTCACGACACGGAGTAAGAAAAACCGATAATGGCGTCTGTAGTAGACCGCGGCGACGCCAATGAATTTCCTGACAATAGAGCGTGAGCCGCGATCACCGTTCAATTCACTTTTTCTTCGCCGATCGTTCCACGACTGATTGCCATTTCGATTTCTTGCGCCCCGTCCACGTAACACGAGAGGAATTCCCGTGTTGTGTGTCCGACACACGCCGCGGCGTTTTCTGGGTCCGTGTGCCGCCCAGAAATTTCGTGTCGTTAAAGCTGGAATTATCGTACCGGGATTGTAGGATGCCTTAATGCGGTGTTTAAATGTCGGCCGGCGTAACAGCTGTACGATCGACTATAACAACAGCAACGATATTCTGTTAACCGAAATAGCAGCCTGACCGGTAATGTCGTACCGTTATGCAACTTCTTCGTTAATTTCGTAGCAGGGCTATCATTGCGGCTGTCTTCAATAAAGGTGTCGCGCGAACGTTTTTACTTCCTGTCAGGAAATCACGGTGCACGAGCACATTCCTTTTATTATTTAACGTCAAACTACTTGTATACTTCTTGTTCCATTTCTTCCTAAAGACATATGTCTTCTGTATTTTAATTGGTTGACCAGCGGGTTTATAATTGTGTTAATTATGACTTTATGGTTACTTCGCAGGCTCATTCGAAAATTCATAAGCAGCTCTCATACCGGGGGACCAGGCCGACCGAGTGACTGACCCACGATTCCTTTGAGGAGTTGCATAACCGAGCAACGTACACTACAACCGCCTCTCACTTCGTTTGATGCTGTCCGATTTTGTTCGGGCTAACATGTACCTCCTGTATTGAGTCTGAGGTTGAAATTCGTTCAGCAAACCATGACGATGTCTGCATAGTATAACAGGGAAAATTGAACGTGGATACAATACCATGTTTGAGGTATTTTAATAGTGGATCAGGATTTGCTAATGTTCTCTCCACGATACTGCGTGGTTTTGATTTATAGTACTATATTATGGTCATACTAAAGACATATTAGTGTATTGGCTAGTGCACTAATAGTATACTATTACATAGTGCTATTATAGTGCTATTAGCGCTCTAGAGCAGTATTGTACTACTATAGCAGCGTAGCAGTAAAATAATAGCAATTAGGTATTACACTAATATAACTTTTATAGTATAGTACCATAGTACTTTAAGTGCTCTAGAATAATATTAGTAGCACAGTAACTAAATACACTGCTATAACTTTAGTATTATAACATTACAGTGCTATATACCATCATATTACACTAGTATATAATTAAAAGGCGCAAGATGGAATGCATAAACGTCCTCGAGAACGTCAGCACTTGGGGAAAATGGCAAATAGAAACGCCAGGCAGGAAAATTCAGCGCCGACCGGTTCCATCGGATTCTAATCGTAGAAAACGTTCGTCAAACTTCTAGAGCAGAAAAGAAAACTATTAAAAGTGGTGCGACTGTAACTGGATGATATCGAGTAATGGAAACACTTTTACAACCAGCGTTTTATTATCTTCTAATTACAAACGTTGTTCGAACGAAGTCGAGGAACGTTTCTTCGATACTTCCATGGCACTTTCTACTTTTAAAGTCAACTTGACCTTACATCGGTCAATCATACATCGGTAAATGAAAAAGCACTTCAAGAAACGTCGTTCTCGTAGACGATTCGGTTGACTCTCGATGGCCAACGTTCCTTGTATTTTCTCCTCGCAATTCGGTGTATTTAATTAACAGAATTTAACAGTGCGTGGACACTTTCACCGCGTCGCCCAGCGCACTTTGCTTTCCATCGCGTTGGAATTGACAAATTAATGTCTATTACGAACGCTGCACGCGTCTTCCTGATCGGCCGGCGACTGATAGAAATCGCGACCACGTCTCTCGCTAAAGGTAATTTTTCTACGTAACTATTCCATCAATCTATACCGGTATATCCTCGTACGCTCTTCTGTGCCTCTAATAGAGGTTATAATTCGCTAATGTATTTCAATGTTTTTTCAGGAAGACTCGGATCGTCGATTAATCCTGAAGACCGTGTTCCTAAGTATTTATTAACGCATAAACTCAAGTTTATGCTGTGGAGTAAGTATGTTGCTTATTAATCATATCTTCGAGGTTCTCATCTCTTGAAACTTTGGAACGTTAAAGTTATTTTCATTATTGATTATCGAAGGATATAAACAGTGGCCAGAGGGCTGGAATCGCCCCGTTTGATCGATTCATTGCGTTCAGCTGGCTTCGTGGAACGAAACTTTGTTGTCCCATGCACGCGAAACGTGTTCAACTTCTGCAAATCCGGACACGGCTGGTTGCGCAAAGGTGAGCCGGTAAACAACTTCTGGGAACGTGGTCTTTTCCAGAAAGAACACGAGTCTAATGAAGACAACAATTTGGCTATCCCAGAAACGTCGCTGAAGCTCGGTAACACTCGCGGTGTTGTTCCGTGGTTGTTGAGGTAAACACTCGCTCGTATTACCGCCATAACAAATATCTAATTATACTATAATTAACGCTGTAAGCATATTCTAAAGGCAGAATGTAATCAGTGATCACAAAAGGCGCTAAGAATTCAAACGAAACAAGGTGTAATGAGGTGATGGCTAAGCGATACCATCGTCTTTCCATAAAATGGACACTGGATTCCCATAGGTAAGCGTACGACCTTCCACTGGTGTCTTCAGGTTGTAGCATATTGGTCCCAGTAAATAATTCTAAATATCTTCAAGACCTTGAGTCACCACTGGAGGGTCGTTCAAGAATACTCTTCTTCGTTTGGCAAAAGAGGATCACTCTCGATCGGCTTGGTTAGAGAGGAACCTCTCTCTTCTCGATTTTCTCTAACAAAAATGCGTTGCTTTCAGGCCAGGCACACGACGAGACGAGGAATCTTGATCGTCGGTATCAGGTGGAAACAGATACGTCATCTTGGGCATATACCGGTTGGCCAAGGGGCCAATCGAAGGAGAGGCTTTCTCCTGGATCACGGTCCGCCGGTGTTCCTTCGCACCGAGCCTCCTCGATCTCTGGAGGGGATATCTATATAGGCTGTCCATTCCGGCTGAGCCCCTTCAAACTGTTCGCGATCCTAAGCCCGCGTGTACGTATCTATCGCGATCAATACACGATCGACTGGTCTCGGTTAAGTTTGCCAATTTCTCGAGCGCAGAAGGACAGGGGAGAAGGTAAACCGGGCTTCCTGGCGTAGAGAGAGGAGAGTAACAGGGGCATGGCTCGATCGTGGTGCGTTGTGAGAAAGTGCAACGGGGAACAGTAACGCGCGAAACGTAGCCGAGACGTGAGGTTCGTTTTTTTTTTGACCGGAAGTCGGACACAAGAGACGTGGGAGTTGCCTGGACAGTACCTCGATACCGGATATACCCTGCACCATGGTGAGTGGCGCTTGTTGCGGCCTTGAATTAGAGGATTGCTGAGGAGATCCTTAAAATCTTATCTTTTCTTGGATAAAATGTGAACAACTGTTAGGTGTAGGCAGAAGTTTTAATACTTAACATGTGGGTGGGGTCTTTTTAGAAATATAGGCTGCTAATTCTTTATAAAGCAAAAATTTAAGTAATTAATAGTCACAATAAATAATAGTTGCTTGGTGGGATCTTTTTATTAGAATTTTGTCATACTACTCAATTGCACAAGGTATTTATGTAATGAAACGACCCAGTTTGACGAAGCAAGTAAAGGGCGGGTAAAAACGAACCGGAAGCGATAGTTTCGGTGATATACTTTTCTTAACATTTAATTTTTATAAATTAGCTTCTATTCTTGGCTCGTTGATTTATAGATTTCCTGGATATTGTTGCTCGATTCCGGTCTTGTGCACTTTCCACGGGTAATTCCGGTGGATTGTGCATCGACTTACACCCACACGTGTATAGAATAAGGAAATCAAACGGTGGAAAGCAACATTCCTTTTCGTATCGCTAATCCACCTACGTTAATAGGAAAAAATAGTCGAGGAATTAGGAGTGCAGTAAAATGTTTTTTGTTACAAATAATTGCTATATAAAATGTCTACTATTTACCAGATTACTGCTACAAATACTACTATAGTATATCTTTTTTATAGCAAGTAAAACTATTACCAATTACAATTTAGAAAGTAATAATTTTGTGAGATAGATTATTAAAATAGTCCAAATACAACTTCCAAATTTTGGATACAGAACTATCAATCATTATAATTAATTTAACACTTCAAATTTGGAATGTTGGACATTTGCTAGGGTAGACGTGATCTCGTTTCTAGAAATAAACCGAAATGCTTTTTCTATATCGAGAAATCGAGTTTCCTTGTAAACGTGGGCAAAGAAAAAGGCAGTGTCGAGGTACAAGATCGAGTAATAGGCAAAATCGAAGCTGGATGCTCTGCTATTCGCCCTGCGGGAAGGAAATAGGGGTCAGTGTGTGAGCAGCTTCGCTCCTTATGTCGCAATTCAAGAGGTCGCTGAACGTCTTCTTTTCTTTCGATCGTCTTAACAATCTTCTTTCTCTTCTTTGTATACCCCATTTCTTTTTCTCAACAGTCGCATTCGAACTAACCTCTTAGCTTCTTTTCAATTGTTTATTATTCCGTTAGTCGAAGAACAATCGTTAACTACTTACGATCAAAGGAAGAAATGAATCGGTATGAAAATCTGGGAACATGAAGGTTATGATTTCAAGCGGGAGAGAGAAATGAACGAAACGCCTTGGAAAATGGATAGATGGACCTTAAAGAAAGAAGAAACAACTAACTGCTGAAACGGTGAGATTGAAATCTATCGTTCGCCGCGCGCAACAGACTTAATAGACAATGAAGATTTGCGGCCACGATAAGTGGAACCGCAGGAATCCCTTTTCAGTTTTCACGTGGCTCCTTTGTTGAAAGTTCGACGATGAATTCGTGGTAATTACACGGGTTACACAATACTACGGTTCTTATTACAATATCCATATTGTCGGACCGTAGAAAGCGTTCAATTACACCTGGACCCCCGTAAATAGTTAGATGGTTGGTGCAATTGTGGGCCAAATCGACGGATTATTGTGCAAACGTATCTGCCCTGGCCTTAGTTGGCCATTATTGTTCCAAGATTATTTTCGAGCAACAGGTAATTTTTTTGATGCAGTCAGTTTTAAATTGGTAATTTTTGAATTATTGATCTGGGAATCAGCCATTTTCGAATAAGTAATGCTGGAATTAATACTTTGGGAATTATTCGTAATCGAATTGGTAAATTGGGAATTAATAATAGTCAAATTAGTAATTTTCACTAATTTCCAAATTAATAATTTTCCCCATTTACATTTCGAATGATTATAAATTACTATTCGTTATTCAAAAAATATCGAACTCCTTTTGACCCTGTATTTATTAGTTAAAAAAAGGATCTGTACAGGAAAGCCATTCGTCACCCTTTCGCTTCGCTGGAACGTGTTTAAAAAGAAAACGTATCGTGACTTGAACCAAAGGATTCGGCGCGTTCTTGAAAGGAACGGTGAATTATAACGTGAGATAGGGGATTTCTTATTCTTTTGTGGATTTTAGGTAGACATTTGTAAAGCCATGGTATTCAGGATTTCCGTGTGATTGGATATCGATACTCGACCACATCAGTTGGCTTCTGTGGTCTCCTTCCTAGCCAAGACCTAGTTTGAAGGGTTACCAGTGATACTTAGTTAAGGACTTGGTGAATGTCGGAGTAATTGAACTTCAAATTTGTTAAATATAGATCAGTTTCATCATCAAACACAGAAAGATTTAGGATCTAGTATTAAGGTATTATGATATCTCTTCTTAGAATAATTTGAAACTTGGAATAATTAAAATTAAACTCTTATGTTCTATACAGCTTTTCCAAAATGATAAAAAAGCAACTTAGTATAAATCTTTAGCTACTCAAAGGCTTTAGTACCCAAATACTTTAGTATTCAGTATTTAGAATTCCTAATTATTCAAAAACTTAGAATACTTAAACGTACACCATTCAGGTACCCCAAACTGTATGACTTTAAACCCAAGACAATTGCCTCAAATACTTAACTATTGAATTCCTCAGTATAGAAAATACTTGCTACTTGATACCAGAGGTATCCAAATTCAGTATAATCAATTTCATAAATATTTTAGTTCACTGAAAACCGATGGCGTCCCACGAATATAACGAAACGCGAAGGTGGCAGAAATCGAGGACGTAAAGTCGGGAAGTGGTCCATGGCGGTGACCAAAAAAGTTCGAAGGCGAAAGTACATGTAAGCGAAGGCGAGAGATCGTGCGAAGAAAGTTGTGTCACTGAACACGCTAAGTGGAACGGACGATACTTCCGAGGAGGACGTGAAAATTGGATTCGTTCGGGAACGGGACGTGAGAAAGGAAGCTACGATCGTTTCAACGCGAGAAACACTACGTTTCGGGGACTGTGAATCCCCCCCTTGTATCGTCTGATATTGGAAGTTATAGAGGATTGCGTAATTGCCGTTTTTATATCGACGAAGGAAATGCGTATAATGGATGAGCTTATTGTGACATAACCGATAGGATCGTGCGATGGGAATGATACATTGTTTTCTGAGCGATAGTTTACTTTCGAATCTATTTTACAGGAATGTTGCGGTTTTGAATAGGAATTGAGGGGAGGATATTTCTATCTTCAGGAGTTTGGAATCTTCAAAATGTTATTTAGGAACCTGGAAATTTGGAAAGATTGATGTTTAGGTCTTCAGTCATTTGCAAATATATTTCTGGGCGGGTATATTATATTTTTAGAAATGTAGAAATATTTATTGGGAAGTTGAGTGCTTAGGAATTTAGAAATTCAGAAAGCTGGATACATCATCCTTTTGGGAACATGAAAGTTTAGAAACATTAATCTTCAAGTACTTAGAAATTTAGAAAATTGATTATGATTAACCTTTAAACAACCGGAAATGATTGCTTATAATTAATATGCAACTTTATGTCTCGGTAGACAGCGAACAACCGGTGGTTACGGTTACCTTTAACGACAACACAGTTCTTCAGCACCGAATCGTGTAACTGAATCAATTCTGCCAGTCGGTTAGATCTCTACCCTTATAAAAAAGAAAAGGAAGAAATACCGCGAGGTTACATAAAATGCAGAAACTTACGTAAAGTTACGCAATCGTGAAACTAATTGTGCCGCATTGATAATGGTGTCATGCACAATTGAAGGAAACGGAGAAGTAATGTTACGGTGAAATGGAACTGTATTGTTCATGGTTTCCCGCGATACATGCTGGTATCATTGTGAAAAATATTAGTAATAAGGTAATTGTAGCCACTCTTGTATTAACGATTAGTGATTATAGTCATCTTTCGAATATAGTTATTACTTGCATAGGTAATTAGTGATGACTACAGACACTCTGGAATAGCTATCACTTGCATAGCTGGTTAGTGATGACTACAGATTCTTTGGAACATAGTTATTAATTGCAAAACTAGTTAGTGATGGCTCTAGACACTTTGGAATGTAGTTAATGACTGCTAATTATAGTCACCCTCAAGTCCAAACTCTTCAAATTATGTCTTTCAATCACGCCACTGCCAATTTGCTACAAAGACGTAGCACCACGTTCCATCAGCCATCAAAGGCTTTCAAAATTGCTCCCAACTAATCGCAGCAAAAACGTCAGTCTTAGGACGTGTCAGGTATCAATTTCTAACAAGTTTCCAATGAACTTCACGATCTACATAGCTCGTACCGCCCACTTCTTTCCATCCTGAAGAACAGGTGCCACGCTTTCGAGACGTTCGTATCCCTCTGACGAGAAATCGATCCTTCGGTTCGCCTCTCTAAAAAGAAAAATGGAAAAAGAAGGAACACCTCTCCCTTTCACTATCGAAGAAAGCCGTTAACCATTCTTATCCTCTACGTTGGGCGTGCCCCTATCGTCTTTGCTTCACCCACTAGATATTCCAGCACTTTGGGTGCTGTGTCACCCATACGTGGATGACACTTCAATTTTACTCAGAAACAATATATGAATTTTGTTAAAAATAGAATTGTTACTTGACAAAATTTTCAATGGCAATTACCACATGGTAATTAACGTGTCAGTATTAAGTTATGGTCATCATAGGCAATCCCTTGGATATTGGTGTACTCATTTTGTTGTACTTTGTTAACATTTTTAGTCCCTGGATCCACAATTTTGTGAAACTGGTTCTGGGTCCATCCACCTCCAGAATTAGTGTGATTTGGTCCCATAGATTTTTAAGGGTCCTTTCTGGGACGGTTATCAATCGGTCCGCGAGCGGATCGCGGACGCGAGGCGGAAACGAGGTCGGGCCACCTTTCTCTCCTCGAGAGAAGAAGCCAGCTTCTGTGAAGGTGCGGTTGATCGGTTGCTCTTCTTCGTAGGTTCCTCTAGCAAAGTTAATGTAATCAAAATTAGGGTTTGGTGTCTTCAAAACTGATACAATAGTAAAATAACAGGAGACATAGCAATTAAAATTAAAAGCAGGAAGAAAATAATTAAATTTGACGACAAAGTTCCACCAGCTCGAATGTTTTAAGACTTATTTACGTAATTTGGACAGCGCAGGTTTCTTCTTCCGTGCGCGTTGACCGAAATTTTGATCAGGAAGTCGCGATGGATCGCGCAATACCATGATGCAACCCGTACCGAATGTGAATTCAGTATAACTGTAGGTGTGTGTGTTCGATCAAAATCATTTCACAGTCCATGGGTCGTTTTTTATGGGGATAACAACAAAGAAAGCAGAAAAACCATGGCCCGTGTCTTGCACGCGATCTTCCGCCATGTAAATCGCGTGCATTCCTACTGCCCGTAATATAATCGAAACGATGTCAGTGGTACGGCATCGTTTTGAATTCGAACCGATTGGATACGCTGGTTTCTTGGAGGAAAGTCGATGGTTTCGTCGTACATCACCGACTTGATCCTTGGATCGAGGCACGTTTGTAGTCTAATGGTTCTTTATGAGACGGTGCATTCGATTCAATTTAATCGGTCGTGTCTTGCATTGTTTCTTCATCTCTTCTTTTTTCGTTCTTGTGTTTGATTGCCTGTCGTTTGTGGCATTTGTGATGACTCTGTCGTCATTTCTTCAGGTTTCTTTTCTTTATTTCTTCGCTTCTTCAGGTCTTCTTTCCTTTATTTCTTTACTTTTCCATTTCTTCATTTCTTAAATATCCAGTGTTCTTATTTCTTCATCTCCAAACTTTACAACCACCTAATTTCTCCTTTCCAATTATAGTCTTCCCAATATAGTCTTCAATCATTCTCACACTTCGTTTCTTCGCTTTCATGCTCTTCGTTTCCTCTGAATGTCAGCACCAGAAAAACAATGGTCGCACATTCTTCATCCAATCCATCCGATCGTAGAGAAATAGTTTAGATTGGTCGCGAAAAATGATTCGCGCCGAATCACGTGAGAGAATCCTCGGAGTATCCATTAGAAATCATCGTTTCGAGTCGTTCACAGTTCGTTAGCCACGGTTGCACTCCAGATACCCCGTGGCTCTTACATTCGAGCACACGCAACACACCCGATAATGATGATCCCCTCGTACGGGCACCTTTCTGAATATTCCACGAGCCGTTTTGACGCACGAATAATTAGCGACGGTTAATTAAAAACTAAAAAATTACCAGCCTTGACACGAAACGCTCGATGAAAGTGCTCGATAACGAAAATAGTCGCGAAAATATTATATTAAAGTTCAATGGGATCGTAATTATGCTGTATTTTATTTTTAATTTAAAAATAGGGGTAGATTGTATGTAGTTCTAGTAAGAAGAGGACAGAGCGGCCTCGAAACCTGAAGAAAGTTACGTGTTTGCGTTGCGATCGAGAATGTTTTAGGTATTCGCGTATTAGGTATTCGTTTGAACGGGTCGCGATTTAAATAGCGACGGAGAACGGTTTTGAGATCGTGAACGCGTGCAATCTGGCCGCACTTTCTGCGTTTTCGTGCCCGTTGTTAGAAGGACGACTACATTCACTCCTTAACTTTAACGCGGATAAGTTGGTTACACGCTTCATGTAATCTATAATTGCTAGAAACTTCGAGGAATATTCATTACGAATATTCATTCGTTGTTTATTCGTCGCGAACGCGCGGAAGATCCGAATTCCTGAAAAGCAGACGTAAAACGTAAAACGTTTCAATGTCTCGTTAATTCAATTAGTATTAGACGAGTTTTCTAAAAATTCTATAATTAGCGGGGAAAAGTTTCACCGCGGAATTAAGAGTCGCAAGATTTTCTATTTTCCAATGTTTTTGATCGTTAAGGTGATGATAATGGTTTCATCGTTCCGTTAAATCGGCGATTTCATTACTAGTTGTAGCAATTGAGTCGTGGCTTGTCACGAGCGCTTGAATTTCTTCTGTACACCCCGCGATAAAGAATTGCGGTTAGAATTTCTTCGTCGCCAGCTTTCCTCTCGACCAGAAAATCCTCGTTTCAATTCTCCATTAATCATAGTCAAACAACAGTTACAAAGACGGATGGCGGGATCGATTTAAATCCGCTTACAATTGCCTCTTTTCCTTCCTAAGATAAGATAAAATACTTTCCCATACTATCAGCTTACCAAAACGATTAACAAAATGATTGCTTTTAATTTCAGATCGTGCAGAGGTGTTTATCGTTCACAGTATCGGTCTGCCTGATCCTGTCGATTAAGTTCGACGCGATCTCAGCCGAACGATGGTCGAGACAGGTGTCGAACAGTGAATGGATCCCGTTGGCGAAACCGAGGGCAACTCAGGCCCAGATCGAGCAAAGTAATCCAGCTGGATTGTTGGCAAGCGGCAGCGCACAGGTGCCGCAACTGCCACAGCTGTCCTTGCCGCCGCCTCTTCAGCAACAGTACCAAGAACAACTTCTGCAATTGCAGAAGACCCAAGAGAGCATACAGAAGCTGCTGATGTTGCAGCAACAGTTGAAGGCTCAACAGCAACTTCTTCAGGTCGGGATTCTCGATATGGATGTTACATAAATCGATTCCACCTTTTACGTTCACTTTTGCAACGTCCAGTCTTCGGTATTTTCCGTCCATAATCCAGCTTGTCGTTCGCTTGATTTGGTTATCACCTTATTTCGTGAGTCGCGTGTATAATTTAACGAGCTTAAGAACTGATGTAACGAAATTGTCTCAAAGTTTGTATAAATTATGCGTTAACGAGGCCCTCGCTCCTGCAGTCTCAGACTTTCCTGCCAAGCGGATTCAGCAGCCCCGAGGAGGACAAGCAACTGCATCAAAGTGGATTAACGAGCACGCAAACATTGACGGACGTGGCATCGGAGGATTTAGTGCCGCCTCTGCCAGCCTCCGAGGCGTTGCCGCCAGTATTCCCGGCGCAGAACTTCTTCCAGCAGCGACCTCGACCTCAGCTGCCGCCGAAGCAGGACGCGAGCTTGCCTCAAGAATTTACAGGCTTGTCCGGTCAAGAATTGCACCAGGACCAGAACTTTGGAAACGTTGGACAGATCGAGGAGAGCCAGCGGCAAGGGGCGAAACACCTGTCGGAACCGTTACCTCCGACTGCGAACGCTCAAGATGAAGAAGAAGAGGTGATTAATCGTAGCGATGCGTTAACGTTAAAAGACTAGCCTTGTTAACGATCTTGTTTACAGGTGCAGCTGGTTTACGTGCCTGCGGAGACGCTGGCGCAACGAGGCCAGCCGAAAAGGGGCCGCGGAAGAAAGTACCCGCATCGTCAACAGCAGCCGCAACCACAGCAACACCGTGATAACCAAGGCGTGGACGGCGGCGCCGTGGCGCCCGACCAGGACGCCTATACTCACCAGCTGTTGCAGCAACTGCAAATGGAACGCGAGGAGAAGGCGCAGTTCCTGAAAGAGGAGAGGATGAAGGAGATCGCCCGGTTGAACGAGGAACAGAGAGAGCTGGAAAGAAAGGCCCGGCTTCAGCAGGAAGCTCTGCAGCGGGAGCAAGAGCTGCAGAGGCAGCGAGAGGCGGAGAAGAAGAGGAAAGAGTTGGAGGAGATAGCTAAGCAGAGAGAACTGGAAAGGCTTCGCGAGGCTAGGGAGAAGCAGCGATTGGAGGAGCTGGAGCAGAGGAGATTAGCCGAGATTCGAGCTAAAGAGGAGAAGAGGAGGGCCGAGGAGGCGGCCAGACAAAGAGAGGCTGAAGAGGCCAGGCTGAGAGAGGCTGAGAGATTAGCCGCCTTGGAGAGGCAGAAGGAGCAGGAGATTCAACGGGCTCTGAAACAGCAACAACTTCTGGAGAAACAACGGGAGGAAGAGGCGAGAGCCAATAGTCGCAGGACCGAGAATCAGGAGATCTCGGCGCAGGCTCTTCCGCTGGTCAAGGATCAACAACAACAGTTCCATCGTCAACACCTGACCGAGACGTCGAAACCGACCAAGAGTAAGATTAGAGGAAGGCAACGTCAAAGGCCTCACCATCAGGACCAACAGAACTACAGAGAAACCACCACCACCACCACACCCTCCCCTAATCAACCACCTCTGTCTGTATACATGGGAAGTCTCCATTCAAAGACGGCTAACGTGAAAGTAGGAGACGTATTGAGGATCCTGAAGGACGCGAAGACCATCGCCGTTCTGGACACCGTAGGCCCAGATACTCCTCAGGTCTTCGTGGGCCCCACGAACCTAGACCCTCCCTCAGGGTACGCCAAGTTCGACCTTCCTTATCTGTCCTCCATCGACCATAACCGAGTGGAGAGGAAGGTGGACAAGTTGCCCTTCTTCGTGGCGCCTCTCAGCTTCGACCCACCGCCAGGATACTCCAAGATCCCCTTCCCGGCACCCCACATCGGCTCGGTGGTCGTGAACACCCTAGACAACACCGACCCAAAGGAGAGCGACAATCCCAATCCGAGTCCCACTCCGCTGATAGAACCCAACTCCTATCTGGACGGCCTGAGCGGTGCTGCAGAGTCCACCACGCCTCTATACGAGCCCCAGACCACCGTCGGCTACTCCCAGGAACCATCGAGCACCCCGAAGTACGAGCAGACGTATTCCACAGCGCCTCCAACCGGATATGGCGGGTCTAGGTTCAGGTTCAGGCAATATTACGGCGATAGCAAACCCTCCTCTGGGATCACCACTTCCTACTACGACGACCAGAGACCCACCACCAGGAAGCACAAGTATTACGAGGAGAACGCAAGGGCCACCGAGAGTCCTCTGCAAAATCCTAGACTAGAGACCTCCGTGAGCCAGCAGGAGGAGATTTCCTATTCCACCACGCCAAGGATTAAGGATGAGCAGATTGACGCTCAGGATCCTTCGACCAAGGTCCAGGACGTGGCCGCTCAGCTGGCTCTGATCAACCAGGAACTTGCTCAGCAAAGGGAGGCTCAGCAAAGAGAGGCTCAGAGGTACAACAACGCGGGACAGTTCAATCAATACAACTCTCAGTCCACGACCGGTTTGGATCACAGTTTTGGCAGCGAGATCACTTCCGGTGACATTAACGACGTCAGAGGACCTGTTGGGCCCACTCAGTACAGTTTGCCCGCGGAGCTGCCCGCGATTTCCCCCCACCTGCCTGGCTTGGTCAACTCCCTGTTGGACAAGAACGAGGCTAAGCACGAAGATACAGCTACCACGACTACCACCACAACTACTACCACTACGACCACTCCGCGTACTCCTACGACTACCTATAGACCTCGTGGTAGACAGAGGTACGTTTCACGAGCTTCTTAATAGGTTAAAGATAGATCTTATCTGTTCTTGGTTCTTTAGGTGTTTAAAATACAAAGTTAGTTAGTTGTTACGGTCGTTTGTTGTTTTTAGGACCAGAGTTACCTCCACGAGACCAAGGACAACGACTCAGGCGCCGTCCACGAGGTCGAACGTGGACAGAAACCGCAGGCCGTACAACAGATCCAGGTCTAGATTCACCACCACCACGGAGGACTATCGCGAATCTGCCTACGAGGCTACTAAATCCAGGATACCGGAAACCACGGCGAGATACAGCGTGGAACAGAGGAGGCCGAGCAGCAGAACGCAGAAGCACAGGGGACGAGATAAAGCTAGTCAGCAGGCCGAGGTACCCTCGCTTCTTGTTGAGACTATGAATCATTCTAGGAGATTTGATTTATTGCCTGTAAAAGCGCCATAATACTTGCGTGTTAATATTACTTATCTGGAAGTAATAATAGCTATAAAGATTGCAAATTTATTGCCTTCGCCGCGCTTAAGAGCAATATTAAAATTGTAATATTAAGTCCTCAGGTTCGACAAAGATAATGTATGTGAATAATAGTTGGTGTTTTCTGTTTACAGCTTCCAGTCGTTCAAAATCAGCAGTCGTTCGAGAACGTTCCCGACCCCGTTTCTCCGACGGTATCAAGCGCTTTCCTGCAACCGACAGGACCAGATTCCAGTCTTCTTCATCCGGATTCCTCCTTAAACCCCCAGGAGAACTATCCACCCAGCGCGATCAGCACCACCGAGAATTACCCCTCTCTGCAATCGAACCACGGATCTCCATTGATCTCCGAGGATTACTCCAGAAGTCAGAACTATCCTCAGAACATTCCTCAGGATCCACGTTACCGTACAGAGTACGATCAGTCCACCTTGGAACAAAGCGGCCTTGAAACGGCTCCGGTGAACGGATTCAACTATCAGTCACAAAATAGGGACGCGTTCGAGCAAGGAGTGCCTCAGAGACAGGAGTATCAGTTGGATGGTAAGGCGGAGAACAGCGACTTCGAGGTGGCTACCACCGCGAATCCACGGCTCAGCGCGCAGGAAGAGCAACGTTACTCGTCGGTGTACGAGGTGAACGTGCCACAGACGCAACCGGAGTATGGTTTGACCGGGCAGGATAATTTGCATCGTATAGAGAGCGAGAAGATTCAACCTGCCGTCGCTGACCCCAACGACCCGCTGTTCGTGTTGCTGCCAGTGAACAAGCAGGAGGATTACGAACTCGCTGCCTCTTCCACGGAGACTCCAGTCTCTGATGTGAGTTAATAGTTCGCTGTTAATACTTTGAGTCTTGTAAATCTAGGTTCGTTCTTTAATATGGAAGGTTATTCGTAAAATTGTATTTGAAATTACATTATTGATAGATAAATGAAACAAAAATTGTATTTTCGATAACAGATCACAACAGAGGCGACCACGACGAGCACGACCCCCGTGATAATCCGACAAAGAGTTCGAGGACGCGTGGGATCTCGTGTGCACCACGACCCCTCGGTTCAGACCCGGACCAGAGGATCCCAAGACGAATACGTTCGCTTCAACGCAGTGAATCAAGAGTCTACTCGAACAACGCCCAGCCGACAGCGAAGTAGATCCAGATCGCGTACACATAGCCACGGGTCACAAGTTCAGACCGACGGCAACGAGTACATCAAGATCCACGCGGCTCAGCAGCAGAAGCAGGTCGCCACCACCACCCCCTTACCGTCCACGACGACCACCACTACAACTACCACCACCACCACCACCACCACCGAGCGTCCAGCGGAAGAGGACATTGATTACGGATTTATCAGGCCACCGAGTTTCCGACCGGTACATCCGGTGGATAACAGATTCCAGGCACCTGTTACGTTCAGGCCACAGCTTTCAGAGGCAAGTCATTTGTCATGTTACAGAACGTGTAATAACAGTGCATCAAATTGATCGCAGTGGGCTTTGTCAAAAATTAATTAACACGGGATGAAGGACTTAATTAATGGCTCTTCGAGTACTTTTTCAAAATGTGAATTTTGAACATTTTTCAGGATTAATATTAAATGATTTTTTGATCAAAGTATTTATATTTTCAGCATCTGCTGCAGGTGCCGCAGCAATCACTGCTACCCAGCGACGAAACCGCAGTGGAATCGAATCCCCCGCAGACCCAGCTGCTGAAAACCCGTCAGAAATATCAGTCGGCGTCGAATCGTCGTTTACCAGGAAAAACCACGACCCTGCCGCCGACCACCACGACAATAGAGGCCATTACCACCACCGAGAAGGTACCTGTTGCCACGCTGCTGCCCGACGACGCGGTGTACACAAGACCAAAGTCCCGTACCGACGAGTCCAAACAGAGCAAAACCAGGAGCAGAGTCCGTCGACCAGGAAGGAAACGCGTCGGCAGCACCAGCACCGAATCCACGCTGGAGACGCACAACGAGCTGCCGTTGGACGAGAATTATCCACGGATACACCCTCAATCGACGACCACCGAACAACCTCAGCAACAAAGCTTGTTTGACGATAATTATGACGGTTCGCAGTTCTCTTCCACGCGTAATACGGACAATCAGCAGTTCTACGAAACTTCCAGCGAGAACGTGAGTACCGCGTAGTTAATATTCGGGGTAATCTGGGTCAATTGTGGCCCAGTTAGATAGGGTTACGAATTTTTAAGCTACAAAACTACTATACATTTTAATTTCAGTATCCTCCAGAGTTCATCCTGAACTTCGGCAACTACCCGTCCCAGGCCGTGCACCGGGACGAGTACGACCAGACCCAGCTGGCCAGCGACGTACCCCGAAGATACAGTCAAGCAGCCGGAACGAAGACGAACCCTGAAGATTCTCATTCGACGCTGGCGGATATTTACGGGTCAGAAAGTCAGTGGTCCACGAAATTGACCAGGACCTCGTTCCAGCCTAGTTTCGCAGTGAACCACGTGCCCGAGGAGGCTAAGAACGATCGCAAATGGCCGCACGACCCGTCGAGAGACTCGAGTGCGCCGGATATAATCACAGCCGCGCCGGAAGTGTCGTCCGTCACGCTGCTGGTCTCCTCGGACGACAAGAACGAGGAGGAGGAGGAATCGGTGCTAATGGGCACCACGATATTCGGCAGGAAGACGAGCGCCCAGGACCACACCGAAGGGATGGGTGCTGACAATACGACCGATGCTCCGGGCGCTGTAACGCGAGACACAAACGGAAGCGAAGCGGAAACGTACAGGGACCCGGAGCGGTTCTGGCTGATGGATAGGGTGGAAAGTTCCACCGAGCGACGGGGCGATATTGATTTCGAGAAAAGCCTGAAGAAGAGCGGCGAGAACGTTGGGGTCGTTAAAAAGGTACACCTTGCGGGATAGCTTGATGATCGTTAGTAATCATGATCATTAAAACGTTAACAAAATTATATAGAAGTCTTCAAAGATTCGAAAGTTTTTGATAAATGATAGGGCGTAAAGTAGGACACCCTTTGTAAACGAAGATGATCGGATAGCACGAAGGTCATTTTCATATTTTTATTTTAGCAGAGTTTAAGACCACGGTTATCGGATATCGTTACCTCGCTACTTTAACCTCGGTACAAGAGCCGTTATACGATGGTTAACTACATTGCTGCTGGAAGTTATAAAAATTATCTTCGATGGGAGTTTCAAGCACCTTGTACGCGTGCAAATAATAATCTTGTTCATGTGTTTAATAATCTTTTGAAATTTCGAACGCTTAAAATTTAGAATTAATTCCTTCGAATTAATGCAAACTCGTTTGTATTTTAGGGCACGCGAAGAAGAAGGGTGCGCGTACGAATCCGACCAGCCGTGGACGATTTCGTCACAGCCGAGTCCCAGCATTTCAATTCCGCTCTGAACGGCTTGTTCAAGGATCAATACAAATACAGCCCTGCTCGCGAATCGAAACACTCAGCCTCGTCAAATTACCCGGAGAAGTCCCTTATGGAAGATTTCGAGAGCCTGAAGAGCACCGATTCGCCGAAGCTTACGACCACCGAGATACCGGAAGCTGCGTGGACCATGTCGCCGGCGATAACAACTCCCATGAGCGTCTCAGACGATGTAGAAGAAACTACAACGGAGGAACAAATGGTCACCACGTTACCAACGACCGACAAACCCGAAGAGACCACGATATCACAGTCCTCCTACGAAGAATTCTTGTTTCGATTAACCGAGGGCAACCGCACGAAGGAGCCCAAAGAAACGAAGGAGCAGGATCAATGGAAGCCGACGAAGAAGGATAATTGGAGGGATAAGAGCGTTCGAGTGACCTTGAACCTCGGATCGATCGCAGACGCGATCAAGGAGAACGACGTGAACAAAGTGAGCGACGGGTCTAACGAGGCGGCGCATCGCGAAGAGGCGAGTCTCCCAGCGACGCGTTTGAGGATCGTCGAGGAAGAAAACAGCTCCAGCAAAGAGGATTCGCTTGAGAACGAGGAGCTGAAGACGGAGGATCAGGATCATCCTAAGAATCACAGGGAAAAATGGAGCGAGGTGAGGTATCCTTCAGCCCTGGACCGCCCACAGGCGTCCGCCTGGAACTTCGAGTCCAAAGGTGGCAGATCCTCCTCCACCACCTCGATTCCCGGATTGGTGAGTAAGAAAGAAGGAGACAGCAGCGTGAAGACGCTCTCTGACTACGTCCAGGCGATCTTTGACACCATGAAGAACGCTGAGGAGGAAACCACGATCGCCAGCACCGAAGAACCGACGACATTGCAGTCCCTCTTCCTCGGGGACCAAGAGCAAACGACGATCAAGGACGTCGAGGACGAGACGACCGCTCGACTGCTTGATGAAGAGACGCAGACGACGGGGGACGCGGAGACAAACGACAAACAAACGACCCAGACCACGCAACCGACGACGGATATCGATCTGGAGAACGCAACGACCGTGGAAAAGGTCGCCACGACCCAGGAGAGCATCGTCGAACCATCGTCTACCGATCCGCCTACGACCACCACCTCAAGGACCACCACGTCCCCCAGCTACTCCACGGACTCCATCCTAGGCAAGGTCCTGCGGACCTCCACGACCACCAAGGTGTCTCACATGACGGAGATCTGTTACAGAGGCCGGTGCGTGATGACCAGGCCCAATCGAGAGGTTCGCTTTAGATGAGGAACCACTTCGTCCTTAATCCTCGTTCAATTCGATAACGCGGCTACGATGGACGCGTGACTGAACGGGCCTCGTTGTTCGCCATCTTCGTAACCGGGTGGATTTTCTTCTTATTTATTCAACGCTAGCCGCTTCCGCACCGGTTTGCGTTAAGATATAGACAGCGAGTGAGATCTTGAAGAGTGTGAATGCAAGGTTTTATTGTTTTAATGTTAATCCTTGAATGACGAGTTTATTATTTAATTTTCTGAATCTTTTAAATTACTTTAATCGAAATATGTGTATGCTTTCTAGGTCTGGGTCATCGTTGACCCTGCTTCGTTCAAACTTTGAAGATGCAGAATGAAGCTAGAAAAATTGAAACCTTTATTTATTAATATTTTAACAAGTTGATGGTCAAAGAGAGAGAAAAAAAGAATGGAAATTCTGAATAACGACGTAAAGTAGTTAATTAAAATATAAATTGTATATATTGTTACATTAATAATGTAAAACGTTTTGCGAGGCGTGTTTCCATTGTGACAATCAACGTGTTAGAAACAATCGATCACGGAAATTAATATGCTCGTCAGTACAGGTTGATGGCGGATCGATTTAACGAAGGGATGATTGACTGGAAATCGATCTTGTACACGGCTGTTTATGAAAAACGTTGGCAAACGTTGCTCGCGGCAGCTCGGTTCCGGAAGCGGAAAACGTAGGCCCGGCCAAGAGCCGCTTTTAAAACGACACACGGCTAAGTCTATTTAACTTAATTACCTGCTGCTGTACTGTTGGTATACGTGTAAGTTAAGCGTTTTAAGTATTTTCAATAAAAAACACGAAGAAAGCATCGAGATCCGCTTTGATCCTCGCCAATCTTCTTCAACGTCCACTTTTCACTCTTCTTGTACCCTATGGTTCAGTACAGTATTGAGTCTTCATTTTGTATTCTATATAACTTTAAATTCTATTAAGTTCTACTCTTGTAATCTTTCTTTTTTTATTTCAAGCTAATTTAATTAAAATTGCAAAGATTTTTTGTTTTATTACTAATTTAGATTCACAAACTTTTCTTATTTAAAATTACTTAATGTTAAATATTATAGAAAGTGAACTTGAGGAAAACTTCAGATTGTTTGATTCTTGAGAATGTTACAATTTTCCAAGTTTACACGATGAATTATAATTGTAAATATTATGACAATTGCAGGTTCAGGAAATAAATGAGTTAAAGGAGAAGGTCAAGTAAGAATCGAAGAGCATCGAAGTTGATGGGATTAAGTCATTGGACGAAGAACGGTGCCAAGAATAACATTCCCCTTGTCCCAGGCCCCGATATTTCACCCTTGCGTTTCCAAAGGATACTCCCTCTGTGTGTGCGTGTATGTGTGAGTGTTATACCCTCTTTCAAGAAGGAAAACAGACAAGTTCTCGCTCCTTTCGCGTTAAATTGAGCCAACAAACTCCCGAGACTGAAGTTCAATGGAGTTCGTCAGCCCCGTTGCATCCCTTCTAATTATCCCTCCATTGTTCTTGCCAAAAATTCTCCTATTCACGATCAAATCGTTTCGGAATTTCATTAATTATCGTACGATTCAATTATTAGTTTAAATCGACGATAAATCAATTTTTTAACCGGTTCGATTCTTGAACGAACGTCGAACTGGGGCGAGTAAATTTAAGTTTTACTTAAGAACAAATTTTTATTCAATTTCACGATTTCTTTTTTCCTTTTACGGTATGAAAATTCAAATTAACTGGATTCCAATGGATCGAACCATCGTCTTTTATAAATATTAGAGCTGTGGAATATTTATTAATATTTCTATGCTGTGACATTAATTTTTCGTTAAAATAATACTATTTTTATGCTTAATTAATATTCATTACTTTGGAAATAAATTTTTTATTATTTTAAGTTCAACTGGTCGTGGAATTAGGACAGGTAACTTTAAATTATATTTGATGAAGAATATTTATTAGATTTATATAAAGTAAAACTTAAATCAATTTGTTAATTAAATTCCAATTTGATCGTGTCGATAGTTGGAATATTCCTTGGAATCATTGGGTTTGTTTATCGATGCGCGAGCATCTGGTGAAAGGAATCAAACGTTATCAAAGCGCACCGGAAGTCGAATTGCGATCATTTCCCAATAGCTACGCTTTCCTGTCCTATCGGTTCGGTGCATATTCAATCGTCGAATCCCTTCGATATCTGTGCCACGAGAACGACACCGTTGCATCGGCTTTTGATGGCCACTTCGATTCCGGAAATAGGAAATAATCTACTCGACGTTGTCTCGAGATAGAATAACGATGGCTGAATATAGATCATGGCCTTGACACCATCGAAACAGTCAATTTCCTCCGTTAGGGACCTTTAATCCCTCGTTATTAACCCTTGCACGATCAATGCAGGGTCGTTTTGACCCAGAATCGTATTACACGTTCTCGCACATACTTCTTTCTATACTTTGTTATACTTCAATTATTTTATACTTTGTTATAGGCCATAGTGACATTTACAGCATTAATTACAACATTTGTCTTTCAAAAACTATCACGTTCCAATGATCTGAAATTTGAAATTCATATTTACCGCGAAAATCGGTTCGTCCATATTCGACTTCCGATTTATCAGTCAAGTCGAACCGCTTCGGCAGTCAACACTGTCAATATATTCCTCTTACTACTTTTCTATTCAAATCTGATTTATTTTGATCGTAAGTTTGTTCCTTTCGATAAACATCAAGGAATAGTTTTAATTAATTTTGTTGATTTATCTCGTAGGTTGGTTGAAAGCCGATTTATCAATAAATATAGAGTTTATTGAATCGAATGGAAAAGGTCGGATACAAGAACGAGAGGTTTTCGTGACGGACACGAATGTCAACTGAATCCTTAACCTAATTTTCATATCGTACCGCATACACTAGATGTTGCCGGTTGTGTCACATGGCGTGGAAAATGGTAAGGAAAAGAGGGAAAAAGGGAGGAAAAAAAAGTAAAGTGACACGAATCGGAGCCTAGTCGAGCGAGAAATGGTTGTGGTCGGCGATCGATCATATGAATTCGCGTCTGAAGTTCGCCACAGATGGCGGTACTGCGTGGAAATTGCACGTTGTGTCAAAGGTACAACTAGTAAATCATAGTGCGTTGACGAAGACGGTACGCGCAACTTTTGCGCGGGAAAAAGTAGGATTTAATTCCACACCAACGAGGTAACTTCAATATTCATATTTCATCGTTTTAAACCTTCTTTCATACACTTCTTTAAGCTTGCAATAAAAATAAAAATGAATATTTATTGACATTTCTTGCAATAACAGTTAACCTTTGATTTAGGTACTCGAAGTCGTACCTGGTAGTTCTGTAACCTCTTTCTTCTCAGTTTCATTGATCAAATGTACAAATATTGGGAAAATATGTACTTCTTACGAAGTTAGGATAATAAATAAGGCATAAAAGGTAAAGTTGAAACAATATATATTTTATAATTGATGTCTTGGACCTAATATATGTTTTGTTTGATTAAATCTTAAATTTCAAAGATGGATACTCAAATGTAAGGTTATTTTAATCCATAACTAAAATAATTTATATACATATTATATACTAATATATACAATATGCAGAAAAGTTTTATTTTTATAACTGAACAAAAATGATCCAACTTTTCAGCTCTTAACAATTCATCCAGTTGTTTTTAATGTTAATTGCATACAGAATGATTAAAATATTATAATGTATTTCAGGTATCACAGTAAATATGCCGCGCAAAGCGTCGACGATGGCGCCGCGACGCGGCTAGCGCGGCGAGCGAGCATCGCATAGAGGGAGCGAGTTCAGTTCAGGCGCAAGGGTCCTCGGTTAAGGACGTGACGGTCCTGCTAATCGGGACACTATGCCAGGCGGCGAGGGGTCCCCGATCAATCTCCTCGACCACCGTGCATCGACCACTTCCGGCGAGTGCGCGAACAGTGACGAGGATGAGAAAACGACAGCCGCCGTTTCCAGCACGATGACAACCGTCTCCGGGGGCGACGGTCTCAGACGGAGGAAGGTCATACACGCGGCCAAAGAAACCCTCGACAAAGGTAAGCGATCGTTCCTCGCTGTACCACTTCGGCATCGACGTATCCCTGTCCACGGTTGATTGTTTTCTATTTTATCGTCGCTTCATCGCCAGCGTAGAACAGTTTCACAGACATCTTCAGTGATAAACATCGAATCGAAGAGCGCAGCGTACTTCGATCATCCTCATCGTTCAGCGGCATTTGCGTGCACACAGGGTACAGGCTCGCATTTCTTCGGCTGTTAAGCGTGCATTTCAGTCAGAAAAGAGGCGAAAGGATCACATTTTATCGTGCGCAGTCACAATCGCCGACGGCGTTGATGCGCGCGTTCTATCGGCACCGTTGTAAATACGTGATACCAACGTAGGGCTCGACCAACGGGGGTCGTTACGGACGCTCGCGCAATAGCCGCACACCGAAAAGGTGTTTCCGTGATCTGATCATCGTCCCACGATTATCTCGTAACAGTTAGGACTGCTTATTTTCGTCCGGGATCGATTCTCCTTCTGAAAATCGTTCGTGTACACACGCCCACCCTGGAGTCCCCTTCTTTGCCCGCGAACGTCATCTCCCTCTGACTCGGCCTTTATACCCCTTGTCCGCTCGCACCCGCATCCACAGTCAACTCGACTGTGTACGCATGTCTTGCGTTCTTTTTTTTTTTCTTCTTCTCTCTCTGTATAACGTCGCACCGGATGCCGATCGAGCCTCCTCGTGTGAAAACTTGGAGATCTCTGTTGTTCGGTACCCACGGTTACTCGCGGTGGGGTGGGAACTGGGTTGAGAGGTGGGGGCTGGTAATCGCGTGCTGCAATTCGGCGATGTATTATCCCTCAACGTATTTTATTGTAAAGTGTACTCGCTGGTCAGCAATGTTTTAATTATAATCCGTCGCCATTTGTTAATGCGTTGTACTCTCAGAACTTTCTTCCATAATTTAAAATCGTGTGGACACGTACCCTTGCGACGCAAGCTCTCAGAGCTTTCTTCTGTAGTTTAAAAAACACGTACCCTTGCGACCACCCTTGGAAGATACGCAGAAAATGCGACATAGCTCGGCATCCTCTGTTAGGGGTGCATTTCCAGCGGTATCAAGGTGGTAGAATTGGAATTCGAACGTAGGCGTTCATCTTGCCCGATAGAAGGATATCGTGTCCGGTGGAGTTTCTTCACCCTTGGCCGGTGATGTAATCAGTCACGGCTTGACCTTTCGCGACACGACACCGTATGCGGACCGACGTTAACCCGTAATTCCATTTTCGTACAGAGGTCACTTATTAGCTCGGCAACGTTCAATTTTTTATTAGTCGTTTCACCGCCCCTGACTTCTGCTGCTTTTTTCATATCGACAGAGTTGGAAGCTTTATGTTAGGGCGTTCGGTTTACGAGGGAATCTTGGCAAGCTTTATTACGCTACTTTGTGGAACAATGTACGGCATCTGTTCCAAAATTACACCCCTATTTTCGGACACGAAGGTCTGATACTTGATACAGCGTTTAATGTTGTTTAAAACTGTCGATTGTTTACAACTTTTTAAATGTCCGCATCCGTTTGTTTTGCGGAAGCTATAGATTCTTAGTACGCGCTCAGAAAACACGATTTGTTTGTTTCAATGGGTTATTCTTGCTTCGTGTACGTTAAATTAAAGCCGAAGAGCTTACGCGTTGGTCAGCTTTAAGGATCGCGTGGACACGCGTTACGTGACTCCGAAAAATCAGTGCGTCTTCGATATTGTCGTTCCGACGCTGTAATCGTGAAATTGCGTTCTGCATGCCAGCGATCCCACTCGCACGATCAACGATCCCCCTCTAATCGCTTTAAATCATTAGTACATGCTTCAGCGCTGTCCTCAGTCGTTTAATCCGCTCAAATTATGTTGGAGTCCACAATTTAATTAACAGTATCTTCCTAACTAATTACAAAGTTGTACAGCAAAATGTTAGAAGGAACAATGTTTGCAACCCTTTGCACTCGAGTGGCGCTATATGCAATTAACTGGAACATTTAAAAACGTGAAAATGTGTAATTTGTAACTCTTTTCTCCCAAAATAAGGCTTTTAAATTTCCAAAATCTGGACTCGATCCGAAGGGTTGAAACATCGATCCTCGAGATGAAGACGATTCACGAAGACGAAAACAGAAGGGTTGAGGTAAATCCTTGAATTATTGTGGATCGATGCGCAACGGAGCCGGTGAAAAAAAAAGGGAAACGGAAATGATGGCAGGAAAGCGGCGTAGCTGGTGAAATTACAGATTCCGATAGGGTAACGCCAGGCATCGGTTTAGGTGTTTATCAAAACGAACGTACACGTTTCCGAGGGGTGGTTGAAACGGGGTAGTGGCTGTATATACTTGAGCGTGACGTAAGAGGGTGCTCCATCTCCCCCCCCCCCCCCCTCCTCTGTTGCCACGAAAATGAGTCGTGTTAGGTCGTTTCAGGAATGACTACCGCCATCAATACACGAAATGGAACCTATCGAAGATAGCCGAGTGATTTCTCGTGTTCCGATCATCGATTATTAAACGAGCCACCCGTCGAAATGCATTCGAACGATCGTAACCGAGATTCGGAATTTATTAGCTGCATGAAACGCCCTTTGGTATCGTTTTATCCCGATTAATATCAATTTACATGAAAAATTGCACGGTCGGTTGATTTTCTTTTAAACGGAAATAGTAATCGATGTACTTCGATCAAAGTCGCAAGAAACGCGCGCAAAATCTATCGAAAATTACAATATTTCACAATAATTATTATGATCATTAACACGATGCTCGCCACAAAACGAAGGTGTAATAACTGGGGGCTCGATCGTGTTATTTATTCAATTAAGCTTTCCGTTTGTTAGCTCGCGCAAATAATATTATAATAAATAATGATATTCGTGGCATTGATTATCGATGCACATGTACAAATATTCCATTTCGAAATGTTAGTGTATAATTTAACATATTTCGTAGATCCATTCAATAGTTAAAGAATATTTATTTACAAAATTTAAGAAACTCCACGTTTAAATAGAACAAGAAATTAGTTTACGAAAGTTAAACGCTAGGGTCAGGAATCGCGAAGCCATACGCACGAAGATGGTATAGTTCCATCGGCACGTGTCTCTATCGTGTTAGTAACGAAACCACGATCGAAAAGCGTGGAAAAATTGAGGTCGATAGTCCAGCCTCGAAGTGTCAGAGGTTCGAGATTGATTTCAGCTTGAACTTGCCCAAGGAAATTGTTTCTAATCTTGAAAATAGCCGAGAACTTTAATGAGGCGACTGGCACAGTAGAAAAGCTCGAACATAGTCAGACGCTCGATAACATAGGTTCATAAAGTTCTTCAAATTTTCGATTTCTTATTCAAAATTATTAGTGTAATTAATCTTTTTATTAAATTAAATCAATCGTTTATCGCCTCAGTAGAAAAGACCGTATATAGTCAGACAAAGTACGATTATTTCTGTTTCTTCTACTTTAATATAAAAATTCCACTCGTTACCTTGCATAACTAATACAATATTAATTTTAAAATTGAATTTTCATCATTTTTCTTTTAATTAATTCGATTATACTCATTCCAGAATGGCGAAACATGAACCAGGATTTAGAAAACATATATTTAACAATATTTTAACTAAAGTTTTACTCTCAGATTCTTTAATAAGGAGAATTGTTGTGCATTGGATTAGCCTGAATGCTTAAATGCAGAAAATGAAAGTAAAGAGGGGTTTAAATGTAACTTGAATCCCCTTCACAGTAGAAAGAACCGTACATAGTCAGACATCCTCTACTTCCAATTATTCAGAGTACCTTTGTGTGTACGAAAATTTGTTGAACACCATACTTTGATGAATCTGTTGACAATATTTATCATAAATAAATCATCCCATTGTTAATATTTATTATAAACAATAGGAATTGATATTTCTATTTATGTATTATAAATAGTACCAAAACTCTTCTACTTCCATTAACAGTATTTTAACAATTTATACCATTAATATTTATTATAAATAATACAAAAATGTGTTCTTTGAATTTTCTGTGTTAGCTTTAATGTCTGTGTGGATTAAACCAGAAAACACTTAAGAATTGGAAGATATAAATGAAGAAGAATGTCCCCAAGGGTTGTTCCCTTCATCGTGGACGTATTTCTCTAAAGGATAGTGTTTTCACACCGGTGTGCACATCACATAACTCGATGGACTTAATAGAGTGGAACTATAGATGGGGAAAGTTGAGTCCCTGCTGCCGTGACAGATAACGCGCTATTCGTTCGCAGCTTCGTGAAGTTTCCCTTTATTCCTTTCAAGTTTATGCATAATTATAGCTTTGCTGAAGGGCTTAGAGATCGGGTGACGGTGTCCCGGGTGAAATACGTTTCGCTCGCTTCAATTAGAACTCAAGCCAGTTGAATTAATTAATTCACCCTGTATCGTTACAGCCATGTTTTTTTATGGCCTTCAATTTTTCACGGAAGACTTTAATCTTGTGACTTGCGTTATTAATTTTCAAATTTTCTTAGATTTTCTTGCCATATTTTAATTAAATTTCAAGAGTAATTATAAACAACATCAGAATTTTCTTTGTTAATATTGCAAAAATAAATACTTAGCTTTGTCCAACGCACCTGTGAACAGGTGAACATTCAATCTTCTGTTAATTCTCGTTTATTCTATCCAACGTCGATTGGAACAACCAATGTCAAAGTCTCAAAGCGTTAATTCCAAGGGTCCAGTATACTTTCATTTATTCATAGCAGAGAAATTTTCATCCATTTCAGTCCATTTAATGTTCAGGCATAATGAGTAGCCCGACAACGAGATGTAAATTTTGATACACCTTCAGAAAACGTATAATTCTTTGAAAGATTTGCAATTTAAATAAACCCTCATAATTTATTAGAGCGCGACCCATATAACTGAATTTCCATGAATATCAAGGCCTTCCGGATCATCTCCAGTACGTCTGTTTTTGATCGAATATCGTGGTTTTTGTTTTGAAATGTACAGCGGGACATCGACGGACGTCAAAAGGGGTGGTTCTTTGATTTGAATGAATTCGAAGGAAAAGCAGGATCGTTAACGGAGGACACGAGTGTCTCTCGATGATTCTTTTTCATGGATCAGGGTAGTTCCACGGCGTCGTTATGCGCAGCGAAACGACAACTGCACGGAGTGTCCTTAATGAACTCCTTTTGTCCGATGATAAATTAAATTTCGCGACAAGTATGTATCGCAGCGTCGTTAATAAACGTCCTTTCTTCGCGAATTACGCCCTCCTTCCGCTACGATGATTTCCATCAATTCCGTTAAGACAAATGTTCAGCGGGGATAGGAATTTTATCGAGCGATAAAAATAACCCGAACACGATAATTATAAATAATTTCGTAACGCGTTGTCCCTGGTCGGAAGCGTTGATTGTTGACGAAGTCGAGGCTCGCCTGTTGTTCGAGAAATTGTATCGGGGCTGGTTTTCGCTGCCTTTTCTCGAATTGAATTTAATCCTCTAATTCGATTGGCCCTGTTCTCTCGGCCGGTCGATACACGGACCCTCCTTATCTTCCTTAAGATGTTCCACCAAATCGGGAGGTACCATTATTTATATCAATTTCGTTGGAAAGGAGCATCGGGATGCCCTAATAAAATTTTATCTTCAGGGTTGTTCGCGAAAGGTACAAGTTGCGTTGTTGTGCAACTATTGCGAAACTGTCGTCGAACTATAAACTGTGATACCGTCGTGGAGATATTGTAGTATTATTGTAGAGCTGTTGTGAAACTGTTAAGGAAGTGTTGTGATAGTACAAAGCTATTGTAAAACTATTATAGTGGTATGATAGAGTTATCTTAAAATCATCATAGTGCTATTATAGGACTATTATAAAACTATTGTAACACTATGGTACTATCACAAAACTATTGTAAAACTATCACAGTGCTATCATAGAACTATTGTAAAACCATGATAGAACTACCTTAAAACTATCATAGAATTATTCTAGAGTTATCACAGCACCTCCGCTATCATAGTTAGCTATCACAGAACGATAAAACAATGGTATCTATTATTACCATAGACCTCACGGATTATAATCAGTTAATATCGACCGTGGTCGGTTTTCGAGGGCGTATATATACGTCGTTGACGCCACGTTAGGGTTAAAGGAAGCCCTGGCGTCGCGTAATCAGGGCAGTACAGGTTGCATCTCGTTATCATGATTATCACGCTTCCATCAATTACCTGGGCTAATAGTCCTGCAATTTACCGCATTATTAAGGGATCCATGCGGCCGGAAAATTGATCCTTGGAACATAAAAATTGTCAATCATCGAGCAACGCTAACAACGTGTCTCGCTAAGGAGACACAGGTGACGGATGTTTTCAATATCGCTTCCGTTTTTTTTCACAGCTTCCCGTCTCCTCAGACGGAAGATACCATGCACCGGCCACTTGATGACCCCCCGCCGCCTATGGATACAAAAGGTTCCAACTCAGGTATGTTTTACAACACTTGTTAACAATTATTTATTATTCTTACACTTTATTAACAACACCTGAATTTCACATTTTTTAATATTTTAATAAATTGCACATGTCGCCCTGGAGATGCCAGTCGAGCGCAAAGGGTTAATTACACAATAATCTTTGCTGTTCACACATAACTAATTCTTGTGTCAAAAATATGCGACGACATTTGTAGAATGCATTTGCAAGTTACTGCGCGGGTAGATTTTGACGCACATACGCGTCGATCGTCCACAAAGGGTTAATGAAAGTTGCGCAACTGGTATGGAACGTTTCCACGAATAATTCATCGAAATGAATAGTGGGGTTACGACACTAGGATCGATTTGATATCATACTTTAGCCACGAAATAAAAAGTTCGCGATAATTGAATACTTCATGCGTTCAGCTTTTTTATGTTGATATTTTTATATCAAATATTAACCCTGGACCGATGAACCATTAATACAGCTATAATTTCAATATTATTTTATGCTTTATTTTATTTCAATGTTATAAATTTGAAGTATCTTTTGAAGTGAAAAGTTAAACTCTTATATTCGGTCAATTTTTCAATAAATTGATAATTGACCCAGTTGCATTATTCGAGGATCGATTAATTATTATAATAGGAATATAATTCAGACCCTTTTTATTTAAATTATTTGAGGAAATTATAAGTTCATAGCATGAGTAATTAATTTTTTATGAATAAGATTCACGGTGTATTTATAAATAATTTTTCTATCAACTTGCACAGCCGATGTAATAATTACACGGAGCCTTTTATCGAAGGCTTCCCCTTTTCAAACGTAACCAACCGATTTGTTTCTATTATTAAGTACCCTCCAGCTATCGATTTCACGTCACTTCCATCAAATGTACATCGTACAACGTGAACAATGGCTGGTTGTTTTCCGAACTATTTGCACAAGCTAGAAAAACGTACCGGTCACGATGGAAATCGAAATAGCACGCATTTCATACGCATGATCCATTAAATAATTGTTTACCCTTTCCGTCCAGACCGTTAAAAAACTAGCAAGTTTTAGAAGTATTATGTTTCTGGAGGATTTGGAAATTTTGCAATATTATATTTTTAGGAATTTGGGAATTTTGAAATATTATATATTTTTCCAAATTTCTCAGTTGCCATAAATATCTTATAAGAGTTTAAAACTAAACTCTCCCTAAGCTCCCCCAACACCGAAACCACCTAATGGAGGACACTTTCCCCCACTTTACTCCTCAACCGGGGGAAAGTCTACGTCGCACCCAAGTGTACATTGTACTTATCCTTAAGACACTCGAATCGATTGACGTTCACGAGTGCACATTGGATCAGATCCCATCGGTGTTCGAAACGAAACAGGTGCAACAGGTGCCATCGTGCAGAACACCTGTTCAAACGGCATCGTTTGACATTAATGCATAATCCTTCTTTGTCGCACACTCCTGGAGGGGGGGGGGGGGGGGGGCGGTTAATTATGAAGTGACCTTTTCAGAAGCGTCATTTTCATTCGATAAGATAACCGCGATGGAACTCTCCTACCCACACACTTTTTCTATTGTTCGACCACTTTTTTCATATCCCCGGTTTCATTTAGACGCCCATCGCACCCTGTCATCCCGCTTTCGCATAAAACAATCGATTTTCCACTTTGTCATCGGCGAACAATCTTTTTTGCGCCCAGACCTGAAAGTTATTACAAAGGATATTGATCGATGGGTGCTTTTATTCGAAGATGATAAATGAAGAAATAATTTGGGTGAAATTAATGGGGATGAGGATAGAAGAATTATTGTTGTGGTGTTGTAATTACTAATTTATATTTTTGGAAGGGGACAGAATGGACGATAAGGTTGGTGAAAATGAAGAAAATAATAAATTGTTCGAGATAGGTTCTCGCGGATGGTAATCGTCGAGGTATTGGGTCAGGCGTGCCATCAGGATATCGTTGCACGTGGATTGGCAATAAGGAGAGCAATCTACTACCTTTTGGAAGGCGGCCAGGGCAAACGACTTTGCTCCTTGTGCCAGGACTCGTCGGGTCCGGTGTTCCTCGGCCTATGGTCGTACAGGGAAATAAGTTTACGCGAGTTGCACAACACAAATGCGAAATAATGTCGCGGAACAAATTTATGGCTCCTTTAAATGGTGTTACGCTTTCGGGGTAATGGTGGCTGCGAGATAACACCAGGGCGAAATAGTACAAAACATATGAATTTAAATTAGGATCAAACTCTGATCTCTTTGCATAATCTGTACATAAATTATTATTAATATTGCTTTTGAATTTGCCCAGGAATGCGACGTCGTGATGATGTTCCCCAGCGGAGCGAGCGACGAAACCCTGATGTGGCTTCTGGGTCGTCTTCGGGCTGGAACCCCGGGCCTAGTGGTCCATGTGCGACACCATGCCTCGTCAGATAGTTACAGCTTTTACTTAACAGCCCCTTTTAGCGTGTAAGTATCCTAATCCTGAAGAACCAAAGTAAAAACTTGAAAATATTATCAGCACTGTAGCCAATATTTTCTAAACTAATATTATGCATCTGCTCTTCTGAAGCTAGTATTTATTCTAAATAATATTTAATAAATACTAGAGATTGAAGTGAAAGTCTTCGGGTACTTAAAGTGTCCACGATGTGGTCGACAGATTATTGAAGGCAGCGGAAGAGGTGCATCTGCCGAAGACACTGCGACAGGAGTTCGGAGGAGGCCTGAAAGAGTTCGTAGGTTCAGAGGCGAGTTGCTTCGAGGGAAGCGACGACGAAGCTCAATTCTTCACTACTCAGGAAAGGCAATCGTTGGTACTGCACTTGCTGCACACCCTCAGGGCTGGACCTCAGGATCTTCACAGTTTGCCCGGTCTGAAGATGGTCGAAGGACAGGCTATTATTCCAAAGTGTATTTCCTCTGGGATCATCTCCCAGGTGGATATCGTACAACAAATCTACAGAATGTTCCATCAGAATGACCTTGAACTTAAAGTTTTTT
This sequence comes from Anthidium xuezhongi, assembly GCA_022405125.1. NCBI lineage: Eukaryota > Metazoa > Arthropoda > Insecta > Hymenoptera > Megachilidae > Anthidium > Anthidium xuezhongi. Next base: position 7,315,232 of record CM039642.1, on the reverse strand, counting down.
GATTCAACCAATAAATATGAACAATATCGAGTCGATCAAAGTAGACAAGACATCACGTTGATTGGTTTATCTTTATTTTCGACCAGGTCTTCCCTCTTCACGAATTGCCTGCGTTGGAGAAGTTGCAGAGGACTTGGGTCCGCGCGTTCCTCAGCCCCCAACCCCTGGACGACATTTGTAAATACTTCGGGGTAAAGATTACCATGTACTTCGCGTGGCTCGGGCATTACACCACCGCTTTGATCGTTCCAGCTGCAGTGGGTGCCATATATTGGGTGAGGAGATTGAAAAGAATGCTTGTCGACAATTTTTATTCAACAGAACATCTTATTTTATGAATTACAAGATAATATGTGCAAAGATTGTAGATGTTTCGTGTTGTTTGACTTTAGGTCGGCATCATCGGTAGGAATCAAGCGGTGGAAGACGTGGGGTACGTTCTGTTCTCCGTCTTCAACGTAATCTGGGCCACGGTTTATCTCGAGACGTGGAAAAGAAGGGGCGCCGAATTGGCCTACAGGTGGGGCACCCTGGATCAAAGAGACGACCTACTTGTCGAGCCTAGACCTTTGTTCACGGTGAGCGTCCCCGTCAATTATTGACTCTGCTCTTTCAAACGCTGCAGACTTTATTCAAACGATACTCCTCGCTTATTTAAGGGCACGTTGGAGATCTCGCCGGTGACAGGCAGACTGGAGCCAACTTATCCGAGGTGGAAGAGAAACATGTTCCGGTATTTCGTCAGCGTCCCCGTCATCGCTGCCTGCTTGTTCTTCGTCTTCATCGTGATGATTCTCAGCTTTCAAATACAGGTTGAGTACGCTTTTGATTCAAGCGTTACAGTAAAATTCATCGAATCAAAGAACCTATTAACGCTTGAACTGCTCTGCTAAACTCGCTGAAAATCCTTTCAGATTTTGTTCCATTATTTTTTACAAGCACTTAAAGTTTTTGAAGTTTTGGCAAAGTGCCTCCAGTTGTGTGTACAAAACTTTCCTAAAAACCCAAACGGAACGACGGAAAAAGTCTTGAGACAATTTAGTCCGCTTTGCGTCAACGCTGAAGACGCGCGAGGCGATGGAAATCCCGTGGGAAAAACTGTCAGGCTTTTTCGGCGACGAATTAGTTGAACGGAGGCCAGCTGACACGCGATCGATTTGTCATTATGTCGGCGAACTTTGATCGAGTTTCGCTTTCGAAAAACTTCCCGGCGAAAAACTTTCGAAATTTTTATTGAGCGAACTTTCCAAGGATTCTGAATAAGATCTCTTTTAATACAGATTATGGAGCCATTACCGTTTCAATTGGCAATAAAGAATGTATATTGAATGGTCATTTATTTACTTAGAATTCTATGACTTAGATATATACAGGGTATTATTTATAACGTACTTGGTCGAGTAGAAATAACACTCACAAAGGATTCTAGATTATACTGTGTTGCATTGACTCAAATTAGCAATTAGTGAGTTTACTTTGCTAATACTCTATGTCATCAGCTTATTAGACACTGTTAACCTAGATAGGACTATTTACAATAGCAATTAGTTATTATACCTTGCTAAAATTCTATAGCATTGCTCTAAATATTACTGACACTTAAAGAATAAATTATAAATTATATATCATTGCATCTGACTATTTCCTTGTATTCCAGGATTGGTGGGACGCTCGTCTGGAGTCCAGGGGATATAGTTTCTGGCTGAGCTACGTGCCAAAGGTCCTGCTCGCGGTGGTGATATCGCTGATGGACGAAGCTTACTTCAAGGTCGCTGTATGGTTGAACGACATGGGTATGTGTAGAAATCTGGGAAGAAAAAAGATAAAGAAGAACAGAAACGATACGTGCATTCCTTGACTATACCAGATTATAGTCTTGACATTGATCTTCTTGAGAAGATACAAGAATATTTTTCTTTGCGCATCGATTTGTACTCACGAGACACTTGTGCACGTCTAGATTCTTTATTTCTTTTTTTCTCCAACAGCCTACTAGCGTATACTTCTTTCCGAATCTTTCTCACGGCTTAGCTTGTTCTAGAGATTTGATCGAGAATCGTATCCCCGATCAAAGGTGTAAGCGATCGAACATATCCGATCCCCTTCGTGTAAGAACAACGCGTTACAGGAGGGTGATAAAACTCTTTAGATTAACTCTTGTAATTTGATCTCTTCGCCCATTTATCTTGTATCCATCTTTTCTTTGTCCTCCTGTTTCTTTATTATATATATTGGAGAGCAGTGATGTTACGGTAGATAGTATTTGTTGATTTTTGTGTTGTTGGACGCAGAAAACTATCGGCTAGACACCGAGTACGAGAATCATCTGATCTACAAGGTGGCACTGGTAATAAGAAGAACTGTCCATTATCAACGAATAGATTTTGTGTGTGTGTTTTGTGCTAGATACTTATCGCGTGTCCTCCTCTAAACTAACATGCAATTATAACAAATTTTAACCCTTTCCACTCTGATCTCCCCTCTGAGGGGATATGAAAAGAATTTTTATTTATTTTTCTTTTTCTAAGTTTCCTTTTAATAATTATTCATAATTTGCAACCAAGTCTTTTTGAGCGCAAAGGGTTAATTACAATACTTGCATAAAATATGCAAGTACCAATTGAAAATGTTATCAAATATTTGCAAATGGGATTAGAAATTCAATTTTAGAGGTGGACCTTCAGTAGTGTAGCGTTAAATTGAAAATTGTTTCTTCGTTATAAGATAAAAGAACAAAAAGAAAGAACAGACGAATCTGCTCTGGCTGTCTCTGTCGCTGCATGAAAAATTCGACTATCTCATGATTCGTTTTTCTTGCTTGCACTTATTGAACGTATATACAGTGTCTGATATTTAATTGTATCGCGAGTGTTAAATAGCGTGTGTTTTAATCCACCACGACAGATAGAAAGTATACAGAGGAGATTATGTATTTCAGTTTCAGTTTGTAAACTCCTTCCTATCGCTATTTTACATCGCCTTCTACCTTCAAGATCAAGAGAGGCTCAAAGAGGTAAGGATCCCTTTATTCCCAGTTTTCGTCCTCTTTTCTCGTTCTTTCTACTCTATATTCAAATACTTCAGACCAGAATGATCCTAGTAACTTGGTTTTTTTTTTCTATGGATATATTAGATCACACTATTTAATAGAGTATTTATTGATCTTGTGTCTTAATCGTTTCTTTTGGTAGTTAGAACTGTTAGAAGGTATACTTAATACATTTCTTTGGACGTTGCAGTGAATACAGTCAAATTAATAAATTTGCAAAGATGAAATTTGTTAGAAACTTAATGGATAGGTTGATTAAGGTTTAAGAAGAAATGGAACAATGGTAAATGAAATGTCAAAGTTTTTAAAAGAAAATAATTTATTGGTTTGGAAATCAAAATGATAAATGGGTGATTCTGAAAATTTTGAGAATCTAGAATTTAATTTTGCACTTAATAGAATATTTCAGTGTAACTAATTACAGTTTCAAAAGAATTCATAAGAATTGTTAAAAATGTTTAATTAAAGGTTTTATAATTATAATTCTACTGTATTATCAAAACTTTCAGCGTTACCTCGTCTCGAATTGAACAAATCAGCCTTGTTACAAGGACACCGAGAAATCGATCGAATTCCAAGAAACATTCGACTCAAAATCCATATTGTCCTTTATCGTTTCAGCAATTGGCCGCTCTGCTGATAGCCCGACAAGTGATCAGTAATCTAAAAGAGTCGGCAGTGCCGTATCTGATCGAGCAGCTGAGACTGGCGCATCTGAGCTTCAAACTGTTTGGCGCGTTGAGTCCGAGCGAGGCGAGGCCACCACCGGGCGAGGAGAACCCCGAAGAGAGCCGCAAGGACGCCGACGATAAGAGCGAACGGTCCGAGAGCGGGAAGAGCAGCCAGCCGAGAAACGTCAGCCAAGCTGAGCTGGAAAGTTCCCTCTACAGAGTAGGGCATCCCACTAATTCTCTACTTAGTGACGTTACGTTCAAGGTTTGGTCTAGGTTTAGCTAATTTCTTTCGTTTACGATGCACCTTGCGTTGCTTGGCGAACCTGCGACGCCTTGGCACTCGATAGTTTAGCAAAATTCTAATTGAAACGTTCTCTGATCTATGCATAGGTTGTCCTGGAAAAACGTAGTGGTGATGTCTCAGTAAAAGCTGGGACTGCGAGGATAATTTGATACTTGGATACTTGGATGCTTGGGTATTTGGATACCTGGGTGGTTGGATACTTGGGTGGTTGGACACTTGGGTATTTGGATAGTTGGGTGTCTGGATACTTGGGTGTTTGGATACTTGGATACCCAAATACTTAAATATTCGAATACGTGAAATACCAATAGCATTTGAATGTGAAATTTGAATAATTCGAATACCACCAAGCTATATAATATACCAATTCTTAATATTTTGGGTATACTTTCAAACATTCTATAAAATCTATTAATTATCGCTGAGATATCGCCAGCACGTTTTTATGGGATAGACTGTATGCATAAGAAATATTGCCCGAGGTAATTGAAAATTGAATCGAGGCTGCTAAAGCTTGTCGGGTTCTGTCATTAATCATACCATCGAATCACATCAATTATCTGGTATCACTTTAACGATCCCGGCTTGCCTGTACTAAGTATTATACTGTTATTTTCGTTCGTTTCGTTGGACCATCCTTGATCCTTGTGCGATAGTCGTGAGGAGAGATACGATGAACGACTAACAACGTTTGTCCTGTGTTGTCTGATCGGTTCTTTTTGCAGAATTTTAATGATTTTTTTCCCGTTTTCCAACGATCCCGTCGACGATGCGCAGGTATCGACGAAAAAGGTAATGTCACCGTTCATCCTATTCGTTACAATAATTTACCCTTTCGATTACTTTACACTCTCATACGATTATTCAATGGTATAGTATTATACAGTATAATAAAATTGCTGTCCCGTTAGATCAAAGGTAAAATGTCACCCTTCTGGGAGATTTAAATTTGCATATCAGAAATTAAATGTGAAACTTAACAATTCTACTTAAACAAATACTTCAATAACTACCCTTAATTACTTATTTGTAGTTTCCCAAAATGTTCAATAATTTCATTTGGAACAACATAATTTGTTAAGGGGTAACTGAAAGGGTGAAGTTCTACAAGTCACGTGCTTTTCACGCCGATTTCACATCAAGCGCTAGCTTTTTCTTTTTCATTTGACGAGAGTAGCAACCCCTGGCACCACCCTCGCTAGTTGACACTAACTGTTACACCCGTTAGAAACTATTCCGCTGAATGTCCCTTGAATTGTGTGAGCGTCGATTCTGTTGCAGTTTTATTACATCGCGTGTATAATAAATCGGCAACGGATCGCGGTGATCTTCGATGAATTATTAATTTATAAACGAAAATCGACGACGATATTTCGTGAACGATAACGAGACTGATTAAGAAAATCGCGTTACATTCGCAGTACGATGGAGCGTTCTCGGAGCACCTGGAGATGCTGTCGCAGCTTGGATACGTCTGCCTCTTCTCTTCGGCGTTCCCTTTGGCCGCCATGGCGGCGCTTCTTGGGAATCTTCTGGAACTGCGGAGTGATGCCTTCAAGCTTTGTTTCGTGCTGCAACGATCGTTCGGTCGAAGGGTGTCCAACATCGGTACTTGGCAAGTGAGTTATCCAACTTCTGCCAAAGAACGACAGTTACCACCCCATATTTATAGATATATCAATTTTTGTAATCTAAAATTTTTATTAATATCAACGAAGAACAATGTTATTAAAAATATTACAATATTTTAGAACGCTATGGAGGCAATGGGTCTGGTCGCCATCGTAGTGAACTGCGCACTGATCGGTCTTAGCGGACAGGTACAGCGGATGTTCCCCGAAATGTCGGCCACTCAGACGATCCTGCTGATAGTCGCCCTCGAGCACATTATGCTTGGAATACGATTCATCATAATCTGCGCGATCCCTGACATTCCGCATTGGGTGGCGACGGAAATGGCCAAGGTGGAGTTTCTGAGAAGGGAGGCCGTCAGGAGGCTCTCCTCGACACCGTCGCCGGAGCAACAACCAGCAACGGTGATAGGTGGGTGATTCAGGATAATTTTATGCTATCAGACGAATAACCTGATTCCAGATCCACTCACCTTCCCGCATATTGTCCAGGTGTCACGTTGTTGCCTGTCGAATGGATGGTTTTAAAACACAGTTTCATGACACAAAAGTATCATGAAACAACACTTATGATGCATCAGTTTGAAGCTTGAAATCTGGTGAAAATAATTATGTAAACATATTGTTAAAACTATATTCCCATTTTGAAAAATAAGTGATTGGTAAGTGGTTAATCTTTAAGCTTCAAATTGATGTACGATTAACGTTATTCTGCGATACTTTTATGTCATCAAATCTTGGCCATTCGATATACAACAACATCGACACAAATTATATCCCTGCTTGAAGCCCGATCGATGCAGAATCAATTACAATAAAATAAACCGAGCCAGCGTCAGTATTTTCGTTCTAGGAATAAATGAACGAATTGAAAATTGTTACAAAGAGATGTCATAAATGTACACGCTTGAATTCGTCCACTGATCGGGTAATCCCTTCGCCCGCGATCTCGTCCTTCCTCCTACCGTCTATTAATTTCACTCGAACTCAGGGAGATTCGTGGTGAGTCCAGCAGACGGTGAGAGCGAAGAGCAACAACTGCTTTCCGATCGTACCGGAGACGCGACGTCCTCCAGTCTTCCAGACACGCCAACATTGGCGTCGACCACCCACACGCCGAGCAGTCCACCGACACCGAGCGCGGCGTCCGTGCCGAGAATCTCGGAGACGCCGTCTGCCGCTCAGACGCCGGGCAGCGCGGGTAGCAGCGACACAGGGGCACCCTTCCTGACGGAGAACAACATGGGCAGCGTGCGCGACCTCCACAATTCTCCCAGATGCTCCATTCCTGGCGGAGAACGAGGTTCGATCGATTCTTCCGTGTCGTTTGTCTTTAACCCTTTCGTTACAAAGAATCTACTGTACCGACAGAGTGTCTCTTGACTCTACCGATAAAGTATATTCTGGACGCGAAACAAGTTTCTTCTGATTCTTCTTGAAATACTTGTAGTCTTGATTTGTATACAAGAATGGCACGCGTGCCAGAGTGATTGTAGCCTCAGGGTTTGACCTACTTTTCAAGGGTCTTAAGGTACAGATGTCGTCAGGTCAATATCCGATTATACATCGCGATCTAGAAGGGTCGCGAATGTTGTGGTTAAGAGAATACAGAGTTCGATAATAAACCTCTTGACACTTACCTGAGAACTTGTAAAGGGTATTAATAAGTATTTCAAAATTTCTGTAAACGACTCGGTTTGTCTATGATGTATGAAGCTTCCCTGATCTAAAACCCCCATTTCTGGACCCACAGGAAGACGTTCGAGAGAGTGGTTAGCAACGGAGCCGGAAGCATCAGGAGGAACCGATCATTACAGTCATCATCTAACGATCGGACCACACGGAGGCGTGGATTGGGTTCGACGATTGGGTCTCGAGCCTGGCGGACGAAAATCCAGCGATTCCGAGATCAGCGGGTCCGGTACAGTCAGTGGAAGCGGGGACGAGTTGACTCTCCACAGATCTACCGACTGTATCGTCTCCAAAGATCTTGCCTCCTCGTCAGACAGCGATCTTCTTCGGTAGTTTATCGTTCCTTGTAATGATCGTGTACCATGCAGAGCTCAAAAGATGTCGCTCTTCGTCGCCATTTTCCATAGAAAGTCCCCTACGCAACAAAACCTGCCTTTCTTCTGAGCTCTGCACCAAAAAAGCTATTTTGTATGTCTTCAAACTTTTGAATGCAATTATTTTGTTCCAAAGATCTGCTCCACCATGGACAGTCGCCCACAGGAATCAAAAGTTCCGCTTCTCCCCGGAGCGCGAAAGGGAACGAGAGAGGGCGGAGAAGCAACAATATCAACAGCATCAACGGGAAGTCCAGGATCACAAACAACAGGCGTATTACGCTGAAAAGGACAAGGATTCCAGCGGTCTTTCAGACTCCAGCAAAACGATCTCCAGCCAGGAGGAGGAGAAACCATCGAAGGAGGATCGAGAGGCGAAGAAAACCAGAGTGAAACAGAGCTTGATGAAGAGAGCCAGATCGGTGGCGATCTTCTCGTTGAAGCTGAAGGAACGAAGAGCCAGGGAGGCGGAACTGAAGGCCAAGGAGGCGGAGAAGGAGGCCAGGTGGCAGCAGCCGCAGTCGTGCGTCGGTGGCGAACTCTCCTGCATTCCCATAGAAAAGCTTATATCCGTGGACGACATCGCAGCCATGGAATTACGCAGACTTAATCATTAGCCGCTTCGAGTTTCACCTTTTGTTTTACACGCTATGTAGAAAAAACGTTCGTTCGCGCCAGTGATACTCTCTATGAAAAAATATCAAATGAAAAATTGTATCGTAAGATTGTTTCGCGATGATCGGTTTCGAATTTTGCAACAAAAAACCTCCTGAAAACCATATCAATAACGGGTGTAGAAGTTGAACAGAGGATATCGGTCAATTGCTTTTCGTTTAAGGAATAACGCACACGGATTGCTTTTCAAACATCTCTTTTCATCCGTCTCTATAAAAATGTTTATACCAAATGAAATATCAGAGTTGGACGAAAACTTGCTCAGTTTATAATTTTATAAGATAACGACGGTACTGTCTTGGTTCAAGGATTCCATTATTATTGGCAACAAGTACTGTTGTTAATCCTCGAATGACTAAGCCATATTTATTAAACAATAAAATATAGAATTACAAAGCCTCCGCACAATGGAGTGCTTTGAAATTTTAAATTTTAATTGACTCAAAATTCAATTCAAATTGTTGACTCTCTTCGTGGCCCGTCGTTCGAGGAATTAATCAGTGGCAAAAATTGTAAAACTTGTTTCCAATTTCGAGTGAGTATCATTCGCGTACCGAAAATGCTCACAAGGATCTTCGAAGAAAGATCGCGAAAGAGTCGTGAGAGACTACGACCTGATTCGAGAAGAAATCCTGTCAATATAATAAAACAAAACAACGGCGCACAAAGTAAATTGAGTCATCACAGATTCTAGAGACAATGTTCTATAGAATTACAGTTTAGAGTTATCATTCTTAAAGGTCACACTTTTGGTAGATTAGTGGATAACCTCAGAAAATTTGTAGACCGTAAGCTCCCAGGTTTTACGAAATCGATAAGGTACGATCGGGGAATTCACGAACGTTCGATTGTTTGTCCTTTAATTTAAGTTGAAGGCGTGGCTAACGATGCATCTTAGCGACACACCTTAACGCGCACATTTTTCCTTTAAAGTTTTAAAGATCGTTTTCCTGATTCTTCGTTGATACCAGATAAGAAGCACGATTTGAAAATGTGCGCGTTAACGCGAGAGGGTCACGCGTTGCATGATGGATACTGCAGTTTGTACAGCGCGGCTTCTGTCGGTAACGATGGTTGCTGGTTTACCGATGCGAAGCGATAAGCGAAAAGCAACGGTCCCATTGTTGTTGCCGGCGTATGAGTTGTTACTTCGTGTTATCTAGATGTTTATGGATTAACGAACTTTTGCTAAATAGCGGTCAACATGGCGCCTAAATTAACGAATTAATTGATCGCAGTTTTCGTTCAACGAAGCAGGGCGTATTTTTCTTTTCGCGAACGAGGTGAGATCGAAAAAGAGTAACCGCAGGGAAAGGAGAACGTTTACTGGCGGTCGATAAACGAAAAAAAAAAGAAAAATAAAGATTTTTAGGGACCGTTTTTGTATATAGCGAAATACAGAGCCGCGAGATAGTCGAAATTTGGTTCCATGGCCTAGCTTGACATCCCCGTCCGCTGCTGATTAAAAAAATAGTGAAGTCGTTCACCGACGCACTTTCTTACGTTCGAGGTTTTTAAAACAACCGCCAAGCTAGTGTTATTGATTAGACGCGTCGTCAACATTTTCAGAGCAAACTGTTGAAGTTTAAAAAAAAACTAAAGAGAGAAAAAAAAACACACACACACACACACAAAAATCAGTATCGCAATTGTACTTTAGCGTGCCCTTCGGGAACCGCGAGACTAGAAGAAAAAACCGCGAAGTCGATAGAGATTTAGCCGCTTCCGTGAGGCGAAGTTTTAAAAACAAATGTCAGCGAAAAGCATCTGTGTTTGTTAGATGTTTTGTATAAAACAGGAACTGAGCCAATAAAAACATTCTACGAAGGTACAACTTGTCTAATTCTTTACCCCAACATTACCCCAATACAGGAATTTGACGTCTATAAAATTTCAAAAAGTGGCACAAAAACCTCCTGGCGCATCATGTTCTCCTGATACAGAATTTTATCTTCCAGCAAGCAAGATTCTAAAATTCGGTTTCCAAAATTCCTGGAATTTGACGTCATTAAAATGAAGAAAAGGCTGTACTACGGCTACCAGAGGTAGTTTTTAGAGTGGCACCAAAAATACCTCCGATCATATCATGTTCTCCTGTTACAATTTTCCAAAATCCTTGGTTTCTGAGTCTAAGTTCTCGATAATTCCTGGAATTTGACATCACTAAAATTCTAAGAAGTGGCACGAAGAACACCTCTTGTCACATCATGTTCTCCTAATACAAATCTGCAAACTTGAGATCCTTGGTATCTGAGTCTAATTTCATTTTACCAATAAACAATGGAAAGGATTTATCTACGGAGAGTAAACTGTTCTTCAATAGTTATACTGAATATATAAGTACATATGTAATTGTAGAATGTCTTTATTTCATAAGAATATTGTACTGCGCTTAAGCTATATGTTAAATAATTATAAAAATATGTTGTATGTAAAAATACTGATATGTAAGTTTTACAATTTGTAATTATAAGTGCGTTAAAGTTAAGAATGTAATATTTAAGTAAGTTTTACAGTTAGTAGTTATAAGTGCGTTAGAATTGTGAATGAAATATTTAAGTAAATTTTACAATTTGTAATTATAAGTGCGTTAAAGTTAAGAATGTAATATTTAAGTAAGTTTTACAGTTAGTAGTTATAAGTGCGTTATAATTAACAATGTAACATTTATGTAACATGTATAATTGAAAGAATTTTCAATAAACATAGAGTTAAACTAAAGCAATTGTTTATTCATTTATAAACCTAACTCCCTTATCCAGCCCTTACAAAATTTCACTTAAAAAGCAAGAAATAATGTAGAAAAACATTGTACAGAAATTTCGAAATACAAAAGTAGAAAAAGAAACGAAAAATATCGGTTTGATACAGAGAAGAACAAAATTTGGTACAAACGGTTTCCAGGAATTCCTGGAATTCGACGTCACTAAAATTCTGGGAAGTGACACGAAGAATACCTCCTGGCACATCATGTTCTCCTGATACAATTTCGGGATCCGAAATTCTGTGAATTTAAATTTTATAGTCTTCGATTTGCTATTGTTAATTTTCATTATTTTCTGAAATTATTTATAGGATAAGGATATCAAGAGAGGTTTATTTAAATAAATAAACGAGTTCTGGGTTATTAAATTATTTACAACTTTAAATATTAAATTATTTACAACTTTAGAATAGTTATTAAATTATTTGGTAATGTTTTCAATCTATTGTAAAAATTAAACAAATTTTATAACTATTTTAATAACTATTCTAAAGCTCAATGTATAATAAATCATTTAGTTTATTGAATAAATGCAGATTTTCAAAAATAACCCAGAACTCGTTTATTTATTTAAATAAATCTCTCTTGATATCCTTATCCCATAAATAATTTCAGAAAATAATGAAAATTAACAATAGCAAATCGAAGACTATAAAATTTAAATTCACAGAATTTCGGATCCCGAAATTGTATCAGGAGAACATGATGTGCCAGGAGGTATTCTTCGTGCCACTTCCCAGAATTTTAGTGACGTCGAATTCCAGGAATTTCCGGGAACTTGGACTCAGAAACCAAGGATTTAATTAATAATCGGAACTTAGATACCTGTTGTATCAATTCTATAACAAATCCGGTTATAAATTAAAGTTGTATAGATAGTGCGCAAAATTACCATTGTAAACGTTAGTTGTAAATAATTTAATAACTATTTTAAAGCTCAATGTATAATAAATCATTTAGTTTATTGAATAAATGCAGATTTTCAAAAATAACTCAGAACTCGTTTATTTATTTAAATAAATCTCTCTTGATATCCTTATCCCATAAATAATTTCAGAAAATAATGAAAATTAACAATAGCAAATCGAAGACTATAAAATTTAAATTCACAGAATTTCGGATCCCGAAATTGTATCAGGAGAACATGATGTGCCAGGAGGTATTCTTCGTGCCACTTCCCAGAATTTTAGTGACGTCGAATTCCAGGAATTTCCGGGAACTTGGACTCAGAAACCAAGGATTTAATTAATAATCGGAACTTAGATACCTGTTGTATCAATTCTATAACAAATCCGGTTATAAATTAAAGTTGTATAGATAGTGCGCAAAATTACAATTGTAAACGTTAGTTGTAAATAATTTAATAACTATTCTAAAGCTCAATGTATAATAAATCATTTAGTTTATTGAATAAATGCAGATTTTCAAAAATAACCCAGAACTCGTTTATTTATTTAAATAAATCTCTCTTGATATCCTTATCCCATAAATAATTTCAGAAAATAATGAAAATTAACAATAGCAAATCGAAGACTATAAAATTTAAATTCACAGAATTTCGGATCCCGAAATTGTATCAGGAGAACATGATGTGCCAGGAGGTATTCTTCGTGCCACTTCCCAGAATTTTAGTGACGTCGAATTCCAGGAATTTCCGGGAACTTGGACTCAGAAACCAAGGATTTAATTAATAATCGGAACTTAGATACCTGTTGTATCAATTCTATAACAAATCCGGTTATAAATTAAAGTTGTATAGATAGTGCGCAAAATTACAATTGTAAACGTTAGTTGTAAATAATTTAATAACTATTCTAAAGCTCAATGTATAATAAATCATTTAGTTTATTGAATAAATGCAGATTTTCAAAAATAACCCAGAACTCGTTTATTTATTTAAATAAATCTCTCTTGATATCCTTATCCCATAAATAATTTCAGAAAATAATGAAAATTAACAATAGCAAATCGAAGACTATAAAATTTAAATTCACAGAATTTCGGATCCCGAAATTGTATCAGGAGAACATGATGTGCCAGGAGGTATTCTTCGTGCCACTTCCCAGAATTTTAGTGACGTCGAATTCCAGGAATTTCCGGGAACTTGGACTCAGAAACCAAGGATTTAATTAATAATCGGAACTTAGATACCTGTTGTATCAATTCTATAACAAATCCGGTTATAAATTAAAGTTGTATAGATAGTGCGCAAAATTACAATTGTAAACGTTAGTTGTAAATAATTTAATAACTATTCTAAAGCTCAATGTATAATAAATCATTTAGTTTATTGAATAAATGCAGATTTTCAAAAATAACCCAGAACTCGTTTATTTATTTAAATAAATCTCTCTTGATATCCTTATCCCATAAATAATTTCAGAAAATAATGAAAATTAACAATAGCAAATCGAAGACTATAAAATTTAAATTCACAGAATTTCGGATCCCGAAATTGTATCAGGAGAACATGATGTGCCAGGAGGTATTCTTCGTGCCACTTCCCAGAATTTTAGTGACGTCGAATTCCAGGAATTTCCGGGAACTTGGACTCAGAAACCAAGGATTTAATTAATAATCGGAACTTAGATACCTGTTGTATCAATTCTATAACAAATCCGGTAATAAATTAAAGTTGTATCGATAGTGCGCAAAATTACAATTGTAAACGTTAGTTGTAAATAATTTAATAACTATTCTAAAGCTCAATGTATAATAAATCATTTAGTTTATTGAATAAATGCAGATTTTCAAAAATAACCCAGAACTCGTTTATTTATTTAAATAAATCTCTCTTGATATCCTTATCCCATAAATAATTTCAGAAAATAATGAAAATTAACAATAGCAAATCGAAGACTATAAAATTTAAATTCACAGAATTTCGGATCCCGAAATTGTATCAGGAGAACATGATGTGCCAGGAGGTATTCTTCGTGCCACTTCCCAGAATTTTAGTGACGTCGAATTCCAGGAATTTCCGGGAACTTGGACTCAGAAACCAAGGATTTAATTAATAATCGGAACTTAGATACCTGTTGTATCAATTCTATAACAAATCCGGTTATAAATTAAAGTTGTATAGATAGTGCGCAAAATTACAATTGTAAACGCTAGTTGTAAATAATTTAATAACTATTCTAAAGCTCAATGTATAATAAATCATTTAGTTTATTGAATAAATGCAGATTTTCAAAAATAACCCAGAACTCGTTTATTTATTTAAATAAATCTCTCTTGATATCCTTATCCCATAAATAATTTCAGAAAATAATGAAAATTAACAATAGCAAATCGAAGACAATAAAATTTAAATTCACAGAATTTCGGATCCCGAAATTGTATCAGGAGAACATGATGTGCCAGGAGGTATTCTTCGTGCCACTTCCCAGAATTTTAGTGACGTCGAATTCCAGGAATTTCCGGGAACTTGGACTCAGAAACCAAGGATTTAATTAATAATCGGAACTTAGATACCTGTTGTATCAATTCTATAACAAATCCGGTAATAAATTAAAGTTGTATCGATAGTGCGCAAAATTACAATTGTAAACGTTAGTTGTAAATAATTTAATAACTATTCTAAAGCTCAATGTATAATAAATCATTTAGTTTATTGAATACATGCAGATTTTCAAAAATAACCCAGAACTCGTTTATTTATTTAAATAAATCTCCCTTGATATCCTTATCCCATAAATAATTTCAGAAAATAATGAAAATTAACAATAGCAAATCGAAGACTATAAAATTTAAATTCACAGAATTTCGGATCCCGAAATTGTATCAGGAGAACATGATGTGCCAGGAGGTATTCTTCGTGTCACTTCCCAGAATTTTAGTGACGTCGAATTCCAGGAATTCCTGGAAACCGTTTGTACCGAATTTTGTTCTTCTCTGTATCAAACCGATATTTTTCGTTTCTTTTTCTGCTTTTGTATTTCGAAACTTCTGTGCAATGTTTTTCTACATTATTTCTTGCTTTTTAAGTGAAATTTTGTAAGGGCTGGATAAGGGAGTCAGGTTTATAAATGAATAAACAATTGCTTTAGTTTAACTCTATGTTTATTGAAAATTCTTTCAATTATACATGTTACATAAATGTTACATTGTTAATTCTAACGCACTTATAACTACTAACTGTAAAACTTACTTAAATATTAGATTCTTAACTTTAACGCACTTATAATTACAAATTGTAAAATTTGCTTAAATATTACATTCACAATTCTAACGCACTTATAACTACTAACTGTAAAACTTACTTAAATATTACATTCTTAACTTTAACGCACTTATAATTACAAATTGTAAAATTTGCTTAAATATTACATTCACAATTCTAACGCACTTATAACTACTAACTGTAAAACTTACTTAAATATTACATTCTTAACTTTAATGCACTTATAATTACAAATTGTAAAATTTGCTTAAATATTACATTCACAATTCTAACGCACTTATAACTACTAACTGTAAAACTTACTTAAATATTACATTCTTAACTTTAACGCACTTATAATTACAAATTGTAAAACTTACATATCAGTATTTTTACATACAACATACTTTTATAATTATTTAAGATATAGCTTAAGCGCAGTACAATATTCTTATGAAATAAAGACATTCTACAATTACATATGTACTTATATATTCAGTATAACTATTGAAGAACAGTTTACTCTCCGTAGATAAATCCTTTCCATTGTTTATTGGTAAAATGAAATTAGACTCAGAAACCAAGGATCTCGAGTTTGCAAAATTGTATTTATCTAGTTATGTATCATTAAACTAAAGCACCTGGTACATAAAATTGTTGTAACGCATCGATTAAAAATTATAAATCACAGCCCGCGCCCGGTACGCCGATGCACCAGCGAGTGGAAAGACTCCGCGAGAGCATCACCCCTCTCACTCGCACCAAGCTAACGCCGATCAGACCTTTCACTCCCTCAATGTGCGAAAGAGAGCACCGAGCATCTAGTCTCTCACTCCCTCTACGCCAAACTCGCGCCTGCGCACAACACCAATGTGCGAGAGATATCTATGAAATAAAGACATTCTACAATTACATATGTACTTATATATTCAGTATAACTATTGAAGAACAGTTTACTCTCCGTAGATAAATCCTTTCCATTGTTTATTGGTAAAATGAAATTAGACTCAGAAACCAAGGATCTCAAGTTTGCAAAATTGTATTTATCTAGTTATGTATCATTAAACTAAAGCACCTGGTACATAAAATTGTTGTAACGCATCGATTAAAAATTATAAATCACAGCCCGCGCCCGGTACGCCGATGCACCAGCGAGTGGAAAGACTCCGCGAGAGCATCACCCCTCTCACTCGCACCAAGCTAACGCCGATCAGACCTTTCACTCCCTCAATGTGCGAAAGAGAGCACCGAGCATCTAGTCTCTCACTCCCTCTACGCCAAACTCGCGCCTGCGCACAACACCAATGTGCGAGAGAGTGAACACTAGTCCGCCGATTTCACCTCTCACTCCCTCAATGTGCGAGTGAGAGCACCAGCATCTAGTCTCTCACTCCCTCTACGCCAAACTCGCGCCTGCGCACAACACCAATGTGCGAGAGAGTGAACACTAGTCCGCTATTCGGACCTCTCACTCCCTCAATGTGCGAGAGAGTGAACACTAGTCCGCCGATCGGACCTCCCACTCCCTCCACAGCAATCTCGCAAAATTACAATTGTAAACGTTAGTTATAAATAATATAATAACTATTGTAAAGCTGAATGTATGAATCATGTAGTTTATTGAATAAATGCAGCTTTTTAGTACCATGAACGTTTCTAATTAGTTAACAATCGCGATAAAGCAAGAAAATAATAAATAAAGGCTCTGAAATGTAGTCTTCGAGTCTCGTAATCAAGCGCAGGTTTATATCGATTTATATACTTAAATGATGTTCTAGGATCACCAAATTTGAACTGAAGGAAGGGGAAACTTTATATTATCATAAAAGTATCAATTTGTCACCGTACAAGCTCTATTTTTTATTATTTTTACCATTTTTTTAATAATTATATTTTTTTTAAAGTTATATTAATGAAGAAAAGACATAAATGTAGGTTTTTCTCTTATTGAAACAATCAGAAATTATACACCAGTTCTTCTAGTTTAATAATTAAAGTTGAAGTTTAATTAATAAACCTTTATAAGCAATTTAATTAAGAAATATCAAAATAGAACATTACTCATTTTGAAAAGCCCGCCATTTTTAACGATGTTTCGGAAGTCTAACATTTAATCTTTAATATTTCAATATTTCGGGCTTCTAGGATTAATCGGACAATTGGAATCGATAATTAGTGTAAAATAGAAGCGATTAGATGCTTCAAACGCGCGAAAACAGCAAAAAATTATTTTCTTAAAAAATAATCATTGTAGGTACGGCAGATTCCTGTCAATTTTTGAGCAGTTTCAGCACTTTTCGAAGAGATGGCGCCAGGGGTAAAAAATATAATTTTTTAAAACATTGTAAAAATAATAAAAAATAGAGCTTGTACGGTGGCAAATTGATACTTTTATGATAATATAATGTTTCCCCTTCCTTTAGTTCAAATTTGGTGATCCTAGAACATCATTTAAGTATATAAATCGATATAAACCTGCGCTTGATTACGAGACTCGAAGACTACATTTCAGGGCCTTTATTTATTATTTTCTTGCTTTATCGCGATTGTTAACTAATTAGAAACGTTCATGGTACTAAAAAGCTGCATTTATTCAATAAACTACATGATTCATACATTCAGCTTTACAATAGTTATTATATTATTTATAACTAACGTTTACAATTGTAATTTTGCGAGATTGCTGTGGAGGGAGTGGGAGGTCCGAACGGCGGGCGAGTATTGTCCTCTCGCTCGTACAGTGACGGGGAGGAAGTGAGAGGTCCGATCAGCGGGCGAGTATATTTTCAAATTTATTCCTCCTTTATAATACCGAAAAATGTTCTGCAATTTTTACTTTCAATTTTTAAGATCTATTTATAAAGAATATAATTAATTAATATATTCTTACCAAGATCTTGTTTCATCCTGCAAAGGTAAGAGTAGCACTAAAATTATCAGGGATGGTTTGGTCTATTCACTTCTGCAAAATGAAAATTAAACGTTCCATATAAATAACAACACAACATAAAAAAGGAAATGAGCAAAGATACTGATTGTATGCCAGAATTATTATACCTTGTTATAGACAATGATGCGAAGTGTTTTGAATACTATCCAACTGCATCAGAGCGCAGAAGTGCATTGTAGCAGACAGCTCCGTGACGTGAGTATATAGTACGGGGCGAAAGATGTTTCGTTCAATCATGTTTTCACGTAAGTTTTCCTCGATTAATCTTAAAATACATTAAATAATTAATGCTTGTTAACAGACTAAACTTAAAAGTTGAATGTTACGATTCGTTCGATTGAATAGAAATCATACATCGATAGCAACTTCTATATGTTTCACTCTTAATCGATTTAGAGTCTATTCTAATAGTTTGTATTGCATAATGTCCGGCAATTTGCAATAACTAAATTAATTTTCCTTTTTCAATTATGTTGTTGAGTGTCATTCAATATTACATTACAAGATATTTCATAACCTCATAAGCTAAAATAAACTTTCAGTAATGCTGAAAGGTAACACATTTATTTATTCAACGTTTATAAATATTATGTATATAACGAGTTGTTTATAAATGTTCAAGTTCTACCTCTAACAATATTTTTTGTACCTTTTTAGCCACCATCAACCAGGGACTACAGTCCCTAATACGCAATAACACAGCTTTGTCCAGGTCAGCTGGATCTGTAATATGTCAAACTAAAAATATGGCCACAGATGCACCAGTGCAACAAACTCAAGTACCCTTACCACAAAAAGCTAAGAAACAACCTTACAGTCCTTTTCAAAACACCTCTAATGCTGCAGAATTCGTGCTGGCAAGAATAGATGATATTATAAATTGGGGTCGTAAAGGATCTCTCTGGCCACTGACATTTGGTCTGGCTTGTTGTGCCGTTGAAATGATGCACATTGCTGCACCCAGATATGATATGGACAGGTATGGAGTTGTGTTCAGAGCATCTCCAAGGCAAGCTGATCTTATTATAGTGGCTGGTACTCTAACGAATAAAATGGCACCAGCATTGAGGAAAATATATGACCAAATACCTGATCCAAAATGGGTAATTTCAATGGGAAGCTGTGCTAACGGTGGTGGTTATTATCATTACAGTTATTCTGTTGTCAGGGGTTGTGATAGAATTTTGCCTGTGGACATATACGTGCCAGGTAATATTTCATAATGTATTCACTAAATTATGTACTCATTAATAAGAAATTAATACTCATGAATCATGTACAAATGCTTCAGGATGTCCCCCAACAGCAGAGGCTTTGATGTATGGCATTCTTCAGTTGCAGAAGAAAGTCAAACAAATAAAAACTGTACAGTTGTGGTATAGAACGTAATTTAAGTGTACCTGATAATTGTAGCAATTCATCTATAAGCTTTGATTTCATAAGATTAAATGTAATTCAGGTAAAATGAAGTTATGAATTTTTATTAAATATAAATTAAAGTTTTAACTTCCTTAAAGCTGCCCACTTATTACACAATCATACTTTTCTTTTCTATGATTTTATTTTTCACGGACTTTTTATCATTATGTACAGCCACCAAACGATACATATAAATACTACAAATAAAAAACCTAAAATTGATAATATTAATTTCCATAATATATAGTTTTTCTTATTTCGTTAATAATAATTACACAAAACCGATATCTTTACAGGCATATAATTCGTTATAATTTTTCATGTTTTATTCTTTATTATTTTTTTGTTTTCTTTACTATTTAAAATATTTACAATATTTTAATTTAAAAACAAAGCAAAGAGTGTTTTAGGTCGAAAACATCTTTGCCATTTAGCTTACCACGTATTAAGGCCCCTTTAATTCTTTTCATTTTTCGTATATTGCTCTATCTAATACTACTTGCGAGTGTGGTTTATTTTAATTGTACATTACATACATACACTGTTTAATAAAAACACATCAACTGATACGCCCCACGCATACGATAGGTACGATATATCTTTCTTTCTTTCTTTTTTTTTAAACACTCTGTAACCTATTGTACCTATCAGTTTATCTTCTCATATACAAGGGTACACTTTTATGAACATACTGTATTTCTGTTGTGTCCACAGCCCAAATTTTAAACGTCTACTTTGGTCATTGAAAAGCATAGTACGCTGGAAATATTAATATTCTGATGACAAAAATTGCTCTAATATATTTTCAATTGATTCGTATTTGTTCATACGATTGTTTTTTTCTTTTTAATTTTCATTCAATCTGTCCTTTAACGTATAAATCATTAGTTCTTTCTGAAGTATGTACATGTATAATATTTCTCTATCCATATCAAATTTTCTGTACCACAATAAATTTTATCAGTCTCAGTTTAAAGTTTAATTGCCAACGTGCTATGTAAACCTAAAAAAGACGTATTAAATTATAAAGTTACAAAATTAATATGAATAAGGTCAACGTACGTTGTGTAACATTTAATATCAACATAATCTTATGTGTCTTGAGAGGGATGTCACGTAAATTTCTTGTAAATGAAGAAACAAGGACAAATTAAGTTAAAAATATGCTTTCTTTTCCATTTTTTTCGTATAAAATAAAACTCTTGATGTTTCGATGTATCTTCGAACGTGTTCCACGATTTTTTAGATACACGTAACACGATTATCAAAATCTATTTATCTCTATAACATAAATTAAATATCTTGTCGGTTTCAAAATAGCCTTTGTGCAATGGTATAACACTTATATTGAAAAATTCCACCCGCTTATTTTACGTTATTTCGATATTCAGAGCGACAGCGACGCCACTTTTTCTTTCCTTCTCTTTTTGCAGATCTACGCTCATGGGAGAAAAGAAGTTCATAATTTACAATTTACAAAATAATAAAATATATATCAATATTTTATACATATGTTCAGTTTCTGTGTTCCATTGACATAAAAAAAAATAATGACTATAATAAATTGTTTGTACAAACCTATATATATATATAAACTTTATGAAACTTTGCGAATGAAAATCCCATTGTATCTGAAACTATTCGAACAGTGAATGACGGATTTGGATATTATTTAATATCCACGTTAAACAAGTAAATTCTTTTTTTAAATCTTAATTTACTCTTTCGTTTCCTCGTTTCGTGCACAATTCGTGCTTCTCTTTTAATCCCATTTCATCCGAGACTTTTATTTTTATGATCCGGCAACAAAATTGTACAAACCCAGCATACTTCTGCGCTTCGCTAAATATTTTACAGATTTTTTGAATAGGTCAGCGTTTCTGGTATTAAAGAATAGCTTGCGACGTGGATGGTGGTGGATTGCTCGGTAATGCGGGCACAGGCCCGTCAGTCCATTGTATAAGAGAATGCTCGCCCATTTGTGTACTTTGGAAATGATCTTTCAACAGCGTTTGCGAAAAGGTGCAGTGCATTTGATACGCTTCGCTTTCATGATTGGGGTCCCCGCAAATTCTGTACAAATCTGTAACGAAATATTTTTGGTCAGAAATGATTGTGTTTACATGTAAAGAGATCTAAATGTACCTTTCAGTATGGCAGTAGCCCACAACTGTACATGGACATCAGGTATTTTGGAGGCTAACTGCATCGCGGGTGTAACCATGTTCATAGATTCCCTACTATTTCCTAAAGAAAGAAATATATGTCCTAGAAGCACCAGACTGCACGAAGTGAGTCTATTCAGGTCCTCAGAATTGGCCATTTTTAACGTCTCCCGAAGATATCTCCTGCGAATGCGTTTAAATATTTATTAATTAATTCTTAATTCTTAATTGTTAATTATTAATTCGTACTTTGCTTCATTGTATCTTGCCCCAAAGAATGCTTGGAGTCCTTGGACGTAGTACGCCGCTGCCCTCAAGGAATGCGAATGAGACGGTAAGGACTCAGGATTTATTCGTTCGAGCAAAGCACCCAATTCTGCGTCCCTTTTCGTTCTAAGATACACTATCGCCAAATTTAAATTCGCAAATGTCCAAAGTTCCCTTTCTTGAGAGGTCTGTGGATGAAAATATTTCAAAATTCTGAAGCAATCTTTTGTAACTTTTACAATCCCATCGTCTTACTCGAAGAGCAGCCGTGAACTGAGCTTCCGCCGCTTCCATGCAGTTCATCGACATCGCGTACAACCCTAATAAAGCGTGCAATTGCGGCCTGTGACCTTGAAGTAACCTTGGCTGCTTCCTACAAAGTTGGCAAGCCTGAGAAATTTCCGCAAGAGCCACACTTTTGTTTCCCATCACGAGTCGGCACATCACTATGTGCTCCAATAACATTAATTGAAAAACCGATAGTATAGGTTTGTTGTCAACAACTGCAAATCAACGTGTGTAATTAGTTTAATTAGGAAATTATAGCAAAACAGCAAACAAGTATTTTGTTATACATACTTTTGAGTTTTTCAATCTGAGTCAGTGCTTTATCCGTATATTTTTGAGCCTTATCCATATAACCAGCCTGCATTGAATGCATAACTGTTACTAAATAAACCAAGACGTATAAATGATCCTTTGGCATCCATATAAACATGTCCCCAATATTTGAACCCGTGACTACTTCATCTGCTGGCCAACTAGGAGACATGATGGTTTGTATACTTTGTTGTAACTGTTTCAAACAAGGCTTAACACTTTTAACCTGTCAAATAAACATGAATGTAAGAAGAATTATTTATGATTTTCTCAATATTAAAAAGAAAAAATTGAATTTTCACTCACCTGACCTGCCATTAAATAATGACAAACTTGGAGTACCAAAAAATATACTTTTAAATACTCTTTTTGGTGTGGGCTACCCTGCCAATTTTCAACATGATGTCCTGCTGAATTTAAAAGGGGATGAACTTCAGTAAACTTTTTGTCTATTAATAAAAGCATACACCTGCTCAATAAAAATAGGACACGAGTATAACTTGCATTGCTGATATGAGAATAATCAACACCTACTGCAAGTAAACTACTAGCTGCCACAAAATCTTTCTCTGATGCGTGTATTTGCTGCAACATCACACAAAACCATGTTATTACACAAATACTTGAACACAACCATTATTTCAAATTGTTTATAACTTACTGCAAGTTGAAAAATAAGTCTACAATGCCAATATACATTGTGCTGAGACAATTCTATGGCTTTCCTTAATATTGGTTTACTAAGATTTGGTTGCTGTTGCTGTTCGTACAGCTCTGCAACTACACTTGCCGCTTCAAACTTTACATCATCAAAAGTGTTTATGTTCTGACTTAACCGCCACTGTAAATCAATGTTAACGTCGTAAACTCATTTATAATACACTCAACTATCATTCAATTGAGTTCACTGACACCGATTGATCTTTGATTACTATGTATGTTATATTACCGACAGTATCAAAATAAAAAGAAAGGTTAGAATCGCTATCGAAAGAAATATACGGAAATATACGCAAGGCGGACGGTAATGATGAAAGATCAAGATGAATAACAGTGAACCCAAGTAATTACAATGCAGATAATATTTCAACTGACCGCTTGTTCTAAATGAGACCGCGCCAAATCGATGTTTTTGGTATGCGTAAGAAGAATGTTACCAAGCTGAAGATGTGTACGCGCTTCCACTCTTGGAGGCGGTTTAAAATTGAAAACCGCTTGCAAACATTGTATGCACGATTTGATGTTCGGTGGATTCGAGGTCCGAAAGTTTTCTGCTAATCCTAACAACGACAGATACCAAGCGTCCTGTGAAGACGCCATTTTGACATTTCACACGAAGTAAAAACTCCAGCCGTGATAACACACACGGCCACTGCCTCCACACTACAGTTGCGTTTACACTGGCAAATAAAATCGTGTCACTTTCCTAAATAGCGAAATCACGATCACGACTCGATTTACAATTTCTCGCCGTTCCGTTGAATACGTTTCCCCTGGAAACCGCTTATTGCGTAATGTTTACATACATATGCAACACGACATTTTCTACATTATTGCTCCACATTTTCTCCTCTTTTTCGTACACGTACCAAATAACCAGTTTCGTAAACGTGAACGATCAATTTTTCTCAAACATTTCGCGAACATCATTCATCTTATTGTTTATTATTTGCAATGACAATAAACTGCATTCGTTATCTTCGTTAGAATCATGACACAACTGATACAGCCTAGGGAAATATTTTTCTAATCTAAGCGAGCCGAATTCAAACTCACAACTAAATATATTTTAAAAACTTATCTAAATATAACTTATTTCAAACAATAATTTATGAGTATTTATGGTTTTCATCAACATATATATTCAAGAAATAAAATTTCTGCAAATTAAAGCAGATCAAAGATGAAAATTCTGAAACGGGCAAACTCGTATCGACTGAAGGTATCTGTAAGATATATTCCCCAGCATTTTAGGGACTAATGTCACGTGACCCATGATATAACGCGGTTTCCTTTCCTCTATTTAAATACGAATGCATTTTTATGTGCATTACACAGTCTATTGACTTATAGTCCTACTTATGATTACGAAACGTAGTGCATTCTCAAATATATACTTTACGCTAAGATTTTCTCCTATTACCGCAAAGGAAACCATATTTTCCTCGTGTTACGATTAATCCTGAAGTAATTCATCGTGTGCGAAATGCGCACATCTTTTCTTTTAACTTTCTTAGTTCCAGAGGTATGCAAACGACAAATATGAAAGGCATACAGCCTCCCCTTTGCTTTTCCAAGGTGAATCGCATCACCGTAGACATTTCCCTTGCATCGACGCCGAATAATTCGCGTCTCTGTTCGCGCAAACAATTACACGCAATTAGGTAACCTTCTGCAGGAGATAATTTCGCGGTTGTGCGAGCTTTCGCGATTGATCGCGACCTCCAAATCAAATGGCTGTCCCACACAAACGCTCACACACACGTGTTCGTGTCGCAATGTGGGATATCCCCTCCAGGAGGTAAAACGACGGAGAAGTCGAATGCGCTTCTCCGCCACCTGACCAACAGTCGCGATTTCAAATTATCCAGCAGGAGGTGCGAGCTTTTTTAGTCGCCCGTAACAGGCGTGTTTTTCAACGGCACGA
The DNA here is from genome assembly GCA_022405125.1 of Anthidium xuezhongi. NCBI lineage: Eukaryota > Metazoa > Arthropoda > Insecta > Hymenoptera > Megachilidae > Anthidium > Anthidium xuezhongi. Next base: position 7,289,856 of record CM039642.1, on the reverse strand, counting down.
CGATGTGTACCCGCGTTTCGTCGCTGATACTTTGCTCGTTTCTGTTATTGCTCGTGGGTCACCGATGCGAGGAAAATGTCACCAGCGTGACGGAGGAGAACGCGTTGGCGAAACTGGTGAAAATGTTTTCGAAGCCCGGAGCGTTTAAACGAGTGAGCCTTACAAAAAAAAAAGAACACTCTTTTTTTATCCGAGCACGCGCCATTACGTTTGAAAGCGATTAAAGGAAAACTTCGAACGCGACAGTGCAACCGTTCCTTGATTAATTACAACCGGTTATTTCATTTGCGAATCGGTGAATTTAAACTGGATTTAGGAATGTTTCTCTCTTAACCCACGGACTATGGACCATGGAAGGAGATAACAATTTAAATTGGATACCGAACTACTTTTTATTTTTGTTTTTATAATTGTAAGGTATCGTGACTTCTTAAAACGCGCAAAGTATAGAAATTTAAAATATGTATTTTCCATATGGACGAGATAAAGGATGATATATGTAAAAACGACCCGCTGCTTCTTGGACCGCAAAGAAATGATCTGAATCGGATGGCTGTTAAAAGTACCGGCATTCTGTTGCGCAACAAAAATTGTAATCGAAGAACATTCGTGCACGCACTGTCCTGGAACGGTTGCACGATCTTTAACAACGCAAATATAGCCATTTTCCCTTCGACGAAATTAACAGGCGTTACCTCATAGATTGTCGTTTAAAAGGAACTTGTCAGGAGACAACTTCATTAACCGTTCGATTCTATAAAATTCATGATTTCAGTCTCAAATTGCCTCAATTTTGGCATTCAAGTTGTCACTACTATTGATCAATTATAATTGGTAATAATAGTTTAATTAGGTTTGACGCTTTTAGATGAACGCGATACTGGGCGAGAATTCCATCGAGGAATCGTTCACGTCCTGTCCGAAAGGCGAGGAGGGCCTCGAATGCCGAAGAGCGGAGGCGAGGAGGTCCGTCGACTGTCCGCAAGGTAATCATCCTTGAGATCCTCGAATATTTCGCGTTCTCTTCCGTTTCTCGATGTTAGGGAAAAACAACGGGGCCCGCGACGGTGCACAATAGAGATGGTAACCTTGACATAGCCGCTCCCAGACATTGTTTGCCCACGTTTAAATGCACCGCATCGCGTGCGAGAGTGTTAATCTATGGATCGAAGTTATGTCTGATCGAAGGATCGGTGCATCGCTATCTAAGGTCGACTCGTTTCACCGCGACGACAGAAAGTGTTCATGGTGTTCTTATTTCAAAAGGCAGCAACGAATCGCGACACGCAATAAATTATTTCTCAAGTTTCTGTAAAAATGCGATGCACCGACCCTTAACACTTTCGCCACCACTAATGCACACGCGTTGCATTTCTGTTCCTTTTAACGCTTTAACCTACTTCACTTGCATAAGACATTCTTTATAGTCCATTAGCGTTTTCGAAACTGCCTCGGCAGACGATCTTCAGTTTTCTTAAGCGGCGTAACATTAACCCCTTCGCGGTTGATGAATATTCGTGCGACGGTACACTTTCACCAGCACGGATTTCAGTCTGCTCTCGTTCCGCGACATTTCTCTTAAAAATAAATGATACACACATTAGAACTAAACGCGTATTTACATACGAACGTGTTTTAATCGGTGTAAATGCTAATCGAGGCTGAAACGCGTCATGTAAATTACCGTGATTTAGCTGGACTCGATAATAAATCACTTTTCCCGGAACGAAGATCTTCCTCGTGCATAAATAGAAATATTAACCCCCTCGTGGCCGTCGAGAATTGGATACACCTGCCTGACGATGCACTTTCACTACTGATGACTTTAGAATCGCTTCTTGGTTCGTGTTTTTCCTCTAAAATGTATCTTTCCTTGATTCGTAATACAGAGAAAATTATTGTTCAGGATTCGCCACAATTTAAACTGGTTAAATAGTTGGTATTCGAGGTTCGCGCGACGAATTTCCAGGAATACAAATTTTGGAGAAAGTACAAAGAACAATACCGCGAAAGGATACCGTTTCGAGTGACTTAAAAATATTAGGTCATTCCATAAGTAATTTGACTCTTGCGGAGTAAGTTTGAAATAAATCATGATAGGTAATTTATGAATTGACCTGGTTAAGGACGAAGAGAAAAGAAAGAATTCGTTCGTTGTCGCATCTGGGAGATTAGTGGCGCGCCTCGATTCTAGACCAGTTTTCAGATGAAAAATACGCACGTGCGGCGTGCATGACACGCGATACGATTTACTTCTTCTATGTTCCTCTTTATTCCTCTTTAATATTACGCTTAGCGTGAAGCATCAAGTGTCCCAGGCGTATGATGCAAGCGTACGCATGTAACGGAATCGTGATGGATAGTGTTCTCAGGAAAGCGAGGGAAGAGTGAGGCGTATGGATCTGTGGGAAAAATCAAAAGATATGTATCTGAATATATGTAGCGTTAAATTAAACGTTTTATGGAAAACAAGAGAATCTACTTAACTTTTATATCAGCACAATAATCCCTTATATTACTGCGATGCGTTAAGGGAATATGGATCACATTTACGAATTATTACGAATAACCTTCGAGAAAATTACGAATAACAAATAACTTTCGATATAATTATAGAATTAAAAAGAATAATAAAGAAAGTTGTAAACTACTGTGCACAAGTAGCTAATAGATATTGTCAAGGGTTAACACGCAACCGGTTGTTTACGATCTCGAAAAATTTGATCAACCGTTAACCACGACCGACTGTTATAAACCTGTCATAAGTTTCACCTGTGTATATCGCTTCTTTTTATTTCAGGTGACTGTTACTGTTCCAATTGTGCGGCAGCTGGTCCAGAATTATGGGCATCTTGCTGCCGTGAAAGCTTACGTTGCTGTTCTCATCTCGCCGCCGCTTGCAGAACCTGCGATCATCCTTCGTTGTATCCGTTCTGCTCGAAACACTTCAAGAAATGCCTGACCGAGCATAACGAGAAGAAGCAGAATTAACATTGTAACATTGTTTCTCATGATAATTGGAAAAAAGGATGCAAATCAAAAGGATCATTGAAAAAAAAGAACCAGACAACGATTTGTTGAACTTTGAAGCCGCGAAGAGGGACACGATGGTGACAGACGAGAGTGGTGCCCCCCTCTTTCAACGGCGATAATATCGTTACTCTTTTCGTACAACACGAAATTTGAAATTACAGCTGATCTAACAATTAACAAGTATTTGAAAGCTTGAACGTTAATGCTTTGTATAAAGAGAAATATTTTTAAGTTTATGTTAACGATTCAAACATTGACAGTGTTGTTTAACCCTCTAACTTTTGTACGGACAGGATACAGTACGATTAACACATTGACAACACAAAGTAATCGAATATGACTTGATACAAAGCATGCACATATTAAAATGACAAACACGATCGTAGCGAAAGGATTAATATCGATAGAAATGACAGGTCTATTCAATTTGCACGATTACCATAATCGTGAGAACGGTTTAACTACCTATTGTCAATGTGTTAAGACGAACCTTGTTGGAATCAAAATGTTCATATTAAATAAAATTTCTGCGAAGTTACGAACACAAATCATTTTATAGACACATCAGTTTGATTTTCATATTGTACATTGCTCTCGAATCAAGTAATGCTTTTTGACCGCCAAACTAATTAGGCAAAGGGTTAATTTTCCTTCAGTTTAAAATATTATCGCGGCGCCTGGTTCGCCCTGAATCGGCACGTTAAAACGTATAATCTCTGAATCAAAGTTCGAACACAAGGCAACTTTGACAACTGATTTTCCCGGGTCACGTGTGTGCGCGGGCGCGTGCACACGTAACCGGGTAAGCCTAACACTCAATCGCTATCGTATCTTGCATAAGTTGAAAGTTTTACATCGAGTTTCTAAATATAGCACTTATCTTTCGACTCGCTAAACTGGTCCCCCGTGTCGTTTCTGTTTTTTTCTTTCTCTCTTTTTTTTTTCTTGCTATTTCACCGGACAGCAGGAACTAAAATGCCGCGATAAATTTGTACCTGACTTGGTGAAACGTCCAAGACCCCATACGGTCGTGTGTGTCGATCAAACGTAAACCTCGTTTCTTCTCTTTTAATCCTACGACACTGTGAAACACCAAAAAACAGATGTAACCAAAAAAAATATATATAAATCAATAAAAAGAAAGAACAAGAACAAAAGGGAGTGTTTAGAGATTGTAATGACGAAATTCTTGAACGTTTTCAGGTCGATTTACAAACATAGTAAAAAATTAATAGTACCTTCTTGTTTCTAAAGATTAACGACTCGCAGGCATGTGTGATCCCCCGCTTGTACCTTAACGATTACTTAAAGAAACAAAAAGAAAAAAAAAAACGAACTCGAATGTAACGCAGACAGTTCTCGATTTTGTTTTTTTTTTTAATACGCAAAAATCATTATCGATCGTTTACAAAGGTTTCGTTTCTTCGTTGCCGCGAAGAAGTATCTTCTTCGCCTGGGTGTTGCACAACACACACATATGTATATGTACGAATATATGTAAATACAGCGGAGAACAACGTTTCTGAGAACACAAATAAAATCATCGTTCATGATACAATCATTGATTAAGCTTTATTCGTGTAGTCTCCAGAGTATTCGGTAAATCTGTACTTTTTTTTTTTTTTAATTACTAATCCTAGAAAATTGTAGGGGAGAAGATGAGGGGCGGAGAGATTCTCGTCAGGTAGCCAGACTTCAAATACGGTGTACGAACTTCTTTTTGTCTTTCGTTTTGGACGTAAAATTCATTTTTCAATGCTGTACATTTTCTTGTTTTTTCCTTGAAGACGTTGAATAAGACTCGAGACGATCTGAGTATTTTTCCTTTTTTTTTCCCGTGAAAAAGTTTTGTTTGGTTATGGTTCGTGTTCTGGGGTCCCCACGAAATATCAGACCTTCGATTCTTCGTTTCCAATAATTCCGAAACAATGTTTCATGATCCTCGAAGTTTTGTGTCGCTTCAGTTATCAGATTGAAACTTCGATTCTTATTTTCCTTCTTTTCGTTTTCACACTACCGTCCTGCGTCGTCGAATTTGCGACAAATTCTCCGTCGCCGTTGCTTCTGTTTCTCTGCTTGCAGCGAAAGGATTGTTCTTTTTTTATCATTTTCTTCGTTTTCTTTCGAGACGTATATAAAAATTACACTTTTCGCGCCTTGGAGCGCTTCAGTTCGCAAACAGCACCACGCAAAGATGAAAGACAAGACTAGAAAGGAAGATAGGAAGAAACGTAGTGTTCTGTTTTTTTTTTCTTTTTCTTTTCTTTTCTCTCGTTCGTTCTGCTACCGTGAAGAAATGCATAATTATAACGCGAACGTACGAACTCTAGATCGAATCGTGTAAGATCATCCTCGTTGATGAACAAAATCGGTTTATAATACAAGGTACGAACAAAAGCAGATGGAATCTTACGCGAATTCGAGGCAGTCGTGTATGAGTGATGCGTACATCGTTTAAAAAGTGACACTTCGCGAGAAACAAGGGAGGCTGGCGATGAAACGCAATTCGATCAAATGAACGTAGAAAATGTGAAAAATTTGTCTTTCTTTCTTTCTTATTAAACGTGAAATAACGAAAAATTGAGCAGAGTATATCCAATAAATGCGTATGTATAGGTTATGCGTTAAAGGGCCATGCGCTCCCTTGTTTCAGCTATTAACGAATAAATACGAGCAAGATACGCGTTCACGGTTAAAATGGATGACAGCGGTAGGTGACGCGACCCTGGCAACAATCACGTTTGGACAATGACATTATTTCGATTCTCTTACACAAAAAACACAGATCTTGATCTATTATGCGATCGTAGACTCTTACTACGGTGTAACATGTATTTATTCAAGTTTATCAGCTCAAAATCTATCCACGTAGTACAAAGAGAAAGAGAGATAGAGATAGAGAGAGATAGAGAGAGATAGAGAGAGAGAGAGAAAGAGAGATAGAGAGAGAGATGATTATGCTATTTTAGTTTATTAACTTGTATCATATACCGAGAAATATCAAGACTACAGTAACTATATATTTAGTGATTCGGAAATGTGACCAAGATCGGTTTAGCCGGAATCAATTGAAATCAGATTATTCTGTGGGGTTTTTCACTGTTGGTTTGTAATAAGTATTACTTGGGACGTGTGCCGGAGATATTTTAACTCTTGTGAGTGCAGATACTTTTCTTTTTTTTTCGTTTTCTTCTTTGCTTTCCCTTCTTGTAAGGATTTCGTAAAAATTCGGCGTGTCAGCCAACTTGATCGTTAACTTGATTTTTTTTTTTGCAGAAGAAACTTCAAATACATACGACCTGTTAAATTCTTTAAATACTTTTACATCGATGTGACACATGTAAATCAATCGCGCTATCGATTCCATAAATTTTTATATACCCTAATCGAAAGGTTTCCTTCCCTTCATCGATTTTCTTCAGTATATTATATATATAACATATATACTTTTATATATATATTATATATATATAATATATACATACTTAATATATGTATTCTTCATATTTTAATTTAAATTTCTCATCGTTGGAAAATCTTTGTTTTCTTTTCTTTTTTAAATACTTCCTGCGTTTCTATGCGAGCCAACGACTTAATTACGAAATTTCTACGATTTGTGCGCGAATGACACTCGTGTCACTCTATTTTAAAAAACACGCTGAATACGTATCCTATCTTGTACCGACAAAAAAAAAACCATTACTATCACTCCCACATTCATTTGCCTGACTATCACTGACACACACTTTTTCTTATAAAGATCATCGTTTTTTTCTTTCTTTCTTTCATTTTTTTTTTTTCTCTTAAATCGTAGTCTACAATTCTTTCATTGTTATTAATCGTCTTAAAAATACTCACAGTTTGAAGAAAATAAAGAGCTATACACAGAGTACAGGTACCGCCGATGGTTGCAAAAATCATTCAAACCAGCGACAAATGTCGGCTTAACTATAAAAGGGCCTAAAAAGATCCCACCGTGTTTTCTTACTTTTTTTTTTTTTGTTTGCTTTTGTTGCTTACTCTCCTCGATATTATCACTAATATCGGTTTGATCAACCAATTTATTAATCACGTAACACTCATAACTGTTCTTAGTGCCTTACAAACTGTCCACTTGGTTCTTTTATTATGTACGTATATAATGTAATTAATTGAAGCAATTATATTTCGTTTCGGGTGCATCCAAAATTATTATGCACTTAACTCCAATTGATTGACATTATTCGTCCGTTTTTCTTTTGCAGCGTTGCTTTTAATATCAAGCACGGGACGAAAACGGATACTGCTCTCGAAAACCAATTACATCGATCTTTCTTTTTTAGTTTTCTCTCTGGCCTGGCGTTAACGTTTAAATATTCTTTTCTTTCGCTCCTTGCGTTCTTTCTTTTCGACCACAAAGAAACTTATGGCGAACGTATATCGTAACTGAAAGCTTTTAGGTTCTCCGGAACGGTCTGAAAACCTCCGAACCTTCGGGTAACAATAAATTCACACTCACACGTCAATGCATATTCACAAATGATGATCCGGGTTATCCCTCCTTTCACAATGATACAGGAAATACGAGTCTGTCCATTGTTATTCCGATTTGAGCTTCACTTTTATAATAAAAAGAATACCGATCATACATGATCGGTACATTATCCTATAACTGCCCTGAAGATGCGACTGTCACATTCCATTTATAAGATCCCCTTTTTAGTACGACATCGTGGAAAAAGAATGCGAGTATCTTTGCCTTCTCGATATTCTCTAAACACAGCTCCAGCAATTTCATTTGTTTGCGTTCACTGTACGATCTCTAAATGCGTCTGGTTACGTTTTCCAATTATGCGGATGGGCCCGTGGCGGAGCCTGATTGCCTTGTGCTTGAGATGCTTGCGACGGGATCATGTCGAGCAAATATTGGCGTTGTAGATCTGCCGCTTGTCGTTGTAATTCGGCAAGACCCTTTCCACCAGCCTGCGCCATCGCTAGCTGATAAGGGTACAATATTGAGGTAAACGGTGGCATCATATGAGCGGGAAGGGGTTGATGAGGTGGTAGACCTGGTACAGGGTTCTTTGCTAATTCTAAAACAGAAATTATATTTATATTCATTACCAGTTCAGTGTAATGATATGTATTCAATGGAAGTGTAAATCTACCTCTGAGCAACTGTTGCTGCAATGCAGCTGCAGCAGCAGCATGATGAGGACCGAATTTTCCGCTTTCTGCTAATTTAACCAAGGGATGCTCCTGTAGTTTGGGAGCTGGTGGAGTTGGGGCTAGCGTTGGTGCTGGCGGTACTTGTGGCGGAGGGGCTGGTGGTGTTGCTACTCTTCTTGTAGGAGTAGCTGCTTTAGGAACTGGTTTTGGCGCTGGTGGATCTGGACTCGGACAAGCTGCTTGTGCCAACCTCTGTTCTATTTCTTGTTCCTGTTGTAATGCCTTCACGAACGCAGTCTTTAACCTGTAAACGCATGCACATATTTATTGTTATCTTCTTATAAATAAACGAACCATATTGATCATGTTTCATGAATACCATGGTACGTACCGATTAGTATGTTCTGCTTTAAGAGCCTTCTTAACGTTCGTCGTTACACAGTGTTCACATATGACTCTAGGATCACGACCTGCTGGAGGTCTCTGGAAAGTTGCATGCTGTCCCCTCGGTCCCTCTTTCTTGCCACCGGTCACCGGCTTCTCCCACTTCCATACAGGCGTAAAGTCCGTTTTGCATTGAGTACACTCGAATGGTTCTGGAGGTGGTGGAATAGCAGGTTCTTTAGTGATAAAGTCAACTACATGCTCTAAACCGACCAAATATATAAACTCCGTGTTAGAGGGATTTGGTACAAAGTGCATCTCTGGTGGCGGAGGTTTCGGAGGCGGTATTTGTAATAACGTTTTTTCGAGTTGCTTTCTCAGAGCCAGTTTAGCAGCCGCTTGACGTTGCGCAGGCGTTTGATTATCATCCCTTGGTCTTTCCTACAATATCGAAATCAAATATTAGACGAGCGGTATGGAACAACATGCATTGTAAATATATAGTTTTTAAGTTCTGTATGAAATAAAATAGCAGCGTTATAATAAATGCAGCAATACACAGGAAGGAAAAGATGGAGAGTAAGAGGGTTAAATATAGCACAAGAAACAATACGATTATTAGGAAGACAAAAGAAAGATGGTATAATTATTTAATAAAGAATTAGGCTGGCAAGAAACTAAACGTATACTTTTACTGATGGATATACCTGCTCTGAAATCACAGGTGTGCTTAAGGATGCGGTGGTTTTATTTTCTTGAGATCCAACAAGCAGCTTTGTGTTTACAAAAACACAATTATGGTTATTTACATAGTCCACAAATAGTGTAAACAAGTATTTTTTCAAATATGTAATATATAAATATATATATAAGGTATAAGACTTTGAATAATATTCATTTATAAAAATATATATATATTAAGAAACATGTGATGCATTGTACCTTACTTACTTGATGTGCTGGAGAGGGGGTAGGATCTTTAGTGGACCTCTCAGTTCTGTCTGCTGGTGCATGATAATTTGATACATTTGGCGTTGCACTTGGTGGTCTGCCCCTAGGATGTGGTGGCTGTGGTATCACCATATTGGGTGGCATTCCAGTACTGGAAGTAGGGCTTCGACCAACTGTAGGTGGTAATAACATTCCAGGTGGAGGAGCATGTAAACTACTGCTTCTACTTGGCGCAGGTTGTCCTCTAAGTAAAGGTGGTGGTGCTTTTGCCGTCCTAAGACTAAAAACGATCATGTTATTTTAATCATTACAAACAAGAGTATATTAATTTTACCTATGAGCAGGTTGTTGTACTGTGACTGGTGGAGGTAATTTACTGGGTACTTTGGGTACTGCAGCAATATTTTCCTTTAGCTGTTGAGACTGCCTCAATTTCTTTAACAACACCAATTTCATTTCCTCAGATCTAAGTTCCTCCCTTAACTTTCTAAGTGTCCTCTCACGTTCAGCCAATTCATCCGATGACAACTCTTTTATTGGTGGCAAAGGTGGCATGTCACCTAATGAACAAAAGTTTCAATCTCTGTCAGTCATAAGATTCAACAACAAATATAGTATTAATAAATAATCATAACTGTGTTTATTTGTATTGAATATATCTAAAATATCTGTAAATATGTGTACATGTATGATTCTGTTGAACCTAGTGTTGAAGCTATAAATAACCATGTTATTTTTATAATTAACCTTCATCACTATCTGCATTTCCATTCACATAACCATTTATTCTACGTTCATCAGGGGTTTCCGCATAACTTATTTCAATCCTAGGTCTAAGATTACGGCGTGTTTTCCTATCATCCCCAGATTTTGGGGCCAGAATGCCTCTTGTCGCATTCTGAATGTTACGTGCTTCAGGCATGTTGTTGTCCACATTAGAGCTTGCTGACAAATGTATACCTAAATCCAATGGAACTCCTACATCACCAGAGTTAACAGTGATCGATGGAGAATTTCTCCTACCACTGCTACTAGAACAAAATACAATATTATAAATTGCATGAAACAAATAAATGCACACAGAAAAGAAAGAAAATACAAAGAAGTTCAGATCAATTTGCATACATAAGCTAGTATTTGCTAATGCTGATAAGAAAACTTTTTGCTAAAATTTATATTACCATAAAATACTATAATGTATTGCATACTTCTATTGTTGATAAGTAGACTGTAAAATAGCCTCATTTCATAATCAGAATGACGTAAACAATAGCAATTTTGAATTGACACAGTTTTTAACAATGTACCTTTATAATATATTACAATCAACTAATATAAAACGTATAAAAAAACAAACGACTATTTTTTCGTTTTACTTTAATTTACCTAACACTCAAGTCCACCACTGCATCCCCGTCCAAATCCATGGCTTCCATTCTCTCAAATGCAGGAACTCTGCAAAAAAAAAGAGAAACGTAAGTATTTATTAATAACCGCGATTTATCTGGTCCAATTTAATTGGATCGATTTCAACAATAACGACGAACGACGAGTTCGACGAGGAGGGAAAAAAACACGCACACTACAAAGGAAACGCAAATGTGAGGACGGTGTTTCGCAATACCGTGATTTGAAAGCGATTGAAAAGATTCACCCGGAATAAAAATAACTAGGTTACCAAAATCTCCGTTCGTACATTCCGTTCATATGCACCGGGGCATCGTGGTTTTCCCTCGTATTTCGTGCAACGACCGTCTCTTCTGAACGGCGAAGGACGCAATCACAACACACAGTAGAGGTAACACACACCACCGGTAACGCGATCAGCTCGCTAACTAAAAACGTGCGACGAAAGATCGTGTTAACGTTTGCAAGGCGGGCGATCGGCCGATATCCACGGAAGCAATGTCCTAACCTAACCTCCGTGGAATTCAAAGATGTACAAGGAAGAGGTATAACGTTCCTCGGGATCGTGCACGAGGAATACGTATATTGGCGGGCTTTATCGAGCCGGCGGCGGCACAATACTACCGTGTGCCCTTATGTGTATAGGTCGATTTCGAAATTTTCGCAAGGAAGTGGCGGCACGAAATCGAAGAATTGAATTTGATGCTTCGGAAGTGGCGTCTCGGCACAATGGCAGCTAAGCGTAGCGGTACAAGACTGTGGAAGGGGGGAAGGGTGGCCTGTACCGCGAGGGGAGAGGTACGGTCGCACATTAATTATTTCTCCCCTCGCCCCGCCGACGGTCTACCCTCCTACCACACGAGTCAGCCACTCACCCACACGAGCGACATCGGAACGGGCTAGAAACCAATCTCTTTCTCTTTCCCTCTGCCCTCTCGCGCTCATTCCATCTCTTTCTCTTTCTCCCCGGTCTCTCTCTCTCTCTGCGGATTTTCCCGAATTTCGTCTCCGTACTTCTCCCTTGCCCTCACCGCCTCCCGCACCCTTATGCCCTACGGAAAATCGATTTTTCGACGGAGTCCCCACTGCTGGCCTTCCCGACCGGAGGGACGAAGGAGTTGCAATGTTTTTGCAATGTATTTGATATCGTCCACGCATCTCGTAATTACTATTGTATCGAGAAACCGAGCGCGACCTCTAGGTACTACGACTCTATTTACCGCTCAACTTTTCTCGTCCCTGTACAAAGCCGTATGTCGAAACTTGATGTTCCAACGAGCATGCTTTTCTTTTTTCTTTAAATACAGTTTATCTCTTGAGAAACACTCGTTTTTAGAACATCCAAACGCGAAAGAATTAACTAGTTCATGGAGTTTCTCTCGGATCTCCCGCCTTGCACACTTTCCAGATCACGTGACAGAGTAGGATCTAAACTCTCGAATTGATGTCACAGCATTTTTAATTTCCGTTTCGTCGCTTTACGCTTCGACCGGCAAAGAAACGTTCTTACAGAAACGCGTATCGCTTTCCACTCGACGATTTCATTTAACCACGCATTTCTGAGAAAAACAGAAGCCCTGAAACCTGTTATCGTACAAAATTTTCTATCTCGTTTTTAAGAAACATTTCTGTACGTTACACCAAATCATCAGGAAGTAATACGCAGTGTAAATGGTGCAGAACGCTGGAAACGTAAAACGACCTACGGCAATCTTACACTTTCTTCCTAACCTAATAAACGAATGCCTCCGTTGCAATAAGTCGATGACCTAATCATATCGTCAAATCAATTAGAAAAGAAATCAAATGATTTGATTCAAAGTATACAATACTTCATTATTTTTTTCATAATTCATCGCTGAATGTATACATAATCGTATGAAAAAAAGAAAACAAAAAATGATACATGCCACGAACTGGTATAATACTAATCGTATTAATTCAACGTCTCATGGTTTATCTTCTTTGCATACTAATAAATTACCATTACAATTTTGTCATTATATCGTAGTCCTCGATAAAAGACGTCAGAATTCATTAGTGGGGAAAAAAAGAAAAATACATAGAATCGAAATTATTCGCTGGTAATTAATTAGGCATACGATTCAAAATATCGTGGCTCGGTGCGTCGAACGAACTAATACACGGTTAATGCTCGTGGCGACGTGTGACGCCAGCTCACACGACCACGACACGCGACTGACTTCTCTTTATGTTTCCGCGTGCACAACATATTTGCTACTACATTGATAATCGCACCTTCCCTGTAACGATGCACGACGGGAGCGTGTTTGACCCCCCACACACACGACTTGTCTTTATTACAATACACGTTCTGCCGCGTTCAGGAAAGGCAGGCAAACACGTACCTGAGAGGAGGTCAATCAAAGTTGCGGTCCGAATTTTGTGCGTGAATCGTTTTGACAATGCAACTCGATCGCACAAAACGGACAGCAGCAGGGACATGCAGAGATAAGCCAGGCCACGGGTGTTTGGGCAGGCAAGGCAGCCGGTCGCGCTTTCCACTCCACTTCACTCCACTCCACTACGACGATATATTACCACTCTCTATACTATCGCTTACGTACAATGACATGGCGCACACCAGATCGGTGCAGTCAGTGCACGCGTACACTTTGCTTCCCTCGAGAGTCCCTCCTCCCTATCACGAGCACACTTCACCGTCTCGCGATCATCCACGCACGATTTCCGCATGTTTGCACGAGCCTATTTCGCGTGACATATCCGACCATCGTTTCACTCGTTCGAGACAAAAGTTTTCAAAATTCCGTTCCACGGAAACAAACGTACGGTATGATTCCCTCGTTCGTGAGAGGGTTGAGACGAGGTCAACTCTGGTGTATAAACACGAAACGATCGGTCACGATCGTCGAATCCCAGACGCACAACCTTGAGCGGCTACCTTCCGCGCAAGGAGAAAAAATTCACACCGCCTCTGCGCAAAAATTAACGAGAGTGATTCAATATGGCGGCCTTGTCCGCCGTTGATGTCTTCCCCTCCTCCATCGCTCGTTTCGCCGGGCATCGTCGCCGTCGTCACTCCCCTGCCCCTTGTCCCTGTCCCTGTCCCGGCCACTGTCTCTGTCTCCGCATCGGAGGTGTAACGCCGTGGAAGGAAGAGTGGCCAGGGGAAGCGGGACGGAGTTGGATGAGGAGGGACTGTGCGAGCAGCAGCAGCAGCACGAGGAGGAGGAGGAGGAGGAGGGTGGCGGAGGGGAGAGGGAGAGAGAGTAGACAGTGGATCTTGTCGCCCCCGTTGGCCCCCGGTATCGTTTGTCGGGAAAGCGCCGCCAGCTACGGGGCTTACCGGAAGCACCCCACGGACTTTGTAAATGCGCTACGAAAAGGGGCTTGACAGTCGTCTAAACAAATCCACGTGCTTCTGCGCATTCCCTTCCCTCTTGAACCTGTACCGGTCACCGCCAATCGGGCGCCAGCCACCAACTATTGGAGGGTATTTCAAATTGAACTGTCGAACCTCCGATACTCGATCTATTCGGGATAATTCGGATAAGTTCGGATAAGTACGAATTCGTCAAAGTCCGTACTACTTTATTTGAATGTCAAATTGTAATTCTGTTGTTTATTCGAATAATTACTATAACAAGTATCTAATCCTTAACAAATAATCTTTAAATAAATATTCGCAAACTAAGAAATAATGTTTTATTCAAATAGCCTTGTAACTTTTATTCGAATGTTATTTGAACAACGCCAAACTCCAATGGCCCCTGGAGAATGTTTGCACGTGTTACGAAGAATTCCTTTTTGTTTTTGAATATTCGAATTTTCTAATATGTTTGTTGCAACTTTAATTGAAAATTCATAAGGGAATCATCGATCCAATTATCTCGTTTTAGAAAATATAATTATCTATACCGTCCAAACTCGGATACTGAATATACTTCGCTATGACCACAATGCGTCATTCGATTCAAGATTAACATTCAGACAGATGGAAACATTTTAAACGAACCGAGATAAGCAATAATCGGATTAACGATAATACAACGTAAGATTAGAGATAACGTTACGAAGCTAAATTTAGAGTAATTGAATGATACTAGAGTATTCAGGCGGTTCGTGTAAATTGGTTCTGAGTAGCGGCTCAATTATTTAATTATTTATCCAGATATCGAACTATGATGTTGTAAGTCTTACCTTCGATTATATATAGCACGGGTATTAAAATAGAAGACAACGTTCTGTTATGCCATGCACGATTTATTTTAATCGATCGATACACCTTTTAAAAATCGATTGATACCTTTGAGAAAAAACATTTGATTTCTATCGTCGAAGAAAGTGGTGTAAAAATCATAGACCGGCGTACAATTCTACGGGACGTTGGATATCGAAAGAATACTGATTTTTTCACGTGACACTTTTCCGTTAAGGTTCTATCTCTCAGTTCTTACAAATCCTTGCTCCAAACACCACCCATTGTCCACCATTTACAAAAAGAAAATCAACAAGAAAATCATTACAAAAAGATAAAAGAATACGTACAAATCGTGGACAATTTACATGATATTGTAGCTGCGTTTCACGATAACAGATCTTTCAACCCCTTGTTGTATAATTTCTTCGAGGAGCATTAATCATTTATCACTGTAACGTTAAACAAAAGATTAAAATATTAACACATTTTATAATTAATGACTGTGCCAATTATGATCAGAGATCAGCGTATCACGATATTATACGGCAAGGGGTTAATCGTTCATGACAATCGAACTTTTCAACACATTATGGACGAACGACGAGTTAAGTCGTCCCTTGGTGCTACGCCAGGGAGGGCTGTCAAATGAAAATCGAGATAGAATTTTTAACCAAATCAAAGAGGAGAAATTAGAATCGAAATCTTAAGAGCGTATATATACGTCTTCCTTGGAATAACGTAAAGAACAGCTGGCCACGAAACTTCTGGTCCATAATGTGTCACTTTCTAACCCAAGGACTAACTTTTAACGGGGATCAAACCATCGTTTTCAACAAAAAATTCTCCCCTCGTCGTTTCAGCTCGACGAATGGAGGAGAACGTGTCGTGTCACGAACGATAGGAAAAATTCGGTGTAATCTGGCCAGGAATTAAGACAACAGGCATATTACACGAGAGAATCTTATAAATACACATAGTTCGCTGCAACAGGCTGCGAGAGTAGATTGGAAAATCGTGTTCTGTTTAAGGAACGTATCTCGTGTTAACACGCTGACTACCGTGTCATTCGTATCTGGGTGACGCGTCGATTTTCATCAGGATCTGATATTTATTTTAACCGAAGCTTAATTAATGAATTAGCAGTAACTTCGTCGAAAGAAACCATTAAGTGATTTAGCAAAATCGCTGAAGATTACCTAGGGTGGTGCACTTGACTCTCTTATAACACGAAATCATTTTCATTCGTATATAAAAAAATATATTCTGAAGCTTTGAAATTTTGAGACTTTTACTAATTAAGAAATGTAACTTGTCGCCCACGTACGGGCGACACGGCAGTCAAGGTATTAATATTCCAGCGTATATATACGCGGGTATCGCTGTTAGGTGTCGGTCCACGGGCAACCGAATCGAACAAAAACCCAATACCTGTTAAGAAAAAATATTATTTTCATTAAAAAAAAAGAAGGAAAGATCGTGTTTATGTACGAAGGTGTAAGTACAGCTTCTAGTTTCCTGGTCGTTCCGGTTGCCCGCGCGTACCTGTGCACCTGGAGCGTGATTTCACTGAAACTGATCAACAGATAACACGTTGAACGTACTTCACATTTACAGAGAAAACATTGTTAGTACCTATACATATATATATGTATATACACATATGTACGGGATGTTTGATTAAGTATTCAACGAACCGCACGCTGATGAAAATCTTACATGTATACATCGTATTCGAATACTTCGAAATAGTTAATAAACGTCGGTATTCTTCGAAGGATCTCAGGGCACAATTGAAATCGGTATCGCTGAGATCGAACTTTCGAATATTCGAATACCAGTGGAATTCGGATAAAGCTCTCGAGTTCGTCGATTATTTCATCGAACATCCCGCACGATGTCGAGGATGTGACCGACCATTTCCTCGTCCAACGATTCACGACTACCTCTTTGCCGTTAACCCCTTCAGTGCTCTAAGCAGGAATTTTTCCACTACGATCGCTTCTTCGACTTTCTAAACTGAAAACGAAAAGTAAACGATATCGTGCGTTCACGGAGCAATAATCGGCACTGAAAGGATCAAGTTCGGATTCGCGCGCGAAGAAGAGAATGTTAGAAAATCAGGTACCACGTTTGAATGCCGACGATTCGTGTACAAATCGGTCTCGCGAATGTTCGTCGGCCCATAGCCGGAATAATGGTATCTCGCTATTAAACTGTATCGTACAAGTGTGCTCGTGCGTCTGTTTTAACCGTTTGCGGACGAAAAATCATCATAACCATCTAAATCTGCGATGAACATTACAAAATTTTTCTAATTAACCCTTTGAGGACGAAGCACTTTTAATCTGGAACAGTAAAGTCTCGAAGCACACTTTACCTCGAAGCAAACTTTGACCCATTATCAATTCTTTTTTGTTCAAACGATTGCATGATATACCGCAAGAAGAATAGTCGATGATGCAACCTGTTCGATTCGCGATTTCCTCTCTTCACGCGCTTGCACAATGTTATATGCACACTTCCGGTAATCAATGACTCTATCGAACCAGTTCGACGAGCAGTGTCCACTTCAAATGGTGGGAGATCGATTTTGGATTTGTATACGCGCGGTTATTCTTTTTTTTTTTTTTTGCTGTCCACGGTGTTCCCATTAGCTTCGAATTGACCCTTTTGCAGTAGGTCAACGTGTTAATCATTAACCCGTTAACTGCCACAAGAAGGGATCGAAAATGTCTGATCCATGGATTTCAACTACACGATTTTTTAGTCCATATTGTCGCCAAAAATGATCTGTCGTTAGGATATGTATACTATTTTTTAATATAATACCATATGTGTTACAATAAATTACCACGCTGTCCCTTTTTTCCATTTGGATTTCCGATTTTAATTAAGGTTTTCAACTCATCGAATGGCACTTCTAACGTTAATCGTGATACTTCGTGGCAGTTAACGAGAAGCTTGTCAACGGAAAGAACAATCTTTAATACTGATATTTAGTTCGTGGCGAAGAAATGGTAAAGTGTAGGACGCGAAAGCAACACCTGTTCACGCATCGAAGAACACGATGGAACTCCGGTTCGATACGTCTTACGAAATAATTACCTCGTTACACGACGCCTTTTTCTCCCTTTATTAATTTTTTTTTTTTTTCTTTTAGATTTAACCGTTCGAATACTTTCAAGTACTTTACGTAGACGCGAAATCATTTTTACAATTAATTCGTTAAATTAACCCCTGAACGCCACCCTAAGACAACGATTAACATTAAACCGTATAAATATGATTTCTAATTCAGAATATTAAAAATCGAATTCGAGCTACTAATTGTTTTTATAGAATTCCAGCTTACAATAGAGTTTTAGTTGTTGATTTTAATCGAATTCGAATCGAGTTTGAATTTTAATCGCTGTACAAGTTTCACACAGGTGAGTGGTCTAAATTGATCCAAGGTTCGAGGGTTAATTTAAGCGACGATTTTCGAAGAGGACGCGATAAAAGCGCTCCTTAAAGCGTCGTACACGCACGCACTCACACACATATTACAGATTTTTCGTTCATTAGTTTGTCATCGTCAAGTAAAACAACCTTGGAAAGTAACGAGTAAATAGTACGAAGAGATACGCGAAGATCGATTGGTTCCCTTTATCCTTAATAACGAGATCTCGCCAACGACAAAACACTTTTACTCGCTCACTTATCTTCGACCCCGGTTTTTAAGCGTCTTCCGTTTCCGGTCGAGACGTTCGCGCGAAACAAACCAGTTGACGCGCCCTTTCCTCGAACAATTAAAAAATTAACGCTAGAAGCGATTCTTTTTTTCATCCATCATTTTCGGAGACAATTGTTTAGGCAACGCAAATGTTCAGAAATTAGAGCCGTGGTTATTCGAATAGGAACGAGTCCTTCAAATGCAAACCCACGCAATTGGCATAAAGGTGTATAAACTAAAACCGCTATTTGTATTTCGTTAGTTCACGATAAGACTAAGAGGTGTAAGCTTTGTTCGCGCGAACGAAACCGATCGAGCACTGTTCTGCGTTGGAAACACCTAGATCCTATGGTAACACGAATTTTCTCTATCATTAACGAGATACGAAACGATAATTCGATATACAACCGAGGGAAAATCGTCGAGGCAACAGAACGTCTCCGCACCGGCTAGGGAATCCCCTACTGAATTCTCACTACTTTTAGCGTTGCGGTTGCCGTGAAATGTTCGTTTCGCGAAGAAATAATAGGAAAAAAAGAAATGAACCAACGAAAACCCCTTATCGAATCTAAAATCTTCAGCGACTCTCGTTTTCGTGGCCATTTCTTTCCTTTTAACGCGTTTCAGTTCGATAATTCTTGATATTTAAACGGGCACGCAGGATCTTGATTAAAAATCTCTTTTCTAGAGCTAGGACTTACACGTTCCGTTTGTTTTTAAAACCCACACGCATAAACGAGAACACAACGTTAGAAGACATCGTCTTTGGGCCCCGTCACGTTATTTTTTTTCTTCTTTTTTTTTTTTTTAAATATTCTTTCTTAATTCGAAAATTTGTTTCCTCTCTCTTCCCGTTTTGTTCGTAATCGGAAGAAATAGCATGGCGGATTCACGATTCCGTCTTATCTCGCGATTCGGTCGCGATCAAAAAATATCTTCAGCCTGCTCGCTGTCTCAACCCCATTTAATAAACTTATATACATATCTAAACGCTGTTTTGGTAATATCTTTATTTAATTATCGGTTTTTTTCTTCCTTCTTTTTTGCACGGTTTATATATCGACCGAGGAGCGCGCGTATTTTGAAATATCTGTATCCCGTCTGAAACGAACCTCGAAACGTACTCGATATAATCGAAAAAGTATTAAGCTGGATTTATATTATACGTACAGATTCGAATGAACACTTTAATAAACGCAAGGTAACTCGATTGAATGTAATATGAAAGATAGTACCTTTCGGTGTGATTTAAATTTTTGTACTCGTGTTTTTAAACTAACGTGTTTTTTTTTTTTTTTTGGTTATGTAGGTCGATTCTTCGAAACATTCCGCGCAAACAGGCGTTAGAGTATGATATTAAGAAAATGAACCGCCAACGAGACATTTCGTATAAAATATATAATCTCTGAATGTATAATATAAATCAACTTTGAAATTCCCGCGTCTCGCGCTTTGGAATCGAATCTACAGATCTACGAGTTGTTCACAGTTCTTTGTTTTTCTTTATGTTTAAAGTGGCACGATATTTGTCGCCGTTTCCCTAAACCGAGAAAGAAAGAAGAGGTTAAGTCTTCTTAGTTCCCCTCGACGCGGGACCATCGTATTGTTTCATTTCACCGCCACACGTTTTTACACGCCTGCCCCTTTCGATTGGAATGGATTATACACGCGTACTTGTAAATTAATATTTATAAAGATATAAGATATATAATATATATAGATATATATGTATATATGCACATAGAAAAAAAAAGAAACTTTGCTGGTGCAGTATTTGAGAAGCGTTTTTTAACAATCCCATTGTTTTTTTTTTTAAACAGAACGAATCAACGAATGAACTTGTGTTTGTTTTTTTTGTACGTACTTACATCGAACCGAACGCTCTTCCGTTCGTGCGAAATCTGTGTTTGTTTCGTGATTACCGGTTTCGTTCTATCGATCATTTTAAAATCATGTAAAATATCTTGTTTCTTTCCTTTCTGTTGCTGTTTCTTTCTTTAGGAACTTATAAATACTATTATACTCGTGGCGTACAACGTCCTGACTTATCCTGAGGTCACGTGGGCACGATAAAGGCGAGTTACGTGGGCATATCGTAACTTCGAACAAGGATCGACGGGATCGTTTCGACTCGTTCGACGTCGATCGAGTTAAATCCGTTGACATGCTTCATTTCGTGTTAACTAATTCGTTCTATCGGTTTAACACGATAATGACGATTCTTTGCTCGAAATTAATCAAGATACATTTAAATTAATTCTATCGACGATAAATAACGACGGCAAGATTACGCGCGGTAACCTCGAATTCTCTCCAAGTGTCGAGTGGAATGTCAGATTTGTTTAAGTAACCGTTCGAGTTCGATAGAATATTATTTTCGAGGAAACACGAACTTTAATGAAATCTTCGTTGGAATCGGAGAAAATAAATGTCCTCTTGATCAAATATGTTTTTCATTCGAATCGTAACTTAACGTTAGAGAAACGTTCATCGAGACCCACACGACAAATCGAACGATCATTTTGAACAAGGATGGTCAAGACGGTTTTTGTACCCACTATGCATTAGTTAGACCGGGCTATCTCGTCGAAAGACAGTCACCATCTGTCGATGTAGTCATATACACACGACGAACATCTTTTGTTTTTTTTTTTGCGCGATAGATCTTCTAAAAGCATCTCTAAACACTTTGTTTCTTTATCGTTAGGAATTGCATGTTTCGCGTATCGTTCTCCTAATACACGCAGGATTCCGTCTTTTCCCTATACTTCCCTCTCCTTCGTTTCATTATAGATTTGTTATCCCCCCACCCCTTTTTTTAAAACGCACGCTTGATTTCTCTCTTTCTTTCGCCACCTTTTCTTCTCGAGCACCCATTTCTAAGATTTTATATTTTGTTTTGTTTTTTATCACAGATGTTTTCTTCTCGATTTATCGTCGCCCCTTACATTTACCTACAGCCCACTCGATACCCATAAAGCACAGGGACCATAACCTCCCTTTTTTTTTTTCGCTATATGCATTCGTTCGTCATTGTGCTACTTATTTAACGTTTCTTTTCTCGCTTTTAGCACTTTGTTACGCGTATGTGTTCTTTTTGTTTTCTCGCAACAGCCGACACGATATTACACGATCACAGATCTCTCTCTCTCTCGTCTTGTGCCATTTTTAACGCGCAAGAATTACACACGATTCACAACTAAGGCCTGCCTTAGTACAAAAATATACATTCGCTTCTTAAAAAATAGATCTTAGCATTCTGTACTGGCTAGCGTTTCGTTTGATATTATACACGGTATTTTGATTCTTGGCAGGCTCTGCTTAAAGGTTAGTACATATTTTATCGGCTACGAGAATCACCGGTCGAGTGAGCTCTGTATTTTTTTTTCTTTTTTCATTTTTGTTTAATTCTTCACGGGGGCGTTTGTTGTCCGATCTAAACACTAGCTGGTGCACCATCCCTTTAGTTTTTTTTTTTTTTTAATCGACTCCGCATATTCATAAATTCGGTGTGTTCGCGTGGCTTAAGATCATCAGGGGCGAATCGACGAGGGCCCGCAAGCTAAGACGGAAAGCTAAGAAACACATTATTGTAAACGCACGGTGTTGTGGTAAAAAGGAAAAACCGTTAAAACGAGCCAACCATTTATACGTTGTTCGACACGAATTGTGTTGCACGCATCGATGTGAATATATCCAATTTCGTTTCGATGATTCGCGAACGATGCTTTCCGTTTAGTCGGGATTCGTCCTCTTCCTTTCTTTATACTTTTTTTTGTTTCCTTTTGTTTTATGAATATGAGGTCGGACAATCACGGCGACACGTGCAGCTCGCCTAACTGGTGTAATACCTTTCTCGGCAGGTTCAGTCTTATGCTTGGTTTGTCGCGACGCGTTTAATATATCGATATAATGTGTAATTGGGTTGTGCCCGTTTGGTTAAGCGGCTGCACGAACGCCGTTCATTATTTTACTTTTTTTTTTTCTTTCTAAAGATTTTGTACACACAGTGAATTCGCAGAGATGGTACTACGTGTATCCGGTTTGATACCGCTTACTTTTTTTTCATTTTTTTTTTATCCGTTTTGTTTCTGTATCTATTACTCATTTGGATATCATCGTTCTTATATCCGAACGCGTATC
This sequence comes from Anthidium xuezhongi, assembly GCA_022405125.1. Lineage (NCBI taxonomy): Eukaryota > Metazoa > Arthropoda > Insecta > Hymenoptera > Megachilidae > Anthidium > Anthidium xuezhongi. The sequence goes on along the minus strand of CM039642.1, from coordinate 7,266,895 downwards.
ATCATCTTTCGTTAATTCCGTTCTCTCTTATACGTTATCATTTCGCAACGTCATATTATGTTCTTTCACTCTCTCACTCGCTCGCTTTCGCTCTCTCTCTCTCTTAAGACTCATACGCCGGGCACCGTGCCCGCGAGTATACTGTTTATGCGGGACTTCGTTCGATTACAAAAAAAAAAATAAAACAAGGCATACGAGCAAAATTAAAGGGAAAGAAAAGAGAAGAAGAAGAAGAAGAAATAAAATTTACCCTTGTTCGTAGTAATGTTTAATAACTGGCGAACAAGTTGGCGAGCTTTTTTTTTCTTTTTCTTATTTTTTTTTTAATAAACGTCGGTTCCGTTTTCATGACGAATTTGCTGATGACTTTAAAGAAAGAAAATATACACGCGCGCACGGAATACGAAATGAAAGGGCACGTGAGCATACCTTAAATCGTCGGGCATTTTTTGGCGAGTGACACAAGAAAGGTGTTTGACCATCGAAATCGCCGAAAAATGTCCGTTAAGGTGTCTACGATTATCTTCTTAATGGTGGCTGTCGCGTATCAGATATTTTTTTTTTTATCTTGGTAAATTTATTCTTACCGCGACTCAGGTACATGTTAAAGGCCCGTTCATCTTGTATAACAGCATTAAATCGTTTTAAAGAAATAGTCTCCTCGTTTACTTTGTGCCTAGCCCCCTTTTTTTTTAAATCGAACCGTTCTTCTTTCTCCCTCTTCTTCCGACAAACGGCTATTTATCTCGCTCTTTCGTTTCTCTATATCATTATCTTCGTTTAAATTCGGGCGCAACTCCGCGATTCTTTGCGCGTGTCCAATAAATTTTAAACGCATGAATTGTATGTACAGAACCATATAAAAAACAATGGTATACAGTTGACTACAAGTACGACAAGTGACGATGTTAATAATAATAATAATAATTATACAAGAGCTCGAAAAAAGAAAAAGAGAAAAAAAGAAAAAAAGAAAAATATGTAAATAACCTCTCGGAATAACAAACTGTTTACACGGTTGTTCTTTTGGTATTTTTTCTTTGTGTTGTGGATCCACTCTTTCCTTTTTTTTTTCTTCTTTTAAATGTTCAAAATCGTCATTAATCGTACGACAGAAATAGATGCATGGTGGCATCCGAATATTTAACATTTAAAGTTCGACAGATAATACAGATATACATACATATACACATACACGATTAGCAGCTAAATTCATCTGATTTTTTTTTTCTTCTTTATAGATAACTATAATTGTGTTCGTTTTTTCAGCGGTCGCTAAGAGCACGGTGAAAAGACGGTACAATCTCTTTTTTTCTCTTTCTTTTTTGTTCTTTACGGAGGTTTTGCACGGGTTTTTCTCAACGAGTCATCGAACGATCATCAATCCCTCCTACGATATACAAACTCTGTATGGCTGATTCTGTTTCGTTCAGGTACCACCAGATCAACCGCACTCTTCTCGGCACACATTCATTTAACATTTGTACAAGAGCGTCCGATTGGTTTTGGTATTAAAAATAACCTCGGATCGCTGTTCGACTTCTTATTTCAAGTGCATCTTTGTATATCTGCTGCACAAAATCTGAATCAAACTCTTTCTCTCGCGAAGTCTACCACTTTTTTTTTTTTTTTTTTAAGTTACTCTCTTTCTTACACTGCATGCTCTTGGCGCTCGCTTGATCTAAATTTCCCATAGAATTGGAAAAATATTTTGTTAACATGTTTTTTTTTTTGCTTTGTTTTGTGTTCTTTTACTTACATACGTTTGGAATTTCGTTACGCTTGCCAGTGGAATCACGGGTGTGAGGATCGGCCCTTTTCTCTTCATCCTTCGTTTTGGTCTCGTTCTTCTTTCTTCTTTCACGATGATCGCCTCTTATCGCCTTCGCGTGCTTCGAACTTCGTTTCTTCGGTGACGTCAATGTCACGAGCGTCGGTAGGTCTGTTTGGTAAAGACCTTAAATGTTTAGCAACTTTCTTCAGCGTTTATCCGGCTAGAGGTACGATCATCGATACGTATTGCTCTTGTTCTGACCGCCACTGTTGGCAATGAAACGTGATTCCATTATCAAAGGTCTTTCGTGCGAAGAACCAACGCAAATCGCTTCATTCTCCGTTTCTGATAAACAAAGACGGGGAGGGGGTTGATTCGTATTCAATTTAGGTACCCCCGTTACATCAATTCAAGAAAGACATAGGTTAACTATGGCTTATATCACGTTCCCATGAGAACCGATAAAATCATCATAAAGGACAACTTGTGTGCGTTATTTTTTTTTTTTTTTTTATGCTCGCTGTTCACAACTGGAGCCATGTTGTTTCTTACCTGACAGGCAATATTTGTATCCGTTAGTTGCTTGACTTTTCGAACTACGAATTCATACGTACTCGCTGTTTCTACGTTTTTCATCCGTAGTTCATCCGTAAAAACAAATCTTATAGAAAAATAAAAGATTTAACTTTTATAACTTTACTTCTGAGAATGTAGCTCGCCCAGAAATTGTTGGAGATGTCGGTGTACGATATTTGGGAGTAATATTTTTTTGTTTGTTTGTTTGTTCGTTTTCCAAATTACTTCTGGTCGCAAAGGACCAACGGCATGATAACTTCTCTGCTATCGCCTTCGCGAGGATCGTTCACGACTGCAGGTAAATCGGCATCGCTCAACAGCCCCCACCGACGACCCATTATCTCTTGTATTTCCTGTGCGATTAAAACACCAGTAAACTGGATGTAAGGCAACTAACAAACTGATAATGCGTGAACCCCTAATAAAAATGTATAAACTTACGTCTGTAATGGTTTCGTCCGTATCCCAAGACTCATTGTCGGACGCGATATATCTTTGTGCAAACACTAACGACTTAAGGGAGCTTCCTCGTAGACGTGCGATGGCTTGTAAGTTTTTTTGGTAATATTTGTAGCCAATGAATACAATTTCCACGAGTTTGGTACACTTCCATGCAACGAGGATCAACGGATCGGGGCTGTAGCAAAGCGTTAAACATACTCAGTGACGAATAACTTAAAAGAAAGGTAACGTAATACAAAATATGGTTACCTGTCGGGGTCGTTCGGGTCGTAAGTTGCTGGCGCGTTCTTTGTTCTGGGCTCCATCGAATCGATCCATATTAAAGATTTCAGAGTGAGCGAATACCAGCTATACAATCGATGTAACGCTCTGATATTAACGTTTTCGCAAAATAAAACTTTCAGGTGTGTGAGAGGCATGGAAGGTCGCAGTATATCGGTGTCTAATACCTCGATGCCGTCGTAAGAGTGTATAAGATTCAATCGTAGCTCGCATTTTGGGCTGAAATTGAACGTGTCTCATGTTAATCTTTCAAATTATTTGATTGGAACAATTGTCTGGAATAGACTGTCCTAAGACTTACTTTTTTTCTATAAAGTTCTCCCAAGCTCTGTCTGTTGTTCCTAAATAATGCTCATTCCAGCCTTGCACATGAATTACAAGTCTTTCCATGACCCCATTGTCTAAGGCTTGTAGCAAAGAATCACTTATAAACTCATAATCTAGAGTTAAAATAGATAATCTGATAAAGGAATTAAAAACAAATTCGTAATCCAGCTCCAAAAAATCGTAATCATCTGGATCATCCCTAACAGATGCTAAACTAAGAGTTGTCAAGTGTTTAGCATGATGCAGACGAAGAGGTTCCAAAAGTATACCAGCACTTGCTGTCAACTCTGCTATGTATCCTAAACTCAAAGCTTCTAAATGATTAGCTGTCTCTATAATCTTTACAAGAGATTTTATCATTGGGGTAGTATATCTTTGGCTGTCCTCGTCATCATTGTATTCAAAACTAGTGCTAGATTCCAGAAACAATTTACGAAGTTGCCTGTTACAACTCAATTTCTTTAACAGAGCTAATGTTTCTTCCGCAGAATGATTTGGAGTACCACAGCGAATTGTAACTTCACGCACACTAAGCCCAAAACTTTCTCCTAAGCATCTGAAAAGGAAGAGAGATAAATAGAAACACAGACCTGACAACAGCATTGTCGATGCACAAAACTATAAATTTGCATACCGAGACCACAATATACTGTCTTCATCTTTCAAAGCAAATGTAATTTTTTTCCAAAAACGAGGATGAAACAAAGTATACCTCCAATTTCTACAGACCTGTGCAAACCAATTTGAGCAAATTATTTTTAACATTCGTTTTCAAGGTGACAGTTGTGAAAACTGGTATATAAGAAGTAACAAGGAATAAATACACAATATTGTGAAATAAAAGACAAATATGATAACTAACTGAATTGTATGACAAAGAGAATGCAAAAGAAAGGCGAGATTCGACGTAGAAGTTTGATTACCCACAGTGTCAAGTCAGAATTTAAACGGCCTTGACGAGAAAGAAAAAAAAAACGATTCAAGAATACCTGGGAGGCTCTCAACCGGCAGTTGTGTGGTAAATATGAGAATATCTCCTGCAGGATAACGCTTGGCAGGTTATCCCAGCACGGATTATTGTCCTCTTGCGCCATTTCTGTCGTACGATTTCCACCTTTGTAGGATGAACAGCTGTTTGCCTTCGCCGAAGACAGCTGCCCCTCGCACTTTCTTGACGTCGCCTTCTCTGTCGCGTCACTCTCTACCGAGTTTTTTAACTGTTCCAAATATACGACACCCCCATTTTCAGCGCGTATCATATTTAAACCAGTCGTTGGCGACCTGTAATCCAGGATTTTGCTCGCAAATCCTTCGGACACGGTCACCAGTTCGTTCGAGGCGAGCCTCCTCCACGAATGAAAATAAGAGCCTTTTGACGCGTATTGCGCTCTTACCCGTAACTTCCAACCGCTTTAACTGTCGTTCGAGTATGTATGCTTGTACGCATGATACGCGTCAAATTCTACGCTCTCATTGGCTAATCTTCTACGCATGTCAACTGCGTACGGTTCGTTACGTTTGACAATAATACACAATGAATACGTAGTTAATTCTTCGCAAGAAATTAATCGTATTTGACTTATAAGTTACATAAATTTCATTTTTTAATTGTACAAGGACGTAATAAATATAAATGATTAAAATCAAAATTCTATTACTTTCTTATTACCCTTGTTATAGTTTTGTGAATAATTTTTACAGCACCCTATAATCTTGTGTTATACGTAGGGAACTGTCAAATAAATATTATACATGTATATGTTACTATAAGTTATCAAATTAAACGATGCGATTAGAGCGTTGTAAATTTTTTTAATTAAAATTTACATTCGTGCGTTCTAATCTTTTGAAAACCTTGAAACTCATTTATTCCTTCGTTACAATCGTAACGTTACTGTAATTTCGTTTGGACAAAAACACTTGAACAAATATATATAATTGTCATTGTTGACGTTCTACGATCTATATTTAAAGCATGCTCGCGTAAATCGTTTGGACTGCGTACATGTATATGTGCATATCAGTATACGCGAATGTACCGCGAAACGGCAGTGAAGTCAAAATTGCGTTGAGATGGTAGTCGTATATGCCGGGTCAACATGTAGAGCCCGCGATGAAACGTCAATGCATAGTGCCGCGCCGTTTTCCTTCTTAGAATTTACTTTACAAATGACACAGTACAATGACGCGCTCGAAGATCCAGATAATAAAATACTTAATATTTCTGTCGATCTTCCTACTAGCACAGAGCGCAGTATGCGATGGAAACTTTAGCATAAATAGAACCGTACCTGAACAGATTGATGGAATCGATAAAAAAGATAACGCACACGATACATCAGACGGACAAAAGATTCAGCAACAACATGTAACCACCGTGCATGAGGTTAATAAAACGGTGGACGATACAACTGTGAAAGCAGATGTTAATAAAACTACTCAAATCAAGGGACTGCAAAAAGAGGTTAGTTTATAAAATAATCAAATTTCATTCTTACATTACGATATTTTCTACTGAATCTTATAGTATTCTGATCAAAATAAATTTACATTAATACCATTTCTCAACAGCATGTTGGTGAAGGACATGCAACTTCTTTGAATGTTGGAGCTCTAAAGCGGGGTTTTTACGTATTTGTGGGGCTAAGTGTTCTTGTCATGGCCTACATGGTGTTTCGTAGCTTTAGGTATGTACTGCTTATTGAAAATAAAAGTTTTGTTATTTTACAATAATTTTTTAACATATTGCCATACAGATTAAGTAAAACACGTGCCCAAATGGTCAGAAAGTATGGTATTCTTGCACACAGACAAGATGTTGAAATGCGACCATTACCATTAAGTGAAGAAGATGATGAGGATACTACTGTTTTTGATGCCAGTAATGTTATGACAAATAATGTTCAACATCAAACTTTATAAGATCAGCATAATCTATGCTCAGAGTAATATCACATAAATTTTTGTTTACACAAAAAGCTTACTTCAGAAATTGATGATACTTAAGAAGTGAAGGTTAATATTTATTGTTCATCTTTTCATATAAAACTGTGCATTTGCATCAAATTCCAACATCAGCGAATTAAAAGATGCACCTATCTTTATAAATGATGCTTTCTGGCAGTAGATGTTTTCTATTACATAAAAATGAGATGTTTTTATGATACTTCTCTAATTTCTTAATGTAAGTAAATAACTAAAGAAAAAACTTTAAATACCCATTGCTTATAAATGAATAAATGATGAGTATCTATATCTACTCTTATACAGACTATATTTTAAGTAAACTGTGTTGTTATAATTGAAATTATACAAATACAGATTGTCTCTATTTTATTTAATGCTACATGTTTAATAAACATTATCTATAAAAATATATTTCTCTTGATCATTTCCAATATTGTATTACATATAAATTTACAGTGATTATAGAAATCCTTTTTGAACTGCATGCACAACAATATCAGCCAATCTGAGTCTTCCATTCTTGTCCTTAATATTTTTTGGTGTCCATACATCACCAATGTTCACCACAGCATCATCTTTTATAAGTTCATCTAAGTCAAATGCATCAGATTCATCTAACAAGCTCATTGGAATTATCTCCATTGCAAATACCACACCAAATACAAATTTCTCTTGCACCTGCAATTATTTGATTCAGTTAATTTCATTGCTATTATAAAAAAAATTATATCATGTTTGGTGTAGTTTACCTCTTTCATAAATGTATCCCATGGATACACATCATCAGGATTTGATCCAAGTAATTTAATAGTAGTGCAGAGCTCATCATAATAAAATTTTAGTAATTCATCAAACTTTGTACTCCAAACAGTTTTATCGATGCAACCATAAATGAAAACTGATAAGTCTAAGACTGGGCTAACACATCTAGCCAATTGGAAATCAAGCATTAAAGCTTCATTTTCATTTGATGCTCTAATTAAGAAGTTTGGGATCCAGCAATCTCCTTGATTTATTACAGATGTTACATGATATTTATCATCACAAAGTTCAGCAGTCTTTTGAAACAGTTCACCAAATTTGTAAGAATTAAACTTCTTTTCTGCTTCACTGCCAGGATATTCCACAGCTAAAGCATTCTTAGTAATGTTCACTAATCTTTCCTATAAGAATAATGAATTAACACTTCAGCATTGTATACTGCAATATAAAATTAACTAATAATGATAATTAGGATATTACATGAAATTTTGAATACCATTCCCAATAGTTCATACTGAAGTATGTTTCATTCAAGTTTTCTATCATTTTCATAAATTCATCTTTTCTTTGATCTTTATATGCAAAAGAAATTCCATGAAGTGTTGCTAAGCCTTTTAAAATTATCTTAGATTGTTCTTCATCCAAACAGCTCTGTCTACCTATAGGTTTAAATCCTAAGACATTAACATCTTCCAATGCTATGTAATCATTTTCACCATCCAAAACAGATGCAAGATGACGTGGCACATACAGTATTTGTCCTAGTTTCTTATCTTTCACAAATTCTTCAAATTTTGACAAAACCTGAAAAAAGTACATATGATAGATTTTCCAGAGAAAAAAATATTAAAATAATCCTTACCTGTGTATAACATGTAATCTCATTACGAAAGAAATCTGTACTTCTATATGTTTTCCTTCTACCTAAATTATTTGGTAAAGATTTTACAACTAAACTAATCTCTACTTCTTTACCATCAACAGTTCCATTAACTTTAATTCTGGTAACAGTTGATAGATAACTGTCACCTATAGCATTTGCCTCACCAAAGTTCCAACTTAACACTTCTACTTCTTTTCCATTATGTACAGTACCTAATATATTCTTCAAAGTTTCCTCCGTGAACTGGCTGCTTATACTTCTCAGATTTTCGTAATTTTTACCGTTATTCGACATAGTAATTCGAATAACTGTACACAGAAATATATAATATCTTAAAATACCTGCGACTAATTTGCTACTAACCAGTTCACTTCGAAGATATAAGAATGTTATCAAATCACTATAAGTTTATCTATACTATTTAAGTGTATAAGTATTCATCAAACTAATATTATTCATCTAGAATAAAATCCCTATAACACTTAAAGCAGCAAAATATTTCTAACAATACTAATCGTTTTTTAATACGAATAATAAATTATGTATGCGTTTATTGCGTTTAGATTTCAATGTAACCGGCTATATTATTCGAAAGAATGGAATTATTAATTTTTTCCGTCGACAATCTACGTTACCGATGCCCGCGTAACATGAAAGTTGGTCGCACAAAGTGCCGGCACATTATTAATAAAGTATTATGCGCTCATAAAATGGAATTGATCATTAATAACGTCGAGTTTATAGTATTAGATACCATCAAGCATTGCGGAGACAACGCCCTAGTCGATAGATCGATCGCGTTTTTATGATCACTCCATTTATAGTTGGAAGTGATAAACACAATTATCATACTAGAATTTGAACGGGTTTTTCTAATTACTGCGTTCAGGTTACGCATCCGTTGCGTCGGTAACGTAGATTGTTGGCGGAAAGTGTTAAACAGGCAGCGCATACGGACGGAAGTAGAGATACGTCGCGTAAGTAGCGTGAGGGGCGATGGTATGTCATAGTGGGGAGTAAGAGTTTGTCCCACGTTTCACGATTCTGGCATCGTTGCTCTTGTATCTATATTCTTTAGAAAGGGGGAAAAATGGGAGGGAGAGTATCACGCATGCGTTGCAGAAGCTTACGGGACGGACGTAGAGGACGTATGTGAGCAGTGTGTCGGAGAGCGAAAAAGAGGGAACGACAATCAAGAAAGCAAGAGAGATCTTCGCGCAGAAAATTAAGCAGAAGACAGTGGCGGCCATTTTTCCCTGACATTGCCGTTTCTGCGGCTCCGTGGGTGCTAATTGTCATCGGTCCTCGTAAAGATTCTCTCAAAGTCGATCTAGTCGTAGAAAAGAACGGTTACTGGATTAAAGGAAATCGCGGGTAATTTGTCGGCGCGTACGCGACGATAAAAAAAGAGCGAAGAAACGGTGCCTAGATAACGATAAGAGGGAATAACGAGGGAGACGTCAATGGTACGGCGTGGCCGAGAAGTGACGAGAGTGCGTGTGTAAACGATTCGCGACACAAGGAAAAGTAGTGGGGCTCGATCATAGTTGGCTGAGAGAGTGGACAGGCGAAAAAGGAGGAGCTCTGTGCCGACAACGGGAAGGGTGTTACACAGGAGACGACAGCTACGGCGACGGTGACGACGACGACGACCACGACGGCTACGATACGACCACGGCAACGATCGCGGATACGGAGTTTCGGCAGCCCAGCCTAGGTGCCTCCCTGTTTCTGGTTTCTCCGTTGGAAACCTATCTGTTCGATTGGAATCGTTAGTAATATTGCACAGTGCACACGGTCACGCGCCACCGCGTACATCAGCGCCACGAGATGGAGAGGCGAGCTGCTTTTGTGCTGCTGGGGATGCTATATTTAGCGGGCACCCTCGTCACGGTCCAGGCAGGTGAGACTTATCCTCTCTTTCGGATTGCCCACTGATTCGACCATTCATTTATTCCATTCTACTCCTTTTATCATACTGTACCACGTTAAATCCGGGTTGTCAAACTTCTCCACGCGTCACTTTCCTTTAATTTTTAAACGGGATCAAAACGCGGAAGAAGTCTCGATCGAGGTTGCTTTAATGATCGAGACACGAGTTGAATTCTAAATCGGATCCTATTCCTAGAAAAACACCTATCCGGTAGAAACTATTTTCCTCGTTCCCCACAGCGTTTCTCGATGCGAACACGATTTTACTATACATTTTCGAAACTGTACACCGCGTTAGGCTGTCAGTTTTGAAGAAAGCCGTCGCTATCGTGACGCACACGTCACATGGTATCCTAGATGCATCCTCGTCAAGTTTTCAACGATTATTATTTTCACGCGTGCTAACTGCCCGATAATCGTTTTCAATTTCAGCTGAAAATTATTGGTTACATTGTGCACGACTGTCGTGCAGACATTCCTCGTTAAAAACAGACGACATATGTTGACAGATTATGAAATTCTATTTTTAGTTTTGATTATACCGCATCACGTTAGAAGCGCGAGTGTCCTCGCGCGGTATTGAATACGTGATGGTATCAACCCATTTTCAAACTGTGCCGCTCTCGCGAATAATTCGAGCAATTTTTTTTATCAAGGATTACGTGAAGTGGTCTCTAAAGAAATTGAGATTCGTAACAGCCACATCCCACCCCGATTTGATTATCATTATATATATATATATATATATATAACCTTACGGTGTTCGATCGAACGCGATACGTAGGGCACTCGACGTATCACGTGTGCCGCGGCCAACCTTCTTATTCGCACGTTCATCGTCTCCGAAACCGTTTTATTATTTCATTAAAAATCATAACGATTTATTGGCAAATATACTTCCTTGAAATATTTAAGTATAATCGTTTCAGTCGTGGTATAGTAAGGACATGTGTAATAGGTTTGACATGTGCGTTTTCGTACTACTGCAATTTCGACCCCCCATAATCGCTCGGAGTTGCGCACCCCTGAGTTTCTATACCGACGAGAGACACCGGGATTCGATGCTGCAGCTACATTCCGAGAGAGACGTACGCAAAGTACCCACGCCAAGCAACTTTTGTTGCGTAACAATTGACCCTATTTTACGTCCACCCAGAAAACTTTACCGACTTTTAGCGATCGTTAGCCGGAAGTTCATGTTCGCTCGATAATTATGTAAATCGCGTGACATTTTTTAATGCGGTAACAACGTCGCTGATTAGCAGGTAATGTACACCCCTGGCAGCGAGTAAAGAGGTACAGTACCGAGCACGGGTAGCCTTCCTTAGGGAAAATGGCGATCTAGAGGAAAGTAACTCCGTCAGAGAACTATCACTAGATTAGGTCTAGATTAAATGTAGTCATCATTTCAAGGCAAATCGATTAATCCAATTTTAAGTTAGTAAATCTTGTAATTTAATGAATTACTAATTAGTAGATTAACAAATTACCATGTTCTAGTGGCTCTCGAACATAAGTTACCATTTTCCCTAGGGAAGGTTAACATGCTCAGCACTGTACCACACTCGGGAAAACCCTGCGTTTAGAAATCCCGTGTAAAACTTAATCGAATAAAATACAATAGTTATTTCTTAATTATTGAATTTGTTAGAAATATAAAAAGTTTATTGTCTGTCGAATCGAAGGAACGATGCACGATGTGGAAATGTGTCGCGTGAAAAGATTTCGAGCGTTCGTCAGAATATGTACTTATATTTAGATCACAGAGTCTACGAATATAATTTCCATTTTGTTCGCGTCGTGTTTATGGGATTGGGAGAAGACATTGCGCACGTCGTAAATCCCCCCCTCCACCCTTCCACCTTTTTGTATAATATAGGACACGGTGAATATAATTTGCGTTTAATGTTTTAATATTGCTATCGGGGATTAGCACGTGTCTTCGTCATTTATATTCTTAGCCGGGCATGCCTTGTTTATTGAAATGTAAACTTAACCTCCATTCTCTAACACGGTGAATGTTTTCATCCGCTCTGTTTTGCCGTCGCTCGCAAACCAGACGAGAAGAATGCTTACGTTTAACCCTGGGAACGCGTGTCTATTTTTGACTCTTCAGCATGTACCATAGAATAATGCAACGATAGTAACGCCATGCAAACTCTAAACTTACACTCAACATACTTTTACCGTCTATAACTTTTGATAATTAAGAATTATCGTAACGATTCTCAAATCTGTTTTATCGATGATAACATTTTTCCAGGACGAATACAAAGATATATGTATTTACAGTGATCTCAAAGTTCTCTTTATTTAAGTAGTGACTCAGTTGTGAAATCTTCACGTGACGGAGATAATTGAAAAGTTTTAGTTTCGTTTAAGTAAATAATCTCGATGTCCGAGATATCGGGGCATGACTGCGCCGATCGATTCCGTAGACGTTTTTCGCCGAGTTCGCTATTCTGCGTCCTCCCTGTACGAACACGAACCGTGTTTCGTTGCTTCGATCGGCTCGACTTTCTTACGTTATCCTGCTGATATGCAGATATCGCTTTAGGTGGTGCCTCCCTTTTCGAACTTAAACTAGGTCGATTTTCGGGTTTACTTGATCCGCGGTACGCCTGTTACATGAATTACTTTATGCATCACCGAAATAAATTCATTAGAGTATCTTTAGTTGATTATATAACACACTGTTCGCCGACCGAACCGGCTGAAACTTTTGTCCGTCTTTCTGTATTCTAGGTCTGGGTTAGGTCTAGGTTAGAACTGGTTTCAAACACGAGTACCCAGTGCACGGATAACAAATACGCAATCGACGACGGCGATTGGTAAATTCATTGAAACGTTTACCTAACCAGGTCGATGCTGTATATTTTAATATCGATATAAAAATCTTTGAATCACGATATTAACGGTTGAGAAACGACCAACGAATACGAAAACATTTTAAACATAGTTTGCTGTGTTTAACGTATTCGCCGTTCCTGGAACGATAGCGCGGCAATCGAAGAAAAATCGCGGTTGGTATTGTTCGTTTACCGATAAAATGTAAAATGCAGCAGGCTATGGTGAATCATATCCTTAAATAATGGCCGGCCTTTGTTACAATCCCTGGCAAATGCACCGTGACGTGTACCGACTTGTGTACTCGGTATTGTGGCATAACGATGTAACTTTACCTATTCGTCATCGAAACGTTTAGTCACGTGACGCTTCCCGCGATCTTGTTACCATGTTATTTACCTCTCTTCGAAAATATGTTAGCATTTATCTGCGACAGATCCTATAATGCATGTTGATTTTCTATGTTAATCGCATAATCTACGATAAATTTCACAGTTGTGTAGTTATTGCAATTGATTGGCAAGAAATAATGTTCAAACGTTTACCTCAAATTACTGTTGCAACCATCCATAATAAAGAAAGTCGTAATAGGTTAATTCTGGTGCGGTTGTCGTCGGAATTAAAGAAAAAACAAATGGCGGAAAAACCATGATCGTTCAATATCGTTCAACCGCAGAGGTTACCTGTTTGTCCGATCTTTGCAATCTGATACAGGCATGTGACCACGTTTACAACTTGCTAACCTCGTTTTTCACGGTTTCGTTTTCTTTTATTCTTTCTTTCCGAACACTGCTACTGTGTAACATGTCGCATGTTCTATTCGTTGAAAATGTGTGTATATTCGTGGCCACACGGTGTATATCCCTCCCTAAAATGACGTAAGAGAAACAGGATCTTTTTATTGACCGACTGACGTAAACACGCGTAAATTCGTCATTGTTAGTTACATGGGAAACATAAAAAAGGTACAACTTGGTGAATTTTATCACGTTTCGAATTTCGTTCAATTCGTTTCAAGTAAAAATCATGTCCCTTTGAAATTCGTCCATTAAACAGCGACGGAGAGTTTTCCCTGTCCGGTAAAATTCCATCGAACTTTTTTTTTCACGAAGTGAAAGTTGCGTACCGCGTAAAAGAAAAACGAACGATCTTAACGCGATTCTTTCCAACCTTTGCCATCAAATATTATACTAATCTGACCGTTTCCGTTTGCCCTGGCCACTGTTCCGCGATATCGGATTTCAAACGTAGTCGCTTGTCCGTGTTGTTTGTCTTCGGACAATATCTTCGCTCGAGGACAATAAAAAGATTGTAACGGAGAAAAAAGGTTACCTAAGAAACTCGTGTGTTCGATAGAGGTACATCTTAAAGTGTCAACCTCTGATATCTCGATCTTGACGATTATCATCTTCGTAAAGTGTAACCTCAATCTTTTACGATTAAGAGTCAATATTGTATTTGTCCGTTTCCAGATCTTTCTCATCGTCGATGTTGTAGAACATTGTAGAAGCATTTCTCCAGTCAAACACAAACAGCTTGTAGGGGAACATCGTTTGTTCGCTTCTCCTCGAGTAATTTCATTTGTCTGCTAAGTTTATTGGAGCAGAAAAATTGCAACGTATATACGAATTGGAAAGTTGTGGTTCACGATTGGCTCCACCCTCGCTTTGCACGAAGTCGATAAGTTTATCAGAAGGTGCAGTGACCGGCTTTCAACTGACCCGTATTTGAAATTTGTTTATCCGCCGCGAGCCAGCTTCTCTAGGGAATTAATAATAACATCGAAATTTGGACGGTTACGGAATCGGGAACGGGCGCCATCTGCACGCACGCTCCGTGAATTTTTTTCACGTAAAGTAATTACTCGCTTTATTAAATTCCATGCCTCGCGACACGTGCCCGCAAACGTGCACCCCGAAAGGGGTGTATCGTATTTCTTTCATTGATCAGGAAGTATAATAACGCACTCGAAGTCGTCGTAACGAGACAAGACGTAAAATTATCGACCTCTGGCGTCGTCACGGGGAACGAGACGGTGTTTACGAGCATTGGCTCCTTTACCTTTATGCACCATCGCGCGTTATACGCGCGATTCCATCTTGCCAAATTGCGTCCTAGATCACGGCCGTCCCAATTCCTCTGCGTCCTCCATCGTACCCTATATTTCTGTATAGAAATACCTCGAACATTTTCATACGATTTGAGAAGTCACGGCTGGACCGTCGGTTGGCGCCGGACAATGGGGACGGCGCTGCATAGTTCCAGTTCGGTCCAGTTTCTGGCGGTCGGTGGATGGCAAAAAAGGTCCTCGCTTTAAGACGCTCGAAAGGTCGTAACCTAAATACAGATCGATTTCGTACACGATTATTCCATGATTAATTGTTCGACGGCATTGGAACAGGAGTATCGCCTCGTTTTAAATCTTTTACTATTACCTCGTTGTTTCTAGGTCTGGGCCACGATTGACCCAGGCTGCTATACCGAAGGATATCGGCGCTGAACGATGTGCACAAGGTTTCGATCACTATTTCACGCCCCTATATAGAACGCACGATTTAGTATATAGATATTTCCGATGGTAGGGTCATACGGCACGTGTTCGCCGTGTTATCGATCTCTTTTCCATCCTACTTTGCGTTCTAGTACACTTCCAACTTTGTAAATCGCGTCCTAAACGGAACGGCCCAGTTCCACTCCTTATCTGCCCGTTCGTCTCGCGAGCTTCCCACGTGAAATTAACGAAACCCGAACGACGGGCCTTTTGTCGTTTATACTTGGATCCATGATGGCCTGCAAAATCGTGTTTAACATTAGCGTCTTCGTGGCTGGGTCAGCGGCTTACCAAGGCTTGTGTCCTCGAGCTGAATAATTAGTTTTATAAAAGAAGTCGAATTAACACATTGACTGCCACTTGAATTTCTATAGATATAGATATACATCAGTGGCACTCGACGTATTAATTAACGTCCAGTATGAATAATTTGAGGTAAAAGAATATAGGGGCTGAGGGCAGCAACTTCCCTAGGGAGGTTCGAAAGATGGACCGGAATACCCAGGCCGCGTTTCCTCGATCAAAATCGTGCCGGGCAAATATTTAAAGTCCAAACAACCATCGATCCGGCAGCGGTGGTAACGCGATGGTATTCTTAAATCACTCGAAGGCAGGAAAGGCAGAAGCCAGCAGCTACTTTATAGGTCAGCCGACGACGTGGTTCGTGATTATCAATCCCTTTTCTTCGGCCTGCATGCATTATAATTTCATCTGGTCGAGTTGGTGTACACGAGGACGACAGGGTTCTCTATGTAAAAGAATAAACCGCTAAAAATAAAGTTTCAGTCCGGGTATATATACGTGTGTGCAATCCTGCCCCCCAAACGGAACCGGATTAACACGTTCGTCTCCCGTTTTCGCACCCGTTGCCTTCTATATAAACGTGATTGACTTTTTGGCGTCGCTCGGTTCTCGGAGGATTATATTCCTACGGCTTAAACACCGCCACGAAAGTTCTATTTTCTGTCCGTAACTCGAATCGTACACAATCGTCCGCGAATCGTGGTGATTATCGTTCGTGATTAAAGCTATCATGGGTGTTTCGAAGAGAAATGTATGCCACCCGATAGACAACCGCTAATCGAGAAACCCTAAAATCGAATCCCGGTCAACCGAGGTCTCGCCTCGCTTAAAGTCTTGTGCCAGGCTAGCTTTACGATTACTGACATTATGGTAGCTCGAGGGAGCTACGAATTCTTAAGGTTACCTGATGTGTCTTGGATTGATCAAAAGGAGATTGGTTACTTGAATGCTTCTTAAATTTAAGAGGCTACATGAATGCAACAAACATTTGACAAAGCTTCAAAGCAGGGGTAGTCAATCTTGTATTATTGGTGATTCTTAAAGTAGGGAAGTAACTTTATAAAATTTTCATTTCAAACACCAGCAGGTTGACTACCACTGCTTCAAAGGGTTAAACGTGGTTAATTACACGGTGCCTTGGATATCTTAGAAATGACCCTTTGAGACAGGCAAAGGGTTAAGGGGTGTAATTAGTTTGACAAGTGAATTATATTATATTTTTATGTTCTTGACGAAATTTGTCAAGTCAGGATGCATGGATGTAGACACTTGGTTGTACGGGTACTTGCGAGAGAACTGGTAGAACGGATGGTCCATCTGGTGGCGAATGCGGGTCCTACCACCGTAATCACCTTCTATCCTTAGCGCCCTGCACTCATTTACCCTCGACCCTGATAGAGACCAGACCCCGTCCGTAATCTCCGTTTGTTGTAAACCTCTTCACGTGTGCTCGTATGTTCTTCCCGATAAAGTAACCTACAAGGGGTCGGCGTCGACCGTACACGAGGGCCAGGCCTGGTGGATCGAGTGCAAAGACCTGAAGCCGGACGATCTGATTAGATGGACCAGAAACGGGCAGTCGCTCGAGCCGGAGCTGGCGAGCGGCAAGCTGGTGGTCGACTCGCCGGTGGGCACCGGAAGCAGCACGCTGAGGGCGATGCACGCGACGGACAGCCACGACGGGGACTACAAGTGCACCCCGGATAGTAACGAGGTGTTTCATCTGTGGATAAACGTCGGTTCGTATGTCCAGCTCCTTAACAGTCCGCTCTATGGGCCTTTTTTCGCTGCCACGTCCATGAATTATCTGTAATTTATGTGTTTGTCCGAATTTCTGTTAGGTCCCTGTGTTCACAGAAAGGGTTAACGTTACTCGTTCACGATGTTCTCGTTTGTTGCATGTTTGTCGACGTTCGTGTGACCGTAACTGTGGAAAGCTGTTGCATGCCTCGGTCGAAAGGGCAAAGAAAGTCTGGAATCACGCGACACGAGATCAGAACCAGGGATAAAACTGCGTAAAATCCTTGAACCGTTGGCAGAGTCGAGGGGGACGGAGTATTCCAGCGCTGTTACAGTGGCAAAATTATTGTATTATAGCGTTATTTCTGCTTTATCAAAGATTAGCTCTTGGCTTAAGTCGTATCGATAGAGTATCAGCTGGATCGTTAACACGGTACCAAAGCTGGTATTTAAATACCAGACGTTAAATACTAAAGCTGATACTGATATAGCTACTGCCATTCGGCAGAAAGCAATAGACTGTATCCTTCGTGATTTCAGACTTCGCAGCAGCCTCAGAGAAGATCACTTATCGAGAGCTTTGTTGGGGTGGCGAAGCGTCTCAGGGTATCGATATCTCCGTCCTCCATTGACTAGAGTTCGAAGTTCGCCGCTTAAACGGGCGGCAATCACCGGCTGGTCCACATTCGCCTGCGTATCGTGCAGAATTTTTACGCGCGCGATTAAACGCTTGAACGATAACGCGTTATCGGGCCGAGCGACGAAAGCTGTCAGCACGAAGCTTCGTGCTCGCCGTCTTCGCCTTCGATGACGCACGATCCTTCGGGCTTGGACGCTTATCTAGTTGCGCGAACGTAAATTGTAATTAGTTACGATTAATATCTATGAAACGGGCCCAGCGCTCGGATCACGTGGAATGGAATAATGACTCGAGGAATTATTGTACGCGCGAGTGTGTCCGTCCGATGATCGACGGTACGAATCTTTCCAGCCGCCGACAGACCACCGGCAATCGCTTTTGTCGCTATCGTTTGTTTGGTTGCAAATGAGTAGATGCAAAGAGTGGCTTTGGAGAACGCATTTAACGTGATGTAATTCGCGCTCGCCGCTTGTAATCGCCGCAGCTGCTTGTTTTGGAACTGTTATCGTCGGAGAAACATGTTTCCTCGCGAACAGAAGGAGGAAACCTTGAGGATATTACGTTGGATCTGACGAGGCTCCAATGTCGTTGCGTTCGATCGGTTAACTTTGGAAATTATTGTACGAGAGTTCTCGGAAACCGACGTCTAATTGGATTCCTCTCCGTTTCGTGGAACTCTTCTGTTAGCCGACACACGTTAGCCTAGAAGAGCGTAGAAATATTGTCTTTCTTATTTGTAGTTTGCAACGAACCTAAATAGTTCACAAACACCAGGACCGTAAATTGTAGCAATCATCTTGATCGCGTAAAGAGCAGGTACCACAAATATGACGGTGTACTTTATTCGCGGAGAGGTGATAAATCGGTCGCTGTATCGCTTTTGTTACACGTTTGATAGATAACGGCGCTCTCGAGCTTCCCTGATAAGAACAATATTAAAGATAAGGAAGTTAGCGGAGTCTTGCATAGCTTCGTGCCACTACAAAAATACGTTATATAATTGTAGCACAATGTTTTACTATTGGATATATTTGACAGATTTATTTCAGGTTCCAATGTTGCTGAGTTCTGCTTTCGTTGTTTAACTTACGTAACCTGGTTCAAAAATCATCCTAAGTTTCTTTCATTTTCAGAAATATACTATACAGAACGTAACAAGGTCATTGTCTACTTCTTTTGGTAAAAGAGACTGTGGTATTAAATCTGATCCTCTCAGACTAGTCTTCTCTAGGGGAAAGTGGTCCCAGCAATACTTAAAAATTATTAAATATTAATTGCCAAGAGCAATAATTGCTGTAATAAAGCCATAAGTTTCCTAGTAAGTTTCGAGCAGAGAAGCCGAACCATTTTCCCCAGAGTGGCTCACCGTACTCTGTAAAATACTTAAAAAGCTCTAAAAACACGTGCAAATTTGTCAAGCTTATTGTACAGCAATGTTTGTCCTGTCTCGTCGAGAATCTCGAATAGTTTCGTGTACGTTTAATGAAACCCGTTATTTGACGCAGACGTGAAGATCAGAGTACTCACCCCGAAGGATGCGCCTATGAATCTGGATTGCGTGAACCGAAGCAGCGGCGAGAAGTTGCAGTGGTTCAAGGAGAACGTTCCGTTGTACACAGCCTTGAGCACCCAGGAGGACCTCGTCAAGGTAGACAACGAAACTGGCACCATGGAGCTTCTGAAGACCGCGGATCTGCTGTTCGGAAATTACAGTTGCAAAGGATCCAACTCTTCGGTGGAGTACAGGATCGTGCGTGAGTATCTGTCTGGATCACTGGTGACATAAAACTTTAAGTTTACTAGGACCAAATTTAAATTGTCACTGTCTGACGCCGTCGTTAAGGGATTTCCTGGGGGATTTTCAGCGAAACCCACGGCGTACCTGCCCGAATCGACGAACGTGGTGGAAGGGGAGAAGCTGCATTTAGTGTGCGCCGGTAAACACAGTCCCGGTATCAAGATCACCTGGACGATCGGCGATCAGAATTACACGCGCAGCAAGGGTCGCGTGAAGATCGGACGGGACCAAGAGAGAGGCATCTACGGTGCCCTGCTCACCGTCGAAAACATCGAGATGAGTGACCGCGGCTACATATACTGCAGGGTATCGTACAACTGGTCCGACACCTTCGAGGACCACGTCGCGGAGGCCCGGACGTTCATCAGGGTCAAGGACAAGCTCGCCGCGCTCTGGCCGTTCTTAGGCATTTGCGCGGAGGTGGTCGTACTTTGCGCCATCATTCTAATTTACGAGAAGAAACGAAACAAGGCTGAACTCGAAGAATCCGACACCGATCAGAGCCCTGACACGTACGTATCGAGCTCGTTTATACGTTTACGGCGCCAAGCAATTGATAACTTAAGTCTTTTCGATTTCGATCTAACCGTAGCTCGAAGGACAACAGATTGGAGTGTTATATTCTGTTGCGCGGACCTCATCCTGCCAAATTACCACCACAAGAATCTCCAAGACATAAGACCGTCCAATCCGATTTCATCCCCCTTTCTAACCAACGTTCCCTGTGATATCGCCGTTTCTCGATGTCTTCCCAGAAAGAGCAACGTAAAAGTAAAGAATCTCGAGTCGGGTCCAGTTCCTAATGTTTAGCTTCTAGCGTACACTGTCTCGACTTTCCTAGTGAAAATGGTGGTCTAGAGGAAGATAAACCTGTTAATCCTTGTGCCTGGACGCCTAGTAACTTTCGAGTATGGGTTGGTAGAACTTTTCTCTACGGTCGCCATTTTCCCCAGAGAAGCCTCACATTCCCTACACCATACGAGACACTTCAAATCAATGGCTACTCGAAATTTCATAACTTTGATCATATTAGTACGGCGTCCTTCATTCACGACACCCGATATTTGACCAATATCGAATCACGTTTAATAATTTTGTTTTCACCCCCGCAGCAAGCCAACGCCCAACAAGGATTCCGACGTTAGGCAGAGAAAGTGAAGCAACGAACAATAAGCGGCGGATGAATGAGAGCGATACAGGATAGCAGAACGGATAATGGAGAACGATCGTGGGCATCTGCCGGAGTGACAATACGTAGCTTGTACAAGGAACGCGGAAGAAGAGGAACGATGGAAGCGGATTTATGAAACATGGTTCCGTAACTAGAAAGATTCGTCGTTCGACGGATTACGAATAAGAAAAAATCATCTAAAGGAACGATTTATAAGTGTCGGGAACAGAGGGGTTGGTTACTGAGCCAAGCCAACGTGCCCCTCGTTCGTTACCTTTTTTTTTTCTTCGGTGCGTATATCCGCGTGGATGAAAGCAGGCTTCGTTTGTGGCACACAGAAAATGTACACGCACGCGGTTATTACAGTTTACTAAAAAAAAAAAAAATTTCAAATTAAGCCTTACTATCGTGTTCACTCCATTTATCAGATGTTCGCCTGTCCGTTGTCTCTATTACACTGCTTTTGAGGGGGGGGGGTTAAGGAAAAGAAAAAACACACACACAAAAAAAAAAATGGAAAAAAAATATGTGCTCTGCCGATCTTTGCGCGTTGTATGAGTGCGAGCAAATATTACCGATCGAGGAATAAAGTTGTAACGGGAGAAGTAAAAGGGCGTGAGATTTAAGAACGCGTACGTGTGTGTCCGTATGTGCGTGTGTGTGTCTGTTCTGCGTGCGTGTTCGCACATGCTAGGCATGCGCTCGTGTGACAGAGAATGCGATAGTGATAAAAAAAATAAAAAAAGAATTAAAAAAAAATATTAAAGGAAGGTAAAAGAAGTAACAGCCGGATCAGCATACCCGCCAAAAGCAATTTCGAAAACGGGCGAATTGAAAATTCGTCTCCGTTACAACACACTGGCTTGTAAGAATAAATATACATACACACGTACACACATTATATATACATATATATATATATATACATACATACATACATACAATGCATACGTACACTATGTTTGAAGGCGCATTTATTCGCTAACGTACTTTTTTTACGGTACTCCTTTTCTCGTGCCTCTGAACGGCGCGGGGGAGGGAGGGGGGATTCACGAGAAGAAAAAAAGAAAATTCTTTCATGCTCTTTGGCGGGTATGCGTGTCACGTGACTCTCGGAACGTGTTAATTAGAGGCCCTTGTTTTTCTCGCAATCACTTCGCACCGTGTGACCGAAAGAGAGAAGTTTAAAAGCAAAAAAAAGTAAAAGATTTTACGGTAGGACCGAAACGAAAAGAAACAAAAAAAAAATGATATGTGCTCGATTAAAAAAAAATATAGTTACGTAATAATAGAGAATCAGGAGAAGGCAAATGCGTGCTAATAAAATTGACTTCCGGAAACGCACGGACTTTCGGAGGTGTTTAAAAATCGTAAAATGGAAAAAAAATAATGAAGCTTACCTGATGGCGCCGCCTTATTATAATTATTGTAATTATTACCATTATTACTATTATTATTATTATTGATTATTATTATGATTATTATTATTGTGGATGATGATGATGAATATTCCATCGGTCATGGGAGAGAAAAGATAAAAGAACACGTCGGAAGTCATGGTTCTGCGCGCGACGCCGTTTGTTAACGACGTTAAATGTAATATTAATACTGTAATATTATTATTGCCATCGTTACTACTACTGCTACTATCGTTATTATGATTATTACAAGTATTATCGTTAATTTTACCACTATTGTAATAATTTATATTATCCGTACCATACACGATTTCTCTTGGTCGACAATTCGTTCTGTCGTCAATTGTAAGTATTCACCAATTTCTACGTCCATTTCAATGGCCAAGCATAAACTTTAGGTGCTCTCTTTTCTCTTTTTTTATTCTTGTATGAGTTCTGCTGCATCTGTTGCCTTCAAGCGGTATCCTCAGTGTCGACGCCATCTTGATTTTACTTTATTCTCATCGAAGGGCACACAATTTGCATTGCAGTTAAATTAGAATTGTTATTGAATGTCTGGTGTGGCACACAGCTCCGTAGGATGAGCGTTCCGTTTAAAAAAAGAAAAAGGAAAATGTACAAACGTTTTATTGCTTAAACGTCCATTGCTTGCTCGTTATAAGTACACATGTAAAATATCTTGTGGAGGGGGCGCGTCGGTACGGTCGAGCGTACCCCAGGGGCCACATCGCCAATCGCAGGTTCTCGCAAGACGATCACGCGCGTTAAACGAATGTGGTATCGTTTCGGTTTCTGTTTGTCGCGCTTTTGTACAGAATCGCGCGTTTTTCGACGCGCCTTATCGATAACTCTTTGGTCGTAAGCGCCACATCTGCGTGTAATGATTTATCGCGATGATCCGTGATGGATCGTCGACGGGACCGTCGACGGGACCGACGACAGAGAGACGGAACAACGAATATGAAGCACCAAATGGGAGGGGCTCGTTTCAAGAAGCAATTAAAAAAAGTCTCGTTCTCTCCAAAACAGGTCCACTGAACGTGTGTTTGTGTGCGTGTAACGTGTTTTCATATGTACAGGGTCGCTTCACTGAAGCGAGGAGGTAAAAATCGTCCGCTTGGGTTGGGTCGCAAAGTGATTGAAAGAGGGCAGCACCGTCGCAAACGGTTCTTTTTCTCGTGTCTTCAGTTGGAATTCCGACGCTGCTTTCCTTTGTTTATTTGGGCGTCTGACTGCCGTAATCAACGTAAACGCGTACGACCTCGCCGCTGTACTTCCGTTGACTTGGCATGAAGTAGAAGTCAGGCTGATTAGGCTGGGTGGAAACGCCGCCAGCGTTGTGCACGTTGTTCTTCGACCGCTGATAATGATCCCTGCGATCCTGCGTGTAGTAGCCAGGCTGAATGGGTGTCGTGTGCCTGGTGCCTGGTGCACGCGGCAGACTGTAAGTGGCCCGTGGGCCCACCATTCTGGTAGGGCCCTCGACGGTGTCGGTGCCCAGCCCGTTTCCGGTCATCTCTCTGTGACGCGGCAGACTGGAGACCGGCGGCGGTGGGGCCTTCTCTTCCGTCTCGAACGAATCGAAGCCGAAGTTCGTGTTCGCACCCGAGGGGTAACCCTTCCAAGCGTTACTGGCGATCAGACGATCCTGAAATCATATATTTTCTTTTATTTTATTTATCGTTATAAGGATTTCGGTAATTCTATAAACATCGCGATTTAATTTAATAACCGAGACATCGTGTGCACTGGAGGAACAAGTAAAGCGCTCTACTGTCGTTCAAGGGCTGTTCGCAGACATACGCATGCAGACGTGAGAAGAGCACAAAGAAATAGAGTAGAGGTTCGATTAGATTAGAAAAGAAGAAACCAGTGTAGAGAATGTACCTGGATTAGCGAGCGAACGAGGGTACGACGAGTGATATTTAACGCGCCAATTGATCGTGTACCGAGTGTGTAGTTCTACCAGCTGGGATTAGGACGATGCATATCGTACGGAGCGTGTTGGTGATGATGCCGAAGATGATGGTGGTGGTTGTGATGGTGATGGTGATCGCCGTTTTGTCGATGATACCGCGTCGCGTTCGTTCGATGAATCGGGTTCGGCGGGTCGCAAGAAGCCAGAG
Source organism: Anthidium xuezhongi (assembly GCA_022405125.1). NCBI lineage: Eukaryota > Metazoa > Arthropoda > Insecta > Hymenoptera > Megachilidae > Anthidium > Anthidium xuezhongi. The sequence continues at coordinate 7,242,336 of CM039642.1, read as the reverse complement.
GCAGCGAGTACACCCTCTTTACATCGTGATGGTAGCAGGGAGCGGGGAGATCATGCAACACAAGCGAAGCAGAAGATCGTTTTCGAGTTCACAAAAGAGAGGGCGGACGGTAGAAATTGTATTCGAGATACGGGGACCTTTGGTTTTTATTTTGTTTCCCTTTAGTGTTTCGATGAAGAAGAATACGTTCACACAGAGTCATTCAATGGGGACTTCTACCTTTTTTTTCATGCTTATACGTTTAATAAATTGCAGAGATCTTACTGTATGAAATAAAAGTTGTTTTAATTGGTAAACTGCTTGACCATTACTACAGAAGCGAGTAGAGAACTTGAAAATAGCTCGAATAATAAAAAAACAGTACAAGAGAACTGATAGAGAAGATATTGAATTCAAAATTACCACGCTGGTTTGAAAACAGTGCCCCCAGCGCCATCTAGCGGCGAAAGATGGAACTAACCGAATCGAAAATCGCGTTTTTTACAAAAATGAGACATTTTTGGGACTTTCTGATGGGCTTAAAGTGTTCTACGATCAAAACTGCATCGAAATAATGCCCTCACATCCTTCTAACAGCTTTAATATAGAAAATAAAAAAAATAGCTGTTTGTGGACATAGAAACACTATAACCATCTAGCGGTGGCGCTGCGGAACTAACGGAACTAAATGTTGCATACATGTACAATAGCTATACTTGAAGTTTGCGATTTAGTCAAGCTTATAAGACGTTTTGCACGAATAATATGCTTTAAATAATGCCACAGAAATACATTTAATACTTTAAAAACAATACAGAATAATTTATAATGAAAACATATAACTTTAACGGTGGAATTGCGGTGCTACGGCGTTCCAAAGTCATTAACGTAGATATGTTTTCATTTATAATACATTAAAAGCATTAAATGTATTTTTAATGGTTAAATTAAAGCATATTTGAGCGATATAAGTCGTTATATGGCTTCGACATATCGAAAATATTGCTTTAAAAGGTCAAAAACGATTGGGTGTTCTTGAACAGGCATCTCGAATTTAGTTCCGTTAGTTCCGCAGCGCCACCGCTAGATGGTTATAGTGTTTCTATGTCCACAAACAGCTATTTTTTTTATTTTCTATATTAAAGCTGTTAGAAGGATGTGAGGGCATTATTTCGATGCAGTTTTGATCGTAGAACACTTTAAGCCCATCGGAAAGTCCCAAAAATATCTCGTTTTTGTAAAAAACGCGATTTTCGATTCGGCCAGTTCCACCTTTCACCGCTAGATGGCGCTGGGGGCGCTGTTTTCGAAGCACGCGTCAATTTCAAATTGAATCTCTGCTCGTTCCCAATATTTTCGACTAATTAAATTAATTCTCACCTATTTTCGCACAAATTACGTATTTGTGAAGGACAACAGAATAGAACGAACAATTTTAGAACCGAGCAGACAGGAAAAAGTCCTTCAGAGGATAAGTATATCAATTCTAAAGAACCGAAAGTTCATCGACGAAAAAAATCAAGAGAAACATGCTTAAATATAAAAAATATACGAATCCTGCAAGTCGTAGCGATGCTTACGAAGGAAAGTTAGGTGCACACGATACAAAAAGAAAGAATTAAAGACGAAACGAAGAAATAATATAAAAAGAAAAGGGGGGAAACTTGTTTAGATAAGTGTACCTTTGTCGCTCGCCTCCTGGAGGATCTGTAAAGGGTGCAGCTCGCTTGTAACAGAGCAAGGGCGAGCAGTGCAGCCACACAACCGACCAGGATGTACAATTTCGTCTCGTCAAGGAACTGGCCCGAGCCGAACGACGTTGAAGCCTCTTCTTCGTCTCCTTCGGTACCCAGGTCATTCACTGAATAACAATACAAGCGTTGAAATGGTATTAACAACCAGCATTTAACAATCACAGTACTCTTAATTACCCCCAACGTACCTCTAGGAGCTTTGATGACCAGGTACTGAGGGTCAACGCTGAGGGCACCGACCTTTCCATCGACCAGAGCCTCCTTCAGCGCCTTCTCCGCCGCGGCACTGGTGTCCAAAGGTTTCAGGGACCTACCCTTGACCTCGTTTTTATCCAGGATCAGATCCATGCGCGCTATGACGCCGTTCTGCTCGTCGTCCCTGCACAAAGATGGCGGACGTCGAGTAATTTGCTCACTAAAGAGTCACATCATTATTCAAGGACCTACTTTTGCAACTCGTTCAAACGAATCTGGTAATATCCCGGGAGCTTGTCAAGGACTGGACCGAAACTGTCGGATATCCTGTTTGATATAACCTCAAACTCAGGAGTGCCTGGCGTGGGCGTCGTGAAACCGTCTCCTAGATTGATCAGCTTCACAGCAACGTTGTAGTGCAGCCTGGGAGGTGCTGGCGTGGTCAGCTCTTCAAGTTCTACAAGTAATAGAAGGATCTTTATCCTCTACTCTGCTTTACTTTCTGGCAAATGGCATCAAGAGGACAACCTTCGAGGCCGCAGGATTTGATGCATATCCTCTGAGAGGAGACGACGGGCACGGCGTCGTGTTTGCGTATCTTCTTGCTGACGGCGTTGTAAGTACCGCCCTTGACGGGGTACATCATGTAGAGACAATGATCGTCCGTGAACGAGAGGTCCCTATTGTCCTTTGTTACCCGTTTCCTCGAGAATTTCAGCGTCGTTACGCCATCCGCCTTGCTGCCGCCGGTGTTGTAGATGTCCTGGGACGGATCCAGCAGCGGGGCATTGTACCCGCTGATCCAGGTGTCCATGAGAAAGGCCCGACCCGACTTGTCGTCGACCCAACCCAACACTGCGTCCGTCTGGGACTGTTTAATAAACGGAAACAGGAGAGATTTGGTATTTCTACAAATGGCGGAAGTTGGAAGGTATTTAATACATTCTGATCAAAATTAATGAATAAGGTACCATCTTCTCGTCGTCGGAGAACCCAACGCCGGTCCAGGTGTTCGTGTTGGTCGTGGAAATGATGAACGACAACTGATCCTGAAGAAAAATAAAGTTTACAATTATGTCTTCGTTAACTGGGTCATTGTACTGTTTCAGGCTTCCAACTTTCTTGGATGAAAACACAAATTTGAGGAAACATGAAACCTCGGTTGTGCCATCAACGACTCAGCTGGCTTGAAACCGAAAGTCCTTAATCGTGGGAAATTACCTTTCGCGTTTTGTACGCCCATTGAATGGAGTATTCACAGGTACCATTCTCTGGCACGCAGTGTCTGGGATAATGCCACTCGCCGGTGCAATTCGAAATCTGCGTCGTGCTGTTGCCACTAGCTGCCTCTTGCCTGTTCTTTTCATCTGAAGGTGTTAACAATTGATTAATGAATCAGTGTAAAACGTATATGCCTAATACAGTATTACTGGCTGCATGTCCTTAAATTGAGATGAAGACTGCCTCTTTAATACACTTGACACTGCCAATTAAGATCCATCAACCTACCAAAGAAATTAAGCGTCACCGTCCCCCTCTGGGACCCATGCCCATGGTACTTGAGTTCATCAGGCTTGTAGAAGTCCTTCACGCTGACCTTGGCCTTCTCGATACCGCTGGGTGGACTGTGGACGTAGTTGCCGGGTTCTTGACCCTTGGCCCATATCACCTGCATGTTGTCGTCGACGATTTCGTGATCGGTCGGTTCGTTGGCTGCCAATTTCCGCCTGAAGAGTATCGTGGTGACGCCGTCGCGTTCGTAGCCCATGGCGGCGGTCAGGGTGTCCCTGCCGCCCCAGTACTCGTCCTTCCTCGGGGTGGACCTGTCCCTGGTGTAGTAATCGCCGATTCTGTGGCTGTTGCCGCGGGCCGAGCCTATGATGATGTCCGTGCAGTCCATGGGGTTGAAGTCGTGCTTCGGCGTGTACTTGTGGCCCGAGCCAGGGAGGATGGCTTCAATCATGGAGGACAAGGTCAGAATAAAACATTGCAATAATGGTTCCAAGAATTAAACGAATTTCGTTGAGATTTCTGTCGAAGAAGTTGGGCGGGAACTTAGGCTTCCCTTGACTGGTGGAGCAGAAGCAAGCTTCCATCGTCTGTTTTTTGTATGGGGAGAATCTAGGGAATTATCAGGGGAAACTTAAGTACAGGTTAATTCGTGGAGCAATCCCTGATCGAAGGAAGCCCAAGTTACTCGCTATCCTGAATTGAGTGAAATGCAGTTGTAATGAAAAGCGACAGGGAGAAGCTGATGAATACAAATAAACTCTGATACATTAACATCCTACGTTTTCTATTTGGAAGTTCCTATTTTACGTGGTTAGTATTAAAACTACGGCTATTAATAACTTTACTGTGTAATTTATTACTGATATTTTTACGTATTTTTGACTATACAAAGTTTCTATTCAATTAAATCTTCGATGAGAATATTTGAGGCACTTTAACCCTTTCGTAATTAAGTACACTGTCGTATATAGTAGGCTTCTCTGTGACAAATGACAAGGTTACTGGGTTCTAGAATCACACACCTCGACTTTTAGGTTCCCTGTCTATGACTATGAAGGGGGAACACCATTTTCCCTAAGAAAGCCCACCATCGCCCGACAGTGTACACTTAAATACTGTGGACGTGATACACATCGACCAACATTGATTCTGTACAACATTGAAGCTGGTGCAATATGTACTGGGATAGAAGAAGCGTCAAAATCGCCTAATTAGCTCGTTACCTTTCGTTGCGCTCGACACTGGTCCCGAAACTGGTTCCGGTTCCGAGGTCGGTTCAGACTTTGGCTCCGGCTCTGACTTGGGTTCTGGTTCAGATTTTGGCTCTGGCTCAGACTTGGGTTCAGGTTCTGAATTTGGTTCGGGTTCTGGTTCAGATTTTGGCTCTGGTTCAGGTTCTGGTTCGGATTTTGGTTCTGGTGCGGGTTCTGGTTCGGATTTTGGCTCTGGTGCGGGTTCTGGTTCAGATTTTGGCTCTGGTGCGGGTTCTGGCTCGGATTTTGGCTCTGGTTCAGGTTGGGAGCCAGGTTCAGCCGATGGAACGGGTTCGGCGTTGGATCTTGGTTCAGTCTTGGGAGCAGGCTCTGCCTGGGACTTCTGGATTGGTTCAGATGTGGGTTCAGGCTCAGACTTGGGTTCAGGCTCCGAGCTACGCTCCGGTTCGGATGTCGGTTCTGGTTCGGACTTGGGTTCTGGCTCTGAACCGGGTTCTGGTTCGGGTTTGGTGCTGTCGACAGTGCTCGGCTCGGCGACGGCCTCCCCTGTGCAACAAAGCATCCATCGTCGTGCCACTACCTACTGCTCGTTTATTCCAAAACCATCACCTCGTGCACAGTGTTTCAAACAACAGGGGGCGTCAACAAAATACTTTACGCTACTTCGTCTACGCTACTGTATCGTTACGGGAAGCAAGGGACTGTTCATCGGTACTTGAAGAACAAACCTCGATACATACCATTCGTAGATACTGCCGTTGACTCTGGCGACCTCTTCTTACGTCCTGGCGAAATGAAACCGTGTACATTAGCTATTCATTGAACTTGAAGAGACAACGTATGATAAACAGACTTGATTTTCACCTTGCCTCGTGCTAACTCGATAAGTAACGCTCGTCTGCACGGTGACGTCGGTGTCCGACCTGGGCGTCGAGGCCAGCGTCGCCAGATCCTGAGCCTTGGCCGATCTTCTCTTCGCGCTGGATCTTTCGGTCTCCGACTCGGGTTCCGGCTCAGCTTCCGGTTCTGGCTCGGGTTCCGGCTTGGGCTCAGACTTTGGCTCAGGTTCAGGTTCCGATTTAGGCTCAGGCTGCGGCAGGGGTTCGTCCTTGGGCCGCTCCTGGATGTTGGGGAAGGAACGACACAAGGGTGTCAGATCGGTCGGGCGCCAACCGATACCGACCCAGCTGGTCCCGTTCACGACCATCACTCCTTCCAGTTCTTTGCTCTCCTTCAGTATCCGCCAGTAGAACGTGAAATTGTCGGAGAACTTTTTCATCGTGTAAGTGTCTTGCTCGATGTCGATGGTCTTGATCGGCGATTCTGAAACGGATCGTCAAAACGTAACAAATTGCGACAGTTTCACGAACTGCTGGTGTCTTAATTTTTCTTTTTTTGCGGCCCTATGCTCGCTGCACGAGCCAATCGCTGCATAGAAAGTTGCACGCTTTAAGCCAGATTTATGACGCGATGCTCGAGACCTGAATGTTGGGAAAGTATGGTGCAAGAAAGTCACTCTCGCGCCCGCCGCTAGATGGAGCGTAAGAAGCTGGAATTCTCGCGAGTACCGGGCTAATTGTTCGCTACGGCGTGCGCGATAATTACGAAACGAGTCCTCGACGATCTTAATCGTTTAATTAATCGAGCTACTTAGCTACTCTGAGGTTTTCGTCGCAGATTTGTGGTTGGGTCAGGGCTGATCTTAAGCAGATCCGCGAGTCTTAAATAGGAGTTAAAATAGAATCGAAACAAAGTAAAACCTAAAGTTTTGATAACCTTTAAAGGGCCAAGCGTGTTAAGGGTCTGCTACATATCCTCATCAACAGATCCTTAATCCTTGATGCCCTTACTTCCTTCACACAGGTTGATCGTCAGGAGTTTTATTGTTGAAAAGGGAGCAGAAACTTACTCTTGGCGCAACCTGGTCCGAACCAGCCGATGTTGCAGTAGCATTGCTTGGTGGGCGCGGTCGTGCCGCCATTGTCAATGCACGTGCCCTGAATACCGCAATCGGAATCGTCCAGGCATTCCTCCTTAAATTCGCACCTTGTGCCGTGGTACAGTCGATCGCATCTGCATCGGCCCAGAAGATACCGGCCGTGACCGCTGCAATCTTCTCTGTAGCTCTTTTTCTCGATAATCTAACGGGCACAAATGACATGTTATTGCGTGCCGCGAGAGGTTAAGTTGGCAGCTGAATTTGCAACTTTGAAGAATAAAATGTAAAACTTTTTCTCGAGTTCGGTATTTAAGTTGGAATGCGTACGTCTATGTCGGCGCAGGACCAAAATCTGTAACTCGAGCCCCATTCCTCAGCTTCTCGCAGAAGCCTGATCGTACAATCCGTGCAGGTGAAGTTCTGAGGTAACTGTACCGTGTATCTCTGTGCCCTGAAAGATCAACGAACGTTGTACTGCAATATTCGCAACGAATCGTCGAGAAAACAACGAAGAACGTCGATTTATGTTCACTCACGTGGCGTCGTCCTCCACGAACTCGCTGTTCTTCGTAACCGGGGTCAGATCGACCAGTGGTCTGTCGAGGGCGTCCAAGATTTGCAATCGAAATCCTCCCTGCAAAACGTATCATAAAATTCTTGAGTGAACAGCAATGACAATATCTAAATCAGTGATTCTTACAAGGGGAGGATTTAAAGTTACCCCCAAGTCCAGTTATTACTTATTAATTAAATATATACGTCCTCACAGGTCCATTAACAGGACATCGGTAAGTTCTAAGACTTCAGGTACCTATAATTCCAAGAAAACATACTCTTCGATCATCAAGGGGTTGCAGACGAATGTACACTTCCGGTGGAGAACGCTGGGACACCAAAGATGGCGTCGAGGGATCAGCGACACAGTTCGAAACCGTATCTTCTGCCAATCGATTTCTCGTCGCGATTTTTCCGTTACGAAACCGATCGACGCTCTTGTCGCACGTCCAACGAATTGGAAATAAGAAAGAGGACGCCGGCGTCACCTTCCAAACGGCTCTGGCGTTGATTCAATGATCGGCGTCGTCGTGTCCGACACCTTCGTGTACAGATCGAAGAAAAAGAACCGTTATTAATCGGCCCGAGCCGAAAGAGAACGTACGTTTCTTCTACGTGCCACGCTTCCTGATTATTAACCGCATTCCTCGAGTCGTCATAACCTCAAAGCTCGATCGGTAACCATATACACTTCCTTGGTCGTCCTATTAGAACCTCTTTAGATTTTTCGCTCCTTTCTAGCCGAGGCTTGTGCCCCAATCGAGTGGACTCCTCAACAACGTTAAAAACACAAGGACCTTCGAAAAATTGATTTTTCCCTTTTAACGATAGATTTGTAGAATCTTCTTACAAAATTTCGAAGCCCTTTGCACTCGAGGCGTTTCTGAACAGCTCAAAGCTTCCAAAATTAAAGAATCCCAGAGGCGCCACTCGAGCGCAAAGGGTTGAAACATCAAACGCGTTTGTTTGAACACTATTTTTTTTTCGAAATCGGCGTGCACCGATCGACTCGAAGCTTTGTACGCGCGTTAACGAACATTATTTCGGTCGAAAGATCGGCGACGAGAGAGCTCGAAGCGTTTTCCAAGAGCGCGAAGGAGAAAGGGATAGGAGAGTCGGGGTCTCTCGAAGTGGTACCGCTTCGCACGGTACACACCTGCAGCGCTTTGCAATGTTATCGTCGAATATTTCTCGTGCCGGGGATACTCTCGCGCGTAGAATTTGCGAGCCGCCCAACCCGCCGCCGCGTCTAAAAACCAGTCGCCGAAGAAAAGACAATGACGACTCGCGCGATAGAAACGCGTCTGGCTTTCGCAATCCTCTCGGGGAAACCGGTGACAAGCAATACCACCGGCGAGCTTACGTTCTGCGAAAATGCGGAATAATTCAGTGGCCCGTGGCAAGCCCTCGAGGGGGGAATCACCCCTAGGTCGCAGCTTTGCGAAAAGAAAATCGAGTTTTATTCCCTTTAATGAATTTATATAATCACCTGTTGAGCTTCGATCGAAACTGGAGACACTCAACACTCTTCTAGGCTCTGATTACAAAAATTAAGTAATTGGAGATTTGGTTCAATTTTGTAGAAAGAGTTAGTTTCCCTAGGAGGCTCCAGGAGTCAAGTCCTTAATAAGATACTTGACATAAGCGCTATTCGAATTCCTGTGTCTGCATGTAAAGTTGCGTTCTGTCTATCCACGTAACATAGAGAGTAGGGGGGAGGGGGAAAGGGGGGACTGGTTGCAATGCCCCCATAGATTTTCTCTTGAATTATTCAACGTGCATCACCTTGGGCAACGACGTGCAAGCGTAAGCCGAGGTACAACCTGCGCGCGTCTTTTCTTTCCCTTTCGTATAGACCACGCGCGGACAAATTCGTGATATCTTTCACGATGACTTAGGTACGCTCGAGACGCGACGCGTCCCTGAGAATATGAATTTTCTGCCAGCGGGGCCGACGCCGTTGGTTTTGTTAGAGAAACCGCTGGTTGGGTGTTTAGTTATTTGTAATCGAGTAATTTGGTAATTTGGTAAATCAGGCTCGTTGTGTAATTGAAAAACAAACGTTAACGCTCCATGCAAACACCTCTAAACTTGATGATTGCTCTTACGTTGCTGTGTTATCAATCATAGCTTTCGAACCACTTGGATGCACAAATTTTTGCTTCTCTTTTTTTTATTATCGATCCCGATACAGAATTTCTTGATCGGAGGACGTGTCGAGATAACTGGGTTGCGAAACCGGTGAACACCGATCCTTTAACAGGTGTACCATAATGTCTTACTTCACAATATGGCGGCGTGGCACGGTAACGCGTCGCCAGTTGAAGCAATAATTAATTAAATTCTTAACCGCACGGATTCTTTACAACGTAAACATTGTGCAACGACGGAACGGAGATTACATCGGCTCGGATAGGCCTGGAACAGGTTGACTCGATCCCAGAAGATGAATGCAGAAAGTTCCATATCGGAGAAAGTGCGGCCAGGCGAATATAATAAAACGTGGAGCGATTTTAATTTCCCTCTCACGTAACCGCTGTGATTCATTTTTTTCCCCTTTTTTTTAGCAATTGTACGCCTTTCGGTTCCTAGCCGCGCGCACGAGACGAGTTTCGAAACTTCGAAGCTTTTAACCCGACGATTTGTAATTGCACAGCTGTTTTCGAGTAATAAGATCGTCGATCGAAGTTTGAAAGGATTGAATTGAATTATTAAGGGTTAAACAAGCAGAGTCGTTGATTGGTCTCGCTAAGACGCTCCGGCGGCTTTCTTTTTTTCCTCGCCACTGGCCAAAGAAGTCCGCTTTGAATTTAATTATCGCTCGGGTAAAAGTTGTTTATACGCGAAAGAAGCGAACGAGAGAATTCATCAGACTGGATAGAAAACGGTAACGTTAATATCCCTTTCGACACTGTTTAAACATTAATGAGTTCGTTCCACGCAACCAAGCTACACAGTGATTTCGATTCAAATCACAAATGGAACAATAATATACGATTTTATAAACATTTTCGATCTACTTTTTCATTTTATAATAACAGACTCTCGTGGAGAGAGCCAAGGCATTCTCTACTCCATCTTATTTCCAATTCCTCATTTTTTAATATCAATTTTCATAATTATTAAATTATTCTCTTTAAGAATTTATATATTCAATTTCGATCAAGATTCTAACTTAACCTCCAGGGGTTGAATATTCTTGGCCACGAATCTTTAATTTAAAGATAAGTAAACGTACAGTGGTATTTTGGTACAGCGGTGGGCGCCGTATTGGTATTACGATATTTTCCTTTCCAGAAGAATCGCAAAGGTGTTTCAGTGTCAACATTTCGCTCGTTATTTTTGCAAACGGTTAATTGTTTAGCGTGAAAATCGAGAGAATACTTACTCGATGAGGATAAGCCAGATGCCACGTGACGTTGAAAGTGCTGCCAGACAGTAAGGTGGTCTTAACGTCACCTGAAACAATAAAAGATCGCACGATTATGCAATTTCATACAAATCTTCGGGAACGTATTACGCGCGAAATAATCCCGAAAGGAACGGAAACTGGCTAGGTCCCAGGCTCATTGATTCGTTGCCAGGGATTTTACGAACAGTGGGAAAATATTAATATTCATCGCGATTAATGGACGCCGTTATTCACGATAATTGCAGGAAATGTACGGGAAATATGCAAGTTCATTTCGGTTTTGTGGTATATTCCTGATACAGTTTTTCGAGATACGGCGTTTAAAAATCATAAACTACAGAAAGTTATGTCAATGTTATAAGAATTACAAATACAAGCCTCCAGAAAGTATGAAGAATTACACGAACGCTTCCAAAAAGCACGAAATAAGAACAGAAAAATAAACAAGTAATCGTATTATACGAAATCTACAATCAGCTAGAAATGTTCGCAGTTTCTATCGGAATAAAACAAACGTCAACTTTCTCTGTGTTATTCTGCTATTCTAAAACATTTTAAGGAAAATTCAAGATGAGGCGGTTCGGATCAGCGTGAAACAAAATGGCGCGGACGTATCGATTCGGAATTCGATGTGGTCCGCGTGATTTCACATCGTCGAGGCAAAGAACTTTTCTACGGTGTTTATCGGGACAGGAGTCTTCCGGAAATAATCGAAAGTGGACGGGGAATACAATTAACTTCCGGAAGCAGTCGAGTGCAGCGGGACCAACGATCTTGCCTTGTAAGGACTATCCTCATCTCCCCCCCCCTTCCCCGTTAACCACGCCATTTTGCGTTTCTCTGAAAAGAAAGCAAACATTCCACAGTTTCAGAATCACGATTCGATCGAATTATAAAAGAACGTTGATCGTCGGTGTGGAAGAAAATATGAGGATAAAAGTTATATGGGTCAATGATTATTTAATCGGTATTTTGATTGATTTAGTATTTCCCTAGGGGAAAATGGCTCCACCTTAGCATACCTAAGTGGATTTTAGCTGATTCGATAACGAAATAAAATTGGACTTTTAAGTACACTGTTGAGCATACTATTCCTCTCTAGGGAAAATGGCGACGCGTCAAAAGGAAACACTCATCTTACACTTCTTTATCTAATATTATTAAATGATTATCTAGGTTTAACAATAACAATTTATAATTTAATCCAAATCTGATTCAGGATTCGAGAAGAACGCTGGAACTTTCTCTACGCGTCCATTTTCCCCGGGAAAGCGTACGAAGCTCGCCGCTGTGCAAGATGCCGCGATATGAATTCGTTTCCCTCTATCGCCATTTTCCCTAGGGAAGATCAACACTCGTAAAGGTAAAACGTAGAAGTTAATGGCCGGACAGCGTGGTTCGAGTTCCCCTGGCGCGAGCCGGTGAAAGTCGCTTCGAATCGGAGCTATCCCCCCCCCTTCCCGCCGGCCCATCTATCTTCGCGTTAATGTCGTTTTCCCATAGAACCCTCTCGCCCCGTTCTTTTTTCTTCCCTTTCCATCCCGTGGATGGCCGGCGTTGTCGCAACGCCGTCATCCCGCGGGTACGACCGCGAAAATTCCACGCTAGTTTCCGGTCCACGCTCGTCCGTCGCGGGTCGTGCGACGAAGCGTATCCGGAGAACCTGCTCCGTCCGTGACGCCATCGAACGGGTTCTCGGGTTTCGCCCGGTGTCGTTTCTCGCGCGAGGATGAAAATTTTCGAAAGAATCGAGAAGGAGACTCACCGCGAGGCATGCCGCAGGGGCCAGGCGTCCTGGCGCTGTCCAGGAAGTCCAGGTCGTACTTCCTGGCTCGCGGGAAGGTCAAGGCGACGTGTCCTTGGGCTTCTCTCAACGTTATCGCCGTGAACAGCAACAGCACCAGTCCGGGCATGGCCGTGCGACACGTTTTCGATAACATTTCGAAATTTCGAAACGTGCTCTGACGGTCGTTCACGCGCAACAGTGGAATTCTCCCGACGAGCTCCTCGAATTTGTTCCTCTCCTAAGACCCTCCTGCTGATTTCTCCTGACCCTCCTCATGGAGCACCCCTCTCGTTGATTAACTCCTTCCGCCTCGGTGAGGCGAGTCTGTAACCAACAACGAGTCCTTTAGCCTGAGGGGGTTCGTTAACTCTGAAACGTGATATTTTTTGTTTCTTTCTTCCTTTTTTTTTTCTTATCGATCGCCCGCTCCTGCGTGTCGTTGAAATCGAAGTTTGTAACCGAACCAGGTATAGGTTACAACGCGACATCGAGTCAAGGACAGCCGACGATCGCGCGAAAACTTGTTCCCCGACGACTTTTGATCGGACAACGTTGCATAAATTAGAATTATTCTTTAGAATTTTGTAACTGTACGCTCGTTCGACGAGTTCCACGATGTTACGGGGATAGTTTCCGCGACGACCATTTGCATTCCGATTCGGGAACGTTGTCGAAGGGGGTGTTCGAGATGTAAAACATCAATTTTATGGATTCTCGATATTGGACTTAAAATTGTTACTTAGTATAAGTAGAAAAATTAGACCTACAGATTAATTTAACCCCAAACTAATCAAATACCTTTAAAAAATCTACTTTAAAAACATGTCTGACGATCAGATGAACCCGTAAATCTACGTCTCGGCTGTAAAACGTTGAAAAATTGGCAGCAATCTTAACGCGTCGTTTCAGCGACACGAGCTTTCGAAGGAAAAGCATGAATATTCCATCGATCGTTCGTCACAGCGCCGAGTAACGGTCCCCCCGGCGGAAGGAAGAGCGCAACTCGCGCACGTGACATCCTTCCGTCCTCGTCGCGAGGACGAGCTGAGGAAAACGCTTCCAAAGAACAGCGCGGAACAATGGGGAGCACGAAATCGTAGACGCGAGCGTGAGAAACGGAGAGATAAAGGCCGAAGGACGCGTGCGCATCGAGATAAACGTAAAAAGAAATAATTACGGTGGGCCGCGGAGCGGATTGCACGAAACCAGACAACGACCGCCGAGATATTGCGTTCTAGTCGGCGATCTCGTTTGCTGAATTAGTTTCAGGAGCAGGAAGCGAATAAAACGAGACTGAACGTTACGCAGGAAGCAGAGGTGTTCGTTTTAAGTCGTGCCAATTAGTGGTGTATTTTTATGGAATATTTGAAAAATCGCTTCAATTTCATCGCAAGAAGGATAAGAGACTATCGAGTTTGTTGAAATTTAACAAATGATTTTACAGGAAGAAAAAAGAATGTCGAACCGCGCGTGCAAGTGATAAAAATTAATATATTCGTGCATGGTTGCGACAAGCGTTTCTACGCAGGTTGCGACACTTGGAAGCGGATCTCCTTCTGAGGAATCTTAGAGCGGCCTCAACCCGACCTCAGAATGGCCTCAGATACCGTTTCACTTGCAATAAACCAATCAATACGCAGTTACTGCGAACTTTAGTTGAATAAATTTGAAGCTATGTAACTTTGCAAACATCATTCGAATCGAAGCCAATTTAGTAAACAATTATTGCAACATTTAATTACCGAGTTATATACAAAAATTTCCTATTGATAAACCATACTTAATTATTCGATTTTTATTAAAGAATCCCTCGACTCGTTATCCACGTCTATGGACATCGATTTTTCTGCAAATCTTAAAGCGTGTAACTTTATACCCCTTTAGATTCCATCAATTAACTTCGTAGGCGTAATTCACTTAAGAGGACAAGTAAAAGGAGGAGAAGCGTCGGGGGACGGGTGGGGGAGGATGAATAACAACTGGGCGTACTTCTTCATTCGCCTCTCGTGGAAACCTGACATTCTGAGGATTCTCGGCACCTCCGACTGCTTTTCAAAACGATTCATCGATCGTTACGAAATTATCCGGGATCCGCGTTCGCGTAAAAATAGACGGTTGTCTCATTCTGTTCTTTTGATCGGTGATTCCAGCATTCCGTTCGCGTAAACATGGACGCCGGTCAACCCTATTCCCCTGCGAACCGAATGGAACGATACAAATTTGCTAAACCACATTAATTGATTAATTAAATGTCCTATTTTGGAAGAAAAAGGTTACAATTACGTTTGAAAATATTCGAAGTTAATTGCATACGTCGCCTCGGAGGCGCCACTCGAAGTGCAAAGGGTTAACTGTATACGGTTTGTAGGTCTGGGTCACTCGTGACCGGTCCTTCCTAGTCCTCGTCCGTGGTGGGAGAAAAATTAATTGACATTCCAACGGATGGCACGAGGATTTCTATCCGTGTCGATGAACGGATCTCGCTTGGCGCGTGGAGTTTCGAATCCACGCGTCCTCCGGCTGGAAGGTGAGGTAAGAGTCGGCCATGAGGGGCCCAGGGGGGGGGGAAGAGAGGAGGGAGCGTAGCTGCGTAGGGAAAACGATCCACCTTCGACGGCTCGTGGAAAACGAGTTGACATTCCAGTGAACACCGATGTCGTTGTCCTTACCGATGTGCTCGGTTACTTATCCGCGCTCCAAATGCCGTTCATCGGTCTGATGCGTGATCTTTACGAAGAATCCTCTCTATATAATCGAAATAAGAACTCGAGAACGCTTGACAGCTACTTAGTTAGCCTCTTCAGGGACCGAAATGCCCCAATCTTAGCTTTCTAGACTTCTTGAACACGCGATGGGTCCTGAAGTTGGCGAGGAACACGAAATTTGATCCCTTGAGAAGGTATACCATAAGATAAGGACCTGAAGAAGCGTTATACTAATTGATACCACAATTCTTACGTCAATTTGAAGAAAAATTGGACCAGAACGTCTACGAAAAATGATCTTTATGACCTCAATACCAAAATCTTCCACTTGAATATTCTTAGGATCCGTGGTTTGAAAAATACTTCCGAAGCGAACGCGTCAGCGGCATCGGATCGATCGTTAACTTTCTTCGAAAACCGCTAGAACGTATTCGGAGTAATAAGAAGAACGTCAAACATACTTTCCTAGGAAGAGAACTGCGCAGTTCACAAGTTGCATGACAAAACTTTCTCGGACTCCTCTGTTTACCTTCCACACACTGCGTCGCGTGTTCTTTTTCTTCTCGAACAAATTATGCGACGACGCGAGGTACGTAAAAACAACGACAAGAAAACAGAATTCGTTGTCGTCGAATTAATCTCCGATCCGGGGATCTACGGGCGAGCGTCTTCCTGAATTCACGGGGCTAATGCGATTATAACGAATGGCTAGAAATCGAAGAAAAATAGGGCCGCGACGCAAAGTGGTCGCAGGTATCGCGAAACAATGGCAGAGCGTTGGCAGAGGAAGGAACATTCCTCCAACTGGCAGCATAGAAAAGCAGTCTTTTAACGCGTGTCTCGATCGTTCTCATTGATTCGCCGGGGAGAAGAAAAGAGGAATTCGCGGGACCAAGCGAAACCACCGCTGCTCCTCGAGAGAGGAACGCCGCTTTCTTCGTCGTGGAAAACCGTTTCATTCAATTTTCGTTTCGTTCTCACCCGTTTTCACCGAGGAGGATGTTACGCGAGCCCCCGCGTTACGAGCGAAACCGTCCTCAGTCGAATTATTTTCTTAAACGAAAAGGAGTCGGTCATCCTGAAGGTGTAGGAGGACGAACTCGAGGGCGCGGAATTATGCGGACGCGAGAGGCGCGATTCTGTTGGGGCGTAATTAAGAAAAGAAAAAGAGAGCCGATGGAGGCGAGGAACGTCAATGACGTTGCTATCATTAAGCCTCCTCTCACTTAGGGCTCTACGCGTATAATGAGCCATTACGCCATACCGTATTACCATGGGGATACACGGGGGGGAATATAAATACAAAGCGACGAATGCAGGAAGCACGCGTCGATAAAAAAAGAAAGGGATAAGAACGTCCTTCGTCATGGATCGGTTAAATGCGTATCGTTGATCCTTAAGACCGTCATTATTGCTCGGCAAACATGCCGTACGATTATCTCTTTAACGACGATTTGTTTGTACGATCATCGCCTGGTGTCGATTTTCACGCAACTTTCAATTTTAATACCGCGGCTCCCTTAACCTTCCTCGTCGACCTTCCGAACGACCCTAACGAGCCCTAAGGTGGCGATAATTTGCTCGTAACCGGTCAGTTTCTCGAACGGACACAGCGTTTGTTCTAAGATCGAGTTCGTTAATACGTTGACCATCGCGGCGAGGATGGCCATATGTAGTAAGGTGCGTTGCAGAAACCTTGCGTCAATAATAAAAGTTGTTTTTCAATGTTATAATCTATGATGTTGAAACACGATGTCCAGTTTACGAAACGTTGGTCCACGAAACTGTCCGCCAATAACGAAAAGCCATCCAACAAATCTGTCCTCCTACCTGTTGAACAACGTTAAGCTTCCAGCTGATCCAGTCGGTCACGCACACACGAAATCACTGCACCAAAAAGGACGTGGTCTCAACCGATGCACCGGTTGGACGACGTCATATCGTCGACGGGAGGGCAACAAAGTCGTTTCGGGCGATCGGGTGTCGCGGTAAAAAAGAGAGACGGAGTAGGAATGCGAGCGCGCAGCGAGACCAGCGATCGGTGAACCGTCGTGATTCACTGGAACCCGACGATCGCTTGACGGTTCTTCAGGCCGCGGCCATTTCGAGGAGCGAACGAGGAGCCAGCCGACGTTGCGACGCGATAAAGATCGTACGATTTCGACAGGTGGTAGCCGTGCACAACACGAGGAGGATACCGACGGGGCAGCGATCGTGAAGGATGCGTCGGGGCCACGTCCAAGACTGAACTCGAAGAGGCTCGGCTCGGCTCCGCTCGACTCGGCTCGGCTCGACTCACCTCGACTGCCTGGCATTGCAAAGCAGCCGCGAGCGAAAACTCACTTTACGCTCCCGCGGCCCCCTTACGTTTGCCCCCCCCCCCTCCTTTCCCGCACCGCATTACCGACTGCTTGTTCGCCTGCTTTCTTAAGGCTTGTCGTGCTCGCTCGCCTGAATACCTGCTCCCTGTCCCCCCTCCTCCTGCTTCTTCGCTCTTTCTTGTCGCCATATACCTCTCACATGAAGGCTTGACGTCTCTTCTCTCGCGCCCCCTGGCTCCCTCTGACAGGGAGACCGCACGACATTCGGGTCACCGATTTGCCTCCAATTTTGGGCCCGATAAAGTATCGGGCGCGGTGGAACATCCTTGTACCTGGACCGATGGTTCCACCAATTAAGCTTCCATTACTGCGCCAGAACAGTGTTTCTTAGGCACCAGGGGGTCTCCTCGGCCTCCCCTTAAAAACACGGGGTTGACCTGTTTGCTAAAGGTTGTGGTCCATTGCTGCATCGTTTCAAGTCCTTCTGCAGTTTTTGAATAAATAATGTAGGATAAGGTCGCGAATTTTATCCGGCAGAAATTGAAATTTCGTATGATATTTTATTCGTGGATATTTATTTGCTCTGGCGAGTTTATGTTTTCTAGCCGCGAAAATTTATGCAACACACAGCCTTCGCGGGGAATCAGTATTCCGATATCGTCGATCCATCGAGAGAGGTATCCTTCGAGCGGAAACTAAATTTCATTCAGCTGGTTTTACTCGCGTAGTAAGCGTGCCCGTCAGGCACGGATCGGGCCCCGTGTTTGTAACAGAGTCTGTACATTTTAACCTGTGCCGGGCAACGGCAAAACCTTTCGATCGGAATGGAAAGCGAACGAGCCTGGCCACCAGCCACCAGGTTTAATCGAATAGTATTCATTCGCGCTTCGGGCTGTGTACAGATTGGAAAACGAGTTTTACGTGTGTTGCGCGGCTGCATGCTGTTCATATCTGTCCATAGAAAAATATGCACTGTATTTTAACGTCAACGTGTTTGGAGAACGTAAACTGCATAGAAATGGGAGAAAAATGCATTCTGGTAAACTGCAATTCTAAGGGTTACCTAGATTTGGGTTCGTCGAACTTAGGGACAGTTCTAGGGATACCTAGAACGCAGAGGCATATCTAGGTTACGTAAATCCGCCGCGATCGAATTATATTCCCCTGTAATCAACGCGTTTCGGTAGTTACGTTCGCGATCGCGTTTTATCATACGATTTTTTACGGGGTCGGATTTTAAGCATTCGTTCGATGCTTAGTCACGTAACCGAGGTTTATCTCCGCGAGCGTGTATACATAGTCAAGTTGCGGTAAGCGTTCGATCTTTAATCGAAACAGCTCCACGCATGGATAATTTTTCGCGTGCTATCTCGTTGGAAATGTTTAATTACTGAGTCACTTCTAAGGCAACGTTTTGCAACGCGAGATTACTCGAGCAGCGTTCACGTACGCGCCGACTAATTGAATTCTGCAGGCGAATTATTCGATTGTGACGAAAGGGAAACGAGAGAGATTTTCAGCGAGACCTCTCCTTACATCTAAGTACCTTTAATTGCACACTTAACTTGATGATTAAATTTAAGTCACTTGTTTATGAACACCTGTATCCTCTGATGTCCTGCCGTTAAGAAAACAGGACAGAAATGCGCTCGGATCCAGTCCGCCGCGTGCCAGTGACAGCAACAGTAGAAACTTGAACTTTGCCGGCAACTTTTCCAGAAAGAACTTGCAAATCCCGATATTCCGGTAACGCAGTGGTCTCGGGGTGGCTAAAAGTTAAGAAGGAACAGTCCTGGGGGCCGACGTACCGCCATGCTTGTCCTCGAAGCGAGTCCAGAGAGCCGGTCAGAGGGAGAGGCCGCATTCCAAGCCACGGAGAAAGCCTCTCGCGCATTTAACCATGGGATGACCGTCCAGAGGTCGTGTAAACGAGCTCCATGGACCCGTTAGTTCGGCTCTAGCCTGGAATTATCCGGTTTGATTGGCCGTTTTCACGGATTTTTTTCCCCCACCAATTCCGCCAAAGTACGCGGAATTCTTGCCGCCGTTTAAATGGCGGTCGTACGCTGATAAATATCCAGATCAAGTCAGCCCCTGCCGAACCGATTTCCCATTCGTATCGACCTTTGTTACAGAGAGGATTCTGCCAAGGTCGTTCGATCCTCGGTTACGCGCGCCGGAAGTGCTCGCCACTTTCACGTCTCATTAGTCCACCGTTATTTTCTCTTTTCCCGTGATATGATTTACTTGTCACTTCCAGTGCTTCCCGCGATTTTATACTCCTTTCCGTTGACTGTCAAGCTTAAGCAGATTTAACAATGGCGACGACACGAGCCACAAAGTTTTCAAATTGCAATTGGTACCCCGAGTATAAAAGCTCTTGAATTTTCTTCGTGTTTTCTATTATTACAGTCTACGGATGGTTATGTGGGCTGTGTCTGAAATTTTGAAGGCCACAGATCGGGACGACCGGTTTAGGAGGATCGCCGAATGTTCGAATTCAAATCGGGGAAAGTACGGCGTTGTAACGTTTGAGGACGTTCGGTACACCTGCCACAAGGTGACTGCATTCCACGGCGAGGTGAAACGTAAGGAGCGGGATCCGCGCTGGAATGTATGTCGGATTTGCTGGAATACTTTACGAACCGCTAGCAATGCGCCGGCAATTATATGTATCTGCGCTGCGCGCACAGATCGTTTGTCTTTTTTTTTCTTTCTTCTCGTTTCTTGCGAGATCGGCCTACTTACGTCGCGTATAATTAACTCGCAATTCAGCCTTTGACACGATTGCTATCCGTGAAATTTTCGGCCCTCGCTTTGTTCCTTCTTTGGACATCAGCCTCGTTATCGTGCGTCGATTTACCTCTGAGAATTGAATTTAACTTAGAAACGCGTTCCAATAGGGCGTTCTAGGTCTATCTTGACCTAGTCTATCTTCTTGTCTTCTGGTATCTTGAAGATTTCTTAAAGAATATCGAGAGCACGATGAAATCCTCATGTACCAAGGATCCGTCCGGAGAGTCGGCGACGCACGGTACTTAGGCTGCAGGCTTATGGAACTTATCTTTCAAACTACGGTCTACAGAAGTAGCATAATATATGCAATCAAAAATATTATTATTTTATATAAAAAAGGGCGCTTTATGGTAATCCTGAGAGCCAACCCTATTGCCAAGACGTTCTTTTAAGTCCTGCGGCTCATCCGACCAGAGTTACTTAGAAAAAAAACTGAAGAATCTTTTATGCGAAGGTCCTCGCACTCTTAAGATCGCTTTTAATCAATCCTACACGGATTAAAGCGTCTTTATCCGTCATAACTAAAGATCAACGGACCTTCAATGTCCCGTTTCTGTTTACGGTCTGGCACGGCACAATACGGCCGTCCTTTTTCCCGCCAAGTTCTCGCGGAACCAAAAAGGAATCCGACAGAATGAATTTTAATCCATAACCTGTTCTCGTTGCAGGATAAGGTACGTTCGATTAGGTGCTTATAGCCCGAACGTTACATAAATTGATGTGGTAACACGCTGTAGGAGGTTAAAAGGAATGCCCCGGAGGGTTGGCGGGCAAGGTGAAGGGAGGGGTGGGAGGCAGGGAATATTCCACGGTGAATACGTTTTCGTGACAGTGTCGTCATTATCCATCGGTTAAGGCACCGTGGTGTGTACGTGGAATAGCAAGCGAAGTTGCGTGCGCGTGTCTCAATATTATGGCCAATGGGACTCCTATTCCTTCCACGGGCATTCTTCGGCTACATTCTACAACGTATGACCACCTTGTACGTCCGTGTGTACTTGTTATACCTTTTTCAGCCGGCAGGATAAGGAACACAGGTAAAGCAGGGGAGCTAGGAAGGTGTCCTTCTTCGTGGTTCAGGATGACGGCTGAAAAAAAGTATAAAAGCATCCTTGGAACGTACAGCTCCGCGCGAAATTATTTACTATTACGATAGAGGGATACGTGAAACCATTCTGTCGTTTCTTAATCCTGGACGTGTCCCTGTCCTCGGAGATGGCGACTTTCCAAATCTTCCTGTGATTTATGAAACTTTAATAAGGCTGGCGAAAACGAATTCTTGCATTCGGCCTGAGGTATCCGAGTTTTTGCGTTCTGGATCTGTTTAAGTTCAACAGCGAATGCCGCGAGTGAACGGGTCGCAGGAAACTTTCGAGGAAACGGTACAATAGAAAACAACAGAACGGACGCGTGTTATGCGTTCCAGGAGGATTCCTTGAAAATGAACATCCACGGGAGAGTGCGTTCTCTTTCAGGCGTGCACTTATTCACGTCGCGGTTGCACAATCGTGGCTCCTCCGTGAACGATCGATTTCTAAGTGAAAAATTCCATCAAAATTATTACCCTCAAAATATTGGCCACTTGGGATAAATTAAATTGGTAGCAGAATTACGAGAGGAACTTGTAAGTTCCTGTATCTTAATAGTATCGGGGTTCATTCAAGCGCACGGACAAAACGTCTCGATTTGCATAATTGACCCGTAAATTAGTCCCAGACACGCGATACATCGCAAGAATTTCACTCGTTACGTGTCGCGTATAAAAAGAAGGGTTTGAAAAATTATCAATAACCGGCTACCAATGTTTGGTAGTGTCAACGATAATATTGTAACTTCGATGCACGACTGACGTCATCGACCACCTACGTGACGTTGACTCATGTTCAACTGTCCTACGACTATGTGTACATCAGTGTTCAATTCTAACCCTTTTATTGCAACTATGTTCAAACGAACGAAGAAGTGTTAATTAAACTTAAAATTGTAATGAAAATTTGAAAGGGAAAGATCTGAACTGTATATGTCGATATTTTAGGGCAATGTCAAATGTTTAAGTCTTAAGAGTATTTGGAAATGGAAGGGTTAAACAGAACACTGGTATCTTTGTTTCAAAACTACGAACCAAGCAACGAGACTAAGGCCCATACGAGCCGCAATTATATAACCTTGTACCTGTTCGTTGTTCGCCGAGCTGAACGTGACATAACCGAGCATCCTTTCGTCGCCAGAAGACATTGAGCGATTAGTCAATACACAGGACGCGTAGGTGTGTGCTTGTATGCTAATGGCTTCGGTGTTTCGCAACTCTTCTATCGGGAAAGCTGACGGGCTAATGGCCCGGCGTGGCGCGTTCTTCTGATTCCTCCGGCGGCCCGTCGTAGATCGGGATCTTCCTCGCGGGCAACGGCGTGAAACGCGCGCCGTCCGCCAGGGAGAAAGCGAGAAAGAGGCTTTACGAGCCTCCCGGACGAACAACAACAACAAACCTCTGGGGCCACCGGAGAGAAACCGACCACTTTCGCTGTCCGACCATGCGTTTTCATTTTTCCCCGATCGGGCGAATCGTTGCTCCTCCGCGCTCTTGTCTCCGCGATTTCGCTCCTTACAGCGTCGCTCCTGTCGCCATTTGGCGTTGATCGACTTGGACAGGTAGAAAGTTCGTACGTGTTAGAGGCATGGGTAGATTGAACTAGTGTACTGTTTTACCTGGAGGTTCTTCTGCACCTTATCCAGAACGAACTCTTCTACAGGTGTTTATTCTGACAAAAGGGTATCTGGAAGGATGTTGGTTAGTACCAGGGTTAATTATTACACCTAGATATAACATTCTCCTTAGGGAAGACTTGATACCTAATGATACCTTGGTTAATTGTCTCTAAACAAAAGAAAAAGTGTGGATTAGAAGTTTGCAGGGATCATGGCTGACACAGAACATGGATTATTGATCATCATCAAAAGGATACATGGGTACTTGTGCGAAGCACTGAACGATACTTCGATCGACTTCGTCTCACTTTATTTCCCGAATACTTCTTAGATTGTCTACATCGATTCGAACGCTCGTCATTTGTACTTACAGCGTTAAAATACTGTCTGCCCTCGCAAAGAGTAGAGCCCGCTTCTCGCCGCTCGACGTACGAAACGTACCCGAGACGCGAGGAACGAGGTCGTCGACGACCTCGCAGCGGGAATGGCAATGATAATAAAATATAACGGTATCGTCGTGTCGTTATTTTATCGAATACATACAACGGGGAGGGGCGGAGTGTGGCGAGGGGAGTAATAAAAATAGAAAATGAAGCGCGATCCTCGCGATTGTCCGGTGTCCACGAGCGATCGTCTCGGAAGTATTACGTTCACTATGTACAAGAGCGATTGTTTTCGGTCCTCGCGAACGAACAGGTCGAGCCTCGATCACGGAAGACGTCGTAAAAACTCAGGCCACGCCGGCTAGGAACTCTTGTGTTTGCTCGTCTTTCATCTCTCGTCTGCGCTTTACGGGTGCTTGTTCGAGGCTCGACGAGTCGCGACGAGGAAACGCGTCTGGATCGACGAGGCGAGGGTCATCAGGACACGACGCATTTCTCCGAGTCCCGCTGACCCTGGTTGGGCGTCGTCGAGGTAGGTGTACGTTTCCTCGCGCACGCGACGGCGTCGTTGGGCACGTAGGATATCCTGACCCCGCCGTAGGCTCTTCTGGGGGGCAGCGCGTACGCGGCAGCCTCGTCGGAGCTCGTGGACGAGCTGCAGGTGGAGCAACAGCTCTCCACGTCGTCGTCTTCGCCGTCCATCCTTGATTTAGAGCTTCCCGCTACACCTAGGATTATAACCAAGACAATATAATGATCAGTACAGTGGCTTAGGATGTTGCAGGCACAGGATGCAGTAAGCGTAGCATGGCGGATCTAGAAAATGCAGTCTTTAGTATAGTGCAGAAAGAGTGAGCAGATTAGTGAACCGTATGCAGGTTGATTAGTTATGTGCAGTGCAATCTCCTCGTGGCAGAGACCATGCATTTTCACGTGGCAGTAAATGAAGAGACATGGCGAGCCCATTGGGTGGTAGATTTCTGGAGGAGCACAAAAGGAATCAGGTGTTAGCATGCTTCAAGCTTCACATTCTTGTAGATAAGGTGGATTCTCGATAGATATAGATATAGTAGTCCAGTAAGGTCCGTGCATGGCCGACGGGGACACCCCAAGTGGCATCCATAAACCAATCACGCGATTGCCAAATACAGGGACCTTACTAGTAATGTACCATCATGCTGCACACATCACCAAAACCTAACAGCGCATCGATTTCCAGCGACCCTTCAGCAATTCCTTCGAGGAATCGTTCAAGGTTTACCCACCCCAGGCAGACGTGCTGGCGACTTCCTCCGGCTGTAGGCTCCTCGATCGGGACACGTTCGTCCTGGACAAGGAGGCCGGGGGCGGCGAGGGCGAGGACGACGAATTCCTGTCGTTGACGGGCGAAAGGGGGACGCGCGACGACGCGTCGTGATCGGTTACGTCCAGGTCCCCCTGGAAGCGTACGCGCCGCGACGTCGGCGTCGGGGGATCCGTCTGGCCGATGACGAGGTTCGCCGGCAGCGTGGCCGAGTCTTGGGCCAACGTCACCCCGGACACGGCGGCGCCGACCCCGGTCGACGTGGAGGTCGACGCCGACGCTGACGCCCCGGAGGACGGCCGGGGAGGTGGTGGCAGCTCCGGCATGCTCGACGCGTGGGAAGGAGCGCAGTTCTGGACGCACCTTAACGGCTCTCGGTCCCTGGCCTGCATCAGCCTGAGAATAACAAGACCTCTGCTCACTGATCGGGTTAAATGGTTTAAACTATCTTCTGTCAAGATACTTATACACGGTGACACTTTTATGTCGCCTTATATACCTTCCCAGTTCGCTGCGGTTCTCCTCCGGGTGAGAGGTACGTTCCTGGAGTAGTCTCTCGAGATTCCTCTCGAGAAGCACCCGGTCGAGGCCGCTAGGCCTGGAACCGCTGGAAGGGAACCCTTCGACGGTGAACTCAGGGCTCAGTGTGCTCTGCGTGGGCGTCGTCGCCAGGGATGTCGACGTTTGATGGTGCTTCCTGCTCATTCGGGGTGAATTACGAGGCGAACCTAGGGTGTGCCTGGATCCTGGCGGAGGTGGAGGTGGCGGAGGGGGCGGTGGACTCGAGGAACCCTCGCTGACTGGGGCTTGCCTTCGACCAGTCCTGCAATCAGACAAATTGTTGAAGAAGGAATTTCCTCTTGCAATTGTCGAGTAGTTTCATTCTATGTAGACAATTCTCAAGGTCAACAAACTATACTGAACTCATACTGACCCCCAGTGTTCTGACCTTGCTAACATCTCGATCCAACTGAACAAAAGTCAGTCCTCCAGAATTCTTATCACACTAGACTTTCTTAGGAAAAATGGACTCTTAGGACTAATATTTTGAAGTTATCTGATTATTTGTTAAACGAATGCATAATACATAAGAATTCTCGAATGCTGTGACTTTCTCCCCCCTGTATCACGATTTTTCCCGAGGAAAGGCCAACGTTCCGGGCATCGTACCTGAGAAAGGAAGGTGGCGGCGGAGGTCCAGCCGAGGAATCGCTCGGCGTTGTCGGCGGTTCCCCCTTGCTGCACGCTATGCTGCAGTAAATGGCGCCTCTTCGCGGCAGGAACGGTCGTCCGAGAAGGGAGGTGCGGCAAGTGGCGCAGCAAAAGCAAGCCTCGGTCGCGTGCCAGTGCTGACCCTCGTGCGACATTTGCCCTTGATCGACGCCGATCGGTTCCCCGCAGCTGTCGCAGTACTCGGCGAAGGAGGCGTCGAAGCATCGAAGGCAGTAAGGCCTGCCCTCCCTCATCACGTACCTTTGACCCCCCAGCTGGAAACAGGATGCAAATTTAGGGTGGACGGGGAAGAAAAACGCTGACCCGAGGATTCGATCTGTGAAAACCTTCGGTCTTCCGGGACTTTCGTACTCGAACCCCTCCATAAACATCTCTGACTCTTCCGGACTCAAACCAGTCGCAAAGCTGAAGAGCTAACGGGCGTCTGACGGAATCGAGTGACTTTAGAAACATGTTTCTTGAAATGACGAGCAGCAAGACCGCTCTGGACAGCGATACCGTTAATTAGAATATTCAGTCTGGCGATTTTAATCGTTTCATAACGGTCTTCATCCTCCTGTCCGCTGTTGTGTTAATTAGGTTACCGAATACAACCTTGTCTCAATTGATGACCGTCCTAGGCCCCAGACTGTTTCTTAACTTCTATTATTTCTTCGTGCTAGCACTCGTATCTTAATTGCGATTACCGAAGCTATTTTTATCAATCAAACGAAACCTGCTTGACCGTTCAGGGCAGCGATTAGCGCGCAGACGCGGGATACAACCGGAGGAACAACCTCGAGAGGCATCGACTTATCCGACAGGCTGAACAATCGTCCGGGGGATCGACGTGAAACGTCGCGGCGACGTTTTGTAGCGGCCCCTCGGCGAAATTGAAACATCGTCGCGTACCCCGTCGCCGGTTATCGAGCGGGCAACGATAAGAAGCCTCGGTCCTGGAATGCAGCCGCCACGGCTGTCCGTGACATTTATCGACACCTAGATTCAATGAATTATTGTGCGCGGACCGTGCGCCAGGGACGGCCGTCACGGGGCATAAAGGGGATACCCCTGAGGCTGACAGCTAAATCGTTCCGGCGCTCGGGGGGTAAATGACTCTCGACGGACGTGGTTACCGGGCGTAAATAATTGTCGCGTTGTAAAAAACGAGCGAAAAATTCCGATCGATCGAATGGACTTCCCCTCCTTGGCCTCTCTTTTTGATCGTTCGAGGACGCGAACGAAACGGCGCCCTTTTCGCGTCGCTAATCGCGCGATAGAGCCACGGCGAGGCAATTAAAGCGGAGGAAACGAGAGGAACAAGGCGACAAACGTACCGGCGGGAGAGGCCGATGCGTCGTCGCGATAAAACGGTCAAGCTCTTCGGATCTGATCTATGCAGATCGAGCGTGCCGGCGATAAATTGCGGGTTCGCGTGAATATGACCAGGCCACTTATGCTCATTAGCGCTAATTATTGCCGCTTAACATCGGCTTTGAATTTAAATTCGCAAAACCTGTCCCGTGGCCGGCCGCGCGTCGCCGTAAGAAGATTAAACCCCCTCCTCCCGGCAATTTTTACAGATTAATATTCGTCTGGAGCGAGGATCACGTGGGACGTTCGCCTTGCATCAATATTGGCACGGAAATTAGAAAACACGCGCGAGATTCGAGATCCGCTACCAAACGCTGTCAAAGCGTTAACTAAACAGTCCGCAGAATCCATTTCCAGCCTCGTCACCCGCCGGCTGTTTATTCAACGATGTTTGAGCGCTGTCGCCGATGTCCGGACGTCTATTCTGGGGCCTGCGTGGATAACAAATATAAACAATTCTTATTTTCCTTCCGACACTTTCCAACAATGTTTGAGTCTCTCGAATCTGGAGAAAGTTTCGGCAAATAGTAATTTTTAATCGTTGTACTTACTGGGATAAGAAACTACTCCTTAGTTTCAAGGAGCTCTCATTTGTAGTCAAATAAAACTCGAGGAAAGGTTCAATTCAGTCCCTAACATTGATACAACTGGTTACCAAGCTGTGATCATGCAGCATCTGCCATCTTTGATAAACCACCTCATCCTCTGGCGAGATACACGGGTACTAAGATGTCCCGACTTCCTCATTGATTTGTAAGGAGATATAATAGTTGTATTTCAAAGGTTGAACCTCGAAGAGTCCCAAAACTGTAGGACAATTACGAAAGTCCCGAAGACCAATCCACACAGATCCTTGTCGTTTACCTGTCGGTCGCACTCGAGGCAGGCGAAATGCCTCATGTGCCAGGCCCTTCCCTCGGCCTCGGTGCACTCGTCGGCCAGGATGATCTCGTCGCAGGCGCAGCATCGCGGCTTCAAGGTCTCCGCGTGATGCCTGCCGCAGTAGAGCCTGCCGTCCCTCCAGAAGTATATCAGGTCGACGAGCAACTGCCTGCACACGCAGCAGACGAAGCAGGCCGGATGCCAGAGCGCGGACGGTCCGGCGCGGCTAGCTGCGACCGCCATCTCACCGGCGGCGATCGGACGGGCGCACTCGCGGCATCCGGCCCCGTGGGGCCTGTCCAGCTGGCTAGCGTGGCCCCGTCCCAAAGCCTCGCGTTTCCGCTGCGCCGCGAACACCCTCAGCTCCCGTTTCTCCTCCTCGGTCAGGCCGCTGCAGTACCTCGCTTCGTTGTCGTGAGGCGGTAGCTGCTGCAGCAGCTGTTTCACCCGCTCCCGCTCGCCGGCGCTGCCCGCGTACGGGATCTTGTCTTCCGGTAGCGCGCTGAAGTACAGGTGTACCTGCGACACACACACACACATCCGCGCCTGCTTCTAATCAACGTCGGAACTGTGGATTCTTTAGTTTACGCAGAAGGTGTTTTGTCTGCTCTGATGATTTGTAATATTTTTCAAATAATAGCGTGCTAGAGTTAGACTTAGGGTTTCCAGGTGAAGCTGCATCAGTGTTAAAGTTTAAGCTTAATCGGTTTTTTAAAATTATGTCAACTGTAAGGACTTCCATCGGGATATCTAAGGGTACATGTGTCTAGGGTTAAGGGTACCTTCAGGCAGATTTTAGTTACTTATTTAAGCAACGAAAGGCACACATCGATAGATAAATTTCGTACGTGTTCTAAGAGAGGACTGGAGGAAGCTACCGCGCTGAAAGCTTTGTTTATCATCCGTCCAGATGCCTGATATTCATCGTTCATGAATAATTCAGCTACGAAATGCTTACAGTTACACGGGACGCGTGATGGACTCCTCCCCCGGACAAAACACCGTGGACAGGTCGTTTTAATCGTGCTCGAAGTACGTCAAGAAATTTTAATGTGTCCCCGTATTAAAATTCAGCCCGGCTTCCGTCCATCCCGAGACCTACTTCCAATTACTCCTCGAACGAGAATCGAGCCACCGGAGCACTTCTGGACGATTTTCCAGAATTCTAAACGTTCCGCGCGCGCGTCCGCCGAAACTGTCCCAATAAATCTGCCGGGGAGAAAGTCGACCTTTATGCAAATCTAAAAGTCACCGCGTACGGCGCATAGCGTATCAGGGGCGCGCCCACTTTGCTCTTCAAGGTCTCGAAAGTTTCGCGATGCTCGAATCCTCCACGTGAAACCTCTCTTTTTAATTTGCTCTTTGTTCGACTGCACCGTAAGCGAAACTGACATCGCGGGCTGACGGCTGCGCGGGACTTTCAAAGGTCGGAGTTCAGTTTCGAACGCTTACTCGCGAAAGTGTAGAAGGAAAGTGGGGTGAGGTTTTTATTTTCCTTGGAGGGGTTTAGGAATCATTTACTGGGGCGCTTTGGATTGTTTTTAGGTGATGGATCTGAGCAAAGGGTAGGGGTTAATTAGCAGTCGCTAATTAGTAGTCGCAATCAGTGGCAGCTCGCTGTAGATACCGTGGAACCGTGGCATAATGCCAGTAGACATTCCCAGTTTATAAAAAAGATACAAAAATCTTTGTATGCAACTGAAAGCAAAGGCTAGCAATTTTCTGAAGCAGCACCCCACTGATCACAGTACAATTATTAAATATTGGGAAGCGTGAGGGGTTAATACACTTTGGTAAAGTTTGAAGGAGCACAGAAGAGGCTTAGTTGATTCCTTATAACTAATGAGAGAATGAAACCATGCGATCGTCCATCACCGAAAAGCTTCGACCGGCAGCGTAGGTCAGCGAAGCGGACAGGTATCGAGGCGGATCGGTATTCGAAACACGAGACCGAGCTTGTCCCTTACCTGATCAGGCCTGAGACCAGGCGGCACCCACGTGTACTCCTCGAGCGCGCATCCGCTGTCATCGTCGCTCTGCGAATGCCTCTGATGATGCATCAGGGCCTCCTGAAGGGCGAGCCCGGGTGGAGCCGGTTGCATGGGACTTTTGAAGGGTTCCTGGTGAGAAGAACCGGCGGCCCCGCTCTGAAATGCCATAGCCATGGCCATCGGCGGACCAGGACCGAGGCCGAGTCCCGAGGGACCTCCCGCCTCCGTCGAAGTCCGCTGATGCTCCTCCCTGGGACACCTGCAGCTTCTGCACACTTTCCTGAAAGGAAAGACATTCGAATTAGATTCTTGGTCGAATGTTCAGCTGGAGATACTTGAGATTAGAAGATGGTCGGTTGGAGGTGCGATGGTGACATTTTGTGTAGATCTGAGAAAATTGAGTGACAATGGTGTGGCGTATGGGAAATCGAATACTAAGAGTAAAGGGTGTGGAGAAATTGAGTACTAGTAGTAATGGGTCATGGAAAATCGAATATTAATAGCAGTGGGTAATGGAAAATTGAATACTAATAATAATAGTGAAATGTGTGGGTGTAATCATTACTGAGGGCCTTGGAAAGTTGAATATCGAACTAAGATTTATTAAATATTACAAAAGAAAGTGGAAGATTAAATACTGATTACAAATGACCCCAGAACATCAAATACTAAGAGCAAAGAACATCGTAAATCAAATATTAATTACAAAAAGTCAGGAAACATCGAATATTATTACAAAGAATGTACAAAATCGAAATTACATGAAAAGATGATGCATCAATCGTAATTGGCGATAAAAACTGAGTAACCAAATGGGAAACTCGGCTCGAACTAGGAAATCGCATAGGTAATTGAGCACCGATCATAAAACGGTATAAAAAACCGGGGAGTAATTATAAAGGACGTACGAAATAAAATATCGATTCTGAAGTGCTTGTAAAACCGTGAGTGCTAATTGCCAAGGACATGTAAAACCGAATACTAATGGCCTAAGTACACGGGCAACCGAATACTAATTATACACAACGTGTAAACTCGAATACTAACGACAGGGGACACGTGTATACATCCGTCTAACAAGATATCGGATTAAAGGCAGCGGGATCCATTTGGTTAAAGTGTTCTAGCGACTCATTGAAATCGAATTTCAAGCGGCGCAATTACCAGAAATCAATTAACGTTTATTATCGAATCGTTATTGTTCACGATCGATTTCGAATCCATTAGCATTTTCAATTCCATTCGTCGCGTTTTACGTTATACATTTATACATCCAGTGCAATGCAACACGAAATTTATGCCCCTAACCGTACAGACTGAATATTAATATCAAACAGGGTATTCCGAGAAGAACGGAGAAATTCCTTTCCCACAGGAAGCGATAAATTCGCTCCCCCCATTAGCATTTGGAGATTCAAAAGGAACAAAACCTTGATTTCTTACAAAATTTCAGGAATTAATTCGATATTTATTCAGTGATTCGTTGATACCGTCCCGCGTTTGCTTCGAACAATCATTCGATTTTAATTATCGCAGGGTTAGATTAAAACTTGCTAATTATTCTTCTGTTTCAGACAGGAATTAATCAAATTATAATGTAATTTTAAGAAATATTCTGAGAAATATGAAAGACTAAAATTGCCAACTCGATATTTGTAAAATCACCATTTGAAGGTTAAAAATGTCAGGAAGGGTTAGCTTTAAATTGAAATAAAAAGGAATCGACGGTTTAAATAATTCTCAACACCCTGAAGAACATTCGAACGCCTCGAAGGATATTTACAATCGCACAAGATGGAGGTGCGCGTTCCGGGGGACTCGAAAACGAAAGTGAAAGCAGCCGACCGGAAAATTCTTTATCATTACCGATTGATAATCGAATTTGCATGAAAAATGATAAATTGGCGGGATCGATTACACGCTAACAATCTGTGATCATTCCGAAACCTTCCTTTACGGTTTTCAGATATAATTGAAAAAGAAGGAAAAGAAAAACGTCGAAGGACGGGAACGGGATTCAATCTTCGGCGAAAAGTGCAAATTTAGTTTCGCGGAGGCTAGCAATTTGCTTACGAAATTATTCGCGACAACAACGCGACAGAAAATAAAAGAATCCCGCATCCTTTCGTCGTTGGTCCCTGATCAAGCGGTAATTATTGGCCCGGTCGGTTTGCTCCTTTTTCGAAAACTGGATCTCACACGACGAGAAGAGGCCCATTCTGGCTCTGGACGCGTAGATAATTATCGTGCCGCCAACACGACAGGATAAAACGATCCAACGTTTATCCGTGTCTTTGATAATTTATCACGGAAAAGGGTCGATAGTGACCCACATTCAAAAATTCAACACCTGAGTTTTATTATAAAACAATTATCTTGAAGAGTAATTGAAATTTCAAGAGTGGTTTTTAATTGCTTATATGTCAATTTGTAAAACAGTGGATGTTGGGGGTCCATAGTGAGCCAGACCCAAAATTAAGCATCTGAATTATCACTTAAATCACTAAAATGTAAAAATGGCAAATGAAAAAAAGAGACCTACACTTATCAATGAATTTTAAATTATTCAAAAAAAATCCAGGGGCTAAGAATCACTTGAACGATTCGAAGCACGATTAAGTATTTTTAATTATCTAAAACTTGCTTTTGGAAAAGTAACAGAGCACAAAAAACATCGCTGAAAATGAAGAACACAGGATAGACCCGTCCTAACCTGGACCATCCCCCGAAACACTTTCCCTCGGTCGATCAGCGTCGAAACGGGGACAAACCCGCGATCAACTCACTCGGTGGAAGTAACAGCGACATCGTAACCCGAATGCAGGGAGCTGCAATCGGCGACACGGTTGCATTCCGGTTCCTCCAATCGTCGATCGTTGTCGAATCCCACCGCACCGTTCAGGAATTCCACGCACTTCTCGGTTGGGCTAGTCCTGGACGTGGCCAGCGCCGGACACCCGACGACGACACCGACCACGTCGTCCTCCTCGTTGCCGTCCTCTCGATTCCTCAGAAAAGCGTCCAGATAGTGTTCACCGGTGGAAGGAAGTTCGTAGACAGCGCCGGACGTCCAGTTGGCGGCCAATTCCCTACGTCCGGTCGCCTCGTCGTCGGCTTTCCCGGCGGGCTCGTTCTTCCTCGCGTACAATTTCCGTAGGTAGGCTTCCTGGTGGCTCCTGGTGGCCCAGCAGCCACCCTGCCACCACCTCTTCGACCCCAGCAACGAGGTCTTCCTCCTTCTGGCCAGGCTCGACATCGTCCTAACGAGTCATCCGCGTCGACGGATCCTCTGCTTTCGATCCTGATCGCCGTCTGTCGTTTCCTTTTAGCGGCGCTCGTACGCTCCTTTAATCCCGACCGACCGGACGACGCATTAAGCCTCTCCCTCGGCTGATCCTCGTCGATAGCGCGTCGATCGTTCGCCGACCGCCTCGATCAGCCTCGGACAGCCTCGATACGATCGTGGTCCCGGCTGCGGCCAGGTACCTTAGGGACCGGTCCGTGACTCCCTGAGTTCGCGCCCTGGACCTGCTGCTGCTTGTCATCGTCCCGTTGCTCCATCGGGGGACACGCGACACCTTTCGATCCACGAGCACACGACGTCGACCGGGGCTGGACCGACGATCGTTTAGCTCCGATCCGGGCGTCGTGGCATCTCTTTTCTTGCCTCGTCGACGGCGGACGACGGTGGGTTCTCTATCTGTGTTCGCGAACCAGGAGGACACCGACGGGGCTATAAGAACGAACCGGTGTAGAAAGGGAGGAAAGAGCCGTAGGGGAGGCGAGAGGCCTGGTCGGGCTGAAAAGGGACGGCGAGAGAAAGCGAGCAACAGGGGGGAAAGAAGGGCGGGGTACGGCGAAGAAACAGAGAAAGAGAAAAGAAAGGTAGCCGCGATCGGAAAGGACGGGTAGAAGCGGAGACAGAGAGATGAAAGAGACGTAGCGAGGAAGGAGCGAGGGAGACGGTCAGAGGGGAAAGGGTAAAACGAAGAAAGGGAACGCGACGTAGGGAGAGGGGCGGAGTGGCAATCTGTACGTATAACCGGTAGTACAGCCGGAGATTAACGTTTTAATACGCGGCACGTAGCCGAACGTACAAAGGGAACCGGGCGGACGATTAAGTTTTGCGCGATCCCCGTACGATCCATCGATCCTCTTGGGCCCAGCCGAGATCTCCACCCGAGGATCCCGGGGCGTCAATTTCCGATACCACCGACACGCAAATCGGATCCTTGACACGCGACGTGCCCCTGTGTGTCGATCCGCTCTTAAAATCATCCACCGGTCGATATCATCCCATCGATCACGGGCACTCACTGATAACACCACAAATGACACGTACACCACTTAACACCGTTGTCACCAAGCTCGAGGAGAACTGTTTCGCACGCGGTTAATCGGCGGCCAGGATCCAGCCGGACGCACGAAGACACATCGAAAAAGCTTCTAGAAACGGCGCGACGTCCTTCCTATCTCGGGCGTGCTGAGAGCCGAGCGGACACTGAGCGCACTTCAGGACTCCGCGGGCCCCGGGTGAAGAGCGGGGGGAGCGCACAAGCGGCCGGCTGCTCGGCCGTAAAGCCGCTCCTCGGGGTAGGGAGAAGCAGGGGTCCGTTCTCGAGAGGGCCCTCCGCTGCGTGTAACTTCCACGCCGCCAATACGGGCCGGTCTGACCCCACCAGCCGCACGCCCCTCTGCCTTCCATCCCCGATATATTTATATTCGTTTCTAATACGTGTGGCGTGTCGGGGCCTGACGCCTCGCCGAGGGGCACCCGTTCGAATACGCGCGAATACGCGCGGATACGCTCCGTGTCGCTTCTTCGTACCTGTGCGTGCGCCCGGACAATCCCTTTGTACGGACGTTTCGTGGTCTCTCAGAGTTATGGGGGTTGGGCCTTGTTTCTCAAGTCGTACGGTCGAAGGGTTGACACTTAAATAATCTTGCAAAATTCGAAGCTTTGGTAGCAACTTGATTAAATTGCCCAATTATGAAATTCCATAACCATAGTTGGGTACCTTGGAAGATAGCACCGTGACTGTTCCAAGTTTGTGTCCAAGTTGGTACCTGGATACCCTCGAAGAATTATTACAACAAATTCGTGATGTTTGCAACTCAGCAACCGCCGTAAGCTAACTTTTAGCAAGTTTATGGTAAACATTATATCAGATTGTTAGGCAAAGTATGCGCGTACTAATGGTGATTGGCTTTGCCTAACGATCGCAGGTACCGTACAATGGCGTCCGGCCGTTTTACAACGCGAACCGATGTTCATACCGGTGTTTAGCACTTTCAGCAATTTCAGCTCGCATCGGTCGGATTGTTTGAGTTAATGTAACTCGCAGATGGCGATGTCCCGTAAGCTTGTTGCGAGCGGTTGCAAATGTACGTCAAGTAACGACCGGAGCCGTTTTTCTAGAGTATCTTTCTTCAGCGGCTGGAACGTCGACCGAGAAACACGGTAATGGTTCTTGACCGTGCGTTAACCCACTGTTCGCTCGCTCGGGATCGCAGCGTTAATTAGTTATTAATTGACCGTTAACCGGGTGGTCCCGATAATGTCGAAATAATATCGTTGCTTCGCCTTCTTATCCGACGGTGCCATCGGACCTTGGGCACTTTATCGTACGCAAGAAAGTGTTTCGGTGGCAAACGTATTCATTAAGAGGCGTACTAAGTACGTTTCGACGGTAATTAACTGCCAATTATGGGTCCAATTAATAAGCCAACTTAAGCGGAATACGTAGATTCATTGTAAAGGAGACTTATTTTTACGATTATGGAGGGTTTAGTTAATTCTCTCGTTTTATTCGCTCGTTCGAGGTAATTGGAAGGGCTGGATATTGCAACATTTTACGAGTTTCAAATTTCTTCGTTCGCTAACTTTGAGAGTTAAAAATTCCCTAGTTTGCAAAGTTTCAAATTTCCTAATTTCAAGAGCTGAAAATTCCCTAATTTCAGGAAGTTAAAAATCCCCCAATTCCCCGCATTCAATCTCGAATTTCCAGAATTCCTCAAAATCCAATTCAATACCCATGATATCAATTTTAACTCAAGCATGTAAATTATTCCCCATTGAAAGTAATCAAAAAAATAACTAAACACGATGGCCTTGAAAGAACCGTTAATATGCACTTCAGAATCTTTTTATCATCCTCAGGTGTGCGCATTAAAACTGTTTAGTAATTTGTTTTTTTACGTTTCAATAGTACCAGGAATGATCAGGTGCTCGAGTTAAAATTAACCTTATCCACCGGAAGTCTATTAATCGGCCCCTCAATATTACGGGTTGTTGACTGAAAAGCAATGAACAAACCTCCGCGACAAAAAATAGATCGAAAGGAATTGCACTTCCGAGTTTTAATTACCTTCGGGTTACGAATTTTCTGATTTTAGAACGATCGACAATGTACCGATACCATTTTATGGTTCTTAAGCTCAGTTATGCGCCTAACGGCACCCATAACGCGGGATAAAGGAATTTTTCGAACGTCAATCGGCGATTCGCGTGATTCCATCGACGGCTAATTAACCGGTCTATGCATAATCGCATGAAACTGGAACGTACCGCGCATCCGCCTGCGAAACAGATCTCGATCGTTCCCGAACGCTCGGACGGCCGGTACAAACCAGGAAATACCTAAACCCAATCTAAGTGGGACGAGTATATCTCGATTTTTCCCTCTCGTTTCTTTTTCCACTTCGATTCCAGGAAAATTCCAGGGATCGTCCCCGATAATACGGGATCCCGGCTGCCAATGGGAATTCGATCGCTTAATCGTCCGACCGCTCGCGGATTCCCTAGCATCTCGTTTACGCAACGAAACACACATCCACGCGCCTCTTTATCTATCGGTCGATCGTTTTTCTAAGACGAACATAAATTTCACCGTCGAGCCAGCTCCTGATAGCCCATTTTTTTTCTTCTTATTTTCTCTTGTTTCTTCTATCCGCCGGTAATATACGAACGAGACCATTTTATTTATTGCCAGCCAATTAAACGGATGCGCCACCTGGAGCCAGACTTCCTTATTTATGATGGTCAAGGCGCTGTTCTATGGCTCCGTACTGCAACTTCCTCGACTTAACAGAAACATACGGATACAAGATCGTTCCCGAAGTGTCTCTTTGATTCACTGTTCCGATATTAAATTATGCTCCCCCGGGATTTTTATCTCCTACGTTCTTGAACGCGAAACGAGTCGGTAATGTGGTTTCGTTACAGGAATGGTAGTTACTTTGGTTAAGAATACTGTATTCTTTTTAAATTTGCGAGTTTTTGTATTCGAATATTTTTATAAATTTATTACCAGTTGTTAAACAAATCGAACATACCACCTCAGATATTTCAAATATTCCATCTTTACACATTTTATAAAAAATCAATATAAATATCCACAATTAAAACTTACTTTAAACTCACGAAACCATTCACCACCCAAGATGTCCATTTAATTTTCGACCAACGAAATCAATTTCGATCGCATTCGGATAATGTTTCCGCCGTTTGGGTATCGACGAATGTCTGAGAAGGAAACCGCAATCGAAGAACGGAAATGGGCGACGAGTTGTCGAGATTTTTGCAGGCCGCAGAATGGCCCGGGCAATTTTCACCCCGTCCGAAAAAAACAACGACGGGCACCGTCGGTATCGCGTCGAAAATCAACGGATAATCGATGGAACAAGGCCCCGTCCGCGAGGACCGATTAAAAGGATTCCCGATCGCGGAGCCCGATCGAAAATTTGCGACTTTAATTTCATTCGCGATGCAACGATACGCCAGCCATCGGCTTCCACCGATCGGGTTTCATTTGAAACGATTCTGAAACTGTTCTCGGAACTCTTTCCCCGGCCAATGTCTTCATCGGCTTGGTTTTTCTTTATTTATCGTTCGGGGAACTCGCCTGCGATCTCCTCGTCCGATTTATGAACCTCCAAGTATCGTATGTTTTAACGGACTTCTCGATTTTTAACAATTAATTGCACGTTGCGAGTTTTAATTACTCTTCGTATTTAACACTTTGACTGCAGCTACTAAACAATTTGGCTGATAGGAACATTTTTAACTAAATAAAAATTCTTAATTATATGGGCGACAATTTTTGATGGAAGCTCAAATGTCACCCATGACTAGACACTAATTGGATGCTTGATTACTCGCGAAATCTTAATAAAAATTCAGAGTAATACTTCCATTATTTAATTTAATCTATTTCTGTGATAATAAATGTTACGTTCTATATTCATTGTATTTTGGGACTAATTAAGTTCATCAACTGCTACTATTATTACGGGACAGGGGTTGGTATTACGCTCGTATCGCTTCCTCTATCATCTAACCCGAAAGCACCCTCTTTGGACCATCGTCGAAACTGACCATGGTATCCGCTGGAAAGCAACCGAGACAGGGGGGTCGGATCCTGAGGGATCTGGATGCAGCACGACGCTGGTACAGGAGCGGACGATGCAGTTCTTGCGGCTAGAGGAACACAGCCGCCCATTAGAGCGGCAAGGGAAACAGGTGGCTCACGATTGTGTCGGTGATGAACCCGTTCCACCTCGTGGGTAACCCACGCACACGCTCGTGCAACACGCTCCTGAAGCGACGCTCTCGCATATCGTGGCAACCGTGTAACCGGTACACTCTGCACCGGAATTATTAACTGTTATGCAGATGAATCTCCCCCCCTTTCCTTCTCCCGCCCCTCCTCCTCCTGAACACGACGCGACGAGCGCGTGCTTCGTGCAGGCCTCGAGCTGAAAATTTCAAGCTACGCGCCGAGGGCGTACGCCCAGGGATCCTCCATCATCGGCGCCACTTGATCCCGGGATCAAGATGCTTCTTTATACGGTAGCGAGAGGTTTCCGTGTTAACGAGCTGCAAACGTGTGCGTGTCACGAGCTATCGTACACGATAAGAACCATTTGATAAGAGCCTCGGACGTTTGGGGTTCCGTGTACGAGTTGTTCGAGGGTTTTAGGTGGTTCGATGACGGTGTTGATGGGTGCAGATTTTGGCGAGGGTTGGGGAGAGTTGTGAATCCGATTGATGGGATGTCGAGAGGTTTCAAATTGTGGTTATGAGGTATGGAGTGTGGGAGCCAGTGTAGCCTAAGGCCTCAGTGGAGTCTAGGGCCTGTGTAGGCTAAGGTGTATGTAGTCTAGGACTTATGGGGCCTACGTAGCCTATATCGCCTAGGATCTGGGTACCCTAGGGTCCCATAAAACCTAGGACTTATGGGGCCTAGGATTCAGCAAAACCTAGGGTCCAGCACAGTTTAGGGTCTATGTAGCCTAGTATCCCACGTGACCTAGGACCCACCTATCCTACTATCCAACCTAGACAATTATAAAACCTACTCCTGACACACCCAGTAACTGTACAGGTAAAAACGACATTGTAAATATAAAAAAATATCTTAACAACTCACAGCAATATCACAAACCTAGAAATCTTCTTTAATCACCATCGCTCGATCAATTTAATCGATAGCCTACGATTATCTAAGGTATCGGGTGATCCACATAGTTAACGATCTGTATCAACGAAACCTGTAAGCACGTAATATTCGCACCGCAGGTAGAGCCGATAAGCTCGTTTGATTAAATACGTGCGCCGCGGATACGCGATTAATCAACCTGTTGATAAAATATTCGATCCCGCCCGTTCAGGCTAATAGAGTCTCAAAAAGCAACGGCACATCGGCTTTCTTCAATGGTAATCCACGAAAGTCCGCTGATTTCTGGCCCCGGGGCTAAATCTTTATTAATGACACCGTGGCCAGGCGCCTTGAATACATTCCGTTGCCCCGTGGAAGTCCATTTTCGAGGATCCAGTAATCCCCGTGCGAGAGAAACACGGGACCCCTCGAATGATTTAATTCCAAGGATTTCTTCTCGACAATTCGTGCGGCCGCGCAAGAGATATAACCTGTCCGGCGAACGAACAAGAAAACTCGTTCAGATGTTCATTAAACCATTAGGCCTCTGCCTGCGCTCATTTGAGTACGCTTTATTTTATAGATGTGAAAATTTTATGGAAGGGAACGCTCTTTTATTTCCTTCCGCAACTTTTTCTTGGGACGGAACTTTACGCCAAAGAGATGTTTCACTTTTATTAAACATTATGAAATGTGACGACATTTGTAGAATGTCTGGAATTTTTTAGTTGATGAATTAATCATTTCAGAAATGATTAATTAGTAATTCTAAGAATTGACAAATTACTAGGTCGATAATTTTACAACCCCATAACCATGAAAATTGCTTCAGCAAAATTGATTAAATAATTAATCCAGGTATCGGATTATGAAATAAACAATGCATGCCAATACACATTTGAATAATCAATTCGTTCGGTAGCATCCAGTTTTGACCCTCAAACATGAACCATAATCGTTCAATGCACAATGATGTATAACAGATAAACTACTAAAGTGGCTTTTAATCGTTCATTGCAGCAACCTCGGCATTAACCCCATGAAAATTCATCACTGATGATCAGATAGCTCTGCTAAGTAAAGACCATGACACAGCTCTTTGCCCGACCATAACGGATGCATCTCGCTGATCTGAATCTCTTACCGAGCCATTTTATTCCCAACGCCTAACTATACTTCGAGGCTAAATATACTTCGTATAACATTACGTACTATCAAACAATTTTTTAATTAACCCTTGGAATTTATAATAAAAAATTTGAAGGCATAAACGATCTTAGTTTATTACTTCAATAAAACGGATTAAGGACACGGATAAGAATCCTGCCTCCAAGGACACGCGTGTCGTCTTCCTTCAGTTCCTTCACAACTGACCAATTCTGAACTTATTCGGTGGATCGTCCACCTTGCCGACCGGAACAGGTGGTCTACGACGTTTCCCCCAAATATCCTGCAGGTGCACCACCCGTAATAAGCAACTCTCCCTACATGGCGTTCGTTTCCCTTCGTTCCCTAACGTTTATATTTAGCCATCGTCTTTTACGACACACGCGTTATTTTTCATCGTTGGAAACTGGTTTCCACGAACCGAACTGAGTTGCGTTCACTTCTCGCGTGATCCTTTAATCCTGGAAGGATAACGCGTTTATTCTTCGTGTTGGATCGAGGGAACGGCTTCGAGATTTCCGGCTGTTACAATGGCGATAAGTTTCTGCGGGAAGAGGCGTCGTGGAATTCGTTGATAATCTTCGGCGTTCTGGGTGTCTTCGTCCCGAAGGAGTCGGCGGACGATCGCCCTTTGGACGAAGGAGGAACCGAACTATCTCGCGGACAGGAAGCGCGCGATCATCGAACCGTTCCAGCGTGTTTACGTGAAACAGAGGCCTCCGCCGGAATAGGCTTTTTTTTTTTTACATCGTTCTCCTTCTTCGCAGCATCCGCCTCTTAGCGGCGTGCAATATCGAATTACTCCTGCCGGTTAATTTCCTTTGGAATTATGATTTTTCTAATCGTTAATCCCGGCCTTGGTTAACAGGCGGGTTTCTGCACGCGAGCACGCGCATTCCTAACCTCTAAATCGGTTCGATCGCCATTATCGAAACTCGACGGAGGGATAGAATTTAACTACATCCGCGAAACCACGGCCGGATCGTTTCTTGAACTTTAAACCTTTGAATTAGAACGGCTGGGAGGCTGAGGGTAATTGGAAACGGTTCGATAACCTTCGGTGACGATGTACGTGGTTGAACGATGATTGATCGTTCCATCGGATCTTTCATCTCAGGTTGGGTTACTTTTTGTATGCACCGAGGGAATGGTGAATGAACCGTGTGCGCTGGGATTGGTAATTTGTAATTTAGCTTGTGAAGTATCGTTGTTTTGTTGAATGTAGGGGTGGGAGCCAGGGGAGCCTAAGAGCTATGTAACCTAAGTCTTGTGGAGCCTAGGATTCAGTAGACCCTAGGGCCCACGTAGCTCAGATCCAATACAGCCGAGGGCCCACGTAGCCTAGGGCCCCCATAGCCTAGTATTCAGTAGACCCTAGGAGCTATGTAATCTAAGTCCAGTAGAGCCTAGGACCCCATATCCCTAGAATCCAACATTTCCTCCAACGCCACTCATTTTCCTAGATCCCCCCCGTCGCTGTCTACCGTTTCAAAGACCAACGATCCATTTAAGTATCACCAACGTTTAAAAAGCGAAGTAAGTTCCTCGGAACAAGAGTTAGAAACATCGACAACAATGGGTTTAATTATAATCTGAAATCGGGGGATCCTGGGTCGAAAGGATCACGCATGCGCCCTCCTTCCTGCGCATAAGCGTGCGTGTCTCCCCCGTTTCCCACGAGCATTCCCAGTCATTATGACTTCCCGCGGTCGGAACTTGGCGGGACACGTCAGGTTCTCGGAAGGAAGAGCTCGGTCAATAGTAGCTACTCGAAGCTTGTTTCAATATTTGTAAATCCTGTGCGCTGCCTCCCTTCGTTAAACACTTTCTGTATTCAGGGCACAAACAACCATACGGTTTCTTCATCGGAGCCACTGGTTCGATCTTTTCACTTTTCTTATTAATTGAAAATTTTGTACTTTTATCCTTGGGTACCGCGATTAATCTTACGTGGGCATAGAAATGTATCCCGAGGAAGAAACGCCACGCGAGGATCAAGTTCCTGAAATTTGTATGCATCCAAGAATATAGCATTCGTGACGGGGATTCGAAACGGTAGCTATTTTCAAAAACCAACTTTTGTCCTCGCGAAGTACACGCTTTGCATTCTCACTGCATCCAAGATCTCGAGGCTGCTGCAAGACGGGTATGTTGAGGAAGAAAATAAGCAGCCAGCTCGATTGAAAATAAAACATTTGTTAATCGCTCGGGATTAAAACTTTCCTCGGTACACGCGAACGGAATAATGATGCGAGTGCCTCGTCTCGCCCAGCTCGTGGCTTCGTTTCGTTCATGCTGCTGTTACATTTCCTGGGACACGTATGCCGATAACCATCTAATACGAAGTTCCAACTGTTCGAAGATTTCACAGGATGGAGAGGGTTCGCTCGGTATCCATCACGATCACCGTAATTACATCAAAACCAGCTTTCACGTTGGAGAACGGTAATTGCCGTTGCGCAACTCCGTCCAATGAAACATCGTGAATTTGTTCGCTCGTTGTCAATTGACGGAAGAGGAGAAGAAAAATTACGCTCTGCTCGATGTGTTCCTTCCTTCTTGACACCTGCTTGTTCGTATGATGACTCGATGGGTGTCATGGTGAAAGTTTCGTTTTAGATTTACCTTGGATCAATCAAAATTAATTCAAAGGTGACAGCTATTGGACTGGCGAGGTGAGGATTTAAGGTGTTTATGGGATGTTTTGTGGAGGAAATTTTTTTATCTTTATATATTACCTAGGGGAAACCTTGCCACTTTTCTACGTTATCTAGGGGAAATTTTGGCATCTTCCTAAGTAACCTAGAAGAAAGTGTCTTGGTCTCCTAAGAAAACTAGGGGAAACGGAGTTGGATCACGACAAAATGGAGGCTATGGGTGCAGCTATTTAAAAACCAACGAAATAGAAACCTTGAGGTCGACCAAACAGTGACTCAGGCTATGCCTTAAAGCCGTGAACCAATCCAACAAGACAGAATCCTTAAGTATCTTAAAAATCATCCAATTTCCGAAGCTAATATCCCCGCGATTCCACTTATTACAACTCTATTTGAAAATCCCCAAGAGTATCAATCGTCGACCATCAACAATTACCATAATACACCGGGGAGTTAGCTGGCAGAAGTCTTGGAATCAAGTTCAACCAATTATCGCTCACCTCCGATTCCCCTGGCGTCGGTACGATCGAAATAAAGATGGATAACAAAGAGAAACGAGATCGAGCCAACCGGAATGCCTCGTAAACAATACGTTTCACGCGCGAACGAAGCTCAAGAAGGGCTTTCAAGGTCCTCTTCTCGGTAGAAGTTGGAGGAGGAGGAGGCGGGTTGGAAAGAAAAAAAAAAAGAAAAAGGTGCCGTTAATGGAAGCGGTAGAGTTCCATCGGGCGCGAGCGAAGCAAACGCAAAGGGATAAGGAAATGTAGCCAGGGAATTATGCAGATTGTAGGTTGGGAATCCATCTGCTGATAGCTTGGATGAGCACACTCGAACCTACGTGAGTTCATTCGCGGCGGTATGCCGCTCTTCGGGCCAACTACCCGTCGGTTCTGCTTGTCTGTTCCGTTCCAACTTCGTCGTCTGTTTCGCGTTTGTCGAGGTGCATCGTCGTGCGTGTTTTCGACACGTGTGCATTGCCTCGTTGAACAAAACGCAGCGCGGATAGAAATTACCCGGGGGGGAGTAAGACCGATGATTCTGGCGGAATTATGGATTTTCAAACAGCATCGATTCGTGGGCGATGGAACGATGAGATTGATAAATCTGTGATGTTTAAGGCGGAGAAAGGAGTTAGATTGAGGTTCGGTTTGATGCAGTATTAGGATTGGTTCATTTGTTCCCTAGGTATACTACGAAAGTATAAGAATTATCACTTGGTACTTGAAGAAATTAATGAAATCTTCATTAACAATAAGTGCTTAGAGAAGTAATCAAATTTTCCCTAGTTAACGTAACAAAGTAATAAATTTTCACCTAGGTGTTTAAGTGGAATACCAAGATTTCCCCTAGATGCCTTAGGAAATTACTAAGATCACCAT
This sequence comes from Anthidium xuezhongi, assembly GCA_022405125.1. NCBI lineage: Eukaryota > Metazoa > Arthropoda > Insecta > Hymenoptera > Megachilidae > Anthidium > Anthidium xuezhongi. Next base: position 7,197,674 of record CM039642.1, on the reverse strand, counting down.
CAGACGTCTCGCGAAATTAATAAGCGAACGATCGCGACTAATTAAGACCGTCTTATCGACGGACGAAGATTAATGGGCGCGACGGACTAAGTGTTCAATCGATGAACCTAGGGAATACGGTTTACCGATAAAGGTTACCGATAGAGAGGCGTAAAAGGATGAACCCTGTCCCGGGGCGTACGATCGTTCCTCTATTTTCATTCCTGGCAGATAGAGCCGCGGACTGCTCGCGATCCGGTTTACCTATCTCGTCCAATAAACATCGGGACATCCCGTGAAAACTTCTGTCGGTGGCACGCTGAAATCGCGTACCATCGACAATTTCACCTTACGGTAAAAGACAAGCCGCCCCATTATTCATCTTAATGAATGGCTGACATCAAACCATGAAGAAATCCCTATTAGAAACGCCATTACTCTAACCGACTTAAATCTCTTGATAATTTAATACCGCCGACGTTATTTAAATCACACCGAGCCTTACATTACGATTTGCTCTTCGTACAACAAATTCAGGGTCAGGTTTCAAGATACGCGATACATAAATCTGGTATCTTATATTCGATTTTTAAATTATTAGGAAATTATTCAATGTTTCGCTAGATATCTTCAGAACTTATTGCACTGGGTAAAACATTACTAAAACTTCCACCAACAATAAGCACCTTAGGGAATTACTAAAATTTCTACCGGATACTTATCCAACCGCACAGGCCCCGCAACATTGAACGCATTAAAAGCCGCGGTCATGTTCAAACATCGCAGTACCTGCAATTTCCAGAGATTAAATTTTCCGCCAAATCGTAGAAAGAAAAAAAAAAGAGAGAGAGAAAAGAGAATTAATTCGAGAGTATCTAAAGAAACGAGCGCAAATTACGAGTTTGCCAAACGATCCGAAGGAGTACCGGTTGATTGATGAGCATCATCCTTCCGCCGTCACTACCAGTGTTCCCTGGCGAATCGAGGGGACCGGGTCACATTTAACAAGAACCACGACAAAACAACGACAATGGCGCCAACCTGATTCGCCGCTTGTCTCCCCCCTTCCCTCGGTTGATGCGTTTACGAGAAATCGCATGCGAGCCAAACACTGAAATCGGGACTTCGCAGACAGGTAGGTAGCCGCGGAGGCGAGGCAGCGTTTGGCTTTGCTCGCGGAAATCTTGGACGGGGAACGAACGAGTCGAGCTGAACTGTAATTTAGAGAAAAACGTACCCCTCCCTCCCTCCCTTGCTTCTGCGCCCTGGGGCCCCGGGGCCCTACTTTTCGTGCTCACCGGCCCGCCTACCTGGCCTCTATTACGCGGTTCGCTCAGCGATGGCTTCGACACGAATTCGAACTGTTCTCTTTAAGTACAGGCTCGGTTCGTCTAGGGACAAAATGACGGTACACTGTCTCTAGGGAAAATGGCGTTGTAGAATATAACAATATTACTAAATGTATTATGGTGATATTACTACCAGATGTATTATTATTACTTGCCAAGATTATTGTTTATAACACAAATAAACAAAATAAATAATAAACGAATAAGCTATTTCACTTTTTATCCAAGAACAAAAAGTGGCCTACTAAGAGTCCTAACAGGAAGACAGGAATCAAGCGACAATCTGAATGAAAGCGTAGCCAATTTCCGCGGTAAGATTGGGTCACAACCGACCCGGTTTCCGAGAAAGGTCCACCAACAAAGGGAATAGAAAAGCCGTCGCTTGGATCAGGAACAACCTGCGCATCTCTTCAGCTACCACGCATCCCTCCGCGTCCCGAGGCGTCTCGTCCTCCCTCGTCCCTCCCCGGCCGGCTGCGCGTCATCTCTTCGGGTATGCACTTAAACTGGCCGTGGATTCTTCGAGGCGGTAGCCTCGAATCGCGCTCGCGGCTGACCTTGAAAACTTTCTTCTTAGAAAGGTCTTTATTCGGAAACACGATTTTGCGGCCGCCGCGTCGGAATTACGTGTAATCAGGCGGCGTGACTTCAAGGAATTGCTTTTCAGAAACGGAGAAACGTTCCCGACGATGAATTTCAACAGTCATTCCTCTGATCCTCCATTTTTTTTCTTCTTCTTTTTCGTATAATTGCTGTTTGATTTTAAGATCACGATCCAGATCCTTATTAAATATCGGAATCCAATGTAACGTTAAGTGAATATTGAAGGTTTCACTGATGTTAGGAACGATTCTGACCGATTTTTTACCGTTTTGTAATTAAACGGATTATTCATCGCGATTTAGTTTGACCACTAAATCGAACAACGAACGTGGCGATAACCTCGAGACGTATTTAACGCCCGTCCTTGGTCGCCGCTCGTTCGTTTTTCTCAAAGTAAAAAGAAAAAGGGGGGGGATCTGACGTTTATTCACGGACACTGATTGCGTGTGTACAGTTGAGATTACAGAGGGCGGGTCGATCGATTTCAGAAATTGTCTCCCGCGACGGGGAATTAATAAACGATCCTCGATCACGTGTAACAAGAGTTATAGTTACCTTAACCCTTTTACTGCGGCGTACGTTGATCAAAAGCCGACTGAGATTCTTTTATTAACATCAAAGAGAGAAAAACGAAAGTTGTTTAAAATCTTCAAATTTCAGGGGGGTATATTTAAAAAGCCTGACTAAATAAAAGGGTAACGATTCATCGTATAAACCGGTAATTATTATTAATTCATAGCTGTCTTTGGCGAACGGTGGTACAAATTGTTCATAAATAGTGTACAGAAGTAATTATTAATAATTATCGATATCAAAGAATATCAAAATTAAGTAATTTATTTATATTAGAAGCATTTGTAATTATTTATTTCCAAAATAGGGCTTTGAAAACGTCGAAGTTCCATTGGAGAACAAACCTAGACTGATACCGGAAGCTCGAAGACCCGAACTTTCGAAAATTGTGTAACTCCGGCCGGGGCAAAAGTGTTGACCAGACGCAGATGCAATCGAACGGACAACCGTGTTAAATCTTGTTCGCACTGTCGTAACACGTTTGTCTTTCGCATTGTCACCGCAGCCCACCTCGAAGATCGGTATCTGGGTTATTGTCGAAGCATTGTGCGCGCGCGTTAACAAGCCCCCTGAACATTTCCACGAACCAGTGGGCCGACAGGCCACCAAACGAAGCTATTAATTCGACACCGACCAAAGAACCCTCTCGACCACCTTCGGTTCTCACGATTACAACCGAACCGGTCCGATTCACCGGTCTAGGGGACCCTAGATACACCGACGCTATGTAGTGCGGTGGAGGACACTGTTTTAGTTGTATCTTTCGAAAGATCTAATTATTCGAGACAAAAATACTGTTGGATTAATTATAAATAATCAATAGAAAAGTATGTTATTGCACATTGTTAATTACTTGTGGAATTGTAAATAATAAATAAGAATAAACGACAAGGACTCCCTCGAATGCAAACATATTTATTTCTCGACGACGCGTTAGGGATATTAAACGCAATCCGAAATGGAGGCTCTCGGGCAACCCTGACACCTGCGTGTTCGACGGGCCACGAAGAAACGTCAGGGATGAAGTATAGGAGGGGTGGGACAGGCAGAATTCGTCATAGGAACCGTGACAAATCTGCCCTTCCCGTAAGAACGGGAAGAAAGATGGCGGGGTGAAGGGAGGGGGCCGAAGACGCGGCACAAGGGCGCGAAAACGTCGTCGGTACATCTGCTACCGCGTCGTGTCGTTGGAAATTATTAATCCCGTCGAAAGTACTAAATCATACCCCGGTGCACGGCTGCTGTCGGGGCAAGTGAAAGTGACGACGAGGATGACCTTGATTTAGGGTCGCGCAAACCCTTCCCCGAAGATCCTACCCAGGTATTTATGACTCGCAGGAACTAGTTGCCTACTCTCTGGTACCATCTGCCGGTGAAAGGATCTCCCCCACCCTCCCACTTCTCTGTTTCTTCGTGAGAGAAGGAAGAAGTCAAAAAATGTTCTTGTTCTTCGGGGACTGCACCCTTCTTCGGCTACGTAGGAGAGATTAAAGTTATGGTTCGGAAGATTTACACGTGGCAGTAAACTGTGACCTTTGTTGGAGCGTAAGTTAGATATTGCGATGTCGTGGCATTCGATTGGACTTTGGTTTGGGTCGGTTTAACTAGGTTTGGGTTTGCCTACGTTTAAAATACGTTTGCCTCGGCTTTAAGCGAAGTTTCGCTTAGATTTGACTCGGTTTGAAGCAGGATTGGCTCGAGTTTGCCTCAGCTTTGAGCAAGTTTGACCAAGTTTCAACTTCGCCCTTCAATCTTTTTCGTTTCCCTGACATCCGATGGTCTAGCCTTCCAAAAAGAAGACAACCGAGATTAATCAGAATTCCCCGCGTCACGTCTTGACCCTTTTTTCCCCCCGCCACCCATGCTCCCCGGCCTGCGGCTGTTTCGAAGCGACGCACGAAGGGAAAATATGGCCCGCGGAGAATATTCCCCCTCGTAGGTAGAAACGTCGAGAAAATATAGAGCGCTTAATGAATCGTCCGTGCACTGACCTCATCTCGTTCAGTAATGGAATTTCAAAACATGCCCACGCTTCCCGTCCGCCCCCACCCCCTCTCTCTTCTTGCCCCCCACCTTCTTCAACGGCCCCCGTGTCGGCGTTACCGGCCGCATGCCTTCGCGCGACCACACTCGTATTTTTCGTCGGGCATAAATTGCATTTTTTTAATTCCCCCCCACCTCCCTGATACCGCTGCTCCCACAACAGTGCCAGCAGTCTCGAATTACACGCTTTCGTATCGCGTTACACTTTTACACCGTTGGTAATTGAACAGGGGGCGCCCTCTGGAGCGCCCTCTGCTCGAAGATGGCGATAAAACAGGTGAGCGTGGACCAACTTTCGTATTAGTCGAGGCTATTACTCTTTATAAAATTTATTGTATAGGAACTGATGTTTGATGGTGTTTTAAGGAATTTTTCACGGTTGTTTTCGATTACACTGGGTGTAGGTAATGGTTTCGCGTGGCTTCTGGTAGATTTTTTGTACTTTCTTTAATTACTATTTGATTTGAATAAATTATTGTTAATTATTGTAGTAGTTAGTTTATTATCGTAATTATTGCTATAGTATTTAATTTTCATTACCTAATCGTTATAGCATCTAATTACTTTACTACTATGATACTAATTACCTTACAGTTACAGTATTTAATTAGTTAACTATCACTGTACTTAATTACAAATAAACACAATCCTAAAATATAAAATATTTTTGTCTTCTGATGTATGAAAAATTGATTGAAAAACAAGCAGGAAAATGTCTGGTGCATCGAAAAACACGTCCCTCGGAAATTGATGGTTCGATTTTACCGCTGCAGGAACGATGCAGGCCTCGGCTTGAGGTTGATAGAAAAGGGGCAGGCAATGAATCAATTTCACACGACCGATGTACACGTGAAACGCATTTAATCGCAATTGAAGTACAAACAGAAGTGTAATTACGGCTGCCGCGGCGGAGGTGACCGGAAGATTTATGTATTAAGTCACCGAAGGACGATACGCTTTGAGCGGTTGTATATTATCATGGCAATAAATATGCTTAGATCACGCATCTCGGCTGTGGGTCTTCGTAATTATGAATGGTTTAATTGAATCGGCGAGCAACGGGGCGGTTACACTCGTTCGAGAGATCATTGGCTATTATGGGCGACCATAATCGTCCGATGTACAACCCGGTGCGCATTGCGATTCAAGTTTGTCTAAGAAGATACTCTTAGTTGCAAATGAAATTTTACTAATGAATTCTCGTATCTCTAAATTTCTACGAATTTGCATTGTTACGCTTGTATTTCGAGTTCTTTAAATTTCTAAATTCCAAAATTCTTATACGTCTGAATTCCAACACTTTCGGTATTCCAGTGTCCCCAATCTTTTTCACCAAACCAGTACACATTTTCTACTTCTCAGTGCTTTTTTATCACTATCCACTGTTTCTACTATTCCGCCTCCTTGTCCCCCTCGAAACGGTGCTCTCCGACGAAGGCCATTTATATCGGCGTTGAATCGAGGGTGCGAACTGCCTCCGCGCCGCTTCTTTGTATGCAAACAAGGTGCTTGTTTCTAAATTGGGTTGCAAGTCGAGCCATCGTTAATTAATATATCTGACGGTTCCGGGGGAATTAAGCCGCGGCTGTTAGCGTTTCGCCACGGGCCAGGTGGAAACGCGGGGGCGCGTTGCCCGATGTCGAACGACCGCCATGGGACCCGTACCAATCATAAACGGAACGTCCCTTGGACGCCTCTCGCCGTTGATACCCGGCTTCTCGTGGAAAGCGAAGATGGACCGGAATGGTCACGAGTGAATTTTGATGGAATATTCTGTAAAATCGTTTTCCGCCAACGTGGTGGCAGATTTGTGGGGGGCGACGGGGACTGTAATGTCAGGGAATTAAAAAATAAATGCGCTTTGGTTTGAATTTTTCAACGTCGAAGTTTCCATCAAATTTTGAACTTGGAGAAGTTTTATGATTGACTTAAATTATATGTTATTTGAAGATTTATATCATTTTAATGCCTGGATACCGCGGTGAGGTTGTAATGGGAAAAAAGGAGGAAGAAATGCAAATGGGTCTCGTTAAAACGCCGACTAAGTGTTTAAGGAACACTCTGATTGTTGACTGGACGCTTAAGATACACTTGTGTGCAGTTCTCAAGAGCGCATGCACTCGCAGCGCTCCGAGGAGCGCGCTTCTTTGCTGCTGAGTCCGCGGTTTCCTGTCCGCAAATATCATCGACTTCCTGCTAGCCCTTCTTCTGACTGAATTTAATTAGGCCTTTCAAGACCAGTCACGTTGGGTCAATATCGCCACCCGACCCCTCACTTTAACTCGATACGAATCTAATTATCGTACATCAAAGCAATCTAAATTTTTTATGTTCGAAATTCCTGTATTTCCAAATTTCTAAATCGTAATTTTAGTCTCCACCGCCCAATGATTAAAATTCGAATTAATTAAATATTATGTTAATATAACTTGATTTGTCGATCGATAAAGCATACTCGGTCGATACAACAGATTCCCACTATTCTACTCGTTACAGCTATTTCATGGAAATGAGGACGATACACGTTTAAACGACGCGACTTTATTAAAAGTTACTTCGGAAAGTTACTCGAGTAACTTTGTTCATAAAAGCGTACGCCAGCATTATCCACGTCGTTACTTATGCATACAGCCACCGTCTCTGTTCCGTCAGACATTGGGAAACTTTATCGTATGCGACAAAGGATTTATATTTGAATAAAAAATAGCGGGCCGTTAATCAAAGTAAGTTCGAGAAAAGATTGCGTAGAAAGTTTCACGATCCCCCTGGGCCGTGATCGCGTTTAGATTTCAGCGTCGAGCGGGTTGCCGTTCCACGGGCGCTGCTTAAGGAGCCAATCCACCTTTACCGCCGATCGCGTGATCGCGCGCCCCTCGGACCAGGCAATCTGGGTGTCTTGGGTGCTGTTCGAAAATTCGTAAACTTTTTATATTTTTAATTTTATCAGTTTCCAAATTTCCCATTTTCTAAATATTTAAATTTCCAAATAAACAATTCGAAATATTAAATTATCCAGCACCTTTCTTCGTTTCGTTTGATTACACGGTACATTTGCGATGAAATAGAGTGCATAAAAGGTGGAAGCGGAGACGTAAGTACATCAATTTAGAGTTAGCCGAGCGAGGGGGGCGTGTTTAACTCAATTTTCGTGTCGAAGGGAGCATACACTTCGATTCAAACGCAACCTCCTTCAATTTATGGTACGCTGTAACCTCCCACGGGGCGAGAGGAATTTCCGGCACGGTCTTGGCTCAATTTCCGCCCAAAAGCTGCAACCCTAAACTCCAGATAACGCCGCAACCTGTCCCCTTACCCCTCGTTGTATATCCTGTCTGCCCGCAAGCTTTTCCCCTCCCTTTTCGAAATTTTGCATTCGTTCAACAAGGTACACGGATCTCTTTGCCAAAATTGCAAGCAAAAATTTGAACTAAATTTAAGTTACTAGAAAAGTTACATATCCATATTCCTGTATTCTCAAATGTCAATACTCTTATCTTGTGACGCTACGATTTCCCAAATATGCGATTTTGTAAGTACACGAGCGAGATGGTATCGAAACTACTCGAGCCATATTTTATCCAGCGACAAGCCCCACGGAATCGGATCGGAAATCCCTGGATCCTGATTCCGCGAACGATCCGTCTGTCTCAGCAGCGGCGTTAGTTCGGTTTACGCTTCGGGCCTACCTAAGCTGTATAATACGGGGGACTCGAACGTTTAGCTTATCACGACCGGCTATCTACCGGTGGCATACGGCTCCGTTAGATCGGGCGCGGGTGGCAGGGGGGGGGGGAGCTTTTACACCCCTAGGGGGCGAGCATGGGGTCGCAGAGTCGCGCGCTTATACATACCGGGACGGCAATAGCCGTGCCCTTAAATCAGCCGGCGAACCGCCTCGGGCGGGCTGCTTGAATTTAAGCCGAAACGTTATCGTGCCGGCTAAATGGAGCCAGAGGTGAGACCAGGCCGGAGATAAGCCTCGTACGCGACGAATTAACGACGCACCTGTGTAGGAAGCCTGTCCAATACACGGAGGATGATGGTCCTTGAAATGGGTGACCGGGTGACAAACGTTGCCGCCACGAATGGACCAGTTTCTCTTTTCAGAATATGAAAAGCTTCTTGGGTTTGTTGAGGACGACACTTTGAAGCGGGAATTTTTTGCAGGGGAGGATATTCAAATTAGGGGTGGAAAGATGTTGAATATTTTGATGTTAACAGAGCTTTGAATTAGAATGTTCGAATTAAGGAGTGGCGGGTGCACTTCACCAAACTCACCCAGGTGCCTGTAACACCCATACCAACACCTATCGAAAACCATATTTCACCCTCGGTTTCCACCCACGCAACGATACATTCCCATTAATCGTAACATCCTGCGATACCGGTACCTATAATCAGTCCGCACGCACACGCAGACACACACGCGCGCGCGAGGGTGTCATACTTCTACGACAGATCGTTCAACCTACTCACGATTAATTGGCTTTTCTCCGGGAACCGGATCGCGTCGGCAACACGCGTAAAATTCACCCCTAAGACTCGCCCCTGCTGTTCCCCTCTGCTTTTTTTCTCTCTCCCGGGGCATTGTAAAGCAGCTGCTTACCGGAGGATGCCTGAAATACGAGCGACGAAAGCGTATATCGGAAGTGGTTCGTCGACTCGGTCCGATTCGATTCGACGGAAGAGAGAAACAGAAACGGGACGGCGATTTTACGAGCGCGCGGACGGAGCCACGAAATCCGTAAACCACGAAGAGAGCAACCGACGCGGGCAGAAGTCGATTTACGACGTGGAAACGGTACGTAAATCATCGGCCTCTCGATGCCGGCCAATCCCCGTTCACGGATCCGCGATCTTCTCTCGATTGATACGATCGAGTTAAATGAGAAATCACTCGAGAGGGATCTCAGATGCTAAACAGTGGTTTTCCAGAGTCCCCCAGTTTGATTAATTCAAGACCAAAAATAAATCGAAAAGGCGCACGTTTTCCGATCGATCGAACCCATCAATTTTCCCACGGATCGTTATTAAAATTCATGGACGTAGGAAAGTTCGGAGAGGGGCAAAGGGTATCCGCAGGCAGAGAGAAAAGGCGACGGTAAATCCGGATTTAATAGAGAGTTCCTCCGTGTGAACTTCCTTCCATATCGCCCGTAGACCGGTAACCCCGGGACCTGACGTCGGCATATTGCATTATCGGCCGACTTATGGGATCCCATATTCAATATGAGATGCTGTATGTAACCGGGCAAGACGGGACGGGGAGAGAGCGGAGGGCTGGGCGCTCTCCGAGGCGAGGCGTATTTCAAAGGCGGGCAAAAGGGCTCTCCGCTCAGCCAGGGTCCAACGGCTCGCCTCGGGATCGTGCATCATATTCAATGACACGAAACACGCTGAAGCGTACGGGGTCGTCGAGACGTTAAGAAACGAGCCGAGGAAAGGGTTAATACGAAATCATTCTTTCGGGACGATGAAATATCCGGCCGGAGTTACTTCGGCTGCTTCGTACTCGCTCTTCATTCGCGGGGTGTTCTTCGAGTTCGTTAATATTGGAACGATGTTCCAATACAGGGTGTTAAAATGAAAAAATATTATATTTATCTTTGGAAGGATCAGCATAGATCATTGGATTACGAAGACCACATGTTTCAAGGATACTGAAATTGCCCCAACGAAAAGTATAAATTTTGGTTTGGAAAAAGGATGCAAATCGAGCTTCAATCCCTGCAATTACATAGATGTTTCCCTGCGGGGAACGCAAATCCCTAAAAACCCATCGAATTAGTCCAGCTTCGAAACCGCCCTCCTCATCGCTCTTTATTAATATCCTTCTATCCTTTCGCTGGACGAAATCCTTGTGGACAAACCCAATCGAGTTTTGTTCGATGTAAAATTTTATAATTATCCTAGGGAGATTCTAGACTGTGGTTCCCCATGCAAAATCTTATATCTCACAGTCTGTCTAATCTAAAGACTCTCCAAACCAATTTAATTAAACACCCAGACCTAAGTCATAGAATATCGAAGGGGACACATAACGTTGACATTTAATTGACATTAAAACCCTGAAAGGTCCTCCGAACGCCATATTTCACTTTCTGCAGATCGATTCTCCAAAATGTACCACCCGAAAATGTATCAAAATATCGGCTGTACCGCAGAAACTTTCTTCCCTTTGCCCGATACAAAGTATTTAAAAGAAACCGTCCATTGTTCGACGGTTCAAAGGAATCGCGACGGGGTGTCTTCAAGGCCGGGGATCATTATCGACGAGGAGGAAGCCGGCGCAAAGTGTTTCCTCCGAAGGAAGGCGAGGACTCGAATACGACGGCCGTGGGAGGTCCAGCGTTGCCGGCTATAATAAAACTATTCCCGTCGCAAAGGATAAGGGCGGAGGGTGTCGAATCCCAGGGGGTGTTTCTTCGGACGGTGGCCGGCACGCCGGATTCAATCACGACCCTTCCCTACGCCGAGGAAACTCGCGCCGCGAATAACAAGCAGACCTTTCCCGGCGTCTTTGATCGTGACGTGAATCCTTCTGGTCCTGCTACAATTTCCACCTTTCCGCGGCCAACGAAAACGGAGGAGGGAATAAGACTAACCCCCTCCCCCTATCGTGAACACGGATTAACGCGAGAAATCTTTCGAATTGAAAATAAAACGGAAAACACGTTTCAGTGACTTATCCGCGATACGACCTTTCGTGGATGGTTGGACGGTGGTTTATTCAGGACGTAAAATTAAGTTATGGGGGTCGTAGAGGGGTGGCAGGTTCCAGAGGTGCACTTTCAGCGGCTGTTTATCCGGAACTTTATTCCCGCCCTGGCTCTCTTTGGTCACCCGCGGCGAGAGATGGCGCCAGTTCACGCGGAGCCTTTGAGAATCAAAGCTGAAACTGTTATGGGTGACGTTAACGATAGATGAATATAGGAGGGCTGTTGGGTGACCATTATGTCATGAACTTGATTGTTCCTTGGGACATAATGTTGAAATTCTTGTCTTGACAGTCTTGAAAGTCTTGAAAGTCTTGAAAGTCTTGAAAATCTGAAGATCTTGAAAGCCGTAACAGTCTTAAAGAAGCACGAAAGACATTCCTGATCGATTAAAAGTCGCATCGAAACGACGTCGCAGCTATAAAGCTTTCTCCTTATCATCGTGAAATCGTGCCTTACCGAGACAAGATATATATTTTTGAATCGAGAGCCGGCTGACAGCGGAGCCCGTCTACTTCAAACAAATAATCTCGGACAAATAGAAAGCGTATCTTTGTTCTCGGGAATCTGGAAAGCCCTCTCTACTTACGGCTGCAATCTGCACCTGGCAGTCAGGCAACCCGACGTACATCGGAGTCGACCGGGACGATTGCTTGCCGCCATTAGGGGCTCGCAAAGCCGAAGAACAGAACAAGAATACCAAGAATGACGTTCAATCCTCGGGGGATACAGGATGTTTTAAAACACGCGCACCTCGCAATTTCATCATCGTTATTATCCACTGCGTCCGGTAGCAAATGAAACTCGACTATTTAAGAATCCTGAATCCTGATTACAGTTACACGATCAGAGATTAATGTTAATAGAAAATAAGGGGGCTAGAAAAGAATATTATAGAAGTCCCTAGGATCCCCAGGACACAAACCATTGCTTGAATAAATACAAAATTCCTAGACTTTACGATCGGAGAAGAAATTTTTCCAACGCCATAAAAAACACAGGATAGACGAAGAAAAAAAGATTGAAAAGCAATAAAAAAGGGCACAGATTCTCCTGTAACCTAAACGATCCCAGCTAAAAACATCAAAATTCCATCTGTCGGACCATAAAAAAGCACGATATCACCGCAGTCCCCGAAAAGTCAGGCAGGGCCGGGCGACAACTCGAAGCAGCCCCCGAAGGATCGTTTTATTACGGGAACACGAGCGGTGGCCGCGACTTGGAAACGTCTCGTACGATCATTTTTCTCAAGTAGACGTCCCCGGGGAAACGTGCACGATGATCCCGCGCCTCCCCCTCCTGTACCATACTCTTTTTCCTCCAGTTCCTTCACGGTCAGGTACTTGGTATTCAACCGGCGATGCCTCATCGAAACTCGACCGACCTCCGGCGAGAGAGGGAGCCCCGACACCGCCGCGGGAAAACTGTTCGTCTTGTTCGAGGAGTTTCCTGTCTTTCCCTTCCTCCCCGTGATCCGAACAAGAGGAGGAAGAACGTATTAGGGCGCTGGCACAATCGATTCTTGTACCCTTGTTTCCCATGGAATTTCTTTCGTTTGAATTTCTCAAACTTGCTTGTTGTACAATTGTTTAACCTTTTCGTTGTAGATAAAAATACTATACTTTATTTGCATGGAAATTAAGGAAACGGATATTTTAGAAAAGTGGACATTTTGAAATGTCAAGGTCTTTGACTGAAACTTTCAGTGACTAAATTTTATACTCTTAAGACATTAAGAAGCTAAATTTAAAATATAATAAATATGATAGAGGCAGAAATGGAGCGTCTATGGGGGTCGAGAGGTGTCCTGCCTCGCTTAATATCCGCAGAGCCGTCGGGACACTTGTTCCAGCGATCCTCTGGCGGACAATTTATCGCGTGCCCGGAAGTTCAAAGCATACCTCATCCAATATACACTCAACTATCACGATTTAACATCGTTTACGATATCACGAGGTTTAATATCCAGTGGGCGAGCATCTTCGTCGCTCCACTCGATGACTCATCCCCCGCAGGGAGGATAGAAGGGGGTTGTTAAGACACGAAATTAATATTAACTAAGCTGGATGACTAAACTGCACCGGCACGGGAACTATTTATTTATCCACCCCTTGTAAAAAGGGTTGCCAGCTTTCGAACAAAGTTGGAAAATTAAAAAGCCCTATTTGGAAATAAAAGAATCACAAATATTTTTCTATAAATAGTAATTGAATTAAACTTGAATATCTTCGGGGGAACCCTCCTGCGACTTTAATTTCCCTGTAATATGCGGTGCGAATTAATCCAACTTTTATTCGCTAATTACGACGCGACTCGGTGTAAAACGCATCCGACGTGCGCGAGGCGGACTGCAAAAAGGATTACGACCGCCTGCGTCTGGCTCGTTAATCCTGATTTAAAGGATCCTCGGCGTACGACGCCGGCCTCCTATTCGCGAATTAAGACAGCGCGCAAGGTGCGACCGTTTTGGCATCCTAACGACGCTTAAGTCGAACCGATGGATTAACTTTCGACCCCTGCCACCCTCCCTCCCCGCCGCCAAAGATCGTTCATCCGACTTCGCCGAACGTGACTTCTATCCGTACCATTTAGGGCGAAACTTGCACGATTATTTCTTTCATTGTATCAGATGGCGGAAGAATTAATCCACAGGGTGGTACGAAGGTGCACACCCCTAAACTGACGAGTGTACTCGTCAAGACTTTTTGATATCACCCTATATATTCTAGAATTGTTGACCCACTAATATTGCCATAAATATTAATATTAATAATATTATTTCTAACCTTCCTAGATCCTGAATCGCCTAACGAACTTGCAAATTCAATTACCTCGAAGAGGAGACCCAACAGAAAGAAATGTTACACCGCGTGTTCCGACTTATTCCATCTCGTGAAATAATTCCCGCGGCATTCGGACCACCCGTTACGGCGCGAAGTAAAAATAAAGGCGTTCTTAATTTAATCGAGCATCATTTCATAAGCCGCAAATTGATAAATATCAGAGGAGAGGAGAGGAAGCATCTGTTGGCCGAGTTATTTCGCCAACGGGACGTCTCGCAGAAGGTGGAGAGGGTGGTCGGGGTGTATGTAATAAGAGAATTTATTCCAGTTTCGGGTGGAGAGAGCTTTGTCAGAGGAAGCACGGAAACTGGCGGACGGCTGGGTGGCCCGCCGCGAAGACGGTCGTATTAATATAATCCCATAATTCCGCTGGATGTTCCGCTTGTATTCCGCTCCACGGTCAGCCGTTCCAACGTCAGTATCAATTACTTAACCCTTGTCAACCGGGTTATCCGTTCGGCCCTCGCTGGAGGGATGCCCTCCGAGGCCGTCCTCGCGTCAACATCCTTCGACTACGGACGCGTTACGCGAAAAAAGAGAAGCTTGCGGTCCGCGCGATCCGTCCGCGAGAGGATACGTGGCATCGAAGTTGTCGCTTTAAAACGGAACTCGAGAGGATAAGGATACAAAACGAAAAAAGAGGGAATAAATCTTGTTAGGACAGCTTAAGAAAGAAATTTGGTAAAAAGTATTGTACATCTAGAACCAAGGCTTCCTAAGTCCCTAGGATTAAGAAACAGAATTTCGAACAAATATTACCTGATGTTTGCGAATCCGATTCGGGAATGTTGCACGTTGATCATGTGCCATCTTACACGCTCGCCCGTGTAAAATCGCGTGTGAGACAAACGCCTCATTCTTCGTCAAAAATGCAATGAACTTCCTGTCGAGTCGAAGGAACACCGTGCGGGTCCCCATGATCATTACGCCGTTCAATGGCGAATTATTGTCCACCGCCGCCCCTCCGCGCATAAATCCAGATATCGAACGGCGCCATGCTGTTTGCCGTCTCTCCGCGTTCGCTCTTCACACTTATCATCGTTTTTCCACACCTTGCCTTTTCAATAAACTACCGTGATACAATTGCGCAAAATCGCTCGCCTGAATATTATCCAGGATGCTAAGCTCCAGAAAGGTAACCCTTAACTTCGACTCTAAATTTAATAATAAAGAAACATGCAACATTTTATCTCTAACAAATATATTAGAACAGATTGTCCATCGATGACTGAATGGTTTATAAAATAAATATAACAACCCTTCTTCCAAAGAACACAAACGAATCTCAAAAATAAAAAATAACCACCTTCTTGAACCCCAAAATAACGCAAAGAATGATATTGAATAAGAAAAAAGCAAGAACTGGCAGGACAATAATCCTCCTGTGTATTTCCAACGGAACACTGACCATCCGCACCTTCCACCCCCGAAAACTAAACAATATTTGCGGTTATTTGTTTGGCACGGCCACGAGGATCGGGCGAACGGGTAAGCGTCGAACGAAACACTAGCCAGGACACACCGGGGTGTTTCGTGAGGTTTAGGGGCGCGCCCCTACGAGGCCCCCCTTTTTACCGAAGGCTCCTGCGCACGTTATGCATCCGCGTACATTCGATACGTTGTCCACGAAGGGTTCCCTTCGACCCATCGTTGCCTATGACTAATAAGAAGCCCGAAGACACTGTCACACGATTCTGACCAACCCCCCCTGTTAAACGATGCGGGGGCTTCGCGTGTTAGTTCGATATCGAACCCTCCCTGCCGCTGGGTCTGTCGGTGGGTGCTTCCGGTTAGAACGCATCGCGCTTCGATCCGGGGCAAGCTTGATTTTGTACAGTTTGTTTTATTTATGGCAATTGATTTAATTTCATTTAATTAATTAAGGCAGAAAATGTCGAGGTCGCTTGCGGTTAGATAGTTGTTGATTTGATCTACTTAGTAGTCACCGGTGACTTTAAATTTTCTTTAATTAAATAATTAATAAAAGAAAAGATAAACTAAGCCATGGATGTTACTGATAGTAGTCTAATAGTGTTAAGTAGTAATTTAAATGGTTACATCCTTTCGTAAATCGAAGTCTGTAAGAATCATTAAACTCTCGAGGGCAAACAAAGGTGCGTGCATTTAATTGGACCTCGGGATCATGCTTTAACGCAAAAAAGGGACGTTTTTATGCCCTCGAATTGGCAAGCGTTATCTGACCACCGCCGGTAAAACGCTCGTTTGTTCTGTTCTCGATAGGATCGCTTGTAGTCCCGTGTCGAGGGAAGGGTTGCCATAGGGGCCAATTTTTCTGGGTTCGAACGTGTCCAGGGAAAAAAGAAAGGCCGTTTATTGATTTGTCTAAGAGTACGCTTAGTCGACTGAATTTCCCGCATCCTTTATCCCAGTTTTCATCCAGGATTCCGCAAAAAAGAGCGTCGGGTCGTGCAGGAACGACAAAGGGTTAGAATGCAACCCCCCTTGGACAATCGATGTACAGACTGACGCAAAAGTTGAATGATACTTGAATTTCCATTGAAGGAATTTCTTCATTTATGTGGCAATCAAAGTGTTACAAATAATTTAAATAATACACACAGTAACTTTGAACTTTCATCTGCAAACTGATGTAACACAAGTGCCATTTCAGAAAACTTATGTCGCGAAATCGAATCAGAATCCACCTGTTTGAAAATCAACCACCTTCTACATTACAAATATCAACGAGGCACTTACATGGTCGTATTCCTCGAACTTTAAGCTTCAAATCGACATATCGCAAGGGACATTTTGCAAAACTTTTCAGTCATGAAATTTCAGCGAACGAGCCGAGTGCTCGAGAACTCGCTGATAAAAATGTCCCAACCGCCCGACAACCCTTCCCAGCCGTCGAGAATGCCGGTGAAATCGGCAGCGAGTGCACTCAAGCACTTCGCCGACGATTTCTCGATCGCGTTTCATGCGGTTCGCGTGATTTACACGCTCGGCGAACGCGCCCCGCCCCGAAACGACGGCCCGAGAGCGTTTTTATCAGAACGCGCAGCAGATGCGAAACGAGTCGCCCCTGCCGCACGTTGGTACATGAAATTTCCCCGTTCGCGGCGGGACCCATGTGCGTCCCATTTCGTCCTCGCCGTATGTAAACCGACGAATCGAGATTCGCGTCGCGTTGTAACGACACTCGGGAGAGAAGAGACGTCGATGCGAGACGGTGGTTCGATCTAAACCGAGATTGTTCTCCCGCCAAGCTCGCGACAGGGGGTGAACATCGCGAACGGAAGTTACGAGCCGAGATTTTACATCCGTGAAGTGGCAACCGACCGTGTCTAACATTCTGGAGACAACTGCAAGATTTTCTCTCCTTTTCTTCCTTTTTCCCCCAGGATCATCTCAACGGATCGAATTATTCGTCACGGAGGGATCGTTGCGGGGATGAAACGAAATTTTATGTTGTTCTTTCTGTTGGGTTGGTTAAACTTACGACCTTTCGACGAATTAATCCTTTGCACTCTTCATCTTCTTTCAGATTGTTTATCAGCAACCCCAGTGATTTCATTTTCATAATTTTCCGTACAACGACGATAAATTATTGGAAGGTTGTTAAATATTTTTCTATCTTAAATCTCCCATTATTAAATACAAAACCCGAATTAATCATGAAATAAGTAACATTTGTAAAATACTTGTTAACCCCGCAAAGGGTTAATTAAAAGGAATTTAAAGTACCCGATTCACCCGTTCAGAAAATATTTCAATCGACCCCATTAAGACGTCCCCTGCGCCCCTTTCCTCGAAACGAATCGTAAACCTCTCTCTTCCTCTTTTTAAACAAAACGTTATCTGCGAAACAGACTCGCGAACCGTAATCCTTATCACGCCATCCCGGCTTCGAAGAGGGTAGATAAACCCTGAAGAACCTCGCCTCGTTCCGACCGCAATGATGCATGTACCATATGCGCACGCGACGCATCCCCCCCGTGCCAGTACTTTTGCAACCCTTGAAACGGTTAAGACGTCGTATATTCTAACCGTGTTACGCGCCACGTGCGTACCCGTAACTCTCCCGAGCGAAAAAGAGAGTAAAAAGGTTGAACAAACCGAGACAGAGCGAGGGGTGATTATCATTGAAAACGTGCGAACTCGAACAGAAGAAAGAAGGAAGGCAAAGAGAAGATACGAGGGAGAGGGGTTCGAGGATGAAAAATCACGTCAAATATTTACCCTGGAGGAGGGGGTGCGGAAGGTGTCGCGGAAGAAAATCGAGAAATCAAGGGAAAAAAGCTGGCTACAACGGAAATCCAACAGGGAATCGAAATCCTTCGAAAGCAACCCCCGTCGAGCGTTTTTCTTCACGCCTCCGCGAACATCGCTCAGACGCCGATGACGTATTTCGATCGGCCCAATTTTATCCCTCCTTTTTCGTAATTGTGAAATTGTTAACACATTGCATGCGGGCGTGCGGGACACGTAAAAATACGTATTTAGTATTGTGCTGGAAAACGGGTATCGTATAAGCACGATAGGTATTGTACGATTTATCGCGATTTTACTTAATGACCAAGCTCCCGTGAAATTCACGAAAAATATACTAAAATGTCCACAATGTGTTAAATTGTAAGTTGACGGAAACAGAGATTTCCACGACCATTGGCAAAATAAAAAACTATAATTTACCAGCGCATAAAAGCGCACCCCCGCGGCTGCGAGGACAACCGACGGAAATTTCGTGAAAATCAGCCGGGCGACAGCAGGGCGAGCGTCGTCTCGCTGAATTACGAGGATGTTCGGTGAAATAAGAGGAAGTCTCGGGAGAGGCGGGTTGAAAATATTGCGCGGGCACGATACGGGTGTCGGCGCGTTATACCCCACAAGGAGAAGCCGCTCGCGTCGCCGCGCGGCGGGGCGAGGGGGCTGTCCTCGAGTCGGAAACCTTTAAAAATATCCGTGGAAAGGAATGGCAACGCGGCCGCGACACGCACCGACCGAAATAGAAGTCGAAGCCGCGATCTTCCAGCGATACAAAGCTTCCCCTTTGCCCCCGACGTTTCCTCCTGCCCGCCCCCCTGCTAGGACGAAGGACATACTCCCTTCGTTGTTCGTTTTGTAAACCTGCCGCGCGCGAGCGGACTTATTTTTGGACGCGGCCAGAGGGTGACCGCGACGGTGCACGTTTTTCGACACCGGCCTTTCAAAGGGTTCTGGCTAACCGTAAAAGTTAACCCTACGCGAAAGGGGCGCAAGGTTAATTTTATGTTTTGTTGGGAAGAAAGGCGAAAAATATAGTTTCTAACCGAAGACACTGTTGGATTAATTAGAATTAACCCTTCTCGAGCGGTGATTCTGGGTCACCATATATTATAACGTAGCAAATTAATGGAAGAAGTAAAAGTACTCGTAACTCTTTTCTTTTAAAATAGAGCCTAACGTTGAGAAACACTGTCTATTGTCTACATAAGGAAAACTTAACTGGTGACCGTCTGTCCTCAGCGGCCGGAGTAATTATACATCAATATGACCGAAATGGTCCTGAAATCTCTGAACGAACAATCACAGATCCCCCGAAAGCAAATGAAAGGTACCCAATTTATCCCTAACGTTCTGCAAACAACACAGTCGATGATTGAATATGAGTCACAGGGTATAAACGTTTGACCACTCCGTCATTAGTAATTGGATCTCTCGTATTTGCTGGCCATTGACGAGACCATCTTGAAGAGCGAATCCTCGGCACCCTTCGTCGCTCAACGGTGCCTTTCTAAGTTAAATATTTGACGCGATATTTCTTTTCCCCTTCCCTTTTCCGGGCCCACAACTCACGTCCAATCCCGTCCCTGATCCAATAACAGGTCCTTCTTAATTTCACCTTTTCTCCTCGCCCTTATCGTTTCCTCTTTCCCAATGAATCACACCAGCTCCCGCGCCATCTGTTCCGGTTTAACCGGCGTTCGATGGTCCTCGAAGTGTAAATCGTGAAAATCCTTTCAGCAATTAATTTATCGAACGATTTTTCATTTGTCTTCCTTTTTAGAAAACGACAATATTTGTGCCACAGAATTATTGGTACATCTTGAAACTGTACTTTGCACCCCAGTGTCCCGAGGGGTGCCCCAACCGGCCGGAAATAATAGTTGTCTCATCAGTCGGAAATGAATGCTTCGGATTAGCACGATAAGCCGGTAAACGCGAGCCGTGCCCCGGGTATAATACCCGGACGGGTTCGGTTGACGACTCCGCGACCCGAAGATTCGTCAACGTCGGACCCCATTAGCAGCAGCCCTTCGTTAATTCCCTCTTACGCTGAATACCGCGGCCAGCTTACACGTGTGTCGCTGCGATTACCTTCGCGCGGACAACAATGACCCCGCGTCCCTTATCCCGCGATCGGATGCTACCGGAAACGGCACTGTCAATTATAACGCGACGCCTTCTCGGCTACCGACTTGACCCTTGCCTTAGGTTAATGTTATACGAGATTTGTCATTCGTGAATTTCGAAACGATGGGACTCTAATCATTTTTATTTGTTAAAATAAATTTAGACAATTCGTACACCATTAATTTATAACTGTTATACTTTGATTCCTGCTATTTTAGTTAATTACTTATAACAAATCACCATCGTTGGAAATTTCCAATTTTCCCACGAAATTTAATTGGCGACACAGTAATCGTTTTTGTAAAATCCAGTAAAAACAGGAGAGAAGCAAAGAGGGGGCATCCGGAGGGTGCCCGATAAGGGATCAGAAGGAAAAGGAAAAAAAGAATCACCGTGGCGGTTTGGACGGTAGCGTCGGCATCGAGTTTCGACTATTTGTCCCCGAAAGACAAGATCCTAATGGGAAAGTAATCCCTTTCGGGTAAACGCCGGTACAGATAAAAAGCCAGGGCCGTGAGAGATCCGGGAAGATACTTTGGCATTGCACGGCAACCTGGATGAGCTTCCTCCAGATCAGGTCGTGCGATAAGGGGTTCCCTTCTTTTCGGAAAGATCGGCCGGAATTTGTCTTCGACGAACGCGACCAAATCCTACCAGAAACGTTTCCGAGATTAAGACCGACCGCGATAAATTGTTGCCGTCGGGACACTTTTCAGGATTATTTCGTGGACGCGTTTGAAACGCTCCAATACGTCACCGGAAGTTTTCTTACGAGATTTCATGATTTTCGTTGCAACGAATTCGATGTTATACTTTTTTGAAGAATCGTAATAAGAATTCATAGAAAAAAGACTTTGGAATGATCGCTTTGATGTTTATATGCGTTTCGAGGAAAGGAACGAGGCTTTTTAGTCGAGTTCTTAAAATGGCGTGCGGCGTGCGTATACACGGCACGGGTTGATCGTATTTTCCGGCGGAAGGAACACGAAGGAGCGGACCGCAACAGTGAATACACGGCACGCCGTTTTAATCTCGTGTTCCGGGTATCGTGGACCCGAGAAGCTAATTAAAAATCAGAACCCGCGGGATATGGTGAAAAGGGCCACGCCAAGCCGGGGTCCTCCTCTCTCGGCTCCTCCGCTTTGCGCGAACACAGACTTGAAAACCTGCCCCGCTAATTGGCGCATCTTCAAAGACACTCGACCCGACTTCTCTTTCCCCCGTGTTCCATCTTAATTTTCATTTGTTTTTATCCGTTTTTTATCAAGCGCATAATCGTCCGGAATAAGGCAGGATCGCTTACAAAAATAGCCCCGAGTCTTCGAGTATGCGTTATTCAATTTTTACTCGGTTTTTTGCAATTCGGGGTAATTTTAAATATTAAAACTTCAATGTCAATTTTGGTATTGGTAAAAGTTAAATAAATAGAAATGAAAATTAATAGATATTAATTCTAACATTAAAAGAGTAAAATTAAAAATTGACATCCAGTGGATGCCTCTAAATCAATTTTTGCATAATTACAATTAACAATACAATTAACTAAAGAGATTTCTAAAAAAAGAAACTATTTTTTTTAAATCTGTTCGCATCGGTAAATTAGTAATTCTGAAATACCGATTAGGTCGATAAAATGTTTCGCGCCATTAAAATGAACAACCGCCATTTTGATTAAACAAAAATGAAATATTTATCCAAGTACATATCAATATTCTATCAATTTTAATGCATTATAACGAAATTGTATCAAACTGGACGGATGTTATTCGAATTATATGTTTCGTCGAACGAAAACAATTCTAACCTACAACTGTAACTGACCGTACGAAAGGAAACAATCTTTGTGATGTTCCTACCTTTTGTCAGATGTGTTGTCACCAAAGGGACGTTCTCGGACGATTCGTCATCTCTGTTTTGACGATCAGTTTCACATGGTTGTCCGGAATGCGATATTATGGAAACAAACGAAGTCCTTCACTGTATCACCATTCGTTAGCAAAAACACTTCGATCACCATCGACCCAACGGTTTCTCGATCACGAAAAGATTCTACGCGTCAATTATCGATTCAACGGCACGAGTCGTATGGTAGATCGATTAATACACGGTCAAAGATAAGTGGTAATTGTTATTTTTGATAAATGGTGAAGAAAAATGCGAAAAACAATGGAACACAAACGGGGAGATACACCCACGATACGACAATACGTGGCACGCGCCTACGACTGAGGGCATAGCATTCCGACACCCGGTTCGGACACGAAATCTCCAGTTCGGAAGCATTCGGCGATGTTCGGCGATGCTCGACTCGAAGCACGTGGCTGCGTCGCGACCACGCTTGTTTCTTTGCGGTTCATCTTCGTTCCCTACTAATTATCATTTTTTAACCCTTTTCACCTATTGTTTTAATACACTTGTCAATTCAACTACTTAATTTCTTATTTAAGTAACTGTTCGTACAAATAGTTAAACTTATGTAACACAGGAATATTAAATTCCAAATTGTCCCTGTACTGAAAGTGTTAAATCTAAGATTCTCAATTTACTAAATTTTAAATTCTTTTTATTTTTACCGTTCCTGTAGAAGTAGTACTTTCTTCCCCCAGGCAAGGGTTGACGAAGACCATCCACCACGGTCCCGACATGAAACTTCTGGCGCAAAAGTAGAATCCCGTCTCATATTCCATATCTCATATTCCCCCCCGGTAATCTCCCTCGGATCATGCAAACTCCGCCAAAGAAGCTTCCTCCCCCCATTCACCCCCGTCATCATTCGGCTCCTCCATTTTCAGATAACGATCGTGAAGACTGTTTTGAACATCGAAATACGATACTTCGTGCGAGGAAAGCAAAAACGAGAGGCGACCGCGAGCGGAAAGAATCGTCTTAGCCCCGGCTGGATTTACAGGGTTACGTTGGACGGGACACGAAATTACAGAAGGGGTAGGGGTGGGGTTTATATCGCGCTTAACCACGGCCACAACACAGACCGATTCGCCTCCCCCTTTCGACCCCCTGATCACGACGCATTAGTATTCACGATGGATACTCGTTCCGCTGATGAGCTCGAAGGCCGACGTATCATCCCCCTCCGTTTCCCCGGGAACCGTCGCGACCGCAAGGCTTTCCCGCTTATGGGAAAGACTTTGAAATTCAAAGTGCCACGGGAAAAAATTCGTACGGTGAACGCGGCACGGGCGAGCACTCGATAACGAGATCGTCTCGACGGTGCCATCGACGATCCGTCTTACGGGGGTGGCCCGCTTTGTTCTATGATCGATGGACGTCTTGCGAATTCCTGGGGGACCCGGACAGCCCCGGATACATTTGTCCATGGCGTGTCTCGAAATGAACGGTGAAAACGCGATGGGAAAGTTATGGCGGCCGGCAGCTGCTCTCTGATTCGAATCTCGGCGCTCTTTGCTGACGTCCGACGCGTTTGTTTCGTGGAAACATATGTCTTATTTAATTAAATAAACAATTGAAATATATCAAGATTGCCTTTCGGTAATTACTTCGTAGCAAAATGTTAAAGGAGGTTAATACTAATTACAACCTGAATTAAAAAAAAAGAAACGAGTGATCGAATATCGAGTATCCCACCGTACGGGTTAAAAAGAGCAATCCTTGGTTCCAATTTCCTTTGGACGTTACGGCAACGAGATCGAGCAATTTGAATTCGATTAGCAAACAAAGAGTAGGCATTAAAAATTCAATCCGAGAAGGGTAGGCGTTCGATTTCGGAGGGGGGTGGTTGGTCGAGGCAATCGTCCTCGCCGGAACGACGTCGAATCGGTAAGTTAGCATAAATTACGGGGTCCCGCGCAAATCCGGAGAGTTTATCCTCGTCCAGGAGTTCCTCCCCGATGAGCGATTCGCATGTAAACGACATCCGGTATACTGCCCTTTGGCGACCGCTCGTAAAACCGTGGGGGCAGAGGACCACCTGCTGCCTCCTCCCTTGTCCGAGCACTAACAATCTCGGACGCTAAACGGGAACGGGAATTTCCACGGTAAAGACAAGGGGAAGGTGGGGAGGGTGCACGACTTTTCCACGAAAGGGATGCCGGATCCTCCTGGAAAAGACGCGGGGCGGAACGTCCGCAGATTCTATTTGCCCGATGGAAAAGACTCGCGAGGGGTGTGCAACCATCCCTTGGTCTCGCCCGTGTATCCTCCTTGCCTTGCACTCTGCGATTCTAATGGATCCCCGCCTACGGGCAGACCGTAAATCCTGAACACCGTCGACGCTCACCCCTGCGCATCGATTACCCCACCCCTGCGGACATATTGCGGGGTTGACGGTAAACAGAAACGCGAGAAAACCACGGACACGATTCGTCGGCTCGGATGATTCCGGAGAATCGAATGATTGGATAGTGCCGTCGCCCGAGGGTGGATCGGGACCTTCGAGGGGGTGCGGTTACAGTTTTTATCTAATTACAGTAGGAAAATCTTCCTAGGGTTCGTTAAGGTAAGACGAGTACGCCATCTTGCTTCCTCTAGTCTTGACGTTTTTTCATTTACCAAACCCTAAGTTAATTTTTAAGTGGGATTTCGATAAAAATTGGGGTGGAGTGTCTCTACCACTGTGTTTCTTAATTAATTGACGTGAAAACAGACGTGAAAATTCCAAGTATCAGAGTGCTCAAAGGATTAATAAGAAACTCACCCCCCAGATGAGAACTTTTTAAATTCTTGAAGTTGGAAGGTGCACCACGGAGGGGTCGAAAATCGAATAGCTGCCAGAATCGTGATAGTCGACGAGCGTTTGTTGCTGTGATAAACGGATGAAGGCTGAGGGAGGGGGGTTGAAGGTTCAAGGGCGCATTTCCGCGGGCGAACGTTAAACCGGAGGGAAAAAAAGAACCGTTTCATTTCCCGACGTTTATCGGTGCCCATCCCCCTCTCTCCACGTTAACTGGTGGTCGTTCTTTTTTATCTTCTTCTTTCGCTTGGCACAGTTCCGAACCGCCCACCCTTCCCATGAATTTCCTTCGCTGCAGCCTTCGAATCTTTGTATATGAAAATCGAGTGTCACGGAGGAATTTGAACGAATGCGATTGGACCGATCGATTCTCCCCTGGAATATCGTTGCTGGATTATCGCAGAAGATGAGAGGAGGGGGGAACAACGCGTTTTGTCTGTGACATGAACTTTTATAGCGTAAATTGGGATTTATGGAAGTTATTTAACAATTTGTTTTTTATGGAAAATTATGTATTTAATCATTTCTGTACCTCAGTTCACAGCCTTTGTAATTGGCAGTGTCTATAGTTGGAACCTCGTAACAGTTGGCACCCTCTGGCCCCATAGCAATTTATTTTTTAGAGAAAATTGTGGTTAGACACCCAAAGGGCTAAGAAAATCCTGTACCGGTACGATTACTTATATTAGAAGCGACGTTCCCGAATTCTGTGTCAATTAGAGGATCTTCAACTATTTAGGTTGATGACAGTGATCGCATTGCATGGTCCAGTTGATCTAAATGGACTCTGTGAATGAACAATGCATGCATTCCTGCGGCTACCGACGAGGAATGCACCTAAAGTGCATAGGATTGATGTGCATTCTAGATACGTGGCTATTTCTGTCTCCCTTAATGGACACCGCTATACTTCATTGTACAATTCCAAATGAAAATTTCAGTTACGCCAGGATTAATTATAGACGAAACTTTTGAGGTCGGAAGATTCGAATGGAAATAATAGTTTCGTGTATTAAAATTAATTATTCATGAGAGCCCCTATACACGTGGCAGCATCATTCGTTCGATATTTCTCGGATAGATTATTCGAACAGCATTCGGTTTCTTCATCCCACGGGATGGAGGAGAACGGGAATGAAGAAACAAACGGTGCCCCTCCGTCGATATTCAGAGTGACGCATCAGTATTCCGAAATCGCGTCGACCGTTCGTCTTTCGGGACAAGAATTCAAACCATTTTGAACGAATTTTCCATCGGTACAAGGCGGGAGGAAAGTTTACGATACGAAACGACCGCCCCTTCGGGAACGAGGCTTTTTGCCCCGTGAACAACACCCCCTGACCCCTCCGCGGCATCCTCCTAATTGTCGTCGAGACAATAAGGAGCCGTGAAAAGTTTTTTGGTCCATCTCCAATTTTCTGCTGATGGCGGACGTCGTTCGAGATGTTTTCTTAGCGCCACCCGAGATATTTTCCTTCTTAATTCATCCCCCTCCCTCCGCTATCCACCCTCTTTTAACTCTGGCCCGGAGAATAACGAAGGAGGCGTCAGAAATGTCTGAATCGGTGAGATTGAATTAACTCTTAGATAATGTTTCTTGAAATGATGGAACCGTTCTGATTTGAGATTTTATTTCGTGATTTAACGTGAGTCGTGGGGAGGAAATATTATAATTTTGGTAAATAATCTGAACGAAGTTTCCCAGTGCAAAGGGTTAATATTCGAACGACAGAATGAATCGCAACGTTAGAAAATTCGATCGGAGAGGTTAAAGGTTGCTTAACGACGAATCCTTTCGACGGTACGATTATTTACATATCTATCCATCAACGAGGTGACTGGGTTTTTCTGTCGGAATCCGACCCCACGGTATATTACTTTTAATTGAATTCCCGCGATGAAATTTCATCCGACGGGTCTGGAGCCTCGTCACTCTCTCGTTGTATTAAGTCGACAGACCATTTCGCGGCTATCCTTCCTCTCTCTCCTCCCTTCGCCGTCCTTGCCGCCCTCCAGCCAACCCTATCTCATCCCCCTCCCTCCATCGACGACTCCTTTCTCCTTTGTGCACTTGATTTTCATGGCACTTCGCGCATACGCTCAAACGACCGAGCCGGTTATGCGAACCTTTATGAACTGAAAACTGTCGAACCTGGATGGAACTGGAACCGAGGGCTACACGACTCGTTTCACGGAGTTCTAACCAACTTCCTGTGCAAATTGTACATCGATACTTCGCTCACGGTTGTAACTTTGAAGCAACGTGTAAAGCACGCGTTACTGCACGGAGTATGGAAGCTGCGAATGATTTTAGGCCTAAGTTGAGTAGTTAAAACAAAATATAGAGGTATAGTGGGGGGGAATAGGTGGAATTTGATGACTACAGCTTCTGGCACAGTTTCTGTCAGAGAATTGATTAAAGTAAGACCGTAATCCCAATCTATTCTTAAGAAAGAAAGTCTTCTCCTTTCTGGAACCCTCGAAATAAACGGTTCACATTTTGATACGAGATTAAGGCGGATAACATTTAAGCGCGGCCCGATTTCTCATGGGTCTCCCACGGCTGCGGCGGGGGGGCAAGGACCTCTACAGAGCCAGCCACGCGATAAGGAGTCGCACGACGATGGTAACGACAGGTGCGATTAACGACCGTTTGACTGAAGTTTCGCTCCGAATCGACCGCTAATTAAATTAATTTCAAAGATCCGCGCACCGCTGTCGCCCGCATCTGAACTGCCAGTCACGAATCCGGTAACGATCGCCGGCCACGGAGGGGAAATTCGGTCTCGAACCGCAGGATTAATACGATCGTTTAATTAATTCCCTCGCGCGGGCACGGAAAAAGGACAATGCCGCGGACGATTAAAAGGGCGTTGCCGACGATAAGATAACCGACTCGTCGTGGCCAAGGAACAAAAAGATACCCTCGTTCGAAAAAAAATAAAAAGTTGCCTGGACCTTTGTGTTATATTTTAAAATAAAGGAAGGTTAAGTTTCGCGCCATTCACCCCTTAGTGTCCTTTGCAAGAATGTCCTTTCTAAGAGTAAGAATAAGAACGTAACATCTCGATCGGAAATGATCTAACTCAAAGGGGGGAGGGTTAAATGTCGCGACGTGTCGAGCGGAAACGCGGGCCAAGTACAATCGAGGAGCAGCAGTGACGGAGGAAACCCGGCGCGGTTTCGAAGCAGGACTCGCGACACGGTAGAAAAGCGGTGTAGCTTTACGAAGGAGGAGACGTAGACCGAATCACAGCCACCTACCACCGCGCCTCCCTGCCCCCCCCTTTCGCCCTCCCGCTGGTTTACCATAAGAATGGTCCCCATTATCCCGTAGATCCGCGCCGGGAGATATTCCAAGTGGAGAATGGCCGGAGCCGGCTAAGGGGCTGGTGACAGATGCTCTGTATGCAAATTCCCGAGCACCCGTGAAAACCCCATAACACGCCATCCCCTCCTCCTCCGCCTTCCTCGCTTCTCTTTCCACCTGCTCCCTCTTTACCACTCCTTCGAACATCGCAGGTTCTCCGAGCTCGTGATAAAGACTTTTCTCCCCGTCCTTGTCCGTCCTGGTCCCGTCATCCTCGTTCACCCGCTCTCCCTTTTCTTCCATCCCTCTGATTCACTCCCCCTCTCGTGTCGACGATAGCGAAGGATAACGCCTGGCCTCTCTCTCTCTCGCGCGCAGGGGGCAGATGTATCTCGAAGACGGGAAAGGCGTTAATTGAAAGGAACCGTGGCGAGGACCCAATAAGATTTCCTCCTCTCGCGAGATACGCGTCCGGCGACCGTTTCCGGGATCCGCCGGGGTGGCTTTTCAACCCCTTACAGATTCTCGTGCATGTTTAGACTTCTTTTTCAGTTGGTTAGGAATTTGGGGAGTTTTGGTTTTAATTCAAAGCAGGGGTAGTCAACCTGGGCCCTACAGCCCATTGGTAAAGTTACTTGCCTACTTTGTAAATCGCAAAAGTGGGCGGTGGGTATCAAAAGCTGATCACCCCTGATCCAAATCGTGCCGTGTTTGGTGTCGTTTTAACCAGAAAGACACCACAAATGCGCTGATACAATTTTCACTTCCCAAAAATGAAAATCGAAAAATGTTTGGGTCCTTCGATCCCCTTTCGACAAAATTCGGTTCATTTTTAAGCTGATTAGTAATGTATGCAGTCGAGACCCCGATATCGCGTGTTAATGAATATACTTAAGTAAGGAAAAAGGAAAAACGGAAGGTCGCGCAGCCTGTTTCGCGAATTTTTCTGAGGAACAGGCTCGGCAACCTTTCGTGATCTCGCGTGACGAGAAAGCCGGGCCAAAGGAATCTCGCGTGATCGATCTCGATCCCGGGATCGTAGAAATGTGCATGGAAACCGGGGTAACGTGGAACCGGGGCTAACGAGCGAAGATAAAAGCGCTGAAATGATTGGTACGAAGAAACTTGAGGGGTGTATCGGGGTTAATACGACCCTTTCGTTCCACCAAAGATCCTCTTTATTCAAATTGTACGTCCTCGATCGCCGAGCACCGATCGTTATCGATTTCAGCAATTATTCCGAGTTTCAGGATCGAAGCTTTTCGAAAGAGAAACACTTTGTTTTGATTAAATTGGCGGAGGTATATTAATTGATTGTTCGGCCCATAATTTCGCTCTTCGCTCTCGCAAAGCAACTAGGCTCGACCGTTCGATTCCTCCGCGTCCTCTCTGGCACGAAAATGGCTTTCCAGCCACGAATCGCGGGAACGCATTGAAATTCACCGCGAATCTCGCTTTCCATCTCTATTCTCGTCAGCAGGCGCTTTGATCCGAGGCGAGCAGCCAAAACGTAGACACCCTCAGCCACCTATACGTATACACATCCCTGTCCTCTAGTTGCCTGCACGCTCGGCTGCTTTGCTCTCGAGGCACATCCGCCTTTGTTCGCGACGCCCTTTAATTTAGCCCGCTCTTTCTTCTCGTATTTTTTTCCACCCCTTGTCCCCCATTTTCTCCTTTCCCTTTCCTCGATCTTCTGTATTTTCTTTGCTCTCGTATGTCTATCTCTGGGTGGTCGCTGTATGATTCGATCGTTACACGTGGTACGTTCTAGAGATCTTACATATCCCCAGAAACTCCTGCATTTATAGATTTTCTAGAATTTCTAAGCACTACATTTCATATTTACAGATTATCTAGGGAACCCTAGGATTTCTAAGTCTCTCGAACCTTCTACAGGTCCGTAAGATTCCTAGGAATCCCTGACTATCCCTAAATAGCAGTTCGCAAATTACAAACATTCCAAAGCTGGACGCTTAAATTACTCAGCATTTGAGAAAATTCACAAGATGGCGAGCTGGTTCCCACGCAAGGCCGTAGAGAAGTTAAACTCGAGTTTGAAAGCGAAAGTCGTTTCGACCCTCCGAAAAATCCAGGGTGGAATCGACTTTCTCCGTTTCTTTTTTTCGTTCTCCTCGGAGAAACAGGGTGGGGGGGTTGGAGGGTTGTTGGAAGGGTGAAAAATCGTGGGGACTTATTAAACGGAAAAAGTTGTCCACGGCGCAACACGACGGGACGAGAGCGATGATGTATGTGCACCCATCGGGTAAAGAAAGTTGTGACGAGATCGACCGACTGCCATCGCCGGCTGCGTTATTATCGGCGATAAATTATCCCCGGGGCCCCGTGTACTTAACAACGGGGGAAAGAAAGAGAAGCGGGGGGGAGTTTTCAAGATACAAACACGAATCGTCGGCTGTAAAGTTCTCCCGTGAACTGCCTCGAATTACGCGCGATCCGAACGATTTACGAGTTACGTGCCGATCCTCGCTCGATGCTGGAAATAATCGCGGGGGAAAATTAATAGGGCCGTTTAGGATCAGAAATTTCGTGACTCCATCCGTCTTCCTGGCACAATAACCTTTCACCCTTAACTGTATCACGGTTTAGAATCGATGGTACAACTAACGACGCTCGACGTGTGCTTATCCTTCGCTCGGCAATCAACGGAACTTAATTTACCGGAATTAAAGGGCTGTGTCTTGTTTGTTAAGATAAAATAACTGAAAATCAAGAGTATAAAAGAAATCCTAATAATTTTTGTTATAAAATAGATGTATTTCGAGTGGATATAACATCGAGTACAGAAAGGGATAAAATTCCCACCGGAAGACCCCCACATTCAGTATTTTTACATTTTAGAATGTAAATTTTCAGTATTTTTATACTTTTGAAAATATTTTCAGCTATCTTATCGTATTAGAAAAGAACAGAATCGGTCCAGATCCATCCGCTTCCTTTCTCCATCCGTGAAGATCCCGGTTCCGGCGATAGGAAAAGGGAATCCCCTGTAAAGCACCGGTTCGCAGAGATCCGGGCAGACGGTTGAAGCGAGTCCCCGGTTATCCCCGGGAATCTCCGGAACGGAGTGCATTCGATTTCGCGAGGGAAAGACTGGAAGAAGTCGTAGGACAAACCGGGGTCTGCGTTCCCTTCGCGCCACGGCAGGTAGGTGGTCGTCCCCCTCCTCTTCCCCGGCTTTCCGGATAATTCGAGGCGATAAGCCGCTCGTCGATGAGAGGGTTTATCGTCCGGGGGAGCAGGGAGGAGGAGGAGAAGGAAGACGACAGGGCGATAGAAAGAGAGAGACCTTAGCCGAGATTCAAAGCGGTGGCGAAGATGGAAGGGTACGAAGGTTGCGACGGCTAAAGGCCGACCCGAAAGAGGAGGATCTCGGCGAGAAGGTTTAAGCCGAACGCTCGTAAATCGACGCTCGTGTCCTCGTCGACTGCCAGCGACGATCCTACGGAACGATCGATCCCGAAAACCAGCCAACTTGCAGACAGGATCGGTCTGTAAGTACGTCGCTGAACGAAGCCGGGGGGGAAGGGGACGATTAAGATAAATATAGCGAGCGGGAGGAGACGAGCGGTGCCGTAGAGATGGGTGAAAAAGTTCTGACGCCCTGTGCGCCGCCTAAATCCCCAGGACTTTTTAACGGGATAGATATTACGGACTTGGTCTTTGGTACGAGACTGTACCATTTCTGTTAATCTCTTGAATTATTTTGCAAAATTGGGCAGAAAGTTGCCAAAATACTTTTTTAGAAATTTTACGTATCCCTAGGAGTCCCTAGATTTATAAATTCTCTAGGATTTCTAAATACTACATTTTCCATTTTTCCATTTCCAGGAACGATTAACATAAAAAGATCTCTCACGTCCGTGGCAGAAACGAATTTTTCCGAATTCCTCCCCGGACAAAGCGCGTCCACGTCCGCAGGTTCGCGCGAAGGAGATTTCCCGGACCGAGAGCTTTCCCGAGAACCGGGATTCTCGTGCCCGTTCCCCGGCCTTTGGAGCAAGTTTCTCTGGTACGTCAGGGTCCGGTCTTCAGGGCAGCCGGGTTTTTTGCCCGACTAGTCGCCGTACCTGCTCGACGAAGCAACGGCCGCCGTCCAAGAGAAGAGAGGCCGCGCTCGGCTAAAACGCGAGTAATTTGAGCGCGGATTCAACGCGGCGCATCGATCATCATCATCATCATCATCATCATCGTCGTGCTCGAATAATGCTACGCGGTACCACGGGGAACGACCACCGCGCCGGCGCAATACCAATTCGTCGTTAAACACGATTGACTTTAAGCAAATAACTTTGTTCTCGAAACGATCTTCCCTCCTGCGTTTATTGCAAACATAATCAGCCCCGTGCCGATCGTAATCGTCAAACTCGTGATTAAATCATTTCATCGCGGGCTAAACGTTCGATAAATTAACGCGTGTTTACTTTTCGACGAAGGCACCCTTCGATCCCTTTTATTTCTGACAGTTTTTATATTCTGTCCCCACAATATTTTCTTATTTCTAGTGTCTGTAATCCCTAATAATATGGGCGACAGTTTCCAAGGGAAGCTCAAGTGTCACCCATATGGGTGACGTGGCAGGTGCTAATTAATCTCTAAAGGAAAGGATTAACGAAATAAATTTTCAGAGTAATAAAAAATATCCTGCGAATGAACGTTGTCGAGGAGAGAGAGAGAGAAAAAAATGAAAGGGGCAGAAGCAGTGGCGTAAATTGCGAAAATTGAACGGTCGTCGAAACGTTGGAAATTAGAAGACAGGCAGCAGCTGAGGGCGCAAGGATGTCTGAGGATAGGCAAGGGCAATACCTCGCGAACTTTCGAACCCACCGCCACCCTTCGTCCTTCGGGAGTGTCTTCGAGCAGAAGACAGCGCCAGGGTCTCTAACGAACTTATCCTGAAGGCTGAGTGCTGCCTCCGGCGACCCGAAGATATACGAGAAACTCTCTCTCTCTCTGGTCTCCGGCTTGTCTGTACAGGGTGGGGCAATAATTATTGTCGCATAAAACAGCCTGGACGCGTTTTAACCCCCTCGCGCGGAGATTGCCCGTCGATGCAACTATGTAATCTCCCTCATTTACATTAAAACGGGTGTTATAAATTTGTAACCTTCGAGGCTCGGCGAATTATTTATCGATCACGCTATAAATAAATCGTTATCGATCAATTTATTATTAGACACCAGAATCTTCAGTTTTATGACATTTATTGTTACAATGTTCGCCAAATTTCTTCGTACAAATATCGTCCAATATTTCTGACACGAGAAATAAATTCTTTTATTTGAAATAAATAATATTCCGCGCTGAAGGGGTTAAACGGCGCCCCGTGCAATCGCCTCGTCCGCGAATAAGACGCGTAAGTGATTTTAAAAGCGGAACTATGAAACTGACCGAACATTAATGGCTCGTTACGCGGCGCAACTAATCCCGGTGATCAGCGCCAGTTTCTTAATTGCGCGTCTCTGACCGCTGATACGATGAACTTCGGGATCAGGGATGATGTACGAGCCGGGACTCTCGCCTGCCTCCTGACAGACGAAATAATTGACGTACGAGGCGATACGCGTCCTTACGACCGGCGTAAAACGAGAATTGCCTTTCCTCGAAGCTTCCTGGACACGCGTTACAGCGTAAGGAAAATATCATCATCAAGAAACATTTCAGGCAACTATATTTCCTTCGCTGAACGGGAAGCTCGTCCCGACCGAACGGGCGTTCGTTTTCAATTATGTCCTTCGTTTGAGCGGCCATTTCGAAAACGAACTCGATGCGAATTAAAAAGGGAAGGTTAAATGGTTCGAGTGTTTTTAATAGCATTACAGTTATCCTTGTTGAAGTTGGAAGTTTTGGGACACCCGGTATGGGCGAACGTGACGCGTGAAAAACGAAGGAAAGAAACGGAAGGGCGGAGGAGGAGCTGGCAGAAAACTCACTTTCCGCTTCGTATCAGCCTCCAACCCTTCGCCCACGTGCCCGCTTTCTCCCTTACCTCGGAAATGGAAGAAAAATTCTGTATCAACAGCGAACAAGAAGAGCAGAAATGTTTATAATATTGTTACCGTGTGTTAACACCTTTAACTACCTAAAAATTTTCAAACATATTGCACCCATTTTTTATAATACGAGTTGTTTGGTACTTTTGTCCCTACCCCTAGGGACAATTGTAAAACTGAACAGAAACTTAAATAAATATTAAGTATAAATTCTAAATTGGTAACTTGGTGATTTGATAACTTGATAAGTTACTGATTAGGGAATTTGGAAATTCTCTAAATTGGTATTCTCCTACAGTTAATTCATGTAATTTTACAAAAGCTATTACAAATATTTACCATTCCTCCGGAATGATTCATTTCCAAATGATTCAAATGACATACACTCAGGTAATCGAAGAGCAGTAAAAGACGGTCGAAAACCAACAACGTTTCACTTTTACCTCCCGTTAACGGAGATAATATTCATGACGAGGTAATTTAAAGTTTAACGTCAGATAAAATACACGTAAAGACGCTTAAGCAGGTGATCGAGCATAAGGGAACGATTAGCAGGTGAAATCGAGCACGTGGCACGGTTCGAATCGAATTCGCACGGCACGAGGCGACCGTGTAGGACGTTTCGTACGATCGGATGGAAAATAAAAAATAAGGGTGGAAAACCAGTCCCCTTGTTCGTCGTACAGAAACGCGCGGATCGAAGAAATGATAACAACCTTTCACGAAGGATTAAGTACTTCTTCAGCGGTCGTGAATCGCTTTCAGCCCGCAAGAAACGTCATGTCCGTCACGCGACTAGGATTAATACAGCAAGATGCATGTGTCGACGACGGCATAATTGCCAGCCGCGTGGTTTCTTCCTCGCAAACGACTTTCCATTTCTGCCGGCTTCCTTTTCGCCAATCCCCCCACCCACCCTCCCTCTTGTTTATCGTTTCAGTTGAAAAATGTCATCACCTTAACGTATTACACGATTCCATGGATATCATTCTTCGTTGGGGGATAATGATATTTTGTGTTGGACTTAAACGGTGTAATTTTAACTAATTTGTAATGTTTAAATTGCACGACGTAAGGTGTTGGACATTTTGTTGGTGGTTTAATACGCTTTGGAATGTTGATTCGATGTACGCGACGAGTTGTCGTTAAATTGTACGATTGATAAATCGATGATTCGGTGATTGGTGAACTTGGTAATTTAGTGATTCAGTGATTCGCCAAATTAGTAATTTTACGAATTACCAAATTCCCAGTTACCAGTTTAGAAAATTTCCAAATTCCCTAATTAGTAGCTTACCAAATTACCAATTCAGAAAACTATCAAACTAACGAATCACCAAATCACGAGGTCATTTTCCCCAGCAAACCCAACAACACTCCACCTTAGACCCAACCACCCGAGAACGTGTCCTCAGGAAGCGAACGCGGCGCTCCGTGGAGGGTTAATGAAACGCCGGAACGGCGAGGGGGGGGGTATTTTCCGTAAGAACGGTAGAAAATTTTTTACGACCACCCCAACGGTTCATTCGTTCGAGGTCTTTCAAGTGAGCAGCCCTTTGGTCCTCGAAAACGAACACGTCGTGTTTGCCGATAGTCGAACTCGAACCACCCCCCCAACCCTCTTAGACGCGCACCAGCTGCCCCTGTCCCGTTCGAGGCTCGTTTTTTACATCGGGTAATTTTTAGGGTGCCGACCGAACTGTGACCATCGCGAATAGAGCGGAGGGTGGGGAGGAGGGGGAGGTGGCTTTTCTGGAAGAAAGATCGAGGTACTTCTTCGAGTGTCGTGCCTCTTTTCGCGCCACCCTTTTTTCCCTCCGCTCTTTTTTTTTTCTTCTTCTCCTCCTCGTTCCACCCCTGCGAACCGAAGAAACTCCATCGGAATACCCTATTAGGAACGGTGCGCGATTTTTCGAGATAATGATCCTCGAACTTTTCCGATGGCTTTTCTAACGAATAGCCTTTCAACTTGCCGCGATACGATTCGAAACTTTCTTCGAATATTCCCTGCCCCGCTGTCCCTGTGCCGCTCCCCCGGGGGATGACGAGCGGGAGGCGTTAATAAGGGGGTTGGTTTAAGCATCGAGACCCGATCTCTTTTGTGCGCGACGGAAACGAGATTCTTTTAAGGGGGCTCGATTGGTCGTTGAGGTGGTTCGATTAATTACGTTCGGTTTCTTTTTAATCGAAGGTATAAATTGTTCTCGGTCGAATTAATAATTGGAACTACCGTACATTTATTTTTGCTATATTTTCAAGCTTCTGAGCGGAAGTCAAAATGAACATCCTGCGTACGGTCGCGTGAACGGTGGATAGGAACAATTCATGTTTTATCGTCAATTTTAAGAGACAATACACGGTGTTCTCGTAAATTTCGCGGCCATCGTTTAAAAGCCACCCCATTTCGATCCGGCGTTGTTATAGACCTCGGTAACAGCAAAATGCGACCGTGTTGTTTAGAAATAACAGCCATAGGAATGCGTTCGTGCGAGCAGTTACCGAACTAAATAGCAGTTTCCGGTACGCGTCTATACAAGGGTGAGAATTCTGAAGGGAGAACTCGTCGAGTGACGAGTGGGTATTTCGAGAGGGAGGCATTCGGGAATGCGTTTCGGTATTCTAAACAGAGACCAAGAAACCATTACCCGGAACTTATGGAACTTGCTTCTTCTTCCCAATTTTATAAATAATTAATAATTAAATCAATTTGTAACATTCTTTCTTGGATAATTGGTCGCTTACCAAATTACAAATTTAGAAAATTACTAAACCGTTAGCTGGTGGTGTAGAAAATTACCAAATTACCAATTTAGCAAACTGCTAAATTACCAGTTTGGTAACACAGCAAATTACCAAGTCATCGCGTTTCTAAATTGCTATGTTACTAATCGCAAATGTAGAAAATTACCAAATGACTAACCGTCAACGTAAAAAATTACCAAATCTCTAAACATAGGTACATAACTTCAATTAATCTCAACAAATACCTCCACAGCGAGCAACTGGAAAAATGACAAATTATCACGTACTTGAAATGAACTTTTTCTGTTTAATTCGTAACAAACAACGACCAGTATCGCACGATTTCTTGCAGGATTACAGGATGCTCCTTCGAACGGGGCACGGTTGATCGGCGACGCCGCGCGCGCGGAACGAGTTTCATGAAATTATAAAACTTGTAATACTAGTAGTTTCCTGGTCTTCCGCCACCGCTCCCGCTCGTCCCCCCGCGCCAATAATTTGATTAGTCCGGTATCGCTATCGCCTCGATACGAGAATCTTGACAATCGTAATAAACGGAGCGCGACATCGCCGATAATCCGCCGCGAATATATCCAACGAACGAGCAAGGATCTCGAAGCGAGATAGGAAAGAGAGATCCTTCGGCGAAACGGTTGCAACTTCCACTTTCTTGGGATACTTTTTGCCAGCGAATCAATTCGCAATCCACGTATGAAGGATAATCTTGCTCTGAGGCTATCCTGTCGCAGGACCGCGCTATCACTCGGTTAATGTGCGAGGACAAGATTTATAATTGCGATAGATCGAAGATTTAAGGACGGAGAAGCGTAGCTTTGGACGACGGCCATTTTGGTGTCCAAGTTTGGGGCGAAAGAATCGTGACCTGGATAGTTCGATCGATAAAAGCAGTTTCAACGGCATTTACTCCACATCTCCAGCAATCTCTATGAAATTAATGGCAAAAACCGTCTCCGACTCGTCTGCTAATTAACCCTGCCAATTAACCTCTTCTAACAGCAATAAAAACGCAAAGAAGGCAAAATCGACGTGGCACTTGTTGATTTAATATCATTTTCTTGTAAATAAATAACATGAAAAAAGTTTCCTCCAAGAAATTTCAGGGTGAACCCAATATGTCCACCCCAAATCACGGGGACCCGTGGGTGTTAGCGATTCTAACGGCGTCCGACAGCCGTTTCCGTGAGACTTAGAAAGCGATCGACCGGGGACGAGCCATGGAGATGCTTCTTCGATCGGTCTGGCCGACGGGTATACATAATACCCGTCGAGCGTATACGTCGCTCCTGCGAATCCTCCGTGCGTGACCGACGTATAGAGTTACGCGTACGGCGCGGCCTGCATTCCTAGGAAGGCGTATATACATGAAATTCGATAAGTTTCGGAGACGCGCGGAAGGGCGAGGGAACCGGGACCAACGCGAGAAGGAGGAGGAGGAGGAGGATCGTTATCCTTGACGACAACGACCAGCTTCGTGGACCAGGAATGTTGGATCTCGTTCAAAGCGCAGCGAATTAATTTGAAACGTAGCGAATTAATTCGCAATTAATCATGGCGCGTCGCTTTCTGTTCGGAATAGAAACCACGCGATGAGAGAATGGTACGTTGAAGCGCAGGAATTAAGAGAAGAAACGAGATCCCGGCCGATATTAATCGGCGAAGTTTGCGTTTCCCATGAAACTTAAACCGCGGGACGATCTCACGCGACCGTGTCCCGGCGCGAGGCGGGCCTTTAATGTGAATCGAGCTTAAAGGTGAAAGCCGGCCTGTTCTCTTTGCCCGTGGGTACACACCGATGCATTCTGCCGACGATTACTCCGGCTACGACCTGTTCCCCAATGTACGTCCTGATTTTACATACCCACGACATCGTTTCCCGATTAAGGATTCCGAAACGCCAGCCACCAGACGAGCAAAAAGGTACACCGCAAGAATCTTAATGTACTATCGATTGGGCAACTCTTGCTTTCTATACTCTATCCGATGTACGTACGTACATCCATTCAACAGTTCGATCGACGCTAAGGAAAATTTCGTATATTGGACTTGAATACCTAGGGAATTTTATTTGGTCAGGTAGGTATGATAATCGAATTTTAATTGTATTTAGAAAATTTCGACCTGGGGAATTTAATAATATTCTAAATTTAGATTTATTGTGGCTAAAATACGAGGTACCTGGGGAATATAGTATTCCAAATTTAAATTACTGTAACTAAAATACGAGAATTACCCTAGGGCCCACGATATTCCAAATCCAATATAATTTTAGGCATTATGCCCCTAATGCTAAGTTTAATTATCCCGGTGAGCATTCTAGGGAACCCTAGACCGCATTAAGCAAAACGCGTCCGTATAATTGGATAAGCATCCTGACCCGTGGCGTTTCGAGTTTCATCTTTTCTGCGGCTTAAAAACACGTGGGGTTTCACCACCATAAACCGCGCCGAGGACGGGGACCACCTATCGAAAATCGTTCCGCGAACGTTAACCCTCGATTAAGCTCGACTTAATCGCCTCGAACGTTTCACGATATTCGGACAAATTCCAATTTACGAAACTGGGGGGAGGGTTACTTTCATTCATTATTCGTTTCATTAAAAAATGTCTGGGGTGAGATTCTGTACTTTTCTGAAATTCTTACAAGATTTTGGAACCTTGAATTCGGCTGAAAACGCCATGGTACGGTCGTCGGTGTACGCCAGGGTGAGGTACGAGATGTGTCGGATAAAGAACGAGAGACGGCGAGGAGGGTCCCGAAGAGGGGAAGAGATAAAGAGAGGTAATCCGTGGTTATACGACAAGACACAGTTGGCAAGCAACGGTATACCGGATGGAGCGAAGGATCCTGCTAAATCCTGGGAAAGTAGTGCTTGACATGACTACTCCTGTCCACTTCGCTATTTATATCCGTTACCAGCGCGAATCGCAAGAAAACCGTTTCAAAATACCATTTCCTTGCGTCCTTGATGCTTGTCTTATTTATTAACCTATGAAAGGTTTAGGTTTTAGAGAAATATTTATCATATTGCACAAAATTACTAACAAACATTATCGCCATTATCAGTAATCACATTTTGTACTTGAATATGATTAAAAAAAGGCCCCTTTGCGAATGGGTTAACCCAAAATATCAGAGATTCGAATCAAGACACCCAAATAAAAGTCCTGTCACCGTTCATAGCGCTCGAGGAGAGTCCTCTTCCGGTTAACGAGGGCAACGAGAGGTCCTGCGTCGGCGGAGGAGCGAAAAACACGGGGTTGGACACCGAGTATGATGTACGGCGCTAATAACCGAACCCGCCGACCCGGCCGCGCGGCGTATCCTAACGATGTTTTAAGCCGTAATTAATTTACTGCCGGTACCCCCTTACCTACCGCCACGAACCATCCGGCGTGCCCTTAAATCCGCCGCGCGTCCCCTCGCGAGGCGTATCGCGGCCGAACGGAGCGCGAAACCTTGGACAGGATGTTCAGGGGATATCTGAAACGGCGATCGGCGTGGGCGTGATTGCCGGTCTTTTTCTGATCGGGACGCGGGGCCTTCTCACGGGGACCCCGCCTTTCCATCGCGCGCGATCGATCCTCCGGGCTGCCGCAGCTGCATTCTGCGATTTTCCTTTCTGTACTTTGTTTGCAATTTCTTACAAGGATATCTTTAAACAAGTGGACCGAGTAGTGGGTGAAAGTTCAAAGTTGAAATTCGAAAAGAGAATTTTCAAATCGCTACCATAAATTATAGTATAATAAAACTTCGGAATTTCGAGATTTCTAAGCTCGAGAATTTTCAAGTTCTGGTAAAGATTAACTCCGACCATAATTTTTCTTACCTACTTTCTTTTTTTATCAGAAGACGTCCCAATCGGGAAGTAAAGAATGAAGACGTAGAGGTAAGAAATTCGAGGCTGATCCAATAACTCAGCCAATGGAAACGCGATTAAGCAATACTGGGTACAATCACCTTATCGTTCCCGTTCCAGGCTTATTGATGAGTCCATTAGCGGGGCCCTGCATGAAATTTCCTTATCAATTTCCTCTTTTCTCACGTTCTTCTAATCTACGTTCCCAAAGAAACTGTCCACGTGTGCACAGGTACCCGTTTAAATAAGACGAGGAGGTTCCCGGTGGTTTTTTTTTCGGGGAGGAAAGAACGAAGTGACTGGAACGAGCGGGAAGCTTGGTCACGTTTCTCCTGTAAAGGAATTTCCAGGATCGCGGGAGACGCGACCAATTTGTCTGGTCCATTCATTGGCCGAGAGCACGGTGCAACGAGCGAGTGAAGTGAAAAAGGAGAGAGGGGGTGGTGGGGTAAATAGTAACCCGGGGAAAACGGGCGCCGAGACGGCAGACGCCCGACGGCGGACGCCGGGCGCCGCGTGTCCTAGACTCCGACGGGACAACGACCGCGATGTTTGTCAAGCGAAAAGGCCGGAAAAAGGAGAACGAGAGCGGTGGGCGAATTCTTGGGAAAAACTGCTAAAGGAGAACCGATGGACCTTCGTGAGCAAGATCGATGCCCCGTTTTTTGTTTAACCCGTCGGGGATACCGTGTGTGCGCTCCCGCGTTAACGCTACGGCTACCGACCTGTAATTAACTTGGAAATTTAGTGGTTTAGCAATGGTGATTGTATAACTAGTGAAATCACTAAATTGGTAAATCACAATACCAAGTTATGAATTTAGAAAATTACCAAATCACTGATTGCCAGGGTAAAAAATGACCAAATTACCAAATTCCTGAATGACTAATCTAAATAACACCCAAATTTTAAAATATTCCAGTTAACTGCATCGCCCCAGAAGCACCACTCGGGCGTAAAGGGTGTAAAATATTGAAGAAGCGCCGGGTAACTCTCAAATTCCCTCCGAAAACAACAATCTTTACTTCCGATCTGATCGGACCGAGAAACATTTCGCGGCTATTGCGGGGCTTAAGAAACCCCGTAACTCAGATAAAACGAACGTTTCGAGCCGCGTCCGAAAAGCTGGGCTTTTACTGCCGGACGAAACGCAAGCGCATCAAGGGACAGTAAAAGCTATCGAAACTCTCGCGAACAGGCAAAACCTGCTCCAGCCCTGGATATCCGGGTGTATGTACGGCGTACGTTGCTTTCGATTACCACGGGGCCTGGTTCTTGCAACGCTCCCCGCAAAGGCGGGCTCGCGATAACCTAACGAGCGGATCGGGTTCAGCGGCGTGGCTTTAAAGGGTTAACGGCTCCCGGACAATCTCGAACACTATGGAATTCCACGAATTCCTAACCCCCTCGGGCCTTTGCAGCTTCGCGACCTTAATATGCCCGGACGGAATCTGACTTATCGACGGAGCCAGGGTAATCGTCGCACGCGATCGGATAATCAACGCTGGGGCTGTTTTCACGCGTCGAAAGTACAGAATTACAAATTTGTTGTAACGTTAAATATTACAAGATTTATCCTCTCACCAGAAGATCCTGCTATCAACTTTCGACTAGTCAAAATCGTGATCTTAGAGTCCGTTGTTAGTCCCAAGGGGCAAATTATGCTTTGTTTTTAAACCTAGTGTTAAAGAAGTGTCGTAAAATTCACAATTTTCATTTAAAATAGCAGCAGCCATCCAGCAACAGAAAATTCACAATACGGTACAGTTAGGCAGCAACTAACAGGACTAACTCGTTTTATTACAGGTTCTGGACCGGGTACAGGGTTCCGACCGTGCTCGGGGTATTAATCACTGTTTCTCCTTAATAATTTGAACACGGAACCCCGTCCAACATTTCTGCCACGGAAATTCTTCAAGATCGTTTCAACTACCCCCAATCCTGGAAGTAGCCTTATCTCTATCCCGTATCATCCCATAACAGTACAAACTCGACTTACGTTTACTCGTATCGACAATGCCGAATATCTCGAACGTGTTAAATATGGAATTAATTAACCCTCGTAACGATAACACCGACAGCCCTATCGCCCGAAGGATTAGGGTCGGGTTCTATTTTGTCACCGAAGACAGGTGATCGGTTCCTAGCCGCGTGACAAGATAATACGATCCCCGTCACCGGAAACCGACCTATCGCTGTTCCGGGGACAGGATCACGCTACCCAGTGACCCAAAACACGGAGGGAGGAGGTGGGAGGGGGGAGGGGGTAAACCTGTTCGTCCCCGTGTCTGAGTCACCGAGAATTTATCCGACCACGAACGGGCGGAGGCAATTTTCCCGTCGTTCATCGTGGATGACCGAATGTCTGGTCCAGGAGTCGTTAAAGATGACTCCTGGACGGGGACGGGGAGGGGGAGGGGTAGGAAAGATCGAAGAAGCGGGCGAAAGGTCCAGAAAGGGAACGTTTATGACGAAGGCCGAGCGGTGAATTACGATCTCAATACTGCAATAAGTGCTCTTAGCGGGGACGTGTTCTTTCTTTTCCTTCCCCGGCTCCCTTATCGTAGCTTTGCGCAGGCCGTTCCCGTGGGCTTTCACGAGAAAATATTATTTAATTAACGGTAGGCGACCACCGCGGTCGAGACCTGGATCTTCCTCGGCTCGTAAATAAAAACGGGCACCGCGCTCGGCCTCTACCCTCTCGCACGCGCGATATTTTGATCGTACCCGCTCCTCCAGAAATCCGCCACCCCCTTTTAAGGGGGCCCTTAAGGGCGACATTACTTCCGCTAGAAACGCGCGCCTTTTGCTCGATTAGCCCTGCGGTGAATTTAAGCTCGGCTCGAATCGGCCCGCGCCAATTGGAGGGGGAGTGGGGCCAAAGAATTTCTTCCTTTAATTGTCCCCCGCCCCAGGGGGGAGGCGAGCGGACACGCTCGAAATATATACCGGAGAGTAAGAAACCGGCGCTCGAACGACTCCGGAAAGTAATCTGCCTAATTACCCAGCAAAAGATTCATTCCGGGCTGGGAAAGCGGAGGGGGGGACACAGAGGGACACGCTCGTAAAACGACCCGAGACTCTTCGTCGTGTATCCGCGCGATTTTCCTCGAGACGCGCGCGAGCTTACGAGCGGATTTTCGAGCGTACCAACCCTCCCCTTCGCTCGACGCGGGACGAGCAAACTTTATTTAACGCGCAGGATTCTCCGCTTTTAAGAGGAAATCGGATGATGAACCAAGTTCCGGAGGGTTTAGACGGTATACCGGTTTGTAATTACTGTCAGCGATCGAGGATGATTTTATTTTGGAATTAACTTCTTGCAAGGACTATTTCTTATAGTCAGATTTTACAGTGATTTCTGAAATTAAATTAAAACCTGAATTGTAGTAATTATGGTGCCACTCGAATTTCGAAGTGCGGCCATAAAATTCTGAAAATGGGACACAAGGGTGTAACGGCACGATCTTTGTCCAGGCGCGATAAAAATAGCGTTTTTATATTGGTCCAGGGGTCATGCCACGGGGCGAGGAGAAAATATTCATAATGCCGGATTAAACGTGGAAGCGCGCTGGAGGAGGGTGGACGACCAAACTAATCAAGAGTCCGCCCCATTTAATTCCCACCCTTCGCTGTCTCGCTCTTAACCGTAACTGTTCAGCGGCCAACAGGCCCCGAGACTCCTTATACCTCTCGATTCTCCTTATTACGTTCCCACCCTTTTTACCCTT
Source organism: Anthidium xuezhongi (assembly GCA_022405125.1). Classification (NCBI taxonomy): domain Eukaryota; kingdom Metazoa; phylum Arthropoda; class Insecta; order Hymenoptera; family Megachilidae; genus Anthidium; species Anthidium xuezhongi. Next base: position 7,152,828 of record CM039642.1, on the reverse strand, counting down.
CCTTCGCCAGCCACCCAGTATCCTTCGTATAAATTGTTTTCTTCTATTCCATTCTTCGCGATCGTCCTTATGAACAATAATGCTCGACTCGTGACTTGCCTTCCCGCAACCCTTCGATATCATAACTAAAGCTTGGATGTTCGTTCGAATGGGGGGGGAATGAACAAATATTCATACTTTATAAATCGAAGAATCGAAGAATTTTGAGATACACAATGTGTTGGTGTAATATTTAGTTTATGCAAAATAAAGATTCTAATATTATCCCATATTCCATGTACTAACTTTTATATTAACATTACAATAACTTCCTTTAAATACTTATACTATTGTTATGGGACAGAGACGGTTTAATTTTGTTCGATTCGGATTTTCCTTTTGCTCCTCGTTATTATTACCGGAAGCGCGGACGATGACGCGACGGCTCACCGGGAATAACGATGTCCGCGGCGTTCTTTCGCCGTCCAAAAACCAATACCGATTCACGCCGCGTTAACGCGTCGAATCCGCTCGGTGTACGAGCGCCGCCGCGTACAATCGAGAAAGAAAGTCGTTTCTCCGATGTTCCACTTGTTTTCGAGCAATTTCGCGCGGAACACGACGGCGCGGCGCCGCGGACCGACAGGAACGAGGACGTGCTGTTCGCGCGGCAATTTGTCAGCCGGAGAAACACGTTCCGGAGCAACAAAGAGTCGGGCAGCAAGCGAAACAGGTAGCAGAGAGAAAACACTGTCAGCGGCCACCGCCGGGCCTTTACTGCTTCGATACCTTTTTTTCTCTCTCTCTCTCTCTCTCTTTTTCCCTGCCGTTTGTAAAAACCGCAAATAACCCCGTTGGATTCGCGAGAGGACGCGTCACACGCCGGATTAGACGGCGAGCACTCTATTCGCGGACTTGGCAACGACCCAGAGCTTTCGTTTCGTTGCTTTTTGCTTCGACGATTTGGGATATCGAACGCGGCTACTTGAATTATTTATCCAATCGTTCGAGTTTCTGAGTTATCGAACCCTTTAAATCCTAAAAATAATAGTCAGGTAACGCTCTAACCATAAGGCGTGCGTCACGAGGCTGACTCGTGAAATATAGCTTAATCGAAAACGGGTACTTTACATTCAATAATAATCGACGTATTTGACGTCCGCGAGACGGCACAGGGTTAAAAGCTTGCCAACCTTTCGCGACCCTTTCACTAATGGGTCTGGCAGGCTTTAACTTGAATCCCGCGATTCGTCCCTGCAGACTCATTACTTTTACGCGGCGCGAACCATCAATCCCTGATCGAATCGATAAGGATGCTAAACGCTCGCGATGTCTGTGTACGCGGCAAAATGATAACAGCCGGCTTTCTGATAATCCCTTTTAACATGGCACCCATGCGCCCATACTACTCGCGCTCCCATCGATATTAATTACATTTTATTTTCAAAAATTTCAGAATCTAATTTTAGCCAAAAGTTATCCTTGAAAAAAAAAGGAATTGTCTAACACCGTAACTGTGTAGCACAATCGTCATCGCGACATCACGTGCTCGTACATTCTCGAAATCGTTAATCGGGTTTAATAGGCAGATTTACGAGTTTTTGCGAAGTTGTCGGGCACCGGGTTCGCCAGTCGACACGTTGTTTACGCGACCGCGTACCACGTCGGTCGTTTGTCAACCGTTAAACACCGGTCACCCCTTCGTTCCTCTCCCATTTTCCACCCCTGTACGCCGCGGGCGATATCCGAGCCTCTCTTGATTAACGAGACACCCCGTACACGTCCGGTACGCGGACCGCCGTTCGCGAGGGTCGCATTGTTGCATTCGTGTTTTACTGCATATTGCTGCCCCCCGCGTTTCGCTACGATTTTTTTTGCTCGAATTCGTGCGCGCAGAGCCGAATTTCCTTTGACGTTTTCTGTGGTGTCTGTTAAATTGGGAGGGGAATAATTGGCCCGGGAAAGGGGAATCAGGGAAGAAACTAAAATTGAAGGGTAGAAATGTAAACGCGTAGCTCGTCTATCGGTCCCAATCGATTCTGTTTTCGAAGAACTGGCCAATACAACCAAAAAATATCAAATGTAAAATGATTTACGGAAATAAGAACGCATGACCGACTGCCGACGGGTTAGCGTTTCCAGTTAAATCGCTTTCCTCGATTATCAGTCGTGTAACGGCAGGTAAAAAGCCCCGCGAAATCGGGTTTCGCGGCATTCCGTGCGCGCCCTGCCGTAATCGGCCCGCGACGAGGACAATTTTGCCTCCTTTTTTTTTTCGTTGCCCGCGTTTCGTGACAGTATTTTCTTCGCATTGCTGCCGCGCCAACCGTTCAGCTAATGAACATATGAAAAAGCACGCTTCCGTTTAACCAGATCGCGCCGTATTGTCTCGTTCTAATGATCCGTTGACCACGGACTCGTTCCGTGAATCTCGCTCCAGCGGCTCTCTTGTCCCCTCTTTTTTCTCTTTGCGCTCCTTTTAATTGTCAGCTGTTAATAAGAACCCGGTAGGAGACGTTTTTGAAGAAAGAAGCGGCGCGGAGCTGAAGCACGTCGTAGGTGACATAAATGGAATCGGTGTGGAACCGATTAGGGTCCAAGTGCCCTCTCGGACCGACTGGGTCCGATCGGGACCGAAATTATAATCGAACAAGATAATAAAATAGACGATAAAATAAAGAAACCCGAAGGGTTAATCCCGTGTTTACACGCGTTTGCTGCTTCCCCGTTTCCGTTCGATCGCCGGTGTAACGGAAAGTCGGCCGATTGTGAAAGTCCGTGACGGTGACGAAAGGCCGAAGAAAAAATATTTTCGTCGTCGCGTCGATACCGAGAGACAAGATCATTTTACAACCCGCGATCAAACCGCGCCGCTCGATTTTACGACCACGTTTATCTTCTTACGTAGCCGCGACATTTAAAAGTGCCGCTGCGTTTATCGCCTTCTTATATTCCATCACTCGTAAAAAAAATACAGGAAGAAGAAATAATCGGGTGTTGATCAGCGAAAATGAAATACTCAGCCACGGTTGTAAAATCAACGATTTAACGCTCGAAAGTCCCTCGACTGTTAAGAGTTTCACGAAAGAATTCGGGGAACGTGTATCGGGACGTTCCGTCCCGTCCTTCGACACCCACGTTGTAATATTTTTTTTTTATTGTCCCCCCCTTCTAAGAACCTGTTAGACGATCGAAACGGTGTAACCTCGTTTAAAGTAAACCAGAACGACTCGCGCGACTCTGAATAATACTGGCCGGCGCGGAGCGATTAAACGTTCGAGAGATGAACGCGAGCAAAGCTAATTAGCGGCTTCCGAGGCGGCCAGCGTGCACCTTAAAAGGCAGGATACCAGGCGACGTGGCCTCTGAACGACGTATAGAAATAGCGGGCCCAAAGATTCGGAAAAAAGCGACCGGATTCTTCGGTGTAAAAATCGCTCGAAACCAAGGCTCGAGCGTCATCGCGTTCGCTACGCGTCGAACATAACTTATCTCGACGCTGTATCGCAATTTCAATAACGGAAAACGAAGATAACGCTAAGTGAACGGGAACTTTTAATCGTTCCAGTTAATGGAAGGAAACGCAGAGGGATTAAAGCGGAATTTCACCGAACGCTATTAGCCGGGACAATATTTAATGAAATTCGAAATAAATCGAGCGCGCGTCGAATTAGACCGAAGTGAATCGAGCCGGATTGAATCGCACCAACATAAATCGAAGCTAATCCTATCGAATCGCGGCGGTTCGATCGATACCGAGTTGTACGGAAAGAAATTCGATTGGATCAAGTCGATACGAGACTTCGTACAACGTTCCGCATCGAATAAAGCACAATCGACGCAGTCGAAAAGATCCCGAGCCGAGCCGAATCGGTACGAATCGAATGGCGGCCGATTTGAATCGATTTGAATTTGAAACTATAAACTTACCAACACTGGAATTTTAAATCTGTTCATTTATTACCCAGTTACCCGAATTGTAAAATAAACGCCACGAGTTAAATCGAAGTACGCCGCGTGCGAAAAAAGAATCGAACCGGACGAAAGGTGAGCAATATCTGTGACAAAAATGGCACAGGTTACACATGCTCGGGATGGGCGATATAAAGATTCGGGCGGACGTATCGTGAAGAAGAGGCGACGCGGCCACGAGAAAATCGAGGGAACGGGTTGCGAACGGTGGCGAGACAAGAGGTACACCAAAGGTCTTCAAGTTTTTGCCGGCAACCGTACGAAACCTGCAACGCGGGGCGACATTCTTCTTCTTCTCTTCTAACCCTTTCGGTTCTCGGTTCGATGAACGTGAAGAAATCGGCGTCGGTAGGCTGAACTTTTAGGGGCATACTTTTTCGTAACCGGACAAAAGCGTTTGTCTTCGTCGGCCGAGATACGAGTCAAACGGCTGACTTCGTTCTTTTTCATTGTTGCAAATGCTTTGTTGAACCGAGTGAAAAACAACCCGCGCCGCGTATCTCGAAAGCAATAATTAATACAATTAACCCATCGCCAATTAACCCACTCCAACTCCTGTTAAATTATATTTGGAAGGAAAGTTAAAAAAATAAACGAACACCCTAAACCTTTCATTTCAAAAAGGTGCAGTTCTCGATTTTTATTCCCTTCCCATCCCACCGCGAACATAACACGGTAATCTCGGAGAAGGATGATAAAAATGCCAGGCGAATTCGGCGAAGATAAGCGGCGAGCAGATAGAAACCCCTTAAATTTTGACGAACATCCGAAACGACCTTCTCCCGTCCCGAATAAATTCGCGGTAACGAGGCCAGGCCCTTTCGCCGGGCAGATAATTCGGCCGGTTCCCGATAACGTTCGAATTAAAATCCGCGAACGACAGATAAAACGCGGACGATTCGCCGGGACTCGTTGTACAAAGGGCTCCCGCCGCTCGGCTGACCCAATCGTATTTCATCTGAGTTTAGTATGACGCACAACCTGTCCGCCGCCGGTTCGCGGACAGGTTGCGAGGCGCGTCTCGTTTCTCGAGCGTCATCGTCGTCGGCTGATTATACGTTCGGTAAAATCGTCCTGACGCGGCGCGCACGCACACCTGTGCCCAGGAGCTTTAATGATCCTAACGAGTTACCTTTTGCCTGGCGTAGACGCGGCGAACGATGTTAATCACGGTCACGCTCGCGCGTCCAGCTTCCTAGCGGACAACGATGGCCAAAACTGGTAGCCGCGAGTCCGTAAGACTCGATACCGTTTCTGGCAATCGATCCTAGTAAATAAATTTCTCTAGGAAAAATTCTGATATAGGGATTGTACCGTCTGGTACTTAAAAGTTACTAACTCTAACTGTGATTTTGGTAAAACTGAGAAAAGTGTTGGGACATCTGTGCTTGACACAGGGAAACTTTGCCTTAGGGAAAAAATGGCGACACCGGATAAAGAAGTTCCGCCATTTGAAAATTTTTGTGAAAATTAGCTAATTTAATAACTAGGAAAATAGTAACACCTCCCTAGAGAATACTAAAATAATCCCTAGTAAACTACTTGCATGGGTTATATTACCAATACGTTTCATTGAAACCAAGACGAACAGAACCAGCCAAAATGAAAATAATCGAGCCAAGTAATTTTCTGTTTACGAAGATAACAAGGCAGGAATAACCATAAGCCTGTAACTCCCATAAATGTGTGATTTACGGTGAGCGCGGAATTGGACGTTAATTAAGCTGGATGCTCTAATAAAGTGGAAACCGTGGATACGAGGGATGTGTATCGATTGGATACCGAAATGGGAATAGAAAGTTCATTCGGTATCTCGTCCACGGATCTTCATTGTGCGCTTTAAATGCTAACCAAACCTTAAAGGCTCAGTTCCCCGCTCGCTTGTTAAATTGGCTACACGGCTTTTGATAATAAGATCTCCACCAGCCAGTCCCAATAAGAAAACACGTGTTCACGCCGCGAGTTATCCCTCTGAACTTCGTTTTTATTATTCTTTCCCGCCGATAATCAAACTCGAACAAGAAAACCTTCTCTCTTTCGCGCGCAGGAAGCCCGATCGATCAACTTTCTTGCGTTTATTGGCTATCATCCAGCCAACGTTGCGCGGCCCTTTGAAGTCCGCGAACCGAGACTATTCTTCCCGTTGGCCACCTTTTTATCCGCGACACTGAATACACTCGATTTTTCGCGGGTTAATGAAACCGCTTTGTAGTCTCTTTTGAAAAATATTGCAAGAAACTGTGAAACTTATCCGTATGAGAGAAGCAACGTATTTGTAATGATTATTGGGAATAATTAACAGTTTGATAAGCCTCGGAGGATCCAAATGGAATGAAATTGATGTTTACAGTTTTTTTTTTTTTTAGGAAAATTGACGAATGGAGGATTACACGAAATGAAAGGGAATGAAAAACGTGCGGGGGGAGATAGAGGTGGTTGGAAAGCCGGCTTTGATCGCTTCCAATGCGGACGACAATGTGCAAGATAAGCTTTAATCCTTTGATTCCATCGGACTTTGATCGATGCTTCGCTATTGGGATCCGGTCGGCCTCGATCGGCTCTTTCGTGTCACCGATACCGTATTTTTCAAGGGAAACTCCTCTGTTCCAATCAAGAACACCATATACAATAATCTTCTTGAAACTTTAACCTTCGAATCGATGTAACACACGTGCCAACGACTATACATTAGAAATATCGTGAAATAATTTACATAGCCATTTTCTTGAAACTCTAAGCTTTAATTTGATGCCACACAAGTGCCATTTCGAGATACTTTTAAGTCATGAAATGGTCCCAGACTTCTCCCATCTAATGTTCGATGTCTGATATGTAACAAGGTTGCTGCGACTGGCGTTAGCCATTTTGTTTTAAGAGTAATGATGAAGAGCGTACATAGCCATTTTCTTAAAACTTCAAGCTTTAATTTGATGCGAGACAAGTGCCATTTCGAGATACTTTTATGTCAGGAAAACCAGTCCGACTTCCAGCATCAAAATCAAACGTGCGACACTTCAGAACATTGCTGCAACCATCCGGTTTGTTACATGAATGCAAATCAGTCGTTTACAGGATTATCTTTTCTCCATCTTAAGCTTCGATACAGCATAGATGCCATTTGGCGATACTTTTATGTCATGAAAAGCGGTTAGACTCGAAACTCGTCGAAATCAACAATCTCTCGCGACAGGTGAGTAAGTTGCAGGGGGTAGAAGGAGGGGAGAGGAGGAGGGCAGACGCGATAATCGTCCACGTAACAAAGCGGCAAACCATCCGAGGGAATAACAAACTCGCTGCAACTCGCTCCGCGAACCCGCCGCGACGGACCAACTTTACACGAGAAGGGGGCACACTCGGTATGTTAATTACAGACCAACATACGTCTCGGGCCCCCTTTCGTTCCCCCCCTTCTTTTCTTGGCCGTCTCATCTTTGGAGGCGCCCCTCTCGTTCCTTCTCATCGGTTCGCTCGGTTGCCAGCCGATTCGTCTTGGAACGGCCCCATCGCGGTGGTGCTCGTTGCACGCAGGCCCTCGCGTGAGACCCGACCACGGGGCCCGACCCTACGACCCGAAGCCGAGAAACTTCCATCCTTTTTGCCCTCTTTCGATCCCACCGGCTGCTGCCTTCGACTTTAAGGCCACGGTTACACTTCGACCCTGCCCCGCGCTCGGGGTCCCTCGGGCCTCGCCGGAAATCGACCCTCCGATTATTTGCACAACACGCTCCTCTCGCGATCCGAACACCGTTCTCGAGGAGGCGCGACACACACGGACCTCGCGTCACGGTTCCACGGTAAACGCTGGGGTTCGGGAAATAGGCCAGGTCCTCTGTATTTTGGATAATAAAGTGGCCGAAGAGGTTACCTGTATTCTTGGGAAACAGGTACCTTGCATTATTAGATTAATGTAATATTGGATCTTGTTTTAGTAATTAGTTTGTCTGATAATTAAGGGGGCCTATACCATTGGGACCTTCAAAAATCCTTTGTTTAAACGATAGAAATAGGCTGACTTGAAAAGTTTTTTAAATTACAGCCCCGTGAACGCTGCATCTCACCTGGAGCTCAGATTTAGAGGTTTCGATACTTTAATGTGAAACGTGCTACATCGAAAAATGAATAAAAAATTTGAATTAGTTTCGAATTACACGGTAGCAGTGCTTATTTTGTCATTTTAATAACGTATTAACAGGTAAGTGGCTACCTGCAGAAACGACACTCTATAACTCCAATTATTCAGATTATAGACGCTCTACTTATCAATATAATACCTGATACTTATTTTCTCCTGTCACGTATTTACATTATTTTTGCAGTTGATGACCACGCACTATCTTATTATAAATAATCGAAATCGAAACATAAGAAGTTCGAAAATTCCATCAGCTAATTCAGGTCTAACTAATCAGGCGGATCAACGATAAGCACTTGAAATTTGATAAGAGCTAAAACCAACATTGATAACAACCTCTCCTCCGAATCGAACCTTCTTTCCAATCAGAAGTGAATTTTTATTATTGGAATATGACTGAGTGTGAATTATATTTAATCAAAATTCAAAGCTTCTTCGAGAAAGAAATGAAAAATAAATAAATCGAATATTACTTATCCAAAGATAAGACGAAAATATATCAAATTATCGATTCCAGTTTATTCTAGGTTGGTCGCCCTGTTAAGGACGATTTTCTTTTTATGGATCGTTCGATCGTGGCCAATGGAACGTATCGCCCATCATCCGAGCCCCGATTCGCGATAATTTCCCGTCCTCGGCGTCTATTTTCTCTTTTTACGGGAATAAAGCCGGAGTTTCACTGGTTCGGTTACTTTTGCTTTCCGGACACCGAGGCCGGAGAAAATCGGAGGCATCGCGTGCATCCTTTAAGGCCGGCATTAAAAGAGGCATTTACGCGGATGTTGATCGCGCGATCCGGCAATTTCTCGCGGTATAGTTTTCGTTTCGGTACCGCCGCGTAATGATAACTCGACTCGAACGGTAATAGCGACCGTTCCCGAGTCATTGATTTTCCCTTTCGTTGGAAACGTTTCCATGAAAATCACCTTGCTCCCGAGATAACACCGAGCCAAGGGTGAGTTACCCGCGCACGATCATGCTTTTCGTTCACCCTTCGTGGCTTACAAATCGATAATTAATAGGAAAATTTATGCAATTTAACGATTTATTACTTATATTAGTTGTGATTAGATAAAGGTATTTAACCCTTCACTACCGAGGGTTGCGAAAGTACCTTTTCGATACGTAGGTAGAAATTATTGATTTAAGAAAGCAGCTGAGATGGACAGCTGACGAATAGGGAATGTTAGTGGCTACTCACCTCCAAAAGTGGGGCACGTATCCAGCTGGGCATAAATCTCGGCATTGACCGCAGGGTGCACCTTGAAGAACGACATTACCGTGCGAGTAACTGTTAGGCTGGCCTTCCTGACCAGGTGACAACATTCTGCAACAAATCGCAATCATATTTATTAGTCGAAGAAACGTTTCCAGTAAACCACTCAAAGTAATAAGGGCTGATAACGAAGAACTTCAAGAACTGTATGTACGTGTGGTTTTACAGATTTACAATAATAAATAATAAATAAAGTACATGAAAAATGTATATTGGGACCAAGAACAGTGTCAAAGAAGTCTTTTTAATACACATAAGTAAAATATGTAGAAATATAAATTGGGACCAGAAACGGTACCAGAAAAGACCATCCTTCGTGCAAATAAAATCTGTAAAAACACATTTGGGACCACGAGGCAAGCTTCCTTATCATAATGCGCATGCACCTCGTGTATACAACAGTATCAGTTGTTAAAATGCCACGTATACACCGGGATACAACATAATCGTTGGCCTGTCCTTCGCGATTTTACAGAGGCTGGCACGTGACAGTCGCAAGACCATGAACGACCTTGCAGTTCCTGTCACGGTCTTTCATAAAAGTTCTGCCCGCGCGGTTCAGCTCGCCTTATTGCGCGTCGGGGGTCGATATAATGGCGCTGTGGTTAAAATTTCTCCTCCGTCCCGCTCCTTTCATCCGCTCCCCTGCGATATCGACCTTCGAACGTTACCCTCTTCCCGTCCCGGAGACAAGGAAAGCTTCGCGAATTTCGTTTTCGGTTAATTTCATAATCCCGCCGGAACTTCCCCTGCAATTTTCGATTCCGTTTTATCGACTGTGACCGATCGTTTAAGAAGCGTACCCTGCAGGATCTGGAGCAACGGTTCCCAACCGGTCGCGCCCGGGACGAGGCGTTCCGGATTTAATCTCGAACGGATGCGCGTATTTTAAACGTACCGCGACTGATCAAACAGAGATTTACGACTTTGAGAGCACTTCTGTTTCCTTTCGCGAATTTAACCTCGTGCGAATTCTTTCCCCTTTTTCTTCACAGCTTGTCTTTCGATCACGAAGATTTCGCCCTTAAACTGGGTTCCTCGAGGGCGTTTCTACTAAAATTGCATGGATGTTTAAACAATGAATTTTAGAATTGTAGAATAATAATTTAGGGGTTATTAGTCTGTTACTGGAAATTTGAAGGGTTAGTCACTAGCAACCCCTGTGGTAACTTACACATTATGTAATTTGTACAACAGGAATATTCCCAAGCAAATGAACCAAACGGCAAAGAGATCACTTTGGTAGTAATTGGGGAATTAATATTATCGATAAGACGAATAAATTACAACTATTTTTACGCCATCGAGCGACGTAATTTGTAAGAACACCGATTACAAAGTGATACTGGAGGCAAAAAAAGAGCGGGAACCGCTGATTTAAGGTTAAACGATGGGATAAGTTATCAGCCTCGTTTCGAATCCTCTTTTTTCGTTTTCACGCGTGCACAGCCGCGCCATTAATATTTATCCGCGTGTTCGACGTGGAAATATTTATTACGTGGCCGGGAAGAAGGGGGGCAAAAATCGAGCGTTTAAGAATAATCGAGACACCAGCGACGGAGACGGGAACAAAAGGAGGACACGGATATCGGGGATGAATAATGGAAACTGTCCGGCGTCGGTTCCCCTAGATTTTCGTTATACATAATAAAATTCCGAGCAAAAAGGGATATAATTATCCCGTGTCGGTTAATCGACAACGATCGGAGCCACACCGGACATCGATTACTTGTTAATTACCGGTTGCCTTTATTAATTCGACCGGGGGTATAATCGCTCGCGTTCCCCCTCCCCGTTACAGATAGCGCCTTAAATTAATTATTCACGCGAGGTGAACCTTGTTGCGGCCAACAGAAAATGGCGGACGTCGAACGCGTTAACCCTCGCTCCTATCTTTCACTGGACAATTAGAACGCGAATCAAAACAGTTTCAGAGGAGATTAATTCGCCTAATAAATGATAAAAATAAGAAGAAGACAAAATGTAATCGACGCGTATGGAACAACCTTTGCTGCAACCGTTGACCGACATTCCTTCGTGGATCAACATCCCCCGTGTCGTGTTTCTTGTTCGACCAGGAATGTCGAGGAGCACGGATTCCTCTGTTGGACATCCTCGTCGCCAAATTTTATGTCACATTTCTTTATTATATTCGAAATCTTACAATAAGCAGTTCTAGGTTCGTCTCTTAAATTTTATGTCTACCGTGTTTTGATGAAACTCGTTAAAATTCTGGAACCAGGAGAACTCTGAAATGTCTCCTCGTCATCGACCAATCTCCTCTGATAAACCTGTGGTTCCTTTCGGTCAAGGTGACAGAAAGAGGTTCACCTTGCGCCCAAACGCGCTCGAGGCGGAAAATTTCATTTCGTTACGGGCAGAAAAGCAATTAGCGTTACTTGGTACGCTTAAAATCATCCCCTGGTGCCATTACGCGGCGTCGCGTTAGAAACGTTTCGCGGTACCGTGGGCAATTTCCATCGGGCGGAATCTTCGGGGCAGATAGAAGACAATAATTGGTACGAGGTTGCCGGCGTAATTGGCGCGCACGGGTGACGGCGAACGAAATACGGAAAATAAGGAAAGTGGGCTACGGGTCTGGCTGGCGTAGAAGAAGTGGCCGCTGTAATTAGTATCTTTTTGCGTCGTTAAAGTTAAGCGTCGCTAGCGTGCAACGACAACACACAACGGAACACACAGGTATGTTAATGGACGCGATAGCGTGGCCCCCATTCTCTCCCTCTCTCTCTCTACCCTCGGTGTTTTATAATTCGGCGGAACGACCAATTAACATTCCCCGAAAATAGTAGGTGGTCCAAGTCGCGGTTCTAAGCAAACTTCCTTCGGTTACGCGTTTTCGCGTCGAATGATAATCTTAATTGAAATCAACGCGAAATCGTAACGCCGCTTTCAGGGTGGATGCCATTTCGTTGGCTTTCTTCGTCGTTAACCGAGGATCGTTGAGGGAAGTTGTCACAGTGGAAACAGACGTGTGCGGTAAGACACACTTAAATTCTTTCTAAAATCCTTTCTCACCAGTCACCACCACGAGTCATCCTCACCCCTTACTGACCATACCTTAGTGAACCTAGATAATCCCTACTTCTCTATTTCCCAAATTTCCCTTCGCGATAGAGAACAGCCTGAACCGTCTTAGTCACAAACTCTTTGGTCGTGAACCTTTAACTTCATCTAAATACTCTCGACATTATATCTTATTATATAGAATACACCAAAGTTTCCAATATTTCAATTCCGAAGTTCCTGTTGAAAGATTCGAAAACTATACTCCCGACGATTATTAGATAGATCGTAGCCGAAGAGCTTAAACTCGGCAAGGATTTGTAGAGAATCTTACGGCTATTCTGCACCGTCATCCGATTCAAAGGGTACAGAGCATAAAAGTGTAGTAGGACGTGTATGCACGAGGTACAGATGCAAGAGCTCGGCTGGACTCGGTTGAACTGGAACTTCTTCCGCGATGAAAGACACGTACGTACACACACAACGAGAGAGAAAGAGAGAAAGAGATAGAGGGTCGCCCTGTCTGTTGCCCGGTGTATATTGCCTTGTGCACGGCAAGATCTTCGATCAAGAGCATGCGCACGTTCGTGCGCGAACCAAACAGGCATCGCAACCGTATAACGTGCTGCAACCACCGAGAAAATACGGAACGCATACAACGTACACCGCTTACCTGTTGCTTTCTCTCTGCAGCCGCCGGGATGCCGAAGCCACGATGCTCGAGATAGTTCGAGATGCTCGAACTTGACGAGAACGCGCTTGTACACGAATTCGTCGTTACTCGCACGCCGGTTCTTCGTTCGTGATAAAGGGCAGCGGGGCCCTTGGCGTTCTTCTTCATACGCTGATACAGGACGGCGAACAATGTTGTTGCTGGCGGATCAATGAACAGAACTTTGGTTGTTCCGCATCGTCGAACACGAATCACATGACGCGCCGCGTAATATCCTCCGCGTAGCCTCTGGTCGTCGTCGAACTGGCACCACTTCACAGTTGCACCTGCACTTGCACTTGCACCGCCGCGCCGGCCGTGTAACAGCACAAAGTCGTGGCAGAAAGTCGTGGGGCCCCGGCTGATCACGGGGTACCGTCGTCTCGCCGTCTTATATCGTGTCGAGAGGACCGACGACGGTGGCATCCTCGCAGCATCACCGTACACTGCACTCGAGTCAAGCCGAACACTCGGCTCGCTCTCTCTCTCTCTCTTTCTCTCTCTTTGCCTCTCTTTGCCCCACCGAGATCTCCCTTTTTGCCTTTCCTTTTGATCGGTTTCCTTTTTTTCCCTTCTTTCTCTTTCTATAGCATCACCGGTCTAGCCGTGTGTCTCACAAAGGATGAACGGAGAGCGCACCGCCGCTTTTACGTGGACGTATTCGGTAACTGTTCACGGTTCAACGATCGAGAAATTTGCCATAGAACGCGCGTATCGACGTCAGTGGCACCGGTGTCGCCGTTAGATCTGTCATCTCGGGTGTCAAGGTTACGAGGATGAAGATAAACCAGGTAACCTTCGTTCGAAGCTTCTCGGAACCGATCGTACACGGAACGTATTCCCCCTTTCGTGACCACGATCTCGACCTTTCGCCTGGTATCCTCCGTCCTAGAAGACGCACTATCGTTATTCCTTGAAAGTCAACGGGAAAGATGAATTACAACGTGAGGAAGACACTTTGCGGTCGACTCTCGAAGAATGGTACATACACGACTCGCCTCGGTTATGGTGCTTCAAGGTATCCTCTCCACAGTTGTAACTGGAAGGATAGGCTCGTATGTACGATGGCACGGGAACACGTAGCCGAGAGACTCGAATCGGACTGGCTGTTGAGATGAGGCCCTTTTTCCCCACTCCGATAGCCCCTTTCGACTGGTTGCTTCTCTGCTCGCGTCAGGGGCCTCCCCACCATTCCACATGCCACCGGACATTCTCCTTTCATCCCTCCCCCGCTGCCCACGACTTTGCCTCGCATCATTGTATCTTTTCCCTTCTTTTTCCCCTCCCTCGAATGCTCCCGTACTTCATCCTTTCTTTCTTGAGCACATGAACTTAACCGATGCCTCTCTAATACGTATATTCGATGCTCGCGTATCGGCCTATCCCCCTTCATAACCCTCCCGCGTTCTTTCGCGGGAGCTTCTGATAGGTGTTCGGCTGACATTGCAAGTGCAGAGTCACCGCCGGAGGCACAACCTCGTGGACATTTCTGTCTTATTGTACATCCGTTCGTCCCGTGAATGGTTATCTTCGATCTCCCAAGCATTTTACTATTACGCCGGCTACAAGCGTGCCATGATTATTATAATGTATCCCTTGCAATTTTCGAGTTGTGCTAACGAGGCTAACTTACCACCGTTTAGGATAATACACCTATAAATTTATTTATCACTATCACGAACGATTCAGATGAGTGTTGACCAGTCTCAAGTATTTACATTTGACGGATTTTTCCTCCTTATTCTTCCAGTGAATTTCCTTGTACAATAGAGAAAAACAAAATGGAGGTCACGGAAAGTACATTGTTATACATATTGTATGTGAGAAATATTCATACCTGTTCCTTTCATTTTCCTGATCTGCATATTCGTCGTTCCTAAAACGTATTTCGTTTGCCTTATTCTTCATTTATCGTATCGAGAAACGTTCTGGCATTTAATTCGATGCCCATCGAAGTTATATCTAATATTTTCGAGAAACTTGCAATATAGGTTATTTTCGAAACTTCTTAACCAAACATGTTTAACAAACCTTCGTACTCTGATAGTAAGCCTCCAACTCGTGCAGCAGTCTTGAATTGTAACAATTGGTTGCAAATTTCTTGTACTGTTACTCGAAAAGTGGGATTTTAATCAATTTAACAACGGGATGTACAATTCACGCGTCGTTAAAAGAGGAGAGAACAAGTGTTCGAGGCGCGTTTAATTTCGAATTGAATGATTCAATACAGCCGTCGACGTTCGGCTATGTTCGGGGACGTTCGAGCAACCACGTGACGATTATCGGGAAATATGGCGTGAAGTTGTCACGAAGATGGTTGTCGTGAGTTACGAAAGAGTAGACGATTTCTCGCGGGGAAGGCGCTTCCCAATCGTGCGGAAAAAGTACCGCACTGTTACTTTTCCCTCGGACATAGCCAGCGGAAAACGGTACGATGATATACAATATCAATTGGATCATACCGAAGCTTCGAAATCCAAGCAAGCTATGGAACATCGCGAGCAGTATAACCTTTGCAGCAGTAGGGATTTTTTCTAAAATCATTATAGGTATGTAAGCAATTGCATTAGCCGGTTTTTCAAACAGAAATCAGTATTGTTTATTATTCTACCTCGACATGCACGTATATCGAAAGATTAGTCACCTTTATTTCTGTAAAAAATTCTCTAGTTTCAAATATTATATATAAGTGATTTTGATTGTCGGCGTAGGTACGAGTATAAAAATCAGGTGTCGAGTTACTATAGAAAATCTAACACTCTGTGGTTAACCGTGCGAATTCTTACGGTAGAAAAATAATAACTGATTTATGTAACGATAGAATCCTTTACAGAATCATCTGATTTAATTACGACGATAATCATCTTTTCTTTATAATAATAATTTTAACATCACTATCACTGGGCAACAATTGTTCGTTCAATTTATATCATTCAATTCTTTCTTTTACTTTAAATAACAAATGAACATTCGAAAAATATATCGGTGAGAACGTGTAATTTAAAACGTTGTGTCATGCTATTTATTAATTAAAATCAAGCTATAATATCTGACATTAAAACTAATTAAATTGCTCAAGAGAGAAAAGTAATGGGTCTCACTTTTTGCATATAACTTCTGGTTTTTAGTTAATGCTAATATTTGCGTCAGTGAATGCATTTAAAACAGAAAAAATAATGCTATACAAATGCAAGCACACTATGTTACTCATTATACATCATTGCATTATGTGTATCATCGTGGTACAGTTTTTGAATTTGCCGCGCATTTTTATATACACTTTCCAAACATAACTAAAACGAGATACATTTAAAAATCAGTACACTCGAACGTTGATACAAATAAAAATCAGGTAAGGTAATTAAATATTTAACACATTTGCTCGTTTTGATTTCATTTAAGCTGCGCTTATAAATTTCGTTCGCTTCGATCGTGCAGCGCCATTGAACACGTGATACATAGGTGTGACATCAGATCGAGCATTCGGACACAATCGATTACAAAAAAAAAACTTGATCGATACTTAATATACAAAATAACCATTTAAAATTGAAATGTGGATACCAAGTTCATTATATGTTTTTATTATATGCAGATTCTTGAAACAAAACACGTAATTGACGTAATGTGGTTATTCTTAATTTACGCGATTAACCAAGGTATGCTGGGTGTCTCGTGCCATTACCTATTATTTTTACGAACGTTTTTAATATCAGTTAAGATTACGTGGATAGTCGTTGCTCAACAAAAGGCACGGGAAATCAGTTATTGGCTTACAATAACCTTTCAATAGAGTGCCAACGATTTTACAGGAGGGCAAAGCCGATGTTGACTTGGTAGCGATACAATAAAGTTCGGAAATTAAATGCATTACTCAATTGGCCAGCCGTGTAGACACGATGTACGCCACCATCCCCTCCTTACCTAACCCTTCCCCCCTTTTTAACCATCCTCCTTTATTCGTTTCATCAAACTCTTCGTGTCGTGATAGCGAAACAGTGGGCGTTGATCTTTTGCCCTTTAAACAAAATTTTTTAAGGGAACTCGCAATATAAAAAACAGTTTCTTTTATTACACGAGCCTCCATGATGAATTGTTGTATTTCTTTAATTTTTTAAAACCACAAAACTGTTAAGAAATTTGATAAAATAGGGATTTAAGGAATGGCCCTCAGGCAAGGTTATTCAAGATCACAAACACATCGTACATTTTGCATAATCGTTTTCTTTCAAGAGCCACTCGAATTGTTTTATCGTGGCGTTATATATTCCTGACCTTGAATGACCTTGTACAAAGGTCATTGAACTTATCATGATACCGAACTCAAATAATCTCTGTAATAATGATACGCAAAGATTAACTTTACAAATCTTTTGATTTCTTCATCAGAAAAAGAATTTGTACAAAATAGTACAAGGAAACTTTGATGAACTATTAATTATTCGTAACAGTTTCGCAATAATAAACACTCAGAGCTGTAATTACTTCAGGCAACCGGTCGTAAATAGACGGCTCGTTGGCATTCAAGAAAATCAAGCTTTTCATAGTTGAAAATTGAAGTTTACAATGTTCGATTGAATTGTTTCAGAATGGCTGAACAAAACGACGGTGTACAACAGGCACATCATTAATCAGGCGTTAGATAGTCGACCGCAAAATATACCTCTAATCACGATATCGAACCATCATAGTTGCTTCGACGATCCTGGAATATGGGGTGAGTATCCCATAAGGCAGTTCGACCACCTTTGAACAAACCGTTCTGTGTTCTGGGCTCGACACTATTCTGTCAATTTTTATTATTACAGACCGTACGATCGTTCACTTGAAATAATAAAAACGAGAAGTAATAACGTTTCACGTGACACTGTGTTTTTTCAGGTACTTAGAGAGATGGGTGCGTTACGAGGAAGTATGTTCTAGAAAAGGTCATTCGGACCGTTTGAAAAATGAGATACAGTAGTGCCCTGATATTATATCCATCGACCACGATACGTTCCAAGGATAACATAATATATTAACTTGCGAATAGATTAATACCTGTGTCGGCGACCAATTAACGCTTTAACGGCCGCGTTACCGAGAAAATTGTGTTTGATAACTCGCTCGGTGTGCAGCGAAAATTTTTACACCTTGTAGTTTAAAGTAATAGAACAAAGAATACTAGCGTGATAAGTTATCATCACGTGATACCCGGCCATCGAAGTGTTAACGTCTAGCAAGGACAATGGTCGCAGTGGGTTATTGCGTTTCACTTAGTCGATGCATTTCGCTCGAAGACAATGCGACTTAACATGTCCCACCTGCGCACCTTGTATCCGAGCACTACTGTACACAAAACAATACAGAAATCTGAACATCATCCTCGTAACGGATTGGAAAGTCGCGACTGAGCTATGCGCGAAAACAATCTACTTCCAATTAACGCCTTGACTGTCACCTGAATTTAATAAATAATAGGAACGACAAAACTTTGCGGAAATAGAATATGAAATTTGTCAAAAATGAAATTACTATCAAATGGAATTTTAATCCTTCGAGGTCCTACACCCTCAAAGTCGTTGACCGCCGAAACGACACAGTGTGCACGTCGAATCGTTCTGTTCTCTAATTTGACAAATGCGACCGCGGGTTCGTTGTTCCGATAGTGTCGATTCATTTTGACACGCTCGCATTCCCCTTTCTCCTGAAACATATATAATCTTTTCTTCCTCAGAACGACGTCGATAAAGCGATCGAATGAAAGAATTTAAGACAGAAAAATCTCTGAACTCATTTAGCGACACTGGACCTGAGGTATTTGCTGAAACCGCGCAAGATGCGATGGTCGCTCGCCGCACACGACATTTGTTTCACGAAACTCTGGCATTCCTACTTGTTTATGCTGGGCAAATGCATTCCGGTGGTCAGAGGAGCCGGCGTATACCAGGAGGCAATTAATTTCTGCATCGAAAAGCTGGCCGCTGGCGAGTGGATCCATGTTTTCCCCGAGGGAAAAGTAAACATGTTTAAGGAAAACATGAGGTTGGTCCGTCGATCTCATTTTTTATTCGACACGAAATTACATACTCTCAATATTATTGTATCTTGCAGATTGAAGTGGGGCGTCGGCAGGTTAATATTCGAATCACCCGTACCACCGTTGGTCATTCCTATCTATCACCTGGGCATGGACCAAGTACTTCCAAACGAACCGCCATACAGATTGAGGATGAAGAACAAAGTCACCATAAACTATGGCAATCCCATAGACTTTACCGAACTGCTGCACGAGCTGCGCAGGTCGAAAACGAACGAGATTGATGCGAGAAGAGCGATCACCGATCGAATTCAAACGGAACTCTTAAAGTAAATGATCACATGTTACACGTAGACGAGATCTCGTACAGAAAGGTAAATAATAACGTAGGGTATCTGTTACAGACTGAAAGCAGTGACGGAAGAACTTCATGACTCTACGTGATAATTAAGTGATGGGCAAAACCGTATTCGTCATCTTAGCTAGCTTTAATTTGCCAAAAAAAAAAAAGAGAGAAAAAAGAGAATAAACTATTAATTTTAATCTGACAATAGGTGATTTGCATACTCGGCTTTTGATTGGACATAATCACCTACGTACGACGCGTTAGTAATAACTTACGGAATTATGTAATATATAAGTACGATACCAGACGACAGTGATTCAGAGAGTTTCTACGGCCGCAACATTTTTCTTCTTTCGAGTTTAATTTAAATACGAGTCCTGTCGGCTCGATTACGAATGCCATATAAGCATCGCGGTGACACCATCGCGTACGCAGCAATGTATATATACACACAAACAGACACACTTTACGTGCACACGTTATTACATAAGGAAAAGAGAATTACAACGATTTTTAAAAGTAATCGCGCGATACAGAAGCTCGTCGAACAACGTTGAACTTGTGCCACCTTGTGTACCCCTTTGTTTCTACTCGACCGAATTTTATAATTATTAATAGAGTTTAGAACTTAACGATCGCGTAGGCAAACGTAACAATTTTACACAACCACCGAATTAACGCTAAGAATCATTTGATATATATATATATATATGTAATTATACCAGCTGAAAGTTAACGAAGCTTTCGACGGAATAAAGACCAAAACGTGATTCGATTAAATCTGAAACTTTGACCAAAACATCAGAAAAGTGTTCTCGACTGTCCAACGGAGATATCATTGAACAGCCGTACTCGCACATGTATATTTTTGATATAAGGGTTTACAGTACGATATTAACGATACTTACAATCTCGATGATAAAAATACTGCAGAGATATGCATATCTTGTATTTATTAAACTTTTCATTGTGAGTAGTAAAATATTTTTGCTACATGAAAACTATTTTTTTTTTTTCTTGCATCTCGGTTACGATCATTATTCAGTGTGACATATATGTATATTTCCCTTTTTCTTTACACGATTAATTTTTAATCGATCATTTCTTCGCACTGTACTTCGAGAAGACGTGCAGAGTATCGGTTACGGTCGTCACACGTTTGGGTGAAGTAACAGCTAGTCTACTGTACTCGTTTATTTACCGCAATTTGAAGATCGTCGAATCATGTACGCGACGTGTTGTGTCTAATAAATATATCGAATGTTTTTATTCCGATGTCGAAGTTGTTGGTAAACTAAATTATTTACATCACCACTGAGAACAGCATTTTTCATCGACGATTCAACGAAATTGTTACATATACGAAAAGTGCGACTATATTACATGTTTCCTTTACGATGTTCACAGATAAATCTTGCACGTATACATATATATTATTTTTTTCTCCACATATAGAAATAGATTACATCATTGTTTACTATTTTTCGAATGGAAAGATCGCGCATGTATCTTGGCACATCTCTTCTTTTTTTTTTTTCACAGAAAAAGACACAGCTCCGATTCTACCGAGTGATATAATGAAAGCAACACACTGTGTACCCACGTTTGCCAGACGAATGGAATCTCTGTACGTTTAATACGTCACGTGTACCATAAACTTTAAATAGACAG
This sequence comes from Anthidium xuezhongi, assembly GCA_022405125.1. NCBI lineage: Eukaryota > Metazoa > Arthropoda > Insecta > Hymenoptera > Megachilidae > Anthidium > Anthidium xuezhongi. Next base: position 7,131,697 of record CM039642.1, on the reverse strand, counting down.
AACGGTATGTAACACTAACGGGACAAGATTTGTTTAGCGCACACATATATCACTCTCGTTTCATCACTATTCGAGTTTGCTCTTAGATCCACACAAACTTCAAGAAACGATACAACGAAATTGATTAAGAATGTTCGATCGCGAAACTTGGATCGAAACAATTGAATCCCATCGAACCTCACACATCGATATCCAGTGTTGGTAATTAAAATACTGTACAGTATTTCACGAATGAATCTAAATAATAGCAGCATCGATAAGAAGTATCTGTTTCGCGACACGGTATATGTATAGATATATATATATAGAAGTATGATAATACAAAAGAACATCTTTTTGAAGGGTTCTTTCGTATTTTCTTTTTCTTTTAATAAATTCTTTACAGTTTCGAGAATCCATCTTTGGACGGCGTTCGAGGAATAAAAGTAACAACAAATAATATTTAAATATTGCTCAATTCTAACAACGATCCATGCCACTAACATACATAAATAGGATTATTTTGTACACAACTGTTTTCTTGTAAATACATGATTTATGACTACTTGTTCTTCCGAGCATTATATATACATACACACTAGGGATGCGATAGAATTTCAAAATACATATATATATGTAGTTCCATCAAGTACCGCGATCGAAATAAAAATTATAAACACCGTATATGCTTATTTGATGAAAAAATAGCATCTTTCTTTTTGGTATGGGTCGCGTCATAACGTCTTCGGTCGTAGCGATTTTTCTTTTGTTTTTTTCATTTTTATACATTCAGTTATCTACCCTATATCGCCTCAACGACATCCATTGGAGACTTTGCGAAGACTAGCTTTGTTGAAGTTGGAGATACTCCCCAGAAGAGCAGCCCGCTCGTTGGTCACCTTTGGAACGTTGTCGATCAAGTTAACCGGCTGCGACGGAGGCGGTGGAATAGCGGCCTTGACGGTGGCTCCCCCGTCATTTTGCGGCCCGTCTGTGAAACAAGTATATCGTAATTTTCCATATTTCTATTAAATCGCTTGGATACTACAAGATCTATCAAGTTACTACGGCTACAGCTCCAAAATTAACCACCTACCACAACACAACGACTAAAATCCAAATAAAAATGATAGAACATAGGATCTAAGTGATACGACAAAACTATACCATTTTCTACCAAAGATACAGAAATAAATTGCTACGAGATACATTTACGATGTATCCAAGCGACGATCAAGCAAATTATATGAATGTTAATGTTTCAGCGACGATGTATGACCTACGTGAGAGAAACAAGCGCAGTATGCGCCATCAACTTTTGTGTCCAGCTAATGGAAACATTTGGAGGATCAATTAACGTTAGTTATTAGCGACGTTTTAGTTATCGAAGAGCCTTACACTTACGCAGCGACGGCGGAGTCAAGGTCCCGACGCTCGGTGCCGTGGAGGAGCTGGTGGGACTGTCCGAACGCTCGGGACTCTTGCCGTTCACGTGTTTCATCCCATTGGTTCCCAGCTGGTTCGCGGATCGTTGCTCCTGGGCTAATTTCTGTTCCTTCTTCTGCATCAAGAATAGAACCAATTAATTTCAAACTTAACAAACCGTCATCCAGTTCCCTGAACACTTACCAATTTCTGTTTCCGTTTCTTCATCTCCTCCTCCGAGCTCATCATCTCCTGAACCTTCACGAGTCTCTTCTGGTGTCTGGCAACCTTTTGCTCGTCCTTCAATCTCTGTTCCGCCTTGTTCACAGCTTCCTGCAGCGCCTCCTTCAAATGACTGCTCAACTTGAAGTGCGGCTTCTCGACTGAACCGACAGCCAACGCGGCGCGCCTCGCCGACTCGAAGAACGGATGCTCCAGCAGGTGGTGTATCGTTGGCAGATCCTGTTTCAGAGCCTCGGGCGACAGGATCACCTCCAGCAGACACTTCAGGGTCGCGTCGCAGTGCGGGAACTCCGAACAGGTCGCCTCCAGCAGCGGCCTTCCGAACGTCATTTCGTACAACACGTGGCCGAACGAGTAAACGTCCACCTGAGTCTGTGGAATGGATGTTCATATTACGGAGTTCGTGAATTCGTGAAGCACCGCGATCGTACCGTGGCGTGAAGCTTGCGTCTCTGTACAACGTAAGGCCGATAAAACGCAGGCAGGCCCAAAAGTCCATTCTCTATGTCCAACAGTTTCGCGCAACGCTGGGTCAGCAGAATGTTGCCCGTGTGCAGGTGACCGTAAGGTAGGCCCTTCTCGTGAAGGAATCCCAGAGCTTCCAGAATCTGAAGTGAAAATTGTTTAATTATAAAATAATCTTGATTCAAGGTTGGCGCCTTGTGTTACCGACCTGGTGACCGTACATAGAGATTTCAGGCACTGTCAAGGATTTGGTTTGCTTCGGATTTCCATACTTTTTTATGAACGGCTGCTTCGGCTTGGTCACGCACAGCGTGTCCCGCAACGTACCCGTCGGATGAAAGTTTCTGATCATCAACGCCCCGCTCTCGGTTACGTGCTGGTAAACGATCGGCTCTATGTAATTGTGTTTCAGCGTTCCTAAGCTCTTGAAGACACCCTGCATGTCCTTGTCCTGCAGATGTTTATCCGGACCGAATTCCACCCAAGCGAGCAACAACTCTTGCTTGGGATTCTGACGATTTTTAACCGTGTAGTAATGCTTCCTCAACCGCCATCCCATATCCGGAATGGCCTTACACACCTCAAAGTTTGCATCACTGCGCAGGGCCAGTGACACCTGTTGCAGAGCTATTTCTAAAAATCACAGAAGACCGAATAAAACAAAGTATCTACAAAAATGACATAACTTGTAAATGTATTATTTAAACAAAACTCTCTGTTTCTATGCTACTTATGTGTACATGTATACAACTTACTTTACATTAAACAGCTTTGATTATTATAATTAGATCATACCATGTAACGGCGCTGTATAATTATCCGGATCTAAGAATTTTTTCATAGGAAGAGACGATGCCAATATAGGATTCATTAGTATATTGTTTAGATAATTCTGGAAACACAGACAAGATAATATTACAAATCTGATGCTAGGTTTATCTTTTATTCTAGTAAAATTTACCTGTAGGGCCAGTTGACGTTGAGCTATGAAGTCTGGTTCCATATTACCAATAATTTTCTTTGGAGGAAGCGCCAGGTCAATGCCTGATATAGACAAAGCTGCATTGAGCTGTACGAAGTCATTGTAACGTCTGCTAACTCTCCAAGATTTCTCCGGAAGTGGACCTCTTTGCGTTTTAATTACGTACTCCTGAATTAAATAAACACCATGCACATATTAATCCTTTACAAATATCAAATTTGACCACAGGTGTGTCAACTTGTCTCTGATACGACTGAAAATAATCTGAGGTGCCCCGTTCACGGGGACGGAAGAAAACAAATCGCGAGTGTTTACGAAACGAAACAACAGCGGCCCGTCATCGGAGCTGAAAATTCCGCTGATCATGAACTTCACCTCTTATCGAGCTAACGTCAAAATATACAACGTTAAGGCGTGCGCCGTACCGTATGTCCGTCGATTGTTCTTGCATTTTCAATGACGCTCGTCAGCTTTTCTGTATCATCTAGCAGCACTTTATTTGTGTATCGCTTCTCGAATAAAGCCATTGATCATTAATCCGACGGGTTGCAGAGCCCGTGAGGGGCGAACTGCGTGTGTCTATCGCATACTTTCCGCGAGTCGCCATACATGACGTACTTCTCCTTCATTTCAACATTGGCGAACGTGTATCACGCCTTATTGTAAACGACTCGACACCACCCCCAAAAGAAATGTCACCACTATCATTATTTCATTAAACACGATCAGAGAGATAATCGGATGTGACGAATTTCCTCTCAGGGTTCAACACCCATCTTTTACTCCATTTTATTATGTACACTTTTACACAGTGATACCACGCAAAAACAGGTGACCACTATAATGGGCGTAAAGTTTCTATAACGTTTTCGATTGATCGTTATTTCCATTCGAATCGTACGATATTAATTGAATGCACATTTTGTTTATCACATTTGCGTCTCACGATAGCTAAAGAATGTTGTACTCGATTTATAAATCATACTCGATTGTTTCTGTATTACAAGCATTTATTATTACAGCTGTTTTACAATGTAATTTATACTTCTTTATACAATAAACCTTAAGTATTTCAATAAAGATAAACGTATAATAACATATCATCCTATTTTAACAATTCAATATTGTGAATACCGTATCATTGGAACGCAATCAGATTCAAATTTTCGCGGGCTGGAGGCGCAGGTAGCGCGACACAGTAGTTCGTCAACTTCCGGCCGTGCGTTTGTATCTTTTTTACCGTACGTCGTCTGCCGTTGTAATCGTTACACCGTGGTGATAGTACAACGAAGCGGAGTAGTGTTAAAAGTGGCGATCGTCTAGCGCTTTTCCTCGATAGTAGAGGAAAAGTGTCGTTCAATCGCGATACGTCGTTTCGTGAACAGGCGTATGTGCTCGATTGATTAACGTGGATTAAACGTGTACGGAGATATTCGATCTCGCGGTCCATCGGTAACAACGGATCGCGAGATTCCTTTCGAAAACGTCCACGGATTAGAGGAACAGTGGTTGTACGCAGCTTTGCCAACGATGGCACGATCCGGTTTTATTTTCGGGTGCGAACACACGAGGCCTGAGATGTTTCCTGTCAGTTCGGGTTGACGCGGATCCTCGCGCAGAGTGATCACGGAGAAACGGTGAAAAAAAAAAAAACGCCTTGGCCTGGCCGCGTATTTCGGCGCGTAAATCCGAAACACGTTTCGACGTCCAATGCTATTCTCTTTTTTCTGTCGTTTTTAAATCGCCGCCACCGTGTTAATTAAACAAACAAACTGTGGGCCAACGGGTGTTAATCGGACACGCTGCAAGAAAATCTGGAAAGGACGTGCGAGTCGATGAGAAGAAGGAGGCGGCGGAGGAGAAAGAGGCAGGAACATAGGATCAACCGGAGATATGCAGAATAACGACGAAGCGCGTACCGTGGCCGAACGTGCGTCGACGTCAAAGGAGGAACCTCTGGAAACGAGCGCCGACGATGATTACGGCTGTGAGCATTACAAGCGAAAGTCGAAGTTCGTGGTGAGTCTTTATATATTTCCTTCTCGTATTGACTTAGATCGCGCAATTACATTTACACGATCGAATCAAAAGGTTTCGCCCGCGTAATGCACGCTTTTTTTCGCCTCGACTAAATCCTCCTCGGTCATCTTACGGCTTCCAGACGTGTGTCAACCATTTTTCTTTTTTTCTGTTTCGAACTTGTCAGGAGGAACGGTGACGTTGATTGATCGCGTTAACTCCCGATTTTCCCCCGATATCTCATAAATATTCATCGAAATTTGTAACTCGGTTCGGTAACTCTCGTGACAGTGTAACGAGCGCTAATGATCGTTGCTCGTATAAATGATTAATTTGGCTGCTAGATTGCCTGAACGTACGTCATCGGTTGACAGTTCGTTATATTAATTCGCCTAGCGGTGCATACGTATTCCAACCCTTTCGTTTGTCGACATTATTTTTCCTAGATCGAATTTTCCTTTGCATCAGCTATATTCGAGACAACGTCGAGATTCTTTGAATTACAATACTTTCTTATTCTTAAGATAAGAATTCTCCTTGGAATTCTTTTAATTTCTAATAGAATGCTATCATTTAACTTCCATACTGTTACGATTAACGAGGTTACCAATTAACGTTCATTTATTTATATACGTTGTTATCGCGAATGTAATCGTTTTCTAGACCCAATACTCGGTACCGTTCCGCAGGTATCTCGCGAAACGACGAACAGTCGAAAAACGTATTTCAAAATCGCATGAAATCTCGTAGCGGAACCGGAAAAAAACGAGACGGGGTTCGATAGCTCCGCTGACTATCCTTGAACTTGTCGGATAATCGATAGTACAAACGTTTCTAAAATAAACGGCACGCGTAAGCTTACAATTAACGGACTGACGCCGAAATCGGTTGGTACACGGGCTTTTTCTACTTGCCGCATGTAAACATATACGCGCGACCGCGCACGTATGTACGTGTGTGTACACGGCAAACAAATCGATGAAGTTTTAGACGTGTGTTGTGTAACGAGACGCCCTCTTTCAAACTGTTGCCACCAATTGCCGCGATAAGTACAAACGTCGTATTTCGTTACTGCGTCTTTCAACGTTAATTAAGGAGAAAGAAAAGGGCCGTGATTCTTAAAGAAAATATTCCGGTGACGGATCGAACTCTTCGAGTTGAAATTTTCTACTCGCTCGTTTCCACCTTCTTTCGTTCGTACGCGTAAAGATAAGGACGCTGAAGTCTTTGTTCCTCAAACATTGTCTAATAATGAACAAACATGATAGCTACGTGCGTAATATGCGAAGAAACAAATGATATTTGAACGACGACGTATTGACAGACTTATACAATGTACAAACACGTTGTGTCCGTACCGAGGCACGCTAAAGTTTCACCCGATCGGTAACTAGGAGTTCGCACGTAGTTTGTCGATTAAACTACAGAGGTGATCGTCGGTTGTTCGTCTACCGTGTTCACGTGCTTATTTTCTGAATTTGAATTTTAAGTAAGAATAAAATTGATCCAGTTAACGTTAATCGAATCGGACGGACATATTACGACTGTAGTAGCACGTGGCTGCGAATGTAGGGCTTTGATGGTTACCACGTTACGCTATCTATTAGAAATTCAATATAATCCCGATTACGATCGATTACTTATCTTATTTTGTACCATAGACTACATCTCGCATAGATTGTCGGCTATTACAAGTGTTAATAACCGGATGTTGCGTAGATAATAATTTTCCAAGCCTGTAAGGGAGGGGGTACCTTAAAGCAGATGTACGAGGTTGTCTGAATCCGAATCTTTGCGATATATTTTTTTTCCTGCATTAATGGATTGGTATCATTAACGTTTTCGATGCTGCAAGCAGAATATCTTCAATGGAGGCGCATCGTTGCGTCCTCCGCGTGACAATACGCGTTCACTGCACGCATCGAACAGATTTGCCGAAGGCTTGCCGCATCGAAAGTGTCAAGGATCAAGGACGAATTCATACGAGGGCCTAATTGGATTATTATCTAAGGCCGTTGTTTCCTAAAGTGTACAAGGATCGTCGAAGGCCTGGCTTCGACGCCGTTCAGAGACGAATTTCAAAATTGCGCGCCAATTCGTCGTTAATTTAAAAATGCGTTTTACGTACACACTTCGAACGATTAAATTTATTGTTCTTCTCGAACGATTTATGACTCGAATTCTTTCTTCTTCCAGACACCATGTTGCAACAAAGTGTACACATGTCGGTTTTGTCACGACAAGGAGGAGACCCACACGGTGAACAGAAAGGAAGTGACAGAACTGATATGCGTGCTGTGCGACACACGTCAATCAGTGCAAGCCACTTGCCAAAACTGTCACTGTAGATTTGGTAAATACACGTGTCTCGAATGCAATCTCTTCGACGATGAGGACAAGAATCAGTATCACTGCGACGGCTGTGGAATATGCAGAGTCGGTGGCCGCGACCGATTTTTTCACTGTGCCAAGTGTAACATGTGTTTGCCTGTTCAGTTACAGAATGGACACACAGTAAGCGATCTATTGCAAAATATATAATAAATAACAAGATACTTTTACTGTCCATATAAAATATGTAGTAACACATTTGTAATTTTAATCGAGCCACATTTTCTTTTTTTCCCTTCAGTGTGTGGAAAATGTCTCGCATGCAAATTGTCCTGTCTGTCTGGAGGATATTCACACAAGCCGTATACCTTGTCACATTCCAAACTGCGGTCACTTGCTACATCGTACATGTTTTGAGGAATTGTTACACTCAGGGCATTACGCGTGTCCCATTTGCCAAGTATCTCTCTTAGATATGACTGACCTATGGAGATTTTTGGACATGGAAGTGTCATCAACACCTATGCCGGAAGAATACAGAGACTACAAGGTTGATATTCTGTGTAAAGATTGTCACGAGGTAACATTCTTTTCTTAACATGATATAATTCATTAGCTGTAAAGTAATAATCAACTGATACATTTTCTTTATCCATATTTCAGGAGTCAACGGTGAAATTCCATGTGGTAGGCTTGAAATGCTTGAACTGTGGCAGCTACAACACTTGTAGAGTCAAAGGATCCCCGTCTCCAGGTAAATACTAATTACTTTTGTGCCTTTCTACTTTTCTTTATTAATTGTTATGCAACTGAGAATTTCGTTTTCAAAACTTGTTTAGCAGATCCCGATACGCTGGACTAAAGAATCCGGCATCGACGAACGGCAAAAGGAAGAATCGCGACGTCAGAGCTTTGAGTATTAAATAAAAACAAAAAAACAAGAAAAAAATAGAAAAAAAAATTCAGGAAAAGGGAAAAGGATGCACAATCATTCCCAAGAAAGTGTCGCTTTCGAGCGTTTTTAAAAAAGACAGTAGGAAAAAGCCTTTTTGGGCGTCATACCTCTTTATTGTTTTTAGTGAATTTTTACGTCTTTGTTGATTGTTTTCAGACTTTTTATAGATGTTATTTTGTTAGGAGGCTGAACGTAGCGACTGATTTTCATCAGCGCCTCACTCATGAATACTGTGAAAACAAAGAAAATCATTGAATAGTCGCGTTAAGACGCCCAGCGTAGACAAAGGAACGTTAATTTCGAGGATTTAAAAAAGTTAAAAAAGGATGAACTTCGAGTCGTTCGAAACGAAGTATAAAAACTTTTCGATCGTGAAATTTTTGCATAAAGGAACAATTATGTATCGCGTTCTCGATATTTTTGTTTCCGTTTTTTTTTTTACTAAAAATCGGTGGCGCAATTGGCGCGCACCGTCACCCATTTCCTAAAATTCTTCTCGCGCTGTTCTCTTTATTTTTTTTTTTTTTTAATCTGTATATAGATCCTTACTGTTTCAGGATGCGTGATTTTCTTTCGATGCAATCTTTTCGTAAATGCTAATTCTATCAAACATGTACCGGTAGTTGCTAGTCAAAAGAAGTAAAGAAAGAAAAGGAAAAACGTAGGAAAAAAAAAAAGAAAAAAAAAGAAGAAGAATCCCGCTCCTTTTAGCTATTGTAATCGACAGCTAAAAGTTCCTCTGATAGTATCATACTTACACATAGTTCTCCCCCCTCAATATCATATTATTGCAGCTGTACGTAGAGATATAGTTAAACGATGAGATTATTAATGATAAGACGCATTCTATTCGTTTACGAATTGTACGCGCAATTTTCGAAAAGATCGCCATCTAGTCAAGGATCACTCGAGTCACTTCTTGATGTGAATGCTTTTACGCATAAAAAAGAAAGAAATACGAAATTAACGAAATGAAAAAAAAATTGTGCGCGGGGGAATCTCAGATAGTTTGGGTGACGTAAGCTGATACTTGACACGATTATTTGATTCTGTACGAAGTAAATTCGTATCCTATATATGAAAAAGAAAGAAGAAAAGATACACAATCAGGCTTCGACATTCATCTATCGAATTTTATCGGGCATTAACCACCGTGTTATTCGTGTATCGATACGTATTCATAATTGTGTATGTACTTTGTAATGTTGTACGTATATTTTTAAGACTCTGTTCGTGCACGCGTTTCTAATCTGACCAGGAACAAATCAAAACTTTTTCACTGTAAAATGTAACGCCGTTTAACGAACGAGAAATATTTATCATCTTAGAGATTAAGTTGTATCTTGTAACCGGTAGAATCTTTCGATCTAAAGCTTGCTTTAAAGCTTTCCTTTCCAAGAAACATCGGGTTCATTTTGAAATGCTCATATTAAAGGATAATATAGTCGGATAAGCTGGGTACAGTATTTTCGTTTAAAGAAACGGGGAGTAGTGGATCGATGTTGAGCGCAAGCGAAAGGAGGTCAGAGCAGAAAGAACGCGATGCAATTGGTAACTTCGTATTTAATATGATCAGTGTAACCTTTTTAATTTATCTTTCGTCCTTTGAGTCGTACGTGACGAACGCGTGTATCGAAGGAGCCTTAGAGAGTCTACGTCACGATGCTCGCCAGTTTTTTCGCTCATAATTGTATATCTCGTTCGTGTCCAGTTTGTATTCGGTAGACGATCTTGTAGGGCGTATAATTTTTAGATGAAGAAAAAGAAAGAGATCAGAAATTTAACACACCCAGCACAAGGCGTCCTCGAGCGACGAGGAAGAATCGTTTCGGGCGTTCCGAAAACGGTCCGCGTTGAAGCTCAAAATAAACGAAAGGAAGAATCGGGCAATTATCGAGCTTTATCCGTTGGTTGGGTAACAAGGCGTTACCGGCTGGTGTCGGACACAGCGTTTTCTCTTTGCATCTTGTTTCTTAATCCATTCCATGGCATTCCAACGTCTCGTGTACGACACGTGAACGCACGATGAACATTTTTAGCTGTCGTTCGTAAACGTATTAACGCGTTCGAGTATTATTTGGCCCCGTGATTGTATACAAACGGCGACGATACGATTTTTAATTGAACGAGAAGCCTCCGGCTAATCTTATCGGCAGGCTCGTGAACGCTTCCGAAGAAACGGATTGTTAAACGCAAAAAGGACGTTCACAACGTTTACTTGTTCTGTTTTTCTTTTCTTTTTTTTTTTCTTTTTTCGTGTGATTACCATCACGTTTTTATTAATTCAGTTGTAAATTAAATACCAGTTACAAAGGCTCTTTGTACATAACGGCCGCAATAATGCTTTTGTTTTATATTATATAATATATACTATTGTATCAAATAAACCGGCTATTATTATTTAGATTCTTTATATATATATACGTTCTTACAAGTGCGGTGATAAGAGGTCGCCACCATTCGATGTACAAGATAAAACTAATATCATCATGATCAACACGCGAATTACGTCGTAAACATTGCCCCTCCTGTTTTGGCCCTCGGACGACGAAGCAGGATCAAATATTGGCCAGATATTTACAATCTTCAATCAATTCGATCTTTTTAAATAGATTTCTATACACTCGATAAAATAACGTAAAAACCGTAGAAACTGAATGGAACTTCAGTTTAAATCGTTGACTCTCTCCATGATCCGTCGTGCAAGGGTTAACGCGTTGACCGTCATATTGAAAACGAACGAGACCCAACTATTAATGTCATCGATTAATTTTCTTAGGAACTTCAGAATTTCCGAATATTGTATTTTTAGAAACTTTCAAAGTTCTGAATAATACTTTTAGGAACTTGGAAACTTAAAAGTACATTGACGATTTATGATACCTTGCAGTTATCACTTGATTATAATAAGTTTCAGGCTTCAACGATCACGATGGCGGTCAATGCGACGAAAAAGAAAAAAGAAAAAAAGAAAAATTCGTATCAGGGACACGCAAGGTTTACGACCTGGTTTCTTTCGTCCTTTCTAATCGAATACGCCTTCGCAGCGACTCCTTATCGTCCACGAAAAGGCAGGAGCGTGTCCTTTGCTTTTCAACGCGGTTGGTTCGAGGACAAAACTTGTAAAGCGTTGACATTCCCTCTCCTTTCGTATCTTTCGCGAAGATGCAATTTCGGTTGCACCGTGGTTACCTTTCTTGTAAAGAGAGATTCGAGCCGATCGTACCCGTTGCACGTCGTCGCGTCCGGTTCAATTATTCACAAGTTACACCGTACGCGCGGACGTTGCGATGTGCAACGCGTATCCAAATCATCGGACCTTGTAAAAAAATTCCCTAAATATAGATTCATCTTTCATCTTGTCCGATAGAGAGAGAGAGAAAAAAAAAGAAAAAGAAAGAAAGGCCATATTCCTTAAACGGAAGCGCCGCATTAGTTTCAATCACGACTAGTTCAGTGTCGCATTCTTTTGTACCACGTAGTGCGACCGAGCTCCTACGGTTGCAGACAGAAAATATTAGTAGAAAAAAAAAAGAAGAAAGCTTTTCTTTTATCAAAAGTTCAAAGAACGAGGACGCAACGGCAGGTATCCGTGGTTGCTGAGGAATCGCCGGGCTGCTTCGGTCATTTCCAGCTGATCACGCGTGCGTCCGCAGGCCACCGTCGTCCACTGCGCCTCCAAATGAAGCTGTAAAATGAGAAACGTGAATCAAATTTTGAAAATTGTATCGTTCTTGCCGAGAACTATTACATCTGCAAGTTATCATTTTCTAATATCGTTCTTCCTGCGCAGGGAACTCTGCAAGGTTTGGCTCGCTCAAGGACTGCACCGGAAGTGTTTCTAAGAAGGTTGCCATCCTCGTTTTTTAATCACCGGTAAATTCGACGAGTATTTTTAATACTTGATCCAAAATTGCAGCCGCCATTCAACACCGACTTAAACGAGGAACACAACACCGTGCGCGGTAACAGGTGTCTTCCGGGCACGCGAAAACCGAACCACCCGGATGCGAGCGGAAATCCGACACGAGAATATCGAATCTCTGAAGCTTTGGCGCGGAGGAGCGTGATATTTCATATTTTGGGATACTGCCATCGGACGTAATTAACCCTCAAGCACCACGACAGGTGGTTATTGTTATTTTGTACAATGAAACGCCCTGTATCCACATTTCTACCGTTTCATATTATTATTCAATACTTTATTACTAACTGCATTGTTTCATAAGTCTCGAATACAAATAAAATGTAGCTTAGGGTAAAATGGCCAGGGTACCTTTAGTGATTGAATGGCAACGACTAAAGAAAATAAAAGAAAAAATAAAAAAAGAAGAAGAATAACTCACCTTGGGACGTTTAACCGGCCTGAACGGCAAAGGGCTGAGGATACAACAGGGACTGTCGAACGCGTCGAACGTGATCGCCCTCTTGGCGTTGGGCTTCCGTTGTACGGACACAAAGTCGTGGGAAGTCTGGAAAGGATAGACACACTAGCTACAGCCGGCGATTAAGAGAAATCGTATTTAGAAATTTAAAAAAAAAAAAAAATCTCTAAAACATCGTCGAATCGAAACAGAAAAAATCACGTGCCCGAATATGTCCGCTACTCTTCTCCGAATCTCGAGAGAAAGAAAAAGAGGGGTGAACAGAAAGAAGGTGTAGTTTAAATAAAAAAATAAGAGAAAAATAATGAAAAAATTCCTTTTTTCACTGGGGTACGTTTTATTACACGCATCTCGTCGTGGAATGACTAGGCCTTTGTTTGTTCTTTTTTTTTTTGCATTTCTGTTGCGTATTGGTACTTTTCTTTTTTTTTAAAAAGAAGCGGTTTTTCTTTGGAAATTGTCGACTTCGAAGGAATCAAAGGGGGGGGGCGAGGGAAATTCTAGGATTACACTTTGGTACGCTAGGCCAGGCCTGTACAAGGGCATTTTACGTTCGAGTTAGTTGTAAAAACATGCGGCAACTCAACGTTGTTATCGAAGGAATAATAATAAAAAAAAAAATATATATATATATTAATATGATAATAAATAGACAATATATATTTTTATGTATACAACTCTATACAGATATATATATTTACATGATTGTACGGATTTGGAAATCGCTTGAAGGATGACGGAGTCACGGGGTTGTACACCTTTCCTGGGTCAATCATGACCCATCCCTTTCGTTTGGTATTGTAATTCAATCAGGGGAGAGGGGGACGAAAGTGAGACTGCAAACGATTTGGTCTTTTCGTTTTAATTTCTGTACAAATGATTGACCCTTGAAGGCTAAGGGGTGAGACTTCACCCTCTGGTAATTGCAACTAAACAACTATTTGGATTGTCAGTGGAGATTTTGATGAAACTTTGGTATAAGGCAGACCATTTAAACAGTAATACCCAGATATCTCGATAACAATAATACTGTAATACTATTATTACATATAATAGTTACCACAATGTTTCTATAAGTTATAAAAATAATGTATAACAAACACGACTTTGGAAAAAAGTGATATTACTAAAGCCATACAGGTATTTGGATCCTCCCATATAAACAGTCAACAATTTATTCAAGAATTTTATAAACAAAAACAGACGTTTCCAATTCACTTCGTCCCCAAAATTAATGTATTTTTTTATTAGGGGAGGAGAAAATAAAAAAATCAACAAAGAATAAATACAAAGACAATGAATCTAGCGTATAATTTAATTCTCAGCTAAACCAATCGAGAGATGAGGATAAAGCAAACAAAGAAAGATAAAAAAATGAAACAATTATGAATTTTCGCTCGAAAACGAACAGTACGAATCTTTTCCTCGAAGAAGAATTACGAACGAATAATATATAAAAAAGAAATATATATATATATATATATTAATAAGAAGAAAACATAATACACGCAAAATTAATAAGTTAAGTACACCGTATAAGTTTCTTTAACGAGCGACTAATTATTCAATAATAAATAACGCGGGAACTTTCCGAATTCGTATATATATACCTTCTTTTTTTTTTTGTTCTTTTCTCTCCAGAATCGTAAATTATACTTAACAGCTTCAAGCGTCAACGTATTACATACATAAATAATTTAACATGGGATCAAGCATACGCGACGTTAAAAAAAAAAAAAAATAAGTTAATCGTATAAATAAATCAAACGAATATTTTACGTCATTAAAATGTTAGTTATGTTACTGTCATACGCTTAAAATTTAAAGGGGGGGGGGGGGGAGGGTAACGAAGGGGGAACGCTAATAATCTTTGGAATTAAACGATACCAGGCAACGATTAAAAAAAAAAATTAGATTGATGTTTTTTTTAACATTTTTAGTGATCGATTAAACAGAGAAAATAAAGTAGACAGGAAGAGAAGAAGTAGAAGCTGTGTTACGAGGCAGGCAAAACGATTGAGAAATTATTAAACAGAGGAGAAAGAAGAGACGGTGTTAAAAAGAAGATTAAAATAAAAAAAAACAAAAGAATGAGAAATAGAAGGCCGGCTAGCGTGTCTAAAGGCGATTGGTACGGGAATAAAACCAGGATAGGGCAGGTTGTGATTGTATCTGATTTTGATTATGGACATGGTTGTTCTCTACCTTGACGGGGCTAGTCCCTGCTGTTAAGAAACTATCCTCCAACGCCATGGATGCCGGCGAGAACAACACCGATGTGTCCAAACTTTTACTCTGCAATTATAGAAATGACCGATGTACAGCGTGGAACAATTGTTTCTAAACGTAATATGCATCGTTCAGAATAATAGTGGTGTATCTTTAGTTCTGATAGGGTCAAGTTTGATTTAAACAACGTTACACTTCGGTCTAGTAATTATTTCAAAGTAAGTTTACTAATTCAGTCGTTTAGTAATTAATGCACCACGTTACCAGCTTAGTAGTTAATAATTGCTAGTTTAGTACTTTGGTAATTAGGTGATTTAGTAATGGACGATCACCCGGAACTGTACAGAATTAGCTCAATTTTAGAAGAATTAATTACACCAATATTATTCAAAATTATACGAGAAGACGAATGACTTACGGGTGTTTCTACAACGAAACTCATTTCAGCATTGTCTTGAGAAGCGTTCGCCCAGGCTTGACAGAGAGCCTTGCGCGCCCTCTTGCCGCCAGGAGCGCTGTTCTCCTTACCCCGCCGTCGTATCGTGCTATAACCAGAGTCCTGAAGGATCGTGCTCGTCCCAGCAAGACTCTCACGATCCGTCTCCTGTTTGATGATCTCCGTTAAAGCGTCCAGACGGCTTGGGGTGGCAGGTAACTGAGTAGTCGCGCCGCTGCGCCGTTCCAATTCGGCCAGCGCGTTTTTGAACGGCGTTGGTGTCCTCGGCGTGTTGCCATCTATTTAACAACACACAGTCATCTTATATTCTACTTCAGGAGCAACTTCAGCATTCTAGAGAGTTCCATTTGGATCCATAACAGAAGTACTGCAAGAAGTTGGAAAGGTGCCACTGTTCTACCTGCACTTTGGAGTTGCCAGCTAAGGTAACGACCTTCCTATAAATTCTCTCTCAAGGCCATTCTGATACTCTGGGTGCCAATAATAGTACTGGATTACTCTTGGGTGCTAGTAACGATGTTAAGCGCCCATAGGTGGCAGCAGCAGTACCCAAGAGCCCCCAGAAGTCCTTGCACTTAGAAAATTGGATAAAACATCAGTTCTATGACCAATATATCAACGTATGAACCTTCCAAGCTCCTTTCACAGTACTCTGTTCGTCTCAGAAGAAAACTATACCATTCTGATTTCGTCGAAGACCGGTGGGCTGCGGCGTGGTGAGCGGACCGGGACTGCTCCCCTTAGGGGTGCTCGCCCTCGGCCAGGACGAGGTCTCGGGGCTCAGACTATTCAAGAACTGCGACGGACTAAACGGCAGTTGCTTGATGGGGGTGGACGGGGTGTTGTCGCCGGGCGGCTCTTCCTGTGGCTGGCTCATGATCAAGTACTCCGACTGGCTACCGCTGTCCGGAGTCTCCGTTCTCTGCTGATTGTTCCTGCGTCGGCGCAGGATGGGGGGCGGACTGCTCCTCTCCTTCTCCGCCAGGTTGCTCGACATCTCCTCGAGGTCCGGCATGGGCATCAGCCTGATCTCCGAGTTCTTCGAGCTGGTCGCCTCGCCTTGTATTTGTATATCGAAATACCTGCGAAAACAGATAAGTTAGCGGTGCCTTGTGCATGGATCTTTTAAGTTTCTTGGGTGACAGACGCACTTGGTGAACGTGGAGATCTGTTCAGTCTTAACTCTGGCCGAGGAGCCCTCCCTCTTCGAGGGGGACACCAGGCGGGGCTCGTTGCCGTGCGTGCGCTCGCTCAGACCCAGGAGACCCTGATACGTCTGACTGTTCTGCTGACTGTCCCAGGCCCTGGCCCAGTCCATCTGGTCCATGTCGATCGAGTGGCCCTGGACACTGGCGGTCACTGTGGAGGTGTTCTCATTGCTACCGGATGCTGACTTCAAACGGGCGGAAATGTCCTCCTCCGTGCAGAGCACGTCCTTCGAGGGCACGGACGACTCCGTTGCTTTCCTCCTGCCTCTACCTGCGGGGCGCATCAATCGTTACAATTGGTCCTAACATTAAATCGCCAATTAAACTCATGACCTTCGGGTGCTCTATCGATTCTAGAGCATTTCAAAATGTAAAATAATTATTAGATTTATTGAAACTGATAGAAGAAAAGGTCGTGAATTCAACATTGAACATCTTTCTGTTTTATTTTAGAAAAGACAAGAACCTCTGGTGCCAGTGGTGGATCTACCCTCCTCGGTCTCGTACTTCCGTCTCATGGTGCTGTTCCAGTGGTTCTTGATGGCGTTGTCGGTCCTGCCCGGCAGCAACTTCGCTATTTTCGCCCACTGGTTGCCCACCCTGCGATGGGCCTCCACGATAATCCTGTCCTCCGCCTCCGTCCACGCGGTCTTCTTGATCCCCGGGTTCAGGTGATTGTGCCATCGTTCCCGGCACTGCTTACCGATACGACCCTTCAGATGTCTCGCGATTAACGTCCACTTCTTTGGCCCGTATCGCTCCACTAATTCTACCACTTTTTCGTCCTCCTGCGAAACGTCCACGGCGATCGTCAGCCAGGTATTTACACACGGGTACAGGTAACATTCGTAACTAGATTCGTTCGTACGGGGAACAGATTGTGTATTAAAGATTTTTTTAGCTCCTTTTTGTAACTTTACGACGTTCGGACGGTGGATGAAGAGTGTGATGGGTAATAAAGGCGAATTTTGTAGGTATAGCCATTCGAGAAAGGTGGCAGTAAAAGGGAAGAAACAATGGACGGGGTCGCGCTGTCTAGTCTCTGCGGAGCAGGTAGAAGGCGCGGACCGAAGTCTGCAAGGAAGGTTCACGGGGGTTGGTGAAATTGTTCATTGTTTTGATTGTTATTGTCGGAGAGAACGTGGGCTGGGTGTTTTGAGTTAAATGCGCTGAGAATTATAGGAGGTCAGTTGATATTTTCTAAGTATTCTAAGTTAGGATTTAAGTGAAATATTTTGAGGATCCAAGGAGCTAAGTTAAATACTCCAAGAGCTCAGAAAGCTTAATTAAAGGCTCCAAATCAACCGCCTCAAAGCTCCAAAGACCAAAATTAAATATTCCAACTTAATAAATTACTCGCTTTAAATTGCTTAAAGAACTAATATTCCTAATCTACCACCTGTTCTTATCAACAAAATTAGATATCTTCACCCTGTACCACCTAGTTTAGCCTCCAGTGTAATAATCTACCTTTAAAAGAGTAATTCTGAAGTGTACGGTGGGATTGGACCGGTACACGATTTCAAGATTCTTAAAGAAACATCCTCCGCAGGAGGGCCAGGACCGGAAGGCAGAGTTCGAGGTCTCCCAAGCGACGCGTTGGCTCGCAAGTAATTTCTTGAAGCCGGGCAGAAAGGAAAGGGAGAAAACACGTAGGAGATGATGGTCCAAAGAGGAGAACCGCATGGAACCAACGAGGACGAGGTTGTGTGGGCTTTTATGCCCCCGTACCACGAATCAGGTGCACACCAATGCGTGACCGCGTGTACACCCATTGTACGCTGTGTTCGAAAAATTCCCAGACAGACTTTCAAACCTTTTTCTACAATTATTCATTTTTTGTTGTATCAAATAACGTAAGGACTTGAGTTTGCTCAAAATTTAGGGATCTAAGGGTTTGACTTTAACGTCCTAAGAAATTAAGGACTTGAGTTGTATTACCTAGGAATTTAGGGCTTTGAGGAACATTTCTTAAGAATCTAAAGAGAAGCCAAGGGCCTGAGTTAAAAGGCTATCTAAGGATCTATGATCCTAGATCAAATTTCCAAAGAAACTAAGAATCCAAGTGAAGAAATTCCCTAAGAACCGATTCCCTGAAGACCCAAGTTAAATTCCCTAAGTTAAATGTCCTCAGAGAATCTAAATTTCCTAAAAAACTCAAGGTCCCAAATGAAAAATATCCAACCCTAAGTTAAATTTCCAAAAACCTAATAACCCAAGTCAAAAAATCACCCGAGACTCTAAACACCTAAATCACAAGGTTCTAAGTAACCCGAGTCTCCAGACGAAATTCCCTAAGAGCTCAAGTCCCTTGGCCAACTTCGCAACCAGTAACTTGTACCGTCAATTAAAAGCAACAATCCCGCATTCATCCTCGAAATTGGATTTTTCCATGGAACGGTCTGGGAAGTTTTCGAACGTAGCCGCGGTACTTGCCCTTGGCTGTTGCCAAGTGTATTGGTACGACGACGACGCAGCATCTCCGTGGCTCCTTCTTCAGCCTCCTCCTTACGTATTTATTTCTTATTGCATACCCCACCGAGGCGACCGCGGGGCCGTACGCTCGTTTTCTGCCCTGGCTACGTGTAGGCGTACACACGAGAGAGCAGGGCCGTGCCGTTATGAACCGAAAACCTTGCGACCGGCCCCCTGTGAGACGGTCTTTCGCCAAAAAGGGAACCCGATGATCCGCTTCTTTTTTTTTTCCTCCCTCCCTCCCTCCCTCCCTCCCCCTACCGCCTCTCCTCTTTTCAACAACGTGCCGGAACTTCGGGGAAACGAGGTGCAACGGGTCTTTCTGAATTTCTCTGACCAGGTGGACAAAACGAGTTCCGCGAACAGGAATGCGCGATTCGTTCGCGTTATTTTATCATCGAACCCCGAAGAATCCTCCCGGCGTATTCTTCAGGGTTAATTCGTAGGACGGACGAAGAAGGACGGGAGGCGGTGTGATCGAACTTTCGATAAAATAACAAGGGACGAATTTAAGGTACCTCCTTGGTCCAAGGTCCTTTGACCAACTCCGGATTCACGACCTTTGCCCATCGCTGCTGGCATTGCACGTCGCTTCGGTCCGGGAAATGGCCGGCTATGGCGTCCCATCGCAGCCCCGTGCCCTGCTGCTCCGCGTTGCTCACTAGCTGCTTCAGCAGGGCGTCCTGAAACAAAGTTAATAACAACAATTAATAACAAAAATTAAATTCGTTAAATGGTATCAGAGTATTTTCTTTTTAACGCTAGACCTACCAAAGGGGACAAAAATGTGAGGTAACTTTTATTAAAATAAAGAATTATAGTTCATCCCTTATTTATTTTTTATTAAGAAAGTCTACATTGAATGTTAATATGGATTTGTATTTCACGTTTCAAAGATTTGAACAGGTAGTTGACGATACCTTGAAGAAAAATTGGATTGAGATGATAATTTGGACACGAAGGGGTTGGAGGACGTGCCGGACACTTTGACAAGCATGACCCGGTTCGGAGGCAGGTGTTCTCGAGAAAGAGAGCACCAGGGACGTAAGTAGCTTGATCGATGACTTATGGAAAGAAAATATGGTATTACCTTGGCAAAGCAGAAGTCGGTGCGCTTCCGTTTATGGTGTAATATGTTGGGGCAAATGGGTGTCGTTTGTCGGATGCGCGAAGAATTACAATTAGGAAAAATGTAATATAATATCATCGGGATTGCGGTGATAAAATTGATTACACATATTTCAGTGAAATAATTACACCGTTTTGCCTTATTCGAGGTAATGATGTAGAATTATGGAATATTTAATTGGGGGTTGCATATAGGGTTTGGTATCGTTTAAAACTTTCTTTAATATTTATTTCCCTTTACGGTTTCTTAATTAATGGAATAAATATTATGGTAACAATAGTGCTGTGAATTTTGTGAGTCAGATAAGTTAGAGTAAAGGGGTGTGTGTGCCAAGGGATGCATTTGCAATAATATTTCTAAGAATTTGCAAAAAGTTGCAATAGCAATAATAATATAGTAATAATAATTAATTACTAAATAATAATAGTCAATAATTACTGTAATTATAGAATTAAAAAAACTTCAAGAATTAACAAAGAAGTAATATAAATTCGCACTTCTCGCTTGCCAATTACATCGGAACGCTAAAAAAGTACACGGTAACGAATGCAAGGGGATCGATAGGGCCGCGCGATGTTTCCCACGGGAAAGCATACGGCGCACCCTGTGCTCTTAGAGCCGCATATGACTATGGGGTGGTCTCGCAGGGCATCTGCCCGCGGAACGTAACTCGTTGTGGAAGGTACGAAGGGTGGACCTTTTTCTCTCTCTCTCTTTCCAAGGCGTACGCACCCCTCGCGTTACATCCGATCAAAGTCACGGTGCATTCTCTGGAAATTGTTCAGCTGGACGATACGGGGTTGCGGATCCTTATCAGAGTGACCGTAACACTTCTTCTACCAAATTATTTAATACAGGACACCCCTAATTATACAGTATCGGAGAGATTCGAATGAAAATCTGACAAAATCAAATGTTTCGTTACCTCCTCTTTGGTCCATCTTCCTTTGTTGATATGTTTCCCCTGGCCATGAGCGGTCGCGTTTGACCCGGCCGGGTTCTGCGACTGATTATTGGTCCCACGACAGGCGGTCACACTGTACTCGTTGTCGGACTCTCCTCCGCTGCTGGAATCATAGCCGGACCGCGATCTAGAAAAACATAAAGAGAACGTTGTCCTTCAGCGAACGGCTATAAAACGTGAAAGTGAAAAATTTGCAATCGTTAAAGTCTGGACGATGTCATGGGAC
Organism: Anthidium xuezhongi; assembly: GCA_022405125.1. Taxonomy (NCBI): domain Eukaryota; kingdom Metazoa; phylum Arthropoda; class Insecta; order Hymenoptera; family Megachilidae; genus Anthidium; species Anthidium xuezhongi. The sequence goes on along the minus strand of CM039642.1, from coordinate 7,110,225 downwards.
GTCGATGATAAACAGAATACACTCCGATAAAAACGCGGAGCTTCCGAGGTTACAAAAGTGTTTGAAATTTTATCCGAGGTCTAAGAAGTATCAAATTTCTAATCGAAGAAGTCCGTTTTTCTAGACAGGAAGTCCTTGGGACGGAAACTCGCAGGAAGATCGAACGTGCGAACGCGTAACGGATACAATATATATATTTTTTTTGCGTAAAAGGCTAAGACGGGAAATCACGGATGGCTGACCACGCGTCCGTTCGACGCGTTTCTTCCTCTCCTTTGTCGAGGAACTATCAACCCCTTTTGTTCCTGCGCCCTCGGCTCGAGACACCGATCTTGACCACAATCCCGTAAGTGTCAGTTTTTGCGGTTACCTTTCTCGTCTCGGACAATTTCCTGTCCGCTTCCTCCGCAGAAAATCGTCGTCGGTCATCCCCCACCCTTTCAAAACGATTTCCTCCTCGAGAAACCTCGCCAAGACTCTAATAAAATTGGTACACGAAACTTTGCAAATAATTGCAATTACGGTAAAGTATTAAAATGTTGTTATGCAAAATATTGTTTACACGCGCGAGGGAAGGAACGGCGGTGCCAGACCGGACCGTTTGTCGCGAGGCGCAATTAAAAGAGTTCCCTCGGTTGCAGGCCGTTTAGATTTGAAGCACAGCGGTGTCCGTGTTCGCGGGATGATGTAATTTGCGGCGATAACCAGTTAACTCGAGATGCGGTATGCGAGTAATGGTAATAATAATACGTGCTCGCACACGCGCGTACGATTCGAAAGCAACGGTCGCCGGCTTGTTATGTTTACTGTTTCAACTAGGCCTTACGACCGCGTTTCCGGTGCGAGAACTCCGTCAAACGGACCTCGTTTAACCCTTTTGTTCCGCCAGATATGCCCACGTATTATGCGCGACACTGAGACGATCTGTGCACACTCGGTTACAAAGTACGTTGGATGATTTTCACGTGTGCGACAATTAGGTCAGCCTAGGAAATTTTAATATTTATTTATAGGAAATCAAGAATTTAAGGTTTATGGGAATCGTGGAGACTCGAATGCTTGATACAGGAAATTTGGTGTTTGATAATTAAGAGTTTAGAAACTTTAGAATTCATAACAGAATCAAATTTTAATTCTTAATTACAGAAAACTGCTATTATCCTTTTCAATTTTTTAAAGTACTATCATAAATTTCAACACTTAATTACAGCAAAGTACTATTGTACCATTTTAAGGGACCCTCTAAGAAAACAAGTATCTCACAATCTGTTAAGCCCCCCCCAGGCCCCTCCTAATCCCATAATTTCCCTGTTCCCAAATATTTCTTTTAATCTTCCCTACTTCAAACAAGCTATCTTAATTACCAAAGTTTTTACCGTGAATCTTTTAATTCTGAAATTTCGAATTTCAAACTCCCTAGGCTCTCCCTGAGCTTCCCCCGCAACAAAGTTGTGAAAGCCTCCCCCCTCTCTAAACTCGCTTAATCAAAAGAGGTCTACATTGTACGAAAATGTACACACGGTTTCGTTATTTGAACAGTTGAACGTTCTTCTAAACTTCATCCGCATTAAACCAACATTTCGTCATCGTTGATGGAACATTCCTTCTAGTTTGACCTCTTTTCGACATTTTTCCTTGTTCCAATAATTCTTCCCCTGTTTTGAATAAACATTCGAGGCATTTTTATATTTTTATAATAACTCTTAGTTATTATTAATGTTAAAAATCGTAGGAGTCCCTATCCTATAATATTTTTACAAGTTACCATTACTGTTCGATTTAGCAACCCCTGCAAAGGGTGAGTTAAGGCACTTAAATTCTAATTATTCTATCGGTACTTTGCATTATTAGCCTAATATCAAAACCATCTACGGTTTATTTTCCCTTTTCTTTGATCAATTATTAATTTTCGAGAAACTTGTAGGAGGCTCGCCTATAATTCTAACCTTTTTTTATCCAGCCAGGGGCGGAAAAATAATGGTAACCGATAAGGTACAGAAGCCATCTGCGTTTCGCGTATCCTATCGTTCCATAACCTCCCATTGTACTTTATTGCGAGACGCACCGTAGGGACCACCCTTTTCTCTCTTTCTCTTTACACACGCAGCTGTTTCGGGCCAACAAGAGGGAAAGAGAGGGCGAGCTCGAGGATGGAAAAGGGAGAGCCGGCCTAGGATGGTTTGGAAAACGATATGGGTCAACAAATGAACATTCTTTTTAATCCTTTGGAGCACTTCGAGTCCTGGCACAGTAAATACTTTTAAATAACAGTAAATTGATTTCTTTCTAATTATTTCTGTACTAATACAAGACTTGAATTCCACGTTTAAAAATATTCCAGATAACTGCATACGGTCGAAAGGGTTAATACAAACAGCGCCCGAGCCGTCGTCCCGGAGGCGCCACTCGAGAGTCATCGAAGGCCCCCCCCTCCGTTATCTCCGGGGTCCCCGAAATCGGCCAACTTTCCTCGTGTCCCATCGATCCGGGCCCAGGGTCGACCGTCTGGTTCATGGGGTCTCGGACGTGGACATCGGCCGGGAAGAAAAGGACACGCTGGTCGGTACGCGCAATGACCTTATTGTTGCGTGACGGCCGACAGACGCAGCCGAGGAAGGAAGGAAGGGAGAGAAAGAAGTTAGCCTAAGGGCCGCTGGTTTGCGAAAAAAAAAGGAAGAAGGGGGGACACAAAATACAGCAGACGAGAGGCAAGGAAGTTGGACGAAAAGGGGGGAAAGCTCGGAACTTGGGCAGATGTCCGAAGAGGAGCGTGCCACGCTTAGCCACGATGGGTTCCCTTTTCCTCGGCCTTTCTCACGAGACGCGTTTAATTTTCATCGTGAAACATGGAAACCTTCGAGGGGAACGAACCCTTGCTGCCGCTTCCATCCAAGAGACGAGAATCGTGGACAAAGTTGGGTTAAAATTGACTGGGTCGATCTTTCCTCCAGGAGGTAGACGGTATTTATTGGTACTTTTTTGGGAACAGAATTGGGGCCTTTGGATTTTTAACACCGGGTTCGTATCATGTTTCTTTAACACGGTGAGTGCCATTGCTATTATTAGACTAATAATGCAAACTAGTAATTTGAATGGCTACGTTTGAAAATTAATTGACAGAAACCTTAATGGAATCAAAGTGTGTCTTACCGCACACGTCTGTTTCCACTGTGCCAGTCAATATTTGTGAAATTAGAAACCTGGTAAAATGACTGGTAGCAAGCCTAGTGTTAATTAAATTGAACAAATGAACATTGTTAATTCAAGTTTGGAAGACTTCATTTGGTAATTTGATTTTTGAAAAATTTGTACCCGAGAGAGAGAGAGAGGATCGAAACGATAAATCGAACGGAGGCGACGACGACGACGACGAAAACGTGTCAAGACGATCGCGTGCCACGTGACGATTAATAATCTTGATTGGGGTAATTGTCGGCCGGGTTATACAACGTATAAACTCGTGTGTACGTACGAAGGTTCTCAAAGTCCTAGACAAAGGTGGCAGCTGTCGCGTAGCACCTGCTTCTGGTGTCACCACCTTTTCGAGTAGCAGGCTATGACTGCAAAGGATTTTTTTATTCATTCATAATACAGTCTCCTGGACCGAGGAGGTTAGAGGAGTCAGCCGATTGGAAATTTTTAACCGGACGTCCTCGACCTCCGGCTGGAAATTTCGCACGCGAGAGGCTACCTTAGCAACCGATTTCAATGTTTTCAGAAAGAAACCCGGGGAGTATTTTAATCTCGATACATTTGATAATAAAGGGTGTCAACATTTGGATTTCGTTTCCTTTCGGTTGGCACCTACGAATCCCTAGGTCCAATTACTGTCACTTGCACGTAATTTTTATTATTTTTGTTCACTGCAAAGCTTTATGAATATTTGTAATTCTTATAAGGGGTGAATAATTATCACAGAGAGTGTACCTATGATTAATTTGGAAATTTTAAAAATTGGTCAAGTATAATTAAATTTCTTTCTGGTGGCCATGGGCAGAAGGGTTTCGTCTTCCATTTTTGTTTCTTCGACAATTTGGTGAGTGTCGCCCGTTAAGTCAGGAAACTTCAATTACCCTTCGGACAGGAAGCCGGAAGGCACCGTCGTAAGAGGATAGAAAGATATAAGAATTCGAGAAGATCCGATCATATATTGTGTCCATCCCTCCCTTCTTCCTGTGTCAACCTTCTTTTTAATTTCCTTTCTTTCGAGTTCCACCCTTTCGTTTGAAACTTTCCTTCCATCTTCGCCCCTCCGTCTTGTTTCCTCTCTAAGTCGGTTTCGTGCATGGAGTTGTCGTTTTAAATTGATTAACAAGTGTCGCGGCCGGGTCGTTTTGTCACGTGTTGGTTGGCTGCAATCGCGACGATTCTTATCGGCCGTTCGGTAATTGTCCACGTGCCCTTCCTCGGTTTTATCGTGTCCCTGGATCTATCTTCGCCTGCTCTATTCTACGCTACTTCCGTTTCCTTTCGGTGATTTTTATATCCTGCTTTAGAGCGGTATCGTCGTTTTTGCATAGACGGAATTTTATTTCACTCTGAAGAGTTTTAATTCGACAATTTGTGATTTGGTACTTTAGGAATTCTTAATTTCGTAATTTGGTTAATTTGTAATTCAGTAACTTTTAATTTGGTAATTTACTGCTATAACTTTCGTGGTAATCCATAGAGGGGGACACGAGGGGGGCGGCCTTCCATTACGAAGTCCAACATTACTATCTCGATCCTCGTTTATAATCTGAAATTAATTTTGATCGTATCCCTGAATGAACGATCTCCTCGGGCATCACACATTTTCGCAATCATTATCAATAAAGAAGAAGAAGAAAAAAAAAGAAACGTTAGATGTCGCGACGCGGTAAATATTCATGAGATCGAACAGAAGAGATTTTTATAATTTATTCGAGATGCCACGGAGAACGGCGAACCGAGCCGACCACCCCACCTCTTCAGGGTTAATAAACATTACGGCAAACACGCTGATCCTTTCTAATGTGTCATGTGTCACAGGTGGTTTGGTAATTTGGAAATTGATAATTTGGTAATTTGGTAAGGTACTAATTTGATCATTTAGTGATTTAGTAGATTACTAGTTTGGTAACTCGACAGCTTGCTAAACTGTTGATATGGTAATTTATGATTTAGCAATTGAAACAGAAGGCTGCTTATTAAAATTATTCATTGAAGAAACGTTTCAAAATTGTTAGAATCAAGTTTAAACTATTGCTATCTGATCGACTTAACCTTAGCCCTATCTACTACCACCGCTCGACTATCTCCCTACGCGTATCATCTTCTTCCTCCTCTCGCTTTTTTTCATAAATGTATATTTGTATGTGCATATTTTTGCGGATCGTGAGAATCTGAAGAGATCCCTGATGCGTCCAGCCACGTGTCGCGGGATTTTAAACTCAAGGATACCGCGACCGTTAGAACTTCCACGAACAGCGAAAGCCTTTACATAACACGCGGACCCGAAGAAGAAGAAGAAGAGGAAGGGAAAAAAAAGAAATCCAATCGTGCCTTCAAACGGCATGTTTGCCATTCCCAGAGATGATATTTCTATCGATTCTTCTTCGCACATCGCGTGCGAAGAGGAACTGGATTCGACGTGAAAGTTGATTCAAGATACTCGGATTAGAATGTTTGTCAAATTGTTCGAGATGAAAATTGGATGGGTTTCTGGATGAATTTCACGTCTGATAATTTCGCGATTCGGTCATTTGTATTTTGGTAATTTGGCAATTTATTAATCAGGAATTTGGTATTTGAGAATTTGGAAATTTGGCGATTGGTAATTTGGTAATTTAGTTACTTAGTACTGTAGTAACTTAATAATTAGGGATTCAGGAATTTAGTAATCTGGTAATCCATCACGTGTAACGAAGAGGATCACGTGTACGATTCCCGCCACATCTCCGTTCTCACTTTCAAATTTGAATGGAATACCGGACAGTCGTCTCCGAATTCCACTCACGTTCCACCTTGGCTTTGGACTTTCGATTCGGTATTCTCAATCGGAAAGTGAAAAGGGAAATGGACGAAAATACCAACGCATTCCATTCATACATACGTAATAAACATTTCGTACAAAAAAAAAAATAACCTAAAACACTAATTCTTATTTCTCCACAATAACGATACAGGTAACATATGGCTGGTTTTAACGTTTCGTCAAACCATAACCAAAGAATTTTAACACCTTTTATGGGTCTCGTCAATTCACTAGTTTGAACATGGTTACCATGAAAAGCCCATTGAATATGTAGTGAGTGACTATTGTGGGAGAGCCACGTGACGAAGATAGATGCGCGATTGGTATCTTGTCTTGTCGCGGATGTCGGTAGCATCCTTGAGAGCTAAACATATTTTACACCGTGTCGATGAACTTTGCTACCTGTTGCAATTCATTCCGCAAAAGGTGACGATACACAGTAATTAACCTTTCTGACAATCAAGTACATTTAAAATTACTTCAAAGTACAAATGACCAAATTGCAAATTAAAAAGGTCATTTCCTTTAATAAAAATTCCATTTCATTGATTAGAAGTTGGATGAAATATTCCATATATTTTTCGACGAATTCGCCAATACCTTATTCTTTCTTTTTTTAATTCCTAAGCTACGCGATCTGTGTACAGGAAGAAGGACATACCACCTGAACGGCACTCCCTTTTCCAGTTCCTAGCATTCCCTTTCGACGCTTCATATCGTATTCCCGGCTTGTCCAAACTCGGGAACGTAAACACACGTGCACCTGCGGAAAGCAAATGTGCCCGCGGGACGAAGATTGCATTGCTAGCCTCCGCTAATTAAGAGCTCGATCGCAGGGGTGTAATATTTTATGCGCCGAAGAATTCCTACGCGTCGTCCTCTAATATTTTAAAATATAGTAATTATAATAGCAACCAAGTTTAACCTGAGCTTTTATACTTAGTTTGAAGGTTTATTGTGAACTGTGAAAGCTGAGGGGGCATATTGTTAACAACAAATTATCCACTTAGCTCGATTTAATACAAAATTCTAACTCCAAAGGATACTAATTGAAATCTAATTTTGTTTCATTAAAAATTTCATTTATCACAATTTTGGAGTTTCGAATTAACTTTGAAGTTAAAGAAAATACATACGGTTCCCGCACCGCTTCGAATTCCCTTAAAATCGATGAAAACAACGGGTTATCGCGATGGGCCAACCGATCCTCGATAATTGTCTTCGTTTACAGCAGGATTATCGGTGGCCCTTTGCATAGGGCACTGACGTCGCGCCCGTTGCACCGGAAGTTATTCCTCAAGCTCGTAGACGACGGCCCGTCTTATCTGTTGGGTAACGGGTCAAGATTCAGGGTCAACGCGACCGTTATCGCGCGGTCGCGTGCTACGCGGTCCCGGCACAATTGATTCCTCGCTCGATTTTTCGAAAGTCAGCGAGGGACCAGGTGCAAGAGGATCCTTAGGCGTCAGCTGCTACCCCCACGACCCACCCCCTCTTCCGTCTGAAGCACGCTCAATTTGTGCCTTTAAAAGCTCGTGCCCCGGGACTCGGGGGGGAAGGGATCTGGTAAAATATGCGGAATTTCGATCGACGTCCTAGGAACATCGGTAATTTGTCCTTTGATTCGCGATCTTTCCTTTTTATTTTACGAATTTTAACCCCGCGAGATCCTTACAGTGCGCAAAGGATTATCCTAATTTTAAATTAAAATATAAATTATAATATTTCTGGGTCGAAGCTAGAATATCCAGTTTTACCCGAAGTTCACCGAATCGGTAATCAACATAAATATACCTGGTCCCGTAACGAGGATAAACTGCAGGTCTACGACCTTTGAGAACAAGGCGCGGCACCGTTGATGACGTTATAACGATCTTACGGGTGCAAGGTAATTACTCAATGAACCAAGAGTTTGCTCAACGTCTAGCGATCTCTCGCGGCTGATTCATTGAGCAACGCCGAGGTATCGTTTCCAAGCTCTTCAACGCGGCCGGGCGGAAGGGAAAAAAAAAAGGAAGAAGATTGAATGGAGCCGAAAGAATGTACATACGAGGCAAGATCAAGGACGACGCGTTTTGGAATGTACCTCGGTGGGACCGGTCGGTTGTCAAAACACGGTGTGAAAAAAGGAAAAGGTTGAAGTGAAATTCCCTCGGGATACATCAAAGCCTTTGAAAGCGATCGAGTCGGTTGACGGACGTCGAAATTAGAAAGCAACCAACGTCGTCACACCTAGGCGTACCTGTGCTCTACTACTGGGCGTCCGATTCACGCTTGTTTTTACTACTTGCCCGATGGTGTTTCGAAAGTACAGTGATTAACGCGCTCGCCGCGGCCAGGAATAACGCCATTTTTTCGAACAGGAACTGTGGGAAGGAGTACTGTATGTTTTGGAATTTAGAAATTTGGAATACTATATTTTCAAAGTATTGTGGAATAAATACTGTATTTTTGGGAATTTAGAAATTTCGAAATATTCCATTCTGAGAAGCTTTAAAATGTCTAAAAACTGAAAAATTACAAAAGATTCGAAATTTCTCAGGAAGTGTGCCTAAAATATTTCCAAAATTACAACGAAGACAACCTTCCAAAGAAACAAGGCAAGTTTTTGTTCGAGCCGGCGTTCCCTCAAAAAAAAAAGAGGTGCTCTCTAATGAATGAATCTTTAATTAAGTCCCAATAGCGTACATGTTAATTACAATTCCAGGTATCGGGGCGGAATCATCGTTCAACGTCCGGGAAAAGGAGATAAAGAGGGTCCTGCTTCGATTTCTAATTGCATCGTAAAAGTTCCAGCGGTAACCGATAAAACTGTTCGTCCCAATTAGACGGACATCCATTTTCGTCGGGCATTAAGCCGGGCAGATCGAATCGTACAGATGGATCGGAAACGGGTCGACGCGACGCGACGTCCTGCGAAAGGGAGAGCCGAGATACGTCGGAGGATGAATTCGTGAGCCGGCTCGAGCACAGGGTGCGCGGTTTGGTGTGTATCTAACCGTACTCGCACGCACGCGGTTCCCGTGCGCGTGTATGCAAGAGCAGGCAACGACATCGGGGTAGAAGTCCTTTACGAGAGACATCTGGCTACCACCTGCCTCGATGCCCTCGCGCTGCCAAACTTCCCCCCCGACAGAATTCACCCTGGGCATGCGCACCCGCTCCTATGACGCATACATGTGGATGCACGTGTATGCCGGGGGATGCACGTGTTTCCGACTCCTCGTTCCTGCTGTGCGAAATCAGGACTAAAAAGTTCTTCTATGCAATTTTACCACTTCCTCTATGTCAATGATGGCGGGGTTGCCCAGAGAACCGGGGCTCAAAAGTTACTAGAAATAATTACTGTACCTGATCCTTAACCCTTTGCCCTACAATATTCGTAGAGCACCCCTGTTTCAAATGTCACCTCCATCCCTTGTACTTTGATTAAAATTCAATTTTAAATTTAATTCCAATTGCAGTTTGCATAGTCAAAGTTGGTTTAATATTGATGCACCCGTTAGAAAAATATCAAATTTGTTGGAGGATGAAAGATGCATCAGAATCGGTATACTGAGCCATATGGAGTAATTCCAGGACATCCGAAAGTTGATGTCACGATTGCCTTTACAACATCCTGTCCAGGATTCGTCTGACCGAGTGAACAGCCTGGGCCGTGCACATATGTCGTTCGACTTGAAAACCATGTGCCGCGGAGCAAGGTAAGCAAAGGGAAATTCCCGTGTCCCCTCTCCGTGGTGCAAAATAAAAAAGGAAAAAAAGAGAGAGAGAGAGAGAGAGTGACGAAGGGGGAAAGACCGTAGGGTAGCAAAGCTTCATCCCCCTTCGTCCCCGTGCTGTCGCGTAGCACGCCTTTTACAACACCGCGGCGAACTACCCAAGAACCAATTGTAAATCGAGCGAGGAGCCACCCGGTGCTCGTTCCCATGACAAGTGCAGATGGGTATTTTTCTCCTCGTGAATCTTTAATTCCACCGTGGGAATCGAGGCTGCGCCAGGAAATCGCACCTTGCCTAACGCCGGCTGATTAGAGACACCGATCCTCCGATCCTATCTACCCCTGACACGTCGGCGTGGCTTCCACGGTGACCGTGGCTCTCGTCGTACCATTCCTCCGGGTTCTGACCTGCTTCGAAACAGCGACTCAATTATTATTACCACGTGACGGAGAATTACGGGGGCCTCGACGAGTCTTAGATACCAGGGCAGATGTTCTACCACGGGGATAGTTGCTATGGGAAATTTCGTCATTTCTTTCCACATTTTTCTCTTGAGATATTTCGAGGTAATTCGATATTTTTATCTAGAGACATTATGGTTATTTTAGAATTTTCTAGAGGAATTTTTCCTTACAGAAGGTTAGTTTAATTAACATTATAAATGGGCTACATTAACCTAGGAATTTTCCCCCGACATCCCCCAGGGAAAATTGACAACAACCCAAACCCATCGATCCAAGTCAAATCATTTGGCCGGTAATCTTCGAAACCGAATACCCCAGCAAGATCCGAATGAAAAATACGCGAACAATGCGAACAGAAGGACGGATCATAAAACGCGCAAGAAGGAGCACGAGAAAGAGGAGAACGAGAAACGCGGGCTCCTTATATCGATCGCAGAAGGAATGTTCGACGAGGCAGTCCGACAAGAGATCATTAGAATTCATCGTGTCAGTATTGAATGAAAGCGAGCCGGGAGTCGGTCTATCATTTGGCCGTCCCCCGGGCCGAGAACAATTCGAAAACATATGCTCGGTCGCTTTTCGTGGGCTCAATAGAATATAAGAAGGCGTCGAGCAGAGAGACGAGGAGAACGAGCGCGCAGAAAGCCTTTTGCTTAGACGAAGAGTCGTTCCACGGGCGACTCGCACACACCGGAGCAGATGCTGGAAATCAGGCTCGCCCTTCTTCGACGATCGACGCGGTCGACCCTCGACGAGAGTGTACCGACCCCGTCGCGAAATAACGATACCGAACGGAGTGGAAGAATAAGAAAACAGCCGAGAAGAGAGGAGGGGAGAAGTTCCTCGAAGGGAAGTCGCGAATCACGTCCGAACAACTGGAGTCCCTTTCGTGAAATTTTGTTACTTGACGTTTCTCCGTCCCGTACCCGTCTTCGATCGACTCCGTCTTACGCCATTGTCCGTCGAAGGCCTTTTAAAAGAAGCGCAGCTGCTTAAACGGTCATTTAATTGTCAACCGTGAAGATCCTCCGTTACGAATCTAACCCCTTCGTGATACCCCCACCAACGTCTCGACTTATTCTCCTCGCTGGCCCTTTAATTTTGTTTACGTGTACTTACATAGGTACATTTTTATTAAATGTAAAGGGATGCTGAAGAGCACTTGCAAATTTACATTTGCACACATCCTCAGGGATTTATTGAGAATTAGACAAGGGTTGGTGGATGTAAGGCACTGATCTTTGGCAAACCCCTAGTTAAGGGTTGATTCGTCCAAGATTTTTGCACGGACGTGTTTCTTCGTGACTCGAGATCGGCCATTGTAGCTGGCCAGGGCCTGTAGAATTTTCTCTAAAATTAGAGCTAACCACAGGAGTGTGCTAAGTTTACTACGAACGATGCACCCTGGCTGCATCGAGTTGTTCTAACGCGCTAGGAGGCTTCTTTTTTTTTGCCACACGCGATGATAGTCGTATTTGTGTACCTAAAGTCTTTGGCGGATGAATTGCCATAATATAATTCTACGAAAGAAATTGCAGGACTTCGAAATTAATTAATGATCTGATTAGTCTTGGCTAAAATAGTACGAACAATATATTCCAAAAGGACAAACAATTTAATTTAATTTGTACCGACAGAAGAGAGGTCATGAATGAACAGTTAGATTTGAAAGAGGATTCATCAACGACCTTGCGAGTCATTTTATCGTCAACTCGATTACGTTCCCGAAGAATTTCGCAAGAATCTCAGCTCCGGCGATAAAACACCCTTTTTTAACGGCTCATTAAACGCGAGGCTTCTGCTAAGAAACCCAATCACGCGTTTCCTGTTCTATTCTACCTGCTTCAAGTAGCATCCTTGCATGGAAAAGAGAATAAAAAAGAAGAATCACGGCGCCAGAGATCCACAGGCTGGATTTCCATGAAATTCCCCGGGACAGTTTGCGGACACAAAAGTCGTCGGCGACTGTCGGCCGAAACACGTGCCATCTAGGGTTATCTCGGACCCGTTCGGGACACGTGGATTCGTCCGAGACTTCTCTAGCCCCCTTTTACTTACACAACGCTATCTCTCTGTATTCCGTCTTTGATTCATTCACCGTCCGCGCGGGAGTCACGTGGTTTCCGTTCGTGTCGAGTTTCCCAAATTCTTGGGACTCGAATCCAAATTTTATTTCCATTCATTATCTTTGATACTTTCTGGGGAAAACTAGAATCTTCTGACCTCACAATATATTTTATATACTTCAGTGTAAAAATTAAGCTAAATTGTTGATCTTCGATCTTGAAAAGCCCAGTCTGAAATTCCCCATTCTAAACGCAAGATCTAGATTTATTTGTAATTTTATAGAAAATGAAATTGCAGTGTTATCACTATTTTTTGATAAGTGCCTAAAATGAAAGACTGGGCAAAGGCGTCAAAGGATATTAAAAATAAAATTACATCTTCGATGTGGCACTCAACGTGTTAAAACACTTTGTAATCTAAAACAAGAATCCTAGAGCCAGTGATTTCGACTCTCGCTAGTTCCAGCAACGACGAAGAAACTTCTAATTTGATTGCCGGTCACAAACCCATATTAATTTATTTGATCGCACAAGAAAGATCCCTCCCCTACGATCCCCCCTCAATTAAACGAAGTTCATGTTGCACGCAATCGCTCAAAGTCGAAACAATAAGGAACTGGCCGAAAGGCGGTCAGGGTTGTCCTATTAAGCCAATACAGAAAATAGTTAATACGCCGGCCGGTTAAAGGACACAGGGAAGGCGGCGAAACTTGTCCGGCAGGGGAGGGAAGGGGAGGGAGGGGAGGGAGAAACGAAGAATAAAACGAGCGAAGAATTCTCAACGGGTCCGATCTGGAACCGGGTTTAAATCTCCTTTAGCCCGAGAGGAACGAGTCCTCGGGTCCCGGCTGTAGACCTGGGCCCTCCCTGCGCCGTGGCACGGGGGATATCCCAGAGGTCTGCTCCCTCGTGGCCCACGGCCGATAAACGAGGGCCTTAAAACTGGGATATCTGCCAGGCAACAACAGCGGGCCGGGGATCGCCGGCGAGGAAGGTTCGTTTCGAAGGTGCCTGATGCTTTTCTTTTCTGTCTGCTTTGCCTCTCGTGTTTTTCTTCTCCTGCCCGTTCCCCGCCCTCCCCCGATATCGCCCTACCAACGCCGGACGGCCGATTCGGCATCCACAACCTACTGGGTGACTTTTCGAAAATACCCTCCCTCCCCCGTAACGCATTTGTAATCGCGCGCGGAGGGTGGAGGAATATTTATGAACTCGTTTTCCTTGATTTAAAAAAAAAAAAAGGACATTCCTGGAAAAGGTCGCCGCTCTTATCGCCGTCCGATTTTGAACGTGATCCTTGGTTGTATCTTTTTGGTAACTTTGGGTAGACGACCGAGGGGTAATTCGGACGGGGATTTATTAAAATTTTTAAAAAGAGATTCGAATTTACCAAATGAAATAAAATGAGTGATAGTCTTTCGGTGATCTATCCGTTAAATTCTACGTTCTGTTAGTGATTTTAATTTCTGACGGAATATAAAAATATTGAGAAAGCAACGCAGCGGAGAGGAGAAATTCGTAAGTATGCTGGTGTTATAATCTGCCCTGAGATAAGGCCGCATCCTTTGATATCGACGCTGAAACGGAAGTTCCGGTGTTAAGCGGCGAGATGTTCCGAACCGTTTGTTACACGCTATTACCACGAGGGTGGCCCAGCAAGTTTGTTTTGATAAAACTGCATCAACATTGTTGCGTTGCCGGTTTGAATTAGATAAATCCTACGAGATCGACAAACAACTGAACAACCGATAACCTTGACCAACATCTAAAAAAAGACCCAATGTAAACCGAAAGTGTTTTCAATTCAAGTTTTTCTATTGTTATCTTACGAATGTTGGCAAAATTTCCCCTAGGCAATTCAGAAACTTAGCAATTTAAGGGATTAATAACGTTACCTTGGAAAATTATAAAATAAAATGTTCATCCTACAAAATCAAATAATTAACGAGTGAAGCTAATCTTAGAAACGTCAAAGTATACCGTGTCGAATTCCGATAAACCGAACTCCCCCCGGTATCTTGATTAGAATTAACATAAACATTCATGTAAATCAGCCGAAAGGATGGACCGATAAACCGATATATAAGCATCGGGATGTGTTACTTACGCCTCAGTGGGTGGCGGAGAATAAAAGGACGAGTGGTAGGTAGTAATATCCACGACCTTCGCTGGCATCAGCAGCCCACTCGACACTACATCCATTCTCACGGCTGAGCCTTCCAGGAAAACTCGCGGGTCAGGGCCTCCCGAATGCTTTTCCCGCCGACCAAAGTACCCGAAAACCTCGGGACCCACACCGTCGTTGCAGAGCACTGTATATTTCCGCTTTCCCCTGCGTTCACCCCCGTTCGCGTACGTTTACCTAAGTCTCGTAACACCGCGGCACATCGTCGAAAGCCTCCCCTGCGTGTCACGAAATCAGAGTCCCCGGAATAAAATATTCACGTCACCTTCCCCGGGGGAGACGACTTTCTTTCCCATTCGTTCGCCTACACGTGCATCGCTCGTCGCAGCGTCACGAGTCAACAATACGTTTAAAAAAGAAGATCTAAGTGTCCCGGTCTCCCCTCCATATCGATGGAAAACATAAGAACCACGGTGTCACTAACCGATCTCCTTCGATCCTTGTCCCTTTTCGCCAAAAACACCAACACCTTTATTCCAACAATGCGTTCCCGTTCAACTCTTGCCGTTCCTTTTACTTATCCTTCATTTGTCGAAAGATATGATCGCGTTGCGCGGCGGGAGGGGAGGAGTTTGGGCGCGCGCGCGCGTTGCGGGGAACAGCACGAAAACGAACCGTTGCTCTCCGCCTTTAACGAACCGTTGCACCGCTTCGCCCGTCGATCGGGGAGGAAAAAAAAAAAGAGAAAAGAAACGGTCAAGCACGAAACGTCGGCGAAGCCACGTGCGTTCCTCGCGTTCGATCCTCGCCGTTGTCCATAACCGGGTGAGAAGAATTCGAGCGGACGACCGCAAACGTCGCGACGCGCGCCCAAAATCGAGCTGTCTGCCGGCGCGGATACACGATGGGCTCTCGACGGTTCGCTGTTTGGATTTGAACTGAAGGTACCGGCTGGTTTGTTTGCCAGCCTGCGCGGACCGGGTCCCTAACGTGCTCCTCTGTGTGTGCGTTAAGTTAAGTGGAGGGGAAACGCACAGTCGTGGCTGGCCGGGGAGGGCAAAGGGAACGAGAGACGAGAGAGAGAGAGAGAGGGACAGACGGCGTGGAGGGCACGATCAAACGTCCCTACGGCCGCTTTTGTATGGATTGGTGAAACTTCACGTGCAGCCCTCGTACCATTCAACCGTGGGGAGGACAGTCGAACGGTGATGCTGCGACGAAGGCTGTTTCATTAACCCTTCCTTGGGACTTTAACTTGATAGCGTCCGCGCGATACTTTCTATTCTGATTGGCAACTTGTCATTTTTTTTTGGCGACTTTGCTCTCCCTAAATACGTATTTCGATAGGGTACCTTGGTCACGCGGTTCAAAATAACGCGCCAAATTGAACTACTCCTCTTTACAGGAATAATGATTTTTGTTATTCGTGAAGACTTTCGTAAACGTTTTGGGTCACGCTGTGCATGTGAACCAATATGGCGGCTGATTGAAGGGGACCTTTAAACGACTAATTTTAACTTCCTGTTATTTCTTGGCGCAGGGAAAAAAAGAACGAAAAGTTCTCTTGGAAGAATCCTGAGGTCACATTTGAAGAAAACAGGGATACCCTTGTTTTGCTCCGGCTCCAACCGTCTCTGGAGTCCAGAAAGAATTACAGGATCAGCGTCTGAACACGTCTTTCCTTATGTAATCGATTTACGGAAGGGCATCATTTGTTTCTACCGGGTATGCCCGAAGTAAGACACCCTTTGCCATTTTTTAGTTCGTCGAAAGGATAAGTCTTGGGGGATTCTGGGAAGAACCTAGGGGAAATCTAACCTACGCCAATATTACTCAGTATTAATTAATTTGTATTTTATTTACTTTATTCAGAAATAAATTAAACTAAATAAGAAGATAAATAAATAAATTAAACTTTTCTAGGGAAAACCTAGAAAGAAAAATGGCGCCACTTCGTCCTTCATATTTTTCTTGAAAAATAAAGGAACCCAAACCTTAATTCATTTAGGGATTAATTTAATTTTTTCTGAAGTTCTGAATTTTTATTTTCGAAGTCATTGCACGATTAAAATGGAACACTGATTTGTCGAGGATCGATTTGAACATCCAGTGTAGTTTATCATTATCCGGACGAAACAATGTCAGCTTCCTCACCCTTACGAGTCCTTGAGACGTTAAAAAATGCAACGGTCACTCGGCTCGAGGAAAATATTTACGAACTGTTCCACCACCTCCTGAAGAGGACGGGTTACGATTGATAGCTCTGTTACGTTACAATCTTAAGCCGTCCTTAATGCCGCGGATGACATTAATTAGTTCCACTTGCTTACTTGTAAATGAACAAATCATCAGCATCAAGTTTAATACTCTCAAGGATGTAAACACCACGTTTGGAGAACACGAAGAATCTGTCTTTAACACTTCATCTACTGGTATCGCATACTCTTCACTCTAAATCGTCACCTTTTTTTTCAAATTATAATTTTAATCCGAAGACTAGGAAAATTTGATTAAAAAGGTGCGTTAACTCCATCGGTTCGGTGTGAATCGAGCTTAAGGTGTGACCGTAGCGAAAAAGGGAGGGGTCCAGCAATAAGAACAAATGAAGCAGAGGACGGAGATGAAATCGAGGAGGTGGTCGGGAACACGGAAGAGACGAGAAGACGCGGGATGAACGAAGAGAGTAGAGGAAGGGGTCCGAAATGGTATAAGTCTCTGCAAGGCCTCGCGGTTTCGCCGTTGTGTTCTGGGAACCGATCGCCTCTCGAAACGCGAGGGACCAACGAAAGCTCGGGGGTCCACGCGAAATCGGCACCGATTTCTCTGCCCTCAGGATTTAAACGCGACCGACGACCCCTTCTTCCAACAATCGACATCGTTACTCTTCATCCCCCGAAGATCGAGGCCAACCTCGACGCGTCATAAGTCCGCTAATTTTTAATTCATTCATTCACTAATTCATTATTATTTATAATTGCATTGGGATTTAAATGCATCAAGGACAATTATAGTGAGCTCACAAGGGATGGTGTTGGTACACTACAGTCCCTGGCCACTGCAATTTTTCGGTACTTTTCACGTTTTTCGTGAAATTAATTACTGTGTTAATATCTTGTGTTACCACCCTTTGCTTTGATCACAGCAAAATATATACGACATATTGTTACAACTATTAAAGTGAGATTTTCATACACGGTCCTAATTAAAAAATAATATTTGCCACTTTTTATTTATCCTATAAATTAGTGAAAATTTCAATATTTCCAGAATCTTGACTTGCACCAAGTACCGTCAACCTTTCAGAATCAATGAGTTAGGATGACCCAAACCCTTCGCCCCTTTTGCACGATCAGGTCGGCAACTTCAATAAGATTATTTATTCGTATTCAATTGTTTGCAACGGTGTATTGGTGAACGGAGAAAAATCCGGAGTTAACGGCGAGCTTTAATATCAACGTCTAGTTCATTTACCAGTTTGCCAGCCATTGTCGGCTATTCACCAGGACCGGATACGAAGTAGACGTAAACACTAAATACATAGGATATTGAAATTGAATGCAGTGGCCGTGGAACAGGTCACGAAATTCTTTGGTCTGCTCCTGAGACCCAGACGCAAGAATAAAGATTTACCTACCCCGAATAAAAAAAAAAAAGAAGAAAGAAGAAGAATTGCCATTCAAAACCGAGTAGCTTGGGAAGCGCGAAAAATTATGCCAGAATCCTTTCTTTTTTTTTTTTTCTTTTCTTTTCATTCCATCTGAATTGACGAATATCGTCGACCAATGATTTGTTAGCGTCGCACCAGATGGCGTAACATCCTTTTGACTTCCGATCGTAATAACCAATCGGATCGGAAACTGAATGTTCGCGTGATGCCCTCAAAGGTACCCGAACTCTTTCCCCCTCCCCTTTACCTTCACTGATTTCTTCTTTCATGCAAAATCGCGCGTCGGATTCAAAAGAACTTTCTGCCACCAAATTATTCTCGCCAATTTCATCGATCGAATTTGTGTTATAAATGTTTCGCTTGAAAGTTAAGAGACATTTTTCGTTGAAGAAGAAAATGGAGTTCTTTTGTTCCAGCAAGTTGACGAGGCAAAAACGTCGAAAGATAAAAGGACGAGGAGGATCGTGAGGTTTTCTTGCACCCTCGGTGAGGTATCTTTTCTTTACAGTGGCTCGGTACTTCTGTGCCGTGAGAGAAAGGAAAGGATTCACGTCAGGTAGTATCGGGAATGGATTTCTTTGAGGGGCCGGGGCCGCGCAAGAATGTCACGAAAATAAATGATAAGCTGTCGTCAAACAATATTACGAGCTAGACGCAACAGTAAGATAGATTGGACGACGTGTGTGCAGCATGAAATTCCTGAAACGGGACCTGCCACGAAAGGAACACGACGACGCGTACGTTCGGGAATGGATGCAGGTCGTTTCACGATGCGGACAGGTTTTTCCCTTTGATGTGCACGGAGAATCCGCCTTCCGGGTTCTCATTTCGTTTCGCCTTGATGGGCCGGGGATCGTTCGCCGGGAATTAGCCCCCGAGATGATTGAGAACCAGCGGGGACCGACGGTATTCGTGTTAAGGTTGGAACGAAAATTTGAGTGTCGAGTAATTTGGATACCAACGGAATACTGGAGTATTCGAGTGCTGGAGTACTGGAATATCTAAGTACCCGAGGGCTGGAGTACTCGGATACCCAAATACCCGAGTGCTGGAATACTTGAATACTAGAATATTCGAATACCCAAATACCTGAGTGCCGGAATACTAAAATATCCGAATATTGGACCACTAGTAAAGTTCTGACTAAAGACTCGAGGTTAACCAAATTATTCAAATACATATTTGAATTTTCCCAGTTTAAGATTAGATAAACAATCGTAGGAGGAGGACGATGGCGCTAGTAATCGTCCAGTAATAAATCCCCAGTACAGTCTCAAACTCATTCAAACATTTCAACGTTATCTATTATTTTTTCAGCAAACCTAACGGATCTCCCGGCCACGTTTGAATCTCCCTCCCTCTCTCCGTATATAAGATAACAAAATTTTGAACGAATATAAGTACGTAATCCACAACTTCGAATCCCATAGATTCTTTTTTTTTCTCTCAACTCCAGCCAACGATAACGTCAATATTTATGGAGTTATGCGGACTACCATTCGTTCCCTGTTTGCTCCGCGTTGCTGCTACTTTTCACCAGGCCAGCAACAGTCCATTACCGCGGACATGTGTTTCTTAATTCGATAATTAACACGCACGCGCACCCGTGCGACCAATGTAGGAATGAAAGTTTAAGGGAGGGGAATCCCCGATCGGCGGACGCCGGAAGTACGACGACACTATCAAGAAAAAGTTGCAAATGTGCGATTAAAAATGTATCTCTCGATCAAAGTTAAACATTCGGGTACTGGCATCGACAATTTCAATGCATCCGCACCCTGAAGACTGTAATATGAGGCGAATTCCTGGACCGCCTATAGCACCGAAATCGAGGGAATCCTATCTGCGTACGGTTCGCCCAATAAACGTAACCCAATAAAGGGCATCTGTGAGCATCGGCCGGCCGGCAGACATTTTTATCGGACCCGTGGCGAGATTAAAGGCCCGTATCCTGTCGCGATGCGTCCAAAATGGCGATCCGCAACGACACTGTCGCGATTCGCACAACGCGTCACGCTGGTGTGAGAAGACAAATAGAAGACAGCTGCCGGCGTTCATAGAAACGAGACGAGAGACGAGACGAACTTTCCGTACCCTCCTCGTCTCTTTCACCCGGCAATGATGCGTGCCGTTCAATGGCGTACCCTTGAGTGTGGGCCCCGGCGAGACATCCACCAGCAAGAGAGAGAGAGAGAGAAGGGATACACGCACGCACACGTATCCGTTGTATGGGTTATATAGTAGCGAAACGAGAGAGAAAAAAATGCCGGGGAAGATGAAGAAGGAGAAGGGTGGAGAAGGAAATGTAGGAAAGAATGCCGCGACCAAGGTTGACGAAACAAAACTTGCGGAGGAAATCTCGAGGAGAGATAAAGGTTTAGGTGAGGTGCCAAGTAGCTCTAAATGAAAATGAACAGGCTTTCGGATAAAGTAGGGCGGCATGGGTGAGAGAAATGGTACGGTAGGAACACTGAGATCAATGGGTTGCGTAACTTACGCTCTTCGACTCTTTTTCGAACACATCCGATGTGGAAGAGGGAGACTGTTGCTAGGGGTACATATTTTAATTTTTGCTTTCCATTAATAATTCAAAGGGTTTGTCGACTTTTGGGAAGCACTCGAATATTCAATTAGCGTCTTGTATGAGTTTAACCATTGATCACGATGCTGATGAGACTTTTCACTTGGGAATTGTAAAGATAAGGTGGAAGTTACGTGTTGTTATGGGTTTTATCACTAGGATGGGATCGGATACAATTTTACCGGGTTTTTTTTTACAGCGAAATGTAACAAGTTTTAATGAAGTGTAACATCGGGGCTCGATTCTGCAAAAATGATGCGAATAGAGGGAGGGAGAGAGAGAGAGAGGAAAAAAAGATAACGCGAAACGAACGGGCGGAAGTTGAGACTGAAAGAAAACGCGTTCGAAAGAGGGGGGAAAAAAGAGGAAGAGTTTACAAAAGGTGTAAAGAAAAGAACAAGCACACCAGCAAGAGAAGGTGGGGTGAAGGAGAGACGATGGAGTGGAACGAAGGGAACTTCGTCAGGGTGGAGCAAGAAATGCAGCACCATGGGTATGAGAGGTATAATCGTTCGAGAAATATACCGTTCTACCCTGAGATGTTGATTCATTTTTCACTAGATAACTTTCTCCAGATATTTTGAGCAATAAACAAAATTTCCACTAAACCGGTAACATTTTCATTAGATGCTTTAGTGAATTGGTAAAATTATTCTAAGAATTTTAGGAAGTTGATGAAATTTTCACTAAGTAGTTTGGGAAATTAATAGCCTTTTCATTAGGTACTTTAGGGAATTAGTAAAATTTCTCCTAGGAAGCTTGCAAAAACAGTGAAATTTCCCCTAGGCTGCTTAGAAAATTAGTGTAACTTCCCCTAGAAAGCTTATACAGCTAGGAATCTGAAATAATAAGTGAAATTTCCATTACACGCCTTAAGAAACAATCATCTCCGTCTTGTAATTAAAATCCCTTTGATTTCCGAATCAAAGTACAGACCTGTCCCCGCGTTAGAATGCAAAAGCCCGTTCGTAACTTTCGAAATACAGGAATTCGGTTACAGACATTCGAACGGTGTATTTCTGCGCCGACTATAGAGGAGGAAACGTGTGTGGCGCTTGGTGGTGTGTTCACGAACGCAACGAAAGCCGTCTGTTTGTCCTTGCGTCCTGACTGAACGCGTCTCTCCGGGCAGTTGCCATGCGGGACACCGGGGTTCATGGGTTGACGTCACTCTATCTCCCAACAGGCAAGTTAATATTGATAAGTAGAAGCGTTACATGCTTTGGTAGCCGGGATGAAGAGAGATCAGTTAGCAGCCGCCTCTGCACGCCTTGGCAAAACACGAGCCAACGTACAACGCGATCCGTTCTCGCGCGGCTGATAAACCTGACCTCGAATATTTTTGCCAAATTTCAACAATATTCGGGACTTTTGGCGACCAAAGCGTTGCAATGCCCCGAAATTGAGGATATGGCATAGAAAGTTTATGAATTTTATTAATTGCCTTATTTTATCGAACCTTGAAACGGTTAAAAAAATGGAATATTTATTACGCGTGGCCGTGGAGCCGTGGATGGAACACAATATGGACGGAACGAGCGTGGTGAGGGGAGATACAAGGGGGTCAATGCAGATCCTCGAAAACTCTAAATGATTCAGGGGGTTGATTTCTACCATCTGGACTGTTAATTTCGAGGGTTGAATCCAGACCACAAAGCACAGGGAGAATATCAATCGATATAAGTCGATTCGTTGTTTCATAAGAATTGCAAAAATTGTTCAACCCTTAAATTGTTATTTGACGCCAATAACAAATTGAAATCGTGTAAATAGCAAGTACGTGTGCGGCTGGCGGAGGTATTTAGGTCTTCGGCGTTAAAGGGCTCGAAAGGTGTGAGTGTTTGAACAAACGTTGAAGTTCCCGACTTAAACGCTGACATTCCGGGAACAACTTGCCGGAGACTGGAATTTATCTATAGGTTTTACGGTTCCTCTTGGCTGCTTTGCTTTTACTGCCAGGCAAATATAGGGAAATGGAGACCGTGGCTGATGATACGTCGGAAGGGAGGATCCAGTTTGCGAGGAACACGTTTTCTGGTTAATCAGAGAGCTTTTCAGGTCAGATACGTCAGGCGCCCGCTGTTCAATCCACGTGTACGCGATACCGTTTCGTTCTTGACAATCGTTCGTTTGATGCTTTGACCGACCGAACAAATATTACCCTGATTTTAATTATCGTTTCGTTTCCCAACTTCGACTTTCTAATTACGATCTCGAGTAATTAGTGTAATATTGATGAATCAGTATTCAGTAGGGGTCCTAGAAAATTTCACCCTGACACCTCAAGCAAGGAATTCGTACTTTTGAAGGAAATTCAATATGGCTACTCTTGGGGAACCCCCAGTGTATTTTATTACGTTTTTCTCGCACGATGCTTGGCGCCAATATGGGCAGCAGGGCACACACGATTGTTTCTCTCGAATATTTTCTTTCGAAAAGAGAAAGCTGACCCTTTCGAGAAGAGTTCGCCACGCGTTACCTTATACCTTTCTAGGTTACCGGATCCGCGAATAAGAAAGACGATATCGGCGAAAAAAACTTCGGCAACGTAGATACAGCGGCTAACCTCGAAATCGTCGATCAACGGACACACCTCCTCCCCTTTATTTTCCTCGAATCCTTTGCACATTTAAATTTTAAATCGCTTGAAATCTAAATTTCAAACGGCAAATTATACTTCATATTTACGAGATACTCGAATAAATAAAAAGATAATGGTTTTTAATCTTTGTCTAATCCTTGGATAACGAATTGCTAAAATGGCGCCAATTTAAAAGTATCGAATCCCTTCTTCTGAATTTCAAAATATTCACAAATACGTTCGATATGTTCGCTTAATATTCAATAATTTATGCAAAAATAAATACGGAATATTTGTTATTAAATTGTACAAGTTTGTTCCGCGCGTGTAACAATAAGGCAAAACAGGAGAAAGAATGTGCTTATTCTTTGTGTTCCAAAGTATCTTATGACCTAGGGTGAGAACCGTGAGGTACGTGACGCTTTCTTCGGCTTGGTGGTGCCGTGTAATACGACGATGGTATAATAACGAGTAAAGAGGGACGGAGATAAAACGTAAAGCGGAAGCTGAAAAGAGAGCAGTGTAACTAACAGTGGCTAAAAAAGATGAAAGAAGACAAGGAAGGAAAAAACATGGGGACCGGTGCATGTTCCTCTACGCATGCCACGTGTTTTACCACCTGCCTTGGCTAGACCCTTGATAATATATAAAAATATACATATATGTACATACGGATCATTTAAATACTCTGTTACCGCCAGAATATTTCCTTGTAATGATGAATCAATATAATTTTTATTTAGCACTACAGGAAATTTATGAAATTTGCAGTGGGTGCTTTAGAAAATGAATATCTTATGAAATTGATTCATTTTTTCACGCGGTATTTGTTTGAGAATTTGAGAATTTTTATTAGGTATCTTGGGGGATTAATCAAATTTCCCCTAGGCAGCTTAGGAAGTTAATAAAATTTCTCCTAGGGAACTTAGGCGGTTAATAAAATTTCTTCCAGGCAACTTGGGAAGTTAAGAAAATTTTTACTAGATATTTTGAGGAAAACTAGTCAGATTTCCCTTGGGTCCCTGGAGACCTTGGGAAAGTCATCAAACTTCCCCTAGATTCCTTGGGGACCTTGGGAAATTAGTCAAATTTCCCCTAAATCCTCAGGTAACCTCATCAGACGAATAAAATTTCCCCTAAACACCTCAAGAAATGAATAACTTTCCACTAGATTAAGAAATTAATAAAACTTCCTACCAGCTACCCTTTAAACCTAATAAAATTCCTATCTGACAGCTTTGAAACTTAAACGCCTTCGACGGCGAGGGCGTCGATCACCGACGACCCTCAACGACGTTCAACACATCGATATCAATATTAACACATACGAATATTCCGCGTCTCCGGATGAAGGTACCCGCGTAAACACGACGAAAAACAAGTGTTTTTTCATCGTGGAACGTCTCGTTCCCGTCGTGTTCGGTCGGTTCGTGATCAGGATCAATTACCTCGGGAACGAAAACTCGACCTGGGAACATACTTTGTCCCAGGTTCTAACGTCGACCGCAATAAGTATTTTAAATCGATGCGATCGATCGGTACCGCAACGTCCGTGACTGGAACCGTGCGATCGTGTGCGTTCGTCACCGGTCGCGGCGATGAGGAAACGAGTTAACGAGATCGAAACACGGACGGAGGACGCGGAATGTTTACGAGAAAGAGATAAAGAGACTCACCTCTTTCTGGCAAGCCGCATGTCTGATCGGTGCCGGCGCATCGTTCGTCGACGATCAAAACGATTTCCTACGATCAGTTTCATTCGGTCCTCGGGCTTGACAACATGGCCGAACTCACCCTCGATCGAAATAAACAATGATTCGCCAACCTCCGAGGGAGAGAACGTGTCGAAGACTACACGGTGTCATCGGTGCGGGACACGATCAATCGTTCAGTCCCGGGTAAAAGACAAAAGGACACGGCACCTCGTGCCCGCCCGGCGCGTCGTTTTTGTTTACACACAAACAGCGTGACAGACACGTTGGAGCTCGCGTTACTGACGGAAATTATGGGTTCGCTCGCGCCCGTCCAGGGTGGATTTCTAGGCCCGACGTAATAACGGGCAACGCGGTTCTTCGTGACATCTACCGGGACTATCGCGAACTGCGAACCGCGGCAGCGTCGATCATCGAAACGTCATAGATCGAGTAGAAAATTAATTGATTATTTAGATTGGACTTTGTCCTAAAATGTTTATGAATTCTTAGGAGAGTAGGTGCCAAGCACCAGATACGTTTTTTAAGGTATACCCTCTTAATTAATGTTTGTGAATACATTTTTATATTCAAAATGTAGGCTTTTTGGGAATTCTGGCTCGTGTATCGTGTTCTATGTTCAAAACTCTATTAAAATAGCCTCATAGATCATTCCAAAATTCGCTCGTTTTCGAAATTGAAAAAACATGCATTTTTTTTTATATAAACTAATACCATAATATAAACTAATAACTATTGTAATGCTGAATATATGAATCATGTAGTTTATTGAATAAATGCAGCTTTTTAGTACCATAAATGTTTCTAATTAGTTAACAATCGCGATAAAGCAAGAAAATAATAAATAAAGGCTCTGAAATGTAGACTTCGAGTCTCATAATCAAGCGCAGGTTTATATCGATTTATATACTTAAATGATGTTCTAGGATCACCAAATTTGAACTAAAGGAAGGGGAAACATTATATTATCATAAAAGTATCAATTTGCCACCGTACAAGCTCTATTTTTTATTATTTTTACAATGTTTTAAAAAATTATATTTTTTACCCCTGGCGCCATCTCTTCGAAAAGTGCTGAAACTGCTCAAAAATTGACAGGAATCTGCCGTACCTACAATGATTATTTTTTAAGAAAATAATTTTTTGCTGTTTTCGCGCGTTTGAAGCATCTAATCGCTTCTATTTTACACTAATTATCGATTCCAATTGTCCGATTAATCCTAGAAGCCCGAAATATTGAAATATTAAAGATTAAATGTTAGACTTCCGAAACATCGTTAAAAATGGCGGGCTTTTCAAAATGAGTAATGTACTATTTTGATATTTCTTAATTAAATTCCTTATAAAGGTTTATTAATTAAACTTCTGCTTTAATTATTAAACTAGAAGAACTGGTGTATAATTTCTGATTGTTTCAATAAGATAAAAACCTACATTTATGTCTTTTTTTCATTAATATAACTTTTAAAAAAATATAATTATTTAAAAAATTGTAAAAATAATAAAAAATAGAGCTTGTACGGTGACAAATTGATACTTTTATGATAATATAAAGTTTCCCCTTCCTTCAGTTCAAATTTGGTGATCCTAGAACATCATTTAAGTATATAAATCAATATAAACCTGCGGTTGATTACGAGACTCGAAGCCTACATTTCAGAGCCTTTATTTATTATTTTCTTGCTTTATCGCGATTGTTGACTAATTAGAAACGTTCATGGTACTAAAAAGCTGCATTTATTCAATAAATTACGATTCATACATTCAGCTTTACAATAGTTATTATATTATTTATAACTAACGTTTACAATTGTAATTTTGCGAGATTGCTGTGGAGGGAGTGGGAGGTCCGATCGGCGGACTAGTGTTCACTCTCTCGCACATTGTGGGAGTGAGAGGTCCGAATGGCGGACTGGTGTTCACTCTCTCGCACATTGTGGGAGTGAAAGGTCCGAATGGCGGACTAGTGTTCACTCTCTCGCACATTGGTGTTGTGCGCAGGCGCGAGTTTGGCGTAGAGGGAGTGAGAGACTAGATGCTCGGTGCTCTCACTCGCACATTGAGAGAGTGAGAGGTGAGATTGGCGGACTAGTGTTCACTCTCTCGCACATTGTGGGAGTGAGAGGTCCGAATGGCGGACTAGTGTTCACTCTCTCGCACATTGTGGGAGTGAGAGGTCCGAATGGCGGACTGGTGTTCACTCTCTCGCACATTGTGGGAGTGAGAGGTCCGAATGGCGGACTAGTGTTCACTCTCTCGCACATTGGTGTTGTGCGCAGGCGCGAGTTTGGAGTAGAGGGAGTGAGAGACTAGATGCTCGGTGCTCTCACTCGCACATTGAGGGAGTGAGAGGTGAGATCGGCGGACGAGTGTTCTCTCCCTCTTACGCATTAGCATACTGCGTTGGCTTGGCGCGAGTGAGAGGGTTGACGCTCTCCCGGAGTCTTTTAATCGTTGCGTTACAATAATTAATAGTATGTACAATAATTAATAGTTATTCGAGGTTCAGACTATTGTAGATCGGTTTTTCGTGTTCGAAAATGTAAAATTCGATACCAAATTAGCCAGTGCTTCTACGTTTTCTATTATTCATTAATGGTCGGGTAGTTACGTTCATCCCTTTTGTGTGAGGTTATGACTAGTCCCTGTAATTTTATGTACAAGCTGCCTTAGTTTAATGATACATAACTAGATAAATACAATTTTGCAAACTCGAGATCCTTGGTTTCTGAGTCTAGTTTCATGTTACCAGTAAACAATGGGAAGGATTTATCTACTGAGAGTAAACATAATCCATCAAATTCAAACCTGATTGAAAATGATCAATTTTGTTATATCGTATGTAAGTATAAAGTATTATAATTTTATTCAAGTAGTTAATAATAACGTATTTTGCTGTGTTGCAGATTAGAAGATGTATTTGTTATACATTTCTACGCCACATAAGCTGCACATTAACATCATCAAATCAACGGGAAACTTTCTGGCAGTTTCTCAGATATCAGTGTTCGGTAATTTTTGGAATTGGACACTACTAAAATTTCAAGAAATGGCACGAAGAATACTTCCTGTCACATCATGTTCTCCTAATACAAATCTGCAAACTTGAGATCCTTGGTTTCTGAGTCTAATTTCATTTTACCAATAAACAATGGAAAGGATTTATCTACGGAGAGTAAACTGTTCTTCAATAGTTATACTGAATATATAAGTACATATGTAATTGTAGAATGTCTTTATTTCATAAGAATATTGTACTGCGCTTAAGCTATATCTTAAATAATTATAAAAATATGTTGTATGTAAAAATACTGATATGTAAGTTTTACAATTTGTAATTATAAGTGCGTTAAAGTTAAGAATCTAATATTTAAGTAAGTTTTACAGTTAGTAGTTATAAGTGCTTTAGAATTGTGAATGTAATATTTAAGTAAATTTTACAATTTGTAATTATAAGTGCGTTAAAGTTAAGAATCTAATATTTAAGTAAGTTTTACAGTTAGTAGTTATAAGTGCTTTAGAATTGTGAATGTAATATTTAAGTAAATTTTACAATTTGTAATTATAAGTGCGTTAAAGTTAAGAATGTAATATTTAAGTAAGTTTTACAGTTAGTAGTTATAAGTGCATTAGAATTGTGAATGTAATATTTAAGTAAATTTTACAATTTGTAATTATAAGTGCGTTAAAGTTAAGAATGTAATATTTAAGTAAGTTTTACAGTTAGTAGTTATAAGTGCGTTAGAATTAACAATGTAACATTTATGTAACATGTATAATTGAAAGAATTTTCAATAAACATAGAGTTAAACTAAAGCAATTGTTTATTCATTTATAAACCTAACTCCCTTATCCAGCCCTTACAAAATTTCACTTAAAAAGCAAGAAATAATGTAGAAAAACATTGCACAGAAGTTTCGAAATACAAAAGTAGAAAAAGAAACGAAAAATATCGGTTTGATACAGAGAAGAACAAAATTCGGTACAAACGGTTTCCAGGAATTCCTGGAATTCGACGTCACTAAAATTCTGGGAAGTGACACGAAGAATACCTCCTGGCACATCATGTTCTCCTGATACAATTTCGGGATCCGAAATTCTGTGAATTTAAATTTTATAGTCTTCGATTTGCTATTGTTAATTTTCATTATTTTCTGAAATTATTTATGGGATAAGGATATCAAGAGAGGTTTATTTAAATAAATAAACGAGTTCTGGGTTATTTTTGAAAATCTGCATTTATTCAATAAACTAAATGATTTATTATACATTGAGCTTTAGAATAGTTATTAAATTATTTACAACTTTAAATATTAAATTATTTACAACTTTAGAATAGTTATTAAATTATTTACAACTTTAAATATTAAATTATTTACAATTTTAGAATAGTTATTAAATTATTTGGTCCTGTTTTCAATCTATTGTAAAAATTAAACAAATTTTATAACTATTTTAATAACTATTCTAAAGCTCAATGTATAATAAATCATTTAGTTTATTGAATAAATGCAGATTTTCAAAAATAACCCAGAACTCGTTTATTTATTTAAATAAACCTCTCTTGATATCCTTATCCCATAAATAATTTCAGAAAATAATGAAAATTAACAATAGCAAATCGAAGACTATAAAATTTAAATTCACAGAATTTCGGATCCCGAAATTGTATCAGGAGAACATGATGTGCCAGGAGGTATTCTTCGTGCCACTTCCCAGAATTTTAGTGACGTCGAATTCCAGGAATTTCCGGGAACTTGGACTCAGAAACCAAGGATTTAATTAATAATCGGAACTTAGATACCTGTTGTATCGATTCTATAACAAATCCGATTATAAATTAAAGTTGTATACATAGTGCGCAAAATTACAATTATAAACGTTAGTTGTAAATAATTTAATAACTATTCTAAAGCTCAATGTATAATAAATCATTTAGTTTATTGAATAAATGCAGATTTTCAAAAATAACCCAGAACTCGTTTATTTATTTAAATAAACCTCTCTTGATATCCTTATCCCATAAATAATTTCAGAAAATAATGAAAATTAACAATAGCAAATCGAAGACTATAAAATTTAAATTCACAGAATTTCGGATCCCGAAATTGTATCAGGAGAACATGATGTGCCAGGAGGTATTCTTCGTGCCACTTCCCAGAATTTTAGTGACGTCGAATTCCAGGAATTTCCGGGAACTTGGACTCAGAAACCAAGGATTTAATTAATAATCGGAACTTAGATACCTGTTGTATCGATTCTATAACAAATCCGATTATAAATTAAAGTTGTATACATAGTGCGCAAAATTACAATTATAAACGTTAGTTGTAAATAATTTAATAACTATTCTAAAGCTCAATGTATAATAAATCATTTAGTTTATTGAATAAATGCAGATTTTCAAAAATAACCCAGAACTCGTTTATTTATTTAAATAAACCTCTCTTGATATCCTTATCCCATAAATAATTTCAGAAAATAATGAAAATTAACAATAGCAAATCGAAGACTATAAAATTTAAATTCACAGAATTTCGGATCCCGAAATTGTATCAGGAGAACATGATGTGCCAGGAGGTATTCTTCGTGCCACTTCCCAGAATTTTAGTGACGTCGAATTCCAGGAATTTCCGGGAACTTGGACTCAGAAACCAAGGATTTAATTAATAATCGGAACTTAGATACCTGTTGTATCGATTCTATAACAAATCCGATTATAAATTAAAGTTGTATACATAGTGCGCAAAATTACAATTATAAACGTTAGTTGTAAATAATTTAATAACTATTCTAAAGCTCAATGTATAATAAATCATTTAGTTTATTGAATAAATGCAGATTTTCAAAAATAACCCAGAACTCGTTTATTTATTTAAATAAACCTCTCTTGATATCCTTATCCCATAAATAATTTCAGAAAATAATGAAAATTAACAATAGCAAATCGAAGACTATAAAATTTAAATTCACAGAATTTCGGATCCCGAAATTGTATCAGGAGAACATGATGTGCCAGGAGGTATTCTTCGTGCCACTTCCCAGAATTTTAGTGACGTCGAATTCCAGGAATTTCCGGGAACTTGGACTCAGAAACCAAGGATTTAATTAATAATCGGAACTTAGATACCTGTTGTATCGATTCTATAACAAATCCGATTATAAATTAAAGTTGTATACATAGTGCGCAAAATTACAATTATAAACGTTAGTTGTAAATAATTTAATAACTATTCTAAAGCTCAATGTATAATAAATCATTTAGTTTATTGAATAAATGCAGATTTTCAAAAATAACCCAGAACTCGTTTATTTATTTAAATAAACCTCTCTTGATATCCTTATCCCATAAATAATTTCAGAAAATAATGAAAATTAACAATAGCAAATCGAAGACTATAAAATTTAAATTCACAGAATTTCGGATCCCGAAATTGTATCAGGAGAACATGATGTGCCAGGAGGTATTCTTCGTGTCACTTCCCAGAATTTTAGTGACGTCGAATTCCAGGAATTTCCGGGAACTTGGACTCAGAAACCAAGGATTTAATTAATAATCGGAACTTAGATAGCTGTTGTATCGATTCTATAACAAATCCGATTATAAATTAAAGTTGTATACATAGTGCGCAAAATTACAATTATAAACGTTAGTTGTAAATAATTTAATAACTATTCTAAAGCTCAATGTATAATAAATCATTTAGTTTATTGAATAAATGCAGATTTTCAAAAATAACCCAGAACTCGTTTATTTATTTAAATAAACCTCTCTTGATATCCTTATCCCATAAATAATTTCAGAAAATAATGAAAATTAACAATAGCAAATCGAAGACTATAAAATTTAAATTCACAGAATTTCGGATCCCGAAATTGTATCAGGAGAACATGATGTGCCAGGAGGTATTCTTCGTGTCACTTCCCAGAATTTTAGTGACGTCGAATTCCAGGAATTTCCGGGAACTTGGACTCAGAAACCAAGGATTTAATTAATAATCGGAACTTAGATAGCTGTTGTATCGATTCTATAACAAATCCGATTATAAATTAAAGTTGTATACATAGTGCGCAAAATTACAATTATAAACGTTAGTTGTAAATAATTTAATAACTATTCTAAAGCTCAATGTATAATAAATCATTTAGTTTATTGAATAAATGCAGATTTTCAAAAATAACCCAGAACTCGTTTATTTATTTAAATAAACCTCTCTTGATATCCTTATCCCATAAATAATTTCAGAAAATAATGAAAATTAACAATAGCAAATCGAAGACTATAAAATTTAAATTCACAGAATTTCGGATCCCGAAATTGTATCAGGAGAACATGATGTGCCAGGAGGTATTCTTCGTGCCACTTCCCAGAATTTTAGTGACGTCGAATTCCAGGAATTTCCGGGAACTTGGACTCAGAAACCAAGGATTTAATTAATAATCGGAACTTAGATAGCTGTTGTATCGATTCTATAACAAATCCGATTATAAATTAAAGTTGTATACATAGTGCGCAAAATTACAATTATAAACGTTAGTTGTAAATAATTTAATAACTATTCTAAAGCTCAATGTATAATAAATCATTTAGTTTATTGAATAAATGCAGATTTTCAAAAATAACCCAGAACTCGTTTATTTATTTAAATAAACCTCTCTTGATATCCTTATCCCATAAATAATTTCAGAAAATAATGAAAATTAACAATAGCAAATCGAAGACTATAAAATTTAAATTCACAGAATTTCGGATCCCGAAATTGTATCAGGAGAACATGATGTGCCAGGAGGTATTCTTCGTGTCACTTCCCAGAATTTTAGTGACGTCGAATTCCAGGAATTTCCGGGAACTTGGACTCAGAAACCAAGGATTTAATTAATAATCGGAACTTAGATAGCTGTTGTATCGATTCTATAACAAATCCGATTATAAATTAAAGTTGTATACATAGTGCGCAAAATTACAATTATAAACGTTAGTTGTAAATAATTTAATAACTATTCTAAAGCTCAATGTATAATAAATCATTTAGTTTATTGAATAAATGCAGATTTTCAAAAATAACCCAGAACTCGTTTATTTATTTAAATAAACCTCTCTTGATATCCTTATCCCATAAATAATTTCAGAAAATAATGAAAATTAACAATAGCAAATCGAAGACTATAAAATTTAAATTCACAGAATTTCGGATCCCGAAATTGTATCAGGAGAACATGATGTGCCAGGAGGTATTCTTCGTGTCACTTCCCAGAATTTTAGTGACGTCGAATTCCAGGAATTTCCGGGAACTTGGACTCAGAAACCAAGGATTTAATTAATAATCGGAACTTAGATAGCTGTTGTATCGATTCTATAACAAATCCGATTATAAATTAAAGTTGTATACATAGTGCGCAAAATTACAATTATAAACGTTAGTTGTAAATAATTTAATAACTATTCTAAAGCTCAATGTATAATAAATCATTTAGTTTATTGAATAAATGCAGATTTTCAAAAATAACCCAGAACTCGTTTATTTATTTAAATAAACCTCTCTTGATATCCTTATCCCATAAATAATTTCAGAAAATAATGAAAATTAACAATAGCAAATCGAAGACTATAAAATTTAAATTCACAGAATTTCGGATCCCGAAATTGTATCAGGAGAACATGATGTGCCAGGAGGTATTCTTCGTGTCACTTCCCAGAATTTTAGTGACGTCGAATTCCAGGAATTTCCGGGAACTTGGACTCAGAAACCAAGGATTTAATTAATAATCGGAACTTAGATAGCTGTTGTATCGATTCTATAACAAATCCGA
Source organism: Anthidium xuezhongi (assembly GCA_022405125.1). Lineage (NCBI taxonomy): Eukaryota > Metazoa > Arthropoda > Insecta > Hymenoptera > Megachilidae > Anthidium > Anthidium xuezhongi. The sequence goes on along the minus strand of CM039642.1, from coordinate 7,076,501 downwards.
TTATAAATTAAAGTTGTATACATAGTGCGCAAAATTACAATTATAAACGTTAGTTGTAAATAATTTAATAACTATTCTAAAGCTCAATGTATAATAAATCATTTAGTTTATTGAATAAATGCAGATTTTCAAAAATAACCCAGAACTCGTTTATTTATTTAAATAAACCTCTCTTGATATCCTTATCCCATAAATAATTTCAGAAAATAATGAAAATTAACAATAGCAAATCGAAGACTATAAAATTTAAATTCACAGAATTTCGGATCCCGAAATTGTATCAGGAGAACATGATGTGCCAGGAGGTATTCTTCGTGCCACTTCCCAGAATTTTAGTGACGTCGAATTCCAGGAATTTCCGGGAACTTGGACTCAGAAACCAAGGATTTAATTAATAATCGGAACTTAGATAGCTGTTGTATCGATTCTATAACAAATCCGATTATAAATTAAAGTTGTATACATAGTGCGCAAAATTACAATTATAAACGTTAGTTGTAAATAATTTAATAACTATTCTAAAGCTCAATGTATAATAAATCATTTAGTTTATTGAATAAATGCAGATTTTCAAAAATAACCCAGAACTCGTTTATTTATTTAAATAAACCTCTCTTGATATCCTTATCCCATAAATAATTTCAGAAAATAATGAAAATTAACAATAGCAAATCGAAGACTATAAAATTTAAATTCACAGAATTTCGGATCCCGAAATTGTATCAGGAGAACATGATGTGCCAGGAGGTATTCTTCGTGTCACTTCCCAGAATTTTAGTGACGTCGAATTCCAGGAATTTCCGGGAACTTGGACTCAGAAACCAAGGATTTAATTAATAATCGGAACTTAGATAGCTGTTGTATCGATTCTATAACAAATCCGATTATAAATTAAAGTTGTATACATAGTGCGCAAAATTACAATTATAAACGTTAGTTGTAAATAATTTAATAACTATTCTAAAGCTCAATGTATAATAAATCATTTAGTTTATTGAATAAATGCAGATTTTCAAAAATAACCCAGAACTCGTTTATTTATTTAAATAAACCTCTCTTGATATCCTTATCCCATAAATAATTTCAGAAAATAATGAAAATTAACAATAGCAAATCGAAGACTATAAAATTTAAATTCACAGAATTTCGGATCCCGAAATTGTATCAGGAGAACATGATGTGCCAGGAGGTATTCTTCGTGTCACTTCCCAGAATTTTAGTGACGTCGAATTCCAGGAATTTCCGGGAACTTGGACTCAGAAACCAAGGATTTAATTAATAATCGGAACTTAGATAGCTGTTGTATCGATTCTATAACAAATCCGATTATAAATTAAAGTTGTATACATAGTGCGCAAAATTACAATTATAAACGTTAGTTGTAAATAATTTAATAACTATTCTAAAGCTCAATGTATAATAAATCATTTAGTTTATTGAATAAATGCAGATTTTCAAAAATAACCCAGAACTCGTTTATTTATTTAAATAAACCTCTCTTGATATCCTTATCCCATAAATAATTTCAGAAAATAATGAAAATTAACAATAGCAAATCGAAGACTATAAAATTTAAATTCACAGAATTTCGGATCCCGAAATTGTATCAGGAGAACATGATGTGCCAGGAGGTATTCTTCGTGTCACTTCCCAGAATTTTAGTGACGTCGAATTCCAGGAATTTCCGGGAACTTGGACTCAGAAACCAAGGATTTAATTAATAATCGGAACTTAGATAGCTGTTGTATCGATTCTATAACAAATCCGATTATAAATTAAAGTTGTATACATAGTGCGCAAAATTACAATTATAAACGTTAGTTGTAAATAATTTAATAACTATTCTAAAGCTCAATGTATAATAAATCATTTAGTTTATTGAATAAATGCAGATTTTCAAAAATAACCCAGAACTCGTTTATTTATTTAAATAAACCTCTCTTGATATCCTTATCCCATAAATAATTTCAGAAAATAATGAAAATTAACAATAGCAAATCGAAGACTATAAAATTTAAATTCACAGAATTTCGGATCCCGAAATTGTATCAGGAGAACATGATGTGCCAGGAGGTATTCTTCGTGTCACTTCCCAGAATTTTAGTGACGTCGAATTCCAGGAATTCCTGGAAACCGAATTTTGTTCTTCTCTGTATCAAACCGATATTTTTCGTTTCTTTTTCTACTTTTGTATTTCGAAACTTCTGTGCAATGTTTTTATACATTATTTCTTGCTTTTTAAGTGAAATTTTGTAAGGGCTGGATAAGGGAGTTAGGTTTATAAATGAATAAACATTTGCTTTAGTTTAACTCTATGTTTATTGAAAACTCTTTCAATTATACATGTTACATAAATGTTACATTGTTAATTCTAACGCACTTATAACTACTAACTGTAAAACTTACTTAAATATTACATTCTTAACTTTAACGCACTTATAATTACAAATTGTAAAATTTACTTAAATATTACATTCACAATTCTAATGCACTTATAACTACTAACTGTAAAACTTACTTAAATATTACATTCTTAACTTTAACGCACTTATAATTACAAATTGTAAAATTTACTTAAATATTACATTCACAATTCTAAAGCACTTATAACTACTAACTGTAAAACTTATTTAAATATTAGATTCTTAACTTTAACGCACTTATAATTACAAATTGTAAAATTTACTTAAATATTACATTCACAATTCTAAAGCACTTATAACTACTAACTGTAAAACTTACTTAAATATTAGATTCTTAACTTTAACGCACTTATAATTACAAATTGTAAAACTTACATATCAGTATTTTTACATACAACATATTTTTATAATTATTTAAGATATAGCTTAAGCGCAGTACAATATTCTTATGAAAGAAAGACATTCTACAATTACATATGTACTTATATATTCAGTATAACTATTGAAGAACATACTCTCCGTAGATAAATCCTTTCCATTGTTTATTGGTAAAATGAAATTAGACTCAGAAACCAAGGATCTCAAGTTTGCAGATTTGTATTAGGAGAACATGATGTGACAGGAAGTATTCTTCGTGCCATTTCTTGAAATTTTAGTAGTGTCCAATTCCAAAAATTACCGAACACTGATATCTGAGAAACTGCCAGAAAGTTTCCCGTTGATTTGATGTTGTTAATGTGCAGCTTATGTGGTGTAGAAATGTATAACGAATACATCTTCTAATCTGCAACACAGTAAAATACGTTATTATTAACTACTTGAATAAAATTATAATACTTTATACTTACATACGATATAACAAAATTGATCATTTTCAATCAGGTTTGAATTTGATGGATTATGTTTACTCTCAGTAGATAAATCCTTCCCATTGTTTACTGGTAACATGAAACTAGACTCAGAAACCAAGGATCTCGAGTTTGCAAAATTGTATTTATCTAGTTATGTATCATTAAACTAAGGCAGCTTGTACATAAAATTACAGGGACTTAGTCATAACCTCACACAAAAGGGATGAACGTAACTACCCGACCATTAATGAATAATAGAAAACGTAGAAGCACTGGCTAATTTGGTATCGAATTTTACATTTTCGAACACGAAAAACCGATCTACAATAGTCTGAACCTCGAATAACTCATACTATTAATTATTGTAACGCAACGATTAAAAGACTCCGCGAGAGCGTCACCCCTCTCACTCGCACCAAGCCAACGCAGTATGCTAATGCGTAAGAGGGAGAGAACACTCGTCCGCCGATCTCACCTCTCACTCCCTCAATGTGCGAGTGAGAGCACCGAGCATCTAGTCTCTCACTCCCTCTACGCCAAACTCGCGCCTGCGCACAACACCAATGTGCGAGAGAGTGAACACTAGTCCGCCATTCGGACCTCTCACTCCCACAATGTGCGAGAGAGTGAACACTAGTCCGCCATTCGGACCTCTCACTCCCACAATGTGCGAGAGAGTGAACACTAGTCCGCCATTCGGACCTCTCACTCCCTCAATGTGCGAGAGAGTGAACACTAGTCCGCCAATCTCACCTCTCACTCTCTCAATGTGCGAGTGAGAGCACCGAGCATCTAGTCTCTCACTCCCTCTACGCCAAACTCGCGCCTGCGCACAACACCAATGTGCGAGAGAGTGAACACTAGTCCGCCATTCGGACCTTTCACTCCCACAATGTGCGAGAGAGTGAACACCAGTCCGCCATTCGGACCTCTCACTCCCACAATGTGCGAGAGAGTGAACACTAGTCCGCCGATCGGACCTCCCACTCCCTCCACAGCAATCTCGCAAAATTACAATTGTAAACGTTAGTTATAAATAATATAATAACTATTGTAAAGCTGAATGTATGAATCGTAATTTATTGAATAAATGCAGCTTTTTAGTACCATGAACGTTTCTAATTAGTCAACAATCGCGATAAAGCAAGAAAATAATAAATAAAGGCTCTGAAATGTAGGCTTCGAGTCTCGTAATCAACCGCAGGTTTATATTGATTTATATACTTAAATGATGTTCTAGGATCACCAAATTTGAACTGAAGGAAGGGGAAACTTTATATTATCATAAAAGTATCAATTTGTCACCGTACAAGCTCTATTTTTTATTATTTTTACAATTTTTTAAATAATTATATTTTTTTAAAAGTTATATTAATGAAAAAAAGACATAAATGTAGGTTTTTATCTTATTGAAACAATCAGAAATTATACACCAGTTCTTCTAGTTTAATAATTAAAGCAGAAGTTTAATTAATAAACCTTTATAAGGAATTTAATTAAGAAATATCAAAATAGTACATTACTCATTTTGAAAAGCCCGCCATTTTTAACGATGTTTCAGAAGTCTAACATTTAATCTTTAATATTTCAATATTTCGGGCTTCTAGGATTAATCGGACAATTGGAATCGATAATTAGTGTAAAATAGAAGCGATTAGATGCTTCAAACACGCGAAAACAGTAAAAAATTATTTTCTTAAAAAATAATCATTGTAGGTACGGCAGATTCCTGTCAATTTTTGAGCAGTTTCAGCACTTTGTTCGCAGGTGGCGCCAGGGGTAAAATAAAAAGTCGGTAAAAATTATTTTATTAAAAATCGGCTTTTTAACACCATTACATAAAATATTTTGTTGTTATAAATGTCTCTATAACTTTAGTTTATCCAAAAAGTGGCCTGGGTTTTGAAAAAACACAATTTTCTGTTTCGCTAATTTCGTCGGTAACACCCCATGTGCTGGTGAAATATAAATATTTAGCTGTGGATGTGGCGTTAAACAATATTTGCGTGGATAAAGGAAAAAGTAAATTATAATTTACTTTCATTACATGCAAAATATGGTGTACTTACATTTCCCATCGAATTTAACCGAGGAGGAGTTGATGCTGCAAGCAAAATACAATAAGCTCAAAAGAAAGGTACAGATTAGGTTATGTTTATGTTTCTGTTATTTAAACAAAACTCCATTTGATGCTTTATCCTTTAATATGAACTGTAACTTCTTTCTATTCAAGAAAAAGGCATTACAAGATTTAAAATCACCTAAGCAAGAAGCAGAACGTATACCACAAGCCCCGAAGAGACCTACAGAAGCTAGAGATGCCAGGGAGGTTGCTAAGAAGCTGATAAAGTCTGGTGTAATCACAGCTCCGAAAACTCCAAAGAGACCGGAGCAGTCTTTCAAAAGACCTCGTGGATTAGTAAGAAAATTAAACAGCACAGAGAAAACGGTGAGTTCTTATCAACCGTTCTCAGCCACACAGATGGATGAGGAGGAAACAGAAACAGCCCGGCCCAGGGTCAAGGATCTGTACGACAGTTTTGTGAGTGCTCAAGACACAGAGGATCGTGCAGGTACAGATACTCAATCGCCGTCCAAACAGGAAGTAAAACCACGTGCTGGGAACACGATATTTGTGTGCGGTTACAAAATATCAGAGGACTTCTTGAAGAAACATTTTCAAACATTTGGAAACATCATTAATATCTCGATGGAAGCGGAGAAAAAGTTGGTATTAGTTTCGTACAGAAGGAAAGGCTGTATGATTTTATTGATATGCAATATTTATTTTTAGCCGTGGATTCGTAACATTCGACAAATCGGAGGCGGCTGAAAAGGCGATAAACGAGATGGATGGTAGCATGGTGTCGTCGGTTCAGTTAAAAGTGTCGTTGGCGCGGAGACAACCGATAATAGAACCTATAAACGACGTTACATCTAGCTCTATGTGGTCGCCGATCGCGGCGAATTATTCTCAAAAGAGTGTGCACAAAGATAGGAGAGATCTGATAATGTACGAGGAGGATCTTTTCGTGTGAATGAAATATTTTTAATTTATCCATCATGTTTCTAGAATGTGCGTTGTTATACGGTTACAATGATCGTGAATATCGTTTCAAAATAAACGTTGTACATAGCTTACACTATTTTTAAGGTACGAAAAAATATTCTCTTCTGTCTCGAATCGTGCTCCTTTCTAAGTCGGTTATTATAAATTCGCGTCTAGTCGAGAGAGCCCTAAGTCAATATACAAAATGTGTTCAAACTCTATTCGTCCTGATGTTCTTTATTGACTGTTTACTTCCAAATGGTATCTCAAATACGTTTTCATGTTTTTCTACAAAGGATTCGTGTCGATAAAAAAATAGTTATAACACTCGTTTTGATAATAGACAATTGTAATTGAGAGGTACACTATACGTACATGATACGGGTGACGTACGACACCCGTATCATGTACGTACACGTGTCGGTATCTATACACATATGCAACACTTAGTAATTAAGTACAAGTATTCTCGTAGCAAATTATAATAACATTTCTACGATTATTAGTCACTCACCACCGTTCACGAGTGTCGTTGAATTTCGCGATTTTCTCGAATGCAATAAACCCCGAATAGCTGTATCCGCGCTTTACATCGTAAAAATGGCGGATTCGAATACACATTTCAGCCGTTTTACAGATTCTTTATTTCTCTGCGTTATTTGGGCGGATTGAAGTAATCCCAGTGATGGTGATGGGTCACCGTCCGCGTGCTGCCGAACAGGAATATCAGCAGGCCGGTGACCAGCAGCAGCATGGCGCACAGCGTGAGTTCCATCTCCCGGATCTTCTCTCTGGACTCCTCGCCCACCATGGACGCGGTGTACCGTACGAAATGCCTCACGGCCTTTATGCACGCTAATCGTAGGACCCTGATCAGTTGTCTGGCGCTGTCCGCCACGCTGGGCTCCGGGTCCAGCCGTGGACCGGACGCCAGGGAGAGGAATTGGCTTGGAATTTGAGAGGCTGGAAAGGCGATCAGATGGGTGCCACCCGGTGGAAAGGAGGGTATAGGCGACTGAGACGATTCCCTTTGGCTGTCCACGTCGGACGTGGTGTAAGAAATGACGGCGCGTTGCGGTTGCGTCTCGCTGGTGATGCCGTGGCTGGCCAAGTCTGGCGTGTCTGGCGTCACGGAGATAGCGGGCGGCAAGGATCGTACAGGAGACGCAGTTTGTCGCGCCTGAGAGATGCGTATCGGGGACGGTGATCTGGACCTCGATTTTCGAGTCTTACGTTCTGGCGAGCCCTCCTTGTCCTGGTACTCCGCCATCAGCTTGGAGAACTCGTACGGTACCTTCGAGTCGATGGATTCGTCCTCGGGTGCTCGAGGCGGGGACAGTCTGGGTTCCACGGTCTCGTCCTTTGTCACAGATGGGGGGAGGGATTCTTCCACGACGGGTTCCTTAGCGGTGCTCAGAGAGAGGAGGGGCTCTGAATCAGAAATTCGCAAGGGCTTATCCTCGGTCGGCTGAACGTCGACGGGTGATTGTGTCATGAGAAAGATGTCTTTGTCGTTGAGCTCTACTTGGGTGACTGATAGTGTGTGCGTTACAGGTGTCTCTTTGTCCTTCGTTACATGTGATTCAGTTTTAACAACCTTTTGCTCTTTCTCCGTCGGTTTCTCTTCAGGCTGGCTCTGTTCGCTGCCCGTGACAGGAATGTCCGTCCTCTGCTGCTCGATCGCTCTGCTCTGGCGTAAACCAGCTTCCGTTCGACTCTGTTGTGCCTGAGAGGCGGCCACCGTCTCCAGGTGACTTCTGATGGCTATCAGCTCCTTGATGATGGAGGGGGACAGACCCTCCTCCAGCATGCCTGTCACGCTCCTCAGCTCGGAGGCAGTGATGACCAGCGCGTCCACCTCAGACGCGACGATCTTGCCCGCTTCTATCTGCGACACGTTCAGACGATCCACTCTGAGGTCGCCTACTTCGAGGTTACTGATCCTGACGGGCTCGTTGGACATCAGGGCGGAATGGATGGACGGTAAACGTGGGCTCTCGTCGCGGACGCGTTCCTCCAGATGTGGCGCAGACTGGTGTCTGTCTTCCAGGGCCTCGAGCTCTCGAGTGGGCGATGGCGACTTCAGGGACACGGTGTCGTAGGTGAGCTCCGCGTGCTCCTCTTTGCGAGCACGCTGGGACATCGGTAGGGGAGGAACGGGAGGCGTGCTGGTGCTCGACGGACTGGGTATTCTCTCGGTGGAGACCATGATCTGTGAACCTGACCTGGACGGGGCGACGACCAACTTAGCCTGAGTCACCTCCTCCTCGATCACCATGTCGTCAGGCAAAGGATCCGTCTGCGTGGCGGTCGTGATCTCCATGGTGGACTCGTGGGACATTGCGGAACGTTCCAGCGACCGCTCTTTCCTCACCCTCGGTGGTCTGGGGGGAGCGGGCAGCGGACGACCTTGCATCTTGCTGAGCACCTCGTCGCTGCGGAGGTCCTTGTGTTCCCCGTCGTCGGAGTCGATCTCGATGTAGGGCGCCGACTCTGCCGGCTGTAAACTGGTCTCGTAGGTGTCGTCCGTCAGGATGTTGATTTCCCTGGCCTTGCTGGGGCCCAGGGTGCTGTACGCGCGTTGCGGGCGTTTCGGGGCTACGGGTCTCGGCGTGGTGGCGAACTTGTCTCTTTTTCTGCGCGGCGGAGGCGGTCTGGGCGGCTTCTCGCGTTTCTCGATGACGGCGTAGCCGGACAGATCTCTGGCGAAGTCCAGGTCGTCCCGAGGTATGTCCTCCTCCGCGTAGCCAATCTCTGGTAAGGATTCAGCTCCGTGAGACGTTCTGTCCTCGTCCTGGGCCACAGATGTTCCCCTGGATCTGGATCTTCTCTTTGGTGGAACGGGCGCCGGCTCCATGTACTCCTCTTCTCTCAGACGCGTGGCCAGCATGCGAATGTTCTCCTCGCTGGTCGCAATGATCTCCTCGGCCGTGTACGCCTCCTGCTCGTCTGGCAGCTGGTCCAGGGCCGTGGGTGGTAATGGCAGAGGTTTTTCGGGAGCTGAATCAGCCGCCACCCACTCGCCGTGCCCGTTGCATATGGCCGCCACCTCGCCGTTTCTCCGCTCCGCGGGTGTTTCTTTACGCAAACGCTTACGTCGAGTGGGAACGACGGGCGGAGGAGGCGAGGGAGGACGAGGCAGCTCAGCCGGGATCTGCGACTGACTGCGCTGAGAGGACTTGGACTTCCTGCGCGCGGGCTTCACCACCACGATGTCGTCGAGGGGTTCGTCGGGCAGCTGGGGCGGCTCTCCCTCGGTCTGATACACTATACGGTGCTTCGAGTCGCTTCTGGTGCGCTCGCGGAACTGCTCGTCCATGGACTCGCTGCGACGGGCCCTGTTCGGGTCTCTCTTGGGTTTGACCGGCGCCGCGGCTTCGTACGACTCGAACGAACCTTCCTTTTGCTTCTTCAGGGACCTGGTCCTCGTGGGCCGTTGTGGAGGAGCCGAGTCGTCTGCACCCGGACGAAGGGCATCCCTGATCTCGTTAGTCAGATACTTGCCCAGATTCATGTCGTCCTGACTGAGACCGCTCTCCCTGATGAAGAACTCGTCGGAGTCGATCTCCTCGATGACCCCACGGCGTCGTCGATCGCACGAGCTACCGCTCGACTGCTGTTGCTCCCTGTCCGACTGCGCCGATGACGGCTCCGCTTCCTCGTCCTCCATCTCTTCCTCGTACTCCTCCTCTGACGGTGTCTTGTGCACCCCATACATCCTAGGATCCACCATCGCGAAGGCTGGCTCGTAACCCTCGTCCCCCCTGGCGCGCAGCACCTCCTCCAAAGAACGCGATCGCTGAACGGCCCTGAAGTCATCTCTGGTTATCCTTTCCTCCGCTCTCCAGTCAACTTCGCCTTCTTCAGCTTCTTCCTTTCTGGCTGCCCTCAAATACGCCTCTTTAGCTTCCTCCTCCTCCTGGTACAGTCTCGAATTCGACTCCGTCTGCTCCCTGTCGTAAGACTCCTCCTCTGTCCTGGAGGCCTCCGACGTCGGATGTGCCTGGCGCTCGGAGATCTCCGGGGACTCCTGCTCGTAGTCCATGTACTGTAGCTGCCCCTGTCGCTGTTTCTCCTCCCAGGGTATCCTGGTGTCCCCCTCGTACCCCAGGGACAACCTGGGCTGCTCCAACGAAGGGTGGCGCCACGGTCGCGCTCTCTCTGCCGCCGTCTCCGCGTCGGAACGGTCCTCGTCGATGTACGCCGTTTCATCGAACCTCTGCGCCCACCTGTCGCTGATCACCATCCCCTTGCGCGGTCTGGGGAACGTGGCGCTCTCCGCGGACTGCGCCCGTGAGTCCTTCGGCGTGGAGGTCGCGTACTCGCCTCTGTTTTTCGACTTCCGGTCGAATATACGCGGGTACGTGGCGAAGTTGAAGATCATCTTGCGGGAGCCGACCGTGGATTGGGTCGAGCGTTGATCCTGGGCCGGAGAAGACCTGCCACGGACCAGGGCCTGCGGCAGACGGATGTTGGGCTTCTTCAGGTTGAACTTGGGCCTCTCCGGAAGATGGAACTTTGGCCTCTCTGGTAAGTGAAATTTCGATCTGTCCGGCAAGGAGAACCTTGGACGCGCGGGAAGATTGAACTTCGGCCTCTCGGAGAAGGACGACCTGATCCTGTCCATCCTGCTGGGTCTCTTCTCGGTCCTGGACTTGTCCGATCTGCCGCTGCTCGCCGACCTGGTCTTCTCCGCCCGTTGCCGCTCGGGGAACGCGAACGTCGGTCGTTTGATGTTCCTCAGACGTGTGCGCAGCTTACCAGCCTGCGTCTTCAGCCGGTTGGGCAAACCCCGGGCACCGCGACGCAGGGGCAACTCCTCCAATGCCAACGAGTCTACCTGAAATAAAAAGATTGGCAATCGTTGATTCACCGGTTGGTCAACACCTTCGATCATATGCGGGAAGAAAAAACGTGACCGCCAACGTAACGAGCTCAGGAATGGATCGCGTTGCTGAAGAGGCTGAACCCTGCCGCCAGATGCTCGACCCGGACCTTGACGCAACGGCATTCTCTATCTGCATCGCGATGGCTTGTATAAACGTTTGAAAAGAAAGGGGGAGGGCACCGGGGGGGCAGATATGCGGACTTCGAAATAGCATCGTTGGGAATGTAAATAGGAATAAAAGGGGGCGGAAGGGGGGGTTTGTTGTTTTGCATTATCAACGAGCGTAACAATTTTTATTATTTATAGATATTTATAGCCGTCGAAGAGACCAAACTGACCACCTATTACACGAATATTTGTTTATTTATAAAAATCCATAGAATCTTGCAGCTTCTTCAAGGTTCGAAGTTGCTATTTTTGTAATTTTAACGAAGCCTTTTAGAGGTGCGTAAACTTTCCTGTTTCCAAGCTCAGGAAAATCACCATCTCTCGGGATGATGATAATTATTTTTTTTTTTTTAGAGACGGGATCTTCCGACGCGTTACGTACGGCGCGAAACGAGAAGGGGGGGGGGGGGACGGTAACGAGACGACGGATTGGTCGATGATGAATTTCGTGTTCGATGGTCGCGTTTCGACGGGAATCCGGTATTTTTAGGGGAATTGTGCAACCGAATGGGAAAAGCCCCGAAGCTTTCTGGAACGTTGCGTCGACGATTGCACAATTGCCTCGGACAGTGACACGTTGGCTCCAATGCTTTTTATACGCGTGTTTCGCTAAATATAGGCCCGGTGGGCAACAAACGGGAAAGGCTCGAGCGCGCGAGCCTTGTCGTTTTGTCAGATTCGTGGCCCCGCTTCAACCCGAAAGGACTTCCTTGAAGAGGACGAAAAACGAAGAAAGAATGCCACGGGGTGCCAGTCTAATATTATTCGGGTTCAATCACTCGACTTCGACGTTGTTGAAGAGCAATTATGATCAAGGAGAATTACAAATTTTGTATAATATTAAATATTTTAAATCTTGTGTAGTTTAATTTAGAAATTTATAGCGTGTAATAAACTTAATGTTAAACTTAGTAATACTGCAACAGTTTAACTCTGTCCCATAATAATAGCAGCAACTTCAATCAAAACCAATGTTCCATGACATCTGTCATTTGTTTTGACACGACTTTTAATTATTGAAATTATTTCAGTTACTCGAGTTGCAATTGTTCTAATAATTTAGGTCCTGTCTACTTGTTCAAAATGCAGTAAGTAACACTTTTACCTTATCGTTTTCTGATAATAAATGTTGCGTTCTACATTCATTTTCTTTTGCTGCTATTACTTTGGGACAAATTAGTGCATATTAGGCTATAACATTCACCTTTTGCACTCGAGTGGCGATTTGTGATTATTTTGGAAAACTGCCTCGAGTTCAAAGGGTTGATATAATAGTACCAAGTCCGGATCTGATCCATCGACTCACCTGACTGGTATTAACTTCGCCATCGGTTCTAGACTCGGCGCCAGGAGTGGCGGCGTTCAGGAACCGTTCCTCGAGTCGCTCCTGCAGCTGCTGCGGCGTCTCTAGTTCCTCGGAGGTGTCGCCCGTTTCCACCAGTTCGCGACCCTCCATCGCGGTGTCCTCGATCTTCCCGTCCAGAGGAAGGATCAGGTCGCCGGCGCGCGTCAGTTCCGGCGGCAGTCTCGTCCGGTCGTCGATGCTGTCGTCGCTGTCTGCGACGGGCACCACATCCGTGTCGGTGATTCGCACGACCGGCGCCGACGCCGGCTTCGGCGACGGCGACGGCGCCGCGATCGGTTCGTACTCGTGCTCGCTGTTACGAAAAGTCACTCGTTTTTTCCTTCTCGCTCTGACCGGCATTTTTCCCCCGTTTTTTTTTTTTTGTTAATTCACAGAGACTCTAGTTAGTTGGATGGTTAACACTGTTCAGAAATTGTGCTGGGATTTTTACGAGGTAGTTGTACGATTTAATACTGTGCTTGGTTAATTACTGTTCAGTCCTTTCCTTCCAATAAGCTCCATTCGAGAACCTGAACACTTATTTCTCAAACTCAGAACTGTACTGGACTTCGGGATTACAATTTTAATTTAGTTTAGTTGTTACACTTGTTCAGACTATTTGTTTATTACATTTCAAGTCAGTCTTTGGTTAATTAAGAGAAAATCAGTCTTGTTAGTTATCGATTAATTAATTGAGCGTTAAGTACTATATTATACCATAGATTAATACTGTGTTTAAAATCAGTCTTGTTAGTCCTCGAGCATTCATTATTGGTTATTAATACCGTGTACGGGATCAGTCTTGTTAGTACGAGTTATCCATTACTCGTTTCACTGGAACGGGACGTCTCAGTAGAATAAGCAGGCATTGGTCAGACGCAGTAGCAGTGATTTAGGTGAACGTTTCCCGATCGCGGGACCGATTCTTTCACAAAAGATCAGTGGTCGAGGGAAGACTATCGTTGAGCTGATTCGTCCTTTGCGTCTCGTAGACTCAGGTACGTATTCGTCCCAGGATCGTGGGGTTACTGTTGCGGGGGTGAAAATGAATTAGTTCGAATCAAGTTCCAAACAAAATATCCGCATGCTGCCTGTTACTTCTTCAAATCTACCATATTTCGTAGCATAACAAAGTTTCTTTTTAACAGAATAAAATCGAAAAGTATCCATTTTTGTTCTTTTAGGGAACAGGGAGAAATTGGACTAATCTCAACATCCATCGTTGTTTGGCACATATACACGCACGGCCGCACCCACGTAATCGAGATCCACCGAATTCGAGGAGTTTGGACGCGGAACCGAGCGAGCTGATCGAGGATTCTATGTATAGCCAGCCGGGCGAACCTTAAATAGCTGCGGCGATTCGCGAGCATAGTCGAGCCGCGTAACCAACACAGCCGACGTGTTTCAGATCGCCGTGCGTGTGCATGCCACGTCCGGCAACCGGAGGAATTCGTCTGGAGAAGGTCTGGCCTCCGGATACCGAAGCGCTGACATTCTGGAGAGGACCGGCTGGACCGATACAGGGAATTTTCGAGTTGCCGGATACCAGCGGGCGAAATTTCTAATTGGAACGTTCAGGAACGACGAATGTTACATATATAAGAAATCGTAATTGCAATTAATCCTCGAACGACGGAACTCGATTTAGAAATTTCAAAATACTATATGTATTAAGTATATTATCGTTCAAGAATTGGAACAACGTCGGTGCACGTTTTCTAGGCCCACGTTATTACAGAGCCGGCTCGTTCGAGGTTTGATAAGTTCTATAGTCAATGTTAGTACGTAGCGACTATAGGCATCGTTAGTATCGAAGGAGTCAAAGGGCGAGCGTCCAAGCGTAAGGACCGAAGGGTGCTCTTCGAAGTATCACACAGACGGATATAGCGAATAATGGATAACTGGAAGAGTATGTTTTTGAAACGCGAGGAATATATTTTGCGAAGGTTGAAGACGGGATGTCCAGGTAGCCGGTTATCGGCAGAAGGGTTAAGTTACTGACCTGCAGCGGACCGCAGGTGGCTGCTGCATCGTCCTGGACGGCGGTCTACCGAGGAGAGCACGTCGTTCCGGTAGAAGCGAGTCGCTCTGGTAGTACTGACAGCCGCAACGTACCTCGCGTCCGAGGCTCGACGTCGACGACGCTCTCGAGGCGCGTCCACGTTGCTCCGGCTCCATCCCCACCCCCGTCTCGCCACAGCTTGTCCACCTCCAGCCTCCTCTTCCCTCTGCTCCTACCTGAGACAACGCCGGATACGTGGACGTTGCTTTTATTTCGCGAACCCACCTACCTTTTCAGCTCCAGTTCAACGTCGTCTCTCGTCTCCCGTCGTCAACCCGCCACGACCCCAACCGCGACACCCACCGCTACGGGAGGGTGAGAATAAAGGGGGAGAGAGAGAGAGAAAGAGTTCTTACCGGAGCAGACCGCTGCAGCGGCTTCTAACCGACTCTCTGTACCCTCTGACCGTCCCGTGAAACGGCGAACTCGGACATCGAATTATTTATAGAAACCGTTTCGCCGACAGTCGAGATATCGCGCTGGCTAGAATTCACCTGTACCGGGATGATCATCGTACCACCTGGCGGACGCCTCGGCGAAATGGCCTGGCGAGGGGAGGGTTGCACTCCCGCGGACGCGGGAATTCGATTTTCGTCGCGTCGCGTCGCTTTACGCCGCGCGTCCTGTCGGTTCGTGGACGATGTGTCTTTGTATCTGGTTTATATCGATAAGATGATTAAATTTTATAGTTCTGTTTACTTCTGATTCGAGGACTTTTGATGTAAGGCATTCTTTTCGTGTTCCCTCGGGGAGGAAGGGAGGTCCAATTCTTGATAGTGTTTTCCTTTAAGAAAATTACAGAAATTATAAAAATCCAAAGCTTGCATAATACCAAATATCATAATATCACATCGTTTAATTCATAAGTTAATCAACCGAGATCCCCGTTCGATATTTCTGCAAAGGGAATCATTCAAAACCGTCTCAGCTCTGGGACTTAGTTACTTTATCAGTTACTTACCCAATCGTTTAAAATAAATTATGATAAGAACCCTCTCCTTTTTATTATTTATTTTTCGTTCGCTCCATCGATGTATTTCAAGCTGTACCGATCCGATCGATCTCATTTATTCTTTTTACTTTTCAACAACTTTGCAGAACGATTCCGTCGATTTCTTTCTATTACGTTCTTCGAATTGGTACAGATTAAGACGAATCCGAAGACTGTGGATGTGTTCCAAATGGTTGCACGCGATGCTCAGAGGATATTTTCACCGATGATAAACCCGGGCCATCTTTTATTACGATACACGAGAGCGTAACACGGAATATTTGATTTATCGAGGAAAAAAAAACCCAGTTAATTTAAAATTAAAATTAAAATTGTAAAAAGAAAAGAACGAACAGTTCTTGTATTACGAAAAATACGTTCTATCTTAATTAATTTTCTTGGTGGATCATACACTGTCGTATCATCGTTTAGGAATAAATATTGTTTTATTCTTTCTTGTATTTTTTGTTTGTTTGCAGGCTTACTTTGGGATCGAATTCGAACAGTTCAGCATGGAATTGAATGGTTGCAGCCGGTTTTATTCAATTTCGGAGGCTATACTGATAATATCCTTGCTTGGAAGGAACATGACGAGGTGTTTCAGACAAACTCGACTCCTTTTCTTCTTTATTTTTGTCGCTCACAATCACAGGACACTAAAAATGTGTTTGTATCCAAAAATATACGTAGAAACGTTCGATCGAATCATCGTTCATCGTTACACCTCATCGAAATCGATCTACACCGCTAAATTGCTTATTTTTTTTTTATTTCTTTTGTTTTTTTTTTGTAATCAACACTTTCTAGTGTCCTTAATCGAAGATTCAGGGCTGTCGTTCACGTAGCAGCATCTGTTTTCTACACTGCAGCGATACTGTATTACAGGAGGTTAATCCTTGAACGTCGTGTACGGGTCGTTCGCGACCCAGGCGGTACAAAATGCGTGCGATAGAATTCTCAAACGTTTGCGAACACGTCGAATGCTGTGCGAGGTCTCTGATCGAAGGATCGATTAAAAAATTCGAATTTTGTATCAATTTTTTGAATATCTTTGCAAATAATCAAAAATATCTGGGAAATTTCGAACGGCAAGGGTCACTGATGGACGATATTTTAAATTAAATATTAATTTTGAGATCGTAAGTGGAAAAACGAAATTATTGCATTCTTTTATAAGTAGCCTAAAATTTAGTTACCAGTAAATTGAATACGATTAAATAAAATAGTTTATCGTATCGAATACAATGTTTAAGGTGTGAATCCGGAATCGATAAATTAGAAAACAGTGTGAAACGAAACACAGTAAATTGTCGTTCAAGGATTAATACAGTAACGGAGTAGCGATAAGATATTAAAAGGGAGGACAAATCTGTACCGTGATTGATAAAGTTAACTGCAACGTAGATCAAAACGTGTTGGGAACAATTTTCTTTTTTTTCTTATTTTCTTTTTTTTTTCTTAAAGAAGAATATTTATCAACTGGGAACCGGAAGGCTATACTGCCCTCCTTAGTTGAAACGTCCTGTACGATTGTTTATTAAGAAAGTATCTATCGTTTAAACGAAAATTAAGATTAAACGAAATGAATAATTCTTTGATTCAGTGTAAATTAAATAAATAAGAAACTTGAAGCTGTTATTTGGACTTGTTAATTTGTTTTAATTAATCTCTTTTTAACGTTTCAAGATGTCAGGACGATTGAACTGAGGAGGACAGTATAGATGAAGAATGATGTTTCTGATATCGGTGATTGCTTATTTAACACATTCCGTGCCACGTTAATTAAATATAGAATCTTCTCTGTTTAACCCTTAAGTACCATGGCAGGGGTAGATTTGACCCTTCAGAAACCAATCAAGAAACTATCAGTTATTTGTTATAATTAATACTAACTGTATCGACTAATGCAATATTACTTTAATATTAATTATAACAAGCATTAACACAATATAAAATAGGGTTGAATCTATCATTTTTCTGTCAAAAAAATAAATTTGAATAAACGTGCATTAAAAGGGTCAATTTTCAATGTTCCAAGGCCATGGGTAGTTAAGGGTTGAATCGTCGCGATGTTAGGACACGCACAGCGTATTATATACGTGTTCATCGAGGCTGTGACCCTTATAAAACATAGATAATGTACAGAAGTGTTCTGTGTATGTATCTGTATGCGTATGTGTACGTGTATGTGTTTGTTTGTGTGTGACTTTGTTATAATACACTGTGCCGCGTGTGTGGACTTCTCGAACGACAATGCTCGACTTCAACATCTTTCTTCCACCCTCTCCCTTACGCTTTCTTTAAACTTTCTATCAATTATTAATCGTTTTTGTCAAATTAATATCGTTCTGATACTTTGCGCATTCCATTGGCGTACTTTTAATCGGAGCATTAATTAGAAGGGTGGATGCTTGATCCATCGCGATATTTTTGAAAAAAGGCATTTGTTTAAAATTAAACAAATTCAAATTAATGAATTTTCAACTGTTTCCGAGATTTCAAAGAATTGAAACGTTCAGTGTATCGTATATTATATCAATATATTAATATAATAACTCATGTTGCAAATTAATATATCGTAGTAATTAGTATAGTAATATAGCGTTATATGGTGATATATTAATTTAGCAATCGATATAATAATATATTAATATATTAATAACGTGACACTGATACGGTATAAAGAAATGTCGATTCTTAATCTATTCCCTGACAAAGATTAAGCTTTTATATAAATATAATCGAATCTCGTCTCGCTCGGTCGAATGGTTCTGCGAACAACGGTCCCGTTCGATTCGCCGGATGTTCAGGGTTCAATGAAATGAGGATTCTGTTGCTTCACGGTTACCGAGTGTTCCACTTTTTGTTTATAAATAAACGAGAGCCGCCCGGTCGGGTGTCCGTGACGTCGACGACGCGTGGACGTGGGTGATAGGAAGATGAAGAGGCGTAGAAAGCGATTCGTGAAATTGCGGGGAAAGAAAGGGACAGGACGGGACGTCGAATCGAGAGATAAAAGAGAAGGCGAGCCGGGGGCGACGCGTGGGCGTCGCTCGGCCGATTACAAGATAAACAAGATCAAAGAACAAGAAGAAATCAACGGGAGTGTCGGTTTTCCGGGACGCGGAGGGTCCGAGGTGATTCGATCGCGCGAAAGCACCGCGAAATAACGCTTGTCTCGCATCGATACGAGGCTCGAGGATTGATGGAAATGACCGTGTACACGTTTCATTGATGCTCTCAATACAAAATGGCCGGCTGCCAGTTACAGCAGACAATGACCGATTTCGAGACACGCGGAGTCTGACACAATTCGATGACATAAAAGTATTGCAGAATAACGCTTATGCTACATCAATTTGTAGCTTAAAGTTTCAAGAAAAGGTGTATATAAAGATTTCGTTGATACACTTAACGCGAGATGGATGGTTCTTTGTTGAACCAACAACAACACCGAGCTGTATACCGATTGATTATTTAATCTATGTTAAGAGTACCAACGAAACATTCACATAGTTATTTTTGTTACACTTTAAGCTTTAAATTGATGTATCATAAGTGTTATTCCATGAAACTTTTATGTCATGAATTGGTATCAGACTGTGTATGTTTATGGTCATTTCACAAGCAATAATTTTGTATTGAAAAATTAATAAAAATGTGATGCACAAAGTATCGAGAACTCATTCACACGAATATTTCCATCCAATTATCCATTATTGTACTTTGAAGCAACATTGGGCCACCCTATGTATACATTATTCCAATCTCACCCTTTCCTTTACACTTCTTCGTTAACCCTCAACTACCATGGCTTGGAAACGAAAAGTTCACACTTTATTTCCATTATTTTCCCTATTTGTCGTTGAAAAGACGATAACCGTGAAAGTTTTAGGTGCCTAAGAGAGCTCTGACCCTGCCACGGTACTCAAGGGTTAAATACAATTTTTACAGCGGAGAAAAAGCCTCAAAATAAATTTACTCGACAAAAACAAACTTTTGTCGACCATTCTGCGCCCTTCCTGACTTTCGCTGCCCCAGTCCCAATATTGTTTGAAAAGAAAGAAAGAAGGTGTATCCAGCGAGGAGGGAGAGGGCTCGAACGTAACCGAGCTGAACGAAATCGGATCGGATCGAATCGAAACTCGACGACACGCTAAAGCTTCTTAAATCGTACAAAGCACCAGTGCGTACAAATTCACTCTTCGTCTATACATGCAGAATCACAATATCTTTCTTTCATACGTATATTAACCCATCGACGCGGTGACAGAATATATCATATATCTTGTATATATATATATTCTCTTATAATTTTTTTGTTTTTTTTTTTGTGTTTCGTTACTAGTCCGTAGCAAAAAACTGGCAGCGGTGTGTCGCGATTAACATAGAACGTTAGAGAGAATTCCTCCGATTCTTCCACCCTTTCTTCGTCCACCATGAAGACACTCGTTTATCCCCGGTGTCCTGTATCCTGTGTGATTCCTGGACAATGACGTCCGGTTACCCTGAGACTGCTCGACGCTGTCCATCCTCTTCTTTTTTTATTCATCGTCGAGCGTGCGCGATTTACACTTTCGCCCCCTTCCCCCCCTTTTCTTTTCTTCTTCTTTGGACGAGTTCTTTAATGAGGTCTCAGCGTAACGATTTTATTGTTGCAATTGTAGTTACAGTAATCGTAATCGTAGTCGTGGGTGTAGGGCGGCAACAGGGAGGCGGACTCGGGGGCCGGGCAAGGAAGATGCCTGGGTCAGGCGAGCTCGTTGCTGTCCGGGAAATGGTCACGGCAATCGAGACAGGCGGCCAGGTCGAGCACCAGATGATGAAGCGTGGGGTGCTCGAGCACCTCGGCGTCGGGCAACGGCGGATGGCAACGGGGCCTCTGCTGTCTGCCGCGGAACGACCGGTGCAGGTTCAACACCACGTCGCAGAACACGTATCGCACCAGCAGCAGCCGTAGGAAGTCGTCGCCGAAGAACTGCAACACGCTGGTCTCTGGATGGAACCGGAAGAAAACGTTTCGTTAATACCTCGTGTCGTATTTGTTTTAAATACGACAATTTAAATTACAACAGTGTCACAATCTTTTGCACGCATTTTATCCTTAAACCGTCAAGATTGAAATTATTTTAAACAAGTTTTGTTCGTAGGAGCTGAATTTGTTCATTTTCGATCGCGACCAAGAGGAGGATTGATTTCGATGGCGAGGGAAACTCGGCGACAAAACTGTATTCTACAATTTTTCCCCAACAATCCCGATAAAAGTTTCTCTCATTTCCAGGAGTTTGCACGAGTTCAGGCCAAGATGTTTGGTTAAGTGCGATCTCGAGGTCGACCCCGATGCAGCTATACGCGAAGGGGTTAAGAAACTTCTTCCCGCGAAGATTACGTAAGCGTTGATAACCCTTGTTCCAGATAGCACAAGGAAGCTTCCGATTTCAGAAACAAACCACCACTATTTAGCTGCTCCTTTCAATTCCTCCAGATGTCCATTGGAACTTTGATATTCGCAATTTTTATTCCAACCCTGAACGGATTCCGGCGGATACTCGTTAAAATTAAAATGAAAAAAATAAAATTGATGGTTATTAATATACAAATTAACGCAATGGCGTCTAAAGGGTAGTTTCGAAATATTTTTCTAACACTAATCGTAAAATGAAGGAGAAGGTGAATTCGAATAGTCTCATATTCGTCGTTCTTTACACACGAGCGTGCTTGCGCTCGTGTGTGCTCGAGGAACCTGTTGTTCGAACTTTCGAACGAATTATCGTCCCGGATAGAATCGATTCGATGAAACTTTCCTTCCTCTTGATACCGAATGCAACGTTCGAAAAGCCCGCACGACGTCGGGTATCATTGTCGAGACAATGGGAGAAGGGAACCCTTTGTAACCCGACCCTAGATCACGCGTCTACGAGCCGAGATTGCCAGTTCACCGATAAACACGATCTGGATCTAGGCCAGCTCTGTTTATCGTTCGAACGCAATCGTAAATCCCTTTCAGCGTGCTTCTTTCTTGACGGTTAACGACACCAATGTTCTTTCTCGATGCACGTTTCGTACCGAAACCGTTGGGGTGGCTGCGCGAGAAATATGCATCCCGCGTGAAGATTAAATCGCGGTATCAGGGATGACGATCTCTCCGTTTGAAATAAATTATAATATTTTACTTTGGTAAGAAAAAATTGGAATTAATTAATGGTTTGATGCAGAAATTATAATTATGATAAAAAAAATTTGCTTCTGTAAACTAAATTGATAAATATCTTGGATTGCACCCTGCTTTGACAAAAGCTTCGTTTCAGTGCACGAACTGTAACAGATTTTTTGGCCATCAGAGGGTGGAGCCCGTTTCGTTATTAAAAGAGAGACAAAGTAATTGCCTAATTCGTTGGTGCCAAGAAACGAAAATGTGTCACAACGACCCTCGCAAACAGACAGTGACCCAGCCAAAAGTCATTCTGAGTATAAATTCCAAAAATCACCCTCCTACCAACCCTTCGAAAATCGTGGTCGTCATTGCCAAGAAAGTTTCACCGACAGAAGGATCTCCGTATGCAATCCAATTAGAAAAGGGGGACGGTGGTGGTTGTCGGAGGACAAGGGGGAGGATTAGGTATTCGGAAAGCTCGCTCGAAGGGGGCGAAACTTGTAACATTAAAATCTGAATTGTATATTAACGTGAAAAATGATTAAATCGCAAGACACAATAATTGTTGCGAGAGGCAATTTTGTCCACCGCCATGAATCCTTTTCAAATTTCATAATGTTTGAAGAGAATCGCCCCCTACGTATTCGCTACCGGAACAAAAAGCTCGTCCCAGGCTCGTGCCAGCCGTCGAAAAACACAAAACGAAAAATAGAAAAAGAAGAAACAATGTCCTGGATCCTTACCGCATCTGGAACGTGTGACGAGCTGACATGCCTCGATGAGGAATCGCTCGATGTAACGCTGGCATCTTTCCCAGTGGTGCACGGCCAGGCTGCCGATGTTGCAAATAAGGCAAAACGCGGCTAAAGGGGCGTGTAGAAACAGGGTGAACAGGCTGCCACCGTGTCTGACATCCCTGAGGGTCGGCGGTGTGTCCTGGGGCGACATCAGCACCATCAACGGCTGGCCGAAGTAACGGGGTATCTGTTGGAACACGAAACTGTTGTCCGAATCGACGACCACGAACAGGGGCTTCCTGGTGAACGGGTAGAGGTCACCCGGGTACAGACAGTGAGGCTCCTTGCCACCTGTCGGCCTCTTACCGTGCTCCGGGTCCCTCTTACTGCACGTGGACACGCCGCCCAGGTCGTACCCCACTGCAAAAAATGTTCGAAGATCCATCAACATCGTGCAATTCCGGTTTCGCCGATCGGTTCGATGTCTTACCATTTCACACCTGACTCTGTTGCCTTGGCTCATTTATCTTTTTAATTTCATTTTTTTCAACATTTGATCGAAGATCATTTCGATTAGGGGGATCGTAAGGGAGGGAAGGCTCTGACGACCCTGAAGTTTCGTAGAATCGAAAATTTAGTAGATTTATTTATCTGTATGTAATTATACTGAATTCTTTGTTAAGTTTCGTTGTGAAATATTGATCATTAAATTTGGGAAACTTTATGGTTTTGAACACGGTCAGACTGTACGTCCCTAAACACGGTCCAAAGAAAGCTCTGTGTGCCTGTGACGAGCACGGGCGATCGTTGAACCATGCAACATGTAACGTTCAATTATTTTTCGTAAAAGAGGGGTCGAACATGCACTCTTTCGTTATTCCTATAAATAGCGGGCGATCGGTCGCATCGGCTTTACGCTCGGACGAGTCGAAAGCCGAGCTTCATTTCAGTGGAACAATGAGAAGCTCGTCGGACCGTGTCGGTTTTCGAGACGGCGCTGCTGCGTGCTCGAAATTGGACCGTTCCCAAAATCGTTTCCAACATCCTTGCAAGATTTATTTCCGCGCGAACCACACATTTTTCCACCATCATCTCGATGTAATAACGTTATTGAAATTTTACCCGTCCAATAATATACGTGGCATCAAATGTTTGATACTTTGTCAAATTAAACGAAGAAAGATTCAATTTTAAGTAGTAAGATAATTAATTGTAAATTTTAGACACTTGCAATTTTTAGACTGATAATTGGAATAAGCATTATAAGTAAAATGAATTGATTCGATAAATAAAATGTTAATTTTGTAAGTTTGAAATAGCGATGGATGGAATTTGTTATATAACAGTGGCGTTTGTGGCTTAAACGGTTGAAAACATGTGAAATCCTTCGCGCGTCTGACCATCGCCGACCCATTCTACTGAGACCTCGAACCGCCAAAGCCCTCTTCTCGGTTCCTCGTTGGAACTACAAGTGGTTTCTACTTTGAAAACAACCCTTTAACACGTTGACTGTACCACACTAAAAACGTCCATACTTTTACCCACTACCACAATGGATTCATCAAAATTCTCGTCAAATAGCAATTTTTGATTGAATAAATTTAATACACCGTTTCTGTGATATGACATACTTTCATATACTTCGATTACCGTAGCTGTATAACACAGTTATTTTATTTTCGATAAATTTAATTGAAAAATATTGTAAAAATTTCCAAATTCCTAGAAGTACAATATCATAAAGATATTCTTAAATTCTTAAATTTCTAAAAACGAAACAAACTGAAATTCCAAAATCCCCAAACCTCTCAGAATATAACACTTCTAAATTCCTAAATATTCACAAACCCCTAAATTCCAAAAGAATGAAAATTAAATTCACAAAACCATAATAATTCCAGCTGAAACAATGATTATCATTATTATCGGTACAGACGATTCCCTGTACTTTCCGGCCCGCTAATTACCATCGCATTCTTTCCGGGAAACGGCGAACGTGTTAACGAGACTAGAACATCCGTTCCCGAAGAGCAAACATGCCAGCTGTTGGCTGTCAACGGGGCTTCCCCCGATATCGGTTGGCCGCCTAGTATTTCGATATCGATTGCAAACTTAGAATCCACCGGTGCCGTTCCGAATCTCTATCACGGAATGACCTTGACACGGATGCGCTACTCTACTTTCGTTGAAAGACCGTTTTCGCCCCCTCCCCCCCCCCCTGCCTCCGCCCACCCCCTCCGACCCGTCGCTTTTTTTTTTTTTTTTTTCGACCGGCCTCTCGCGGCCTTTTGAATAGCGGCTTCCTTTGCTCTGGTCACCCGGTGAATTTTTCAGCATCGTCGACCTTCGATCTTAACGAATTTTTCTTTCTTTCTTTCTTCTGCGCTTAAACATTGCGCGAAGCGGGAGATCGGCCACGAGATGGTTACCGGGGTGATCGGATTTCTTCTTCGTTTTTTCCAAGAAGCGTAACTCGAGGTCATGGAAATGCTTTTTCCTTAAGTTACAAAGGCTTCTTTTTTGCTTTTCCCCTTTGATACAGCGGAGAATGAGAAAATTTTGGAGAACGTTTGGCTCATTTTCGTGGACCGAGAGCATCGAAGTTAATTGAAATAAGTTTTAAGGGGAGTATAAAAAAATTGGAATGGGTTGAGATTTTCTGAATTATAAGATTTCGAGTGATAGAGAATTTTTTTAATTCGAGTAAAGGGTAGATGGTCAAAATTTGATTATTTCTTTAGGGGAAATCAATGTATATTTTCAAGATTTGTTTGTAATCGTTTCAAAACGTTTTCTGTATTCACGACATCGAACACTGACATTCATGCCACAATAAAAAATCACACACACAAAAAGCTTGTAATGATAGAATAATTTTAAGAAACACAGAAAGCGTAGCGTAGTGAAATTAGGTCGATCTGATCCAGAATCAAACCATTAATTACTGAGTAAACAGTAATAATGTTTTTAAACAGGAATTTTTAAATAAGAAAATTAGAATAGGGAATCAAAGAGATCTGAGTATTATTTAAATTAAGAATATGAATTAAAAAATGATTCACTGTCCATGAATAAAATATTAAGAAGATTATTCGAATAAGGGGTTGTTCATTAATAAGATATCATTCGTAGCTGGTATATAGGAGCAACTTTTTGCTGGAGGATGGCGATTGGGAAACGGGTCGGATTTCAAGGCACGTGGAATATGTTAGGAAACCATCTAAACGACCTGGATTTTCTATTTAGTTAATTCAGTGGCCGTCGCGATAAGGGGTCATGGCCAGGCCTTCATCTCGCGAGCCGACTCTCCAGATGTCTTCTTTCGATCCGCATGAAACTTTCACGAGGATGGCCACTAATTAAACACGAAAGAAAAAAAAAGAGAAAGGAGAAAACAACAAAAAAGAAATGCCCTTTCAGAGATTTTTGTGGTCCAATTATAGGACAGGTGTTGAATTCGACGACCAAAAGGACATTGTTACACTTCTGTCGCTTTAACGATGTAACTCTTATCAATCCGTGGATCGATATTGGACCACGATCAATTTTCAACCTTCTCGAGTACTATGCAATAGTTTCTTGAAAAATAATTATTTTATAAGATAAATATTAAGACTTTGTAACGATGGTCTCGACAGTCCACTTAAGGATTAGTATTAACCCTCTATTTTAATATTCTAATTACCATTCTTGATACGATTATTTGAGAAGAATGAAAATTGTGATAAGTTATTTAATATTATACGATGTAATATTTGGAAAATAAACAAATTTATTGGTGAAATTTATTATAATGTAATTCATATCAGTGCCATTAATCTACAAACCATGGTCCAATATCAAATCCCTAAAACTCTCAAATGAATCAAAATAACTTGCTTCGGGTTTAGAATTTTAAATTACAAAGTTTTTTGAGACGAGCAACGAAGATGTCTATGATTTTTGCCCAATCAAACGGAGGAAAAGGACACTTGGGAGTCTTCGGGACGGTTTACATAATCGTCACCGTGGAATCTGAGGAAGCGGAACGAAGGGTGTTGTACAGGCGGTAAATCAACGGCGAGCAAGCTGGCTAACTGACGAAGCCCTTGAACGAATAGTAGAAAGGCGATAAGTTCGACTCTCTGTCGGTGATCCAATTAACTTTGAGATAGCCGGCCCGTGGACACGCGGTTTACGGATACGGGAGGGTGTAACGGGTGCACGTAACACCGTTCCGACACGGCTTATCCGTCGACCGGCTGTTCCGATTCGACGAACTCACCCCCGAGCCTCGAATTAACCCTTACGCCACTTAGTTTCTACGAACGGCCGCGATTTCGTCGAAGAGTTTTCCTTTTGTCAGAAATTCTTATTTTACAGAGGGTAATAAGGGTTGTAATAATTACACAACCCTTAAGTACCTGAAAATTGAAATTTAAGGCAACAAAGGGTGATATTAATTAGATAAATACCTACGTTCCTATGTCCTACTCCTAATTTCCAAGTGTTAGCACTAAAATATTAGTTGACTATACTAAGAAAGCCCTATAAACACCCCCTAATTACTCAAGAATACATCCTCTCCAACTAGTTCTTACAGCAGAGGCAAAATGAAGAGAACATGAGCCTAAAAATTCAATAAACACCCTACGAACAAGCTTCGTCCTCCAGAAACACTGAGGTAGCCTATCTAATATTCAACTGTAGGTAAGAAAATGATGAAAATATTAATAAATGAATGAAACACCCTCTGAAATGTGAAAGAACACACCACAGCACAAAGACAGCAGCCTACAGAGAGGACCTAACGCGTAACACTGCGTCCTGGCATTCTTCAAGGCTATGTGAAAGAGGACGGTACAGCCAAGGCTCTAAAATACTGGCGGAAGCGTTCAGATACGATCAGAAAAGACACTCACTTTCTTCGGGATGTTTGACGGTGGAGAAGCATCCGTCCGCGGACAGGTAGAGCAGCAACGCCCCGTTCGCGGGCAGCTCCTTGAACCCGCTCGCGAGGAATACCTGTACCTGGCTGTAGGTTGGCTTGTACAACAGGTACTTGTGAGGATTGTCCCGTCTGGGCGCCCCGTTCTCCGCCCCCGGGTAAGGGCCGGGCCTGAACGGCATCCTGCCCGCGGGCGACGCGTCGTGAAGGTGGTTAGGATCGTCCCTCGGCTCCCTCTCCAACGTCTGCAGCATCCTGAACATGTCCATCGACAATTCACTGAACTTCACCTGGTCGGCGCAGTTGCCGACGATCAGGATCTCCTGCAGGGATAGGCACATGGGTGGCGTACGTTCGACGGGCGGCGAGGTCTGCGGCCCCAGCCTGTGGGTCAGTATGACCGGGTTCGAGTCCGAGTGCACTACCCCGACCGCCGACTCGGCCTTCACGAACGCCTTGATCTCGTCGAGGACCAGGTTCCACTCGAGCTGATCGTCCGGCTCGTAGGTGCTCGTGTAATCGGCGATCTGGGCGTCCAGCTCCTGCACCAGCTCGCGCACCAGCTTCATACGGTTCAGCAACAGGCAGACGACGATGAAACGGGCATAGTACCTGAGCTTCTTCACCATCAGGTCGCTCCTGTCCTCCTTCGCGGCGCGGCTGTAATAGGCGCGGCCACGTATCGCCGCGTAGAACGAATAGGCCTCGTGCAGGTAACTGGTCTCGCTGGTGCGCAGGTAGTAATGGTAGTAGAGCTGGCCGATCTTGCTCGCTATCTCGCCGATCTGCCACCTCTTCAGGCCGTACTTCGTGTCCAGTATCGTCCTGGAACAGAAAACCCGCCAAATTCGGTCAGGATCGTACCTTTCCTCAAATTTTATTCTCGATTCTTGAATACGATTCTATTTTTTTTTATTTAATATATAACTTGTATTGTAATAATTGTTTAAAACGTTACGATAATAATAATTATGTCTTTAGTATGACGCATTCGTCCCTGGAGAGTTGAACCGTTAAGGGATAGAGCGCTATGCGTGGTCAGACTGCGCCCGAGTAGAATCAGTAGTATAGGGCGCTGTGGTCAGACGCGACGAGTGTATACTACTGATGAACGACGCGACGCATGAATGAATACACGATGCAATCTTTTGGCTATCACGGGGGTCATCTGTACCCGATGTTTCAAATTTTATCCGATCGACCAGTCAACAAAAGCGTAAAGAACGTAAACGATAATTAGTATTAAAATTAAAACAGCGTTACAAGGTGTTACATTTGAAAATGAATCCAAGGTATCTAGAATAATTTCCATACATATAAAATTATCCGTCTTATAGGTAAATTCTACATCCAGTGGGCAACTTACGGAGTCTCGTTTTCTAAAAAGAATAAAATCGATTGTCGTGACGGGTCTTTACGGGAAGGCGCGCCGATACGAATGGAAAGTTGAAATGAAAAATAAAGCCGCGATACCGTGGCCTGGAGTTACGATACTTTTGAAACAGGTGCTAGCGCGTACCAGAAACTTTCTCCATTGTTTTGACGCGTGAAGCCACGCTCCTGAAAGAGCATCCCCCGATATTTATTAACAGCCGACGCGGAGCGAAGCGTTTGTAAGCGTATCGTGTCTTGCACGAGCGTGAATAGCATAGATAGACAATTGACTCTTTGTCGAATCACGCCGCTATACAGCCAACCACCTCTCCCTCCCCCTCTCCTGCCGCCCTGTGTTCCCACCCTCCACCACCCCCCCGTTTCCCCTTTTACTGATGACACTTTAACGATCAAAAGGAAAAGGGACAAAGGGTCGAAGATTAACCGGGCATCCGGGTAACGGAATCGAAAGGGTAAATAATCGTGAGGTAACGAAAAAAAAGAGGCCAAAGAAGTAACCGGTAAAGTAAACGACGAAGGGCGACGGTCACGATGGGATAATCTTTCAATTTTTCGTCCGGAAGGACGTGCATGCACGTCCACGAAGGATTAAGGATCGTGTATAAGGAGCGACGCGAATGTGTGTGCGTTCAAAAGAATACCTAATGATTTTGTGCTTGAACGGTTTACAGTTTTGAAGTTTTCTTGAAACGTGGTATTTTCGGAGCGTTGCAAAATTCACCGATTTCTACGATCGTAACATTCTTAGATTTATTAGTGTTTCGAATCTGTAAATTTCTAAAAATATAATATTTCCAAAATTCGAAAGTTTCCAAATTTCTATAACGTATCTTTAAATTTCTGAATTCGTAAAATATAATTATCTTAATTTTTAAATATAATATTTGTAGGTTTCTAAGTTTTTAATAAAATACTAATAATAATATCGAAATACCGATGGTATTTTTCTCAAATATATAAAGATAAAAAGCTATTAACATAACAACCCCCGTAACGATCACCGCATCGATAAATAAAAATTCCATCGCGATAACCTGGCAAGAGAATCGCCACGAGTTTCCTTCATAACAAAATTACTCGTCGTCGATACAATTGCCGACCACCCCCGTAACTACACACGAGGTTACAACCTAGTCACGTGGTTTCCGTCGTTTCAACGATCATGCAAGAACGATCGACCAAGAAACAGGCGGGACGCGATTCGTCGTATCGATAATGATCTCGACACCTTTTTACGAAACCTTACACAACTCGATGTAACCATAAAAGAAAGGCGAAAGAAGAAGAAGAAAAAAACAACAAGAAGCATCGAAGAAGAGAAGAAAAAAACGAAGATAATAATAACAACGTATAATCGATCGAATCGCAATAATTATCTACCGGTGGTCGAAGCGTACCCCCGGCAGGGGTTCCACTAAAAATATCTACGCGGAGAGAAAACGGGTGACACGCGCACGCACACATAATCCCTCACTCGGCGCACACAATCTCCATTCACGCTCGTCACATGGTGTCCCAGCGCGTGAAAGGGCGGAAGTTCCTGCGTGCAGAATAGAAATTTCGATTCCCTCCCCCGTATCGCTAACCCCCTCGACAAATCCGAAAAATCCCTCCGTCGCGAGTCTTCCGTCCACGGATCCGACGACATCCGACTAAATCGAAGGATCACAAATCCCCCTGGATCCGAACGCGTGCGGATCCGTAAAACCTCGTGGCGTGTACGATCGATCGCCTCGCGTGTGAAATCGTGACTCACTCAACGGAGCCGAAGAGCAACAGAGAAAAATGAAAATTCGACGAAAAAGGGTGAAAGGTTGTAGATTTTCAGGACTCACCTGTGCTGTTGCTGGAACTTCCACAGCTTCGTGTAGATGTCAAAGGTGCGCCCGAAGTAGCCTTGCCACTGCTTGTGCCCGTACTGTGGCAGATCCCGTAGCCCGTTGAACAGCTGCTTGCTCTTCTCGAGCAGGTGGCAGAACTCGAGGACGACTTTTCGCTCGTGGTCGTCCATGCCGGCCATCATGACCATCTTTTCGGTGAATCGAGATCGCGGCCACTGGGCTGGAGGACGGGGCCCTTCAGACGACACGGTCGCGGCCGACCCGCGTGATGGCGCCTGCCGATTCCGCCACCCTCTTTCGCTCCGTCTTTCGCCCACGACGCCGACGAAACGCGGCGCCCCGACGCCCAATCAATACTTGCCCAGCCCGCATCAGGGGGCGCTCTTCGCACGCCGACCTCGTGGCCGCGTCGCAACGACGGCCTGGGACATCTGTACGCTCCGCCGGTAGATCGTGGCCGCGGGGGGTGACGGATCGATGCATTTATACCCCGTGGTAAAACCCTTCCACGGGGGTTCGTTTCGGGGGAAACTTATCGGGGGTTGGTTTGGAAGGAAGAGGGTGGATACTGGGAACTGGGATATCGACACCGGTCGAGGTATTTGCGAATGATAAAGGTAGGATCTTCCTTTGAGATTATATTTTTAGGCTTGGAAATTAAAAAATTCTATATTTCTGGGTGTTTAGAAATTTTTAAATAGGACATTCAAATTTTAGCGCTGTCAGGACGTAGTTAATTAAAAATATGAAAATTTTTGAAAGATTTACTGTGGAAATAAGACAAGCTCGATTGTATCAAAGGGTTAAATATTGCAGTGTAAATTATTTTATTGGTAATTAATTTTTTCGCTCCATACCAGATGCCACTAGAGGCGCCATTTTCAAAGCGCGCTAGAATGTTTAAAAAATAAGATCTACGTAATATTTCAACAATTTGTCTATTATACAAATTTAATAAACACATTTCACTGTTAAAGTACGATGAACCTTTTATTGTATGAAAATCAACCCCTGATTTATTTCCCAAAATTTTTGAAAGGTCGTGGCGTTTATTTTTCAATAATTAAAATTTCGCCGTTCGAGGATCCGGGTTGTACGGGGGTGAGGTGAACGAAGAGGGTGGCGCTCGACACTTTCGTTGTCGCGGCTCGTTACGGGTGCAGAAAGGGTGGGAGTTTTGCCGCCCTGCTAGTCGTCCACCGCCGTCGGCGGAGATTAATTAACTAGATAACGGTCGGTGGCTGCGGGGGAAACGTTGAAAGAAGAAGGCCAAGGGGGTGCGAGCGAGAGGAGAAGTTCCCACGGGGGTGCGGGAGAGCGTGGCCGCGCAGCCACCGTGCAGAAAACACCGTAAACCAACGATACACTTTTCAGACAAGATATTTTCAAAGATAGGAAGATGATCTCGTGTAACCAGAAGTGTGTATGCACCAATTAAATGTTGAATAATTTCAATTCAATTGTATTCTAATATAATTAACTTTTTAAGTCCAGAAGATTGTATATACCACTATGGTTTTCCTGGTGATTGAGTTAAATCCATCACCCTTGTACTATTGTTTATGTAATATAAAAGAAATAAATATAATTTTTGACAACTATCTGTCTCTCCCTCTTTTCACGGCCTTTCTTTTCACTTTTAATACCCAGTATGTATAAACACTGTTTCGTATTTTAATTACTTACATATTTACAGTGAACATTTTGGAAATTGACGTGACTGGTGTTAACAAGCTTGGGGAGAGACAGTGTGACACTGATCACCCCAACGCCTAATAAATCGCAAATTGTCTCAAATTTAAAAAAAAATCACAGTATCAATAAAGGTGCCTTACACATCTTCCAAATCATCCCCTTTAAAGTTAATCCATTAACACCCTAATTTTTTCCAATCGTACCAAAACGTTTTTCAATCGAGCCTTCGGACAACCAAATAACCGTTTTGAAGGGGGGGTAAAGGAGGGTATAGGGAGAATTGCACAAGCATGACGGGGGTCTCGGGAGTCAGGACGGTCGACTGCTGGGCGTATATCGACTGTGTCGCCTCATCTACAAGTCAATCAGGCTCGCGTGCCACCGACTCGTGAAGGCGGCCTGGTACACGTAAGTAAGTAGCCGGCCCTTTCTGGTCAGTGTACGTACAGGGTGTCTCATTAACGTTATCCGTTTAGAATATCATCATTATACCAAACCATGAACAAAAATCTTACTGGAAAAAAAGAATGATGAGAAGAGTCACCTTTTAATTCTTCAGGAAATTCGATGAACCACATGGGCGATAAGTGTTTTAAAAAGGACCAGAATCTGAAGTTAAGGATCCACAAGTATTGGTAGAAAGCAAAATGTACCTTTTCGAAAATATTTCATTTATATCCACACGTTATACAATTGTGTAATCTTTGAATTTTAATGAAATATCACAAGAATAATAAATTTTTGAATAAACATACTTCGATGCAGAGCACCCTATTGAGAAGAAACCAAAATCGACCCGTGGTACGTGTTCAGCTTATTTGCCAGAATTTTTGCAACATTTTCGTCAAGTTATTTGGCGAAGAAAATTGATGGTACACCCTGTATGCACCACCTGTGCCTGTATCGAACACGACCGCCGACACGGCCACCTTTATGCCCGGTATGCAAGTATAATGCGCCGCTGCATATATGAATGCTTATGGTAATCCGCGAACGGCAGCCTCGTTTCGATGTTGGCCCGGATGCCTGCTAGATAGAACCCCCGGCCCCAAACCGTCCATTGTTATCGGTGCCCCGTGCCGGTTCTCCTATCGGGTACAAGGGGGTTGCTCGTGTACCGGCTCGCCCCCGATTCCTCTGTCCCGAACGAATCCGATCTTGGACGCATGGGACAATCCTAATTATGGGAATGCGTATTGGGCGCGAGGTTCCTTAAAATCGATTCTTAATTACCTGCTTCAATTAAGGAGGGAAAGAGGTTTTTAATTTTAATTATTTTTATATTATCTGTCGAAGATTAGATTTTGTTTTTAAGAAGGTTCTAAGGAATAATTATTAATTAACTACCAATGTAATTTTTGGTAAATAAAAATGGAATGTAATTTATATTGTTCGAAAGTGTCGACAAAAGGGTTAATCAATGAGTCAGAGGTAGAAGTGGTTTGAATCGATGGTAAATCATGGTCGAAACCATATTATATGTATATATATATATGAAGGCACATGGTTCGAGTCATGGACACTGGATGGGCAGCCGGTCGAGTCTGAATATATAGACGAGCGATCATATCTGGTCGTTAACTGATATTAATAGCAGGGCGCGGTGTAACTCTCGCTGCTACTTTGCTTTCTATCCCTCCTTAAAAGCACCCCTCCCTCCTTCTCTGTCTCTGTTCCACGGGACCCCGTTTCATTGGTAAACGGACTTGTGTTGTACGTGTGTCCCACCTAAGGGACCCTTTGCCCTAATTGTAACAAATTAAATCACGCGATATCGACGATTCCCTCGGGTGAAATGCACGCCGGGTCAGAAGCGTGCCGCGATTGTGCACGCCTTTTCAACGCTTTAATCTATCTTCGCTCGACTATTGTTTCCAATTAAGGGGCACGGGGATTTGCAACGAGCATCGACTAACTAGGTTTCGTCATTTTCTTTATGTAAGAATTGTTATGCGTGCTTCGATGGTTCTTTATTTCAGCTCTTCTGCAACGCTTAGGGGATGTTTACCTTCCCTACGTTGGGGGTCATGATTGTTAATGGATTGAAAACGGTAGACGGAATGAAAGAGAAAAGAGTAATAAAACCGGAAACGATAGGATACCGATGTAAATTTCCATTGTTATGGTGTCGATACGCTTTTTATTGGTTTTCTCTCCGATTTATCCGGGAAACGGGAACGTAAAGTAATATATTAAGGCGAACTTGATCTACAACGATCCCGAGCAGCGGTTAAAGTGGTTATCATCGGTAACACGATCGTTGGAATGATAAAAAATGTATCTAACTCCGGAGAACAAATGTAATCACTGCTTGTCACGAACACAATGCATTCAACAGGTTAAAGTCTGCATATTAAAAAGAGTTTATCCGTGTGCTTATAAATCCCTCTGATGTTCCATTCAAAGATTTTTTCTTTTTTTTTTCAATTCATTGATAAAAGAAAAGAACGTTCCATTCAACAAGAAAACTTATGCTTTGTAAATTTTTAAAGAAAGAGGACCGATCGAATTAATCTGTAATTAATTAAAATAAGACAACGACCTCTCGATTTTATTGCTAATTATTAGCCACCAAATTTCTATATTTTATCTATGTCTTATTATTAATGAAATTTATTTATTTTTTTATTATTAACTAAATGTCTCTACATTATTACCAGTTATCAATCAAACTTCTACGTCACGTTACTAATTACCTTCCTCGCCTTGATTTCAATTCGAGCCCAACAAATCAACTTTTTACCGCAACCAGGTTATTCCGATATGCATCGATCATATATTGTAATCAAATGAAATAGAGACTTCCGGTTCCAAGACGGATCTCACGTGCCGAAAATACGATCCTAAATTGTTAGCGAACGGCCGCGAACGATCATCCTAACGCTTGTAGAAACCGAAAACGAGTCTATCGGCATTTAGCCGGCTTTC
The DNA here is from genome assembly GCA_022405125.1 of Anthidium xuezhongi. NCBI lineage: Eukaryota > Metazoa > Arthropoda > Insecta > Hymenoptera > Megachilidae > Anthidium > Anthidium xuezhongi. Next base: position 7,041,044 of record CM039642.1, on the reverse strand, counting down.
GTGAATGTAAACTAGGCGTTTCCTGCACGTATCGTACAAAGTGCACGATTCGCTGGTCTTTTTTCACCGTTACGATCGATAATGCCATTGCAAACACCCTGTATGTGCTCGGTTAATGTTAATAGCAGGGGCTGGCTCGGTTGAACAGGGTGGGTTGCCCCTTTTGCCCGTGAGTTAGAGCTTCCTGAGCCTTTCCTCGCATCCACCGAACCACCCCCCCTCCTCCTCCTCCTCCCGCCTTACTCCTCTCGAGCCTCCTGCTTGGCTAATGGTAAAGCCAGGAAATATCAAAAGTCTTCTTTGCTATCATACGTTTCTTCTTTTTCCTACTCTCACCCCTTCAGAAGAAATTGGGAACCCTCTTCTCTTACATAGGATGGTACAAATGTTATAAACATCTTTTATATCAAAATATGGGTTTATAAATTATAAAACATTTTCTGAGGAATTTACTTGGTTCGGTTCTGGTATTTATTTCACTACTTTTTAAAGTGTCGTGGTTTGATTTTTGGAATAATTTTCAAACTTAGTGACACTAATGCTAAGATAAATTGTATTACAAGACCAAATAAATGGTTATTTTGAAATACCACATTTTGCAAAATATTCTTCTATTTTTAATATCTTTTGAAGTAGAAGAATGCAAAAATTTGCCTTGAGAGGTTAATACAAATGCAATATTATATTGTTTTATTTCAACCTCTCGAGTATCAAAACAATTGTAATTCAATTTTAATTATTGTAATTTAAATAACACAATAATGCCACTTCTCTATTAAGAGCAACCAAGAGATCCACGACGATTCCGAAAACGACTTCCGGTGTTTCTGGCGTCGTAACCGGCCCTTCAATTTTCTACGCGAAAAAGAAAAGGGGGGGGAATACCAGTTCCTTCCTCGTAAATTGATGCCGCGTGAATAATCGATTAAAGCGATCCGAAGTAAGGTCCAGGGAACGGACGAGCAGTTTTCCACGTTTCGACGACCGTCCCCCTCCGGCCAGTTCGTTTCCGGTGAAAATCACGAGTCTCGTCTAGCAGCGGTTCGTCGTTCATGCGTGAAGCTTCCGATTGTCGAGGAAGGACCGGTGTCAATCGTGCGAGAAACATCAAACCTTTTGTATTCGAGGTCCAAGTGCATTTTCGTGTACGAAATCGTTGGATCGCGATGCTACTTCCGCCCGAGGCGATCGGTTCTTAGTTATCGAAATATTCGATACGATGCTTCCTTTTCCATTTTCAAACTCTCCGAAGCTAATTAATTTCCAAACGAAAGACACTTCGATATTTAATTTGTTGTGAAATAGAATTTTTAAGACCGAAAGCTTCGAACGTCGGAAGGTAAACATTGAGTAAAGTTAGATTGTTTATTGATTCAATTTTTGTTTTAATATTATCGCAAAATTTTGTTATTGGTATTATAAAAGAGAAAGAGATAGAATGGAATCAGATAAATTCTTAAAACTTTAGGGGATGATAATACGGATGGCCATTTTCTTCGAGTCGAAAGGGGTAAGTTAGATTTATGAACCTACGGAACGGAAATTTACTAGCTGAATCGGTGTTTCAAGGAATTAATAACATTTTTCATATTTTTCTGTAAAAATCACCCCTATCATTTTCAAACATTCATAAAATCTAGTATTATTTTTTATACATAAAGTAATCGTGACAAAATTATTTTCTACGATTAAAAATAACCAAACCTCCAATTATTATTTTTTAATTTTAAAAAATTGCCAAATGAAAATAATCGAACCCCGAACGCTAAAATTACGTTCAACGTTATCTAATACAAAACAATTTTCCACCCCTATAATTCCGCGAAGAAACTCGCAAGTTTGGATAAAAATAATGAAAACCGCGAGCCCTATTATTATGTTCTATGGGGTAATGGGATCTCGGGAGCAGAAAGCGTGCGTATCGATGACACGCGAATTCACGTCGATCGGTAGCCGGTTAACGAGTAGCGCGATAACGATATATTGTTATCGCGACACGTACCAGAATATATATACAACTCGGTGGCCGCTACCCTTTGAAAATCATGGACCGGCCACGTGTCCATAGTGTCGCGCCCCCGTTGTTACTGCAACCCCGTAGGATCAGATAATTTTCGTACAACCAGATACCCGGTTACACGCGCGTACTGACCTTGCGAAACGATCCAAACGATATCATTGATATATTAATCGAATCTATCAGCTGTCCTGGGAAACCTCTACCTATACACCGTTTCGTAAAAAATAATTGCAATTACGAAAATAATTTTTCATTCGAATCGAAACACCATTATTTGCCGGGTTGCTCGGTTAATGCGATCGAAGGTATCGATTCTCTTCTTAAAAGTTGAAGGAGCATTAAATGTTTATAGGTGCGCGGAGCCAATAATGGATAAATATTTAACAGAAGCCACGACAAAGGGTCGTTGTCGTGCCATTGCACCAACTTCCGTTTACAATCAGAAGCTTAATCGCTCCTATCATTCTGAATCGTTGCCAAAATTCCACGAGCGTCCACGGGATGTTTGGGAATTTCGGTATTCTTGAAACGTGCCCGAAGAAGATCAAGAAAATTTCAGAGCAAGAGAAAGGGAGTATGTAATTGTCTTGATTGCTGAGAAAGACGATAAAAGTGTACGATGAAAAATGAGAATTTATAAAAAGATGAAGAATAACTTGAAGATGAAGAAAGATCTACTCTGGTGAATGATTTACGTTTAATAAAAATGAGAAAAGAAGAAGCTGTATCAGTGACAATAATTGAAAAAGGAATAATAAATTGGTTTCTTCTTGAAATAAATAAGAATTTATCAAAGTAGTGGTGGGTTTTAGAAAATTGAAAGAAAAACAAGAATGTTTCAATCAAAGGAAAAAGTGAAACTCAGAGAACAGGCGAAAGAAGTAGCCAAGAAAGATGTGGAAGATAAAGGAAGAGCCATTTTGGTGAATAATTCTCCCTCGCCCTCGAAGAACGATAAATATAAGCCGGTTCCTCTTCGAGATAAACAAACAACCATACTTTACCCTGTTATTAAAAATTCTTTGATCCAGCTAGAATAATTTCAAAGACAGCGTACAAAGTTAGATAAAAACTACCACCCAATGAAATTTTCGATAAAAAAAGAGCTCAGGATGATCATCCCCGAAAGAGGAACGAGGACAAACCGTTTCCTTCCATAAATAACCAACAAAGGACCAAGATAATCTGTCCAAGAAACAACTGTCTAAATAAAAAACCTAGAAACAATCCTGGTTACCAAACAAGAACAAAGATCCAGCCGGAGGAGACGCGAAACACACGTGAAAATGAGAGAAAAATTGAAAGCTAACCTGCAAAAAAAAAGGAAGAAAAGAGAGAGAAAGAGAAAGGAGGAGGGAAACTGAGATGGGGGTTCGAAGGGACGGACAAGGATCGAGCAGATCCGAGTGACAGAGTGTTAGAGGGAGACGTTTGTGGGAAGGGGGAGAGGAAAGATCCACCCTGGTGGATGATCCCGCCTCTAAGGAGCCCGTTTCGTAGCAGAAACCCCTGGATAACGGGGGAGGGAGGGTTAGGTTTAGCAGGCAACCCTCCTACACGCCATCTCCTCCACCCTGTGCTGAGCGTCCTGGCGGCGCAGGCTCCGATACAGCCAATCGTCGGACCGCGACTGATAACGACGCTCTGCGTCCGTCGCATCGTCGACCAAGTTCGCCACCGGTGGTCCACGCGTTTCCCCAGACTCGTCGTCGTGCATCCCTCAACGATTCTTAACCCTAGATTGCTAATCTATCGGTGAGTAACATTCGTGAAATGACAACGTTCGTTCGAACACACGCCGCGATTCGGTTCTTCCTCCTCGACGCGTTGCTTGCCGAAGGTGTTGGGATATTCGTAGTTGTTTGTTATTTTTCTGGTGACTCGATTGGGGGGTTGTAATTTTGGTTCTGATAATGTTAACTTTTTATAAATAATACTACGATGGTAATTCTTAGCAATAATAGTTCTAGTAATAGATAATTCTAGTAATACTACAGTAATAATATTTAACAGTACTGTAATAATAATTAGACACGATATGGCAATCAAAGCGTTAGCGAAACAGAATGAACGAATTCAATTTTGATAAAATTAATTTGGTAATTAAGAGATTTGCAACGTTTGCCGTTTACACGAATGGTTAGCTGTCCAGGGTTACGTGGATATGATCGGTGTATCTGTTCGTGGTTGAACAGTGACGCGTACCGACGCGGGTGTTTCTTGGACCGAGAGACTTCCGGTCACCGTCGATCGAGGAAAGATCGCGACGGGATCGAACGCGACGCGGAAGTGAACAACGGGGTGAGTTTCGGCGAACAGGAAGATCGGTTCAACGGGGAATCTGGATCTGACAGTGCTGGATAACGATACACGCAAGACCCCGCATTGACGGTAAGCGAATTGTTGTTTTTTAAACAATTGTAACAGTGCTTAAGCTCTTAATTATCAAATTCCATTAACTTAAAGGAATAAAGTAATAAAAGTAATTTGTTAATTAATATTTGAGTTAAAACAAATTCTTAATACTTCCAAGATATCATAGTGCAATAATATTAATTAAAAAATTGGTAATAAATAATTTAGAAATTTTCCAGAGGCATTGTAAACAATATTTACAAATCTCAGGAAAATTATTGTAGCCAGGCACTTTAATCAATTCTAACAAATGATATTTGTTTAACGAATAGTAAACAAACACAACAATAAAATAGAAACCTTAGTGTATACTTCAAAGTTAATACTATTTTAACATTTATCTATCTGTAACTAAATGAAATAACAAATTTCGGTTGTTTATTAATTTTTCTCAGATATTTTGTGAAAAACGACTGCAACATCTTTCGTAATTGTCGCACATGTGTTCCACGATTTAACCACCGGTACACAAATTTCACCCCGCCGTTTTCTTTTATCGCAGGGTTGTTATCCATTTTTTTAACGCCTCGTAAATTTCGTATTCCCCCCTCCCCTCCCCTGTTGTCCGCGAGTCGCATGCGACGCGAGACGATCGAAGCTTTTTCTCATTTTGCAATCCGAACGAGGAAGATCGTTATAAATTACACGCATCCTCCTTCGTCGTGGCTTCTCGTTAACGTGTACCTTTATTTTTGTCATTAAGGTATTCCTGTTTTTAGAGGAAGAGCATCTCGTTAATATCTGATGCGTTCTTTTACTCCCCATCGGACGTTCGTGTTACGAGACTAAACGATCTTGTTCGTAAAAATTGTTATAATCGCGTTCCCATTTTTGCTTCTTGCAAATATTTCGCTAACAAAGTGGATACTATAGTTTAGAATGTGATACGTTATAATACAAAGTTCGAATTGAGGAATTTCGATCAAGATTTTTGGTACTGTTATATTAATATACTATACTTATATTAATTTTGATTTCAAAGTTAATGTTGCAATGTGAACATTTCACTTGTTATCTTACTACATAAAATTACATTAAATTCCATCTAAAAAAATTATAATTTCAAGATTCCTAACTTTGGATTGAATTACTTATTATTCCACAATTTCCCAAACTTAGTATTGTAGACTCTGCTTCCTGTCACGTATAACCATCAGTGGTCAAATAGTTGCCAAATGATTCCATTCAAAGTTACAATTACTGCTAGTTTTTCCTGAAAATTCTCAAAACCGTAACCTCTACTTCCTAATATAACCATCTAATCCAAGTTTTCCACAAAATTTCCCAATAATTCCAAATTGATAAAATCCTTCCATTTGCAATTCCTTCAAAACAATACCCAGTCACTTTCTAAATTACAAAATCCTGAATTTTCAAATAGAACCTAAACCAATCCCAAGTTTCTGTCCGCGACTCGATCATCGAACCCCCGTAACTCCGAACGATAAAAACAATAATGGTTAAGGGAAATTGCTTGAGAAAAAAAAAGAAAGGAAGAAGGTGGATTCGCAGTTAGATCCAGGTTTGACGAAACGGGAATCGATCAAGGTAGGACCGTGCAAGTTTTCTCCCTCTTTCGCACGGGTAAACGTCGCGGCTCGCTCGTCCGCTCGCGACATCGCATTTAAATAGTGTGTGTAGGTACATACGAGAGAGTTTAGAGACGAGGCAGGCAGAGGGGTTTCCGGCGAGCGTTAACAGAGTAACAGAGTGATGTAATGAGGCCCGGAAGCAGGCAATTTGCTGGCCGCGGCGGCCGCAGTTGCGCGAGACAACCTGCCCGGAGTACCTTCTTCTTGATATCGGGGTCCAGCCTCTTCAACATCTCGATAACCGACGTCGATCTTTGATTTCGAATTTTCTCTGATACTCGCGCGATACTGTGTCACGCGGAAACAAAGTACGGTGATCGTTCGATTCGGTGATCGTTGTTTCGAGGTTCTTGGACGAGAATGGACCGATTTTCGGTTCTTCGGACACTCTTCAAGGATGAAGATCGTCGGACGAACGGAGTGATTTGTCGGATTTTCGTGGAGAAATCGTACAGCGGAGGAATGTATTAGGTTGGTGCATATGAAACAAACCTTCAGATAATTCAGATAATTTTGTGTATTTTATACTTTTATTATCGTAGAATTATTGATTAACGTAGTTCTTTTTAATTTTAGTTACTTAGTTTTTAGCGAGTTGTTAGGAAATTTTAGATTATTAAAAAATCTTGATAAATTTCATTTAAAAATAGATCAATTTGGATAAGAAATTTTGATTTTAAAAGTACCCACGAATTCAGCAACAGAGATTTTTAAGAAATCACTACAGTATAATAAACATAATTAAAATAAGTAATTAATGAACACTGAAAGGGTTAACAGTCACAGGTCAAATATTCTTCTGTATTATAATTTTCTCTAAAAATTTACACAGCTGTTTAAAAAATTGATAACCCTAGGTCATGGTTCTACCGTCACTGATCTATGACAACCAATAAAACAATACCGTAAAATTTAAATTGAAAAAGAGAACACTTCATATGCACCAACGTAACACTTTTGCTGCTGACGACGCATACGTTGCGTCCTATTAATTATCTTGACTCACCCCGTGCGTCATTATTAAAACGGTCAGAAAGATCAAAATAAAATTGCAGTCAGTAACACGAAATATAAATATTACATAAAATACAGGAAAAATAATTGATTAAGAGAGAAATGAAATTATAATTAGCAGCGAAAGTGTTAATGAAAGGGGAATAAACGTTCGGTTACTCGAATGTTCTAAACGATTTGAATTTCATTGAAATAATGAAGGAGCATAAAAGATCGAGGTATACTTTGAAAATAGGATAAATGATTCTATAAGAGACCGCCAGAGGTGCACCGTGATTATGTGAACAGTTTTGTGAACGTGATTAAATTGACCTCGATACATTGTGAACATCCGTGCCTCCATTTCGAGAGGCTTGTTAGCTTTGTTTCCATTACCGCGATGGACACACGAACGTTTTCTTGTTAAAATTATATCGTATTGTTACACCGAGATCGATCGATGGTGAACGTGGACGGTGTACAGATCGCGTTACATCGTGGACATCGTCGCAACGACAGCAGGTAAAACGCTCCGGCCATTCTTCTTCTGGTCATTGTTCGCTTCCTGTCGCGAGGATAATTCACGTAACTCGTTGAACAGGAGACAACCTCTTCCCAACGGAGATCATTTTTATTATTAGATTCGTAGAATTTTCAGTCTCGCCGGGAAATTGTACAAGGATGAATGTAAAGGGAGAGATCCTTTGCTTTTCAGGTGTTAATCATTTCGCCTCGAGGATATAGTTTTTTGGAATTTAGAGGATTTCAGGTATTGTAATTTTGGGGATTTTTAAATTTGTAATATTATAGTTTGAGGGATTTTTAATATTAGAATATTACGATTTTAGGGATTACAGCTTTAGGAACTTATAAATTTTGAATTATTACATTTTCAGAAATTAGGAAATTCAATACTACCCTCAACGTAATGCAATTACTCCCAATTTCTAATCAACGTAATTTACTTAAAATAATTAAATCTCTAAACCATCCATCCAAACATTTGTGTGTCCAGGGGTTCTTTGGTGATGTACGACAGCGCTAGCTGTTCGTACGCAGGTGCGCTCGAATTAAAGGGAGCCTCCGGGGCAGGAGCGGCGGCCGCGGCCGCAGGTGTAACCGCGGCCGGTGTCAAACAAGAAAATTGGCCGTACCGCGGCCTCACGTGCGGTAGCACCTTTCAGAGATTGAAGGAAAGCGTCGACAAGGCTAAACAGGCCCTCGCCGATCGTGGCGGTTATTTGTCCGGTGCTTTCTCACCGCCACCACGTGCCAATCCGTCAGCCATCTCACCGACCGCATCCATTACCGGTAAGTCTTTCCAATTAATTATTTCTATATTTTCCAAATTTCCAAAGGTACAATACTCCAAGGTTCCTAATTTATCAAAATTGCTAGTAATGTTTCTAGTTGAAACGAAATGGTTCAAGAGTTTGCTTTGCCTCGGTTGAATTAACGAGATAGTAACAATCAAGGTTAATTAACCGTGAGGTGAGAAGAATGTTAAGAATGCGCATGTACGCACCGAGCAGAAAAAGCAATTGAGATCGAAACGTTCGATTAGATGGTCAGATTTGGTCAAAGCCGTGAGAAAAACAGTGACTCAGTGTAATTGTCCCGACCAATGACGTTAACCTTTCGATTTTACCAGCAGGCGATGCAAGCTGGAACGACGTTTCCGATGTTAAGCGTGGGTCACGCAAGTAACTACTTAACCCGCTCCGTAATAAAAAAAGAAACACACGCGCGCGATACACGATTACCTGTATGCTCGTGTCAAAAACAATGGTACGGAACGAAGGTAATCATCGTCAAGATAAACTTAATTATTATTCCGAAGAAATCCTCGCTTTCATTATAATTTCAAATTTTCCCACCTTTTTTTCTTCTCGTTGCTAACTCAATTCTAATTTCAACCCTTTCGCCGTCAAACATCGAAGGCAATTTTTAAATTTTTACAAATATTATATTTGTTTCTTCCAATTTTTTAAACTGATAGTTCCTTGTTTTTAATGAACCAAAAACACTTAGGACAATTAAAGAAATGATATATATTTCAATTTGAACCGTTTCGAAAACGGGGTCAGTAAACGAATAAACAAAATAATAATAGTAAAAAAAAAACAAAAAAAAAAAAGAATTTGAAAGAGAAAAATGTCGGACAGAATAATTTGTCAGGGCAGCGGCGACCGCGATACCGGCAACCTGACTGTTGCTCTTCGTTGTCGCCGATTTCCGATTGTTTTTTTAAAGCGCCGGTCGCCGAGGACATTAATTACCCGGCCAGTGTAAATCACGTTATCTACCCACCCACCAACCCGCCCCCACCCCCCTGCCCGCCGACACGGGTGTGTTGTACGAGGGTTGCAACGATGCCAACTGAGCAAAACGGTCGACGACTGCTCTCCACGGCCACACCAATATCCTGCTTCGCTTCTCGGAAATTTATCGGCTGTTACTTTCGAAACTTCAACTTTCAAATATTTTTTAGAAAATTTTCCAATTTGCAATTTCCATTTGTTTTTAATTTGAAAGGAACTTACTGTCAATGCGTTGTTTCTGAGGGATGTTCAATTAATAGAATATAAAGTAATCGAGTCCTTTGATTATTGAATAATTTTCTTTGCACAGTTACCTTAAAGCCACAAAAATGATCCAAAATGTGCAAAATTAAGACAATATAAACCATCAGAAATGAAAAGTTTTGAAAATCATTCGAGTCATTTAAAAACATCGACGAGGGGAAAACTTCAACGCGCAAAAAGATGATTCTGTCAGCCCCCCTGGAAGGGGGAGGACGAAAACGGTCGAAAAATTTCCGCGAGAGATCGTCGCTCCTGTTGCAAGATGGTGGGTCGATGATGGCGGCGGTAGTCGCGAAAATGTGGATGACAAGGGTAGGAGGAGGAGTGGTTGGGGTTAGCCGGGAACGTATCCATGACGACCGACCGCCCCACGAATCGCCACCCTCGGAGATCCCGGATGCACCCCGCGACAACCCAGCATCCCCTACCCCGTTCGGCTCCGCCGCTCTTCTGCAACCCTCCACGGATTCAGGTTCAACCCCTATCTACTTCGGTGCCGTTATCTTTCGCGGCGGTCTTAGGTTACTTAGACTTTAAGTCGGACCGTTTCGTGCCTTAACCACCTGGCTCTAAATTATTTCGACTCTTAAAAAGAAAGGTTCTACGATCAAAATTGTTCATCTCCTTTTGAATCGTCTTGAAATTGTATATTTTTATCGAAAAATGATTTATTTGCCTCAAATTTTCTATAATCAAATAATTAACGAAACGAAAGATAAAATAAACCTTGGATATTGGTAGGGTTAGCCTGGAGGGCAAGATAGAAATTCGAATGGTTACATTTGAAAATTGATAGTAGAGTGTCCTACCACACGCGTCTGTATCCACTGTGGCAGTGTTAACACTGATTAGCAGAGATATTTGCTTTAGATATTAAGGGACAGGGATCGATCGAGCGGTTCGAGGATAAAATTCGGCAAAATTCTAAAAGTGTAGTTAATCACTTCGAGCTACGAACGGATATTGTGTCAGCGTGTCCGAGGGCGGTGCATGTATTTAATGTTGGTCGGTCGAGCACCGTATCCCGCCTTGTTTGCCCTGGTAATTGATGTTTGACAAAATGAGGTGACGCGCATGCCGACAGCGTGCTGTTTGCTAGGGCCGCGCTGTGGTTAGCCCTTTTAAGGTTCGCACGACTTACGTCCCTTGTGACCACTCTTTATCAACCCCTGACTATCGTAAAAATACTATTTATATCGTAAAAAATAATATTTTGAAAATTTTTGTACATAGTAATCGTTCCCGTGCAATTATGTCGCCTACGATGCAAGAAACACGGGTCACAGCTTCCGGCGAATCTCTGGGGCAATTAAAGCCGAGAAAAGTATCGCCACTGACAATTTCCGTGCCTCCCCCCTTTGTTCACGCCGGAAAACGTCAGAATCGACTACACTTTATATGTCGGAGGCGAGGGTAATGTTACCTCTCGTCTGTCTAATTGCACGGAATAGGGCACCTCGCGAGACAAACGATGCCGCATAAAAGAGGCCTACATCCTCTCGCACCCTTTGCACCCAATTTCGCGTGCATAGAGTGGGCTTGAAACGCAGGATGCAACGCGTCTCATTGTACGCGGCGAAAAAGTGGAACACGGTGAAAAAGTTCGATGCAACTCGAGCAAAAGAGGATTCGGGGAATCGTTTTTCAGAATTTTGTTGTTCCGCTCTTGAGGGATCTTTAACCATTTCCTTTTGGATACAAATGTTATATTCTTTGGGAATTTGGAAACTTTCAAAGACTATATTGTTTTAGAAATTTAGAAATTTTGCAGTATTATGAACTTGAAAATCCAGGGATGTTGTAATGCTATATTCTCATTTTATTTATAAATATACCAAAAGGAGATGGGATGAATTTTAACGAATTAATTCGGCCACGTTTGGAAAAACTCACGCTGTAAATTGACTTACCTTGAAAGGAGGGTGGATCACGTTGACCAAGACGCGTTGATAATTGCCGGTATCGGTTAACCCCGGGGTGGGATGGGATGGTTACGGGGTCTTCGGCAACCCTCCTACTGTCCACGGGTTCAAACCATTCCCCCTTCACGGTGTGATCCCTTTTTCGCCCTTCATCACCAGGAACCTTTGCGAGCCCCTTCGCTTCCGCCACCGGCAACTATGACTGGTTCCACCCCTCGGTTCCGTGCTCCGACCACGGGGGGTGACTAAGGTTCACAGGATCGTAACTGTCTTACCTCTAAAAAATGGAAAGAATACATTAAAGAAATTCGGGGACGACGCTACGGATGACCCCGGATATCCGTCTGAGGACCCTCGAGACGGGGGATCCTCGAGTGCGAATCTCTGCCGGGAGATTTGTTGTCGAGGGTGTCGATGACGATCAAACGTCTCCGAAATAATATTTAGATTATTTACAGATGCTTTAATATTTCAAAATAATGGTAACACTTCAACCCGATTTAAAAATTAAAAATCTACAGTGGTGTACCCGAAGAGGGGTTGAAGTTTCCCGAAAGGGTTAAAAAATTCGTGTAACCCAAATCAGGTCCCAAAATCGAAGCAGCAATGATCGATTCTCCCTTTCTGAACGTCTACGTTCAGGTCGATCGCGCTCGAATGAATTCCACGGTATACGACGAAGAAGGGGTGGTACAAGGGGGAGGGTTGTGTCTTTCTGTTCTCGTACGGCTCATTGCAGGCCCCGTGACTAATCATGATAGTTCCGGCCGGGAACGCCGGGGACACACGACTCTCGGTTCCGTTTCCGGCGCGTGCTACCTTCACCCTCACCACCGTCGCAACCCCCTGTGGCTCGTAGGCCACCCTCCCGCGCAATTATTGCGCTTTGCAACAAAGAGCCGTGGCACAGGATCGAAGGGCCGCGTTCCTTGCTGCCTTATCTTCCTGCTACATCTTCCTCTCGGCTTTTCTGCTTTTCCATGCTTCTCTTTTTCTTTCCTCCTGTCACCGCGACCCCTATCCTTCATCGTGCATTATCGCTGTCTCTCTCCTGGTGCCGCGTCTTACGGTGTCCTTTATCTTTCTTGGTCAGGTCGGTTTTTCTGCTACCGTGTTTTTCCTTCCCTGTTATCGATGTCGCTTTTGAACGATTCTTTTCGGAGGTTGATAGGGAGGAGGTGATTTTCATTTTTAATCCTCCTCCCTGAATACTTTTATAAAAGACTGTTCAACGTTTTTTAAATAAACCGATTGGATTATCGTGGCTATTTCGGTCCTCGAAGGAATTGTACAAAATTCATGTTAATGGATATTTATAATTTACAAAATATATTAAGCTGAATTTATTTTTAAATAACTCAGTTTTCGCGTTGAAAATTGTTTAAGTTTAAAAGGGGAAGAGTTGTGATCTGAATTTAAATGTTCCCACCCTTTAAAATTAATTACTGATAATAAGTACCTCTACGTTTGAACTACCTCTCGAATCATAGGTATTCGAGAAATACATCAATCTTTACACGTGTTAAAGATTATTTGCAATTCGCGGATAGAACAATGCGTTAAATTCGTCCTGGCAACCCAGGGAGTCATTATTCATCCTGGCGCGACCTATGACCCGGCCCGGTCGACGTCGTGAAATAACCTCGTTAAAGCCGCTAACTCGCCACCACCCGGGCGGTGGTAAGGGGGGGCTCTGCGAGGAGAAAGAAAAAGGAAGAAGAGAAAAAAAATCGTGACGAAGAGAAGAAAGGGGGGCGGTGAATGACGAAAGAAAAAAGGGTGAGAAAAAGGAGAACGATCCACGTGACTTGACGGAAGTTCGAACCTCGAGCCCGTTTCGTTTATTCACCGCACACCATTAACGGTGATTCTTATATTTTCTTGGGGATGGTTCGTGTTTCGATCACGTGGCGATTGTATCGACGTTTTTTAGGGGTGGTTTAATAAGGTAGAATTGATGGTACACTTTGGTCAGCGTATTTGTCTAATAAAGTGGGTGCATTGGGTGCAGAATTTTTGGTGAAATGTTTCTTTTGAATTTAAGGGTTTGGAAAATAAAAAATTTTGGAAATTGGAGGAATTTAAGAGTCCTGGGAACTTTGAAATATTTCAAATTTGAAAATTTATGGAATTTATGAAGTTTATTATTGATAAAATAATTTTAAATATCAAATATTTTTAAAAATTTAAGAAAACTTGGTTCTGAATATAAAAATACCCCACTATTTGTTGCTGTCATTATTATATTATCTTTTTTAAATAAAGATTAGAATCATTTCTACTTTATTACACGTAGGTACAATTGTATAACCAAAAAATTAACGATGATCGGTTAAGAAGATCACAAAGAACCCATCCAGGGTACAAGAAACCATTCTGTCGACGAATTTTTCATCAAGTGACACAGATCAATACCTAAACCGACGACTAACAACCCCTAAACACGAAGAATCTTCAGATAGATGGCACTGTCTTCCGAAATCATCCCTTATTTCAGTTACCTCCGACTACGATAGATGTCTCAACATTCGTATCCACCCCCCTTGTGAACATATACATACAAAAAAAAGAAACTGCTGTCAGATTTACATATCACCCTCTACTGAATATTTTCTACCAACCTCTGAATCGTTTCATTGATAAATTCCTTTAGTTTCCCTGCGATGCTTTTTTAAGACGAATACGTCTCAGGAATGTTTTCCAAGAAACCAACATCTACATATTTTTCAAAGTGATAAATAATTCCCTTTTTGCAATAATATTAACACTTGTATGACTAATCATCGTTCTCGAAGCTACTGGTTATAATTAATTACAAAATTAGTCTATTTATTTATTTTATTTATAGCTGCAAGGGTAACAAATTTGAAATTTTCAAAAATATCCTTAAATAATTAAACAAAATAACCTTTCCATTACGATAATCGTTTTAATTTCATTTCAATAATATTTATTTTGCAAAATAGACATCCATGATGAAAATTCTTTTCTACGAAAAAAAAAAGAGAAAAGATGGGTTAAAAATTTGTCAGCGACGAATTGTCCGAGCGATTAACGTCGAAAAACGTCTGTCACTTATCGGGAAGAGAAGGTTTTTCACGAGGGGTGCATTCCACCCCCGGTACGAAGATGATTCTGCGAAAGAAGACTCCCCGAGGAGCGTAACAGCGGGGGTAGAAGGAAAGTCATTAGCCAGTTAATCATGCGTTATCGTGTGTGCTTAATGTTCCGTCGATGAAGGAGTGACGGGGGAGTGAGGGTCGAGAGAAGGGTGTCCCTCCCCCTCGTCAACCCCATTTTTCGGCCTTTTCTTGGCTCCCAGTCAATATTGTCCGCGTGCACCGCACCCTGAGCAACAGATCACACTGTGCCTCGACCTCGTCCTTCACCTTTCCTTGCGTTTCAACAACTTCTTCCTTCGTCCTCTTTCAACCCTTTGGTTACTATTATACATCAACAGAGGCAATTCGTAGGAGATTTCAAAATAGTAATTAACTCTCTCATCGAAGCAGAATTTTGGTAAATAATGCAAATTTTGCAAATATTTAGTAGAATTTTGTTTAAATATAAAAAATAATGGTACGATACGAACTTTGATTCTAATAATTGAAATAAATTAATAAAATTATTAATTATTTGCAAATAAAATTCTTGAAAATTGTTAAAAATGACCAAAAGTTAAAGTACCCACAGAAGTCTTCGAAAATTTCGTAAAAATTAAACCTGAACACTGCTATAATAAAATTAGTAATTTTAATCAAACAGTATTCTAATTAAAGAATAATTAATCGTCCGAAAACCCTGAAAATTGTTTGTAAAACAAAATGTTACAACGTTGATTCTAACACGACCCGTGTAAAAAATTATTCGTGATTCACGGACACACCCTATTTTTAATAAAACAAAATTCACTGTTTAAAGAAACAATGGCACAAAGAACGAACCGTTTCCATTCTTTTTTTTTTTCGGTCCATATGACTACGAAATAAATGTATAAAAACAACGCGGAAAGAGAGAACGTAGGTTTCTTTCCGTAACAAAGTTTTTCTTTCCTTCTTCATCCCCCTTGAAGGGTTGTTTTCGCACGGTGCTCGCGAAAATGGCCCGGAATTAACGTGTAACAAGCTACGAAACTCCCTATTCATGGAACGTTAAAGAACTGCGACTACGTGAAGTCGGTGCACGGCCGAGTGATTAATTTCTATCCCGAGGGGGCGCGAGGGGAGGCGGCTGTGAAACTAATTATCGTTGCGTTTTATCGTTCCTGGTAACTTAGTCTTCCTGTAACACTCGATAAACGGCGATGAAATTATCGCCAGAGAATTTTTTTTAAATTAATGCTCGCAAACTTTCATTAACGCCCCTCAATTTTAAAAAAATATTAACATTTAAATGGAATAAAAATTCAATTCACCTTTCTTGACATTTTTATAAAAACAGCTACTTATTGTTATCACACTTCGTTTATGAATATTCATTAAAATTTGTACGATCTTGTGAATCTTTTTAAATTTGTCCTCCACGTTACAAATATTTTGCAATTAAAAATGACTTTATCTGAGAAGCAAGATATTGTTCCCGAAGACTTTTCTGGTTAAAAGAGGCTGAACTATCGTGGGCTTCTTGAAAATTCTTTTTTCAAACGGGGGACTTTGAAACTGGAACGGGTGCAATTAAGAGGACGACGGTAGACTAACGAGGGCTGCGCTGTCGAATTTTTCTAGTTGGTAGAATATTGTTGTCTAGGATATACAGGGTGTTCCGTAATAACTTACTTTAAAGTAATCAACAATAATAACAGTTAATACCATCACTAATCGATAACAATTACCAAACTAGTAATATCAAGAACAACAACAGTAAACTCGCAATGGTAACAATTCCAACGACGCCATATTCCTTAACCCTAACCGACAGACCCAGTTTCGCGACGAAGGAAGCTGGACAGAGCTACGTGGCTCGCTGGAAGAACACCTGACCACAAGATCACGCGATCTAGGTCTGTTGGATAGAAAAGAAAAAGGTGGTACCAAAAGGAGGGGAGGGTTCGACTGCCACAGTTCGGCAGCTTCCGGTGGGCAGCCGGAACGGGTGTTACTTCGAAGCGGCTGTCGTTGGTCGATCGATCCTCCAAGCCTGGAGGAGTAAGCAACATCGTTCGTCGTCGACGTCGACGTCGTCGTCGTAGCCGTTTGAAAACCGGCGTTTCTCTGGCCTTCCAGTTCCGAGCTTGGACTGAATACCACTGATTGTCCTCTTGCTTTCTCGCTCTATCGCCCTCTGTCCCCCTTTCGTTCGCGCCCTCTTCTGTCCTCGGCTCTCCACTCGTAACCATCCTCCCTCCACGTCCTTCTCCACTCTAAACCCATACCCAACCCCCCCGTTCGGCCACCCCTCTATATCCAGCACCGGGTGCCGTGCTACTCCTACCCACTCCACGATAATGATGGCAATCAGACCCTCAGAAAGGATTTCAGGAAATTCTCTCGCCTTTTTGTCGGCAGCCGGGGCGGAGGCGGACGCCACAAACACCGGTCGTCGTCGTCCTCCTTCCTCCCCTCTTCCTGCCGACGCTAGTTATAGTCGTCGTTCCGCTTTCTGAAGCGACTTTTCCTCTCGTACACACGCGAGATCTTGATGCATCGGGGTCCGCTTCGATCGTCGATAAACGGATAGACGTTTGTTTTAAACGAAATATCGCGATGGATCAGGTGAATCTCTTCTTTTTTTCGTGATATCTTCTTCGTGTTTACGGTTGTTGGGAAACGATTACCGTGTACAGTGTCCAGCATCGCGGATTCTCCTAGGGGAAATGGCGTCGTAGTACCATTCGTCTGGTACTTGAAAATTGCTGAGTATCTAACCTGCACCATCGTCTGTTGCTAAATTATGAAATTAGCGGGTCGTTAATTTAGTAAGTGATAACCTAGTTATTTGGTAGTTTAGTAAACTAGCGATTTAGTAACCTAGTAGTCTAATAATTTGGTAGCTGGTAATTTATTACTAGTAATTAAGATCTCCAGTCTCGAATCCATCCCCACGACCCTTGACATTCGATACGTCCAAGCTTCGACTCGCGAATTCTAGAATTCCATATTCGAACCCCCGCGAGGGAAACGTTCGTTCAGAGGCTGATTTCGGTACAAAAGAACCCTGACCTCGAGAGCGTCTACTTCCGGCTCGATCAACCGGACCAAGAAAACTCGTCGCGAATTAAGGCGAGCTTATGGTTGCACAGGATGCGTCGCGATGCAACCCACCCCCCGTGTCGAGTTGGGGTGTTCGTGCGCGTGTACCAACACGAATCCGATACACGCGTCGGTGAACACACGCACAGAGGACCTCGAACGAGTGTGCGAGCTGTGTGGTGGCCCTCTCGGCTCGACTCGATTCGCGTGGCGGTGGCTGATCGATGCGTCGCCATGACGACGCTTCCGCCGCCAGTCATCCAGCTACCTCCACCCCCAACCCCTCAACCACCACCCCACTTCGTCGTCGTTTGTTACCAGCCTGCTAGTCACCTATGGTTCACCGTCGACGAGGATTCCTGGAGCTTCGATGTTGTCCAAGGACGCGTTATCCTTCTTTGAGAGGCATTAGGCTCGTCAATGATATCGCCACCCCTTTTAGTTTCAATTTAAAGGGTTGAAATTATGATTTTATTAAAAACAATTAAGAATTCGAATTTTTAGAAAATTTTAGAAAATCGAGGATTTGCGTTTGTATTACCTTCCTTACTTTGACAAATTAGTTAATTAGTGGTAGTATTATAATTATAATTATTAGTAATAGTATGAAAAAAAGACTTCTAATTCTACCTGTAACTCAGCATTAATTGCAAAATCTAATACTTGCAATTTATCATTTATGTCGAATCTTAAATTCTGCGAATTAAAATGTAAAGAATGTAATACCTTGTGAAAGCCTCACTCGAAAGGTGGCTGAAACGCTTAGAATATAACGGAATCGTGTTGTAGGCGAGATAAAAAGTAACACGGTATCACACACGAGTTACGATAGGGGTCGTGAAAGTGGCTTGGTACATCTGATCGATGTATTTCTCGTCAAAGTTCGAGCCGTGGCTCGTTTTACGGGTCACAGATAACGAGTATTCGAGCTGCACGAGTTACCACCAAATGGAGATTGAATGTAAAATCTGCGAATACGTCATTTAGATTATGGAACAGATACGAAATGCTGATCGGCGTATGCACACGGCTTGTACAGCACCGCTGGGATCGATAGTAGTAATTTCTACATAGTCAACCACCCCTCGGTACCCCACCTTATCCAACAAAGGGTTCCGTTATTATTTTCATCGTGCGCGAGAATCAACGCGTAGGGGGAGGGGGGGGGTGTTAAGTCCGTTTTATTAGAAAAATCACTTCCCTCTTAATTAAGCGCTATTTACTCCAAGAGTATCAGACCAAACAATATTAATCAGAACATTTATCTTAATCGATCTTCAATCAAATCCTTGAAGTTTTATATTTTATTGCTTAAGACCAAAATTAATTAACATCTGTATACATTTCTCTAAATCAAT
Organism: Anthidium xuezhongi; assembly: GCA_022405125.1. Taxonomy (NCBI): domain Eukaryota; kingdom Metazoa; phylum Arthropoda; class Insecta; order Hymenoptera; family Megachilidae; genus Anthidium; species Anthidium xuezhongi. The sequence continues at coordinate 7,021,971 of CM039642.1, read as the reverse complement.
CGAGTCCCTCGCTAAGATAGAACGACTCCTTAGACCGTCGAGCGCGTTACTCGGAAATCACTTGCGCCGGTCGCCGGTTATCAGCGGCAATAACAGTCTCGTTATCATTCGTTCATTCATTATTCCTGGCAACGGGCGAAAATATGTTGATCGAATGCGTGCACCAGGCCAGAACCAGCCGGCGCGTCGGCTGTGGGCACACGATGTAAATAATCGTTTATTGATTAACTGTTTGACTGCGCAAGTCGAGTTAACTATGGCTAATCTCTGATTTGTAACGCCTCCCTTCTACTGTTGGGGGTTGCGCCGGAATCGCAAAAGGGGTGGCAGTCTCTAGGCTGACGGTATGTCCTGCCGCGATAGAGTGAGAGAGACAGAGAGAGAGAGAGGGTGAGGGTGAGGGAGAGAGAGAGAGAGAGAGGGAGCCGTTTGATAGAGGTAGAGGGTGGCGAAAGGAGGATGAGGTAGACGCTGGAGGGCTGGCCACCCATCCACCCCCCCCCGTCCTCCCTCTCCCACCCACCCCCCGCTCAGCACGTAGTTTTGCGCCCCTTGCAACCCTCCTAGCGCTAACACGGAATTAATATCTCGCGAGTTAGCGCCCCCTTTTCATCCCCCTCGACGGCTCTGAAACGGAAATGAGCGCGCGGATGCCTCTGCTCTCTCGGTTCTCCGCTTTCCTATCGTCTTTTCATCCCCACCCACCCCCCCAACGTTATACCCATCCTCCCTCCCCCCGTCCTTCGTTCACAGGTTCTCGAATGTTGCTGTCGTTTCTGCGTCTTTCTGTTCGTAACCTTCGTCTCTTTCTCCGACGTCTATCTGGCTCTGTTTCCACGGTTCGTCTCTCCGCGGTATTCACTTCCGGTACCCGCAGCCGGCTGACGCGTCGGGCCGCGAACGCGTTTCCTTCGCGGTGTCGCGACTTCTCGTTCTCGCGAGAACGATTATTTCTGCCGACGATTTTCGTGTTGGAAGAAGGGGTTGTTTTGGATGTTGATACCATTATTAAGTATTTAAAATTGTGGATAATAGAAATTATGAAATGCAATTGTAACTGAAGTTACTTGGAAAAATTTTGAATATTATTTATATTAAAGTAATATAAATATAACCAACCCCATAGTTTAATGAACACTGAAAGTGTTAACGTGGTGTTGCTAATTAATAATTTGAAAGAGATTAGAATTGATTCTGTGTTAATCGTAGAATTTAAGTATCAAATTGGACGGAAAGTTATATTATAATTCGCTTCTTTCTTTTCCCAACCGATTTCTCGATCGAAGTTTCGAACAGTGGTATCGGAACAGTCCTCTTAGCAAGCGGTTCCGAGGGCAGCAACGAAGCGGATGGCACCGGATGTCCTGTTGGCAGGAACAAAGGCACGAAGTTGTTCGGTCCAGCGCGACTGGAGATATGCAAATCCGTCGTAATTAGGCTGGATACATGAAGCATGCACGACGCAATCGCATCGATAACTTTAGGGGATGCCCTTTGTTTGAGCCAACGTTTGCATTCTTCCGTGACGTAATTAATGGCCTTCTACGTTAATGGGCCTCCACGACCGCCCTTCGTCCCTTAACCGGAAGTCCTCCGCGCATCTCCGATTGTCTGACCAAATCGATTCTAAAGATCCTCCTGTTCGTGCAGTCTTTTGCACTTTTAATATTTATGCACACAAATTGTGATTATTAAAAATAATTCTTAAAAATTGTATCGGACCTTCTGGGTATAAAAATGAATCTGTGTAGCGTTGAATTTGATATTTTCTTAGCAATATCAGTGTTGAAGGCGAAGGTTTTGTTGGCTTTGGGGTACGAAAGGGACGGGATCTCGAGTTTATGAAACCTTTTATCGAGTATCTTTGCATAGCATTTTAAAGTCCAAAGCATCCACGCTCCTGTGGCATGTTTACTGACCTGCAGCCGGCACTGGCACAAAGCCGAACGTTTACGTTTATAGAAACCCCCTGTTTCGATCGAGTCTCTCGCGACTCGAACCAGATAATCAAGCTTATCGACACACCCTTACCCTTCCACTCCTTAAAATACCATTTTAAAATCAATCGTTGTTGTTATCGATCATCAATCACTTTGCGTTAAGAATAGTAACGAAAAATTTATGTGGTTACATTTATTGGACTTTAAGCTTTAAAATGACGTACCACAAGTGCCATTTTGCAAAACTTTTATGTCATGAATTCTCGTCAGAACGTATACCTTTCGAAATCGAAACAAATTTCCGCTACTCCGGCCCTTTCTTCCTGCTCGAATCGTGTCCCGTCCACCCGGAACCGTCCGAAACCCCAAAAATCCCTAGCCGGTAAATAAAAGGACACCAAAGACCCGTCGCAACGTTTCGACGCCCTTCGTTTCCGGCGCGAAAACTTATCTAAGAATTGAACGTTCCGTCGGTGGCTATCGGATCCGGCATATTGTACAAATTGAATGCGAGGAATTATCTGTGCTGGGAGGGGGGAATAGGTATCTATGATCGACCACTTAAGCGGCCGCAAACCTAACGAAACTGACACGTTTCTTATCGTGTTACGGACCCAGAAGAACGAGCATCAGGGTTGAGGGTTGCTTTCGTCGTCTGGCGGACGGAAACGAAGCACAGAGATGGAAGGGGGGCGGGTGGGTGGAGGGGGGTGGTTAACTGGCTCCCTCGTTCGTTCCGTTCCCTGACTAGCTATGCGTCTCCCCGTACAATAGCCGGCCCTGTCATGTTTCATGGAGTACAATGATACTCGTCGCCCTAGACCCGATACCGGGCTGCAACACGGCTCGAAGTACCGCGTAATGCCGCCTCGATATCTCAAGATAATGCACGGCCAAATCTACCCTTCTACCTCTCTCCCCCCTCAACCCTGAAATGACCCACAGAACGGTACCCGCTGATTGCCAACACGATGGCACTCGTACTTCTTCTTTTCCCTTTTTAAGTTTCGGCGCCCACGATTGGGGCAATCAGCGTGTTCGGAACAAAGGGACAGCCGCGAAACACCCCAGTTATCTACGTTTCTTCTGGATCGTTCGATGTTAGTTATTTACCTTAATCAAACATTTAACTAGGTATTTAGGAATTAAAAAATTTGTAAGGTCCCGTTCGACATCTGGATGGGGAATTTCGAATTTGGAGGGGGTTGGTACTATGGGAAGAGATTGCAAGATACTTTTGGACAGGTGTACCTTTACACCTGGATCCAGGCACGTGGGAGTCTTTCAAGTGGAAATTATTTTATTTGGGGGTAATTATACTTCCAGATTTCTAAGATTAGGACTAAGATTTATTGAGGGTGCATAATAACCCTCTCTTAACGTTAGAATTGACATACCAAAACGTATTAATGTACAATTGTGCTACGACTTATGTAATTAAAATTGCTATTCTAGCATAATTCTCGTGTATCTCTTCCCATTTCCAAAAACACGGAACATATTCGGCCGGTTCGTTGCAAATGACTCACCGTATGCCGGCCATAACTTTGCCTCTCAAGGATTCGTATCAAAATCATACGACAGGCTAAACGTGCTAATATATTCATTATTCAAATTCACTCTGATGATATACGATGGGGTGGTCAATAGACGTGGAACACGCTATCGTTTGTTTCCCTTACTCTTTCGCTCATAGACGATAATACCTTTACGCTGCCAGCCTTAACAACCTTATAAAATTGAACATTATAACGATCAATTATCTATAAAAATCTTAGCGAAAGCGTGATTTGTTAACAAGTGTAATGACTCAATTACCTAAGCTCGTAATCAAATTCCTTTCTTGAATTACGATACCATTCTGTCTACCAATAATTCCGTAATTAAAAATATCTCATAGTCAACCCTCAGTCGACGGACCACGAAGAAAGCCAACAACCCACGAATTTTTAAAGTACCAAGACACTCCTTCAAGTATACAAATTCTCGTACCATCATAATATAAAAAAATGCTCCAACTACAAAGGGTTAAAAAGCAATCCATCAGTCCCAAACGATCTCGATCGACCCCCTCCTCGACCCCCTCTGTCGCGCAATAATAAATCTCGAGGCCTACGAGGCCTGAAATCGGCTCCCATCGGCGAAGATACCAAAGTTCGTGGACCTTGACGAAGGTGAAAGGAATATCGTCAACGGGAGGGAGGGAGGGTGGTGATACCCCCCTCTGGGCGCACTTAACCCCCTTGGCCCCGGCCCTATACACACGCAGATACTCGAGAGCGATCGCGCGTTAAATGCGCCGCTGGCCGTGTGCGGTCGCGTGGCGTGCGCGTGCCTTCCTACATGGGGGGATTCCCGATGGAAAGTAGCCGAGGTGTGTTCCCCGTGCACGTGGTGTTGCAGGCGTACCAACACTGTACACTGTTCGCCGGGACCGTCTTACCTAGCCCGGCTCTGTCCCTTCTCGAACGTGAATCACGGACGTAAACGGGTCTAATGGGTGGTAACGATTCGCTGGCCACTTTTCAGCCTTCGACGTGCGTCGATAGACGTCCCTGAACAGGGGTCGTTTCGTCACCCCTTCGGTCGATGAACAATAGCGGTGTCTTGGAGCGAAACTTCTTACTCGAAGTCGTATAAATTCGTCACAAGTTAGACCTTTGTGTTTTAGCAATCGTTTAACCCCTTGCAATTTAAGACGAAGAAAAATCAACCCCTTATCCCTTGCCGTAGTATTCTTTCCACAGGTGTGTCAGACAAAGCTAAATATTTATTGTTGCAATGTTAAAACAAAGAAAAATCTAATGTTATATACCAATTGGGGTTGAAATTACACTTAAGATTCAATCGTAATAAGAATAAGAGTCAGGCTTGTAACGAGTCTGACTCGTCAAAGTATGGCAAGGGGTTAATTACAAAAGACCTGAAATATTTTTGACGAACATCGTCGATAACGCACCGAGATAGAATTTCAATGTTCGCAAACGCAAAACGCGATCGAGGACGTTATCGTAAAGTTTCTTTGTCAGGATTATAATCGTGGTAAATAATTAATTAATTAAAGCGGCCTGATGTTTTCGCGTTGCAAAACAGATTTTATGGAAATAAGGGTGACGGGGGTGGGGGGTTGAACGCGGCCAGAGACACAACCGGAGTTAATTGCAACGAAATGCAAATCGTATTAATAACGGGGTCATCGCGTAATTCTCTTGAAACGCGGGTGCCCCGGCCACCTGCGAGCCGGTCTGTATAATTATTATAATTTGTCGGCGAAAATACCGGTCATTGACAAGGGAAATCTGTAGTCATTGAACGGTGGCCAATGTAGCAAATTAAAAGCATGACTCCGTTATTACGATTAAATATTATCGTACACCCCTTCGCGCGATCGCATTTTCATTTTTATTCCATTACCATTCAATTATTTGATGTTTTACGCAAAAGTGTACGAAATAATTTTAACGATACGAAAGCAATCTATGAGATTAAATAATTTTTTTGCTCCAAGAATGCAACCCCTCCCCTTTTTCCCAGTGAAAAGAAAAGAATCTCGGAATATCTCCAGGACTCGTAATCGACACCCTGGCCCATCGAACTCCCTCCCCCTCCTCGTCCCAGTTCCACAAGCAAAAGGACGAGAGAAAGAAAAAAGAAAGAGCAAAAGAGGCGATGGAAAGGAAGAAAACAGGGAAAGAGAGGAAACGTCCAAGCCGAAGAATAATGGAAACACCTTGGCCCATTACTGCCAAAATTCCCTGACCATTCTCTCAGTAAACGGGCGCCGTTACCACAGAGGGTTTGTTCCGGAAGGGAACCGGTGGCACGTCGTTACCGGGGCAAACTACGCCGTCGACAACGCCGGTCGGTAAGTGCAGGAGGTCCGGTACGTCGGTGCCCAGCCACCTAGCAACCTGGTGCTACGTTTTCCCAAAGCGTTCCGAGACCACGTCGCGCCCGCCACCCTCCGACCCCCTTCTAACCACCGCGCAAGCGTTTCAACCGCCTCCGAGCGTGCCAGGGGGGTGTAAATCCGTCCCTAGACTCCGCCTTCCGCCACCAACCACCCTTTGCGACCGCGTCCGTGGCTACGCCGAGGGGGCGGGCCAAGGGGTGCGAAGCGATCAGGCCTCCCCCCTCTGTCCGGAGCAACGTCTCCGCGCTCGAGGGCCAGTGTCACTCAGAACGGGTCGCCAAGATGATCGGCACCCTTATCGTGCGACACACAGCCATCTATCGTTTCGCATTGAACGCCGTGATCCGTCGTGTCGCGATCCAACAACGTCCGTTCGTGGTGGTTGGTTAAAGAACACGGATTCCTAGGCTGATATGACCAGTTTTCTTTTGTTCACGACGCGGTTAACTGCGATCCGGACGTTGACAGTGCCGTGACACACGAGCGCGTAATTGAAGGACACGATCGCGACCCTGGTGCAGGCCGCCGTACAAAACGGCCGCTCGCACACGGGACAACACGAGATGTTGGACCTAAAGAGCAGCGGGACCACCGCCGCGGAATTACCACGCACCACGGCGTTCACCAATCTATCGATGCTGTTCGCCGGTACGTCAATCAATTTTGTGGAATCGATCCGACGTTCGAGCCGATCCAGGATCGTGGGACGTTGACGATCATTGTGCCGGGCCACGTGGTAGGAGTGGATTGTAGTGTCGAGGAATCGGTTGACCAGAGGGGTGATAAGAATCGTTTCAGTACTTGTTCTGTATGGTTCCATATTTATGGAATGATGTTAGAGTTGTAATGGGAGTTTGAGTGTTTGGAGTTGAATTTGGAATTTTGGAATTTGAGGAATGGGAGTAGAATTGGAATTCGAATGTTTGAGTAACTTGAAGAGCTTGTATAATTTGAGTAACTCGAGTACCAGTGGAATTTGGTTTAGGTAACTCGGGTACCATTGGGATTCGAGTTTAGAATTTGGAAATTTGGGTAATTCAGATTTAAAATTGGAAAATTAGGGTAACTCGAATGCCAGTGGAATGTAAAATTTAGAAATATGAGTAACTGGAATTTAAAATTCGTGTAATTTGCATGAGTTGAATACTAATAGAATTCGAATACTAATCCAATAAAATTCAAATACCTATAAGTAAAATTCAAATAGCAATATAATTCAGATATCAGTAATACTCTGATACCAATAAAATTCGACTACTCCTAAGCCTGCTAATATTAATCCAACAGATACCAAACTGATATCCTCAATAACGTATCAGTCAGGGTTTTAGGCTCGCCTTTCTACAGGGGGGTTGGAGATAGGTGTCGATGCTCGAAAATCCCCCTCGAATTTTCCTCGAAACGTGAAATCCGAGGCTGTATTAATGGACCGTAGGTCGTAGATCAAATGAAGAGAAAAGGGGGTCAGGAAAAGACGAAAAAGGATCGTTCTGTACACGAAAGTTCGTTGTTTGCACAGAAAGACGACGACGGACGACGACGACGACGGACTTTTCTGCAGGAGCATGACGTACTGCTGTACGTATGTACACACGGGTGCCACCCTCGTGCCAATAACTGCCAAATGAAAATATATCTGTCTGCAAACACACCGACAAAGCGTGGAAACACTATGGCAGAGGAATCGAGAGAAACTTCAACAAAGAAATAAGAATTTCTTCTTACAATTCATAGAATCACGAAAAAAATGAAATTATCTAAAAATTTCGTTCAGATTAATTGGAAGTTAAGTAGATTAGCATTAATAATTAATTCAGGAATTTTAGATCGACCAAGGGTTAATTTACTTAAAATGTAACTTGATTAACCTAAACTGCATTTTTAAATTAAAGTATTAACTTTGCTTATTACAAGCTATTACAGTTTTGAACTTATAATCTATTAAAACTTAAGCAATTATTTTCTATTTTTATAAACCCAACATCGATTTTCAATTTTCAATTTAATTCTCGAACGTTCTAAGTTCTACGATTTCTATAAAAAAAAAAATGTCCAACAACGTTCGTGTTTGATAATTAGAAAGTAAAAAAAGGATTATTTTCCACGGTGGAGGAAAGAAGTCGCGTAAGCTGGTCTGAATCATAATTTCATGAACGACGTGTCATTAAGGTGTCGTAAAGATTTTTCCTAAGAAATTGTTTTCCGACGAAGGCTGCTCGAAAACCGGCTATCAGATATATTTTACGACCAACCGCGATTCCTGGTACTGATTACCTTGCAATTGCAGACGGTATACGTCTTCTAATAACGTGACCTAAAAAAAAAATAAAGAGAGAGAGAGAGAGAGAGAGAGAAGTGGTAATCTTTGAACAAGTATCACGAAATGCTCGTAACACGTGCCATGTTTTACCCCCTTCGACTGGATCAATGTTACATTTCTTGTTTCAACATTGTGCAGCTAATATAAAGATAGTATATCGTTGACGTTTAATTGATTTGTTCGTTTTTTATGGTTACAGATGCCAGCAGCTCGTACAAAGGAGGCTGGAGCCACGCTACGTCACCAGCCCCTGGACAGGGTGAGTTTATTAATAGAGTTTGTAGAATTTTCGCAGAAACAGCGGTTTCTGAATTTGAATGGCCTAAGTTACCCCCTGGAAAATTCAATGATATCGACACTTACGTCACGAATTAAGAACAATAATATAATTAATATTAATAACCAAACGAAACTTAAAAATCTCAACAAAGATCCAAAGTTGTTAAACATTCGCGCAAAAAAGGTCGAAGAATTCGTCCATCTTGAAAACAGAAGAAGAGGAACGTCGGTTTCAATCGAGGGACGAAAGAAACACCTCCGCGAAGGCGGATCGATGCTCGTTGCCATCTTATCGGGCAAGCAAGCTGCTCTCTTTCCCCGTCGCCAGAAGATTTTCTCCTCGTCCTCGATTCGCCTACGTACACCCGGGGCAAAGGGTGCCCCCTCGTAGACGCCTCTGGGTGCAAATTCACGCGTCGCGGCCCCGGCTTGTTCGAGAATTCGCTTTTGTGACGGTGTAGGTGCGCGGGTGGTCGGGTGTCCCGGCGCTTTGTGGCGCGTTGAACCGCGGCCCCTTTGTCGTCCGTGGAGCGAAAGAGACGGAGAACAAACCCCCGGGGGCTGTGTAGAGACGCTTGGCCGCACGGCCAACACATAGAACAGCGCCGGAGCCACGACCCCACCCTAACCCCAACGCAAAGCAACACCGACCCTCTGGCACAATCGTCTCGCGGAGATCACAGAGCCTGCCCCGCGGCCAACTTGTTATAAACGGCTTCTGGCCTGGCCTCGCCACGCCTGGCCAGCTTAACCGCCAAGCCACGCCATGGATCACCTGGCAAAGAGCGAATTAACGCTTTGATTCTCTCGCCTGACCCGCGAGATCTGACCGCGTACGACTTTGTCTTCGGTCCCTGATGAAGGCGCAATCGGTGGATCGACTATACCTGAATGCTTTTTGGGAAATGAACGCTTGGTACACTTTGAGCTTCGAGCGAGACGGATGATCTTGTACCATAGAATAATTTTGTTCAGAAGTACCAACCAAATAATAAATTACAGATTTGTAATTAATCTTGTACCTGTCACGGTTTACTTATTGAATTTTAAACAAGAAAATTGTTTGTTTGAACTTTTCTGTTAACAATGTGTGTAAAGTCTGTACAGCATTGATACGGTAGGGGGGTGTTAGTTGAATGGTCGAAAGAGGAAGTGTCGTTGAAATGTTCACAGTGAAATACGCGTTTGAAAATGATGTCACAGGGCGCACGTGCAAACGAGACCATCAATTCCCTCTTTGATAACTGATCCATAGCGATTGCAATCTAACGAGGCGACGAAACCACAAACCGTTTACATCAAATTGCCCCCGGGGTCAGGGCTCCCAACTCCACCAAATGATTATGTCACTCTATATTAACCTTTGTTTCATCAAAGACACCAGAATGTTCAATTTAACCTCACCTTTCGGTTCACCAAGATCTAATTATCGCCAAAACATTATTTATCCGTGTTCTGAATATCCACATACATAGATGACAATTGAATTTCTACAAGCAGCTTCTACATGCAGCTTCGAAAATTTAAACACCCTATTTTGGAAGGAAAGCGTTACGTTATAAATGTAATATAAAAATTGCTAATTGGCAATTAATACAGTATAACTTTTGATTAAATAGAACCTTGTAAATAAATCTGAAGAGCAAAGCTGTGAAACAAAGGACGCACGGTCGCCGCAAATATGGCGGGGTTAAACAACGAGGCTACAAAAGGGAAGGGTAAATTTCTTGGATAAAAGTCGGTTTAGGTTCAGCCGGGAATATCGACCAGAGTTTTCAACGGGTCTGCCCAGTGGCCAGGAAAACCGTCTAAGACAACTGGTAGAACAATAAAAGTACTCCTCCCTGTTTCCAGGTCCGCCTCGCGTGACTTCCTGACCCGAGTCGACCGACCCCTCGGCCTCCCCCCTCTACGTGTGTACGTGTACGTGTCTGAGGGCAACCCTAACTTCCCTATGATAATTACGTGCTCCGGCACGGCGCGTGCCTTGGCAGTTCCCTCACGCGCCTGATCACGTATGCCGTGACTATCATACACCTCGACACCATAGGTAACCACCCCCACCTTCGAACCACCCTCCCCGCCGTTCGAGGACCTTCGGGGATCATAGACGAAAGCCGTGATTCGCGGCTGAATTGAAATTAGGGCTGATTCCAGAGGCGCAGGGGCGAGTAAACAGGGTGGGATACTTCTTGGGAATTAGGAATCGTTGTACCTTGAAGGGGGTTGTACAGGGTGCGTTAAGGCGAATAAAAGATGTCGGTGGATGTTTCGGGGCGGTAATCAAATTTGCCATCGAATAATTATTAAAATTCTATGAATACCAAATCAAATTAATTATTAAAAATTCCAACGAGGCTATTAAACCACATTTTATCTATGGTCCGGCTGAGGTACTAAGTGAAACGTACCATGAAATTGTACCATCAAGCCGCGTTAAGTGTTACAGAAAGTGAAAACGTAATTGCAACGCAATCCCGTCGACGGGGCCCGTTTTTATCGTTCCGAATTAAGCATTTCCCCCCGGCACGCTTTCGTGCTCCCGGCAATATGTTGTTTTTTGTTCATCAGATAAGGCCAGAGACTGTAGCGAATTCTGTTTGTAACGACGTGTTACGCCGAGTGAAATTAATCGTTTCCTAATTATCGCATAGCGTGAACGCGACGCGACGAATGAACACCCGAAGAAAAAGGATTCTTATCCCCTGCGAGGATCTTACAACGAGGGAGGATTTCCTTTTTACACGAAATCGCGACTTATCCGTTCGAACATCGATTAAACTTTACTATCACTACGATATTTTATAACATAAATCATTAACTAATGATAATGATACCTCAACAAATATTAAACCTTCAAAGTTTGTTCAAGTAACTTCTAATGAAACTTTTGAAAATTGTTGATTCACCCTCCAATAATTAAAAGAGTATTACAAGAAATAAAGAACACAGCACGCAAAATTACTTTATATCGTCGCGAGTCAAGAGTGACCGGTCGACGGACGTATTCCTACGTCCAGGGGGTTAAGTAAGTAGCATGCAGCTCGTGTACCCTTGATAGACGTTCAACGACGCACGGTTAAAGTGGAAACGCAATCCGTGCTCACCCCAACAACGAATCAGAGATGAATACGAGCCGATACGAGGGACACGGAGAGTGGAAACCCAGGCAGCGATGCGTGAACGTGTCACGCATAGGCACGTGGCCGTGTATGTACTAGCGAGATGACACAATACGAGCCGCGACAGCGACTTCGACGTGTGTCCCGTCGACCCTTCCAATATGTTACCGAGGGAAACTTTCTTCCACGATTCCTATTCACGTTGTACAACCACCGAAAGAATAATATTGTGGCTGAATTCGAGCCATTCTCTGAAACAATTCTTCCTTGAATAGGGTCGTTCATTCGACCGCTGAGACCTGATAGGAGCCAATGGTCCTGGCATGATTGAAACTCATGATAACCTGAGATATGGACACCTACTGTACTGAATACGATTAATTAGACAATCAACTGTCAGAAATATTGTAATATAATACGCTCTAAACCATAACTATAGAAGTAATAATAGTTTCTCAACTTTGATCACTGGTTAATGAATCAATCAAGAATATTAACACGTTTACTGACATGGTGGTCACTGGTGACCGGCGCCTTAAATTTTCTATGATGGAATATTTAATTAAAGATAAAATACACTGTGGATAGTGCAAAGTAGCAATTTAAATGGTTACGAATCCTCAATAATTGGAATTTAAGTGTGTCTGACCACACACGTCTGTTTTCACTGTGCCAGTCGTTGGACGGCTCGTCAATGGATCTAATTACGAGAGAAAATTATAAAAAATATTACTTACCTTAGAACAGAAAGTGGTCCAGTAGAATGTATCGATTATTGAGTCTCCAAGTAGAATAGGTCCCATGGAAAATCGAAGGATTGTTCGTTGGTTGTAGCCCATTTTTATTGCCGTAAATCTGGCAGCGGGAACGTGTTGGTCACGCGCCGTTTCCCGGTGACTTGTTGCCTACGATCCGTGTCCCCCGGGATTTCGTGGCCGTCGGCTACCGAAACTGCTGCCAGAACTTCTGGATCCGCTCGGTTCTCTCTGTTTCCTGCTCCCTCATTGTCCTGTGATTAAAGAAATCAACTATTACCAACAGTGTAGATCCTTCTCAAAAATTTAAGGCGTTAAGCATTCAACTACTAAAATAATATCAATTCTCTTTAGTAATATTTTTAGTTACAAATTATACACTCCTCTAGGATTTAAAGTCTAGTTCTAAATTAAACTATTAAATATTGCAACACAGTCTAACACCTAGTAACTTCTAAATGAAATTTTAACAATTTTAACAATTTCTTCTTCAAGGTTTAAGCACCTTGATGTCGCCTAACAAAGAATTGATTTCTTCAGCTAAACATCTGCCCAGAGAAGCTTCCTGCTGTTCGCAGGATAAAAGTAAAGACACACAAGCACGCTAATTCTTGCCTACCTCACTCGTTTCTCGTCGAGCAACACGCTAAAGGGTCGCGTGCTACGCTCGCTTGCTCATTATTACGCAGCGCACGGGCCGGTTCGCCGCACGACACACGCTGATTTATGCCCGAAATAGGATCGACGGTTGTACCACGGGCGCGCGTATGAGTCAGTGATACCACTTAAGGCCAAATCGCCGAGTGATGAATTGACTTATTGCCGGGCGTAAATAAGAGCGGCGGGTGCCGCTGTTTTAACCTCGTTCAGAGACGATTGAACCGATCGTTTTGGCCCGTGTTGGCCACGTTACGTCTTTGATTCAATTATTCCATTGCCGCGTTTTTCGACCACGGCTCGTCGTGTCTCCGCCGGATGTTCTGGCGGCTGGCCTCCAGGATGATTAACCGTGACCCCGTCAACCCTGGAGAAAGAAGCATTAGTTTTGATAAGTTCGTGCATAAATTCATATTCTTCGCGCAATATTTCGCAGGTGCTTGCTTTTTTAAATCAAGATTATTACAGTTAATTTAGCTCCGTTAGAAGATCGATAGTTTGTAAGAAAGTATATTTATAATCAAAATTCAGTCGTGATAAGGTGGCAAGAAAGTTGTCGATAACTTGTAATATGAATTTAACAGGCAGTTTAACGCGTACCCTAATGTCGCGTTAGCGGCGAACGTGCTAATCGAAATTTTCATAAATCTCGCAACATTTAATTGTTTTCATCGACGCGTGATACGCGCAAATCACGCCGGGTTACCGCACACGTGTGCCGACGGAAGAATTCTACGGGCTTACACGGAACGGCAATTGCTTAATTATGATTAATTGCGACTTTACCAAGAGGGGGGGAAGCAGAAGGAAAAAAGGATCGCGGCTGTAACGCGCCAGGCGATTACGCGATGCAAGGGCCAGCGATTCACCTTTTAAAGAGTTTGTTGCGTGCCACGCTCGTTTTCTTGCTTTCACGCATCGTATCGGCCGGATGCGATCTCCTCGACGTGCCGGTCGATCCAATGGCGACAATAATTAAGACCGTTCTTCCTCTCCGGCGAATAACTTTATTGCCGTGATTAAAATTACCAGCTGAGAAAGAAATAATACAACGAATTAAATTATATTCTCAAACTCGACTCTTATTAAACATGTAACAAGCTCTTTACCATTGACGCGAAGAAGGCAACAAAACCGGAAATCCTGATACTGGAAACGTCGTCGAAGGGCACGGAAGCGGTGAGGATAATCGCGCGACGACGCGAGGCATCGACGACGAAGTTGCGCATTTGGAAGTTGCCCAAAGGTTTTCCGAGTCAAGAAACGACGGATAAGGGCGCTTCTGTTTCTCCCTTCTTCGGCTGCCCCGTCGAGTAGCATTGTGTACGCGGCCAAAGAGTGCAGCAGCTCGGAATAGCGGGTCCTTTGATCCTCCCCCCGGGGAAGAGGAAGCCGTACGCCGCTTAACGGGATTACCCCGCCCCGGGTAATTGCTCGTGAATGCACAGATATACGCGCGACAATGGGAACACGTCGATTCGAGGTGACACGACCGATGCGTGCGTTTGTATGCGAACTCTGCGACGATTTCTGAGCTACTGACCTCGACGATTCGCGAGGGAGACGTTCCTCGAGTGTTTACATCTTCGCGGAGCTCAAGACCTTCCAGGGGACACTTGATGTCTACAAAACAGCATAGTACAAAGATAAAAGTATCTCTAATTTCTTATTTTGCTGGCTTGTTGAAGAAGAGTCACAAATCTTGAGACTTACAGCTGAGAACTCGAAGGTGTCCGTGCGTCGCCGATCTTTTGGAAGGGAGTTTTTATAACCTTTGATCAAAAAAGAATGAAAAATTATAAATTCTAGAACTAGAAGTCTGAATAAATGGAACAAAATTACGATTCGAGGCTTGGAACTGTACGTGTACGCTCTTTTGGTTTAATTCATGCATAATCAATGCACTTACGCGAAACAGCTGGGATGCAAATCAGTATCCTGTGCAGGTGGGCACTTGCCATTCCCGAGGGCTAATAACGGTGTACCACCTGTCCCTTTGGTGCATTATATTATCCTCATTATTATTCTTAAATGAGAGTACATAAACATGGAATTAAAGAAAGATACCTTTATTGCACAGAAGCGTTCAGAGTTGAAATTTCTTGTTACGACAGTGTCAGAATTCGTGTTCTGACACGGACCAACTGGTAGCCCCGCGGCTACACTGATTGCGGAGGACCCCACGACCTGGACCCGAGGCGTCGCGTCCCAGACCCTCGACCAAGGCTGTCCCGCGTCCCAATCAGAGGCGAAATCAAATTGTTTAACACAGCGGACACCAACTGCTATTTAAAGGTAGCATCTGCCTTGTCCTGGGACCCTATTATAAAAAACAACATACTAACTTCTTTGTTTACAAAGGAAATTAATTTTGTTAAGATCTCCCTATTTGGATTCTTAAATAACTAGAATCATAGAGTTTTGGGACCCACCTTGCTTGATTTTCTTGAAGAAATGTATAAAATGTACTCTGACGTTGTCCTCGCCATAAATAAATAATGAAGAAACAAATATTCTTGAAACTCTACCAGCTCAATGTTTACAATTTCAAGATCCAGTTCAGACAAAAGTTTACATCCTCGTTTGTTCTTCTGGAGATTTCATAAAACTCGATGGCGCAGGGTTGTTCCTCTTCGATTTCCCTGAAGAAAGACGTTTGGTCTTTGAACGTCAGGATCAAACCGATAGGCACCGATTACCGGACGACAGAGGGGATTTCCCGTAACGAGAGCATATAACGAGGCGAAATTAAGGGGCATTGTGCCTTAAACAGATTGCAGAGTGGCGCGAACGTGACCTGTGGGCATGCTTCAGCGTTGCTCACACGTAGAGGCAGGCAGCTTGATAAGGCGAAGGAAAGGAAACGAAAGCGTGGATGAAACGTGAAGCGGGAACGGGGGAGAAACGTATACGGAGCACTCAGCCCCGTGTTTGCCTACACGGAAATCCTCTCTAACGGATTCTAACGCTCGACCGAGCTTGTACTTTTTCATCTTCGACCGGGTCTTCCCTTTGGCTCCTCTTCTGCTCCTGAAATTCAGTCGCCAACAGAACTTTTGGTCAAAATAACCATTCGAATTAAATAATTATCTTTACCTCGAATTAATGTTCCTCTTCTAAAAGAATGTTGAGCATTCGTACAACAACGTAACTGAAAGAAAAATGTTACAGGATAATTATTAACGACGTTAAGCACCGTATTTAAAGCGAAACACTAATAACGGTACCTGTTCTTTTGCAGGATACGGAAGCAGCTTATCCAAGTCGGCATTGGACACGCACACCCACCTCAGGCAGCCTGGTATGTAGTAGGTAGATATTTTTGAGAAGTTAAAGCACTACACCTTTCTTCTTAAACGATAAATCAGAACGTTTCGTGGACGAAGGACCGTGATTTTCACGATTGTCGGGGATGTAACGATACACGGTCCCGCATAAAGAAAAAATGATGACAGCCCTACAGAAAAGCGAGCGTTCATGCGTGACCTAATCGACGACGATTTAGCCGAAAAGCAATTGCACGGAATGACCTTCGCGATTATTACGTTCGTCGCTAATCACGGCGGAGGCCCCTCGTTCCTGGCCCGACTTTTCAACGCCACGCCCGAAAATTACTCCTTCCGGCTGATCGATACCTCCGAATAAGTGGCTCCACGGATCAGTCCCTGCAATTACAAAATATGACAAATTTTGGACTAGTATTTGACAGAGAAACTCGTCAAAGTAGTTCGTTTCAAGATTTATACGATGGAACAGAGGAGCTTCCTCGGGAATTCAATTATTTTCTATACCCTTCTAGCTATAAATATTATATTTTTAAATTTTTAAACTTAGAAATAATAATTTAGAAATTTCAAAACTTGTATTCTTAGAAATTCATAAACTAACAAATATAAAATTTCTAAGAAACACTAGAAATATTCCACTGCTTACGACTCTATCTCTGAGCGAAAGGGTTAATCAACGGATAGAATATCATTGTCGTCGTCCACCTAAAATCAGCATACAATTATCATCCGATTCACGGTGGAAAGTTTACCATCGTCCAGGTTGAATTTGCATAAAACAGAAGGGGGGGGGTGGATAGAAAATTCATGAAAAGCCTGACTTCCATGCAAATCGGTGTAAATCCTCGGAATGGAATCGAACGAAAGAAGAGAGTCGATGAAAGTTCGTGAGTCGAATCACCGGGTATCAGGGCTCTCCGTTGTTTTCTTGGTTCGGTTGATCCGATCGGGCGAGCCGATTCGAGGAAACAGTAGCGTTTCAGGATTCCTCTGTCCAATTCCAGCCCGTCCAACGGGATAAATGGGTGTACCGCGCCCCTTTGCCATTATTAACTTGTAAGTGAATTACCGTTCGATCGAAAAGGCGATCGCTACGCCACACGTTTTCAGGGGATTCATCGGGCGAAACGACCTTTGAGGTCCGACGATTCACCGACCGTCCCTGTTCCGCGTCTCTCCCCTATCATAATCGGCGAAACGGATTTTTATAGCAGTCTCGGGGCAATCGTGGTCGAAATCTTTCATTCCGTGCGTCCGTCTCTCGTTCTTCGTGGACGTTGATGGCTGCTTCCGGTTTCGATGTCTGCAAAAACAGATCTAAATTTCAAATGCCGTTGAGATTGATTTGATTTGTAAATAAATAATAAATATTCTCGAATATTTCTACAAGAAATTAGATTGTTAGATTGTTAGATTTTAGATTGTTAATGTAATATTAATGTAGTACTAACAATGCTCCCCGTACCAATTAACATGTTAACAATCATACGAAAGTTCATAGGGAGGATTAACGAAGCATGGGCCATATTTAGCCCATTAGTTTTGAGTAAAACACGATGCTCGGCTGAGCAGTGTTCATTCCCTGAAAAGAAATTCGCGCACGCCCTTTGAACCATTCTCCGTCGTTCGTTTCGTTCGTTTCGTTCGTTTCGTTCGTTCCTTCCTTCAATTGAAATTATTATGATCCAAACGAACTCTATTCTATTGTAGGGTTGCGATTATATCCTTTTGTACGGTTGTAGGGCACTCCAGGTCTGAGCAGTAGCGAACGACGGTGATGACGCATTGTAAGGCTTTTAAAGGGCGATACAGGGAGCACTGGGAAACAACCATGTAATGGATAGGTATATGTTCAGTTGGGGTGAAATACGAAAAAAAGAAGGAAAAAAAGAAAGAAATTATGCCTCGTTCGAGTGAGGAAATAAAAATTCACCCCTGAAATCGCATTGTTTCGATCAATTAAGAAATTAGGGTTGTTTGACAACGTACAAATTTCGTTGATGATTTTGTAATGATTTCAACCCTTGAAGACTATGGAGGAAATTTCTTCACCCCATTAAAGAGTATAACAAACTAGCGATGGTAAATTATTTAGATTGCCAGTGGGATCAACGTTATTAAAAAATCGTTATTAAATTAATAATAAATTATTAACCTTGAAACTATACTCTATTACTCCTTTCGTACTAAACAAATTTTGTCTAATATTAATTAGCAATAATATATTGCAAAGTCAAGTTACTGTTTCAGAGTTAAAATAAAAAGGTAAAGAAGAAAATCCTCCAAGTGCAAAGGGTTAAAGATTGATTTATACGAGACAAGTATTCGTGTCTCTGCGTTGTTTCTTGATGGTCTGTCTCTGATAGCCGACCAACGTCGATGATTTCCAGATCCGTACCAAATGTTCGGAGCGACGAGCAGCCGTCTGGCGAGCTCCGGTTCCGGTCAGATTCAACTGTGGCAATTCTTGCTCGAGCTACTGTCAGATTCGAGTAACGCAGCGTGCATTACGTGGGAAGGAACCAACGGCGAATTCAAGTTGACTGACCCCGACGAGGTGGCGAGACGCTGGGGCGAAAGGAAGTCCAAGCCTAACATGAATTACGACAAATTGTCGAGGGCTTTGAGGTGAGCGAAACCGTTTTTCAATCGACTAATCTGCGCTTCCTTCTAAAACAAGATAAATAAAAGTCACGATACGATCGATATTATCCCGCGACGTTATCAATTTTCGAACTTATAAATAATACATGGTTACATACGCTAGATCACGTATCGAGCTCATGAATACGCAACACCCTCAAAGTGTTAAGTCACACCGTCTCGTGTCATTTTTTATGCCGTATCAGCGCATAAGATCCAACGTCTAAACACGATTCGCGATTATCAATCCACGGCACCGCGAAAACGGACACGCGTGGCGCGGCGTACTGCATCTGGAATTATTAAAGCATTAAATTGAAGCATAAGCGATAAGAACGTTTTCAACCGAATAATTAAAATAATACGCGTTGACTGCCACAGTGGATACAGACGTGTGTGATCAGACACACTTAAGTTCTAATTAATAAGGATACCATCGATTAATTTGCAAATGTAACCATGCTACTTGCTATTTTGCACTACCAGCCTAGTCCTAGCAGTATCCACGGTTTATTTTATCCTTTGTCAACGTGTTAATTACACAAAGTTGCATGTACATACATCCTACAACGACCAGGACTTTGTTATTTGAACTCGTTTGTTACCTCCAGTGTTTAACATACAGGTATTTAATTTTTCAATTCAGTTGCATCACAATACACCGCCAGTGGCGTTCAGAATCCTCTATCTCCTCTTGTTTTGTAATTATATAATGAAATCGGCGACCAATGGCTACCATGGTGGTGGACGTATTAAACCGCATCCTGGAACGGCAGGAACACGGCGAAACGTCGATATTTAACGGGCCAGACGTGGAGGATCCGAGGAGAAAGTAAATTCGTTGAACGAAACGACGAGAGCGAGCAGAGAGAGGGGTTGGGAGGGTGGAACACGAGGGGAGAGAAATTTCAATCACCGACAGTCAGACCGACGGCAGACGCGGCTATTATTTTTCGATCAGATCGACTGATTATATTACGCGAAACTGCTCGACTCTCTCTCTCTCTCTCTATCTCCGTCCCTCCGCCCCCCTCCCCTTTCGCAGCCCCGCGAGAAGTTTGCAAGCCGCACCGTAACCCAAGAGAGGAAAAAGAAAAAAAAAATGAAAAGCGTTTCCGTCGTTGCGGAAGCAACGCCGTTATCGACGCTGGCAAATGGAATTTATTAAATAAGACTCCGCGGGTTGTGGTCTGGGATTTTTACGACCCTCGCCGGCTTCCCCGTCGGCTTCGTAAATCGCGACTTTATGGCAGAACGCGTCCGCGGACTTTGCTCGATCGTATCACACAGAACGCTCGAACTTACGTGGTAAAAGCAAGAGAGTTCCTTTCTCGTATCCGTCATAAGTTTATGCTTCATTGGCCGGTCGATTTTGCGTGGAGGAACTTCGTGAATTGATGGAGGCTGGGAACCGCATAGCCCTGTAAAATATTTAATGGTTAATCCACATTTGATAACGCTGATTAGTCTCTTTACTTTAGAGCTAAATTATTTATACTTCGTATTTGATAAGCCTTGACTGCATTAACCATAATTGCAATTAAACTTAAAATCAAGTTGTGAATCAAATTTTAAGGGGAGAGTTCACGGGTGTCACGAAATATCATAGGGCAAGGGGTTAAATATTATATACCTTACAAGATAAATTCATCATTTGCAATATTATTTGCACCCATGTCCCAATTGATCCTTCTTCAGCCACTCCTAAGGTACCTGAAAGCAGATCTTGTCTGACAAACTGTACAAGTGGTACCTTCCCCATCCCCTCTACCATCACAAACAGTTCTACAAGGAAAGGAGGTTGCCTCCTGTTAACAGCTCCCCGAATGCTCCTCTTGGACCCGCGTGTCTACCCAGCTCGCCAGCGTGCTTTTCTTCTGTTTGCAGGTACTACTACGACAAGAACATCATGACGAAGGTCCACGGGAAGAGGTACGCGTACAAGTTCGACTTCCAGGGTCTCGCAGCGGCGACGCAGCCGGCGGCCGCGGATCCGGCCGCCTACAAATACCAGAGTGAACTGTTCATGTCCGGCTACGGTCACGCTAAACTGAACCTAATGCCGCCGCCGGCCGCGTCCGTGTCGGTGTCCGTTCCAGGGGGCCTGTTCCAGTCGGCCTCCAGCTACTGGTCCACGAGTCCTGGCGCCAACCTGTACGCGGGACACCACACGGCCTCCGGCCATGTGCCGCCTCATCTGGGCACCTATCCCCATTACGCATGACCCACCGCCGAACACTGGGGCGCCCTGGGTACGCCACGTTAAAACTTTCTACCGAAAACAATTAAAAAAAAACAGACCGTCGTCATCGCGGTCAACGCGTGCCGTCGGCCTGCGCGCTCCACGAAATGATCGTCTTCGAGTCGCTGACCCTCCTGCGTCTTTCCGGTTCCTCGATTGCCCAAGCGTCGACTGCCGTTCGTATCATAGTATCGTAGTTGCATTAACTGTATAGTATTATACTAGTCAGCCTAGTAATACTATAGTAATATTACTGACACTGTTGGTACTATATTCATGATTCAGTTTCGCCTTCGGTTCGCCAATTTGCTAGCATCCAGCATTTTCTTCCTTTCCTCGAGGACCTCCATGGCGGTCACGTGGGTCAATCCTTGGGCCGATTCTTGACCCTGTAGAAATACAGTCTCAGAAATAACAGGAGCTAATCGATGCTTCGAAATGGAATCTGAATTAATTTGAGTTTGTGGTTGATTAATATCAACGCTGAGTACACTTCAAAGCAATGGCGCTATTATTTCATCTACTATACCTGAGGCTCCAGCATGCGAGAAGAAGCTTGAAAGCGCAGATGGACTCGCGACGGTCCTTCCTGTCATGATCGTATTCGATCAATTTCCTTGGCAGAGATCAGTCGAGCAAACGTGGACCGGTCGTTTCAGATGCGTCCGTTCATGGCCGACGGCGCGCTCGAATTACTGTAAGAACGTTGTACATACAATATAATGGATTACGTAAGTACAGGGTACGTTCGCAAGACGATTCTCGGTCAGTCATTTTATCTCGTCGTCATTAAAAAATAACAAGAGGTTTATAGTATCTAAGTTTTGTTATCGAACTTTAATTTCGCTCGATTTGTAATCTGTTTTTGTTCAACCGCGAGACAAAATGAACCGCGCGTCGAGAATCATCCTGTCCGAGAGGACGTCGCCTTGTACGCGAGCAACAAACCGGCGTACTTCCGCTGAGAAACGTCGGCATTTCCGACTGGATAGAATCGAACATGTCCATCTCGACGGGGATTATACACAATCGTTTTGTATCGTTCGCCCAATTGTCAACGAATCGACCATCGTTTTAACGTTAACACGTTCACAGCCATTATTACGTCTTCTCTCGGTATTTTACATTGAACGTGTTTATAATTTCTCACTGCGTGACAAGTAGAATTACCAATCCTTAGACTCTGGACTTGCAAATTCTTCTAATCTTTAACTTTAGACTTTGAAAGGCTGTGAAAGTGTTAACTAAGCGTACAGCAAATCTGGGTCGATTGTGATCCCATCCGAAGATATACTGCTCGATTACCACAGCTTATTTTTACCTTCAGTTTTGTCAAAATCAATATTTTTTGTCGGCTGTGATCAGAACCGACCCAGATTTCCCGGCAGGCTAACCACCGTCGACTCGAATGCGTTCATGTTCGATTCGGGCCAAGAGTAACGCGTGTATTATAAACTCTTTTAACTTATTTGTTACATAACGAAAGTGTAGATAGAGAAACCGCATGTCGTCGTTCGTGAAAAATCATCGCGAGACACGCTGCTCGTAGTTTGGCGCACATTCAATGGGACACACCGCGTTCGTTCTTCGTGTTTTGTCCACGCGCAACAATCTTACAACGAAGTTCGCGCTAACATTCAGTGTTATCAAGGCTATAGACGTACACGTGTATGTGTGACTTAACACCTTACCAACTGAGAGTTCATCAAGAGCCAAGCGACAAGATAAGTTACAATCAAGATGACTCTTATCGATTTCGGTTTGGTATTTCATCAAACAGTGGATAAGGTGTTAACTGCGAGCGACCAACGAAATTTGTATCAGAACCCGATCCACGAACCTTCATTTCCTCTTCGTCAGTTTGTTTCATTGCTCAAAGAACTCTAGGATAGCTTGCCTTCTTTCGTGTCAGCCGAAGTTCTAGTACCTGGTAAACGAGGAAAAACAATCGTGAGACGACACCGTCGCCGAAACAGACGAGTAATATCGAGGAAAGCGCATACCTGGGATCGATCCAAGATGTCCGTTGGTCCGGGGCAAGCTCGAGTCGCAACGAATCGAGATTTTGATCAAGTACAACAGAGTCATATCAAGTATCCCGTTCGAACCGTCGTTTCTCACCGAGAGATGCGGTCGCTCTATCTATGTACAAACGTTGGGGGGGTAGGTCTCCAGGTGTATCCAAGCAGAAGACGATCCGACGGCGGCCTGCCCCGTTCGCGAAGGTGTACCTCTGTCTGGAGAAGCAAGTTACTTCTTAAGTCGTATACTGTATCATACCATTCGTAAGCATCCTTAGAATTACTCTAACGACTTAGTATACCAAACCCGGTCGACCGTTCCATGGGGTGCGCGAACCACACAATGATCGTTGTTCGAGGTGGGGCGGTTTGTCGCTCTTTTTAACAAAACTTTTGCTTTCGTAACGATGGCCTCGTGGAACGTCGACGGGCTCTAATGTAGATAGGGTGTTTTCATGTGTAGCGTAGGCGTGTAGGGAACATAGTATTAGCGCGAGGATGCATTTGTGGTGTGCGTGCGTTGGGTGTGACTGTGCATGTGCGAGCGGGCGAGCGTGAGAGATTGAAAAATAGGCGAAGAGCAGAGACAAGGAACATCGCGAACGAGTGTAGCGTGCATGGCGGAGGCGTGATTCTGAAAACTGGAACGCAGAAACGATGACGAGGCTGAGGATGATGGATGAGAGGGTGGACGAGGGGTGTCTGGCTCTAGCATAGACCGCGTTTAGGCTAGATAGATAAGCGACCCCTTCGAGCGGATGCGAAGACCATGGATCGAAGGACGAAAGACGCGGGGCCCGTTTCGACGAAACGTGGAAGAAAAACGTACTGAAAGAGCACGAACGCTGAGTGACGGCGAGGCAGAAGAGAACGCGGAGAGGGTGGGAAGGGGCGCTGTTGTTGTTCTTGTTGTCGTGCGCTTGTATTAAAGTCGCCATGTTCTAATTAAACGTGCCGACGGGGTTGTATCAGTCGTCGGCAAAATCAATGTGGCTCTCTCTGGTATCCGTGCGCTCGTACACGTACACACGCGGCGGGTAGGTGCAACCAGCTTTACGTCCGAGTTGGCTGATCGAAGAGGAACAGGCAACGAACGACTTTGTCCTCGAAGCGTAAACGAAATCTGGGGGGGGGAGAGAGAAAAAAAATAAAAGGTAAAAAGGAGTAACACACAGAGACACGGAGGACGAAACGAGAAGAGCGTGGGAGTGCGTGGAAGGGAAATAGGGGGTGTGGAGAATAAAAAGAAGGAAAGGAGGGAAAAAAAAAGAAGAGAGAAGTAAGCAACACACGGTAGGTCATCCTTGGTTGTCGGCGGTTGGCGAATTGGTCGGGTTGCCATGGTGAACGCTGGGTATTCCCTGGATTCGGGCCCGCCCCAACGGGAAACCCCCATTCGGGAAATTCGTGGCGTCGCCGAAGCGGTGCCGGTTTAGCTCGGCTCGGCTAATCGATTCTGCTACCAATCAGCGCCCGCGCTGTTCCTCCTCGTCCTCCACCTCCTCGATCCTCATCCTTTCCTCTTGCCTCATGACCCGAGCCTTCCACCCTCGAAACCTTCTTCGTCCGCTACCACCACCACCGCCTTGTCTCCACCTACACGCGTCCTTCAAGCTCTACCACTTTACCTAAGCGGCACGACCCTCTCTGATCTTCCCTGTGTACGGTTATTACAGTAGGTGAAGAGTCGGGTCTTGATAAAGGCACCGGCTGAGTGAAACCAATCGACGCTTTAACCTTCTTTTTCTTCGCCTTTTTCTTTTGTGCTTTGTCTTGGTGCTTTGCTCTCTTTCCCCGGGGAAGCGGTAAACGGTAGCCTGGTTTTTCAAGAAAAAGTGATTGATACCTTTGAACTTGTTTTATCGTTGAAAGTAATGGATACGAAAATGTTAGAGAAATTCGTTTGGAAATTTAACCCTCGAACGACGAAGTCGGGTCAATCGGGACCCAAATTTTTGGAAAATGTATACGATATTTCGATTATTTTAGACTTTCGTATCTTGGACGAAAGAATGTTTAAAGTAATACTTGGAAATTTCAAAAATTGAAAGAAAAGATGGCTGAAGATTTAGTTTAATTATTGCCCCTCTTCATGGTCCGTCATCCAAAGGTTAAATTGAACACGTAAACAATTATTTCGTTTTTTGAACTTATATTAATAAATATACTGTGTATTTATGGTAAAAGTTAATGGTACTTTGTGAAAGAAACTTTTTTTCATATTTTGAACTATTTTTAAACAATTATACAATTACCATTTGTTCGTAGCCTCCGAGTAAGTAGTTACATGCAATTCCAATCTCTTACAATGTTCTTACAAGCCAATGTTCTCACATTCCATCGTGTTTTGACTAAATTCTCCTCGTAAATATTCTTGATCCTAGTAATATCAATCAGAATTGATAAAAACGTAAAGAAATCGATACATTATCAGTTAAATCAAAGTTTGGAATGATTGACAGCGCCAGTAATACCTGAATCGATCCATGGTGCAACGATTTCCCGCGAGAATTCGAAGACGCGCGTAATTTTAACTTGTGTCTTCTTCCGGAACTAGATTTATCGAAAATCAACAACTATCTAAGCAATAAACGTATCATTTACTTAATAACGATAAATTAATCAGATAAAACATGAATTTTTACGTACCTACCTTTCAAGAACCATATTTCGAAAGAACGTGCAACATGGTGGCGCTAATGTTCCGTACTTCTAGCACCAACATCGACATACTAAAAATTCCTGTCCACGTTAAAACAGAAAATTTTCTTTACCGTTTACTAGACATTTTTTCTCTTAGAAATTGTTCATCATGAATCAATACGCGTTTCAAATTTTCCCAACTGAAATTTTCCGCTGTTTGGAAAAGCACGGAAAAACGATATCGGTCACAGATGATTAATTCGATAATCGTTATCGGGATGACTTTAAGAACGCTTTGCAATAACAAAAAGGA
Source organism: Anthidium xuezhongi (assembly GCA_022405125.1). NCBI lineage: Eukaryota > Metazoa > Arthropoda > Insecta > Hymenoptera > Megachilidae > Anthidium > Anthidium xuezhongi. The sequence continues at coordinate 6,995,836 of CM039642.1, read as the reverse complement.
TGATTTTGCAAGCGAATTCTGGAAAGAATTTATTCTGGATTAACTGTAGGTAAGCTGCGCCTAGAGAACCTTGAACTATCGCAGACGTTTATTAGACCACCTGGGTTGCAAGAAAATGCGAAACAATATACGTTAGCGAAAGGGAAATTGTAAAATTACAGGGAGAAGTAGTTAACAGTTTGCAATTAACGGGAACCACCAAAATGAGCTCTAAACATCTAACCACCGGTAAGATCGCACGATTATCGATAGAAATTGGTATAATTAAAAAAATAATTTTATTCGTTCCGCCATTTCATAGGATCGGTTGCCCCGCCCGTTGTGCCTGGAAAAATACGACTTTATAGTATGCGATTTTGCCCGTACGCGCAAAGAATTCATTTGGTACTCGATGCAAAGAATATACCGTAAGTGAACCGACTTACATTGTAATTTCATTAACCATACTTGATGGAATAGTACTTTATATTTTGGATATTATTTATATTCTTTAAATAGGTTAGTCGTTAAGAGGATATCTGTTTTTTTTTATTACAGGTATGATGTTGTTTATGTAAATTTAACACATAAACCTGAATGGTTAACGGAGAAAAGTCCTTTGGGCAAAGTACCTTGTATAGAGTTACAGGGAGGGGACACGCTGTACGAAAGCCTCATCATTGTTGATTACCTGGATGATGCATATTCGCAGAATAAACTTTATCCTAATGACCCTCTGGCTAAAGCTAAAGATAAATTATTGATTTTTAAATTTAACACTGTTATAAATGTTATGTATAAGGTACATGCATCTACAATGATTTCTATAAAACCATGGTATCGTTACAATTGCAGAATTGCAACTATTTTTTTATTTCAGTTGTTTGTCAATACATCAGCAGATCGTGAATTGTTTAATGAAGCACTGGCTGAGCTGGAACTTTTTGAAAAAGAGCTTGCTATAAGGAAAACACCATTCTTCCATGGTAATACTCCTGGAATGGTGGACTTCATGATCTGGCCATGGTGGGAGAGGTCGGATATAATTAAAGTTCTGCGTGGAGAACAATTTACTATACCTCGGGATCGTTTTCAGAGGCTGGTATGTTATAGATTTATTAAACTATCTTAGAAAAATTAATATGTATAAACGATACATGATTACAAATTTCTTATCTACTGTTTCAGTTGGAATGGAGATCGGCTATGAAGGACAACTCGGCGGTTCAACGCAGTTACTTAGATACTGAAATACACGCCAAATACATGCAAAGTCGTCAGGCGGGTACACCTCAGTACGATTTGGTTGTTTGGCCAACATTTTGAACTGAATGTAATATATCATGTTTAAAATACTTCTCTTTATATTTCGCTAATTGTTCAATGGTTAACATTCTTTAACTTTTACAAAAACATTGATTACAAAACTATCTAATACAAATAACACTATTTCTTTGTTGTATAGTTTGTGCAATAATCATAACAATGATTTTTTATACCATAAGTTAGTTTCTGTATTGAGTTGAGAGAATAAAATATTATTTTTTGCTATATGTTCAATACTGATCTTTGTATCACTTTACATATAGTATTGTGTCAGTTAAAATGTTCATACAGTTCATACATTTACAACATTATTGGTCCAGTAATAATACAAAAAAGTAGAACGTTTACTACAAAAGAATGTATACTGCAATACAAATCTCGTTTTCACTTATAAACATTGATAGTGTTCCTTAGATTCATGTCTTTACAAAATTTAATTTATAAATTATGTCCAAAAATCATTAAGTATAATCCATAAAGCAGGAAACATACAAAAACCAAGCTTCCTGCTACCATGAATGACTTTGTATTTTGCTTTCTTAAACCATTCAATTGTTCTTCATTTTTTCTTAACATTTCCTTGATTTCTTCTAATTTCGTTTCCAGTTCTTCTCGACTTTCTATCGTGAGCAGTTTTGTTCTCAGTTTCCTTTCGAGTACATCAACCTTATACAAAGAGTCCTTCAAAGTGTCTTCCACTTTTTGTATCTATAAATTTACGGTATACAAAATAGTTGTGTGAAATATCATGAAAAGAGGTTATGATAAGATAAGCTTAGAAAACTCCAATGGATTGTAGAAATTGATTAATCGTATATGTACCTTTGTCATAATCGTTTCGTCTTGCGTCATTTTGTTAATGAATATCTATACTTTTCTTTCACACTAGGTATAATTCTGATTACATTTCAAGTAAATGTATAGCCTGACATTTCTGAATGTCATAAACACGTGTTCTTCTGATACTTTATCAAATACAAAATGGCGAAAATAGCCCGGTACATAAAGGGATACACTATACCCACTGTATCAGCATAGTTGATTGCTCAACTTTTCAAATTCGCCATCTTTGAGAATAAATCGCATTGCCCTCTGGTTAAGGGCACTAATATTAAGCATACACATGGTAATATACCGATGTACTGACTTACCGACGATGGTAAAGTGTACATGGCGCGAAATTTATTTAAAATCAATAAAACAATTATAAATCGATCTTGCAAAATGCTTTTAATTGAATTAATTACTTTTATATCATTTAACCTCCTTTATAGATACTCCAGAAATTAAATAGCTATTGTACTTGAATTAATGGCGTAAGAAATGGTTATAGGATGTTACTAAAGTTGATACAAGACAGAATACATTGATTTTTTTATAACATTTATCCTTTTTTTTACATAATTTTCCAATTACGTGTAACAAATTTCAGTTGATGTCAATAGATTTGACTGCTGGTCCTGGAGTGAATGTATTATCAGGTTGAGAAGCCAGTATAATTTATCATGTAGATTGTTGCATATTAATTGACCAATTTAAAGACATAAAACACTTGATGACATAAAAGTATCGCCAAATATAATAGCCACGGGCTCCGTATATATGTATATAGTGTACTGTGTAGTATGTTTTAGCACTTTTTCCATTGAAAATTCTCATTGGTTTATAGTTTACGCCTTCTACTACCTATAAGAAATTTTTTATATTATTCTATGTACGAACTACACGAGGAAGAAGCAAGTACATAATTTGAATTAAAAAAACTTCAGTACCAGTGCCCTTAACCAAATGACGAGGCGTTTTATTCTCAAAAAAACGACGAATTTGAAAAATCACAAGCCGTAGAGCCCATACCGTATCCAGTTACATATGTACATTAATGCAGAAGATACATCCCTACAAAGAGATAATAAAATTCATTTCTCTTATCAATATTTTTAAATCATCTTCAAACATTTTTATTATTTATGATAGAGTACTGTGAAACGAAACACGATAAAAACAAATAGATCTTTGCAAACTTACGATGATATTTAGTATAATTATATAATTATACGATTGTTAACAAGTTAATATATGGAAAAATGTAAAACTCAAATTGTGTCGAATACTTTCAATATAATATTTATTGAGACCATTTCAAACTATTCACGCAAAATAATATATATTAATATGAACATAACAATCGCGTCAAGACAAAACGAAATATTTATAACTCAACGAATATAAGTATAAATTGGTAGATACAGTTACTTTGATATTCAGTTACTAATAACTATAATATTTCATAAATATAGTGTACAATATAAATAACTTTAATCGTGGATAATCCAAATGAACTTGAATCGAAATTACGAATAATCAAATTTCACGCGCTATAATTCCGGATGTGCAATGCGCAAGAAACGGATATAAAATACAACACGTTCACATTCAATTTCGAACAATTCTCGAAATAATACTTCCTCTTTGAGAAGAAAATTGAGATATTCAGTAACATATAATCAAACGAACAAATTTTGAATACATTAACACATAACCGATCGTTTTCAGTCTCATTAATTATTTAATAAACTAGAAAAATAAATTTTAAATATTAGATTTCAGATTCTAGATCACTTCATTTTCATACTATTGAGTTAATTAGAAAATTGCAAGTTTGTTATTTGTGCATACCTATTACATTATTTGACGGACACAGTTTTAATGTTTTAATAATTATAGAAACAATTGATTAAATTTTTTCTGTATAAAACTTGTACTTTTTGCGTATTCTTCATAAATATCTAGATTGTCATATCTGTAACAGGCTGTCGGTGTATTCTGAGCTAGGCTTTTACATAGCTGAATACATCATTAGTATAAATTGTAATTGCATTGAAAAGTGTAAGAGCATTGTTGGTTATACAATAATCAATTTTTCAAAATAATATGTACTTCGTAAATTTCTTTTTTCACCGAACGTTCTATAATAGCGACCAGAATTAACAACTTTGTATTTAACCCTTTCAGCACCAAACATCTACCTTGTGGAATTGAAAAAAAAATGCCAAGCCAGACTGCTGATAAATGCAAAAAAAAAAGATGATATGCCATACGCATGCAACACATTATTGTACGATGTAAAAACAAATATAATTTTAATATAATCTATTTACGACGTAATGGTGATACGAAGAAAGATGTCGATATTCAATTCACAAGTTTTATTATTTACAAGCATTGGTCTATCATACAAAATGTAAATTTGGTGGACTTCCTTTGAAAATCTTCGCTTTTTTTTCTCTCTTTTCTTTTTTTTTATAGTGAAAACTCGATTTATCGGAGATAACAGTAGTACCAAAGTAGCTAAATGTACTCTTTTTTTTTTTCCTCGTTTTTCTGAATGATACAGATATATCTTTGTACAGATAACACATAATGAATGATAAACATACATAATTAAATAAATTAAAACAGACTGTAGGACACATGCCTGATCAAAATCAATCTTAATAGTCGTAAGTTTTCTTAATTTGATAGTAGTGGCGCGATATAATCTAAATTCAAACAATAAATAATCATTGTAATCGAAAGAAACCTCGTTACCGATGTTTGAAAATATTTGTAATTATACCTTTAATCCTTGATAAACTATATAGAGTATCTGTTGAACGCGTTTAAAAACAAATTAGATACACAACATACAATTTTCAAGGTAAAGAACAAAAAGTTTTAACCAAATCCAAGGTTAACATCTTCTAATTAACAACTAAGTTCAACGAAGAAGCGCTGCTACTACCAGATTAAAACAATTCGAATTTTGGAACTTATGATTCTATGAATATCGTAAGAATGCAATTTAAACCTATACTGGCATTAAAAGGGTTAATCATTGTTGTGTCAGATAAATGTTTCTCAACAAACAGATATACTCTGTGCTGTATTCCAACACTAATATTTCAACTTTTTTTTTTTTTTAAAACAGAACAGTCACCTAAAAACATCTTAATACAGATATGTATAAAGGTGCCAAGGTATCCTTGGTATTTAAGAAATTGTATCAGGGAATTTGTGAAAATAACGTATCTGCAGGAACTTTGAATATATCAAATTACACGTGTACACATTATTAGAAGTCCATAGTTTTTAAATTCGGATTATGACCAAGCAATTGAATTTTCTTCTCATTATTTTTGTTTTTCTGTGTGTAATTTAATGATATTTAGTTACTTCCATTATATTCATCAGTATTTGCTGTGCTCTTTAACGAGATTTTATTATTTTTTATAATTCGTTATGGAGAATTTTATGATGTTTTCTTTTTTACGACCTCGGAACGTTTTTAGAATGAAACGTGATGGTCCAGGTCACGAACACAAAACGTTCAATGAATCCAATTGATTTCAGAAAGCCGGCAAAAGAGGGCTTTGGTTTCGAAGTAATCAAGGACCCACTGAACCACAGAATATCTTGCGATTGTTGAATACTTGCATTCCACAAATACCTGACACGATGTAATCACTTTGTACGCGTTTCATGTTCCCACACATGCCTATTTAACAATTGTTTTTCAAACGATATATGCTCGACGGACGATCATTCAGCATCCAAATTTATTCTAAGCGCCTTCTCTTTTCGCGAGCTGTAACGTGGCGAGGGCAGGCCTGGTAACAAACTGGCCATTAAATTACCGAATTCCTCCTGCGTTAATTTCTTTTCCGTTTCCCTTTTATCCCTGTTTTCGACACAAGATTTACAAATTAGTGTGGTTCTTATACATTAATTTACAATAACTTTAAAATACACACCTGTATATAAATATAGTGCCATCTTGAATATTAAATTCAATGTCTGTCGGGGACGCGTTCCACTCTAAGTCATCCTGAATTCGAAAAATGGACGTGTACGGGAAGGAGCCCTTTGCTCCCGCTACATCTATGTATTTTTCAGGTATATCCGATATCGCAGACAACTGAATACAAATTTACCATTAATTTAACGCTATTGCAATGATAATTAATATTACAATTAAAATATTACCTTTTTGTACAATTCTTCTACAGAGTTTCCATCCAAAACGATCTCTTGAAGCGGTTCGAGCTGCATCTTCTCGGACGACTGTTTTCGCACGAACAGCACAACCTGATTGCTATTGGTAACTGGCTCCTTGTCAGGTAACTCTTGTATGATCATATCGAATTGCGCGTAATGCGGATGATCGAATTTCTGATCGTCCAAGAACACTTTCGAGGCTATCCTGAAGTACTTTTTCCTCAATCGACACCTTTCGTACGGGATATCTATATCGTACTTCCTCTTGATCTCCGCCAATATCTCTTTCTTCGCTTGGCCGACAGTGATACCTTCCGAAAGAATCCATTCGCACAAGTATTTATAAGGCTGCACGGAAAAGGAACGTTATTAATTGCGACAAATAAAACCACGAAGAACGGACGATGTTGTTTAAGCGTTACCTCGGGCGAGTCGATGAGAAACTGGTACAACTTGACCGTGAACTCGCCGTTGCGCAGAGCTCGTCCAAGCTTTACGCAGAGCTCCTCGTCGTCCTCGTAACAAACAAGCCGACTAAGCAAACAACTACACTCAGATTCACCGGAATCGTCATAGTCGCGGAATATCTTGAAATATTCTGAACGTACACCAACATACGGCTCCAAGTGTTTCTTCAAGGTGCCGAATATCATCCTTTTGTCGACCAGTACCTTCACAACTGCGATCAAAGCGCAAAATTATTAAAACGCTTTTATAATAACCTAGATACGAAACAAGATACATACCCTTTTGATAGTTATTCAGACAGGGGATGGCCTTGAAGTAATATTCAGACTCGTCGATGATATTGTCCCAATTCTCGAGACCGTTTTGATTAAGCATTTTAATGGCACGATTTTTCGACGGAAGATACGGCAATTGAAAAACGTCGTCCTCCGGGGCGTCCCCGACCAACGTTTTATCACTATCACTGAGACTACTGTCCTCACTGTTACTTTGTTCAGGGGTGTTCCATTCCTCTCCCTCCGCTAACTGCGGACTCGCGTTCCTCGCGATGGTATCCTCTTTCGCGCTCTTCGACTCCTCGTTGCATTTGGGCCCCGCGTCGTGATTCGAATCGTTCGCGCTCGCTTTGGAGGAACTGGTCGTAGCGGGTTTCTCCTTCTCCTTCTCCTCCTCCTCCAGTGGCGGGATATTCAATTCCTCCAACGTTTCTAAATATTTCACCGGAACGTAATTAAAAATTGTATATTCAGATTAACACGTTCACTGTACACGAATGGAACGAGGGTCCCTCTCTACGGTCCCTGACCATCGAATTATAACATTATTATATAAGGGTGGAAAGTAGTATATTATGTTAATAATTCGATGGCCAGGAACTGTACACGAAACGATGCACAAAACAGCGAACATGTCAACGGTCGTGTGTCATTTACCTTTACTCGTATCGGGTAATTTTATGCGTAACGTTATTCTGTTCTCTAACTCTTCCGCGATGCCGCATATCGCCATTTCGAAGAAAGGTTTGCACTCTGTATCCAATATACTGGACATGAAGACGCTGACCATGTTACAGAACTCCGAGGCTTGAAGCTTGGCGTCGTCGTTCGACACCAGTAAAGTGTCCGTTCCATGTTTTCGCAGAACTATCTCCATCTCGCTGAGGTCCATATTGACCACCTCGCCTACCATCTGCTTGTACTCCCTTACGGTTTGGGTGAGCGAGGCTCGTATAGTTAGTGGCCCATGCAAAAGTTCTCTCGTAGGTACATCGACGATGAATACCTTCGTAGCAATACCTGTAAATCAGACACGTTATTATATTTTTTCTTGATCGTATACACACGCCTTTGCACAAGATAAAGTACATACTATTCGTTGGATACGACTCGAATTTCTGATCTTTGTCACGTATTTCTAACAACAAGCTGGTCATTCGATTGTTCAAAATACTTCCAACCGTTTCGTTCTCTCTTCCCTCGAAGCTGGCCACGATCATACGATTGTGCTCATCATAAGCAACCAAACGACACTGATCCAGATCCACCAATTTCTCTGTACGGAATTTCAGGCTGTAAACTTGCTTCGTCATTTCCGCCCAGGTTGCGTTCAGCGGCAAAGGGAGCCCCTGGCAGCACAGCGTGATATTGTTGGGACGTCCGCAGTACACTTTTACCTTCCCTTTTACGTTCATTTTCCTATCCTGTTTCCACGTACGCATTTCGTATATGCGGGTCTTCCTGTCGTTGTCCTCGTTTTCTTTCACTTTTTTCAATAATTCCTGCGATCGAATGATACAAACCGTACGATGACAATATATAAATACGATACCTTTCTCAGACTTTACGTTACCTGTATGTGCTTTGGAAAGTCTTGCACCTGCATGGGCAAAGCGTTACGAGTAGGATCAATCTGGCGGTACATAAGCATGTACGCATTGGCACAACTGCTCGACGCTCTGTAATATGGCCTGCTTGGACCACCGCCGTATGTTTTTTGAATATCATCGTGAGTTATCTGCGGTTGAAGTAATTAGAATTTTGATACTGGTATCGAGACGTAATAACGAGGGCACACATTGTAAAATAAACTGTCGATACCTGCGTTACACTTTGGTCGTTGAAACATAACCATTCTTGCGTCCTGAAATCTTTTATGTAAGCATAATAATGACCACCGCTGGCACTTCCGCTATGAATCATAATTGAAAATAACTCGTAATTATAAGGTCCTTTGGCCGCGCTACTGTTACGATTCTTCTCGTTCTCGTGGTTGTGTACGCTACAGTTCGATGTGGACGGTCCATTACTCATATCTATACCTAAGGATAAACTTATTCATACAATCTTACAAACATGTGAATTAGACGATTAGCGTACCTTCGTCGTCGTCTTGATCGTGATTCGTCGAGTGATTATTGTTAGGAAGATTATTTTCGCAGAGAACGTAATCGTCGTCCAACGTTCCGCTGTCTGTCGTCGAGCTATCGTCGCATTTCACTAAACCGATATTCTCGTCGCTGTTCGGTGATTCTTGATTAGGTGTCGAGGATATGAAAGGGTTCAAATTCAATATATCTGGAAAAGTAACCCTAAAATCACGAGTTTAGAATAAAAATATAAAATTATTAGAGAAATCATAAACAAAACGTATCGTATCGTGCGTACTCACTTATCGTTTAGTTTAATTCTATGGAAAGTTTTGAAATCGAAATCGAATCGTTTCAGATGCAGCGTCAGAAGATATGGAAATTTTGTAAACTTTAATCCCTTGTGAGCGTCACACTTCTTATTACATTTTTCACAAAAATATTGATTATTTCCTTCCAACGTTTCATACTGTACAAACGCTCTTAAAGCTTCTTCCTATTGTATAGAAACTTTCTATGTACATGGGCAGCTAACGCATCAATTTATTTGTTAAAATGCATTATGCAACGCTTACCACACTACTGTATGCCACATTACTACCAAATGGTCTCACTGGTAACGGTATATCGAGAAAAGTGTCTTCTCTGGATTTTTCGGTACCACATTCCAGACATTTAACATAATCAATCATCTTTCCTGACAATATAAAAATCAAATTATAAATTGCTCCTCGATACGTACGCGGACAATTCAGATTTATACCTTCGTAGAATCTGTTAATCAGATCGGCTTGTTCCGTGTTTTTAAATTTCTGCTCCAAAGCGTCGAACATAACTCTACAAAGCTCTTGGATATCATGTTGCTGCCAGGCTTCCGTGGAATCCCAGCCGAAACTTTTTGTTAACGCTGTAGTCTCCACTGCAGATTTCGTTGATGTCTATAAATATATAAATCTTATTTATTTATTTTATTGTAATCGAACTGCATGATAAATCGAAATATATCAAACTATAATACCTGTAAGTTCAGAAATAACTTTTGTAACTGATACGGAATACTGTTAGCCTCGTCTTTCTCCGATCCTTCTACGTATTCCCAATTGTACAGTGCATTTCGAAATTCAGGAGTCATATACAATGCCTGAAGTAGACTATTTAAATAACAAGTCATCGCTTGATTTACTAGACCAACGTAACCTTAAAGGATATTAGAGAAAAATTAATAACCAACTATATATTCTAATGTTTGCAACTAATAATGTTTAAAAGAAAACAATTACGTACATATTTCAGGTTTAATGAGACTTTTAAATTCAACATTATCTTCATTCCATACTGACGAATGATTAGGAGATGGTGGTGGAGGATTGTATGTAGGTAAATTATATTCAATTTGTTTTTGCACCAAGTTATTAGTACAGAAACTGGTACTGGTCGGATCCAGAACTAGAATTGTGTGCTTAGATTCAGTTGAGTCTTGACTAAATGAAAAATCTACACCAATTTCTGACATTGTTTTATCCTTCAATTCGGATAAATCAATCTAATGACAATAAAACAGTTCTTGGTTTATACAAGAAACAAACTAATAAATTGCTTGATAATAAATTTCATTGATAAAATGAATAAATGAAATGCGATTACTAACCACTGCACTTGGGGACTGCAAGTATAATTTAAAGCTGTCAGGTTGTAGGTGTCCAAGTTCTTCTATATAATTGTAAAGATCTTTGCCACGAGTAGTTTTATTTAATACAAGCTGGGTGCTGGTAAGATTCTTATCTTTAGCTCCATGATATAGATTGAACTTAATCACACATTGTAGACCAGCTATACAAACCATGGTCTGTAACAAAATACCAAATTAAATATGACATGCTTAAACGAAATTATTTGATGCTTTTTCTATTTATATTACACTTAATATATATATATATATATATATATATATATATATATAAGAAAGAAGGAAATATATTTCATTAAAGTACAGTGGGCAACAAAAATATGTAAATATGTGGATTTAGTGGATAGAATTAGTGTTATGTGGATAGCAAATGTAACAAACGTTCAGTTATATCGACTTAACGTTAACTTGTAATTGACGATCGCCTTTCTTTTGCGAATGTTTTTTTTTATATTTTTTTTAAATTCGATTTTTTCCAAAATTATGAATAATATAATAAAAACGTTTCATGAATTCGTGTTCGGTCTAAGAATCATTTATTATCGAACACTATAATGCCTGTTTATTTATTTTTGGAACATGTATTCGTCGCGCACCCTTTTTTTTATTTCTTTTTTTTTTAACAAATATTTTATCAGTACGATTATGTAGCTTATTTTAAACAATTTAGATAGATTTATAATTTGTTTTATAAAGTTAAATATTTGCTTTAGTACGAATGTTTATTGGAAACTCCAGATATTTACATATTTTTGTTACCCACTATAAATATTCAATTACATTATGGTAAAAAAATTAAAGTGCAGGAAAATTAAATATTTTTTGTTTATACTTTAATATTGAATCTTTAAAGTGTTAACCAATTGAATAACTGCACTACTGAATATTACCATAAGCTTGATAATAAAATAATTTTTCAAATAGTTTTGATTACGAAAATGTAATATTTAAAAGTATTATAAACTGATCAGTAATTTTTAGACAAACAAAATTGGCATGATGCCATACTAAAGGTAGAAAATGAGCAAGATCTACGCAACACAGTAAGATACTACTCTGCACAGTATGACACAGTAAGGAAAGCCTATAGAACCTCCAGTTATATTTAGAATGTCTAAACGAAGACTTGGAAAATGGCTCTCTTCTCTGAGATCAGAATCCCCTCTCTTTTCCTTTTTCTTTCTCATTCCATTATCATTTTCCTGTTTTATATTTTATACGAATGAAATAAATTTAATAAATGAAAGTAATTGATATTTAATTTTAAAAAATCTTAATCCATGTCCAACAATAAAATGGAATTATTTAATATTTAAACAGTTATTAGTAAAAAAATACCACAAATATGCAAGATTAAAATATATATATGTAAATAATAAATAGATCATCAACAAAATTATATTAGTTTTATTTTATAACTATTTCAGCTTACCTAATAATCCTGTTTCAAAAAAAAATATACTTCTTATCAGTGTATGTGTTAGAGTCCAATGCACGTATACCTTCCGATTGTCTCAATCTAAAAGATTTAAGGTAATATTAAGTCATTATCAAAATTTATGTAATCAAAAACCGTTATAACTTAAATAACTAACATTTCAAGCCATAACAATATTTTGTTAAATTACATGTTATCAATAACTTTTTCAGTCGAATACCGAAGCTAATAATAAAACTTATTAACTAATTTTCTTTCTTTTTTTTTTAACTTAAAGGAAATAATTATTCATAAATGATAAGCTACAAATTTGATAGACCAATGCTGTTGTTACCTTGCATTAAAATCTAGACTATTAACATTTGTTGTAATAAAAGATTTTTTTAATAAAAGTTAACACATACTGTGTAAACAAACTAAAGATGAAAATCTCGCGGAACACGAGCACAGATTTTTCACCACTTTTGCCGGCTATGGTTATGAAAGGTGAAATGAAAAACGTGTATAACACATGATTCAATATGTTTATGCAATAAAAAGCGGTTGACTAAATGAACAAAAATTTTGCGTACAATAACTCAGAAGATCAGAATGCACTCTCGTGCCAATACGAGTGAGTTAGAAGGTGATGGCTCCTCTGTTTCGTTGACGATCAATAAAAATTTGTTAACCAACAAAACGAAATTAACCGTACCAGGTACAATATTATCAATAATCTAACGACAACGAAAGCATCGAATTGATGCTGAGCCAGTTTGTTAACCCGACACTTTAATAAGACCTAAATCTATCGAAGATCTTATAAAATGGCTGGCCGAAGTGTTCCTCTCGTCCTGTTAAGAGTTCACGTTTTAAACGTTTCACATCTAAACGATACGGTCGACAATCCGTTAACAACATTGTATCTAGTTATCACATAAAAACCTCAAGAAAATCTACGCTTTATCACACGTTCATATTAGAAATATTCAGCAGAAGATTTTAACCCCTTACCGAAATCACTGACAAATGTGCGACATTTACTTTAACGCCATATTTTCAACGCAATACAGCTTTGGTGCTGCCATGTAGTAATGCTAGTCAAAAGCTACAAGTGCGTAATACTATTAGCGCCCCGTACTTGATTTCTACTTTTTAACGACAGTTATATACGTTTGTCATAATCCAAACGTTTTGTATTTCACTGTTGTTACAACAAGGGAATAATTAAAAAAAATACATCAAATAACAATTTCAAAATAAAGGTAAGAGAGCGAGTTTCGTTTACGTACTTTACACGGGTATATCGTTTGAAATCAACAGTTGACGGTATTTGTATGTTTTATGTTAAAAATAACGTTATGCAATAACAGTATCGATGATTAAATGAAAGTTTATATCTATGAACCTTCTTTATATATAAATCTAACGAATCACAGAGATACTAGAGATATATGAAAATTCAAAAATACTGGGTCGAATAGGATTATGGGTATTTCCTGTTTTATGAATGTGGGATTCCTAAAAACGATGAAAATTGTAATTTTATAATTATCTCATAAACATATAAGTATTAGGGTTGATATAATAAATCCAATTTGTATTAATAATAACCGGTTTTTTTATTTAGTTAGTATTAATAATGACAGGTTATTATTAATATAAATCGACTAATTACTTAAACCGTAACATATGAACATAGCATTATGTATATCAAGGCAAGAAGATAATCAATATTTTTTATGGTATTTTGACAATTTATAAGTAATAAGTCATGTATCTATTTATTGTAATATAATATCAGACGCATGTCATACAATTTCTACTAAATTATTGTATAATTAAAGTAATTTGATTTGAATAAAATTTGATCGGTAAACATATTATTATACATTTGTAATATTAATCGTGTAAATACATATTGAATTGAAATTACAGATTAAAAAAATGCCGGTACCGGTTTTAATAGCTTTTGGAACGTAAGATAAAATAATTATGCGACTGTGGTGCTTTTCGTTTGTGGCGACATCAATGCGTACCAGATAGTAAGATGTATCTGTGATGGTGTGCCAGTCGCCATAAAACTCATAAAAATTGCTCGAAGTACTCGATGAGTTTCGGGTAAGTTGACTTGTTAATTTTCATTGATGTTTCTGTAGTAATGATCAGGATTTGACGTTTTACTTAAAAAACCGAATAACGTTTGCAAAAGGTTCTTTGCAGACGGTGTTCCGAATGACCTTTTTACGAATATCATAGGACTGAACTAACAGTTTTTTTTTTATATATATTTAGGATGAAATATCAAGCAATAATTTAAGAATATCTTATGAAAAGTCCAGATTTGGATAACTTTAAAATGGTGTCGTTAAAAGTTATCGTTACACAAGATCACGGTACCGCAAATGATATGCCGATTCACGAAATTGACAGTTCGTGATCGTAAACTTTTTAAAAAACCCTCACTATCTTTGAATTAGTGAATCGTATCATTTTAATTTTGCATTGCCTTGTTTCAGGTGTACCAAATTTCTTTTGCTTCTCATGAAGCCTGCCTCACATAACAAATGACAAATGGATAAAACTAAATTTTATACCCACTTCTACTTCCATTACATGATCAGACGATCAGGATAAGTATCGTTTGTCTATATTGGAACACCAACCACCGCCATCCAAAATGAACATTAATTCAATAAGCATCGCTGATCTCTTTAACTTATTGGAATCTAACAAGCTTGGAGAGGTAGAAGAAATAAAGAAAGTATTCCATGAATTATTTTTAACTAGTAAGTAAGAAGGTTATGTATTTAAAGCACCCTAGTAATCCTGATATGATTTTAACGATTTCTATTTTCTTTTAGCTAAGGACAATTGGTTGGTGAATGGCCTTTTCGATTATTATTTGTCCACAAATTCTTTGAGAGCTGTTGAGGTATTAGCAGGTGTTCGTGATCCGCATGACAAGCATCTCTTAGATCGCCTATCAGAAGCTCTCTCTAAATCAGGAAGCAACAGCCAAAGAATTCAAACTCTTACATTGTTAGGTCATATCGCTCGGCGTCAACCTACTTGGTTATACAAGCTTACCAGTCATACTTTGTTCCGGGATTTACTTAAGTTACTTAAGGTACGAGTCGAACGAGATAACGGATAAACTTATCGAAAGAACTTATGCTTACGATTTGTCTAATTTCAGATGGAAGTCGATACATTATCTCTTATGAGCGCGCTTCTCCTCTTGGTGATGTTGTTACCGATGTTACCCGCTGCTTTAGGACCGTATCTCTCGGAGATCTTCGAGGTGTTTGGTCGGTTGGCTTCTTATTACCATCATCAATCATCGTCCGTATTTTCATCCCCTATGCATTTTACCTCTACCACAGCTATAACAGGGACTATCGATAAAAATCATTTATACTTATTACATCTACAAGTACGTGTTAATAATTTCAAAACAGAAAGCATTATAAACGATGATTAATATTCTTCTTATAACTCTTTACAGGTAGGCCTGTACAGTTTGTTCCACAGATTATATGCTCTGTATCCTTGCAACTTTATTTCATATTTGAAACACCAATATATGCAGAGAGAACAGTTGGCTACTTTCAACCATACAATCAGACCGATGTTAGATTCGGTGCGTATGCACCCTTTACTTGTCACTGCGTCTAAAGATACAGAAATATCTTCTACTAGGTACGTTTTGTATTGCGAGACACGATGATAAATACGAGACGAAGTTAATGCCGTTCTGTTTTAGATGGAAGAAAATGGAACATCACGATGTCATGGCAGAATGTGGTCGTTTCACGTTGGACAAATGTCGGGAGGAAGTAGTCGGCACTACTAATTCGCGTTCCACGCCGCCTTTAGGTTTGTAAGTCTTACTGAAAACTATTCGCAACGTACGCGATTCAACCAGCGATACGTTTTCTAGATTATTCTTCGGTGTGTATTCCAATAAGCGCTAGCGGAGGAATAGCGTCGTCGGGAATCATCAACGGCGAGGATGACACTTTCTGGTCACCGAGCATGACCGTACCGCCGCAGAGTCCACAGTTTCCGGCTACGTCACACGAACAACGATCCGCTCCCTCAACACCGAACAACAGAAGCGGTACATCGCCGCCAGAGGCTGCTGTTGAAGCCACTCCAGAAACGACACCTGTTAAAGTACGTTTCTCGAGTTCCAAGGCGTGATCGAAATAATGGCTGCCATTTTGTGTAGGATCTACGAAAATTGTCGACCAGGCAGTTACCCGTGGGATCAGCCGCGGTCCGTGCTCTCACCGCGTTCGGTAACGGCACGGTGGGACCAAGTTCACGGCCATCCACCCCGGTTCCTTTGAATCCACCCATGTCCGGTTCTCTGATCGGAGGCGGAGACGGTAACAGCGCGCACGGATTCCTCTCGCACAAGATAAGCAAGATCATAGCGGACAGGCAAACTATCACTCAGCAAAAGTCCACCAACGTCGACGAAGACGGGAGATGTTCCGAGACGGATACGAATCAGAATGGAAAGAACGATTCGTGGCAAGAGGATCAAGAGGTTTTGTATTTTATTCTGCTTTCCATATGCGGATATACCGTGTGTCAATAAAAGTGTCGACGTATTTGTTGTATCGTGCAGGTGTTAGAAATCGTAAGCTCTCACGTCGCTGGAAAATTCGAAAGTTCCAAGTACACCGAACGGCAAGAACAGCATAATGAAAAATTGCAAAATGCTCTCACAGATTTATCGAAAAGGGTTTATCAGCTGCGCTTGTATTCTCAGAGCCAGGCTTCGGAGCACCTTTCAAACTCGAGTTCTCTTTCTAAGGTAATATATTTTTAATGCTTTTAAAGAAAAAAGAATTTCAATAATAATAAAAAGGTATGTATATTCGTAGATACGCAAAAGTAAATCTTGTCCCGATATCGATATCCAGAAATACATTGGTCATAACAAAACGAGTCAAGAGAAGCTAATACTGGGGACGAAGAAATTGGAAGAGACTGGAACCCAGACGTTCGATTTGCTTCCGTACGAATATATGTTGCTGGGGATTTTAGATCAGAAAACGCGAATGAACGTGCAGAACCATGTCCAGAAGGATACCAAATCCAGATTGTCGCCGACCGCGATGCTGGATCGATACGTCGAGGCTTGCACGCGTATTAGCAACTTTCCCGGCGATAAAACGAGTTAGTATCGAATAACATTGATCAACCTCTTGATTGTACAGAGAATTATAACGAAACGACTTTCTTGAAGGGATCAGTGTGGCGAAGCAGAAACAGAAGAAAGAGAACGACGGGGAATGCGAAGCCGGAGACGAGGATACGTTAGACATCGAGTGCGCGAGTCAGTTGTTGCAATTAATGCAAATGCAATTGCAGTTCGAACGACAGCGTAGAGAAGTTCACGCTGAACGTAATCGAAGGCTTCTCGGTAAACTGAGGGATTCGCGTGCGTTAGAGGAACATAATTACGCTTTGGTCAGTTGGCATTATTTGTACGAAAATAACGGTTCGCTGCCATTATTCTAATCTCTAATCTAGCCATTCGCTAAACACGAAATTCTTATCACCTAGACTGATCGTTTGAAAATGATGGAAAAAGAAGTAGAGGGGTTAAAGGCTGAATTAGAACGTAACAAGAAGGAAGCTTGTCAAATTGAAAATCAGTATAAGGAGGCGGTGCATCATTGGCAGATTAAGGTAACGTGAGTCATTAATCGAGATACGAATGAAAAATTCAAGCAGGTAACTTAACCCGTTAATATGTACACAGTGTGTAGAAGAACAACGACAGAATCAGACGCTGAAGAATCGTTTGGAGTCTGTCGAGCTTGAACTGAAGAACGAACAAAAGAAAGTAACAGACTGCGAACAACGACTTCGTTCGACAGAGGCTTCTCTGTTCGATGCAGGGCATCAATTGAGGGTGGCTTTAAAAGCTGCCGATCGTAGCAAAGAATTAGAGCGTACTCTTGATACTTTACAAAAGAAGTTCCTTCTACTTGGAGAGGTAATACTTGCTGAAATTTTGTGTGTATCTTGGAAATTTAACATATCGAATTTTCATAGGCACAATTGAAATTAAAAGAGAGCACAGATGGTCTTTCACCCATGACCAAGCAAGAAGCAACGCAGTTACAGAAATCGTACGCGGAAGAATTGACTAGTAAGTATGTTTGAATTATCTGTCGGTGGTATTATGAATGAATAAATGGTACGAGAGACATTTTGACAATTTCCAGATTTACGGCGACAATTGGAATCACGAACATCGCTTATAGAAGCCTTGAAAGTACGTCTGAGCGAACTAGAAAGTAAGGATGCACGAAAGGAAGCGCAGCTGGTAGAATTACAGAGGCTTTTGCAAGAGACGAAGGATCAGCACGAGGCCGAGCTGGAGGCCGTCGAGTCGAAGTACAAGGCGCAAGTCGAGATCAATCTTCTCCTCGAAGGTCGTATACTCGAGCTTCACGGTACTCTGGAAACGGCCACATGCAGTACCACGACCATCAATAATTTAGCGTCGTCGGCGTCGCCTAAAGAAAGATCACCACCGCTGTCGGCTAGTTTAGCTTCTTCCAGCGAAGGAAGCCTTGCCTTCATTCATTCGAGCACCGGAATCATAATGAACGACTGCTGTGATACCGCAGGCGAGATTCCTAACCTCCAAGCCATTGTCGAACCTGCGCCAAGCCAAGCGATCTCGCCGTCTCGTCAGAGTCAGCAGAGACGAAATCCTAAGCAAGAATAACGCTACGCAAAAACGACCGTCGTGTCCTTTGCTGGCATGCAGATATCCTGTTTCGCACGCGTGCAACCGTTACCTATCGCCGTGGTATTAAGTCAGAAGAAAGTTATTTGTAGCTTTTTATCAACATATTATTGCAGAAATCATAAGAAAAATAAAATATTATTATCGCGTGATTTCAATAAATAATTGAAAATAACACTGGTAATTAAATACAATTACTAGCATGATATGATTTCAAGTCTTTAAAGAAAATGAATTCACAATGAAATAAATGGTTGAGATATTTTGTGAGCAATTTTATAACTCTCAACTGAGCATACCCCTGACATAATTTTCCCTTTACGTCTGCAGATTGTTTCGTTTATACAAATCATTTTTTTTTATTTGTTATTGAATTTAATAAAAAAAAAAAAGATACAAGAACAATTGCTTCACTCTAGAAAAACATCACTATATATTGTTCAATACTGTAAGTATTACAATTGCTACATAATACTGAATAATTAACATTTATTTATAAAACAAATATTACCCGTAGAATTCCGTTTATACCAAGCTTCTATTATTTGAACTACGATCCAGCGAAGTTCCAGCAGAGTTTGTAAGTATACACGCCATTTTATGTTCAAAATAAATTATTATTAGAAGTATGCAAAAGTATGCAGTTTATCTTATTTTCATATCAAAGTACTTGCCCTTATTTTTCATAATTTAGAACCGTTCGGTAACGCAAAAGGTAGACATTTCTTTGAATTTAACATAATTATACTAAATTGCTAAATACAAACGTTAAACCTTTTGCATATACCTAATAAAGAACATAATCGCGTTAAACTATTAAATAATAAAAGATGAGGTTAATGAACTTGTTTTCGGAATTATCCTATCCTCCACCTTTAGATAAACGGAGTTCTACCATGTAAAGAACGATGTAAAAATGAGTCACGAATATGGTAAGAAAAGTATCCTAAGATTATACAAAAATGCACACTATATTATGTTCAATTGAAATAGTCGTGTCTGACTAAATCGGTTATAGATATATAAAATTTGTTAAAACCATCATTTTTTTTCTTATTTCAATATGTTTGCAATTCGCGATTCATTGTCAATAGGATTGCATCGTCTGGATTAGCATAATTCACCAAATCTGGAAAAGATCAATAAGTATAAAATATTTTTCTTCGATCGATTTCCTTAAGTACCCAACAATTATTTTGACTAATGCTCTGTTTTTGCACTACATAATCGTTACTCACGATTATGACCCAAATGTAACGGCGATACTTTAAGCTTTCGCACTAATAATTGAATAAACCAAAAGCAAGTTAACCACAGCAGTGCGCCCACTGAGAATACCCTCAATGTTACAACGCCTCCGTATGTGTCCATCAACCATCCACATATTAAACTGCCGCTGGACACACCTGAAATTAATTACCAACATCAACAAACCGGGTATATTGAGTATTTAAGTTCTCGTTATAACTTTTCCTAACCAATTCCTTCAAACACAGCGCCAATAAACCCTTGTATGGTAGCCTTGGTACCTGGTGGTGTTACTTTATCACCGTATGACACCATTGTGGGCCAACAAAGGCCCAATGATGGTCCATGGAGGACTTCAATGATCAAAAACCACCATGGGTTCGATACAGTACTGTATGCCATAAATCTGTAAAGATAAAATGACTATGATTATAAAAATTACATTTTATTTTTATAAACCAAAAAAAAAAGTTCTTGCCTAATCGCATAAGTTAACAAAACTAAACTCATAACATTCACATGGCCCAATTTTCGTAACACGCTTCCCGAGATAAAATTAAATGGTAATTCTCCTACGAAACATTGTATTCCGGTCATAAGGCCTTGCAAAGTTTTCAGCCAAGTTATTTGAATGTTATTCGCTAAATCTTCGGTGTACCAAAATAGAAAATTCCATATAACGCCGGTACACATGCCAGCACCTATGCACCACCATCCAAATGTCAACACATTACCATCTTTAAAGATGGTGAGTAGTTCTCCCAATATCGATGGTTCATCCTCAGAGTATTCTGGATTTTTCTGTAATGATACTGCTTTCTCCCATTACCTGGTAATTTTTTTCATTCTTTTGATAAGTAAGAAGTATCAAACTTCTTTACTATCTAAGTATGTAACTAACGACGATATAGTTCGTCTAAAAAATGTATACCTTCCTTAAAGTTGCAGATACAATGATATCAAAAATCATAGTGATCAACATAATATAAAATATACAGCTATAATCTTTCTGGGCCTTTCCCTCGCTGAACACGTCCACTAAATATCCTGCGCTTATCCCGAAGATACCAAATCCAATGCTACCCCACATTTTCTGTTTTCCATACTCCTTCCTTCTATCAGTCCCTGCAATAAATAAAAGTGAGAAAATTATGAAATATTTTATTAAATTTTATGAATACCAACCAAGAAGATTAAAACATATAGCGTCCGCTATGCTAACTACCACTGCCATTCCAATCCAACTAATTATAGTTGCCCATAAAAATGATTGAAACTGATAAGTGGAACTTTGCGTGGAATCCTGTAATAGTTTAGCTTCACTCAGCAATTGAGTGAACGCTGGTTTATTAAGACACGTAGCCCTACACAATGTTCTCACATAATTTACACAAGCTGGTTTATGTGATTCACCATTTAAGAACCTGGCATGAAAGCTTTGTATATATACACATTTACCTATCTGTATAATAACAAAGTATTAGCTTTTACTCTTTTGTAACAAATATCATGAAACATACTAGAAACATTTTACCTGGAAATCATGAAACATGTCGAACTCTGCGGTAAAATAAAATGTATCACTATCTGAAATTGTTGAATTTACTAAATTACAAAACTGAGATGCTTTCCAGTACAAGCACATCTCTGAGTACATTTCTTTAGTTGCTTTACATGTTACCTAAAAATGTAAGAAAAGTATGAAGTAAATTTAATGTATTAAATTTAAAATGTATGATAAAGCATACCTGACACGAGGTATTTATATGCATGGTCTCTGATACCACATCATGCACAACCTTACTAGAAAACCCATACTTTGAACAGATTTCTAATGATGCTTCACCCTTACAGTTCAGGGCAACATTTGCAGTCCTATTTACCTCAGGGATAAAAAGTATTGTGAACATAGCTATAGCAACTACAGCTTGAAATATTAAAAATAGTGGTTTGTGAATTTTAAATTTGTCGGCTAAACCTCCAAACAAAGGCTTTGCTATCAAACCAGAAACTGGTAATATTGTATATATTGTACCCACTAAGAATCCAGAAAAACCTAATTGTTTTGCTATTGTTGGTAAAAATGGCACTATTGGTCCAGTAGCTAAAAAGCAAAAGATATACGATTAAACATTACATTTTACAATTTACAATATCATATAAAATTTAATATATCCTAGTTACCTGCATTAAACAGAAAATAATGTGCTTTTATAGGAAGCAGTTCTTTATTTATATTTTCAAACATGTTGAAAGTAGTGTGTGGATTCCGTAGGTTAAAGGCACCAAATTATTATCTGTAACAAATATGTATTGTTAAATATTATTCTTCTATATGTAATAATTATGCACAAACACATGTATCGATATTGCTTAAGATAAAGTAAAGAATACACTTTTCCTTATATATAATAAGGAAAACAACTTGATTATCTGTAAGTAGAAAATACGAAAATAATTTCTTTCGCAATGATACATACTGTAATTATCAATTTTAAAATCACGTAATACGTCGGTAATTAAAGATTTCAAGTCATCTGTTATAAAGAGTTATATTTTTTTTGCACATGCACTTCGCTCAGGAAGCGCTACCTTCAATTGATATCATAAATCCCACTTATCTGCAGTTTTCTTTTTGCTGTATCGACAGTTTTCGATCGACTAAATCACGAAATTAAGATATTGAAGAGGCGGAACTCGTAAATATCATGTTCCACGCGACCTATTATTTAACGCATTATGCACATTTGGAGGAATTACATTATCTCTAAGTATATATAGATGTACGATTCGCGTAAATTTGATTGCATTCACAGAACGGCGTTTATAATTTCCGCTTTGCATATATATATATTCAATTAGAAATAACTCCTCGTATATTTGAACATCGATTCAAATTATAAAATAAATATTGGTTGTAATATTCTATATTGAAATAAGTGAAACTCTTATTCGTAATTAAAAAATTTAATTAATAATTTGAATTAACCTTTTTTGATACAAATCATTAAATAATACAATACGTAAATATGAAATATTTGGAATGTGCGAACGTTTTAATATTTCCATTAATAATTATACTTTGCAACTTCTTTGCGTAAACATTTCTGGTCCGTGGACATTCGCTAAGCAAATAAAACAATTGAAAATAATATTAATTTCAATATACAGGGTGTCCCAGAACTGTAGGAGCCGGAAATGGGGGGTAGCTGAGACTATTCTGAACAACAATTTCCTTTGCAAAAATATCGGATGGGGCTTCGTTTTTGAATTATTTAGCAAAAACACTGACTAATCAGAGCGCGTCTCGGGCGCGCGCTCAGTACCGTCAGTGTAGCGTCAAGCCTAGTCGCCTCGGAACAAGCGCCTCGGTAGAACAAGAAGCGTTAAGTCCTGAGATCATCTAATTTGAATAGTAGAAAGATAAAACATTGTATTATTATAAAATAATGAATTTAATATCGTTCAAGCTTTATTTTTCAATTGTTTTAAAGAGCAACTGAGGACGGTACATGGGGTGTTACCGACGAAATTAGCGAAACAGAAAATTGTGTCTTTTCAAAAACCAGACCACTTTTCGGATAAACTAAAGTTATAGAGACATTTATAACAACAAAATATTTTATGTAATGGTGTTAAAAAGCCGATTTTTAATAAAATAATTTTTACCGACTTTTTATTTTACCCCTGGCGCCACCTGCGAACAAAGTGCTGAAACTGTTCAAAAATTGACAGGAATCTGCCGTACCTACAATGATTATTTTTTAAGAAAATAATTTTTTGCTGTTTTCGCGTGTTTGAAGCATCTAATCGCTTCTATTTTACACTAATTATCGATTCCAATTGTCCGATTAATCCTAGAAGCCCGAAATATTGAAATATTAAAGATTAAATGTTAGACTTCCGAAACATCGTTAAAAATGGCGGGCTTTTCAAAATGAGTAATGTACTATTTTGATATTTCTTAATTAAATTCCTTATAAAGGTTTATTTATTCAATTCCTACTTGATTATGAGACTAGGAGAACTCATGTATAATTTCTGATAGTTTAGATAAACAAAAAACCTTCATTTAAGAACTACAGAAGTGATTTTTGAGCACTTATAATAGTAGCAGAGTATTCCCCAAAGTTATTAATTTTTTACAGCTTAAAAAACATCTTAAATTAATAAAATGCTGTACACAATCGTACTGAAAGCATTGAAAATGATAAAATTAGAACGATATCCATGTTAATAGCTTTGAATCGTTTATTATACAACTTTAAAAGTTATATTAATGAAGAAAAGACATAAATGTAGGTTTTTCTCTTATTGAAACAATCAGAAATTATACACCAGTTCTTCTAGTTTAATAATTAAAGCAGAAGTTTAATTAATAAACCTTTATAAGGAATTTAATTAAGAAATATCAAAATAGTACATTACTCATTTTGAAAAGCCCGCCATTTTTAACGATGTTTCGGAAGTCTAACATTTAATCTTTAATATTTCAATATTTCGGGCTTCTAGGATTAATCGGACAATTGGAATCGATAATTAGTGTAAAATAGAAGCGATTAGATGCTTCAAACACGCGAAAACAGCAAAAAATTATTTTCTTAAAAAATAATCATTGTAGGTACGGCAGATTCCTGTCAATTTTTGAGCAGTTTCAGCACTTTGTTCGCAGGTGGCGCCAGGGGTAAAATAAAAAGTCGGTAAAAATTATTTTATTAAAAATCGGCTTTTTAACACCATTACATAAAATATTTTGTTGTTATAAATGTCTCTATAACTTTAGTTTATCCGAAAAGTGGCCTGGTTTTTGAAAAAACACAATTTTCTGTTTCGCTAATTTCGTCGGTAACACCCCATGTACCGTCCTCAGTTGCTCTTTAAAAAAATTGAAAAATAAAGCTTGAACGATATTAAATTCATTATTTTATAATAATACAATGTTTTATCTTTCTACTATTCAAATTAGATGATCTCTGGACTTAACGCTTCTTGTTCTACCGAGGCGCTTGTTCCGGGGCGACTAGGCTTGACGCTACACTGACGGTACTGAGCGCGCGCCCGAGACGCGCTCTGATTAGTCAGTGTTTTTGCTAAATAGAGAGAAATAAATAAAAGATGAAATTTGTATATTTTAAATATCGAAGACAATTTTTGTAACAAACTGTGCTTTAATCTGTCATCGATACATTTACAATATACATTTACAATATATATGTATATATTTATAAGTTTTTAATATACCGCTTCCTTCTGTCTTTTTCTTTTTTTTTTCTTCAGCAATAAGGTGGGTTAATGTATGATTGTGGTGTATTATACTTTTTTTTTATTTTATCCTCGTCCACAAATCACACGACGAAACATACTGACAATCCCAGTCACGCATATACACATGCACACACGTATACACATTTTTCCATGGTTTTTGTTTTTCTGTTTCTTCATCTATTTCCCTACGTTTTTCCCATTTTTTCTTGTTCAATCTACCGCGGACGATTCTACAAGGTCTTTGACATTGCAGATCTTTCTTTACATCGAGCACATCGTCTATGAAGGATATGTATTTTATATACAAAGAAACGAATCCTAGCTTATGTACTAACAAGTCTATATACTCTACATAAGATACACCAGTAACAGTGCACTCGATATTATCATACAGAAATCCTTCGAAATCAGAAGTCCACGTAAAACTTCTACGTATTTTGCATACCTAGCGACTTTGCCATTCGAATGTAAAACAAGTAAAATAATACGTAATTATTTCTGAATAGGCAGGATTAATTACGAGCACTGTCATCAGTGGGTCATCATTCTTTTGCTTTTCATTCTTCTCTATATAACAAATTGAATATTGCATAACCCATATCTCGATATATTGTGAAAGAGAAAGGGACGTCCATTAGGGGAACAGCTTTTTTTTTTCTGTTAGATAGAGGAACTTTTGATAGAAAGGTTATTTCCGGGCACTAGCGACTCGAGCTTACGTCTAACCTGTCGACTAGTCTTACTTTTTTAGAAAAAAAACTATCAAAAATTCCTACACAAAGTAGGCTTATTCTTTATATACATATGACTACAAAATAGATTACCAACTAAAAGCTAAACGTTTCTTTTTTTTTCTTCTTTCTTTTCGCTTTTTTGATAAATTGTGTAAAAATGTTCAAGTCACGTGTTGATTCGGTGAAGAGAAAAGAAACGCAAATGCGAGATTTTTTTGGGGGGGAAAAACCGGCATTTTTAGTTTCAGAGAAAAAGATTCTAAAACTCGTTGTTCGCTGGTCAATCAGTAAAACTATTATATACAACGATAAAAAGAATTAAAAATAAAATTAATGACCAACTATTTTTACTGCTTGACGCACAAGAGATTACGACGTTACTTCCGATTATGTTATGAAGTATCGTAATCAGAACTTTTACTTTTATCATTGTATTGAGATTATTTTTGTCAAATAATAAAAAAAAGAACGTGATTAATAAATGAAATAGACGAATCATACGTTCAGAAATATTAACAAACATTTTTATCATATTGCAACTATCAACCCATTTGTATCATTAGGAAATTCAAAGTATAAAATAAAACTAATCACAAACACAGGCTTTTCGCGATTCAATTGATTTTCAGTAAAAAAAAAACTAATTAAAAAACTTCTATAACATATAAAATTTCTTTTATGTATCTATTGAATCAGTATCACCATTACTCACATAAAAAAAAGGTATCTGATATAAAAGAAAGTATTATTGTATCCCTGTGTTTAATTAGACCTTGAATATATGCAGATATACCTGCTTCTAATGTAAATGGGTCAAAAAGATCAAATAAGAAATATCATTTTAGCACCATTTTGTTTCTTGAACGAATCAAGTTCTGATTATGATAATACAGAAGTAAAATTGAACAAAACGGTATCTAATAATTGGGAATAGGATATCTTATTACATTCCATGATACGTGTAAAATAGATTATCCTTAGGGGAAAATGGCAATGTAGAGGATACAGAAAGTTACTAAGCATTATGCCTAGATACCATAATCAACCTAATCCATTTTACTTCTTCACTAAATTAAACAACTTGATTTGAAATAATTACTAAATTACTTAGATTTAACCTAATCCATACCAAACCTGGGCATAATATGTGGTAACTTTATAGTATTACAGCAAGTTACTTTCTCTTACAGCACCATTTTCCTTAGAAAAGATTTAATATGCCAGACACTGTACAGTAACCAGCATATTAGTTTTCTCTTAAGAAAAAAGGGACTGTAGCAAAAAAAAGTCTTACCATTTGTCTTATACTTAAAAGTTACTACACATAATGCACATGAATTAACTAGGTACACATACAGTAACTGTTAAATAATGCGTCCTTCTATATTGCCATTTTACACATAAACCAATATTCGGTTTCATGCTAAAAAGAAGGATCAAATATTACCATTATTCCCAATTTCTTTAGTACTATTTCATCCAACCTTCTAATGTAACGATATACCCATCGAGATGTGGTCGGTATACGCCCGTTACAAAGATTTTAACAGCTAAAGCCAGGACGGTCGATGATGATGCGGCGACGGTTGAAGAACGTAGAGGGAATGGATGTACTGTTGATAAGCAGTCGGGTCCATCGTCAAATTCGGCCCGTGAGGTGACACGTAGGCCGACACCGGGGGACCGTAAGCTGCCGATCTCTGAGCAGAATGAAGAAAAGGATGAGGCGGATAATTTCTCGGCGGTTGATTGCTCAATTTGTTGCAGGCTTGTTGCGTGGCGTCCGAGACGGGTGGTACTTGCGGCTGTTGCTGCTGCTGCTGTTGCCTGAGCGCCATGCTGTAATAACTGTTCGGATTTCGAAACTCGTCGAGGAAGGCGAACGCAGCCGCGGCGGCCGTCGCGTCCTTATCGTAGAAAGGTGAACTGGTCGTGGTATTGGTCGATGCGGCAAAATTGAAGGCACTCCCGGATGGCGGGACCATGGCGGTGTTCTTCAGACCGATCGAATCCGCGGACGTTCCCGTGTACTGCGGGAAACCAGGTATACCTGTACCGCTGCCCTGGGGCTCGGTGCTGACCGTAGACGAAACGTTCCCGATGTTCTGCTGTTCCTGCTGCTGTTGCTTGCTCTTTCTGCTCTTCTTCGTCTTCGTGGGCGCGGATGTGGAACTGGAGGACGCGTCACCTGCTCTGCGGGACATGGACAGTATACCTTGCGTGTTCTTCGCTGTGGCCGTCTGCAGATTCTGAAGGAGATTGAGGTCCAAATCGGGTGCTCCGGTGACAGGGGTGCGAGCATACGCCAGGTGTTCTTTCGTTGACGGTGGTCTGGGGATCGTCAACAACTGCTGCTGCTCCTTGCTCGTGCGACCCACCAAGCCCAGACCCAGGCGAGCGTACGCCGCTGAATTCGTCGCCACCGAGTCAGCCAGGTTCCCAACGAACGTGGTGTCGAACTGACTAGCCGAGACCGCTTCCGGTTGCGACAGAGCCATTATCGGATCGAAACCAAACTGTTCCTGACCGATCCTCGGCGCAGCCTCCTGTGTCAAGCCACGGGGCGCCTCTGCGGACGATTCGTTGTACGCACGCTTCTTCACTGGTGGTAAATTTCCAGCGGAGGTGTTCGTGGTTCCGCTGTTGGCAGTCTTCGAGCTGGCGTCGAAGTAGTGCGGACTGGGATACACTGGTCTCGAGTTTGGCATCGGGTATCCGGATGGCTGGAAGCTGCTCGGGTACAGAGACTCGTGGGCGGTCAGATTTTGCTGGAATGCTAAGATTTGAGACTGATCCTGGGCCGAGAGCTGCTCACCGGTGCTCGCGGTCTTGCTCAGGAACGAGCGTTGCTGAGCGTACTTCTGGGCGTTTAGGGACTCGCTCAAGTCCGTGAAACTGGGTCGTTCCTGAGACGATTGCTGTTGCTGCTGCGACTGCTCCTGACCACCATGCCTCGAAACGGACCTCTGAAGATCGATGTTGGGATAACTGTTGGCGAACGTTGGCGGGTACTGATTCGGCGACTGGTAGATCTGGTGGTTCGCGTTCAGGTTCAACGATGCCTCCGGGGGAACGGCAAAGTTTCTCTGTTGCTCTATGCTCGAAGATTTCTCAGCGCTGCCGGGCTTCATGTAATCGGCCCGGTGTTCCGTTTCGTTGATCGACGACGGGGTCGGCGATTGTATGTAAGTGTGATTTTGCTTGAATCCATGGGAATAATTAGACGGCGTCGATGCGTTTTGTGGATACTCCTCGGTGCTTTTGGACGACTGCTGTTGCAGAGCGTAATTTGTACTCTGTTGAGGCGATGGCTGGGAGTAATTCGAAGGCTGCTGAGACGGCTGTGATGCGCAGGTGGTTTTCTGCTGAGGCGAGGGTTGAGAATAATTGTGAGTTTGAGGCGACGGGGATGGCTGCGAGTAGCTGTGAGACTGTTGTGACGACGGCGACGGCTGGGAGTAATTGCGGGACTGTTGAGGTGACGGAGAAGGCTGAGAGTAGTTTCGAGACTGTTGAGGCGACGGTGAAGGCTGAGAATAATTACTGGGCGGTGCCTGTTGAGGAGACAACTGAGAGTAATTCTGAGGCGTTTGAGGCGAATGTATCGAGTGCGAATAGTTAGCCGGCTGCTGAGGAGAGGGCTGAGAATACTTAGCGGGTTGCTGAGGCGACGGTTGAGAATACGCTGCGTTTTGCGGAGAGGTCTGAGAGTACGAGGGCGGTGGTGCTTGCGGAGAGTGCTGCGGGAACGTTTGAATCTGCTGCGGCGATGGCTGTGAGTAGTTCCGTGACTGTGGCGACGGCTGGGAGTATGCGGTGAGAGGCTGAGGCGACGACTGTACGAAACCAACGGAATGCGTTTGAGGCGACGGATGAGAGAAGTTCGAGGGTTGAGCCTGTTGCGGATAGACAGGAGGAGGCTGAGGCGATGGCTGGGAGTAGTTTGCAGGTGGCTGAGGAGAGAGCTGAGCGTATCCTGACGACTGTTGCGGAGATTGTGCGTAAGGAGACGGCTGTTGTTGCGGAGACGGTTGAGAGTAGTTTGGTGGAGGCTGAGGAGAAGCGTGCGAATAAGGCGAATGCGGTTGTTGAGGCGACGCCTGAGAACAGTTGGAAGCTTGCGGGGATGGTTGAGAGTAATTCGCCGCGTTCTGTTGGGGAGAAAGTTGTGAATATTTAGGAGTAGGCGGTTGCTGAGGCGAAGGTTGTGAATAATTCGATGGCGGTGGTTGCGGCGAAGGCTGAGGATACACCTGTTGCACCGGCTGTGGCGAATGCTGGGAATAAGTTGCAGGCTGACTCTGATTGGTGGTAGTGGATTGCACTGGTTGATTGAAGGGTTCACTCTGGGTCGAATTCTGGGGGAAATTGGTCTGTGGAGAACGCTGAGGAAACGTGGGCGACAACTGATGATACACCTCTCCAGAATTCTCTTGCGGAGACTTTTGAAACGTCTGAGGCGGCTGTTGAGCCGGTATCTGAGAATAAAGAGGAGCCTGCTCGTAGGACGAGGATGGATAGGCTGGAGACAAAGGATGATTCTGTGGTGACGGAGTAGGCGGTAACTGGGCGCTGTATCTCGGAGGCGTAGCGTAATAAGGACTATTGTAAGGACTGCTTCCCGTCGACAAAGCGTCCTGATAAAATCCAGCTCCTCTTATCTGAGGTTCGACCGAAGCCATCACTGGTTGTCCTTGCGGTGATCGACCGGAACGTCCAGGCGGCGATTCTTGAGAGAAACTCGAAACGGATTCACTCACACTACTACCACCAGTACTCATTCTTCTCTGTCTACCGTAGAACACTTCCTGCAATTCACCGTCCTTCTTCGTCGTACTGTCCTCCGACTCCTCGTCCTTCTTTTTTGATTTAGGCGCTCCAAACGCTTTGAACCACGCGCTCAGATTAGGCGTCGCCGCTTTAGGTTTCTGCGTCTCCTTCGCGCTCGACTGATTATCCTTGGACTCCTCTTCCGTTGCAGGCGCTTGCGTCGCTGTCACCCCGGCCGATGATTTCTCCTCTTTAAGACTAGACACCGGAACTGCAGGAACGGCACTGTGATCTTCCTCCTCGTCGTCGTTCGAGAAATTCGGATTAGGCGATGATACTAAACTCTTACAAATTAACTGAATGGAATCTACATTTTTTAGAACGGTTCCTAGACTAAGTTTTGGTTCTTCATCCGCGTTCTTGTTCGTTTGATCGTTCTCGCCGGTCAACGGATGCGTCGTCGTCTCGTTCGCACCGACGTTAGGTAAGTTCAACGGTTTCTTCAGAAGCAAGTTCCCTTTACTCTTGCCAGGCTGCAAACGGTCTATCGTGCGTTGTATTTTTTTTGGTCTGCTGGGTCCGTGAGGTCCAAAAATCTTGATAGAACTTGGTCGTTTTCTCGGCGCTTCCACCTTTGGTCCTTGACGACCAAATTCAACGTTGGTGTGGAACACCGGTGAATCGCTTCCGGAAGAGAATTCGGAAAGTCTTGGCGCGTCATCGAGCCATTTATTGATGTCCTATTTAGGGATAAAAAATGATACAATTAGACACGAATAGAATATAAAATTTATATCGTTTAAACATATGAGTATGCTTACATGGAGTGTTTGTTCTGTCGCTTGATTCAACGCCTGTATCGAACTTTCCTCCTTTCCAAAACCTTTGGTATTTTTGGTCTGAGCCGTCTTTAACTTCTTGGTCTCGTTCGCTTCCTGGTCTTGAGCTTTAACCGGATCTTCCGTGGTAGGAACTTTGTCTTCTTTCATTCCTTTCTTTAGCTTTGGTCGTTTCGCGCTAGCTTTATCGCTGTCATTAAAGGTACTACCGTTTGAAGGCACTTTTTTTGAATACATATTGTGAAGCTCGCCTTTCGACGTTTTCTTCTGTTTCTCCTTCTCATTCTTCAGCTTCTCCTCGCGCCGCCTCTCGCTTATCTTATCCTTTAAACCGTCCAACGATTCTATATCTTTATCACCTATAAATGCAGGAATCTTCTTGGACGCGTGCACTTCTTTCGCGTCCAAATCGCTTTCTAGATCTACGTCTTTGGAATCTAGTTCGCTCGATATCTCGCCGTTTTTCAGTTCGTCGTTCTTCTGTTTTGATTTCTTCTCTTTGTCCTTCGCGCGATTCTTCTCAGACTTCTCGTCGGATTTCAAGGCCTTCAGTCCGGCCTTCTCCTTCTTGCGGCTCTTCTTCGCTTTGATATGCTGTATTTGATCTTTGTTCTCGGACACCGCCTCGTTCTCGTGAGACTCGTTCTTCTTCACCTTGTTCTTCTTCGCGTTGTCCGTGAATATCTCCGTCTCCTCGAACTCCTTCTTCTCGATCTTCCGACTCTTGCTCTTCGCGATGACTAGCGGCTCGTAATCCTCCTCGAAGTCCTCCTTCCGCTTCTTGTTCTCCTTCGATTCCTTCATCGATCGCATACCATCCGCCTCCTTCTTCTGCTGATGACGATCCTTGCTCATCTTCTTATCCATCTTCTTGAACTCCTCCGTTTCTTTGGACGACAGCTTTTTGGTTTTCAACAATAAATTATTCACATCAAGATGTTTTCTTCTCTTCGATGTTATAATACTCGACTCGGACATGGCGTCCTCGCTCTCCTGCTCCTCTTGTTCCTCCTCGTTCACGGACTCCTCGTCTTTCGCCCTCTTGCTCTTCTTCTTTCCTCTCTTCTTCTTTGGAAGCTTATAATTTTTCCCCCGTTTCTCCTCCTCCTCGTTCTTGTCGCTCGCTTTGGACTTTCCTTTGCCCTCGGATTTATAGGTTTTCGACTTTTTCGTCGATTTTTTCGAACGTTTGCGGTTCTGATGCGGAGACGGGACGCGAGAGGGGCACGACGGCGACGCCGGGGTCGTGACGCAAGATTTAGGCGACGAAGTGTCTTCGTCGCTGGATGTTTCCGACTCTAAATAACGATTTACAGCTTTATCGAACGCTTCCTTAAGATTGAATGCCATTTCTGTATATTCTGTGAGAAAACAACAATACTTACAGCAGGTGATAATATTATATAACGATTCATTATTAATTCAAGCATAAAGACACTAACCATTATCAGAGCCATTGTATTGTCTACAATTATCTACTATAAGCCGAAAATCACGTTTAAATTCGTTTAAACTTTTGTATAAACCGTTCTCGAGCTTTTCCTCCATCGTGCTAAGATCCATAGGTTTTCGTACCACGCTATAATATCTATATTGGGAGATAACATTACTGGTTGTTAAATATATATTTTGAATAATTCTAATAAATAATTCTGTACCTTGGCGCATACTCTTCATCCACGGGATCGATGAACGGCCAGGCATCCACATGATCCTTAAGGCTTTCAAGAACCTTGTGCATGCCGACTCGACGTTCCTCTTCCTCGATTCCAAACGAATATCCGTATTTATAACCATAATTAGAAGCTACGTAATTTCCATCGCTATTACTCCCGACACCCTTCTTCTTCTCTGTCCCTTCCACTTCGTCCCTGGTATGGATCACGATCTGACCGACAGCTGAAGCCAACGAATTATTAGTCTGACGTCCTTTCTTTTGAATCGGAGGAGAAGGCAAAGATGGAGGCGTATCCTCTTTAACGTAAACATTCTTCGAATTCTGTGTCCCCTTTTTGTTTCCTTTGTTCGTTTTAGTCTTGATCTTCGATCTGACCATGACTGTTTCCATCTGTGTCGCGGGCTCGTGGCTTCGAAGTACACGCGAACTATTACGTTGTAACAATTTCCGCCTCTGTTGTTTCTCTTTCAAATCGAAAAGTTTCGGAATTTCCGGCATGAAATCTTCGGATAGAGTACGGTAAAGTTTACGTTCGGTATCGTACTCCTAGGTGTTACAATAACGTTATTATACCAAGACCTAAAGAATAAATTGATTAAATCGAGAACAAAACCAAAATTACCGAATCACGAAATTTCTCAACTAAACGACTCCAGTCCTGTTGGGTAAAGCAGACAACCTGCCAGACACTCTCCTTTCCCTCCCCGTCTATTAAACTGTCCTCCTTCTTCTCCTCCTCTTCCTCTTCCTCCTTCGCCACTCTGTTTCGTCGTCTTTTACGCTTTTTATCCCTAGGTTTACTTTTCTGTTTGTATGAGATGCTGTTCGAGGTATCAATGTAGTCCTCCCTATATAATCGAGTGCCGTAAAAGTACCAATAGGCAGAATTCTTACGATCATGTCCTAAAGGTTCGACTCGCAGGCTATCCGAGTCTAAATTACTTAATGATTGCTCCTACAAGCATATATCAAAAACGTATCGGTACAACGATAATTTTAATCAATGTTTCGATTTTTTATCGAACACATACCACGTCTTCAGCGTCGAGCCTGAAGTCACAGAGAGCACGTAAAATTTCTACTTTTTGACGAAGAGGTAATAATTCGAAATCTACATCTGTATTAAAAGGATTCTCACACTTGTATTCCTGGAAGCAGATAAAACACTAGTCAATGGTAATGGTAGCATAATAAATTTGAATACTTGAGGTGCATCTTTACCTGACATTTCTTACGAAAGAGTCGACGAAGGAACATCTGATAATTAAAGGTGGAGATGTCATTGCGGGTGTCATTGGGTAAACAACCTTCGAGCAATCTGACTATCAGTTCCTGTACTAAACGTCCCTCTGTTCCGCCATCCGTCAGTAAAGCTTCTTCTAAATCCTAAAATAATGCATGATTAGTATGTGTATGCAATTAGACAGGAAATGAATAGTAGGCATCAAATAATAATGCACAAGCCTTGACAAAAAAACAAAAAAAAGAAACAAAAAAAGCTGAAGCATGGTTTATTTAATTTCCTGGAGCTAAAGCAATACTAACAAGTCTCATATGCAATGCGTACTCATACGAGTTAGCATTTTAGGTAGGTACCTCAATATCAAAGTCCAGAAGATTGAAGGCAGCCCTAAATAATGAGCAGAAGTGTGCTATACTTGGCACCTCCCACCACGATTGAATGTCTAAAAAAATAAAGGAACAATTGAAAGTTCCTTGACATTATGTCTCTTTAATCTCTGGTATGTCTCATTTGTTTAATGTGTAATCAAAATAGTTTAAAAGTTATGTTAGTTTAAGTTAGTCAAAGTGAAAATATAATTAAATTCAAAATATTAACAGTGAAATAAACATTTAACCTGACTATATATCTTTGTTCATAGAATTATTTACGTACGCTTCATAACTTATAGAACTTACAATATCTTCAAAATAAATCATACTTCATACTCAGAACAATGTTACTTGTTAATGACAATAAAATTGATATGTTAGGAAAAGTAATACTGAGCTGATAATACATATTTTAAAATGAAAAAATAATGCATGAACATGACAATTTTTCTGTAGTACCTGTATTCAACTATGATACATAAAATTGCACAGCAAATAAATTTATTCATAAACTCTTAATGATTTATTTCTTCTCTTTATTAAATAATAAGCAATGGTTTCTACTTTTTATCCAAGACCTTGATAACATACTACCAAACAATAGAGCTACCTTTATCAAACAACAGATCTGTAGAGCTACATGTTAAACAATCAAATTTCTAAAATCTCCACAAAACAACAAAGTAAAATACTTCCAACAACGATACTAATAGTAAATACAAATATAATAGGATCGTGCACCAATACCCTGTACAGAATGTAACACAACAGAGAAAGAAAAAAAAACAATGAAAATGATTCTGTTGCTAAACTTGGGGTCATTGACAAGAGCTCTCGATTGTAAGCATCGATCATCTTTAAGAAACGATACGATAATCGAAAAGGAAAAAAATCGATAAAAATTTCATTGAAATTCCTTTTTCTTTTTTTTTTTACGACGGACGGAAACAAAAGCTCACCTAGGATTCCGATGAAAGTGGGAAACATAACCCGTCCTGTGGCGGGCAAACCGGGCGAATCACGTCAGGGCGGATAAGGTAGTCGGAAACAGTAGTATGGAAAAAAAAATGATGTGTTGCTGCTCTGTTGTTGCGGTTATAACACGGGTAAACGAGGGGGACAAACAATTTTCAATGGGTTAGGTACGACGAACGAGCCGATGAAAAACACCTCCGCTTGGCAGAGCCGATATCGCTTTTAAAATACCGGGATGCACATTAGCGGGGTATGATACCCATAGTCTTCGAAACAAAAGAGCGGGTAATCGCAATTCCACATAGCTCGTCCCGCCGTTTGCGAACGAATCCGAACGATTGGGTACATTCGTTCATTGGCAGCCACCAAAGAAATGCTAACACTGATTTATTTTGGCACAACACTACACGGGTTGCCAGCCGATGCGCGCGACACTTGCAACCATTCTAATCGAGCAACACACCAGGCTCAAAACAACCACCAGCCCCGACGATAAATTGCATCGTCGCTTGGAACACGGCCGCACCGATTTCGAACGGCGAACGTCTATCGTCGACAAGAACCCCGTTTACCGTCGATGTTTTCCTTAATTTTTTAAAATTCGATTTTAGAGCTGTATGTGTGTGTGCATGTATACGTCGCTGTTTCGATAAGGATAAGTTTTCTGAGACGCACTACGCGACCGTACGGGTGCGGACTGTGCAGTAGCGACTGCAACTACGGGCGTATACCTATGAATATGAATTCTACAGATACACCCACCGACACGTTTGGCGCGAAACGCGTTCGGTTTCTCTGAACGATCTTATTTGTCGATGATCACGAGCTTTATATTTAAGAAAATCACCTGCAGAAATTTATATAAGCTATAAACTTTGTATTTTAAAGTATGGTTATCAACAGGAAATAGTAAAAGTATTTGAATGTAGAATACAAAATAAAACACATTACTTAGACAAATAGTAATAAATTTATAGCGAAGTAACTAGTTATATGCAATTAAAGATAACTATTTTTTATAAGAACAATAATTTCTCAAGTAGCATTAAAAAAAAATTTTGTTTTAATAGTTGGTACATTTCTCCCGCGTTTACTACCATCCGTTGACGCGTCCCCATCGTAACAACATTATGAATGAGTTTTGATACTAGGTATTGAGAATAGTATTTATATGTATTACTAATTGTCTGAAGGGTTGCATGATAAAAATCTACGAAGGAACGATTTATTTTTTATAACTTTAATTACGTGTAAATATAATCAATTATGTCTTCGTTTAATTTAAACGATATTGGAGACCAACTAAAGGATGTTACCCAACCTTCAACCGGCGT
This sequence comes from Anthidium xuezhongi, assembly GCA_022405125.1. Taxonomy (NCBI): domain Eukaryota; kingdom Metazoa; phylum Arthropoda; class Insecta; order Hymenoptera; family Megachilidae; genus Anthidium; species Anthidium xuezhongi. The sequence continues at coordinate 6,958,322 of CM039642.1, read as the reverse complement.
CGGTGTATCTTTTGCAAAGAGATCGCTTAAACTTGATTCTAAGGAAGATGGTAAATTATTTAATTAACAGCTTTAATTCTCATTTTATATTATGCATTATTCTATTCTTATAAGTCTTCATAAAGTTATGCAATATGATATAAAAAGTTTAGAGGTTATGAACATTTAATATTTAAATTTTTAATTTATTAGCGACCGAAGTGGTTGAAGCGATTCGGGCATGCACAAATATGGAATATTTGGATTTGGAAGGAAATACTCTGGGACCAGTAGCTGCTATGGCTGTGGCAGAAGCGTTACAAGAAAAGGGTGCTTTACTAAAACGTGCCCTTTGGAAGGATATGTTTACTGGCCGTTTAAGAGCAGAAATACCAAAAGCATTAGAATATCTTGGCACTGGTTTATGTGCTGCTGGTACTCGTCTTACTGAACTTGATCTGAGTGACAATGCTTTTGGCCCGGCTGGTGCTCAAGGAATAGCCACTTTTATAAGCTCTAGTTCATGTTACACTCTCCAAGTATTAAAATTGAATAACACTGGACTTGGAACATCTGGTGCCAAAATATTAGCAAAAGCATTATTAGACTGTTATGACAATAGTTCTAAAGCTGGTAAGATTTTAATTCATAATTTTGTTATTAGAATGTGCTTGGGTGCTTATGCCTATTCTTTTTCTTTTAGGGGCACCTCCTTTAGCTTTAAAAGTGTTTGTAGCTGGAAGAAATAGATTTGAAGATGAAGGTGCAAAAGCACTGGCACCTGTTTTCAAAAAATTAACCAGTCTAGAAGAGGTTGTAATGCCTCAGAATGGTATATATTATCAAGGTATAACAGCCCTTGCTAATGGATTATCTTCTAATCCTGGATTAAGAATTTTAAACCTCAATGATAATACAGTCGGATTTAAAGGAGCTCAAGCCCTTGCCAAAGCATTACCAAACTTTCAAAATTTAGAACTACTTAATCTTGGAGATTGTTTACTCAAAACACGAGGTAGTTTAATTTTAGCAGAAGCATTAGGGGTCAAAGGCAATTACCCATTCCTTTCTGAACTTAATTTGAGTTACAATGAAATTCGTTCCGGGGGTGCCACATCCATAGCTTCTGCCATGGCTGATAAAAAGCATCTAGTGACTCTACAGTTAGATGGGAATACGTTTGGAAACACAGGTCGTACCATATTACGTAATTCGCTTACAGTTTCTAAAAAAATCGAGTCGTTAGGTTCATTAGAGAATGATGAGAGTGATGGTGAAGATGAAGAAGAGAATGACGACGACGACGATGACGAAGACGAAGACGAGGATGAGGACGAAGATAACGATAGTGAAATTGAAAACGAGGAAAACGGGGCTGGTGATGAAGACACGGTAACGAATGGCAATGAAACGTCGAACAATGTTGTACAGTTAAAAGTATCTATCACAGAATTTTTAAAATCTCCAACAGGAGAAAGGTTACTACTGTTACAGGATAACGTTGTACAAGATTTTATAGATCATGCCAAAGTAAGTAACATGTTTTATAATTAACAAGTATGGTACAGTATTTAATATCTCCTTTTGTATTTTAGAATTTATCAAAAAATGTTGATACATCTCCAGAGTTAAGGTTCATTGAAGAATATACAAGAATAGTCATGAAGGTATCAGCACTGTGCACAAGTGGCTATGTCAATGTGAGAATAAAAGCTCAAAATCTTACAGATACCTTATATTCGAAGTTATGCACTTTCGCGACGGAAAATAATCAGATTTCAGTTTGGAATAACGCTTTGCTAGTTAATTTAGGTTTAATAAAGGTAAATATCCTTCGATAATTAATCTATGTGCATTCAAATAAAAAGACTATTGATAATTTGTTGTATTCTAGGCTGAAGATAAATGCAGCACAAAAATTGACTGGAATTTGGAAGGGTGTTTCAAAGCATTAGAACAAGTTACTCAGAAAGATTATTTCTTAGAAGAAATACGAACTACCTTAAAAATCTTTCTAGAAAAGCCAACGAAAAGTAGAAAAGCAAAAGTTATAGATTCGATACAAGAATCAAAAGATTCTCTTAAAGCTGTTTTGAGTAATATGTAAAGTACGTAATACAGATTATGTTACATATAATTTTTTTTTTTTTTTTTTATAGAACATCGACATGAAGTATATCTATTTATTTTTTTTAAGTAAGTTCGAGAATTGTAAAAGATACGTAATTTTGTACAATTTTATAAAAAATACAAAAAAAATTGTTCATTATACAGCGTACCCACCCATACAAATAATGCATTTGTTCAGCATTTGATGCGAATGTTTTTATAATTTTTCATGAAACAATTTAAACTAGTACATATATAAATTAATTCTAAATTTAAAAAAAAAGAGAAGTATTGCACCGAATTTTTATAAGCTTCCTTTTTATAAATTATCATATCGTGCGTGTTGTGAGTCTTTTTATTAAACGAGTTTTCAAATCATATATGAAAATTAGGTGAGACTAGAACTTTAATAACAAATATAAAAAAATGTGATTAAATTTTTTATGAAACATGAAAAATAGATAGACATTCGTGTAGAATAAATAACCCTTGTTCCTACATGTAAAAAATGAAAATTTTGAGTAAAGCTTCTAAATAATTAATCAATATCACGGAACTTTTCACGGTTTTATGGACGTTGCAGATGCAGGATCCCAACCAGGATGAAACAGGTCCACCGATAACGGAGTACAATGGGTTGATGGCTGATCTTTCATATACATCGTTGCCTAAGATTATACAAAATAAATTAAGTTAACATTAAATTAAATTTCTGTGAAATACAAAATACGTACAAGAAACACGATGAGTTGTTGTTTTGTTGTGGAATCACAATCTTCTCCGAGGGTGGAGGGATAGCTCACGACACCGCCATTTTTTTCTATATCTGTTGCGATTAATTCTAAGCAGAATCGTTCATCGATCTTTTCTACCTCGATTATTGATTCTGTAACAAGTACATGTATTGTTGTAACGTCAACGGGATAATAAAAATAAATTATTTGTCAATGTGGTCTTACTTCTGGTAGAGACGTCCGCCGACAGGAATCTTATTAAAAGTGCAGCGCATTCCGAGGTATCCAAGAAGAGGTGTGGATAACGACGTATCAAAAGCTTCGTTAACAACATGTTACCTCGATTCCCTGACAAAGTGTTGCTAGGCGTACACACTACTTCGTCCTCTGTTCTTCGTATAAGCAATACTGTTCCGTTATATCTTTGGACAGAAATAAATAATTATGATACCTCTTTATACCAATGATACCACAACAAAATATTTCAGCATACCTATTTAATTGTTCTGCTATATTCAAATTGAAATAATCTCTTATAATGTTTCGTACCAAGCCTTCTAGAGATGAGGACATTGTCATAATAGCTAGTGGAAGTATATCATCGAATGTGGCATCCAACACCTGGTGAGTGTATTGTATTTGAAATGAAACTTGTTTATTAAAGAATATTTGTGTTTGAATGAACACATACCAGGCTTTGAATGTATGGGTAATTCATGGCAGCCCAAGTTGCAGGATATCCACCGATACTCCAACCGTAGAGAATTATTTGCTCCTCGGGGAATCCTAAGCGATCGATCGCAAAGCGCATTACGCAATCGATAGCGTTCTCTTCTTGCAGAGGATACGGGGCACCCTTTGTAGTCATTTTCATGTCTTACAGTTATCATTTTATCGATCGTATTTTGACTGAAGGAGAAGTCTTGCCATTACTTCAATTATATTTAATTTACATATATGACTGATATTAACTGCAACATTGTCAAAGTTTTACCTTCGCGATTTTAAATATGATAGAGTAACAGCAATTCTTCTCAGCTATACATCGCTATAAGTGTTTTTATGGATTTGTTACAAAAATAATACTTACAGTGCTGCTACCAAAGCCTGGATGATTCCAACCTAACACAGAATACCCTTTATTCAACGGAGTTGATATGATACCACTCTCATAAAACCCACAGTTCCCTTCACACGTGATAACTAATGTATTTCCATTTGTGGTTCTACAAAGATGGACACAAGTATATAAAGATAATCTGTTGTAGAATGATATCTTAGAAGGAAAGTTATTAATGTTTACATTACTTGTTACGTCGATCAATGAACATACAGTCAATTTCGTTATTATCTGCAGTTAACAATTTGTACCTTTCTCCACCTTGCTTTATTAAATCTATCCTTCCCTTCAAAAGTGTTGAGCCTAGTTTAATAACATACTGTATTAATAAGCATGAAATACTTTAATATAATGTACATAATGATGTTTTATTTGACTTACGAAATGCCCAATTAATCACTGATACACTTCCAGGATATATCATTTTAATAGCAAATGTGTGAGCTACTATATATGATAACAATTTACATGGTAGTGTAAATACAAATTCTTTACCACCTTGCTTCTTTATACGTCCACTAGAAACTGCAATTTTTTCTAATGTCAATTTATCTTCAGCTTTTTCTCTACAACACATAAAGATGAATAAAAACCAAGAATAATGACATATTGATTTAATGTTGTTTTAATAAAGAAGATATTTACCCCATTACATCTGTGATTTTAAAATCTACTGGACATGCCCAAAATTCAAAATCATATTTATGAAGTTCCTGTTTTGTTTCTGAAGTATACTGTGCATGAGCTTCATCTAATGTTTTTAAAAATTTTAAATATTGTGGATTGTTAGCCCTTGAGCAGCTACGTGCAATTAATGATGCAAAGAAAATTGCACCAGCACCAGCTATCAATTTACTCAAAGAATAAATATTATCGGATAAAGAACTGTTACGTTGATAGAAAAAAATAGCAACTAGTGGTATGGTGTACAGGCTTATGGACCAAATTGCTGCAAACTGAAATAAGAAATTTATTAATATAAATACTATTAAAATTCATCGCTTCTAACATTAGTAGACTGATGGTACTTTATAAATAGTTATTGGTATTTTATTAAATTTATGATAATTTATATTATTACTTCTGAAATATAACTGTTAACATTATTAATGAGTTAACATTAATTTCAGTCCCTTAAGTGTAAATACCGTACAATATATTATTCAGTTATTTTATTTAAAAAAAATACTTACACAAATTACAATTTGATCACCCCATCGTTCTATACTGTTAGGTTCGTACGATTTCTGCAATAAATTAAAAGGTATATAACCTAAAATATTATCAACTGTAATAAGATTTATGCAATTATTAATACATACATCAACCAAACGACCGATCCATGTTATTTCGTATATTTTGAAAAGCCTAGGGCTAAATGTACATTTCCAAAGTGTCCTAATGAAAGACATTTCTCATTTGTTTCAAATATTTTAAATTCGTATTCTAAATTACCAATATAAAGTACGAAACACAGCGATTTAACAGGTCATGCACATGTCATAAGAAAACAAATTACTACGATTGGCGATGCATATTTATTAGATATACATTGCGTACACTATAAAAAAATGTTTGCTAAATTGTCATGATTAAAAGATTTTTATTTTTGTAAATGTATAATTACTTCTTTAATTAGATATATATGAACGTTAAAAATATTATCCAAAAAATGATTACAGAAATAATAACTTTAATGTATAAAAATATGTTGTTTGCAAACTTATTATAAATAAAAGATCATAGTACTTTTATAGCAGTTTGTTAGAAATAAAGGTAATTTGATACTTCGACCGGACAATCAATTAAATATTCACATGAATTTATCACATATTTCTGTGCTTAACCGCACTCATTTTACAAATTTACAATACTGTGGTTTCTATTTAGATAAACAAGAGAATTAATAAAATAAGAAACATTCGTATGAAATATTTATATAAAATTATACTGCAATTTTAAGTAACATTGTTAATATGATTTTAAATGTCGCGGTTATTCGTTCACAAATATAGAAAATCAATCTTATTTATTCACAATGATTTAAAACATAAAACAAAAGTATTATATGTTAGAATAAAACAGAAGTGAATCGTTTTAGTTATATAAATGAAAATGGATGATGTATTTAAATAAAATATCGATAGAAGGTTCATATGAAATTGGACAAAGTAGCATGTTGGTCGATTTTAGGACTATACGTTAAATTATGCTTTTTGGAACGTAGAGAGAAATTACTGGAAGAGTGGAAACAAGTGCAATAGTGAACAAAAGTTACTGTACATTACGAGAGACTTTGATACTGTAATTTTCAATTTCTGTTGTGATATTCAAGTTGTTCCATAATGTCAGATTGGGACACTGCTCCTATTACTTTGCGAAAACGTCCCCCAAAAGCTTCAGTACTTAAATCAGAACAGGTAACATTTTAAAATGCGTTTCAATGTATTTTGTCAGTGACGATTCTAATATGTACAGTTGTATAATTGTGTTTATTTACAGGCGGTGAATGCTGCACGTCGTCAAGGTTTTGTCATTGAAACACAAGCGAAATGTAAGCAGAATTAGATACATTTACATATTTACTTACATCTTTTTTCATATTCTTAGTTTTTATTTTATAAAATGATTTCTTTTGCATGTTGAATATTACAGACCTTATGTGGTGTATTTGACAATATTGTATCCATAATGATTTATTATATTTTTGATTTTATTAAACATATAATGTCCATAAATACTGTCATACTGAATACGTGCCATAAAAAATATATTGTTTTATATTAGGGGGTGGTGGCACGAACAGGCAACATGTAGCAACTAAAAATACTGCAAAGTTAGACAGAGAAACTGAAGAACTAAAACATGACAAAATTCCTCTTGATCTTGGTAAATTAATTCAACAGGGACGACAGAGTAAAGGATTGTCTCAGAAAGATCTTGCAACGGTATACAACTGATCATTTATATAATTCAGATATTTTCATGTTGGCATTTTATGAATAATTTGTTTTTTATTGTATAGAAAGTAAATGAAAAGGCACAAGTTATCAATGACTATGAAGCAGGTCGTGGAATCCCAAATCAAATGGTGATTGGTAAAATTGAACGAGTACTGGGAATAAAATTACGTGGAAAAGATCGTGGTAAACCGTTAGCAGCTCCCGGGGCAAAAAAATGAATCTCGGAGAAACAGAACTTCTTATCCTTATATACTTTCCCTAAACAGGACTGCAAGAAAAATTGTAGGATTGAGAACATCTATCTTTACTTCCTTTGTCTTTGATTACTTTATTACATACTTTAAAATATAATACTATTTTATTAAATATATTATTGTGTATAATAAAATAGATTTTTATAGTATGCCTTCATGTATAAAATACAAGAAATACATCTTCATTTAATTTTTAAAAGATTAGAGGTATTTAGTTCTGGAATGTGAAATTATTCAAATATCTTTGTATACTGTTTTCCTACATTTTTAAAAAATAGATTCTACTACTACTACTACCGAATCGTACTCACAGTTATATTTTAAGTTTGATTAATGTAGGCTAAATGAAATAGTATTAATGTAAACAGAAATGAAAGGTTGTCAATATGTGTATGCATATAAATCATTAATTTGGTAGCATTTATACACATATACACTCATTTTAATATATAATGTAATACTACAAGTCATGGTAGCTGTACATAAAAGTAAATTATTAAATAAATATTAATTATACCGGTTAGTGTTCATTTTATTGGTATAGAAAATTAACAATACATTATATTCATTCCATTTCATTAATCTTTTCTTAATCCAAAACTTAAGTCCTTTACACCATCTTTATTTATGACTTTAATGCATATAGAATCACCTGTATAAATGTCTCTTTCTGCTGCTGAAATAAAAACATCTTTTATAACAGCAATAGCTTTTTCTTCTGTCAAAGGGATTGGTTCAACACCTTCCTGATTTTTATATCCAATCTGAAAGCCATTTATTTAATAATAAATTATAGTATGATTAATAAAATATAATTTTACAGTAGTTTGTTTTCAATACCTGATTGTCAAGAAGGGGCTGTAAAAGTGCACCAGCAGAACCACCTGCTCTGTATTTTGTTACTTCACAATGTCCAATTGGATCATAACTGTAAACACATCCATTACCTTTTTCATCCAATCCACCAAGAATATTACTGACATAATAAGGGAAAAATCTTTTATAGTATAACATTGTTGACAACATTTGAGCTACTGCCGGTGTTGGCATTTCTTTCTGATGTTCATGTTCATACATCTATTAAAAATAAATTTATGAATAATTATGGCTTGAATAAGCATATTAAATGCATCAAATTTTATTATTATTACCTGCATTCTAGCAGACAACAGTCGAGTTAAAGTGAGAGTATCACACCAGCAACCAGAACATCCTAAGATTGTTTTAGCTGACAAAGGAAACAATTTTTGTTGTTCCCGTGTGTAAATTGAAAACCCTGTACTGAGACGTGTATCTGCTGCTATTACACAGAAATCATCTCCAGCAAGGGCTATAACACTCCTAAAATTACAATAAAATTACATGATTTAAACAGTACTTTCTAAAATTGTATGCTTATATTTCTCAGGATTTTAACAAAATGTTTCTAATAAAACATTTTTATACCTACAATCATTATTGTTAAAAAAGAAATTTAGGTTATATTTGAAATTTACCCTCCATTATCAGCGTACGGACTAAAACTTTTCATTTTTGCTGCTTGCGTTTCATAATCAGGCAACGATCGACCTGAATTTTCAGTTAAAAATGCCATTTTTATTCGACGTTGTTTCAAAAACTAAATTTTACTCTTTTACCACTCTCAATGACACTACAGTTTGCGATGGCACTGCAAAATAGCATTTCATGCATATATCAAACACTTTAAGCTCCACACATATGATAGGACAACTCATATACTTGTCTATTGAAATAAAGAATTTTTCAAAAATAATGAATTAAAGTTTTATATGATAAATTAGAAAAATAATAAAAAATTATATTTACTGAAATTAATAAAGAAAGGAACTTTTAATTATAAAATGCATAAATAAAAGAGTGAGTTAAGAGATTATCGATTTAAAATTAATCGATTTGAAAATTTAAATCAAACATTATTAATGTTGTTCCTTCGTGTAAATCATTAATTTAAAATAAAGATTTTAGCGTTCTATTGGTTATTACATACATTTATTTTTGTGAATGTATGCATAGTATCAACTAGCGGTCGAATGTATGATAAATGAATAGACGTGTCATTTTATCAGTACTGATAACGTCCGCCCTAGTTTGTAAAAGTTGAAGAAATTTGAGAAAAAAAATAGCTTTTTGATAGCGGGTCGAAATGGCAACTGGTGACGAAAGACGAGTTGCATTAATTACGGGTATTACTGGACAAGTAAGATTGACATTTCATACTTTGTTGACGTTTTTTTAAAACATCAAATTTCTTGTAGTTTGTTCACACATGTTATCAGTGAGATATCAGTAAAACTATTTTAATGAAAAGATACATTTTATTTTTTTGATTTATGGAATATTTATTACTGATGTATGCTTTTTTTCTAGGATGGTTCCTATTTAGCAGAATTTTTATTGGAAAAAGGATATGATGTTCATGGTATAATTAGGAGGGCTAGTTCCTTTAACACTGCTAGAATTCAACATCTTTATGCAGATCCAAAATGCCATCGCCAGGGCAAAATGAAGTTACATTACGGTGATATGACAGATTCCAGTAGTTTAGTCAAAGTAATTAGCTCTGTGCAACCAACAGAGATTTATAATCTTGCTGCTCAAAGTCATGTTATGGTACATATTATTTCTTATAAGTTCACAACTGTTTATAAATTATCTATTATTAACTGTATTGATTATCTATTGTTATAGGTCAGTTTTGAAGTAAGTGAATATACTGCTGAGGTAGATGCAGTAGGTACAGTCAGATTATTAGATGCTATACGTACTTGTGGCCTTGAAAAGTCTGTAAAATTTTATCATGCATCAACATCTGAACTTTATGGTAGAGTAACACAAGTGCCTCAGAATGAAAAAACTCCATTTTATCCTCGTTCTCCATATGGTAATTAGGTGAATAAATGTTTTCTGATACAAACATTTACATTAACTCTGATTTTTAAACTTTTAGCTTGTGCAAAGTTATACAGTTTCTGGATTGTGGTAAACTACAGAGAAGCATATAATATGTTTGCATGTAATGGAATATTATTCAATCATGAGAGCCCCCGTAGAGGGGAGAATTTTGTTACCAGAAAGGTGACCAGGTCCATAGCAAAGATACAGCTGGGCTTACAAGATGTTCTTGAACTTGGAAATTTAGATGCTAAACGTGATTGGGGACATGCCAAAGATTATGTTGAAGTAAGAATCTCATGCCTCTTATTTGCTGCTTATAGTGATACAAATTAGGAAACAATTTTAACTTTGTATACCTTGCAGGCAATGTGGCTGATGTTGCAACAACCAACTCCAGATGACTATGTTATAGCAACAGGAGAAACACATAGTGTCAGAGAATTTGTTGAAGCAGCATTTCACTATGTAGGTCGTACAATCAAGTGGGAAGGTGAGGGTGTAAACGAGACAGGAAAGGATGCAGAAACAGGACAAGTATTAGTTAGAATAAACCCTAAATATTTCCGTCCAACAGAAGTAGTAAGTATTCACATCCTGTATCAAAAACTATATTTTATTTTTTGCATGAATAATAATGTATTTTCTTCTGTTTACATAGGACGTACTTTTGGGTGATGCTAGTAAAGCAAGAGAGAAAATAGGATGGAAACCTACGGTAACATTCGAGGTATCGATTGTCCCTTATTATTTTTTATATCTGTGTAATATCATCAGTTTTGTAATAAATAATATTATTTCAGGATCTTGTGAAAGACATGATGGATTCCGATTTAGAATTAATGAGGAAGAATCCGAATGCTTAAAGCCGTTTGTTACCTGTAATCAAATTCGATGCATTTTCAAGATACATTCTGTGTCTCTGTGAGACGGTGATATTTAATTAATACATATTTATTGTATTAAGTAAGCTTTCCAAGTAATTATAAGGTGCTAAGAGAGACGTCTGATTTAGAACATGTACATACATTAAAAGCAGTGATACATAATGCACTTTTATAGTAGTTACGTCGTTTAATTCTATCAAAAACATTTGCCTGTACGTTTTATAAATATAGTAAAATTACAGTTCTAAGCTGCAGAGAAACCAGAAAAAAAGAACGTTTTAGTCATTAAATAAATGGCACAAGATTGTTGAAATAATCTTATATATATAAAAAAAAAAATAATGTCTTCCTCGTACATAATTTTGTACATATTGTATTATATTTTAGACTAAATGTTGACGAGTATTTCAATCTTTATAAGCAACATCTTTATGTATAATTAAAAACACGAAAAGATTTTTATAATAAACAAATAGTATCTCTTTTATTTACAAATAATTCATTTCACCATCATGGGTCCTAGATTAACGCTTGTTAATGCAAATAAGATTTATAAATTTTAACGCAGCAAATGCTAACAGCGAAACATTTAAATATTAGTTTCATTCGAGGACTTTCTTAGAATATTCTCGATGGTGAACATCATCGACTTCATGCGTTGACCCTGAGGCTCACTGTACTTCAATTTCACATTTTCCTTACTGTCTTTAATCTCAATGATTTCAGGTCCTGGCCGATCCTGATGCTCCAAACTAGCCAGAGGCTTCGATGGAACCTGGAATCATGATCCTTGATTAACACAGAACTGGTAAGATCCTCTCAAAACGCAACTGTTAAAGATATTACTTCCTGTTTCTCCTGCACGAGTTCCCGTTGCCTTCTCATTCTTCTTCTTCTGTAGTTGCCGTGCTCGAACATGCCGTTGGAGGAGGGGTCCAAGGTCCAGTAGCTGCCCTTTCCAGCCTGGTCCTCGTCGTTGCCAACCACCTTGTCCCTGGGTATCTTCACGAAGCAGTCGTTCAAGCTGAGATTGTGTCTGATGCTGTTCTGCCACCCTTGACGGTTCTCCCTGTAGTAGGGGAACCTGTCCATAATGAATCTGTAGATACCGGACAGGGTGAGCCTCTGCTTGGGAGAGGAGTTGATGGCCATCGCTATCAGGGCGATGTAAGAGTAGGGTGGCTTCTCGTAACGGGGCTGCGGCTTGTATCTTATCAGAGGGAGGCCCCAGGAGACACTAGGAGGCACCAGGTTGTAGTAACTCGGCAGAGGGCACATCGTGGGAAAGACTTCTTTAGCGTTCCACAGCTCATAGTTCCTCCAGAAGTCGCATCCGTACGCCTTGGACACGCCGCAGGGGTGATCTTGGACGTTCAGCTCCATTGATGAAATGTGTGACACGTGTGCATGGATACTTTCAATAATCTTGATTCGATACACTTTTGATGGAAATTCAATATTTAACTTAACTTTCAAGGACTACCGTAACTCTACTTCCTCCTCATCTTTATTTTCATCGCAGTTTCTTCACCAAACTTCATCATCTTCATTAAACAAAGTTAAGGTATTTGCAAACACTGTCTTCAGCAAACATAGTTCAACTTCTGTAGTGTTTTTGCAGATTTAAGGAGATCCTCTAACTCTTCAAGATGCTGCTGTTCATTCTTGTTCCAGCGACGAAAATCCTACTTTTTAAACAAATACAATGTTGAAGAGATGATAGGGATCCAAGGAACGTCGATGAACTTCCCTGAGGAGTAGTCCGGGTTCCGGTTCGTCGAGGACTGGCTACGATTTGCGGTCGGTTAGAACGATTCTCTAACGAAGGGTGTTTAATTTGACACGAGGATCCAGAGGATGGTCCAGCTCCGCCCATCGTGGCTTTTCGTTCGCGAGGGAGGCGTGGGTTACCTATCCGGGACCGTGGTTGCATGTTTTATTGCTGTTTACACATATGCTGTCCCAACACCCACGCTGGCAGTAAACGAGCCGATACGTAAACAGAGTTGCGGTAATTATACCGAAACTGTGCCGCTTCTTGGAACCGCTCTTGTCTTCCTCTTCGCGGCGCTCCCCCCCTTTGCGGACGGGGTGACTTTTGCTTTGGAAAAATATCCAGAACGATTCTTCCATCGAATTTCAATACTCTGATGGTTCAAGAGCTGTGATACACATATCTTTTTTTTTATGCAATTAACACTTTGATTGCCACTGAAGTTTATTTATTATTTTTACAATATTTTGTTATTTCTATTATTCATAATTTCAAATATCTAATGGGAACATTTTCAACCAAATAAATGACAGAATTCCTAATAAAATGTTAATTTATTAAGTAAAGGAATTTCTTATAAAATAGGTGATAGATTCTTATGGAAGTTCAAGGGTCACTTATGGGTGTTACAGCAGTCAACGTGTTGAACTATTTATGGAATACTCAAGGGAATAAATAAGATATTTAAAGCACCCTGAACGGTGGAATTTTTGACTCAGTGAATTCCTTATTGTTGTTTTTCCCAAATTGATTATTTTAACTAGAACCCCTGGTAGTTCTATTACGTATAATAATTTTACAAAGCATGGAAGAACTACCCAGTATTCAAGTAACTTTGTTTGTAAAACTATTACAATTAGATTAAGTTTCCAGCATATTTTTAAAGAGACGCCCATATGCGATTGTCCCTGGTTTCATCTCCGTGTTGTTCAAAGAGTCGTAGACGAAGCGTTTGAAGATGAAACGATGGAAGAAACGCGGTTATTTGTTTGCGTACGGTTACCACCGTCGTCCTTCCGTGGCTGGTTCCATCTTGAAATATTAAGAAACAAATCACCGTGGATTCGACGGCGGAAGGAACCGACGGATTAGCTTCCCGTTGCCGCGTGTTCAAACGAAAAAAGTGCTTCTGGGCTTGTGTCGGAACATCCACGGAATGTTCTTCGAAAAACAGCCAAAATTGTCTTCGCCGCGTTAATCCTGCGCCCCTGTTTCGCGTTCCTTAAATCATTCTGAAGGTGTAAGTAAGAAAAACATTCACAGAAGCCGAAACAGATGGTAAAAATAATCCTCGACCGAATGAAAGTCACTTGCGTTTTAACGATCTCGCCTAACGGCCGATTTTAACGATTACATCTTTTCTTTCAAGATGGCGAACGACCAAAGTCCTGCTCTTTAATTAACAGTGCCACAACAAAGATTCATTCGCTTCTTTAAGTAGAAAATTACTTTACAGTTTCTTAAAAATGCTAAGATATATTCTAGTCTGAATTGAAGTATAATCTACTCCATATTGTGCTAAATTTTTAACAGAGACGATCCGCAAAAGGGAGGTTCTTCGCGCTTTGTTTAAGAAGCTGGCGAACCGCAGAAGCCTTTCCTCTTCGTCGGTTAAAAAGGCCTCGCGAGCACGGACGGACCTGTTTGCGGATCGTTTCGTTTTACTGCCTCGTACCCGCTTGAATCTAAACAATCGTTCCTTATTGACAAAATCGGCAGGCGTCTGCGGGTTGCTGGGTCTCGGATTGTTGCCTCTGCGACGTTTTACGAGTGTGGGAAAATTCGCAGATCCGCGTTTCGGGTAAACCGTTCCGCCACCGCTCGATCCCCGGCTAAATCGCAAAAAATAAACCAACTCGGTGAATTTTCTTGGAAGTAACGAGGGTCGCCGACTGAAAATCGTTCGTCGTTACGTATTACAACGTCCAAGACTTTGTTTCATAATTTTATGTAGAATTAAATAATTAGAAACAATTATTTATGATGCTTTTATTTCTTTTGTAAAATCATTTAAATTTGAAAGTAAGGCCAAGACTGTTAATAACTTTGATGAGTTACTGATTAAAAATTAATTAATAGTCTCTGATCGTTAAGAACTTTGAGGTTAATAACGTTTTAACTTAAGGTTTAGCAATTTCCTGTTGAGTTCTACTCAACTGTCCTGTTTGAGTATTACTTCGCGAAAGCTTTCAGTATCTGTGCCATTCCATCAGGGTTATCCTTTGGTACCTGTAACAGAATAATCATTGTGAATTAACCGAAGGATACAATGAATTGTAAGGACTTGGTTAATTGTTTACCATGTGTCCAGCTCTGTTTATCCAGTACATCGCGAGGTTTTCGTAGGACTTCACGTAGCCCTCGATGACACCGTTAGCCAGCACTGGGATCCTCATGGCGTTGTGCCACAGGTTGGCGCCCTTCCACTTCAGTTTCTCAACCCAGAGAAGAGTACCTGGATACATTTATCAATTACAGTTCCTTGAAAGTAATAGACAATGGTTGCAAAGCAAATGAATAATCGGCTAGGAAACTGAAGAAAAATGAAGAATGTAATAACTTGTACAAAATACCTGGAGTGTCGACAATGAGGTCCATGTGACCAGTGAGTACCACCACCTTCAAGTCGGTTTGATTCAACAGCTGCTCCACTGGCGAGAAGTATTCAAAGATAATTAAAATGATTCAGTTTTCTAATTCTTAATCAAACTTTATACCTACCTTTATCGATAACGGGTTTCATGAAGTCTTCCTGCAACTTGGAGAACACAGTGTTGGACTGTGCGCCATGTTTGGCCGTTAGACCAAGAGCTTGTTTCACAGGACCGTTCATCAGCGCGTTCAAGGATGCATCAGAGTAGACGGCGATCTCTGCAATTTTATGCAACCTCGTACATTTTTTATCAAGAACTTCGTCTAAAATTAATTAATCAACCGATATCCTGAAAAGTGTTACCTTGAGTCTTCGAGATGGACTGTCGTGTGCGACCAAGTCCCACTTTGGACAAGATATTGTAAAAGTCGATATTGGTGGTGGCCTGAGAAATAACATTCTCTGTGTAACCCCACAGATTGGTCGCGAGCTTCCAGGAGCCGTTCTCCACGGCCTGCTTCGTCATTTGAGCCGCTTTGTTAACCTTGTTGTAACCGTCAGTGTCGATCATGCCCTGTACAAATATTTGCCATTGATACGATACCACGACTCCTTGTATAAGAATATAATTAGAGATCTTGAGGAGTAAGTACCGTGTTGAGCAGGAAGGGCGCCCAAGTCATCACGGAGTCGATGGGGGAGATCCAAGCGTCGCCCAGAGCTACACCTTTCAGGTTGCTCTTGATGGTTCCCGCCTTTTGCGCCTGTGTTTCAAAATAATATAAGAATTCATTTTCTGAGTTTACAGTGAAAGGGTTAACAATGAAAAGTAACTAAATATTAACCCTTTGATTGCCATGCTGCAGCTACTAAAACTTTCATTTGGTAATAATTTTATTTTTAACAAACCTTGTACCACACAAGGGCAAACTCTGCGCCCATTTTTCCTCCATAAGACTCCGTGGTGATGTACGTGGACACATTTGCGAATTTAGGCAGCTGTTTGTAAAATCCTTTCATGCACTCTACCAGATCGCTGGCGATCTGAGCGTTCGTCAGCGCGTACGCTGATGTGGATGTGGTGTAGCTGAAGCCTGTGCCCACTGGGTTATCGATGAAGAGGACATTGTAATTCTTCACCTATAAAGAAACAAAAATCTCCGATCAGTCTTCTTATCCTTTGGATACTTAAAAATTTGTATCAATATAGATCCAAATCTGATAAAAGAAATCGTGCTCTGATACGGCGTACAATCTCAGTCGATGAATCTTTAATTTATTTTGTCGATAACGATATCAAAATTGAGAAAAAATTTCAGATAAAGCTGGTGTAATTGAACGAAGAACAGACAAGATGAAGATTGATCGCCTTATCGATTCACTAAAAAAGAAGTATAAGTACAATGCTTTCTTTGTATAATGAAATGTAACTATATTTGATTAAATATCTGGGCTATCAGAGTATAAATAATGAAACAAAATATAATACAATACCCAAGAATAGTTCCTTGGTTTCAAGTCAACGTCCAAGGGTCCAAGCTCCTCGAAGTTCCCGTAGGAGGTGGAGGATGCACCTGGTCCACCTTGCAGCCAAATGACCAGTGGTTTCTCATAGAACGACGCCACATTTGCGGTGGTGTAATACAGCCACCAGAACATGTTTGCGTTTGGACGCACTTGCACGTATCCCCATTCTTGCTCACCCGGACCGAATCCTTTCTTGGCTTTAAAATTAAAAATTGTGTTAAAACAATTGCAACACATTCATTAAATTATAGTAAATTATAGCATAGTTAACACTACAACTTCCAAATGGCTTGGTTCTGATTTTCTATACATTTCATCCATCATTCATTTTGTTTTCTAATTATTATGTTCTAACAATACAAGTATAGCATAGTTAATTATATTATTCTGCAGGACATGATTTTTGTTTTTTAAATATGTGAATAGTAACGTTTGCACTTAATTTGCTAATGAAACTTTAACATCAGCAAACAGAAATAAAAATTTCACTGTAAAGACAAACAGCTTAAAACAATGAACGTTTAGCATGAATATCTGAGTACATTTGCAAAGTTTTAAAATATGACAGAGCAAATAAGAATACAGAAACTCTTTTCGCATGATATAACAGTTACTCAACTCTTTGAGTTTCCTGTCTATCTTTTACCAAAATATATCTTACATTTTATAAATTACAATTTTTTTAAAGTTTTTTGGATTTGTGTATCTATTTAATTATGCTTTTGAGGTAAATTAAGGCTCACCCAAGGATCCGGTGGTGATGCAAAGGACCGCGAGAAGGAGTATTGAAAACCTGGTCATTGTTGCCGGAACAGCAGTCGATCAGAGACTAAATATTAACACTGTCATTCTGGACAGGATGGTCTTATCTTTGATTAACAAGTGATCGATTAGATATACAGGGTACGATTAATTCTTGCGTCCATTTCCCCATTTTTCGGTGTCTCAATCGGTTGCTGCAATTGCCAGTCCTCGACAAGTACATTCGAAGACTTTACAAAATTAATGAATTTGTCTTCTGATAATTTCACAAAGGTTTCAAGCACTTTAGATTTGTATAAAATTTTGAACGACATTAACTTGGTGAGAATCATTCTAACGTTTCTGAAAGATATTACAATTATTAATAATTAGAATTAATGATGTTCATAACAAAACAATTATTAAAACACTTTGATGGTCGACTATTTAAAATCAATAACTTTGAAGTGTATGAGACAGTCATTTATAATTATATAAAAGATCCTTAATTAGTCCTAAGAAATGCAAAATCATGAGAATCATAAATTGTACAAATTATGCGGCCATCAAAGTGTTAATATTAATCATCTAATGGAAATGATGATGACTGTTTATGAATACCGATAAATCGGTTACAGGCGTATGCAAAATAAGCCCGTAGAAAGGTCAGAATAATTCCCCAAAAACTTGAAGAACTCGTCTGTTTCTCGGTTTCGGTGACATTGATGTAATCGTGCCACTTCGCAATGGATCGGACGGAAACAGGAAACTGTGCCTCGTTTCTGTGCCACGATCCTGGAATGTGGACGCGGACGCGAATCTATTCGATCCGGTCAATGAATAATTCACCGCCTCTTAAATATCTTCTGTCCACGAAATTTTCGTTTCTCCGTTACTACGAAATTCCTTGAATATCTCCCGATACTACTCAGTTAGCAATTCCGATGTGTACGTTGACTTTGCCACGATCCACGACGCGTTGATAAACATTGTAAATCTCATTTAATCGATTTAACTGATAGGCTTTGAAACTTTCACCGTACGATTTGTCATGCTTAACACTGTTTAATTTAACATTGTTTAATTCGCCATTTGTATGGTGATCATTTCGTCACGTAGAAAGTACGATGGGATTCACAGAAATGTTAAGAAACTTACGGATTATTGAAGAAATAAGTAAAAATAGTATCCTGCGTTGTAATATTAATACTATAAGTATCATACAAGTACTATGGATTATACTGTCAAAGTTGCATTACTAAAATTTTATAGTTAATAAATCTACATCCAACAAATCCCATCATACCAATTATTATACTATGAGAAATGGACCCATATGACAATTCATGGGTGCAACAGTATTATATATGACTAATCGAGTAATTAAGCAGTGGATAAAAATTTGGAGTACTAATAAATAAGTAATGGTAATCCTATATAACAATTTGAGGCATTGGATTAACATTAACCTACAATGTTCTTAGTAGTCCATGTTAATCCGTCTACAGTTGTCCTCCACAACGATCCTGCAAGAATAAAATAAGCTGTAGTATTTTGCGTATTAATTAGTATCCTCTTATTCGTTATTTACATACATAAATTTCAACGCTTCCGATGATGACCGACTTCCAGCCGTATTATGTAAATGCGAGCAAGAAAAGTATTTGGGAATAATTGCGAAAGGTACGTTTTCACTTGATCATTATCTCGACGATCTTTCTCGTGTCGTCGAAACTCTTCTTTTTTTAAGCCGGCGAGCAACAGACATCGGGAAAGTGAAACAAACCGGGTACCAATTAACACGTTCATCCCACAGCTAGTGAAATTTCTTTTCCTTTTTCCTGTCTGAGAAACGTTTCTTCCCTCCTCATCGTTCGAATTCGTCGAATGTTTTTCGCTGAAATTGGTTTCAATCGTGTGTATCATGTTTCGTGAAAGAGAAGACAGTAAGTAGTGGAAAAGTTTACTTAAATAGGGTTCTATTAGTTTTAATAAAAGAAGAAATCAATTTTTATCCACTACAACCCTTTTCTACTTTCAATATCAAAAGATAACGATTAAATAGATACATTATCGTTCCTTCCTTTTGTCTTCAATCGTCTTTGAAAAGAGAAATCGTGACTAACCGACAGTTCTTAGAAAGAAGTTGGAATTGCAGGTTTTTCGTGGAATTTCGTAAAGTTTCCCGGTCAACCACCGGCGTCCTTGATGACTGCAATGGGGAAAATCAACGGTATTTCAAACACGTCCAATTAGAACTCGTTTACATTTGCTTGACTTCCGTTGGAAAACCAGGACCTAGTATCTGGCTGGTCCTTTGCGATGCGTGTAACAAGTTACGAAATTTCGTTTGCGTGGCGAAGCTGAAGAAATGAGGCACGGTATCGTTATAAAAATCCTAGTCACGAACATCCTTATTATTTTCCTTCCTATTGCAACGTTGAAGCGGAACAGGCACGTACGAATGGGCCTTTTCAATCATTTTTCCATTTCTTCATTTGTTTCTGCATCTGCGCCATCAGTGCAGTGCAAGAATTTAACTCTCTCATTTTGAAGAGACGCTATATAAAAAATGAAACATTTACGTTTTAAGTTTTAACTATTTTTAAGTTTTCAAGTTTCCAGAAATATTTTTAATACTCTGACATTTTCAGATCCCTTACTTTTCCTTAATTTATATGAAAAAATATATTTCTAGCTGGGGCTAAAGGGTCAAATTCAGTTCATCATCTCTTCTTCATTCTTTGTAGAATATTTCTTTGTTTCCCAAATCGTATCTGAAATAAAAAAAGAACAAGATGTATGACAATATGTAATTAATTTCTCAAACGTTTGATCGATGATATGCCATCTCTAATTAATTTCCAAGATTAACCGATTAAAAGCTCAAGTGGTGAGATAAAGAAGTTGTTCTGTCATTTTCTCCCGATGAAGAGCGATGGTAACGATTGATATTAACTGTAATCGATACGACGGTTATTATTTCCAATAAATAAATTGATGCATAATGGCGGAGAAATGCTCTCTATCATGCACCGAATGCATGCAAGTGCGTACGTTGAAAGTGAAAAATAGTTAGCAACGGAGAAAGTGACACCGTCATCGCTTGAGCATTCGTCGTTGATGTACGATAAAAAAAGAATATTTCTCAATGACCGCCATATTGGCGATCAAATTAAACAATAACATCATAGACAGAAATATAAGTTTTACAATAAAATATAATCACCAACTTTTAGTTAGCCCTCCATTAACATTTTGATCTTAGACTATCTCTCATTTACATTTTACAAACTTTTACATATTTTTATAAAATTAAAAATCTAACTAGGTTGGCTTAAGAATCAAAAGAGTACGTTTTAAAAAAATGTTCGGGTTTCAAAGTTGAAACAAAAGGAATTAGAATTGAGTAGATTTGTCAACCGCTGTTGGTATTCTCTAAGACAGTATCAATCAATCGATTGACCCGACGACACACGCTTTCACGCATCGGTAATTGTAGATTATGTGATTCCTGAAATTGGTATGCACCGGGTGCCTGAACGTTTGACGCCTCGTCACGTATTTTCCGGGGGGGTTCCAGCGTAATTACTGAAATCAACAGAAAAAGGGGAGTACAGTACCTGCATTCAAAGCAGTATGAACTAATGAAGAAGTATGATCCTACTTCAGGTCCAATGTCAACTATTTCCGAAGATTGTCAATTTTCCATGATTCCATCAACTCTTCTCTTCATCAAACTCCAAAGCACCTGAAGCATATTAATACATGTTATTGAAGTTCTGAATCCATATGATTATAAATAAGAAGAGTTTGATTAAAGAATTAACGACGGGCAATTAACGTACACTATTGATGT
This sequence comes from Anthidium xuezhongi, assembly GCA_022405125.1. NCBI lineage: Eukaryota > Metazoa > Arthropoda > Insecta > Hymenoptera > Megachilidae > Anthidium > Anthidium xuezhongi. Next base: position 6,936,869 of record CM039642.1, on the reverse strand, counting down.
ATGATGATTCTTCAGCAACGTGTTGCGCAACGTTCACGTTTGTGACTGTACTTCCAAATTGAAAGTAATTATCATTATATAAGGCATTTCTTGGCTCCTCTTCAGGAAGAGGCGAACAATTTCTTTCCGAATTCTATGTCAACGCTCGAACAAAAGAAAGGATCGCGTTTCTTATATAAGATCGGTCGTTAATTGCTACACCGTGAAAGTTCCATCGACGATGTAATTTTAGCGATCGACATGAGGCGACCTTTAACGCTAATACCCTGACAACGAAGCCTTCTAACGCGGAGGCAAACGAGATAACCCGGGTTCATTGACAAGACCAATTACAGATTGACGCTTGTACGCAATTAAAAAGATCGATCGGATCGCAAACGTTCCGTTCGGATGAGTTCGAGTAATAAAGATAATAGAAATAATAGCCGACAGGATGCAATGATCGAGATAATGAGAGACAGGCGATAATGAGGGACCTGGCTATCAACATAGGAACAGCTTCTTCGTGGCTTCCTGAACGAGGTCGTTGAGCGTAAATGTCGATTCTTACGGATTCCAATTAAGGATGAGACATCGTACGAGCGTGTAGAATAAATTTAATCGCAACCGTGATTCCTTCGAGCTTCAGAACTCTTGCGTTCGTTTCCTTGATGTCAGTTGGACAAAGTGTCCTTCATTTGTGTTTCAGATCCAATTGTGTCCCTAGAAGAAAATTATTACTAGTATTAATTACAATTGATTGAAACATTATGTTATTTTTTTAAATAAAATAATATTTGATACATGCCACAGTGAAAATGGACATGCAAGATCAAGATACAATTGTTTAATTTTCAAATTACAACCTTCAGTTTAGTATTTATAATTATTAACACACTACTAATATTGTTTTCTCTTTTAATTATTACTAATCACTCAGCATGTACTTGTTTTTAAGATTTATTGTTACGTTTTCCCTCTGTTAAATAAATTGCAACCCGTACACGGATTTTGAAAAATATTCCACTTGCGTGTTTTACATAACGCTGGCTTTCATTTTTAAAGTGAATCCAAGTACTACTTACATTTCGATCATTTTTTATAACAGACAATTCTGAATGAATTTAAGAGTTCACTGACAGAGTCGCTTTCTCGACTTTAGTCAATGGTTTAGGAATAAAAAAATAGTCTGCAAATGTTGCAATTTCAGTCGAATCGTCTTGCCGCTCACGTGGCTGCGCGTTCATACAAATCTAAAATCATTGTACGTGTTTTGTTGTACATCCCTGTTGCGTGCAGAGTTTCTAACACGTTTTTCGTGCGTTAGATCCTTGGACATTTGCAATAATTATATAACGAAGGAAGGTCATGAATTCGTAACGACTGACATTCCATCTGCAAAGAGAATTTTGCACCACCCTTCTCAAATCGTTTGCCCTAACGTCTCGAAATGTACCTTTAAATGTGTTCGAGAAACGGATATATCGGAAGCACGACGATTTGATTTCTGAAAACACGAAACAGCATCGCTCGTGTATTTTCGGCGAATTTTAATGACCGGAGTTAGTTTATCTTCGCAGACGAATGGCGTGGAACAGATTGGTATCGTATATTTCCACAGACACGCCTTCAAAGAAACAAAAGTCGAGGCTAGTTTCTCCCGATCCTATTGCTTTATGTCCGATAAAAATTGACAGAAATATTTGCTCAAACAGCGCTCGTCGGATCTGCAATAAACAGCATTGAATCACTCGCGGTACACAACGTGTAGAACATCGTTTCAATTATTTTTTTCGTACACAATAACATTTACCTTCTTAATTAATCCATTAATTCCAATAGGTAGAGAATACATTATTTTCATCACTGTACTTTCTATCATAAATTTTGCCACTTTGTTACTGCTTTCTATTATTAATATACAATCAATAGGTAGTTGAACTTGGATACTATAAACATATTGCTAATATCAGTAGACTGTGATAATAAAATGTTGAGTGTATGCAACATTATGTTTTAAAGGGTTAACAAATTCGTTTATTACATAAAGGATTGTCCCAGCCGGAAGAGGTGCCACTGCTTGCACTTGTTGATGATTATTTAAGAATCTGGCAGGAATTGTCAGCTGCGACCATTACCGTTTGCTTTATCATAACAGAAATCGTAAAACAAAATAGCCTAATGCGACTGCCATGCCGGAAGATGTTTAAGACTTTCGTGTTAACGCGACTCATTAAGACGTACAGCGGGATGTTACTTTCATCCGCGTACGTTTTTGTTGTCTTCTTTCTTTTTATTACCCCCTGTACGTACTGCAAATTAATTCGAAATTACCAACGAATTGATTCTTCTTTCTTGGTTTTACTGCCTGAAAGTACAGAAAACTGTATTGACTTTTTGCACGCATTAAGAGCATAAATTATTATCGAAAGCAATAAATAAGAGAAATACCGAAATCGTATAATTAGCAGTTCCTGTGTGTACGGCAGCTCGTGTTACAAATTGCGAAGGACTACTACAAGCGTGCTCAACAAGCAGGTTAATAGATTACACAAACCGCCAGCAGAATCGCCCGCAGGAAACTAAAACTCGGCAGTCATTTTGGATCCAGCTTCCTGGTTAGATCAACAACTTTCTCACCTACAACAATTATTCGTGGTCTATTATTTTCGTTAAATAATTGTTCCGAAAAATTGATAGCAATAAATTGTTCTTAACCTTTGATTAACAGTCTTGAATCCACTAGACCCTGGAACATTGTTCTACCTCAAATTATTCGTATTCAGATTCATAATAATTAATTTTACTTATTTATTATACTTCTTTTTGCAAATTTAAAGTAAATATTTATTGTATTAATTCAAATGTGCCAACTAAGGGTTATGCATTATTCTAACCTAATTTAGTACAGATACGACCCGTATAATTACCAATAAAGTTACCACTCTCACTCTTTTTTGCCATAACATTACGTACGGAAGGAAAGTGCATTTTATGATGGTAACCGTCCTACAGATCATCCTTCTTCATTACAATAAAAATGAGTGCAGCTATGAACGTGCATATGCAATAAATAACCCCATCTCTTTACAAATAAGGTTATAAAAAATCGTTCCAGGGCCTCGTCAATCATTTACTGGTTTTTCAGACACTTAATAAGAAAAAAAGTAATGAAGATCAAAGGCATCGTAATATCTTGCTTCAAGCATTTCCTTGTGTTGAAACAGTTGAAAGTATAGATCCTTACCGATGGATACACCGATTAAAGAGTACTCCAACGAAGAATCTCCGGTTACTACCTAAAAAACACATTTCTTTTTGTCATTGAATGACGCAGTCATTAAAAATAGGATTAGTTAAAAGTCACTTTCTCCGACCGTTTATTCCGTAGCTTGTAGCCATGTTTGACAGCGATAGATTCACAAATCGATCGCAGCGAAAACCTGTTCCTCTTTTTGACGTTTGTTTCGATTTGTTCGAGCATCGAAAGATAGTATCTATAATCATTAAAATATAAAAAAGTATACTTCCTTTGTATTCGTTACCGCAGATGCCTTTTGTGTTCCAGATATAAATGATTTGCAGCAACCGATTTCCGTGAAAGACGTAAACGGCTGTAAGTGGGACAACGACGGGCTAAGTGCAAATTTCTATAGATTTAAAATAAATAAAATACGTTGATTGCTTCACCGATTATTTTCAACAAGCTGCAGGTGTTTTAACGTACTTCCAGAATTTCTCCTTCGTTTATTGACGAATTTGTTTTCCTATTGTTCGAATGCGTGCAGCACCATCTAAGGTTTTAAGTGCAAAACATATTACAAAACAACATTTGACATTACTTTCTATCGATGCGTAACGGACAAGATCAACAAATTGTAAGGTACGAAACACTTTCTCGGAAGCAGTGAAAAGGGACTCTGAAAGATGAGTTTGTTTCTTTTAAGGAACAGTAATAAAAAAAGTGAAATCTATTCCCCGGGTATCATCTGAACTCAATGATGACCTCTCCACGTTGCTCGAAAGTAGACAATAAATATACTTTCTACTTATTGGTAACTATACACGTTTTCGTAATCGTTATGTCAATTTTAATCGACCGAGTTACAAGGTACAAATCTTACGCCGTGTTATTAAACCGCAATATATACCTTGAAACGATTTAGAACGTACATAAAAAAACGGATACGATGTAGGAATTTTTTTCTTTTGTAGTGATCGAACAGGAGTCGTTCAAATCGCGAGGAACGATGTTTTTTTTTTAAATGATACCAAGTCCATTTGCCAATCTTGTGTACATGGCTCCAGGCACAGTGAAAGTAACCAGCATCATTATCCTTTGGAATTTTAAAATGGGGAGAAGACAGCTGCAACCCTAAATTGAAAGAAAGTCAAAAGCGACCTGAACACGAGTATAATGAATGTTCAACTTTCAACGGCGGCCATCATTTTTCATATGACTGCTTGAATATTGATATTTTTTACTTTAGAAATATTATGTATTGTCAGTTTTGATTTGGAAACGGATTTGTTTGTTAGTTCATTAACGTGTTCTCTGATGACTGATGCTATGAGTTCAAAATTTCGAATAATCATTAATAATTAAAGTTATATGTCTAATATAGCTACCAACGTGTTTGTATGTAATAAGTACATAAAAGTATTAATTAATAATTAATTACACCTGATACGCCAGGTGCTGTCTGTATATTTAAAAATTTGAGCTCATGGTTGTCACCGCGTTTACGATTCAAATTTCTAACGCGCCAGAAATGAATTGAAATTTAAAATTACAGGGTTTGCTCCAACTTTCACTGGAAAACGTGAAGGACGTTCGAATATCTCTCAGTCTTCACCTGGCATGAAGATGATCACTGGATCAACGGTAATTTTATTGGAAATAAGAAACTCGTACCGTCGTTTCTCTGCAACGAGGATACAAAGAATATTAACCATAATATCACAGATATACAAAAGTTACCATCGTCTGCGAATACTATCGAAATTATATTAGTAATTAAAAATACTGAGGCATTGCACTTAAAATGCAACCTGGGAATATTGGTAAAGATTTTATTTACTTCTGCACATAGCTAATAATAAGAAACTGTATATAAAACATTAATATCATATTTGTGTCGGTCTTGTAGAATAATAAGCTGCACGAAGAAGTGGACGAACCTGAAGACGTGCACCTGCATCGATCAATTTCGTAAACTATGGTAATGCGATTCCACAGAAACAACCATCGCGTCCCGTACTTGACTTTTTTTTCTTGTAAATCGAAAAATCTTGTCGTGGACTTTCGTAATTACACAAACGCACTTCTTCTGGCTTTCAACAAATACACTACCCGTTCGTTTTACGTAACAGCGACGTTCTTTTCTTTTCTTTCTCGTTACAGTTACGTGGTTTCAATCTTTATTCGACATAAAAGGTCGTGAAGATTCTACCTGACAACCACGGAAGCGAAAGATGGCACGGTGAAAGGTATCAAATCGATGTACATCGTGGTGAAGGAAGGACGGAAGCCGCGAACGGAATCAGAAGAAAGTCAAAGTGACTCTGCCAACGGTAAAATCGAGTTGATGTACCCGGGGCACAATGAGAAGAGGGACTCCGTGTCGGTGAGCTTCTTGCTCGTGCAGCGCGATGCATTTCTCCGTTTCAATGTTATTCGCATTCTGAGGCGGTTAAATGCACTTTCAGATAGGAAAATACAAGCAGCCTCGAACTCTCGAGATCGTTTCTTTCTTTATAGAAGTACAAACAGTCAGCGTCTTTTCAACAACTTCATTTACGATTCATCTAACTGTGAAGAGAATTTTTTAATTGATATTGCACCTACAAGGTTTCAAATTGCATATACAATGACTCACATAATGTCATATTTCAAAGAAATTATTATACAGCCCTCAAAAGATGAAGCCTCGTTATTCTTGATTCAAATATTTAAAATAATGTAAAATTATCATAATTTTGAAGGGTCCGTCGTCTGAGGATGAAGTATGAATGTTCATTTTATATTTATATAGACGTTTCGTTAATTATTCATACTGAGTATTTTTGAACCAATAAAGTATTCCAAACGTCGGCCTCACGTGAATCACTGTATATGCTTATAATGAATTCAAGCCGGTTTCCGAGCTGATTCCGGCATAATTGTAAAAGAAACGACGGTGGCCATGACACCGAATGTTTTGCTCATCGGTTTCTCGAAGATTTATTTTCTAAAACTTACGTTCCCCTAAGTTGTGAAACGGCTAACCGAGGAGAAAGAAGCAGTAGGCCAATCCGTGAAACCGCCAAAGACGTACACTGTATAATTGCTTTCTTTGGATCAGGTGAATTTGCGAATGGCTCTTTAATTATCATTATAAGCAAAGCTTGATGATTATTACCTAATTAACCCGTCGATTAGAATGTACGGAGTTAATGAGATGTTCGAACTGGATGCGCAGGCAACGCTCGTATAAGTTGGTTTCACTCTAACAAGTAAATTTTGTGGAAAAAGGTGTTTAATTGTTTGTCGTTATCGTTAACAACCATGTTCGTAAAGGGGTTACCAGTAAATCGGATTTGACTGAACCGTGACACCGATTTGACGGTCATCGATAACAATTTCTCCTTATTTCTTTCCACGGGCCACAGAAATTGTTTCTTTCTCTTTCCCCGATTTCTTTCTCCTCTTTACGCTGCTTTCGAACCGCCTAAAAATCGTAGTTTCACCGCAAACCCGAGGAACCCGCCGAGTTTCCGTGGCACGCAAGCAAATTTCGCGAGCCATCGTCGTTAATATTTTATACGGTGCACGAACGATAATTTCGTTCCCATTCCTCGTTCGTGGCAACTCTCACATTGCATCTAATCTTCCCCGTTGCGTAACCCGTGCCCAGGGGGCGATTCCGTTGGGCAATCCACGGAGAGATCCTGTTCGGCCCACGTGGATCCTCGAAAACTTGTCCTCAGGGCTGAAACGACGCGCGTGTTGAACCAGTAACTTCTAACAACCATGGAAATCGAAACTGGAATGAATTAGAAACGCGGAGGTGATTTGATTAACCCTTGGATTAGGAAAGAAAGAAACTAGTGAGTATTATACATAAATAATATTACAGTAATTATATTGACAGAGAGATCCTAGCACCTTAGGACTAAAATGCATTACTGATTGTAATAATTATACACTTGAGTTACATATATTTTTTATGTAGGTGATTGAGACACACCATCCAAGAATGAATTAATTTGGTCAAAGGAACACTGTTGGACAATTTTCAACGACTTTCCCGGAAGATGGACTGGTAATGATTGCATAAAATGCTCGAACAACCGGTATCAGTGAAAGCAAAATGACTACACAGTCGTACAGTGTTCGCTTCTGTTTCGCGACAGAATACCAGCATTTATGGGGTCACGTTATCTTCGCCGGTGCACCAACCTCGTCGGGTACTGTTTTCTTCCTGCACTCGGGTTGCATCCTCAAAGGCGACCGGAACTCAAAATGTGATCCACTTTGATTTTAACAAGAACACTCGATTGTTGCAAGGAACATAAATGAACATTGGATTGTTTCAGAAAGATGGTACAATTTGACGACTATTCGAAGGCACACGATGCCGCAGGTTCACGAGGCTGTCTAAAGACGAACAGTTGATGGTTCGAAAGCGTACACGTGGGAATAGAACGGAGGTGAGCGTAGAACAATGTTATGAAAAAATCCATGTTTCGTATCGGATTCGTTGGTAGCACCTAAATGCCCCTTTTACCTTCTGTTCAATAAGCAATCGGCGACGAAGTTGAGATCCCCTCCAGAGGAAGAGGATGTAGCGTCGGGACCCCCATATTGCATCGCGAAGCTACTCCATGGATACCCCCTACTCGAAATGTCTTCTATGCTTAGGGCGCCTAGACGCTTAGGCGGAGGAGCGTTCGCTATAAAAGGCACCGGTGCCACGAGGAATTCGTCAGAAAAGTGACGAACCGTAACTAAAAAAAAAGGCGGCGGTGGTTGCCGTTCTTTTTTTTTTTCGTCTGCCGTAGTGTGAACCACACACGACACTGTACTGAAGATGCGGTCTAGCCTGGTCAGTGTAACACAACAAGTATAACTCGTCGTCCCTGTCGAAATCGATATCCTCGTGGACTCGTGTCGTAGCTCAGTGTACCCGATGTGAAACTGTGACACTATTGTGGAAGAGTGACAAGCGTAGATACCGTAGATGCTGAAGTGGTGAACTGTTTCGTTGGAATCGTTAACACGTTGAGTGCTGCCGCGGCCATGTCTTTGATATTAAATTTAATTGCTTTGAAAGATTAAAATCTATTTCAAGAGTATTGTCTTGCTATTTCCAAGTGTAATCCTAGTGGCAATCAATGTGTTAACTCAACGCAGATTCCAAATTAATTTAATTAGTACGTCGCATGTCTGGAGGTGCTCTGATACCACGTGCTTGACCCTTAAGAGCACGGTAGTGTTTAGAAGAATTAGTTGCAAATTTAATTTCTTCTTCGAATTCTTATTCTAAATAGATTTTAACATTGTCTATTTCTTAGGAACTTAAGTAGGTATTCTGGTCACTTCTGGTAGTGCAGAATGGAAAGTCGAGCAGCGTGCTCCTGACTCGAATGATCATTTCTCGTGAAACTGCACCGAAGGTTTAAACTCATTAGCCTCTCTTAATTTAAAAATTGTCTTCATAAAATACTTGAACACCTTCCAAGAAAATTTCTTAGCTACAAGTTTATATTTCTTGCTGCAATATTTAACCCTTATGAAAATATAAAATTTTTTCATGACGTGATTTACACGTAGAAGCGTTAAATAGTGGCAGACGTAACATTGTCGAGCATAACTTCGTTAGTATTCCCGTGTCAAATTAAGATTCTAACGGCACGTAGCGTCGAAAGTACCACGGCACATTACGCTTTTCCCTTTCTATCGTTAACGTAACATCCACGGTCGCTTTCCATTCATCTTTCGTACTTTCGTAAAACCGTCCTTATTATTCATTATAGTAGATCGACATCGACGATACATGTTAACGAGGGTACACAACGAGAGATCAGATAACGTTTTCTGCTCGTTAAACCTGTCGCTCCTGTCGGTCCTTGATCTTGACATCTTGGCTGGTGGCAATCGACACGGAAGCGTACAGCCCTCGGGGGGGCAGGAACGTAGGAAGCCCGCGCGCGGATTGGGGTGAGAAACGAAATCGAGAAGGCCCACTTTCCAGCTTTAATTAACAGCCTTCGAGTTTCACGATCGCTCGGGCTCTTCTCTTTCCGGTTGTAAAAAGCAGGAAAGATAAAACGGGCCACGTTCGACCCCGTTCACGGACTCGTTTACGGACACTTTCATTTTTTTAATCTTTTTTCTTCTTTGAGGGACACGCTCGTAAACCGGTGAAAATTCGCGAAGGGTAGGGTACCCAATTATCGACATTTTGTGTATTTCACCTCGCTGAAGTGTGAGCCGTAACTTTTACAAAATCTTACTGGTTTTATCAAATTTAAGGCCTTTCCATTTTGGCTAATATTGATTTATGATTCTATAAAAATGTACAAGCTTTTAGTTATTGATATCAAACATTAGTAATTGATTTATAATTAAAAAGATGCCAATAACCAAAGGAATGCCAATTATTGGGCTCCTCATCCCATTACTCATTATCCTGATAACGTTGTTTGATCTTTCCGCTGATTTTTAATTACAATGTTCTTGTATTCAGAAGTTAATATTCATAAAAGGACTTGTTAGAAATTACAGGCTATAATATGCTATTTACTTAAAGTCATCGCGTTACCGGACGATGCAAGGATGGATAACGCGCGAAGGCCAAGTATATAGATTGAAATCAGTCTGTAATTATTAAATATAATGCTCGTGCACGGTGTTGCTGTTTTAGATTGTATCTAGTCGATGAATTTCTAGCGGTTGGTATTGTGTTACTAGGTAATTACGAGGCTGGTACAGTCGCCTACATGACTAGCGTGCCATGGTCAACTCATTTGCATTTCTAACCGGAACGTTCGCCAGTTTCTTGCTTCCGTTAGCATTCGATTGGTCCCGATTTCGTGTTTCCGTAAACAACACGGTTTTTCTCTTCATCATCGTTGATCATTTTCAGATTTTGTTAACATCTGTTTGTTGATTTTCTTTTCAGCTTCTCCTAGGTTGCTTCTTTCTAGTCTCCACCCTTGGAGATCCTATCAGGATAAAGAAAGAGTAAGTGAATGGTGTCATAATTAATTAATTAATACATTCGTGACTTTTAAGGCGAGATCCTTAGCTGAGTATTGTATTTAATCCTTGGGTTGAAGGCTTGCGTTTACGAATTTTGTTGCTTAATCAAAATGGCGTAGAAGTACGTCGCGAATGTATTAACAATATAATTGAACGTAAAGATCATACTATAAATTAAAATACTGTACATTTTAGAGCTCCATTAAGTCCACCACCAAGTCATTACAGTCCACCATCGACTTCCTATGGAGTGCCAAACGTAGGAAGCTCGTACAACGCGCCGTCTGATTCTTACGGCGCCCCATTGTCTTCGTCCTACAGCGCGCCCTCGTCCTCTTACGGTGCACCATCAGGATCTGGCTCCCACGGTGGATCAGCAGGGCCCTCGTCCTCTTACGGTGCACCATCAGGATCTGGCTCCCACGGTGGATCAGCAGGGCTCTCGTCCTCTTACGGTGCTCCGTCAGGACCTTCTTCCTCTTACGGTGCGCCCTCAGGACCCTCCTCCTCTTACGGTGCTCCATCATCGTCTTACGGTGCTCCATCGTCGTCTTACGGTGCTCCATCGTCGTCTTACGGTGCTCCATCATCGTCCTACGGTGCTCCATCGGGTCCTTCTTCCTCTCACGGTGCGCCATCGTCATCTTACGGTGCCCCATCAGGCCCATCCTCCTCTTACGGTGCACCCTCGGGTCCGTCCTCCTCTTACGGGGCCCCGTCCTTCGATCATGGCTCCTTTGGCGGTGACCAAGGATACAGCAGCGGTGGGTCCTTCAATGATCATCATGGAGGCGACCAAGGCTCCTTTGGAGGAGACCATGGATCCTTTGGAGGTGATCAAGGCTTTGGAGGAGATCATCATGGAGGTGGTGGAGGAGATCATCACGGAGGTGGTGGAGGGAACCATCATGGAGGTGGCGGAGGAGTATCTTCCTCCTATGGACCGCCGGCACAGTCCTATGGTCCTCCTGCTCAGTCCTATGGACCCCCTGCTCAATCCTATGGGCCCCCTGCTCAACCTCAAGGACGATATGAGAAGAAGTTGACGTGGAAGGCGGAATGGAAGCAGATCTGGAAAACAGAACAAAAGTTAACTTGGAAACAAGAATGGAAGAAGGTCCAGGTACCGGTGTGGAAGGAGGTTCAGGTACCAGCTTGGAAGGAGATCAAGGTACCAGCCTGGAAGAAGGTCCAAAAGCCCGTCTGGAAGGAAATCCAAGTCCCAGTGTGGAAGGAAGTCCAGGTACCCGCGTGGAAAAAGATCTGGAAGCCGGTGTGGAAGGAGGTGCAGGTGCCGATATGGAAGGAAGTCCAGGTCCCCGACTGGAAGAAGATCTGGGTGCCCGAATGGATCAAGATCGGCATCCCCGGCGAACAGTACGTTGGTAAGGATCACCACGGCTGGCAGTACACCAGCCACGATCTCTGGAAGAAGAAGCTGATCTGGAAACCGGTATGGAAGAAGATCTGGAGGACGGAGAAGAAACAGGTGTGGGTGAACGACAAGAAGCTGGAATGGAAGGCCGAGTGGAAACAGATCTGGAAGACCGAGAAGAAGCAAGTCTGGGTGTCCGATAAAAAGCTAGTCTGGAAGGAGGAGTCGGTTCAGGTTTGGGTGCCGGAGAAGAAGCAAATTTGGGTCACGCAGAAGAAACAGGTATGGAAAGACGAATGGAAGAGCAAATGGGTGCCGGTTTGGAAGGACGTGCAGGTACCAGCGTGGAAGAAGGTATGGAAGCCCGTTTGGGAGAAAGTTTGGGTGCCGGCCGAGCCCCACCACGACGAGCACCACGGCTACAAGTAAATTCTTGTTGTGAGATCGTCTTCGATCTTTCCTCATCTCTTGACGGATAAAGCGTCATCGTTGTTAAGTTTTCTGCTAGTGTAGTTGTGACGGGAGATCAAAGGTCCGAGTCGAAAGTCGGCCTCGGATTCGCTCTACGTCTCGAGGGTCCTCGTCAACGAGGACTGCACGCTCCCTCGATTTTCAAATCCGCGAGAAAGATTGTTGAACAACTAAAATGTACACTGTCGAGCACCGTAGGCTTCCCTAGGGAAAATGGCGCCGTAAGATAACTTCACTATTCGCATTAACACTACAAAATTACCAAACATTGTGCCTATGTTAGGTCTGGATCAGATTAAACACGAAAAGCTTAGTAACAGCTTACAATTAGTAACTTTTGAGTGTAACACGAATGAACTTACGCCGCTATTTTCCCTAGAGAAGCCTGTATGCTCAACAGTGTATATTCTTAGCAGAATTTTGAGATTCTGAATCTTTCAGGATCTTTCATTACAAAAACGAGATGATTCATGATCGTTTAGCATGTAATCGAACTACTAATTGTATTATCTGTCCACAGACGGTGGACGATACGTTCATGACACGTATGTAATTATTTTTTTACTTGTAAATAACAATTTAGCGAGGTATATTACATACAGATATTTTTGTACAATGTTTGTGTATGTTGCCACAATAAAACACACTTCTCTTTTTTATTCGCAGCTCCGTTCAATGTAGGCTGGCTAAATTCAAAATTCACTTTCATATGAGATTTATCATCTCTACATTGCACTTTCATTGTTCATGAATACTTTTCCGGGATTAAATAAACATGTCACTGTAGAAAACGAGTTTACACGGCGAAAAATCACGTAATGGGAAATAAATTTCTTCACTAATGTCGCGCTTGACATTATAACAGCAAGCTGAGTCTGACTAGAGAAACTAAAATTGTACTGCATGATGCAGCAACATCTGCTTTGTGGTTTGTTAGAAAACCAAGTACAATGATTGTTCATAATCGTGTTGGCATTCAAACGTTCTGTCAAGGTTTCTACAGCCTTGCTTATTTATTGAATATTCCAGTAGAAATCTATTGTTTGCTGTAAATACTCAGTGAAGTAATTTATATATGAATCAGGTCATTGAACTGTTCTTCAAGAAAATTGCTGAACAATGAAACTATTGTATTACTGTAGTTAAGAACTTGTTTTACAACCTAATATAATTCTAATGCTTATGTTGGAATTAAATTATTCCAAGTACAAATTTTTGAAACACTTAACATTCCCTCACACTTTCATTCAAAGGAACATTATAAACACCGTGATCATAATTCACATTAATTGCCAGAGAACGAAAGGGATGAACAAAAGTTCCTCGGGTGGGGGAAGTAAAAGTGTGAAGATCTTCCTGTCGAGTTCCCAGCGGTGTCAAACATTATGAACACAAAGAATCCTCTCGCGCGTACATTAATTTTCCCGCGCTAGATGAAAGCGCGGTTCTCTAAGCATCGTGCGGCCCGGAAGGGGACAGGAAGGAAGATGCTTTCTAGGGATAAGACGAGATTCAAGGGAACAGGCACATCCGCGGGTCTTCGGGGTCGCGATTCACCTCGTCCACGACCTTTACTTTCTCCGTTCACCATGTGGGACGAGAACCACGCGAGAAAGGACCGAGGCGAGGGGACACCGGAAGTAGCACAACCGGTCAATCGTGCGACCTTAAGCGCGTACGCTGTTGCCTGCAGGTATTCAGACACCCTTTGATTCTATTATTAAATCTTTGTTCTGGTACATCAAAATTCAAACACAAAATACCTAGTAAATATTCTAACTCAGACCTTTGTTCAAAATTATGAAAATGCATCACTTAATAAACTGATCCTCCAGGTCTCCAATATTCTGTTTCAAAAGGTACAAGTACCTGTAGCTAATGGCGCACACGAGAAAAAAATGGAGAAGCGACTTTCCTCGGTGGGGAGCAAAACGTGATGCGACTTTTCACAACAAGAAAGATCAAACGCGTGATGCTCACCGTGAATAATAACGCATAATCAATCGACCGTGGGAGATTGTCGTAACGAGAAGAAAGTTTCAACGAGAGAAAAAGTGCGGTATTAATATTAAGCGAGGCTCATTGGGAAAATTATTCGCCCCTAGTGAATCGATTAATTCTAATGGATTCTTCGATGTTACACGATCGCGCGATTTCTCTTCCTAGGTCGTGAATAAACGAAGAAAGAATTTAGAGAATAATCGATGCAAAATCGAGGAGATACTCTGTCTTAACTCAATAGGTACTTAATCGTTTGTGTTATTCGTTATACTATGAGCCTATAAATCCAGGTCTTTTTAAACTTATAGTATGGTTGTTTTTAAACCGGTCATGCTAGTTGCAAGGTGATCACGAAGACGAGTACAGCCTCGACCTTAATACAGAGTATCGTTCCCCTACTTTCTTCGTCGTGATCCCACGGTAACTTCGGTTCACCAGGGTCGAATAAGGAAAATCGCTTTCGAATATTCGCCTACAGGTGGAAGCAGCACCTTGACTGGTTGTGTTAAATGCAATTATCGTACATCACTCATTGTCAGAATAATAGCGTACCTTTCATTTAATTAGAAACAAAACCATAGAATTTGTACCACTATTATTTTGAGTGCCATTTTGATGTAACATTGTGGGTTCATAGTGCTACCGTCCACCATTGTCTATATTTTATAATAATAGTTGAAGTCGCGAAACGAACTTGAAGAGAATTTCAGTGAAGAGTGAAACTCCTGGAACGTGGTGGGTGCAGATGTATATCTTCGGTGCAGCTACCTAGTCGGTGTCAGAACTTGCCTGGTGTTCCAGTCTTCAGCTTCGAGATCATAAACTGGACCTGCAAAGATTTCAAAGAGGATTATTGAATTGTTTTGATAGAAATGAATGTTGTAATAAAAGAAGAAAGAACCTTTCCTTTCTTTAATAGATTAACAACTGATTTTTAAATGTTTTTTTTTAACAAATAAGAACAGTGAATCGATTGTTCGTGCGGTGGTGGTCTATTCGAAGCATCGAAAGTTGTTCATGCTTTATGTATGGCACGCCTTGAGGACATGATCACATATATTACTCAATAGAAAGTGAATTGTTCATCCGTTGAATTTATAGTAATTTGTAATCGATGGACATCGTCATTAATGAGACAACTAGTCGGTTGAAAAAATATTAAGCACCTTTGAGTCGTTCCGGTACCCGTAATGTATTAAACAGTTAAGTACTGGTATTTAGGTACTTGGATACTGAATTAGTACTTAAGTAACCCGATAATTACAATACTTAGACATTTCCTTATTAAAGTAGGTACCTTTGAATACCGATATTCGAGTACTCAGGTATTTAACAATCAGGTACTGTGTAAGTATCAGACCCTAAAGTAATTCTAAACAAAGTTTATATTTTTCAACCTTCCTAAGTCTTAAATTACACGTAAGTATCTCTGTTAAATAATTGACTCGATACTGATTCCTTATGAAAGTACATAGACTCTTTCTCCAAAAGGAAAACCGTGTTATCCTTGAAATTAGTCCGACAGGTATGCTCGAGTAAGCAACGAGCAGAAATATCGTTACGTGATCCATCGAGCGAGTAAACGTGTTTATTTGCTTTTACATGGTACGTAACATGGAATCATCTGTAACGTGAATGAAACCCGTGAGCAGGTCAACGTATCGGATATAATGATAGTTTATGAGACCGCCTATTAGAAACGTAATTTCACCTAGATAACGCGCATCGTTGCCCGCGGATAGAAACCAATTTCACTTTCAAATTGAGATCAAACGTATCCTGCGTGTTATAACAGCCGTGATATTTGTTTCGCGAAACGCCACGTGCTATTTGCTTTCGGTCTTCAATATTTACACGTTCGCGAATAACTTAACTGGTCGATAATCTATTGCACCAACTGGAAAGACGATGAACTTCCAATCGGAAACGATGAATTTTAACTAACGACAACGTGCCTTTACAACATTTATAAACTCCTACTTTTATGTCAGAACACACAAAACTCCATTATAAATAATATTTGTATGTTACAACTCTTTAAAATTTACCAAATTTTGTTATGAAACACATCAGAGATACTTTTGATCATTAATCTCCTTTAAATTCATAATAATAAGAAAGTGCTATGATTTTTTACAATGTTTAACACTTTTAATTGCAATCAATTGTTAATATCAATAATATTAATATTAATACTAATGCTATTGCTATTAATATTTATATTATTGTTATTTATTTCTTATCTGACAAATGTCCACGGTCTTCAGACTTAAAACACTTGCTCTTAGCGCCACATACGTTTGACGGCAACCTCAGGAACTAAACTAATTTTATATTCTCATCTATTAGACTCGAATCGTACTTAACACGTTCATTACCACGTTGAAGCCATTAAAATACCAGATACTATATATACTTTTACCCTACTTTATTTGTTATTTTTTAAATATTTTATTGCTTTCACTAAAGTAAGCAAAAGAATTTCCTGTGGCATAGAGGACGTTGAAGATTACTATCATCTTGGAATGTAACGAATGTAATAAATAAACGATCCTCAGTATACTTTGCATAGATTCAAAAAATAAAGCATGATGTATGATGGTTTCGTGGTAACAAACATGTTAAGGATCTAAAATTTGCTAAAAATGTCTGTAAACATTACATTGTAACCCAGTTCCGGAGATCCAGCGTAACTTCTAGAATAAAGCCAACAATCCACCACAATCCTTGTTCAAACAGCCGATTAAGTGTCGAGATTTCACCTAGACAAGGTGCATCATTGATCGTAAAGCTGAGTTTCACTTTCGAATCAGTATCGTCTTCGGTGCATCGACGCTTTTTTACATCCCACACGGTGCACGTGTGTACCGGAAGTTCACGATCCCTCTGCCTGCACGCGGTCGAAGGATCGTCGCCGATAGATTTCCGGAAGACGTCCGACTGCGAAAAAATTACACGCCATTATATAAGGCGAATTCGTGGATTTATAATCCGTACAAAACATGGGAAAATAAGCCGATATTCCTTTGCATATAAAAAACAAGTCACGGTTATGCATTATTAATGAGCTCCTTTCAGGGAAAGCGATCTTTGTCTTTTTGTTTTCTAAACAATGCTCATCGCTCGTACGTTTTGGAATTAATTATCGTATAAACACGTTATTATTCATTATTGAAGATAATTGAATTCAAAGAATTCTCTCGAGAACAGTGTTTCCATTTGATAAATTTCCTGCTGCTACTTCAAGTATTTATTATTAATATTAATAGAGTAATAAATTAATACTTTTTAATGTTGAATACTTAACATAATGGAAATAAGAATTATAATTTTTAAAATTACCTTTAAATTTGTTACCTCAAAGACTGCATATTCCGAAACCGTGAGGCTTCGTTTTTTGTTGATTAGGTAGGAAGTATTTTCACGGTGATTTTTTAAACATCACACGGAACTTGATACGCCGGTTCGAAAACTGCTGCATCAACATTTAATTGGGTGCAATCACGATGTCGCATCGGATCTGTTAGTTTCACTCTCGACCTGGTAGCTTCGTCTCCGTTTGCATCCTCTACTCTCTACTCGTTTGTTATAACGGAAGCGTGTGCACAGGCTCGTACGTTTCGCGCATCGATCGTTCGAGCATCTGTTTCTCTCTGGATGCGGCAAAGGATGGCCACGTTACATGACCGTGACTTTCCCATCGTGGAAATCGTCTCGTGTTCGAGAACCAGGAAAGAGGAGACCGAGTCACGTGGGAAGAGGGTAGTCGTTTGAACCTAATGACCCCCGAGGATACGTGTCGTGCGTCTCGTTTCGATTCGGCGATTTGTGGTTTCACCAACGACGTGACCTAAAACACGTGGTACTAAGAGTATCTAATATTATCTATTATATCACAGAAATATTAATTCTGTAGTATATTAATTAATTTGTTTAATATCATTTAATATTAGAATTAACTAACCTCTTTGTTTTTAATAAAATAGTTTATGGGTTTATTGTAATTCTTTCAGAAGTAATATGAAATGTAAATGATGGAATTGCTAATGGCATTATTGTTTATGCATTAAAAGGCTTGGAGAATCTTACAGTCAATATTGTGCATTTCTTGAATATCCCAAGGGCAGCGTAGAAATTCGTTGATGATGGCTTACAATGGAAGATTTATGACTGTCGTTGATTTATGTTCGCTGTAAACGATTCATCGGGACGAAAGCACGGCCCGACTTCTTTTCGGTTAACGACGACAGCTGTTTCAGAACCTCGTGCTACGCGTTAAAACTGTAAACTTCATAAATAAAGTAAACGATTAATTTTTACGAAGTGTAAGCTTTGGTAATCTACCATAAACCTATAAAATGGATTGTAATCCCTTACCTGACGTTTTACGGTCTGACATCCATTATTTAAATCTCGTTCGGAGGAAATCTAAATGGATAAAAATTTATTTTATTCATTCGTTTACAAGATTCCATTTATTAAATATTTAATTATTAAATTTTGAGTTATGAGTTATTTAGTTATTAATCATCTAGTTATCTAGTTATTAATTATCTATTTATTACTTACTAATTATTCTAGTTATTCCAGTTAGTACAATTATTGATTTATAAGTTAATTATTTCCTCTAACATATCCACTATACTTCCAACACACCGTCCTGTAAAAAAATTGACACCATTAATTATAAAAGTAAAAGCGAGCAAAGAAAAGTGTACAGAAAGTACTTAATTCATATAGATTCCAAACTGAAATGATCTACATTCTTCCAACAGTATCTATCATACTTTTCTAGAAACATCTCTGAGACACATAATAAAACCACCCTGGTTAATAACGCTTCCTGTTTGTTGAGAACATTCTTACGGTCATGAAGTTGTTACAATATGTGAAAGTTGATCCTGCCTGGTGGACGATTAGCGCATTCTGACACTCTTCAATGCCACTCTTGACAATTACATTTTTACGTCCGCACCGCCTTGTTCCTTTGTTCGTACCAATTTCGAAACTTCATTCATGGTATCTCACAAAGAGAAACGAACGCATCTTCAATCTATTAGAAGCCTAATAACATGTATTTAAATAATACTGATTGTTGATGGAAAACTCGACTGATAATTCCTGGATCATTATTCATCTTTGGCACAATTGATATAAAATAAAAGATCTTTTGAACGATCTTCTGTCTTGAAACTTTTACAGATGAACACCTTAATACCTGCAAACATAATTTCTTTTAGTATCAGATTACAAAAGAAAGAACGACGAGATACCTTTCACCGGAGTACCAAAATAATTAATGAAGAACAGTCGGTCGTTGTTTCGGTTTACGATGCGTAATGCGATTATCAGATGGACTGGATCACGGATGTTACATTAATCGCCTGCTCGCTTTTGTTACTTTCACTGAAGTTCGCCGCGACGGCGCAAGCGGATATTCCGAGATTAGGGGCGGAAATATGCAAATGTGGGATCACGTGGGTCGGACAGCGGATACCTGAAACGGGAACACACGTTAATAAGAAGTCCATGACACGATGATTCCGCGAAAAGCGATTTAATACGTTCATTATGGACTAATCATTGTATAAATACATTTGTTAGGTATTAAATAAGTAATAGTATTGATATTAACATTAATATAAATATTATTAGTCTCACTGAATAATTTTGAATAATTTTGAATAATAATTACTGTTCAGATAGTAATGCTAATATAATTAAATATTATCATAGCATTACTATTAACATAGTAACATAATAATCCTATTTAACACTTATATCATTGTTAATACAAATAATATTATATTATATTTAAAATTTCTGAAAAATTTTAAATCAAGAGCAACGCCATCCGTAATCGAGGGTTTAACATAAAAGGAGCGCCAAATGGATTCGCACGGTCGCTTTAATTGGCGAAAATCCTGGACCAACGTGTTAATTGACAATGGATGGAGAGTAGTAACACGATTAGGTAAGCCTATAACCGTTTGTTTATATGGCCATGCGAACGTGCGTAGAAGTTGACGCGTGTTCGACCGCCGTCATGAAATCATTTACGATGCCTTTCACTGGCTCGATATTAAGTTCACGCGCGGAAAGGTCGAAGATTAACGAGAAGCTTTTCCATTTAAGCGGATTAATTGTGGCCACTGGTGGAAAACCTCTTTCCTTTGGAATGTGTGTACGTCTTCCGCAGTCAACGGGTTAGAATAAACAAGTAGCAAAGAAGAAACAAAGATTCGTGTTAGAAATCTATAACAAATCTATAATTTCGGATATTAACGCCAGTTGTTGTAGCTTTAATTACCTTCTTTGATAGTTATTGCTAATTTTTATAGTTATTTACAAACTCAGAGTAGCAAGATTTGAAAAACACTTGGCACAAATTACCATAAAATTGTTTTTGAAGCAGCTAAGGTGTCAGTGTTAATGAATTAATTCTAGAACCCTGAAGAACATTCCTCAAGCTTACAGATGATGGCTGAAGATAACCTAATCGACGATTCTTCGCGCCTCTTCATTACAGTTTAAATTATACCCGTTTCGTTGCGGTAGAAAGCATAATATCGTGATCAGGAGTGAAGAAAAAAGCCGTAGTCTCGGAAGATATGTATCGTGCGTAAAATAGGAAGGATAAAACTTTCTTCTATACGTCGAGCCGGTCGTTCTCTCGACGGATTACCGTGGAGAGTTCGAGATACGGGCATGGCGCGAGGAAAAGAAGAAGAAATCACCGGCGGAGAAATTTGCGTAAAGATTTAAACTGATTATCCAGTGATTTCGTCGAGGCACGCAAAAACACGGTTTCAGTGGAATTGATGCACAGGAAAAGTGGAATGACCGATGCCTGCTGAGTGACGCTCCATTCTAGAAAGAAGAAATGAAATTCAGATGTTGAACATCTCTCCAGGATTCAATTCGGTTAATAAAATTTGAATTGACTACAAAATTAAGATAGCGAGAAGTTTTGAGAAGACATAAAACGTGTCGGAGTGTAATAAAAATGAAAATCTTTCCAAAATTTGCATATACGTGATAATAAAATGCGAGACCCAGATTTTATAAGTCTCTAATGAGAAAAATTTAATTGCTTTGAACTCTGTCCTTCTAATTTTATGAAATATAAATTTCTCCTGTGTGAGAAATATGGTACTTCAAGTTTGTTTGAATGGAATAGAACTTTCGTTCTGTTTGTTAACAATGCAAACAAAGTTTTTGAAGAAAATGTCGCAATTTTTCATGAAATACCTGTCGGTGAACGTAACCCAAATATCGAATGACTAGACATTTCGAAAAGCGATATCGTCAGCCACCTTGAGGGTCGGGGCGTTTAGAAAGTGAACCATAGGTACTCGTCCATAAAACGAACACTTACAGTGTAAATAAAAATCTCTCGAATCCTTTTTTATTTACTATCGTGTCTTTGGAATGTTTCAAACGGTCCCTCCTCTAGTTCCACCCACGTTCTCAGCAAACGATACGCGTTGTACAAGCTACAAGATTTCCTCTTCTTTCTTCCTCTCTTCCTGTGGTTGGTTCGATTCGTTACACTGACACCTTCATCCTGTCAAATGTTGTAAAGTATCTTACTATTCATTTTTGAGAAATTTATGATTTAGTAGTAATAATACTTAATACATACCTAGGGTAACTTAAATCAGAATATAATTAACTGTAATTAGTATAATCGTAATCAACCCTTTCAAGAATTAAAGATGGCTGGATTTACTACAGATCCACAGTATTTACATCTTATTTTGTGACACAGGGGTATCAGAATCCTTCAAATATCATGCCAACAAAGAAATTGATTAGATTTGAACACTGAAAAGGCAAAACATCCATCCGGATTTTGTTCTTCCACAAATCTGGAGCAACAGCATGGTCGAATGATTTACAAACCGGACTATCCGAAACTTATCACAGCAATTTCGTGTACTCCCAGGTCCGAGGTTCTTTGTCGTTGAACAAAGAATTCACTTTCATTCGGCGAATACGTGTACGAGGATGTAACCCGTGCGAATTTAACCACTTATCACTTTCAGCTAGTTAGCGTGCAGGATGACTTCCTGAAAGCGTCGCTCTTCAGGTTCCTTCGACTAAAAAGCGGTAAAAAAATAAAGAAAAGGAAAAACAGGCAAGTTTAGCCGGTTTGTCATTCCGTTAAATTATAAAATTGATCCAGTGAAATTGACCTTCGCGTCTCGTAATTGCCTGGGCAAAATTTGCTTGGTAATTCCTCGGGAGTCGTTGCTTTTACGTTATAAATTTTCTTCCTTTCAGCCTTGGTATGTACTTTCACCCGTTCAGGCATCCGTGATTATGAGCTTTTCAAATAAAACGCAACTGTTCTTCCTTTTTAAGAAGATTCAATCTTGCGAAAGCTTATACGAGCTCGTAACACGATTCGTAATCCTCCGATTCCTCTAAACAAAAAGAAGAAATGTTACTTCTTTGCATATGGTAATCGACTTGTAATGACCTTGAGTAAGGCGTTTGGTTACGCTTAATTAAAAGATTTAATTAGAAATATTTAGTTAAATTAAAAAGAAGAAATCTCTCTGCTTGGCATTGATAGCTTCACTGTTTAAAAAATATAAACTTTAAGGTTATTAAGGTAATTAACCTTGTTAATTATATTAATTATTGTCGTTGTTGGTTCAACAAAAACATCTTTGAAACTTTTTGAGCTGTCCCACTATTGACGCTGTGTAGTGAAATGTACCTTCTTAGCATACGGTGACAAACTTTTGACGACCTTGAAACAAATGCTGTAAGTTACATAAGACGATTATAGAAGAGGCGTGGCTTTGTCGCCCAGGATTGAATCACTTAACGAGCAATAAAATTGTGTAAACAGTCGGAAGCGGATGTTTGAATTCTTAATTAATGAAAGGGGGAATCGTTAGCAGTCGTACAAGAACTGTGGAAGCTTATAATCATTCCTCGCGTTCAGGTGATTGTGCCTCGCAGCGGTAATTAGTTCCGTGATTTTCCATAATGACACTTTTCACACTTTTATTACAATTAATTAATTAACCAAGCAAACGTTTTGTTCCAATGTAATTAGCAGCGTTAAGGAATTATCCATTTAGTTATTTAATGTGACCAATTTGTAATAGAATGACGGAATAGAATAATTAAGTTAATCTTAGAAATTGTTACTATTATTAGGAATTTAGAAACTTTGAAGTATAATACTTCTGCAAAAGTGTGTCTTGAAAGGATTAAATAATGTTTTAACGCTTGGCACATTTTTGTCGATCATCCCCGAACGACGCTTCGAAAGTGAAGTGAAATTCAGCGATTCGGCGGTGAACCTTTAGTATTTATAGCACGGATATTCTACCTGTCGATCTCTAACATTCCTCCGGCTTCCTTGAGGGTAATTTTCACCGAAGACAAAATACGCAAAAGGAAAAGCGGCGACGGTCCAGCCTGCGGGCCTTCCCGGAAGAGAAACCGACAGGACCGGCGCCGCTCTGAAATTGATCAAACCGACCGCGAAAAAAAATGGAGAAAAAAAGGTTCATCAAACAGTAGCTGCCGCTAGCTCGATCTCTCTCCCGTGCTCTGGGTAATCTGGATCAGCGCGTATAACCTTGCTACATAACCTTGCCTCCCCGTGAACTTCGATTTTGTCGAACACAGCCGCGTAAATACCAAGAGAACGAAGCCTCCTGGCTCGCTCGACCGGATCATCGTGTTCCCGATCACTTTCTCCGGAACGATGGGCCATCGTGGTATAAAGTAAGATCGCCAGGCTCGTAGGAGGTGGACAACAGCAAGGAGGAAGGAGAGCGGCCGTAGCGATGGGATCGATTTCCTCTTGATACCATACAAAGCGTTTCTCCTATTAACCCTCGAGCAGGATGGTCAGACTTCATTTTCCTATGTAACAAAGGAATAAATAAATAAAAATCGAAATGATAAAATAATGCTACTTGTGCATAAATGGGGTAGATTTTCAGGGTTACACCTTGGCTAACGAAAGCAAGGTTAACAGTGACTGAACTTACCAGAAGTGTATGAGAATACTTCGGCTAAATTTAAACGCTTTGAATATTATTTATAGAAATATTCTGAAGCTTAGAGAGTCTAAAGTGGTCTGTTGTCCAAGGGTTAATGTGCTGATTAGCACCGTAGTTCACTGACACCTGAAAATTAATTTAATGGATCAATAAAAATAGACACTTAAATAGATATGAACGATATTAGTTTTAATGATTGTTATAACGTACCATAGTACACCTGGTTGTTTTCACTGGGACCATAAAATTGTTCAATTAGTAGCCATCATGGTTTACTATATTAAATTATATCTTTACTAAATACATGATTAAATCTTACGCCTCATTTTGCTCAGAAGAGCATCCTTGATAATATCTATGGAATGATAATAAAGTTCTAATTAAAAGGAATCGTTTTTTGCATAACGAACAAACAGAAGATCGGTCCCATCGCTGCACGAGGTACGGAGCTTTCCGCAATGCGCGTCCGTCGGAACCCACCACCATCGCCGACTTCCTTTCCTCCGACTATGCGAACTACCTCCTCCACCAGGACGAGTTTACCACCACCTTCGCAGCGCCGGGCCCAAACACACCACGATAGCATTGGGGGAGGAATACGCGCCTATATAACTACGGCGTTCCGCTGATTGGGCGAAGTAACTTACGCTTTCCTGCACTTAGGGAACAAGAGTACGCGGCCCGAGCCCCGACGGGCGGCATTGCGAGAAAATATGAGGATTCGCCCGGGATGCGCGGTCAGTTTCTATTCGAATAAGTCTCGGTTCTGATTTAACATTCGCGATCGTGAAACAACGTTTTTGCTACCGATCGTTTCCGGTTAAAGGGGTTGTACACGGTTAGAGATCCGTCGATCATCGTATCTGGAGTAAGTAGTGAGTGTCACGATCGAGGAATGGTGATCAACTGATCGTCAGGAACGTCGAGATCGTTGAGAGAACAGTACCGATTGCCATTTACCGATTGGACGTACACTGAATGCTCCAGGCACGTTTTAACGAGGGGTGAAACGCAGTTCTTCTAGTTTTGTTCATCTCTTCAGAATCTTTCATTTGTATCGCCTTATCATTTCATTTGTTCACTTTCCGGTATAGATCATCTACAAAAGACATTACATTAATTAATATTAACGACGATCTCGGTATATGTTATTTATAATTTTGTTTGTACCACTTTTGGCAGTCGAGAATCAAAGAAATTGGGAACGGCAACGGGTAGAGACGAACTTGTAAAATGCCGGCCACTGTTTGCCGATGAACCTGATTATGGGCAGCTAGTTTCGAAAGCGATCTTCCATAAACGAACAGTTGTCGTGAAAATAAAAGAACAGATTTCTCCGTTTCTTCTATCGAGATCTAAATAAAGTTTAATCTGACCTGGATTCTACGGACACACCGCGTTGCACCGTTTAAACGTTCATTAGCACTTCAGTGAAATTTCATGTCCACTTAATTGTCTTCTTCACAGGCTGCACTAGCGGTGCTACTGCAGGCCGTTCTGGTGGCGAGCAAGGCATTGGATCAGAATCAGCTACAGCAGCAGAAGTCTCAGCAACAAATTCCGTATGTGTCTTGTACATATTAATTCTATTTAACAAAAAGAAAGAGAAAACGTTAAACGATTACCATGCGAATAGCAACACCTGCAACTTCTCAGCAGATTATTAATTAATTTCTAAACTATTGCCCACAGGTATGGTACGGCAGCTCAGAAGAGATGGGGTGGTGACGCAGGTGGCCACGACGGCGATTTGGGAGGCGGTTTTGGCGGAGATTTCGGTGGTCACGGTGGAGACTTGGGTGGCGGAGATCTAGGTGGCCACGGTGGTGACATTGGAGGCGGCTTCGGCCACTCTGGTGGTGGCGACGTAGGCGGTGGTTACGGCCATTCTGGTGGTGGCGACATAGGCGGTGGTTTCGGCCACTCTGGAGGCGGTGACGTCGGGGGTGGTTATGGTCATTCCGGAGGCGGTGACGTCGGCGGTGGATATGGTCATTCCGGGGGTGGTGACGCCGGGGGCAGTTTTGGTCACTCCGGAGGTGGTGATGTCGGAGGTGGCTACGGCGGTGGCGGTGGCGGCGGCGACGTTGGCGGAGCTCTGGAAGAGCACCATGATGATCACCATCACGACGATCACCATCACGACCATGGTTACTGGAAGAAGAAGCTGATTTGGAAGCCGGGCTGGAAGAAGATCTGGAAACCGGCGAAGAAACAGATCTGGAAACCCGCGTGGAAGAAGATTTGGAAGCCCGTGTGGGTACCGACCCAGAAAGCCATATGGAAGGACATTCAGGTACCTGTCTGGAAGAAGATCTGGAAACCCGTCTGGAAAGAAATCCAGGTACCCGTGTGGAAAGACATTCAGGTACCGGCGTGGAAGAAGGTCTGGAAGCCCGTCTGGAAACCCATCAAGGTCCCAGCTTGGAAGGAGATACAGGTACCCGCTTGGAAGAAGATCTGGAAGCCTGTCTGGAAGGAGATCCAGGTACCAGCTTGGAAGGAAATTCAGGTACCCGCTTGGAAGAAGATCTGGATCCCGGAGTGGGTGAAAATCGGCATTCCAGGTGAACACTATCACGGTACTGATCCTCACGGTTGGCAGTACACCAGCCACGACCTCTGGAAGAAGAAACTCATTTGGAAACCGCTCTGGAAGAAGTACTGGAAGCCGGCGAAGAAACAGATTTGGGTACCAGACAAGAAGTTGGAATGGGTGGAAGCCTGGAAACAGATTTGGAAACCAGCGAAGAAACAGATCTGGGTGGACGACAAGAAGCTGGTCTGGAAAGAGGAGTGGAAACAGATCTGGAAACCATCTAAGAAGCTCGTCTGGGTACCCGACAAGAAGTTGGAATGGAAGGAAGCTTGGAAACAGATCTGGAAGACCGACAAGAAGCTGGAGTGGATACCAGACAAGAAGCTAGCCTGGAAGGAAGCTTGGAAACAGATTTGGGTACCTGCCTGGAAGGAGATCTGGGTACCAGCGTGGAAGAAAATCTGGAAACCCGTCTGGATATCGGAATGGTTCCCCGCAGAGGACCATCATCCGCATCACCACGGATGGGAGGATCGCAAGGACACTCAAGCTCAAGGTACCCAAATCGTACCGTACAGTTCTGAAGCGGCTGCCAAGAAGAACGCTCAAGGTCAACAGCAACAGCAACGCCAGCTCGACGAGAACAAAGTCAGGTGGGACAGATCGTCCAAAACGGAAGCCCCGTCGATCAGCCAGGACCTGGTGCCTCCGCCAGCGCCGAACAATCAAAGTGGCGTCAACTTCGCGTTCCCGAAACGCTGATAGAAACGCTTCTGACAGAATATTGTAACATAAGCTGCCTGTATATATTACCTTACGTGTAGAGTAAGTTCTAGATAAGTTTTCTAAAAAATCTAATCGACTGACACGGCCCTTCTTCCCAGTTCTTCATCAAGGTGCCCACGTTCTATCATTATGTATATTATCTTCTTTCTTTTTTATACATGTTGTTGTTACCTTTCATTGTTAACCAATGCCGTTACAAATAAAGTTGAGTAATATTTTGTTACATTCGCCTCGTTGTCATTCTAAAATTGTCCTAGCCGGAGCGCTGCAACGCAAACGAAATTAATAGAAATCTAAGTTACGAAATGCCGAAGAAATCTCAGTTACGAAGTTACAAATCATCAAACGTACAATTTATCTCGAATATCCATGGTCTTCTAAGTCGTTCCTTAATTATCATTCCTTGCTCAGGAAACGGCACGCGTTTCGATTAAACCTCCGGTGTTAAAAGCAAAGCCGCCTAATATTTCGTTAATACCTCCGCGTTACGCGCCGCTATCCGCTTTGTCATCGCGTTGCCCACGCTCGACATGACGCAACGCGGCTTCGAGCACGCCACGAAAACCGGAGAAAGTCAAGATCTGTTATGGAAGGAAGTCGGGGGCTTCGTTGAACGTGTGTAGGAGACCTCGACCGTGGAGAAAGTGTCCGTGCACCTTTTTACACGCTCGACCTCCGCGGTACACGCACGGCAACGTGAATTCGTCGGCGTGCTCTCTTCCTCAGCGTCGTAATAAACTTGCGCGGAATCGGCCACCATGGGAGAAACTTTTGCTTTGATCCGAGGGTCAGACTTTTCATCGTGCGTCGTCGTTTAACGGCCGTTGGAAAGAAAGAACTAGAGAAACGATGCACGTCGGTATTTTCTAATCGATCCTCGAGACACGCTCGATTTTCACTTTCCTCGCGATCGTTTCTCCTATTCGCGTTTCGTCATACTTTGCGTCAGCGTTGATCAAAATCCAGGGAGAACATGGGCGACCTTCGCAACACGGTCTTCAAGTTACTGCAAAATATTGTATTAGATGAAATAACCATCTAGAATTAAACTAAATTATTGCAAATTAATATTAAATAATACTTTCTTCTTCATTCTTGCCAAGCAGGAGTAATTTATTTCTCAAAAAATGGCTTCCTTGCATTACATTTTTCAAAAATCCTGTTCCTTTTGTTTATCAGAGCAAAACCACGCTGTAGCAAAACCGCGTTGTACGAGATTACCTGTATATATCTTATATCCAAGAAGTTGTTTCAACGATTCAGAAGGCCGTGAATACCTTCCGGTCGGTCGTTAGAATAAGCTGTTCCATTTGCTATTTGCAACTGACCTTATTCTATCTTTCATCGAGTTCTTTTAAGAATTCCCTGTTTTTCTTGCTTTAACACGATTGTGCACGTTCAAGGTCGCTTCATGAAAATTCTCATTCCTCTTGGCTTTGAGGCCCTAGTCAAATGGAAATCTTGCGCGCTGAATGGGTCAAGATAACGATCCATTTTACACGTTAACGATTGGTCTCGAGGCGTTGAAGAAGTTTTTCACAAACAATCGGAACAATGCGTAGTTAGCGTGGTTGCATCCGAATTGATTTTTGCCTTGAATCTGAACAAGTTTAATTCAATCTTAATTTCAATTTCATTGATTGCTTAATTTTAATTCTAATTTTCTTACCTGATTTTTGGCCATAAACCTAGAGGACCTTCTTAAAGTCTAACACAGTCCAAATATCTAATCTTTTTATATTCTGATTTACAGACTGGAAAGTTATAATTGCAATAAAATTTTCAGTTTTTGACAATGTAGAAGCTCGATGTTTAAACAGAAAATATGTATACATCCTGAAGGGAGGAAATCAGCTGCTACTTCACCGCGTTGTATCCGCAAATATACGTGTTTGAGCACCGGGGATCGAACGCGTTGTTTGCCGTAAAAACAACTTCGCTGTATCAATGTTTGTTCATCTGAAACGAAATAGAATATAATAGAAGGAAAAAGAACGTAAGTAAATAGATCAGATTTAACCCTTAACTGGCCACGTGCCACCTTGCCGTGTTTTCTTCTTTGTGATTCATGTCTTTCAACGCAATGAAGTTTAGCTAAAACAAAAGAGAGCAGAATAATTCTGACGAAAAAAAAAAAGAATAAAGGAATATTCTAAGAGAGAAGTTACTTTCCAAAAACTTTCTAAAAAGGCAATCCCAGCGATGCGTCGTGGGCGTATCGAAAGTATTCCTATTGCGAAAGGTCAACAACAACGCGAAATAAATTTACAATATACGTGTATCTAAAACGAGTCCGTGAACTTGCGGAGAGGTGTCACATTTTCCCCGGTCGCTGGTTAAAAAGCGAAACCAGTTTGGCGCAATTAAATGGTCCGATCAGGAAGTAATTCAACGGCCACTTTCAAAGTTTGCTTCAATTATTCCGCAGTCTTCTTTTCCAGCGAAATTGAAGCGAGCTTCTGCAAGCAGAAGATTGAATTGATGTCATACGGATAAAATTATGTACAATAAAAAAGAAACGTATAACCTTCTTCGTAACTGTTTTCAATCATGACCAGCATGATTATTCCTCGAGCCGGAACTTCTGTTTCCAGAGAAATCAAATTTTTGTTCAGAAGTCTTCCGCATTGAGGGGACAGTGATCTCGTGTATTTTGTATTCTAAACGGAAACCGTAAAATATGCGCTGCCAGCAAATGAACAGGAATTACGAGACTATAATGTTTCCCTTTTCACGAAGATAAATTACACGCTGCCGTGTATCAATCGAGATACATATTTCTCTCTTTTACATCTCATTTTCATATTTAAGTTTCTTCTTGGTAGTACCGTTTTAATTAATACTCAAAGTTGTGTGTGTAACATTTTGTTGTGCCATTTGTGGTCACAAGTATCTATTTATTATACTAATATTGATTTTATATGCTACTTTATAGCATTTGTAGTATCAATAAATAATTCATTCTTGTGAGTGGGTATTACTTTGCCTGGAACTCACATTTTTGTTCCTCAAAGCCTTGCAATTAAATAGGATTCGTGTCCCTGAAAATTAAAATAATAATTTCATTGTATACAAATATAATAGCATGTGTGTAATTAATATCTCATTCATTTGTTGTACATATCTTATACCATCAAAAGTAATTGAATGTGGCGAGGCTTTCATCCACAAATTTCTTCCGCATTGTTGCACACAAAGGGACTGATTAATATCTAGCGACTCATCCTCAGGATTCTGCTGTATCAGAGCTTGAGGGAAAAAAAAGACCGATACCGTTTCTGTAAGTGGTACAGAGAGAGAGATGAGCGCCATGAAAAGGTTGTCTTCTCATACAAAAAGATATTTTCGTCAGAGGCCATGGGTGTCAAGCCGATAATATCACAGGGTGGCACCAGAATCGTTTTTCTTTTTTTTTGTTAGCATACACATATATATGCGTCGGTGAAGTAACTGCATCCGAAATCACCGATTCTGAAGTATCAGTGTTCTCGAAGATGTTCTACGCGGTGATTTGTCTTCTCTTCGTTCTCTTCTGTGTCTTCTGCGTCTACGACTCCGTGAAACCACATAATTTCCCTCCTGGTGCGTTAGTGCGTGACGTTATCTGCGATTAATTGAAATGTTTTAACTGTTGTCACAGTTTTGTATTAGGAATATTGATTAATATTTCATATATCCTGTCACGTACTAGAAGTACCAAGAATTAATTTCTTCCTAATTTAATACGATTAGGTCCAAAATGGATGCCGCTGGTCGGTTGCTTCTTCACGTTTCGGCAGCTGAAGCTGAAGCACGGCTACATTTATTTAGCGTTTCACGAGTTGATGAAGACTTATGGGCCGATTTTGGGCCTGAAACTCGGGACTCAGAAGGTGATCGTTGTTTCAACGCACGATCTGGTGAAGAAGGTTCTTCTTCAGGACGAGTTCAACGGCAGACCCAACGGGTTCTTCTTCAGGGTCCGTGCGTTTGGCAAAAAGAGAGGTATGTTATTACAAAGAAGACATTCAAATTATTTTTACTACTGAAATGTACCTTTGTCCACGAATTCAGGTATTTTGTTCGCGGAGGGACCAACATGGTCGCAGTGCCGTCGTTTTACCATGCGTCATCTGAGAGCGTTTGGTCTGGGACAATCAATTATGGAGAAGCAGCTGATCATCGAAGCGGAGAGCCTGGTGGAGTATCTTCATCGAGCTAGTGCGAAAGGTCCGGTGCCGATGCATACAGCCTTCGACGTAGCTGTTTTGAATTCCCTCTGGTCCATGCTTGCGGGTCATCGGTTCGACTACGACAATGAAAAGCTGACGGAGATACTCGACGCTGTTCATGGCGCTTTCAGGTACTCGCAATAACAAACTCTTACAATTCCATTCTGAACTTACAATTTGTTCCACAATACTATATCTTTATAATACATTTGAAAAATTGAACGTGGATCGAAAGTGCATCTAAAACATTAATACACTCTTAATTAGAGATAAATAGATAAGTACTGTCACCTCATAACTTATAGTAGATAAAGATTAAAAGACATAATTCTCATTTCCAATTATCTAACTTCTACTATTTCAATTAAGTTACAATAATAATCAAAGGTTTATTAATCTTGTGGAACAGACTGTAGGTTCAATAAGAATCTCTGGAGAAAATTTAGCAAGTTACTATCCTGAATCTTTTCTTCTTTTTCCTCTAACGTCCTGCACTCCATTCTCACATGGATATGTTCTTTTAAGAGTTCTTCTATCGTTAGATTGATGGACACCATGGGCGGTATTGTGTCGCAAATGCCATTTTTACGTTTCATAATACCAGAGTTGTCCGGGTACAACGAGTTGATGAGAATTTTGCGAAAGCTCTGGGGTTTTCTCGACGAGGAGATCACCGTCCACGAGAAACAATTGTCCGGTAACCAGCCTCAGGATTTGATCGAGGCGTTTCTCTTAGAAATATCATCCAGCAAAGAAACCAACGATTCGATCTTCGACCGTGAGTGACCTCGACCTGCATCAATTAAAAGTTGTAATACACGTCGAAGAATAATCATTATTTTGTTTAGGAGAAAATTTACTGATCGTGTGTCTTGATCTCTTCTTGGCCGGCTCGAAGACCACCACAGACACTTTGGCCGCCACGTTGCAATTCATATCCTTGCACTCTGGTTGGATTAAAGTACTCCAGGAGGAGTTGGACAATGTCGTTGGCAGATCCAGGTCCCCGGCCTTGAACGATTATCCGTCGTTGCCGATGGTGGAGTCGTTCCTTGCAGAGGTGATTGTCAAAGCCTTGGTTGCTGCGAATAATTGTCACAAATTATAAAACAATCTAAAATAAGAAATTGAAATATATAGTTCTTGTGTTAGGCACAAAGATACCTGAACCTGGCTCCTTTCGGATTACCTCACAAGGCAATGAAGGATGTAGCTCTCAATGGATACCTTATACCCAAAGTAATTGCAGTGAATTATCTTTGATGCCAGTTTTAATTACAAGTATACGAGTTCTTATTATTCCAGGATACAATGGTCCTTCTGGACTTTCACAGTGTCCACAACGATAAGGCCTATTGGGACCATCCGGAAGAGTTTCGGCCTCAGAGATTTCTCGACGCCAATGGCCGGTTTTGTCCAAATAATGCCAGCATGCTTTTCAGTCTAGGTACAAGCATCCTTATTTATAACAGAATTCAACTCTGAAAGTGGAAGTAACAGCTACATGTTTTAGGCAAGAGACGTTGTCCAGGAGAAATGCTGGCCAGGTCAACCTTGTTCTTATTCTTCACCTATGTCATACATTACTTCGATATCGAAATTTCACCGGACCATGGAAGACCAGACCCGAATGGCTACGATGGTTTCACCATATCGCCGAAACCGTACCATCTGAAACTCACTTTGAGGTCTGACCAGAAGAGTTCCGTTTAAAATTGACAGAAACGTACTGTAAGTACCAGTATCATTGAGTGATTGCAGTGATTAATAAAATAATGACACCGTTTAAGATAATTGAGATATATTTGTGTAAAGTTCTGTGATGGGTGAGCAAAGGTGTATATAAATCAGAGTTAGTTCTGCAGAGGAATGCTTATAATATTTAACGCATAATAAAATAATTTTATTAGATACTTGAAAATCTTAACACTGTAAGCATTAACACTCTGACTGCCACGCTGCATCTACTAAACATTTCATTTGGTAATAATTTTATTTAAAGTTATATCATTAAAATCCCAAAGAAACTTTATTCGATTCATACTCTTTTAATCACTCATCAAAGAATTCATAAATGCTGGAAGGATTGACTGAAACGATCGTTTCTAACGTTCAGTGTGTCGCGTTGAACGGCGATCGCAGCCGCTTTCGAACGATCACCGTTTCCTATTTAACAAGAAAACATTTAGCAGGCTGGCTCGAGACTCAATATAAAAGGACCGAATCGCCACGTGACGCGGGGGCGAAGGTACATTTGGACTTCCGCGAAACGAGGCGATTTCGTCGAACGCGTAAAACGACGCGTTAAAGCGACTTTCACGCGGCAGAAACAATAAACGATATTCGAGAGAGAAAAATTTGTTTAAGCCAAACAAACCAGCTACCGTTCGGAACCTTGTGCTTTTTTACGCGCCCCGTGTTTCTCAATAAAATAATAATTCACCAAATAACAAACATTGCATAAACAAAAAGAAGAAACTTATGTTCCACCATTATCTGTTTAATTTACGACAACTAATTAACATCAGCTTCGCTTACCGCCAACCATTACCATAGATACTGATAATAATATTTCAAGCACTCGAATGCGTCGGGTAATGCCGTTTGAAATAATCAAATTACCATCGTTTTCAGAGCTTGTTAAGTTCCAGTTGGTTTATTTTATCGGTTATGCAAACACGAGGAAAGGAATTATCGTTTCACGACTAATATCTCGTACGGTTTCGGTGAGATCGCCAAGCCGGGGACAATGTCTATGGAGGTCGGCGCTTTGCCAGGCACCGGAAGTATAGAGTACTTTTGCAGTATTCCGGTGAACAGAATGAACATAGCGGATTTTGCCAGTGCCTCGCCTGGGCATCGTCTTCTCCCTAAAAAACAAGAAGAAATGTTTATAAAAATATTTCTGTAATAAAAATGTCCTGTTAGTCCCATTTTCTACCTTTTCCAAATATCACGGTGCTTTGGATCGGTTCATAGGCGCCATCCTTCAGGAACCTTTCAGGTTTGAACGTATGAGGGTCCTCGAACACTTCTGGGTCCATGTTGGCGGAGTATATATTTATTAATATAGTAGACTCTTTTGGTATCTTGTAATCGTTGATGACCGTGTCGCGAAGAACTCTTCGGGGTCCGATTACAGGAAATATGGACCACATTCGTTGTGACTCGCTCATTACAGCCTCTGTGTAAGGGAGACTGTAACAGTAAAAAATTGGTTTTCTCGTTTCCTGATTTTTATCCTTCTATAGAATTGCAAAGAATACTTTATCCTGTCGTTCAGGTCGGGAAGCCTGTCTGAAGGAATCACTGAGTCTAGCTCCTGCTGCACCTTGCGCTGCACGTCCTGGTGCACCAGCATGTTCAGAAACAAAAAGTCCAGGGTGGTGGAGGTGGTGGTGCACCCGGCGATGAACAAGTCGATCAGCACCATCATCAACTGATCCTCTGGATTTAGAAATAAACAGAAATACGAAGTTACATATACGGTGGGATGCAATGGCTCTGGAGAAAACGCTTTCTCCGTTATGGATGCTTCTATTAGCACTATTTTACTGCTGGTCTTGCGTCGATGGAAACTTTGGAATTCTTTAACACTTAGACTGTCACTGCAACTATTAAAAATTTCATTTGATAGTAATTTTGTTTTTGACAAACTTTGTATTCTGTTTGCACAATATTTTGGTATTTCTATTATCTACTAGGAGTATTTTCAACCAAATAATATAGGCCATGATTTTTAACACATATGTGGCTGACGTGACAGTCAAAGTATACATGACTTTTAACTCCAAAATTAGAAGAGAAAAGCCATTAAAATGAAATCAAATTAAAAGCAATTATTAACCGACTAGCAAAAGTATTAGAGGTATATAGTTTACAGAAATTACATTTGTAATCCAAAATACCAACTTAAAGCATTAAACTTTAAAAAAATAAACCTTCATACCTCTAACACGTCGTAAATATTAATGAAGAGTATGTTAGAAACAACGGGGACTTCTGCATAATTCTAATAAACATGAATACAAACTAAAAATGACTACAAATAATTGTACCAGTAAAAATGGAGCTCGAGTTATTTTCCTTGTACATTTCATGAAAGAACATATCGATCAGGTCGTTGTTTTTCTCCGGCATGTATCGCTTCTTGCGTTCAGCGATGATCTCCTGTATAAAAACGTTTCGATCAATTAAAAATTAAACGTACCTTCGACATGTGTAAGATAATAATTAATATACGTACCATTAAGAAGTCCTTGAGCTCGTTGTTCATCGCCGTGATGAGATTATACCCCGAGATCTCGGGCGCAATGTAACGAATCCAAGGGAAAGCAGCGAGGAGTCCGCCGCTGATGTCGAAGGCTTGCGCGCGACGTTCCATCAAGCGAGTAAAATACTTTAACCTATGGTTTTATGGAAAGACAACAAAACGATCACCATTCGATGCGTTTCGAACGCGTGACCCACTTGCGATTCGATCCTCCGTACTCTTCTGCTTCGTTACGATTGTTTAACCCTTAAGTGAAGTATTGAGGCCGTCGCGGCAAAATAATAATTTTTAACACGTTGACTGGCATGGTGGTCACTGATGACCGCATTCAAATTTTATGTAATTAAATAATTAATAAAATATACTGTGGATATTGGTAGTATTAGGTTAACAATGCAAACTAGTAATTTAAATAGTTACATTTGAAAATTAATTAACAGAACCCTTAATAATTGGGATTAAAGTGTGTCTTACCAGTGGCAGTCAACGTGTTAATACCTTTATTACTTTAACAAAATCGTCGTTTGAGCACAGAATCACGACAATCTCAATTAATTAAGTCCAATTAAAGCAGAATTAATAGAAATAACGCGCTTTCAAGTGGGAGGATCGAATACAAAACTGAACCGGAAGACGTTTATGTACTTCTGATTATCCGCAAAGGGCTTCCCGGTCGACAACATCCAAATAACATTTATTACGACGGGTCCGAGTAACGGCTTCAATCGTTGTACGCTTCCGGTCTTCAATGTCTCCAGGACCGTAGTCAATTCGTTCTTGATCATGTCCATCATCTCCTGTCTCCCAAAACCAAGGGATCTCAAGGTCCGCACCGTCCAAGAACGTAGCTCTCTCCAATCCTCACCATCATTCATCGTGATACCTGATATTGATAAACATTTACAATTACAACGTGATCTAATGATACGTACAATTGATAAAAAAAGTATATATAAGTACAATAAAACCGGCATTATCCGAATTAATAGAGGCAGATAGCAGGGTTTAGATAAATGCTTCTTTCTATCTCCTAGATTATAGTGTGCTATTCGAATATCAATAATTCTACTCTATAATGTTTATTAATATTTTATTGTATTCGTGACTTTTGTTTCGTTATTGGCGACTCAAATATATTACTAGTATTTATACTTTTTTCAATTCTTTTTTTGTCTTTCTTAAATTCTAGTTCTAATTAACATTTTGAAATATTCCAAAGCATATTTCATTCTTATTCTTATCTTATTTTCCCCATAAAGCATATTTTATAATATTTTGAAAGATGAAA
The DNA here is from genome assembly GCA_022405125.1 of Anthidium xuezhongi. Classification (NCBI taxonomy): domain Eukaryota; kingdom Metazoa; phylum Arthropoda; class Insecta; order Hymenoptera; family Megachilidae; genus Anthidium; species Anthidium xuezhongi. The sequence continues at coordinate 6,899,666 of CM039642.1, read as the reverse complement.
GAACTGATAGGACAGTTTGATCGAAGAAGGTCCTGATACCTTGCTTCTTTCCCAAGTTCCTCATTTCGATAAAGCCGTTCCAAGGTCGGCCATCGAACTCTTCGTTCTTCAGTATATGATCTACATATTTGATGCCTGAAACGACTATCACCTTGTTGCTTCCCGAACCCAGGCTTATCAGGTGACTTTTGTATCGTTTGGACAGCTCAGTAAAGGCCAAATGATGTGCCCCCAATTCACGGGTTAAATTCTTCAGTAAAAAATGATTGCCGATAAACGGCCACGGAAACGGGCCTGAAAAAAAAGAGAAAGAAAAGATAAAACATCTTCGAGGAAGAGGTGAATGTCGATAGACGAATCCGGAATTTACACTTCGTTTGTAACGCGTTTAGTTTTTCGGATGTTTGTACAAGTGAACGAATTTTGAGAATCGGACAAAATTCTATGTAACTATTTGCTTTACATTTATCGTGATTGAAATCTGGTTAACTATGACTTCATCCAACTTCTGGAATAAAATATAAAAAATTTGTAGGTAAGGTGTAGTTTAGATTTTGTATGTAATTAGTGCCTCATTTAACATTCAAAAGATATCCGGCAGATAAACATTTAAAAAACTTCCGGCAATTAAACGACTATTAATTCTTTAGTTAATAATATATTACGTACTTCGTACACGTAAAGAGTTTAAAATTCCTAAATTAAAATAATCCAATATTCAATTTAAACTACGACTCTCCTCATGGTCCGTTGTTCGAAAATTAACCTACAGTAGATACGGCGTAGTTGGTACAGTAGAATCTACCAAAAATCAATTTTTCGAAAAATATAATTTATCTAGTTTTTAAATAGTTACTTTGTTAACATTTCTATGGTTTAATTTGAATGTAATAATAAATTTTGTAATATCAGTACCCGCAGGTTCTTAGTATAAACGTTGAAACGTGCAATTTTTTAAATTGATTAACAATTCTGAAGAGCAGTCCGGATAGTAAGTGAGAAAGAATTAGTTCCATTGATGAGGCTCAATTAAGGGTCTAATTTAAACCAGTTCATTGATATATGTATATTAAGCCAATCACTGTGCACGTTCGCGCGACACGCGTTTGTCACACAGGAATTCGCTTAACACTTTCCTCGATACAACTGTTAAATAAATGAAATAAATAATCGTACGTGAACATCAACGTGTGTACAAATATTGTGAACAAATTTTCGTACGATTTCGTACAAAAAATTATTCGATAATATGTAAAATGCTAACAACAATAACTTTACCACCAAAAAGAAAAGTTAAACGAAGTGTTCTTCCGGTTCTTAAAATCCTACGTGTTTGTTTACTTAACGTTAAATCGTACCTTCTATCTAAAAGAGAAAAAAAAAGAAAAAGGAACATCAGATATCTCTATCGATCAGTGTATTTGGAAAAAATAAAATAATATATAAAAAAAATGACTCCTGTTACCTGGAAGTTGTTTTTTCATGTTACGTGCGACTAACACTAAATACAGGATCAGGACCAATAGTACTAGGGTGACGAACATCGTGGATATTGTTTGTTGCACGTATAAGCTTTAAGTCCGATCCGTCCCTATGATCAATGGAAACGAACTAAAATTGGTTACAACGGAAGTACGGATGTTAAAAGTAGTACGATTAGCCACGACCAATAATGCCAATTTCCCGTTTCGATGGTTGTGTCGGTTTTTTATGCTTAACCACCGCCGATAACGCGGCTTTCCTCGATAAGCCCGTACACGAATACATGAAACGGTAACTCGGCCCCCCGTGCTTCTAAGCATATCAAAGTCAAAGAAACAAAGAAGTGCCAAGTTGGCGATGCTTCAATGAGATATAGTTAGACAACTTTTGGTGGCCTGTCGCAATGCATTCAATCATACGTAGCGTCACGTTGTTCGTGCAGCCGCTTTCTTTTGAACGTAGTCGTCACCACATCATAATGCTTTCATGCTAACCCCTAGATAAATAATAAGATATTGTCAACAACATGACGTTACTTTCTACCTACTTTGCATAATACTGTACATACTTTGTTTTCTAACGTTTACGAATTATTTATAGTATACCTTCGTTATTCTGGATTGCAGCATTCAAAAATCGAATAATTCGTTAACAAATAATCCACAGAATTGTACGTTACAACAAATATGAAATCTTACACCGGAAGTCCTAAATCAGTATAGATATTTTCCTACATAATTTAACGAAAAGAAACTATTTTTTAATGTATTGAATTGTTATGTTAACTATAAAATAGTATAAAAAAATTAAACATCGTTTTACGTGGAATAAAATTAATTTATTTCATAAAAAAGAATAATGTTATCTTTCGAGTTGATAGTCCTAAAATTGTCTTTTAACGTATTCCTAAATGGCGCTATATTTAAAATTAAATTATTAAGGGGATTAAATAATTTGCATAATTTAAATGTATAAATCTAATGTGTCGAAGTATAACAGTATTTATACATAATAGTATAAAAAACTTTTATTTTAATCAAATCATTCGTTCAATATACAATTTATGTTATCTTTCTTTTATTTTACAATGCGCAAATTACGTCAGGAACGTTATTCGCACGTAATAAAAATGTATATATGCATAATATGTACATATTTATATGGAACATTTATATATTCAGTTGTAAGAAGAAGTATTATATATGTATTATACAGACTAGATTATTATTCATATAACGTCATAAACAACGTTAACACAATTATATAACATCCAAATCAACTTCCTTCCTGGGACGTTTTTTTGTTCCCTTTTTTCCCCTTATGGTATCCATTTTCCTTTTCCTGGCTTCTTTCTTCTTTTGCTGCCTTGCGATTTTACGTTTGGCGGCCAATTCTGGATCTGTCACATACTGCAACAAAAATATCCCAATATTCAACTGTTTATTATTCATGTAACAAGTGCATTGCCACAGTGGAAATGGATGTACGTGGTAAGACGCAATTTAAGTTTTCATTTTAGTATCCTGCGTTATTGTTTGAATATAAAAGGAATTTACCTGTTGCGTACGTATTTTTCTTCTCTCCGCCTTCTTAATGTCTAATTGTTGTTGTATTCGACTCAACAATCTGGTATATTCTTCATTGTCTAAACGTTTCTTAATTATTCCAGCGGCTTCCTTTGCCAGTCGTCTCAGGCTGGTATTCTTTTCCTCCTCGGTTGAAATTTCACGCACAATCGGCGACATTATATTATAAAGCACTGTGTTCAAGTATTCCATAGGTATAGTAACTACTATTCCAGCGACCCATTTGAAGAAAGCAGTCCTCTAAAAAATGATCAATGTTAAAATTATTGTTTATTGCAAAGAAGAAGTATCAATATTATTATACATACCACTGTTATGGATTTAGGAGCTCTGGTTATTTCTGTGTTCACAGACCTCCTCAGTCTCCTAACGAGCCACGAAAGGGACAACTGGTTCTTATCTGTATCCGTTGCTTTGTTATCTTCATCAGTGACTGTGCCATTAGTTTTATTTATGGATTTCAAAATTTTTGCGATAAAAATTAAATTCTTAACAGTCTGGTCGGCCAACTCCTCCAGCATCGTATCAGGTTGCAACTGGGCGATCAAATCTAAAGACAGAGTTCTGATGGCCGTGACAGGATCAGAATACATGTAACTAGTTTCTGTTTCACACTTTTCAGGATTCTTCAAAAGGTCTATGATCTTGTCAACGTCGAGGGCGGCTAAGATAAAGCCGATCATTTGAGACGCTGCCAAGCGGACCCACGTATGAGGATGCGCCAGCAAAGATTGACTGTATTCTAAAACATAAAATTATATTAATAATAAGAAACTTATAAAATAATATCCTAACAAGATGAACATACCAGCAAATGAACGTACTGCCTCCTTGTATTCATCCTTCTTCAGAAACACTGGGCAATTCGCTGATATCTTTAACAATAATTGTAAAACTTGAAACATGTGATGATCCTTCATTCTTTCTGGATCCTTGATGTTGGGCTGCATTTCTAAACTAGCTTCTTCGTTTGTACGTAATTTGACGAAACGTCCAGGTTCGTCGTTGTCGTCGATATTCGCGTGGAATTGTTTTAGCAGAGAAGGTAACAGTTCTTTTAGTCGAGATTCAAAGGTATCCTTCTCCACTGTTACAAATATTCCGCATAATTGGGCAGCCAAGGCACGGTGCATTATCTAGAAAAAATATAATAATTTAATACATGGATGGTGCAATTTCTATTATTAATTTTTTGAGAAAGCAAGCTTTTATGACACTGCTATTATTCTAAGAATTAATATTTGATAATTACTTTAGTATCTTTTAACCATTCCAAGACTATGTCAAAGAATTGGCTCCTTCTGTTATAAGTAAGTCGTGCGAGCATCTCTTTGATGCACTTGGCGCACAACTTGCGACACGTTGGATCGTCGTCGTTTATCAATCTCGCGCCCGCCATTATAAATATGGGGTCCGACTTCGCGACCAAGGTTTTCTAAAACGATAATCATTGAATAAGTTTATTTACAAAGAACTATTTTCAGTGAAGAGAATACTTACTACAGGAAATCCTGTAACGATGCTGTGAAGCATCTCCAACGCGCTCAACCGACCAGGTTGCATCTCGTAGCTGAGTTGCGTTAGATAAAACATGATATGTTTGTGCAGCAATTTTCCAAGAGGATATTCCATCAAATAAGAATAGAAAAGGGAACGAGATTGTTGTCTGATGTGCTCCAATTCCGATGTGATGCTCAAAGTAGCGACCTTTCCCATGACAACATGCATCTCCGGAAGGACCATCTTCCGGGAAATTATCGCTTTCAGCAAACCAAACGCTGTCGCGTGTCTATCGCTGTCGTACATGTCCTGCTCGGCGTACATGATCAGAATTTTCAATTGATCCTCGTTGATCGTGTAATTCTTCACGTCGCGGACGAGCACGGACATGCACTTGAAGCTGGCCATCACAAGGTCAAAATTGTCTCCTTTGCTCAAACCCTCCGCTGCGTATTTGTGCAATATGTCGAATATGGACGTACAAACGTCGTTGATGGTTTCCGGTATCGAGGGCAGGTTCTTCCTGAGCAGCCAGCTCAAACATTGCAAGCCTAAAGTGCTTAACTGAACAGAAATTACAACTTAATGTTAGGTTAAATGAAATAATGTATTATTTTAATTTTTATTTAAAATAAAATAAATTTACCTTGACATGTTGAGACTTTAAACAATCGCTTATGAGTGGAACGAATGGATCCAGGAATTGTTCAAATTCTGATCCAGATACTTTGTCCCTTTTTAATAAAATATGGAAAAGTTTCAAGCCGAATTCTATGATGACATGAACGTTGGTATTTTTAGAGATTTTTGAGGTAACTTTTACGCCCATTTTATTTTTTGGCTCGGGTGGTATGAGGAAGCAGTCTGGCTTTTGCCTGGACAATACTTCTGCTTCTTTTTGTGTGAACTGCTTCTCTTTCTTCACAGGCATCAATTCAGGGATACTTTCAGAAGCTACACCATACAGAAACGTCAACATTTGTTCCAATGGTATATAAGTATTGTCAGCTAAACCCAGAACGACGTTCCTCAAACATTCCACGACTTTCTGTATCGTTTTATGCGAATGCGTTTTGACAAGAACCTCTTTCAGTGGCAAAATTAGATCCACTAAACAGGATTCCGTAATGTATTGTGCTAATATGTGGAAAATATCGTAGCTCTTGGTTGATTTCGCTTCTGACACGGTTTTTACTATCCCCAGCACTTCCTTTTCTTCTCCGGTTAGGCCAAACAGATCCACTTTGCATACCTAAAATTGTGAAACTTATTAATTAATACATTGAATTTTAAATTAGGAGTATTTAATGCAGGATTACTTACAGATAAGATACTTTGAAGATTTCTGTTGATATCAAACTTCTGAAAATATGGCTTCAAAGCTACTAATACTGATTGCACCGTGAATGCAAGGACGTGGACTTGGAAACCTTTTGTCAACAAAGTGTTCATTTCTCTCAACAGGTAATGAAGATATTTGGGACCCAGAGTTATCATAATTTTCTGTAATATCTCTCGTGTGACGCGTCTTACTGACTCCAGACGCGATTTTAGGAATGTACACAGTTTCATGAAGATTCTGAAACAATTTGTTATGTTAACTTAAAATATATATTGTGTAAGGACATGTGTGACACTTACCCTGGTAAATTTGAGTCTAAAATTCTTTCAGGTAACTTCTGTAGCAATTTAACCATGGCAAGTGCGATGGGAACTCGCATCAGTTCTTCATCTTCGTTGTCCGCCGCAACCCTTTTCTTGTTAATTTTGTGACTGCTCTCGCGACTGGTTTTTGCTGTGATGCAACGATGAAGTTGAGGCAACAATTCCTTGGATATAATAAACACAACCCTTTGTGCTCCATATGGTGAAAGCACTATTTGCTTCTCTATTATGAGTACATCTTCCTCCATTTGACCTTTCTCTTCAACATCATCCAGAGCTTCAGACTTTAAAGTTTCCTCCAATTTTTCTTCCATTTCCTCAGTCGCGTTTTCATCTGCACCCTTCTCAACATTTTCTTCCTTATCATCAGAGGGTGCTTCTTCCTTTGAAGGTTCTTCTGCGTCCTTTGCTGCCAAAGCATCTTCCTTGGGCTTGTATTTTGACAGATTAAAATGGAAAGAGTCTAAGATGATAACAATGATCCTCACAAGTTGCTTTTGAAATTCAATGGAGGTTCTTAGCTTTATCAAGTAATGCTTCAGTATGATTTCATATTGGTACCATGGCAGAAGTTTGCAGACAGTGCCAACTGTTTCTATGGCAGCATCAATGATGCTGTTCTTGTGTATAAAACTGGGATTGCACAGATAAGTGGAGGCAAAAGGAAGAATGAACTGAGTCAGTGTTCTTGGATGCAACTTATTCTTCAATGTCTTTGCTACACTGCAAAATTTGAGCAAAGCACGAGCCCTTCTGTGCAACTGCAGATGCTGCATGTTTTCAAAGAAGTCGACCTCAGGGTCTACTTTGTTGGTCAACAGGGATAAATCTCGTAGAACAGGATGCACCTCTGGACACTCCATAGCCATGTGTCCTAAGAAAGCGATGGATTGAAGCCGCACCACCTCGTTTTTATCGGTTATCCCACTTCTGATGAGCATTAAAATGGTATCATCCATCAAATAACGTCTGTCCACCGTATTTTCTCTGTGCTCCTTCGCCAGCTTGCAGCCAAGAAGCTTGATACATTGTCCTGAATAATCTCTTAACGCTAAATCCGTTTCATTCTTCAGAAAATAATAACAGTTATGAATAATAGCTATGCCAAACTCCAGGGTAATCTCATTCTTCTCTATCGCGTTGTTGATCTCAGTGAACGCGTCCAATCTTTTCTGAAAATCCGGCTGATCGATCCATCTGCGATCCCAGGAGTTAAGCTCGCTTATTAGGCTGTAATTCTTCTTTAGCAACTCGCGACAATCTTCTGGAGACCGCTCGACGATCGCACTGTACAGTTCCAACAACAGTTTTCGAGCAGGAACCGCTGAGACTGTGCCCAGCAAAGGTAAGATGGCGCGAATATGGATGGTCGGTTGTTGCACGTGCTTTATAAGATTTATGATGGTCGTAATCAATTCTATGATGGTTTCTTCTCCTCCTCCAGAGGCAGCTTTCTTCATTAATATTGGTAAAGTGAGAGTGACAAGTATATCACTCGCCTTTGGGTCTTTCACAAACTCAGAAATGCGTGACAGGATCACCAAAATTGTCTTGTTTATTCCCTTGTTTGATTTATCAAGCTTGTTCTTGATATACTCCAAAATACTGAAAACATGAGGAAGTAGTATGGTGGATCCATAATTAGTGCCACTGGACAAAGCTTCTTGGTCCACTTCCAGTAAATTAGTGAGGGCAGGTGTCAATGGTACAAAAGGTGCATCAGTGTCCATACTATTCTCATTGGTCTTTCCATAGTCCTGCAAGGTTACCATTTTCTCAATCATGTCAAGGATGGCATTAACCACAGAGGCATGAGTCTTTGGACCTAGAAGCAGCTGCATAATGTATGGAAGAGGATTGACTGATTTGTCATCCTCCCTGTGTTTTATGAACAATGGATAATAACGGGAGTTTTGGCTCCACGCCATGAACAGCTTCAGCAAAGGTGTAGGACTGTGAATACCCTCCATGGGCAGCTTCTGCAGCCATGGAAACACAGCCACGTCGAAGAGAGCGTCTATTTCGTGCTGGCTCCATTCGTAATCCTCGAAGTGACCAAAAAATCTTGCCAGTGTCAGGATACAAGTTGTTCGTACGTTTTTAACAGCTGGTAAATAACCGGCGTACACCTTATCCGACTTCTGCAATATTCCAGTGACTTGTGCTAAGATGCACAGGACCAGACCAAGCAAGCTGGGCAACAGTCTTTTGGCCATTTTACTTCCAAACTGTTCTATTAAGATGGAAAGTAAATTCACAGCACTCTGCAGACGTTTTGGTGGAACGACGTTGCTTAAATCAATTGTATCAATGATATTGTGTACGAGTTGCTTCAAGTCGACTTTCTCGTCTGATTCAAGAGACAGGTACTCCTTGAACGGTCTGAATGCCATCTTGGTGAATATGATCATCTCCTTTTCTTGAACGCCAGCCAGGAAACGCAGGACCAATTTTCTTCTCATCAGTCCTCCAACCTTACCACCGGTCCTCATCCCCGTTTTCAAAGCCATCTTTGCGTAAATTATTCTCATCAGTATTGGGATGAACTCGTCGCGATGCTCGTTCTGTATCACGTTACTCTCATCGTCGATCTTGAAGCGTGCCACCTCGTTCTTCAAATTCTTCTCGTTAATCAAATTGTATAAATTGTCCTTGTACGGTAATAGGTACTTGTATTTGTAAGTGAGAAGACAGTTCAGAGCCACTTTTTGGACATCTGAGTTTCTTGATGATAATAGATCTAGATAAATTCTTTGCATCTCTGATTCTCTGTATAATGATCTTGGATTGGTCATCTTCTCGAACACCTCCAGCTGAGCAATGAGCAGCTTTATTTTGTGGTTCTTCTTTATTGCAAGTTTTGGTGCTTGTTTGGATTCTGTATTTATTGAAGGTACAGGTTCCTTCACTTCTTCTTTCTTTTCTTCAGCCTCATCTTTTTCCTCATTATCACTTCCACTTTCTTCATCAACTTCCATATTTTCATTAGAGGGAACTGATTCCTGTGCCTTCAAAATACTGCAACACTTGGCGTCCTCAGAGTTTGATTTGAAAAAATTATCATTCACAAAATCAATGAACAATCCTGTGATGTCTCTGTTCTTCATTTCACAATATTGAGCAAAATTGATCATGCATTTCCACAATAAAACTTTGTGATTCGCGTAATCAGGTTTGTCGTTGCTTTTCTGTACCATAATTTCTATTTCAGAAATGGTTTCGCAGTCGAATACTGGTTTGTAATCTGCGACCGCCTCGTGCTCCTTGTTTAATTCAGCAAGAAACGTTGGCCAGAATTGTTCACACTTTTTGTTTGCATACGTCGCTACAATTTTGCTTGTAGATTCCCATAACAGAGAAAAGTTTATGTAAAAGTTGCCCAATAAATATTGCAGTGGGAATTTGTAATATTTGGGATCCAAGTTTGATATTGCATTATTTTCAAACGACAGTGCCTGTAAATGGAGTAACTTGTCCCTGTAACTTTGCACTGTTATGGGTTCTCGTTCTGCCAAGTACATGTGTTCCAAAACGCTTGTTTCAGTACCTTCATTAGCAGATGATGTGATTTCTTTAACAGCAGAAAACAAGGAGTACAAATGAGTTACGACTAAACGGACTTCTCTGAAGGGAGAACTTAAGTTTGATACAATGCTGTCATTCAAGTTATCAAATATGGTCTGATTCAGGTACATTTCTTTATGCTTTGTTGTACTGAAATATGTCGTGCATAAGTCCATTGCATCCAAAATAAATTTGTTGTCAGGATATTTAGTGACAAGACTTAAGATTTTTATGTCATTGATCTCCATGAACTGGTGTAACTCTTCAGCTTCTAGAATGTGAATACCTGACTCCAAAGCTAACAAGAATGGCAAACAGAGTTTAATCATTTCACTTTCTGTACCATTGTGATTTAATATTTGTTTGTACAGGGATAATATTCCTTTCTTCAGCACATCTTTGAATTCTTCTGGTAAAGGTTTCAAATGTGGCAAAATGATTAACATTCTTAATGAATTGGTTGATACATTGGGATCCAGTAAACCTTCTAACTGCTTCAGAAGATAATTGATACTATCAGCTTTTGCACCTCGTATGTCCAAGATATACTTCGTCCATTTGTCTAAATTAATACCATTGATGCATAATGGAGCTTTTGTTTTGATAATACCAGTGAACAATTTTAAGGCTTCATCATTGAAAGTGGTAGACACACTGTGTCGTATTACATGCGGTAGTATCAACGTTTCAAACGACGAGTAATTCATTAAACTATTAACAGTATCATACAATAGTTCAATGTCTTTCACGGACATCATCTGAAGAAGTATTTGACTGGATGTCTCCTGCATCAAATTCACATTCACTGCCAGAAGAATTGCAATTGCAACGTTTGTAATCTCTCGCAGTACATCGCTCTGATCTTCAAAGATTTTTAAAACCTGTACCAGTTTCTTTATCACAGATACAGGATCCACAACCAATCTTCCATTTTTGTGGTTTATGACTGGATGCAATAATTGCATTATAAGTATCAGACTTTTTTCTCTTTCGGGTACTGATTGGAAGTCCTTGGAACTTTCTATTGATGCATCTATGATACCAAGGATCACAGTCCAGAATACCTGACATTTTTGTGGATGAATGTTTTGTATAATGCAATTAACAATTTCTTTCAACACTTTGAATGCAAGATTCTGATTGATGGTTTCATAGTTCAGTGCACTGAAGTATAATGATAGCATCTGTTCTGCACAGGAATGAAACTGTCCTGGTAAACCATGTACCACTTCAAATAATAACTTTCCACATCCTGGTATTCCATTGGGATTTTCTTCCAATGTGTTTAGTACCAATTTTAGGAAAGATTCCTTATCTTTGATCTTGCGTACCACAAATGCAAAACTTTCAGCTGCAAAGTTATTTACATAAGCTGGCTGTGTATCTGCCAATAATGGCAGCAACAGATCAAATACCGTCTTCACATTTTTTATGAGATATCTCCATAGAAACTTGAACAAGTAAGCCAATGATGTGAATGCATACTCAATTTGGTCTGTGTCCTTTGTATGCAGTAAATCAATTATAATAGCTAGAAATCTAGGGAAGTAATCATAAAACTCTTTCTGCAGATCTTTTGATAAAGCTACCACCAATCTGTAATGAAAAATGTATGTAAAAGTACCAAGAAATTTGAACCTGTTGTTAATGCATGAAGCTATACTTACTCTAAAATTGGCTGTAAAAATGAAATATCTCTTTTTTCTAAATATTCTATTAATGTAACAACAATAAATTCCTTCTGGTTGATCAGCTGTGTAAGTGTAACAATGTCACGAACTTTCTTCTTGAAGCTGCAATAACCTTCTGTCAGGTTAAGGAAATTCCATTTCTGAAGGGTTTGGTGGAAGTATGTTTCAATCTCATCACTTTCTTCATTCCGGTGGCCAACACGATGAAATATATCAACATCAACTTCACTTATTCTTTCAGAAAATTTCTTAAACTGTAAGGAAGAAAATTTGAAGAAAATTTTATATCAGATATTGTTTATAAATGCTTCATACCTGAAACGTATTTGTTTCTTTATGACGAGTTGGTTTATTCTTCATGATGAATTACAGGAACTTTATGTTAATCCAATTCTAAAAAATCATCATTCAAAAACACTGTGAACGAACATCAACGCGCAACACGTGTATTCGCAACATGTAGTTCAATGGAAAGTATGATCTAAAAAGGGAAGGTTTAGTTTTGAGTTTAGAAATTGTAAAAACAGTTTAATATAATCTTTAAAACACAAACCTTTTGAAGTATCATAAATGTACAAAAAATGCCTAATAAGTAACAAAATATTGAAGAAAATAAATGGTTTTAACCGCAACGCGCCATAAGTTTCATGCATTCATATTTACTGCTTTATAACCTTAAGGTATGTTTCCATTGTAGATTGGGGTCGCCATCATAGTGTTATGTTTGCAACTTTAATCATTTGTTGTTATACCCTGACTGTTTGCAGTGTTATTTACAAACACTGATGATTACAATAAAAATCATTATATCAACAATGTGAGTTATAAATCATTAATTTGTACATACTCATTATTAACACATAATTGTTAAATAAACAATGTACAATTTTCTGTTTGATTATATGCTTCAAAACAGATGACTAGTACAGAAGAGAATAAAATAGAATTTAAGAAAAAATCAAGAAAACCATTAAGGAAACGACACGTTTCATCTGATGAAGATGATGAAAATGAGGAGGCATCGGTCAGGTAAAAAATAAATTTAATTATATATAGGTTTAGTTATATTTCAATTAATTGTATTGTTTTAAAAAATATGTTAATTACAAAACTATTGCTAGAGTACAACAAACACAATTATGTTTAGAGAGAAAGTGGAGGAGATGAAAATTATACAGAAGCTTCGTGAACGTCCAAAGGGTGTAAATGTTGTTGGATTAGCACTTGGAGAAAATGTAACACCTGATGTAATGACAGTAAGTCTTTCAATTCAATAGTTACCAATGATTATCATAGACATTGTTTTTTCAAGAAGTATCTGCCTTTCAGTCAGATCCTTTCAATGTAAAAACTGGAGGAATGGTAAATATGGCTGCATTGAAAAATACCAAACTTAAGCAGAATGATGCTTATGAAACAGGAATAGGTACACAATTCAATGCAGAAACAAACAAACGTGATGAAGATGAGGAAATGTATATGACTAAAAACCTTACTTAATATAACAATTAATTGTTCAATGTAACAACTGTATACCATACTTTTCATAGGGTAAAGTATATTGAAGAAGAATTATCAAAAAGGAAAAGCAAGAATGAAGACAAAACAGAAAATGGATCCAACAATGATAAGGGGTCCTATTGTTCACCAGAGGAAGCAGCACTGCAAGCAGTACCTGAACATTTAAGACAAAGTTCTGCACACAGAAGTGAAGAGATGCTTTCAAATCAAATGCTGTCTGGTATACCAGAAGTGGATCTTGGAATAGAGTATGCTTTTGTATTTTTCTAGTAAATTATGTGTAAAAGGAGCTACATTTGCCATAAAGAAATCTGTTGTTCTTTATAGAGCAAAAATTCGTAATATTGAAGCCACAGAGGAAGCTAAGTTAAAGTTGCTCTGGGACAGGCACAGGAAGAAAGATGGTCCTTCACAATTTGTGCCAACAAACATGGCTGTGAATTTTGTACAACACAACAGATGTATGTCATATATTTAATATCTCCTTTATTATTGTTGTAAGTTATACAAAAACATTATTTTCTTTTTAGTTAACATAGAAGACACAGACTTTCAAAAGTCTAAGCAAGATCCTGATGACAGGAAGAAGGTTGCAGCACCTAGAGATGACTTCAAAGGGAAACGGAAAGACAATGGCGAGAAAGCAACCGATGATTATCACTACGAGCGATTTAAGAAACAATTTAGACGATTCTGAAATTATTTATAAACTTGAAACAAGAATTTATGTATTTCTGTGCAAAATATAATCAATTATACACAACGTGTAAAATATATATGTATAATAAATTTTGATTTATTGTTAATAACAAACTGTCTCAAATAATTATTCGTTTTATATTTAATTGTATAAGGAAATAAAACACGAACAATATACATTTTAGATTTTTTACGTTTATTGTAAACTTGCCGTAAGCTTTGATGCGATCTTAGGGAATGACGATAGCTAGCGACGTCAATTGGTGGCAGGGGGGATTGCATCGAAATTCGATCCTTTTAAATTTACAGTAATTATTGTTTCTCTTCTAGACACCTGTGAGTATGAGTTGTGGATTTGTTACTTGCGGCCCAAACGAGGCCCTGGTTGTTTCAGGTAAATAAATTTCCGCTTTAACTCGTATGTTTTTTTCTATACGCTGTCATGGGAGGAGTACGTTGTCAATTAATTGATTCGTAGTGTTTGATTGAAAGTTAAAAACTTAATTATACGTTATGTCATCAATTATGTTTAATCACTCATACATGTAACGCTTGTGTTGTTGCATTGTTTAATTATTTAAATCTCTTTATTCAAATGTAAGACGCCGATAAATTAAAACGTAATAATTTTATTCTTTTTTTTCAAGGATGCTGCTACAGCAAGCCTCTTTTAGTGCCAGGTGGCCGGGTTTTTGTATGGCCCATTGTCCAGCAAGTGCAAAAGTAAGTTTAATATTATATATTTAAAAATACAGAGCTGAAACTATATTTTTTTATATATTATATTAACTAAATAATCATTTGTGATTCAGTTTAATTATCTTCACTTTATATTTTATAGAATTTCATTAAACACTATGACTTTGCAAGTGGAAAGCCCTACCGTGTATACGTGCCAGGGTGTACCAATATCTGTAACAGGAATTGCACAGGTATTGATTCAGTATTAACTTACAACAGTAGAAATAATTTAACAATAAATTTTGTTACATTTGACTATGTATTCGAAGGTGAAGATACAAGGACAAAATGAAGAAATGCTTTCCACAGCATGTGAACAATTTCTTGGAAAAACTGAAGAAGAAATTCATAATATTGCACTTGTTACATTAGAGGGACATCAACGGGCAATAATGGGAAGCATGACTGTAGAGGTATAATAAATACATCATATTTGATAAGTACAAATATCAATGGTTTTATATATCACTTCATTTGTGCATTATAGGAAATATATAAGGATCGTAAAAAGTTCAGCAAAGAAGTTTTTGAAGTAGCAAGCAGTGATCTTGTCAATATGGGCATCACTGTTGTGTCCTATACCTTAAAAGATATTCGAGACGAGGAAGTAAGTTCATCCTTTTCCTTACTAAAAAGTATTTATTTTTTATTCAAAAACTTAAGAAGAAATTTGTATATAAAATGTACATAAAAAAACTTTGAAAATGCTAGTATCTAACATGCGTTTTTGAAATCTTGTTAACAGTAATCTATCAGTTAGAGTACACACTGTTAAAAAGTCCCCCTTTAAGTGGTTGTATATTTATAAGTACTTTTTATTAATATGAGTTAATCTAGTCCAATCTTTGTATATTGTAAATATTGAATACATTTTTGTTTTGCTACTTGCAGGGGGCAAAGGTACGTTCAAATTTTGTTTTATCACTACATATGTATAACGCCAATGCACTGCTCTTCAGATGAAATTAGTACAAAATCGTTGATATTCGATTAATGAGGGATTTAGAGCGTATATCGAGTGTTCGCTTCGATGGTAGCACAGTGTTTTCACGCACATTTTGTAAATCTGTTATTCAAATATGTGCGACATTATTGTATGCTGATTTTTGTGCAATACAGGCCTAACTATATTAAGCTAAAATTAATGTTATTCAAAGTCTTTTATGGATCAACATTATCAACGATATCGTTGAATTATATTTATCAATTATTTATAGGGATATCTTAAAGCTCTCGGAATGGCGCGAACAGCTGAAGTGAAACGGGACGCGAGGATCGGAGAAGCGGAAGCCCGTCGAGACGCTCAGATCCGTGAGGCCATCGCTGAAGAGCAAAGAATGGCCGCTCGTTTTCTTAACGATACCGAAATCGCAAAAGCACAACGAGATTTCGAGCTGAAGAAAGCTGCTTACGATGTTGAAGTGCAGACTAAAGTAGGTTTCATCTTTATTTAACTAATTATTAAATTGTAATTATGTATTTTCCTTGTAGAAAGCAGAAGCAGAAATGGCATTTGAACTGCAAGCTGCGAAAACAAAACAAAGAATCATGGAGGAACAAATGCAAGTTAAGGTGATTGAACGTGGACAGGAAATAGCTGTGCAAGAACAGGAAATGTTAAGACGTGAGAGAGAATTGGATGCGACAGTACGGCGTCCAGCTGATGCTGAAAAATACAGGTAACTTGTATGGCAAAGAAGATTGATAATCAGATGGTAATACAGGTTATATTTACAGATTAGAAAAAATGGCTGAGGCTAATAAAATGCGTTTAGTGATGGAAGCTGAAGCGGAGGCAGAGGCTATCAGAATTCGTGGCGAAGCAGAAGCCTTTGCCATCGAAGCGAAGGCTAAAGCGGATGCTGAGCAGATGACGAAGAAGGCTGCTGCATGGAATGAATATAAGAATGCTGCTATGATCGATATGATGCTCGATACACTTCCAAAGGTGATTTTTACACTTGAATATTAATGACATAAACTGTTAATAATACAAACTTCGTTAAAATTTAGTCTAACCTCTAACAAGAGCAAATGATATAAATTCTTATGTGTTGTAGGTTGCTGCTGAAGTTGCAGCCCCATTGTCACAAGCCAAGAAAATAACAATGGTTTCGAGCGGAAACGGAACCGTTGGAGCTGAGAAATTAACCGAGGAAGTATTTAACATCGTGACTCGTGTACCGGAACTGGTCAAGAATTTAACAGGAGTGGACATAGCAAAGGTAAATTTTCTCATAAAAATTAATATCTGAAATATGGACTTATATTTTTATTTTTATTTTCAGTCTGTCCATGCTGGTTAAGTAGGCGGTACAAGAATCTGAAACACTTCCAGACCACATCCATAATTGTATGAAATATTTAATGAGTCTTTGATATATCGTTTATTTTAATATGCTGTTGCATATTAGAGTCAATTTGTTAGTTTTAATTTGAATAACATTCGGTTAGATGAAAAGTTCACTACTTTCACTGCCAGTTACCTAACGATAACGAGTCTATTTTAATTAGTGCCAATTTTAAATGAACGTTTTGAAAGATGAAAGATATTTCGTATAAATTGTTCAAAAATAGAATGTGTCCGCACAATATTCATATCCCACTTACCAAATACACGATAGCTAGCAAATGAATGTCTTCAGTTACAGAGGCAGTGAATGTGTATTTTATTTAACCAAAGAGAAATACTAACTAGTATTTTATTTTTATCCGTGACGTAAGTTGAAGTTTTAATAAAATTTTATTTTTTATTATTATTATTCTTTATTTCAATCAGTATTTTATGCACTTAGAAGAGAAACGAAAATTTCAAAATATATCTTTTTGAATCTCTTATTGACCAAAAATGGTCCAATATTGTCCATACGTATGTAACTTTGCCACTATGTGCCGAAACATTCCTCTAACACGCTATATGTACCTTTTTCAAATGTATCAACATTATCGACGGGTATATGAGCATTTTAGAGATGAGAAAACAAAAAAATGCCACTAATCCAGTACCCGTTCAATGTGGTTTTCATGTTATCGCAATTTTGTCTAGTCCCTTGAATTGAAACACCTTTATTCAAGCGTTCGATTAAATTTCCTCTATTTAAAAAAAAAAAGATCTATTAATATATTTTACTTCGATTCTAGTTAGAATTTACTGTGATCTGAAACTCTTTGTACGAAAAAGAAAAAGATAGTCATAGTTCTTGAGAGACGCGTTTGAGAGCTTTGATGGAAAAATTTATATGACCAATTTAACGCCTTAAATTAATGAAAAAGAAGGAAAAATTCGATTTTATGTAAAGCGATTAAACGTTAAAATCAAATAAAAGTTTGTACATTAATTTTACCCACCCTAAAAAAAACAAAAACTAGAAAACAATAGAAGTTATACAGCAAAATGTTAGAAAAAGGCTGTTGTCAGATATGGGTTAACAAATTTATTAGAATTGTTTTGTATAAAAATAAACACGTGAAAACAAGTTGTTTGTAAAAGTTGTAAACAGTGTTATTTCTCATTCAAATTAGTTTTATGTTTGTGCATTGCAATTTCTCTCTGAAAATACTCATGGAATAGAAGCTTGTACAATGGATGCATATAAATCATTTTTAGTAGATTTTTTAGCCGGTGGAATATCTGCAGCTGTTTCTAAAACTGCAGTTGCACCTATAGAAAGGGTGAAATTGTTGCTCCAAGTGCAACACACATCCAAACAAATAAAGCCAGAAGAACGGTATAAGGGTATGTATTTTATTCTTAATTTAAATAACATTTATAAATGCTTACAAATCTTATTGCAGGGATGATGGACGCCTTTATACGTATACCCAGGGAAACAGGTTTCCTTAGTTTTTGGAGGGGCAACCTGGCCAATGTAATTCGATACTTTCCAACTCAAGCATTAAATTTTGCCTTCAAAGACAAATTCAAAAAATTGTTCTTGGAAGGTATACCGAAGGAGGCGTTTTGGAAACAATTTGCTGGAAATCTGGCATCCGGTGGAGCTGCTGGAGCAACATCCCTCCTTTTTGTTTATCCACTTGACTTTGCACGTACAAGGTAATGCATATCTCTTTCAATTTGAGGATTCTAATATTAAATACCATTTTCAGATTAGCAGCAGATATTGGGAAAGAGGATAAACGAGAGTTTAAAGGTTTAGGTGACTGTTTGGTAAAAATTTTCAAAACGGATGGTTTGATTGGATTATACCGTGGTTTTAATGTGAGTGTCCAAGGGATCGTCATTTATAGAGCAGCATACTTTGGTTTCTACGACACTATGAGAGGCATGCTTCCCGACCCGAAGAATACTCCGTTACACATTAACTTTTTAATAGCCCAAGTAAATTATGTTCTACATCTGATTTGCATTGTTTTTATCTGTAATGTTGTTTACAGGTAGTGACAACAACGGCCGGTGTCATATCGTATCCCTTCGACACGGTCAGAAGGCGTATGATGATGCAGTCGGGTCGCAGTAAAGCGGACGTAATGTACAAAAATACGCTGGATTGTTGGATCAAAACGGCCAAGGCGGAAGGCGTCGGGGCTTTCTTCAAGGGAGCCCTCTCGAATATTCTTCGAGGTACCGGAGGTGCATTAGTTTTAACATTATACGACGCGATTAAGGATCTAATTGACGACGCATTGCAAAGTAAACCGTCGAATTGATACTTTTAACTTGCAATATCAAAATACTTTGTAGAATTGAATAAAATTTAATGACAAGTATTAATCTTCCTACGAGTTGAATGATTAATCATTTACATCAGTTTATAAATAATATCCTATATGATACTTGAATTTATTTTCAAATAAATATATTGTAAAAAATATATACACACTTACTAATAAAAATAACACATTTTTGATACTTTATTGTTTTATACACTTAATCTCATGAATTTTTTAAGATCTCTAGATATACATACCTGATATAATATTAATGCATTAGCTGTGACTTAATTTGCTGGCATTCATAAATGAGTGGTCTCTGATTAATCGTATTAATCTGTTATTATAGATACCATACAATTGTATTGTTAGATTTGTATATAATATATCAAGAAAAGAATTAGATACAAAACATTAAATGCCTACAAATAAATGCCACAGCCTTATATCATTATTTATTATAGTTGATCTTTTCTTTAGAAACAAAACTGTACAGTTTAATTAAGCATAGTGTGTCTGTCATAAATATTGCGTCGTTGTTCACGAACTTGGCGCTTCCATTTGTCCTGTTGATGACCAACACGGTTTAATACATTACCTCTTTCACCCATAGGGTGAGATGTTCCAGGACCTATTGATGAATCATCCTATCAAAGCAATAACATTAGATTAAATGTTCCATGTTTCATACACCTATTATATAAAACAAACTGTATCAACTTACCTCAACATTATTGTGTTCATGATATCCAATGTTTGTTGAAGTTTTATGAATTGTTTTGTTCAATAATGGATCCAAACAGATCAAGAATAACATGTAAATAACTAAGAGGGATATAACCCAAATAACAAGTATTACCACTATCTGCAAATAATCAATTATTTCATTATTATTTTTATTAATAATAAAGAATGGTAGAAATAAGGGACTAACTTTAATAATAGTGGTATTTCTATTTTCATATTTGCAACCACATCTGGAACAAAATATTTCCTCCTTGCCTTTCAACTGATCTCCCACCTTTGGCAGGACAACACCTTCGCAATTACTGTGGATTAAAATTCAAATTTAGTTATAATGATACTTCACAGGTGTTACATGTACGAGATTAAGTTAAATAAGAATTTTAATTACCATTGAGAAGGTGGAACATTTATAATGTAAGTTTTTCGCACTAACGACGATTGTGCTGTATTCACCACGGACGAAACATTTGGACAGATACATTTACATCGTTTGTCATCGTACTGTGCCTGAAATTGTTTATGAAAATCATTAAATGAACAAACTTTCAATATTTTATAAGCTGATTTTCTAACCTCAGATTGTGACAAACATAACAACGTGATTGCAATCACAAGAAAAATGTGCTTCAACATTATACAGTGACACGTTGCATCCAGAACCCGTTTCTGTTTCTAATACTTTGATATATTTAACTTTTAAGCATAGAAACGGCTTTGTTAAACAAAAGTGTTAACAAAGCTCTACCGATTCCAAACACAGTTCCAAACTGTCAAACAGCTTGAACCTAACTGCGACTAATCGGTATAGATGGCACATATGTACTATTAAATATTGCACGTGACTTCCGGTTAATCAAATTAAAATACAGGGTGTCCCAGAACTCCTGTAGGAGCCGGAAATGGGGGGTAGCTGAGACTATTCTGAACAACAATTTCCTTTGCAAAAATATCGGATGGGGCTTCGTTTTTGAATTATTTAGCAAAAACACTGACTAATCAGAGCGCGTCCCGGGCGCGCGCTCAATACCGTCAGTGTAGCGTCGAGCATAGTCGCCCCGGGACAAGCGCCTCGGTAGAACAAGAAGCGTTAAACACAAGTAATATTGAACATAAAAGTAAAAAACAAATGGTAGAATGTTATGAGAGTAATCGTACCTTAGAATAAAGGGAATGACTGAATGGCTGGGTATCCCAACAGAAGGAATAAGTACGCCGATCGGACCTCCCACTCCTTCCACAGCAATCTCGCAAAATTACAATTATAAACGTTAGTTATAAATAATATAATAACTATTGTAAAGCTAAATATATGAATCATGTAGTTTATTGAATAAATGCAGCTTTTTAGTACCATGAACGTTTCTAATTATTTAACAATCGCGATAAAGCAAGAAAATAATAAATAAAGGCTCTGAAATGTAGTCTTCGAGTCTCGTAATCAACCGCAGGTTTATATCGATTTATATACTTAAATGATGTTCTAGGATCACCAAATTTGAACTGAAGGAAGGGGAAACTTTATATTATCATAAAAGTATCAATTTGTCACCGTACAAGCTCTATTTTTTATTATTTTTACAATTTTTTAAATAATTATATTTTTTTAAAAGTTATATTAATGAAAAAAAGACATAAATGTAGGTTTTTCTCTTATTGAAACAATCAGAAATTATACACCAGTTCTTCTAGTTTAATAATTAAAGCAGAAGTTTAATTAATAAACCTTTATAAGGAATTTAATTAAGAAATATCAAAATAGTACATTACTCATTTTGAAAAGCCCGCCATTTTTAACGATGTTTCGGAAGTCTAACATTTAATCTTTAATATTTCAATATTTCGGGCTTCTAGGATTAATCGGACAATTGGAATCGATAATTAGTGTAAAATAGAAGCGATTAGATGCTTCAAACACGCGAAAACAGCAAAAAATTATTTTCTTAAAAAATAATCATTGTAGGTACGGCAGATTCCTGTCAATTTTTGAGCAGTTTCAGCACTTTGTTCGCAGGTGGCGCCAGGGGTAAAATAAAAAGTCGGTAAAAATTATTTTATTAAAAATCGGCTTTTTAACACCATTACATAAAATATTTTGTTGTTATAAATGTCTCTATAACTTTAGTTTATCCGAAAAGTGGCCTGGTTTTTGAAAAAACACAATTTTCTGTTTCGCTAATTTCGTCGGTAACACCCCATGTACCGTCCTCAGTTGCTCTTTAAAACAATTGAAAAATAAAGCTTGAACGATATTAAATTCATTATTTTATAATAATACAATGTTTTATCTTTCTACTATTCAAATTAGATGATCCTAGGACTTAACGCTTCTTATTCTACCGAGGCGTTTGTCCCGGGGCGACTAGGCTCGACGCTACACTGACGGTACTGAGCGCGCGCCCGAGACGCGCTCTGATTGATCAGTGTTTTTGCTTAATAATTCAAAAACGAAGCCCCATCCGATATTTTTGCAAAGAAAATTGTTGTTCAGAATAGTCTCAGCTACCCTCCATTTCCGGCTCCTACAGGAGTTCTGGGACACACTGTATAACATTATATTAGGCGAATAATTTAATTTAATAACAATTTATACAAAATTATTTGCAAAATATAATAAAGCAAATTTTGTAAGAAACGAAATTGTTTAAGCTAGAAATTAAAGATATCAGTAAAAAAAGATTTTTATTTAAAGTAGTTTAATAGTTGCTTAAATTAAATATTAATGATACAACAGTCATTTTATTCAAATCTGATTGGTGTAATTTGTTTTGCATGATTTTATTACATTTTGATTAAAATAAATCAACATTCTTAAATATAATACATTAACTTACATTGATTTTTCTATTCGTATTCTCTGTTGTTTTATGTATCTGTAATTGTTCATGCCGATTTTTTCATAGATAAGAATCATTTGTTTTAGGACGTTCGAAAACACGCTTGCACACTTTTACTTTTATTATACGATTATAGTGACGCATTCATTCAACACGCTAATTCAACATGATTCAAAATTTCAGGGTGCATACTCATTTAAAATGAATCTTTCCGTACTCTCTGAGTATATTTTAATAAAATCATATGGAATATTAATCACGACTATACCATCGATAGACCTATGCATACATATATATATATATATTTATTTTTATATGAATATTTTACGCATTAGTGTTTTATGCAATGAGTAATGAAACGTACAAATGGACTGGGCAGTCTCAGACTTGCCATTGCACATTTTTATCTGTAAAATAGATCTTGCACCATTTATTATCACAATTACAAGAGCGCTGTTAATAACGATCAAACGATGCAAGTTTTCTCTTTGTGTTCGTTTTTTCCCTTTGATGCTACTATGTCCTCCATGTACTCGTAAAGCGATCATATAATTACGTAACGAGCTTTTTCACGGAAAAAAAGAAAAAAAGATACCAACCAAGTATTATACCTTGCAATTAAAATGCAGCTACGTCTTTTGTTACTCATGCAAGAGTATCGTTCGTGATATAAAATATTTTATGAACTTTGCCAAGTTATGATCCCGATTAATATTGACAGTACGACCACTCCAATAAGTACGAGTATACATTTTTTTTTGCGCAGTTTATTTTGATACATACTCGCTTGCCTCACGTGCGAAGTAGCTTCATTGACGGACACCTCTGTCCTTTCTACAGAAGCTTCTATAGAATCAATGACCTCACCTTGATCATATACTAAAGCACCAAGATCTTTGAAAATTTGATTAATATCACTAATATTGCTCTGTAAAAATAATACATTTTAATTAGAGAACTAATAGACCATTTCTGAAATCAACATTATTACCTCTAACTGTCTTATGCTTGCTTCCTGTTCTTCCAACATCCGTAAATTTTGTTCTTCTTTTAATTGTTGTTGCTGTGTCTGTTTCTGGGTTCTACTGTCTTGTAATTCTATCAGCGTTTCTTGTTTCTTCTCACCGAATGGAGCAATACCAGCATTTGCTTTAGCTTTTCTGACCATTTCCTTCTCCTTTGAGGCTGCAAGTCTTTGTACTGCCTAAAATGTTATGAAGTCTATTTCTGTTTCTATACATTCTATCAATTAATACCAATGTATTAAGACATCTTATAAGCTCACTTGAAAAGAATTTAATGCACTAGTAAATTCATCCTGAAGACGCTCCCTTTGCATTTTACGCTGTCTTTGTTCCCCAGGACTGGTAGAACCTGAATTGTTAGCTAGTATAGCTAAGTCCCGAAGGTGTACACTAGTATCCTTTGCCAACTGTTGTGTGTAATGTTGTATTTGGTGCCTGAAAAAGTAATTGATCTCTTAGTTGATTATCTTAAATATTTATAAAACAAAACTCACAGCTGATTGCGAAGTTCTTGGGAGTCTGAAGAGCTGCCCAATTGATTGACCATTTTTTGCATAGAAGACACTGTTGAACATAAGTGAAGATGAGTATCAAGCTCTTTTGCATCAACAAAATCTACATACTCACCATTTTGGGATATCTTCAAAATTGATGTGCCAATCGTTTGGGACAGTCTACCAAAATCTTGTTCCCTTGCTGGACCACCATTGTGGTACGATGAAAACCCAATATCCATGGTGATTTATGTTTCAGTTCAATAGGATTAAAGCTATCGAAATATCGTTCAGTGTGTCAAATAATAACCTCGCTGTTAGAGGTTATTCAGTTGCTGGTTAACACATCAAGGTAACCGCACTTGATAAGACACTGTCGTAATTTTTTTTTTGAAGTATTTTCGTCTCTGTGATCTCGTAGATGAATTTTCAAAATCGTATGGATCGTATACGATGAAAAATCTGTGGGATGAAAAACACGATGACAGTTCAAACGTCAAATATGGCAAAGAATTGTTATCTGCGATTATCTGTTACTATTGCACTGCTGTCAATAAAATGACTAGAAAGATGATTAGTTAGCAAGATGAGTCATTCGGTTACCATCGAAAAATTAGTGATTTCTCTTGGGTATACTGTATATATGAACCTGTATGTTGTTCCTCGAAAATAAATCAAGTTCACCACGAGAAGCTCCAAAAGTTCGCGTAAATCGATAAAGCCTAAGGCAAGTCTTTAAATGAATATAGTTGTTACCGTTTGCCACAGCGTGCACGTAGTTCTACGTCGCGACCATATCAAGTTAAAATAAATGCTCTTCCTAAAAGAAAAACGAGGCCATTACGCATGTGAAATCGCGACATTTCTGGGAAAGAATGAAAGAACAACATACACTGTATAATATGCATTTTGAAATATTTCATTAGTTTGATTTTATATTAAAAATATAATGTTTTTAATGGAGCGGTGGAATTAAAAGGTGGACCCTTGTATTATAAGGTCTTTTATTTCGACCATATAAACATTTATTACATTTCCCGTGTTCATTCGTTTACAAATTATAATCTGTATCTTATGCATGGTAATAAATACTTTATTCAAGTCGTCGAATAATCACATTGGTCGTTATTTCTTAATTAAAAAATATATACAAAAGTATTTACAAAGAAACAAACGAGCGTTCATCGCGCCAACAATATGGTTCGCAAGAAAGTAAACTCGTGGTGTTTTTTCTTCTTTTTTGTTCCTTATTGTTACAATTAGGGTGGGAAGTTTAATTTATAAAACATTCGGTTTATAAATTAAAGAATTCAATGTCGATAAAAATTGTCGTGTTGATTTTTGTACGTAGAATCATCTTAATGTATAAGTACAACATCTTGTGCATTGGAAGCGCCATGACGTGATATAGTTAAATGCAAATGTCAGTTTAAAATTTATGACGTAGAACGAATTTACATGCCCATCGTTTATCTTATTTTTTAAAACAAAATTAGATATTTGAAAGTCATGATTTTAACAAATATACGTATTTGAATAGAGAAAGCTATTCACAATGCAAATGTGAGGTCGTTTTAAATATTTCATTCTAATGTGTAACGAGAATACAAACATTTATATAAAAGAACAGTACGTTACGCATAGAAAAATAATTATACATACTGAATGAAATAACGATATCATCGATGAAAATGTATGAAATGAACTAAAGTTTTAAATGGTCCAGGTATTTCAAAGTTTAGTTTTGAAATTCATAGATCATCTATTTTCGATGGACATTAAAGGAAAATGTCCGAATGTGTGCAAAAAAATGTTTAACGCATTCGTCTAATGTCATGACCTTGAAAGAACCTACGTTAATAAATATTTCGAACTAACTACTTGTTTGTTAATCGGACACGATACATTGTACATTCAATACACAAACGAAACACGTTGTTATCGCACACATGCATCGATATAAATAAAGCATTATATCAGTTTTGATTATCTCTCGAATCACTAAGCGTCGAATCGTCGACAGGAAAGAAGAATGATCTTATTATATCGTACTTTCAATGGATTGTTGCATTTTCCAAACGTCGCCGTTTAAAAACTTTCCTTGCATTATTTACAATATAAACATTTTCAAGTAGTCGAACAAAATAATATTTAGTAATCGTGATTAGCGAGGTTTTTTTTTACGTGAAACCATATTCTTTCTCTCTCCGTCAATTGATAGCTTGACAAATTGAGAAACGCTGGGTGCAGGACACCCGATACCTACAGCGTTTCCCATAAAACTGTTCTTACCGCGGATCGTATAAAATTATTCACCGCTTTATAAAAAGCCGCTATCGAATTTCGTTTCCACCCAATTCATAATAACGTCGCGTACGATTCTTGCGTAACAATCGTGTTCATGGTGTAAAAACGGCTCACTGCGAACTCGATTTCAACGCTTGCAAACAGAGTTGAGGTATTCCACATAATATCGTAGCCGTTAACTACCTACATTTCTTTATGTCGGTTCTTTGGTCTTTCAAAGTTTCTTTGGTTTCTCTTCTGTCCCTTTTGTGCGCTAAGTATCTCACTTTGCACATGATTAATAGATGTAACACCAAGGTAATTTGGCTGGTTGGAGAATGAATTTATCCTTGGGATCACAGACTGGTCTCCTCGACGGAGCTCGTTCTCTGAAGCTGTCGTTCGTCGTCGATGCCCACGAAATACGTCTTCACGTATCCTTTCGGTTTGACGTAGGTGTCCCCTCGATGATGGCATTTCACGCCCTGCTGTTCAAGGACAGCAGCGGTTTCCTTAGTGACCTGTATGAGAAAAGACCTGTGTATTTTCAAATTTAAACGTGGAAGAAAAGGCAAAGAATACAGCTTCGCCGAACCTGTATCTTTCCGGGAACGCCCGTCGTGTCCATTCTGGACGCCATGTTTACAGCGTCTCCCCAGATGTCGTACAATGGTTTCTGCGCACCCACTACACCCGCTGTTACCTCTCCGTGGGATATCCCGATCCTTAATCTAGAAAATTGGTTCTTGTAAACAAGTCTGAAGGACTTGCAATCTTAAATTTTTTTTTCTAGACATTGGCCATCAAAGACACGATACACACTTGTACGGTTTGGACCTGTAGAAAGATCTGCCGTTCAGTTTGCTGAGGACCGCCATCATTTCGACCGCGAACTGGGCCATCACTTTTACCACGTTGTCGTTGCAGCTGTCCTCGCTTTCCGAGCTGCGCATCGAGTCGCGTCGGCTCGCTTCTAGTCCACAAGCTGCCATATACGTGGTACCTGAAGAAATTACCTTGATACAGGATCTGAGAATCAATGATGTTTGTTCCTGAATTATTTACCAGCAATCTTGATCTTCTCAATGCGGCAAACAAAGTACGGCTCGAACAGCAATTTATCGAATTCACAGATGATGTCGTTTAGGTCTACCAGTACGTTGCTTTCGTCGATGGACAGATCTGTTAACGAAGCAAACATCACTGCGACGTTGCTGTGGGCTTCGTGGTACGGCTCATTCTCCTCGGTTCTGTTCATGTTCAAGTAGAATTCCGCTGCGACATTTATATCAAATTTAATTGCACGTTGTTTAAGCTTTGAGAAATTAAAATTATATCGCAGCGTCGGTGTTGTATTTACAATTCTGAGCTTGAACGTACCAACGTGTTCTGGAAGGATGTTGCGAAGCAGCAGCTTGTTGGCGTTCCTCGTATGAAACGCCTCGTCCTGTTCCTTGGTTAATTGACGCTTCCACAGATAGTCTAATCTGCTCAAGTATTCTGCCTGGATAAATTGTCAGGAAAGTTGCATTGTGTTCACAGTGCGTTACTGCATGAATAACAAACGTGAGAAGACTTACCTGACGATCGATCAGGTGCAAAGAGAAGGTAAGAAATATTACGCTTAAGATGTGAGCCAGTCTCGGTTCCAAATATGGATTCCACCTTTCACCTGACTGTGAAACAACAAAAATTACAAATGAACTTTTATGAAATAATTAATTAATGGTCTGATGTTAAAGGTAACAATGAGAGATACCTGAAACAAATTCGAACGATGTACCCTGACGTTCCACGAATAAAATGCCACAACAGCGATGCCTATCACTAGCTTCAAAAGGTAATGGAGTCTCAGGAAGAGGAAACTCGTTAGAATTGCCAGGGAACAAGTCTGTGTCATTTGCTGGAAACAATAATCGTACGATATAAAGTAGTTCAGGTCATTTTCTTGTGAAATTGAACTGAATTGAGGTCTACAGTAACACAAGTACCTACTAAATAATCTTACCCAGGGTGTAGCTACGCATTCGAGCTTGGAGGTGCCAGGTTCCGTCACGCTGGACGTTATGTTGTTGCTTCCGATATCGTCCATGTTTTTACACTCGAACTGAAATCGTATAATCATTGAACAAGCTTTCTTTTTACAGTATACTATTTTTTATGTTGTAATCAACTTACGATCATATCGAACATGGCGCACGTTGCCAGCATTATTGTTATTACCAAATACAGTATCGTTCTGAGTAACGTGCTCCATACGACCTGAAATTAGTTCATTAAATACAGTGAAAATTAAAATAAAATAATTTATTAATTTGAGGATTAAATTTCTTTAATTTTCTTAAAATACCTTTACGCTTGTTTGATACAAAAAGCACAAAACTTTGTTGCGAGGATGAGGAACGTTCCCTTCGTGTTCGTCGTGTGGATCTTTGTACCGATTCCACGCGAAATGCATCCAAACGACCGGTATTAAAGCGATCAAGAACAATATCGCGATCGAGTAACTAATTGTTGTACTCAAATGCCATCTGAAAGACGATTTCTATGATGTAATCTAAATGAAGATTATCAAAAGATTATCTTATAAATAGAACATACTCGGAGACAGAAATTGCTGGTACCAAATAAATGAGTCCCATAAAGATCAGGACAAAGACAGCAGAGCTGATGTAAAATTTGAATAGAGGATCGGGTTCTTTCAGAAACGGTATCTCCCAGTTCCATTGTTGAAACGTCAGGAACAATGGGTTTATGTGATCCCATTTGCACCACTGCCTGAAAAATTATTTATATTAACCCTATTATTCTATTATAAATAGTAGGTGAATACAAAGTTTGCTTATATTATTATAAATATTAATATGATTATTATAAATATTAATATGATATTTTCTTCAGAAGTGTTCAGTCTAAGTTTGTTACGCAGGTCATCAACACGAGGATTAAATCACCCATCGATAGTACTTACTCCCACTTGGTGAGAGGCATTTGCTTAATAGCGTTCTCCATCTCCGCGTCCGCGGCTTTCAGCATCAGATGATAATCTCTCAAACAAGAGTCCATGAAGTGAGTTCGCCGTCTGTAGGTGCCGGCGAACACGTCGACGTGATTATTTATAGTCGTGGTTAATCGTCTGCTGTTCCTCGGCCCGAGGTTGATGTTGCTGGTGCTGAATCTCACGTAATGCTTGTTAGCCACCGGAGGGGAGTCCGGACTCATGACCGTCAAGTTGTTCTCGCTGTTCTGCAACAAGGTTCGCCTGTCAACGACGCGGAACACTCGACGAACGTTCGTTCAACGATTGACGACGATGACAGTGGCGTAGGAACAGCTCGAATAACGTTAAGTCTTCATCGAAGAATCTCCGCGGGCTTCCTACGCCACTGGGAAATACGCACCTGCGAAATGGGTGGTTCGAACGGGATTATGGGAGTGATTAGGTAGCTGCGAATCCCGTATTTCTTCAGGACCTCGTCGTTTAGAGAATCCACAGGTACGCAATCGTACTCGCTGGCGTTTATGAGATCCAAAGTTTGCTGGGTAACGTGCACTTTGCCCGGCTTTCCCGTTTGCTCCATCTTGTTGGCTATAACGACGTCGCGTGACCAAACGTCGTACTGCCATTTATTAGCGCCCAGGATTCCCGATATTATGTTGCCCGAATGCACCCCTATCCGCATGTTCACATCAACGCCGGACTCGCGACGCACCCTCGCCCTCACCTCCTTGATGATTTTGATCATGTCGAGGCCTGCAATTTGCCAGAATTCAGTTCTCGGTCCCTTAACGCGGTACTTCCGGCGAACAACTTGTTGCAGTTGCGTGCATCAGGGTTAAATTAGGTATAGGCTTATTGTAGAGGGTGGCTGTCTATCAAGGGATTATTGTTCCTTAATTTTTGAGGGCAGTGGTGGTCGTGGCGTTTAAGGCGAGGACCTTGGAGAAATCTGACACTACCCTCCCCTTGAGGGTGATGGGTGTCCTTGAAAGATTTCCTCCACGTTAAAAAGTCCTGTATAACATTTACCTAAATCCACGCAGCTTTTCGCGTGCTGAGAATTAGGCGTCGGCACACCGCTGACGCAGTAGTAGCAGTCGCCCAGGAACTTGATTCTCAAAACATTATGCCTTTCAGAAGCCTCGTCGAAGCTGCCGAACAAGTCGTTCAACGTCTCCACCAGCTTACGCACGGGCAATGTCACGGTCAGCCCAGAGAAGTTCACCACATCGGCGTACAAGATGCTGACGTTGTTGTGAGTCTCGACGCAGAGATCGCTGAAGAACAAACGATATTAACATTCATCCTACGCTTTTGTGATTGTAAAAGAGGGATCAATGACGAATGAAAAGAAAGAAGAAAAAACAAACGTACTTATGCGGTCGTCCTTTCGGCGGCGGTTTCTTGTGCTCTTCTATAAACTTAAAAATATCCCGAAAATCTTTTTTGATCTTCGCGGCTATGTGTTGAGGCAATATGCTCCGCGTGAGCTGTTCCTACAAACATTTGTATCCGGTGGTGAGTATAGATTTTTTCAAACGTAATCGTAATAAAACGTATTGATGAAAGTAAAATATACTTCTTGATCTTTCTCGTAGTTCAGTCGTAACGTCGATTCGACGCATTTCCGGCGGTCGAGGAAGGATCGCCTGATGACCACCTCGTTCATGAACCTGAAGTACAATCCTAAGCCGTTCACGCAGATGAAGTATATCGCGTCTGTGATGATCTGTAAAGAAATATGATAATTAAAATGCTGCAATGTTATTGTTTGACTATGAATACAGTGTTGCTTAAAACGATTCTCTAATTATTTTAACAGCACGTCACTATTCAACCTTTGAACACCTAAATACTTCAACGATGGAAAAATTAACTTTTAGTTCATTTTTAGTTTTCCTAAAGCGGCGACGAGCTTGCAAATTTAAGGCTCTGAATTATTTATAACAGCAATTACTAAATACTATATATAATGCTAAACTATTTGCAATAACAACATACAATAATGTGGATATACCTTCGCCGAGTAATCAAACGTGTTCCTGTAAGTAACTAAGGACAAGGTGGCCAGGTAGCACAAGGTAGCCGTGACGCCTAGCACGAAAGCGTGTAGATTTTCCGTGAGAGGTAGGAACACGTAACAGGCGAGGAGCGCGTGTGTAGCGTATGCTGGTCTGAAGAAAAAGATACATAATTAATATATACGTCTACACGTGTACAATCCTAAACAGAATATTCCATTTATTTTGAACAACTCAATCCTTTTCATTTAACATCCTATCGTTTATAATCAAGAAGATTCTACTAGACACCAAAAGAATTGACTTGGTCAAGTTAAACGGGACACCCTGTACAGATAATACAACCACGATTACAAGTTCGTTAGCGAGAAAGGTACAAATGACTCGTAATTAACCGATTACTTGGCTCGATTTAATTATAAAGTTACACGCAGCTAATTATCGATTGCGTGTAATGAAACAAAAACAGAAGAAGAAACAACGCGTAATAGCAATTCAACGCAAAGCAAATTGATTAGTTGAACCTGTTGTAACAACGAGAGATAACTTCTCTAATCGGATGCAATTATTCGAAATGACAATTTTCAATTCGCGCAGACCGGAGAAAAACGAAGAAACAACACGCGACGGTGTAGAACGAATCGAGATTCATTAGCTCGTTAGAATAACGAACGATAATGATTTTGACTATACACGGAGTATCGAACGTGACTCACCGAAGTAACAATTTGCAATTCGTATAAACATAAACGAGGAAATGAACGACAAAAAAAATGAGAAACTTAAGCACGTCCGTATCAAGATTTAACGTGGAGCAAATTCATCACCTCGTTTCGTTGGAACAATAAGAGATAACAAGTTTCAATTACGCAAAAATTTAGTTTTATCCGGCTTTTTTTCGACCGATTAATCTCCAGACGTCGAAAAAATATTATTTTTCGAGGCGCTATTGCAATACTATAAATATTTACCGAACTCGAATAGTTAATAAAATGGAAAAAAGTTGCAATCGTGAAAGGCGGTTCGTCCGAATGACATTCGGCAAATTTTATGTAACGGGTGAGACGATAACGATAGCCGGGTTTCTCGAAATTAAAAAGATTTGCAACTCGAACTCGCGCTGGTATCTCACGGGACTGTTACGAGCGTAATATCGATAAGTGGTTCGCCAATCTTTCGTAACTGCGGTTTTCGAGGAAGTAAATCGAAGCCACCGGTCCGAGACAACGAGAAATCGTGCAAGGACGTTGATGATAATTGAACGACATCCTTGGACGATTAACCCTCTTTCGGTTTGCACTTGGCCAATTTTGGTCTTTCTTTTTTTTCTTTTTATACAATCATCTCAGATCTTAGTTGTTAAGCTCTGGTAGTTATTCGTAGTAAGGACAATATCATAAGAAACAACCATTCTCTTGTTGGTATTATGCAGAACTACTCAACCCTCGGTTCTTTTGAAGCAAGAGCTTCGACTACCACGGCTGATACAAAGAAGTATCATTCTTCAAACGCACCTGAGATGCTTGTTACAAGAAAACATGTTTTTGTGCAAACGAACCGTGCTAACAACAGTGCTTTAAAAATTGCTTTCAATATTCGTACCAGTCGTTCAATTATCGCAGTGAAACGATATCATAAACATATACTTAAAATATCGGTTACTTTAGCAGCGTTAAATTGTTTAACCCTTTCCACTTACAATTCTTCTCTCACAAAATACCAAACATTACATTAAAAATTGATATTAATCAATGACAAACATAGAAAGGGCTAAACTAATTAAAAAATTTGTTGCAATATTGCATGATCTATCACATTCTCGAATTTTATAAAAATCGAAGGACCATGATTGATCCTTCATCGATCCAATATTCTCCGCCTCGGCGTTACCTTATGGGCGGTATGTTGTCGGTGTTCATGAGGGTGTAGTACAAGGGTACGGCTAGGTCGCCGACCACCAACACCATCACGATCAAACAGGAGAGCACGACGGACAGATAGTTGTTCCTCGAGATGATCTTCGATCTGAAGGACAGGGCGATCATAGGGCACAGCAACGCGCTCATCACGCTGCAAACCACCACGTCCGGCACACAGTTCTCGATGCTGACCTGGAGAAAAATTGGGTCACGGGTATATTTTCGGCGATACGAGTGTACATGGGATGTACGGATTGTTATGGGCACGGGCTGATTTTCGCGTACACGCTCGCCTAACGCGTCTATTAATAGGAACGAAATGACCGGCCGCTCCTTACCGATAGAAAGATTATCGATTCAATGGGAGTTGCATTGTGACGCGGACCCCTGAGCTGTTTACCTGTATCGAGCGATTTCAATTGTGTAACGAACGATAACATTTTGGAACCGGTAGATATTTCGATCGAGCCGCGGCCTCTTGCGAAATATCAATATTTTTCAGCCGTACCATCATCATTCTTACCGAAACCGAAATAACAATCTGATGTCATGCCTATGTTCATTTTACTTATTTAAATGCGATCACTGAGTTGCAGCAAATACAGGTATTTATATATTAAATACATTGGTAAATACCTGTACTCACTAACACCCATTTAAGCGGTTCAAATACCTGTACTCACTAGTACCTATTTAAGTGGTTCAGAGTAATAGTAGTGTAAATATTATTGATTTTTAAAGAAAACCAGGCTTTGTCTTGATAAAATTGGAGATACACCACTATTATACTGAGTGTCACCTACATTTGTTACATTCACTAAAAATATACATTAAAAAAAAGATCTTAGTAATTAGTACTTGACAAAAAAATCAAATCTTGCAGAATATAAAATTTTCAATTTTTAACAATCAATATGTTTGAGTCCAGGTTTCAGACTAAGTTACTGATTGAAAGGAGGAAAAGTTATTTCGGTATTGGTAAGAATCCATACGATTTAACGCGATGAATACCGCCAGTGAAAACGGACGGATGTGGTACGGCTATAATTGTAAATATGTATTTAGAATACGATCGTTTCGTTTTACAATTTAAACTTTCCACTTATTACCTTACCAAATGAATGCAATAACAACGATTCTTAGAATTTTCCTCGGTTTTTCTACCTTCAATTATTTAATTACATTAAATGTACACCGTTGATCGCGGTATTCAGCGCGTTAAGTTACATTTAGCGAGTTGCCAGTCTAATTTATAATCTGAAATTTTCGCAACTTGTTAATCAATTATCCGTGTATCTTTGGCGCGATTACTGTTACACAAAAACGGTGAACGTAGAAAGTTCCATGCGACTCTTCGCAAAATTACAGTTCGTCGATCAAACGCTTCTGCGAAACAGGTCCCTGCGGGAAAACGAATCACGTGCAGCAATTTGTGAAATCGATAAGAAATATTCGTGGAAATTGATTAATAAATTACCAGCGTTACGAAGTGTTGCGCGCAAACCGATTGCCGTGTACTTTCTACCGTTCACCGTGGATTTCCTCGGCCGTACGTTTCGTTTTCACTCGCATGCAGATCGCTTCGCGTTTCATTTCGCTTACCATTGTAACCAGAATCAGACAATACGTTGTGCCGAGCGCCAATTGCAGTAGCACGAACAGCGACAGATAACCATACTGAAGCCTCCTCTGGTAAACGGTGAACAGCTTCTCTAGGCTCTTGTATTTGAACTGTTTCTGAAAGTGAAAGCCCACGTGAGATTATGTATTCGACGTGTGACCGATGATGTTTGAACTTTCTAGACGGAGTTAACGTTAATAACGATGAACATTGGGTATCGATCCTGTTAATTGATTTTCTGCCTGGTGGACGCACTAAACCCGCATGTTGTTGAAAAACGAACGCTTTTAATTCTCTCTACTCTTAGACACGAATGGTATGCGTTGTTTTCTTAATTGGATAGTCGAACGTGTCTATTAAATATGATTAATAGCTTTCTTATGCTTTGGTAAAATGAAGTGATTACTTTAGAATTAATTATCGAATTTTAAACTGTTATGAAACTGTTTCGCTTAACACTTTAATTGCCATATTACATTGCCATGTCATTAGTTAATTTATTTAATTAGAAATACTGTAAAAATAAAGACAACATTCGACAAAAATACTAATTAATTTTCCACACTTTTGTAGCAATGGAAGTGTTCAACTCGAAGCAGAATTAACAATCAAGTGTTAATAATTACATTCAAAGGGACGATTGACGAATCAATCGCGATGCGTTCTATCAAACGTTCCCTGCGCCACTGCCAAACGTACCTGTCTCGTTAGCTGTTCGAACGGGTTTTAAATCCAAGCCTCAAAACGCACCGAGAGTAACAAAAAAGCGAAGAAAAAAATACACAGTGGTCAAGTGTTTGTTTAAAAGTTAGCGCACGTAAAAATAGCGTTCTGTTTGAAAAGCGGAGCGTTCAAGTGGGCGAGATCGGTTTCGTTGTTATCAATCGTTCGCCTAAAATAAAACCTATCCGCGCGGAGCCGACGGGAACACAAGGATCGCTCTGAAGCTCCACCGAACAATAAACCGTTTTGCACAATCCTTCGTTAACAGGATAATTTTGGTACCGCACGTGTGTACGGGTGTTTACACGGCGCACGTAACGATGTAAGTACTTCCGTCGCGATTCTTTTAAATCGACACCACCGGTTGAACGAAGACGACGATCGACGAGCAACTAGTCGCTAGACACACCGACCGATCCGCACCGAAACGAAGGAAACATCCTTCGACGTTTCCTACGCGACGACCAATATGGAATCATATGCAATTGCGTCATTGAAAAATACACCTCGATCGACGAGATTCACAGGGAAAAGAAAATAAGAACGGAATCGTCTGTGACACGGTCTCGCGCACACACCTCGTCGCACCTTCGCACCTCTGGTCTCTCCTCCTTTTACGATTCACCAAGTGTTTTGTTTCTTTCCCGTCTCTTCCGGTAACAGGTTCGTTCGATTGACTCACGATACGTTCACTGTGCACGCGTGAGAGTAAAAGAGACGGCTAATTAATGTATCACACCGAATCGCTTTTATCCCATTGATAAGGAGGTCGCCGGGAAAGCCCGCGCGCGTTCCAGCGTGCCCGTATCTCCGCCAGTCGGCGGCGGTCTGCTGCGAAATCGGCGTGCGTTGCGGCCAGCAGGCGGCTCGAATTAATGCGGCTTCGTCGAGCGAACGATAAAAATCGGAGTCGGTATCGCGGGGCGCAGCCGCGCCTTTCCGCCCCTGCACTGACGTTTCCTCTTCTTTTCTTTTTCCACCTAACCACGCGCGGAACGTGATCAAAGATTCCGGGGGGGAACTCGAAACGGAGAGACTCGGTTTTTTCGTTAGGACGATAGCCGAGCGGGCGAACGGTTTCGTCTGCGGTGGCGCGTTCCGCGCGTGCGTTTCCCTACGCTCGTTGCAGCCCGTGGCTGCGAACCTTTCGGTCCGGCGAATATTGATCTTCAATCTCGAACGGGCCCGACCGACCACCTTCTTCTCTCGTCTCCTGCTCGCGGCCAAATTATGCACGGATCCGTGGCTAATTTGCCATTCGTACTCGAAACGAAGATGCTCGTTCACTTAACCCTTCAGTGGACTACCGCTTATGCGACTTCAAATCAATAATTAATATTTTCAATATTCATCGTCCTTTTAAAGGAACTGTTGCACAGTAAATGCACCAGCTACGCATTAAACTAAAATCGAAAGTCCACTTAAGGGTTAATGTATTGATTGCCACGATGGTCGTTAGTACCTTGATATAATCGAGTAATATTAAAAATTGAAATTGCCGAATGAAACGATAGCACTCTTAATAATTATTATCATAGCGTACGTTGTCGTACATGTTCACTCTCACTGTGGCAATCATTGTTTAACAACATAACGTCTGAACGACACCGGATCAACATTGACATATTCACAGTGTTTTATACTTCTTTATAAATAATCTTTTATAAATATACTTCATCGTGCACCGTTGTTATTCGCACGTATTGTACCGAATAAGTCATAAAGCTATGGAACAACTATTATAAATGGAATCTTTTTGCGATACACGTATCTTTATAAGTGCTTGTAATTAGTGCTTGCAAGTATAAACAAAATATGATTATGTCAATGCTGGTCCAACGTTGACGGACGGTTACTTTTAATCATTGCGAAACAACCGCTATCAGTATTTCAAGTTGGTCTGCGGCCGACTCGGTTCGACGTTCATCCGGAGGTGAATGGAGAGACATTGGTGCTGAAGGTTGGATGGTTGGTTTTTCGATGATTGGGTGGTCGAGAAACTGGAAGGACGATGATGGGTGAACAACTCGTTAATCCTTTCGATTACAGTCAGCTGCCTCTGATTGCCTGCCGTGTACAAAATAGCAACAGTTAAAGACTGTTCAGCGATAAACATAATAAAATTGATAATTCGACTACTCTCGTTGCTACGAAATTAATTAATCTATCATAAATATTGATGGAGCAGAGATGCGAGTCAACGAGAGCCTTCGTATCGGAAGGTACGAGTCAGCGATAATTTAAGGTTTCAGGAGTGGAGACTCGAGTTCTGAAGATGAGCCTCGTTCAGGAAAGCTGATGACGACGTCCTCTGGGATATTTTGAATGAAGACCTACTTTTGCTATGAAAGACTATTCGAGTTCTTATTCAATAAAAAATAATCCATAATTTCTATAAAAGTTACAATAGTTAAGGTTTAATAGATTTCCATTCAGCAACACGTTAAAAATCTTAAATACATCATATTATCGACTTTATCCGTTTCGTTTAATCGACGCGAAATGTAATGAAACACGCGATTCGATGCGACAGGAGAATGTGCAGAATTTTCCACGTGTAACTGCTCGGAGGCGGTAAAAAACATGAATAACTTCTGAACGATATGAAATGTTATGAAATGGCCTACAGCGCGATATTATTTTGCACATAACACAATTACAGATTACTTTTTTTTTCTCCCTTCTAATTCGATTAGATAAGCTACCGTTACAGTTAAATGTAAAGTGAAGCAGTCATTGATATATAAAGTTAATAAGGAATCGTAACCGGAATAGTAGCAAACATTAAGTCAATGAGAACGGTTTTATCGATGTAAAAATGATCGCTTAACAAACAATCGAGGAGAATATTGCACAATACGATCCGATATCCTTGATTCACTTTTACCAGAGGAAATCAGCACAAATATTTTGTCTCGTTTTTGACCGCGGCACGATTAATCTGGACGCACTGTCAGCGATAAACTTTCAAATAGAATCGGTATATCGGGTGTTCTTTTGAATTCTCATGTAAAAATCTCTTTTTCCAAAGACTCGTTTACTTTTCAAAATTAATTATGGTTCATTCTTTAACAACGTTCGCTGTAATCTCACGTATATTTGATTATTAAATATGAGATCTTACCCCTCCTTTTGTATTGTTTGTATAAATAAATATAATTCATAGAATATTTACTAACTTCAATTGAATGTTCAACTGAACTGGTAGCAAACTTGTTAAAGGGTTCTTCGAAGAACAACCGAGCGATAAAATATCATATCGACATTTTGCAAAAAAGAAGAGAATTTTTCCAAAAATCGATAAGGGCCTAACAATTTCAAGATTTTGAACGTCCTGCTATCAATACAGTCCCACACCGGGCGGATTACGACGAAGGACGTGAACGAGATTGAATAATTTTTTCTTCCCCCCCTCCTCTTCCTCTAGCTTATCTAGCATTTGTTGATACCGGCCTGATATTGCAATAAACAGGCTACTCGGACGATCCGTTCGTCCGCGTAAAAAAAAATGCAACTTTTCCGTGTAATCGAACCATTTGGCGAGGAAAAAATGCGATACAACATCGAATCTACTCTTCAGATTCTTCGTAGAACGAGCGGTTTGAAAATCGTCAAGATTTACCTGGATAGATAAACCGTTGATAAACCGAGCGCGACTTTATAGAAATTTTCACTCGGGCATCGCGAGACGACAGCGGGCTCCCGCGATTCTCCTCCTTATAATTTAATTATCATTCCAGCTGGATGTTTTTCAAAACGTGCGAACCACCACTAAACGAGCTGAAACGTTTATCTATGATTAGAACGGTGCAGAAACGAGAAGAATCCACGACGACAGGAAAATCGTGAACTTGGATCGTGGAATAAAATCTGAACCGGATACTGGTCGAGCCAATCACAAGTTCCTCCGCGATCACGATTATTAATCCGTTCGAAGAGTTTCACTTTCGTGATAAACGAGCTGATTAACCTTTAACAATGTCTTACATCGTGTCTTTAAATTTATCTGCTCATCGAGCGTTGATAATCAGTTTTACAGCGGAAGTCGCATGGTCCAATGTGCGTGTTAAATAATACATACTTTTGTATATTACTTTGGTAGTTTGTAACGCTGGTGGTAAACTTGTTAAAGGATAATAAGTTCCATTAGTTTGTTCAAGAAAGAAAAATTTCACTCACTCTCAAGTTGGACCAGGTCCACTCGTCAAGACTGTTGGGCGAGACGATGCGACCATCGCCCACCATCTGCAGGGAGTTCAAGGATGCCCGTGCGACCAGTTCGACGTCCATTGTTGTTTTTTCTTTTTCGAAAGACCGCTCGAGAAGATTTGAGAGGGACGTTGACCACGTAGTGCGACGATCACGACGACAAGTTCACCGCCGTCCGATCCATCGTGGCTACGATCCACGAGCAGACTGATCGTACGTGGAAAATGACTCACCCTGAAGCGGTTCTCGCCT
Source organism: Anthidium xuezhongi (assembly GCA_022405125.1). NCBI lineage: Eukaryota > Metazoa > Arthropoda > Insecta > Hymenoptera > Megachilidae > Anthidium > Anthidium xuezhongi. The sequence goes on along the minus strand of CM039642.1, from coordinate 6,859,414 downwards.
TCTACATACTAAGCTGCGCCTCGTGCGTGATTCTGTCGTGTCACGTCTAAAACACTACCGTGTTAGAGCCACCGCTTTATCGTGATAAGAGAAATGGGCCACTCTAGGCGCCCCTTCTCTTTGCCCCCGCTCGAAGCTTGTTTCCCTGTTGTTCCCCACAATGGGATGCCCCGCCGGACGGCCACTTTTCCCAGCCTTTCAACGTTTCAGGGGCAGGACGAGAGGAGTCGTTCGAGCACTGTTGTCTGAGATCACGCTAACTTCTTCTGTCACCGTAGACGTTGTCCAGTTTCTTTTAAAGCTGAAGAGCCTCTCACTCGGTGATCAGTTCTTGTACGTGGTCGAAAATTGCTCAGCGCTGAAATTAAAAGACAATCTGTGAATTCGAGCCTCAGGATGACTATTGTGTCACCTATTATTAAATATTGACTATGTACCAAGGGTGATTATGGTCACCCACTACTGATCCTTTGTTGTGTGTGAAGAAGTTACAAAGATAACAAGGATATATAGATTAATTCTAAAAATAATTCTCCCAGGGAGATATTCAGAAGTTCTTATAAGCTGTATCTAATTCTTTAAAACTGCATCTAAGCTTGCGGGTATTTCAGTAGACGGAACACTCGCTCGCAGATATCTGAGTTCAAACAACACAGCGAGAGCGTGTTGACTCCGAGTCTAATCGAAGCTGTAATTAAATAGATAATGTATTAATTGCTGAAGCTGAGATTCACTCTAATCACTTCGCACACTTTGCGTTACGCGAACAATTTTCGGTGACGATTGAAAGATTGGGCTTTAAATATCCAGTTTCTGAGGATTCTGCGAAAGAAAAACGTTAGCTTTGCATGATCTATTGGTGTGATCTAATATTTAGAATAAATAGAGTGTAAAAATTGTTAACAGCATTCACAGTGGATGACTTTCTCCGTCGAATTCACGCTCGATGCGTTTCATTATAACCGGTTCACGATTCAGAGACACGTTTCTTGGAAACATCAATGACCCGACTTTCATGAGAGATCCTCTTATGAATCATTCCATCGATCCCGATCCATACGGTCCTGTTTCATGGTAATTTCTTGACATTGGAGATATGGATCGGTTTGGCCCTGAGCGGAGTTTCGTACAAAGACGTAGCTGATGGGAATCTTAAATTACTCGTTTCTTTATGTTAGCGACTAGAGACACTACAAGGTACATTTAAATGAAACAAAGATCGTGAATTTCGAATGATTAACCCTCTTGAGTGCCACGCCTATCATATCTTTTTATTTATTCATAAACTTATTCAGTTTATGTACTTGAAGATTTGTATAATAGAAAATACTGTTTGTTAGAAACAAAATTACAAGTTCGAAGGATTTTCTACTACTTCAGCGTGGCATTCAAAGCGTTAATATCGTTTACGATATGCAAATATACGATAGAAGAAAAAAGGAGCAAATTCCTGAATGTTCCCTTTTGTGTTTTCGATCACGGTTGAACGTGAAAGTGACATTTACGAGAGACAACAGTGTCGCGCTCGGGTACTCCTCGCTACCGGAAATAATGTGTGCATCCATGAATTAAACCCTTGTCAATAAGCGTAAACGTGCCTTAACTCGCATCAAACTGTTTGACTGGTGACAATGTTGCTTCCATTGTACGTCAAACAACAACATCAAACAACAACCTCGAAGTTGGCCAGCGAGCTTTTTATCCTTCAAGGATTATCCGGATCAGTTTCCATGACGTTCTTAAATTTCTAATTATAATCAGAAGGCTTATCGGTACTCGATATCCTCGATTAATCACTTTGAACAACTTTCAGCTCCAATCTTTGACAATCTTTACGTTTCTAGAAAGAAAAATGATCGATGTTAGTGGAAGATGTTAAGCATTCCGAGTGTCACGTACGGTGAATTTATAATTAAGAGAGAGAAAAAAAACAAGGAACGATTAAAGACGCGGTCACTTGAATCAAAGTTTCGTTTCGCGTAATAGTCGTCGCGAAATTACAGTCTATTACTATGACGCGCGAGGAATCAGAAATTATGCACGACGACAGAAAAACATGCAGGCCTCCCACCGAGCATCCATCCAGTCGCACGTATTTTAATCGTCGAATCTTAATTGCATCCTGCTTTTGCTCCTTCGCATGCCGGCGACGACGTGGACGCCTCGTAACGCGCCTCCTTCCGGATTTCGACGACCAAAACCAACGGATCCATTACGTTTAACGGCCCTCGAAGGGGGGACCCCTTCGTTGCATGATATCTTCGCGTTAGCAGGTAAAGCAGGAAGAAGCAGAATTGATTATTAAGCACTTCATCGTTCTGCAAACATTTGCCATTTTAAAATCAATATTCTAGAAGAGAATTCGTCCGTGGTGTTGCTAATTATTTTTTGTTTTTATGTAAACGAGATACAGAGTGGAATTTATCGATTAAACTTTAGATAGACCCATCGGGAATCGACTGATAAAAACGTTGTTGGATTAACGACCGAATAATCGAACAGACAGCTGAATCATGCGATTGATTGTACCTTGTGACTAATTAGCGTACAGAGAAAAGACGCGTCTCTCTCTCTTTCTTTGTAATGTTTTGGGAGGAAGAGAGAGGGGTGCGAACGAGTATTACAACACCAAGGCACGGATAACGCGATGATATGAAGGAACGTTTAATCCTATCATTAACCAATTGCTGTGATGTCCTTCGTATGGGTACAAACTCATCTTACGAAATAGAGCAGCGATAAAAATAGAATGCAATATTTAACCCATCAATATCTAAAGCTGTATATTCTTCATTTACCTAAAATAAATACTTATAGTAGTTATTATAATTAAAGAAAATATATACCATAGCTATCTACTTGTAATTATAATAGAAAGTATTGTATCAAAGATTCTTCCGGACTCTGGAAATTAATGGGTTAACGTTACACGTCTTTCATTTTCAAGAATCGTTACTGTCGCGGGACGTTTACGGCTCGAATAATATTCGAAACTTTCTCCATATGCGCACTTATGCTCGAAACGACTCGATGCGCTTTATGGCTTTTCATTAGGCACCATACGAAGTAGTCACGTGTTCGATAGATTAATCATAAACGTCAACGATGATTATCCAGTCGGACAGTAATACGCACAGAGCACCTAATAAATGAAAATAAATGTCTTGAGATATGAATGGATATTGAGAATGATCGGTATACCAGTTATAAACTCTACCGTAATGTCTCCTCCCACGCGCACAGCTTTGGATGATCACTCACCGCGGTCAAACAGGTGGTACCAGCCCTCATGATGTCCGCACGAACTGAACTACAGCGTACGCGATACGTGCATTTCCGTTATGGACAAATTTGGTCGATGGGTTTAGTCGTTGCTCGAGCCGTCTCGCGCAATACGCCACACTCGTCTGACGAAACTGTTCGCTAACGATATCTCCATGAAGCATGGTAAGCCCGACAGGTACACATTCAAGCCATGGACATGGGTCGTACACCTACGGCTCCTTTTCGATTCGAGTCATGGTGGAGATCCCAAGGACGCTTGGCCAGCATCAACCGAACGATATGCGTGCACGTACTGGGTGTCCAAAAATTTACCAAGCCTTCGTAATATGTTTTTTGGTCGTCGATAACGATCCACAAGGCTCAGCAATCGATTGAGATATTTGTATAATTTTCTGAAAATGTACAGATCACATTTTTAGAAGAATTGAATGTTCATTGATATGCCACGTGTTCGATGATTTCATTAGAGAATAGAATGTTTGAAGTTCAAACGTTTTCCCGCTAAACCGTTGGCATACCGCGATCCCGCTTACATGATACAACGAACATTCTCGAGATTTTTGAAACAAAGCAACGTATCGAAAAGTTTCAACACACCGTGTACAGGTGTATGTGGACGCGTTTACCTGTGGGCTAACACACATTCGATTGTACGATGACTAACTCACCCGGCTCAGTGGCACGAAAAGAACCTCGATAACACTTTACGACTTCCGTTGTCTCGATGTCAGAAGGTCATCAATCGGCAGGTGAGTATCGCCGGTGGATACGAGTCGAATGGGATCATCGTTTGATCGTGAAAACTCATTATGACGGTACACGTATGCGGAACACTTTCTCCAAACTTGTTGCTAACGATTTACAGGAAGCGTGCATCGTATTTGAATCTTGACGTATAGACACGTGAACCTTCGTTCCCTCATTTTGTAGATCATGTCAAGTCACGTGATACACTCGATTCGTATCGATAGGTCGATAACGTAGAACTCCTTCCTTTTCGAGCAGTTGATTCAAATTTAATTTCTTGTATCGAGCTTTTCTTTTCGGATATGCATCTTTCACGGAGCAGTCCGAGTCATGTAAAATCTGTAAACGTAATAATATTTATACGTAATAGCATTCATATTATTGAACGTCGATTTTAGCATGAAACTTTTAGTTATACACGCATTGTTGAATACGTAATGTAATTTCTCCAATACGTTGTTTTTCGAATTGATTGACATCATCGTTGAATATTACAATTTTGGAGCACATGAGTACACCTATGAATCGATGGATCCAAAAATATTTCCAAAATAATCACTGGGTAAATCAATTTTGTTGATAACGATGATTTCGACCGCTCCCTTTTGTAATCGCTTCATCCACACATTACTTCTAACGTAATTGGAAAAGTATGCGCTTAATCTGCTTCAATCTTCATTTAACTCTTTTCCCACGATTGTCACTCGAATTGAAGCTTTACATTTACAGTCCTTGTAGTGGAATTTATTGATATTTCTTGTAAATGTTTACACAAACGTATAACAGCTGTACTTTATGTTCGCAAACTGAACTCAATGGCACTTGATTTAATGAGACGGATAATCTGATGATTTCCTAAAATCATGACAGACTATTGAGTTATCTCGTATTTGTTAGATAAAGTACCGATAGCATCGTACAAAGCTCAATATCCGAGTCTACAAATATGCTGATGCTTTTTTACATTTTTTAAGGCTCATCCTAAAGCATCGTTCATATTATCCCAATAAAAAGTTATTAGAAACCGCTGACACTTTGTCGGATTATTAGAATATTACAAGAAAACAGTTTTAGAAGAAAAAGTGGTATGTACATTATTTGTAAAAAGGGTACAGCGCAACAATTTTATTTTCTTCAAATATTACATTTATCTTCAATGTATACATGCAATACTTCATGCTAAACGTAACATTATGGGATACAAACAAACATAAAAACTAAGTGTCAAAATGTTTGTTCCTCCATACATTATTCAACATCTACACTTCTAACAAGTGTGTGTATATCTATTACATTTTGATCATCGATAGTAACGTTAATCTAAACATAATTATGCTGATTGAAATATTTAAAACCAAAACGCTTTAACCATCGTACAAGTTTGTTAAAAAAAAAAAAAGAAAAAATAAAGTGGAATTAATCAACCGACTAGAATTTAACGAATTATTCAATCAGCATAGATATCTTCTCATTATTCTACCGTGAAATCATATCTTAAAAATAGGCTCAAGCGGAATACATTGTTCTGTTTGATTAATTGCACTTGGTTAAATGTCTGATATTGTACACCTTGAGCACAGAATGGAACAAGATCTCCATCGGTTATGATAACTCATAAATAATGGACATATATGTATAAAAATTGTAAACTATTGTAACTAGCATTGAAAATCCCAATGTTTTGCGTGTAACTTAAAACTTGTATGAGACACATTTCGTTGATCACTGTTTTTATGATAACAATATCTTTCACCTATCAGTCTGCACGTTCTATGCAAAGCGTGGTTCTCGATTTCGGGTCGGAATCTAACAAAATACACGTTGAACGTTCGTTGCAACGTCAACCGGTAGCTCGGCGTACATGGAATTCCATTCGTTTGGAAAATCTCGCTGGGCGGATTTGATGAATTCCATAACAAAACTTTTTGCCTCTGTGTAAGAAATAATGTCATGGTAGTATGATATTCATGAATCACGATACATGATAAGAAAGGATTGTGTAACGTACCATCATCGGTAGCTCTTTTCTCGTGTAACACGCTGACGGCTACCTTCAGCAATATGTGCATATGAGGTTTCAAAATAGAATGGCCGGCTTGGTACAGCGTCAATATGCTTCTGAAAACCGCCTTGTTTTCCTCAAAGTCCTCTTTCAACGGCAACTGATTGACAAAAACTGGGAACACCTGATCGAGAGGCAAATTGGAGTAATTAGCGATGATGAGTCGTGCAATTGCACCGACCACGTTATCACGAGCTCCTGCATGAGACTCCTTAGCGATTGCGCTTGATAAAACTTGTAAGATATCAGGGTAATGTCTATTAACTCATTATTAAGGAATAAGAGACAGTCTGATTGTTCATTAAAGGTTAGAGTAGTAATTCTAATTAGAAGGATACGAATATACTGCTTCTTTTCCATGTAACACGAGCTCGCCAATCCCGTAGATCGCGTTATTGCGAACCTCGGCGCTCGGGTCATCTGTAAGCCTTAAAAACGTAGGAAGCAGCTGAGGTATGAATGCCGCTACCGTGTGCTTAAGCCCTGAGAAACATTCTGAAATTGTACCAACTGCAAAAGATCTTTGGGCTTCAGATTTATTTTTTTTCTGAAAATATTAGCTAGTTTTCAACATGTAAATGTACCATCGACAAACACGTAAATATGACTAAATAGAATCATACCAATCTTTCTAAAAGCATCGGTAGCACAGTTTGGAAATAGAGCGCAAAGTCTTCCGGAGGGATCACCTTTCCGAAATTAGATAATACATCACCCGCACATTCGATCAGTAATTCGTCTTGCTCTGCTTCGGTGTCTACATCCTCGGCTTCCTCCTGATCTTGACACTCCGTTTTACCTATTATGAACCACTCTATATAGGTAACGGGTAACGAAACATATAATATAATAAAATTATATTATAATAATTTGAAATACCAAATTAGGATGTTAGATTATTAATAAAAATGAATCCTACTTACAAACTTCTAATTCCTAATAATTTAGGGGGAACTTATTCACGCGAGAGCAAAAGTCACGTAAACAACTATCGAGAGTATTTGTCGCCATTGGACGTCATGTTGGAATTTTCAGTCAATCTTGATGTAGTGAAAAGCACTCTCGACAGCTCAACGCACGAGTTTTGCCATCAAGTGGATACGTACCTTAATTATCAATCATGGGCATTCAACTAATCGTTTTGAACCACATATTTACCTGACATTACGTCCGTGACACAATTTATTATAGCATCTTTATGGCCTTCTCCAATGAGAACGTCTGACTTTATTTCTTTCAGAAGCTCTGTATAAGCGTCCAAACCGCTGATAGCTACCGTTCGTTCGTTGCCCAATCTTATTAACTCGGACAATTTCGGTATGAACACGGAGAGAGCCTTCAACAAAGCTTGTTTCCCTTCGTTGGTGTTAATCTTTGAGAAATTAATGCAAAATTGTAGAAGAGCATCGATAGTAGCCTTGCGAATATCCTCTTGAGGATAGTTGATTAACTTGAAAGTTTCTTCGAAAGATTTTTCAAGGTACGGCAAAAATGCTTCCCTGTAATATTTTGAATGTGTGTAAGAACAAATATAATTATGTATAGAATGTATAGAAATTCGATATTTTACTTTGTATGCTCTGCAATCTCTTTCAACGCTAATATTGCTTCCTCTTTCTCTTCAATATACGCGTTTTCAACGCTGTATCCCGCAACATCGTCGTCGTCATCATCATCTTCGTTGTCTGTATTCTCGATATCCTCTTCATCGTTCTCGTTCTCGTTTTCGCTAAGATCTTCGTAAACGGGGAAGGCAGACGTTTCGTCCTCCTTAAAATGAGGCTATCGAGAAACATAGTAATGTATTCGTAAACGTAATTCACACTTGTACATTCATTATCTAAACACACGTACTACTATGCCTTCTGAACTTTGTATGCTCGTTATCATGTACTCGACGATTTCTGGAAGAGCTGCCGCCATTTCTTTCTTCATTATAGTACTAATCGAAGCGAACAATCCATAAATAGATTTTTTCAAATCCGGATCTTCAGTTTCCTTTAATAGCTTCATTCCGAAGTTGAGGGACCTGCCAGCCAAAGGCGCGAAATTTTTGTCACCTATCGTCCTTGCAATCACTCCAAGAGTATCTAGAATATTAATTTGTTATTAATAATAATTACTAAGTATGGTGTTCATTGAATAAACACACGAACCAACTGCTTGCACTTGCAGACACATGGTTTCTTCAGACTGTTTCTCTGAAAGGTAACTGTCAAGAATCGAAACGACCCTTTCGAAGTACGGTAGCATGTGCTCCTTGCTCGCCATGGCGGCTGAGCCAATGGCGCTCAGAGAAAGCTCTCTGACATGGACAGGAGTGTCTGCGCTTAGAATCTCAAAAAGCCTTTCCATCAAGGTTGGTAAATATGGCAGGAGACTTTCGTTCAAGTTTTCGCAGAACATCTCCAGAGCGTAGAACATGCGATCAACCGAAGGCGGCTCTTTCTTCTCCTGCTTGATATGAGCGCATATTTGACCGAGATACTCGAACAGCACCGGTAACAATTCAGACGAGTACTGGGAGATGTCAGGCTGCAAATGTTCAGAGAATTGTCCAAGAGCGAACAGAGCGGCGTTGCGTACCACAGGAATGGAATCTGTGATTCCTCGACAGGTGCACTGCAAGAAGGATTCGAGATACTTGGTACGGATGTACTCTGAACAACCCTCTGCCAGCACTGCCATCGCTAAATACGACGCCTTCTTCGCGTACACGTCTGTACCTTGAAGACTGGGTTCGATGTATTGCAGCTACAAAAGAAGGAATCATTAGTTTTGTATGCTATAGTGAACACTAAGAGTGTTTCAAATCATACCAATTGAGGAATTAATTTCTCTGGCGGTAAATTAAGCGCAAGCAAATCTAAGGTTTGAGTGGCGCAAGTAACGGGTGTATTGTCTTCGTTGTCACCGCTAAAATAAATTTCATCGTTATCGTCTTCTGGTCGCGTGGACATAAGGTTGAATAGCAGATCTATACGGTCACATGGACAAAATTAATTTTGAGCAGATGTGAGGAATCGTTGAGAATGTTGTTGCAATTTACCTATAATGGGCTCAACGAGTTTGTGCTTGATGATGGCTTTCTTTTTTGTCCTGGCTAACCAGCCGATGAAGGTAACCGCTTTAACTCTAAGAGCATCGTCTAACGATTTATTACTAGCAATAGCAAGGCACATACTGACGAGTGGTTTAACATGGGGCGCTATTACGGCCACCGAGTTCTCGCATAGCTCGTCCAACAGCTCGAAACATTCGATAGCTTTGTCTTCATTGGTGGTGGTAAGAGACTGAATTGTGGTCATTACTTGTGGCATCATTTGATGATACGCGTTTACCATCTATGTAAACAATTTATTGTTAAATACAGTCGATAGTTTCTGTTGGTTTGCTGTAATTGTTTGCAACCTACCATTTGATTACCCTCAACCAAAGGAACAAGATTCTGCATTATTTTTAGAACATAATAGGCTACAGGATTTCCCAAATCTTGTAAACTGTTCAAGGTCTGTCCCAGAAGAACTGCAAGGGAGTTAGCATGCGTAAGATATGCATCAGGTGCAATTTCTGTCATAATTGACAAAGTGTAGGTTCCCAACTACGATAATAAAATATTTAATGTAAACTTTCCAGTAATTTTATAAAATATGTTCCACTTTTTGTACCTCTTTATCAGCTAAACTTTCGCTGGTAACTAGCTGTTGCACAAACTGTAACACCTCTGGCCATCCATTGTTAGGCAATTCGTGCTTTACAATCACACCTATCAATTGTGCAATTGCATTTTTCACAAATTTTTCTTGTTCATTTACCAATGCCTAAAAAGCAATGAAAGCTAAACATGTTATTAAAGGAACAGGTTTTCTAAAATTATATTTTCTTACTTGTAAAATCACTGTTTTAAACTCAGTGCGTATATTTTGCGGCAATTTCAACCAGTGTTTCCCTTTGTTGTAACGTTTTCTGAGTAACACAGCAGCATATTGTCGTATCTAAACATGTATCATCTTTTGTTACAGAAGCTGTTAACAGAGGTAACATATAAAGGTGAAGGCACTGTACCTGAGCATTCGTGGAAGAAACAATAAGTTGACACAATGCTGGTGTGCTTTCTGGTTTTTTGAAAGCTTCTCTGAGCTCTGTCGTCCCCTAGAAACATTTTATAGTCGTATAATATAAAAGTTTTCGCGAAAAGGACCTTGAAAAGACAGTGTGCTAATTTACTAAAACGTGTGCTCATCCTCATTTAATAATAGAAAGGACTACATGGCATGCATATTAAGATATTAAATATATGAACAGCAGCAAAAGGAAGACAGGAAACTGGGTATTTCTTTCATTTTAAATATGCAATGTACACGAAGGAAACAGTATCTTCTGGTAAAGCTTTATAACGGCAACTAAATGAAATAATTTATTTAACTTAAAGTGGTTATCAACAGGGAGCAAACACGTGTTTTGAACGTCAGGAAATTTTTCTCTATTAATGAGTGACATTCCTCTGGTTATACCTGTTGTATCGATGCGTTGTCGGCTACGAGTAACTTTAACAATATTTCCTCCATTGTTCCTAAATGTTATTAATAAAATACGAATTTGGCAGTACTTCTGAATAAAATAGCCGGCTGTCTACTACCGCTTTTCTGACCTGTTGGTGACGTCTGTACAGTACCTAAATGCGCACGCGTACAATCGTAACGTATCGGTCACAGACAAAATTTCCTTCCATCAATCATTCCATTAAAAAATACTTACAATATCGTAAAAAGGAAATGTTTTGAGGTAAATAAAGCGCGATAATTTTCAATAACAAACGTTTCACGTACCTCATAAATTATTTTTTGTTTAAGTATACAGAAAACTACTATAAAGCTGAAGAAATTTTGTTCCCCACTGTACAGTTAAAAGTTTACATCCTCCTAAAGTTTATGTTCCCAATCAATATACTGTAAGTACTTAAATTCTGCAAAAGTCAAAGAAAACACTATATTATTTTATAATGAAAATTTAATAAACCGAAAAACATTATGCAAGTATTATTTTTAATATAATTTTTGATTTTATGCAACTGCGCGCTATAGGAACGTTACCAATGGCGGCATCAGGCGATAAGCGAAGAAGTTAACAAAAAGGAGCCTTTTTTCATAAAATAAGTGACTTTTATGTCTTATTGGTATACATTAAGCATTCTGCTATCATAAATTAACATTAATAATGACATCACGTCTATTAAATTGTTAAAGTTTTTTAAAAATGATATTGTTACCTTTATCGGTAAAGAAGTTGCGATGTCGATGGCCGCAGTTCGCTGTTTCGCCACTAGATGAATCTGGTAATACTATTTTTTTCAATAACAACACACCAAGTCTCTACTTTGTATTTATATTTATTTTTACCATTTTATAGATACTAAATGCACATTATTGCTACTAACTGAAGTATTTGAAGTTCTAATAAATTGAAGAAATCAAGAAAACACCGCGGGGAAGTAAGCAAAATTCAAATTCCACTTGTATCGGCCCTCTAGCATTACATCTCTATAGTGTCCCTGGAAATTCTTTACGAAAACAGATAGCTGATGCAAATATTCAATAATTTTATTAGATTTTGAAGCAGTCATCGATACCGAACGAACACATTATAGGTACTTCATAATATTGATAATTTAAAATTAGTCTTTTTCTCCGCGTTTGTTCCAATTTTGTCTAGCCTCACATCGCATCGAACGGTTTATTATTTTAGAGTGAACCCCTTCCTCCCACGTCTACTTCTCTTTCTACTTCATGTTCACCCTTCTTTTAGTTGCTTCATCCGTTTTTGTAAATGCTCCATCACGCCGCTCTTTGAAATAATGCAGCCTTTCGAATTCTCAGGATTATCGTTTTAAAAATTTACCTTGAAAAATATTACATTGTTGAGATTGCAAGATGTTGTTATGAGATATGTATTTTTTCGTAGCTAAAGAAAGGAAGGTACTGCGTACGCTGAAGCAAGGTATATCAGGCTCGTTGGAAAAAATATCGCAGAAACGTGAACTCGAAAAAGCAGAGCTAGAAGACAGCAAGATAACCTGTCAGCGGCGCCGTTGAGTGACTCCTCTTGCACCTCGTGCATATTCGTCGTCCGATTTATATACTTGCATTCCAGACGACGGGATCAGAAATGGCTTTTTATCCTACCAATTTAGTAACTAGTACACATGACGTTAAAAAAAAGAAGAATCAGCTAAGAAGTACAATTATGAAACAAGATAACAAAGATGCTACTTTGTTCAAGATTCTATCTGGTGATAATAGCAGCTGATTACAATAAGCACTGTACGGTAATTAATTACAATACTATTATAATATACCAATGAATAACAAAGAAAATTGAGTCGCATTTGTCCCGTCGGCAGGGATACCGCTCTCGATACGATAAAAAAATCTTAATGCGAAATTAATGTCGGTTATGAATCTGTTTCGTGTAAGCCGACACCACATGCGATCTAATTTATTACATAAGCAATCCCCGGAGCCTCTTAATTCAAGGAAATCGCCGATAAATGGCTAAATCGATGACACGAAGCGCCATTTCTCTTCAACGACGACGGTGCATCGAAACTCATGGTTGCAATTATTCATAAGCCAGGTAGATATATTAACAGTATATATTTTTTATCGTAACCGTACAATGAGTACATTGTAAACATGTTGACTATATACAGACTTGCATGTAAGCGCAGAGTCGCAGAAAACGAGAGGGAGAGACAAGGAGAGGACAAGGAATCTAAGGAGAGACCAGGAGAGACCGGAAGAAGAAAAAAGACGTGAATTGATAGTAGTATGTTTCTACGTTAACCCATTAATACCCAAAATATTTTATCAAGGATTTTATGCCATAAATTTTTATTCTTTTTCTTTATTGCTTATTTATTTTCCTTGCACATACCCCCGCTTATAATAGATAGCACTGTCTTGAAAATAATTTATTTTTAAACCACAGGAATGGATGGGTTAAGAGAAAGCACGGTATGCCTGATTCATCGTTGAATTTCCCAAGTGCGTCTTTTTTTATTTCTCTTCCTTGACCGCGATAATGAGATCTGGATCGAGTGTCACAGAACTATTTTCGGACGTGACAGGAACAACAATCGCGCCGCATTTCTGCGAAATGCAACACGTGATTTTATAGAAACGTCTCCAAAGATGCCGACACTATTTGAACACGTGACAGAAGGAGCTCCATATTACTCAAATAAGTGTATCCTGGCGATCCCAGAAGGAAGGTTCCGTGATTTTTATGGCCGGGACAGGCAACAAGCTGTTCCAATAGAAACTCGTTGAGCATCCAACTAGCGGCAACGCGGTATCGTTCACGACCGTACTGTCTTCTTTATAACCTCCTGCGAAGGATCTCGAGCTGCTTCCTTTTTAACTCCTCCAGGAAAAAAGATCTTTTTTATATATCGTTCAGAAAGAAGAAGAAGACCAAGAATGTAAGTATTTACAGGTTTCTGTAAACGCAGAGTTTCTCTTAACCTCTCAGGTTACTTTTGCGAATAAAGAATCGTCGAAAGAATTTTATTGTAGGTAAGGAATGATCGAAGCTATGGAAGGAAGGATCGTAGGAAGCGAGTAATTCATTACACGAGCTAAATAGCGAAAGCATAATCACATTTGCGGCGCTTCAAACGTCTGATGAACCAGAAGTGTTCTTGGAATTCGTTCGTGGACAAGAGGCAGGGGACTAGGATAGAGTTTGCCGTTCTCAAAAAGAGCGAAACAAAAAGAGATTCTTCGTCGCAAAACTAACGTCACTTTGTTAACATCTACATGCCCCGTTTGATACATTCGTGCGACAATGCTTGAACGTTTAACCCTTTCACATCCACGGACGGGATATCTCGCGATTCTCGTGTTTCTTCGCTTCAAAGGGCGTTCTAGTTCTAGGAATCGAATAGATAAAAATTAATCCTCCGTAGGCAATTTGAGTCCTTGATTTATTAAACAACGTTTTAAACTACTATATACAAAAATAGAGCCTTGATAAATAGCTCAAATATTGTCCAGGTCTAAATCAGTAAAAAGACATAAGTGATTTGGGATATCTCGTCCGTGGACCCTAAAGAGTTAACTTAAATTAATAATATTTATTTCTGGCTATATAAATATAAATAGGAGGTCGATGTGCGCGATCGTCGACGGGCGAAGAAATAAGTCGTTTCTTCAGCATTCTTGAACACACGGTACCGTTTTCTCCCTCTTCTTTGCTTTTTTTTTACAACTTGTACACATACTTTCATACTCGTTCTTTCAGATAATCAGAGATGTTCACCACTCCAGTGAGTCTGAATCAAGGTATCTCACTTGTTCCAAAGTTTCGTCGGCACCATACGGCTTACGAACAACACGTTACACTCCGTTTCACATACTGTACTTGATCTGATCGTAATACATCGTCGTCGACGGCGTGGTGGTCGTGTGATGAATGTTCGAAGAAACCGTGCCGGGTATATTCGATATGCTCAATCCACCGATGTTGCTCAAGTTGAGAGAGCTTAGAGAGCTTAACGAGCTCAAGGTAACCGATCCAGCTGGATGACCAAAGTAGGACGGTTTACGGTCGATCAGCCCACCCCCGGAACTGTTCGTGTTCGAGTTCGAGCACTGCATCTTTATCCCTGAAACATGAAGATACAATTTTTATCTCTCAGAAGAAACGCATCTAGCAAGGTATTTCAGAATTTTTGAGCTAGCTACAATGCTGGTGAAATATTGGGAACAATGTTGATGAGACAACTTGGACAAAAAAATAGTTACGGTAGTAAGTAGTTAGATAGAACACCATGTTCTTGAAGAGCGAATTTTCAAAAAAAACGTTGGCTACTCGAGACCACACACGATGTTACCGAAAGAAAAGGAAAGGAAAAGCAAAAGATCTCACGATACGAAATCAGTCCTTGTATAGGTACGATAAATGTGAAGCTCCAGCGAACTCTCGAGTAGCTCTTCCTCAAGTGTGCACTTCACTCGTGTCTCGACTGTCGTCTTTGTCTTTCTCTTCCCTTCTCTCTCGTTCCTTCGTGTACTCTAACCTCTCGTCTTCTATTCATACAGTTCATATTCGCAATAGTACAGATAAGAACGGAAATACTTAGAAATAAATTAAGAAAGGAAATATGTTTCTTAGGAACCCAGAAATGTTGAGCCTTCGTGGGCAAGCTTTCAAATGATTTGCACAAAGTTTTAAAGATAAAAAATGTAGAGGAAGATTAAGGCTCCCTTATGACATCATCAAGCCAGGTTGACCAAGAAGGATTGAAAGCAACGGTAATTCGAAAATTCGGTTTTAATCCCAGTTCGAAGGCAAGTGTAACGAGGGTCTTAAAACGGCGTCGTGTGTGGTCTCAATGGCAGCGCCGTCAGTCAAAATCTCTCCTCCTCCCTGGCTCTTCCTCCCCTAAATCCGAAGTTTCCTGCCCGGCCGAGCAATCTGGGCAAATTTCTTTCTTATATTTTTTTCTCTTATTTTTTCTTCTTTCAGCGACCAGCACGATGGCAGTAAAAAAGTACAGAAGCGGTTTTTCGAGGGAATATCGGAGGCTGTACGGTACCAACAACGATGCCATAGTGGCGTGGAGTAGAGAGATCGCTCCAGAAATACATTCCAACAACCGAGCCCGGTCGAAGAAAAAGGAGAAAGAGGAAAACCGAGGCGTCTGCAGATTGATCTCGTTTACACTTTACTGACTGAACGTCCAGGGGCTGGAAGGGAGGAGGAAGGGTGCGTGGGTGGCACGTTTATCCCTTGTCGATTTCCACCGTTGTATCGAGGTGGAAAGAACGAATAGATTGTGCTTATAACGGGCGTGCGCGAATGGAAACGATTTGGATGTACTGGGTGTCCTTGTAATCATGGAAACAGGGAAAAAGCAGTTTTTTCCAAAGAAATTAACTTATTTAAGAAATGGGTTCAATTGAAATTTCAGAATTTCTAGAAATGACTATAAAAAACAGTTTTCATTCATTTTCTTTCATTGCAGAAGAACTGAAAAGTACTGAAAATTGTTGTTTATTAAATATTTCATTAACCCTTTGCACTAGGGAATTTTTTCAAATTATTTACCAGTAACTCAAAAATACTTAATTGCAAAGTAGTGAGGTATAATTATTTTATTTAAACTTAATTATATTTCCCTAAAACTTCCTCGAATTAAATTGCAAAATTTCATTGTTTCTAAAATGATAAATTAATGAACATCTCAGTCGTCCAAATCGTGTTAATGGTTCCATAAAATCTGTTAGTTTGTTAGTCGGTGTTCGTAGCCGTACAGTTTCACGGAGATCAGTGAACTGCGAAATTGAAGCGGAGAGGTTTAATAAACGAACGGGCCTAATGTTTGAGGTGGCTACGTTCAATGTACTTAGATTAAAGAACATCTTGTTTACCCCACTTGTAAATGTTTACGCGATAAGCGATTTGAGACCACGCTTACCAGCACGCGACTACCGGTAACCGATACAAAAAACCGTGTATTTTCGTTCTCCTCGATCATTTGTTTATCGCACGATCGAACATTATAGTACGCTGTTGCATTCCCATCGATTCATTCATAAACCAAATGAACGCATATTAAATATTACCGGTCCTTTCAAGAATTTCTTTCAAGGACACTATGTAATTTTGTCATTCTTTTTATACTGCAAAATAGATTGTTAAGAAAATTGTACTTTGTAAGAATTTGAAAAATTCTTTTATTACAGCATGAAAGTTTTATTGTTAAAAAGAAGGGTTGTTTAACGAGCGTTTAATTGTCGCGTGCTTGTCGACCGTGGGTCTCCACGCTAAATTAAATCCGAACGTCGTGTTACACGTGTTAAGTTACGAGTTACGAATTATGACTGCTCGCATGGGCGTGACAGGGGATGTCACCCCGGCTAATAGGTGCTGTCAACTCCGGTGATTTCGTGTCTGTCGGCTTAGCGAGAAGTGTACTTTCAACGGTACTATTAAACGAATACTGACTTTTAAATTTACCCGTACAGGATGTTATCGCTTCCGTCTAGACTTCCCCGTAAAATTCATTATTTTTCATAAGTTAACGAGTTGTAAATCACTTTGACAATCTTAATAAGTAAATAGGCGTTGATTTCTTAAAAAGTAGAAAATATATAAATTGTATTTGATACAAAAGTCTCTAAAAGGGGCAAAATACTATATATTTTCTGTTTTTTAAATAAAAGGGCTAATGGCCCTGCAATTGTGTGAATGTAAAATGCGTCGAGACATTTTTTGACCGAGTAGACTACAGTTTTACGGTGCCAGGCGCCCGTACGGTCGTAAACTGTCTGCGATTTTCCACATGGCCATCCCCGACTGTCCTGAATTGTCATTGTTGTCTTCGACTTCTACTTGATTTCAAAGATCAATGTCTGGATGTCTGTGAAACTGTGAACCATCTACTACGTACCTGAAGGGGATTGCAAAGTGTTTTCTGGGAGGTCGTTGCAGTATATCTTACTGCATTAATACTTATTTATTTATATTCATTGCTATGCCAGCAATTGTGTACAAAATAATAATTTTATTTATTGTAAAGCTTAAGAAAGGTAGAATACTTGAAGAGACTTGTAAATCAACTCATACACTCACCATTGTCCGTTACAGGTGTCTGACAACCGCTGTGAGGTGAACTGACGTTTCCTACGGGGCTGCTGTTACCAGTCTGTTCGGGGATCCCCTGCATGGGAACGTTCACGTTGCTGCCGGCGTTATTGACCCCGGCGAGTCCGTACCCCACGTAATACTCCTGTCCAGGAGCTTGTGTGGTCGGCACAGGATTAGGCGGACACTTGTAAGTCATCATACTGTCGTTCTCCTTGTAAACCGTCTCCGGATGATGCTGTTGATGATCCTTCACAGAGAACCCCTCCGCGGCCCTGTAGGCGAGCTGCTCCTGACTCCTGGACGCGTATCCCGGCTCGCTCTTGAATGCCACGATCTCCCCGTTCCTGTACACCGACGGTTCTCCAGTTTTGTAGGTGACCTCCGTCGTCTTGTAAGTCACTTCTGCTATGGGTGGTGTTTTGTACGTGGTCTCGGGGTAAGCCCAGTCGGCGGACACGGGCGCTCCAGGTGCGTACATCGCGTACTCCTGGTAATTCTGGTACTGATTCTGGTAACCGTTCGCGTACTCCATGCTTCCAGGGGTGAGGTTCTCGTAGCCGGCCGCCTGGACGCTCACGGGACCGCTTCCGGAGAAGTATTGAGGATACTGCGGCTTCAGGGCCTGACACTTGCGACGGAAGCCTCGAGGTCGCCGCCGGAAGCTGCCCTCCTCAAACATGTACTCCGTCGACGGATCGATCGTCCAGTAGTGTCCCTTGCCTGGTCTGCCCAGACCTTTTGGAAGCTTGATGAAGCACTCGTTCAAACTCAGGTTGTGGCGCACCGAGTTCTTCCAGCCCTGATAAGCGCCACGGAAGAAGGGAAAGTGCTGTTGTAGGAAGGAGTATATCTCTGAAAGGGTCAATCTCTTGCCAGGACTCGATTGAATCGCCATTACGATCAAGGCTATATAGGAATAGGGCGGTTTCTCCTGGCGACGAGCACCTGGTTTCCTGGGCAGGTCCGTGCTGGACGGATTGCACATCAACGGGTCCAGACTCTGCTCCTGGCTGGAATTGCTGGTCATGGACAAGCTGGCTCGCGGTACCACGGACGCGGAGTTAGGGTGCGAGGCGGTGGACTGGTCCTGCAGATGCAGACCGACGTCAGACTCGTTCTTCATCGTGATCCTCGAGCTGTCCACGGTGCTTCCTCTTCCGGTCGACGGCACGATCACTGTCTGATCCATGACGGTTCGTCACACGATCGCGAACATTCTAAAACGTCCACTGCACCGTAACCACACGAACGTCTGTCACCAACTGTACACACACGGTCAACCAACAGCGTCTACTATCAAATATCAACAATCTACGATATCCTGTTTCGGGTGAAACGAATAGACCATAGGATTTGGTCGCTCTGATTCACGGGCCTGCCTCTCAACCAGGACTAGGTGGAAATTCGGATGATGTTTACTGTTTAATGTAGTTAAAGAGATGGTTTCCACGCCGTGGACGAATTCGCGTGGCAACCATGCGATTTACTCGGTAATCACAATAAGGAGGAAGAGGATGGGTCGTTATTTACGCGTGGCCGATGTAAATTGTTTGCACGGAGCCGCACGGTGGGGTCAATTATTTAGACTTGCCACTTGGCAGACGTTGCGCTGATGCGCCGCTAAGTGTTTTCGGATGACTGGACCTCGGGATCGACTTAGGACCTGGTAGAAGCTTGGTACGTCGCGATGACGCGAGCCACGCCGTCACGACCCCAGATTCGACCCTGGTGGGCGTCACCTACAAGAGAATTCTGTCCCTGTTCCCCATTGGTCGTTTACCAGTGTACAATATTAAAGCTCCTGTCGGGGACCAATAGGAGGTGTCTGCCATTGGACGCTGTCACGCCTGATGACATTAAGCTTCGGGTGTCGAGGACGACAATGAGACATGCTGAGCACTTTGACTGGAGATTTGTAATCGATGATGATTACATAAATCACTTGATTTTCATTGTTGCGGTAAGATACTGCAAACGATCACTGAATTATCGGTGGAGGCCGTTGTCTGAGGCTTTGGTACCTTGAAGAGATGCAACAAGGCACACATATGGTATCTATCAATTCACGTCCAAATTTTTCACATAATCCTAACAACATTTTTCAAAAGGATTAATTTTAAGGTAACAAGAATCTCATATAATAATAAAACAACACAAATAAAATAATTTAATACTCAATTTTGATATATTTTTGTTTTACTTTTCAGAAAATTGATTTTTGCTGTTATAACAGACGGTATCAATAATGTGAGGGTAAATTATGTTTACTTTGGTACTTATCGTTGGTTGTTAATGTATCTTATAAAAGTGATTGCTCGAAAGTAACAATTTCAGAAGACGACTCTGGCAGACGGCTGGAAAAAGCTCCACGAAACGATTGGTCCACCTGTTGGCCAATGAAACGGAACGCTCCGCCTATGTATGGAGCCGCCCTTCAGCTTCTCTTCGAATCTCTGCATCATCAGTTTTATCCTGAAATCAGCGTCAATTATCTGGAAATTTTGCCAATGATGTCAGTTTCCGACGCGTCATCGTGAATCGTCTCTTCGCCGAACACAAAATGTCGGATCTCCACCATTACCGCATTTTGTTTAATTATTTAATCAGGGGAATAATTGCTCAGCGTATCCTTGTTTTATAATACATCAACAGCACATTTTAATTCATAATCTTGACCTATATATACTTATAATGATACGATGGTGTTTTAATTAAAATTGGGCGCTTAAATTTTAAAGCTAATTAGAAAAATAATATTTAAAGTTTGAATTTGAATTAAAATTATTGCTGTGTCGCTGACCATTTATCCCAAGGTTAATCGACAATGCGATGCATTATCCTTCGGGTTGCATGAACTTTCTTCTCTTATCTTACTTCGTCACCATCTTTGACCGTAGTTGTAACAACGAACCGCTTGTCAATTAACTCGTTGATCGGAGCCGATCGAAGCGAAGTGTTTATCCGTCAAAGCACGTGACGAGGTGTCGAGTAACTTGGTCCTGAAAGAATGGTGCAGATCAAGGCTTATCAAGAGTCACGGCCTCCTACGTGCTCGAGTTTCCGGTTCGACTTGGCTCCGTTTACCACGCAGTCGAAAACGTCGCTAATGAATTTTTATATACTTATCAAAATGGTTTATGTTGAAGCCAACAGTTTTTAACGAAAGTGTTGTTAAAAATGGCTTTCAGCGGATCATAACAAACTTCATTTGCACTTGGGCTTGTATAATATAAACTCTTCTTTTTGGCGCTGTATAAAAAGAAGCAAGACTTTTAAAGGAATCTCCAAATTGACTAATTTCTTGGTTTTATTATATTCATTAAACCGTGTAGGCTCTCAGATTTTGTTTTTAAATAATTCTCTGGCGAGCAAGCAGAAGAATATAAACCAAAATTATTATTAGTTTTGCAAAGAAAGTTTTTGTAATATGTAATAATTATTACAATCACAAGTAAGTAATTTTATTTATGCTTTTTTGCTTATCAGAAAATTGAAGAGTTTTTAATTAGGTGTTTGGATATTTTCAGACAATACGCGAAAGAGCAATTATTTAATGTCATCTGAAGTCTGTCCGACGATATCGTGCGCCCTGCGCTCCCTAGACCACGAATTCTCAAGGAGTTTGTTTGCCTTACAGCGAACGATCCGACGAAAGAGAAGCGTCACGGCCATCTTGTCTTTGCCTGCGGGCTGAAACCCTCCGGGACTGGTTTTGCTGCTAATAAACTCTTCATGGTATAATCAAAAACTTCTATATATGTACTTCAAGTTTATTGTCAACTTTTACTATTGTAATTAACTTCAGCTAAATTATTATTTCAGATTCAGCAAATAGTAACTTTCAGTTGAAACAATAATGTTTTACTATATTGTTGGTAAGTTACTTTGAACATTTGACAATACTTTTACAAGAAAAATACTTGGAAAATTCACAAATGTAATTGTTAGTCTATTGATTAGCTGAGGGAATCTTCATCTTATTAACTAATAACTTTCTTTAGAAATTTATTAATACAATTCATGATCAAGTTATTAAATTAATACATTATACAAAATTATGAAGGTACCAGGTGCCCCACCATAATTAATTTTGTAGCAAATTGTTTTGAGACGATTAATTTAAACAATTTCAACTTTCAGGGTATCCTTGATCTCTGAAGAAATAAGAAACGACACTCCTCGAAGGATACAAGACACTTGGCAATGGACCTCGTGCCTTAAGGGTTGAAAGTGAAGTGTCTCTCCTTTCTCCCGTGGACCACCCCTCCGGAGATAGTGGCGCCTAACAGTGTTTACCATTTTTACTGCTTCCAAGATTTTCCCCGTGACGTTTTCTGCGACAGCTTCAAGTGGCCCTTGGAAAAAAACTAATTGAGCCCTAGATGTCTAGGGCGGAGGAGAAACTACGGCGAGGAAAGAACGTCCAGCCCAGTTCCTGGACCCGCAACATGTCGCCGCTGTCCGTAATAAAATTTTGACGGCTACTTGAAAATAATGTATGTAGGTTTTTATCTAGGGCAACAGACCCTTAAACGTATTCATTAGAAAGTAAGGGTTGATTGGGACTGCTCAAGATTAGCTGTTCAGAGATAAGGGAAGATATGAAGAATATAAAATGCAGTATTCAATATTTGGTTTGGAAGGATATTTTTTTGTACAAAACTTTTGGGAAGATTGATTCTGAAATTTTGGGTATTATAGAATTAAAAGTAACTATTTTTATAGTATTTGGTAGTGATAGATATAAGATAAGAAAACAGTGTTGTCTTATTAGCCTAAATATTGTTAAAGTTTAACATTGCAGTATGAACTAATTACTAATTTTTTAATTACTATGTTTCTGAACCACTCAAAATTACAAATACAACATTCAGTTTTCTCAAAAGGAATTTTCTTCCACGACCTGGTCTAAGAATCTAAAACTCCAGAAACGAGCCATCAACGCTGCCATTTGCTAATTATCTTAATCTTTCCTATAATACGGAACAAGATAAAAAGTGTTTTCTCTTTGCCCAAAAGAAAACAAAGCTTGTCTGTTGTCCTTTCGAAGGCTTTCCAATAAGGATCCGTGCGACAATTCCGGCTTGCTTTTTTAAAGATAAAACACGCGGCGCGCAGAGACCACCCGAAGAAAAACCGGGTTTCGGTCGCACGTGTTCCCGTAGGAAAACCGCAGACCGGAACCAGACATTGCGGCCGTCTGTCTCGCGTGCGCGATGCGAGCCTTTCGTCTGTTTACATCCGGCGGCGTAGCCATTTTAATTCTGAGTGATTTTCGCTTCCCGAGAGAGTGGGTCCATGGACCTAGGAATGAGAGGAATAAACATTCCTGGCTTCGTGATGCCATCCTGTGCTTTGAGCCACTGAGTCAATTCAAATTGTACAATATTCTAACCCTTTAATGTCAAAATCGGGTCAGCCATGACCCAGACATTGAAAATCATTAAATAATACAATTTTTAAACACTGTACATTAACATTCCAAAAATATAAAAGGTAAATTAATTGAAAATTTGATTTGAAGTCTTGGCTCTCTCCAAGGTCCGTCGCGAGAAGGATAAATATTATTTTTTAATTGAAGTAATGTTGAATATGTTTCGTAGGTCCCTGTTGCGACCAGCCTGGCTTCAGATGACGGGTGCACTGGTGGAAGAAGGGTTGCGCAACTTCCTTTGTTCGTGGAACTTCCGTTTCGGGATTCTGGCTGCTAGAGCGAGTTAATTTTGGGTTGATTGCGGTAACCCGAACGGTTACAACGCTACAAATGTTGGAAGATCTCGTTCAAACAAGGCGACCAATATTTTGAAAGCTACTTGCCTTTATGGATTGAAAGATCATCGTTCCTCACTCAAGACTCTTTGATACAAAATAACTGTACCTAATATGGCCCACAAATTATTCCTTGGTACCTCAAATTATTTGACTGGCTTCTTCTTATAGAGTTTCCTCCATTCATTCTTAGTTGCAAGTTTTAATTTTAATCCTTCAAAAAATGATCTGTGTACATCACTTTAGGTACAGTTACTTTGCTTCATGACTCAAAATTTAATTGTACTAAAAATGCAAACCAGATTTGTTGCATTTACATTGAAGGATGCGTTAGAAGGGTACCACGGTATTAATTTAAAACAATAGGCGATGCGGGACCACTAAAAGGGTTAAAAATCGTGGTAACAGGAAAATTGTACGCGTACTTCCGTTTCGTCGATTGTTCAGCGATTTATGCGATCCGGTTTGCTCGACGAGGCCGAAGTTAGAGTCTTCCACTGCTTGTGGAGAACACGTGAGGCCTCTGACGGCCACCCAAGCGGCCATCAGACGCGCCGACGATATTCTCTGTTTACACGATACCGTAATTTTATACCGCTGATCGTGGGTGCACGTTACGAGCCCCTACGCTTCTGTCGCATCTTTAACCCCGCGTTCGCAGCCACATTTGTCCGTGTACCTGTATGATCTTCGCCCGCGACATCCACCCACGAGTTGCACCGACGAACGGTTGTTACTGAGCCCAACAAGCTTGTACAACTGTTTCACAAACGATATGCCATAAACATTATAAATTGTGCCAAACATTATTTAAAATTTTAGACTTGGTGTAAAATAACAATTGACAATTGATGAATGGTAGTTGATTTCAGTAAACTGGTGGATGAGAAAAATCCTGCTGCATACTTGGGAACAGAAGGCGCCGGGTATGGCAACCACGTGCTGCTCCATTTTACCCGTTCCGCTGTTCGTCGCGCGGGACGAGGGACAACAAAAGGCAGAAAGAGGGGACAGAATTGTTTGTCTTGAATACAGTTTAAAAGCCAATGAAAACAGGGACCCGTTACCAGAGAAAAGATATCCGTTTCCTCAAAGGAAGCCGAGCTGTTTGCACCTCGAGGTGGCCTCAGGTAGCATCCGGCAGGTACTCGACTGCATATCCATTCTTTCCTTAATTCTTTCTTTAACAGTTTATTAATTTAACACTTTGATTACCATTTAGGTTTTATAAATATTATAAATATTTAAACTACAAGAAACTGAGACCTTGAGGGAATGTTGAAGGCCATGAGGGCATTGATGACCTGCATCACAGAAAAAGGTTAATGAAATTCTAAGCAGTGTTAATTATTATTACTCCTGTTAATTATTATCACTCCTGTTAGGTATCCAAGCCTAATCTACAATACACCAACACAAAATGTAGTTACTATCCAGTCACAGATGGAAATGGAGAACTTATTTATAAAATTTCAATCAAGGGGATAAAAAATATAATTTGTAGGTATATATATCTTCTTATACAGTCTCACTTTATACACAAATCAAATGACCAACGTTCCACGTTAATTTGAAGGATCCTCAAGAGTCAGGAAAACGTTTCAAGATACTCGAGAACGTGATACGGAGTTTGATCGTAAATTCAAGGATCAAAATACCCAAAAGCGTTCTTTTTACTCTCTTCGGTTCGTATCTCCTTTACGGCGACACATTTTTCCCACAGGCATCCTCGAGAACGTCGTTGAACGTTTTCGGGGCGTACTGTTTTCACCACTTCAGAAGAATCGAATCGCCCCGAAGAAGGACACTGCCAAGGGTGAGACGTTCTACGTTGGAGGTAAGATCATCCACGATCGATCTATCCAGAAGCTCGTAAATTTCAGTGAACGCCCGTTCGTCCTGGTTTCCTCGAGCACCGTGTAATTCCTCCGCCACCCCCCTCCCTCTCCTCCTCACCCCCTCTGAATTTCTGCAGTCCATCCTTGGCGTACAGTGTCTGGATAGTGTTTCTTTTGCGTAAGATCAGGCTTCGCCTGTGGAACAGTCTGAAGAGGAACGGAGAGGGAATACCAGCTCTCAAAATAAGACATGTTTATCCGCCGATGCTGCTATTTTGGAAAGCGCGCAAGTCCCTCTCCTATACGTGTAAGTTTCTATCAAGAAACTCCTCCCTCCCCCCTTGATTTCCCTCTGATACTCTACGAAAGCTCGGATTTCACCATTTTTTTTAACCCTTTGCAGACAATCTGGACCATTGGTGTCAAATTCTTATTTTTTATTAACATTTGACATTGCTGACTGTCTTACAACGTTGTGGAGACTTTGATTGTTTTGTCTAAGAAGGGTTAAAATAATTGATATTTTGTAAGTTAGAATTTTTAATGAAAGAAAAGAATAGTATGATGGTTCAGCAACAGGCGATTGTGATTTGCGTATAATCCTAAATAATTATAATATAATTAATGCATTTCTATCCATCTAAGGTTCAGTTAGGCACATTTTTCCTTTATCCAACGCTGACCGCATCCAGATTATTACGATAACGTTACGTTGCATCAAAGGCTGATTATTTTCACGTGAAAGCTCGTTGAAGGCACGCTGTAATAGCGCTTGTCTACGAATGAACGCCTTCCTGCTGCGTAGAAATTTTTCACTAACCGGGACGCACCCCCGTGGTGCCTGGTTGTTTACGCAACGTATGTACCCCACTTAATCCAGTGTTTTAGTGTTTAGATCTCGACTACCGTAGGGGGTTGCTCCGACACGACCTCTCCGAGATTCCGTTCTTTCGACCCTTTTCCTTTTTTTTCTGTCTTTTTTCTGCATCAGGGAAAAAAGAAACGAATACTTGTATCCTCGATCGTGTGACTGTAATTTAGAATGAAGATTGCTAATGACAATTCTTTGTATTCAATTCGTTTATTTTCAAATTTTAATTATTAGGGATACGAGTAACTAGTTTTAAAATTCAAGCCTTTACTAATTTGTACTGTTATATTATTTTACTATACTCTAGTTATTATTTTACTATATATTACTAAATACTAATTAAATTACTTAGATACTATTTTCTAATTAACCGATCAGTAAAATTAATTTTAATTACAACATCCAACGTCGATTCACAAAATGTACAATAACTCCATCGATTCTGAAAACACAGCAATACTTAAATCTCAGAGAACGTATGCAGACATCAATAAAAAATTTAATTATGCTTTTTATGCAAAAAGTGTCTGAGTACCTTGAAACCATTCTTGTCTAACAATACATATTTAAGAGAACGGCCTCACGGTTCTTCGCGAAATATAATTCGGCGTATGACGGCAATCTTCAAAAACGATTTATTGTTCGCGCCAACACCGCAATGTTTAGACGATTACAATCGGTTCTGGCCTCGGGAGGCGGTTTATTTCGCATCGTACTAATATTTCCCTCATAATCGCCGGGTAACGGGGCTGGTCGCGACGAATCGCGAAACGAACGTCGAGCATCGTGATATCTACGGGCATAAATTTCACCGGAGGCATAGATTCGCCCCGATCCGTCTGGTTCGAGGACTAGGAACGAAGAGCGTTACAGCTGCAGCCATCTTGCCGGACCGACGTTTAATGGCATCGTTAAATGTTAACGACCGTTTGTCAAAAGACTCGGCCTACCGGAATAGAAACCCCGGGCACAGTGAACACACCGCGGCCTGCCGTTACCAGTCGATTTTTCGATTCTTAGATTTTTCAATGTTAACTCGAAAATTTACCTCAAATGATCAACAAGTTTCATTAGCACTTTCATCACCGTGTTGATGCCGTTGAAAGCCTCATGGTTTATGGTACTTTATTTGGGGGAAGTAATGTCCTACTATTTGTCTTGATTAATTTTCTTTTAATTTAATACTTCAGTCTACAGGTATTTCTTGATATAGTTTTAATAGTATTTATAAAAGATGGAAATTTGTACACACCCCTAATGTTTAAATTCCTCTTAATTTTTTTATAATTGAAAAACTTATACTTTCTCTATATTTGACCTATAAAGAATATTATATCCATCATCTATAATTCCCAAGAATTCTTTAATATATAACTGATGGACTATATTGTAAATATCAAGACTTTATCCTTATTTAATGAGGCTATTTTTGATACTAATAATTAATAGAAATGTTATTGATTGATATTTAAATCGATGGTTTATGACAGGCATGATCCTTGCGAACCGAACGCCATCTTCTAAGAATCTTCACCAACAAACCGGAAGTTATAAATCTTAACTCTTTCTACCACCTCTCGCCCTTTATTTCGACGGAAATGTTTAAGGTCGATTTTCTGGTGGAATACTGGCTACGGTACGATGAACATGCTGACAATACTTTTACCGTCCTCCATGTGTTTACAAGACAGAGTATCGTTACGAGCTTTCGGACGTGAACCATCTGTTTGGACTGTCCAGCGGGTAGATGATACCAAAAAAGTATCTTTCTGTCCTACGTCACCCCTTACGTCACCCTCTGACAAATTTTTTTAAGTATCTGAAAGATAAAGTTAATATTATTAAATAATCACCATAATTGATAATTATTTGTATCAGATACCAATCAGATACCAATATAGAACATTACTCTTTTATATAAATAATACTTCTAATTATAATATATGTGATCAAATTAAAATATTTAATTACTGTTACATAGTTAAGAATAAAATAAATTTGAATAGAAATCATAAAACTTGATTTTTAATTAACTACAAATTTTATATGATCTGTAATCGGTGTAGTAGATATTTTATAGTATAAAATTACATACAATCGATAAAGCTGGAAGCTACTATCGTCTTCTATAGATACAGCAGATTCCTTCTTTGATGACATCTTTGAACAGGAAATGACTTTACTCGCTGCAATGATGCTGCAGGTTGCAGCTTCTATCTCCAGATGTCTCTTCGTTTACCTTATAACAAAAATCTCAATTAATCAATAAAAATATTTGATTTCAATTGATTAAATAACTATTCGATCTCAATCATTATTAAACATAATACGAGTTGTGTACAATTTAAAGACTGATTCTGGAAGTTCATCAACTAAAGACTACAACGAAGTGTTGCGATCCTATCATAATTGGTTTCCTGTTTGTATGCTTATTTGAAGATTACAAACTATTGTATCATAATGATTCATAAAGTTACGCGATATTTGGTATGATACACGAAACTGAATCCTTAAATACTTTATCCTAGACTAAATAAAAACATTGCTCGAACCCTCTGTCCCAACCTGTTCACCGACTGATTTCGTATATTTTCTGAATCAATATTGAACCTTTCGCGTGACCTTGGTACAACAGGTAGGTTAGTTAGATCGAAATATCTTAATCGTCATTTCTTCCCTGTGCATTGCTCCTTTTTTTTTCTTATAACCGAACGAATTATGGCTATTTCTTCTTTCGATATCAATACACATATATATAACAGTCGAAACTTTCGATTTAATGATTGATGGCCCAATATTCGATGACTTTAATGTGCGATGCAATTTGCATATCAATAGAAACACGATGAGTCGACGAAAAATATTTTTTCAGTTGTCAGGTTGCAAGTTTTGTTCGTTAAAATAATCCTTTTTACTCGACGCTGTTCAATCTCCCTTTCTTTTGTGTTAAAGACTTATCGGATGGAAACGAAGAATCTGTTTTGTTATATCCCCTGCAGTACATGAAAAATACTGCTATTGTTCGTTAAGAATGTTTATCTCGTGCAAACAAAATTTTGGTCACGAAACGGCTAATTATAATCCTATGTGCAATGCTGAATTATTCCTTAAAGATTTTATTCTTGAAATAAGAATGAAATAATTTGAATAGAAAGCGCGGGAAACAGAGTACTTAGGTTTCATATTTAAATTCATATAAAAGTTTGATGAATGAGGACTCATATTAGAAAATAAAAGAATTATTAAGAGGAATATAGAAATAGGGTGGTCCACCAAGAATTAAATCTAAATAGATATTTCTTTTTTGGTGCCATTATCGACTGTTATCGGTATCTTGCAACATTCCAGAAAAAGTCGTAAAAATTGTGAAAAGTGTGTTACCATCGGGAACGTTTAAGTGCTCGCACTTCACGCGTTAAGGACAATTCCGACGAAATCCGCTGAAGAGTTTTGTTCCGAGCGAGGTAAGGTGATTCCGTAGGTAAGGTTGCCAAGAAGGTCGTGGTGAAAAAATAATCGTAACGTCCCGTGAAGCTGTCACAATTAACGTGGTTGGCCATAAAATAGGAAATGTACGAGTATACACGTCACGGGCGAATCCAAATATTCGATTTTCGGCCGCACCCCACTTGTGATCCTTCAAGTGTTCTCGCACTTGAGTTAATGTTGCCCACTTGACGGACAAACTCGTGCCACTTATCAGATTTTCTTTTTATAATTTCCTAAAAAATACATTTTGCCATTAAAATACAGAATAAAGTTAATTTCGCTACATTTTTAAAACAGTACACAAACAAATTAATAAATAAAAGTCCTTACGTAATCAAAGTTTCAAGATGGACGAAAATTGCCTGAATGCTGCAAAATAACCTGAAACTTCTTCGTAAGTTATGATTCAAATGTTAGTAACAAACTACTAATGATACATAATTAAAAGATTCGTTTCATGAAAAAGAATTGTTCGAAATTACTTGAAAACATTTTTGTCACAAATGTATGTTTTTTAACCTCTTCGACCTTCGCCGTTCCCAAACTGCAATTGCACCTGCGTTCTTATCAGCGAAAACAGACGTCACCGGTACGCTCCATTTATTTAACCATGTATTTCTGTCCGTTCTTATCAAAAAAACGAGCCAATTCGAAGATCCGAATTTTGGTTTCGGTAAACGGCGCACTGCAAAAGAACATTTGTTTCGGCTTAGGAGGTCCACACCCTTGTAGGTGGTTGCGACGAGAGAGCCTCAACCCTGACCATCTGGAACGACTTAAAAACGCCAAGAACGAGAGAAAGAGGAAGAAAGAAACAAGAATAAACCTTTCGAAGTCCTTTTCTTTGGCCTCGTGCCCCTTTTCGTGTCCACCTTGAGATATACGTGCGGGAAAAGGGACAGGTCGGATCTGAGGAGAGAATCGGTCAAGCTGCACCGCCATTGACAGAATTTAGATAGATTAACTCGCAAATGGGGTCTAGATTAACCTGTGGATTATAGATTCTGTGTCAAACAACGCCACCAGTCACCCAGCGGGAGAAAAGGGGAACCCGTGCCCGTTCGAACGTTGCCATTTACCGAAATCCATGCATCAATCCGTAGATTAGGCGGTTTACGCTGAATAACGCCACCAGTTAACCTGACACGGATAATCATCTTCTTGAAGAAATCCTAGCTCGATTTGGAAAATCCGAATTTTGACTTTCAACTACGTTCGCAGAATCATTGAAGTACAATTGTCATTGCATGAAAGGTAACGCAAAAAGTATTCAATTACAATTGACCGTGGAACAACGCGGGACTTGTTGCATGCTTTCTTCTTTCGAATAATTTCTGGACCGGTTGACATGTGCCATCGATATTCGACTTCTTTTATCGTAAGAATACAATAATTACACGTTTTTCGTCAATATTAAATTGAAATACTCAAAATTTAATTATAACAAAGTTATTTTCCAACTTTTAATTGCGCGGGAAAATGGCGTCCCTAACCTGTCAATTCCTTGACAGTAAAGAGGAGTTTTATTAAATAAAATTTATTGGTTGATTATAAAAGTTGATTAAAAACATAGAATCCAAGTTTCTTTTCTTTTTACAAAGCTCTTACATTACTTCAGTCGTAATTAGGGAATAAATTCGTTCTTCGGGAAATGTCAGGGCCCCTTAGTGTCTATTGTATTGCAATGCAGAAAAACGACAAGAACTTTGCCTCCCAATATTTAGTGTGATTCATAAATAAGAAAAGAAATTGTATGAAGTTGTTATTTTAGAAAGAGGAAGTTGAGGAGATCCGCGGAAGAGAACGGAAGAGGAGAGAGAAAGAGGAGACGGTAGGAGCGTAAAGAAGGAAGAGGGTTCGATGGTGAATAACATCAAAGGGAAGCGACAACGGATACGCGTAAACCTTGAGCTGCGAATGCCGAAAAACCGACAGAAGTTCGAGGTAACCGAGCCGTTCTCGGGAAAACTCATCAAAGAACCGTGGATGGATAAATGTAACCGGCCGTTTAGCGTGAACTCCTCGCTAATTTTAATTGCCGTCTGATTTACGTCTCGATACGTTCTTTTCTCTTCTTCGCACCTCGAAGATCTCTCTTTTTTCCAACCTTTCAGTGCCATATGGGTGGAAGTAGCAGGACAGAGAGAGAGGGAGAGATTTGTTCGACTAGGAAAAAATGATGAACGCCCCGAAGACAAACGGATACGGATTACCGTGATTTGTCGGTACTGTAGAGCAACAATTTGTCAAGACGTTTAATCGCAGATGACGCGAGTGTCGCTGTGTCGTGTATACACGATTCACAAATTCGCGGTATAACCTGGTGAGTTATAACTCTTTTTATTTACGATTTTTGCATAATTTGACATCAATCTTGAAAGTTTTACGTATTAAAAGTAAATGCAATTAATTTGTGCATACAATGATATAAATAATTAGATATTGCATTGTAGAGACAGCATGAAAAGGGAAGACGAACGTTCTTAACCTTTTCGCCTCGAAGAATGGACGCTCGAGTAACATCCTCGATATACATCCTCGACGTAGGTGTCAAACCTCTCCATAAAGATCGGTCTCCCGGATCGATATCCCAGTTTCACCTCCTCAGGTACGTGTCAGATCTAGATTCCGTTTTCCTTCCTCGTTTCACGACCGCTCCACCTTCCTCTATTGTATTCGCGAAAGGACACCGAGGCGAGGTAAGCATGAACGCAATATTCAGTTTGGTTTGATGCCACAGTCCGTCACCCCTGCGGCTGTTTTCATACAAAACAAAGAAACCCATCCCCTTCCCTCTCACCCCCCTGTACTCGTCGATATTTCCTCGTTCCTTGTCGTAGTATTCCCTTTTCTTGAAGGGCGGCTCTCTCGGCCACCCCACTTAGACACCCTTTTCTTCGTCGACCTGCGCTTTTCTTCGAAAGCACGCGGAAGTTCACGGCTACGAATATGGACGCAGGGGTGACGAGTCTACCATTGGTTGACTTGGTAGACTTTCAATTACGAAAATGGTGGAGAGTTCAGGGGGGGAATAAAGGGGAAGGAACTCGAAGGGTTCAAGTGTCGCTCGTTATCGGGATAGCGGAAGTAATACGCTTTCAGCTAAGTGCATGTTTGAATTGTAATACAATTTGTTGATGCGTGTTAATTATTGCACGCCTCTAGGATGTGCCATGCGTTGATCGTTGTTTATGGTCATTAATTACTAATGATACAAGCAAAAAACTTACTATCTGTTAATAATGGCGGTATTGCACAAAATAAGGCTTCAAATTTAAAGCCAGAAGCACAGTAATTGTGTGCTTTAATGCGTATTTGTGTAACTGTTTTAAAATTTGTGTAACTTGCTACTTTATCAAGTTTCCAAGCGTTGCAAGGCAACTTTAGTTGCACTTGCAATTCAGTGAATTAATATTTAAATGAAATAATGATTTCTGTGTTTGGAAATCCAAAGAAGATACAATACAAAGTGTAATTAAGAGAATGTATAAAGTTTGACTATGTATGAATGAAGGGAGAAGAAAATGGAATCAACTAGAACCAGAAGAACGAAGTTTTTCGTGGCTCGGTCAATTTTGGACCGAGATCTCCAAAATACTTTCGAGGAGAAGGAAAGAAGGAACGTCCACGCTCGTCATCGTCGCCGGAGAATGCCGTGTTTGGCAGACAGCGTGGCACCGAACGCTCTCTGTCCTCTTCTTTTTTTCCCGGGTGTGGCAATAAGGAAGTGGGCCCGCTGCTTAAGAAAACAGAGAGCCGCCAATATCGGGCGCAGGGCCTGTTCTAGCCCGGCTGCCTGAGAAAACAGTGAACCGTTTTCGGAATCCTGTCGTAGGACACCAGACGACTTAGCTTTCCGTCATGAATGAAAACCTGGCCGCTCTCCGTGAAAAGCGCCGAATACGTTGCCGGCCGACGGACAGAAATAATCCTTGGCCACGTTATGCTTGCACCGCTAAAATTTCAAACGGGATTTGCTCCACTTATGAACCGTTCTATATAGAACAGAACACACGTACTTTGTCTTCAATTTCCATTGCATAAATGGAACATTTATTCAAGGCATTTGAAATTCTGTTGCATCCTTGAAGATTTCTTTTTTCTTCAATTGTTACACCTGAACGTTAAGCTCAGAGTACTAATTGTGTGTATGTTTAGGTGAAGAATAAGATGTATGGTGAAAACGAGGAGGCACATTTTGGGTCCAAGACCGAGGCCAGCGTTTTTTAGCCTAGAAGGACGCAGACGATCGTCTTTCCGGACGGTTTGCCGCAAGACAGCGTGGCACCGATGGTCAGAGGATCCCTCCACGACGTCCAGGCTCAGGCGGTGACCGCTTAATTAACGGCCTGACGAAAGGCAACGACAATTAATACGACCCCAGCTTCCTTTCGGCCGGCGGCTGAACGTTGCACGTGTGAAATACCAGGGCGCGGCGTTATTCGTCGTGCTTTTGTCACGCGATATTTTTTTCCTGGCTGCATCGCGTTCTGCACACGCGTGAAACAGAAAACAATGCGACGATTAGGCAAACAAACAACGTCGGGCGCAGGGTGCGCGGCGTGCAACATTGTTGGTCAAACAAAGCATCGATGCTAAATTGTTTCTGTTTCTGAAATGGAGTAGCTTGTTTTCAAAAGGGTTCCTGGGACAAACCCAACGGGCTCTAATGAGCACTTTAGCCGAAAAGTGGCGCTGCGCTTCTACGAGGTGCTCAAAAGTTGGTGTCGGTGCTGGTACTCGTCAAAATAAACAAGAAAGTGTTAACAAACACGGGTAGCAAAATTACAAGATAATGAACTTGAAACTGTATAACAGTCTTCAGTGAAGAACACTTCCTAATAATTATTTCTGTTTGTAAAGAAATTCTTTAGACACCTTTTGTTGAAAGTGTGTAGTAACTTCCAAATTTTTAATTATTGTACCCAGTAGTTTGTTTATTTAAATAAACAGACTAGAATAGAATTTTTTAGTAGCAGCAACGGAGCATAGAATCTGCTCAGAAATTCGACTCCATCTTTTTGTAGCACTCTTGTAACAGCAAAAACGCATTAATTCAGCGCCCGATAGGGTACCACGCGACGCAGTTTGTTTTCTGATAAACAAATTAGCCGATGGCTTCCGTGAATACTTCATCGAGCCGAAATTTACAGGCCTGAAAAAAAAGGGTCTGAAAAGAAGGCAGCAATTAAACGAAAGGGACCCAAGGATCCCCTCATTCACGCCCTATCGATCCCGGTCCCGTACAAAGCAGAACTCGTTATCGTTCTTTGAGCGACGTCAGCCCTGTCTTTCTGTTATAACAAACGACAGAAAGTTTCGCTGCCGCGAAGGCAGCAACGCGCGAGCGTTGTGTGTACCTTTCGCGTGGCCAGCCCATAATGGGCCTTAATGGAGCTGACTGTCAGTGGCGGAGTTTTCTTCGTGCCACGGTAGCAGCCTGTGACCGGGACAATGTGTGCTTGGTAGCCATCGCCGTGGCTGTTATTTGACAGGACGTGTCCACGTACACGCGGGCGCACGGTGTGTGGCGACCATCGGGAACGTGATGGTCGAAGGAGGTGGAACGGTGCGTGACGAAACGGACGAGAACGCGCTGTCAATTGCGACAAGCTGATTGCAGGAAGAAATTGTTGCTAACAATATCAAGAGTGATAAAAATGTTAACAAAATAATTGCAAGAGGAACATTTATTTGGAATTATTAATTTACAAAGTATTATTAATATACTAAATTATTAACTTAGTATTAATTTGGAAAGTTTATTCTGGACATTGCAGCTTCAATTGTTACAAAATGACATTGTGCGAAGAAAAGGGCTGATCTGCAACCCTTTTTTTCTGGAAGTAGCCCATCGGTGGTGCGACAGAGTCGAAGTCAAGGCATTCATCGAGGGACGATGTTTTGACACGATGGCACCTCCGAGGATAATCCTTTAAACGGCCCCGACGGGTGGTCCTCGCGAGTCACCTTGCCCGCAGGACCTGCCTCGTCGCTTCCGCCTTTAATCCCGTGGGCCAATCCGGCACACGAGCGCTTCCTGCCGTTCACGAAGCAACGAATATCTCCGGTTAATCCTGCGAAAGTCTGCCAGCCCCTGGCCGCAGTTTCTGTGTACTTTTCGTCGAATTGGCGCATCTGAAATTTTCGACATCGATTAGTTCGAAAATCTCAAATACAGTGAAGAAGTTCTTTGATTCTGGATGCTTCCAACAGGTGTTTTTTAATGTGTACGAGGATACAATGACGTCGTTGTCCTGGTTATGGAGATGAACCTGATATTCGAACAGGGATCCAACTGTCGGTTAAGAATTGTGGAAACATGTGAAGCCTAGGATGAAAGGCTAACCTCGTATCAACTTCAAGTTACGGCGTTCACTGCAGTAGCCTTTTTTTTTTTTTTGAGGACCTTTCTGTTTGTGAATGTTTAACCAGATTTATTTTGTTATTCTTTACTTAATTAGAATTTTTGTTTATGGACCTAGGTCCCTTAATTTATGTTCTTAACGTGATAATTATAAATAAAGATACACTTTCACAAAATTCTAATTATGTTACCATTTCGATTTGAAGTTTTAGATATGCAGAGGAATATAAAATTCCATAAAATTGTTAAAAGAAAAAGTTACATGACTTATACACAGTACTGATTGAATTGAAGAGTGAAAGAAAATGTACGAAAGATCGAAGAGGAAAGGAGAAGGATCGATTTATCGTTTATACGTCCTTCCCAAGGCACGCATCTCTATGGTGGAACCTTTTGTCTTTAATTCCCGGCATCCGGTTCCGGTCCTTATCTTACGTTACACATGTAACCTTCTACACTATTTGGCCCATTGTTGGCCACATGTGCCTCGTCTCAAGAGGTTTGCTTATGTTGGCCCACCTAACATAGCAAAGCTATGCCCAGACTCGAGTGTAAACTTTGCCGACAGACCGATCCTGGAATTCGATTGCATCTAATCGCTCTCTGCCAGTGATACGACTCTATTTAAGTATCCGAGATAAGTTCGGAACATCTCGACCAATCTTTCTCTATCCTCCCCGTTTTTCAACGTGAAATCAATTTATCGTAAACACGAAGAGTACTTGCATTCGAGGCAGAAACTACTGGGTCAGTCGTGGCCCAGTCGTGATTCAAAGTTTAGGGGATGAAAGTGGCAAGGTGTAAAATTAAATTTTAATTAAGGTCTACTGAAGGCATAGTTAATTTTATTTTAATTCCAAAATAGATAGAAATTATAACAAATTTTTATAATACTAAAAATATTCAAATCTACTGAGTATATTTAATAATTAATAAGGAGCACAGTTTAAGTGACCTAAAGGAACATCTAATGGGCACTTTTTAACCCCAGGTAGAAAGATTTAATGTACTGGGTGTATCTACTTAGGTAAGAGAGCAGGGTTGCCGAAGTGTACGTTCGTGTGTACGATATGTCATCACAGAAAACAAGATTTCCACGAGATTCGCGATCCCGTGGTTTCCGGATCGCCAGAGCGAACGGTGTTCATCCTCGCGTGAGTTTCAAACTCCTCGAATCTCGTATAAATTTTCTACTAACATCGAGTTTCCCGGAACGCTTGCCAGCCAGGGAATGAAATTAATTGCCTGGTTAATCTCTGGGAATTGATTGCGATAAACATCACGCACGATCGTATATTCGATAAAATTAATATAGGAAAATCTAACAAAAAGAAATTAGTAATTAGTTCAAAGCAATTATATAGTTTCTTATAGTATAGGGTTGAATGATCTATATTCAACCACCAGCCACCTGCTGATCTTTTCAAGAATTGCGCAAAAGTCTCGAAGGGTAGGAAAAGGGCGTGAAAAGCGTGAAGAAAGGACATCGATTGTCAGGACCCAGCAGGACGTGGGAAATCTCGTGGACAAGGGAGCCACAGAGTTGCCCCTGACCATTCACCTGTCAACTACTTACCTTCTTCTTCTTCTTCTTCGTGGTCATCTTCGTGTGCCAGTTGGTTTTGTGGTGGCACAACCATCGGCGTTGCCGTCGACTGCTCACGTAGTCGCGCCTACCAAAACATCCTCGAATGATCCTCCATTTGACTCGCCATTCATAGCTGGTGAAACAGCTTAATATAATCCTATTTAAGGAGCTGCCATTGTGGACCCGGCCTAACGTGCTACGTGACCGAAATTATTTACTCGTTTATTAGATGTCGCTGACCGATCGGCAGCTTCCGATGCACCCCTAAGATGCACCCATCAGAGGTGCCATGGGGTGGTGTGAAGAAAATTTACAAGTATACAGTTTTATATCTGCTATATTTTAATATCGGTAGCTTCAATTTTGAAACTGTTCTTGAAATATAAATATTCCTGCGCATTCATTTCGAATTCCTGAAGAGGCTGTTCGAGGAAAGGGTAACACTCGTGTACACACCCGTTAAACTTTCATTTTGTATCGTATTCCGTGGCTCGTTTGCTCGGACACGCGGATCTCGATTGAATCGGGTCTCGTAAAATAGTTGGCTTTCATCGGGTACAAGGGTCGAAGATTTCCACGAAACTATTTTCGAAGACGTTTAAAAAGCCCGCCGATAGGAGATCCTCGACCTGTCGTTGGATCGCCTCTCTTTGTCGTCGAATTATTTTAGCGGCCGATATTTCCATCCTTGCTGCCACCTAACCGAGGCTTCGGGCCAAAGTCAACAGAGGAACGAGCCTCCTCCTCGCTTCCTTTCACCCCCTTTTCTTTTGCTCCCGTAAACTTACGGTCGCTCGTAGGATCGCATGCTTCGCGGCTTCTTTTTACCATATAAATAAGGCGTGAGACGAACGTCATCGATATTTGCCAAATCTTTGGGAATTTAATTAGAAAGGTGTTTATTAATTGAAACCTGAAGGCATCATTTGGTCTCTTCAAGTAACAGAGAATTGCAAATTTTGTGTTAGTTATCTTCAAGTTAGGCAGAAATCGAAAAATTATTGTCACACGGTTAGAACCTGAGGTACAAGAAGAAGTCCACTATTAATGGAACGTATGGACGAGAGGATTTCGATCAAATTCTGACCGAATCGTCTATATTTATCGTGATCACGTTGATCGACGACCGTTTTAAAATAGCCTTGCATTTTGTCGTCTGCTGAAATCGGCAAAGTTTCCGAGAATAGATCGATCGGCGGACGCCGTTCCGTGACGCAACCGGCGGTGTCCTGCTTATTCACCGCGTTGAAGTTACCGTCCCCTCTATCGGGACGTTAATAAATCGGTCGTTTGCCGTGTTTCCTCGCGTACAGAGAAAGCAAACAACAGATAAATCAACGATAAAACGTTCCGCCGATCGACGAATCGACCGGAAGAATAATAGTTGGCCGCGTCGACTGCCGTGGCTCTAGGTGCCAAGCCGTCTAGTTATCCCAGAAAATGTGGGAATAAAAACCTTCGATTCTTTTTTTTCTACCGTGTTACCGGAGGAATCTGTGCGTTTTACATAATTTTCGATACGATATGTTTGGTTCCCGATGAATTTCTTCGACAGCGCGCTGAAAAACGCCAAGTACGGCACGAAGTATATCGCTTTCTCGGTCAACAGAAGGCGTCCGTGTATTCTTAACGTCGATTCGTGGAGTCGTGTCGAAGCCAGTCAAGAGTGCCCCCGCGAGAAGGCAAATATTTGACCGAGCAGAGATGAATTCCGATGGAATTCCATGCGCCCGCAGACAGCACGGCACCATCTTATGATGGCATGCCGTTTATAACGTAGTTCGACTAGGGATCCCTAGAAACCTGGAGAAATGAAGCCAAGTAATGGCTAACCTGACTGCAATCTAATCATGTGAACATTCCTGAAGAAAATTTGCCAAGATTGGATATGAAATTGAACTGGAACGAACAAAATCGGTTTAGCTACCATCGAGACCTCGACGAAGTTATGGAGCTGGAGGGATCGTCCGCGCGAAGGATGGAATATGAATGGCGGGGGTATCGCAGCTACCCATTGCCGAAAACTCGACGATTCACCGTCCGATTATTTATACTATAAGCAAAATACCGGGGGCTTCTGGACACTCGGCTCGTAATTCGAACGGGAGGATCAACCGGTGCTGGCTGTCAGAAAACGAAATACCATCCGGTCCGTTTCGAGCCTCCACTCGAGGAGGAGGATGGTATTATGAATGAAACCCGGACGGCACGAACGGGTGCAGAGAGAGAGAGGGAGTGATTCGAGGCTTCCTCGAGCCTCTCCAGGCTGAATGGAACCCCGGGATAGGAGAAAAAAAGAAATTCGTGTGGTCATTTCTTCGATCGGGACAATGAGGCTGACTGCTCGCATCGCCTCTCGTTGCTACCTTCTTCCATGTTGCTGCGTCACAACAGTGACACATACTGCTGGGATTTCTAACCGAGTCGAAAGGGTGGGATGCTGAAGAAAGAGAAAGAAATTCGTGGCACAGAGCACAATGAGCGCTCTCGGATGACTAGCATAGAGTTATTTATGCGATCTCATTCTGGAACGAGGTGACACGACCACGTCCCCGTAAACAATACCATCTTCACGAGGGAAGAATGTCTACTGATTCGATTAACGGCGATGATTGGTTGTATCTGGAGCCTGGTCCGTTCCAGCGGATTCCTAGAGATCCCCAGCCCTTTGAAAGAATACCTAATTTCTTAAGTAGGGAGAAGATAACTTCGAATCGTGGGTAATTTATATAGAACGTTTTTCTGGGTAGGTTTAGATTTCTAGGGATCCTTAGGTATTCAAAATTTTGTTACAAAATAGGAATATACGATTTTAAATTGTGAATGAGTTAATATTTCACATTGGAATATACTGATTGGTAAATATTACCAATTATGTTAACTTTGCTCCCTAAATTCTTAGAAATCCCTAACCACCCAAACTACCCTACAACTTCCACTTTTAAGTTAATTTACACGTAGCACTAAGATGTACAAATTATTAACTGTCCCCGGTTGTTACTGCCGAATCATCGAGGCATTAAATGCCACCCAGAAATCGTAAATTTCCGGAAACGTTGTCGAGGCACGTAGAAGACAGACAGTACGGCCCGTTAACTCGATCACGAAGCATCCCGATCGATCAACGCGAGTTTATGCGAAAGCGTGATCCAGGCTGCGTTTCGAGAATCCTTCCTCGATCCATCGGTCAAGTCGTTGACATCTTGACGAGGCGTAAGAAACGTCTGGCGTCACGTAAAAAAGCCGTTCGTCTTCGGGAACTCTATCCACCCACCGTCGACAGGTCTGACGCCTACCCGAGCCCTGATGCGTGGGGTCTTTACAGGCTCGCAGGGCTGTACATCGACGGCACACACACACTGTATACTCGTGATTTGTAAAGTCAGAGGTTCTTTATGCAACAGGCAAATTTCAGTTGTTGCTTTGTGCCCGTTTTATAAGTTTGATAAAAATAATATTGTTTATTCCGTATCGTTTAACGGGTATCAATTAATGATGAGCACAGGTAATTTCCTTAATTACGTTCGCGTGTTACTCGTGATTTGCGTTGCAGAATATCGGTATCGTCCCCCCGACGATATTTTAATTTCATTTGTCCAGAGTGCCAGGTAATTAGCGGTATGCAAGTAAAAATGTGGTGATTTCAATTTTAATTTATCAGTCAATAATCTTTTATTTTGGTTCTGATTTATTTCACTAGATTTCTAGGGATTTCTCATTATTATTGATTCGTTTATAATTTGATTAAGAGGAAATTGGAAATAAGAGTTGCTTTTAATTTTTTGTTTCAAATTTTCGAGAAATATAGGTGTCGGTCACAGTCGACCTAATTTTGTCATTCCATGATTAATAAATGTGGTAATAATGAACGTATCGGGTGATTAATATTTTCACAAGTCTGCTCTCATCGTTAGGGACAAATTGTTAGGTGTTAACGAGCAACGGAAGCGATTCTCGGTTCCCGCCCATCGATTTTAGCGGAACAGGAAAGTGTCGTTTGATATGTGACCCCTGTTCAGGAAGTAAACGATCGAGAAACCAAGAACATACCATTTGTATAAACACTATCATTTATCTCAAGTGTTGCAAGTTGTTAATTCATCGAACAGCTTGTAATTTAAAAAAAAATATAGGAATTATTAACCAGTACCTTGAATTTGATTTAATTAAATAATTAATAAATAAAGCATAGATAGGGTTAATATTAAATTAATATTTCAAAGTCTTTTAAAAGCTCCAATTTGAAAATTAATTAGGGTGTTAGATGGATCACTTGATCAAATGTTACACTGTGTACAAATAAAAAAACAGGGTTTCGTAGCATAGAATCCACCGAGCACACAAACTGTGGGTGTCAGAGGGTTAATTCGACACACTTTGCAGCGTGAAAATTGAAATTCTTCTGGTTGTCGTTCGTTTAAAGGTGTCCGACGGTCGCAGCCGATTTCCTCTTCAGGAAAGAGCAAACAGCGCCAAACGCTGGGTGGTTCCGCTATCAAACGGTTGAACGCCTTCGAAGACGAATGTCTCTCGTCTCTCCCTTGATTCTTTTTCTTTTTCCCTTCTTTTCCTTCACCCCCTTCTCTTTCCGCCACTTCCTTTTCCTAGCAGCCAGCTTTCAAGCCCCATTACCGTCGCTTTGAAACACACCACTGTCGTCCGATGAGCCTTTTTTATTACTCTATTATTGGCAACGGCTAACCGGGGCTCTTGCAAAAAACGCGTCCCAATCTTTTTCCTTCGTGTTTCTAGATTCATAAACGTCCAACTTCTTCAGCCCTCGCGTTTCAATCCGTTGGTTCACGAGGATAGGAAACTTAATACCTTATCGATACACTGTTTTCTGTCCAATCGAACCTTCTTGTATATTAACTTCAGAGTTGGGTTCAAGGGTATTCATCTGCTCTTCGAGTGATAAAAGTGCCTCTGCTGAAATGACAGCAACAATTCATAAACAATAACCACAATTGTTACAAATTATATATTAATACAAAGTACCAGAGACTACTCGAGACAACAGAGTTGCGATTGCAAAAGTCGATTTCTTTGACTTGTCCTCACCGTGGCAATGAAAAGCGGAGGTTGTCGCATCGGTTCCACCGCTTCAGGGACCGAGTGTCACCGATCCTCCTCGTCTTGGACGCGGATCCGAAGCGTTACAGTTTCTTGTTGATGCTGGCAATGAGTTGCGTTAGCACAACATAACTTGTCATGGCTGCTTGTTGCACCTTGCGAACGTATTATGACAGATACGCCGGTGAATCGGGAACATCAGGATAGGCCGGGTCGTGGAATAAATAATGATCACGAGGCGGGCGACGGGCAATTATAAAAAGATCAA
Organism: Anthidium xuezhongi; assembly: GCA_022405125.1. NCBI lineage: Eukaryota > Metazoa > Arthropoda > Insecta > Hymenoptera > Megachilidae > Anthidium > Anthidium xuezhongi. Next base: position 6,816,405 of record CM039642.1, on the reverse strand, counting down.
TTTCCCCGCGAAGATTCGCGTTGCGAGAAGATTCATCGATCCCGTACGCCCGGGCTTGTTTGAACGTCCATCGGGTGCATCCCGCGCACTTGCCAGATCAAGAGATTCCACTAATAACCCGGATCAGAGTGTATCCCGGCGTCGATCAAAATCAAAGATCTCCTTTGGAAAAGTCCGAGTATCAACAAACAAAGCGTCAATCGCGTTCCCTCTGATGCATGCGCGTGTCCTGGGAAATTATAGGGTCAAGGAATGTGCGTGGAAGTTGTGGAAGTTTCATCATTTGTCATTGATCATTTGGTATTTAACTCGGGACAAAAGTTATCATTGGAGTTAAACTGAATTGCTCCAGATTTTTTATTTTAAATTGAAAAATGTATTAAAATTTATTCGGGTATGGCTTTAATTTTGAATTTTGGGAAATTACGAGGATAGGAGCGCAAAATAAAATGTCGATTACGGTGCATTTACGTCCAGCCGAGAGTCCTACATAACGGAGCCAGGCAGACGTGTCCCGAGAACAAGAGCGCGGAAGAAAAAGGAATAGCAAGCCGGTGTACAGCGTCTTCGTGATTATTTCGAGAAGTCAAAAGCGTCGGGACGTGTCCGCGTGTCTGACGGATGCCGCTAACGAGCACCGTCGACGATTGACAAAATATTCTCAGTGCGTGACCGAATGTAACTATACCTGGCTCCTCGTCGTACGAATAACAACACGCTCCTGCAATTCTCGATTCCGCGACCGTCCTGGCGGAAATCCTCCAGATCGAATCCTTGGACGGAATTTTTCAAGTTGTTTGAGGAAAAAGAAAATTTGTCTAATTCCATCAGTTTGGTAATATTGCTCTTGACACCAAATAAAAAATATTTCTCATTATTTATAATAATTGTTAAGAGTGTACACGCGATGAGCAACAATTAACCAAAGAACCGAATCGCAACGTCCGTATGCTCCTGGAAAAGATCATCGTGCTGACAGTGGTTACGGCAACATTCACCGATTTCACGGTAAATCGAGCGTCCCTTAACCATGGATCTGGCGTGCCCCTACGCGAGCCCATTGTGCCAGGGTGCCTCCCGTGGTGTCACGCTAGAACGAGAGCATAGAACGCCAGGAATTGGGACGCAGGTCGTCCTATCTTCAAAATAGCATTACCCGCGGGGCTCATAATGGCTCAATCGATGCGTCCTTGATGTGGCTTAAACGTGGAAGAAGGGAATCCGACGTACGGTTGCTTTGGAATTTTTTATTACGGAAAAGAAGAAAAGAAGGAGAACCTTGCTCTCTATCCATTAAGACGATATGGGACGAGAAAGATTGCACGTGTTTTGAAGTATTATTTAAAAGAGTTAAAATGAACAAATTAAATAAATTTTCCATCATTCAAAATATGATACTTCTGAGCTAATTATTAATTATTCAATTAAAGGAAAAATGTGTTTTAAAAAATATTGTTTTTCATCAAACCGCGAATATGTTAGTACAGTTATTTTGTATCGAGCAGAGATGAAAATAATCAAGAGGGGGATACAGCAAATAAGGTGTGCCCCCGTCTCCGAAACGGTGTTTCCATCGGAAGCGTTTTAACACAGATAAAGGATCGCGACAGGGTGGTACAGGCGATGACGGTGATTTAATATTTTTCTTGTTATGAGTATAAGCTCGCCAGTTTATTCTGAAAACATCAGCCAAGCACCGGGTTCTCCGGTCCTCGCGCAAAACCACCTGCACGAACGAATCACCATCGCGATAACCGTCCACGCATTCTGGATCTTGTACTTATTTACCTCTTGATCTTTCCTTATCGTGCACATTTGGAAACTGATAGATCCTTTAATCATTACTTGCCCTATATGTATATTTTTAAAAATACCACCCTTTCGATTATTAATATAATTTTTTGATAACATTCGATAATTGTGGATCTGGGTTAGATTGAGTTAGAATCTAGGTTGGGGTTCTAATATCCACAGCATTTGCCTGTCCATTTAACCCTTTGCAAATTATATTTAGTATAAAATAATGAGTAACTCATGGATACACAGATTTAAGAACATCACTGTAGGGGTAGTTGGTCAAACATATTGAAACAAGCAGAATAATTCGATCCAACGTGAAAGGCGCAAGTCGATCGATGGACTGATCTTCTCACGGGAGCAAATGCACCGTAACTATCGAAACACGAAGCCGAAAACAATGGGCTGATTGTTGTGGAAGGATCCAAAGGGCACCGAAGGTGCATCCACCGGGCATGTACAATGCGTACACAATCGGTATGGCCGCGGTACACAATACAATCGGTAGGCGACAGCAGGATATCACGCGCACGACTGGCCACCGGCAATGACTTAATGCTATTTGGAGCCCACGGCCTCTTCTTGCACGCCATTATGCACGCGTGGCGGTTGCACTCGTCCGTGAATGCCGTAACACGGACGACCAAAGAGATGCGCCGACAACAAAACGGAAATGTTTACGGTTTCGCGGTTCGCTTTGAGCCCCGTATCTTGGCCGGGAAGTCTAAATCGATTTCCCTTTACTGCACAAAAAATCTGAACTCTTACAATTGGTAATTGATAAATTATTCATTCTGTTAATCGATCTTGAAGATATTACCTCAGAAAATATAAAATACAAATTATTGAAATTGGTGACGATCGTCTTAGAAAGGGATTGATTCTTTTAAGTTAAGGTGCGTTTTTAATGGAACGCAAAAGAGGAAATGGACGCATAACAAGCCGGACGGGCAATTCACGGGTTCAAGTTCGATAACGACGTCGATTCCAGGAACAGGAGCATGTTGTACGGGTTTAATGGCATTCGGTGTCAGAATTTCGTGGGACGCACGTACATGTAAACAAGGCACGGTGTCGGGCGACCGTGGCGTACGGGGGTTGAACACCCTAAAATTAGCCCCGGAGCGGGACGCGACGCGTACGCGTATCGGACATGCACCCACACGCGTGGAGAGCGTGAAAAAATGCTTACATTATCATCCGTAATTTCGTAAACACAAACCGTGGGTTGAAACTATGGGGACCCCGGTTGCTGCACTCGTTGCGGGTGGCCCTAAGAAACACTGCGCGTCTTCCGTAGTGGATTTTCCACTCTGGGAAGTGGGTCCCTTGTGAAATAAACTCCAGAACTAGGATTCTAAATGTGCCTAATCTGGTAATAGGTTATTATCAATTACAGATTCGATTTTTACTATTTACTGTATCAATAATGATGGAGAACTTTGAAGTAGCGATTTTGACTTTTTGGACATAGGATTTATTTATTTTGCCATATTTTTAATTATAAGTGGTAAATTATTGTTATGTATTATTAGAGCCTTTAAATTTGCCTTCTAATACAAAAAGAGCATAGAAAAAGGTAACTAAATACCAAAGTTTAAAGAAAGTATAAATGTCCACTGAATGAAAAATTCTGATACCATAAGAATAATTCCATGCATATGGGGCGTCCGATATTGAACAATTGAGAAAACAAATGTATAAAACATTCACAAAAACTTCATAATTCAATGAGGTTTTACCGTGAACGATAAAGATCGGTCGTTTAATTAATTACTTATTTTAAATTCGAATTAGTACGACGGCATAATGACGTGTCACTTGTCAAGATGGCCCCAGGGCCAGTGGCGTAGCAACAGTTCGCGAGGCAGGGTGGCGGCCCCCTCCCCGGTTGGGCATCGATATTGACGCGTTGTACCTTCGTGTACCGTTGGGTAGGTGTGCCAATTAAATTCCAAATTACCAGGGAAAATTGTCACTGTTTGCGTGACACGTGTACCAGCCTGCAAAACGTTCCTGGGAACGTTTCACGGCAACCGATTTAGCATTCAACGTCATTATGACGTTTGCATTTTCGACTGGCTCGAATGTTTACTTTATTTCGAATTAAACCGCGATTAAACATAAGCTCATCCGACACGGGTGCCGGTATAATGATCTTCGCGTTCCGGTCTTTGATTAGAAATATTTCGTCTAACATCCGCTGTCCGCCGGACGTGAATATTGATAGACATTGAAATGGTAATACGTTGGTTTCATTCCAAAAATTAAGGTGGCGTAATTGGAGGTGTACGAATTTGACTGTGACCCAAAATGTAAAATTTGAGAATGGAAATGCTGCTGCTTTCGTTTTGTATATTTTGATCGACGTCTTCAGAGCGTATCCTAACACTAATTACGTAATAGTTATCTGGGGGAAACTATGATAGATAGTAAACTAATTCTCAGACAAATTATTTTAGGTTTTCTAGGGATAACTATTTCTTAATCAAACAGGAAATCTTAATAACTAGGAATTATTAGCTAGGGAGATTAGCTTTTCGTATTATCGTTTTCTCTAGGAAGGCTTATGGTATCCAATTAAAAATTTTTAACGCGTTCAATAACAAACAGAATATGAATTTCGAAAAATATTTTCCCCGACGGGAAAACCCGTAACGAGTTCGATAAAACCGCTTTCAAGCAATTTTCACGATGCCGGTGGAAGCAGGGCGATGCTCCATATCCAGCGATTATCGATCCTTGCAGCCGGTGGATACCAATGGACAACCGTCGGTCCTTTGTTCAACACGAACCAATTTCCATTAGTCCATCCCCCATACTTTGCTCCTCTTCTCTGTTTTCTTTTCTTCTTTTTTTTGCCCCTCCCCCGTCTGAAAGGTGCAACCGACAGAAAAAAAAGGAACGGTAGAAAATATTGTAACTTCGGCGTACCTTTCTAATTGCCAATTTTAATTGGTACCACCCCCTTTTCTTCTGTTTTCTTCTTTTACTCGAAGGGCACCGTTGCGTTCCATGTAAATTAAATTCTATTTATCCAGCATCACGGTCCGCGAGTTTCTTTCGTTCCGCCTCCCATTTCCATTTTCACGTATACACGTATTTTTCATTTGTGTAAGGTCCTACATATTTTTTTTTTGTTTTTAAGTTGGAAACGATGAATCTCGTTCGTTTATTTAGCGGGTCTGGTTCCTTTCCAACTGACCATTATTCGATTCTTACAATACCATCCACTTACCTCAATCTACTTCGAGCAGGATGGTCCAAGAGAAGAAGCAGGTTTTGGGAAGATCAAATGATTTTGCGATGGTTCTTCTAGTTATAGGTCAATTAACAAATTTCTGGAAATTGAGAATGGAGAATGAGTGATGGCGGTGGAGGTGGATTAATTAATTAACCTTCTTTTCAAATTTTGTTGCGATTTAAATTTGTATATTTGTTAATATTCAAGGATTAATTAATGTCATTTAAAGATTCTCCTCGGATGACTGCTATTTTAAAATATGTACGTGTACGATGGACGAGTATAGCCTTAAGTAACGAAAGGGTTGAAAGTTGGTTATCTTTGCAGCGATATGGGACGAGATAAATAGAAGTATGTATTTTAGAAGCGGAACGTAGGGAACAAGGATAGGAACAGAGGCGGTTGCAACGATAGAAGGTTCGGTGTATCGAGGTTAGGTCACGGTACTCTGGCTGCGATTCCAGTTTCGCGTTTTGCCGCGGGTCTCTGGGAAACGTGCACCTGTCGTCTTTCCCCTGGACGAGCAGACGATGTTGGAAACCCACCCCCTCACTCCCTCTTTCTCTTCCCTTTTCATCCAGCTTCTCCAGCATTCTGTGCCTTCCTCCCTGCGTTTGGATTTTTACGTTGAAAATATTCCGTTGAAAATTTACTAGCTCTACCTCTTTGCCTTTCGCGTACGTTCCACTTTTTCTTCCTCCTTTTTCTTTCGTTTGTTTTTTAATAAAAAGATCTGTGAACGCAATTTGTGTTTCCATGGAATGTTGCATTTAATAACAAGAGGATAGGAAGATCTGTTAGAATAGAAAAGTGAGATTGTATTATCGTGGGCTTAGCCAATGATAAATTAAGTATTTGTTTCTGCTTAATTTAGATACTTAATCCTAGTTACTTTAACTCTTCATTATTAAGTTTAACAGCGCCCTCTAGAATGACTTGAAAAAATTTCATTACACATAAAAAATTACTACCCTTGTGACTCATATTCAAAATTAACTCTTAAATGCACTATTCTCTAAAAAATAACCCAACACTTTGGAATTATTCGTAAAAAACTAATTTAAAATCTTTCTATCTATAAAGGAAGTTAAGGTGTAAAGGGTAAGGATAGGGTTCTTGCCAAATATCTACCCCGCGAGTTCAAGGGTCAATCGACAAACCACACGTTCCTCTTTTAACAACCAACCCTTGTCGCGATTTCGTAAGCGATTTCAGCGAACGGTTCCGGTCCAACGTGCACCTCGTTGCTTAGAAAAGAAAAAAGAAGAAGAAGAAGGCAGCGCGTAAGTCGGAAACGAAGAAGATGGTTTACCCGGTTCGATATCCTCCTCCTTCTTTCTCTTCGTTCATTTCGTAGAGCGCACTGTTTGTTTAAGTTAAGCCGTCGGCCAAACTTTTTCTTTTCTCTTTCGTTCCTCCCGTTTGAAATTGATGATTGCACGAACCGCTAATACGGCCGCAACGGTTACGCGGGAAAAGAGCAAGAAAAATGAAAGAAAGAGAAGGGGCGAGGTGGGAGAAAGAGGAGGATGCAGCCAGGGAACCAACCGTGCGACTATATACGCCACTGACGCCGAAATAATCGTCATTTGGCCGTGGTTTTTCCGTCCACGGTGTTTACGCCACACGTGGGAACCTAACGGAGATGCCATCAAACTTTCCGACATGTTTTTACACCGAAAATCAAGCTCTTCTTCGACTTCGCCAGCTGCTGAGCAAATATGATAAGCAACCCCCTGTTACGATCAAGATTTTGATGATTTCTCCAACGTTAAAATATTAATTGAACTGTGATTATAATTGGAATTAATATTCAAAATTATGGGGCCAAGAATGTGACACGTTATTAAACAAGGGGTCAGTTTAATCCTTCGATGCCTGGCGATTAAGCTTAGTTGAAATCTTTAAATCAAAGGGTTAAGAACATGGGTCTTCCTACCATGGGTGCTTCCAAGGGTGCCGCTACCACGAAGTTGGTAATTTCAGGTTAAGCTCCGAACAGAGGGGCGGTACCATTCTCGATGGTGGTATTTGCAGGCCGCAGGGTGGATAATTTTAAGTGTTTGCCGTGGAGATAGAGAGCCCGATGACTTTTGCACCCTCGAGTTCCGGCGCTCTAAAATTGCCCTTTGCCGCGTGTGTTTGCACGGTTTAGAGGCTAATGCCTAGCCACCATCCCGACGGAGTTTACATTCCGTGCAAATACCACTTCTGACGTCCGTCACTTTCGCCCTGTCGATCGTTAATTCGATTCCCCTTGCAGCCAATTAATAAATTAATGTCCCGTGCCATGTCTCTAAAGTGACATAAACTAAGTTTCTATTGCTAATTCAGAATTTTTTACTATGTATAATAAATTACAGTTTGAAATGTAAGCATTTTTGAAAAAAAATCCAGGTTACAGGGGGTTGTAGTAAGAGGAATGGAACAAAGTGACGCGTGCTCGAAGGGATTCTGCTAACTGGTCGATAGGTATACACACTATCTTTCGGCAAAGTAACGGAACGGGTCTAAAGCCCGGCATTATCCGGAGCACGTGTTTCGGCAGATGCAGTTAAATCCCGCCTCGAGCTAAAGACCATCGAAACATTGCCTGTTTGGTCACCCAGTTCTTTTCTCAGCGAACCATTAGTTCCTTTTGGAAAACGATCACCAAATCGTGAATCAGAGTGCTTTCAATAATAGCATGTTGCAATTTAACCCTTTAGTTGTTAGGTACTTTTGGCAAATTGGTGATTTGTAATTTAATGATGGGGAGATTATAATAATTCAAGTAAATCCACTTTTCTTTGGAAAATTAGCAGTATAAAGTATAAACTTCGAGGGATATTTCAGTATTCAGTAGTATTCCACAGTACTCTCAGCCCCAGTACTATTCCATAGTATCTAAACTCTATGTGCTACTTCATACTACTCCAAGGCTCAGTAGTATTCCACAGTATTCTCAGCCTCAGCGTAATTTCACAGTGTTACATCCAAGGATACCAAAACAAGTATCTCTGTTCTGCATTAAAATTATTACACGGTAGAGTTGAAAATAAAGTTTCAACGAAAACAAGGATCTAATAAACAACGCTATATTACGCTGAGCGATAAATGAGACGATGTCCTATAACCTAGGCCAACTCTTTTATCCCTCAAGGATAACCGGAGTAGTTTAAAGATTCTGCATCGGGCTTATTACACGTTTGGCTGAACATGAAATTCCATCGAGATTACACACATCCCCCCGGTGTCGTTCGATCTTGGAAATACCTCGGTGAACAGACGTTGCCGGGATATTCTTACCTTTCCATTATCGCCCACGCCCGATGCGGCCAAAGAGAAATAACGTTTCGCAGATCGCGACTAGAAATAATCGGCTTCTCGATTTCTCTTACCAGAGAGATATCGAGCGAGTAACAAGATCCAAAGAATCTTTTTTTTTTCCGCGCCGTTTAAAACCGACTCACCTCCGTAATTCCGACGATGCACGAACCTTTTTATTTTCTTTTTTTTTTTAGTATTTCAACCCTGGTTTTTCATCCTCGTAAAATTTCCACGTTTTTCTTTTTTTATTAATCCAATTCGCGAAGGATAAATTTACTCTTCTTTTTTTATTTCGACCGTAATGTACGAAACAATTTTTTCGATTGGATCATGGAATTAATTCGATCGAACCCGAAGCCGATGGGGGAGGAGGAGGAGGAGGAGGGGTAATTAAAAAAGGTTGTATTGTTTTCGCAGCTGTTTATATGGCGACCGTGTCTGCGACCGTCTGTACGTTTCGCGTTAAAAAAGAAAGGAAAAAAGGAAAACGGAATATTTTTTTTCCAAGCACTCCTTTCGGTAATACCAATAAACACCGTTCGACAGCCAGACAATAGTTTAACAAATGTATCAGTCGAAACAAAGGAGATTTAGGTACGTCGTCTGGTGTGTTACACTTTCCTAGGGGAAATGGAGATGTAAGGGAAGGTAAACTCGTCTTGTATCGATGTTGGGTCCTGGATTCAGTTAAATATGACGATTCAGCAATTATTTCAAAGTAAATTGAGCAATTCAGCAATAGTAATTACTAGGTTATTAAATCACTGAATTATTAAGTTATTAAATTTGTAAATTTTGAAATTACTAGATTGCCAACTAAACTACTAAATTACTAAATCTCCAAATAATAGTAACGATATGATTGTTTAAAAGAAGAAGAGAAAAGAGAAAAGAAATAACACAGGATTATTCGTTGTGATTCATTATGTTTATTTCATAACGGTTTCGTATTCGCACGACTCATCCTACGTTAATAAGTTTGCGATTATTTAATTATTAATCGAGATATCAATACGTTTTTATGTGTACATATATATATATATTTTTGTCTATTTATACATATATAGTTTCATCTATACAATCTATATCTATATATATATATATATGTATATATATACATACATATGTATATATATATACTCTTTTTTGTTTTAATAATATACACGCAGAGATCTATCTACTAATACGATTTCGTTTCAATCGTAAAACTATTCACATGACCTTGTCAATAAATATATTATAATATCTCAGCTCTCGTCGATTCGACCAATCTTGTGTGTGTATCCGAAACCACGTATCCGGTTGCAAGGAATGACATTTACACAAATAAATGCACAAAAAACGACGAGACACGAAACCCACCTTCGAACTATCATATCACCTTTTTTTTTTTATCTTTCTTATTTTACAGTTCTATCACGTCCTCGTCTCGTTCCACTATTAATTACCTAGGGGAAATAACTTTCACGATTTCGAACGTCGTTCTTTCGCCGCAATGACGTTCATACGGTGGCAGATATTGTTTCTCTAGGGGTCCCTAGACGATAATACTCAGTTTTACTCTAGGCAGCGAAAGTACTTGTCTGAGGAACCCTAGGCGACGACAGTATTCGAGGGTAATTTAAAAATACAGAATACAACCGTTCGCTCAGAATCTTTACGCTAATCTCTAGAAATTTATTTTAACATAAAATTAGGGGATCCTTTCGAACCAATCACTTTGGTTCAAACAATATTCTTTCGAATATTCGTGGATCTCCCTTATACGAGGCCCGAGGTGCCCTCCCTTTTCCGCTTTCACAAAAATCCGCCACTGCCAACGCATTTTATTAATTTTCCGTCAAACTAGTACCTTTCTTGCGATAAATTATAGAAATTCTGTTATGATTATTGTACGATATGAAATAGAAACGAAATGGAACGCCATTTTGGATTACCTCCAGTGTGGCGTTGAAAAGATCGATCGAAAATGAAAATAAAATACGATAAAATTGATTTTATATTTAAGAATCATCGAAACTTGACTAAACATTGATCTTGCAACCAAATCTCACGAAACGCAAACGTCTTTGTTTAATCTTCGCGATATAATTAAAGGATGCGATTCTAGATTATGGTCATCATCGTTAAAAGCACGTACGATGTGTACGTGATGAAAGCAACGTCTACAAGCAAATACAGCCGCAATTTCCGACATAGATATTTTTCTTTTCGTCTGATTAATTTTGTGGAAGGTTTTCACAGTTGCAGGCGGAGCCGGTGTTGCAGACACCGATTGCGAAAAAAACGTGGAATTTCGAATCGGTTAAATTAGAGTAGGTCAGGTCGGAGACTTGCCTTTGTTTGCTCAGGTGATTACGATCGTCATTGATATTCACAACTGTTTTCTTGGGACTCGCACTTCCGATTCATTAATGAATGATTCTGTTCTGTGATAATAGGCTCGAGATTAACCGTTCCTCCGATTTATCAATTTCAAACGATTTCCTGGCGTTTGGAGATTACTATTCCGAAATACATAAACGCCAAAGAATTTTGTAATATTTCAAATTTTTCAAATAATAAAATTTAAACTTTTCCAACCCTCAAAGAAAGGGTATCTCAAATCTAAGAAATACTGCTCTAAATAATATTCTAAATAATTAACGATCCAGGTCCGTCGTACGAGGGTGAATTTGACCCCTTGTGCAGGCAACTAGGCACCCAGGTACCCTTTTCTTTATTCCCTTCAACCATCCTTAATATTTCTGTGAAAATATTCTAAAAGTTCCCCAATTTCTGAATGCTACGTATTTCCAAAATGAAAATTAAGTACCCAGATACCTAATTCCTCACACAAGGCTTAAATTTCACCATTTTCCAACATATTAAAAAAGAAATATGGAGATTTAATTATTTGAGCTTTCCTCGCCGATTTTGTAAGCCGACGAGGGACAAGGCGTAAAAGAAATTAGTCCCTAGGCCTAGCAACGGTTACTTTGAAGTTATGTGTCAATTCGCAGCCTCTTCACACACACGTGTGTATCTTCATTTTTTCACTCTATGTAAACAGTTGTAACACGTGTTTGTTAATCGCTATAACGACTTCGAAATGTTAGAAGTTGGATTCAGATTTTTTTTACAAAACTGAAAAGCTCGATTTGGATTTAATAATCAAAGTAAAAGTTCTCGTTCTTCTCGACAGAATCGCTAATTTTCCCTGTTTCTTCAACATCTGAGTGCCACGTAAACTTCTCTTGGTTAACCCTTTCATAAACAACAGGGCGTACGCGACCCATCTAAGAATACGATAAAAATACAGTACAGGACACTATGTCGATAAAAATTTACGTAGAATTGTTGGAGTATTAAAAAGTTCCGTTCAAGACAGTTGCCTGCGAAAGGGTTAAAGGCAAACGTAGAAAGAAGATGTTTGCCTTCGGTCTTAGGAAATCCTAGGGAGAGTCTAAAACTTAGAACGTCCTGCATCTAAAGAACACTTCTAAGGCTTACACTTTTATGTCTAAAAGCGTCCTTGAAGCCCAAGAAGAACCTAAGTTCACGACTTCCGGTCACCCTAAACGATTCGTTTTAATCTACGGTTATCCATCGAAAAATCACTGTGTTTACTCGACCTCGTCATTTTTTTTATCAGAATTTCTGGTGACTTATCTAATTCCACTCTTTGGCGAGCTCTTCCGTGCTGGGTATCCACTCTTGCTTCACGTAAACCAAGCTCGGGTCGTAGTGTTCGGTGTGGTGCTCTTCAAGGCCCCGATGATGAGACCTTGAATTTCGGTATTCTCAGTATTTGTGCAGCGTGATCGGTAGATTGCCGCTGGTGTTGACGGTGTTGCAGTCTTGGTAGTATCTATGGTACAGGGGCGGGGACGGTGCTGCGCTCGTCGACAGTGGAGTTGGGGGGCTGGATCTGAAAAAATATCGACACGTTTCGCGATCAGTATCTTTCGTTTTCGATCTGCAAATCTGTTTTCAATATCCATAGTCTACATTTCAGAACTCATCTTGAAATAGCAACGATTCAAACTTAGCTCTCTGTGTTGCAACTGATCTAACTGTGCCGTTCGAAAGTTAATCGCAGGAAGATCTTCATTACCAACGATTACCGCGAGTTCTCGTCCTTACCTATAAAGCTGACAGCTTGGCGACTGGGTGTCCTGATAAATGGCGGCAGTGTCGGGGCTGGCCGCCTCCTGGTACCATTGCGAGTGGCCTGCGGTGTTGTTGTGGTTCCTCGAATTGTATTCCGCGTGATCCATTATGTAACCGGCCGTGGGCGTGCAGTAAGGCGCGTACATGGTTCCGGGTGGCGAACCGTTGCTCCTTGACACGGTGCTGCTGTGCCCGTATCCGGTGGTGGCCATCATCGCCGCGACGGCGGCCGTCGTGGTGGTCGTGGTCGTGCAAACGGACGGCAAATGATCCCTGGACACCACCCCGCCGCCCATCGACTCTCTGCTCGTCATGATCGAGTGCGAGTGAGGGTGAGGATGCTGAAGACCATGGGGGTGGTGCGTGTGATGCTGGTTGTCTCTGGTCATTAGAGCGGCGCTATTCTCCCGCGTCGTCATCAGGGCGTCCACGCTGAAGCTGGTGGGGTCCAGGCCCATGGAGACGTCCTGGATAGCGTCCTGATGAACCTGGTGCGCCGGGTGCACCTGATGGCCCAGCGCCGTTTGTATGACGCTCTGGCCGACCACCGCGACGGCAGCCGTCGTCGTCGCGGCCGTGGTCTTCGTGTCTTGAATCGGACTGTGAAGACCGTACTTGGCCTGCACGGCCATGCAGTGACTTCCGGCGTCGTTGACCGGCTCTCTCTTCGGTTTGCACAGCGTCGTCTCGAGGGTGCTCAGCTTCTTGCTCGAGGCGTCCGACGGCGGAGGTATCACGATACTGCTCGGTTTCGCCTCCTCCTGGCTGCGTTTCTCCGGCACCAAGCCTTGCCTCTTCAGCGCCTCCTCCTTCTCCTTCAGGGCGTCCTTCTTCTTAAAACGTCTACGGCGTCTCAGATAAGAACCGTTATCGAACATGTTATAACTGTCCGGGTCCAGCGACCAGTAGCTTCCTTTTCCTGGCTTCTTGTCGTCCCTGGGGACCTTCACGAAGCACTCGTTCAGGCTCAGATTGTGTCTGATCGAGTTCTGCCAGCCCTGCTTGTTCTCACGGTAGTAAGGAAACCGCTCCATGATGAACTGGTATATGCCGTTCAAGGTGATCTTTTTGTCGGGAGCGTTCTGTATCGCCATGGCGATCAGGGCGATGTACGAATACGGCGGTTTCACCATGTCCTTGCCAGGGTGGTGGATGTGCTGCTGGGTGATACCCGAGACCGGGTAACCAGCAGCCGTCGCGTAGCCGCCGTATCGGTACTGCTCGTAGTATCCTGGTGCGGCGCCCACTCCTGGATAGGACGGGGTTCCCATTCCAACGGGAACGGCCGTTGCGTGCCGATAATAAGCATTCTGCTCCCCGAACAGCGTGTGCATCTTTAAGGACACGCTGAATCTGTCGTCGACAAAGGCTTTGAACTTTGCTTGAAATTCCGCTGGCACCTCCGTGACAGTACCTAGGATCACCTTATCAGGCAAGTGCCCTCAGTGTTCGACGACCGACATTTTCTACGAAATGCGCAAATGGACCTCGATCTTTAGGTAATTAATCACTCACTGATTTCGATCAGTCACTTCGGCAACTCACACTTTGGCTTCACAAGTTAACATCGAATCGAAGCCCGAATTTCACTAGGCGGCGATTTACGAGTCACGAGACAGGGTCCTGTGGCAGTCACTCTCACTTAACTCTCGATATCGTGGAACATGATTAAGGTCGAATTATCAATTCCGTTGGCCAGACAGAGACGGTCCGTTCTAGCGGCGTTTAAACGGGCGTTTTGTTGACGCTTTCGGGAATATCCGTCTATTTAGCCCGGGCAAGTTCGGCGGCGGCGATCGAGGAAGACAGTGGAGGCGGCGTGGCGTGAGACAAGGGTGCATCCAGTGGTCGATGCCAGGGCTAACCCGTAAACCCGCGTGCACGCGTATTATGATACACAACAGGCCGGAGTTTACTCAACCCCGAGTAAAAACACACTGGGGCCTCGGCCTCGCGAGCGAGCCGAAGTGTTCGCTGCCGACGAGCACGGCTGCGCGACCCCGTGCGTGGCGCTTCTCTTCGAAAAATCACGAGGACGCGTCCCGTTGCCCGCCGCCTATCCCACAATCTACGCTCCGATTGGCTACAGGCGATCATGTGACTCCACCTTGCGAACACGGACCAATCGGAGTGCGGCCAACGAAGGGAAGTCCGTGGACGCCTCTGCGGTCAAATTACCGGGGCTCCAGCCACGGATTCTAACCTAGTCACGCCCTCGTTGCTCGCGCAGGGCCGACGCAACAAAGGCGAGGACAATGAGCGTCGCCCCGACGTGGTGTGAGAACTCGCGAAATTTTTCTCGACGCCGTCGGATACCTTTTTCTCGCCACCAAGGCGACCCACGAGATCGGCCAACTTTTATGGCCGACCGGACTCGAGGCGTGTGTCGGAGACCCGAGTGATACGCGCCGACCACGTGGCGTGCCGATCTTAACCGATTCGCGTCACCAACAGTGTTCGTTTACTTTCGGAATAGTGAGTCGGACGACCGAGTTCTGAAGGATATTGTTTCGCTACTTGTGGTAACCGTCGTTCAAGATTTATTTCTTCTTTCTTATCGAGTGCCTGAAATTGATCATTTTTGTCGAATATCCAAAAAATTGTTGCTGGACGAACGACGATGGGGTACCTGTATTTATTATGACTCATTTTGTTACATGGATTCTACAGCCATATTATTCGACTTCCATTTGTGTAAATATTAATTTGAACACATCGAAGGTTCCGAAAATATATTTCCCTCAAATTTTCGTTCGATGCCATCGACCCCTCTGGTCCGACGCTTCCTGTGGCCGATAAAATTTTTAAAATATTTGCGATATTCCCACGGTAGGGAGAAGTTATAATTTCAGGAATTTGTTTTATTAAAAATAGTTTCGAAATGTTGGAGAAATATAGGCGGCCGTGTAATCCGTGAACGGAGAAGAAATTCGAGAAACCCGAAGAGAGGAAAAGGCTCGAGTGGTCGAGTTATATAGATAAGGGAAGAGACATCACGTTCTTATAGCGGAGGGATTCAATTTGGCGTCTGTTTTTCCAAGGGTTCGACTCTGGCCTTGCGAAAACACTCGACAGGACACCTCGTCTTCCATCTTTTGCGTTTCTCTGCCTCCTCGAACTTCTATCCAGGTTCTCAAAATATCTTTGATCGTGGATGTTCCACTTTCCTTTTTTTTCTTTTTCTGGTCCCAATTCCGCGAACGAATTTCACGAAACCTCGCCCGCGACGTCGACGATCGATCCTCGAACTAATCGATCGATTAAACGGCGTTATTTTTACATCCCTTTCTTTCTTTACCTCATTTTGTAACGAATTTTAAAATCTTGTAGGCAGATTAAATTGGTTTACTGAAATTTTAGAATACGATTTTAGAAACGACTATTCTTTAAATCAAAAGTTTAAAATATTTTCAATAAAAATTTATTTTCTTATTTGTGTCATTAATGATCCAGGATATCCATTTGGATATGCTATTTGGTGTTATTTATAATTTTTGAAGAAGGATGTCTGGAGACGATGCAGAACGGAGGTCTGTAAATTACGGAATCCTGCGAGACGTTGAAAAGGAAGGTTATCTTGAAAAAACATTCCGTATGATGATTTATCAGATTCCTGATAACGATTGTGTCTGGCAGTGTTCCAATTATTTTGTGAGCACGCTTGTGTTCAATTCCGTGTATCGGGAATGACGAATGGGGACGAACATGTGCGACAATTACAAACGAACGAATTTCAACAGCGTTAATTGTTGTATTGTCTTCATTACAAATATTTGCACTGTTCTTTTTAATTTTCGACACCGCGTATCGATGACGGAATTGTAAAAAATACCCTGCATACTGTTCCTTAGAAGTATCAACAATATATTGAACAACGTTCCCTAAATGTAATTTAGCAATAATTCATAATAAACAATTTATTCAAATTTAAATTAAAAAATTATTAATTATAACCTGGACGCTGTTAACTTAACACTGAATGTACACAGTAATAGTACTATAGATTTAGGTATATTTATGGGAGTAGCATTATGCACTTGTTACTAACTAGAATAAGGTAGTGGAATGGTACATTACTACTACTAGAGCTGTGGAATAGTTGAGTAGTAGAATAGCAGAATTGAATAGAGTAGTAACGTAAAGTAGTAGAGCAAAGTAGAATTAAATAGTAGAGTAATAGAGTAGAGTATCAGAGTAAAATAGAGTAGCAGAGTAGAATGGGGTAGTACAGTAGAGTAATAGAATAAGAGAGTAACAAAATATAATAGAGCAGTAAAGTAATGGAACAATTGTATAGTTGAGTAGTTGAGTAGTAGAATAGAGCAACAAAGTAGAGTAACCCTACAGATTGTCGAACGTACTAGCGCTATACTCGCGTACACTTTGGAAAACGTATATTTAGGGGCACGATAATGAAAGGGTTAACAGCTTCGCGAATCATTATACACGTGCATGGTAATTGTACGAAATGTAGAAGGGAAAAATCGATGACAACGAACTCGACGTCTAATTTTCATTTAAATGAAACGACGTTCGCTGTAGGTATTTCGATTCGGTCCTTTCGTAGCAGCCGTCGCCTCCGGCTAAGCGAAACGCTTTCGAACTTTCGACCAAAGTTTAATTGTCTTTTGCTTGCGTTCTATCTAAATTCGTCGTTCGCCATAGCCAACGTTTCTCCAGCGGTTAATCCAGCTGATAAGATCCTCCTGTCTACTGTTTTTTCACTATCGTTGAAAGGATGTTCCTGCTCCGTTATTGTTCCGAATGATCATTAACGTTTTTGACTCGATACAAAGTTTTTTAATCACTTTTTTTCTGAAGAAATTATTATACTATCCTAAGCATGAGCCCAGCTAATTGTTAACTAAGAAATATTTATAAAATTCGAACGTTTCAAGAAAAATTTGGGGGAAATTCTTATTCCTACCGGATTATTGATGCACCTTTGTATCTTTAATTACACGAAACTCCAGAAATAATGATTTTAGAAGATATAGATGGTGTCTGCATTATCGATCAAATATTTAAATAAAAATTCTATAATTTTGAGTTGCTGGATTTTGTTTTACGTCAGATCGTCCCTCGAGGCGTTTAAGAAATTTCGAGGTCTTTCCAAATAAACCATCACCATGACCTATCCCATCCGATCGGATGCCGTGGATATGGACGCGTTCTTTTTTGCTCGGCAAGAACAATAAACCCTGGGGAATTTCGAGGGGTCCATGTTACGTCACTGCCAGAAGAAAGTTCATTTTCTTTATGACACATCACTGTTCGCAAATCGTAGGAAAAAAGAGAGGATGTTACGTCTTTCGTAAACAATCATTCGGCGTTTGAAGGCTGCTTTCTAGCGGCAAGAATTGAAATCTTTCTTCTTATCAAATTTTATAGCAATTTAATTTAATTCTAAAAGGTGTTTTCATTATTTTACGACAAAGTAACAAATATGCAGAGTTTTATTTTATTTCGTGTTTTAGATTATTAAAATAGGAATGTAAGATATTAAACATTTCTTAACAAAAATTTCTTATCAACTTTTTAACCTTCGACATACAACCCCTTTCTGTTCTTAATTGAAATTTCATTTTATGCTATATCACTTCTGATATCAAGCATTATTTTGCAAGGTTTCCTATTCAAAAACGTCTACGTCCAACTTTAATCGAGATACCTTCGTATACTTAGCGATGGGTCTAGGTCACGATTGACCCAGACTCCGCCAACATTCTGTCATAACAGCTTTGACAAAGAATAAACGCGAAGCTCGATAACGATTGAGTAAAGTTCGACGAGACAATGCAAACGAGAGTTCAGCTGTTTCGTCGCGTAATTTAAACGCGTCTGGAAAATGACGCCATTTCAGGTCGTAACAATGTCGAGGGGAAAATGAACGTAGTTGTCGTGAAAACGGGCATTGTTCAACCAGACGAAACCTGGCTGTATTTTTAAAACAAATTTCGAAAACTCGATACCTCGACGGAATAATACGGTTCGATAAAGAAAAGACAGGGTTGATTATGTTCCTGATGATGTTTATCAAACATGGTTGCAGAAAGTTTATTATAATTTATTTTGTGTAAATTTAATACAGTAAAAAGGAATTGACACCAAATACAAGGTTTACTAAAAGGAACCTTAGGGACATGTTCAATTCTCCCCAAAATCATGGACTAATTGAAACTTTTCCCGAAGGAAAGGGTGTCTTCCACTATTTTTATCATAAGAAAGAGAGCAGTCCACGTGGAACCGGGGTATCGTGCGATCGGATTAACCGAAGGAAGTCTCTTCGTATTCCGTATGCTTCTCGTCTGGGTCCCGACTTCGTGTTTACATAACGATGAAATTTAATTCCCGGGACCACCGAACTCAGGAACTCGTGTAAACCAATACGAGTATCCAGCGACTAGCGCAAAAACGCCCTAGAAAAACCACGGTGAAAATCATTGGACATCTCTTCTGCGCCTTAAAAAAAATACGTGTTTCGTTTGATCGACACTTTTGACTAATGGAACGAAAGGAGCCTAACAGGGTGTTAATTAACGGGACAAGAATACCAATTGATCGATCGACGCTTTGGTACCCCAAAGGATTAATATCGCCATTTATTATTAAAAAAATTCTAGAATCGAAAATAAAAGTATTTTCTTCTAGATCTTGCAAAACTGAAATCTGTGACAATTTTGAAGCTAACCCTTTGAAGTTCAAAGGGCTGTACGACAAATATTATAGATCTCGAATCAAAGGTAGAAGAATTATTGTTGTTGACGAGGAGAAGGAAAAATTGATCAAAGTTGAAGGGATTCGGTCCGTCCAGGCAGAAGAATACGTCTTCGAGGTTTGCGCGGATGGGGTGGGCGGGGGTATTCTGCGCTATCCCCGGGATGTTCAGCAGCCGACGGCGTTGTTTGTCTTTACAGGAACCAGCAATTCTGCATCGTATCTTCCACGAGCTTGTAATTCGTTCGGGTTTACGTTGCACCGTTTCCAAGCGGTTTTCATGCAAGAATATGACGCGGCCGCGGCCCGATGCGATCCCGTGCATAAAGATAACAAACACGTCGTTGCAACCGAGTCTGCTGTTTCTCAAATCTGCTAAGAGAAAAAGCTAATCTGGTTAGCATTACCATCCGCCGATAGGAGAGCTGATTTCTTTCTTTTTCTTTTCCTCGCCGACTCCGAGAGGATCGACCTATTAACCCTTTGAGCGAGGTCACTGCGGTACCAACGATTTCAATTAAATATTCTCTGCCTCGATATACAGATATTGAGGTGTCCTGGTTTACAAGTATTATATACCAACTTTAGTACCTTTTCTGAAATAAAATAGAGTAAGAGATTGCATTTCCACCGTGCAGGGAATTTTAAAAACTTGCATTGCAGAGAATTAATACCCCAAATAGTAATTATTTTACAAAGCCATGTAAAACATCAGGTCACAAGAACTAACCTCTACACCGAATTAATTATGCTATCGCTATCTCGATTGTTCCAAACGATCACAGCTATTGTCTTCTCCAACTATTCGGAAGCAAAAATGGTAGCAACGATTGGATGGAACTTTTTGTGTACCAAAATCGAGAGTTTTTGTCGGTAAAACGAGAAACCTGTCTCGCACCGATAGGATTGAATCGCAGGCCATGGTACGAGGGTGCGAAGTTGAAAAGGGCCGAGGCGGAATTCAAGCGAACAATGCGTACCGGGTGGCAATTTCACGCGACACGTCTCACCATCAGCATATCAATAGGCCACCGGGATTATCTGGATGTGCAGTGATATTCCGCGGTTGGTTCAGCCAGATAGGGTTGCGCAGTTTCATCCTGCATATACACGTTCCACCCCATATTCTGTACGTGTGTACGTGCCTTCTCTTCTACATCGCCGTATTGCATGGAGATTTAGTCGACTGTATCATCGAACAGTTTATGCGAAAGCAACAGAAGTTCGGTTCATCATTTTCTCGTTATAATGTGGATCGGTTCGTGTGTTGCTCCTCTGTCTTGTCCTGCGAAGAAAATAACTTGACAGATCAACCCCCTTTCGGTGTTTGGTAAGAGGATGGTAACAGTTTTCCTTGGTATTTATTATAAATAATATTATTATAAATAATTTTTTATTATTATTTGACAAATTTGCAAATTTACTGGATTCGAATAGCGAAGAATCTACATTTTACCGTTATTTTCTTTTTGGAAGCAGGGTATCGGATAAGGGTAATCTTGGAGGGAATGAAAAGTCTATTTTGATTAGAGCTTAACAACATTATAATGCGACTGATTCGCTTAGGATGAAAACAAACGCAACGAAGTCCAACTTTTGGTTCTCCCCCCTTCCGTTTCCACGTCCCTTCGGCAACGACCACGAGGACGTTTATTTTTCTTGAAAACGTATCAGCCGCATTTCCTTCCTCATTGTCTGCCTTAAGGAAATAAATCTACTGCCAGACTGTCCCGGGACGGGTCGTTTCTTCTTGCCATGCTGTCGTCCTGACGTTTCCATCTTCCTTTCTGAACGCGAACAGCCCGGTAAACAATTGTCCATTAGCTGCTAATAAAGATTATGATAAAATCAAGAGCGACTCAGGTTCAAAAGATAAAAATATTAACGCTGTTCCTATCGCGACCGGTCAAATCACCATTTTTTAAATTTCGATTAGAATTTCCTATATCATCACCCTTAAACTTCACGACTTTTCCTAAAATATACTCATAATACATTTTTTAATATTCTTTTTTATTGTTTGTAGTCTGTTGCACCACCACTTGAAAAATAAGAAAGTCTACAAATTATTTAAATGGTCACAATTATATTTTGCGGTAATGATTTCACAGTTATTTACTTTAAAGTGGGGAAATCTCCTCGACCTGAAGATTCTGTAAAATTAAGAATACCAATAAAATTTGTATACAGGCATTTATTTCAGTCTTTAAGCTTCAAATCATAGTACCACAAGTGTCATTTTGCAAAACTTTTATGTCATGAAATCGTCCTGGACTATCCATACCCCCAAATCGTCCATCGATGACTATAATTCACGGTCCATCCTTAAATAGCACTATTTGTTTAAGAGTTTGATGCATATTAGTCACCCTTGTTTCAAAATTATATCAGAGGAAGAGGAATTGAACGTTTTGAAGGAAACTGAAGCAGTTTCTGGAGGAGCGCGTAGAAGAAAAAGCACGGGCGCTCGCGGTATGCTATTCTAGAAAAGTAGACAACGCCGGTCACGAATAACCCACGATAGCAGCGCGGAAGATAATAGCCATAGAGAGGAGTAAACGGCGAAAGCACCGGGTTCCTCGTGGGCGGGTAACGCGGCTAATTCCGACTGTTTGGTTAGCAAGCATTTAAGGTTTGTCTTGGCTGTTGCTTCGTGTCTTTTAGACAGCCGATCTGTGTTCCGACCAAACGAAACGGAAGCTAAACGCTTCTGACGAGGTGACGAGCCGACGAATCCGACGTTCGACGTTTCTGCGCCTTTTTGGGACGCCAAACTCGGCCGGTCCCTGTCGAATTCGCGTATCGTTCCTGTAACCTCAAATCCCGATGGTGAATCAAACTGAAACGTCTGCAAATTCAGTCAGAAACTCATTTACCGCTTTCTTAATTAATTTTCAAGTGGAAAAAATAATTTGCAACCCCAAAGATTTAATTGACTGTAACCTTGTCCAATTACCCCTCGAATTATTTCGGAGATTAAATTGTATTTTAATAGAGAATTCATTTTTGTATCAACTGATTTGTTTATTTAAGTTTGGAAGGGATTACGGAGGTGCCGTTTAAAAATCGTCCAATTTTAGGACAAGGAATCCCGGTTTCTCTCTCAGGTCCTTTCCACAAAGACGCGTGGTACCTGGCCGCTAAGTAGGCACATAGGTACTCGGACACATATGTAACCGAGTGTACACGAGACAACCGCAACCCTCCGAGCTGCACAAAAGATTTAGAGAAGTTGCGGCTGAACAAACACCGCCGGCATAAGCGCACGTTCCTCCCTTCGGCTTTTCCTCGCTGCCTCGAAGAGAACACCCGTGAAACGCTCGCCTCCGGTTCTGTACCCGTCCCTGATAAGGCTTTTCTTAAACAACCCCTCTCCTGCCGCCACGTTAATTCATCCCGTCGCTTATTCATTGTTCCTTCGACGATTATTACCTTGTTGCGGATTGAATAAACGATTTTCGATGCGATATTTTGTGATAGAAAAATGACACTTGTCTTGTGTCCAAGACAATGTCTACCAGGTGTAGAGAATTAACCCTTTGCAGTTGGTTCTAATACAAATAAAACTTGGATTTCACGTTTTACAATATTCTAGTTAATTGCATATAGTAACCACTCGAATGTAAAGAATTAACTAGAAGACGTCCCTATCTTCCCTCCAACCCTCCATACAATAGACTTTTTGATTGATAATAGAAAATTTGCAGTTTTGCAGCACCCTGTATATTTCAAGATATAACACTCGAGTAACGAAGGGGTTGAAAATCAATCAATCAATCAAATTTTTTAGCAAAGAAGCAAAGAATTATTCTGGTTACCATATTGGGTGACTCTTTATCAGTGTTCGATAGAAAGACAGAATATTTTTATTCAACAAAATAGAAGTGTTCCGAAGTTAATCCTGATAATTAAATTTCGAATAATAAAATTTATCTCGTTATTTTGAAACGAGCATGTTCAAACGAAAAAAAAAGGGAGGAAGCTCGAGCATCGCTTTACGTCGGAAGCTGGTTTTTATTATCAAAAAATTTTCACCGGTGTATAGAACGTATTTGTATAAGAGGAACGTGTGTAATGAAACGTACAAAGAAAATTGTACGCGTGGCAACTTTTGTATGTATTAATTCATCCGCCGGGCGATTATTTCTGGGCTAATTTTTCCCTTTTCTTTTCGGCCCTACAGTATTATTCCAACGTGTTCTTGCACGATGAACAAATTCGCTGTATATTCAAGCAATTGCAAGTTAAACAGAAACGTTTTGACGTTTTTATAATAAAATTACAAATCGTTTTAATTCAATTTTTTTTACGAACATCGTAAAATAAAATGCTCCACGTTGAAGGATGGTTTAAATGAAATTAAGGAAGGGTTGTATTAATTGAACCATTTGGAGAACCATTATTACATAAATTGGAAAACTATTTCATTGGACTGAAAATTATTTGAGCAGTCCAAATTCAAAAGTTCTTTCCACAAAATTGATTTTCTATATTTTAAAAATATACTATTGATATTGCAGCTTCGAAAAATATTTATATTCTCCAAATTTGGAAATTCTCCCTTAAAAACTTTTCTCCCCATATTTTAAAAAAGATTTAAAAAACATTTATTTGCTTCAAATTTCCGAACCACCCTCTACAGATATTTTCGCAGATTTCAATCATCATCCCTGTTTTAAATTATAATCGTTTTCGAATTCGATCATTGATCCATAAATCGAGGAATTTTTGGTATTGCAAGACGATAGGTACGATCGTAGGACGAATTTATTCGTATCCCGCAACCGGCAGAGATAATGGCGTCGAGCTGAAAATTCGACGCATGGAAACGATGCCTGTTGTTATTTTATGGGGGTGGAATACCGGGGCCGGCGGGGTTTCTCTCGTTAAACCGATTTGCACATCGGATGCACTCTCGATTCCTCGAACAGCGGACAATTTCACAGGGCTCTCTATTTACGCTGCTACCTCCACCGTCCTCCATCCCCTTACTCCTTTACCTATTTCCCCCTTTCCCTCCCCCGTAAATGCATTATCCTTTTCCATTTACTTTTTTTCAATTCTTGTCTGAACAAAATTAATACAATTATTACCTAGCGATTTATAAATCACTGTGTTAAATTTTATCAACCCTTAACGAAAGGTAACACGATCCTCCTACAGCACGGTTAATTAATTTAGTTGTAATTGAGTCAATTAATTTTCAATCATGCAAAAATGATTGCTTTGAGGTTTCTGCACCCTTGAAAATATAATTTAATACACCGTTGGGTGTCGCGCACGACCCAGACGGAAGTAAATTTACAGTTGTGGGTGACTGTTGAGATTTTTACAATTGTTTGACAATTTTTATAGTTTCTACGCCACGATTTATCAATGTCCCGATGTCGCGCGGAAATAACGAAAGATATTTCATTGAGGGAACGTCGAAATTCCCAGGGACCCGCGTGCGTTATATCCTGGACAACAAGAAGAGCAGTTCATTCGTTCGTCTAGTTGAGTGCTTCGTGGTCGTTCCCTTTCGCACTGACAAGATGCAGCTTGCATTCGGACGTCACGTCAACGTCCGAAAGACCCGGTCGTCGTCGACCATTAAATCGTTTTCTTCGTCGCCCGACATGTTCCTTGCTTCGCATACCACGAAAATTCTTCAACATGTTGCCATGTCGCTTATGAAAAAAATTCTTCTCCAACGTGGTTCTTGGATAATTGCAATTCTAATCTTTAACTCTTCGTTTGCCATTTTATGTCGTAAGGGGTGACAAAGGGGGAAGAAAAGATTGTCGAAGAAGTTTCTTAAATTCTGGGGGATTGCATTCTTTTTGGAACATTTCTAAAATTAAAAATTCAACTAACAATACTCCACCCCTAATTGTGATTTAGAAAAATTCTACTAAACGATTAATTCAATTCAAAATCCTTCACGTTTCAGAGCCGCACGAGAATTCGGTCAATATCAAGAATAGAAGAATGGCAGAGGGTGAGAAGGGGGTGGTGTATCGGCGACGTAATAATAACGCCGGCCCATCACCGTCGTATCTCGTCGACGAAAGGGAGGCGTCCTAACGATTTTAATAAATTTGGCGCTGGCTAAGCTGCAACAACAGCCCGGGTATGAATTAAGAGGGCCGAAACACCGCTTGGATAAACATCTCGAATTAGGCACCGGATTCTTTTCCGTCCATCCGCGTGCACCGGGAGCTTTACGACTTCGGTATGTTTCGTGGCCGACGCGTTGCCTTCTGATATGTATATGAGCGGTTTGGCCGGCCGCAAAGTTGCGGTAATGGACGAGATATTTTACAACCGAGGGATCTTCGCTTCGATGTTACGGAGATTAAGGCTCATCCTTAACGCCCGACCTCGTGATCCACGATCACGACCCTTCTCTTTGATTCATCGTCTCTGAGCCCATTTTTTCATCCCCTGTCGATGCTGAAGGTGAAATTTAACTTATTTTTTCAATTTCTTTACGATCTTTTCAAAATTTAAATGGATATCACTGATATTAGACTAATTCGAATTTGAAAATTAATCGATAGAACCCTTGATAATTCAAATTTAAACGTGTCCTACCACAAATACCGTTGTCCACTGTAGGTAATTGGAATTGGAATTGTAAATAATAGAAAATTGTAAAAATTTGTTACAGATAAGGCTACCAGCTCTCCTCAACATGGCAATGAAGATATCGAAGGAAACTTATTCTTGGGAAAGAGAATTGGCAAAAATCGTAGGACCACCGTGGTGGAGGTTCCTTATCCTTTTAGAACCGTGACAATCCATAGAAAATGTTAAGTCTCGAATTACCGTGTATCGACCGCCATTCCGGTGGTCTGGTCGAATCTTCGCGTGGAATGCACGCGATCTTATTGAAAAAGGATCGAAATCCTTGTATTATGTTCTCTTCGCCAGATTTCTTCACCGTTTCATCGTTTCCTTACAAAAGGACTTGTACCTCTATCGAGGCACCTGTACAGGTGTGTACGGTTGGGCCTCGATTCAATCCTATTTGGAATTTATCGGGAACCTTAAGAAACTTTCTGGTAAATGTGACACAAATTCGATTCCCTTTTGTCAGCCGGTCCAGACACTGACGTGCTGTTGTGCAAACAGGTCATCGTTGAATCAGCGTGGATGATTCAATTGAACGAACGATGTGAATCGAATTGCGACACCTTCGAAAATGGGATCTGATAGAGTAAAATTATTTGAAGGGTTTGTAAGAAATACTGAAATTTGAAATTTATAATACAAGGCTTTTATTATATGTGTGATTTTAAATTGGGGCTGTACTTGCAAATGATTAATTTTAAAGAAAATTAAACATTTTGTATAATTGATTTTAGAATAGTTTTATTGATTTTAATAAGTTAAGAAGAAGATTGGTACCGCCAAAATTTAATATACTAAAACTAACATAAGTAGGGGGAGGAATGAATTTTAAAGTTTGAAAAATAAAAAACGAAGAGCTAGCTTTCTTCGTGGTCCGTCATACAAGGGTTAGCAGAGTGCTGGATACAAATGGTGGTTGGTTGAACCATTTCTGGCACACTCGGTGCATTAAATGGCAGTAAATACGAAATTCGTGTACCGCCATAAGGTACGTACATATACATACGTGGTGGCAGTCTGAGCGGTCAGGTTGAGAGCAATAACCATCCACTTTAGCTTCAGCATGGCTTCTATACGGCGCGAGAATGCGGTGCTACCCCAGGCACACCCTCGGAATAATATTTTGATACCCCCCGCCTCTAGGACTTTTCTCCTTCGTCCGATCTGCCACATATCAGCGGCAGGAAATTATTTTTCACACTCCCGTATCCTTTGCTTCTGCTCCTCTCACCGAAGGACCCTGAAGGAAGCCTCGTTCGCCCCACCCCAGCCAAAGAGAGGATTCATCAAATCGTTCGCTGTTATGCTTCATATATCGAGCTAAAATAACAATTCTACCACGTGATTAACAATGTGGATATTGAGTTAACAATGGGGATATTAAGAAAATTTAGAAACACGAAGAGAAAGCACTTGGCCCTGAAACGTAGCTTTGATTCAAAGTACGAAATCTTATAAATAGATTTAATTAAATATCATTTTTGCTACGCCATTAATAACATTTTATAAAAAGTTTCAGAAACCTGAAGAGACGGAAGTTAATAAGGAAGTTTGACTGAAAGTGGAAGATTGATTCGGGATAAGATTGAAGTACGAAAATCCTGCGGATACCAGGCATAGATTTCAAGGATCCAAGCAATATTTTATGGTTTACGTAGGTAGAACCACTGTGCAAACGCTACCAGAACCAACAGAGACGGTCAAACATAGTTGAAAGCAGGTACCTGGTACTCTTCAGCGTGTCATCCAGAAGGATCCGTGCTGCGTTGACAAACCTCTAATAGTTCAGTAATGGCTAACCACGTGATCTTGAGAAGGTTGACCATGCTGAAGACTACCGGTAGACACACAACCACGTTCGAATCTACACAATGAATCAGAAGTCCATAATAAGAGTGTACAACTTGAAGAAAGGTAAAGGAGACCCTGTTAAGAAAAATTATTAAATATTTATAACAAAATAGCAACAAATTTTTAATAGAATATTCATAAGTTTCAGTTTAAGGCTCCTCCATTAGTAACACCTGAAGAATTAGAAATAATGGCAGAAATGGAGGATGATCCTTGAACCAGGACACCGCTGTACAACACGGTAGCCACGTAACACGGTGTGCAGGCATAGGTGCAGGCAAACAGGGAGGTGGTAGACCAGTCCAGCCTAAATGTTATTTCATGCGACCGAGATTGCTTCTTCAGGTAACACCAACCTAGACGGTAGGGGTCCGTCAAATATGTATGCAGATAAACACGGCCAAGGTTGACAGAAATAATATCCGCGGGTGAAGGCGATTGCACCTGTCGGTCTAAGGTAGAAGGAAAAAAAAAAGGAGAAAGAATTTCTTCGTCTGTACCGATGAGAATCTTCAGCGTAGTCTTCTTCGTGGCACTTGAAGATTGAATCACGATCGATCCTTTCGTAAGCAACGAGTATTCCAGTATTTTAATACTTCAATATTCCAGAATCCCTGTATTCCAATACTCCAGAATTCTAGTATCCCAGAACCACCCTGACAATTCTGAGCTGAAGAGTATACGCGCGCGCGCACGTGCCTGAATTCCGTGGAAACGTGCAGTCTTCGCACACATGCGCGTACAAGTACACGAAGTACTTACAATTAGTAGCAGGGAACGCAGCCCCAAGCCGTGAAAGAGAGACAGAGCGGGAGAGACTCGGTCGATATATGGTCACAATGAAGGGTGTGGCGTTCGAGGACCAAAAGCTCTCTCCTGTGTCTGCTTTATCCTACCATTGGCTGTTGCCAGGTGTCGAGAATGGCGGACCTTTCTCCCGTCTGCCCTACGGACTGCTCTTTTAACACCGCTTCATGCTCCTTTTCGACCTGCACCAAAGATTTCTTGTTAATTGTGTCTAGGGGAGGGGCCGAGTGGTCCTCCTCTGATTTGCAGACGACACGTGAGAACGGGGATCCTTCCGATCCGTCTCAAGGTACACGACACACCTGAGCATTCGATTTGAGTCATCAATCGTTCATGTAAGGTGTCTCGGTTGCATTCCTGTTTTCAAGTTGCGAAAGGTGACACAATTTTTAGAAAGGTATATTTTTTAAGATATTTTTATGGTGAACAAAGAGGTGTTCATTTGGCTGCTTCTTATCTCTTTCTAATTGTGTCGATTTTGAGATGTATATGTGATACGTGTGGTGTTTTATTTATGTTGGGGTTTTATTGGCCCGTGGTAGTATACTTGTAATTCAGTATTCCAATATTCCAATAGTTTAGTGTTCAAATGTTCCAATAGTCAATAATCTAACATTCCAATACTCTAATAATCCAACTGTCCAGTATTCCATTATTCCAATATCTGAATAGTCCAACAGTCCAGCATTCCAGTACTCCAATACATTAACAAGTCTTCAATCCACAGCAGACGTGTTAATCAACATCCTATTCGACGTGTTTCCTGAATTCTTCGAATACGAAACTCCTGTAGCAGATGACGTGCAACGACTTCGTTGTAAAAAAGTATCTAAGCCTCGCGGTAGAACATCGATTTAAGAAGAAAATGACGTATCCCGAGGTTCCTAGCAAGCGCCACTTTAATGGAGACACGTGTCGTGGGTATTTTAGATCGCTGCCCCGATGATGAAGAGAACGACGACGTTCGAGGAAGATTGATGAGGTGTGTTTACCACAAACTAATTCCCGTCTGCTGCCGTTTCACGTCTATCTAACTAACTTTTGCTCGAGGGCGGAACACGGAGGCCCTCCAGAAGCGCCCTCAAACTTGCGCCGACAAATTGTTTGAATTCCACCATGGTGAACCAGACGATTAGGGATGGGAACAAGAATATCGCGAACAATCCACGTTCAAGAACAATTAGTGACTTAATTAAACCTAATACTTTATCAAATTTAGATCACGAAGAGAACCAACGACTTAATTTTGAAAATCAAAAGCGTTTCTTTAAATATTCTTGCATCCAGTACTCTAAGATCTTATGTTTAAAGACTTAACCCGGTTCCAAGGGTTGAAATTGATTCAAAGCTTGATACTTGGAACGTTTAATCCTTCCAGTAGATAAAACGAACTTACTTCTTTTGCAGAGGAGGAGAATAACAAAGGCGATGTACAGATTCACGGTTATTTCAAGGCACGAGGCGAAAATCGATTAGGAAAACGGACAATTCCCTGGATGAAAGGCGTCGTGTTAGCCGGAGGTGGTTAACGAAGCATCACCCTGGATTAGGCTTGCGTCAAGCCACAAAACCAGCCTCTTCTCCGGGGTTCGGCGTACGATGAAGAAACGGAGGTTATTCCTGGTTGAACAAACACTGGAATGGGTCGCGTGCGCCTCCCACATATTTATAGATTTTATCTCTCTTTGACTTCGCCGAGTAGGCGTTAGTCCGTGTGCAACGGGATGGGACACGGCGAGGAAAAGAATCCGGGGGGACAGGGGCGAGGCTGGAGGCCGCGAAAAACGGGAGAAAATTTTTGGTATGCCCTCGCCGTACCCTGGGAAAACATCGAACCGGATGAAAGAAGAAGAGGAATCGGCCGTTCGCGGCTTGCTTGAAGACGGCGATGGCCACTGGTGAGCAAAGACCCGCTGAACATAGGCATGTTAAATTTGAAAATTAACTAGCTTTCTAAGTTTTCTAATCAGCCACTTCTTAAATTTAATATTCAACTAATTCAATTAGCTAATTTGGGACTTGGTTGATTTCTACAATTTTCAAATTTAATACTTAACCCATATTATTAGTGCGATAGTAATACTAGTCATAAGTTTCCCACTCTCTGCTGTACTTAATTACTCCATCCTACTAAATTGGGAGTACCAGTCTCTCCCACATCCCCCATAACAGCCAAACATCCAAAGGACCGTTTCATTGCTAACACAATACCTCTCTTTGCAGCAATGTTCCTGGACAATGAAGAAGGTAAATAACAATAAAGAGGAGAGGTGACGAACGGTTTTGTCGCGGCGAATGAATGGAGGGATTTTTCACGAAGCGGAGGAAACGCTTACGACCAGCGATTCGGCCAATTGTTCGATCGTTTCGCATTGTTATTTTTATAATTCACCGTATCCTCGATCTTCCGGTGGCGGTGGTTGGCTCTCGGTGGCGACGGGCACCGTGTTATTTTTATTGGCCGCGTTTAGGGAACGCGAAAAAGGGGGGCAGCCGGGGTTGGGAAAAAGGTGGCCGCAACGATGGACCAGAGAAAGAGGGGTGAACCCGATGGGAACGGGGTGTTGTTTCATCCCTCCTGGCAGCTACGTCTATTCTATCCGGGGAGCACCCAACATCCTAGAGCCCAAAGCTACGGGGCTGGATAGGACAGGAAGAAAGACTCGACGCTTGGAAGAGGAGGATTGTGTGCGAGCGAAGAGAGACAGACGCGGAGGCGGGCGGCCACGAGGGGTTGACAATACCACAGTCATCCAATGTTATTTCAGTACAAATTCTCTCTCCCCTCCTTCTCGCCCCCCCTTCTTATTTCCCTCTTCTATCTCTGTCCTGTTTTTCCTCCGTTTCCCTTTTCGTCACCCCTTTTGTCGCTCTTTTCCTCCATCCTGTCGCTAACTGATCGAATCTCCTCTTCTCTCCTCAACCGTCTAAAAAGAAATACATTCAGCGTGTCTCTGACAATGATCAGTTTCTTGAATTTTGTCACAACATTTGTGTCAGAGTGAAAATGTAAAAATTAACAAATATCGTTCCATACATTACATTCTGAAAATGAATTTATTTCAGATTACTTGAAATTAAGAACCGTTTCAACCCTTTTACTGGTATCTATAAAAAAAGGTTTGATTACCAGTGGCGACATCGAGCGGCACTTTAAATAAACCAGAATTGATGTGACAATTCGAAGAGACAGGATATCGCAGTCAATGTAAAAGTAATTTTGTTAAACATAGATTATGATTGTAATCGAATTTGGTATGAAAATATGTACTGTATCGTGGTTTCTTTTCAGAGGACGGTTACTTGGCCGGTATCGCAGTTACCTTGCCGCGTTTATCAGAAAAACCACGGACGCGTAATCCCGAAAATTAGGCGTTCACTCTTCCGGATTGGAAGGAGGCTTCTTTGTGCTTGAAATATACCCCGGGATCCTGAACGAGTGGCATCTGTAATAACAACGCTCGCTCTTGCGGCTCTCCCTCTACGTGACTGCTGTACGTTGGATGGATTTCTGAAATTCCGATCGGCCGTGATTAATTGTACATACACGACTAATCATCAGCGGGAATCATTAGAGACAATAATTTTAAGCGACCGTGTCGATTGCTTTAAATAGAATTCATTGAAATTTACTTTGAACCCGGCCATCGCTGGACATCTCTTTCCTGGCCAATTTTTGAACTGACTCGTGTTAAGTCATTTTTAAATACGATACTTAATAAATAAATGTACACGTTTGATTTATTCTTTCGCTTGAAGTTGGTTTTGTGATTGCAGATTAGAATCTTGGGTTCTTTACACGAATGTGAAGTTCATTTTGTAGAATAGAAAATTTCTGCATCGGACGATAACGCGTAATTAAAATTCTACCTGTGTCAAAGACGGAGCACGTTGGATTCGACGAGTGACAACATCCTCGCGAGTCTTTCTTGAACGAGAAAAAGGAGGAACAGAGTCCTCTGTCGCCACCTTCTTAAAGCCAACAAAAATATTATTTCAGGTAAATATGTGTCCGCGATGAACCATTTTTATCCCCGTCTTTTGAGCGGTAAAATTGCCATTGTCATCGCTCTGTCGTCGAGAATTTCCACCAAACTTGTCGCGGACATATCGGACGTAGAATTAATGGACGCAACAAATGAATCGATCTTACAGCGACGATTAAATTCTTGAAATAATTCGCAGGCAATCACGAGGTGGCTAAAATTGTCTGAACGTTCATGGTATCATAGGGTCATACACTTCAAAAGGTATGAACGAATAAACGAAGAAGTGATCCATTAGGTAGGAAGCCCCAGCTGACACACTCTGACGCTATCAAAACACGCCTTAAAACTTATATTCCTGCGTAACGTCGCAATGGTAGTGGAAAAACTACGTACGTGAGATAAAATAACAGAATATAGTTAACAGGCTTGGGTAAAAATATTCAACCAGCTTCCACCACCTTTCCTTTCTTCTTTCTCGACTTCTCTCTCGATTTCCTTTTCAATTTCCGCTCCTTATCTTTTTGGATTCTGTAATTAGGAAGAATTTCCTTACGCGTAATTCACTTTTTTATAACACGCAATCGGTGGCGGAATAAACATTGGGAAAGAGAGGGGGAGAGATACCTTAATTGCTGATGTGTTTATGTTATCGGATCAAGTTGGACTTTTAATGTGTTGGTCAATCGATATGCAACAATTTACATAATAAGTTATTTCAACAGTAACATAAGTAACATAAGTAATGTAAAATGAATCTTCACGATACTCATACCTATAATGGTATTTTATATTATTCATTATAAAACAACAGCTGCTTAATTTTCAAAGTATTTATAAAGAAGATTAAGTTATATAAAAGCTATTAAATGAACTGAAAACATTACGAAGTTTCATTTTTAATTATTTCTTCAATTTTAAATATGGCGCGATCCGGGAACTCGCCCGCTGATCGGACCTCTCACTCCCTCCACAGCAATCTTGCAAAATTACAATTGTAAACGTATAAATAATATAATAACTATTGTAAAGCTGAATGTATGAATCATGTAGTTTATTGAATAAATGCAGCTTTTTAGTACCATGAATGTTTCTAATTAGTTAACAATCGCGATAAAGCAAGAAAATAATAAATAAAGGCCCTGAAATGTAGTCTTCGAGTCTCGTAATCAAGCGCAGGTTTATATCGATTTATATACTTAAATGATGTTCTAGGATCACCAAATTTGAACTGAAGGAAGGGGAAACATTATATTATCATAAAAGTATCAATTTGTCACCGTACAAGCTCTATTTTTTATTATTTTTACAATTTTTTTAAAAATTATATTTTTTTACCCCTGGCGCCATCTCCGAACAAAGTGCTGAAACTGATCAACAATTACCGACTGAGAAATCCGAAACATCGTTAAAAATGGCGGGCTTTTCAAAATGAGTAATGTACTATTTTGATATTTCTTAATTAAATTCTTTATAAAGGTTTATTAATTAAACTTCTGCTTTAATTATTAAACTAGAAGAAGTGGTGTATAATTTCTGATTGTTTCAATAAGAGAGAAACCTACATTTATGTCTTTTTTTCATTAATATAACTTTGAGAGAGTGAGAGGTGAGATTGGCGGACTAGTGTTCACTCTCTCGCACATTGTGGGAGTGAGAGGTCCGAATGGCGGACTAGTGTTCACTCTCTCGCACATTGAGGGAGTGAGAGGTGAGATCGGCGGACGAGTGTTCTCTCCCTCTTACGCATTAACATACTGCGTTGGCTTGGTGCGAGTGATAGGGGTGACGCTCTCCCGGAGTCTTTTAATCGTTGCGTTACAATAATTAATAGTATGAGTTATTCGAGGTTCAGACTATTGTAGATCGGTTTTTCGTGTTCGAAAATGTAAAATTCGATACCAAATTAGCCAGTGCTTCTACGTTTTCTATTATTCATTAATGGTTGGGTAGTTACGTTCATCCCTTTTGTGTGAGGTTATGACTAAGTCCCTGTAATTTTATGTACAAGCTGCCTTAGTTTAATGATACATAACTAGATAAATACAACTTTGCAAACTCGAGATCCTTGGTTTCTGAGTCTAGTTTCATGTTACCAGTAAACAATGGGAAGGATTTATCTACTGAGAGTAAACATAATCCATCAAATTCAAACCTGATTGAAAATGATCAATTTTGTTATATCGTATGTAAGTATAAAGTATTATAATTTTATTCAAGTAGTTAATAATAACGTATTTTGCTGTGTTGCAGATTAGAAGATGTATTCGTTATACATTTCTACACCACATAAGCTGCACATTAACATCATCAAATCAACGGGAAACTTTCTGGCAGTTTCTCAGATATCAGTGTTCGGTAATTTTTGGAATTGGACACTACTAAAATTTCAAGAAATGGCACGAAGAATACTTCCTGTCACATCATGTTCTCCTAATACAAATCTGCAAACTTGAGATCCTTGGTTTCTGAGTCTAATTTCATTTTACCAATAAACAATGGAAAGGATTTATCTACGGAGAGTATGTTCTTCAATAGTTATACTGAATATATAAGTACATATGTAATTGTAGAATGTCTTTCTTTCATAAGAATATTGTACTGCGCTTAAGCTATATCTTAAATAATTATAAAAATATGTTGTATGTAAAAATACTGATATGTAAGTTTTACAATTTGTAATTATAAGTGCGTTAAAGTTAAGAATCTAATATTTAAGTAAGTTTTACAGTTAGTGGTTATAAGTGCTTTAGAATTGTGAATGTAATATTTAATTAAATTTTACAATTTGTAATTATAAGTGCGTTAAAGTTAAGAACCTAATATTTAAGTAAGTTTTACAGTTAGTAGTTATAAGTGCGTTAGAATTAACAATGTAACATTTATGTAACATGTATAATTGAAAGAATTTTCAATAAACATAGAGTTAAACTAAAGCAATTGTTTATTCATTTATAAACCTAACTCCCTTATCCAGCCCTTACAAAATTTCACTTAAAAAGCAAGAAATAATGTAGAAAAACATTGCACAGAAGTTTCGAAATACAAAAGTAGAAAAAGAAACGAAAAATATCGGTTTGATACAGAGAAGAACAAAATTCGGTTTCCAGGAATTCCTGGAATTCGACGTCACTAAAATTCTGGGAAGTGACACGAAGAATACCTCCTGGCACATCATGTTCTCCTGATACAATTTCGGGATCCGAAATTCTGTGAATTTAAATTTTATAGTCTTCGATTTGCTATTGTTAATTTTCATTATTTTCTGAAATTATTTATGGGATAAGGATATCAAGAGAGGTTTATTTAAATAAATAAACGAGTTCTGGGTTATTTTTGAAAATCTGCATTTATTCAATAAACTAAATGATTTATTATACATTGAGCTTTAGAATAGTTATTAAATTATTTACAACTTTAAATATTAAATTATTTACAACTTTAGAATAGTTATTAAATTATTTACAACTTTAAATATTAAATTATTTACAATTTTAGAATAGTTATTAAATTATTTGGTCCTGTTTTCAATCTATTGTAAAAATTAAACAAATTTTATAACTATTTTAATAACTATTCTAAAGCTCAATGTATAATAAATCATTTAGTTTATTGAATAAATGCAGATTTTCAAAAATAACCCAGAACTCGTTTATTTATTTAAATAAACCTCTCTTGATATCCTTATCCCATAAATAATTTCAGAAAATAATGAAAATTAACAATAGCAAATCGAAGACTATAAAATTTAAATTCACAGAATTTCGGATCCCGAAATTGTATCAGGAGAACATGATGTGCCAGGAGGTATTCTTCGTGTCACTTCCCAGAATTTTAGTGACGTCGAATTCCAGGAATTTCCGGGAACTTGGACTCAGAAACCAAGGATTTAATTAATAATCGGAACTTAGATAGCTGTTGTATCGATTCTATAACAAATCCGATTATAAATTAAAATTGTATACATAGTTCGCAAAATTACAATTATAAACGATAGTTGTAAATAATTTAATAACTATTCTAAAGCTCAATGTATAATAAATCATTTAGTTTATTGAATAAATGCAGATTTTCAAAAATAACCCAGAACTCGTTTATTTATTTAAATAAACCTCTCTTGATATCCTTATCCCATAAATAATTTCAGAAAATAATGAAAATTAACAATAGCAAATCGAAGACTATAAAATTTAAATTCACAGAATTTCGGATCCCGAAATTGTATCAGGAGAACATGATGTGCCAGGAGGTATTCTTCGTGTCACTTCCCAGAATTTTAGTGACGTCGAATTCCAGGAATTTCCGGGAACTTGGACTCAGAAACCAAGGATTTAATTAATAATCGGAACTTAGATAGCTGTTGTATCGATTCTATAACAAATCCGATTATAAATTAAAATTGTATACATAGTTCGCAAAATTACAATTATAAACGATAGTTGTAAATAATTTAATAACTATTCTAAAGCTCAATGTATAATAAATCATTTAGTTTATTGAATAAATGCAGATTTTCAAAAATAACCCAGAACTCGTTTATTTATTTAAATAAACCTCTCTTGATATCCTTATCCCATAAATAATTTCAGAAAATAATGAAAATTAACAATAGCAAATCGAAGACTATAAAATTTAAATTCACAGAATTTCGGATCCCGAAATTGTATCAGGAGAACATGATGTGCCAGGAGGTATTCTTCGTGTCACTTCCCAGAATTTTAGTGACGTCGAATTCCAGGAATTTCCGGGAACTTGGATTCAGAAACCAAGGATTTAATTAATAATCGGAACTTAGATAGCTGTTGTATCGATTCTATAACAAATCCGATTATAAATTAAAATTGTATACATAGTTCGCAAAATTACAATTATAAACGATAGTTGTAAATAATTTAATAACTATTCTAAAGCTCAATGTATAATAAATCATTTAGTTTATTGAATAAATGCAGATTTTCAAAAATAACCCAGAACTCGTTTATTTATTTAAATAAACCTCTCTTGATATCCTTATCCCATAAATAATTTCAGAAAATAATAAAAATTAACAATAGCAAATCGAAGACTATAAAATTTAAATTCACAGAATTTCGGATCCCGAAATTGTATCAGGAGAACATGATGTGCCAGGAGGTATTCTTCGTGTCACTTCCCAGAATTTTAGTGACGTCGAATTCCAGGAATTTCCGGGAACTTGGATTCAGAAACCAAGGATTTAATTAATAATCGGAACTTAGATAGCTGTTGTATCGATTCTATAACAAATCCGATTATAAATTAAAATTGTATACATAGTGCGCAAAATTACAATTATAAACGTTAGTTGTAAATAATTTAATAACTATTCTAAAGCTCAATGTATAATAAATCATTTAGTTTATTGAATAAATGCAGATTTTCAAAAATAACCCAGAACTCGTTTATTTATTTAAATAAACCTCTCTTGATATCCTTATCCCATAAATAATTTCAGAAAATAATAAAAATTAACAATAGCAAATCGAAGACTATAAAATTTAAATTCACAGAATTTCGGATCCCGAAATTGTATCAGGAGAACATGATGTGCCAGGAGGTATTCTTCGTGTCACTTCCCAGAATTTTAGTGACGTCGAATTCCAGGAATTTCCGGGAACTTGGATTCAGAAACCAAGGATTTAATTAATAATCGGAACTTAGATAGCTGTTGTATCGATTCTATAACAAATCCGATTATAAATTAAAATTGTATACATAGTGCGCAAAATTACAATTATAAACGTTAGTTGTAAATAATTTAATAACTATTCTAAAGCTCAATGTATAATAAATCATTTAGTTTATTGAATAAATGCAGATTTTCAAAAATAACCCAGAACTCGTTTATTTATTTAAATAAACCTCTCTTGATATCCTTATCCCATAAATAATTTCAGAAAATAATAAAAATTAACAATAGCAAATCGAAGACTATAAAATTTAAATTCACAGAATTTCGGATCCCGAAATTGTATCAGGAGAACATGATGTGCCAGGAGGTATTCTTCGTGTCACTTCCCAGAATTTTAGTGACGTCGAATTCCAGGAATTTCCGGGAACTTGGACTCAGAAACCAAGGATTTAATTAATAATCGGAACTTAGATAGCTGTTGTATCGATTCTATAACAAATCCGATTATAAATTAAAGTTGTATACATAGTGCGCAAAATTACAATTATAAACGTTAGTTGTAAATAATTTAATAACTATTCTAAAGCTCAATGTATAATAAATCATTTAGTTTATTGAATAAATGCAGATTTTCAAAAATAACCCAGAACTCGTTTATTTATTTAAATAAACCTCTCTTGATATCCTTATCCCATAAATAATTTCAGAAAATAATGAAAATTAACAATAGCAAATCGAAGACTATAAAATTTAAATTCACAGAATTTCGGATCCCGAAATTGTATCAGGAGAACATGATGTGCCAGGAGGTATTCTTCGTGTCACTTCCCAGAATTTTAGTGACGTCGAATTCCAGGAATTTCCGGGAACTTGGACTCAGAAACCAAGGATTTAATTAATAATCGGAACTTAGATAGCTGTTGTATCGATTCTATAACAAATCCGATTATAAATTAAAATTGTATACATAGTTCGCAAAATTACAATTATAAACGATAGTTGTAAATAATTTAATAACTATTCTAAAGCTCAATGTATAATAAATCATTTAGTTTATTGAATAAA
Source organism: Anthidium xuezhongi (assembly GCA_022405125.1). Classification (NCBI taxonomy): domain Eukaryota; kingdom Metazoa; phylum Arthropoda; class Insecta; order Hymenoptera; family Megachilidae; genus Anthidium; species Anthidium xuezhongi. Next base: position 6,777,212 of record CM039642.1, on the reverse strand, counting down.
TGCAGATTTTCAAAAATAACCCAGAACTCGTTTATTTATTTAAATAAACCTCTCTTGATATCCTTATCCCATAAATAATTTAAGAAAATAATGAAAATTAACAATAGCAAATCGAAAACTATAAAATTTAAATTCACAGAATTTCGGATCCCGAAATTGTATCAGGAGAACATGATGTGCCAGGAGGTATTCTTCGTGTCACTTCCCAGAATTTTAGTGACGTCGAATTCCAGGAATTTCCGGGAACTTGGACTCAGAAACCAAGGATTTAATTAATAATCGGAACTTAGATAGCTGTTGTATCGATTCTATAACAAATCCGATTATAAATTAAAATTGTATACATAGTGCGCAAAATTACAATTATAAACGATAGTTGTAAATAATTTAATAACTATTCTAAAGCTCAATGTATAATAAATCATTTAGTTTATTGAATAAATGCAGATTTTCAAAAATAACCCAGAACTCGTTTATTTATTTAAATAAACCTCTCTTGATATCCTTATCCCATAAATAATTTCAGAAAATAATGAAAATTAACAATAGCAAATCGAAGACTATAAAATTTAAATTCACAGAATTTCGGATCCCGAAATTGTATCAGGAGAACATGATGTGCCAGGAGGTATTCTTCGTGTCACTTCCCAGAATTTTAGTGACGTCGAATTCCAGGAATTTCCGGGAACTTGGACTCAGAAACCAAGGATTTAATTAATAATCGGAACTTAGATAGCTGTTGTATCGATTCTATAACAAATCCGATTATAAATTAAAGTTGTATACATAGTTCGCAAAATTACAATTATAAACGATAGTTGTAAATAATTTAATAACTATTCTAAAGCTCAATGTATAATAAATCATTTAGTTTATTGAATAAATGCAGATTTTCAAAAATAACCCAGAACTCGTTTATTTATTTAAATAAACCTCTCTTGATATCCTTATCCCATAAATAATTTCAGAAAATAATGAAAATTAACAATAGCAAATCGAAGACTATAAAATTTAAATTCACAGAATTTCGGATCCCGAAATTGTATCAGGAGAACATGATGTGCCAGGAGGTATTCTTCGTGTCACTTCCCAGAATTTTAGTGACGTCGAATTCCAGGAATTTCCGGGAACTTGGACTCAGAAACCAAGGATTTAATTAATAATCGGAACTTAGATAGCTGTTGTATCGATTCTATAACAAATCCGATTATAAATTAAAGTTGTATACATAGTTCGCAAAATTACAATTATAAACGATAGTTGTAAATAATTTAATAACTATTCTAAAGCTCAATGTATAATAAATCATTTAGTTTATTGAATAAATGCATATTTTCAAAAATAACCCAGAACTCGTTTATTTATTTAAATAAACCTCTCTTGATATCCTTATCCCATAAATAATTTCAGAAAATATTGAAAATTAACAATAGCAAATCGAAGACTATAAAATTTAAATTCACAGAATTTCGGATCCCGAAATTGTATCAGGAGAACATGATGTGCCAGGAGGTATTCTTCGTGTCACTTCTCGGAATTTTAGTGACGTCGAATTCCAGGAATTCCTGGAAACCGAATTTTGTTCTTCTCTGTATCAAACCGATATTTTTCGTTTCTTTTTCTACTTTTGTATTTCGAAACTTCTGTGCAATGTTTTTCTACATTATTTCTTGCTTTTTAAGTGAAATTTTGTAAGGGCTGGATAAGGGAGTTAGGTTTATAAATGAATAAACAATTGCTTTAGTTTAACTCTATGTTTATTGAAAATTCTTTCAATTATACATGTTACATAAATGTTACATTGTTAATTCTAACGCACTTATAACTACTAACTGTAAAACTTACTTAAATATTAGATTCTTAACTTTAACGCACTTATAATTACAAATTGTAAAACTTACATATCAGTATTTTTACATACAACATATTTTTATAATTATTTAAGATATAGCTTAAGCGCAGTACAATATTCTTATGAAAGAAAGACATTCTACAATTACATATGTACTTATATATTCAGTATAACTATTGAAGAACATACTCTTCGTAGATAAATCCTTTCCATTGTTTATTGGTAAAATGAAATTAGACTCAGAAACCAAGGATCTCAAGTTTGCAGATTTGTATTAGGAGAACATGATGTGACAGGAAGTATTCTTCGTGCCATTTCTTGAAATTTTAGTAGTGTCCAATTCCAAAAATTACCGAACACTGATATCTGAGAAACTGCCAGAAAGTTTCCCGTTGATTTGATGATGTTAATGTGCAGCTTATGTGGTGTAGAAATGTATAACGAATACATCTTCTAATCTGCAACACAGCAAAATACGTTATTATTAACTACTTGAATAAAATTATAATACTTTATACTTACATACGATATAACAAAATTGATCATTTTCAATCAGGTTTGAATTTGATGGATTATGTTTACTCTCAGTAGATAAATCCTTCCCATTGTTTACTGGTAACATGAAACTAGACTCAGAAACCAAGGATCTCGAGTTTGCAAAGTTGTATTTATCTAGTTATGTATCATTAAACTAAGGCAGCTTGTACATAAAATTACAGGGACTTAGTCATAACCTCACACAAAAGGGATGAACGTAACTACCCGACCATTAATGAATAATAGAAAACGTAGAAGCACTGGCTAATTTGGTATCGAATTTTACATTTTCGAACACGAAAAACCGATCTATAATAGTCTGAACCTCGAATAACTCATACTATTAATTATTGTAACGCAACAATTAAAAATTATACATCACAGCCCGCGCCAGGTACGACGATGAACCAGCGAGAGGAAAGACTCCGCGAGAGCGTCACCCCTCTCACTCGCACCAAGCCAACGCAGTATGCTAATGCGTAAGAGGGAGAGAACACTCGTCCGTCGATCGGACCTCTCACTCCCTCAATGTGCGAGGGAGAGAACACTAGTCCGCGTGTCGGACCTCTCACTCCCTCAATGTGCGAGGGAGAGAACACTAGTCCGCGTATCGGACCTCTCACTCCCTCAATGTGCGAGGGAGAGAACACTAGTCCGCGTGTCGGACCTCTCACTCCCTCAATGTGCGAGGGAGAGAACACTAGTCCGCGTGTCGGACCTCTCACTCCCTCAATGTGCGAGGGAGAGAACACTATTCCGCGTGTCGGACCTCTCACTCCTTCCGCGACAATAGTTCTACGAGCTGATGGACCGCGGAACTATTGTCATTTCCAACATGGCGGCTCTGTTTTCGGCAATAGTTCTGCGAGCTAATGGACCGCGGAACTATTGTCATTTTCAACAAGACGCAGCTGTTGTCCATCTCGTATCAAAATGAGAAAAATGTTATTTTCACAATTATTGAGAAATTATTGATACATAAAGATAAAAGTCATGTCTAAAAACACCGTCTACAATCTGGTATCGAATTTTACATTTTCGAACACGAAAAACCGATCTACAATAGTCTGTACCTCGAATAACTCATACTATTAATTATTGTAACGCAACGATTAAAAATTATACATCACAGCCCGCGCCAGGTACGCCGATGAACCAGCGAGAGGAAAGACTCCGCGAGAGCGTCACCCCTCTCACTCGCACCAAGCCAACGCAGTATGTTAATGCGTAAGAGGGAGAGAACACTCGTCCGCTGATCTCACCTCTCACTCCCTCAATGTGCGAGTGAGAGCACCGAGCATCTAGTCTCTCACTCCCTCTACGCCAAACTCGCGCCTGCGCACAACACCAATGTGCGAGAGAGTGAACACTAGTCCGCCATTCGGACCTCTCACTCCCACAATGTGCGAGAGAGTGAACACCAGTCCGCCATTCGGACCTCTCACTCCCACAATGTGCGAGAGAGTGAACACTAGTCCGCCGATCTCACCTCTCACTCCCACAATGTGCGAGAGAGTGAACACTAGTCCGCCAATCTCACCTCTCACTCTCTCAATGTGCGAGTGAGAGCACCGAGCATCTAGTCCCTCACTCCCTCTACGCCAAACTCGCGCCTGCGCACAACACCAATGTGCGAGAGAGTGAACACTAGTCCGCCGATCTCACCTCTCACTCCCTCAATGTGCGAGAGAGTGAACACTAGTCCGCCAATCGGACCTCCCACTCCCTCCACAGCAATCTCGCAAAATTACAATTGTAAACGTTAGTTATAAATAATATAATAACTATTGTAAAGCTGAATGTATGAATCGTAGTTTATTGAATAAATGCAGCTTTTTAGTACCATGAACGTTTCTAATTAGTTAACAATCGCGATAAAGCAAGAAAATAATAAATAAAGGCTCTGAAATGTAGTCTTCGAGTCTCGTAATCAACCGCAGGTTTATATCGATTTATATACTTAAATGATGTTCTAGGATCACCAAATTTGGACTGAAGAAAGGGGAAACTTTATATTATCATAAAAGTATCAATTTGTCACCGTACAAGCTCTATTTTTTATTATTTTTACAATTTTTTAAAAAATTATATTTTTTTTACCCCTGGCGCCATCTCCGAACAAAGTCCTGAAACTGATCAACAATTACCGACTGAGAAATCCGAAACATCGTTAAAAATGGCGGACTTTTTAAATGAGAAATGTGTCATTTTGAAATTTTCTTAATTAAATTCCTTAAAAAGGTTTATTAATTCAATTCCTACTTGATTATGAGACTGGGAGAACTCGTGTATAATTTCTGATAGTTTAGATAAACGAAATACCTTCATTTAAGAACTACAGAAGTGATTTTTGAGCACTTATAATAGTAGCAGAGTATTCCCCAAAGTTATTAATTTTTTACAGCTTAAAAAACATCTTAAATTAATAAAATGCTGTACACAATCGTACTGAAAGCATTGAAAATGATAAAATTAGAACGATATCCATGTTAATAGCTTTGAATCATTTATTATACAACTTTAAAAGTTATATTAATGAAAAAAAGACATAAATGTAGGTTTCTCTCTTATTGAAACAATCAGAAATTATACACCACTTCTTCTAGTTTAATAATTAAAGCAGAAGTTTAATTAATAAACCTTTATAAGGAATTTAATTAAGAAATATCAAAATAGTACATTACTCATTTTGAAAAGCCCGCCATTTTTAACGATGTTTCGGAATTCTCAGTCGGTAATTATTGAGTAGTTTCAGCAGTTTGTTCGAAGGTGGCGCAAGGGGTAAAAATAAAAAGTCGGTAAAAATTATTTTATTAAAAATCGGCTTTTTAACACCATTACATAAAATATTTTGTTGTTATAAATGTCTCTATAACTTTAGTTTATCCGAAAAGTGGCCTGGTTTTTGAAAAAACACAATTTTCTGTTTCGCTAATTTCGTCGGTAACACCCCATGTATCGTTCTCAGTTGCTCTTTAAAAAAATTGAAAAATAAAGCTTGGACGATATTAAATTCATTATTTTATAATAATACAATGTTTTATCTTTCTACTATTCAAATTAGATGACCCCAGGACTGTATTTAATTATACAAATTGCTTTATCTCTTCATGCCGCTCATTTACCTTCGCTACAAACTCTAACAACATAATATTATAATTATGTAATTATATTAAAATATTATAATTATTATAATTATGCAACTTTTGTTACAATTATTATAATTTTATGGTTTTACAATGAATAATTGTTATGCCTACAAACTTTTATTTTATTTTAGTTCATTTTAATGTATAAAATATTTGTATTATTATTTTCTATTTTACAATTATATTTACAGAATACCAACATGTAGCACATCATTGAATTTGTCTCGGTGCTTGCTGTTACATTTTGAAGAGAAAAATTTAGCATCCCATTTAAAAAAATTACATTGACCTTCAGATCTCCTCTACTACCTCACTCAGAAGAAAATAATTATTACCACATGATGCACCCCATTTTGCCAAGCAACTTTTACAGAATAATTATTAAAATTACATTCAGTTTGATTAATTGTAGATATACGTAATTATACGTAATTGTACGTAAGATTTTAATCGGTACAGTAAAAACCGCGTGACACGAAAATCTATTGCATGAGCAATCTATTCAAAATATCTAGTTTGTGCTATAGCGCATCCGAATTTATTTTTAAATTTATGTATTGCTGATTTAAACACAAGTAGATTATTAACAAATATAATTGAAATAATTTAAATGAAGTGCACAGTTTCTTTTGTTCGGTTTCCTAAATATTTGAAAATATCAAATACCTTTTAATGATAACAGTTTTTGTATGGCTTTTGTTGACAGATAACTTATAATAAAACAGATTATAATTATACATTGTTTATTATATTATGCATGGACATCATTTCGTTTATTTATATCATTTAATAGTAAGCAAAGGAGTTTTAACGTGATTTAACGCAACACCAAAGTATTTATGTATGCGGTTACAAATTTGTGTGCGGAAACATGCAAAATTTAATAAACCATCCAAAAAGACAGTATGTCATCTCACAAAAGCTTCTTAGTTCCTTATTTAAATATAATGCAAGAAATTACGGTGTAATTAAAGTCAATTCTGCAAATCATAAACTTAACAATGAGATAAATAGGTTATGTTTTCCTATTTCATATGGAGTAAGTGATTTGTCATTTTTCACTTTCATATCATTTAAATGAAATACTTATATGAACATTTTTATTGCAGCTGTACATAAAAGTATATAAAGAATTAAATGGATTACAATCATTATTTTTAAGAAATAATTTTTTTAAAGCCAGTTCTTCAGTGTTGTGTAATACAAGGTATTTTAGCACTAACACCACCAATAAGCAGTCTTCTAAAGAACGTAATGAATCTCCGGAGACTCCTGACAAAGAATCCAAAGGACCTGATGGATTTCAAATGCTTATTATGAAAATAGCTGTAGTTGTAGTTGCGTTACTTATGATTTCATCTATGCTAAAGTCAGTCTCTTTAAAAGATGTAAGTTTTAATAAATGGATAATTCGGTCGAAGGAGGTTTAATAAATAAAATCTTGTTTAATTTATTTCAGGAAGCTCGTATAAGTTGGAATGATGTTGTCCACGAATTTCTCTTGAAAGGACAAATTATTGAGATTCATATTTATCCAACCAGTATATATGTAATACTTAAACCAGGTGCTACATATAAAGGAGTAACAATTTATCCAAGAATTGTACATGTTAGTATGCCTAATTCCTACAGTGTCGAAGACAAGATTAGACAAATAGAGAAAGATATTGGCATTCCGATAGGTATGAAAAAAGAAAGAAGATTTAATAACATAGTACACTTCTTTTTATACATTGAGATATATTAATCGTTATGTTATCAATTTTCAGAGGAGGGAATTCCCGTTAAATTCGTGAATGCGCAAAACGATCATATTATGGCTGAACTGTTTACAGCAGTAGGGCTATTGCTGATATTTCTACAACTTTACAAGAATAAAAAACTTATACCCAAGTTTAATCTCTTTGGTGATATGAAAAAAGCAAACTTCACATTAGTAGATCCCGTTTCTGGCAAAGGCGTGCGTTTTAACGATGTAGCCGGTTTAAGGGAAGCCAAAATAGAAGTTATGGAGTTTGTTGATTACCTGAAAAATCCGGAACGGTACAAAAAGCTTGGGGCTAAAGTACCAAGAGGTATAAACCTAATAATTCAAACTCAGATCAGCGTATAAATTTCTTACAGAATTAAGAAAATAGAATTGCATAATTATGATCGGTTTAATTTATTTCCAGGTGCACTGTTATTAGGACCGCCGGGTTGTGGTAAAACGCTGTTAGCCAAAGCTGTTGCAACCGAGTCGAACGTTCCATTTCTATCAATGAATGGATCCGAATTTATAGAAGTCATAGGTGGATTAGGTGCTGCGCGTGTAAGAAGTTTATTTGCAGAAGCTAAGAAAAGGTTTAACTATTTTATGCATAAAAAATTGATGTTGTTACAACTGCTATCTCTAATTTGTTCACTCTTACAGGTCTCCTAGTATTATTTACATAGACGAAATCGACGCGATAGGCAAGCAACGATACGAGGGCTACGGTAATTACGGTAATAGCGAAATAGAAGGTACTTTGAATCAACTTTTAGTGGAAATGGATGGTATGACCACGTCGCAGGAAATCATTGTCCTGGCCTCGACAAATAGACCAAACGTTCTGGACAAAGCTTTACTGAGACGCGGCAGATTCGACAGGCACATTTTAATCGATCTTCCTACCTTGCCGGAAAGGCAGCAGATTTTCGAATGCCACCTTAAGCGTCTGAATATAGAAGGAAAACCAGAAGAGTACACGAAAATGTTAGCTCAACTTACTCCTGGCTTCTCTGGTATTGTATACGCGACTGTTATTAATGAATATTTGCTAGTTACTTCTCTAGAATCTTATTTTATACCGTGTGTTTGAAGGTGCCGACATAGCGAATGTCTGCAACGAGGCTGCGCTACACGCAGCCAGCAGCGGACAAAAGAAAGTCAGTAACGACAACCTTATGTACGCGATCGACAAAGTGCTAGGCGGCACGGTAAAAAAATCCAGCACGTTAACGCCTTCTGAAAAGAAGGTCATCGTTTACCACGAGGCTGGTCATGCTTTGACCTCATGGTTATTGGAGAATATAAATCCTCTGATCAAAGTGACAGTAGTACCAAGAACAAATAAACGTTTGGGTTTCACTCAATACTCAGACTTGGATCTAAAGTTCCAATCCGTAGAGACAGTTTTTCAAAATATGTGTGTAATGTTAGGTGGCAGAGTCGCAGAAAATATAATGTTTAATCGTATTTCAACTAAAGCACAGAATGATTTAAAAAAGGTTACGGAAATAGCATACAAGCAAGTGCAGCAGTATGGAATGAGTCCCCTTGTAGGTTTAGTTTCTTTCAGAGAAGATCTCACTTCCACGGTAATATACATACATATATACATACAAATCTTTCAAAACTAATCCTATACTTGTTGATAATATGATTGATTTATCAATTAGAAAACGAAGAAACCGTACAGCAAGAAATTGGCAGGTTTAATGGATTCAGAGGTGCGACGAATAATCACGGAAGCATATAGATCAACCGAAAACTTATTATTAACTAACAAACATAAATTAGTAACAGTAAGTAATATTGAAAAATGTTACAATCCAACTTTGATAGGTGTTCTTAGGAAAAATAGTGTCGTAGGATGTTTATCACCCATATATACTCAAAAGTAACTCAGATGTAATGACCGAATACCATAATTAATCTATTTCGTCGTCTATTGTTAAATAATTATTAAGTCAAATACTTCTTGCGCTTGAGTTAATTTAAATTTAACCTAGAATTGGTAATTTTTAGATCTCTGGTCCCTGACGCCATTTTTCCTAGGGAAACTTATCGTGTCCTACTCTGTACTATTGTTGTGCATATACAATTTTGCTAAATTTTGTTTTTTACAGCTAGCTGAAGCTCTGATGAAAAGCGAAACGTTAACATACAAAGATATAGAAAAATTAATTGGTCCGCCAGCATTTAAAGTAAAAGAACTGAAAGGATTACAGACAAATGTACAGTAAATGTGATGTACCATATTTTGATAAACATTTCTGCAATTCTTACCAATAAAAAGTATGATTTATGTGCAAATTTTTATAATATTCTTCTTTTTAGAAATACAGTAACTAAATGTAGTCCCTTATCAATTTTTATAACATGGTTATTCTTATTACAGGTGTATTGATCAATTTTTCAAAAACAACAGTTAATGAAAGAATTACAATTTTATTCGGGTAAAAATGTAATTTTTACAGAATTCTTTTCAGAAGAGATAAAATTGAAAAACAAAAAAACCGTAACATAAGCTACCTTGCTTTAACCTAAAAAAAAAAGTATTCTTTTTTCATTATCTTAGATATTTTACAGGAAAACAAGACTACCCTCGTATTTATATTAGGCGATAAATACATTACGTGTATGTATATATCCATATGTATCGTGTAGATATAATGAATTGCAATGTAAAATAAAAGATCTTATCAAGATATAAGGAATTCTTTGTTATATAATACTATGAAAGAACTGTTATAGAACGTAAACGTACAGTTTGGTAAATAAGCGAAAGAAATTCGTTTTCGTTAAATTAGTTCTCCTACTTATACTACGTTATTAGAGAAAAACGGAAGCAAGTACCAAGGTATTTTTATAAAATCCATCAAAAATAATATTCTCGGTACTATAACGAAATTTATACGAAATTCAGCTTATTAATAAGTTCAACTCTTTCAAGAACAACAGCGATAGTAATCGATAACGATAGTAAGGATGGTAAAGATGTAAACTTTGTAGAATTATATATAAGTCTTCAAAGATACGAGAGAAATGCTTAAAATTCTAAGTAGCAATTAAAAATAATAAAAATAATAAAAAAAAAAAGAACAAATGTAATAACACGTTAACGTAGCATATTGTAGGAACAGTCCTCGCTGACGATAAGTAAAGATAAATTTTGATTTGTGCTTGCAGCATGCGAACGCTGCTTCAACACCGTGTTATGTTCAACGACAACCAAAATCATGTGGAAATAATATCTCCTATCGTGTTATTCAGTGTACGTTCTAAATGACTCCCGTTCCAATATATATGTCCGCATCGTTCGCAGACGTAAAAAGTATGTACATGCTTGAACACACTTATTGGTACTTTATCGATCTGTATTTTCGCGTGATACTTCGTCGAACACGTGTTAACCATTATGTCATACGTATTCAATACCCATGTACGATCCTCGTATTCCGGTCTATTGTTCACGTAACAATTAGTTTGTGAATTTTGACGCAACTCTATTAAATCCGATAGGTTCGCGTATCCGAGCTGCAATGAACTAGCGTGTCTGAAAGGTTCAAATTAGGGACTGTTAATTTCAAAACAAGTAACTACTCGTATTACGACGAGAAATGAACCGTAACAAACCTTTGGATGAGCCTGTCCATCAATGGTTTGGGAACTTTTACAAATTCATCGCAGTTGCAGACCTTGCACCGACTAAAAATGTCTCTTTTCGTTACATAAATATTAAAATACTTCAACACCTCGCGTAACTGATCCTCCGGACGCTCGGCTATCACCGAGTAATGTTTATTGGGCGTTAAATGTTTCGAAAACTGTACAGTTGAAACAATTAATAAACCATCGTTTACCATTTTAATCGAATTCAGAAAAGTACACTTACTCTTAAATAGTTTCTGTTACGAGTCAGAAGCACTCTGTTCGTGTTCAGCGCTATCTGAATAGCACCCTCTCCGTTTCGATCGTAAGCGTTGTGAATACAATCGCATCCGCACATTCTTAACTTGCTGCACAATCCACCCAACATGGAATCGCAGATCACGCGCCAATTGTGCGCCGGTATACGCGGCTCGTTAATCATCACTTGATACGATTGCGCTTCTTCTATATTTTGTTTGTTTAGAAAATGTGGTTTCCTTAGCTGCGAAAGAGGTTTGTTGGGCTGCATTGAATTATTCGACTGTACCGGTTCTCTTAAATGTTCCTGTCTGTTCTGGTAGTTCGGCCTTTGATCGTTTCTAAATCTCTGCTGTTTATCGTTCGGTACCTTATTTCCAATTATATTCGTCTGCAACGAGATGTGTGTACAAATCGAGAACATGTTTATGAATTAAATAAATTACATTCTGCATGTACGAGAATTTACATTCTGCTTAGGCTTCTTCGCGTTACGTTTCGGCGAGCGGTGCGGAATGTGTTGTAATTCTATACAAATATCGAGAAACGGTATGTCTAAACGTTCGCATTGTTCTTCCAAAACCGTATATATCTCTAGTAGGCAGAATGCATCCAATGCTGGACAAGGAAATCATAAAATGTTATTATTAGAGTGAAAAATTACCCATGTATAAAATTTCTAAATATGTAATTATTTACCAGCGTATATTATTTGACCTTCTCGTAACGGCCTTTGCTCCCAATTAGAGAACTGGTCGGATTTGTTTAGTTTCTGTCCAAGACAGAGTTCTACCAGCTTGCTCAAGCTCTGTTTAGAAAACTGTTGGTCACTCTCGTGCGGGAATACAAATTTATAGTCGTTCACCAACTTTTGCCACAAATGAACTATATCTAAATATCCCTGTCCGTACGTTTTTATTTTCGACAAAGCGGGCAAACTATCGCGTATTACCGTCATGTCCTGAGCTATTCCAAACCCTGAATCGCATATTTAAGCAAATATTAATGAATTCAGTTAATCTTCCACGCGACATGATTTTTAGTTATTAAGATTAATTTACCAAGCTTCAGGATGCTTTTGTTCTCGAATAAAATTAATGCCAGTTCTGTCCACAATTCAGCTGCCTCGTTTCCCATTGTGGTTACATCTAAGATGTATACGTTCGTTTCGGTAGCTATTTGTATTAAAGCTAATTCAGTCTGCTTTGTACCTATTGACAGAATATTTTCAATTATTTTACCTAAGAAATATTACGCTTTTAAAATGAACATTTCAATTACTTATTTCAGATATTACCAAAACAAGGCTTCCATTCTGAATCGATGCCAACGATATTGACATTCTGTAATCCACAGTCAAGAAATTCTTCGAAACTTTGCGCGTTATCTATTATCTTAATAGAATCTCTGGACAGTTTCATTTCATGGCAATTTGTAACGTCTTCGGTGATCTCGTCGTTGCTCAGCTCGCCTCGGCTGGTGGAGGCTCCTTCGTTTACTCCTTCAACAGCACAATTTTGTATAAGTGATACTGAATTGTTAAAAAGAAAAATATACAAGAGAAAAAGAAACCTTCAGATTCAGCTTGTTCGTCTTCGTAAGTAATCGCCCACGGCCATTGCTCTTTGGGTACATCAAACTTTTTGGCCCAATATAAACCTTCCTTCGCATCTTTCGCATTGATTAACATTCTTATCATGTGAAGTTGTAATTTGGCATCGTTTCCTATCGTTTCTTGTACCATCTCCCTCCAGCTTGCGGTACCTTGGTTCAACAATTCGTTTGTTATTCATAATATTTAACGATTACGGATCGCATAAAGAGAATGAACATACTTAAACTACCGTCCACGTAACGTTTGTGTATCAGGAATTGCAAAGTACCTTCGCATCGTTTATTATTCGAATTGGGACAACATTCGGATGGAAGATTGTATAATTTGACGAAACGTGCTATTAATTTAATCATCGGTTTTATCTGCATCGTTGACATCTTTACGTCTGGTATATTATTTTTTCTACAATAAATTGAAGATCCCATTAAGCTTAACATTTCTCTTTTTCAGAATCTGTGACACTTACTTAATTAGATCTTCCAACATGATGTGCATGTTATTGTCAGGTTTGATTAAGTTGTCCAAATACATGACAAAAGCCTTCTGCATTTCTGGACAATTGGCCAGAACGTCTTCTACTATCGTTAGTTTATTTTGTAACATAAGCGGTACTAACAAAGTTTCAGGATTTAAAAAATATTCTTGTAACTGTAACATAGCTATATACTGAGCAGCCTCTTTATACTTCTTTTCTTCAACTGTTTTCTGGAAGAATATAATTTTATTGAGCAATGATTTAAAGCTTAAAATATCAGAATCCTTATTAATTATAGTAATTATACCAGTATTATATCAAGAAATTGTTCTTTGTGTTCTATAAAATTATAGGTGACTGCAACCATTTTAATGAACTCCATGTTGTTCTGTGTAATGATTAACTGAAATGCTGCTACTTTTAAGTCTAAGACTAAGAAATGGTTGTACATGTCCTTTCGTGGTTCCAACCATTTTGCATATTCTTCTATAACTGCAATCCATAAATGAACAGTGTTAATATCATGATGATTAATATCATTACCAATATAAAATTCAATAAAATTTCAATCATACTTCTACAATGAATATTAAAACCTATTACAGGTATAAATTTTATATATACTCAATATAATACATGTAAATTATTCGCATTATTTCATTTGTATTATATAAATATAAAACATAAACCTGTAAATGCTAATGACGAATTTGCTTTTATATGTTTAAAGTCTGGTGTGTTTACTAATATTCGTATCGTGCTCAAATATGGATTTGGTGCACTTTCAAAATATTCCACTAATGTTTTGCTTACGCTATCACATTTTTTCCCTGTAAAAACATACGAATTATCATTAATATATAAAACCAATATTTAACAATATAATAATATATATTCTGCTTACATAGCTGCCATATATGATTCAACGAATTAAGCCATTCTTTCGTATTATCATCTATCGATGAGAAGAACGATAAATTATCTGTAAACGAATTATCAGTTTTTTGGATTTGATATGTCATTGTTTAAAGCGTTACGTATCAATAATGTGTCACTGGCGGTACATGCAGAAACAATATTTTATGTATTATCTGTAACTCGTTATACTTTGTAAACAACTGAATTTGTATTATAGAAGAAACTTTTGTTTAAACCTCAACCTATCGTTTTCAGTCATGGACACCGAAGAATATGCGGTAAAATTTTGTTATAAAGGGAAAAGACTGTTCGACACTATCGATACTCGATAGATATCGAGCAAAATGATGGCATTAAAATTCCCTATACGTTGAATTTCTTTTATTAAATTATTCTTGTATTAAATTATTTTAAATGCATTCTTAAAATTCGTATAATTATTTTTTATTCAAATACTACACAAATTAAATGATGTTAAAAATCCAAGAAACGATAAATTGTTCTGAAAGTCGAGTGAATCATTAAGACGATTTCCATGTTAAATTTGAAAGCTTTATTATTTTTGGAACGCACGACTTAAGTCATTTTGTTTACAAGTAATTGTTAATTTGTCATTTCATGGAACTTCACGATACGTTGTAATGATACATAATAAGGAATTTGTGTTTACTGGACGTGAATTAAGTTCTCTGAAAAATCAACTTCCGCTTTATCGTTGATCAACCGAAACATGATGAAACAGAAGCTGCCGAAAAATTGGATTGTGTTAGGGTCAAAAACGCATCCGGACAGAGTTTATTATTTCAACGTCAAAACAAATCAATCTTCTTGGGAACAACCCACGGAGGATCAGCCGAGACAGGTACTTAAATATTTTTCTAATTAACGACATTAATTGCCGTAGAAAGTTGATGACAATCGGTTGGTATTTTTAGGTGATTACGTATGTCATCCACATCCTTGTTTGCGAAAACATTCGATTTGGTTATTTCATTTCAAGTCTATGTCATCGATTTTATGAATGATATTTTCATAGATCAGTTTTAATAATTAACAGACTATTAATAGCGTGTTCATTTTTTATTGTTTAGACCGGAAAGAAGTCGGCGGAACCCCTTAGAAAACGTAAAAAAGCGGATGACGAAAGCGATGGTCAAATTAAACCCACCACACCTGAGTACGATGCATCCGAAAAAGAAATTGGTGAACGCAAGAAGCTCACAGCTAAGAGATCCTTACGCCATACCCAGGAGAAAATTACAGAAGACAGGGAGACACCTCAGATGCAGGTTCTTCGTGAAAAGATCTTGAAGAAGAGGGGAATGGCAAGCCCTAAGTCTCCTAAAGACAACCCAAAATTCTCAACTCCAAAGTCAGACAGAAGTAGTTCGGTACCCAAGTCAGAGGTTGATTCGAGTTCGAATGTTACTTACACCCCACAGATGCTAGCAGTTTTAGAAAAAATGCAGAAAAAGAAAGAGAAACGGGGTACTAGTACAAAGAAAACGAAAGAAGGTAAAGACAGTGATAATAAATTTAAGGAAGAACAGCCAGTTAAATCGCGGCAATTGAGAAATAAAGGTACAGGTTGAGAATCTTTACTTGCTTGCTAATGTATCAAAGAAAATTTATTTCTTGTTACAGGCGCGACGGCGAAGAAGGAGACAGGCAAAAAATCGACCGAAGAATCGGACTCGGCCGAAATTATGCAAGTAAGGCAGAGTCGAAGATCGTCGAAAAAGAATTTGGGAAAAGAACGCATGGAAAAGTTAAGAAGAAGCTTAACGGCGACCATCAACAGCGACGAAGGTTTCGAGACTAGTTGCGTGTCGATAACTTCTTCAACAGAAAAACAGGGTAAATGTAATTCTCTTTTGTTCATATCATTATTCGAACATTATTTTCATTACCTTATTTTTAGACAAATTATCAAGTATTTGCAAGAATGCGGAGGTTAGATTGACCCGTTTAAAGGAGAAACTGTTAACGGATAAAGTTTCCTCGAACAAGAGTATACAAATCGATGAATGCAGTGCCCAAGAAAAATCGCCTGAGAAGCCAACGACAACCGTAAACGATTTACTAGACCGATCCGCTAAAGATTCTTTCTGCGAAGAGATGGATTGGGAGCCCCTGGAAGATGAGAAGATTTCCGTCGAAGTAATTGATCATTGAATATATTGATAACTCAGGGAATGACAATTTTCAAATAAATATCCCTCGTGTTATTCAGGTTCAAGCCATTAGAACGCAGCTCTGTACAGACAGTAATGCAAATATCTCCTGTAACGTACCCAGTAACATTTTACAACATCCGTTGCCCGTCGAGCAACAGGAGAAGAGACAAGTATATATCGTTGTCGATACGAATGTATTTTTGTTGAACATTCAAATGATCGATTTGGTAAGAGAGACTAGCTTCAAAACTTACGATGAATCAATAATCGTAATACCATGGACCGTTATACGTGTAAGTAATTTATTAAAAACCAATACGCGTTGGACAAAAATGTATATAAATGCTTTATTATAGGAGCTCGATTACATCAAGGACGACAAGGGTAAAACGAAGCCACCAGCCTTGTGCGTTAACGCGAGAAAGGCTGTAAAATACATTAATAAACTATTCTCCACTAAACATCCATATGTAATCGGTCAAACGCCGGAAGACGTTGCGAAAAACAAAGCGAAATTCGCCGCAGATTGCCCGGACGATGAAATTCTGCAAACCTGCTTGCAGATCCGCGACTTCGGGAAGTCGGTGGTAAGTTATTAACCTTCGAAGTCCGGTAATGGGGTCTCTCGAGACTCATACCAATATTCCAAGTAATTTTCAACTATCGTTCGCCACAGGTTTTATTATCGTACGACATAAATCTCTGCACCAAAGCGATGATCCACGATATAGTCACGCTTGGACGAAACGATCCCATTGAAAAAATTGATTACCTTAACGTCAGTGATCGTTTCAACGAGTCACTATCTAGTTTAGGTAATCGAAGCAGAAGCAGATTGAGTTTGGGATCCACTTCGGTTCTGAATAGGGAATTAGGCGTGGCGGAGGAGATATTTGAGAACGCGAGGAGCATCATGAGAGACTTGTTAACAGTGGCAAGTACAAATATGGTATAGACAAATAAATGTTACGTGAAAATTGATGGAAAATGTTTTGCAGATAGTTAGCAAAGAAATGCATGCGTTGTACGGAGACTCTTGGGAAACGTATGTTCTCGTGAAACCACCATGGTCAGTGGTGACCGTTTTACAGTGCGCCATAAAGCATTGGATAGCTGCCGTGAGCGAGTCGTTTTTAAGGAGAGCGGAACCTGTATTAAAGGAACTATTACAAATATTTAAAGACACATCCAGTAAGTTAGACAACGTCATTTTTATAAAAATGAACTTTTATTAATGTAAAAGCATTTTCAGGGGGAAAAACGTTAAAAGAAGCTACGTATACCTTAAACAAATGCAGCGACTTGGTTCAGATGGTTAACGTGGACAAACATCCAGATCTGATGTTACAGGTGTCCAAGAAAATCAATGTAATTAAACAGAAATTATAATTTTCAATTATTTGAAGATAACTTATGTTTGTAATTTTATTTAGTTTCTTTTCGTTTAAGGAAATGTTGCAAGTATGTCAGGATTATGAGTTCCAAGTGAACGATCGAACGCTACAGGATAAGATCGGAGCCGAGCACGATGTGGAGGAGCAAAAACGTAGGGCGGCAAAAGCTTTTCAGTATTTCGAAGCGGCGTACGTTTACGCCCGTGATATGTGGTAAGTTTCATGATTTTTATCTCGATATCTTTTATGAACATATCCTTCTTTTGTAGCGGTTTGGCAGCCGAGGTTGTGGGCATGCCGTGTACTTTTCACTACCAAACTCCAAACCCGCTTCCAGCCGTGGATTACGTAAAACAAATACAACCGGAACTGGCGGCGAACGTGAATCGTCTCTTATGCAACCTGAGCGCGTAAGTATCTTAATATAAAACCGCTTTGTCAGACTTTGTGTACGCTGTCGAACTTGCTGGCCTCCAGTAGGGAAAATGATATATGCAACATAATTCGTCTTAAGATCGAAAATTACTAGACGCTAAGATTATCGAGTTATCCAATTACTAACTTAATAGTTATTAATTTGATAATTTAGTAACTAGTAATTGCTAAAGACCTAATCTAGTTAGCGCGTAGTAACTTTTTTTTTTTTTTCCCTAGGAAAGCTTATCCTGCACCAGTGTATTGTAACAACTGTTTTTCAATTGTAGGGTGATAGAACAAGTCAAAAACTCACGCATCGACTACAGGACATTGAACAGTCTGCATCAGACGTTGGTAACCTTTCTTCCAGATACTCAGTCGACAGTGTTAAAGCTAAATGACAGCGAGTTGGTGCCTCTCGACGTATACTGTTGCGTGAAACTGAAGGAGGAAGTATTGAAAACGGGCTTGCGCCAGTTGCAAGAACTCAGCACGCATTTCTGCAGAATCGCAAGTTACAGGTGTACATAGGTGTGCGTCACAAAATGCTTGACTACGCTTCGTTTTCTAAACATTATATAAATAATATATATATATGTATGTAAAAGTTCTTTCTAAATTGCACTCTACCCTAGGTGTATACCATTGTAACATAAGTGTAACATGTTGTTGAAAGTTGGACGATTATTTTTCTTCCCTGGAGAAAGAGAGGTTAACATTTAAAACGTTTTTATTAACAGTTCCGTATAATATAAGAATTAACTTTTGTACAAGGTGAAAAATAAAAATGCACAGCCAGCATCGTTTTCGGTACTAAAATTATCTATGCTTCTTGGCGATATTCTTTTCGATGTACCATTCAATTTCTGTACAGTTTTGGAAACCCTGACGGAGGTGGTTGTAACCAGTTGTCCTTCGAGTAGGAGACATGGTTCGTGTCGATCACGTGAAACGTGTAAGCGTGCCTCGACTTATCGCTCTTGTTTGGATAGGAGAAATGCACCACCTGTCCGTGGATCAGAATACACGTCCCTTTACTGACTGGCACGGGTCGAAAATTGCTGAGCTGATAACAGGGCGCTGGCCTGTCGTAAGTCAACAGCTCCTTCGAGTTCGGATCCTTGTTTCTCAGGTAACGTCGGTGCACGCCGCTTTGGTGAGATCCTGGGGCGATCCATAAGCATCCGTTCTCCTGCGTGGCGTCCTCCAGAGCGATCCAGAAACCCACCAGCTTCACTGGGTCCGTGTACAGATACGTCGCGTCTTGGTGCATCACCACTGAGCAGAGGAATGTATCAGTCGTCATTAATTTTTAATTTTAAAATTAATTTCATTTTAGTAAATACAGGTAATTTGTATCTTTTGCTAATTAAGCTAACTTAGTCTCTGTTGATCAATGTCTGTGGTTTTAATTGTACCTTCTGATCCAGTGCCAGGATTTTTATAAATGTACATCGACTGACAAATGGCTGGCTCTTCGTACTCCAGCTGGAAAGCTGTTTCCTTCACCCTCTCGTCGAATGTGTACTTCTTGAAGGTGGGGTGAAGCCAATGAAGAGCATGACCTACCTATTTTAGCACACAAAAGGCAATCGATATTTGTACCTCTGATAATTTATACAATCATTTGTTACCTTGTTTAGAGACACTCGGGGGTGTACTTTCAACGTTCCATCGTTTTCCAAAGCTTCAGCCTCGAAGAACATACTGATTTTGTTGGCACTGTCCAGGAAATATTGATCTTTGCTCTGGAACGATTATAAAATTAATATTCACAGAAACTAATTATTATACGAATTGTTTCTTTACCTGTTGCGAATCTACAGAATTGAAGATTTTCCTTTCGTTTTCTGGAGGAAGGTTCTTCGTGAATTCTTCTCCGCAGAATTTCAGTTCGTCGATCTCTTCAGGTTGGAAGAAGTCCTCCAGAACGACGAAGCCATTCTTCTGAAACTGTTTGGAAATAGCACATTTCATTTTTATAGAACATTCTTTAAATGTACTATTCTGATTATGCTTCTCTTGGAATTTAAAATTACATTTAGGGGTTGTGAGCTGTAATTAGTTGCAAATGTTATTTATTCCCATTTGGCTATATTACAATATTTTATTAATAATTGTGATGCTAATTGGGGGGCTGTAATGAATCGTAGAAATTCCATATATTACAATATTTCATTAATAATTTATGGCATTAATTTTACATAATTTAAGGCTGCTTGGTTGCCACAAAAACTGGACAATTTTTTGAATTAAATACTGGGGTGAAAGAGCGGAAGGATTTAAAAATACTTTCAAACTCAGAAGAAAGTGTTAAATAAAATATCAATGCAATTATTGAAAAAGAGAATTAGTACAAGTTACGTGAATTTATTTTCTTATATGTTCGATTCAAAACGATTTAAGTTTCCAATTGCTCATCGCCGAAGTCGAAAGAAAATTCTGCACAGAAGTGCTTTTTCTATATTTCTGTCGGTGAGTAAATTCGATCAAATGTTTTCCTTTGAGGAAAAGTAGTAGCGCGAATCCCGAACTGTCTCGGATGATTCAGGTGAATTATCGTGAATCTTCGAGCCGAGAATAGAAAGCGCGTGGGTGTTCTTCCAGACTTGGGCGTTATCGTATTTTTATTTAGCAAAATATAAAAACTAATTCGTTCTAAAACTGTACACAATACATTTTAATTAATTCAATCCCTTTTTGTATCGATATTAACTGTCTAAAGTTTAGAAGAAGAAGATAAAATAAAATAGACCGGTAAAGGAGGATCAACAATATAGGCGGTAATCATTAGTCAACGAGAGACTAGGACGCGTCGTATTTTTAGGCAAATGATGTTTACTAAAAGGCAGAGACCCGCTACCGATTCGATAATTTATCGCCATCAAGCATTCCACGCTGGACTGATCTATGGCCCCTTTGATATACTACCCTTCCCCACGTCTTTTCCTAGCGAACGATGCTCACCGTGTTAAATCCATCGATGATAACTTCTTTTAATTTCTTAATTAATGTAACCAAGTATTTGATATAATTTAAATATTCATCTCTTAAGAAATTAATATCATATTTATTTAAATAAAAATGAGAACAGTAAAACGTTACCTGTATGCAACCTTGATTAATGAATTAGATCAATTTTTTTTGCTTGTCGTATTATTAAGTAAGGTAACTTAAATTTAGAGAATTTTGGTGGATTTTTTTTGGAAAATGGTTAGAATTGAAATTTTGAAATATGAAGCAGAAACATTTAACATTTATTTCCTTCTCGAAAGGATTTAGCTGGATACGGTGGTCAAAAGTGCCCCTGAACCAAATTCGATAGCTTATCAAAAAAAAAAACAAACAATTTGTTTGAAGTTTGAACTCGATATCTCGACGTGGGGGGGGGGGGGGGGGTGGTAAAGGGCAAAAGTTAAAAATCACGTTTGGAGTGCATGAAAAATTCTGAAAAAAATCAGAGGCTCTTCAGTTAACGAATTTTTCAATATTGAAAATTGAAAACGTAAAAAGGTTTCGTATTTTATGAGATAATCGTGAAATTTTAATTTTTGATACTTAACCAGACTGGAAAGGGTTAAATCTTGAAACGGGACTCGTAAGAGAAAAAGAAACAAGATAAGATCGTCTATTATCAAGGCGGATTGTTCGAGGTGGAGAAAGTTCTTCGGATACGGTCCCTCGCTGAAGAACAATTCAGATGGTGAACTCTGTTGCTCGTTACTTTCGACTTCTTAATGACCATGCGAAAGTTGCCTTTGTGGATCTGTAAATCGTGAAAAATTAGCGACGGATATCGGAAACTATCCCGTTTCGTTCATTTTTTAATCACCTTCGAACCCCGAGAGTCTCGAAACTTTTCATCCAACTTCCAAGACAACGTAATTTTCAACTTTCAAAACTCAACATTCACTAATTAAAATCTTTGTTTCAATATTGAGGGTGTCAAGGTCCTATAATTATTTATCATAATGTTTATTTATAATTACTGTATTGCATCTTATTTTCCTTTTACTTAATTTAGTAATTTAACCCTTACTAGCCCTTAATTAGTCACTGATATCAAGATTTTTCAAAATTAATCGCTTAAGATCGATACTTTATTATAATTCTCAAAATTTTTGTTTCGTTCATTAATTGTACTGCAAACTTACGATAATTAATGTATTTTGAACGAAAACAGAAAAAAAGAGGGAGAGGAATTAATGAAGAAACGTATGTAGAGCAGAGAATGTTCGTACTAATCTCTAGAAAGCGTACTCGGTTTTAATTGCTGCTCAATTTCATGAAATTAAATTAATTTAACGATACATCGCCGAGTATCGTTTAATAAATATTTATATTATTCATTAATTGAAAGAAACGTGTAAACGGCGATTAAAAGGAACTATTAGTATCGAATGATAAAATCGATCAACATCAATTATTGTAATGTATACGATGATGGATCACGAGTATTCCAGCGTTACAAATTGACTATTATTTTTCTTCGTTAAAAGCATCGTGAATCGCGTGGGAGGATCAGGAACGGGTCTCTGTCGTAAATGTGTGCGAAGATAATGTGCGTTGGCCTCCCTTGGCCGTCTAATCGTCACCTTAACCGTAATCTAAAAATGGAACCACCAACCGACAGCGGGGTTAAAGATGGTCCGTGAGTCCGACCACGTGTATACATTCAAGAAATGCCTCAATCTTATAATTAAATACTCCTATGAACCCCCGTCTGTTTATTGTGGATGTGGGCCAACTTCGTTTTTAACGCTAGAACTGCCAAACAAGTCAAAAACGTTTGTTATTGTTCATTTTACTTTAGAAAATTACTCAGCTATCTGTTTTATATTTCATTTTAAAGTAAATACTTCAGGGGCATTTAACTATGAAATAGGTACCTCGTTAACGAAGAAAATGAACTTCCAACATTTTTATGATAATTAGCTCGTTTAGTAAATTCTTTAACCTTTGTGTGGGTAACTGGGTACCCAAATATTTATTTATATTTCTTAATTAAACAATTTTCTGCTTTTGTTGAAATATCACAATTTACAGTTTTTAAAATAAAAATTTATTAAACCTTGATGCTTTGTGTTTAAAATGTTGAAGCTTCATTTTAATTAAAATGAATAATTATAATAGTACAAACACTTTATCTGAAATAATTGCTTGTACTTGCGAGCTAATAGCTTCGGTTTTCAATTATTATTCTTTAATAAAGAGAAATTCGTGTGTTAATAATAACTGAAACATCGAGCTTGCAAAAAGTGACGTCGCGAACCCTATAATCAACAATGATTTGAAAATATGGGACAATAAAGCCCCCGAAGATAACGATAATATAATTAATCGGACGATATTAACTGGGTCAGCAACAATTTCGTCAATAAAACGGCAAACGAATTGGCACCGATACGATCGCACGAAATTATATTATTGGGACAAATAATCAATCAGTCAATAATACTTGGCGCGAAAGGGGAGCAAATAAAACAGCGATAATAATGTCGTTAAATTGTCATACGAAATGATGGACAGCATCGTCGAAAAAGAAACACGAGAAAACGACAATTAAAATAGATAAATTAATAGATATATGTTCAGAATAAGAATTGATCTTAAAATAAACTGAAACGTTATTTCATTTTTATCGATATCTTTAACCCTGATGAATGAATGCCAAAAAAGTAGTTTGATAAATTCGTGTGAATCTTAATTCATTTTATCAATCTCTATTTTATGAATTTGATCAATGGTCATTTTGTAACCTCAATTTTTTAAATAACAGCGAATGTGCCGAGAGATTTAAAATGATAGTACTGCAACTTTCATTATTAATTTTTGGAGAAACAAGTGATTTTTAATCAGGCACGACGACTTAACTAATGGGTAAGAGATAATTGCCTTCGAAACAAAAATATCTGGGCTATAGGAATATAATTACATTTTCTACTTCCTTAGAACAAAGGTCTACTTTCTTATTTGTTAAATGAAACACCCTTCGGATGCAGATTTTGTGGAAAAAAAGACTGATTTCCTGGCACGTAAAAGGTCAGCCGATTAAAGGGTTAATAAAATTGCAGATATGCCGTTACTAATTTGGATGACACAACTGTTGGTCGGTCTGGCTTCTGTATCGACTGATTCGGGACGTGGTCCAGGACGGGGAGGATGCTGACCCCATCGAGGCGAGAGGTCGTGCTCGATTATGTCAGTCTTCTTCGATGACGACACAGGCCGTTGGTCCCTCGTCTCTGATTTCGTCGCCGCCATGTATCGTTGCTCGCGATTCGTTTTTAGCGAGACCGTATATAGAGTCCGGATCGTTTAATCGGCCACCACGTGCTCGCGACCTTTGCACGCACGCGATTACGATCGTTTCTAACGACGACTTGTAAACAAGCCAAACGTTCCAGACTTCAAAACCAGACCTTCTTTGTTTCCGGGTCTAATCCGATAATTAGAGGATCATCGACTTAGATGACGAATTGAAGAAATTCATTTAACGATGATACTTCGGCGACGACGAGTTTCGTAAAATCCGTAATTTTTCAGTAATTTTGAAAAAGAATTGAGTGACGGGACTGGAAAAATGTCCAAATTGCACTCGATAATTGGGAGTCTAGGGTCCCCAATTACGATTGAAGCAATTTAATAATTTGTACGAAGGAAATTTGGATTTTATTCGAATCAGCATCAAAGATATTTTTATTTCTTCAACCTAACTCCCCCAAGATTAAGTTCTGAGTGCGTCCCTGACCAAGGTATTCCTGGGCACGGTGTTACACTTAAAATGACCATGACATAAACCTAAGAATATTCAAAGAAGGGGAATCTTAAAATTAGGAACGTGACAAATCCTCGCACAGGTCTCCAGTTATAAATCTAAAATATTATAAATTCACCGTGAGTAAGTCTGGAAGAAAGAACTCGACGGGAACCTTGAAAACGGGATCGTATAAAAATTCGACGGGCATAGTCTCGTAAAATTATCAGCGGAAATATGAAACTTGCAAATAGAACATGAAGCATTCGATGCGTATCTCGGCTATTATTCAAATTTCCGTGGAGTGAAGGCGAAAACATCGGAAGGCAACTGTCAACGGTTTAAATGGCCGCGTTCCACGTGGTCGTGGAACAAACGGCGAGCAAGTTTTCCCGGGCTTTGACTTACGCCCGAGATAACGCGAAACGGGGCCGGCTAAACGGTTGTAGATCACTCACCTGTGACCGGATGTCCTTCATCCTGTGTCCGTTACAGCCGGTCTCGGACTGGTCGTTCGGATATGCTGCACACGGACGAGCGAGCGTCGAACGCGTCCGTCACTGACTGCGCCTACGGAATGACTAGGTGAGCCGCGGGCCCGCGCGGCGAGTCGGGTCGAGTCGTGCGGAGTCGGACCCGACTCGAGTCGAGTCGCGGCACGTGACCTGTATCGCGATCGGGGAACGCATCGAACCGCACTTTTGGCGCGAACCACTCGCTCGATTTAAGGAAACAAATTACGAAACGTTTAAAATTGGATTGTTTGATCGTAAACGTGTCTTGTTGTGAGTCAGAACGGATCGGAATTCTATTCTTCTTAGTTTAATCTATCTACGTCCACTTGTTTTATATTATTTAAGCAAAATTAAAGCGTCAAAGGTACTTCATGAGATTCTGGGTATTTTGTTGGATGAAATTATTACTTCAGAAACAAATGGTAGTAATTTCTTTTGATTTTCTTATATATAAAGAAGACACAGCACGGATGATTGCAGTTTGTAATACAAACACGAAGCTATCAATATTATCCGCTAATTTCATATTAAGAACAAAGTATATTTTTTAGAAAAACATATTTTCACACTCCTTGGCCTTGATGTATCAAATTAGAATGTTTATGCGCTTATAGCGTAGTGTGCCATCTACACTATTTGGTGCGTATCAGAAGATAAGAGAAATATTTTTTAAAGACGCAAAATACGCAAAATTTGCGAATTAAAATAATACTTCAGCGATACAATGAAATTTTCTTCAACGGAGAATCACATTTGTCTATCAATTCCCTTTATTTTTTATTATTTCTTTAATAAACTGAACCGTTGCTTAATCTATCGTTTGTTATTTGCAAAACGATACTAATAAACGTAATCCAATGGAAACCTTCTGCGTGTACTAACAAGTTGTAGTTTTAATATGAAGTTTGATTGTTTAAACGATTAACAAAGTTTTCGGGTCTAATTTGATTCCCCGTCATTCCTGAAATGATTTGTACATTTAATTTTAATTGAGGTAGTTGGGTACAGTTGCTCATCGCAGCCTTTCTCATGCATATGAATCGCGTTTATATTTAAAATGTGATTCAAACTCGTGAAAATGGTTCGCTCTTAAATTGTCGCCTGACATTTTACGAATTCTAAGATATCCGTACGGTTAACGTATTCTCTCCACTGATATCAATTCAAGTCCACCGAGTTTATGCAATGTATACGCGTTTGCTAATTTCCACGTGTTATTTTAATATTCGTGGAACGTTTCATTCAATTTGAATCGTTCGTTTGTGCCAATTTGCATACGTTTATTATGTTTATCGTTATCTCGTTATCGACTCAATATTGTTATTCAATTATTAACACTCCGAACGTTATTCATTATTTTCTTCCTTATAATATTTGATAATGATAATTTGTTCCCTTGCAGTATAATTATTATTTCTATTAAGCCGTTCATTCTAAGATTAATTTCAATAAAATGCTTCGTTAAAAATTGTTTATATTATATATTTATATTATTGTATATATGAATATAGATTTTATAGATATAGATTTTTACTTGATTAACAATTTGTGGCGAAAATTAATTACAAAATGTTATTTTAAATTAATTACAATAAATGACGAAAATTATCACGTACATTCCTCTCCGTACAATTTGCTCTTATTCTTTCATGTTAATGAAAAGACTACGGCGCTGGTCCCTCGAGTTCGAGGTCTCTCAATGGCCACCGGAGACACAGACGGATAAAGTCGTGAACCGGAAAGTTCGTTTCTCCTGGCTCGTTAATATGGTAATATTACGAGAAAAAACCCTTATTTTATGGTCCAACTCGAGCAAAGGGTTTTGTTGTTGCAGAAAAAGGTGTAAACGATTATTACGACCAGGTAAAAACATCCGATGAATAGGGTGTTTGTTCATCAACCCTTTTGTTTCATCGCCCTTCTTCTGCTGAGGATTCCAAGCAATCAACATTTATTTCTTTTTTTACGTTTTACAGTAAGATTATAAAAATATTTTGAAACTGACGGGGTTGATGTCTGCAATGTTAATACATCGACTGTGGCGTGTTCTGATTAAAAATTAATTAGCGTTTTTTTCTGTCAATAGAAATTTAGTATCTTCTAAAATACCAGTTATTTATTATGTTTCAATATTCAAGTTTCGCGGAATACTTTTCCAATTAATTTTGTAAAAGGAAGTTTGCAAGTCTACTATTGCAGTTAAATGGTTAACTTTTCTTCCCTTTGAACTTTCTCATTTGATTTCCAAGGAAGTTTAACATATTTTGTGTACGAACCAGTACCTTTTGATCGCAAGAACGAGTCATACTTGAAGCTTTTTCGCGTGGGTTCGTCGTCGTCATCGGTTCGCAATTCGAGCGTGGTGATTATCAACACCGAGTTCTCTTGAATCCCGAAAACAGAGGCCCAAACATTGAAAGAGCATCTTCTGGTGTCTGTTTCCAGCGATCAGTTCCGAAAATACATTGAATTTGATCGAACGTTCCAATCCTATTTCGCGTATTCAGCCCTTATTTGAAATATTTCAAAATTTGCAAAGTAAAGTTTTGAAACGCCAGACTTTCGTATATCGAACGAAAGAATATTTAAAGGAATGTTTTGAGATTTCAACAATGAGGACAAAAATACCTCAAAATTCAATTTAAATTGTTGGCTCCCTCCGTCGTCCGAGGATTAATGAGTTGAATTATGCTCTTCCCGGTTTGCAATATTCTTTTCTTTTAATTATATCATAATATTAATTTGACGATGCTTATCACTAACGGACGCGTTAAAAATAAATGATTCTTTTACATATTTACAAGTGTATGCATTAGAATACGAATGGTAAGAGGAAAAATGGAATATTTCAGTGGAATGCAGCAGTCTGCCATTCCACATTATTAATGTAACATTAGCGGTGTTCAAAGCTTGTAATTGAATTAAATTTGCGGTGTCGGTTGCCGGCGGTCACCACGACTCGATATACCGTGTAAACAATTTAATCAATCTCTATCCCTGCATAAATATACAAATTGCATGAAAATTCATATTACCAAAGCAAAACAGTATCCATCAACGTTGCGTATTAACTAAAACGAGAGAAACGATCAATTTCCACCCTGTTTTCTCTCATTCCTCTGTACCAACGCATCCCGTAAACCATTGAATTAATAAAATTGTACAAAAACTCAAACGAGATGGGTGGTTTTTCAATCTGACGTAACTAAATTGCCCAGAAGTAAAATACAATGCGAAACACCATAAAATAAATTATCTCGATAAGTTCTTAGCATTTTCTTCTTAGCAAGTTTCTGTATTTTTGTTAACTTATTTCTAGTAATTTCGAAATACGAGGTGGTGGGGTCCCAAACTGTTACTATTTCTTCGTGGAAACGCAGATAATTCAGGTTATAGAGGGTTAAGTGTGAAAGGGGATGCACCTGGCAATCCACCAACAACCAGGACTCAGGTTAGTCGGATTATAGGGCCTCGCAACCCCCCCTTTAGGGAGAGGTGGTAGGCGCGAAAGGGGTTGCATTTCGTTTCGCGACCCGGCATTAATGGCGCAATAATGCTGCACCAGCTAAGGCTTACGGTCTAAAAAGAAACTAAGTCGATCCGACCACGGCTTGGCCAACAGTCAAATGGCACCCGCCACCATTCTCACAGACTTTATTTCCGTTGATTCTGTGCGGCCTTCCTCGTTCGCTGTCGCAACCAATGATCCACCTCGTTTCAAAAGCAAACGACTGACATTGGCGTATCGAGAATTCCTTCAGGAGGCATCTTGTCCCCTTCAAGAAAGGATTATTCAAGAATATTAAAGTTACTACATTTATGGACATTTAGAAATGTGGAATTATGGTGGGAGTTGAATTGGGGCACCCAACGCCAAGCAACCACCCCCACACCAACTATGGTCACCCCTGGGAAGCAAATTTCCAAATTTGCCAGCACAAGAAGCGACCCAACACCACCTTTAAGAGCACCCCGGTATCGAAAGACGACTCACCTGCACGGTGGCAACTTTAAACACAGGATTGAACCAAAGGGACGGTAAAGAAAATGATAGGGGAGGATCTGTTCGCGAATCGACACAAAACGCCTCATAAAATCCACCCATGGAGCACGTACAACGATACGGCGAGCAAGAAGGAGGCTCAAAGGGGGGTGTGGGCTCGTCGAAGGGTGCAGAAAAACATTAGTCGATCCCGGCCCGATACAGTTACTCTTGCGAAAAAACAACGGCAACGAGCGATCGAACCCGACAATATCAATTCTACCCGACGAAAAAGAGGGTGAGAAACACGAACACGAGGGTGGGGCTGGTTGGAAGGGAGATTGAACTAATTATTCAGATTAGCCTGTCGGCTGGTAACACGATTTCTGGATTATATTTATTGACCGACAAGCATCGGGACACCGTCGTGTTTGTTGGCGATTTTCATTCGGCACCGACTGAAATCGAGGAAATTTTCAAATCTGATTTTCCTCGCCGCTCGACCGCGGCTATTTATATCGCGAAGCTGCATATATACATATATTTCTTTTTATTTTTCATTATTTGAAGAGGTTTCACGCGCGATTTTGTTTAACCGGATTCACGATTTCCACCGATACGGTAAACCGGGCGAGGAGTACAGGGGTGGAGGGTAGTAGGTGGAATTTAACGAACTGCGACCGGAAACGGTGTCTGTTTGTACGGCAAACGAGGGATCGTCAAGTGGATGAATTCCAATGGCAACGAAACGGACATCGAACATCGTGTTTGGAAAAATTCGTATCTTTTTTTTTCCCCTTGTTTTTTTTTGTGTATCGGAAAAATACAGTACGTTTTGATAAGAAGATTGCGAATCTCTATCAGAATGCACTATCCCCCGATTTACAGGGTACTTTATTTACAAGATTTTGCTTTTACGGGTTTTAAAATAATAAACATTTTGGATGCATACATATTTTTTCATTCCAGTCGCTTGGTAACTCTGGAAATCAAATTTAAAAAATGGGGTCACCTTATTTTTAGTACAGTAGTAAAAGTTTTTTAGAATTTTATACTTCTTCTTTCTATATTTAAGATTAATTACATGCTTATACTTTTATTAATTTACCAATTTATGAACGGATTACACGGTTTTTCGAGGAAGCTGTATTTTTATTTATCTTTCAAATTTTCAATATTTTCTAGATTGTTCAACGAAAACACCGCGTGTTTGTACTTCATATTTATCAATTTACCTCAGCTCTTGTAATTTCTCAAAAAGGAAGCTTGCTACCAATATTTTCCCAGCACTTAACGATATTAAATTAGCATACCGTTTATCCCGTAGTAGATAATTTTCAAACAACAATTATTAAATCAAGAGATAAGTCGAGGGTAGAGAAAAACGAAAAAGTGGAACAGACGAGTAAAGTTACGAACGTGGATAAGTTTTATCCAAGGTATCTAGATAGCAAATATTTTCCTTAAGAGACTTTTAACCGAGAGTTTCGTCGGGGAATGATTATCAACTTTCAAGTAGATAATAGTTAAGGAAAGAAGCATAACGCAACGAGAGGCAGTTGTTCTGTCGCGTTTACGAGCATCCTCTTTGGAAACTTTCCAGCTTCGGAATGAATAAAACAATCAGGTAAGCACGGCGTAGCGGAGAATGATTAATCAACGACAGTCGCGAACGTCTGCCGGAAGAAATTTTCTGGGTTAAACGTGAAAGATTGAGACGAACGGGAACGTACGAATTCAATTTCAACCCCCCAGAATGATCCCTCGAGTTGATATCCCTGTTGACATAATAGGAATGCTACATATTATTGGTTTTCTAAGTGGAAAATTTGGCTGCGGATCCAAAGAAAAATTTCTGAATTTCTGTAAATGGAAATTTTGGTAAAAATTTGAGAAATTAAAGAAACATAGTGCTAGAAGGTAGTTAATAAATAGTAATTTAGAATTTTGGGTATTAGTTTAGGAAGCACCGTGCGTCGCCGACCATCTGGACGAATTTCAGGTTGGAATTACGTATAATTGATAAATAGAAAATTTCCAAGTTTCTACTTCGTTAATTTGGTATTAGAGGCTAGAACGCTGAAGCACCGTACGTCGCCGACTACCCGGAATGATCCTTGGCACCAATCGATCAATCTTCAGTTATTCTTGCATATCGCGTCCACAATAAATTGAACTTCTGCATTCCGTTATCTATTCTAATCTTTTGTTTTCGCTGATTTAAAAAGCCATCCGTTCTTTGTCTTTTTCCAATCTCCTTCAAACAATCGGCTCGACCGGAACAAATAGAATCTTTGCCTTCGGAATGGCCATTATTTCCATGCGAACGAAACATATATTTACAGAGAAGTATCGGGGAACAGATCCAATCGGTATCGGTCGAACGTGTTCGGGCCGATAGTTTTCTTCTGGCATGCACGGTACGTGACTCTGTTTGCGAGGATTTCCGATAAGATATTAAAAAGAAGATTATCCGACAGGCGTGTCCACCTTTCGTAGACAATCGATTCGAGCCGAAGCTTCGATATCTCAAATTTTCTGCATAAATTTCGTATCGCGCAGTCATAAACCGACGCACCGTCCAAACAAGTGCGCTATATCGATATTCCAATTATATTTTCATTAGAATCCGAGCAAATATAATTTTATTAAGAATTATTTTTAGTTTTTGTATCAAAGCTCCTCGCAATCGAAGGATTAAATTGAAAGCAGCGCTGTTTTATGATTGTCATGTTAATTTCTCCGCGTTTGATTACCCTTTGGCGGCAAAGTTATGGATTTCATTACGACAGGATCGAATTTCACGGTTCTATGGCGGTCGAGGGTTTATAATAGGCCTTCCGGTAGGTGAAGCGCTGAAGAAACGATGATTTTCGATCCGTACGACACGCGCTGTCTCTTGACCTCAAGATTAAATCAACGGTAGTCAGTCGGGCTGACCTCTGGGTCATTGGTACGATAGGAAGCAGCACGTGTAACGTATTTTATGTTGTTACTCTTGCTCTTCTCGTTTCTTCTCATTCTTTCTCCTTTTTTTTTCGGCTGGTATTTCACACGATAACACGGTGTATCTATTAGAGCCGTGAAGTTACTATAAGTGACTTCAAAGTAGTATGATATTACAGGGTCTGGTGGATTCAGAGCACCAAATAAGGGTTAATTAATTAATTTATTTCGATAATATCAAAAGTGGACTGTTAGATCCCAATAACAGCCAGATTAATCATGACCCAGTAAATTGTTTAATAATTTCTTAACACTTTGGCATAATTAAAGTACTTAATTGCACTCAGTACATAAAAGAAATAGAAGTTTGTACGAAGGGGCCCAACATTTAATAATTTCATGATGTTTTAATAAATTTAAAACTATTGAGGCCTGCACAGCTAAAAAATTAGATCCTCGTCATCCAAATAAGGGTTGGATCGTTCGGTGGTTAAGATCGATCCATCAGGACACCACGATTAACATTCTGAATCATCGTTTTCGATAAGATGGAGCGGTTAAAGACGACGAATCTCGTGGTAGGGACCTCCTGGAAACCAGCTGTTCTAATCTCTTTCTTGGTGGGTCTGTCGTGTGTTAAACCGCGGTAGTAGTACGCTCGGCGTCAGCGTGGACGTTCGACGTTTCCTCTCGGGTCAGTCTTCTGGTTCTCCGGGTCGTTGTTGTCCCTTTTCCCTCGAATCGTCGCCGAAAGTTTCGAGAAATCCGCGATCTCCCTTGATGCCGTTGACCATATCCTTTTTCGCATTTTCGAGTGAACCTTGTGCACGGACCTGGCACCCTTGGGAAACGGGAAGGGATACTTGTGCGCGTTCAATTAATCGTGTTGAAAATTTTCTTAGTGGATTGAGCTGTTCGTTCAAAGGTGAGAAATTGTTATTTACGTTACTATGTATTTTTGTTGTGGACTAATGAACATTTTGATCATCATCCATACCCAGCAAAGTTAACTCTTTAAACAGAGGAATAAAATTGAATTTGTTCTTTTTAAAATAAGAAAAGTGTTATAATTATTCGATTAATGTAGCTACTATTGGGGTTGGAGATTTGTCCACGTGTTTTATTTGGTTCAGGAAGTATCAAGACTCGAATTTGATAAACTGGGATCGATATTTCAAATTTCTTCGTTTTCAATTATCAACAGAGAAATTATCAGAAATGATCAAATACAAAGTGGAAGTCTAATGTGGTATTCAAAATGGATTCGATGATGGTAAATGTGTTAAAAAAAACGCAATTTTGAACGGTGCAAAATATGATGAAAAAGAAAATCCTGGTTGATGGAACTTTCGCTAACCTTTCAGAAGCGCCGGGTTATTTTTCTGACCCCAAATCGACAAGCTCGCCACGGGATCCCGATTAAAAAGTGTGTGCTCGATAAGACTCGTGGAAAAGTTGGTGTTCCTTAACCCTTTCGCTCCGTAGACCGTATATATACGTCCTCGAGAAATCAAACAATACCGTAAAAAAAAAGAAATAAAACCACTAAGCTTCTAAAAAATATCAAGCTGGTAATTAAATTGACGTCGTTCAAATCACATTTCTACCTAATTGTTCATTAAAATTTCTAATTAACTCCTATATTTTTAATGTATTCATGACATTTCTTGCATTTGTTTTTCAAAGACGTATTTCTTTGGAAGGAAAGGGTTGAAATAAATACAGACTAAATCGATGATCTTTTGATACGATTGTGGAACCAACATTTTTCGATAAAAGAAACAAAGTTCTCATGATGAACATAATTTAACAAGGTTTTGTAGATGTTCAGTAGAAGAGGGCTCGCGAGAAGAGGAGCTTCCTTTTTAATTGGTAGATACTGCGTAGAAAATTGGGATCTAGTGTTATTAGTAGAGCTACCGGATTTATTAATTAGACTCTTATTTAAGAATTTATAGACGCTTTATATCTTCCCGGTGAACTCCGCTGAACGAGTTCTCCACCCTCCTGCATAGCGTACTCCCTTCGAGAGTGATAATTTTATAAACGCTATTAAAAAAATAATTATTAATCAGCCGTTGATTAACGGGTCTTTGAATTCCAATAAGATTAGAAATCGTAATAATCGTTTCATTAATAAAAACTAATATTTGTATCGTTTATAAATCACCCTCGACGAAGAGCAGAAATATACAAATTAAACAATGTTTAATTTTAAAGTAAGAGGTATTGGCGAAGATTACTTTGCAAAGAAGAGAAAAGAAAATACGAATCATCGAGGAGGATCTTTCTTCTCGCCGTTTAATCGGTTGGCGCCTCGGCCGCGGGTGCAAGTACTCGAGCGTACGTGCCGCTAATTGTTTATACCCAAATGGTAGCCCGATATAATTGCATCGCGTCGCGACGTATTTTATTCGTGGGCGAGTGTATAAATAGTACGTCGTGCCGATAACCCGTCATCTCTT
Source organism: Anthidium xuezhongi (assembly GCA_022405125.1). Classification (NCBI taxonomy): domain Eukaryota; kingdom Metazoa; phylum Arthropoda; class Insecta; order Hymenoptera; family Megachilidae; genus Anthidium; species Anthidium xuezhongi. The sequence continues at coordinate 6,742,357 of CM039642.1, read as the reverse complement.
TCTCTTTCTCTCTTTCTCATTCTTTCTTCGATGATCGAACGTCTTGTCCGCGTTCTGATCGCACTCTGCTGACCCTATACTACTACCCTCCTCGTTATTCTTACTATTCGATCATTCTAACCGATCTTCTTTCTATTATCAATGCATTCACTAATGACGATACATTCTTCAATAATTTGTTCACTTTTCTTTCAAAACTTGATCACCTTCTTCAACATTGGTTATTCGATCGTGGTACATGATCTGAGCATTTTTATTTTATGAAATTTTGTATAAAAAAGTGGCCCTGAAAGTTATTGTTTTATGTATTACAATTTTTTTAAATTTTTAATCAAATTGTGATAGTGACTTGCGATACACATTTGTGGACTTGGAGCAGGGGTCATTGCCAATCCATTGATCCATAATATATTTTTCTAAGATTTATTTACCAACAAATTATTTGAGTGGTCTGATGCGTGACAAGTACAATAATTGAAAATAATTAGCTTATTTAACATGACAACATTCTTTGAATTTACTAAAACTGATCGACCCTGAAGCCAGATTCACAATGTCCGCAATGGCTGATTCGAATCTTGAAGGATTCAACTCGTTTGACAGTCAGGCTCGTTCGATGACGAATAGTTATTAACACAATCGGATAATCGATCTAGACCGAGCACGGATAATGCCATTATTACTGCAACACGGTGGCAATGATGTAAGGTGACGTGCAGCAATCTGTCGGGGGTGGTAGAAACTGCACCCTTACCAGCGTGAAATCAGTTCGCGTGCTATCCTCCTGCTACGAGCGTGTACACACGTGTGTACACACGTACAGGAAGAGTTTGACAGACCGACGACACAGAGGTTGGAACGATTAAATGATGACGATCCCGTTGCAAACAGGTACGGCACTGTGCCACGTTAAACACTCGACGAAACTCGACGTTTCCGATTTCAAAAGGGAAATTCAGAACCGTTAATGACGTAATATCGATCCTATTCGAGACTCAGGTCGAGATAAACCGGTTGTCGACACATTTTGATTAGTTACTCGATTTAGTTGTTCCAGATTTTGAGCAATTGATTTCGAGGGGGCGTGTAACACCCTTAGGGGATTTGAGATAGGACAACTTTGGGAATTTCTCTTGTAGATAATTGTGGAATGAAGAATAAATGATTTGAGCTCCTTATTTTGTTAATTTAATGAAATTAAATTTAGGAATTTTGGTCAGAGCCTAAGAAGAATTCTAGGTATTTATAGGGAAATATACTGTTAGAAGTTAGAGAAGACCAAAGCGAATTTTCTAAGTCCCTGTTTTGTAAATTTAACGATATTAGACTTAGGAATCTTGGGTATTAGTGTCTAAGTACCGTGCGTCGCCGACCATGCGGAAGAATTCTTGGTATTTATACGAAAGTATACTGTTAGAAATTAGGGAAGACTGAGGCGAAATTTCCCAGTCTCTATTTTGTTAATTTAACGAAATTTAATTTAGGAATTTTGGGTGTTAGAGCCCGAGTACCGTGCGTCGCCGACCTTCCGGACGTACCCTTGGTACCCATAAAGAAGCATAGCAATAAGATGGTTAAAAGAATGAACACATAAAGCTACTTCAATTGAAAATTGGATCATAACGGTGTTCATTAAAGGCAAAGTGTCGATCCAGAACGCGACGATTCGATATCTTCGAAGCGTTTGTATCTAAACTCGTTCAGACCTATTAATACGAGTCTCCTTTTTATCGTCGTCATGACGCTTCCTCCTCGAGCTCGTCGCTCGCGGATTGCTCGTAAACACGAGCTTGTTATTCGAGGAATATCCCCGTCAGATAGAACGGCAGGTTCCTCTTTGCCAAGATGTCGTTGATTTTTTTACATCGTACGACAATCTCCTTATCTTTTATTAGTATTACATTCGGTAGTGTCTTATCAACCCTTAGGTGCCAATTTTTAGATACGTTACTTAAACATTTTTTTTTTAAAAAGATTACCAAATTATATATATCTTGTTATAAATTCACAATATTTTAAAGTAATTTAGCACAAATATAATAAAAGTCTGATTTGACCCAAGACACGTGGTTAAGAGAGTGAAACAGGTACCCCATTTTCGAATTAAATTATAAGTCAAGGAATGAAGAATGTTGATAAAACTTTTATATGATTATATTTATTGAACTTTAAGCTTTAAATTGATGTAATGTAAGTATTATTTGATGACACTTTTTTGTCATCAAATCGTCTTAGACTTCAAAGGTTACGAAATCGGTCATTCTCCGCTATAATTAGTAACCAGTTGTGTTGTATGAAAAACATCGATGGCGCATTTATATGGTCATTTTCATTGAACTTTATGCTTCAAATTGATACAAAATAAGCGCTGTTTGGTAATACTTTTATGTCATCAAATCATGTTGAACTTCACGTGTTTCGAAATTGGTGTTTACTCGCTATAATTAGTAATCAGCTGTTTTGTATTAGAATCGTCAATAAAAAGTTCGTTCAATTATTTTCATTGAACTTTAAGCTTCAAGTTGACGTGATTCGAGAATTATTTTGTGGAACTTTTATGTCATGAAGTCTCGTCAGACTTTGTACCTTTCGAAACTGATCATTGTCCGCTATAATTAGCGACCGTTCGTTTCGTATCGAGGCTATTAACGGAGGACTGGCATGGTTGTTTTCGTTGAACTTTAAGCTTTAAATTGATATAGCATAAGCGACGTTTGGTAACACTTTTATGTCATGAAATTTTATATAAGTGTCCGCGGATCGTTCACTCGACGCGATACTCGTAGATTTCGCTGTCGTTCGCTGTACAATCGGCAAATCGACGGTGGTAATGGGAAATAGGGACCGTTCCACTCAGTTGGCTGGTAAACAGAATCATTATGTCATCTACAACTAACCGACACGATAACGACGACACTGTTACCCAGTCCGCTGTTCGTCGCTCACGTGTCGACCTTTCCATCCTCACGTGTAAATTATTTTCGTTCCTGCGTATGCATCGCGATGCCAACAGAATTGCTCGATGAATTGCATTCGTCCAGGAATAAATTATTCGTATTTTTAACCGTCAATGGTTCTGTGCCTTCGATACATTGATTGTCCTGTAATTTATATCTGGATCAAGTACAAATATTGACTCTTGGATTCTTAAAATAGAGAAAATTTATGTTTAATCTTATTCTGTTTTTATTTCACAAATACTAAAGTATTTTAAACGTTGTTTTTCCAATGTATGAACAAACAAATATAACAAATATTAATAAATCAGATATTTATGTTAAGAAATTTAGTGTATCAAAATTTCAGTCGAATATTCTTGTATTTGGTGAAACAGTCAAATATTTGGGATTCAAAACCGATTTAACGATCGAAGGGGGTCATCAACGGAACGACTATGTTCCCCATCCATTTTCCTACGATCTATCTATGTTGTACCACATTGGCTGCGATAACCAGCGAATTATCATTGTTAACCGGCTATTACCGTCTAGCCTGCATTTATTCGAACCCCGTGTCGGCTAGCAATTTAATTGTCAGAATTAATAAAGCATCGCAACCATGGGGCCGGTTTGTGCAATAATTAAATGATCCTCGAACGATCATTTCATTTTGTAGTTTTTTAAAATGTTGACAAACTTGATATTCCATTATTTCTATTAATTCTGCTCCTATTAATTAATTTCTAATAATCCCATTAATTAACTCCAAAAATCCACATATATTAATTTCCATTATTCCATTATTCCATTCTTATGAAATATTTAAACGACAACTTATTTCAAAGGAAAGAAAAGAAAGCAAATCGATTTTTCAACATCGTTATTTCCATCTCACGTGATTTCTTCCGAACTATTATATTTCGTTAACGATCGTAACAGCGTATAAAAAAAGAGAGAGAGAGAGAGAGGAAGAGAGTAAAGAAATTGATAAAACTTGGTCCCTCTAATCAACCACGAACAAATAGAGTTAACAAGAGGACGGTAAAGAAAATTGAGGAAATTCAGCAGCCGCAATATCGTAACGTTATTAAGAGTGATCATCGACGTTGCAGAACTTTTCCGCAGACACGAGAGAACTTTTCACGGACAATGGGAACAATGAGGAACAATTTCGCGACGGTCTTTGTGCTTCACGTCCTGATGCTCACAACGAGTCAATCCCTTCCTCACGGTTACGAAAATTCCTCGAGGAGAAACAATTTGGCCGATGATTTAACCCCCGATGATCGAACCGTATCAAACCCGATTTACAACTGTCTATTCATCGATCCGGATCTACCGATCTGTGATGTCGAACGGTGAGTTATTTGATTATTTAATTAAATAAGATTCAGGATGTCACTATTAAGATTTTAATAGTTTTGAGTACTTTAAATAGTGTTCAATTTTACTAGTATTACAAACTAACTGAATCATACTTTAATAACACATAATAAGTTAAAATATTCAGCAATTTTTTTATTAATTTGTATTAATGACACTATTCATTCGTTTCTCTTCAGAATGTTGAATTCAGACGAGAAGACAACAGAACCGACTAATACCCAACAAACTGTCAAAGATTTTCTGACACGCTCGAGGAGAAACGCCGACGTTTCCGCGTCGACACGCGTCGTAGTTTACACCATAGAGGGTTGTATACCACCCAGGTAAGACATTTGTAAATTATTTCTATCGCAGCCTTGTTTAATTGAACCCTGGCCTACAGGTTACCCTTTTCGTTACCCTCCTGCAATGGCATCTCCCTGGACAATATCGTGGATGTGCAGAGACTTCGTCCATTTGCTGTAAAGGGTGTGACGCAGTCGCCGTTCGTATTTCCGGAATTCGATTACCCAAAATGGATACGAATGATGACGCGATTACAGAGTCACATTTCGTCGGCGAAACAAGACGTGAGAGACGCGAATTATAAATTTTCAAGCAATTTTAACCCTTTGCTTTTATAATCGTACTAAAATTGATAAAATTTCGTTGCAGGAACCGCAGAACACCGTCCCCAAAGAAATATCCATCGACGATCCTCTCCAAGACATCACGACGTCGAAGAAGACGATTCTGAACATGTTGTCGCTGAATAAATCCCTCCCCCCGGACCAGAAGTCCATAAAATCGAAGAACAAGAATCGTAAATCCAAAATCGAACGGATATCCTCTTCAAAGAGCAAAAAATTCGGATCGAAAGAAACGTCGGTGTCCTCCGCCACGTCCAGCAACGAAGATGCCAACAACGACCCAGAGATCGAACCCAGAAACGCGAACGATCGATCGAGTGACAGGGAATTGCCGCTGGAGAAGCCTCGAGACGCCTCAGTGACGAAACTTGCCGGAAAGTTCGAAGAAAAACAAGAAACGACCGATAATCGAGCACCGAACGTCTGGAAATGGGACGAGGAACGAGATCAGTCCGCAATTTTACCGATTTCGATGGTCCCAGATTTTGTGAAGCAATCGAATGCTTTGGTATCGAAAGATGGAAGCCTGGACCAGCAGCCTGCCGTGGAAGAACCCCCAAATCATCTTGGAACCGGTCGCAATTCCAGGAGTTTCTCGAAGACGACCAAGGAGGAGGAAAGCGATACATGGAACGACACACTCTTCTCGAAACTGAGACGTTTCGAAAGAAAACAAAGAGAGATCAGACTGTCCGGTAAGAGTTCATTGCAGGGAATTGCGGACGAGTCGAAGGTCCAAGGAATTGCCGGTAAATCGATCGCGAGACGATTCCAAGCCGATGATTTCGAGGGAACGAGTCGATCAGGTGTTTCTAACGAAGAAAGAGATTCCAAGAGTCCAAAGATGGAGAAACATGGAATTGCAAGTGTCAAGGATGCTTCTACGACAGCAATTCCAGGTCTGGACACGGAGGATCATAGGAAAAAGTCGAAACTCGATAATCCTCGCTTGAAGATCCATCTAGCCAGCAGGAAAGCGTCCTGGAGAAGAGCTTTGATGAAGGATGCTGCTCTGGGAAAGAAACATCGAAATTACACGGAATTGCCAACCTCCAGAAGCCAATAGAAGGGCTCAGACACGTTCTAGAGTAGACTAGGTAAGGAGGAAGAATCGTTGAATAGAAAAGACCATAGCAATTCCAATCAGATGATGAACTCTTAGGAAATTCTTACATCGTCGATTTATCGAATGAGTGAAAAGTGGTTTCTGTCAAAATTTTATACATTTCCTATAAATTTTTCAATAAAACGATTAAAAATTCTTCGCGATAGAAGATTACCAACCATTTAGCAACAACAGAATATTTAACCACTACTTCTGAATATTTTACTTAAAATATTGCAAACTGGGAAAGGTTCTATTTTAAATTACGACAATTTGTTTGAGAAAATCGACGATGTACCAAGAGACTTCTTCCACAGGCTCGAAAAATCTTGGAATTGCGAAAAACTCCCCGCGATCTCGAGGGTGCAGAAGTTCGATCGCTCTGCGAGGAGACTTTTTAAATAATAAAAAAAAAGAAAGGGGCCAGAATTTTGGGAAAAGAACCACCGAAACGCGAGAGATTAGCAAATTACGTCGCCGGCAAAATTTCGCGATTCCAATCAGTCCGCGACGAAGCCAATATAACTTTTAAATTAGTTGCTCGAACGAAACGTCAACGCGATTTACTTGGTAAAATTTCGCAGATAAAAGCTCGCTCGAATAATGATGTACTCTCTATGTACGTGTGTGTATGTATGCATGTGTATGTATGCGGTATGTGTGCGTATTTAATCCTGTCGCAGTAAAGTTTGTACACACGGGGAGGGGCGTTCGAAAAATGGCCAAACATCTGCTAAAAGGGCAAACGTATTTCATGCTGCACGATTCATTTCTATCATCGTATTTTCACTGCGTGTGTCTACACCGTGTGCTTACATCTCATTATTGTTTAATCCAACTGTTCTCGAAGTGTTTTTCACGTTTTTGCAAAATTAAACAAACAGGAGTTACGTTGACTGGAGTGGTGGTCACCGGTGGTAATCGCGATGGAACAATTAATGAAAGAATAGATAAAATAAAGGGTGGATATTGCTAGTATTAGACATATAGTGTAAAGTGGCAATTGAAAATCAATCGATAGAATCCTTAATAATTGGAAGGGTTGAAATTAAAAATGAAAATTAGAATTGATTAATAATAATGTATTTTGTGAGACGAAAAACACGAACGAGGAAATGGTAAAGTGACAATTAATCAAGGAATCGATAAGGTTCATTTAATGATAGAACGCCAATTACATATGTGATACGTAAGCTAAGGTGTTAAGTAATGTATAGATAATTAAACGCGATTATCTATTGACAGAAATAGATTAGGTTTAAGTTATCGTTTCTCGGAATAATTATACTTTGACATGATCATTTTTATTTACTACTGTATGTAATAAACGTAAGATATCTCAAATAAAATATGTTACGAAATAAACAATATTTAATATTCTTTTAATTATGCAATTGACACTTAATTACCTTATAATTAAATAAATTTTACCAGGATCGCTTAAATTCTAAAATCCATCACCAACAATTTATAATATTTTCAATTTTAATTAAAGTCCAGAATTAATTTTGATTAAATTTTAAATCAAAACTTGGAATTGAACTCAATTGGGTTTAATTAAATTTTAATGAAGTATTTTATAATTAAGCTAAGTTTACAATATTCTAAGTACCTGAAATTGAACCCTATTATCTTAATATTATGAAAATTAAGTCTTCTTATAATTCCACAATTAAAACTCTTCAGTCAATATAAAACCAAGATTTATAATATCAATATTTTGTCACTTAGATCCTACGATCCATCATTCTTAGCTTCTCCCACCGTTCCATCCTTAACTTCCGGCCCAACAGGATTAGCAAAATCACTACCCAATAAATCCTGCGTTTTCTTAGATTCCGTCCCCGGTTTAGAGCCATCCATCAAAGGTTTATGCAAACCATCTGCATTCTTCTCATCCGAAGTGGCGTCGCCATTGTCCATCGCCTTCTTCGAGTCCATTACCGCGGTACCATTATCCATACCCGAAGAGTCCTTGATTTTCTGCCCAGAAGGCCTCCTTAAAATATTCTGAACAGTCTGAACGATCTTCGACTCGGTTTTATCGACGATGTCACGAATCTTCTGAAAAATTCGATGATCCTTCCTCGCAGCGACCTCAGACGTCTTCAGGGTCTCGCTTCCGGAGTCCATCGACAGCTCCACCTTCGCGGGCTGATCCTCAACCCCGAGGAAGCCTGTCGAAGGCTCAGGATCTTTTGCACTACCTGGTTCGCGAACTTGCAGCTTCGTCTCCGTTTTGGCGTCTTCAAGGCCGAATTTGGTAGCCAGTTCCTCGCTGCTGGGGCGTCTGATGACGATCTGAGGCCCTGGCAACGTCTGCTGAACGGATCCTGAAGGTTTATCCTTGAAACCTTGATGCAGGTTACCATTTGGCGAACTTGTGGAGGCTCTTGGAGGTTCAACACCGACAGAGACGGTCATGGCTGGTCTGGAGCTGAAGAACGGTCTGCTGGGTTGTATGGTAGCTGGGTAGTTCGGGCACAGAGGGACGCCTATGTCCGGGACGCAGCCATAGGCCACTAAAGTGGCGGTCGTGGGCGAACTCAGAACTTTGGTGACGTAAATATGCTGGGATTTCTTCTTCTCGCCATTCAAAGACAAATGTCTGCCCTCTTTGATGTCCCTCTCTTCATCTTCTTTCACTTCAACGGTGGTTGATCGCAGATACGAAGACGTTTCTGTGAGGAATTCTGGAGAAACTGGAGGCGTCGAGACGAGGGTCTCCGATTTGATCCACCCTGAAGATTCCACCTCCGCTTCTTTGCCACTGAATTGCTCATAATCGTGTTGGAATTTTTTAAACTCGTGCAAACAGGGGGACACCCCCTCGGCAGGCATCAGGCAAATTGGCTGACGCCATTTTATCATTTCTATCACTTGGACTTCTTCTGTGGTCTTCGAAGGTTTGGCGGTCCACAAAAATCGACTGAAGTCCAGAGCGAACGATGCCGAAGAGACGGCTAGAAGGCTGATTATTCCTGTCACGAGATTCATGACGAAAGAGGATCAGAAATGACCAGTTTCGCTGGACTGTAAATGCACCCGGTTATCCACGAGATGGTCAACGATGGACTAAAGCGCCCTCGAATGGGTCCGGGCCATTTATAGCCGGAAAATTACCACCACTGATGCGAGAGGAAAATGTGTGGGTACCAGTCTGGAGGCTTCCATTTTCTCGACGAACAACCGGAAGACCTTTCGGTCAGGTACCGTTTACGATTGTCAGGACGATTAGAAGGGACCCGTCCACGTATTCGTAGTGAAACCGACTTTGATGCACTCGTTAATGCCCGGTTAATTACCCCTTTGGATTTCGAGGTACAACCCTTTCGCTACGACTGGGCGTATTTCACTTTGTTTAAGATGGAATTTAAGAATAGAAATACTATAGTTTTAGGAATTTAGAAATTTAGAAATATTATATTTGAAAAAATTTAAAGCTTTCGAAAATTATTTTAGACTTCGAAGCTTTTTGATTAATATCTTCGTTGAATTAAATTCCTGTGTAATAAAGATTAAAGTACGGAAGACAATTTAATGCCGAGTTAAAGAGCCTGAAGACACGCAACTTGACAAAGGGTTATGCTTCAGCGTTGCATACATTTAGGGAGAGTAAACGAGTCTGTAAAATATATTTTCACCTTGATGTCAAATTTAAGCGATAGTAAAATGTTAAAATGAAATATTTGCTGGATGGTAAATTGATCAATTAAAATTATTTGTGTTCTAAATAATTAATAATTTCAATGTGTCTTATGTCCATTTTCGCGTTAATTACAATTAATTATTTTCCAGAAAACTGAACGTTCAACTTATATTTCACGAAAATAAAATTTATGTATACAATAACTTTCATTTGCTTTGATCCACCATAAAACGATGAACCCACGACTTTTTCTCATTTTCATTAAAAATCCCCCGATCTAAAGACCTCCCCCTACACGCCCAAAAGAACAACATTCCATTCCAGTCACCCTAACAATACCGAGGCCCTCCGACTCCACGAAACCATTTAAATTCCCCGGCTGAGTCCAGGTAACAGGCCCCGCGGTTACCGAAAATCTCATCAAAAATAGAATGAGAAAAAGGCAGCGAAAGGGGGCGAGGAAGGAGAGAACTCGGGCACACCTGAGCCGGATTCCTGCTAGGCATTAAGGTGTACCCGCGGTGGGGGCTGGGACCAGCACGACAGGGGTGCCGGAGAAGGGGGGCCCAGAAGGACACTGTGGTGGAGGGAGGGCCCCGATCGAGCGGAGGCTGCGGTTAGAAAGCTTTAAGCCCCGTTCACAGTGCACCGACGACGGTCGCGCATACCACCTGACCATCAACGCCGAACCATACACACAACCTGTCCGGCATGCATGGTGGCCGCGTACTCACAGTGCCGTACGATTGACCGACTGGTACCAGCGCGGTACCAGTTGCCCTGCAGCCTGCCAGCTGCGCGAGTCGCGCGCGTTTACAACCTCGATGCCGTCTCTTCCGTACGATTTTGATAAATGCACCAGTTGACGAGGAAGCCCAGGGAAACGATCGTTCGGGGACTTGGATCGATCCGAATCGTGCAGGTACGTGTGGTGTCTGTTGAGTTCGATTGATGGTCCACTCCAGGAGGAACCCGCGAGGTCGCTTGGGAACTGGAAGACTTTCGGCTATTGTTTCAACGAAGTTGCGGTGTCAGTCTATCAGTTTATTTAATTAGTAAATCTGGGTCGTTCGATCGGGGACCTAGATTTTGGCAATAATTTGAGAGGTGTCAGATTAGGTGTTCGGTTCTTGAGAGTCAGCATTCGAATTCCTTGGGTATTTTGTGAGATTTTGATTACAAAAGAGATGTAAAATAAACCACCGATTTCCATTGATCAAAGTCTGGGATCATTTTTTAGAACCTCGAGACTCTTTTATCGATGGTGGAGAACGGTTGCCGGTACCGAGGGTGTTAAAATTCCGTAGTTTCAAGCGGACGACAGGGAACCGACAGGGCAGGGACGCGGATAAGATGGTTACAAACGATTTGCATCTCTTTTCGTAAGCTCGGCTAAAACCAACATCGCGGTGTTGCGCAACCATCGGTTTCTCGGTGTCTGGAACCATCAGCCAGACTTGGAAAAACTGGAACAAGGAAAGTTACGCAATACGTAAACACCGGGCAAAACGTGAACATGCTGTCATCGTTTGATGGGAACACGGTGAATGACTCGAGGCGGACGATTGTTAGATTCTGTGACCGAAGTACACTTTGAAAATCGCAGACCGTCATTAGATGCTGAATTGAATTTTGTTGCCGATTGTATCGTAAACCGTGATGGAGTTCTGCTCGTTCTATTGTGAAGACTATCGTCAATCTTCGTTTGTGTCACATGTAATTATAGAAAATGAAATGAAGGCCTTATGTCATAATTTATTTATTTTGCAGAACTTCTATAATTATATTAATAATTTAATTGTACAAATTTGAAACTTCGAATTCCATTATTTAAATATTCTCAGAGAAGTCTATTCCCTGAAATTCAAAATACTATTATTCCAATACCCTACAAACTTTACAATTTTGAAAAATTATTTAAATCAATGGAAAACACTATTTTAACACGTAAGGTTTGAAAAGGAACGAAGATTCAACGAGTTCGATAAACAATAGCAAGAGAAGCGAAAAATAGAAACAAGCAGGGGAACAAAAGATCGCACAGGTATAATAATATGATTACACGGTGCACAAGATCGCGTTTGTTCACCAATTGCCACGGCACACTAGGTGACGTGACCACACCGTGTCGTAGGTGCTGTTACACGCACGTGTGTGTTCCCATTACAAGCACACCACGGGCCCACTTGCCTGTCCATTCATGGTGAGGACGTTGAAGCACAGAATCAGAGTCAACATGCTATTGAATCTCTACCTGTTAACTTCGTTCGTATCAAAAGAATTATATAATCAATCTGCTTTGATCACGTAATCTTTGAAAATTGAAGAATTATTTGAACCATTACCATGGAATCGTGATTTTTTAAAGTATCCTTAAAGATCGAATCATTTTTAGGTAATTAAGTAATTCTTGTATAGGAATATTATTGTTATCCTATATCCAGTATGGGGGTGTATGAAAAATTCTAATTACATTTTAATTTATTTATCATAAGTGTAGCTTAGGATATTATTCTACCTTACTTACACCCCACATTTTCATTTTGATTAATACCTTGTTAGGTGTTCCAAGCACTTACACCATAGAAACCGAAAGGTCTCACCACGTACCTTGATTATTAATCGAAAGTGTGGATCAAGACGATATTCATCTTCGCTACCTATCTCGATTCTAATTCACCGGTGCATTACGGATGACGATGCACTTCGTAATGCACCGTTAAAGGGTGTGTACCTGCATTCTTTGGATGATTATTGGATAGAAGGTCACCTGTTCGAGGAGAGATTTAATGAACGTCTCGCATGAATACCTAAGTGTACATTACACGATACTGTATTATGCCTCTCTAACAGGACTGCGTTCGACGAACAAATATAATTAGATGCTCTGAAATATCCTGGCGACAGAAACTACTAAATGTCATTCAAACCGTACAACAAATTTATTGCGAATAAAATGAAAAAGTTCACCGCTCGATGCATTATTCATTCGACTTATTCAATTGTGGAGAAGCTTGTGGCATCGATCATCGATGACTTTTAACACGGCTAACATCTGTTAATAGGAATCTCGTTGGGAGGCGTTAAGTTTCACGGATGATTCATTTGATTTTTCCAGGGAAGCGCGAAACAGGAATTAACAAACGTGTGACAAAGATCGGGAAAGAGGCGCGGTCGTCGGTTGCGGCAGGTCACGAGGAACGAGTCTCAAGATGGCCTACATTATCCGGTGTTATCGGTGAGAGAAGCGGTGCTCGCCGAGGAAAGAGGGACCAGAAGAGGTGGGCAGACCACGTGGCTGGAGAAACGGCCGAGATAATAGCCGGACAGGAAGAAAAATGGGACAAGCCTGGTGCAAGGAGAAGACCTCGAAGGCTCAGGACTCCAAGTCCCCTTTGGATCGAGTCTTCGTGCGATGCGCCCATAGGGTATGTCGAGCAAACATCACTTTTTATCGTTATTTCTATCCGTGTTTAATTAAACAAGGACTGTTCAATTGCTTACGAACGTAGACTTCAGGAATAATTTCATGACAGAAAAGTCTTAGGAAATGGCACTTGTGGTATATCAACTTAAAGCTTAAAATGTGAGAAAAATTACTGTATAAGTGCCTCTTTAATATTCTTAACACAAAATGGCTGGTTGCCAATTATATCAAACAATGTCTGGTTTGGACACGTACCAAGTGGTATATTAATTTAAAGCCCAAAGATTGACCAAAGCAGCTGATTCTCCGTTTAATTTCTGTTGAATCACCCTGTACACCAAAATTTTTCCCAAAATAGAAGAAATCTTCGTAACAAGAACAAGATTTTTCAAAGTATTTGATAAAGAATCGTCGTTTCGCTGGAAGACAGACATTTCTTTTTAACAAAGAATCCACGAAGGACCTGTTTTTTTCAAGCCACGTTGTATTCATACAAAGGACAGAATTATTCGTGATGTCATCCACAATCTCAGAGGTTGCCTTGAGCCGTCAATTCCATTCTGCGAACCATTTTCGAGCAACAGCATCTCTGCTCCGTAGCTGCCCATCTAAACGGTGGCACCAACGCCAGAAACGTTTCTCTCCGGCCGTTAAAAGGAGAGGGGGAGGGGCAGCCGAGGGAGGGTGTATCAAGCGAGCGAAATAGTATTTAATCGAATCGAAGCACCCATAAAAATATACACTTCGCCCGATGTTCTTTGATAGCCGGCATCGAAAGCGCGGAATAATTGAATTCGATTTCCCTGATGAAACCCGGCAGCCGTATCAACAACCTTTTCAGAGAACCATGAAAATTTTATTCACCTACGGAACGCATTACGAAACAGGTCAATTTGCTCGTTTTCCATAAATTCCATCGATCCTTTGTTTTAACGAACAACCCGCTATAAAGTTGAACCAGCTTCGCTATTTGCATCCCTTCATTTCTGCCGCGATGTACAGGGTGTTGTCGTATCATTCTCTCTGCAGGTGCGTCAGACGAAGCTAAATAATTATTGTCGCAACGTTAAAACGAACCGTGCCAATTGTGATTCGGATTACATTTGAAATCGAATTGTAATAAAAATAAATGTCAAGTTTGTATTTTTTTAACATAAAATAGCAAATTTTGACTCGTTTGGTAGCTCTAAGGTCAATCTACGACACAGAACACATAGAGAAATTGATAATTGTTGAAAGAATAGAATTTCGAGCAACGGAAGGAGATTATTTCCTCGGGACGTTGTTTAATCGCACAATTCCCTTGTAACTAGTTCGCAGAGGGTGGATATTAACGAATAAAATCGATTCGGAACGAGGAATGTAAACAACCGGTTGAGTTACGTATGCGCGGTTCGCGTGAACTTATCATCATGCATCAGCCACGAGTGCCACGCTAATTTGGAATCCGAGACACGCAGATACGCGTGTAATTGCTAATTAACCGAGTGACGGTCCCTCAGTTGCACGATATACATTGCGCACGTGAACACGTGATACCGCCATTACTGAAAACTCGGTCAATTTCTGTGAACGGGCAGCGGGTTTTCTTCGATGGAAATTCGCTTTTATTTCGATAACCGGATCCTTCGGTTGATCAAACTTCCTTCCGGTAATTGGATCCTTTGAAGGAACACGAGTCCTTATTTTGTTTCCTGTTTTAAAGAGAATGATTGCCTGTTTCGGTAATCAGGTCTATTTATAGTAATTAGATCTTTGATCTGATAGTTACAGCGTTTTAAAGGGGAAATTGATTTTAATTTTGATAATTATATTTTATTTTACTTCATGGTTCGTTTTGTTAATTCAGATAAATAATATTTTAGTTTTAATTTAATAGAATTCAATTTCAGTTATTATTAATACTTCCTCAAGGAAAATTGATTTCAATCTTATCATCTTTTGATGATTAGATTCTTTCAATAAACACTTTCTTTTTTTAAAGAAAATAATCTTTTACTGTGATAATTAATTCTACTTAGATTCTACTAATAATCTACTAATTCCAATCTTGATAATTAACAATTCCATTTTATTTCAAGTCCGTAGTTTCGTTTTTCAAAGCAAAACAATTTTATCTTTCAAACAAGATCAAGTTCCTCTTCTCTCAAAGAAAATTGTCTTATTAATAATTAATTCTGCTTTCGTAATCAATCTATGGTTGAATTTGATAATTACAGAAATCACAAAGAAAAATAATTTTCTTGACTTCAAATTCAAATATTTACTTTGCTTTATGATCGATAGAAAAATAATATATTGGAAGGGAATTATTCGTTATGACAACTGGATTCTTCTCCGGCTTCCCTTTATTCCCTTTTTTCCAAAGAAACTTTTCTATTTTGATCACTGGCTCCGAACCCCCGATAACTTTGATAACCAGACCCTTTGAAGGGATACGAACGTTTCTGTTTTCTTCGAAAGGGAAATCCTACTTCGATAATTAAATTCTTAATCTGATCAAATTCTGCTTTAATAATTGTACCTTTGAAGATGTATCGATCTCTTTTCCCCTCCGATGAAGAATCTCGTATTTTATTTACTAATTAGTCCCACTTTAATAGCCTGAATTTTAATTAAACTCAACCAGACCTTGCCGAGCATAAACTTCATAATACGTAAGCTGAATCTTGATACTAATTATTTTCTTATCTCTCTATCAGGGAACTACTCGTAAGCGAATTAAACAGCGTTTCCAATAAAATAAATCAAATAATTCCGGATTAATATCTTCAATACTTTTCAAATGGAATTTTAAAAATTGTTATTATCCACCATGGTATCAGGACACCTGAGGTATCGACACGTTTCTGCAATGATCCTGATACCTTTTCGAAAACGTTTGCTCGTGTTTCGCGCACAAAATGCCTAGCTCCTCGTGATTTAATAACGATTAAATCTCTAATGCAAGAGTAACGAGCACGCTAATGAACCCGGTGCGTGCAAACGATTCATCCTGTTACGCAAACGATCGCGATATACGGGGGATAATGGGTCGGCTACGAACGAAAAGTAATTAATTATCACGTGTGTCGCTTCGATTAGCGGCCTCGAAGGGGTTAGCCTCGATTTTATCCCTACACTTTGTACTCACATTGTCCGTTCCCTTCTTCGTTCTTATCAACGCTCGGGCTTCGAATCGAGAATAAATAAAGGAGCTCGAATTCAATTACAGAGAAATTAAAATACTTAGTGCCTTGAATGGAAAACAGACATAAAAGTGTCGGGAAAAAATGATTCGAACAAACGAGGAACGGGAAACGCAACAAAGCATTCGATCACAAAAGGCAGATTATCTCACCGTTTAAAGGTTTCATAAACACAAGGTAGAAAGTAACCTGTCGCGATAATTTTGTCATTATTTTCCTTCCTTTGGAAAATGTTAAATTGCCATTGCAATGGCATTGTTTCTTACATATTGTTCCACCTTTGTCCCGTTCCCGTTCTCAAGGTGACAAACACGGATGGTTGAAAACATCATTGAAAGAAGATTTTCAGCGAAATTTATGGACACATTGACGCACGCTATACCCACTAAAAATTCAATCACAAATATGAGTATTATTCAAATCTGAGCTTTTGTTGGCTTAGGATTAAATTGACGACCTCCATCATTTTTCAAGCACGGAATTAGTTGGAGGAACGAACAATATTTGAACTATTAAATAATTAAAGTTTAAAGTACTAATTCAGAATATTTGGAATATTGATTAATATTTAAAAT
This sequence comes from Anthidium xuezhongi, assembly GCA_022405125.1. NCBI lineage: Eukaryota > Metazoa > Arthropoda > Insecta > Hymenoptera > Megachilidae > Anthidium > Anthidium xuezhongi. Next base: position 6,725,459 of record CM039642.1, on the reverse strand, counting down.
ACTAATTTAGTACGTCACTAATTCAGAACAGCTCTTTCAATCTCTTTCAAACGTTCTCTACGATTTCAATTAAAAAATAAAAGAACCGAGCATTCAGGACTCGAATGAACGATCCCTTCGCAGTATTTTTCCAATTAGGTAAACAGCAGAGAATCTCGGCTAACGGTGTTGAAAAAAAAAAAAAAAAAAAAGAAACGAACAAAGAAACAGAATAGATATGGAAACAGGTGGCGATCCATAGATCACGGATCGTTTTTAGAACTGCGCAAGGATTAATTAGACCTCGGTGCGAACTTACGGCGATGCTAAATGAGAAAACGCGGCCCCGTCAAGGATTTACGGTTGTGTAACAGCCGACGACGAACGAGGAAAAATCGAGGCCGGTACATGTTTATTAGCCGTTTCGTTCTCTTTTTCTGTGTCTCCGAGCACGAAGGATTTTTCTTCTTACCAACGACAACGAAATAAAAAAAAAAAAAAAAAAACCGCTTTCCTCCTTTTCATCCTGCGAAAGGTCAGACGTAGAACGCAGGCTAATTTTAAAGTCAAATCACAAATTTTCGGTATCCAGTTCCTCCTGAATTAACAGGGAAAAGAGAAATACTTTATTATTTAAAATTTCGATGTCACTAACTTTGTATCTTTTGTATTGAATAATTTTAATTTGCAAATTGAAAAAGTTAGGTATTTAATTAATATTGATTGGGGTAACAGAAGAGGAGACCCCCTTCTCTTTTTTATTAATTATTTAATTATGTAAAATTCGAGGTGCCACCAGTAACAATTAGACGTCAAAAAATTAGTCATTCTTGGAGGGTTTTTTAAATAAGAACATCAAAATGACGGAGCTGTGGCTTTCGATTCGCAGCAGGAGAACGATATTCTTTCATTTGGAACACTTATATCCGGGGCACGCTGTATATTCTGAGCAATCGCGACGAATCTTTACGGTGCAGCGACGAATTTGCGATTGCAAAATATTTTGATGTTCGGCCGCGAAAGCGGAACACAAACGCCGCATTTCCACCGCGCGGATCGGAGAAGGTGAAAATTCTCCAAAGGTCGCGTGTTCGCGCAGCTACGGATACAAAAGGGGATTATGCAACTTGCAGAGGATGGTGTGCTGTACCCGGTACCTTATGCAATCGTTCGACGAACACGTCGAACCGCATCCTGCCTCTTCCTGTGTGCACGCGCTTACGAACTATCAATGGTAAACAATTATCCATTCATTGGCAAAAAAGATACCCTTATCAGAAATTGGGGATATTGCATGATTTTTTGCATAAAAGTTTTACTGTGGAAATTTTATTTCCTGGAGGTACTTCAAGAATGTTTGTAGAAAAGTTTGTCCAGGAGAAGACAAATGGTAATTTGATAATTAATGGTTGTAACGCGGAGCAGTATTCCGCGAAATGTCGATAAAGAAACAGGATTGCAAAACGATTGAACATGGGAACCACTGTTACTCGTCCGAACTTCGTGACAGCCACGTGGGACTGCTTTAAAATTTAAATGATCCCGCGGCTCGTGTCCGTCAATGCCACCTGTAAGTCCAATTTAATTTCGCCGGTGTCGGCGTATGACGGCTCGCTGCCGGATTTAATTTTTCATATTTATTAGAGGGACGCGTGAAGGAATCAATTTTTTCCCCAATTTTTTTTTTTTCCCTCTCCTCTTTTCCCCAGAACAGTACTTGAAATTATATTCATACAGACCGAATCGAGCACCTCCGTTTTGAATATTTCAAAGTTTCCCGTCGTACTTTTAGTATTACGTTCAGGGATGTTCTTTTTCTTCTCACGGGGTGTAATTTGTTTTATGAAACGCTCGAGTATTTTTTCGTCGGCGCTTTGTAATTTGGTTTGTTAGTTACTGGGATATGCTGTTAACGTCGAATGGAGAAATTGTGGGAAAAGTTAATTCGGTGACTCGGTAAGATGTTAATTTGAATTAATAAAAAAATTAATTTTGTGAAATAAAAATTGATTCAGTGAAGAGTGAATTCGATCAAATAAAAAGTAATCTCTGTAACAGTGAATCTTTGAACTTGTGTATTCACCAAGCTGATCACATGATTCACAATTATCTCCTTGAGATTTAATATTTGCATAGAGGTACTGACTCGTTCGAACGATTAACAGAGCATCGTTAACATGTTTTCAAAATAAAAATCACCGTGCCTGGTACGACACATAACAACACAGATTATTAATCATCTCAACAATTAGATTTTCTGTTTGGAATTGCTACTGTCGTTTCAACAATGTTCAGAACCTTCTTCCTTCTCACGTTTTTCCAATTATTTCACCGAATGAGATTGGTAGATAGGCTCGTCGTTGGCCTCGATGGAACCTGAAGTGTTAATAAAGCGTTAAACTTGTTAGCAAATGTTATTTTTTAACATTCAAGATCTGTGCCAGTGGAATTGTACCAGAGATGAATTTTAAAGAAGATTTATTAGTAACATAACATTTTGCCTGTAAATTAGCAGCTCAAAATTTACTTAAATTAATGAATTTCTGCAAAATGTATAATTCCTACACTTTAGAAAAGACTAATTGCATATTTGAAGAAATAATACACTGAAGTTTGTTAGAAATGCTCGGGTTGGGCCCACTTCCGGTCTTCGTCAACGTCCTTATCGTGTCCGAGATTCACACCTTAGCTGCACACAGGTGTGCACGCTTAAGAAAACTCGCACGCTTTGCACAACGCTGATTCACGCTTGTATCTGGCTCGAACCGAGCGGAACAGACTTGATAAATTGGTGTGTTACAGATTACGGAAAATCTTCCCTTAAAAATCGCGTGATTTTTAAAGTTTCTGCTAAATTCAGTTTTTGATTGAAAATTTCTTTAAAATAACAAAATTTCAAAAATTTGTATTGGTATGTTTACTTTTCTGCCTTAGAAAATAGCAATTTTATACTAAGTTTAATCAATAAAGAATTCTTAATTACAAATTTCTTGAATTAAATATCAATAAAAAATAATATTCTAACATAAATTCGCTAAAAGTATTCAAATTCCCAAAGGAATCTTGATTCTTGGATGTAATCAAGAAAAATTTGATAACACGGTAGTTGGTAACACATCAAATCCATTTGAATCGCTGTAAATTTACGCGATTCGATTAAAGAACCTCAGGCAAAGCATCAGCGATATTATTTTACATAGGATGTGTAGTACAGTCGTGCAATTAACCTTTAAAACCGAGCAGCGAGCACTTTTTCTCGGCATGCAACACCTGCGAGCAACGTTAAGTACAAATTATATAAGAATGACTAATGGCCGGCGCGGGCTGCGATGTGTCGTAAAGACAGAGCTAAAAATACGAACACACGTTTACAGAATCGATTTGTTGTTGATACAAGCATCGTCATTCGCCGGGGTATTTAATTCGATGCAATTAAAAGAAAATCTTGAAATACCTATGAAACATTTATGCTCGCATACAGGCTGATTTATTTAACTATGCCTTCAGAATTTATTTGCAAACTGTACTTTGTGTAAAAGAAGGTTTGCAACGAGATTCTTGGTCAAATTCTTAAGCTTTGTTGAGATAATTGCACTAAAAGATATGCTACTCGAAATGAAGTAAGTTTTGCCATCTTAAACAAATTTTTACACCTTTAATAATTCATTTTTGGGATAATAATTTGAAAAAAAATGATTATTTCTCCTGTTTCTTTTTCCAGATCTATCCGAGTTTAAAGGAGGAGGGTTCGGTTCTTGGTGGCGCCACGCAGAGGGTGACAAGGTAGGTGTCCAAAAAAAAAAAGAAAAATAAAGTAGATGCATCCGCAATTAAACGGACCGCTGGCTTGTTCGAGAGCTTTATCGGTGGCGGGTAACAGGATTTAAGTGTCGTTTTTAAGAGGCCTTCGTCCGCCCTGGAAAGTTGCCCGCTCCGCGACTGGAATTGCGCCGCCTGCGCTGTTAATAACAGTCGTCCACGACATACGAGCGGAGATAATAAGAATCTCGAACAGCTCGACCCGTTCACCATTAATTGTTAGCTTTTATTCCAGTTTTGCTTCGAGTTTTACGGTCAAACCTTTCGTGTAACCAACAACTTTGATTCATTTCTTATCGTCAACATTGTGCGCAGCATTTTGTACGACAATCTATAAGAATTTCTTTTAAATTTCATTTACAAATGAGCTGGTAATCTAAAAATATTATAATATATTGCTTTTAGAAAATTTTGTGTAAGACGTATTTGATAAATTATGGGGTTAAGATTATTAATGAAATAAGTTGTTACGTATAAAACGACTCTGCAAATGTACCTGATGAATCTATGGAAATAGAAAGTTCCGTAGAAATACCAAGCACATTGAATCGGATAAAATTTCCCTCGGCCATTTTTCACTGTTTCCATCTGGAAAAGAGTTATTAAAATCGTTTTGTACAAACGATCTGTCCGGATAACGAACGTTTTGTGGATAAAATTGATACTATCGATTGAATAGTCCAAATACCGCCCGGTAGATGAGATTATATAAATGGAAAATGTTTTTTTTTTTTTTGTAAATTCTATATCTTTCCTTTTCACAATCATAATTCCGATTTTTTTTACTATAGTTCGATCAAATTACGTTCAGGTAGATTGATTTCTAAGATGAGTCTGTTCGAATAGAAGCAAACCTTTTAATATAATCTCTTTGAAATTTTATCAAAAATTTCTGACGGTAGTTGAAGATTTGTCTGATTGTACAGAGAGGAGAAAAATGGAGATTGAATTAAAATGTTTACAAATGTCGCTTCGAGGCATCACGCGTTATTATACCATCCGGGACGTTTGCGTTCGCCCCTTTAACAGTGCCTTTGAATTAGCCGCTGTTATTCCAGTTTCCTGGGGAAACATCAAATATTGACCAATTAGTCGCGTTCCCCGTTACATCTTAAATTACCTCGCACTTGCGGTGTAACCTGCAGAAACGTGCGATTCTAGCAATTAGCAGCGGTGACGGTCTTATCGACCCGTCCGGATAATTCGCGGGTAACTACAGTCGAAGCGATGAATTTTGGCTGCTCAAGGCCATCAACGTACCATCCCCCATCCACCCCTTGCGAAATTTATATCGCAATTTCCAATTATGAGAAAATTACAGTCGTACGAAATTTACTATAGCTTACTTTTATTTTTTATAATTTCAAATATCTGCAAATAAAATATCAAAGTACCATCCTTTCTCTCTTGTAAAATTTCTATTGCAATTTCTAAGAAAATTTGTATTTTGGAGAATTTATTGCATTATCTGTACACAAATATTTGTTAAAGAGATATTAGTGGATAGGTACTAGATGGAATATTTTCATACTGTACGGACAGTTGTTTTTTTTCTTTGACGAATAACTGAAGTCTGTGCTTATTAGCCTCATTTGCGATTTACTCGAGACGTTAACGATCTGCGCATCGAGTTCTTTTCAGGAACGCGCGAGAGGACACTTCAGTTAACGAAGCAACGGGACCGTTGCTTCCCTTGGCGAGGCCACGAATTGCGGCTGAAATTACGATTTTCCGCTGCTCGAAATGCATTTCTGTGACTGCAACTTCGGATAAACATGATCCTTAATATTGTCAATCGTACAGACAACACGTATATTCTACAATTATTACTTAATTTATTCAAAATAATTAATATTTCGTGCCGAAATTGAAACTGCTCCGTTCTCAAAGGGTTAACTCACTGATACTTTATTTAATAAAATAATTTTCTGAAGGTCTCAGGTGTTTAAGCTACAAAAAAAATATTTAAATAACTGTTTAGAAAGTTAAAAAGCGAACCAAGAAAATTGCTGGGTCTCTCCATGGTTCACCCAGGGGTCAATGTCTTTCGATCAAAGGGTGCAGCTCTTATCTTTTGCCTTTCGATTTCGATTTCCTGAACGACTTTCGATTGAAAAATCCCATCGAGACGTTGATCTGCGGTTCGTGTACAAACGCGTCCGTTCAGATTTCCGCGGCGATTAACCGAGCAGCGTAAATATGGAAAACGCAATTCACCCCGTTTTCGTGGAGATTACGTTTCGAAGGGTGGGGTGATGTCGGGCCAGTTTGGCACGGAAAGAGAATCAGAGGGGATTAATCGAGGACCGAGTGTTCGACGGAGGCATTTCGTTCCTCGTCGGAAATCGGTTTTCAATGGCAGTTTAACAGGCCGGACCCTTTGCCGGCATCGTCGTTTCCGCGAATATTTCCGCGCGTGTAATCAGACCCGCTCCGCCTCGATTCGTTCCGCTTTAAAAGCCGCTCCGACGACGGGCAACGAAGGGAAATAGAAGCGGAACGATGAAAATGGAAAAGTAAGAAAAGCAACACACTTGTTGGCACGAATTTTCGCGGGGCATCGAAGTCTGGAAACGTTGACATTTTCTTGGGAAGAATTGAGTATCATTTTTATAATATTTGAATCAATCCTGAATTAGGATCTCTATCGAATGACAGCTCTTTCTTTTCCATATCGAGTCAGGTTTTGGGTTGACTGTCACCGAATTCGCGTGGGTCGTGTTTAGGTTGGGTTACACACCCACGTGCTTCGATGCCATCGCTTTTTAAGGCCACTGGATCGAGCAGCGATCAAAAATACATAGAGATTGTTGCTTTGCTCGATTTGGACGAATTCCTCTTCAAAATTTTTACGATATTCTACAAAGACAAAAATTTGTGATCTGTAGGGATAAATCGTAGTCTCTAGGCTGCTGCAATCATTCAAAATTGTTTAAAATTAAAAGAATAAGAAACCTGAGATGCAAAGTGCGATACCTCTCCGATTCTCCGGATACGAATTCCTGGATTCGATTTCGGTATCTCTGGATTATGGATGATTCACTTGCGAATTCGACACCGATTGCTTAGCGATACAAAACCTCCTACGCCACCTCCCAGTCCCTCTCCTGCATGCACACATCGAGGACCCGGTTGTTTCACATTCCGTACGCGAATCCCATCCCGTGTAAGCTCCAGGTGTACGCACGTTAACGTGTTTATACGCGGGACTTTACGATCGTTCGGCTATTTTCGATGAACTTTCAACTTTCCTCGCTCTCGTCGATCCTTTTTTCCCCTACGTTTCAAATCGTTACTGCACGCGCGTTCAGTTTTTGATTTAACAACGTTCCTGTTTGGAATCAACAGGATACGAGGAAAGAAAAAAGAATGTCGTCGGTCGGGTATAACTCTCGTGACGTTTCTGTCGCGATGGTTTTACGATTGTCTCGTAAAGTGCATTAATAACGGCGAAGGGGCGAGAGGGCGGGGAGGGTGCGGGCGCGGGCCAATGAGAAATTCGATATCGATGCTGTGCAGCTAGCGAAATAATGCGTTTCAACGTAACCGGGCTGCGATATGATGTGTACCGATGCACAAGTTGCGATCCCGTCGGTTTCCTGTGTGCACACGGACCTGTTCACGGTAAATAAGTAAACGTAAAGCTATTATTCTGTGTACCGTGTCGCAAATTGAATAACTTTCGAAACGGAATGATAAAGCGCGGACGGCTTTGAAGATATGGACCGTCGAAGGATAAAACTCGCGAGATACGGGGAATTATCGTACGGTGATGGTAAGATTGATGGTTATAGCAAGGATAGTAGTGGCAAATAATTATTACTTAGTAATTTTAATAATTAGGATTTTTAAAAATTAGGATTTTAGGATAATTTTAGGATAATTAGCATTTCTAATATTATTACTCTTAAAAAATTGCGAATCCTAATATTAGTATTGCTATTATTTGGGTATTTAATATTAATATTCCTGAAATTAGAATTCCTAAATAATTAATACTGCTAATAATATTTCTAAATAATTACTAACTCAGAGAAAAACAATAGTATTGCAATATACAGCAACACCAACAACAACGAATCCAAAAGACACCCTCACCGTTTTCCAAATCAAAGAAGGTGCAAATAAAATGGAAATCAAAGGGTGTTGAAGAACGAAAGATCCCTAGGACAAGGAACAGAGCGACTGATTATCCAGTCGTTCGAACGTAAAGAATTTCCCGGGCACGACAAAGGTCAAAAGATGGAAAGAAAAATAAAAGGGAGAAGAAGGAAAGGAGAAAAACGTTAATCGATGGAATTCCATGATTTTTCGTCGATATTCCCGAATCGTTCGCGTGCGACACAGGACTTTCAGCAGGAAGAAGTTAAAAAGGAACTTTCGTATAAAAGGGGGAAGAGACCGTACGGGGAGAAATTCCAGTAACGTTTCGCATCCGGGAAGAGTTATGGCTCGGGGGACACGGAGAAACACGGCATGCATTTGCGAGTAACCGTATAATAGAGCCGCATTGTAGCGATGCCAAATAATTTCGATGGGTCAGGAGGAAATTTCTTTCTCCAAATACAATGATTGCACCTGAATCGGCGAGCACCGTCAATAGACTCGACGAGAATTATAAAAAAGATTTGAAAACATTCTTTGGCCCTCTTCAAGCAAAAATATATTGTTTAAAACGAAATAATTTTGACAGGGAACAAGCATGAATATATACGTTAATTAAGTTTAATGCACGTTGGAGATATGTTATCGTTATTATTGGAAAATTTCTGATTTTAATTTGAATACAGACGTGTATGAAAATTTAAAGTATCAAACTGACTTCGGCATTGCATATTCCGAGGAAGAGATACCCGATGCACATCTCCTGTCCGCCGTTGCATTATTCATATTCCTTATATTCATCAGCGTTGCCCTTTTTTTTCCCTCTATTTCTAATTTTTACTTTTGAATTTGCACTAGACCGCGGACGTTTATACCCTATGGCGTATCGAAATATGCAAAACATATGCAAACGTGGACCACGTACAACAGAATAATATCAAACGTACGAGATAAGCGAAATACGTGAAACGTGTACCGAAAAAAAATACAATATTAAGGTACCTACACAAGGGTCATTATGAAGGAACCGTATAAATTTAGTCATTCCTTACATTCAAATAAAATTATTACCATTTATTATTCAAATTATTATTAATATTAATACAGATTAAAATTATCCAACAAAAAATTAAAACAAAGTGTTAAGGTCACAGTGGCTCCTTAATATAAATTTAAGGAGAGCATTTATCGATTTTTCTCAATTATTTTCCTTGACAGTCTGGAAACGTATTTACAGGATTGTTTTTTTTTTTATTCAGTTCCGAAATCGGCTACGCTGGTTCACCGCCAAGGGAGGTGCTCACCAGGGGTAGAAGCATAGATTCCGTGGACAGGCCTTTTCATCCGAGCGACTGGGTCGACGTGAATCTCGAGGTGCCGAGTACACCGAGGCCAAGCCCGGTGCTTACGAATTTAACCGTCGACACGAGCCCTTATCCGACCACCGACCACCCCTCTGGTAAGCTCGAGATTTATCGTCAACTCCTACCCTTAACCCTCTATGCAACCGTGAAACTTCCAAACAACGTATCCTCTGTTCAATTTAACAATCGTATGCTTTGTCAATCATTGACAACCTGGATTCTTAATAATCAAAAGGACACCCAATTCAAAGTATTTTCCAAATTTTTCTACACAAAATAAAATAAGTACTGAATTGAAATTATCCCCCATCCTTTTTATCAAATTAAGAAAAAGAACCCACCCTAAATTTCTTCTGGTTATTAAAATGATTTATAGAATAAATTAGAAGTATTACTTGGTGTATTAAAAACAGAATCTTACTTTTAATTCGATAGCGTATTAGTAGGTACTCAGAGATTGGGACGATATTCTTGATCCTCAGATACGAACCAGAAGAGTTCCACGCCGGTGCCACCCCCGAGGCGTCGCAAGAAGAACAAGGGTAGACCGTTGCCGCCGAAACCGGACGAGGTTACGGAAAACACGTCGGTCAATTTGAGACGTAACGAGACGGGCGAGGAACCGTTATACTCGTCGGTGAAGACGCCGAAGAGCAGCGGGGACGAGCAGGATGCCGAGGAAGTGGGCAAACATCGATGGGAGTGCACCGTTCGCGATGGAAGAAGAACGAAAGAGATTTACGAACACAAGGCGAGTACCACCGTCGACGTAAATTTCCATTGTAAATTCCGGCTCGATATTCGACGGAGTATTTACCCGCGGTTCGCGATTGGGCAAACAACAGTAGCGGGTAGGAAGTGTCGAATCTGTGAAACAAATATCCACGACATTAAAAAATATTTACGAATCGGATTCACGAATCGGAACCGACGTTCGTTATTCTGCATGGTTACGTTCGCTGGGTGAGACAGATCGCGAAGAAATCTCTTTTCGCTGGGCACATTGTTTGCTTTGTTTTTTAATCTACGAATCGGATTTTCGTGGAACACCGTGGAACTTAACCCTCATCTGACACTTATTCGAAGCCTAATTATTAGGAATTTGGAATTTTAATTAAAGAAATTAAATAGGAATTTTGTTGAGAAATTATATTATTAGTGAATTTCTTAACTTGATTATCACTAGTTTAATGTTAATTCAATTTTTATATCACTTGAAAAGTGTCCCATTATTCAGAATATTTTTCCCGAAACTAATTATATATTAGACTCTCGGTATCCCAATTTCCTCCCCGTCGATGTTAACGAAGCGAACGATTTCCGTGGACAGGTTAACGGTACCGGAAGGATAATATCGAGCGACGTGGTCTCTGGTAAAAGGGCATCCCGTATCGAGGAGAAGAAAACCGGCAGAACGTTCGACGGTAATCATCATCATCGAAAGGTGTACGAGAACGACGAATACGAGAGATTCGCGAGCAGCAGGACCAGCAAGAATTCCTCGACTCCTAATCGCGAGGACAAAAGGAGGCCGAAAGTGGAGGCTGAGAAGCAAATCAAAGATTCGTCGTGTAACGCGAGGACCAAAAACTATAGTACCGTAAGTCTGCCAAATTACGACGAGTTGGACGTGGCCAGACATCGGGCAAAGGTGGTCGAGGGGGATGACGAAGACAAAACCAAGCCACGAAGACCTGTCAGGAGCAGCACGGGATCGCTTCCGGCGGAATCCTTCCTCTCGCCCTTTTCCGAGGTACCACTACTTTTTTAGTATTCTAACTTCATCTCGAACTTATCCAGATATAATAAAAGGTACTTCGTCTTCTTATATCTACTTTATTATAGTATTATTTATTATTATGTCTACTTATTGGAATACGAAATTTCACACGTCACGCGTTTCCTCGCAAAAACATTTGCCTTTTTATCAGAACACTTTACATTTCATGATTATCGTTAAATTAAACGGAAGCTCGATGTCCCCATCTCTTTATCGCGACAAATTAACCGTGAATGGCCAATTGGACGGTCCCAGTACGAAGTTTCGCGGCACCAGAAGGGTTGCAGACGTCCCTTTCGTCGCAAGAAACGCGATCGCACGGATAACGGGAGGAATTTATTCTAATCCTTTGGCAGAAAACGAGCGTGCGACTGGAGGACTACATTCCCGGCCGGGCCATCCCCGATAACCTATCGCCGTATCAGCTTCTGGGGAAGCTGAACTGCGGGGGGGACGGCGATTTCGTGAACTACGAGGCTGCGAGTAAATCGCAGGATTGGGATCTCGGTGACATCGGTAATTGCGAATTGAATCACCAACAACGACGAGCCTCGTTCGAGGTATTGTCTGGCCAATCGATACCCCCCTCTACCCACCTACAATTTACATTCAATAATAACTTTATCAATTTATTACCAATACCTTTTATGCATAATTTTGTTTCATTTTAAAAAGAAAGTAATTTTATCGTCCCTTTCATTTCAAAGAATTAATTAATTTCATTTATAATCAATACCGTAGTAAAAAGATGTTAAAATATTATATTAATTTGTATTCTTTCCATAAAATTAAGGAAGGTGTATCTATTTTTAGACGGTTCATTTATCGAGCATCTGTTTGTCCAATTTTTCAGATCGTTTCAGGGCAGAGCGAAGAGAATCATGGTCAGGCGGGCACGGACGTGGTCGACTTCTCCGTGGACGATGAAAGAAGATCTCCGGATGTTTCCACCCCCGCGATTTACTTACAGAAGAGCGAAGCTCCCGGGAAAACGGCGTCGCCGACACTTGGCGAACTGGAATATTCAGAAGTGGATCCAAATAGGTCGGTAGAGATTAGGTATGGTCGGTGTTCGGGGGATTAAACGGGTTTAATAGGAGAGTCCAGATGCCAAGCGGTGTTAAATCCATATTCCAATGGTTTTAGCGTCCCGTATAATTTTCTCTCGTTGTTTCCCTTTCGATACGATGCGCCGATTGTTCCGTTACCCTTCGGATTTCTATCGAATGATACCGTGTTTGCTCATTTGCCCAGATCTCAGACGAAACAGCCCGACTCGCCTGTGTGTACAGCACCAGAGGATAATACGTCATCGATGTCCAAAGAACCTTTTTTTCTCGATGAAGTGAAGCACCGTTCTGCTTTGGGTAAGAATATTAGATCGTTTATTTTAGTTGCTTCTATTCTGGACTTATGGTACCTTGAAATCACAGAATAATATTTCACTGATGTTACATACACTACCCTCTGTTCCCCTTCTTACACTATTTCTGGTACACCTTGTGGAGTAAACTGATCTATAACTTTTATTTGCACTCTTATAACTGAAAATTTTACCCAAATTTAGATGCCATCGTGGGTTCCCCCAAGAACAATGAAGAGGACCGATCCAATCAATCACGGACGATCTTCACCAGGAGTTTGTCGAACGAAAGCGAGCCGAACAAGGACACCTGCGAGACGAAGGAGCTGCAGAGTGGCCTGTTCAGAAGCATCTCCGAGGAATCATTGCCAAAAGAGATGCTGGAGGAGCATCAGCTGGATCAGCTGTACGACGAGAAGCTGGCGAAGGACGTGCACAACAAGCTGAAGAAGAGCCTGGACGATTGGAAGACGAAGACACCGCCGCCTAGTCCCGAGCACAGGACCAAGCCGGACGTCCTGGACCTGGATCACTCCACGTTGCTGAAGGTCCTCAAAGAAGAGGCCGCCGAAGAGAGCAACCTGAGCTCCATGACGCCGAGTCTCACGGAGCTGGAAGCGGATCTGTCGGACATGCTGGAGAAGGAGGAGACCCAGGACGGGCCCAAGGACGCGGTGTCGCTGGGACAGATCCTGAAGGACAGGAGGCCCGCCGCGGCGAGGAAGGTCTCGTTCTGCTCGTGGGAGGAAGCCGTGGCGCAGTCGGCGGCCAGGGACGATCGGGAATTCGCCGAACGTCCGGCGGATTTAGATAAGAGGATCGTTTCTCATCCGAACGAGGATCTGGGGGGGGATCCCCCGCCGGAGAAGCCGAGCAGACTGAACAGGAGCCTGGATGACGCGGCGGACACGGACGTACCGACGCCTCCTAAGAGGAAGAACAGGAGCCTCCAAATGGCGAACAGCGACGGCTTAGCGGGACAAAATGGCTCCGTCTATCCCAACGACAGACTCATCTGAACGCTCGACGCGTCTCGCACGTCCCGCAAAGAGGATACTACCTGGAGAGCCTGTATTGTGTGTCGCGAGCGATGCACTGGACGCGAGAATCAACCGTGTGAGAAAAGCTGTGCGCTCGTGGACAAAGTTTGGACCGGGGTTTAACGAAGGCAAAATAAAATCGCGTGTTCTTGCGACAACTTTCATTTTGTTCGAACGAGCCTGGATAACCCGCCACAGTGACCCGGACAATTTTTCCGCACCGATTCAGGCGTTCTTTCGAGGAAAGACAAGGAACTTTCTAACGAATTTGCCGCTATCGAAGAAACGACGGGTGCGTCGTGTCCTCTCCCTCCCCGCCCCTTCGAAAATCACGAAACTTTCCTCGAGAAAGTTTTCGAACAATGGGGATCGTGGTTGGCTACTTATCCTTGGCCGAAAACGCGTCAGATTGTTCGGTTTTGTCGGTGGACCTTTGCCATCGATTACGTTCGAGGAAGAAACGGGTGGCGTAAGATTTTCTTCTCTTTTTTTTTTGTTCGTGTATATTTATTTGTTGACGATGTTTGATCATTGTTTGTTGAATTCTGGAAATTCTGCGGAAAATTTGAGATAAATGAAAGGCTTTAACCCTTTGAGGATAATTATTGGATCATTAACCCCTTAATCTATGATTTTCCATGGGGGTGTCAGTTACAGCTAAATATGTATCTTTTCAATGTTAAAAAACAAACATTTCACATTTGGCAAACCTTAGATTAGAATTGAATCACAAAGGGTTAGCGTGCAATAATTGTTCCGCTTTGATGCAATTTATTTATCGAAAAGCTGAAATGGTACGCAACGAGAAGCTTCGAAATTACGATAAAAAATTTAATAACGAGCGTATAGAGGGTTAAAGTTTGTATTTGGAACGATACTTCCAATGATTGAACGATTATACGAAACCATTACGACGAGTGCTTGTACGAACGATTTGCAACTTGTACCGTTCGATTGCTCTTCATGTTCACGAGCTATCGATATCCGTCGACTTCGTTACCAGTCGAATGTCTGGCGTTCCATTTGCGACCCAGGTACTCGAGGTGAAACCCTTAATGAATGCCTGTTCATTGAAACTGCCACGTGTATGACTTCGTATCAAAATGGTATCGACGATTGGACGGTTGGATGGTATCGATGATTCCTTCGAGCGATATATTCGTTCTTAAGATGTTTAATTAGAAATACCGGCAAAATTGATATTACGATATATCGGCAATTAAATTTGAGACTTTCGTAACTTTTTCCTACGAAATTATCCATCAAAGTTTCAATGAATTACAGATTTTAATCATTCTAGTCAGTAATCTATGAACGCTCTTAAATTGCAAAATAAGCACTGCCACTTTGTAATTTGGAAATATAATTTCTTACTTTCAATTTAAAAATAATAATCAAAGGTTTATTAATCGCTTTTTAATCGGCAACTAGTAACATTAAAAAGCTGATTAATAGACTTCCGGTGGGTAAAATGTTAATATATTTGTGGTGAATTTGGTGGAATTCGTAAGAAGGTAATGAATTTAATTGTCAATTTAATGTATTATCGAAATTGTAACAAAATAAATTTGAAATTAGCAGAAAATAAAGAATCAACAAAAATTGTTGTTGTTAATATTCCCTGTAGCCAGTAATTTGATGAAAAAATATAAATTGTATTTTAATTGGATTAATTTTTTTCCTTTTTTTCTTGCTTTGTTTCTCCGACAGGACGGCGGGAAACTTCATCTTTCCACGGCATCCAATCACGTTTCGCTTTTTCTTCGGGACAAGCCGCCCGCTGAATTCCAAACGGTGACCCCGAAGAACCGGAGACGTCGCGACGTCCTGCGACGCTCGTATATATTCGCGACGAGTATCCGATCACGATAACACCGCGTTTCCATCGCTAGCCATCCATCGGGGAAACTTCTTATTATTTTTAGGGGCTCTTTCGAGAAAGGCATTAAATCAAAACCACGATAAAATGCGGGATAAAGATAGAAGAAGATCTGTTTTCAGGGGATGAAATTTGAGGGAAGTCGATTTTGTTCAAAATTCATTTTGACATTTTTCTTTCATTCCAAAAACCTCTTTCCTTGAATAACAATCGAACAAACAAATAAATATTTTGGTAGCTATTATCGATTCGTAATAGAATATTGTTTAGTCTTTTATAGTCAGAAATCATTGATGTATCTTATATTGCTATGTCTCACTTATTGAATGTTATTGCCATAAATTATTATAATTTATTACTTGCTTCAAGGCATAGGTATCGCAGAAGGGCATTCCTGTCCCCCAAATTCGTAGAACACCTTCATTCCCCGGCTTCGCGTTTTCTTTTGATACAAACCTAATAGGCTTTCAAGTTCTAAATACATATTCTAATCAGAATTCTATCTAACCCAATCTTACATAACTTCCTCCCTAAATTTACACGTTACAGGATAGATTTACGGGTTCTACGTAGCACGTAGAAATTCCTGCGGATAAATGATGAAACGCGATACGCTCCGCGTCAATCTATCCCGGTGAAGTTGGCGAAGTAGGACAGGACGTCGAAGTCACAGGAGTTGTGCAAGTCATTCCGAGCCGAAGGGGTGGCAGCCCCTCCCCCTTGTAATCTCGAAAATTTCAGCTCCCGGTTCGATAGGCGTCGGCCAAAGGAGGTTCTGGTTAACAAAACGCGAGATAATTGCAGCCGAAAACGAGCGTCCAACTTTTCGCCGCGAAACGTAAATGATTTGGCGCGCTCGTCGAATCGAAGTGTAACGAACTTTGGGATAATTCGACCCAAGGTAGTCTGCGGCTCTTAAAACGCTGGAAGATGGCTTCAATTCATTCCGCTCGATCGTTTGTAAACGTTGTAATTAAGTAAATCGATCCGAACATCTGATTCGAGCTAACGATTTCAACTGGCCGAGCGAACGGTAATAAATTGATTCCGAAGGATCTTGATTTGTCAGTGTTCCATCGATTGCCGTGGTTGTTTCCGGCGATTGTAGCACGGACAACGGGGCGAGTTTCGATTTACCCGTTACTTTTATCTTTTTTCAATGTTTTCCTCTGGTTTAATTCCTAGAACGTTGCTAGATTAACTACGATTTCAGTTCGATTCCTCCGTTCTGTTGTTTAAATCGAAGGAAATTTTGTAGCAGGATGTGAAATCGTAAACGAAAAGATTGATTATAAACTTGTTAGAAAATTTTGTATCCAGGGGTGGTTTTGTGAAATTCGGAGATTGTTTGACGTAAAAATCGAACGTCCTCGGTACTCTGTGAAATTAGCGCGAACAGATTATAGGTTCGGTCTGTTCGTGACACTCCTATTAGTATCGTGGAAAGGGGAGAGACGACGGAAAATCGCAAGATCCCTTTTCTTCTTGTCCCTTTTTCATCCCCCCTCGTTTCGAGGAAAGAAAGTCGAAGCCGGACGTGTGGTCGAAATTCTCTTTCCCTTTCCCTCTCTCCCGCTCCGCTAAATCTTATTATCACCGCCTCGACAGCCTCTCGAGCGACACCGAAGGGCTGGAAACGAGTGGGCCAAATGACCCGTGTAGCTTTCGGATACTTTATCGTTGCTTTCGAACGTTTTTACAAGGTTATCTTGATAGTACTTAATAAGACGAGATACGCTGTAAAATTGAAGGGGGACTTTTATTTGTTTACGACGTATCAGGATTGTAAAGTGTATGGGTTGCTAATTTAACGCGTTAACTAAAAATACTTAGTAAATGGTCTGTAACATGGATTGATGAAATATTAATACAAATTCCTTGAAGTGCCACAAGTACCCACTGTTTAGTCCGTGCATCGCCGACTCTACGTCGGGAGGATTCGACGATACAACCGGATGTCACGATTCCCTCCCACCGAAAGAGGTGTGCTAAGATGTAACAATAAACCCGAGATTAAGTCGCTTAAGCCAGCGGCCCAAAGAAGTTTCTTCCTGGTGGTCGTCCTTTGCATTTTGACTGCGCCGATACCCGAAATCCTGCGGTACCCAGCCGCGCAGGAAACGGGCGAACAGGAAGTCGCGAGTCGGCATTAAGAGGGCGAAATTTATAGGCCCGGGGTCCAACTATTTAGATAGGCGTTTGCGATTTTGCTTTTTGCCAACCTTCTCGTGTCGCGCGTTCGACTCGCAGGTAGCGGGGGGTGAAACCGGGGGGTGTCGCATCTTTCGTTCGCGAACGCAAGGGAACTTGCGCGTCCCCCGGCATTCCGACTTAATTAGTTTTTCGTCGACGGATAATCCGTGCCGGGCGATTTGTCAGCCGAGCAGACTGGAAGTTTACGCGGTCGGAATTAAGGCGGCGCTTTTAGAGCGGCTCGAGATCAAGACGATATTTAAACGGGGCCAGGGTAGGCATGATTCCGTTTCCGGTCCTCGTTCGGGGTAACCCATCGTGGATTTATTTTATCGCCGCCACGGAATTCGGCCCGGCCAAGAAACTGCCAACGTGAGAGAGGGTGGCTTATCCCAACCACCTCCACTCCCCCGTACCCCTTCTTCACGGTTTAACTGTGGCGAAACTTTGGAAAGGGGAGGGAAGTGATAGGCGTATTTGGATCAACGTATTTCCATCGAAAGCGTGGTTCTGTTGAATCATTTGTTAAAGAATATTTTAAATAATTCACAATTCTGTTGTTTTTAACCATTCATTTTTGCTGATATTACTTTTAATTCAAAATCCAATTCTAAGCAGACATTTTCGGTAAAGAAAGCATCAAGCAGAAACGATCACTATCAACCCCGTATTTTTAAGGGAGGGAAGGAGGGGCACGAAATAACAGAGGCAATCAAAACCTGTTCGTGAAACGAGCTCCGTTTGAAATCCCTTACGGATATTAAATGCCTCGTATATTAAACTGTGCTCCCTGAATCAATTAGGAGTATCGATCGCAATCTTTGGCATGACGTATCGAAGATTCGTTGATAAGGGACAGATTGATAACGTCAGAGGAGCTTACGGGGGCTTGTTATGGTTTCTTGACGAGGAGAAATTTTTCTGGTTTCGCGTATTCCAGACGGGAACAGGATTTATATGAATTAATTAGAGGAAACTGTACGTGATGTTGAATAAATTATTTAATAAATTTCGTGCCCGAACTTTTGCTTTGGACTACAATTTATAAGAAGAATATTAAAAACATTGTTAATGGTATCGAATTTTTATTGAAAATACTGGAAAAGAAGAAATTAGAAGAAATTAGATGTTAAGAAATAAATCTAAATTCGTTTCGAAACAAACACCAAACGAAGACCTGCAATTCCATCGAAGGAAACATATCTCGACACGATACCCCGTTGGTTAGAGGCATTCACTGTCGTTCGTTAAAGCAAGCCGACATCGTTCGTTAATCTTTCCCGACCAACGCAAAATTAACCAGCTGGATGAATTAACGGTGGTCGGCCAAGGGAAAAGCCACCCACCCGACTATCTAGATACACCTCGGGGCTTGGAAAACAACAGACGATCCTGGGAGGTGTAACACCGGCGGGCTACACGACGGGGCATAAGAACGAGCTCCATTCGCGACACACGAGATCTGGTTCCGTTTCCACCTCTTCCACTGACTAAACAAAAGTTAATGCACCCTTGGCAGATTCAAGGTTTTTACTTTTAATAATCCCAAGTGTTTTGTTTCAAACATAATAGTCAGTTGGTTGATAGATACCAATTTAAACAATTTTGATAAGGAACCAAGAGTTGTTTAATTTTTTTTTATATAATAATTAAATGAATATTCTTGCAAAGTTTTGATATTTAAATTTCACCCTAAAATAAGATTTATTATTTCTGGCGTATAACTTAATGAAACAGAACAGAGCGCGATTTATGTTTTATTTTCGAACCTCTCGGAAGGCTTTGAAGAAGAACACGATAAAGAATGATAACGATTCGTCCGAGGGGATGCTCGTGAAATAAAGTTGGGGGTAATCGACGCTTTCATAAAACATATTTAAACGGCGTACCGATTGCGCATCGCGCGGACAAAATAAATTTACGCTCGGCGCGGATAAAAATACACGTCCTGTCGAAATTTATCGCGATATTTATCGGGGCTGTTTTACAGCCCCTGCAGACAACCTCGTCGCATGTACAGGGTGTTGCAGAATATTCAGAAATGATATCTTGAATAATAATAAATCTGGCAATTTTTATACCATGTTATATTAATGGAATCGATGTGTAATAAACTTGAAAAATTAAAATTTACAATTTACTTATACTTATATTTATTTTAGTAGATCCTTATTCCAAAAAGGAGGGATAATTTTTATTTTTGACAATATTAAATAATTTATAAATCTAATTTGATATTTACAATAAATCATTCTTGTAATGTGATTTATTTTATTAAAATAAGTTACATATTTATCTTATTGCTTACCTTTTCTATTATTTAAATATTTTGAGACATATTTGTTTTAATTTTGGGATTTTTGTTCTATTAAGATTGTATCCAAGGAACACTAAAGCCGCTTTTCCTTATTTTTACTATTAAATTCCGATTAAAAATTATTTTCCAAGTACACCCTGTACATCAACGACTCAACGTTGCTTATCGCTCATGTCGCTTTGATAATAACTAAGGCATCGTTTGCTGATCGATAAGGATCGTAATTTTGCACCGAAATCGTGCACGAGATTCCTCCCTTTTCATACATATTTCCCGTTCTGATTTCAAAAAGTTTGTCTTTACAAATCATCCATAAAACACAATGGAATTTCAGCTGATCTGTTTGCGGCTACCGTAACAATGATACACGATACAGTTCGCCATAATTTGCGATTCTTGAACGACTCTTGGCGAACTATTAGTCAAATCCACGGCAACGTTCGATAAATTTTGCGACAACCAACGAGTACAACGTTTGTAATGCAAAAATATTACGACTTGTACAATGATAAAGGTTCGTTAAAGATTCATTGGCCGGCGCGTCGTTAGCGATCGTATAATGAGGATTAATTATGTGTAAATACGGTTGCTCGATTTAGCGGGATAAATTATTCGTGCGATCGGCGTGATGTGTTAAGAATTGATCTTTTTTTCCCCCTCGGTCTTTAATTACGGTCGATTAAATTTCGATTCGCGATGACAATCACAGGTGACGAATAATTAATACCTTACTGGGGACGATTAACGTCGGTGTTTGTAGTTGTTTCTAAGCGAGTTGGTTAATTTAGTAATTTAATAAGTTAGTAATTTGGTAACTTGGCTATTCCATAACTTGGCAATTTAATAATTTAGTAATTTAGTAATTTACTGAGCTAGTAATTTTGATCCCTTGTTCCATTCTGGACGATCTATCCTCGTAGAGAATCGAGTGTAACGACGAATTAACGGAACACGAAACGGACGACGAGCGTTTCTATCGCAAACTAATATCGCGCGAGAATTATTTAACGAGGGATCCGCGAGCGTCAATCGGTGCGGCGGCTTTAAACGCGAGGCGGCTGTTTGCCAAGCGAACAGAGGCTTACGCGGGAAACACAGGAAATGGGTTCCTGTCCCACTTTTCAATTCGTCACGATCGATCGTGACGGTGTTAAGTGCGTATTACTAGCTGATTAATTTTACACCCCCTTCTGTCGGTTCATCGTGCCATCACCCTAACCCTCCATCTCCTTCTTCAACCCTCTTTGCTCGCGGATCAACGTTCCGCTCCCCTTTTCTTCGGCTCTTAACATTCGACAACTGTATTTCATTGTTCTCGGTTCTAAGACACGCTTCAATTTCAATTATTAAACATTCTATCAATTCATTTTCAAATGTAATCGTTCAAATTGGTACTTTGCATTATTCTAATATTGACAATATTTATCGTTTAGTTTACATTTCTTTCTTTTGTTTATTCAAAAGTTCCAGCACCGATACAAGGCGAATGATCGATTGCCACCTTCCCCAACCCGTTCCCGCGCCGCCACTCTAATAAAAGTAACATCCAATGAAACTTTCAACAATTTCAACGCGTAACAACGAGCGCGTTAAATCACTTCGGTCGAGGGGGGGGGTTGGTTAAGTGAGTGAAAAGAGCCGAAGCAAGAAAAGGACGGCGCAGAGACGGTAGAAGGAAGAACAAAGTTGGGAATTACACGAGCCTGGTCGCATACTTGCCCTCTAAGTTATGCCCTCATAAACTCACAGAGACATACCTACGTGTCTGCGACGACTGCGAGTTGTATCTGTTCCCATCCACGGCGGCGGGGAGCGCCTAACCGTGCAGGTTACGGGGCGGTGCGGGCCTATATCAATTGCACCGTCTCGCAGACAAGCGGGAAAGAGCGGCTGGAAGTATAGGGATTAGCAGGTGCGAGGAAACGGGGAGAAAAGTATGGCCAAGAACGGTATTATGCCGGTACCGGTCGAATTAGCATACTGACGTACCGCGAAAAGCATTCGTATCCGTTAGCGGAAGACAACCGGGCCGAGTTTATGTTCGCGATGCTTTCCCAAGGTGTGCACGAAATTAACGTACGACCCTGATAATTTACGCCCGCTATCCTTATAAATTTCTTAAACCCTTTTAGAAATTCCTGGTCCATATCGTAACTGCTTTGCGCAAGACTCAAAATGTCCCGTTGCTCTACTTTTTGAAACTTTTGTATAATCCTTTGGTTAAGATTTTAATTTAATTCGATTCGCGGTGATATTTAAACATTTCTTTAGATTTATCTAAAAATATTCATTGTTCTATGGGGTAATACAGAATCATTTATATTTTTATCGTAAATTTCGAAACGTGGTTTTGCATTTCATAAAATTTTGTTAAATTATTGTAAATTTCGAAACGTCGTTTTCCCCACTATTGAATGTATTTCGCACAATTTTATTTGCAACAAAGTACTGTTTAAAAAAGAATAACTTTATAACTTTTGTTCGCCAATGAATTTAATTTTATCCAAGATCAGTAGCGGTTAGTTTAGCAATATTAATCAATATGCTTCTTTTCGCCTTGTAAGAAGCAATCTAGACAGATTTTCGAATCTTCCTGGAATTTTAATGATTTTACGCACAGAGTTTCCTTGCAAGATAAAATACACTTTCCTGTGTAATATCTGGCGTGCAACAGCTAACAAGCTTCAGAATTACGGTCTCCTTTGAACAGGATACTTCTGACAGATCCTGGCTTCACGGAATTCGATACAGGCGACTCAGAAAGAAGCGTCCGGTGATTCTCGATTCATGAGATGTTGAGCAACGTTTCCTCGAGGTACTCGGTTATCGATCGTTCGTGTTGTAGAAATTGAACATCCCCTATTCCATCCTCGGAATATCGATTATTTATTTCGTTAACTAGCGACTTCAACTCAAGTCTGACTTTTTAAAT
The DNA here is from genome assembly GCA_022405125.1 of Anthidium xuezhongi. Lineage (NCBI taxonomy): Eukaryota > Metazoa > Arthropoda > Insecta > Hymenoptera > Megachilidae > Anthidium > Anthidium xuezhongi. Next base: position 6,702,689 of record CM039642.1, on the reverse strand, counting down.
TAATTTTGCATAGAAAAATATATTTGTATTCGTCACAAAATAAATTCGAGCAAGATTGCCCTTTGTCAGACAACAGGATTTCCCACGTCCTTTATTTCTAGGATACAGTGTCACCCTATTCTTTATTTATTCGTTACGATAGAAATACACCAGCGGTTTTCGCAAAATCTGATTCGAGCCGGGATGGTAGGAAATTATTGGCACGGTCTGGAGTTGACTGGATGTTAATTACTCTATCACTCCACCCCGTTTCGCTCGAGGCCCCATCCCACCTCCCGAGCCTCCCCCTCTCTCTGTTACCCCATCTCTTTCGTCGTTGCTGGTAACACTCGATCCACCCTCCACCCACGTCCTCTCTCGTAATTATGACAGGCCTGCCTCATAATAAGGTAATTTAAACGCATGACTTAGGAGGCAGAGCGCGGGGGGGATATTGGCCTGGTGGTAGTTTCGTCTGTTTCTGGTTCCAGCCTCGTTGTTCGCGCTCTTTACGAGCTTTAATCTCCGCGATACCTTCAACCAGTTCCTTATTCATCGATGAAACGTTTTTAAAAAAAAAATACATTATGGTTATTGGGATAATTTTTGAACACCTCTGGTATTTTAATTTATTAACTTGTTAAGTTCCAAAGGTCGAAAATATATTATTTGTAAGATTATATATATTTATTTTTGTATAGCTTTGGTTGAACAAGAGATTGGGAATGTTTTACAGATTTAAAGATTGGTTGTAAAATTAATTAGATAGCACGAGTAGCGTTTGCTTTACTTCGATAAGATAACAGCCTCGTAAAGCTATAACATTTATCTTCCTGTCGTTTATTGTCATAATATTCGGATCTAGCAAGGATAACTACCGTAGCCGGTTAACAGAACCTAGTTACCACCCATATCTAAGGGCAACGAAAATTTTGTACCTTTTGTCTAGAAAATTATCAGAATTTAGACATTTTATCACCCTCGTGTTTAAAATTTTTGTACAAGACCTTAAAATTGTAATAGTTATAACAAAATCTACAACCCACCCATCCATAAGTATTATAAAAATAACAATATTCAATAATTATAACAATTAACAAATGAATAATTAGAAAATACATTAAAATTACTTAAAATCGTTTAAAATCAAGTAAAATTTGGTAGACATAACAATTATTCCATATAGAACTATAAAATTATAATAATTATAACAAAATATGCATAATTATAATAAAATAATAATGTTAAATAAATAAAATAATTAAATAAATGAATAACTGTGAAATTAAGAAATATGAAGAAAAAACTCATGCATGAGTGATTTTGGGAACCGGTAGTCAGTCAACCATGAAGTCAATGAACCATGAAGTCTTAGTGTTATATAAACACGACGAATATCAAATTCTGTCAGTCCTGTTCGAGATGTCAAAGAGTTCAGAATCAGAAGGGTGGTCTACCATGGGTCAATCTTGGGTCGACCATGGATCAATCTGGAGGTAACCATGGGGCAATCTGAAGCAGTCTTCGGTCAATTTTGGATCAAACCTGGGTCAATTCTGGAGCAGTCTTGGGTGAATTCTGGAGCAGTAACTTGCTGAGTGCAGTAGCAGTGCAGTAGAAGAGATCTACGATCGGTGAGTCGCATGCTTTATGGTTCCTCTGGTTCCCATCATGTCGTAGGACGAAAGGTCCGAAACGACACGGGAACTGGTTGTAATTTTTCTTATTTTGAGCGAGCATAGTGACCACGAATGTTATTCTACAATTGTATAATAATATTCGTGAAATCTATTTGTCTATTTGCATATGTATTAGCTCAGGATAGGGGTTTTCTTGTACGTCGCGTATTTAATATTCGTATATCGAGTTTAGAATGATTTTTAAAGTATAGAAAATTGTATAGAAGTCGGATGACCCTCCGATTTCACTGACAATTTTCTTAAACATGGACAGTCATTCTATTGTCACTATGCTCGCTAATTTTTGCTTTCTTTTGTGTTTTATGTTTTACAGCTACCTTTTATTTTGTTTTAAACGGTACGAATAGTACCGTGAAATATTAAGCTCGACATTTTGCGAGTTTAATATCGTTCGTTACTAAATCGCGATTTTCTTTTTCTCTTTGAGTTTATTAACTCATTTACCACTGAATTTTATCATTGGCTTTTCTGATCCTACCTACTTTAATATTCTTCGTTTTTCACCTTTTGATTATTTAATCCTTATTCACTTGTTTTCTGATTGTTGCAGCACTAATTATATTTGCTATTTCCAGGATTTTATTTTAACAAATACTTTTTATACTTTCATTTCGTTGCTGATATTTTTATTTCAATAAATTATTTGTCACTTTAAATACCTTCCTTTCCCTTCCTCAAATCCTACATCCATTAACTTTAAGTTAGCTTGAAATTTTAAGTTCCCTCTTATATTACTATTAGTAATAAGAATATGATATTAAATTACAAAGTGCGTACACCGTGCGTGGGAGGACGGGAGGGCACGGGACACAAGTTCTTCATCAGGTAACCTATTACCTGATGAAGAACTTGTGTCACTTGTAAGCACTTTCCACTCTAAACTGTACTTGTCGAATCGAAGGCTTGCCACCTTTGCACTCCGTCTTAGTTTATAGTTTATATTTTATATATTTTTACCTACAATTCGCTTTCGTTCGGTATTCTCGATGTCAGATGCGACGTACTCGCCCGCGTTGCAAGCCGGCTGCACGAGGGTAGACCATTCGGTAATTCTTGTTGATCGTAAGCCGTCTTTCATCATCTGGTATCTCATCTGAGTTGGCCAGTGGGGGTTGAGTCGTGCTGTGGCCTGGGGTCGGGTGGGAGTTTTGAGGGTGCTGGATAGTAACCGGGACGGGTCTGCGGCCCTGATCGATGGTAGTTTCAGACTACCCGATTGGGGTCGGGGTTTGTGATGGGGCTCGCTTCGGTCAGACCCCCTTCAAACGGGGGCAGTGGAAAGCCTTGTCACAGCCCTCGCAGGCAACGTCTCTCTCCTCTATCTGGTACGCTCAGGCTCGACTCGATTCCTTGATTGATCTACGTCATGATCAAGTTCACGTAAGCCGCGATCTGGCTCTTGCTGGCCAACTCCGGTGGGTTACTGTTGGTGAAAGGTGCTGACACTGGGGTTGCTGGGTGGTCGTGAGTACGTCGTGTGCACACGGGGATACTTTTGGATTAAAGCGAATTCTTTGCTTTGCTTGCGGTTCTTTTCTCACTACCTTCTGGACTAGAGTCACTTTCTTCTGAGTATTCTTTTCAAAATTTCTTTATTTCACTTTCATTTTTCGAAGTTCCCTTCATTTAAATATTCTATTTCATTTTCATTTTTCCAAACTTCCTTAATGGCAATCCTTCGAAGTAAGACAAGTACAGACTTAGAGTAGGGAGTGTAGGTTAGGGACCTTGTGATTAGTTTTAAGGTAGTTAAGTTAAGTTAAGTTAAGCATGGACATCGTGGGATCATCGTGGGACATCGAGGGAACCAGGACATCGAGGGATTTGTCGTTTAAGTTAGTTTTAAGACTAGTTTAAGGCGATTGTAGGATGTTTATAAGTGTGAGTGGGAACTAAGCGAATGGGTTTTTTTGTTTCAGGTCGGGTCACAATCGTAGCCACCTCCCCGTGGTGTGACCTGGTAATCGGTATCATTTTCTAAAGACCGAAATTTTATAAAAATCGAGTCTTTAGAAAATGATATCGAGCCAAGTGCTACGAACTGCTGTAAAATAAAAACTTACTCGAATAATTAAGTCTTTTCTTTGCATTACCTATCCATCCTCAATCCTTTATCCCAATATAATTACAAAATGCGTGTACCGTGCGTGGGAGGTTGGGAGGGCACGGGGCACAAGGTCTTTATCAGGTAGCTTGCTACCTGATGAAGAACTTGTGTCGTTTGTAAGCACTTTCCACTCTAAACTGTATTTGTCTACTCGAAGGCTTGCCACCTTTGCACTCCGCATTAGTTTATAGTTTACATTTCATATATTTTTACCTACAATTCGCTTTCGTTCGGTATCCTCGATGTCAGGCGCGACGTACTCGCTCGTGTTGCAAGCCGGCTGCACGCGGGTCGTCGACCATTCGGTAATTCTCGGTGATCGTAAGTCATTTTCCATCATCTGGTATCTCGCTTGAGTTGACCAGTGAGGGTTGGTCGTGCGGTGGCTTGGGTGGTTTTGAGTTCTGAGGGTTACTGGCTAGTTACGGAAGCGGCCACGGGGTCTCTGTGATGGGCTCGTCTCGGTTAGTCCCCCTTTCGACGGGGGCAGTTTCGAGTTCCAAAACAGGTTTCACGATGGTTCAATTCTGTGCTAGTCGGTACCCTCAGACTCGATTCCATTCCTTGTCTCGTAAGCCGTGATCTGACTCTTGCTGGTCCTCTTGGGTGGGATACTGGGTGGTAGAAGGTGCTGGTCGCTGGGGTTGTTGGGTGGCCGCGAGTACGTCGCGTGCACACGGGGATACTTTTGGATTAAAGCGAATTCTTTGCTTTGCTCGCGTTTCTTTCTTATACTTTCTTCATTAGAGTCATTTTGCACTTAGTATTCTTTTCAAAATTTCTTTATTTCATTTTCATTTTTCGAAGTTCCCTTCATTTAAATATTCTATTTCATTTTCACTTTTCCAAACTTCTTTGATGGCAATCCTTCGAAGTAAGACAAGTACAGACTTAGAGTAGGGAGTGTAGGTTAGGGACCTTGTGATTAGTTTTAAGGTAGTTAAGTTAAGTTAAGTTAAGCATGGACATCGTGGGATCATCGTGGGACATCGAGGGAACCAGGACATCGAGGGATTTGTCGTTTAAGTTAGTTTTAAGACTAGTTTAAGGCGATTGTAGGATGTTTATAAGTGTGAGTGGGAACTAAGCGAATGGGTTTTTTTGTTTCAGGTCGGGTCACAATCGTAGCCACCTCCTCGTGGTGTGACCTGGTAATCGATATCATTTTCTAAAGACCGAAATTTTATAAAAATCGAGTCTTTAGAAAATGATATCGAGCCAAGTGCTACGAACTGCTGTAAAATAAAAACTTACTCGAATAATTAAGTCTTCTCTTTGCATTACCTATCCATCCTCAATCCTTTATCCCAATATGTATATACAATGTAACTTTAATTATCTGCAAAAAACAATTATTGACAGCGCAAGGAAATTTTTGATCACGTATAGATCTAGCCATATGTATCGTAAGACGCTCCTAGATCGGCCCGAAAAGTGCAAAGAATTAAAAGAATTCCATCGACAGAATCGAAATGTACGTGAAAATGCATAAGAAACTCGTATTAAACTCTACTCTACCGAGGCGCTTGTCCCGGGGCGACTACTGAATGCGCGCTCGAGACGCGGTCTGATTGGTCAGTGTTTTTGCTTAATAATTCAAAAACGAAGCCCCATCCGATATTTTTGCAAAGGAAGTTGTTGTTCTCAGCAACCTCCCATTTCCGGCTCCTACAGGAGTTCTGGGACACCCTGTATAGATCGAAATTACGTTCGAACGGAAGAGCAGAAACGGCCTGCCCGTCCCGTTTCCCTCTCTCTCTCTCTTTCTCCCGTTTCCACCGGATTGGTTCTTTTCACGATCGATCACCGCGACGTTCTCTCTCTTTCCCCCGTTCGGCCACGTTTAAACTGTATCTGTACACCCTGCAGACGACGGAAAAATGTTTGCGTCGGTTAATGACCGCGCTCGTTTGCCTTCCAGAAATGACTTCTAAATAAATTTCAACGTTTAACTGACTTAATTATCTAGGAAACTGGAGACCCGCCCATTCAAAGGCCGCTTCGCAGGCGAGAAAGAGAACCCTTTCGCCGTGGGACCGGCGGGCTTCTTTTCTCTATACAACATCGTGATTTTATTGCATCGAAACGTTTTCTTCTTGTGATTTTTAATTGGCCTAGGTTCTTGTTCGTCATCGAGTCCTGTTTCGTTTTGTTGTGAAACGTTTGGAATATAGGAATTTATTTACTTTTGTTACTTTTATTAATCCTTCTAGTTTGTTGTTATTTGAATATAAATGAAATTTAAGTTCCATCTTTACTTAGGAGCACCTACAGAGTTTGAGAGGATTAAATTGTGTGGAAAACACAGGCTATGAATTTAATTCTTTATTAGACATAAATTTGTAACTGTAGTTTTAGGAATAATAATGTTGAAGGTGTAAAAATTCACAAAGATTCGAATTTATTGATATCTATTAATATTTTTTAAATCCATATAAAATATGCAAAAGAAGAGATACATGTCAAGTTACGCGAAAGTCAGAAACTTTCACACAGGCAGTGAAAGCCAGTGTCAGTAGTACAGGTCAGTGCATGGTCAGACCGCAGTACGCAAGTAGTACAGGTCTATGTATACAGGCGCTTCAAGTTGTCTGGCAAACTGAGATCCATCGTGTAAAGATTATTTATAAAATAAACATTTAATTGTGGTTAATAGTTCATTTCAAAGTTGCTTAAAAATTCATTAAATTAATTTTATTATTTCAAAAGTTATAATAATTTAAAAGGTCAGTATGAATAATTCTTCTAATCCGAAGGATCGATTTGAATAAACGAAAGGAGGAAAATAAGATTTCGTAGCGTTCAGATTTTCCATCCCCGTGGGGTCATCTTTTCACCCCTCGATGTTCCAGCACATTCGTCGCGACGCGTTCTTCTGTCCCTCCCCCCCGTAGAAGACTTCCTCTTTATTTTTCTCCACCCTACCCGATACTCGTGGGTATACTGTTTACGAGGAGACGTGCGGGCGATGAGAAAAGTGGGCACCGATCGTATATCAGCCGTGGAAATATACTCGTGGAGACGTTTTCCACGATCGGCGAGCCAGTTCGACGTTTCCCGATACAACTCTGGGAAAACGGCCGGGGTAATCAGCTTCCGTTCCGTCCTTTTCGTCCTGGCGACCGATCAGTTTTGACGCGCGTTGAAAACGCCGCCGCGGCTAATTCTTTCGGACGCGTTGCTCGAGCGGAAACCGGAAACCGGAAACCGACCAACTTTTGCGAGTAATCTTCCGACGACCTCAGAGTCGATTTGTTACGATCAAATAATAATCTCTTCACAAATAATTGCTTTTCTAAAAATTGTATATTTTTATTTGCAATACAGAAAGTCTTCGAATTTTCTTTTGTTGCTGATTTTTATTGCCGACTTTAATTCTATTCACCCTCGTTTCTTTAAACCCTCTCGGTAATTATCATCCACTAATTCTCACAAATCTGTCGGGTAACGAATCGGGACCGGGCGGAATCTGTTCCAAGGGGTTGAACTCGCGCGATTAAACGATCGTGTAATCGAGCCCTGTTTAATCGGCCGGCAAAAAGTAAATCCAGAACAAACAAATCGCACAGCTTCCTAAAGATGCCAGTCAAAATAACGGCCAGAAGATCCTTCGTCAACCCTTTCCAAGGTAAATCGTCTTAAATTAATTTAGTCATGTCTTTCTTCAAACTTTCCAATAAAAATTCTTACAAAACCATTGTTCGCACCATTAAAATACAAAATTTAACAGTTATTTATACTAGAATTTGTAATTCTTTACATTCGAAATAAGATCTTTAAATTTTGCAAGCTTTGTTGAAAAAATGCCTCGGGTGCAAAGGGTTAATAATTACAAACGAACCTCTTATTGTAAATAATTCATTTACCAGATATGAAAATTTCAAAAATGGAGAGAGATGTGTAGGTGAAAATTCAGGAAAGTGTTGATTAGCACGGGAAAAAATATTTTTCGCAACGGTACACCGGCGAGGATGAAGCGTAATAGTGGTCGTTGTATCGAGTGCTTTTCACGCTCGTTTCGACTTGGCCCAGGGGGGTTGAATACGTCCCCCCGGTCGCAAGCTTGTTTATTAAGGCCGTTTCACTTTTAATAAGCTGGAACCCGGTTACCTTCTGCCACCGTCTGTGCCAGAAGAGGATACCCGGGTCTCGTTAAAGCCGCGGTTTCACGCTGACCAACTTTTATTGGATCCGACTGCGCGGTGTCGCCGGCTGTTGTTAAAGCCTGCTAAGTTATGCCTCGCGTGTTACGCTCCGTGTCACGCTCGTTTCATCGCGAGGACGGTCGTTCGAATCAGACACTTCGACCGGCTTTAATCTTTCGTGACTGTGTTATTTTTAACTTTCTTCGCATTTTTGAGTTTCGATCGTTTCTAAAATTAATTTTGCAACGTTTAGAAATTTGATTGGACAATTAATTGTTTAAAGAGTTCTTCAAGATTTAGGGATGATATGTTATGGCCTCTGATTTAAATGAATATGTAATTGTAATTACTGTGAATTATATTACAAATGGAATAAAATTGAAAACACTGGAACTTCAATTCATTATTTTGTAATGAAATAATGATAAATTCACGTAATCATAATAAGTATTGTATTAAAACTTTGATTCGAATTGGTCACATACGAAAGGGTTAACGAGTTTCCTTCTTTCTCGTCCAGCTCTCGCTTAAACCTGAACACGAGACTTTCAAAGCGAGCGCACTTCACCTGGTAATTAACACGGTCAAAGCGAGCCCAGCGAATTATCATAGGCGGGATGAAAGTCGGGTCAGGAATAATCGTGCCGCGGTAGTTAATTGCCGTTACACACCAATTAACTCATCGACGTCCATTAGTGGCGGCTTGTTTCGTCGTGGCTGTTCAACGAAAACTCGTTGACGTAACTATCGATGGTATAAACGTGCAAGCGTATAATGTGTTGTGGTACCAACATTTTCTTTCATTCAGTTTATGCAACCTAAAACTATAAGTACTCATAGTTGATGTTACAAAATACTAGTTTCTCGTTAATATTCATTTTGTGTTAATATTTCACGGCAATACTAATTCCATAATTAATATTAATTTTACATTAATCTAAGTTCACGCAAGCACCAAGTACGAAATTAAAACTAAAATAATTACTATTACTGCGCCAAGCAAAACCGTAATTGATTAATAAGCAGAGTCTCTTTCGCGAAAATCTTCCTTATATTCAGAAAGTACGAGAAGAAGCAGATTTATCATTTAACCGGAGGAAAAATCGTGTCACGTCAGTCGTCAACTTCTCCCTTCAACAGACGAAGGGATCATCAGACCCCGGGTATCATACCATGACCCCATGGAAAAACGAGAGAGTGGTAACTGTTCCGTGGATCACACGAGCGGAATACTTATAACACGGTTACGTGAGTTGGACGTGCGAACAGTGAGTCATAAATATTGGTAGGCGGCTGAAAAGTCTTTCGGGCATATCTCTCGTTCGGTGTGAGGCCCTTTAATCATGCAACAGCCGCGGGGGATGAAGTTTCGAGGGTGGCCGTGTCAGAGGGTTGATACCGGAACGTTTCGGTACTTCACAGACAGAAGACTTGGATATTTTTCTTCGAGCCTCTCCTTTTTCCGAAATTTCCTCCGTATCCGATACCGGATCACTTTTTATTTTCAATTCGATACAGAATATTTTAACATTAATATCAATATATTTATTTTATTCTGAATATTAAAAATTTGAATGGAAATTGTATACACTTTACAATTTAAATTATTTATACAAACAAGACACTTTAAAGTATTGAAATATTGTTCTTTTAATGTACCAAGGTTTTAATAAGTAATAATATTACCTAGGCAAGGTACTCGCTGACTTATAATGCAAAATAGAATGATTATATTCTAAATAATTATAATCGCAAAGGATTTCTCAACATCGTCAGCAATATTTGTTAATACCCATAATTTGTGAAAGAGGATCTTTCATTTGTGTACGATCGCGATAAGACTCCTCGAAGCTGGCGATAGTCGGGCGGCGAGCTTGAAAAGAGAACGGGTGTTTCGTTTTATTCGAGACACATCGTGTCCCTCACAATGCCACGAAAACGAGAGAACGTTAAAGCGGAGGAGCGTTAAACGTTCGCGGCGGCGTCGTTAGATTCAAGGGGTGCGAATAACCGCGGAATCGGGGATTTTATGGACAGAAAAAGCTTCCTGGACGGGTCTGACCATAATTCAACAGGCACGCTCGCGGTGGACACTTAGATAAGTTAATTACCTTTAACAGCATAAATAACGACAATCGCGCACGATAACGAGAATGCACGACCCCTTTTATACGGTAGCCCCTCGTACCGTCGCCGACCCCTTTTGTTCGATGCAACACACTTTTATATTTCGAGAATTATACCGTGTTTTACATGCCGCGTTATCTGATACGCGTTTTATAATGTCCCCTAATCGCTCGTTCGCTCTTTCTCCTCCCCCCTACCTCTCCGCCGTTCGACAATCAACAAAATTATCTTCTATTAATCCGCCAGAATTTTCTTCCTTTAATATCAATCGAAAACTTCGAAAATTAATTGGCTGTAGTTTATCGAGTTTTAAGATTTTTGGTATTTTTGGCAAATTTTATGATCTTCGATTCATTTTTTTTAACCTAGACTGTGTACTTTATACAAAATTGTCTATCGTCAGTATGTTGGAAAGACGATACCCAAATCGAAACGGGGTGTAAGATTAAATTGAAATTGTTCATCAAGACGAAGGAATTGAAACATATTGTGTCTGCGTGCGAAAGGATTAAGCTTTGAAATCGACGTGCCATAAACGGGATATAGTATAGGGGGGTGGGGTGGGGTCTATATCACAGTTAGATCGCGTTCATGCGAACGGTGGCTTGTCGGTTCGGTGGAGATGTACGGTTCACAGGGAATCCTCGTGTCGGTGTTTGCCGTTCGTGTCGGTTTCTCGACGATTAATCACCGGGTCCGCTCGTGTGGCTCCCGTGTCCGTCGCAGTTTCTCAAGCAGCTATCGGTGTCCGGTGTCCGATTTGTGTCTGACCGGTGTTTCTGCTTCCGTTGTCGGTTCGGCTGTTTACCCCCGGCTTGGAAATGTATCCTTCGCGTGCAGGCCAGCTTTTTAAGCCGAACAGAAAGCAGTGACTGGGTCACGGAAAGCTTGCGGCCCGGGGTCGTAAAGCAAACGACGTACGGGCCGGCGAGACCCGCTTGCGGAATTCATCGTTCGCCATCGTTCATCGTTCCTTGCATTCGAGCCGTGCAAATCTTCCCGGCTGTCCCGCGGTTTAATCCATACCTCGTGATTTAAGGTTGAATCCAGTTGCCGAGATTTCTGCCGAGATTGAACCTCGTGGGGTGTGCGAACTTACAATTTTTGGGAGAATATGGAACTTGGAAGTTGGAAATTTGATGCGTGGGAACTGGAAATTTGAAAACTCAGGGTTTGGATGTTTGGAATCTGAAAATTCGGAATTTGGAAATTTGGAAATTAAAAACTTCGTAATGAACTTAATTGCCACCCCAACAATACAACAACAATTTTCCATAATTAACCATCACCACACCGCGTTCATAGCAGCAACAGCAATCCGTTCCTCGAGCTGGGGGCTCTTGAAAGCTGTAACATCAGAAACACCCCCTGGAGCCCCCAGGACTTCGAGTTTCCTCTTTGTGGTAAGCTTATTAACAGGACGAGGCCTCGGTGCAACGTAACGTCCGCCCATTACACGTAGCTCACGATATAATAGGCCTCGTAAGGCCTACTTACCAGGGACACCCTGCAAAATTTCCGTGTTTCCACCAGCCCCCCCTCTTCTCTCTCAGCACCGTTTTGGACGGTGATCGTTGGGAGAAGGGGGGTTCGTGGCTCGAGAGGATTCTCGGTTGTGTCCCGGGAACAGGGCCAAAAATATTATCCTGTAACGACTACGGTCGACATATCCGCTCGAGAACGACGCGTCGTAACAACGGCTCTGCGCGCTCCCTCGCGACGAAGAGCCCGCGAAAACGAGCCGGCACCGATGCTCGCTTACAGATACCAAGCTGGCAACACCCCTTTCAACCTACCCCCCCAACCCTCTTTTTCCATCGTTTCGGGACCAGTTTTGGCCGCTACCAGCGATTATTACAATTGCAGTTCGCGGATTAGCGACCCCCCCCTTTTCTTCAGACGCTCGTGTTTCGAGGCGGAACGGAAATAGGTCTCCGCGAGGAGGGTTGGACGGATTTTCTTTGGGGTCGAAACCGAGGATGTCCGAAGGGTCGATTTTATTGGGACACGGACTGGATCCGAGGAAGGTGGTTTCGAAGGGTGGCCAGGGACTATTAGGGTACGTTTACGGCTGGCTTGATTTATGAATGCCCAGTTTTGGACAGGTGGATGAGAGGGTTGGTCATTAGCCTTTTTGCGGGCAACACGGGTCGTTAGTGGAGTGATCGAAATTGAAAATTTGGAAATTTCGAAGTTTGCGATTCGGGAATTGTAAATTTGTAAATTAGACGTTTGGAAACTGGGATGCTGAAAATTGAAAATTGCAAAATAAAAATTGGGAAATTAATGCTTATCAATTTTATTTAAAGATTGCTAGCTTTCGATAAACCTTATTCTACGAATTCTGAAATTATTATTATACCCTCACAGTAAATCTGAATAAAATCTGTATAAAATCTGTATAAAAGTCAGATTTTGAATAAAACTGCGGTTAAGGGTTGAAGTTCTTACGCGTTTCGACTTTTGAGACACTTGAAAAACCTCGATACGACTTGTTTCGAGAGTAAATACGTTCAAAAAGCAGAGGAAAGTATGAGGAGGGGGGTAAGAGTTGGAAAAGTGTTTGGCCAAGCTTCAGCGAGCGTGTCGAGGCGTTTCGTCGCGCGTGTTGTCGAACGTGAGACGGTGAGAAACGGATGGAAAGAGGATGGAAAAAAAAAGAGAGCGAAGGGACAAAAGCAGCATAGGATGGCGAGGGTTGGAGGAGAACAAGCTTATCCTAATTGCCGGTAATAAAAGCTTTTTATCGGACAGAGTTATGCTTTCGTTCGCTTCGCTGCCCACTATTATCTCGCCTCGCCCCCGGCAAAAAAATAATATCTGACCAGCACGCGGACAGACGGGGGTTGTTGTCGGTGGTTAAATGTCGCGAGACATCGGTCGATCACGAACCGTCCGTATGGTGAATTGAAGAAAATCGACCCTTAACTTTTAAACAACTGGCTGTGCACGTACAATTACTTTCGGATTGAAAATAAATTAGTTAATCAGAAGAATTCGTGAAATTATTCTTTACATCAAATTTCTGTAATTTTATATAACAAATCTCAAATGATTGGAATTTGAAATGTTACTATTTTCTTTTTATTTGAAAAGTTTTCTAATTTATAATATAGTGCATTAATTACGGAATTAATCAGATCGTACAAATCTCCACAGAATCGACGGTTTCCCAAAATTCTAAGGAGAATTCTGCTTCGTACCATCGCTGGAAAGATACACGACGAAGACCTCGCGTATACATCTTATTCTCACCCTCGGAGCCGTCCCCTTTCGCCTCTTCTCCCTAGAGTATCAAGCTCGGCGCGCACTTCTTTCGACGTCTACTCGGACAACCCACGAACCATCCGTATCTTCGGTTCCCCTGTCAATCTATCCGTCACTACCCCGCGCCAGGGCGACGAAAAAAAAAAATCCACCCTATCTTCTAGCTCGTTTCCGTCTATTTATCTCCCCCGGTTCCGTTTCGTGGCAACATCCTTCCTCGTCTTCCTGCGACCCTCTCGAGAAGGGCGGGGAGGGGTTCGCTCCTAGAGCAGGGTTGGTGTAACGGTTATCGTTTGGCAGAGGTGCCAACCACTTTGACGCGATGGTTAGGTACAAGCCTAATGGGCGCGCGTTGCTGCAAACCCCGTCCGGAGATAGGGTTGTTGGAAACGGGCGGGGGTGGAATCTGCATATCGCCCGTGGTCGCAGTTTGCTAGGTTTTTGGAAAACGTGGGAATAATCCTTGGCGTTCTTTGCATATCGCGACTACCGACCTCCCTCCCCTCCTCTCTCCGTGAGGGGGTGAACGCGGAATACGCGCGAGTTCCGCTTGTAAACTGCCGGTCGCGTGGGCCGTTAAGCGACCCTAATAGTCTGGAAAATTTGTTCCAGCACACGATTGCTCCCTGACTACCATTCCTGTCGGGGATTTTCGGATTTAAATGGTCAAAGAAGTTTTGCTGATTATGTATGCGTGTATACATCATTTTTATTCATTTTTAATTTGAGAATCAATGCGCCGATGGTTTTACAGATTCTATTCCTTTTATTTCACCCTCGGACGATGGACCATGGAATACATACCTTTGGCATAATAATTAATCTTGAAACGTAGTTTTCGTAGACTGTTAATACGATAACTCCGTTAATTTTTAATATTTCTTTCATGAAATTTGGCAGCTCGGTCTTTGTTTAATTTTACAAATTCTTAGATATTCATTTTCAAAGTATTTTTTTAACAAATTCTCCAACTCGTTTGACAGAAAATGTCAACATTTGAATTCAAAGGATTCGCTCGAAAGTCATCCGGCAATCACGGTATTGTTATTCGATATTATCCCTATTATGCTGAATGGATCTGGCCTGTTTCGCGATGGGGAAACCCATCGGAATTCCCGAAGGACTACGTCGTTTCGCACTGCATCGGATCGTTACGTTGCCGTCGCGTAATATCAATAAACTATCGATACGCGAACGAGCTTGTTCGAGCCACCCTCTTCGAGCGCAGGGGTTGCTCAAGGTGCGCCCCGCACGGGTTATCGGGCTTAGGCTTGGGTGTCGACCGGGGTTCCTCTCGGTATTAAAGCGGAATGAAGTTACGAGGCAGCGGTTTACCAGTCGTACACCTAACGACAAATACCATCGTGCCGTTTTCGACGCTCGTAGACAGCTTTAAGCGGATGAGAACGGGGCTTGACTGGCCGGGAAAGTGAATCTGGTTGTCCATTTGGATTAATTTGATCCGGTATAGTTGGGGACGATTTATTCAGCGGGTAATTTGTTCTACATATTTAGATTGTTTCTCTCTTATACAATCCTTTTTAATGATAGTAAATTATTAGCAGTAATCCCGTCCAATAATTACAAGTATTATTAAATGTGTAATTATGATTCGTAATAGAAGACAGTTCTCGTGTTTTATATTCTGAAAATTAATATAGAACAGCGGGGTTGTATGTTTTGTTGAGTGCCTTTCTTATTCGACGCATATAAATGCACGTTTCAAAGGGAACATATATGGGTCATTTTTCGTGACATTTTTGTTAATTGAACTCGTAGCTGACATTTTTCGTTCATTTTAATAGGCAGCCAGTGCAACGTTGATCATTCTGACAGAAACATTTGAGATAAAAGTTTCATTAGAAATATTAGACAACTATTATGAAAATAAAAAGAAATAGGAAATGAAATATAATTTATAAATAATTTTAAATTAGCAAGAAGGACTTTTAAACTACTGGCAAAAATTTATTCAAATTCGATAGCTTTGATCAATTTCCAAATTCATAAGAGTATGATATTACACAATTTTTCAAAATTCTAAGCTTAAAATATAACATTAAACCTCCATTTTAATTAATCTTACTCCAGAAGAAACCATTTATTATACATTTTACACCCTGAAATAAGTTCCTGCGTATCTCCGATTTTCCCAACCAATTTGTGCCACGAAAAAAAGGAAGAAACGTATCGAAACATCCACGGATAAAAAAGGAAAAGAAGGAACGGAATCAGAAAGCGTACATAAAATTAAACGTAGGGTCCCAGAAGGGCGAACCGCTGCATAGGACGATTTCCTGCGCAACGAGATTCCAGGCTCGATTGAATCCGGGCACGGAATAGGGGGGGGGGGGGGAGTGAAGCGAGATGGACAATGAGGGGGTGGCGGTGGTGGTGGTTCTGGGGTGAACAGATAACGGAAGCCTAAGGATACTCGGGAGGATTCTCGCAGTTACAGCACCGTCGAGAGGGTATCCTAGGTCCACCCCGTGTCGTCGTTTTTATTCCGGAATTCTGGCACGAGACTCTTCTAATCCCCGATGGACGAAACGATCGGCAAAAAAATAGAGCAACCGAAATATATTGGGACGATCGTGGCGTTACGTGATCGTGGAATACAGGGTGTCTTTGTAAAACGTACACACGCTTCCAATATTAACCCTTAAACTTATACAATATTTTATTATACAATAGTTTCTTTAAAATGATGATTGTATTATAAGATAATAAATATGGTAGTTGATTGATATAAAAAATATTAAGAATTGTAGCTAATAAAAATTTCATTCGATAGTGATTTTATTTTTGACAAGTTTTATATTTTATTTCAATTATTTATAATTTTAACCAAATAAATAAAAGAATTCCCAATGGAAATTCAAGTCTTGAAGTTATGTAAAATGTCAAGTAGTTTACTTAAGGATTAAATGAATGTATTTGAAATATTATTCATTAAAAGATTTGTATTTTTCTTGGATATCAATCACGATGGCTGGCATCGTTCCAATATTAACAAACGTTCATTTGTTCGCGGAGGAGTTTCAGAAATGAAATTCTAACGATGTTGGAATCGGTAACGGGGCCGGTAACGATTATAGTCGAAGCAGTAACAAGTTCATAAATTTATATTACAAAAAGGAAAATCACCCTCTAACGTACCTCCTTATAACGTACCGGTCGTGACACTAAATATGCCCGTGTTAGTACGATAGGGTGCAAATGACAAGGGTTTAAGATATAGCCGTTCGTAACGCGGCCCTAAAGTGCCTTCAAAACGTTACCGAGTCGACATAAAATCCATACGACGCGTGCTCTCCTTCTTAAACGAGATATCGCTCTCTTTAACCTGCTGCACGACACTCGAACCTACTCCATCAACCTCAGTCTTCAAATCTTTTTCCAAAAAATAAAAAGAGACGAGAAGCATAACCGATTTGTACCACCCTTTACTCTCCATCCCCTTTAAATTCCATAATTTATAAATATTCAAACACAGAAATTTCACTGACGATTACAAAAGCGATCGAAAACTCGATTCGATCGATCAGCTTCAAAAGTGTCACCCCTCGTGTCCGATTGGACGAAAATCATGGACGCTCGATTCCAATGGAACGGACATCGACCATATCGTGTCCTGGGGAGCTACGATTCGACTCCCGGCACGCGCGAATCCTGTCTCCGAGGTTCTGGATCATCTGTATCGAGGCGTACGTGTCCGGAATCATTAGTGTCAGGTCTGTCAAGCGGGAATCTTTGGTATTACGTCGTACAAGAACGTAGGTTATCAGGCCTTCCCTCTCGTCACCCTTAAAATACACCAAGCCGCTGCATTACGCCGCTACTTCATCAATTCACGCCTATCATCTCTTCTTGTATCACTCACCCAACGGATTATGGTCATTATTGACATCGAGTCGCTCCTCTATTTCGCGCGTTCATCCCTTGATGTATCGTATATCAATTATGTTTCAGAAATTTTCAGATTGAGCCTCTCTTATTCGGGGGTTGTGTTTATAAATCCTTTAGAATTTATTTCACTCTGGATTTGTGAAGATTTAACTAATTCCATCTTTAAAATAAATAAGCTATTTTCTTTCCTCAAAATCGACAAGATTCGATCGTTCTCCTTGACAGACCGGGTTAAAACGAAGATTGCTTCCGGTTCGAGGCTGTCGGTCGATTTCGTTGGAGTCTGTTGTTACCCGCGGATAATAATATTCGTGCTAGCCGGCTGTCTCGAATCAATAACGGATTACCACGCGAATGTTATGAAACGTCAGCCAAATTGTTTCTCGCGTGGTATCGATCGATTTTCGTACACTTACACGGACCGGATGATCGATACGGATGTATCGTGTTTAAGAAGCGGCAATCCCCCCTCCGGTTCGACTTACCGTAAACTCCGGACTAATGAATCCTGTTGCCGAAACGGGACACGCGCGGGGAATCTCCACGAATTTTATCCATTCGAGGGGATGTAATTGATTCTAATCTTAATTGACTTTAATTTTGAACCGTATTGGCTGTAGAAGATAAAATGTATAGAAGATAATATGTATTTTTTCCTATTTTAATACTAGAACTACTGGCGTTCTAACATCAAATATAAAACGAAATAAATAAGGGATGAAACAGAATGGTGATTTTGACCCATCTGGTAGTTCTAGTGTTAACCCCTTGCCCTACAATACCCCGTGTTTCAAGTATGACCTTTATCCTTTATATTTTGATTAAAATTCAATATTAAATTTAACTCTAATCGCAATTTAGTTTCGATTTTCTTCATTTGTTTTAACACTGAAGCGTTTTGAAGAAAAATCTTAATTTGTTAAAAATCCCGAAAATGTATACAAATAGTCCGAGGGTAGAAAAATATATATATTTGCACAAAGATCCGGGGTCTAATCGCCATCTATCCGAAGTATCCACCCTCGAAGCACACTAATCAAGACCGCTCCCCATCCCTCTCCGGGAAGCGTGGCAAAGCGAGAAGCGAAGAAGCTCGCGAAACACGAGCGACCCATAAAAAGAGAACGAAACAGGAGAAAAAAGGAGCAAGCCCCATAGCGGCCACACACGATGCAACCCCGTCACCCAGAACGCAGCAGCGACGTACCGACAGACGCCCCTTCCCCCGGACTTGGGCAGGGGGGTAGAGTGGTGTGTAGGGTGCAGCCACACGGGCGATCACACCCCCCACCGGTCCCCTTCCCCGAGGCGCGGCCATACAAGCGGAGGAACGTACACAGGCCGACGTAGCCGGCCGACCACCCCCGACTCGCGACGAGGGTGGACTTCGTGACGCGTGCGCGTTACGCGCGCCAGCATACGGACCGGCGACAGCGGATTCGGAGGTTCGAGGCGGCGAGCGAGGGTGACACCCTGCAGTCTGACGCGGGACCTCGGCCCTCGCGCATCTTCCCGAGGGGTGGTTCCGGCCGCGTAGTCCGCTCGCGACCGCGTGTTTCCTACGAATACGTACTTCACGCTCGAGTATCATTCAGTGAGAACGCGATTATTCAAACTTTCGTCGTGTTCAGAATTTTTCGTGAGAATTTTCCGTATCGACGGTTTCATGGATGGTTCCGTTCCATTTTTGCCACCGGGGAGAGACGCGCTTGCACTCTGTCGCGGGGTGGAGATGATTGCGTCTGGTACACACAGTGAGGACAGTTCGCGAGTGTTTTCTTCGTGGACGGGGACGAACGGGGAAGGTGAATGAGAGCGGCGTCGAGGGAATTGGGAAAACGCGGGGAAGAGACGGCGGAACGGTAAGTCGATTACTTCGTGGCCGATGATCAAACGTTGCCTTTCATTACCGTCGGTCTCGGTGAACTGGCGCCGGTTAAACATTCACGGCGATGCCCGCCGCTCGAAAATCAAAGATTCTTTAAAATTGCACGAGCACCGCGTACTTTCAACGTTTCACGCTTTTGCCGTGATCATCTCGGTCACGGGACACAGGGAATACCCCGTTCGCTTTTACCTTTTAACCTTTGAAAAGGGCTTTTCCGTTGGGACGTCCGGGTTGCATTATAAAAAAAAAGAACAGAAAAACGTACAGAATTTCAATATTCATTCATTATCGTACGAGCTGAATTATTTTCATTGTTGCGAACAGGAAATCAAATTTGGAACATTTCGATAACTGTATCGTGTGACAAAATTTGAGAATATTGGTTTCTAAATTGCAATCTTAACTCATTTTATAAATTAACTTAGTTATAAATGATTTTCATCCAAAACTAACTTAGTGCAATGTGAAAGTTTTAGTTAATTAAATAAAATTTTCTCCAAATAAAATATTTATTATTCATAATTTATAATACTTTGTAATTTGAGTGTATGAAAATTGGAAACTCATTGGAAAAGTCATTCGCAAAATAGAAAAATCATTTGAAATTTTCTCTACGACGGCCTCTGAATAGAAAGGGGAGAAATTTTTGTTCCTATTTTTAAACGATTCTTCGTTTTCTCGAGTTGGTTCAAGGGAAACAATAAAACGATCGATCCTTTCGTTAATGGCGGAAATGTTCCTCGAACTTCTCCGCGTTTTATCAAAGTCAAGAAACGAGCAAGAGAACGAGGGGTGAGAAACGAAAACAGACCCCTCCTCGATGGAAATATTATTTAAACACTCCTTTCATTCCGTGCCTTTCTATCCCTCTCTTTTTTCTTCCTCCTCCTCTTTCGTTCGATTCGTCTTTCTTCGGGGGGAGGGAAAGGACTTATCGAAGCTCTTCCTGGCGAATCGATTTAAGAGGGTTCGCGTTCGAGACTCGTTACAAAGAACGAGCATAATATCGGATTCGAAAAACTTGGAGGAAAACCGCTTACCTTCGATGCTGGCTCGCTCGAAAATTGAATAACAATCCATCGGTCTTCCCGGAAGGACCTTCTTCAACGAATTCCATCGGAAATAGGTATCCTGGAATCAATTAGCGAGTTTCGATTTTTCGGTGGACGTTGAAAATTGTATTAAAAAATAATATTGACGCGTTCCATTGTGAGAAAGAAGGATTCTGATGAATTATTTATGGTTTGATATTTTGCTACCCTTATTTTGGGGCTGAAGGATGGAATGGTAATCCTCGAACGAAAATTGGGTCAGTTTTACTCAAAATGGTGTTGCGAGGATTTCTTCAATTCTTATTCAATTTATTTACACTGAAGCTGTTTTTTATATTTTTAACACGGGACAGATTAAAATCTTGATTAATTATCAAATTTAAGCTCTTAGTTTGATACTTTAATATTAACACTGTCTGTCTTTTGTATTAATAATTATTTTATTATGCAAAGCTTGAGCCACCTGTCACTGTTAAATATTTATTAAACTTTAATAATCTTCAAAGGGAAATTAGAATTTTAAATGGAAATTCATTTATAATTTATTTCATGCAATTTTATAAATTCTGTCCAAGGGAAATTAATTGAATTTAAAGTAATTGGCGATTCTTTTGTGAAATTTGGATAGGTGCAGTGTGATATTTTAATTATTATTATGCATTCACACCTGTCAGTTTTTACTGTGGTGATTCACGTGTCAACCCTCTCTTCACTGATATATAACTTTATTTCGTCTTAATAATGCAATAATCTTATAATCTTAAGCTCGTAAAACAATTTACCTTACGGTTTACGTATCATCAAAATTTCCATAATTCCAATCTTTGCGATCCTCTTTTGCATAGATATTAATTTTCGGCTTGCAGAGGGTTATCATCGCGTCTTCCATTTTTAACCAACCCTTTAATGTAATAATCAAATGATTAAATATTAACAATTTTGTGCGCTATAAATTAACACACTGAAGATTTTTTCTGTTATTATAATTATTCTTATTTTTAAGGGAAAATTCCCTTGGTGTAAATTAAGTTAATCAAAGTTAATTTAAAAAAATGTCTGAAACATAAAACTAGGGTTTTAATTCTCACGAATTGAAATTAATTGCCAAACAATCGGATACCGCCAGTTAAACGCGGTCCAAATGAACAAATTCGAATTTCTACGCGTTCCTCGAGGCTCGACAGGAAAATTTCCACAAAGGCCACAATTCCCAGACGTAATTTCGTCGGCCGTCGAAGCGTCTTAATTCGCGTTACGTAATAGCCGTCGACGTAGTCGACAGACACGAAGGCGAGATAGACGAAAGGCAAACGATCTGCTTCGACGCCTCGTTTCTCCAGCTTTCGACGCTTTTGGAATTCGATTTCAAAGCGGTTCTTTCTTCCATCTTTCGCTTCTTCCTTTTTCATTCTGTTCCCTTTCGCGAGCAATTCGATGAAACCGGGCCGTTTTTCGATCGGATCCTCCTATTTTGTTTCCTCCGCTTATTCTCCTGACTCGAACAGCGGTTTTGTTATCGCGATAGGTGTTGTTCGTGAAATTTGCTTTTGTTCAACCGTCATCGATGCTTTTGGCTCTGAGAACCAGATCAACCCAAGTCCGTTCTTGGTAATTGTTGATGAAATGAAAATTCTATTTTATTTCAGTGCCATTTGGAAAATTAAATAGGCTTCGAATCCTAAATTATTTAATTACAATTTTTGGTATTTAGTTATGGTTGTAGGACAAATATTATGTCTTAAGGATCTTTAAAGGATATAGGGGGTTGACAAATATTTTACTGAGAAAATTTGGGTTAAATTAAATTCTAATCGCAATTATCACAATCAAGGATCTTGAAATAAAATATAAGCATAATTTTTGTTTAGAAATTCTCCTTTTCTGTTCTAATTTTGCAATTTAGGATAAAAGTACCAACAATTGAAAACATTCGACAACTTCACGATGGAAATAATAGAAAGCGATTGTAAAGGGGCAAAGGGATGAGACCGGTCGATCCTTGACGTTTGACGTTCACAAAGCTCGACCACGAGGATTCAGATCGTCGTTCAGGTTCACGTGTGCTCATTAGATCCGAGATAGGAGGAAATTTCGGGGCCGAAGGACACACGAAATTAGCAAGGAAGGATCGACACAGGGTAAGACGTGTCCTGTGCTTTAGTCGGGCGAAATTACGCGGCGAAGTTCGGCCCTTTGAAGGAACTTCGATGAAACGCAACCCCTGTGCAACCCGGTTTCACTCGATAAACAGCACCCTTTGTCTCTGGATAGAGTATTATACGGCGGGGTGTCGAGGAAACTTTTTCGGATAAATAAGAACTCGTATCCTTTTCTTGTCAACCCTTCAACGATGATTTACAATCGTTACCGGAACAAAATAAAATTTCACTTTATTGGGTTACATAAATTAGTGGATATTAAAGTAGGTAACTTTGGGAATATTGGTAATTTCATTAAAGACAAGTGATTGACATTAATTTTATTTTAAAATTAAAATAAAATAAAACTCCAAACTTTTTTATTACATTAATTTTCACTCTATTAATTTTCTGATAAATCGCGACCTAATTAATTCTTCCATAGCAAACAGAAGGGTTTTTTAATACTTCAGCAACGTAGAAAAATTTTGAATCGTGCAAACACAGATCTTCCCCTTCGAACATAAAGTTTCCATCCTCGTCAATCGAGAGTTTTCCCATGAAAAAAAAAAGGAAATTCGCGATTCTGGTCGGAGTTTCCCCGATCCGACGTGAACAAGGGCGAACGGTGGCGCGGTCGAGGAGGGGGTAAGTTCAATTCGCGAAGTAGCGGGAAGAATTGATTTAGCAAAGTCCGTAATGAGTTGATTGCAGAGGATTCTCTATGCCGTAACTTTCGAGCGACGCTGCCTTAAATTGCATTCGTTACGGTCCCGGTCGGTAGAATTCGATTTTCGAAATATCACCGCCACCCTTTGCTTCGCCTCCTTCTCCCGCCCGTTTCCCATACACCCGCCCGTCGAAGATCCCCGAGCACCCAACACTTGGAAACTCGATTCTCTGTATCGTATCGAACACAATCGAGCAACATTTCACTCGAACGAACCCATTCTTTAATTTTCACAACTTTTTCCTGTACATGCAAATTGTTGTAGTTAGTTTTCTTTTCAATTTTGCTTTTTATTCATTTTTGTTAGGACTGACTTCTAACAATAAACCTCTAATCGTTCGTGAAGGTATTAACAATTAAAAATATTACCAACAATTTAATTATAATTGTAATTATTTAATATACAATTAACTCTAAACAGTTTGCGATTCACAAATAGTATATTATTTCCGAATCGAATATTCTTCGAACAAACTTCTAATTGAAAAACGATCAGTGTAGAAGATTACTTGTTGTTTGCAACTAAGTTTGCATTTAGTTTGAAAGTTATTTGAATAATATCCGAGCCCGATTGAAACTAATCTTTAACCGAAAGCTCGAAGCGGATCGGGATCGGTGGCACTTGAACGCTCGATGATATTCGCGCGGGCAAACAGAATTATTGGAACACGAGGAGGATCGGGTAAATGGTTTCGCGGGCCGCAATCCGCGTATTTGCTTTTTATTTACGCCTGCGGCTCGTAATTGGCCCGCTTCGAAACTTTTCATCTCTTTCTGGCGGGAAAACGAAAATGTTAATAGAACCCGCGGCTCGGGGTATTTGATTTTTATCTAAACGCAGCCTCGCCCCGGACAGCTTTTCCTTTCGAGTTTCACGATTTTCTTTCTACGATTTAGCCGAAGATTTTTCGAATTTTTGCCGGATTAGAATCGAGGAAACGCGGTAACTAGGTAATTAAATAACTAATCCATTTAACACCTAAGTAACTAAGTACCTAGGTAAATACATACCTAGATCCCAAAGTAACTAAACGAATAACTAGGTAACCAGGTAACTGGCTGACTAGATAACTAAATAAATAGATTACTAGGTGTCTAAATAACTAGGTGACTAGCTAACTACATAACTAAATAAATGGATAACTAGGTAACCAAGTAAATAACTAGATAATCATGTACCTACGTAACCAAATAACTGGATAACTAGATAAGTAGATAACCGAATAACCAAACAACCCAATTTGAATTTCAAAGTTACCAAAACCAGCCCGGAAATCAGACACGCGGAGTGTATTGAAATTCTCGAGAGTTTCCGGCGCACAATGGACTCGACATTAAAACAAACACGAAAATATAAGAGTACATCGTCGGTTCGTTGTTTTAATCAAAGGAGGGGATCCTTGATCTTTCCACGCGAAACCACGGGGTGCAACATCGTCGTCGCTCCCGGTAGTTTCCCTAGATAAAACGAAAGGAAAATTGAGTGGACGGCCGAACGATTGCGGAAGATAGAGGAAACGGAAGAAGAAGAAGAAGAGAAGTAAGGAGGTTAGAGGGGGTGGTAGAAAGGGGGAACAAAGCACGGCTCGAAGCAGTTTCGCGAATGGGCAAAGTTTCGAGATGGTTAACGATTCCCGAGGGTCGTCGAGACGAGCTGCTGCGGTTCCGGAGACGAGGCGAACGCGCGTAATTGCAGGATCAGAATCGTACGGTCGATCCGCGAGCAATTAATATTGCTCTGTGTGCAGACTGTTGTTTGCTTGCCGTACGAGCCCGTTTACGCTCGCCTTGAAACGAGTACCGGCATCGTTCCCGGTGCCAGTCGGCTACCCTGTTTCCGATTCCGCTTCCAAGTTCAATCAAATTCATTTTGTAAACGGACGACAAATATACTCGCTGGTGATGTTCCTCAAAATAATAAAAATTAGTGTCGTGGATATTTATGATAATAAAAGGCACCGTTAATTTTTTAAAATTTTGGGGAGAGTGGTATACAATGGGTATGGTTCTCTGCTTGAAAACTCTCGTTTTTCATCTTCCTTTTACAAAATAAAACAACTGATAAAAAATACTAATAATTTGTAATAATCAGGTTAACCCAAAACCTGAAGAACGCCTCAAAACGAATGACAGATGACATTACAACACAATTTACAACCGCATTCGCCAATAATTCCCGTTCAAATATTCACTTGCCCCTATTATTACGGGGGCAGAGGTAGTAAATAAATAATCAAGCTTATTCATTATGTACTTCTAATCATCGTATCCGGCTCTCCCCTGCATAAAATACTCAATATCCCTAAATATTATTGGCGGACAAGCAAACATCGAGATTATCCGAATAAATAATAATCGAAGCACGATAAGAGCATCGTCGAGCCGGGCTATATCGGCAACGATCGAACCGAATGCCTCTCCATTCGACCTTATTGAATCAACAGAGCTCGATGCAACCGTTCAGGGCCGACGCGAACCGCAAGCACGAACGGTTTCATCGTTGCTTCCCGACTCGAGAATCGAGCCACGAATCGTCTAAACGAACGATTCCGTTTTATTAACCTCCCTGCGCTCGACACAGGTGTATCGACGTTTTGGTCGTTCGATGAAAGAAAGAAGAGAGAGAGAGAGAGAGATCGTCGAGCCGATTCGAGCCGGGCGTGCAACGTCTTCAGCTCGCGAGCTGAATTTTTCGCAGCGTTAGCGGCAACGTATGCAAAGTCACGAGTGGCAATTCTCGCGCGAGCGCAACTAGATCACCCACCCTTCTACTCTACGACGACGGGAACGGTAACAGGAAGGGTTGACGGTGGTGGTGGTGGGTACAGACCCGCGCACACAGGGCCGTTGGAGGAGGAAGAGCACTCCAGACCAGTTGTGCGAGACACAGCACGAAATCCAGTTTGAAACTGGCACAAAACGCGCGCTGAAAAGAGGGTTACACGTTTCTTCTTCTACTTCGCTCTCCGCGCTGAAGGGGTTGGCCACGGTTTACCAGGAAGTCGCTGAAATATTGGCGGATACCGTACGACACGGATTCTTCTTCGTTTCTGTCGAAAGCGGGGGGTGGTCGTTTTAAAATTCATGAAATTGTATTATACCGAATCGATAGTAGGTTTCTAGGCGCGTTGTACGGGGGTAGTATTAACCCCTTGCCGTACTTTGACCAGTCAGACTCGAATGTTACAAAGCTGACTTTGGCAAGGGGTTAATCCCTTTGTCCTGTTACACGGGGGTAGCAGCAGTAATTTTATCGTGCTATAAAAGGGCAATAATAATTCTTTTGTGGTTTAATGACAAGAACAGATATTAAGAATTTTGTCGTGCAAGAGAAGGGACAATCTTAACAATTTTATCACGTTTTATGAGGGTAATATTACTATCTGTTATACGAAGACTATCACCTTGCGTAACTGCACTACTCTGATCGCGTTATAAGAGGTAGTAGTAATCCTTTGATCACCTAATCGCGTTATCCAAGGTAACAATAATCCCTTAATCACGTTACCGTAATTATTCAATCGTCTATCACCGATGCAAAAGTCTACTTTAATTAGAGTATTTTAGTTATGTGCGAAATTGTTTCATGAAAATGTCACGCGATTGTGTGGATACACGTATGCGCTGTATATAGGGACGTCGTTTCCGGCAAAGCGAGCAGAGGAGGGTAACAAGCGCGTCATGACTCGCGGGGCTCATTCATTTTCGCAAGGAGCGAGCGAAGCTTTTCATTCGCGACCAGCTTCGAGGATTCTGCGAGTTCGCCTTGAAGAGGGTTCGTGAAAAGGCGTTGATTAGTTTGTGGCCAGCTTTCAGCCACTTGGCAGGGTTATCTTGACGAGTAGCAGGGGTCGGAAGGAAAATCGTGAGATTCTATGTGGATTCGTGTTAAGGCTGTTTCAGAAATTTGAGAAACGATATTCCCCTCAGGAATCTTGAGCCACGGTGAATGGAATTGTTGGCAAAGCACGATTTTTAATAAGAATTCTCCCATTAATCTTGCAAATTTATATTCAAAGTAATTTCCTCTGAAATAATCTATTTTCTAACATTTAATATTGTACTGTGTACTATCGCACACGAGGGAGTTTAAATAAACAAATGAAATTCATCGATTTCTTGATTTAAATGTAAAAGTTTTAGCAAACTATCCCCCTTTAAAAATCGTTCGAAACGAGGGTGGTTATCTTAGGGGAGGAACAGAAGTCGTGTCTTTATAGGCTGTCTCGTGCAAGACAGTCGTCGTTTCCGGTTGCCCGATTTCCGATACACCGCGAATATCGGCGACGGCGATAACAATAACAATAATCGATAATCTGTAATCGAGGCCGATGCCGTAAACGGTATCAACCCGTGGATACCGTTCGAGTTAAAGGAACCGGGGCTCGGATCGAAACGGGTCGTTCGTGTGTAACACGCTCGTTCGGCGCGGTTACACGTGTACGAAAGAAATTGTCTCGTTTCCGTGTAACGGTCCGCTTCGACGACGATTATTGCGTCGAAACGTTTTGAAAATTCGAGCAATTTTTAGGGCGATTCGAGGAAAATTGAATCCATTTCGGAGCAGATTTTGTTTATGGTATTGCACGGTATTTGAACGTTTGCCGGCGAATTCAGAATTTTGCTCGGAGTAGGTGCTGTTAGAGTGGTCCGTGACTTCAGTTGGTACGTTACAAAATAAATATGGTATTTTATTTAATAATAAAATTATTATTTGATTCCAAATAAAATATTAGTATCAGTAACACAGGATTATAATATTCAGTAAATTAATTAAAAATACACTGTGGTCCTCTGAAAGAAATTTGAGAATCAAATAACAATTTAGAGTAAGAAGCTCGTTTAGTTATTTCCGAATCTGTGTTTGAACAAATTTCATGAAAAGAAAATGAAATGAAAGGATCTTGCGCTTCGGCCGGTTTTAAGATGATACGATTCTGTGTGCATATCGGGGAAAGGAAGGGAAAATAAAGGGGATGGTGTGGCACAAAGTGCCGGCGAACTTACACCGACACGTGTATCGCAAATGTAATTACAGCTTAAAGGGAAGCTCCATCCTAAGCGATCCTTCGCGGCCGAAGTGGGTGCTGCATTAATTAAAACCCAACTTAATTAATACGCGTATCCAACAGTGGCCCGGCTGACATTGCTATTTCTTCAACCTGTTTCTTTACGTTTCTCTTTTTACCATCTTTTCAAGCTGATTTCGCGTTTATTTAACACGATTCTGCTTTATTTTTGTCAAATTCTTTCCCTTTTCGTATTTTATTTAGTAATAGAAACAATTTCTTGATTTTTGGATTTTTACAAATATTTTCATTAAAGATTGCTCTGTTGCTTGTTCTTTCTTTATTTAGTCATAGAAATAAATAACTTCGAGCATGAAAGAAAGAATCGAACAAAGCCGAAAGATGGATATCAAACGATCACAAAAGAATATAGAATCTTCGAGAAAATATATGAGCCAATAATTTCAGGAAAATTCAAGCAGAATTTCTCAGGGAAAAACATTTTTCCTGCTCCACGATATCTCATAACCTCGCGATGCAGAATTTCTTTTTTTTCATTTCCACGAGCTACTCGAATTACACGCAACGTGACGGTGGAATTTAAAGCGTTAAGGGACGAAGAAAAGGGGTGTCTAGGGGGGGGAGGCACGCTGCTCGTTCGCGCGATTAATATTATAATTTAATCTAATGGAATCGCGTGCACGACCTATTTATGAGTTAGTCATACCCCTCTCTGCCGTCGCGAGCCAGGATGAGACACCCTTCCTCCCCCATAAAATTCTGACCACGACGGGCTTTCGCTACAATTCACCGTCTCCTATCCCGTATAAATAATTCATGGCCCCGTGTCCGGGTTATAATATTTTCTGAATTTTCACCAGCATGCCGGCCGAGAGAAAGATTTGTTCTGTTGTCTCCTAAACATGAAAAACAACATCTTTATTCAATGAACGCGCGTCATCCCCCTTATATCAATTCTCATAATCAGTATTTAAATATTACCATAAATTGAAGATTTTTCGACAATTTTATTAAACAGTAATATTAATTTCAATAAATTTGTTCTATTATAATAACACTGTTTCACTGAAAACCTTGTAGGAGTGTGGAGGGAGGGAAGAAAAGGGACTAGCTAGAGTTTTCCTTGAAATAAGAGTCGATATTGTCATTGAGCTGAGATTTAAGTCGAGAGTGTTGAGAGGGTTGTTCCTCAATCGTAATTAATTAAAGTTTCTATATTTTATATTAACACTTGAACTACCAAACCAGTCGAAATACCTGGTTTTAGGTTTTCTATTTGAAATTACAAAATTTATTAAAATGCTTTTACCTTTATAATAAGACACAGGTAATTCTAGCGTTAATAAAAGTAACTAATTAATAAAACAACGAGACTGAACTCACGTGACAGTCGAATTGTTAAAGAAATTAGGCTAATTCTTTCACAAAACAGTGTTCTTGATGGTAAGGGCGAAACGAAGCCCCCCCACGATTTCAAGATCCAATGGACATTGTTCCACAGTTGAATGAATAGAAGCAGCTCGTATTATTTCCGTAAATTATGTTTCCATGTGTGCGCGTTGGCCTTCCCAGGGCCCGGTGATATATTCCGGCAATTAATGGTGATCGATCGGTGGAAATTTGTCGACCATGGCCGGAAATGGATTTAGATTCGACGGGCCGGGAAGTTGTAGTTCGTTGCCGGGACAAACCACCCTTGCCATCGTTCGTCTTTCGATCTTATTTACGAGCATAGTTTCGCCGGTGTGCACCGTATGACCCATTAAAAAATTTACGACTCGACGTTCCTCAGCGAGAAGGGGCTCGTAATCTTGCTTTCGTCCATCGGTCCCGTAAATCGACCGGCTCCTTGTCACGGCTGTTTAACGTCCGCCGGACGATTACGACCCCGTTGCCGCGACGTTTCATCCGGTGTCCAGCTTGACTTTTACGATTCTTCAACGGTCCATGTTCTTATTCGTAGAGCGATAAGTCGAGAGTTGAAAGAGAATTTTTGTATTTATTTAATAATTCGACGAAAAATTAATTCAATTTACGACCTCGAAATCTTCCTTTAAAACCGACTTCCTTTGTTTACCTCAATTTTCTTCGCAAAGGATAATAAACCCCGATATGACAAAAAGCCTTCCTGGACGTCTGTCGCGCATAATTCTTCGAGTCATCGGAAAAACTCGCGCCACGCCTGGAATTCATTGTACGAGCGCGAAATAGCGGCGGCGAACTAACGGGGGAAACTAGGATCGCAGGACTTTTTGCCGTTAGATTAAAATATGCAAATAAGAGGCAGCCGACACTGCTAAGCTCGTAACCCTGGACCGAGGTCTCCCTTTCGCGGCAGCGAGCCACCCCTTTCGTCCCTTGGGAATCGTCTCGCACCCCGTAGCACCGCGGGACGACCTGGTGCACGTATTAGTAGGCGCGACGCCTGGGAACGCTCGCGGAGATTACCAGACCGAATTACATTTTAATTTCATCGGTGGCGGGGGCGGTCGCGGGCGTATCTTGCGGCGCCGATCTCGGCGAACCGCATTGTGGATCGCTCTCGAGGCTGGATTTCTTCCTTTAGATTTTTATTTTCGGAAGAATAAGATTTGGGTCCTTTCCAATTGGCTTTTCAAAGAATTCATTTGGATTCGAACAATAATTCTGCCCAAGAATTTGTGCAAATTTCAATTTTTAGAAGCTTCAATCTCCATATTTGGAAGATTTCGAATTTCAGAATTTCCAAATTTTCACGACAAATTTGAAATAAAAGGTCAATTAGTAAGATATGATAGTTTCTTCGACTGTTCTTCTACTTTTAAACCAGAAAACCTTCAATTGCAGTATAAAATTATCTTCCATGGAAAATAAATAATAGAGCACTTAATGTTATAATTGAGTTCTAAGCGATTCGACAAACCTGTAACATTACAATGTTAGGCCAGACTGCAACACTCGAGCGTGACTGGACAGCATAAATCAGGGAAAGGTAAAAAGTTTATTCCTCAATTCCTACGTTGGCCGTCGGTTTAAGGGTTGAAACCAGGGGTCGCGTAAATACACCAGTTATCCGACTTCGCTCGAAAGTTGTAACAATCTTTCTTTCCTCGTCGAACAGAAAGAATCGTGAAATTACAGAGAGAAATTCCGTTTATTCGAATTATCAAACTGGTGCACCGCATGGGAAAAAAAGGAGAGAAAAAAAGTGGTTCGTTAAAAAAAATAACGTTGTACGTACACGTCAATACTTTGTGTTGAACAAATCTGTTCAATTAGAGATCGTAACAATTTACTGTGCTCGGTTAACAATTGTGAAATTCATTCGTGTACACAGAATTTCAGATTTTCATATCGTGCCAATATATTCCGGGAATAATAGAAACAAAAAATAATTTTTTGAACGAGATGCGCGTTTAATTCGTTCAAAAGAGTTCCGTTTATTGTCCGCTTTATTATTATTTCAATTCGCGATGTCGACGCTGTTTAGAAAATTAATTTTTATTCAAATATTTTACGATTATCCAAGTTTTATTTGAAAAGAAAATCGAATCTGGAACACGGTGTACACATTAAGGCAGAAATAATAAATTTTCGAGTCAGGGGGCGGCCATTCCAGAAGAATATTCCTTCGTGGAAAAATCCACGGTTTTTTTTATCTCCCCTGGTATATCGTAGGACGATTTTTGCCTTCGACCGTCGTAATTCCAGGATTTTCGTCGAGCCGCGCGGGCGCTGTAAATTTTTTACGGCCACGTACGCGTTGGCCGAGGGAAAAAGTTTTTCGTGGATTGCACTTGGTCGTGACGCTCGACGAGGAAGGTGGGGAGGAGAGGGAGAAAAAAATTTTTATTGGACCTAGAGAAGTTCCTAATTCGCTTAACCGGCGCGAAACGCGGGCAAGGAAGGAAAGTTTTCGAACGGTTCGCAGCCAACGGTCGGCCATTATCTCGGCGATTCTTGTCGCCGGCTCGTTTGTCGTGTATTCGCGAATTACTTTCACGTTCCTGCGTTTAAGCGGATCGTCAACAATAAGCGGGGCAATCCGCCGCGTTACTTTTTTCGGCCCTGGAATTTTCCCCGGAGACGAAAAATTAACGTCGAGAAAGTTGGAAAAAAAAAATAAATAAAATAAAGAAAACTGTGTGTGTTTCTCGTTAAATTCCTCGATTCGAGCGATAAATGAAGCTAACGCGACGCGAATGTGCAAGGTACATAATTTCACTCGTTAAAATATTAACGCCCCGAGTACAAGACCTTTTTTTTCCCGTGAAAACTATTTTATATCGTCCCCGTTTTAAACAGTTCAACGAAACTTTTTAACTGGGCTCGGCTGAGTGAAATTTCATGAACAATTTGACGGTTAAATACTTTGGTTGGCATTTTATTTCAAAGACAGTAGTCAGACAAGTAGAATAGGACCCGGTGATCATAATTAGTATGCTAGTAGAATAGATGGTCAGACAAAAAGAAATAAAAAATTGTCTCAAGTGGTAGTGTAAGTAGATTGTACCGGTGCATGGTCAGACAAGTGGAAGATGATCGTAGGTGGCCAGACAAGGGGAATGTGGTTCTACAGAATGAAATAAGTAGTATGTGACAGTATGTAATCAGACAAGTAGAATGTGGCAGTAGGTGGCCAGACAAGTGAAATACGGGAATGTGTGATAAAACTAGAGGAATGTGAACTTGAGTGATCAGACAAGTAGAATGTGTCAGTAGATAATCAGATACACGAAAGTCGGACACTGATGATCAGACAAGTAGAATGTGACAAGTAGAATACAAACTTTAATGATTAGATACGTAGAATTAAAATCTTAGTGATCAGACAAGTAGAGTGTGACTGTAACAGTAATACAAGTGGAGAAACGCAAAACCAGGTGATCAGACAAGTGAAATGTAACAGCGGTGATCATATGGTCACAGGTGATTTGACAAGGAGATCGTATCCATACGTGGTCAGACAATTGTGATATAGGTTCATGTGGTCAACCAAATGGAATATGACCACAGATGGTTCGTCCTTAATCCTTTCGCTTCTGATAAATATCTAATTTCTAATACAGTTATATTTTTAATTATCTGAGTGTTTAAGAACGTCTTTAGTTTTTCGCACAATTTACTCCACAATAATTGCAATCCCTCGTGATCGATTTTTAACCCCATAATCCCCGGCGAACTCTTTGACGGTATTCAGTTAACGGCAAACAAGAAATTCCGGCGAGCACACGGTTCTCTTTTAGCAGATCGTCGCGCGATTCGTTCTGCGATATTTATCGAAGCAAATCGAATAACTTTGTCGCTCCCCATTGTCTCCTTTCTCACTAGGTTTTCCACGACGATGTTTCAATCCCCCGGGCTGTATCTGCTAAAAGTTTAATCGAGTTCATCTGGAATTCCTTCGAAACGCGAGACGGTCCTACCTAACGGCCTTTGTCGACAACAAAATCCTTCTTTCGTGGCCTGAGTCGGATGCCTTAATCGCAGAGGAGGCGCTGTTCGGGTAATTAAATTAACGAACCTCGAGGACATAAAGACACTCGAAATTCCACGAACGATATTTCGTTGAGCAATAAAAATTGAAAAGATAGCTAACAAAATTAAATGAAAAATTGTTGATTACTTCCAACTTTCGACGTATTTTAAAGCAACGAGTGGCCATCGATACGTCGCAGCTTAATTCGCGTCGAATTAAGTTCACTGGCCAACGATAGACTGTTACACGAGACGAAACCTCGAAAACGGTGACAAAATCGATTCCCATCGGGCATCGCGACGACCGTCGAATATCTGGTCTGGCCTGGTATGCCGAACGTGGCTGCAGAACAAATGATTTAACGAGCGAAGGGTTGGAAACCCGACAGTGGCAACGAACCGAGGATGGAGAGAGGGGGTGAGCGGAGGAAGCGGTAGCTAGACAACGGTGAAACAGAGACGACGAAGCGAGAGGAAATATGGGCTGCGAGCATTCGCCAGCGCCGCGAATGAAAATCAAGCCGGGCTTACGCACACACCCCGTTTCGAAAATCGTCTGCGGTCGACGATTCTTGGGAATTATGAGAATGCGCGTCGAACTAATAACCTTGAAACGTACCTGGTTCGTTTTATTACTCTCCGCAATAAAATAACGCACACTGCCCTAAAACTCCATTCTTTTAAATTTAAAAATTCATAAATTTAAATAAAATAGTCATTCGGTAATACTTAAAACTTGATATTAATCGCAGAGGGATATGTCTGACCATTGCCGGACTTATACTACTGCAACTTAAAAAATCAAATTCAGCCACGAAAATAATTACACAGATATTCATAATCAGTATTTAGCACCTCGCTGGCAGAATAAATGTTAATATTTCGTTGACACCCCCCTCCCTGGAGATTTAAAGGAGGGTATAACAAGATTTGGGACAGGCAGAATTGCCCCGAGGGGGTGTATCGTTGAAGTTTTTTTTTCAGCCAAGTGTCAACACGTTTTTTCCAAGCCCCTCGGAAAAGAGATACAGTAAAGCGGAAACGGGCGAAGCAACAAGAGAGACGCGGCCGTCGTTTGACTAACGGTTCCATGGAAAAAAGTGGGTCGTTAATTCGGAATCGCGGCTCGCGGGGAGGGGAAGGTGTAACACGTCGGCTGGCCACGGGATCGCGCGATCATTTTTCTTTCGTTTTTCACGTGTCATCGTTCCCCTCTCGTCGTTTTTCTTCTCCGTACCGCGCCCGAAGCTCGATCACCGTTGCACGGATTATGATGGCCCATCCAGCAACGGGGGTCGAGGGGGGAGTGTGGGTGCTCGTTCGGTTTCGATTTATGGAGAACCGATAACCGGATTCGTTCGCAATCGACCCCGTTGCGGTCCCTTTCGGTCGATCGTTTATTTCGCGGAGAAAGAGTTCGTCTGTCCGCGGGTGTCTTTTTGTTTTCACGAGGGGATACCTGGACGAACGGAATCGACGAAGTCGACGGAATTTTTCTTCGAGCGTCGCCACACCCCTGACTGGCTGATGCCAGCTCCGGGCTACGATCGGTTTTTCCAACGACCCGATCCCCCGTGTCGGGAAAGAGGGCGGAAATCGCAAACGACGAGCACCCTCTCGTGCCAGACAATGCCGCGTTTCTTCCCCCGGCGAACGCACGAGCGGATCTTTTGTCGCGAGCAGACGCGTCGCCGCGAGCTTCAAGCCGCGTCGGGATGCTGATGTGAGCAATTGAACGTCGCGCGTGTGGCTTCTTCTTCTTCTTCTTCTTCTTCTTGTTATGCTTGCGATAACTTTTGACTTTTCGGATCTTCCCGTCTCTCTTCCTGGCATGTTTAATCTGTCAATTCCCTGCTTTTCTTTCATTAAAATGTACTATTTAATGTTTTTCAATAATAAACAATCCAACATTTATCATTTATTTCCAACCAAGAACTATCGATTTTTATTTATCACCCACTTGCATCGTTCACCAGCCGAACCGATCGATCCGCTGCAGGTCCATCGCGTCTCTTCCAAAAGGGGATGAAAAAAGGAAGGGTGGTTATATACATAAGGGATGAATAAGTGAACGAGGAACGAACGAGCAACGAAACGCGACCATCCTCGGGTATCCTGGGCTATTGCTCGAACCCTTTAAACCTCGGATTATCCTGGTCGCTTAAAATCCTACCCCCCCACCCCCTTTTCCAACTCCCTTAGCGTGTTACGTAACCAACAAGCGTCACCCGGGTTGTATCCGTGGATCCTTGTTGTACTTTCGTGGTGGCCAACGAAGATTTAGCCCCTTTTTGCGGAAACGCGTCGCGAGCGGGTGAGATTAAAGGGAAAACAACAGACGGTATCCGGTGTGTCCGTTAATGTTATTAAAAAAGGGGGGTGGTCGACGGGCGTTGATAGGATCGCGTTTCATTGTTCACGTTTTTCGGCTTGTTTAGTAATATCCTCGGCCAGGGGCGGTTATATTCAATCTGGTCGGAGTTATTGGACCCGCGCGGTCTACCCACCGGGGGATTATTAACCCTTAAGTAGGGGTTTGACGGTGGTCGGATGATTCTGATATCTCGTCCACGGCCTGGATTTTATCTTATATCGTAACCGTGTAATTTAAGAGGTAAATTGAATTTACAGGATAGCCTTCTTGAAAAAATAGTTTTCAAGTTCGTCAAATTGTATATTAAATAAAATACACTTCAGAATTTTTTTTTCAATGTATCGCTCAAAATTTTCCTTCAATCGCGGTGTGTATATTTCTTACCGCGAACAAACACACGATTCTTTTGACGTTCATTCGATCGTTCACGAATTCGGCGCGATTTTGCAGCAATTTTTATCGTGAAAATGCATCGGGGGCAGA
Organism: Anthidium xuezhongi; assembly: GCA_022405125.1. Taxonomy (NCBI): domain Eukaryota; kingdom Metazoa; phylum Arthropoda; class Insecta; order Hymenoptera; family Megachilidae; genus Anthidium; species Anthidium xuezhongi. The sequence goes on along the minus strand of CM039642.1, from coordinate 6,666,303 downwards.
GTGGCATGCGGGATCTGATGAACGCGGAGGACGCGAAATTGCAGAATTTCCAAGTTTACGCTCGCCGAATCCCGACGTAACCTTTGAACTTCGCCGCTCTTTCGAGCCACAAAGATAATTCCTTCGAAAAGCTCTGACGCAGATGGTAACAAGTTTAAAAGGGATTAACCAGAGATCGAGCCGTTCGTCCGACGTATTCCAATCTCTTTTTTATTCGGCTAAAAGCGACTAATTTTCACGCGACTCGTTTTCTTATTAACCAAATTAATTCCTCGTCACGATTTTATCGAACGGATTCGCGTTCGCGCACGCTGAACGCCGTTAAAGTCTGCCCCCTCCCTCCTTGTCGTTATTCGTATAAAAGAGCGGTCGAATTTGAACGAGGAAAAATATAATAAATATTTGTCAAGATACGCAAGATAAATCAAAGATTAACGTTTTATCGCTGTTGTCGAATCGGGGTGTGAATTAATCCGGATACGGAACGGGAATCGATGGGAACGGGAAGAACGAATTGCCTTTCGCGAATATTCGAATAATTCTGATTGTTGGAATAGCGTGAAAAATTAAATACATAAATACAGATGTCGATTGAGTCGAGAATTATTCGAATAAAACGCTATTCGTTCGCGAAGGGCTTAATTAACTTTGATTGATTTAAAAGATTTTTAATCAAAACATATTATTCACAATAGCGAGCAATTAACAATTTCGCGTATCTGCAATTATGTAATTTCTGTTTTTAAATATATTTTATAATCTTTTAAGTCCCTACATGAAAAATGTATTGTTTCCATTCGGAGCAAAGAGTCAAGTTTAAAATTACTAAATCTTTCAAAGCGATTTTAAATAGAATTAAAGATTCATGACTGTGAATAGTTCGAAATCAATTCTTTGATGATTACATCTGAAAATTAGATTCCGCAATAAAAATTCACCGATTCCCCTCTGAATGATTGATAAAATTCAGCCGTCCGATGAAATTAACATCGAAAACAGTTTCAATAATTAAATTGGACTATTAGTTCGCTTAATTGGGGCACTCGGTAGAATTTCATTTAGATAATGGAGCCGGAATAAATCGAATTTCGCTGTATCGAACGATTTCTCTGACACATTTTTCGCTATGAATGCCTCGCAGGTTACGGAAGCAATCGCGTTAGCGGGGAAGAAAGAACACCGGGGGTATCGTTCGGCCGAGATAACGAGGACCATTCGTTTGCCGGTAACGTTTATGTGTTAAAGGTCGTCAAGGGAGACCGGATGATTCGGATAATATTATAATATAATGAACACCTGGGGAACGCTCGTGACCCGACCACGTCGATATTGACTTTTCTAATTAGACCTGGCCGACCACTGGAACAAACTGCCCCCTGTTCCTTAACCTCCTCCCTCGACCGTGTTTCCCATCGCCAAGTAGACTGTCGCCCAAGACAGACCCATGAAACTTCCCTCGAGAACATCTCTGTTTCCACAATTTTTAATTCATATTATTTGTTTAGTAGAATTTTAGAATTTTCTGTTTAGTTTTATTCTATTTATAGAATATTTATAAGGATCGTCCGTAGAGTCGGCGACGCACGGTACACAGGCTTAGTACGATAGAGCCATGTAATAAGCACTGTCATTTGTAATTTAAAAGTAATTAAAATCCGGAAGAGTAACCCTTATATTCAATTTATTTTTCTAACTTTCATTATTTCAACAGTGTTATAGAAAAAATAATAAAAAAAAACCTAGTAAAACATTAGAATTACATTATTTGTTATAATTATCAGATTAAATTGAAAAAAGAAGGACCTTAGTCATTTACGACGAAGGTGTCGATGTCAAAGCCTCGTTGAACGGTTCAATTTCGAAAGGAACCTATAAAAAGAGATCCCCATGACGGTTTTACTGTTCCGCCAATCATCCCCTTGACGAAATTTTTTCTCCATGAACGTCGGCGAACAGGGTCCCGCAATTATAACGAAGGAATCTCATTTTACGCGAAGAAAAGACGATACTTCAGGGGGGATTTCGTCTCGATAGGACTGATCCCCGTGGATTATCCTACTCGCTTTCACCTAGAGAAAAGGGGCCAGGGACTTTCGTTGCATTAACTCGTCTCGGTGGTGAGAACCGCTTCCAGATACGGTCGTTACGGGGGTCCGTCGGATGCTTGGTCGTTTGAAAAGCGACCTTCTACCCCGCCGTTGTTTAGTCTCGAGTCGTTACCCCGGACTATTCGTGGATAGTTTAATTAAAAAGCATGAAATTCGTTAGGTATCCAGACCGAAATTAACCCTGGCCTCGGAGACGGGCAAAATATTGAGAACGAGTTTTAATAAAGCCGTCCGAGGAATTATTTTTGTCGGAGGGGGTTCGCGTACGCTTTACTAATTACTTTATCAAACCGGCGAAACGGGGATGTAGAAATTTGTCCACTTCATCAATCTGTTGTAAAGTGTCCGGATGGTCGGCGACGTATGGCGTTTGTACTCGAACGTATTAGGTAATTTTAAAAAATCACACTATAATAAATTATTATGATCTATAATTAGGTACGTACGATGGAATTTTCATTAAATACGAATCGTTTAATCTCGTCTTATTCTACCTAAAGGGTAGTGTGTAGCTTTTTTGTGAATACAAAGAGGGCAACGCGAGCAAGCATTAATTTCCGCCAATTTGATCGGACATCTTCACCCTGGCTAAAGGGTCGTTTACGTAATAACCCAGGGAATTCAATTGCAAACGTGTTGCATAAGCTTCAGGCTCGGCTTAGTTCTGATTAAATGGAACGTTTAATACGTCAAGAGCGTAATGGTGTGCGTCGTAATAGGAGAAAGGGATTTGGCCATGATCACATTGATACACATGTTTGTTGATCGTGTTTACGTATTACGCTTGTATCATCGAAACGTTCGATTTTTTATTCATTCGTATTCAAGAAACTTTTCGAGATCGAAATACAGAAATAATAAAAATATATATTTGTATAAATATAAAAAATTTGATTTATATCAATTTTCTCGTGAAAATAAAATATATTTGCTCGCGATTTTCAATATTTATTCCGGAATTATTTAATCGGGAAACTTTTAATTGAAATATCTCAAAGCCTTCATTAAAAAAATCATAAAACTCAGTTGTAAGTGTCAAAACTTCAAAACTCCAAATTAAAAGTTTTCAAGTTAGAAATTTCAAAGCTCCGAAACTTTCGAATTCAATATATTTCCAAATAAACAACAAAAAGTCCTAAAAGTGTTAATCTTTCATTAAAATCAAAAATGTAAAATTTCTTAGCAATTAAAAAAGTTCGAAATAATTTCTCAAATTCACCGGCAAAGATTCGTAGGTCGATCATGGAACATTTTCGAAATGAATATACGATTGGCTGATACGTTTTTCAAGAACGCCGACGATGTATAAAGCAGCGCTGATTAAACGTTTTAATTACCAGCAGAATTTTATATAAGTCGTAATAGCGGGCTAGCGCAGTTTACACGCGTACACTTCATTAACGCTAGGGGAGGGAAAAGTTTTCTGCTTTATTGCCAGTTAACTGGCCAAAGGTGGGGAGGGAGGAGAGGGTGGGGACGTTCATTATGACTGTGTTGGAAATTTATCAATTTTAGTGGACGAGAGAGAGTTGCTGAAATACGAATATTATCGACAAATTTTGGTCTGTACGGTTGAAAATGATTTTACCCGTAAATTTATACGAATAAACAATTTCTCCGTTTCTTTGCTGGGTATATTAAACCGAACGAAAAGAGGACACTTAGATTTCATTTGAATTGCAAATTCTTGTTATTAAATGAAGACGAATACCTAATTATACTTTGAAATAATATTTTTCAGAGTGATTCAAAGGTGTTTGCAAAAATAAAATTAAAATAAATTAAGTGGATTAAACAGAACTCGGTTGAAATGTTATTTGGTCTGGTTTAAAATTCTCAAAGTACGTTTTTAATTACAAATTTTAATTTCAATTTCTTTTCCTCTTAACAAAAATTATGTTTATTAATAAAATAAAATAAAATCATTTTCAAATGTAACCATTCAAATTGGCACTTAATCGTTCCCCGTTTCACGTTAAAAATAAAAAAAGGGGGCGAATAGAAAATCTCGAGGACATAGGTCCGTCAGATCGAGCCGAAAGTGGAAACAGCAATTCCGTGCTGCGGAATTAATCGGATTGCGCCGACTGACCTCTGCTTCCTTCGATCCTCGCTCGCATTGTCCCGGATCCTGTAAGGATTATCCGAGTAAGGTTCTTTCGTCGCAGGATCGCGTGCAGCCGCAGATTTCGCTCGAGATTGAAACGAGAGTCGAACGGTCAGGAAAAGTCTCGTGGCTTTCGTTTCGAATGGAAAGCGGAGAACCGGGTGAAATCGGAAAAGTCACCAGAATCGTCGTCGTCAAAAAAAAAAAGAGAAAAATAGTAGACGAAGGCACAAGAAGAAACAAATAAAGCTGCAGACCATGGGACGCGAAGAAAGGATCGAGGGAAAGACGTTTGTAATGTAAAAGCGTGGCGCTCGCAGCATTAGGGAAATTGAAACGGTTTTCTTTATCTGCCAGGATCTATCCCGAGATAGCGATGCTCGCAGACGAGAAGGTTACACGTACACGATTCGTCTTCCTTCTTTTTTTCAAGGGAAGCTCTGCCCAAAGCTTTCGTATTCGATAGGAGAAATAAGATATCCCCCTCAGGAGAGAGACGTCAACGAAATGAGGGCTAACGACAGACCTCGGGACGATCGAGCGAAACATCTTAATCGAATGTCCTCGATCAGTAACCGCGTGTTCGTCTTTCTCCTAATTCGATGGGACAGGGGGACACGTGTTCCCGACCGAACCAGATTACCAGGTGAGAGAATTCGTTCTCCTACCGTTCCGTGGAACCGGAGAAATTGACTATGTGTCGCGCGTTTGTTCCGCTGACAGCATTCGGCGAACTCGTTCGAGGAATGCTGTCAACCCTTTGCGCTCGAAGCCTCGTTGGATACGATTAGGTCTGAATTTTTTTTTTTTTATGAAGTATTTAGAATTTGTGTAAATTTTTTTATTACATAATAATAAAAATCAATGTCCTATAGTATTAGAAATTTCTTCGTTTATTTGGTTATTAAAAATACCAAAATATCGTGGAAACAGAATAGAAAATTTCTCAAAAATAAAATTGTTATGGCAGTCACGAGTCTACGATATTTGTTGTTATCCACCGACACCCCCATGTTTCATTTTAAAAGAAACCCTTGCCCACCGTGTATAACCGTTTCAATCCTACCACCCCGTCCACCTCGAAATCCCGATTCATCCGAAAATCCAGTGGCAAAAAACCTGCCCGCCTATTTCCGTCTCGTTTTCGCGGCATCTTCCGCGGACCGCGGCCGTAATCCAGCGGCAGAAACCGCAAAAAGGATATCGTGGCCGGGCAGGTAGTCGTCCCGTGGGGTGTCTTTGTCGGAATTCGATATCAGGACCGGCAGCACGGACCCTGGAAAATCCAGCGTCGACCGATCAGCGTGGGTGTACGTGCTCTCGCGCGGTTACGCGACGATACAAGGCTCTATCTGACGGCAATGTATTTAGGATAACGGTGAAACACGCACGTGCATATGATGTACGGGGGCCTCGGTAAATCTCGCTACGGGCTGAGCCGCGCGACCACCACCCGCTTGAAAGAGACGGGGGGATGGTTCGAAATGGGGAGGGGGTGGTTTCGGGCCAGCCTCGTATCCGACGCTGTTGGTATTCATGCTGACAGTCGGCCTTTATTGACTGTGGATAAACCGCGGTGGTTGCGTGTCTCGGCACGCACACGCGTGTCTCGGGGGGAGGGTCGAGGGAGGGTGAAATCGAAGGAGACGAGGGGATCGAAGGGGGTGGTCGACGGGTGGTTACATTCGTATGCAGCCGGCACGTTTCGCAAATACGCGAACGGCTTTGCTTTTCTGCCGACGGGAATCAAACCGTGTACATATTTCGTGGCGAACGGATTCTTTCCTCTCCGATATTCCTTTTCCCCCCTCCCCTCTGTCCTTCGGGATGCACGCGATTTTTTAAGTTATTTGATCGTTTAAAGCTAAATGTCATGTACAGTCATACACCACGTATGAAAATTCCACTTTTATAGCTGTAACATTATGTCCTGTATTGCGGTCCTGTATTATTCGACTTTGATTGGCTCTACCCCCTTAAAAATCGATGGGATGTTGAACGAGTAGGTATTGAAAAGCATCTTGATCAAAATTTCCATAAACTGCGACCCTTACAGGGACGTATCCCGCAGGAATCCGACTCGACGGATCAACACAGAGCGCTTTCGTGAACGGAGTAAGCGAAAAGCGGGAGCGTAAAAAACATGAAGGTCGTGATTCACATTCACATGCGTGGAAGTTGCGAGGAGAAGTCGGGAATAGACGTTTCGGGCTTCTCTTACGATAGGATGGAACGAAGGGAAAGCCATTCTTTCTCGAACTCTTAAATTGCTTCTGTTTTCTGTCCAACCTTGCTGACATCACGTTCCGTTTTATTCCACCAAAAAAAAAAAAAAGAAGAGAAGAAATTTTACCAGCCAGAAGGTTCGTCGTTATTATTCAGGCTGAAAACAGGTCGGTCGGTTTTTCTCGTTTTGTTATATTGGTTTCCAGAGGTGAAGCGAACACCTTTTGGCTGCGAGCTTATTTCAGGTGGCTCGAACGAATGATTCGAGGGACACCCAGTTATTTTATACGTGTGTGTACGTGTGGGTGGGTGCGGTTTGATATCTCGTGTCGAGGAAGCCGCATCTCTTTTCCCTCTCTTCCCCTCGGCTGACGACAGACTTCGTTTCTCTTTGGCAAATGTAGCCACTGCATCACCGCACATCAGGCCGCACTCGTACTTCACCCTATCTGCGGATTTCGAATCACCGTGCCAGAGGATTTTGGCCAGGATTCTCCTGTGTACGTGAACGTGTACGTGTAGTCTTCGATCCTCTTTTTTTCTTGGATCCCTTTTTTTTTGGCGGGGGGAGAACGGCGCGGCGTAAAGTTTGGAGAAATTGGCAGGGAGATTTTTGGTACGCTTATCAACCCCTTTGAGCAATTTGAGGAAAGAACCTGCGGAAGGTGGGGTAAATATTTGATTCATCAGCGTTGTCTGCGATTGTAATTCATACTTCGACGATGTTTGAAGGTGGATCGGTTCAGATGTATTCGATAGGTCGGGGTAAATTTATTTTGCTTTGTATAATTTAGTTTCTAATTAGTGTATTTATAATGCCTGCTTCAAACTTTGGTAATATAACACCTTCTTAGGATTTTAGTAGAAATTTTAATACTTAATTAGGGTTTTAGTAATATTTATAATAGCTACCTAAAACTTAATACTTTATAATACCTCTTTAAAACTTGAATAAAATGTAAAATACCTAGCAAAAATTCCAACATATTATTACATATAAAATGACCAAACACTCTAGCAAAAAATGCTCCTCCACATAAATCCCTAAAAACTGAGTTACATTTCCCTTTCGACCATTTGTCAGGCTCTGATAGACTTCCATCCCCCATTCTATCCTCACCTCGAGTCAGGTTCGTTAAAAAACGGAAGTGAGATTAAAGACAACCGTTCGAGAGCCTGTTCACCCCCACAGCGGTGCACGGTGCATTTCCACGTTGAACACGCGATCAATCGAGGATCCTTGCTCGAGTTTCGATGAAAATCGTTCCGTAACCGGAACTCGTCATCGTCAACCCTCGACAGATTAACGAGAAATGAGGGGGGACACGCGAAAAGAATCGGCCAGCAGCCGTTTCTTTTTTTTTCTCAACTCTCCTTTATCGGCGTTACACACGATCGTCGGACAGAAACGTTATACGACGCTATCGCGTCGTCGACAGGAGAATTACGAGGCTCTCTTGACCATCGGGATCGATCACGGGAATCGAACAATCGTCCTGCGATCGGCTCGACTCTCACACCACCTTTTGTAATTGATTCGCAGCCAACGGCGACCAGATAAACCGAGAAATATCAATCGTAATTCATGCGGTTTCGTGCGTCCCGATTGTTTTGGATTTTATGAGCCCTCCTCGACGAGATACCGAGTTAATTAAAAGGACGTAGGAAGTTCCACGGTTTAGTCAAAACGAAATTATGCCTTGAAATTCTAAAACTTAATTTCAAAATTCAGAATTTTTAACCTTGCTACAATTGTTTTCCAAAATTAATAAACAGTAAGGAATAAGCATTTAAGAATGCAAGATTTCCAAATTCTGTCGAAACTTGGTTGAATGTTAACAACTGCAACCCTGTAGGTAGAGAGAAATTAGTTGGTTCTTTAATGGAATTAATCATAGAACTGTGGTAGAATTTAAAATTGTTGCGCATAATTAGATTGTCTTGCGAGTCTCATGGATCGAGTTTTAATCATTGCACCGTTATCTCGGTAGAAACTTAAATATGCTAAACCGAAGCGAGTACAGATTCGTGGTTGAGATAACGCTTCTTGAAGTTGCACCGGTGCTCAGAAGCCCGGGGTCACCTAATTTTCTCGGGAAACTTTGTGCCACGGGACTGGAGACAAACTTCGTTTCAATTTCAGTTTTAAACTTGTAACCGTTCGAAAAAGGAACGGCTTCAACCAGCGATTAGCATATTAACCGTGCGAGTAATACACTGTCGTTTCCCCTAGGGACGGTAGAGATATAGGGGAAGAAGATCTCATCGTTCGTCTTGTACTTGAAAGTTACTAGGACATGATAATTTGTCTGGACTATTTTCTATTTTACTCTGTTAGTAATTTGCTAGTTACTTTGCAGTCTCTTAATGTAAAATTAACAAATTTTAAGATTTGATTAATAATTTTAATATTTTTCCATAATTCTACATTTTTAGATTTTGTACAATAATTATTGTTAACTGTTGTAGTAATCTTTATACCTTATACAACAACAATAATAATTTAAAAAATTGTTCTCCAAAACAATCGTAACTGTAAAAAAAGAACTGTTGCATATTAAATGTAACAAAAACGCTGATTTACATAGAGCTACAACAGTCCACTCTCCCTTCGACTACGAATTAAATTAAAAATCGAGTTTTCGCTCAAGGGTTAAATCAACCAACCCCTGTCGAAACGAATACTAATCCAAATAAACAATATGCACTAATTTTCGAGTATCGAGTGAGACATTCATCCCCTGCGATGCCATTTTCCCCCCAAAAAGAGAAAAAAACACCATCAACGAATGGTGGAAAGGGGTGGTTTTCGAAGCATCAGGAATTTTAGACAACGAACAAAAGGCTCTTTGGTTATTCTCATGCGGGGTATGTGCGGCTACAATTGTTCGCCGCAATTTTGACGGTTTGGCAATTTCGAGAGAAGCAAAAAGGGAACCGTCCCTTTGTATTCGATGTCTCTGTTGAAAATGCTCGAAGGGGTCGTGCGTGCCACGCGATCGATGCGTATGAATTCTCAATACAGAAAATTATTGTCGCGAAACGTGTCAACGTTTCGAACGAATTAAAAGATAACCCTTTGACGCTGGATTCATACAAGAGGTCTCGAATTTCTTGTTTTAACTCTTTGGACTCGAAGCACTTTCGAACGCGTTTAAATTTGAAATTTATATCACCCTAGAGGCGCCACTCGAACGCAAAGGATTAAATTGCAAAAATTTGAATTGTTTTATATATCAGTCTACATTTTATATTTAATTTATTTTATTTTTAATTTAAAGCACAACCAAAATTGCCAAGAATTTGTACAATTAACGTAACCAGAGGATCGATAAAATCGTCAGGACGGAATCGTTCGTGATTCCTGTATTTCGAAACGTGAAACGGTATCGGAATTCTGATGGCGAGTCGCGGATACGACCGATTGAAAAATCGTCGTTTCGACGTGGCACGCGTCGTCGAAGGTTTATGCCAATTAGGGGGATAAATTGGCTGCAGGCTGTCGCAGACGATACGTTACACGGCTGCGAATTACGTTCGTGCCTGAATGAGAAAAGATGGCGACGAAGATCGAGGGGCAGATGGCTCGGTTGGAAATAGGAAGGAAGGCAAAAGACAGACGAAGCCAGGGGACTTTCATTTCGCGTCTCGTAACTCGTGCCGGGCTTGACGTCCTGGATTCTCTCTTTCCTGAGAAAATTACGCCCCGATACAAATCGCAGTCGCGTTTCGAACAGCTGGACCCAATGAAAATCACGGCCAATTTCCTTTATTCGAATGTAAATTGCCTCGACAACACTCGCATACTATTATTTTAGGGAATTATTCGTTCTACAAATGGATGACAAGGTATCTTAATTACCCCTTGGGAAGTTGACAAGATTAGTATGTTAAAGTTTTGATTTTCTTGGAGATATGGGGATTGAAATTACAATTTCTTGGCAAAAATTGACAGAGAATAGTTTGTAAGACAAAGTTACAAAATTTGAGGTACCTAAATCTTACAAGTATTGACTTTAACTCCTTGGCGCCACCCGAGAGGCGTCACTGTAAAGGTACATATAATTCATCATTCAAAATTTGAAATTTAAGCTCTACTTACATTAGAATATAGCAAATTAGCATAATATTTGTTACATAAATCCATTTGACTTAACCCAATTCTTAGAATTAATTATCCTAACCCTTTAACTCAATTGGCGCCACTACGGAGTCAAGTGTAATTTATTAAGACCCTTCATAATTTGAAATTTAAGCTCCACTTATATTAGAATATAACCTCCATAAATAATGATGGAAATCAAGAGCCATCATTTTAAAAGTCCTCTAAAGTCGTATAGTTTATAACGAAACAAGAAGTAAATCGTTAAAGTGATTCATTTGATCGAGAAAACGTTCAGAGTTTCCGTTTGTTTTGTATCGAACAAATTTCCAGGAAGTTTTCGTAAGAGAAGGATGTTGCACGTTCAGGAAGGAAGGGTCAGAGGGCACGTAGCTTCCTGCAAAGAATATAAACAATGTGTTTTAATTAGAACCCCTTGGCCCGATGAATGCACAATTGTTGCCCTCCGGGAGCTTTGCAGTCCGCCTCGATTCAGACCCTGGTCTTCCTCGGTTCGCGCGTGCCGTATATCACACGGCCCTGACGCAGATAAAACTAATTTTTTTAACTGCTCGCACGACGGAATGGTTTATTATCGTGGCATACTAATCGGACGGGCCGACTCGTGCTCCTTCGCATACGTAATCCGCGACCGGATCGTGTTTCATCCTTGCCCAGGATACCGCTGAATGATAAACGACACGGTTGGGGATAACGCTCGATAAAAGAAACTTCTCTCTTCTTTTTCTTGCGGTAAACGAATTCAATTTTATATCTAAGTGGCTTAGGAACTAATTTTGTTTCAGATTCTATTATTTGAAAACTTTGTGCTGTAACGCGAGAGATTTTCCGGGTCTCGCTCAGGCGAACAGCGAGCGCATCGACGGCCCGGTGCGTACGGTTTATCGCGCGACAACCGAACCCAACACCCCGGAGCCTCGTTGGAATTTATGTTTATTTCACGGATCGTGGACAATTGGTGTCGCGCGAAATACCGCGGCTTTTTCTATCGCCAGCCGCCGGAAGTGGCGTTTCGACGATCCCCATCGCAAGACGCGGAATCTTTCTCGCTCGAGATCGAACAAAAGGGCGATGGGACGAAGGGCTCCCCGACACGCGGCTACCTGGCAACGGCATAGCAACACCATCTCCGGCGTACCCGGAGCTAATATATGGCGTTGTCATTGCGCATTACAATAGCACCGGTGTTACGTAAGCCGGTCACGTGTTCTGCTTTACCACCGTTTCGATACTCCGGCTCACGCACATGTACATGTGCCCCCGTAACAACCCCGGCCACCTTCGATGGAATTATGATCACGTGTCCCGACGAGAAACGCGCCTGCGGTTGTTTCCGTGAGATTCATCGTCGGGCATCTCTTTTCGTTCGAGTATAAACGGGATGCAGGCCTTCTTCCGACGAAAGGGGAGGATGGAGGGTGCAAATACCTGCTATATTGTTATATATGTAACTGGATACAGTACGAGCCCTACACTGTAAGAAGACAATTTTATTCCATACTGTACTCTGAATTCGATTGTAGAACGTACCTTATTCTTATTTTTGAAAATTAATCCTCAGTTTACTTAAAAATAACTTTGGACAGGTGTAAATGTCATTAGAGTATTAAAGTAGGTTCTCATCGAAAATAAATATTAGAAATTTCTAAACAACGAATCGAGGAAAGGGTTGAGAGGAAAACAAGATGAAACAAAGGGGTTAGAGAGGTGGGAACCGACGGCAAAGGAAGGTCGACGTAGACCGACGTCGGGTGTTTCTCTCGCGACGGCTGTAGAAATTAATATAAATCTCATTTCCTCGGCTTGGATACACCGGCGGCATTGTCTTACTCGGCTCGTTTCTGTTTCCGTCCCCCTTCCGTCGACCTTTTCACCTCCGCCCCCAAGCTGTCGCCACGACCCCGTGTAACTCGAGTATCCGGCGAACACGTGCGACCGTCTCAAGTTGTGCGAAACGAAAAAGAAGCCTCGATCCTGCACGCAACGCGTAATAAATCGGGATCTAATAAACGCGCCGGGACCATCCGTCCCTTTTCGCCGGGGAGAGATGATGACACTGTGGCACCCGGAAATTGGGTTATCCTGCCCCGTGGCCAAATCGTGTTTAGCGGCGGGGAAGAATAGCCGAAAATGTGCGCGGATGCTGTGAGCGTGTTTGAACGAGATATTAATTTGTGAGACCGAAAACGTGGATGGTATTTCTTCGATTATTTGCAAAGGGTGGCATTATTTTTCCTCAAATAATCGGCCAAATAATAATAAAATAACAGGTCGTATTCTCTAAAATTAGTTTCTGGTAAAGTAAAATAATTATGGTAGCATAATTATAGGAGTAATATTTTTATTTTATTGTTTAATTTAATCCAGTTTTTTGATAATAAATGTTGCGTATTACTACTATTATTTTGGGACAAATTAAATTCATCGGCTGCTGCTATTATTACGGGACAGAGGGAATTTTATTGGTAAAATTCGGACCATTTATTTAATCATTTACACGATGTTAATAAAAATGTCACGCTTGATTGAAATTCGACGAACTACAAGAAGAGGATTGATATAGACGGACAGGTCGTGTATCGAGCGAGTAATTAACGTGACCCGGGGACGAAAGCGTACTCTGAATAGCGTGAAATCGCACGTCGCGTGGGAAGAAGCGACTTTCAATAAATTCTGGCGCGCAGTCAATCGGTGTATAATTAACCGGTCGCCGACAATAGGGTTTTCGAAGGTGCGAACCAGCGCCAAACTTCACAGCGTATCAATTATCCGCGAGACTATGGTTACCACCCACCGTGGAAGCGTCGATTCTCAATTATTATAAACACCGACCGCGCGTCGCGGATTTGCCGCAACGTCAGCCAGAAATCCGCTTCGAGGGGGTACACTAATTAATCGCGCGTTTATTTATCGCACGGTGTCAAGCAACCCTCTCGAAATCGATTCACCGTACACCATTGATCTAATCGCGGCCGGGAATTGGATCGAATTTACGGGCTGCTTATCAATCTTAGTTTGATCGATACGATTTAATCCGAACCATTGAAATTTGACGCGCGTTTCGAAGCAATTTGTCAAATTTCGAATTTTCAAAGTGCGGATGAGATTTCGTCGCGTAATACCATTACAAAGTTTGAAATTTCACGAATATAATTGTGAAATCACGATGTTGTCCACTACTTAATTAATAATCTGGAAAAAATGACCAATTGCAAAGGATTAATAATTACAGAAGCATTGTACACCAAATTAAACGGCACCCTCATCGAAATGGAACCAACCCCGGTCGAAGACAGGCTGTCGGATCGAGTTGCCCAATTACTCAGCCAATAAGAAAATTACAAACGCGTCGAGCTATCAGACGCAGAGCCTCCCTGTCCGTTCCATTATTTCAAAGAATCCCCGGGAACGGGATCGTCGATCCTGGCCGAAATATTGGGTTGGCAAGAAAGTAATTTCGGTTTGCATAAATAATAGCGCCGTGTTTGTTTCAACAGATGGAAAAACAAAGGACAAAGAACGTTGTAACATTGACAGAAGAATAACGAAATAAACACAACGCTATCTACTATTTATGCAAACCGAAATTACTTTCTTGCCAACCGAATAGTATCGCGTGTAAGTGTACCGTGTGTCCCCGCAACCCCCAGGTGCATCGAGGTTTCTGCGGCGAAGGGGGTTTCGCAACAGTGACACACGGGGGTTTGGCGAGCCTAGGAAAGAGGGGTTAAGAGGGGGAGGGGGGGGGGGTCGGTCGGTCGGATAGTACAACGCGAGAAATAGAACTCGGCGGAGTTGGTTAATTAACGGAACCCACATGGGACGGGTCCTCGTTCTGTCCAGACGGTCAGGACTCGCCTCTTTCCGTCCCTTTAACCGTTCCTCTCCGTCCCCTCTCTCCCTCTCGCTCTCTGTTACGCAAATACGACTGCAGCCCAGGGGTTGTACGTAAATAACTTCCGCGTCCCTTATTCGGGCTCGACTACGGTGTCGAACGCGAGAACGACCACGGAGATGAACGATATAAAGCCTTTCTGACGTACAACGGAAGAGAAAAGGGGGGACGAAGGAAGCTCCGTCCGGTCGCTTAATTAAAGAAATCCTTGTTTACCGTTGGACCAAGGAGCCCCTCTCTCCTTTCGGCTTGTTACGTAACAGGTGTCGTGAATAAGTAATCGAGAACGAACAGGACCGTTCAGCATTTCGTCCGTCTCACGAAAGGGTGTTGACAATATCTTCTACCATTTAAAAATGAAAAAAAAATAAACTCTGTAATTTTATAATTAAGCATTAACCATTTCCATTCGATTGTCCCCTCTGAGGGGACACGGAAAGAATGCAGGTGATTTTTAATAACCAAATTATAAATAACCAAAATATAAAATAAATCGTAGATGTTGATAGGATTAGGCTGGTGGTGGAAAATAGCAATTTGAATGGTTACATTTGAAAATTAATCGATGGTATCCTTAATAATTAGAATTTAAGTGTGTCTGACCGCACACGTCTGTATCCACTGAAGTATAATTTGCTGTATCGCGTAATGAGATTTTTGAAAAAGAAATCAACGAACACCTTCTGGTTTCTCCATCAGTTTCAACTTCGTTTCGCAAATACAATGAGCGGAACGGGGATGATCAAAGGGGACACCGAGAGGACGGGTGTCCCACCTTCGTTCTCTTCGCGGAGGCTTAATTTTTCACGCAAAAAGCGTCGTGAAATCTCTGAAGGGTTACATTGTGAAGCTCGGCTGTCGCTTTCTTCCGCGCGTGCCCTTTTCCGCCCGGCACCTTTTTTCCCCGCTGAAATCTTTGTGCCGCCGACGGAGACGGCCCTGTCTGCCGGTCAGCGAAACAACGTCGACCCGGCACGACGGATACGCTCGCATTAACGGCTTTATTTGCGGCACGGGAACCGGAAGAGGCACAGGAGCCGGAAGAACGAGCACAGCTGTCTGCGAATTTTTTATACGACTCTGATGCATTTTTATTAAGATCGTTATGTTTGTTAGGCTAATGTATAATATTCTAGTACAACTATAGCGTCTGAGCACGCGTCGACTTATTCTACTTACTTTTGATAATTGCTTGCTGCTATTATTTCTGACTTTCTTTGACAAAATTTGTTATCATGCTACTTTTTATGCAAGATTAGGGGTATTGTGAGATAATTAAGGAAGAAATATAAGTCTGTGAGCTTCGTTCATTGCTTATTATAGTGATTGTTCTTGTTTTACTAGTGTGCCTGATCATGCACTGAGCTACTCCACTTATTTTGCTTATCTGCCTGTTCCACTCGTTTCTAGCCAACTGTAACGCCATTTTTTCTCTTATTGTACATTATTTATTAGTAAATATTCTCGACAAGCTTTTAAATTAATAAATATAAGGAGATTGCTCTGTAAATTTTCTATCAGACTACAAAATTACTAATTTCGAATAAAAATATAAATTACTAGCCAGAAGTTGGCTGATCGTCGCTCGTCGAACACCGTCACCGATTCTTTTCGTTGTTCGTCTTTTTCCTGACCATTTCCGGTCGTTTCTCCGCCGATTCCCAATCCCGAAGAATCGTCGCTGTCGTTCCGTTTAATTCCAACCGCGAGAGGAGTTAAAGGGTTCCTCGCATCCGGAGAAAAATCACGGTACAGCGGAATCGACTTTCGGTTTACGAGCCGCTCGTTCCCGTGACTCGAACATTTACACGGGGGATGAGACACGGTTCGATGAGCGCGTGGGAACAAAATTCCGGCGCTGAAGAGCGTTCGGTCGACGAAATTTCCTCCACTCGAGGAGAAATTTCGAGACAAAAGGGGAAATGCAATGTCAACATCAAACAGATGGATCGACCTCGATTTTACCCAGCTTTAAACGGCACACGAAGTAGCTGGATGTGTTTGAATAATACTTGAAATTCTTTTAACCCCTTCATTATGACATTTTATTGAAAAATTATTGCTGTGCAATATCTCTTGAAAACAGAAACGAATTATTCTTTATAATGCAAAATAATGTCCTGTGATTTGTAAAATTTCATGGTAAAAATTATTATATATTATTTTTCGTACCTTTTCTATTTCTATTTTTGAACAAATTCTTTTGACAAGATTTTAATGCGTTGAATTTTAATGAAAGTGTATTGAAATCATTGTCAATTGAAATAATTAAACTCGATGTTTGAGAGATGAAACTATAAAATCAGTGTCCTTGAAGGGACGCGTTGAAGAAGTTGAATGATAAAGATTTTTAGCCGGGGATCGTAAGTAAAAGATGGAGTGGTCGTAGGGAAAGAATGTTGCAATTTCGATCGCGTGAGAAAATAGCAAGCAAAGAAGGAAGGCTGCTCCATTCGTTACCTTGATTACGGTCTTTCGAGCAAACTCTCATTTGCATCCACGAGACGGTTCCCTTTATTTAAATTTCCCTCGTCGCTCTGGACGAGCTCGATTCAATTCGCAAAGACAACGAACGCTTTTTACCCCCCCTTCCGAACTTGCCACTACTCTAAGAAATTAATCGTACTCGGTCGCTGCGTACATTTTCTTTCGTTCATCTTTTTTTCTCTCTCTCTCTCTCTCTTCTTCTTCCCTGTTTTTTTCTTATTTCAACTTTTACCCACCTTTAAACGAACGTTTCGGACGGCTTTCGACCAACTTTCCGAAGAAAATTGACTTCTAAATTGAGTCCAATTTGAAAAGACTTAATATCGTTTAACCTTCTGTTCAAATGTTACGAAGTGTTATTTCGTGAAATAATTTTGAGTAAAATTGAAGGAGGGATTTGTTTTACTCAGACAGGTCATTTTCTTTTTAATCACAATGAATGATAGTCAGAAATTAAAATGGTTTGAATTTCACTGCTAAAACCCTTGAGGATGAGTTAATTACAGAATGGTATGTGGTAATTGAAATTTTTATTTTATAATTGAAAGCTACCCTTGGTACCTAATTAGGGTTCGAACGTGTCCTACCACCTTTTATAATTTACTTTCTTCCATTACTCATTCGTTTCACTAATAATTAATTAGAGTTTGAACGTGTCTCGCCCTACCTACAAATATTCTTCCATTTCACGTTTGTCTCATTAATAATTGGAATTTCTGTCTCCTTGAAATTTTCTATAATTTATTTGTCGATTTTTTACTCGTGCCATAAATAATTAAAATTTGAAGGTGTTTCACTGTCCACAAAGTATTTCACTAAAAATTCTCAATAATTTCGGTGTTCTTCGATTTCTACGAGCGGCCCGACGTTATCACCGGCCCCTCTGTCAAAGAATCACAATTACCCGCATCATCGGCGGCCTAAACGTTTCAAGTTTTCCGACAATGGCGGTGGAAAATCGATTCGGCCGCGGGTCTCGCCCATCGAACCCCGAGGAGTCGAGGAAACGCTCTGGGGAACCGCGGCGAACAATGGGCCGTGACAGAAGCTGGCCAACGAAGAAACCGAAGCCGACACGACGTTCCAGGCACGTATCGGCCCTTTAGTCTGCGGGCTTCGGCGGATATACGCGTTGGAGCCTCTTAAAAGCATCGTCTAGCCCCGTGAAATTCCTCGACAGAAGGGGGGAGGAGGTTGTTTGGAAGAGGGGCGGCTCGGTTCGGAGGGCTTAAACCGAAAACATAATCAAATCTCGCTGAGAGCTGCTGCGGTGCAAAGTTACTAATTGCTTAATTTCCCTCGACTTGCTCGCCGTGCCTCTTTTCACCCCCTCGCCCGTGAAGCTGCCTTCTAACCGCCATTCCTCTCCGTTTGTTACAATGGGACGATGTCGCACGGATATATCCATCTTTGTCTCCAACTTTTCACCCCGTCTTTTTCCCTCTTTGTTCCCGCTGCTCCTCTCGGATCCGACCCTTCGTTGCAACCCTTTCGATTCTGCTGCTTGCCTCTTTGTTACCCGTTTTGTTTCTGACCTTTTCTCGGTGTCGTTCGTTTAAGCCGCTTCGCGTTCATTATTTCCAGTCGAATCTTGTATTATTGAGATTCCATTGCAGGGGAGGGTCATTTTCGTGCTGGGTTTTTTGAGAATTATTGTAGTTTTTATCCATCTAATCGTGCACCGACCTATTCCACTTAATTTACTTAATCTACTTAATTTTAATCTACTTTGAAAATTACTGCTAATCAGTTGTTAAATAAGTTTGGTAAGCTTTAGATTAACAAATGTAAGGAACAAGATCCCTCTATACACCTATTTAACAATTTGCCATTACTATTCAGTAGATTAAGACCAAATGTCTGACCATGTATGTACCTATTCTACTTGTTTAAAGAGCTTATCTAACCACAAAGCATTCTCGTTCATTTTGGACGTTCATACATAGATCTACATCATTTATTTCACCTGCCTGATTATACAACGTGTCTGATTAACTTGTCTAACCATAAATTGACCTATACTACTTACTCGATAGCAGATATGTGTAATACTTGTTCTAATTATCATTCGTTTGCGTAATTGAAGGTTAATTAATGACCCAGTATACATGAATAATATTCTGAATTTATAGTTACAACTCTATTCTAAATTTTGTTTAATTAACTCAGTTTCCTTTTATTACTCGAATCAGCGATACTTTGACGTAAATCTATTACTCGATCGATGATTTAATTATCGAACAACAATGAAGCAAAAACAGAAATTGCAAAGTGCACGTTCAGGAAACGGTGCAAAATTTGTCGTCCCGTAACTACGGACCTGGAAATATTATTACTTCAGCAAAGACGAAATTTCAACACATTTCTCAGAAACAATGAAACCTAGATGTTAAATGATGCAAATCTTCCGTCTCGTTTGTCACTGTCACACTGAATAATAATGGCTGTGAATGTTTAATTAAAACATCCTATTTACCACTTCTTATCTCTCAACATTTTATAAACTGCATTAATTATATTATTTTATATCCAATATATTTTGTTAAGTCCCCAATGGTCACTAAATAATCGATGTAAGTTAATAGCTTATTATTACACGAAGTAATAAGTGAACTAAAATAATCAACAAATCACTATACGTAACCCAAATATGGGTGGTCCATTAAAGGTTCTTCCAAATTGGAAACCACCACGGAACGATTGTTGGACAGAACAATGGGGGAAAAAGGATTGAAATTGCATAAAAGGTTGACGAAAATTGCATTCGTCCCGAGACTGAAATTCTTCGGATAACCGGGCGAAAGCCTGGTTACGTTGGAAAACTATCCCAGCTGTTGGAAGAGTCGCAACGGTGAAGCTCGAGGCGGTGCTCTTCGAGTTCGGAACTGGGAAAATTTGTGGCCCTGGGAAAGAGTACGAGTTCGAGCCGTTACAGTGCACAGCAGGTTAGAAACTAATAAACTCGGGCCCATAAAGCCCGCGTAGCGATGCGGATGAAAAGCTGGAAATCCGGTAAACCGCAGGACAGAGAAACCATGAAAGCTTGCAGGTCGTGGCAATTTGTAGCCGGGGCTTTAACGTTCCGTTTGGACAAACGTGTTGCTGACACGAGGATTTTTCGGTTCTGCTGTTTCCCGTCAACAATTTTACAGACTTCTCTGCAGAATTCTAATATCTTACTCGCTGGATCATTTTTGTATGCAGGAATTTTCAAACTTCTAAGAATACAGTGTTTGGAAATATAATACTTAGCAATTTCGAAGATTCTGAGAATATAATACTTCAAATATATTTCCAAATTTCCCAATTCCCAACAGTATATAACAATCTAAAACTTCCAAACTCACAAAAACGTACCACTTCGGTTTTTAGCACCTATCAAACACCCTACGCAACGTTCCCAGTTAAAACGACGAAAACAAAGCCAGCTTCGATTCGTGACTAATTGCCATGGAAAAAGAAGCAATCTAAAATTTCTTTGTAACACGCTATTACCCAGTGTAACAGGCACAAAAGCTGGCTGGCGGCGGCGGCGGCGGCCGCTCGAAAAAGCATCCCGGCTGTTCAAACATCGAAAGAAAAAGCAACGGGCTCGCCCGATAAAAGAAACAAACAGGAGCGTTTGCGAACCGCAATAGCCAACAAATTCCGGCGGCGCTGTCCAAACTGTTCGAAAAGCGTCCAGACGTTCCCATTTTGCCTGGCGCAAGAGTTCCAACGAGACTAAACGAGAAACGATCGATCCTGTCGGAGAATACTGGCGCCAATGAATCGTTCGGAGCCGATTCCACGTGAAAACCAGACCCGAGATCGACCACCCATCTGGACACGAGCGGACCGTGACCATCCTGAAGGATACCCAGCGATAAAACGATCCTCCTCTGTCTCTCCTCTTTCTTTCTCTTTTTTATTTTCACCTTTTTACGCGATCTAACAAATCGTTCGGTACAAGTTTTTCGGGAAGGGTTTCGAAATTCTGCAACGAGAACGGCACGGTTGGTAAACGGTGACTAAACGCGTGGAACCCTTTTTTTTTCCTATGCTGGCCCATTTATCTTGGAACGTATCCTCTTCATCGTCGCGATAACCAGCTCGAGCTTGATGGAAAACGCTGGATCCTTGGTAACCGATAGCCTTCGATGTTTCATGGAACGAGGCGATTCGCTTTCGGGGGAAACATTCTCCGCAGTGGGTCGAATCTATGGGGCGAGGGGTTGGAATGAAGATCTTATGGTGAATAGTCTGAACCCTATTTCAAGATTTCATGTTCGCTCTTCTTCTAGCAATTCTTTCTTCTAAATTGCTATAATCTAGATGCCTTTTTACACATTTTATTTTTACAACAGTTCCAAACTTTAAAAGAAAAACTATTTAACCAAACAGGCTATTTTCTACATTTTAAAAATTGCAAATCATTAAAAAATCGCCTCGGTTAATCAAACAGAAGACACTTTCGATCGGTCGAACTCGCGCGACACTGGCGAAGAGGAAACTTTCGAGAGGGCCTAATAAAACTGGAGGAGATTCGAGTAAATCATCGATCGCTTCCCCGAAGCGCGTTTGTCCCCGCGCGAAAAAAAGCGGGAGAGCAGTTCGGGAGGAAATATTCGAACGGGATCGCGGCGACAACTCGCGTTGCCGTGAAACTTTCCACGGTATCGCTTGAATGTTCAAAGAGGACGGGAGGGAAAAGAGAGGGCGCGGAAAGCGATAGTCGCAGTTCCGGAAGCGACTCTTTTCGCGAAGACAAATTCCTTTGCGCTCGAAAAAGTTCCCAAAGCCGAAACTCGATTCCCCCCGCTCCGTAAAGGGGATGTAACGTGTAAACCCGTCGGTGTAAAAAAAAAAAAAAAATGCGAAGGACATTTTCCAAACTGTGTTTCCCGGCGACCGAAAGTTTGCGCGCACCTGGACAGGTCGATGGTTTTATTCTGTTTCCTGGACTCGCCGTTGGTCAAACGGACGTGTATCAAGCGTGTATGAAGTTAGCCCCGGTAACTCCGTTGGAACAGAGTGGTGCACTTGCTCTCCGCGATTTGTTGCGGGAAACTTTTCAATCTATCGAGAGTTCAAGTTTGCCATTGTGTTTAAAAAGTCGATACCCGGGCCCGCGTCGCGTCCACGGTAATGGAAACCGTCCCTGTTCCTTGTAAAGTTATCAGGTGTCACGGATTTATAGCCTTGCACTTCGTATCCGAGCGATTCGCCCCGCAGTAATTCCGTAACTCAGAGCAACCTTGTACGAATATTTTCGAAGAACTTTGTGTTTTAAAGTAAAGATAACCAACCGAGAACGAAAGTTTGCGACCACGAATCTTGCCAAAATGGGTTAGTAAACATATATATAAATGGCACGTGCGTGTCAGCTGGTTAATTTCGCGGTTATTGTAAGTCATAACAAGGCCTCGTCTAATAAACCGCCTAACACTCGGCGCGATGCTAATCTTCGAGCAAGTTAGCCGGGGCGGATCCAGCGTAAGCGGCAATTAAAATGTCCATTAACCTGTAACCAAGGAAACTTTGCCGGGTAATTCGGTTTAATTCGAGTTACGAACATCGAGGGTGGTACACGAGGCGGAGGGATTACAAAAACGGTGGCCAATTACGCGGTCGACTTATCTGGACGCGGGTCCTCGGAGGACTCGTAAAGCCTAAAATCGAGGACGATCGAGCGATGAAAACAGCGTCGGACACCGCGGATTCGTAATCGTCCGAGCAGATTTATATCTAGTTCAGGGGGGGGGGGGTCTGATTAGAGTGGGAAACGGTTATCGTTCGCAGGCTGGGAAGAAAAGCGGTCTCCTCGAGGTACATCTTCCTCCTAATCTGCGTACCTTCTTATCTTTCCCTTCGTCTCGTGAAAACCCAGCCCTCCTGTTTCCCTCAGAAGGGGTGCCTTCTTCTTGGCTATCGCTCGTTCCTTTTTTTCCTCCTTCTTCTCTCTTCTTCCGTACGTTTGTCGACGGGAAAGAGCCGGAGACAGAGAATCCGCCTCTCGTTTCATCGCGAAAGAAACAAACGAAACTCGAGGAAATCGCCTTTGCCACGACGATGTTCTATCTAACCTCCCCCCTCGGCCCCGCTGCTTGTCCTTTCTGCTGCTCGTTTCTGCCGACCTGTTTCGAGGGCCTCGAATTCGTCTTCCGTAGAGGATGGCAGGGATGAAAGGGAAACCCTTCAGCCGGGACATCGAAAAAAGACGGGTCTCTTCTTTACGTGGAGATACCGTGTATCTCAGGGTTGCTTTGCATCCATCTCTGTTCCCCGGGTCAGGGGGATGGGTAACGAGAAGTCTGAACGGGGGGCGGAGGGTTCTCTGTCATCGTGTAAGAAAGAAATAATGCGATCGATTTCTTTTTGTCGAAGAATTTCTGATGTTCCTTGGGAGGACCTGTTTTTCTGTTTAATTGAAGATTTTGAGGAAATTTTGGTTTAGTTAATTAGGCTTATTTTCGTTTCATTCTGATTATCACAGTTTGTGAGGAATTCTAAGTTGGCTGACCACATACTGCACTTATACTACTTTACCCGATGCACTGAACATTAATTACACGAGTATGGCTTAATCTACTTGTCTGATCGAATACTACCACTTAAAGAAACTCGCTATCTGTTGACCGTATCAAAGAATATCTCGGATGAATTTTATTTCAAAAATTCTAAACATCTAAACTTAGAAGCTTGGTCAATCAACCAATACTAGCATCCCCCGAATCTCCCCCTCTCACGGGTCCAGAATTCACGTATCCCCGCAACGACCACTTCCGTTTCCAAGCGGCATTCGATCGAGCAGCAACGCGAGCAATCGTGCAAAGACCCTGTACCCCGAGGAGGCGCCTCACCTCGCCCCGAACAATTTATTTTTATTCCTTCGAGGGTGTCCACGCCCTCTCAGGATTCCCGTGGCAATACATATTACATTTTGGCCGATGATGGAAGACGGAGAGGGCTCGGTTTGTTTGCCAGCGGGAGGGGGAGGAAAAGAAAGAAAGAACCGACTCGTGTTTACGGGATTGGCGAGCCACGGTCGGACGAAAAATTCACCGTTTCTCCCGGGCTTCTTCTTTTGACCGTCGTCGGCAGAACCACTTCCGGCCGAGCGACTCTCTGCAAACGAGTTTTCGAGTCCCGCCGGTGAGCAAAGGGGAGATCGCGGAATTCCACAGGTGCCCTCTGCCGTGCCACGGCAACCTCTTCAATTTTTCCTTTTTCTTCTTATTCTCCTTTGTGCCGTTTTGATGTTCCCTTTGTACCCGTTTGCTGCTCTTTACCGTGCAACGTAGCCGTCGAACGGCGAGGCACGTTTCGAGAGATCCAAAGGCCCGCTCGGACGGGAATTTGGATCAGCTACTTGACGAGAAGAATACGGGAGGGAGATATGATCGTCTCTGTAGATTTTATCGATATTATTCGTTTATTAGCTCCGATGGAAAGTATCCTTTTAGCGAAAACGGAAAATATAATGTTAAGAGTGGAAGAATACAAATGTTGGACGAACAAATGTCTCAGAGATTAGAAGTTAACAATTTATCTACCTTTTTAATATTAAAAAGCGATAAATAAACCTTTGATTATTTGTGTTAATTACAATTTTCTTGGAAATAACTATCTCAGTGTTTTCCAAAATCGACAATAAAAGTTTGTTACATTAAGCAGAAAAATAACTTCGACAAGTTATGTTAATTTACGGTAATCGTGTATTTCGTGGCACACAATTCTGAAAAGGATGCAGTTGATTAAAGTGACCAATCAATTTCCCGTTTCTTTATCGCAGACTTAATGAGAAAAATCTGGTACGTAGGTTCGCGTCAATCAAAGAGATTGCCTCAATAACTTGAAGAAACTTGAGGAAACCGTACACCTTGTGACTAAAAATATCCAAAGAATCAATTGATTGAAGCAATTTATCTGTAACATAAATCTATTAGAAATTTAATGAGAAAAATTGATATATTCAGTTACCTGAGATTACTTCAATATTTTAGAGTAATTTAAGAAATTAATGTTATTAAGCTGATATTGGTTTTTCTTATTCATCGAATCCCAACCCTTATATGGATCAAATCTTTTCACCAGATTTACCCTAAAGTTTTTGATAATCTAATCCTAAACTATATCCGAGGAAATTTGATTTACGATCGAAGCGGATCCGATTCCCTTTCAATTTCGAAATCCAACGAACGATACGATCGTCACTGTCAAAGACACGTAGCCCGGCGCGCGAAACAGCCGAAAAGGAAACGCCGGCAGTCGTTCGCCGACAGAAGGAAGGCAAACACGCGAAACGAACGGAAGCACGTAATTCACGCGGCACGCACAAATTGTTTCCGACCCGGCCACGGGAATAAAACGGTCTGGCGAACGCCGCAAACAACTGGTTCGAGAATTGGGTAAATAGTAATAACAGTGGAAACTTTCGACTTGATGGAATTCGCCCGACGGAGTGCACGCGGCATTACCACTGAATTATGCACGTCGCCTCTCAAACGTCTCTGAAGATGCTCTTTCCCTCCTCCTCCTCCTCCTCCTCCTCCTCCTCCCTCTTTGCTCTCCCTGCCTCCGTTTCGCCCTCTCTTTCGTCCGGCGGTTTAGCAGCGAGCCAGAAAGAAGCCACCGCGAAGCGACGGAGACGAACGACGGAGGAGACGTGCGGGGGGGTTCTTTCGCGGAGAATATTCAGCGACGAAACGGAATGCAAACGGACGAGCCGAAACGTAAACCTCGCGACGTTTTCGAGAAAGGGGAAGCATTTGCTTAGGTGCACTTAACGTGGCTGTGAAACGCGTGTACCGTGCGCCCGGAATTTCCTCGTCTCACGAGACACGATGTCGAGTCTCCAAGAGATCCTTAACTCGGCACTCGATAGCTTTCGTTCCTCGTCGAATAATCTTTTTCGATAAATAGAACCATGATTCGCGGTCGAACGATACCGGGACTTCGAGTTTCTTTTTCCTTCTTATCAAGGATCAAGTGTGCCACAAGGAATCATTTATGTACATTGCAATTGTACAATAATTGTTAAGTATAATACTTATATTTTAATACCTAAATTTTGAACGATAGTGTACCGCGGCCAGATATAAAACTGTTCGAATCGATGAAAACGAATCGAGGTAAGGAGCATTTGTATGCAGTCAGCCGGGCCGGTCCGTATAATTCAGTAGTAAAGGTTAGTCGCAGGCGGACAGTAGATTTGGCCCGTGAATGGTCAGACGGGTCGCGTCCACGAACTTTCGACTATTATCGCTATTCGGCCGACCGTTTCCCGTCCCACCGGCAATAACTTTCTCGTTGCTTGCACACCTGCACGTGACACGGCAACGACTGTTTCTGCCTCCTAAAAGATCGTCGTTCGCCACGCTCGTTTCACCGCCCGCCTTTAATTACCGATCTGACCGGCCTGTTATTCTTTCGTGATCGACGATACCTGCAGAACGCCGGGGGAATTGTGCTGTTGCCAGCCACCTTCAAAACTGGGATACCGATATTTCTCCGGTGTAATTCACTGGTGTGAAAGGAAGTTATACGATGGTTGTTGAAAGAATTCTTAGTCGCGAACTGCTTCAATTTTTAATTGTAATTGCTCGTTCGAGAATAAAATAAGCAGAACTCAATGTTATACCAACTTTGTAATAATTTTAACTTGGGAGGTCTTTATTTTAGAGAAACCAAATTTCTATTTTGTAAATTTTGTGTTAAATACATGGGGGATATAATGTGGTAGTATATTTATTCCTTTCCATACTAATAATACAGCAACGTTAAATTCGAGTGCAAAGGGTTAATAAAGGAAAGGATGAAATTAACTGTGGATATTACCAATATTAGGCTAATAACGCAAAGTACCACTTTAAGCTGTCTTACCACCGTCTGATTCCACTGCGGCAACCAACGTGTTAAATATTAAGGTTCTGATCAAAGAGTTACATTTTCCTTTCCACCCCATCAAACATTAAAGAATAAGGACATTTCTCCGCGTGTCCTTGCTTCGATCAACCCTTTACCCTTCCGGTTCTGCGTGAAGTCCCACTGTTCGCCGGTCTCCTCTTTGCCGAGCCAGAGGCTGGTCCAAGCAGGGTTGAATACACACGCGACCTTGTCGCTGCTGCGAGGCGCACTCGCGTTAACTAAGGAGTGTCAATATTTAAGTCCGACCGGTTCTCCCCTCTTAAATTAACGATTTACATCGGACACGTCTGAATACTCCGGTTACTTTTCAAGGTGGTTTGCTCGGCTGACGTCTTGTCAGTTCGCGCATCGCTTGCCACGGCCAAAGAGGAGCGGGGCGTACAAACATCATTTGCGCGGACGTGCGAGTGCACGGGTCGTTCAAAGAGCCGGGAACGGAAACGAGTTACATTTCGGGGCGAGTTCGGAGGAAAGAAAGAGCAATTTTGCGGAACACGCGGCGTACACACGTTAATGAGACCGTAATCGTAATGGCGGTGCGCACAGAGACTTTTCGAAAACCCTCGAAACGCGTTGAAAACGTTAAACATCGCGCGTACGATGCTGGCGACGCTTTGACAATTTCAACAACAAAGCGGTTTGTTCTTTGTGCAAGCGGGTAGAGGGACGGGCAAACAGGAAATAAAACTGGTTGGTCCGCATCCGGTAGAACGGGGTCAAGTGTGACTGTGGAAACAAGCACGGTTCTACTCGCACCCTCTCCTACCTGTGTGTTGCTTATGGGGAAGAATCCGCTTTGCTCTATCGATCCAATTACACCCTAACTGGTTAAACGCCCTGTAATAAAGCACTCGATGTTTGTAATTATTTAGAATACGATTGGCATATTCTACCGCTTCGAATTTTCATTCGCTCTCCTGACAAATTAACCTGGTAATTCGGACACGTTTCAATTACTCGTGTTTCCTTTAATTAAATAAATGACCTTCTCCTGTTACATTTCTGTCATTATATCTAACTTCTAATATTGTCTACAAACGAAATTGTGTTATTTTGTAATTTCAACTTCTCGTTAACTGTCGAAGTGAAAATAGTAACGTGTGGTCAGACATATTTTAACTACAATTATTAAATATGCATGAATACTACTAAACTCAAAAATTACAGAAAATAAATTGGGTCATACAAGACCACTAAAGGATTAATATTACTTTGAATCTGCTTTAAATTATTCAATTATATTAAATTAGTAATAGTAATGTCAGTCATAGGTGACCCTCATTCGTGACGTTTAATCAATAAATTGCGATACAACCGAGTTAATTTTTTAAACATTCCACGCGAAGATTGTAACGAAACATTCGTTTTAACAACCATGAAGAATCGCACCATGGAACACCGTGCAGTTTCGAAAGTCAAACAAAAGTTTAAATGGGACAAACAAAAGGTGGCAAGGTATGAAAGCGTGTAAGTAGAAGAAGGACGATATTAGTCAGACGAGGCCTTGTCACCCCGGAATATTTCACTTGGGAAACGATCCGCAGGTTTTGATTCAGTATTGTTGTTACTACTTAACCACAGACGGTTGCTGTTTACGTTTGTTGCTTCAAGCTGAAGCTTGTAATTGCAATTAGGAGTCTGCGACGAGGCGGTCGCATTAGTTCCCCGGGAACGACTCTGTCCCACGGGCGTGAAGTTGAATTTTGAACGTAGCATTCCCGTAAATTAATGCGTTTCAGACCCTTCAAAACAACAACAGGCTCGTAACCGAGATTGTGTTCATTGTTTTCGAAAAATTCATTTCGTTTCACCGGCTGCCCTTTCGACAAGACTGTATCGTGCAACGTACTCTATTTTTACACTTTGTACAGACTGCATTGTATCTTAAAAATTACGATCTTTCAATCTAGAAAATCGTGTATTGTTCATTTTTTTTAAAATTAGTTAAATGACCTCAATTATTCGGTAAGTTGAATTAATTTTAAATTGGATTTATAAAATTCACTTTTGGGAGTTATTTAAAAGTAAATGAAATAATAAATATTTGCAATTCTTTTCTTTGGAAATAGAAATGTTGAACTTTGAAAGCTTTGCTGGTAACCTTATTTAGTTTCTGAGCGCAAGGGGTGAAATTCGTGACGTAAATCACCAGTGACCCACTAATTGTATCACAACAATATTTTCATAAAACCACCCCTTATGCAAAACCTATCAGGAACTTTCCAGTGTTAAGAAATTCTTAATTTTCCAAATATTTTCGCCTCGACTTCATTTTTTCTTATCCTTATCAACAACATACCCGACCGATTTTCCAGCGAATGCTTCTCGTCACGAAATCGCGCGGGAAACGAAAGGAGCGACAACGCTAATAACAACTCGCCATGGGATTTAAATCGAATTGCAAACGAGGACTTTCAACGACGCAAAGTCCTGCGTAAAAATGAACCTCTCATTTTCTAATCGTTCGAGGATTAGAATTTGACGATGTCCGAAGTATCGAGGGTTTCTGTGAATCGCGATTGTTTCCAGTTTTCGAGGCACCAACACGCGAACCCGCCGTTAAGTCACGTACGCTGGGCGTGTCGGTAAAACCGCTCTCGAAACTCGCGAGAAGCTCGAGCTAAGAAACCGCCCCTCCTTGAATTTCATTCAACGGGATAATTTATCGGCGGCCGATTGGGAGCGTCGACGGAATTACGCTCGAAAATTACGACCGAGAGGGTTAGAGAAGGATACGTGTATAAGACGTCACAAAATTCTGCGATTTTTTAAAAAAAATTAAAGCAAAATTTTAATTTTTGACAGTGATTTTTGATACGTAAGAAATTTCTGTAAATTCGAATAAAATAAAACCAAAGGGAAATTAAAGCAGGTTTGTAATTAACGCTGGAGGGATTCGTGGATAATCGTCGTGAAGTTATGGCGTTTCGCGGGGGCGGGTGCGGGTCGCGTAAGGAAGAGCGCCCATTTCGTTGACCAACGGCCAGGAAAACCTGAGAAATGGCTGGATTTAATAAGTCGTAATACCGGACCTCGTTCTCGCGCCATCGTCCCGGATATTCGGCCATTCCACACCGTTTCTCCTTTTTAACGATTTCGTCGCGATAATAACGATCCACCACGACCACTTCGTGGGTCAACTACCTTCACGACAATGTCCACCTTGTTAGAAAAGAAAGTGGCTGATCCAGGAAACTAAGAACCAGGTTGGACGAAACGAGGTGGGAAGAAGGTAATATCAGAGACGATGATCTGATACCCGGTGAAATATTTTACAAAATTCAGATATTCTTTGTGGGTGTGGTTATATTTACCAGCTTTGCTACTTTTAATCGGAAATTAACCCTTTTCTTATGGGAGAGAATATTTATACCTTTGGGAATTTGCAAGCTTATAAATATTTTAGTTTTAGAAATTTGGAAATTTTTGGATATTATATTTCTAAGAATTTTGAAACATATACTTTATATACTATTGTATTTCTAAAAATTTGGAAGCTTTGAAATATTTGAACATTTTTGAATATTCTATCTACTATTAATATCGCATCAATCTTGCAAGAACCCGAATGCAAAAATTCGAATCAATGGATAGAATAATCGCAGTCTGAATATGAAAATATGGAAGATTAAGTCGGATGCGTTCGCCGATATCGATATTTTATCGCTAAACAGAACGAGTCCCACGGATAACCGCAAATCAAGCGGCAAAAAGAATCGAAACGCGATCGATTCGTATAAGTCAATCGAATGGAAAGCTCAGATAGAGAAGCACGTGAAACGAGCAACACGAAGATAAATCGACATTGAAAGATGTTCTCGCGATATATTTCCCGAACCTTCGTGTTTTCTCTAACGAAATCTGAACGCTCTATTGTTATTACCGGGCCGGATTTCATTCATACGATCCAAATAATATTCCGTCGAATCGTTCGAGCGATCGTTATCACGACCCAGTTACGTTGGACGTCGAGGATGATCCATCAAAACCGTCTGAGACGTTCGTCACGGTAAACAGCTGTCCGCGATACGAACGATGAAATTATAGCCACACGTTGTTGAATTTCGATAATCGAAGCTTCTTTTTTTCACGCGAATTTAAAGCACCTCCGGCGGACGAATTTTCGAATGGTTCCTATCGTGTCTGTCGATGTGTCTCTGATTGATCAGAGATTGATTAATCGACTTATCGTGTTGGGGATATTGCTTTTTATTAACCGGTGATGGATCGTTCTCAAATTGACGGGAGTTTAGAATTTAGGAAACACGGGAGTGCAATTTGAATTCGCCCTCAAATTTTTGTTAAGTATTAAGTCGAATTTTAGAAACGGATTTTATCGAGAATTTTAATTTCCCCTAATTTTGGATTATTATTTTAATACACGAAACTTTGATGTTAACCAAGTTGTGATTTCTGTTGAAAATTCAGAAACGAGGGTGATTAATTTTGATAAAATTTATTTATGGTGTAGCTAATGTTCTCTGCACTTTCTTAGTTCGATTTCTGGGGGCTACAAGCATTAAGTTTATATACACACGAACACACACAACCCAACCTTAACCGCATAATTCAGTAGTCTGACTAACAGTCGACTGGAACTCAGGCCAACAACCCCTAATTCCTTTCCTCTTTACGATCGATAATTCCAATCGGCTGCATCTAAAGATCGACAAACTCTTCGTTTGGCTAAAAATTTACCCGCTAAGTACCACTTTTCGACCCTCAATTTTCATGCAAAATGCACGAATCGTGCATTATTTAAATACAAAAACACCTTTTAACCAACAATACTGCTATAGAGTTCAGGTACGTTCAAAAATTTTGCTTCAAGATTCCATATCTCAACATTTTCATTGAAAAATGTTTAATTTCCAAAAATGTTTAATTTCCAAGCTTCTGAAGACATAATAGAAGTTTCTTAAAACTATGATGCACATAGTGGATATCAGTTAAAAAATAATACTCGGAGGGTATTATAAACACGTCCATCAGCCATCAACAGGGTAGCATATGTGTCAGAAGAGTCGGGCACTCGAAAATCGCAATATCCTCCTGTATCGATGCTCGTTCGAACGATGGACACGAAATGGAAACAGCGTTCGTGATAACCAATGAACACAAGGGTTTTGTGTGGACGCGTGCACCGTGCTCGTCCCTGAAAGCGATTAAAAACTACAAATGCCTCGGCCCCGTGACGAGATACGCATATCCCGCTGATCATAAATCTATCACGGATGAACGATTGTAATTCGAATCGGTTGAAAAATTCGGATTTCACCCTCCCACCCAATTCGGATATTTTATTTAAACATCTGCCACCGTGGCTGGGTTTAAAGTACCGGTTGTGTGTGTGTGTGTGTGTATACAAAGCCCTACGGGACCATGACCATTTCGTGGCCACAAAAATGGCTCGCGATTTACAACCACCCTCTACGCGTCAACTCTGTGTTATTCAAATTTTCATTTTACCGTTGCATATTTCTCAACTTTCTTATTCTTTTCTTCGAATGTCATGCACGGTGTTGTTATTTAAAATTTCAATAAATCTTGTCTGAGATTTTGTTCGAAGTTAATAAAATTCACTGTCAACCTTTCAATTTTAATTTAGATTATTGTAATACGATAGTAATGGTTGTTAGAATTTTTCTAAGAGTAGGGATTGATAATTGAGATTATAATCAGTAAACTATATCAAGTTCATATATTATGCTAGAAAATTTATTAAACCACTTTTGTCAAGATAAAGAATGACTATAGCACATGCTGGTTTACGTTTTGTTTATTTTTCTTCTATATTTTTTATATAAAAATATGCGCGCAACGCTGGCAGTTCTGGCATTTACTTGTCACACTATATCAACGTTATATTTCTTTTTGCCCCTTTTAACGCCTAGTGCAACGTGTATGATACATTGTTTTCGACGGTATAACAAAAGTCAGTAAATAAGAGTTTACAGCCCCAAGCTTTAATTTTTTTAAATGACCGTGAGATAAATTCGTTAATATTATTTAATAAACGAAGAACCGTTCTTGTAATGGATTATGAGCTGTACTATTAAATGATTCGACACGTGACTAAAAATTGTAAAAAAATGGTGGCAAGTTTCAAAAACGAACGAAACTGTCTCGTCTTTTTATATCCAGCGATAAATAATTAAATTCAACGATAACGTTGCTTGTGGAAATATTTTTTAAAATCTGTCACGTTGATTTATCATAGCAAAATTGTTCGGTGTTTCGTGGAAATTTTCTCAATTCTCCGTTGAAGTTCATTTTTAGGGTATTTCCTTAAGAAGCACTAGAAAACGATTAGCACTAACCATTGTAAATTTATTATTTTTAAAAAGAAAGAAGAATCCTACTGAAATCTTTATTTTTGACTAATTTTGAGTGCTTTAATAAACTGATGGACGAAGTTAAGGGGTGACTTCTTTTAATCGTCGCTGAAATGGCTTTGAAGCATCCTCGAGACCCAAGCTGCACCCCCAAAACTACCCCCTTGTCACAAAATAGAGTCTGCAAAATTTCTACCCCTGCTTTACAAGAGTCATATTTCATATTTACGTTTAATTCGTTTTATTCGTGATAAATACCTCTTTCATTGAGTGCTCTTCAAAAACTCGAACAATCGCGAATCGTGTTATTAGCCCGCGATAAATAAATGCCCGATGTCGCTCATTATCGCAGCAGAAAATTCAACCTTTGTCATTACCTCATTACCAATCGCAAAGGCGGGGTTCAAAGCGTAAGGGAAACGAATGGTCGCGTTCCGGAAAGGCGGGCCCGTATTTTCTTTAAACGGCCATCCACAACGGGGCAGGGACGCGTGAATTTTAGTGTCAGCAGCGTTATATTACCGGCAACAAAGCCCCGAGACGTTTGTGTATTGTGACTACAGAAGCGTGTAGCTCTTTACCGTCGCTTTACATCGTGCTTTCCTGCGCTTTGCGCCCTTTTCCATCCCTTACCGGCCGCCCGCCCCTTCCCCCCGGCCCGGCAACCACGTTTTAGCATAACAATGCCAGCTGGAATCGGGATCGAGGAACCAGCGACGATAAACCATGGCTGGCTCGAAACTTATTGCTTCCACGGATACTGTCCGAGAGCGTACACGAGGGAGAGGGGGAAGGTTTGACGCGAACACCAGAGGGGGTGGATATCGCGCGAATTAAACGAGTAATCGCTTTTATAGGACGCGTGTCTTTTCGTGAATATCGTGCTTTGTTGTCGTGGCTGACGTGCGAGCCGGTATTCGTGGATAAAATAAATTTTCTGAGAATTATTACTGGAAAATAATTAGTGATAAATCATGCACTAGTATATACAATAATTTTTCATCTTTGGAAATAAGAAACCCATAGCAAGTCATTTCAAGTGTTAAATATATTATAGTGCAAGCAGCATAAATGTGTAGGGTTAATTGATACTTATTATAATAGCTGAAAGGATATTTTTAAAATAAAATTTGAATTATAAAATATTCATTAAATATTAGCCCACAAATACTTTCATGAATAAACCCCGCGCGATTTTAATACATTATTAACTCTTTGGGCACCCGTGTGACTTTGTAGCAACATATTAAATTTCTATTATATATTCATAACTTTGCTTTTTACATTCTGACGTAGGTATCACTGTTACAATAAATCGTAGATTTAGAAATTATTGTCCATTTTCGAGAATAAATTTTAAGATACGGTATCGAACATTGCAAATGAAAAATACGTGAAAAGCGCAACGAGGGAGTATCGAATCTGTCCTTCCGTGAAACAACGTTAAGCAATGTCCAATAGGCCGTGTGAGCATCGAGGGTACGTCAAAATGTCATCCCCCTTTCAGTCCCTCCCCCCTCGACACCCCGACGGTCGGTGCGGTTGTTATTGGCGCCAGGGCCGGACGAATTATGCTAAAAATGCATCGACCCCGGTTGTTCACGATTGACCGGATAACGCGGTTTCTAATTACAGGCTCGTTCGCGACGCTGACGCGACGCGTAATCGGCTCGACGTTTCTCGGCGCGCAATCATCTTTCCGTCCCCCTCCCCGTTTGTCCTGCCCTCCCGTGACGTCCCATTTTCGGTCGAAGGGATCGCGGCGCATTCTGCAATCACGAACGTACGAATTAACGCGCACGTGAAAAGGAATAATCAACGGAAAAATGAAAAGCATCGCGACAATCAGCTGTTTGATTAACGCGTTCGTTATCAGCGCTCGATTGAAAATTCTATCGTCGCCGGTCAATTTTCTTTTGATGAAATGAAACGGCTTCAGACACGTTGGATCTCTTTTGTGCGTGGATCTGTATCGTTATTTAGATTACATGATGGAATTTAATTTTTCTTTTTTTTTTACTCAAATTGAATTAAATCCTCCGAGTATCCTAATGATACGTGTTATTTATTCAACTGTCTTTGACTGGTTAATGACAATTGTTCGATTTTCAAATGGAATGGAAATTAAATTTATAAGTTTTACCTGGAAGGGTTACAAACTTTGTGATTTCCTTCAAATTTTTTAACACTTCTATAAGCAATTATATAAATCTTGATTATGAAACGAATCAATTATCGAAGCAACCAGAAATAATTTAAATGAAAGGCTAACGATAATATTAAGTAGTGGATCCTTTTTTTATCACCTCGTACGATCTAGGATAAAAAGAATACAGGTTGGGACGATTACATTTTATTAGCCTTCGCCTTGCAATCGGCTTCCAGGCTAACGGTTCGTCTACCCCATAACGAGACGATCCAGTTCGTCGTGGCGTGAAACAGCGTTAAGCAATAACCAATCAACCGTGCGATGGCATCGTGTGTACGTCAAATGTCACCCCCTGCCCCCGTAGGAATACCGTTCCCGTACGCCCATCGTCCTCCATCCCCTTGGAACCAGACACGAAACGCCTGAAATTGCGTGAAAAATTCGCTTCGCTGTTCGAAACTATCGAACAGGATATTTTAAATCATTTTTTTATTCCTTTTATCCTCTGATCATTGTCTTGCCCGATAACGCGACGCTTCGTAGTTCAATTAATTGAAAGCAATAATCGAAATCGGAATTTTATGAGTTTCGTATTATTTTATTTTAATTTGGAAAGATAATTGGAAAGCTTTTGATGGCGATGCTATAATATTAATTTAGAAAAATTTGAGTTATATTCATTTTGGAGAATCAAAGTATTCTGCTTGGAAATAATTAAAAAATTGTAATATTTGTAATGATAATAATATTTGTAATTCTGAAAAGTGAGAATCGTCTGAACCGTAGAATTTTGATTTTTCTCAAAATTTCCACGAGTTTTACGTACTTGATCGTGAATAGGGACTCGAATATTGGTACCATCCCGGCGATACGTATAGTTGTGGGTCGAGAGGGTCTCATCAGTCACCTGTCACTACCTTCAAGAGGCTCCACCTTCGACCTTTGCACTCTTTTTAACATTCACCCGTCAGATCCACGCCCCTCGCTTAAATCCTCGGAACTTAATGCCACGGGCTAACCCGGGGGCAGTTCATTTCCTCCCCGCTCACTTACCTGGAACACGAAAATTTCAAATTAGTTATCTCTATCGAGCGATCGTGCTACCCTGGACGATCGTGCTGCTTAAACAAATTACCCTCTGATTACTGTAATCCACTCTCTCTGTCCGTGCAAACTTTTCCTTTCTTTTCGCCAGGGTAGCAGTCGATGACAGTCGTTCCTAATTTAATTTGTTCAAAAGACACCAAAAATTGTATGAAATTTGGTATATTTTCTTGATCGGTATTGTGTCTGAAATTATCAGGAAATCATACAGAAACTTACGATTAATACTTCGTGGCTAGCCAGACACGTTCTGCCGCGCCGACCACAAAGTGTTAATGACGATCGTTCGCGTGAAAGAAAGCTCGGTTTCGGATCGACGAGGACCCATTGTTTAAGAGATAAGGTAGAGATCGAACAGA
This sequence comes from Anthidium xuezhongi, assembly GCA_022405125.1. Taxonomy (NCBI): domain Eukaryota; kingdom Metazoa; phylum Arthropoda; class Insecta; order Hymenoptera; family Megachilidae; genus Anthidium; species Anthidium xuezhongi. Next base: position 6,629,501 of record CM039642.1, on the reverse strand, counting down.
GGCGAATAAAAAAAAGGGGGAACGTTATCAGAGGCAGCGTGACCAACAAAGAAACGAGCTGCATCGGTAAACGAACGAGGATCGAGGGGCAGGGAAGACAAGTTTCGGGTTAAAGGTAATCAGGATAAGCTATTGCCTCCATTTCGCGCGACCATCCTGCTCTTCGTGTTCCACCACCTTCCCTCCCCCGTCCTTCTTTTCCGCATTACCCGTACCACCGATTTTCCTCTGTTTTTCGTTCTCGTCCGACCGAAGATCAATCACGGGATTCTTTGATTAAACCTTTCAACGGGCGCGCGCTTCCTTTTGTGCGCTACTTTGAGTCGCGTATCGAACGAATCCTATGCAGTTGGGGAACTGAGCTAACGAAAAAGGAAACTGCTACTTATTATAATAAGTAGTACTATCATTGAATAGCAATAAAGTATCGGCGAGTTGATTGAAAGTAGCAGTACACATTAAAATCGCAATTATTTTTGAAGCGAGCTTCAATTTGCTACTGTCACTGATAAATTTGACGTAGAGAAAGAAAATATCACCATTTATATTCTACTCGAAAGGGAGTAGAGGTTTGTGTACAGGCAGGATGATTAACCCAAACCATCATTCATTTTGCCTCGGTGATAAACTGGTAAATTAAGTTTGGATTAATTATTAAGCTTGTCACGTTTGATACTTGTCGCGTTCAACGTAACCTAGATCTAACCTAGGTATAAAGCGTAGTAACTTCCTAGGTATTATAGCCAGTGGCGCCATTTTCCGTAGGGAAATCTACCGGGATTTACACTGTGTGCTGTGTCAAAGTTACAAATGCTTGATCCGCGAAGGGGTAATTAGAAAATTAGAATATTCGACGAAAATTGTTTCGAACATACCCAGCGTCAAAATTACAATTACTTAATTCGCAAAAATTTAATCTTGAATATCGAAGAATATTTATTTATTTCGCTTTAAACTCGTGGTCAAAGATTTACAACCCGTTCTCCAATTTTAAAACCGTGTTAATTATTTAAAATCCGTCAGATTCCTGTAACCGCGAGCGCATTCGGCACGGTAGACCGATCCGCTTGCTTTGCCCGCTCGTTGGCGGGCGATTTCGCAGCGAGCCAGCGACGCGTTCTCGCCGAGGACCGTTCAATTTGCGCGGTCAATTCGAGTATGAAATCGGGGTGAAATTTCAAACGAAATAGAGCAGTCGAAAAATGCCTGGCGTTGGATGATAAAAAAAAAAAGAAAAAAGAAAAGTTCTGTTAAAAAGTGTGAAATTTTTCAGAGGGTGGATCGTTGTTTCTCCGTTGTTGAATGTTTAAAAACAACGAAGCACAAGCGCTCGAGCGTTCTCCTCGATACCGGCAATACACTTGTGACGGGTCGAAAATGGCCGATATAACCGTACGAACTAGCACGCCGGTTTTATATTAGCGCGAGGTTCGACCACAGTCAAGAGGGACAACAAGCGTCAACCTTTCAACTACCTACCATTTTTTTTTCCCCTCCTTTTTTCTCTCTCTCTGTATTTTTTAACTCGCGGTCGTATCGACACGGTTCCCAGCTCTTTTCATTCCGTTCCGCGATTTATAGCCTCGTGAAGAACGTCGAACAACGGTGACTATTGATGATTTACAAGCAAATCATAATCGAAGAACAATCAAGGCAATTCATCGTCCGATAACAAAACGAAAAATGGAATACGATTTGAAATTTGTCCTCGAGACAAGTTTTTCCTTGGAATAAGCCTTTGTAATAAACCACAGACCGTTTTCTATGCGAAATAAGGTATTATTCTATGATCGGCTTTTATTTCAAATAAGTTTCCAATCGATTGAATTTCTATTGAAGCAAAGACTAATTTTAGAATAAATTTTTATTCCAATAAATTTTCAATCGATTAAACTACAATTCTAAATAAATTCCTACTCGATTGAATTTCTATTCTATAACATTTTAATCCTAGATAAATTTTTATTACGGTAAGTTTCCATTTGATTAAATTTCAATTAGAAATTTTACCTCTAAAACAAGTTATTTTCCCAGTCGATTAACTTTCAATTCGAAATAAATTCCTACTTAAATTTCCATTGAAATAAATTTCCACCCTGAAAAGTTTTTGTTCTAAGATATCCCCTTTAAGTAAGCTTCTATTCGACCTAAATCACTGATATAAACTACAAAATTTGATTCCCAAATAATTCAATCTCACTGGAGCTTCGAATTTATTGATCGTTCGAGGAACTTCCAACTTTGTCATGCACAAGAACACCTCCGCAGTCGTAACGGAATTGAATCGGTCGGTTGTTTCGATCACACCGATCGTGTCTCTATTTTCGAAGAAGCTTACGAGCTTTCTGTTGAACAGCGACTGATATCGGGGAACTGGCAGCGGTTATTTCGTAGCAGAACGCGGCTTGTAAGTCGGTGATTAGGGAACCGTCGTGTCGGTGATTAACATTCGACGGGGCTTCCGGGATTAGGCTGGTAAATCCTATTCCGAGGATCCACGCTATGCATCAAGCCTGTCGATGGCTTATGACGCGGCTTCCGTAAATATTGTGAAATTATTAACACATTAGCGGCTCGTGCAAATTTACACTGTCAGATCAGGCCTTGTAACCGGGACGCGGCATCTGTTCGGGCACCGGGTTGCCCGGGACAATTCTGGCCCAACTGTTTCTACTAATCGTTTCAGAAACATATCACCGCGTACCGTGCGTTAATTACCCCTTCGAGACTTATTTAGAACGATTTGTGATTAGTTCATTTGTAAATCAGACTGATTGAATAAAATTGTCCTCACAGCCTATAATTATTCTAAGTGAAATTGGAAAAATTATAGCCCAATACTGCAAACACCTTGGAAATTATAATTTTAACCCCTTGCCCTGGAATATCGTGTCACACTCGTGACGCACTCAATAAAACTCGATTTTAAATTTAATTCATAAGTGAAATATACATAATGTTACGATTAACATAAGAATTTAATTACGCCATAAGTAATCAGAAACGACATCGTTAAATAATTAAGATATCCAGCTAAAGTTCAGCAAGTTGCACGATTACCGGACACTGGGATCCGCAATTACCAGATTTCGAAACAACAACCGTGTAGACGTCTCGCGGGTCGCTTCCGTTTCCTCCGCGTCGGATTAAGTTCAGAGCGGACGTAATCAGTGCTCGTAGGGTAAGGCGGGCACAAGCGTGTGCGCGCGTACGTCGTGCACACGGGCAAGTTGGGTGACATTAAGGCAGACGAAACCCTACGTCATTTGCAACACTTAAACCATCGCACAGTTATACTAAGCCTGCTCGCGGACGCTGCTCGAGGTAGTTAACCGGCGACGAGCAGTTTGCAGATTTCTGTTCGCGACTTTGCCACGGGGAATCGGAGACATTGCGCAAATGCATGCTCGATTAACGTTTGCTCGCGTTCGTTTGCCGTTCGAAACCATTCCAGTGCTTTACTTCTTATCCCGATGCCCGCTAATCGTCGGTTGACGCGTGTTGATTGTTCCATTTAGAGACGTATGAATTTTCATGACTTAAAAGTTTCGCCAAATAGCACTTGCTGTATATCATTTTAAAGCTTAAAGTCTGACGAATATTACTGTGTAAGTGGCTCTTTGATGCTTTTATCAGCAAACAAGTTATTGTTGATTAAAGCAAACAGTGGTCAATTTCGATAAGTATGTATTATGGTACAAATTCATGACATAAAATTTTTATAAAATAACACTTATTATACGTCAATTTAAAGCTTAAAGACTAACAAAAAATACCATGCAAATGGTTTTTTAATACTTTTAATAGAGAGTAAGTAATTACTGGTTAAAGTAGATAATGACCAATTTCGAAAGGTATATAGCCTGATATAAATTCATGAGATAAAAGTTTCATGAAATAAAGCTTATTGTACATCAATTTAAAGCTTAAACCATACCAAAAATAACTGTATAAATTTTTCATTAATATTTATATTTGAACGCTCATACCGATAGATTGAAACAACAAAAGTCAAATATTGCCCATTACACTTATTATAAATAATTCTGTTTCGCAATATTTGACCCTCCTGTATTAATCACATCGCAGAATCAAATAAAAAAATTCCTTCCGTTTTGTTCAGAAACAAAGCATATCGATCCTTTGTTTCGTTTCAAAAAATTTGATTTACAGCATTATATCGAAAAAAAAGGAAACCCTCCCCTCTGTCTACGAGGGTTAAACACACCCGAAAGATTTATTTTCGAGTGAAATTTCCGTCGCGTTCGACTTTACACGACGACGAGGCGGGCAATCGTAACCAGCTGCGTGACATTCGATTCCGAAGGCGAGACAAAGCGAATCGTAGAATTCCATTTATGCAGCGAAAAAAAAAAGCGGAAGGAAAAAAAAAAAGATTAGTACCTCCGCACCACTTGCCGCCCCACGGTCCCGCCAATTCGAACCTATCGAGTTTCTGCGTTTAACGAAATTCCGATAAATTGTAACGGGAGCACGGTGGAAAAAGAGCCGCACCGACGCTCGACCAATTGTACGCTATTGCAGGCTACAATTTTTCATTGGTAACAGGTTTTTTCTTTTTTTTTGTTCGTTCGTTTCTTTTTTTTTTTTCATCGCGACAAAGGTCCTCGAATTCTGAGACTTGCGAGCGCGCAGTGATTTAACGAACGCGAACGAAAAGCTCGTCGAGTTAAAGCACGCGGCCGGTTTCGAAGAGATTCGATCCGTAATCGAAACACGATGCAGGTTTTAATTAAACGTTTAAATCGTTTCGATGGGAGGATCCTTTTTTTTCCACCGCCGCGGGTCGCTCGCGAGTGTTTGTGTATTTAACCGCCCCGCTGTTATTAAGGGCGTTCTGAAAATTAGTTCGACTCGCGTTACGGCCTCGAACGCGGAGCTAATTTGATTAACCGTGCAGTATCGTTGCTTTCAAACTTTTTAAGCGTTAACGTGTTGACAAATATTGCGTTTTATTAAGCTTCACGACTTCAATTATTTCGTCGAAATAGTGTATGGGATAATAATTTTCGAATATCTGGAATGTTAGACACATTTTTCACGTACCACGCAGCGATTATAACCGATCTATCTATCTTGGGCGAATTCTTCTTAAATATTGGAAATTTGATGAAAATTTTTGCAGAAGAATCGATAAATTGGCGAAAATACGGCGAAGAATGGAAATTCTAACAACAGAAAAATAATTCCTTGCCATTTGATTTTGCATAAAAACGAGGCTGGAGAAATTCGTGTCAAATCCCCGAACGAATGGAGAGGCGAAGTGAGGAAATCTCTGAAGAGGAAGTTTCCTCCTATAAAGGGTTAATAAATCATCGTTCCAACTGGTTGTCCCTCGTTGTTCCAGTTAATCGAACAAAACTGTCCCTTCTTTAATAACATCCTCCTCGGCTCCGGCGTTCCCATGCAAATGGGCCGACCCATTGAATTCCTAATACGCCGGTTCCTCGAACAATTTGAATAACCGTTCTTCCCTTCCATTTTAGCCGACGGTCCACCCGTTCCTCGCCGCTATTTCGCCATTTTCCAGTTGTCCCCTCTCTACGCTCCTCTCTCTCTCTCTGTGTGTGTGCGTGTGTAACGCATACCTCGCACGCAGAACGAATTCGAAGCGTTAACGGAAGTCGATTCGGGGGGCTAACGAGCAGACGATCCAATTATAGAATTTTCATTCGGCCACATTCGCAACTCTCGACGCTCGAAGCCTGTTCGGCTTTTGTGCGAGTTAAAGCGAGCCCCCTTTTTTCCCGAGGCGGAACGCTCGGAACCCGGCGGGTATTAACGCCGGGCCAGGATTTAGTCGGTCGATTTCTGTGCTGGCCAGAGTGCCGTGCGAAAAATTACAGCGCAACAATTATCGCGGCACCGGCCGTTATCGCGTCCCGCCTCTCCTCCCCCTCCTCCCCTCCCCGTTCTACCGTCGCCAGGAACAAGGAAATCGTTCCACAGGGTGATTTAATTTTCCTTTTTTCTCCGTTGCGACCCTCGATCGGTTTCGTTTGTTGCGCTGCTATCCTCTCGGTTTCGAGTGTCGGTCGGGGACCGTTCAGAGTAAAGGGAAACCTTGATAAACGTTGGAAGCGCATCAGAAGGTAGGAGAATTGTCTTTTGGCGGTGTTATGGGGAAAATTTTGATGTCGAGTTGTATATAGCTACTTTTCGCCCGACTATTCGTTGACCTATTCTACTTAAGAAAGGATAAAGAACGTTTCAAGTTAATTTTGGGATCTGAAATTATTCATAATCACCCCCATTGCCTACAATTTGTTATTAAAATTGAATAATATTAACACTGAAAGTATAACACAAAAGTATTTAAAGTCTGCTGATCATGAAGCCCACACGTATTACTTGTCTGACAACATACAGGCCCTATTCCACTCGTCTGACCACCGTGCACGGCGCGCAGGAATATTTTCACGCCGTTCGAAATTACACAACTAATTCCAGATAGTAATCGGATAGGACAACGGTACGAAACGAAGAAGCAGAAATTACAGTTACATCGTGAACCGGAGTTACAACTCGATGATTCCGGCCTCGTCTCATCCGATCTGCTCGTATATTCGGCACGTCGACGAGAACGTGACCAGAGCCAGACCGTGCCGCAACGTGACTACGTCTAATCTAAGGGATATTTTCCGCGACGCGAAACTTCCGCCCCGTAAAGGGGGAGAGGTTCGGTTCGCGGGATCAGACGACTCATATTCAATTTGCATTTAAATATCCTTCGGCCGGGATTCGCGTGAGACGAAACGGAAATATCGCGTGGCGAATCGTTGATAACCGATGGCGAGGCAAATTTTCACGTTGGAAAATCGAACCGGAAACGATGAGCTCGCATCGTCGGCGGGAAATTTGAAAACGGAAGGAGAAGTTAGAACAGCTTTTCAGTATTTGTTGTTACAAGGGTCATTGAAAATTTCATCACCAAACTTTTACATGTTTAATTAACTTTTGTTCTTTTCCCTATTTCTGTGATTGGTCTAACCGTAGTAAAGCAATCCAGTACTTTATATTTTTTTTCTATTCCTTGCACCCTTAGCTTTCTTCGTAAAGGCGGTACGCTTTGATTTCCTTGGGGCCCAAGCCCCGTGTCGTCACCCGCCACGGGTCGCTTATCCTTGCCCTGCAGCCCTTTCGAAACCCATGGTTTGTGACATGTGCAATTTGTCACCGAGACCGTCAGCGAATTCTCGGGGAAAAAACATGCCCGGTTATAAAGTAATGGAAAAACCATGCTGGATATTTGCACCCCTATGTTTTATAGCTGCAGTCAATGTATCAAATAACTTTTGTTAATTTTGAGAAAAGAAACCTGCCTTGTAAACGAAGCATGGTAAAGATGACAAGGGTAGTTTTATTTTATTTCGACTCGATACGTAAATCGTTTGCTGGCTTGTTGAAAGTAACCTCACACTTTCTTGCAACGTCCTCGTTTTCCAAGGGATTTCTTGCGTTTAAAAATTTCGATGAGATTCACGGGCGACCCTTCGATCCTCCAGGGACCGCGTCAACGTAACGGCATTTTCATTTGAACGGGTTCGCCACTTTGTTCCACGTTTTCCGATTAATTTGAATTTCAGCCAATTTATCTTTCGGCCCGAAACGAAACGATCCAACCTGACAAATAATTCACGATCGGCCACCCCCTCTGTGATTGCCCTCCGCCGTAATCCGCGCACGGTTTAAATATCGATCCCAATTTTTATAGATTATTGCATTCGCCAACGTTTTATCTCGGCTTATGCAGCGACCTCGATTTACGCCCGTCGCACGGCGGGCCGATAAAAATTGCACGATTTTAATCGTCGATGCTAATCTCCCCGCCGAGTGACACGTGTCTTCGGTAATTAATTCGTTGTTCGGAGAATCACGCTTAATTGTCACCAATTTCCTTTTCAGTTACCGCTTTAAAATATAATAATTTATCGACCCGTTTCTATAAACAACAGAAAATTTCATTACAAGTATAATTCAAAAGGAATGTTCTTTTAGCCATAAATATTTTGGGCGCCCAAAGGTCTCCTCCACTTTTCACACCGTCAACGAGCGCCCTTCGTTCTTTTTGTCAGCGCGTTTTACGAGGTTCGCGGCTTTGGCCGGCTCGCGGGCGTGATGAACACGCGCGTGTAACACGCTCGTGATCGCCGGCGTCGATATCGCGCGCAACCGCGCGTACCAGCGTCGTAACGGATCGTCGAAGCGCGGCGTAGACGCATCTGTGGCCCCGCGCCGGGACATAACCACACGAGAGTACACGCACGGTGCTCGCGAGCGTGTGTCGAGCGGTCAGCCGGTTAGTCGCTCGTGCGGCGGACCGTGAAATTATCCCCTGAACCACCCCATCCATGTCCCGCCGCCCCTACCTGGCCGCCCACCCTCTCACGGTTTTATCCCATGCCGGAACGATTGCAACGATCGCCACGGTGATACGTGAAACACCATGGTCACGGTGATGTTCGCGGACCATACTTTCGCTCTAACTGGCCGTGATCGGTTAATTATCCCGGTTGCGCTTTTGTATACGGTGTCTGGTGCATTATGATGCAAATAGAGAGCGGCTAGAGCGTATTCGAACGAGGTACCAGCCATTCATAAGTCAAAATGGTTAATTTCACTCTTTGTTTTTATATCCCGGCGCCGAAACTCCCAATTGGTACTCGATCAATTGTATGTTGAATAAATAACGTCGGTTGTTTGGTAGTGGAATGATAAATCGTTTCTTTCAGAAAAAAAACTGTGATTGATTAGAGAATTCAATAACTGAAAAAATTATAACGTCAGACAAGTGGGATAAGTGTTCTATAGATTTGCCAAGGGGAGTAAAACTACGACTGGTCAGACAAGTAGATTGTGAGCATAGGTAAAATAGCAAGTAGAGGAGTAGGTAGTCAGACAAGTAGAATGTGACCCTAGGTGGTCAGGCAAGTAGAATATAACCCTAGGTGGTCAGACAAGTAGAATATCCATGTATGTGATCAGACATAAGTGACACAGATACTCAGGTAAATTGAATAAAGACTTAACTGATCAGACAAGTAGAATAGGGTTCTTAATAAAATCCCCGTGTCACCAAAGACGTAGAACAAACATCTAATATATCAGACGCTTAGAATTAGAATATTTTCATAAAAATAATACCACCAATGATATTTTCATATACACAAATTTTCACTCGTGTATTTCCCCCAAAAATACATTTCACAGGAAATATTCGATAGAATGGTCCTCGCAGAATCGTGTATAGAGAAAGAAACAATGAAAAACGAAATGAAAGCGATCCTATCCGACAAAGAACAAGCGCGTACAGTTAACCAGACTTTCTGTCCACAAAGCCATCGCGGAAATCCGTTATTCATCCTCGATGGATCCCGATGGCGTCCTGAACGTTCACGCAGAAAAGCTGGCAAGCATAACGCGGAGTGTTTGCCCGGCCGTAGCAGCGCACGGGAAACCGTAAAGTCGTAAAGCTCGGTCGGGTACGGTGCGGGTCTCGGTGGCCGGAGACGAAGTGGCCCCCATAAAATTAAGGCATATATTCCGACTCGTATAACTGTCCGGTTTTGCCGCGTTCCACGACGGCCGGTCATTCTTTGTTTCGCAATAAAGCAGAGCGCGAGAGGGAGAAAGAAAATTGGACGGCGACTCAATTAGCCGAGCATGGAATTAATTCGCTCCGTGCAGGCGAACCTTTCGCTTTTCGCGCTCTTAAACAACCCGGAGTCTGACCAAATTTTTCACGAACAAACAATTTACAGAAATTTCTTGATCAAAGTTTATCTTTTGGGTTTCAGACGTACCAGTATCTCGAGGACTCGAGGACCCTCGAGAATGAAAAGCAGTGCAGTGGGAGACAGGTAACGCGAATCAAAATTCTTGCCACCTTAACCCTGAACCCTTGATACTTTTTTAAAGGAAGATTAAAGCTAAAACCACAGAAATCGACATTAATTTCTTGCCAAGCTAACGCTTTCGGCTCTCGACTCCTCTCGCAATTACACCCTCGATCTCTCGCTAATCCGCGATATTAATTCGAGCGCGTAGCATTGAATATCGTGCGCGGATCGAAAGGGCCGATAACCGTCCGATCGCGAAAGGGGAAGGCGTCGCGATACAGCCAATTGGATCGGGGGTATCCCCGGGTAATGGGCCAATTGCAACGCCGTTCCAGCGGCCGGTTGAATGATGTTTCGAAACCTGATTATAAAGCCGGGTGCTGGGCGCACGTTCGTGCCATCCATCATCGGCTGGAAACGAGATTCGTCGTGATATCATCGAGCCGAGGGTGGGATGCCGCGGGAAAGGGACGCGAAACAGAGGGCCGCGGGGGACGAAGGAAAGAACGTACGCTCGTTCGTGACGTTGGTTGTTTCAGCGAGCCGTAACGATATTTACCGACGCAAATATCGTTAATTGAACGATTCGCGATAACGGCCCAGCCGTGCAACGCTCGTGTCGCGTTATCCCGCCGATCTGGGTCAATAGTTCCTGAAACGGGTACAGCCGAGAAAAGAACGCTGAAATTCAACTGCTAATCATTGTCATCCAGCTCGTTTATCTCGTTGAAATATTATAATACCCGGAGAACGTGCAAGGCGAATTTCATTTATAAACGCAATCAACGCTTATAAACATACGTGAAGTTAGAGACTTTGGACTCGAACTTCTGCCGCACTCCGAGATAATTTTGTGCAGCTGGTTTAAAAGTATTCGTAAATTGTGTCCCCAAATAACCTATAAATCCACGAATCAGTAGGTCAAAAATGACAGAATTAAAAAATACACGAACGGGAAGGAAAAGTACTTCGATTCGTGCCGCGTGGCTTCGCTGGTTGAAAAGGCGGAAACGGTTGATGAGGAGGTTTGAAGCGAAGCGAAAAGAGGGATAGAATCGAACTCCGCTTCGCTATTACGCTACATTGTACAGCGCACGGGGCTGATGCAAGCAATTCGTGCACACACGAGTTTACGCAGGTGAGAGGATCGGCGGGGACCAGGGAGAGAGAGGGGGGAGGGTTATAACTGCACGCGGCCGTACACGGATGTGCACACGTGCGTCCATTAATCTGAGAACAGTTCATTGGAAAATGATCGCTCCGCCGTTTATACTGTGCCGTCGTATTATGCTGCGCTTCGATTAATCGCGGCTCACCGCTCGCGACACGAGCCGAAATATCGTAAGAGCGTGACCTTTGCCGAATCCCCCGTGAAATGGCCCAGCCACCGAATCGATAATCGTTTATCAATGTGACGTCGAAACGACGTCGTTTGTTGACTAGTTTCCAACTTGATTCTCCGACCCTGTATCGGATGTACAAGTTCCACGGTCGTGCCAGCGGTGTAGCGGGGAGTTTGTAGTCAGACGAGCAGAATAGTGCTCGTATACGGTCGGGCGAGTAGATTAAAGAATCGAAATTGCGGGTTCGCGCGGGAAATACGAGGCTACAAATTGCGAAACAAGTAGAATTGATCGTAAATAGTCAGACGGATAGAGTACAATGGAGTGCAGATATTCAAATAAGTGGAATAGGTGTTGGTAGTCAGACAAGTAGAATAGGTGTTGGTAGTCAGACAAGTAGAATAGGAATTGGTGGTCAGACAAGTAGAATAGGAGTTTTTATTAATATTTTCCCTCCATTAATTCAAAAGTAGGTATACATTTTCGGGCTAGAATAGTCAGACAAGTAGATCAAGCAAATACCAATAGGTTCGAACTGATCAAAGGAGTGGTAAAGGAGTTGTAGTTAATTGAACAAGTAGAGTAGGTCACTGTTAGATCAGACAAGTGGAATAAGGATAGTAGCTGATCAAACAAGTGGTATACGTCTGCAGCCGATCAAACAAGTAGAACAGACGCCTATTAGATCAAACAAGTAGAATCGAATTGAACAGGGTGAAATATAGGAAACCTTGAAGAGCGCTCAATCAAATATCAAACCCAATACCAATAACACTTTGATTCGTAATACAAAATAAAAATAATAATAATCAACTGTTTGTAATTCACAACTTTTAACACAGTGATTGCTTTTTATAACCAAATAATTAATAAAAGGAGGTGTTAATTTCCTGTCGATCTTAAAATTCTATCGAAAGAAAAATGACGATTTCACGTTCGTTCCGTGCTCGTAGAAAATAATTTCAATCATATTTCGCGTGACAGTCAGAAGAAGATCGAGCCCGTTGTTCGTCTATGCTAATTATATGCGTGCCAGTCGGACAAACGCGCAGTTATAGTTATCGTGGAGCTATTGTTTAACGCGCAATTTCAGCCCTGGGTACACAGGGGTGATTTATCAGGCGGGAATAAATTAGTTTCACGCGAAAGGCCTGGGAATCGGCCGTCACACGCCGCTCACGCGTTTTGTTCCCGCGAATATCGAGCGATCCGTTGCTTTATCGTCCGTGGCCAACAGTCGATGGGAAATCGATGTCCGGTGAATAATTTTATAACCTTTTCACGCCTATACGCATTATAATGTCCGAAATAACATATTACGATGCGCGCGGTCGGACACCGTTTTGATGAACAACCATCGAACCGGCTGCGCTTTGAACCGGACAAAAGTTTCTGAATTATTAACGTCGACGCTCGAAAATCTATATTTGCGGATCCCATCGCACGCCTTGTCAGATAAAAATTTCTAAATTACGACGGGTTACCAAGAATGAATTTCTCCTCGAATCCAACACCTAAGTTCCTATTGTTATAAAAAGAGAACGGCACGGAATACATCTTTTTTATACGAGAAGAAAGCATCCGGGAGAAGTGGCATCGATTTCTTTCTTCCTGCGCGAACGAGTGGTGCTGGAGATTCGTGAAATTCGAAGACACGGAGGGAAATGGCGCAGATGCGACGGGTCCGCAAAAACGTGGCCAGAGAACGGAAAATAGAGCGGATGGGAGAGCAAAGATGGCGAGCAGGAAGGACAGCCGAACGCGTCCTCGTTTCCGTCGTGGAAGCGGCGAAGAAGGTCGCCGGGTCCAGGCGTAAAGGTAAACGAAGCGAGAAAACGAGCCGGGCCATTTCACGACGGGCGACCTCGACGAGATCGTGAAACGGTTTCCACGATGTTTCGTAGCGTGAAACCGTCCGGACGATCCGCGACAGGTGACAACGCGCGGCCCTCCTATGACGATGAGAAATCAAGCGTGCGGAGGGCGGTCGTTTCACAATGGGAACGTTTGAAAAATGTCGAGATGCTTCTTGCGACCGCCGTCGAGAAACGGGGGGACGAGGCTCGAGAAGCTATCGCAGTTTCGTCGTTTCCTCTCGACCATCAATCTGGTCGCTCCATAAAAACCGGCGCCGTGAACGGGCCGGAAGGGAAGGTATAGGACACTCCACGTTCCGCGCTGATGGAAACGCGAATTGTTTCCCCGAAGGTGATTGACCTCCGTTGATGCGAAGTCACCTCCAGGTGTTAAATTAAATTTCTAAACGAGATGACCAGTCTAATATTCTATAAAACGAGGATTATATGTAATTCGAAGAATGATTTCGACTTGCTGTAGCTGCAACGACTCGTTATTAATTCTAAGGAAAGGTAGCTCGGTCTCGTCTGACCACGCGTCGACCTATTCTACTTGCTCGAACGCTCTCAGAGCTTGGTTGCCACAGTGAAAACAGACACATACAAAATTCAAAACAAGGTGTTACTAATACTTCTATCATTAATAATTATCCCTCCTTCCCACTGAAACTTCCAATCCTTGGATAACATTAACATTACTTGAAATTATTGTTAAATGTTTTTAATCTCCCCTAAAATATGAAAAAGCCACAGAAATTAATTTCGATTAAACTTATTAAACAATTCTTGACATAGTTAAGTTGTTACAATTCCTTCAAACTTTCTTAACCAAACTTCCTCGATCCAAGACAAAGATCTTTCCCGCAATTTCGTTTTACACACTTCTCCGTCGCAAATACACAGATATAGCCGCCGTAAAAACTTGCACCACGATAGTCTTTAGTCCTCGTTTATTTTACTACTCATATTTACAGCCGCGCGAACGGAGAAACAGGTGTATTACTTATCGTATTACGCGGGTAGAACCGCAGGCGCGGCCGGTTAAACATCGCCGAATACGAGGCAGCGTTTTACGCGACGATCGGAGAATTTATATCCCGGGGAATAAAACTCGAAGAAGCTGGCGTTGCTTAAAGATCGAAGCGTCGTAGAATATTCTAGGACGCTCTTAAGATATGAAACCTTTACGCGACGGAAGGCTCCGAAACATCCGCGAGACAACGGACGGGAACGGGAGATGCGAGGTTCCCGATAAAACGAGCGTAACGCAATACGCTCGCTGATAAACCGGCCGGCTAAATGTTCGCCGTCCCGCCAAGAGCCAAACGATATTTTCGCGTGTCGAACTCGAATCGAGGGATCTTTGCGGGAGTATCGCGTTGCTGGCTGCCCCCGCGGTGAACTCTGAACCGAGAACGTCGCCCGTCGTCGTATCGCGAGGAGCACGGACCGGGAACCATCGGGAGGAGACCGTTTCCTTCGGTTCGATCGATCGATTCGCGGCGCGGAACGGTCGCGAGGAAACGAGAAATGTCGCGGAACGGTGCACAGAAAGAGGAGACGGACAAACGGCCAGATAAGATCCTTTGTACAGCCGAGCGGGCTCCTCGATACGGAAACGCAACGACCAAGATATTGCGATCAAACTCGTGCAGAAAAGAGTTTACCTCCGTCCCGGGCGGATCCTGCTCTTTCCTTCTCGATCAAATATGGATATCGAAGATGGACTTCGAAATTAAAAAAGTAAGAAGGGAATACGAGTGGAACTTTGTAAATAAGTACAATAATAGAGAGCTGTATACATTTTTTGGTGAAAAATATTAGAATTTTCTGGTTAATAAAGGTATGTTCTTGGTTCTTGAAAAAGAAAGGATAATGATTTATTTAAGCGTGAAGCAACTAAACTGTTTTTATGAGAAGAACAGAAGGTTTTTATGGCAAATTGAATTGTATAATGGTAACGAATTATTGTTGATTCGGGTCAGATAAGAATCGTGGTTAATGCAAGTCCTAAGTAAAACTCGCAAATGTAGCTAGGAAAGTTAAGGAAATATCGCGTGACTCGGGGGTAGTTTGAAAGAGACCAACAGTGAGTCACTTGAGATGTGTGATTACTTTTATCGGTGTCGAGATATTTTAATTCAAGACCAAGAATGAAAGGTAAAAGAATTTCTAAACTAATCGAGAAATAATTCTCTTATACCAACGGTAATAATACACCACAGTTCATTTTGTTAAAAATATTCAAATGTCCATTTTTGTGTTAAAATTCTAATCAAGGAATCCTTGGAATATTTGCAAATACTAGAAATTTGAGAAATACTTAACGAGGGTGATTTTGCCCGCCCCTATGAAAAGGGGTTAACTTACAAAATGCAATTTCTCTTCAATTTTCCCCAAGTAACGTCCATTAATTTGCATCTGTACAGACGTCGCAAGGAACGCATCCGGAATGAGATTTAACTCCCAAGGAAACGGTGTTTCCGAGTTTTAAACGTTATCCGTCGCCACTCGTGAATTATCCAAAGGGACTGACAGCGGAGGAGGGGGACGAACGACAAGGGACCTCCTTTTCTCGATCGATCGAACAGGGACGTGTGCAAAGGGGGAGGAAGGGGACACGTGTTACGTTATGCCAAGCCGAGATGGACGTGTACGAATACGAGCGTACAGGGAGCAGGACGAATTCCAGAGACAGCTTGATGGATGATACCTTTGTGTCTTCGTTGCGTGTACACATCCTCCTCGACGATTTGCACTTACCGGCCAGGGGCGCGAGGGAGAGGGATATGGGGAGGGGGGGAGAGGTAGAAAAGAAATTGGACTGCGCTCGGCAAATATTTTTCGAAGCGAAAGTGGCAGATGTAAAAATATCGTTGTTAAACGTGGCGCGCGCTAAAAGCTCCCGCGGAGAAGAGATTGCCAACCGGGACGTGCGATATCGATGACCGGAGTGTCGATATTACGTTTCAAACATTGGTTGGCATTTGAAGGGAAGGGATATTCGATATCGAGGCGCTATTAATTGAGTTTGTAACGTGTGCGAAATTTTTAGCCCGTGGTTTGATATCGGTACTTGGTAGTGCATTGATAGTGGAACGGTAGAGATATGTCTTGATGCCTTTAATTAATCATTTAAAATAATTTTAGCGTATCTTTTGATTAAGAAATATAGAAATGTTGACAGTAGAATTACCAAAGGGACAATTTATTGCCAAAATACATAGTTTTGAAAATTATTCCTAAATGAATTCCCTTTAATTAATAATATAATCGTGGAAAGATTGTTGTAATTCGAAGGGAAATCACGATCTTACACAAGAGTCATCTGTATCCGATTTTCCTTCAACACCTAATACGAAACCCCATGCACACCGTCACATTATGTGGTGGCAACACCTGCGACAAACACCCATGGTTCCCTCGTCCTGCGATATATATTGACCCTGCTTAATGCGTTCGCATTACGCCGGCGAATTCTCTTCAGGAATTTGAAATTGTAATATCCGAAGCCTTACACCGCGAAGTACCGTTCCCGTCGTCTGGATAAAAGATATTCATACCGAGCGCATAAATGTATACGCTTGGAAACGATGGATTCGACGCGATCATTCCCAATCGTGCGTCCGCCCTGGGTATCGAGCTTATTTCCGGTACGCGTGCTACGAACAAGGATACAGAAATCGTTCCTAACGCTAGGACCACGGACGTTTTGTGTGTATTTATTTGGAAATTGAAAATAAAATAGACAGACATATACCGGCATAAATAGCAAGGAGTTAGTTTGCAGTTAAACCAGCAAACCAAGCTTTGATAAATGTCTATAATAGCTACTGCAACAAAAAAATCATATATTTTTCAATATTAATCAACAAAAGTACTATAGAAATGCAAGAATGCTTTTAGCATTACCGCATACCGGAAACCACACACAAAATGTAGAACGAACACGGCATATGCGTTTCCAATTACCGAAATGTGGACGAAAAAACAGCATATGTCTATTTACATAGGAGAATTTTTGTTTAGACGTGCTTTTTCCCAATCACTGCGATCACATTCATACATTTTTGTTCATTTCTGTTCATTTTTTATAATAATTTCACAATGTTCAATAAACTTATAACTTCTTAACAAAGAACAAGCTTACTCCTCTCTAAAAGCATTTCTACGTCACTTTGTTGATTAACTCTGGAACTACCGACGTTCAAAGTACGCTTTCTTTAAATTGAAACTAAAATTGAAAATAAACCCACCTCTTCGAGTCAGGTGTCCCGTTGCGCCACGTTACCAATCTCGTTACTTAATTTAATTTTGAAAGGGTCAAAACGGGGGTAGCAATATGACGCATTGTTAACATTGAAAAAAAATGGATTTTTCGCCAACTATTTTAGACATTTACGAAACCTGCGAGAGTAGAATAAAAATGTCTGTCCACGAAGGAGGCAACGACATCGTTCGGTGGCGCGCAGTCATTTCGCAGTCGCGGAAAGAGGAGGAATCACGGCAGATCGAAGATAAGAACGGAAGAGGACGAGATTCCGGTGATTGAGGGCCAACGATGAGCATCCACGGGAACAGTATAGAAACGAGGCTGGAGGAAATAGTCGGTGGCTTTTTACTTTCTCCCGCGGGACGACGAGGCAGGGTAAAAGGCAAAGCTACGAAAAGCCGGGCTTTATTGCCAACGAGGGCAAGAATCTCGTGCACGGGATAGAAGATTGTTTAGATCCCTTGGCTTCGTACAACCGTATCGTAAGGAGTTTTGTACGAAGCGGAGGTGGAAGGGGGGGCAGGACGGTCCTATCTAGGATCGTATACGCTCTTCCCACGGATTATGGTCGTGAAACGTTTCGCGTCGTCCATTCACGTGGCTCGTAACGCGACGCTTATTGTAAAGTTGCGCGCAGGATCGTACGAAACCTCCTTGCCAGCGTTTTGTCGTGCTTAAGGGATCCTCCTTTCCTGAAACGATCTGTCCCATGATCCTTGGGACCGCCTTTTATCTACTTTTATGTAACCGACCGGCCGGGGATATTAGGAACGCGAGGTCGATCCTCTCCTGCGAGCGTTCCACCGTCTTCCCCGAGATGAGCATGCTAATCCAAGGATACAGGAAAGAGAACGATCGACCGTTACGCTTATCGTTACAGTGTCGAGATACTTTGCGGAAATGTCGGCTAAGACGTAGGGCCACGACGAAAAGAGAAACGGAGGGGGGAAAAGTATTTCGTATGATGACATAAAAGTATCGTAAAGCAACGCTTAGGACACTTCGAGTTGAAGCTTAAACTTCGAAGAAAATTACTATTTTCTGGGGCAAGGGGTGTAGGGTATTAATTAACTTTTGAAATTGGTCCCTGATTACTATAATTGACCAAAAATTGATACATCGTTTGGTACTACTTTATTGTGACGAAGTCCTATCGCTTTCCATGTCCCTAGAAATGCAAAAGTATGGCCTCTCTGTTAAAAATTCGAGTGGCCGAGGTAAATCTCTTGTTATCGAACGAACGGCAACTAATTTCAAAGTTTTTGAAGAACGGATGTTAAAGCTCGTTCGAAAACTGGTCGTTGATAAAGGAGAAGCCGAGTTAACCGGTTGATCGAGGAACAAAGCTGGTCACGGCTCGGCGAGACCCATAAAAATCGAACGGGATACGACGGTCTGATGTATCCTCGATTTCGATAAGGGGGGGGCCAAAGTAAAAGCGGCAGTATACGTAAGAGGATACGAGGCTTTGCAATTTCATCCCAGAAAGCCCGTCTCCTCTACGAAGTTATACGTTATCCTTTCTTGGCCCGTTTAGCCACGGCTGAGACTAAATCGTCGACAGGATCCGGAATACCGAGACGCGGAAACTGGCTGTAGACCCCGTTCCACGGATCGCTGCAGTATTTTCCTATCGATTCGATGAACGTATCCCCCTCCCCCGCTTCGCCCGTCTCGGGAACGCAGCCGTTTCGTTATCTTTTCGCGACGTGACCGCGCCGTGATGGGATGCCTCGGTGAAAAGCGTCCATCCCGATGGATTCCACGGGAGATGCCGCTAAAGAACCGAGATTAGAATCGAGCTTCTTCGTCGAGCGGGATCGAGATCGAACTTCCACGCGGATTTCCGTCTCGCGAAACGCGACAAGTTTATTCGCAGTGTCCCGAGTGAATTTCGAGTTCGATGAATGCAACCCTTGATAGAGAAAGTTTTTGTGGTTTAGGGTAAATAAGGGATGCAAATCTTGTACTTAGTCACAATAATAAACCTAGTGGGTGTAATGATAATAATTGTAAGAGTAATGAGGTTTGTATATCCTAAAAATCAAAGAAATTCGAAGCCATCCTGTCAGGTACGTACTTGGAGGAACACGAGGGTGTTCGAAACACGGGAACAAGATTCATCGGCGTGTAAAAAAATATATTCATTCCGTGCACCCCCTGTAACCTTTGGGAGGATCAACTTGCTCTCGACGTGTAAAGTTTGCCGGAAGAATCGTTCCGATCTAAGCCGCCGTATAGCCAGAAAGTATGCGTAAAGAAAACGGGAGACGTTACGGCGCTTGGTGGAGAAGGAGGAGGAGGAGGAGGTAGAAGAAGGAGGAACCGAGAGACGGGATAGGATTTTGCGGCGGGGCATTAAAAAGTTGCCAAGTGCAAAGTTTCTTGCCGGATGATCCCGGGAACGTGCGTACAGTAGCACTTTTAATCCCGTTACCTGCAGCCAATTTTTCTCTACGCGCTTCTTCCCGCCGTTATACACCACCCGCCCCTCCGCCTCCGCGCTCGCCCCTTCTTTGATACCGCGCCACGAGAGGGGCCCGGTTTTCGCCTTTAATCTTTTCATACTTAACGTGCCGTCGTCAAAGAATAAACGCGACGCACAATACGCTTTTCTCTGCAACTGAAGAAGTTTTTCGCCGACACGCTTCACGCTGCGCGCCTCCCTTTGGACACCGAAAATATGCGCCCGTAGAGCCGGCGACGCACGGCGCCTCGGAACTTTGCCCCGTCACTTCGTTACTTATCCTTTACGAAACTGTGAAACAATTTAAAAGCTGCTCCTCGGATATTAACTCGTTTATCGTGAAGTGCCCTGCCGCTGGATATTAAGAATTTATCCGGAAGTTCGGCGACGCGCGGGCTTTACTACTGTTCCCTTATCTACTCACGGTGATTGCATCGTCCTTCCAGCAATTTCGTTCGTTCCGGTCGAAACTGACCATCTTCGTAACATTTAAATTAATCGTAATTTTTATTCAAAGATACTCGAAATAATTAGAATAATAATTGAACGTTTCTTTCTTCGACTTTTAATTCGAACGATCGATAACAGGCGGCCCCCGTAGAGCAGTCGATGCATTCATGCCGTTAGAATGGGTGGCATGGTGAAACGAACGTCATGGAAAAGTCCGGTAATCGATCGACAGCGGACCCGTTTAAAGTTATGCAAAGCAGCGGAACGTTATAATTCAAGGAAAATGGAAATCGTTGCTCTGGAAGGATCGCGAGGATCCTCGTCGTGGACAATCGACGGAAAATCCTAGTCAATTAGGCAACACGGTGTAAGTAATTAGTTCTGAGGAGGAAACTAGCCAGGATCTTTATTAAATTTCTCCGGTACGAGTCGAAGTTCCGTGAAGCGCGACGATCTGAATCTGAATTCGATTAAAATCGATCCCGAGGAAGGATTCACGCTCGTGAGCCGGCAAATCGTTTCAATCCCCCGGCTGCGAAAGCATTTTTAACGAAATTAAGCGGAGCCGCGTTAATCCGTCGGATTCTGCTACAAAATATCGTCCAACGACTCCGGGTATAAAAATATACCTTTTTATTTTTATTATTTCGAACCCGATGATACGATCTTTATCCGTAGCTCGCTGTTTAAGACGGTATTAACTTATAACCTGCCGAATAATGTAATAAAAGGAACTATAAGAATTGCAGGATTTGTTAAATTTTCTCGGACGATTTCGTTTTACGATCCCGTATAAAAATGAGAGAAGCGTCGAACGTGTCAAACATTAAACTTCTTATCGCCACGCGTTGAGCAAGGTAACTGTTATAGCTATTACCGATAGTCTAAAATATTCAATATTCAATATTTTTCAATATTAATCTCCGGGTAGCAGACTTTATTCCTCTTCCAAATTTCCTGCTTTTACTTCAAATACTATTTACTGGTATAACAATTTTTATATCCAATTTTGATTGAAACATATTTTTCCTAGGGTTAAGAGTTATTTTGAAATATTAATATTAAAGCTCTCAGTCAATCACACCTATTTCTAAATATTAAATATTATTTTCTGAACATTAATATTTGAAGCTTTAACTCGGTTCACAGTTGCCTGGTAAAGGCTTAAACAGCCCATATGTTCGGGCTTAAAGGTCGCTTATCCCCGGCTCTGTTTGGGGATGGAGGACGGGTATTAGGGCGCGACGTAAGACACGGAAAAACGGGGTGCTTTAAATCGAACAAAGGCTTTCAGAGTAAATGGTGGCGCGTATATATACCTCCCGAGGAAAACCTTTCCGCCAGCCATCCTCTCGATTACGAGCCGTTCGGAAACTTCTTTACGAGGGATCCGCAACGACGACCACGACGTCGACGACATCGGGAATTCGCGACGAAACGACGACTATCCGGTCACGAAATGGCAAAATCCGTCCGAAGGACGCGAAAAGCTCGAGCTTCGCGCGAATTTTATCGTCTTTGAGACGCGTCTCTAAAAGGACGTCCTGTTACTCTCATCCTTTTTTTTTTTGTTTTCTTTTTTGGAAACTTTTATGCCGCTCAGGGGATCCGGTGTCGTTTCCTCGCTGCAGTCTTGGATCTTTATGAGCTACACGACACCGAACGGTATCGCGTAAAACGCGAAGAAGGGACGTGCATTCGATGCAACTTGAACTGTATACCATTTGTACACGGTGTACTGCTAAATTAACGATGGAAGTAATTAGTGTCGGTTCATTTTGTGTCTTTCTAACGAAATAGTTTCATCCTATCCCTCTGTAATTGATATCAAAGCCCTCAGTAATTGATATAAAAAATTAAAATTTGCAAGTAGTATTAGTCTAAAATTAGTCTCTTAAACACATTGCTATTTTTGAATCAGAATAAAATTGCCGAGTGCAAAGGGTTAATTATTTCTGGCCCAATCGCGGAACCTTAGGGCCGCGTTTGCGATATCGATCACTTAAAACTCAGCTAAATACCTAAGAAGGGATACAATTCGCAGCTGTTCCTTTCTTGCTGGGCGTTCGTCGACTGAGACCAGGGGGGCGATGGCATTCGACGAAGGCGTCGAAACGAAAGAAACAAATCGGATTAAAAGATAGCCGGGGCTGAAATCGAGGCTGTGCCCGACCGGCAATAAGTATCGTCCGCGTAGCGCGACCCGGAACAGATTGGCCGACTAAAGAAGCGTAGGAAGCTGTCCGAGCCGCTGGGGGGGAACACCAGACCCGGAGAAGATAGATTGGGGAAATGAGAGAAAGACGAGGCTGATCAGCACGATGTAATTTAAAAAGTTCCCTTGTCCCCGTGAAATTGATAAATCGCGCGAGAACGTCTTCCTTCCTATCATCCCCCTCCCTCCCCAAAGACCCGCCCGCCCCACGCCCTTCTGTTCTTCTTGGATTTTCTTTCTTCGCTAGAACGCAATCAGCGTTAATCTGCTTCTACAAGTGATAAATTATAAAGTCCGTTCGCCCATCTTCCCGGACGTTTTCGTGACTTTTTTCGTCCCCCTCTCCGGGGGTATGGAAACTTGATGATGTTTACTCAACCCTTTCGATATTATTGAACGTCAATGGACGCTCTAGAAATTCTAGAAAATCGATGTCCAACTAATTTTATTAATAGTACGTCGTTGGTAAATTATTGACAGATATTGTTCGATACTTTTTACATTTTTTAAATGCCAAGTTTCATAAAGAAAGGGCAAGAAATCTTTAGAGGCACTCATTTGTATATCAAATGTTATCGATAAAATTAAATGGAAATAGAAATTTTAATAACTGCGGTGTGCTTTGATGAAAAATCAACAAAGTTCTACTGGAATTAAAGTTAAAGTTGTTTGAAGTCTTAAAATTCATCGAGAATACGTAAAATCCTTTCCAAGGAATTAAACCTGATAATATTTATTTGAAAAATCGTCGCACCCCCTTCTACAAGGATCATTCTTTACAACTGCGAGCGAGGGGTATTTAAATGAAAATATCCTCCGGCCGTATCGGTTCGTCTGTCAAAGGAAAAGATGTAACTGAAAAATAGGAAAAGCATCGAACGGAGAGCACAAAGGATGTTCTTACACGAAATCGACGGAAACGTTGGATTCGTAAAAGTACGGCGTTCCAAGTTTGTCAAAAATCGCTTAATCCGGTCGGCTCCAAAATTTGAACGTTTATTCTCGAATTTATTCACGACACGATGGATAAATTAAATGGGAACGCAGTTTGGGCGAGGGTTCAAACTTTTTGCCGGTGTATTTCTTTGCGATTCGCCGCTGAATCGAGCTTGTTTATGAAACGGGGATGTTAGGGGGTGAAACAAGAAGCATAACTGAAGAGAAATAAATTCTCCTCGCCGCTGGGCAAGAACGTTTTTGAGCTGAACAAGCAACCGTTGTTGAACGTGCACTAGAAATTTAAGAGTACCACCGGTATTTCTTCTCAGGAACTTGCATTTTTCGAGTGAAAATAAAATCTATTCCAGTTATTCGCTATTTTAATATTAAATTTTATCAACGGCCTAGATATAGTGTGATATCAGGCAGAATAAATGGAAATTTATACCTAAGAATCAAAACCATCCAAAAGGCTAAACCTGAATGTTGATACAAATTTGTTGAGTATGAGAATTTTTTCATTTTCCTTCGGGCATTAAAGGGTTAAAAGGGTATTCTTTCTCTCCGTCTGTTCCTAGTTCCAGGGCCGAGCCCTTATTGTTACCATAATCGGTGGCAGTAATAATTCCCCTTATCCAATCTTTCCGTAGGATCGTTTCGCAGTCGCATAGCCATTTTCCCAGTTCCCGTGGGACGATAACGGCGTTCGCAAATTCCACGATACAAATCCCCGAACAATCTCCGGATTCGGGATTTCTTGCGGCATAATGCAAAATGTAAATTTTCGCCGGACGCGAAAGACAGCAACGCCGTTTATATTAAACATTTATTCGTTCCTGTTTGCATCGTTGTATTAACGCCAGGGGTGCGCGTGTACGGGTATCGTGTTCAGCCTCTGGGATCCATTTTGTAACTGAGACTAATCAGACTCGCACTGCTTCCATCTTTTCCAAAATTAAGTTATACAGGGTAGTCTTCAAATATCTCTTCAGGTTATTGTGATGCAAAAAAAAACATATCTAACAAATTTAGTCTAACTCTTACACTATTTCTTGGATACCCAGTATAATGTGTCAATATTTACCTCATCAGAGGCATTAATTGGCTAGTATCGAGTTGCAAGGTATCTGATGGGTGCGAAGGAACGTAGGATCGCTTTTGTGTTTTTATTGAGCTAAAGAATAACGAAAATGGACTCGAGTTAGCCCGGCCCTCGGGTACATCATTGTCGAAGGAATATCAGGAAGATGAGGATGTTTGCGCGAATAAAATTCGCTTGGTTGATCCGCCCAGCCGAATATCAGCCGTATTTCATCCCAGGTAGGAGACCGTCCTAATGCACGGTATAGACCGGTTCCCTGGATAAAGGAACCGCGAAAACGTTTCCTCCTGGGTATTAGCGTCATCCCTTTGCCGAAGATTGATGGAGCCATCCCTGACAGGATCCCTCCGCCACCCTCCACCTCTCCTGGCTCCTCCTTCGCCTCATCGTTCCTCCCTCCCCCAGTTCGTTCGTTTCGTCCTGCTAAGCTAGCTGCATGAAAAAAATCACCCTTCCCGTTTCGCTACCCTTCCCATAAACGGTTATAGGTCATGTCGATATTTATCACGAGGCTCGATCGAGGGTGGAGGTGATCTGGCCAAGGGAAAAATGGTTTTCGAGAGGAACGGCCATGGTAAACGAGGATTCTCGTGATCCTGGTTATAGTAAGACGTTCCATAACCCACCGTGTTACGAATTTAGTGAACTATACGGTGTATCTTCCGATTTTATACGGGATAGGGATCGATGGTTATTAGCGAATTGGTTAGGTTGGAAGATATGACTTGATGGGGTATTTCTTTAACAAAAATTGTTGAAAATATACTATGGGGACTAATAGTTATTAGCGAGTTAATTATTTTGTAAAATATAGAAATTTGTAAGAATATTTTTCGAATAAAAATTATTAATCATTAATAATTGATTATAAATTAATTACCTAAACACTCGTTGTTAAACGACGCTTTAATTATTCCTAGAAATATAATTGGACAAACTATTGTTCGGATAAAACTTGGAGAACGAAGTGTCGCACGATACTAATATTTTTTCAGCAACGAAATCACAGAGGAGATAGAAACGTGAGAAATAGGGGTGTCGGGGTTCTCCAAAAATATGTACCCGCTCTCGCGACTGTATTTTTCGGCCGTGCTCTGACAACTTTATGAAAAATTGAATTTATGAAAGCGTCGACGCGTGTAGCGACACGAAAATTTATAATTGTTTGATCTAGTTCCCGCGCAAAGCGTATAACGTTCCGTTTTTACTCGCACGTGGTACCAGGAAATAAAACTTCAAGTTGGTGGACGGCAAAAGCTCGTTAAATGAACAACCCCCCCCCCCCCTCGATCCACCGTACAGGGGGATTTATTTATACGGGATCCCATTCGAATCGGTCGTTTCTATAAATATACCGAGATTCATCTAAGTTCGATGTATTTATGACTAGAACGTATCCATGATTCGAAACGTCTCGATTCGAAGAGTACGATACTCTTTTTCCAACGAAAGTAAAGTAGATTTGTCGTTTTTTAGGACTCTCTAAATTTTCCCCGATTTCCTCTACAAACGTATATATATAAACTGTGAGCATCGATAGAAAAGATACTCGATTATAGAAAGAAAACAAGATCGAACGATTGAGATCCTTCGTTGCAATATCCCTCGACGTAATACGTTTCTTTTAACTGGGTTTCGAAAGCTTGATGATCATATTTCTGTCGGACAAGAGAACAATTTTTATTTTATCTCCTCATAGTCCGTTCCATTACTGTTTCTTATAATGTATTTTCTTAATAATAGGCGACTAGAAGATTAATCTTTTCAAAATTACAATTTCAAAGTTTCACAGCTTTAGACCTTACAGTTCCCAATTTGTTTAAAATAAATTTTGAATAAACTAACCAAAAATAATTCTAGACCCTCTAGTCCAAATTTGTAAGAAACTAATAGCTTATTATACATATTTTATTAGATTAGATCTTAGTTTATTCACAAGATCGTTCACAATCAGAAATTTGCCCGGTACTAACTGGAAAGGGAATCAATTTTCGATGCTGGTCCATTGATAAGCTAATCGGTCCTCGAAACGCTTACGTATCGATGACACAAACTGCCCCCAGGCCAATCAGCCAGCAAATGGGTTAATGGGCGAGCGGAAACGATAATCCGCAGGGCGAATCACACTTCTGACAGAAACGTTCCATCGTTTTCGCCCTCTCTGGTCCTCCTATTTCTTGCGCGTGTCCATTCAACGACGTAGCTGCGAGTTTCCCGTAACCGGTAAACCCATGTCCATGTTCCGTTTGTCCGGAAGTTCCGGTTGCTCCATTGAACGAGGAACCCCGTTTAACCTCAATTCGTCCATCCATCCTCTTCGTCCAGCGCCGGTAAAAACTGTTCGAAACGGACCGGCTCTCTCGGGCCGGCAAAACCCCGAGAATCGTTTATATCGAGACCCGAAAAACTCTGTACCCAATGGAAAAAAAGAGGCGTCTTTCCATTTGTATAGGTAAAAGAAAAGAGAAAGGTATGCTCCACTAATGCTTCTCGAGGTAGATATTCGTTTGAGAGAAAATTCGTTCAAGCACCTATCGAGACACCGTGTCGAGTACACTCCGCAGCTTCTGGCGTGAATTTTACTCTCGAGTGAACACGTACCTTTACAAGTAGCCCGAGTTATTCACGAGACGTCGATGTCCTAATTCTTCGAATCGAAAGAGAGCAGAGAGAAGGGAAAAAAATGAGAGAGAGGAGAAGAAAATCGATCGACGCGTTCCGGATACTTAAGAAGTTAATCGAGGCGACGGAACAGAAGAAACGCGGTTACCGATTGACTCGCTTGCGATCGAGTCAATCGAGCGAATCGGCTTTAAACAGAGAGAGCGGTGAAAAAAGTAAAAACGAGCTCGTCCCGTTCAGGCACCGGGTGGTTAAGGCCAGCCAGGAAGTTAAGGTGTGCGCGTGTATGCGCGGCCTGGCTCCGTCGGCGGAAGGAAGGGAAAGCAGACGGGCCAGGAATTTATCATTTCGTAGCTGAAGTGCCGTAGTGGCGACAAGGCTGAAATTGCAGTATTTGGGAGTCGAGTGGAGGCTCGAGAGGAGAGGAATGGAGTGGAGATTGGAGGGCCAACGCGAGACAGCGACAGAAATACACAAGGGCGAGAGAGGGTGGGCGAACGGGCAGGGTTTTGCGAAGGTCGTACCTGTCTGTAGAAAGAGGAACGGAAACCAACAAAGGAGAAGGAAGAGGAGGAAGAGAGAGAGAGAGAAAAAGGGGGGGGGGAGAGGCGGGACACAAAGCTGAGAAGGAGAAAGAGAGACGCGAAGAGAACGAGCAGATGGCTGTCGAGTGAAACGGTTCAAGAGGACTACGGAATTTCTATCCGCGAGGGACGAGGAAGGAGAGAAACAAGCTGCGATCCTAAGCGACGATTCCCTGCCAGCGTTCGGTCGCCGTTCTGTCTTCGAGCTTTTCCTCTCCTCGTCCCTCTTCGGGAACATTGCTGACAGTAGTCGGCGGTGCCGTGCCGTGCCGAGCCGAGCCGAGCCGAGCGACGAGCGTCCAGGCTGCCTAAACCTCTGCCTACACCACTACCGCACTGCGACAATTTGATAGCTCGATCGGAGGCCCTCGAGTACATCTCCGCCGACCCACACCCTCATCCCCCCCTCGGCTCACCCTGTTCAACCTCCGACCCGGGCCAACCCAGACCAGCCCAGCCAGACCCGTGCACCAGCATCGCCATCCCAATGAAATCGTTGCCCCCTTGCGATCAACCACCGCGAACCCATTAGAGGTCCGTCTGTAGCTACGGCATACATCGACCGGGAAAATTTACTTGCTCCTGCCGAGCTATAATTTTGCGATACATCGAAGGAGAAATATGGCGCGGAGAGGAATGAATTGTTGCGGCCTCCCTCGTTATCTATGGCGAGTCGCTTGCCCTTTATTTGTTCTCGATGCCGCACGCATCGCGGCGCGATCGTTGCTTCGATCTTAACTGGAAGTTTAATCGACTAAATTCAAGGTCCTTTGTCTCTTTGAGGATTGCTACTGTAAAGTTCTGGGAGTGTGGAAAATTCATTGTAAAGGGTGTTGTAAAATTAATACTAGTCTTGATAAAACGAATAAAAATGTTGGTAAATAAATACACGAAGTATCCAAAACTATCCGCGCAATGCTTCTGATCGCATCGAATCGATGCAGAAGAAAATTGGAAGATGCTGAAGAGGAGGTTCGAGGAGCGGCACGTATGATATCGAATCGGTAACCGTAGAGATCAAAGATATCCACACACGAGAACCTTCCAATTACGTTGCACCCGAAGGACGGTGACTTCTTTTCATGCAACGGATCGAACCCGAGGAGCAAGAGGGAAAAGAGAGAAAGAGAGAGAGAGAGAGCTCGACCGTGCGAAATGTACCCATAGACCGGCAGATAAAAGAAGAAAGAAAGAAAGAAAAAAAGAAGAAGAAGTTAAGGGGTGTGGGAAGGTGTGGGAGGGAGAGTAGCCGACGTGGAGGGCGTCAATAACGCCCGGTTCACAAAGGGTCGCGATGGGAGGATAAATCGTCGAAGAGGCGCGACGCGGAGCCACAGCCTTTGTCGAAGCAACCACCTCGAGGCAGTGTACCTCCGACCACGCCCCGGAAACCTTTGCCTGCCTCGTGTCAATGGAAACGGGGCCTTATTAGGATCGACGGTAATTTGTCGACGAGGAAGTTTGCTGATGAGGATTCCGAACACAACCTTCGCGATGTCGACGTCGCGACGCCCTTGCTGATCCTTTTCTTCAGCCAGACCTAACCCGAATCCTACGAATCCTGACAGTTATCAAATTTTCTTGTATGTTCTTCGTACACGTCGGTCAAGGACCCACACGAGTCAAAACTTCTATCATCTACGCTTCAGGGTCTCGCCTGGGCCTGGGTAATGTCCGCTCTCGGGACTTATCCATGACTTTCTTCCACTGTCCCTATCTGAACTTCTTCACAACATTTAGACTTGCCCCTTCTCCTCTATTTTCTAATTCTATCTCTATCTTTAAGTACCTAAATGAGTTGGAGGATGGTGAAGCGCGATCAGTGCCTTCGATTTGAACCGCATCGTGCATGGCACATACCAGTATTGTACGTCCAATAATAAACTTTGCGCAAAGATCAGAGTCTACCAAGTTACAGCTTTCGCAATATCTTCGTTAATTAATGAATGATAAAATAAAACGGAGCTAATCGCGTCCGAGACGGCACCACTTTGTTAAGTATCGATCGAGGAGCTGCACTCGGACACAAGTCGAAAGAGATACAAATATTTCTGGTGTTTAAAAGCATTATGGTACTTAGGGGCTTATTTGTTTAAGTAGCTTAACTACTTAACAAAATTTCATGACCGTCGCGAGCGCTGCGCGGACCGTCAAGGAGCTTATTTTTCATAAAACGATTACGCGCGCTTTGTGCGTAATAACGGATCAGCGGTGTACATTTAATTCTCCGATGCGAGTTTCTGGGCTCGATTATCGGTCGAGGGGTTAAAGTTGCAGCTATCTTAAAGTCGCGCGTCGAGCTCGAAGGGAAACACGCGTAAAGCACACGCGGCGAAATCGCTATCAGGGTCGAAGTCTGAAGCGGAAACTTCGGCGAAACTCTGATTGCCGTGGCGCGGCGCGCAACGCGCGGCCCGGTGTCTGCCAACGTTTCCTGTATCCCGACGAATTTGTCTGCCAGCCGAGGAAATCCTCGAATGAACTTCTGACACGGCCAAGCCGGGGCTCGTTCGTCTGTTCGCCGAATTTACATGCGTATCTTCGTGTTTTGGCGAGCCAGCAGCGCCCGGTTTCGTAGCCGGTTGTCGGCTAAAGTTCGGGGCGCACGTTACAAATACGAGGCCATTATGCATAAATTACCGTCCCGCATTCAAATGACCGCGTTTACATTCGTGCCTGGACAACAAGACCGGGAGGGAGGGTAAAAATGATCGTCGCTCGAAAACTGTTACGTCTGAGCGTAAACTTTCCCGAACGACCCCATTAATTCTACCGAACGCCTACTTCGGGTAGTTACCGGTGTCTAGGTGAACCAGGGCTACCCGTAGCTCTCTCCCTCTCTCTTCATTTGCCTCATTTTCTTCTCCCCCGCGTCGCTCGATTCTCCATTATTATCATCACTCGGCGGTCAGGCGAGGTACACAGACGCTGGCTCTCCTGAAGCCTAGTGACAGGGTCCATTAGAAGCGGTTTACTTAGGTCCTTCAGGATTAGTCTCGCCTCGGCACGCGGCTTCTCGCCTCTCTTTATCTTTCACGACTTTCCCTGACAGTCTTCGCCGTGTTCCCGGGCTATCGTTCGATCCCATCGACCCGTTAGAAATACCGGAAAACATCAAAGAGGAGACGAAATCGAGAGATTCCGTCTGCTCGGTTAACCCCTTGCTCTGCGATATCGTGTCGCACCCCGTGTTTCGAGTGTGACCTCTGTCCTTTATATTTTGTATTAAGGAGACAACTTTACTGAAGCGATACGTACAGGGTGGTCCAAGCAACTTGCACACCTCTATAAATTAGGCTTAGGGCTAATGAAGGTTAATACTTTTTCATTGAGAATTTGGCATTCTTTCATATTTGGTATAAAGAATATAGTAAAAAGAAATAAATAACAAGTCCTGTGTACAAAACTTTGGACCACCCTGTATTTAGGTGAATCTGACGCACCCCTTAGAAAAATCATAGGTTAATCGCAACCCCTTAAGACCAGACACTATTTTTATTTAAAATATATGGTGTACACGAAAGATTGTTCAAGAAGGAACAACAACGATTCGGTGGAGAGATTAGGGAATGTCACGAGCACCACGTTACTCGTAAGCGGATTCTTTAATTAAAAAAGTCTCGTTCCGCATCCGAAAGTAACTCGGCCGTTCTTCCGGGTGGGCCTTAATAACTAGGCGGGTCCGGGAGCGGCGCAGCCGGCAGCCAAGTTTATTACCTCTAATACCTTACTCGTCGAGGGACGATGAGATTTTTCCAGCTTGTTCGTCGGCTCTC
Organism: Anthidium xuezhongi; assembly: GCA_022405125.1. Lineage (NCBI taxonomy): Eukaryota > Metazoa > Arthropoda > Insecta > Hymenoptera > Megachilidae > Anthidium > Anthidium xuezhongi. The sequence goes on along the minus strand of CM039642.1, from coordinate 6,598,014 downwards.
GCTGAAACTCGGCTTTTCTAAACGCAACAGGGACACAATGGAGCCCGCCTACACGGCGGGCGACGAGACACGCTGAAATTTCAGCAAGCTTCCTCGACCAGTCCGAGAGGACCGAAGGAGAAAATAATTTATCGAGTTAGCTTTTGGTCTTCCGAGTTAGAAAGTGCTCGAGATTTAACGTGGCGAGCGGTCGACCGGAAAACGTTCGATGGCCGACATCCCGGAAACGATGGGGGTTGCTCTGTAAACGAAATTTTTGCGTTCGATGTCGTCGCAGCTGCATGTTTTCCCTTGGCACACCAAAGTCCAGTCTTCCGGTCCCGTTTGTTTCTATCGGTTTTTCGAGTTTCTACTAACCCGTCCACGGTTCGGTTGGTAATTTGCGTGCAATTTACCAGTCGGTTTAAAAGTATACTCATTGCAATTTAACATTTCCTAATTTATCAATTTTTCAATTTTTTAACATTGTATCCTGGTACTTTTTTATGCAAAATGGTGCAATGAATGGGCCACGTCCAGTGTCGTCACACTTACGACATCAAATTAGTAGGAATAATTAACATACCGGAACTCGCCTATTCCTCGCAGTGTTTTTTCGCGGTTCGCGCATCGCCGGACGGAAGTTAAATTACGAGTCTAAGAGTTCGACTTGGAACGCTCTGCACGCCCGCCGCTGCTCCCCTGACTTAAGTAAAATTAAGTAATGCGTGGTAACGAACGCATTAGCATTTTCCCATAAATTCTGACTGAGCCGTGAGTAATTACGATCCTCAATCTCTTTCTACTTCGCGAGATAATTGCCATTCGTTGATGATTCGCTGAGCTGCCTTTCCGGAGGACGATGATTATGAAAACGACAATTCTATCTATCCTCATCACCGTGAAAATACTTTCTACTTTTTTTAAAATAAAATCCTAGCGCAAAAACAAAATTTTCGTTCTCGACAAATTTATTCACACAAAGTTCATCAATAAATTACCATGTCATAAATTACATTATCAGTATTTATCGCATAACCATCGTTTATTAGAACAAACATGACTCCTGATGGTAGCCAAACTTACCCAGACGAAAACTACCCTATAATGAATTAATTCTCTCAAAATGATCGCAATAATCGTTTCAGTTAATCAACATACTCTTCCAGCTTTATACCGTTATGGAATGACACATCGCCGCCACAATCGATTCCACGTGTATTGTAAAAAAGTTATGTTTTCCTCGATTCGAGCCTCGATAAACCACGTCGGTGCGAGGGGAGGGAAAGTTGGGCGACGAGGCCCGGGGCTGTTAGTCGCGGCCGTCGAAAGACGGGAAAGATTGAACGGAAGGGCTCTTACAGGCCAGCCGGTTCTTCCGTCGTTGCCCATCGACACCGTTGGCTGGATAAGGACGCGCGAGCCGAGTTAGCCCCGTAAATTGGCTTAAGGGATTTGCCCGTCGGTTGAGCTTAATGCCCCGCGTCCTGCTCATTATGGGTCCAATCTACGGTCAAATCTGATTCAACGTTGCACGCACGCCTACGTAACCGTGCTTTGTTAGCACGGCTCAGGCTGAAAAGTTCGGATTACGCGCGCGCGCGACGACCTGTTCGTATCGAAACCGACGGGAAATGGGCTGGTTAACAATTAAAGACCGAACGGCGCGCGTACGACGAACGAACGAAGAATCGATCTCCCGTTTCATCGATTTCCAGTTTCCAGCAGCTGCAGTCGGTTGGAAACTCGAATCGAACTCGGTATCCAATTAATGTCAAAACGACGTCGACGTCGGTGGACTTCCTTTGTAGATTTAACTATCCGGTTTGTTTTTGGCCCGCAACGTAACACAATGCATCGACTTTCCTTGAGCAAAAAATGTCACCGTGGATTGCCCCTGTTCAGCTGAACTAACCATCTTGCAGCGTTTGGAATTCGAACTTAATCCAAACCGTTTCGTGGTTCGTACAATATTGTGAAAGTACACGCTTAAAGTCCTTTATTACCCCAGCCGTTTTCCCTAAAACGAGGGGTAATTATGGTAATTTAATGACGAGGTATAAAGAAGAGAAACACTAATAAACCCTTGAAATAGTAATATAAATCGTGCGTCAACTCTAATCTCCAGTTTAAACGCAGTTTGAAAGCTAATCACCTCAATTTATAAGTATTTGAGATAAATCCATATTTTTACTAATAATTTTGCGATAGACAAACTCTGTAACGTGTCATCGGTGATACACGAAGAGCGAAGATTTAAGATACACATTTGCGCAAACAACGAAAGGAGGAGGCTCGAATACACGGGGCGGGTTATCTCAAACCGAGGTCGCAATAACAGACGCTTTCTTTGCTGTTTCAGCAAACAATCCAAGCATAGAGCTCATTACCATAGAGACGTGGAGCGTCGCAAACAATGACGCTTCCTCAGAGCTATGTACGCAGCTGGCGCGCTGTGGAACACGTGGAAATTAGAATTTTTCGCGGTTAACGAACCACTAAAGCGCAACGAACGCGACCGTGTACTTTGAAAACAGCCGCGAATCGACTGCCGGGGATGTTTCTCGTTTATCTCCAGGCAAATGCTTTAGTTTCGTGTAACACCAACGACGATAACAGCATGTGTTCATCAAGCTGATGGATGTAACGATTTTTTCAATTCGATATTCGAAACTACCAAATGGGTCAAAATGACCTGGATTATTTTCTATTCTATTTGAATTTTAATTTAGAAATAAACACCGATAAATTTAACCCTTTGAGAGGCATGTTTAATCTAAATATTTAGCATTGTCCAACATACCTGTTTAATATTGTGAACTGTTTGATCAATTTTCAACCTTTCCTTGGAGCGTAATTAAATTTTGTTACGATGATTTTATTCATGCGTTAGCGTTTCAAAACCCTTTCCCATATGAGACACATCTCCGCGAACAAACAGCAAGCGTTTATTCTGGTTCCTCGTCGTATCCGCAGCCCGATTCCCCGCCATTCGTAAACCACCATCCGAAATTCCAGCGTACGGTTCCACGAGTACGCGAGCTTACGAGCAGACCGTCCGCAAAACCGTAAACAGCCCTTAAACGCGCCCTTAATCCTCATCCACCGCGACTGCCTTCCTCTTTCCGCGTATATACCCCCGGTGGTAATTTCGTGGGTGAATTTGGTACGGTAGAGTTGCTCGTTTATTAGAATGAAATTTTACCGGATCAAATAATCGGGAAACGAAGACAACGGGACAGATACGAGTATCGTTACCGCCGTGCTAATTATTTCAACCCTTCCAGCTATTATATTTTCTCCATAAAAGTTAAGAATTTAATCTTTTTTAGAAAGCACAGTCAAAATATTAATTTTTAATATTCTTTCACTTTCAAATAACAATTTAGAGAAGATTTTAATATCCAACTTCCAATAAATATACGATACACGCGAGAGTTGATCATTTTATACCCTGGTGTGTCGCGCTGAATCATTTCGTATTTAATTACTGTAATTAACACCACTTGTCCGGTAATTTAGATACCTATTATTTATGAAAACTCGGCGTTAATCATACGCGACACGCGAACAGAATTGGATTCTAATAATCGGGTTCAAGATTGAAAAAATAACAATGTTTGGAACAAAGTATTTGTACCAAGATAAATTCTTTCGTTTAATATCACGGTGTAAGCGTTCATTTGAACGCGCCTTTATGATTCCATTTTACGAGACACTCGATAGAAAACACACGCGCGCGCGCGCGTGTAGGTTGATCGTAGGACGATATCCAGCGGAATCGCTTTCATAAATATCTCAATCTTCCAGCGACGTTCGACTGACAGGCCGATCGATCGGAAAGAACTATTCGCGAATCGATTGCTTCCGGGTATAACGAGTTCTCGGACAATTTTTCCTGGCGACGCTTCGAGGAAGAGACACCTTCGCTGATCCCCGCGGACGATTTTTCTCTCGTCTGAAAAAAATTGGAGGGAATTACGAAAACGAGACATTCGTCTCTAATTTTCTCAAACTCGAATTCCGCTAAATTAGAAGCAAGCTGAAGTTTCGAAAATTACCAAAACTTCCCCAATAATTTTATAAAATTAGAATGACGTATCAAAGTGATATATTTTTGATTACCTTTCCGAGCAATTTTTGTCTCGATAACAGAGGAAAATCAAACATCTTTAAATCGACAGCCCTGCAAAATTGAACAGCTCGCTCGTGAAATATCGCAAACGGGATGAACCGTGTTCCCGTTTCGTTTCAATTCAACGATCCCCCCCTCCCCCCTCCGTGCTGATCAAAGGGAAGAGCCGAAATTACGATCAAACCGAGATACGTCTGTCGAAAAACAGAATAATCGAGCCAAAGATGCTCGAAAGCAAATATAAATCTGCAAGTAGGCGCGTATAGATTGCAATCATACCCAGGAGATTCTATGGATTTTTATCCACGACAAATAAAACCGTCTACGGGTAAACGATTCGCGGTAGCAATGGCGGGACTATATCGTTCTTGAACAGAGTCGAAATCGAGTCGAACAAATTGTAACGGGATAATAACTCGGCCAGGATAGAATTTTCTGGCTATCGATTTCCAATTATATCCGTCGTGGCCATTAAATCCGCCATCAACGCGATTCCGTCCCCGATATCTGGCCCGATAACGACCGGTCGGCCCATTTTTATCTAATATTGAAATTCGTTTAGAACTCGTTACCCGTCCCAACCCTCGATTATCGCCGTTTGCGCACCAAACCGCCAAGAACTTCCAATAATTTTCACCTGGCTCTACCTGTCTCCGTTCGAAAACTGAAACGATTCGTGAATCGACAACAGGTTGGATCGATCACCTTACTGGTACTTAGAATTTTCTTTAATTTCTTTCAATTAATCAACCGTATTAACCCTCTCGATGCTAAGGGTGGCTCTAGATGCCCAACACCGATTCGTGATTAAAACGAAATAAGAGTGCTCCAAAGAGCAAAGCAGATTCGGGTAGTCCGCTCGAAAACGCGTGCATGCAAAGTCAGGCCACGTGGCGATCGCGTTTCGATCGAAGGGAGATGGTAAAGGGTGAGAAAGAGGGTAAAAGACGAGCGAGGGACGAGCAGAGGGAGGGGTGCAGAGGCGTCGCGACGCCGAGCAACACAACCACACCCTTCGAAGGACCCGTTGGATCGATAGGCACACTACCTACCCTCTGCTAGAGCAGCAAAGAGGAAAGTGGCGAACGACAGACGAAGAGAAAGGAACGAAAAGTAAGGAGGACAGAGCCAGAGAAAGAGGATAAGACAAATTGCCAGAGATCTCACCGCGCGTTGCTGCTGGCTCTTCTTTTTTTTTTCTTTCTTTTCTTTTTAACCAGTTACCTGCCACCGACAATCGATGTCGGGCGAAACTTCTTCGTCCGTACGCATACTTGCTCTTTTTCCCTTTTTTTTCTGGGTGAATTTTCAATCTCGGCCCATATTGTCGAAGTAACGAGGTTACCGGAGCAAATTTACGGTGACGTGGTAATCGAGTGAGCCGGGGATAGGGAAAGGGATACAAGTGCGGCTAATCGAGTTCCTCCTGGGAACAGCGAAGGGATGAATGGCTATTAAATCAATCTTCCTTTTGGAAAAAAGAAAACTTGCGAATAAGGATTTCGAGACGGGTTCATGGCTATGATAACTTGACGTGAGATATTGAAGCACCCATTGTTGGAACGTACCGTCGATTCAATAGACCGATGGGTAATCTATCGATGTGTGTTTCAGGGAAAATAATTTTTCAATTGTTTAGTTAATCAAATCGTTTAAATATCTTTGCTAAATATAACAGAAACTCTATAACTTTGGAATTTCGATTTTTATTTAACTATTTAGAATTATAAATTATAAAGGTAACAAAATATTGTGGAAATAAAATTGCTATCAAATGGAATTTTTCAAAGTGTCAACTCTCCTTATTATTCTGAAACTATCGAGAATTATTAGTTCAAGTCTCGTATGACCTTTACAACCACAGCAATCAATTTAAGAGTTAATTTTGATCTCGATTGCACATTTTATTCGACGCGTAACCACGTTTCGTTGCATTTAAACTTAAAACGTAAGGTCGTTCGAGCACCGTTTCGCAGAAACTCATCAACAAGCCTCCCTCCCGGGGCCGGGAAATTTCCCCTCCCAATTAAGGTCGATCCCCGCAGTATATGTCGCAAATTAAATCGCGAGGCAGCGGGGCTCGCTTCAATTACCGGCGCGTTCGCGAAAACATCGCCGAGACAATGCAAACCGGCCAACTCGTTTGTTTCAATCAATGAACCCTCGAGGATTCTCGATAAACCGATCGCTGAAATATTTCCGTCTGAGCTCAGAAATGTCTTTTTCAGCAACTGAAATACGTACGAAGTTGGCTCTGTATTATAAGGTGGCAGTCTTGACGCACTCGATATTATACACCATTTTTAAACACCTAATTTAACCTCGGAAAGAAACGAAAGATCAGTCACAGAATCCGAGCGGAGGAGACCTAACGAAGAAACAAATCGTGCAATTCGAATTTAACGCCATAGCGGATTTAACACGCGCTGGGAATTCTATTGGTCCCAGGAGCGATGTAAGTTCGCAAATACACCCTCAGGGAGGAATCCAGTTAGCTACGAGCGTTCCGAGCCGCGTCCCATCCCATAAAAACATCGTATCCGTTTCCCTGTATCGTCTGTAGCGGGATGCAACCACGGTCGTTTCAAAAACTAAAGGGACTCGCTGTTTAATCATCGCCGCCCTGCCACGTCGCGTTACGATGACATTTCGCCTTTTGTGATTGCAGACGAGAGTCGAGCAGCTTCCAAGATGTTACGAGCCAACAGCAGAGAGAGAGAGGGGGGAAAGGGTGGTCTGAAGTTTCCGGTAAGTTTAATCCCTTCCTCAAACTTCTCTCTCGGATCTGCCGGCTTAATCCCGAAAAGACATACACGTCGGTTTACGAATCGTTTCATACGACATCTGCGCCTTCATTTCCGCGGGATTATCGCGGGTCTCGGTGGCCAGTTCGTGGCTGCGTCTCTCGTTTCGACTGTTGGTTTCACGATCTATGACGAGGGACACCGCGGAAAGGGCTCGTGCTCGAAATATAATGGATTTCTGTTTGAACGTGGGAAAAGTGAAACAGAGACTACCAAACTTCGTTTAAGCGAAAAGTGACGTTCTTCGGACCCACCCCTTACCATTAGTTTGGATTAGTTTTTTCAAGTTAAGGGATATTAAATTTTACAATGCCTTCGGCAACCAAATTTGAAAAAGACAAAGAATATATCGAATCATAAATTCTGTAATGGTCAAGTTTAGCGCACAATTACGAGGATATTCGAGCGTTGCGGAGAAGAGAAAATGACAAAGGGGAGAAAGCGAAGCGAAAAGGAAAAAAAGAAGGAAAATGATGACCAGAAACTAGGGGTGAAGGAATGGTTTCGCCGGAAGGCCACGAAAAATCGAAGAAAACGAAGGGTCAAATGCCCCGTGATGAATAACCCGACGGGAGAGGCTCGAGCGTATAAAATTGATCAGCGAAGCAGAATCATTCGATTGTACTTCCTGCTCGTTGCCTCGTCTCTGCTTCTATCTTGGCTTGCTCGTTCGCCCTCCTTTTCCTTCCCTCCATTCATTTCCCTTGCCGCACCGCGCGGCTCCGATAACTCTGATTCCACGATGTCCAACCCCTACATCGTGTCTTGTTGGTACTTTATTTTCACCGTCCCGTTCAATGACCACCGGACCACGGCCGATTGCCGATGGAAATACTCCTGCGGAATCCATGTTGCACGCGGGAAAAACTATTTATTGCTGCTTCGTGTCGATGAGATATGGCACCGACCACGTGTCTCGTCCTTCCTTTTTTCTCTCTCGGTTTATGGCGAAGGATCGTTTCATTCCTGGATCGTTAAAGCTACTTTGGGTGATAGAGTTTCCCAAAGATGAGCTGTTGGTTAAGCTATTAATTAGAATATTAACCTTTAATAGATTTGCAGTGCAGTGTTTATATACTAATTTAATTTAAACAGCTACTCTTAAAAAATATTCTCGTAGCCTTATTTATTTCTCGAATTCTCCCTTGAAATTTCCAATTATTTTCTCTCAAGAAATTATACCAAACTACTACGCGAGTTTCCTAATCCATCTAGGGGGGGTTGAAGCTTCTGGGAACGTCTTGGGAGCCGACATTATATCCATGGTCCGAATTCAGGATTCGTTCGAGTTTGTCGTGGTACCGCAAAGCGGATGGACCACGAACTTCGTGCAGAGAAACTTGCCGCGTTATTGGGATTGTTGCAGGCGTTCCACGGACGAATCGGGATCCATCGATAATCATTTTCCCGTGAAGTCAATTTCGCGTTCCGGAACGTGCTCCGAAGCCCGGAAGTTTACGGGGGAATACCAAGCCGATCGCGGGAAACGTGAACACCCGGTATAGAACGGGCCGATAACGTTCCGTTGAAGTTACGGCCAAGGGTTGGAACAAAGTTAACGCGATTCCGTGATGGGATCGAGGCTTTCGCGAGCGGTTTTAAACTTGAACCAATTTAGATGGAATACTTTCATAAACGTTTCGAGAAATAGAAAAAATTCGAGGTTCTACGGAGTCGAAGCTTTTCTAAATTTATTATAGAAATTCGATAAAATTGTAGTATTTTTACTTAACTACAGTATCTTAATTTTGCTTAACATTGTGGAGTATACTAGAGAAACCTATAATTAAATACAAGTACTCGGTTTAACAAACGTTAGAAAATAAGTAGGCAATGGACTAGATCAATTATCGTACCTAGACAGGAATTCATTCCGGGGTAATATTTATTTTCATAAATATATTTTATAAATTTCATGATACGGTACTCGTTTTGGGATTCGATATCAGAGACTGAATGCTTCGTAAGTATTTATGAGCAGCGTGAGAAGCCAATGATGTGAGGCTTGATTCAAATTTATAAGTGTACATTAAACTTAATCCCGTCGCTAGTAAAGGGGTGCTCCGTCGGACAAAAGAAGAAATAAACGGACGGGTAAAGCCAGCTTGGTAGCCGCGTAAGAAAGAGGAAGACCGAACCGATGGGAATAAAAGTGGAATGTGTGTACGTGCGAGGAGGGTCGGTAAAGAAAGAAACGTCGTTGAACGAAGTCTCGGGGCAGTAAATACTTATCAGTGGCGTGCAGAATTCCGACGTGCTTTCTTCCACCACGTGTAAAGGGAAGACTCCGCTATAAAACATAAAGATCGATCCCGAAAACGTAGCTCGTTGTACGCAGAATCTCCTTCATTCCGTCCCGTGTACGTTAAACTTCTAACGGGTCTATTAATTCGTCATCCCATCGATCTTAATTGACAGTAATAAATACATTCATCGATGTTTGGTACCTTTTTTGGTGCAAGACATTCGACATATGTGAATAATTATAAAAATTTATAGCAATTTTAGGGAATTATCACCTTTGTAATAATTTAGGGATTTACGATATACAATAATTTTGAGGAAGAATACGTAGAAAGGTCATAAACTTAGTTAGCGATCCAATATAAGACAAGAGGTTAAAAGGTTAACAATTTACAGAACGTTCATCTGTTTCAAAAGAGGATTCGAGCGGATAAGTCGTGAAAGAAAATAGCGTAAAGCTTACGGGGCCAAGGAGGAGGGGGAGGTGGGGGGATGATGGCGATGCAACAACGAGGAAACATTAAGGAAAAGCTTCTTCCAGATCCCTCGAAATATGTCGTTGGCCTGAAAGAAGTGGCCCGCTGTTTTGCATAACGCATCGTAATGCATTCAGCGTTGGTTCGCGAAGCGTTTCTTCTTAAACCGTGGTTAAAAAAAAAAAAGAAAAAGGGGGAAAAAAAACAAGAACACACAGAAGAGGAAAGGGGGTGGAAAAAGAAAAACAGAAAACGAGAAAGGAAGAGGGCGGAGAGGAAAATAACGCAGGAAGCTTTGAAAAGTTTCGCCCGGGTAAAAGTTGGCGGAAGCGCGACGCTGCCACTAAACGACTTTCGTCGTACGTACAGCTTCGAATTTCATTTTGGAACGTTGAATCTTATTAAGAAGTAAAGTCGTTCTGAAAGTTCTCGAATATCGCGAACGGGGTTTTCCTTATAAATCCTTGGCTCAACACGCTGCTCCCCGTCGCGCCGACTGAAAGCTGCCTAGAGGAATCCAATTTGGCGCGGAAACGATTACAAACCCTTTTGTCAAACGAACAGAAATATCTTTCTTTCTTTCTTTTTTTTTTGTTCCTCTCGCTCTCGTGTCACGATAACCCTTATCGCGTACCCTCGAACCGTACTCGAAATTATACCAAGGGCTTCTTCCAGGTAACGGTGAAAAAATAAATGAAACCAGAGAGAAGAGGAACGAAGACGAGGAATAAAAAGGTAGATTTTTATTAACAATCAATTCGCTCTCAATCGGGCCACGGGGGGTGAAAGCTTGCCTTTACAGAGGAACTCGATATCGGCTCGATCTTAATGACTTTCTCAGACACTCGGCCGCGTGCAAACCGCGCGAGCACTTAATGAAGGTAATTTAAAGCCTTCGACAGCGAAGAGATCAGATTTAATCGAGAGAGCTTCATCGTGCCCCGGCGAATAAATCGAACACGAAACAAACTTGAATATGCAAATTTGGACAGTGTGAAAAATTGTCAAATTGGAGCATTAAATTAAAAATAAATATAATTACTTTACAAGCGATCCTAACACATAATTCCTTGAAATGTTTATTTGAATTTAAAGAAACAAGATAACGTAAAATTCCTTTTCAAATTTGTACAAAGTATAGTTTTGTGTAATTTCATCTGAATATTTTAAAATCCAACAAAAAGAATAAAATATGAGCGAGATAAGAAGCAGCATTGTTTATGGAACGATCTAACAAAGGAAGAGAAGATGGAAAACAAAAGGAAAACATTGGGGACCCTTTTCATTGTTTGCGTTACGGGTCATCTGTTTAATCAGATCTGCGGTCACGACCCCCTTTTCGCAGACGGCCATCTTTAATTACGACCACTTTAAGTCACCGCCAAGATATCTACCTAAAACGTCAAACCCCGCGTTCCAAGCAGGAACTTGGCAAATAGGAGGACGCAGGGGCGTGCTTCAACCCCTAACGAGAAGATTAAAGGAACGACAGGCTAATGTTCGGTCGATCGTTCTGTCACGCGGATCAGATCGCTTTTGAGATGAGAATTAATCTCACTGTAATCATTTAATCACGATGACATTTCATCCAAGGAACAGCTGCTGTTCTCGCGAATCGTAAATTCCTGTATCTTATTTAACCCCTTGCCCTACAATATCCAAGATTTGGATACTTTAAACATTATAATATTGATTTGACACTTAATTACAATTTTCCAAAATTACGCCAATTTTTCTATATTTCAGATTTTACATTTAATTACTAATTATGTTATTTCTCCCTGATCTCAACTTGACAATTATCACATCTAAGCTTCGAAATTAACTCTGATTCATAAACACACGCAAGATAAACACACTTTCGTCCCTCCCGGCAAGCGCATTTATCGTATAAAAATGACCGCGATGATCAGGTAGGTCCTTCAGCCTTAACCAGGCTAAAAAAGAGCCGTCGATTACGAGCAGCCATTATTTTCCAACCCTTCTCGGCTTCTCCTCGGAAGCACCCTAAAACTAAGAAGCAAGAAAAAGAAGAGGACAGCCACTTCGTATTTTTAACCAACCCCCTAACGAGCGGCCGGCTTACTTATTATTGGCTCTCTAGGAATCTTCGCCAAACAAGAGCTTTATATATCTCTTTTATATATTTTTAACTCTGCCTATTCGTCATTTCCGCGTTTCGCAAAGAAACCGCCGCGTTACCAACGCGATGATGGAAATTCAAGCGTAATTTATCTGCAATTTTATCGCGTACCGGAACTGTACGCGCGACTGGAGTTCAATTTTCCGTGGGTTATTCCCGGGGCCGAAACGATGAATCTTTCGATACGGGGGCGGAACTCGTTAGCCCATGTTCGCGAGGCCGCGACAGATGATCGCGGAAGCGCCTTTTAATGTGTCCACCGATGTCCGGCAAAACGTTGCAATTTATTGCGCGCACGTACGAGAGGGAAAAGGGTGGTACCTATCGTAAAAGTTGTAAATGCTTTTATCGCGAAACGTTGGCCCAGTTCGTGTGCGAAATCAAAAGCTGCCTCGTTAATTCGAACGTAATTAAATGTTTGATACCCGCTATTAATCTATCGAAGAATCATTTTAAAACCCGGGTTTCGTTGTTCCACAGTTTGGAAATTTAATGTCTGAACAGTAAATAAGTTTCCAATATATTTACTGTCTTTGAATTAATATTAATATTAGCATTGCTTGATAATAAAAATGCAAGTTCGAAACTTTGAGGAATAAAAACGAGAAGAATTTTCAAATTTTGTAGGAATGATCAGCGAGCGCGGATTAAACGAGGACACGATTGCATAATTTTCCAAACAATGTCGAAATATTTTTCCACGCGCGGGTAGAGCTGCGGAAAGGGTGAGCGGCGTTTATGGGGTTGGCTATAGCAGTAAAGCGCACGATTTGATGGGAGCCAATACATTTGAGCTTATCACCTTATCGCCAATGGGTATACCCAGCTAGTAGCATCCCACGACAGGGGGTTGGCCGCCATAAAATATAGAATGAACCCCCTGTCAGGTCGGGGACTACCCAGCCACCCCCCTCGAGCAGAGAATCATCCCCCCACAACGATCCCCGTGCCCATTTCCATCACACACGTTCGACCAACACACGCTCAGCCACGTCAATCGATCTCGATGATACCCGCCCACCAACGTACAACCGTGTACAAATAGTTTTTCCATGCATAAATTTATATTTACGCGATCGAGCGCACCCGTAATCGAACCGAATTTTAAAGGCGCGCACCGAGCGGCCCGGTCGTTTAATAACCGGCAGAACTGTTGCGATAGAGGCGAACAAACGAGCGGAATTGTTTAATCAATCCACTCGATTTCGAGAAATTGGCCCATGGTGTTCCGCTGTCGGATTCGGAACCGTTCAAAATTGTTACCACTATTCCACACACCTACATTATAATATTTTACAAATTAAATAACGATACACTCTATGAAACTTGTACAGTCAATGATTAACGCGAAGTTTAAATAACAATTTATAAGTGTCCAGAATTAATTCCACTAGTGCAGTAGCAATTGTATCAAAGACAACGAGAAAATTCGTGTACGGACGTATATATTCGTCGACAGTCGACGAAGGTGCAACGGAAGACCGAATCGAGCGGCGCAAACAATCGAAGTGTTTTTAAAATTTCACAAAAAATCACATTCATCTTTCTCGCGTACCGTGTCGCCTCGACCCCCCTCGGTTCGACCGACGACCACCCACGAACGTGCACGCACACCCACGCAGGGGGGGGGGGGGGGCGGGATGGATGGACGGGTGTGACGAGGCATTTAACATGCAGTCCAGCAGATGGCTGGTAACGGAGGGTGGTTCCCCGTCGTCACTCGCAATCGGCCGCAAATATAAATATTTAACGGGGTTATATACGGGCGCGAATAAAATTCGCTTAATTTATTACTTGACGGCTGGCAAATTGTAAAACGCTGATTGCTCGCCTCTCCCTCCCGCGCCAGTTTCTTCCCGTCCGCCTTTCGCGGGGGGTGGCGAGGAGGGCGAACCGGGAGGATAGAAAAGTAGGAGAGCCCGTAATCTCGAGGGGCGAGTTTCGTCGAGTACTAGCCGGGAACGGGTAAAAAGGTGCCTTTAGCCAGAAGAATGAAGAATTGCATTAGCCTGGATTAAATCAAGAAAAAGCGTCCGGAAACTAAGGAAGCGGAGGGCGAAGAACGGGTTATCGCGAGCCGCGAAAGAAGAAAAAAAAAAGAATTCCTCCTTAAGGGTGTGTTCTCGTTTATCTTTCGGGAACAACCGAGGTTTTCCTTTTTTTTTTCCACATTTTCCTTTTCTTTTAAAGCCAGAAGTGTGAAGAATATATTGCCGCGGGGAAAGTTTTAAAATTTGAAAAATTACCCAAGTTACCGCCTCCCGGACGAACCCCTTCTTATTTTATCTCCGCTTATAGTTGCGCCTTTCCTTGTTTCTTTTGCGAGAACAGTTTTCAGAATTAGAATTCGCGTGCAATTAATCCGATACGGAAGACGTTAAACAACGCGCTGAATACTTTATGAAAATACGTCGGACAAACTTTTTCGATTTAACTTATGTTTTTCCAGGGGTAAGAATTTCCAAAGGAAAACGCCCTCGAAGCGAGCCTTCTCGTTTTTCCAAGGCGGAAAAGGGGTGTAACGCGCGGTATTTCAAATCCTCGCGGCAGACCGACGTTTCACGCTCTTATCATTTTCGCGGGAGAAAAAAAGAGGGGGGGCGGCGTGGTACGAGCGAAGGGGGCCGGGTTTCCTGGCGAATTTCGAACGTGGACAAACTTCGGCGAGCGCATCTGCGGTTCAAATGTTTTCGCTACTATTGACAGGCTGATGTATGGGAAAAATGGGAATCCGTGCAAGTTCGTCCGCTGTTCGCGCGACGGCCAAATATTTCATTTCTGTCCGAGAGACTCGCGGTAATGCATTAACAAAAAAAATGGAAGAGAAAGGAGAGCACGAGTCGACTTTGAGAGATAAAGCCTCGTTATTCGAAGGGGCGTCGTTATCGATCAATTCTTAATTAAACAGGTGACGAGGGTTCGTATCTGAGGGATGTGTGGGATATAATAACAATAAATATAATATTTTGATCGATAACAGCTTTCTATTTAAAATTTACTAATCAATATCACATTAATTTCTTTTAGTACTGCCAAAAATTGCCAGAAAAATTAAATTAGGGATTTTATATGAAATAACTTTTGGTTTTATTCTTTTCTTTTTTGGGAAATAATACGGGAAGTTTGGGAACAAGGGTGGTGGTTAATGGGTTAAGAACAAAACTCATCATAGCCGAGGCCCTTACCCCGAAATTCGAAAAACGTCGGCAAATGGGATCAGCGAGTCCATTGTCCGTGAAATTCGAGTCCAACGTCTAAGATGGCCAACGGAGGGTTAACCGGGCCGTTGATGGGGATGAAAAGGGAGGAAAAGCTCGTGGGCTGGAAGCTGAAAGTCTCATCGCGGTTGATTGACAGGGTGCCGAGTGGCTCCGATGTTTACACGTCCTTGGGGGTAGCCAAGATATCATAGCCTGAAAGCCACCCCCTCCCCCTCCCGCCGCCGTAGTCATCCAATCCATCCTGTCCCGCCTCGCGTTACCCCGCGTATCGGAAAAAATAACACGCGTCCCGGTGTTTCCTTCCCAAGCTCGGGTATCCGGTTTCGCGAGAGGTCCCCAAGATATTGTTTTAAAGCGGAAATCTGTCCCTGGCGAGCTGTAAATTGAAAGAAGCCACGGCCCCTCCTAACCCCGTTCGCAACTTTACCACTCTACATTTTACACGCGTCGGGGATAAAGTGAAAAAAAGTAAAGAATCGACGAGGCGAGTTTATGGTAAGTGCCAGCTTGGATTTTTCCACTCCTGCAGAAGAATTTATACGCCATAAACTCGAGTGCGGTGGCGGAAATGAAATTGGTGGTTATATATTTAAACTTCAAATTGGTATACCATAAGTATCATTTCGCGATACTTTTATGTCACGATTTTATTCCCAAACTTGCCGTGCAAAGTTATTTCGAACATTATCAATTTGCCTCTCTGGTTGACCATTACGATCCGTCCCCGCGATTGTTTTCACAATTATTTTCACGAGACGCTAACGTTCCCGTCGCGAAAATTAATTTCGTTCCCGTGCAAGCCACCGCCGCGATTCATTCTACTTTAATCTACTGATGCACGCCTCCTAATGCATCCGTGCTCTCCCAAACGTACCGTGAGAGTCGTCGGCCGTATATTGTCGCTGGTCGCGGCTTTCGTCGAAATGACCGTGCCGGATTCCATCTTGGCCGGCAATAGAGAGACACGGTCGCGTTTCAATCCACGTGGGAATACCGCGGTGCCTTGTGAACCCGCGTTTTACGCCCGTGTCGTTGGCGTCACGTACATCAAACGTCTCTCGTATTCGTGAAAACCTGAGGGAAATCTTCCGCGTCGCAGGACATGGGAGTCCCATTTATCTTTCCCTCAAACTCGTTCCTGCGGCCCGCCGATTATTCTCAGGTAAATCGACCTCGTTCCGGCCACCGTCATCCTCGATTTCCATCTCAAAAGCGATCCCCCTTTTACGCGAGAAAAATTCGACAATGCCTCGACCAGGAGTACGATTTCTCGAGTTTTGTTATCGATAATCAATGTAGAATTATTTTCAGGTTGCAGGGTATTTAAATTTTATCATTTTGAATATATTTTAATTCGAAATCGCCACAGTGAAAACAGACGTGTGTGGTCAGACACACTTTAATTTCAATTATTAAGGCTTCTTCTAATTTTCAAACTACTAGCTTGCACTATTAGTCTACTACTAGCAATATCCACGGTTTATCTTACCTTTTATTAATTATTCAATTATATAAAATTTGAAGTCATAGCAGACGACGTGTTAACGCGCCACCCTGCAGAACTACAATGATAAATCTTAATACCGTGTACCTCTACTCTGCCCACTCCCGTCTCTAGGTAATCCCAGTTTCATTTTCTCGCAGAAAGGGTTCCTTTAAATAGGGAAAAAATATTCTGGCAAATATAGATCCCGTCTCCGACAACGAAAGAAAGACAGCCGGAATGGGACGAGGAGGAAAGCCGATATTCGAGTCTACCCCCGAGACGAATTGCTCTTTTATTTCAGCGTAATAGAGAATCAAGGAGCTCGTCGATTATCCATTATTCTCGGAGGAAGCCGACCTTTGTCCCCGCGCGGGACAAAGTGACTTTAAAAAACTTCCGCGTCTCGTTCGCAACTTCGTAATGTCTCCCCGGGAAGCGACGTGGGGGAGGGGTGAAAAAAAGGAGGCGAAATGGCAAAAGAAAAGGATCCAATTCTTTACGCTTCATTTTTAACGGGAGGATGTTTTAAAATTCCCTCGTTAATTCCACCGTCCCGTCTATAATTTCTGCCCCTACCGCGCGAATTCCCAAATCGCCGAAAGGAAAAAGAGAAGCCCCGATTTCGCAAGAAAAACATCAGCTCTCCGCGTGTTTCCACAAGAAGTTATCAGTTCGGACGGTCCTCGCCCATTTATTATAACTGCGCGCAGAAACGAAGGGGGGGTTTAAAAAAAACGAAGGAACCGAAAGACGAGACAGGCATTTCTCGAGGTTCATAACGAAGCTTTGTCTCGCGAGCGACTTTAATGGCTCGAGCCCGGGGTCGCTGAAAAGTCACGCTGAAACTCGTGACTTCGCATCTTTCCTTCGCCCTCCTTGTCTGTCCGCCGGGCCAGGCATTATTTTCCATCTCCTTTCGTCCCTGTGATCGTTCCCCGGAGCGAAGAAGGACCGTTCGTCCTTTTTTCTTCGCGTCCGTACCAGTTTCGTTTCTGCCACAAATTCACCTCTGAAATAAGGGCACCGGGGTGGATCCCGCCCTTTCCGAGGATCTTGGCCACGGTCCTGGACCCACCACGCGGAAAATAAATATAGAATTTAGAATTGTAGTCGATGGAAATTAGGTAAAAATTGATTTTTGTAAGGATTCTTATTTCTTCTTTAACACACCTTTAGTTAAAACATTTCAACCCTTCATATTAGTGGAAATATTCCTGTAATTGTCAGGTGTAATTTCTGAACCTACAGAAGTGATAGGAAGTATATTCGAAGTAATGGTATAAAATTTAAGACATTTTTAAAGCAAAGGCACCCCCATTCCTTTGTTACGCCGCGCCATAAATAACTTTAATGAAGACACGACGATCAAACGGAATATCTCGATACTCCAAAGACGCTCCTTTATTTATCCATAGTGTTCCCCGGGCAGGATCAAGGCACGCCTAAGAGACTCGTAAATTTCCCCAGGACGAAATCCGTGAAGCGGTGACGGGCGTCGAAGCGGAATGGCCCGTAAAAAAGTTTCAGGAACGAAGTGGCCCGGACGAGTTTCAACAGAGTCCGATCACGTAGACTCATCTCGGTCATAAAACAAACACCCGCGCCACCTTACCGTTTTCTACAACCTATCCCGTCCGAATGTACGGCTGCATACAGTTGCCGGTAACGACTCACGTACACGGCCACGGGGATACAACCGTAACAACAAGCTGAAACAAAGTGACGATACCGTTGCTTCTGATGCCCGGCACGTATCTTTAAATATGGACGATTCCGTCTCGCGAATATCGTCGTAAAGTAGTTCTCCCATCAAAGCTTACGCGTTTAATTTTCGCCAGGGATGCTCGTCGTCGAACCGCCGTGACGATTCAACGATACAAATTGCGCGATTGCAATTTTGAACTTTCCGTTTCGAGAAATAACTTAAGTTAAAGAAATAAGGAACTTTCCGGGCAGAATTATTTGTCACAATAATGATATATTGTTAACCCCTTGTGTACAAATGAACACTTTCGAAAAATAAATTGAAAGTAAGAAAGTACACTTCCAAATGTGAATTATTTTCGAGTTAAAATGTGGCAGAGTTTGTTTTGTCATTAATGCGTTAACAATAGCCGCACTGGTATAATACTAATAACAATAATGTTATTGTGCGCTAGCAACAAAGGTGTATCATATTACAGGCAAGAGAAAGAACAGTGGAACACGTGCCCATTGTGCCACGGTGGGCAAAAAGAGCAATATACATTTCGTTTGTTGCAAACGTTCCTTTGAGAAAGGAAGAAACTGAAAAAAGGAGCAAACAAGGTAGCAATATTTCCTAGCTTCTCGGTGCTTTTCGGCGACTTTATTACGAGCTGGCGTTCAACAAAGTGCGCCCGCCTCTCGCCTCGCAAACTCGTCCGTTTCTGCTCGTAATGTGTCTAATGCGGCCACGGTTCGAGCCGTTTTTGGCGAGAAGCTTTTGTTCCTTGTTCGAGGGTGTTTCGACACCGCGGGCCGTGCATTGCGACACCTAACTGCACCCCCGGCCCCGTAACTATCGAAACTTGGACGCTGGGAAATGAAAACGAGGCAAAGTTCGGTGTACACCCGCGAACAACGAGCGATATTTGAATAAAAGTTGCAAGAATACATACGCGGTCTTGAACGATAAATACCCGAGCACGAAAAGTACAAATATTTATACGAATTATCTGCCGTATGAAGAAAGCAGAAAGTAGTATAGACGAAAGGTAAGCTGAACGATGATATTTATCGAGCGTTTCTTTTCGCGAGAGGAGAGGGTGGAGGACAAATTTCAAGCGTATCGAGATCGCGACGCGACGCTCATAACTTTTCACGGCGCATAAAGCTGAAACATAAACCCGAACTCCGCGAGAATTTAATCAACGTCGCCGTGTGAAATATTGCCGACGACGGGTTATTACTATTAGTCGAAGAGAACCGGCTGTTCCACCTACGGGCTAATGTATTTACGAAGCTGCACGAAACGATAAAACGACCTTCTGTCCCGACTGCGCGTAAAATTTCTTCAGCATACAGCAAACACCGTTTGCACGAAGATCCGCGACGATGATGCAAGCACCGAAAGTGCGACAATTTTTCAATTTTCAAACGAAAACGAACATTCCAAGCCTTTCGTACGAAAAAGTCTTTACCCAAAAATAGCCTTTTTTTCCACAAACTTTTCGACAACTTCGAGCAGAAAATAAAACATTTCCAGGTTTCTATGGCCTCGACTTAAAAAAAACAAACGCCATACATCATCGTAGAAGCACGAAGGATTGAAAGTACGAAAGCGATCGTCGGCTGATCCACTTGAATCCCCCCGAAGGAATAAAGGGACAAAGTATCCAAAAAGTCGAGGATCATCCAGCGTTATCTGGGCCTTAAAATATAATCAAGGAGGGATTAGAAGCGGCAGCCCCCGGGGAAGAAAAATGACCAAAGGCCAAAGTCTGGTGGCGTGACAGGACGGTGGAGGACGAGTTATCTGGAAGTCAGAGGTAAGGGCAGGGACGAAATATGGGTCTCGCGGCCATGGGGGTAGAAAGATAGTGGTAAGAGGCGTTTGTAACGAGTAGGACAGGAGAGACGGAGGGAGGGAGGGAGGGGGGGGGGGCGTGTATACAGAACGCTCTGGTCGGCTGCATAAATCCCCCACTTCAGAAAGGCGAGGGAGTAAGAGACAGACAGGGGGGGAAGGAGAGTACAGTGGCATTAAAGGGAGCCGTATAAACCGCGAGGCCCGACACGGATACTTTGGTATTTAAATGTTAGGACGTTGCTGTGCAGGGTTGAACGGCTTAAATGAAGTCGAAAGAGAAAAGGAAACGGGGGTCGAGTCTAGGAGGCAACAGAGAGTAAGCAGGAAAGACAAAAGGATAGAAGGTTGGAGTAGGTGGGGGGGGTTGGTTTGTAGGTAGCTGGTGTAGTCGACTGGCCGATGGAAGAGGGTTGAATTCGGGGAAGAAGAGAAGCTCTGGAGTGGCGGCAGTGGTGATTTAGGCGAAACAACGGAACTCGTGGAGACAATGGGCTCGAAGAGACAGAGGAGGAGAAAGGGGCAGGGGGGGACTGAACCTACCACCCAATGTTCCCGTTCTTCCTTCCTGCCCACCACCATCGCCAAACCCCCCCTCCAAAGCTTGTCACTATATGAGAGTACCCGGCTGCTTAACTCTAAGACGAATGACAGTAGAAACAGGCTTCTGCACGCCACACACGCCGTCTTATTTGCAAACCGATTTCAACGTGCACCGTTGCAAGAGGGTAGAAGTTATATCGCGGGTATACATCAACGGTGTAACCCCGGCCCGTCTCGCAGGGTGATGCATTGTCCCGGGGTAGTTTTTCGGGTCAAAGAGACACTGACTCGAACGTGATTCAGACATTTCTCCAGGAAAAGCAGCGCTGGATATACGGGGACGATTACGGGGGAGAGATTTACGCTGTTCCGTGCTTTTTATCAGATCGAGGACTAAATTAGTGGTTAGCCAAATTTTAACGATACGATTGCCCGATTTAAATGATAGTTCGACTGAAAGTCGCTAATATCAAGTATGCAGTCGATTCATTTGTAAAATTTTCAAAAATATTACCCCTTAACTTATGATTTATCTATCGCTTCAATGTTAAAACAAATGAAGAGTCTTGACTGTGCGGCACGCATCAAAAGCACCGCGAACGGTCGAAACGCAACACGTTACGTTAACCGCAATGATGGAAAATGTACTCGATCGTCTGGACGAATCGTGTTCTCCTCGTGATTGAAAGCAAACAGATATATCGCCAGGGGTGTATGCCCGGTGTTGACAAAGTCTCGCGCGCAACCCCAGTCACTTTTTTCATCACGTTCATCCAACGCGAGGCGGCGGGTATCAAAGGTGGTATCAAATTTTCGGCCCCGATACACCCGGGCGTGTTTCAATTCGAGCCAATCACGGTTTCGGATAAATGATCGCGGTCATAAGTATGCGCGTTTCACGGCCGGGACCGTAAATAATCGCGCGTGCAAACAATTGTTCGTTTCGAGGACGGGGCGCGCGTGAATTGCGGTTTGATTCGGGTCTCGATAATGTTGTTGGATCGAACTATAAAATTCTGCGCGACGCTGCCGTGTAACAATGAACACTGAAACGAACGGCCATTGTCGCGCGCGTCGATGACACCTTTAAAAAGGTGGATTTCATTACGCGTGTGTGCCAGGAAACTATCCGTCTTGTGCGATCGCCGGTGCACGCCAAACGAGAAACGGGGCTCTTTTAATGGCCCGTGTCCCGTTAACGGGGCTCGAATTTTTCGCCCATTACACGCAGGGAGGAAAGGTGGACAGCTTCAATTTCTCCGTGAATAAATCATTAAAAACTGCGACCGGATTAAATTTAACCCCGGCAAATTGGACGCGCGTTGCAACGTTCGCACCCATCCGCCGGGCCCAAAAATTACCCTTCTGTGAACCGACGAATCATGCACCTGACCTTTTATCCACGAGAACTTTAAAATGTTGTCCGCTTGTCATGGACGTTCGAATAAAAAGAAAATTCGAGTTGTCTTTGATGTAAATCAAAATTAAGATCTTTGAAAGACAGACTTACTACAACTTTTACGTTTTTAACTAGCTAAATGAATTATATCGTTTTATGGCTATAGTCACATCGTCCTTTTAACTAATTTGAATCAGCCCTAATGATAATTAGGTCCCCTCCAAACGTCCAAGAAAATTTGGAAAAATTGTAGAATTGCCATGAAAGCCAGCAAGAAGAATGGGCAGGGACAGAAAGTATTCGTTACAGTTACCACCTCAAAGCAATTATACAAAATTTCTGGTGAGAAAATTGGCCAGGACACTGCGCAAGAACCCCCGAAGGCCTTTATTAAATTCTTCGCCTCCGTGAGCCGGTTGAATTAAGGTCAGCGGATTCGCCGATGAATTCAGAGTCAGCTAGTGGAGAAATTCAGCCGAGTGGATTTCCAGCCCGAATGCCGAACAGCTACATTGCAAACCGAGCATTCGATTCCATGAAATGCACGAACTGCGTTGCTGTCGAACTTTCCAACGACCCCCGCTATCAGTTTCTGACAGTGAATATACCCGACACGAGTATATTGATCTCATGGAACACGGGTATTTGATTGAAAGCAATTTTCCATACGAACGATATCCAACTTTATCTTTTATCTCGACGTGCAACAACGTTCCAAGAATGATCATTTCCGTTCGATAAAGTTACGTTAACCTTTTGCACGATAATGCACAAAAATAATAATAATTTATATTAGCGAATGACAGTTTATTTTCCCTCCGAATTAATTCAAGCGATGATAAAATATCAAGATTTTACGATTTCGTTAAATTACGAGGGAAACTTTGCAAAGTATACGCGGGGGAATCAATTAAAGTTGAGAAAAAACGAGGGGAAAAAGTGCTGGTATTTCATGAATTCAGCTCGGTTTACGCTCGAAACCGCTTGAATCTGTTCCATGTAAAACTGTCGGGCTTGAAAAATAAAGAGGACAGGATCGAGAGAAAAAGACAGCTTCTTTTCGACGAGGTCTTGGTCTTTCAATAAAGAGCTACATCGATGCACAAAAAGGCACTTCA
The DNA here is from genome assembly GCA_022405125.1 of Anthidium xuezhongi. Taxonomy (NCBI): domain Eukaryota; kingdom Metazoa; phylum Arthropoda; class Insecta; order Hymenoptera; family Megachilidae; genus Anthidium; species Anthidium xuezhongi. The sequence continues at coordinate 6,574,919 of CM039642.1, read as the reverse complement.
ATATCGGACGCCTATGAATATGGCTTCCTCGCGGGTACATACGTCGTAATACTCTTGTCAACAGCGTGAAAATACCCACACAAAGAGCGTGTACACACACACACAGACACAGAGGCTGACTGTGCTCCCTTCATTTACCATAGCCACCCTCTTTTTTCCTTGTTCCGCGACCGAGCGTTGGGTGCGATTGATTTTCCGACGGGAACGCAAGAAACGGGACATGATCGATTCTTGATTGCTCGACAATGATCTCGTTACAAGTAACACCAATTGAATGTTCCATTACTTTTGCAAGAATTATTTGACTTTCGCGTTGAAAAAATAAAAATAAAATAAAATTAGTAATGACCCCCTCGTATTCGACGAATTAAATTTCTAGAAAATTCAGAATATTTGAATTATTCCTCAACACCTGACCCTCAAATACCATGCCAGGTAAATTTAACCTCGTCGAAGTTAAAAAATTGAATAGAATTTATTTATTCTTTACCAAAAGAATAAAACTAAAATGCTCGACGGCTAGGATTTTATTCCCCTTCGTTCCCGGACAGATTAACACCCGATGAAAATTTCGATCGATCGCCGGGGCCCGGCGTGCAACGGGGCAACGGTGTCGAGCCGATGAAAAATCCGAGTGGCTGGTATCGCGAGGAAAATAAATGAACCGTTGGTGGAATGCCGGTGTCGCGTGTGCTAATGCGAATTTGCGGCATCGTGAGCATGAGGCATGGCCTGCACCGTGTCTGATTCGGGCAGGTTCGCATGCAGAGAGAACTTGCCAACAGGGACACACGACGGGGGCTTTAACGGAAGGGAGGGTGAATCGCATTCGCATCGCGTCGCATCGGGTGCATCAGACGCGCGGCACGCTGGCGTAAACACATTGCCCCTATCGATCGAATCTACCCCCGGAGAGCAAAGAGCGGGTGTGAGAAATTACAGGTGATTGCATTCCTACCTCCCCTGATAACGCGATCCGCTGGCAAGTCGAACTTCGAAGGGGGGAGAGGAAAAAAAATTGCGACGAGAAACGTTGCCATCGCGAGCCCCGATGAAAAGGAACGATAGGGTTTTTCGATCGTTTCGAATGCAAACACTTGGAAACGTTTTCATTTGAAACGAACTGTAGGAAAACAGCCCCTAAGAAGGGGGATGTTTGATAGGATCTTGAAATTGTTTTATTATCCTTACGACGGCAAGGAAAATCTTTGGACGGTAAATAGAAGTGTTTTCGAAAAGGATGTTGACACGTCGCTGTGAAAAATAGCATTTGGGAAAAATTAATTTTTCCCAAAAGTGTCAGTGTAATAGTAATACTAATTTCGATTTCTTGTTTAGGTTCTTCAAGTTCTATTTTGTGAAACGTTGTAAACGTTCCAATTTGATAAATACAAAAGCAGAGGAGGTAAGGGTGGTACTCACTCACCAAAGACGATTTCTAAAAAAAAAAGGTAGAAAATCATTTAACCGATGCATTTTCCCTCTGAAAAGGATCTATCAGACCGCAATCGAAAATCGCACGAAGACTTTCGCAATTACCCAGCGGCGATCAATATCCAATCTCGTGTAGCGTTCTACGATGATCACGGGGAAAAAAAAATTGTATCTCTGTCGCAGGAAGTTTCGGGCCGAAATTGCACCGGAACGAACAGTTTGACGAACACGTTTGAAAAATCCAGAACGTTTCACGGTGAGATTCGCGACCGCTCGTTACGAACGCGTTTGTTCGTCCGTTCTTTTGTTCCTGTCTCGATCGCTCCATTCGTTACGCTTGCACGTTTCGCGAATAATCTGGCGGCCGGGCGCATAGAAACCAGCCCCCGAAAGCGTGCACAAAAGCCACCGGTAACAATTAAGACGGGTTTTGTTCGCGGGGAAACGAGGCAATTCGCGAAGTGTTGGCACGCGATTGGTCGAGAAATTGAAAAAGAAGAAAGAAAAAAAAGGAGGAGAAGAAGAAGAAGAAGAAGAGGGAAGGGAACCGAAGACCCTTTTTGCGACACCGTTAACAGCGACGGGGGTAGGGTCGTCGAGGCGAGCCGACTTTCGTGTTTTCCGTCCAGCCGGAAATCTTACAAGCTTCCCGGAAAACGTTCTCGTTAACGTCCGCTCGACAATAAGCAATTACATGACGCTGGTCGACGAAGTATTATTTCTGCCTCTCGCCTCTTAATTTACCATCGCCAGACTTTCCCGGCGATTTTCTTCTTTCCACGATGCTTTTCAGCTTTGAATCCGGACAGAAGGAATTTCCACGAAATTAAACAATCCGCTTCGGCAAAGGATTCATTTATTTAGCTGTATGAAGTTTGGACAATGTGAATGATCGAGTAATTGAAAATAGAAAAATAAAGAAATTTTATAAAAATCACTATTTTATCAATAAAGCAAAGTAGATAATAACTTTCAGGATACTTATTATAATTATATTTGCAATTAAGATATAAAACGCATCTATTTTTACTGTAACGGAACCAAATCGAATTTCCTGAACCCACGCGAAGAATAAAAAGACACAAGATTGCATTTTGATAGACATCCAATAAGAAAAATATTAAATTCCATCAATCATAGGGGATCGATAATCGAGAAGAAGCGCGCATCTCCCGACCGGAATATACGAAGCAAATCTTATCGCATTTGCGACTGTTTCAACCTGTTGCGGGCAACGGGTCGCTTGAAAATTTGATCGAAAGGTAAACCCCCTTGTGTCCCCCAGGGTTGAATTCCTAAGTTCCGAAGCTTTTGTCCAGCTTGCGCCCACGATAAACCATAACAACGTCGCCGATCGCCGGACTCTCGTGTAGCTCGTCTACCAAACCATGAATATGCGCATACCTACACGTACACGCGTGCACGGCCGTACAAGGATACACGGAAAATACACGGATGGCTGGCCGTTATTGGGAAACAGTTGCTACACCCGATGGGTTAGCGAACGAAATATATCGAGGCCGGCACACGATCCTCCCTGGCCCCGATCTGTCACACAAATCACCCTGTTCGCCTCCAGGATATCCCAGCTAACCAGGATCCCTTTGAATGTCCTGTATAATCGCGATCTTTGGCCTCCTGACCCGCGTAAACGTCCTGTTACGCGCTGCAAAGTCAATCGTCGAAGCCGAGTGATTGACAATCATCGATTTAGAGGATGCTGAACGATCGTTATCCTGGAATTAAAGCACGTAGAAACTGTTCTATGACAATTGCAAACTGAATTAAAAAGTCTTCGATTGCAAATGTAATTTAGAAAATTTTTTCATTTTGGGTTGTTAAAAATAATTTAATTTCCTTTAATTGTAAAAAGAATTAATCGATGAGGACGGTAAGGGACCAGTTCAGAGGAACACTTTCATCGTTTAATAATTATCGAACCGAATTCTGCTTTTAATTACAACGAACGCTGTAGTGCTTTTTCAGTCGTAGCTTGAATTATTTCGATTGCGAAATGAGATACAGGAACGAATCGACGACATTAACTATCGGTTGGTATCGATTTGGGAATGGTAATAAAGTTCCGGGCCGATATTTATGCAGGAAATTAACGTTAACGTCGTTCTGCCGACATAATAACTAAATGCTCGATTTTATTAAGCACCGTTGCAGACGTAATTTTAACGTTTCAATAAGCACCGTCCCCCCCCTCGGTGCCCACCCTCCTTCGCGATAGAAATACAGTTCGCGGGGATTACAATGATAACCCCGCGAGTACGATAATGATCGCCTATTGAAATCTCTAATTTTCATAATTATTCGCGTGATTATTTATTCCAGCTCGTACCGTTCCTAATGAGAGATTCGAGCAGAATGAAAAGCTCGTAACGTGCACGCGTGTTCGTAGCTTTATCAGTTTTATGTCACGTCATTCATTTCGAATAAAACGACCGAGTAGATAAATTATCCCTGATTTGCTATTCCCTGATGTTCACAATTAAAAAGTTCGCCGTTTGGCAAAGTACATAAAGTAGTAATAAAAATAATAAATCTTAGGAATTGAATAAAAATTTCATTACACATAAGACGATTGCAGTGTTGGTTTAGTTCTTATTTTTATTCCCCTCGATTGATTAAGAAGACGTTACTTAAGGGATGATCCGACAGGGGAGGATTGTTCTGGCAGCATCCCCGATGCGGATGCAGGCGATTTCCAATTTCAGCAACGGAAAGGGAAGGGTAGAAACGCTATCACGACGAAGACAATATTCTTGAGCTGTAGTAATACGATACAAATTGATAGGCACTTTCGCGAAACGTAACGCCGCGCGTACAGCCCCAAGAGACGGAATGTGTTTCGCATAGACTGCGCGATTTTTATCGCCCCGGCCTGTATTAAGAGCCTATATCCTCTGCCGGTGTTCAACGCCAAACCAGGCCCTGGCCTCCGATCCTTTCGATTCTATAAAAGCAATAACGTTGCAATTTACGGGGTCAACAGTTTGGCCTGAGCGTAAGAGGTAAACTCGAGCCAAGCTGGCACGAGCCGAGCGCCTACGTTTTTCAATTTCAACGCTCGAAAACACCGAACGACCCATTCAAACTTCCTCGTAAAAATCCTTTTCTTCCGTTCCCTCTACTGTACACGTTTCTTAGATCGCTTGCACGAGGGTATTTCCGACGACGGAACGTACCCTTTAACCCTTTGAGAACGATAAACCCGTACGCGCGTTCGGATTTACCAAATTATGTACGCATTAGGACAACATTTTTTAACCCTTTCGAGCTTAAGTTTCTTGCCACATATTATTTAAATAAAATAATTATTTATTTCTCACATTTTCGTATAAACGCCAAGGACCCGTCCGGACGGTCGGCGACGCACGGAGCCGAGAGACCCCGTCAATTTTTGCCACGGCGGGTCAATGAAATCGAAGCATTGTCCTTTAATGCCTCTCGAAAAGAGCCGGCCCGGAAATCGAGTGACACGGACGGGGGGGAAACGAAGGCAGAAGAAGGTCGCGGAAAAATAGAACGGTTGACTCGGACCGAAGTCACCGGTCACAAAGAACGATGATGAATCGGAGCTTGATGACAATAAGAAACCATGATAAAGGGTAGGGGTGGGTCTTTGATAGAAAGCCGTTGATATCGGCGAGAGAATCTATCGCTGGAAGAATGAGAACGAGAAAAATAGAGGATGGCTCGATTTTCCAACAACGATGTCGAAGAACGGAATTCCAAGGTTCGTGGACTTCATTCGATCACGCCCCTTCTTGCGAAACTATCTTCCAAATCTGTGCAATGGACTACTTTCCCCTCCACCCCAACGAGCCACCACTTCCAAATGTTACAATTTGCATTTTTATCCAAATTTATTAGACCCACCAGTAACAGAAGTTGAATGAAACGAGTTATTTAAAGAACAAACGGGGCAGTTTAAAATAGCAGGCATATTTTTGACAAACCATACAGATAGAACTTTTTCTAAAAAGAAGAACCAGAGACGAGAGACCGCAATAATAGCGAGCAGCTATTCTTGCAAAAGAGAAATTTGTCCAACGGTATTCCATTCATGGGGGGGAAAAACTGGGGAACAGAGTCGTGTAACGCAACAATTTCGCAGGAACAGAACGAAGCACCGGCGAGAACGTGTTTTCGTATCCGGACGAGATGAAACACGCGCGGCTGGGCTGGAAAACCTCGACATGCCCTTAATAAATTCGTTTATCCAGCCCGTTCCATCCGGGACGTCGCTCGCGCGGCGGCGGCGGCGGCTTCTTATTTTCCACGATGGCACGGTATAAAGAGAGAAACGTTTCCATTTAAGCGGAGCTTTTCAATTATAAAGTGTTCCCCTTCCCGCACAAGCTCGAGCACCACCACCAGCCACGCTTCAATTCCCTCGTCTCCTTCGTTTTCCAGCACCGTCAGCCACCAGCCCGTTTCCCTAGCCGACTGTCACTCTTTCCTCTTTTAAGGTGCCTTTTCGCGCGACGCTAAATCGCGACATTTAATGCCGTCGCGCTAAATCGTGATTTCGAATCGTTCCAGCAATCGTCGCCTAAAACTCGTTGATTTTAAGAGGGTCGGAGGAGCTCAGACTTGGATAGGTGGGAATCTATTTTGATAAAATTCTTTGGTTTCACTAGGCTATACAATTATAAAGTATCTGGCGCAGACTAGGGTCTTAGGGGTATTCTTTTCACTCGCCAACACTCGAGAACACCTATTCGACGTTGAAGAGACGAGAGCAAGAATCCTATAGTGGAGCGTGGCCGATCAATGCCATGTCGGTCTTCTGTCCCCCGACCTCTTCGTCGTCGCCCTCTTTCGATGTCGCGAGAGTTCAACTTTTCCCGCGTTTCGGAGCTTTGTTCTTTCTTCCAGAGCGGAACAGAGGATCCCTGGTTCTTCTCTAACGCGATCGTTAATGAAAATCTTGATCATGACCCAGAGCGAAGAAGATACCGACCCCTGTCAAACTGTTCAGAACACACGTAAAGGACAAGAAATTACGAAGGATCATCTCTTCTCGTGAAGATCATCGATTAAACCGCGGTTTGATCAAGTATTTACATCGATAAGATTGAACAGAGCCGGTTTAGTATCGAAATTGACACTCGTCAGGTTACCACCGACACTGGATAGGGGCTATTTATCATGCGTATCGTTCGTTTCTCCACGCGGACGGTTCCCAAGAGGGTGGTCCTTCCCATCTCGTGGAACCATCGTTGAGTATTCACGATCGCCTGGCTTCATTCTCATCGTCGGCGTCTTGATCGAGAAACAGCGGGGAACGATCAAGCGAAATTGATTGAACGGCCAGGCTACGGGAGCCTGCAGCTCCCGTCTTTGATCGGGATAAAGTGCTGTCGTGGATGGATATGCAGAGAAGGGTAAAGGGGGACGAACGTCAAGGGAGTAACGAAGAAGGGCCCCGGGTCGGTTTTGTCTGTTCATTTGGCGAGTAACGAAGTTACATCCGAAGCGGCTAATCTAATCATTCGACCACACCGCTCGCGCATCGACCTCTCTCTATCTTCGTCTATCCAACCGTTTGCCCGACGTTGTGTCTTCCCTCTTCGTCTCGTCTTTGCCTTGAGATGAAATTTTGCGAGATCGTGGTATAAGGATTCTTAAGTATTTGGAAGATATAAACACTACCTGACAATTAATTTTAGCAGAATTAAAAATGATCTAATACTTTACTAAATCGTAATAATTTTACAAAAGCTTTAAACTAGAAATCATCCCCCACTATCAACGACCATCTAATCCCGAGTTTCTCGTTCTTGAATCCGCTTTTTCATCATCGGTCAATTGTCTCGGAAGCAGTTTTCCCGTTGTCCTTTCTCTTCCTGTTCGCCGTGCCGTCTATGAATACAAAGAAGGGCATTACACGGAGGAGAAACAGCCAGGAGAACGATCACGAATGCGAGAAAAAGGTCGTCGAGGTATTAGCCTGTTAAATGGAAAATTAATCGACGGAGAGAGAAAGAGAGAAAGAGGAAGGAACACGGAATTTTCGCGCGAGCCATCGACAAATTGACCGTGCAATTCCTCACCGCGAGCAATTAGGGTTACATTGTGTCGCATTACCGATCAACCCCCTAGGAGGTGGAGTACACGCTGCGCGAACCGCGTAACGACGAAACAGAATGCGCGTATGATTGAACGCCGCTTGACGTTGTTTGGATGCGAGAGGAGAAAGAAAAAAAACACGAGGAAAGAAAGAAGGTAACTGGAAGAAAGTGGTGGGAACGACAGATCCTTTTGACGAAGCCTTTCCCTCTGCTCCCCTTAATTTGCTCTGAATAGCAGTTGATTGATCAAGATTGAGTAAGACGAAGTAATGTAATTACGTATCCCGGAGATCCCGATAGTCGTACATACACACCGACAGTTTATGAGACGAGTTTTCAACCCTATGAGCTTCCCACCGGATACTCGTGACTGGCTGAAAGGAAATCGACGGACTAATTCCGTCGACGGGGTAGCCTTTGGAGGGAGACCGAATGCAAATGTATGCAACGTCGAGGAAAGAAATGTTACGTTAATTTGTTGAGCAATTCTGGATTTCGTATCGAAAATTAGTGACACTTTGAAAGATATGATGGTAACATAACAGTGGTACCCTGACATATTATTTTAGAAGAAAATTAAAATTTTAGTACCAAAGCAACCATGGTAATTTATTAAAATTCAAATCGTGACAAGGTACAAACAACCCAGCTATATGAATTTCTTCGTTCCCCAAGTAGCAATAAAAGGATTTTTATTAAAAATGCTTATGAAAGATTAATCTACGTAATTGAAACGTTCACGGAACGACCGAGAGTTTTATAATATTCGGAAAAATTATAAAAATTTATGGAACGACCTAGTACAATGCATAGCAACGATATAATTTAACTCTTCGTGGTAATTTTGGTCGCACGTTGGTTTGCATAACATTCAGGATGGTCTAATTTCAGCCGAACTTTAAATGCATGGCGTGCATGCCTGCGCAGATTTTTTCCCCCAAATAACGGGACGGACGAGAGGACGTGAAGTAGAAACAAAGTGGGCTAAGTGGGCTGTTCGTGATGGAAATTGGGTCAACAACGGCTAATCTGAAATAAATTATATGTGTATATGTATAATGCTCGTTCTCTTTTCTGTTTTCAGTCGGAGAATCCGAGCGGGGTGCCCGGCGAAACAGGGGATTATTACGAGGAACGTCGTCGAAGCAATCTCTCTAGGCGTTGGAATCGTCGGATCCCGGGGGAATTGAATGTCTCAGGCTATGATTGTCCAAACGCAATTCTTGTCTAAACGATACGAAATCAAGAATTGTGTGGGGACATCAGCGCTCGAGGCGCGGCACAACTAGAAACCCCTCGTTTCACCCTTACCAAATCAAAGGATAATGGGAAGGTACTGCATATGGGTCACACGATTTACAATAAATGTATAAAATTTAACCGTCAATGTATGTATTTGTTAATGTCTTCAGATTCAGGGGTGTGAACATTCAATTTTAACTTTAGTTACAAATAATAAATAGTATTATGTTTGATAACATTTGCTAAAGTGTTAAATAAATGCATACATTGATAAGTGTAACATTTACTGTAATCTTTGCAATTCGTTAAATAACAAACTAAAGCTTTCTTTCTAATTTTAACCGAGTATCACAGATTTTTGTATCCGGTTACAACGTAAAGAACCACAGGGACAGTTGTTTGAAAGCACAGCATCGTCGCAGAAAAGCAAAGCTCGTTATACTAGTGCGTGATGTTGATACAACTCGAAAACAACGAATCCTGAGAGAAACTGTAGCCCCGGTTGTTAACGACCCAGCTAAGTTACAAACACATTCGTGGGAGAATTACTTTCCCCCGAGGGGCTTTCTTTGCCCCGAAACTCCTTTATGCGCGTGTGTTATTGTTATCGTTATACTTATTACCGTAGTAACGCGAAACCGATAGAAGGGAGACAACTAGGAAAAAGAATGTGCCTTACCTGTGCTCAACGTCCAAGGAAATGTGTGACTGTACCATCGAGACGCGTGTACAACGAGAAATTATTGCGGCAAACAGGGGACGTTGAAAAATGGTTGCAAACTATTATTAATACTATTATTAGTTTAAGTTGTTTAAAAATTAAAAGTCTGTAATGTAAATTCAATGTTCATTGAATTTTTTAAATTTAATTTACTTGCAAAATGAAACAATTAACACGAACTACCGTGGCGATTAAAATTAAAATTACATCGTAAGACTAAAATTGATGTTCGTCACCTGCGCGACTACGTTCCACTAAATAATCGCGAAACCGACAATGCGAGCGTACACGTGTGTCGTACATTAATTTCATTTTCAGCGTGAAATTTTAATTTTGATCACCGTGATCGCAGTTATAAATGAACGAACAGTGTAAAACGTCATAAATATGAAAACAATAAAGAACAGGGCACGTTTTATCGACGAACGAACAATTCTTCTTATCACTTTGATCGCTCGCGTACGAATTTGTACCTGGAAGTTGTACGTACACACCGGTAGTTACAGAGAGAGGGGACGGAAGGTAAGGGGATAGGGTTTCGACAAATGGCGTCGTCAGCACCTCCGTTTCCAGCAGGAACGGAATCAGAATCCATTCTTCCGAAGGTCCATTCTCTCTTCCCCCTTTTTCGTGCGACGGGGGTGTAATGTTCCGGAGAGGAGAGAAAAAAAAGAAGGAAGCAAACGAAAAGATCCACCGAGGATTCAATAGTCTAACCATACGAGCTTTCGGCTATAACAATGGGAGAGAAATTCTGTTGACCCGACCATAATTTTCCGAGGGAAGAAGAAAAAATAGAAGAAGACGAGGAAGAAAGGAACAATGCCTGGAGGACATGGTCGAACAATTGTTCACGGTGTTAACGTTCCGGCTGATTTATTCTGGTCATTTTGTAAAACGGGGTCGCTGGACGAACGAAAACGTTTATGAATTCAATACCTCTTCGATGATTCTTGGAAAATTCTTAACAAAATTCTTGGAGGATTAATAAATGTTCATGGAATTTCAAATAATTCTGAGAGTTCAGGAATTTCGAAGATAATTTGACAAACTGAAATACAGTAAATTCCACGGTGTGCGATTAAAGCCACGAATTAATTCGAATATCCTGGCACGGATAATATCCTTTCGAAAACCCGTGTATCCTGTACACTACCCTGTCCCCACGTACCGTAATAAACCGTAATAAATCCAACGAGAAAATACGAACAGCGAATTTCTTCAGCGTGCATGTATAAAGGATCGTGCATTTCTTGAACACGATATATTTTATGTACGACGTGCTCTTTCGATAGCCGGGTAATCTGTTGGACGAAACTAAGAGGATGGGGTAGGGGGATGCTTCCGCGAAAATAAGGCGAGGTAAAACTGGTAAAAGAGCGACTATGTATTATGTCTGAAAGAGGAAAGGTGGATGGGCTGCTCTGTCGAGGCCCGTGTACTTGCACGCGCGTATACGTGTACACACAGCCGGCAAATCGTGGCTGTGTAAAGAAGGCGCGGGGATAAGTTTACGTGCCAGTGGCCTGACATAGATACACCGGATACATTATGCATCCCGGATTTTACGTGGTATAATGCACTTGTTATCTATACGTATAACCGACAGCGGGACCGGGCTAACACGAAACAAAAACGAGAAGTCTTAGGATAAAATTTTGAAAAATGTTCGATATTTAACTCTGCTTTGATATTTGCTGTCATACGACAATTTATTTGGCTACAAAATATATTAATCGTCGAGTTTTAAAATGATCGAAACGCGATTAAAGTTCGCGGTATCGGAAGTTCAGCGGCGGCGTAATTAAGCGAGTTCATTAGCACGGTATGCTTTTGGATACACATCGGATACACGTATTATCGGTAACTGTACAGAAGTCCTTTACATCTCTGATTAATGCCCCGTGCACAAAACCATTCGAGATTTAGAGAATTCCCAGCAGTTAACCGCGTACGATATTAATCCTGAAATATACGCTGTTCATGGACCGGGTTCGTTAACTTCGTGACCGAGACACTAAACTTTACGAACAACTATAGACCGAATGGAGAAACTTGTCAGTTCCGCAAGTAGCGGGTATACCAAGGGATTGCTCGTTTCTGAACAACGATAAGATTAAGTGGACAACTTGCGAAAGATCGAATATCTTGTTTTATTATACATTTTCAGAAGTGTTGTCTACCAAATCCGTGTCAAATTTTATCGTCACACGTTACACTGTTCATTCGAACAAAGTGTTTCGATATAATGGAACAATGAGCTTAAAATATTACCCAGGAAACTCTATTTGTATGCAAATAAAATAAATCAACCCCTCGCCTTATCATTTTTTCCACAGGTGCGTCAAAGTTAAATATTTATTGTTGCAATGTTAAGACGGACAAAGAAAGTTCTAATTTGTCCAATTAATTTTGGAATTTTTTAAACTTATTACACAGTGAAAAAGTTGCACGAACCTAAAACCGAGCCGTTCCTCAAAAACGCAAGATCAGACGATAGGGGCAAACACTTCCAGTGAGGTTGGTGAACATAATCGTGTTCGAAAGGGGGAAAACGGTCGAAAGATCGGAACTCGGGGCTTTTCCAGTTCAACACGTACGTTACCGTGAAAGGGATGCTGGCTGTTCTCCATGGAATTTTAATCAGCACCAATTACTTGCAGGAGTGGCACGTCTTCCTTACACCGCACTTTACCTCAAACGCATCGACAGAATTCAATTTTCCCACACTCTCCCCGCTATCCCAATTTCTTATCATGCACGACGACCTCTGTGTACCAAGGATCGTCGCCAACGCTACAAGAACACCGTTTAATAGATAAGCACCGCTTTGAAGTGGAATCAAGATATCCCGCTCTAATCCCCCTCCCCCAGATTTCGTCCTGTTGATACACGCGTACTATTCTATTATACAGGATGTATCATAATGTATGGGCATAAATTTAACGGCGAATCTAGCATGCATAAATAATAATGTAAAAGTTGCAAAAGTTTCTGATTTACAACCACTGTGTAGGCAAACGTAGCTTCTCCATGTTCTGCTGTTACACAACTGCGTTATACAAGAAATATTTATATAACGTGATAGTAATTTAATTTAAATACAACTAAAGAACTACAACTCTGTTCAACTCTCGTCAACTTGACCTGCGATTTTTCATGAAATGAAAATTCAAAGAAGAATATTGAAATTTCGATGAAAAAGCATAATTTATTATAAAAGCATAATAGAAGCATAATTTATTATTATTGAGGCCATAACCCATTTATGATAGAGCCTGTATTTTCAAACGGCTCCTTCGTCGAGCGAATCGCACCTAGACCGGTGCAATCTACTAATTGAACGATTCGAATTAGCGAAATTTTAAATTAATCTAATTAGCCGTTCAATTACCGCGAGTACAATGCGATTACGTTAATGGAATCGCACTGGGCCTCCCCTCTCTCCTTCGTATAATTAGCGTGCACCAATCGGACCGCGTGTTACGAGCGACGTGCCAAACGCGCTCTTCTAATCCGCCTGCCTTATCTACAACCGAACCCAATGTCCCTTTTATCAGTTCCTATCGTATCGGCACAAATAAATATGATAAAGGGAAACGATAATCCCCCCCTTGCCTTCTCACCTGAAACAATGCTCAACCCCCCTCTCTCTCTCTCTCTCTCTCTCTCTCTCTCTCCAATTACCGTCCGTTTCTGTTTAGCGATCGGTGCGCCCCGCGATCGAAAGCGGGAGCCTCACCAGCTGGACCGTAACGTTTTAATTAAATCTCGAAGCAGCCAAAGCTTCGCTGGAAACGTAACACTCGAACGATTCGAGGCAACGAAGCACGTCGGAGCCGGCCCCGTGTTGGCTGGGGGATGAACAGGTGAACGCGCCCGTGCACCCGGACACCGAAAATCGTTGGGACGAGAAAGCATCACGGCCGAGAGTCTTTCACGAACCGACCGAGAAGAAAGGAAAAGAGGAGCGCGCGGTGGCGGTCCAGAAGGAAGGATGAACCTTCGGCGGCGGCACGATAAAGTCAGTATGAATCCAGCATAAAGGGACCGAGGCACGAAGGTCGATTCGAAGGCACTTAGAGGTGGCTGGTACTCGTTGAACACGATGATGATGTATGGCTCTCAACGATAGAGAATGTTATAGCGCGAGGACCTCGTCTCGCTACGACCTCGTTTTCTCATGGAAACCCCCGAGGCTTCCTTCGAGGGCCATACAAGAAAAGAGGGAAGGAAGTACGGAAGGAAGGAAGGAAGGAAGGAAGGATACCTAAAAGATGGCCGTCGTCTCATAACTCCTTCTGGCTTCCTCTTTTTCCCTGCCGGCTAAAGATACACTGCCACGAAAGAGAATCTCGAATGTATAGGTGAAACGGCTGCCACCGGTACGGGAACCTTCAACCTTACGTACGTATATACGAAACGTCCACGTGTGCACAGCTAGTACGTACGAGCATGAATACTTCTACATGGGAAGCTGGGATAAAGTATATACACGGTGTGCCCGTAATCCGTAGATATCAGCTTGTTGTCGCTGCCTTCGTGCTATTGCGACAGCTTTATCGGATCTTCTTCTGCTTTCCGTGCCACCGTGCACAGAGACGAAAGGCCAAGCTCTAGCTAACCTGTACCAGCAATATCTATGGATCTACAGACTAAACACGTTCCAAGGGAAAAGGAGATAGATAACCTTCTCGAAATTTAACTTCTTATTTCGTCTCGAACCTTCCAGCGAAATTTTAATTTTCAAATGATAAAATTGACAAATGATTACATTTTTAAGAAAGCAATATTTCAAAACCTTCAAGTTTTCGAAAATGTAATATTTCTTCCCTTAATTGAGACTGAAAAGTATTTCTAAATCCGGAAATTAATCGACTGTATCCTTAATAGTTGATGTTTTTACTTATTACGAACGTCGCCTGTTCCAAGTAATTAAAATGACATTCTGGATCTATTTCGCTGTCGCGGGTATTTTCAAAGACACTCACGTGTCATCCATGTGTAAGAACACTTTGTGCCCCGGAAATGGGAAAGAACTATGTTTTCGCAGGTCCACGAAGGAAGTGCTCTCACCGCTCGTGTTCGTCCGTCGTATTTCATCCCTGTCTCTTTTACTTCTGCTGTTAAATTGCCGCCCTTTTCTTTCCCCCCCTGCCGTCGTCTTGCACAGCGCCTAGCGCCGGTCGGGATAAAAAAGAAGACAATCGAATCTCGGTCGCGGATGGTCGCTCCTCCAGGAATTTTTCAGAGAACGATAAAGGACTTATCCGACGAATAATATTTTCCTGCTCGAAACGAGAAAAGCCACATTACCGTTATTCGAGCATCCTATCTATATCGATCCTCGGTGGACCTTACGTGTGCACGATCCATTCGTTCTCCTTAAAACGAGATCGTTTATTTCCCCCGCCGTGGCTAGGAAAATTCACCGGTAGCCGGACTGCTTTGTCAACGTCGCTGATATTCAACCGGCTGATGAGACGTTGCGCAAACAAGCGATAAAAAATATGCGCCAATGTGCGGGACCACGAACGACGAGCATTCTAAATCGAGCAACGTATAAGACGGCCCAGAGACGCCGGGTACCTCTTGCAAGCAGGACGATTTCCAGCTTTATATTATACCTGCGGAACACGTATGTCCTTGCCGCGCGGCACGAGCAAAAGGCACAAAAGGATTTCCCTTATTTTACCCGCTACTCCTGTGGGATGTGTACCTGGTCTCGGGCCAGTTTATGCCACCGCCCTTTCCAATTTTCCTGGCCAGCCAACGAAGGGAAACACACAGAGAGAGTGCCAGCAGCCGGTTCGACGTGTACGGACGACGAAATAAGCGAATAACAGCGAGGTTGGAAGGGTGGTCGAAGAAGAAACGGAATTATAGGTAGGCGCGGAAGGAGGGCCCTGGTGCGATCGTCGTGCATGCAAGTATAAAATTAAGGGACAGGGAACGGAGGGGGAGAACGAAGGATCGTGAGCGATTATTCGAAAATGGCTGCGCCATCCGTAGCAGCGATGAATGGGACGAAATACTGGCCGCACGCCAAATAAACTCGAACGAAAGCTAGTGCATATAACGGCCGCGGCCGGGCACACGCGTCCAATGACACGCTCGTATATCAGCTGGTCCATGCTTCGTTGCGAGAATTAAAATTAAATATCGCCGGGCTTTTTGGATCAAACGATCACGCGTCGTTGCCCGGCCTGATCCTTCGCCAGGATGATCGAAATATCGACCGAGATTTAATTAAACGTCGAAATTAATGGTCCCCGTGTGCGCGCGCGATCGCGTTTCTCGTCCGCGAGACACGTTGTGTTTTCATTTTTTTTTTTTTTTACGTCGCTGTAATTTTATTAGCGAGGACAAACCGTGTTGGCGAAATTACATCGAAACTGCGGTGAAAACGGCTTTCGAAGTTGCAATTAAATTACAACGGGAGTGGGGAGGGGGAACGAAATGGTACGCACAAGTTACGGAGCGATCGCGTTTTAAAAAGGAAGAAAAATTCTTCGATGGCTCCCTCGTTTCAAGGGATTGGAGTTTAATTAAATTTCATGCGATACACTTTGATTTCTTCTTCTTCTTCTTCATTGATAACATCGAGCATTACTCTTCTTTTCCATCGACATGTTTGTAATATTTCTCTACCGGGAGTATTTACACCGGTCCGGCGTTATTACGCAAGCAATTTAATCGTAATTTAATCAACGACGCCGGCTGGCTACCTCTTGTTTTCGAATTCCTTTCGCTACCGAGAGCTTTGACTCTCAGACCCCCGCGCCTTTGACCCCGTGAAACATGCAAAATTAACGAATCCCCTCCGCTAATTACGAATTAATTGGCTCGCGTTGAAGTGCGCAAAGAATCTGCTGTAAACGCAGCTACGCTACGGCGTCGTTTTCCTCTTTCAAGAGGCCGGAAAGAGGGCTCAAGGAACGGCAACTCTTGCCTTCGCTCTTGCTGAACTTTACGGCGTCGCGTGTATAATTTCGTGGAAATAAGTCTTCGCCGGAAACCCTTTAGCTGGTACGGCGAAACCTTTGGACGCGAAATGTTGCTAGACGACACGTTTCCCGTCGTCTGAATTCGTTTGGTAATCGACACAGCAATGCTTGTCAGAAAAATTTGATTTAACGTTTAACTGGACAGATGAACGAACACGAATTCACTTTCGATTGCAATCTCATGACACAAAAGTATTGCAAAGTTTAAATTTTTAGGTTTTTAATGAAAATATTTGCGAATTTAAATTATGTTACGACGACATTTTTCCAGGAAGAAAAGGCGGTCGTGAAAAAGGAGAATTTGGATATTTTAATTTTAAAATGGGAGTTTGATGTATGAAGATCGAAGTGGACATCGCTATGCAAAGTCAATACCGTACTAACGAGCTTCTTTGGAGTCACCATTGATCAAGCCCTGTGACACCCTCGCCACGAAGGTTTTCTTGCGGCCATATCTTTTCGCGTGCTACCTCTAATCCAGCGATTCATTATGGTCAAACCACTTTGCAGGGTATCATCTTGGTCCGGCTAGATTTATGGCACACGCTGGCTATTCTTTTCTTCAGTTACTTCGTGGCCATTAGTCGGAGCCCTACAGCTTTGGACGGACCTATGTACAATCACCCCGCTACCAAAACCACTCGACCAACTTCCACGACAATCATTTTTCTGACCACCCCCTTCACTCCCAATAATCGAACGGTGCAAACTCCGTTGCACCTCCTCAATACCACCCCATCCCACTACTTGCAGAAGTCCCCTACATCTTTTTTTGGATCAAAAATAAAGAATTGAACGTTTAAGTAAGAATAATAATTCGCATATGTGCTGGTTTCGTATCTGTTAAAGATAAAAGCTTTGTAAAGAAAGTAATCATCGAAAGCTGAACGAGGGGGGGTGAACGAAACTCGTTCGGAAGTAAATTTCACGGAATCGAACCGGAAGAACGGAAGCACGGGTACACGGGTAGTGCAGATTTATCGGTCCCGTCGTCCAGGCAATCTCATCGTTTCCGTACGTCTCTATTTATGGTAAAACCTGTCCCGTACGTAACCTTCTTTATAGATGAGAAGCTCCGGGCTACTTAGGTTTTATGCCTTTAAAAGCGTCCCGCAATCTCTCCCGGGAGGACTTTTGTCGTGCGGACGAGCGGTCCCGTATTTTTAACAAAATCGCGTTCGAACACGATCCTACACACATACCGCACACATATAGGGACGTGCACGCTTTGAGAAACGGCCATGAGGGGATAAGATATTACATGCGCTCGATGAATGTTGGATAGAACACGAGCCGATGGCCGTAGGTTAAGATGGGAACAGAACGGAACGGGATAAGAGAACACGTGGAATACGATTGGACGACGATATCTTGGGAGTATGATTTCCAGACTGGCTCCTCTATTTCTTTTGCCGCCTATACCCATCCAGCTTCGCCCTTTTCTCTGATAGCGTATACGCGACCAGCATTACCCTTCCACGAATAGCGAACTTTCCAACAGATAGAAATAAGATTGGCCCGGCGACCGTGTACACGTGATTGAATCGGAAGCCTCGTATCCGTCAAAAAGTTGAACAGGATACATCATTCAGCGTCGAGTTCGTGTCCGGCATTCGAGCGGACCGGTACCATTCACGGGACCATTTTTCAATCGCATCGAAATCGTGGCCCGGGATTATATCATCGCGTTCGTTCTTTTTTTTTTTCCAACGATCGGTGGTTTTATATTTGTTTAACCCGTTCGCCCCTGGCGTTAAACGCCGTCGTATATTAAATCGTTCGATTTAACGTATGAACGTTAATTCCGTAAATCGAGATAGAAAATATATTTTTCCTATGAAAAATTCTGGGCTCTGGGTCAATTTTAATTTTACAGGCGACCTAAAGCCAACACTTTTTCAGAAACCAATTATGCGCGAAAGACGAGGGCCCCCTGAAGTGTGCAAAACGTTCACCTTGAACCCTAAATCCGAAGCGCAGTGAAACGATGTTAATAACGTCATTACGCGTCACGTTAATAGCCGGTAACGATCTCATTAGAAAGAGGAACGAAGACACATTGGATGGAGGGGGTCGCGGTACGAGTCGCAATTATTTCTTGGCACGTTAAACGGCGACACTTCATCGACGGTATTTTTCAGCGCGTGCCTGCTGGCCTCGCAGCTGACGCTGACCTGCATAAATATGTTGGACCCGGGGACCCGCTGAACTACCGTCGAAGCTAAATTAAAATCGAATTTCCATTCGTCATTTCACCGTTATCATACAACCGGGTTATTCGTGCACTCGAAGAAGCCTGATAATCGATTTATCGGCGTACCCGACCCATGGTCCCGATAACGGGATACACAAAATGGAATCGTGTCTGTCAGATGATGAGATAAAACTATAATCCCTGACCATTCAATTATAACTGCCTAATACCGTCGATACCCTTTATCCCGTAAAAGGTGATCTAAACAAACTGCAATAATACAACTTAATTATTAAGGTGTCGTATTTAATAAAAAGGATGCAATATTAATTTCTTACTAATTTCTTAGGAAAGGAATTGTATGTATTTTAAGAAACTTTAAAAACTAATTAGGATTAACTGTTTGCACTAGGAAATTTTTTACGGATTATTTATTGAACTTTTATCGATGCGATGAGAATAACAATTGCAGGAGAAGTGTAACGTTTCTCGAAAGGTAAGTTTAAAAAGTAAACTTTGATAAGTTAAACTCGTTACAGTTCGAGACGGGTACATGGAATATTGTATTATTCTCCATCGAGTCGTGTACAGAGGAGGAACGTTAACGAGGCTCGTTCGGATATATCGGACTACAGAAATTTCAGAATCAGATCCCAACGTGATCCGATGGTAGACGACGAAGACACGTAAAAGCTCTTCTACGGTGCTGAAATTCGACTCGTGTCGTATTATAGACGGTATCCGTGACGACGTTTCATCAAGAGGAAAAAGTCGTAGAAACGATACGTCGTTGATCGAACACGTGAAGCAGGGAAAGTTAAAGATACTCGGTGGATGTTCCTTTAAGGAGAGCTCTCGACTTCCCGACCGTATCCAGATAAATTGACCTCCTAATAAATATACCGAGAAAAATGCTTACACATCGATAAATTCGAATAAATTCAACCCTTCGTAACGATATGATTTATGCTTCAAATGAACATCCATCAAAGTGTTTAACACTTTGACGTCAGTATATTTTATAGCTTCGATGAATCCTTTGATGTTGCAAAAGAAATAAGGAAGAAAATTATGTTCGAAAATTTGTACGACGCGCCTTTTTAAATTGTAAGCAGTAAAATAACTATACACAAGTTATTATACCAGCCTTGTTCAATCCAAGAAAGTAGCATTCGAATCGATAATCCTTTGTTGCGAGGCACTTGGCACCCAAAATCATTGGATCGTCTCCAGACTTCTTAAGTAACTATCGTGAAGTCTCCTCCAGCGAATGTTAATTTCAACCCCGGTCCAGGAAAAACTTCCAAAAATCCCCGAACCTTGAGCAGGCCATTTTGCGTATACCTAAGTACCGAATGAATCGTAATTCGAACTCGAGAATTCGAAATCGCAAAGTTTTCTATGGAGGTGGCCAGGTGTTGGAACACAGGGCGTAAACGATATAGATTATCAAAGTTCCCTGGAAGTGTTAGCCGTGGAATCGTCAGACCAACGATGGAACAAGTCTAACCCACCCCTGTATTACTATCGTTGTCCAAATGTTGAACTTCATCCCCTGAGGACTGGAAACGTTGACCACCGACTGTACGGAAATACTCCATCCGTTTCTGGTACAATTTTAAAATTTTCCCCACATTAACTATATTAAACTTGCAATTCGTGTATTAACAATGCAATAAATACTCTTTCAATTTATTGGCTACATAATCACAGGTGAAGCAGGAATTTGCTAATAAAAAATTCGCTGTTTAACAGACGCGAAGAGATATATCTGAATTGATTTCCTTTTAAAAGGTAACTGGATCGTAGAAGGGATAAAGGTCGAGGCCGTTCGTAAGAGCGGAAACGGATACGGTAGGATATCGCATAGTTTACACAGCGATAAAAATCCCCATAAAAGCACCGTAAATTTCAACCCTCCGTGCAGCCAGAACGTCATGACTTTATAGACGACGAAAAAGAATGATCCATAAAAGGGCGGGGTGAGAGGTGCACGGGTTCAACCCCGGACTGTACTGTTCGCGATGTCGTTCCTTGTCGTTTGTCACTTTCAATCGAGAGCGTGATCCGTCTGAAAACGTTCGAATCGAACTCGATGAAATTACAATTCGAATTACAGGGGACACAGGAAATTTGTTATCGACTGCGAAGGAATTTTTCCAGAAAACGCTCGCGATTCGTCGTCCCGTTAATCGGTGAACACCCTCGATATCGATGAACAGCGCTTCCGTCGGAAACGAGATAATTGTAATAAAGGTAAACGCTCGGAAAGCGTCCGGGCGAAATTAGATTATGCAAAACGGGAAGGGAGGGAAATCAAGTCGAAGGAGAGGAGAAGGACAAACAACAATCGGCGAATAGCGGGGACAAAGTATAATTGAAGAAGTTCTTGTTAGCATAGGAATGGCAGTTTTTCCGATCTTCAAAGAATAGAACCGCGTTAAAGCGCCCTAAAACCTCCTGTTCCCGCGTGAAATTGGACAGAACCGCGGAACAACCGTTTACCGTACACGTGCGAGAAACGGAATTACGGCAAAATAAATATTGAGGGGGATTAAAGGAGTACAGGTGCCGTTCGTGACGAAACGAGCTTCCCTCTGGACTCCGATATAACGAAAGAAAATACGGCGAATCGTCTTTCATCTTCGATCCGTGATGAAGCTGAACCAACTTATGTTCAATTATACGCCTATCATTTTGGGATATAACCTCCTAAAAATGAATTACTCATGAATGAATCGTTGTTCGTTCCATCAAAGGTTTAACCACTTAACGTCAAAAACGTCAAAAGCTTATGTAGTCTTTTTTATTAATCTTTAAACTTTAAATCGATGTATCATGAGTGTCGTTTCTCGATACTTTTATGTTACGATTACGCGTATCAATGCGAGCCACTCGATACGCCAGAAGCGAACACATCTCGATGGAGCTCGAGGATGCTCCACCAATTTTCCGAAAGGCGCGCAAAACGATCCTTCTTTTTCTTTTTTCATATAAGCACTTAATATCGAATGACGCTGGAATAGCCGGAGAATTTTACTGGCGTCATGCTGTCGGAACGCTAGGAAAGCATCGTATATAGGCAGGAAACAGCGGGATATCGGGTCACCGGCGACGATCTCGCGAACGCCGATACAAAGCAATATTTGATGAGAAGGAAGTCTGGCCCCGGCAAAAGTGGAGGCTCCACAGTGCAACGCGGACCTATGAAACTTCTCGAAGATTTCATCTTTATTCCTGTATTAGATTTCGCCCCCCCCCCCTCTTGCTTCGTCCTCCTCGACGAAGTCTGTCGTTCCCCAAGATTTTGCATCTCGATATAAACACCCTAGTCGTGGAAACGCGGCGTTTCCTTCGAGGGTCGGAGAAAAACGATACAAGAAGAGAAGGGAGACCGTGGATATTTTGGTCCATTTTCGACGAATGGACACCCCCGATCTAATAAAGAAACTTGGAACGTTCAACCGACACCCCAACCATCGCATTTTTCCTCCATCGACCTCGGCCCCCCCCTCTCTGCCCCATTCTCTTCGCGGTCGTATCTCTCCGCTCTCGGATCCTCGAACGAGGCCAGAGAAAGAAAGAAACAGCTTGGCGTGCGTATATGCCGCGGCAGCAAAGGGATGAAAGAAAGAAGAAGAAGAAGAAGAAAAAAAAACTCTCGCACAGCAAAGTGCCAAGGTGCACCATCTTGAGAGATCTAACTCCCTATCGAGCCCTGAACGTTCTCCACGGTGTCTACATGCGAAGCACTTTGGCGCGATCTGTCGACGGAAATGGGCCGATGGATACGAAGGGGGACGAAGAGGGGCAGAGAGACCTTCTTATATTGAGCTGAAATCAGGGGCTCAACGAAATGGATCCATAGCTAAGAGTTGCAAACGAGCCGGACTAACAGAAATCATTTATAATCCTTGAAAATTTATTTTTATACGTGAGTTATCCTTGGGATGCGAAACTTTATTTAAACGGGGTCGTGAAACGTCGGATCCTTATCTTTTCTGGATTGGATACCCATCTTTATCTCGAATTTATGAAAATTTGGTATTTGAGTGATATCTGCTATGTAAGTAGTTATTTTTATTAAACCTATGTTTAAAAATATAATTATTAATAGAGATTGAAAATACTATATTATTAACAAGAATTCAATAACTTTGAAATATGTTTTCTAATGTTTTGCGGCTGTTAAATGGTCCTTGCAATGGTCATTTTCATGAACATTCCATTTGAATCGTTTTAGGAGATGAGCGAAGACAGAGCGTCGAAAAGGATGACGCAAAAAGCTCGAAAGTAAGAAAGATGAGATTTCATGAAAGAACACTGCGCTGAAGGGGGAGGGGAGGGGAAAATAGAGGAAAGGAGGAGTTGATGACCAAACTGGTTGGTTCGCTGGCAGACAAATTGCGAGAATTTCAATGCGCCACCATAACGTACGTCGGGCTGAACAAATAAAGAAAGGAAATGTGTTTGCCGTTTATCCCCCTTCACACACGTGCGACTGATGGTGACACATAAACGCTCCGTGGAAATAAGAGAATTCGTGTTCGTACGCTAAAACTGCTGTGATAAGCTCGAATCTTGAAGAATTTAAACCCGAATATTTACCTAAAATAAAGTCTTTTAAAGTTCGATCAAGTTTCGAACACACTATCGCAGCTAAACAAAATACGAACAAAGGACCGCTTCCACGTTTAAGTACACAACTAGAGTATCTTTTCAGCTGCTTATGAAATTGTAACAGGTGACCTGTGACTTTTGAGCGGAAGCGTGAGTATTTAAACAAACGTGCACGGGTGTGTAAATACCTGTACGAATGAAATACGAGAAACGGCGTGTGTATGTACGCGGTTAGATGGACACGTACGATTTTGCTCTGCCAGGATCCGCTGGTTTTAACAGTGAAACGAGAAAGAACAGAATTTGGTGGAAATTTAATAAAGAGAAACGTTCGCGTGGCTCTCGCGTTCGTGCGCGTATATACATTCGACGAGAGAGGGAGGGAGGGAAAAAAAGGAAATAGAAGAAAACGATTTGGAAAAATGTTCGCGCTGTTCGTTAAAGGAAATCTTTTCACCGACACGACGAGCAGGAAACATTTTAACCGAACGGTATGGAGATTTGAAACGAGCATGATCCAATAAATCCATTGATAGAATTTATTGAAAATATAAATTGAACAGAAGCCACCGTTACGATTGGTTGATATCCCTATAACACTTTTGGGCGTCGAACGATTAAAATTTTTAATTTGATTTAAAAAAAAAAAAACAAAACACCTATCATTGATCGATGAATTTAATCGTCAATCTTCGTTTCACGATTTAATTGAATAAATAATTCGATCAATCGACGAGTAAATACTTTAAACCTTAGCAAACAGCGAACTCAGACCTGGCAAATGTTTACCACGATATTTCGATTGTAAAATAATGAAATGTTTAATAGCAGGGTCTTGGTATATTGGGCAAAAGAATATTTATAGAATAAAAAGAAAAGTGGTTTAAAATTCAATCAAAATTATTACCTCTCTCCATGGTCCGTTATACAATAAAGAACCAATTATTTTTCATGAAAAATATTGACGAAACATTTATGCAATTATTTTTTGTTTAAAACTAAACTTTCAAATTGATACGTCACGAGTTCTGTATTTTCTGCGTCAACGAATCGCATCAGACTTTCTACGTTTGGAAATCGACCATTAGGTATGCAACAACCTAATAGATCTCACGGTATCTCTATCGAGTCCTGCGGATCCTCTGGGATCTATATCAAACAGGATGGAGCCAATGGCGTCTCAGTTAGGTCTAGTATCTGATAGCGGTGCTCTGAGGTTATCTGAACCAGTTAACGGGGGGTCTGCGTCAGATTAATGGATCCAAAGTAGCCTATATCGGTTCTCGACATTTTGGGGATTGCTTGTATTAAGTTGGACACGTTCAATTTCGTCCGTATTCGAATTAAATTGACCTTCCTTACGTTCGGTTCCCTTCAAAACGATTACGAACGACAACTAACAAGATCGAACAGTTTCGATCAAACTTAAGAACTTTCAGTGGAACCATCAAATAACTTTTATACATTAAAAAAAAGTAACCTCATCCTTTTCAAAGTCGAGTAAAAGTAATAGAAGTAACGATTTTGAAAATTTAGAATTAACTTTGCCACTGGAGTATCGAGTTAATTAAGTATAATTAGAATAATCGAGGAATATCTTTGTCATCGAAAAAATAAATATTCAGCTCCGTCTGACACGTCTGTCGAAAAAATAGCGCGGCAAGCTGGTTAATGCGGGAAAGCGCGAAGCTGAAATCAATGCAGTGTACGCAAAATCATTCGACGATGGTTCCCGTGGCTGACGGAAGGACGTGCTTCAGCCATAAATCGGTGCCCGATATAGAAACAAATATAAGGCCAATACTTTCGGATATTGCCGCGCCGAAGTGATTGATGGTCCAAGATATTCAATATCTGCTAAAGTTCGCGGCGGCGGCCCGGCGCCACCTCTCTCTTCCAACCTTCCCAGACCACCCTTATCCCCCTACTTTTTTTTTTTTCATTCTCTCCTTTCCTGGCTCCTCTTCCTTCTCTCTTTCTTTTTTGCTACGACGACGACCTCCCTAAACCCCTGGCTATCCTCCTTATCCTGCACGTTTCCGGGAAAATGCATGACTCGAAATCCTGAAACGGGGGAAACTTATTTCCCCAAATTCACTGGCGGCAGAGTAGCCGTTCAAGGGTGCTCCGAGTAGATACTAATTAATCAAAAGTATCAGACAAGGATTAATTTTGAAACACAAAACTGTGTTGAAGTATTTTTTTAACTTGGATGCACCACGAAAGGAACGATTGTTTAACAAGTAATCGGTGAATTTCCTTGGCAAATTTGTTGCCATCGATAACAAAATATTTTTATAAAATACAGGAATCAAAGTCAAAGCTGCACGGTCCTTAAAACACCCTTTCGACCTTTCAAAACACGGTCGCCGAGTAGTTTTTCGATCGAACAACACAGCATCGGACGTTTCTCGCTCGAGAGGAAGAGGAACGCTCGAAAAAGGTGGTTCGCAGGTTCATAGCTTTTCTTCGGCCAGACGACTCGGAGGAAGAAGCGTAAAAAGCGTACGGTCGAGGGTGGGAGGGGTGGAAAAAAGAAGAAGAGGAGGACGAGGACGAAAAAGCATCAGAATCGTTGACCGATTCTACGGACTTCGAGAGGAGATTCCGGTGCTGGAATTGTTTTTTCGGCCAACTGCTGTGTCCTCCGCGGACCCATTAAAGCGACTTCTCTGCCCCCCACCCCCTCCCCCCGGGTTCGTGAGAGAAAACCAAGCGAGACGAAAAATAAGAAACATCAGAGGCAAAAAGCAAAACGTTTTCGGCCAACCTCTGGATACTCGGGGATGACGTAACGGCCAAAAGGGATCCCTTGAATCCCCTTACGATGATTGCGGTAGGCTTTTCAGAGCAGCCCTTTTCCTCGAGTATCATCGTTTCCCGTTGCCTCTCTCGCCTCTTATCGCGTCTCCACGGTGCCCGTTCCGTCCGTTTCGACGATCACGTCACACCAACGGCTGTTCAGAACCACGGAAACCGCAGATAGGCCAGAAACTCCGTGGAATTTCATGCGTACCCCTCTATCTCCCGCTGCATCCCCCACGACGATCGTAATCGAAATAATAATCGTGCGATTCGAAGCGTTTCGGCGAGACTTCCCGCGACGGAGATACAATTTTTTCAACCCTACTCGAGATTGGGTATCGATCGTCGCTTGGGTAATTACGAAAGTCTTCGCGCGATTTTCGATAGATCTTTTGAGAGGAAAAATGTGAGTCTCAACAGGGGATGCTAAGTACCTAGGTAACTTCTTGCACCCATAATATTATTGTACCTAGTAAAGGAAACCAACATCTTGGAAATCATTCGTGAACCAAACGCGCGAAAAGGAGGAAACATAATACAGATCGTTTCGAGCATTTTGTTCGAAAGCGACACCATTTAAATTGCAATTCGTGGATCCGTTATAAGGAAAATAATGGAGTCGACGAAACGAGTAGACGAGAGCAGAAAGGAAGCAAACGAGGAAATCAGATTATCAGATTCGTAGGGCGGGGGAGGGTGGAGGCTTGTTTCGAATTCATGGCGCGTCGAGTAGCCACGCGCGCAGATAACACGCCGCGTTTTCTGTCGCTAATGGGAAACGGTGTCTGGCTGCCAGTCACTGTCTCGACGAACGATCGAACCAACCCCGGTAATACGAATTTCCTTTGCCGTGGCACGATCGAATCTGCTTATTCTCACGAACGGAATAACGTAACGTCGCGTCGTCGAACCGTGGCCTCTTCAACGTTTCCACAAACGGAATATTGCGAACCTGGTGAATTCGAACGTCCCTGTTGCCTGCGTTCCCGCTTCCAGATTCAACCGCATTCCGCACACGCGTACCGCGTGTGTGTGTCGATACTCGTTCATCTATCGACGTCTCCGTTCACGCGTGTCCGAAACTTCCAACGAAATTCTCGCCGGAAAATGCTTTTCAGAAACTGCTCTTGACACAATATTATGCAGAACATTTTCCTTTCGAAATATCTTTATAAACACAGAGGGTGTTACGGGAAGGGAAAGACCTTTAACCCTTTGGGTATTGATTTATTCGAAAAGATTTTTGTGGATGGAAGTGATGTAATTTATTGGTGTAGATTTTTTGCAAGAATTCATTTAAAATAAATTTAAGAAGTAATGTAAAGCAAATTACTAATAATTTTGAAGGGTGTGGTAATAAACTTCTGGAGTGTCTTTGAAATTGTTATATTATTTCACTACTAGAATATAACTAAAAATATAGTTAATTATACATCGAGTTTGATATTTTTTTGTGAGGGGATAATTTTTAGAAGAACTCTGTAAGATTGGCAAACACAACCCAGGAAAAATATTACGATTCCTTGAAATAGGAAAATTTCCACTTAACCTGAAGAAGAGTGTACCAGAGTTAATTAATTTTCGAAAACTCGATCGACTTAACCGTCGTCTGACTACCTGTGTCCTACCCCCCCTCTGGAAGAGCGTTTCGCTTCTGGAGCTCCTTAAAACTCTCCCTCTTTGAACCGGCAAGGCTGACGATTAGCGAACGAAGCGCGAATGAAGTCGTTAACTCGAGTATGTACCCGAATCCTCTCGAATCGGGCTGAAGAGCACCGTGGAAAATTGGAGGGAAATGAAAATTGAACCGATACGTACGATCGAAGCCGAACGCGACATTCACGTTTCGTGGAAAACGTTCCTCCGGAAACGTAAAGTTTATTCGCCGCTCGAAGCATCGCAGTTCAACTTTGCACTCGACCTTCTTTTATTTAATAAGATGTTTCTCGAGTACCAAGTTTCTTTTCTTTCTGTAAAGAAGATCGATTTGTTTCGATGCTCGATTCAAAACACAGTTGATACAGTATTCTATAACCAAACTAGCGGTAGCTTTAAAGTTCAAACAATGGCTACGTGTTATTTTTATTCCTTTATAAGTGTTCCAAAATAGTTTTTAATTAATTTTTACCCCTAAAATTTCGACTCCTAATTTTAAAGAAATTTCCTAAAACCCCCACAATTAACTGATTTATATTTTGTTTCCCACTTCTTATTTTTTAAGGCTAAAAGAATATTTTATCGACTATATCTTCAAATTCCACCCCTCGCTTTAACAACGAATAATTAGAAATTTCCAGCTGAATATTAGCCAACGAAAGGATTAATCAGGCCCGTTCTAACGTATTGCTCGTGTTCACACAGTTAGCTTGATCGAGTATCAATGTTAAACTACGGGGTTAACTATAGCCGGGGGGTAATCGTGTTGGTGTTCTATCGAGACGATCGGTGGGTACAAGACCTAGCCCCGTTGTGTAATTTTCGTCGTTAACTAGCGGATCGTTTTTCGTTATTAGAAAACTAGGATCGAAGTTAGTAGGATCCTGAGGGTAACAGGTTGTTTTAATGCAACCGCAACATGAAAACGAGAGGGTCCCGGTATAACGGATCGCGGGGTGTATCTATTGGGTTGCCTCGTGGGTCGAAGGGCTCGTTGTTGGTTATCGTTGCCGAAAACCAGGCTCCTGTTCAACGTACTACACGACGAACATCTGTTAACTGAATATATTGCGATCAATTTGCGATCTTCCGGGTTAAACGAGCCAAGCAAAGGGGATCGTTAACTCCTACGGGGAACCCGGCTAAATGGACAATCGAAGGGTTTTCGGTAATATGAAGGTACCTCTATCTTTTTACATATTGTATCTTATAACTTTTTATTTATTGTAAATACAAGAACTATTCAATTATAGAAAATTTGAGGCGCCAATCATCTCATTTCTTCTCTCTTTGACCCAAAAACAGTAATATTATAACACAAACTACCGTATTTCTACAATATCTCCTGTTCTAGTTTGAATTTCCCTGTAATTATCCTATCCGTTAAGAAACTTTCAGAACAATTGACGCTTTTCAATTGGAGCAACGTTCGGGGAGGGTAAAACGCGAGCCAGCTCGAATGTCGTAACTCTTTTAGGATCAAATAACCTTCGACAAACCGAGGACGGAATCAAAAGCACAAAAGGGAAGAAGGGACACGAGAGGGTAGACCGGAAATGGGAAGAAAATTAAGAGCTAAATTCCGTGTCGAAGGAGGAGAGTAATGTTTGAGGTGTACCGCGGTTCGAGCTTTCCTTCTATCGAAGATATACACGCTAAACCGGCTACCTAACCCACCTTCTCATCCACAGAGAAACAGTCTAGTAACCTAGCAACACCCTCGATACCACTTCAACCTGTTCCTCCAACACCTTGGGTTTCAATTCACCTTATCTTTGCTATCTACCTTGCGCCTTGCCCCGCTAAACCATCTAGCATTCGACCAAGAAGTCCCAGGAAAGCTTTCGAACAAGATGGGGGGAGAGAAGGGGGAGAATCAAGCTTTTGTGCTTCGATTAAAATTGTACGGGCTAATGCAGACAGGATGTGTTTCACGTATTTACAATTCTGCAGGAAGTTTAAAAGAAAACTATGATGGAAGAACTAAAAAGATTATTTATTGCTATTAACACCTGAGAGTTAATTTAGTTTTAAAAATATTATTTTAAACGCTAAATTATTTTTTCAATTTCATGTCTGGTGCATTTAAATTTGTACCACTTGTTATCTTCAAATCGAGGCGCTGATAACGTTATTCTGTTAATTTTACGTGATTTTCAGGTCTGAAACTTGGCTCGCGCGAATCTCCGAGCATCCTTTGATAGAAATTTGCAAGAAGTTGCGATTATTTGGAAGCTGTTCGAAATCACGAGCTGAAAGGTTTCTTGCCACGCGTTTACAAGGAACTTTCGAGGAAAACGTACACGGTACAACTACGCCGTCACCTGAGAAGTTCAACTTTCTAAGCATATACCCCGTCCCAGTAACGCCCTACTTTTCGCTAAACTTATCTAAGAAACCTGCAAGTTCAAACACGATTCGGGAAAGACTAAATAATTAAAACATTAGTTTACGATACTACTTCTGCTTAATTTCTCGTTTCCTGTAAAATGTGCAAACCGTCGTTAAAGAATTAAAGAAAATTCTCGTACAATTAATATAATATTGTACAAATGGTTATTATCGAGAATACAAATCACCGGTAAAGCGATCCACTGGCAAATTCAGGCGCTACGTCATAAAACAATAAAAAGAATACGGTAGATTTTAGCGAGGGGGTAAAAAAGGCAGGGAAACGTAGGAAAAAGGTGTCTAACGAGCGTCTAATGGTGTGGACAGTTTGTAGCGTAAGTCAGGGTGGTTCTCGCGGTTTATTTTAATGAGGCAGCTGGGTAGCTTTACACGGTTCTCTGGCACTGAGCCTGGTAATAGAACTACTTTTCGTTTCGCGCCGCTTCCCTTATCTTCATCTTTACCGAACCCAGCCGCCGGCTCTCGAACCGTGTGCACGAAATAAGTTGAAACTACTTCTAACGATATCCTTATTTCGAGCTTAACAATAAGAAAGTTTTGCGCCGAACTTTACGGGAATTTTAACGGTATTCTTAAGCAAACAACTGGGAAACCCGAGCGGAATCCGACAGGAAAGTTCGCGCGTGCGGTATTCTAAACGCAACCTATACTTGCCGAGTGAAACCTTACGCTATTGTTTGAGACACGATATCTCTCGTCGTGTACCCAAAAACAGTCTCTGTGTCGCGGGGATTTCAATATCCTTTCGGTTTTTTAATAAAAAAATATTCGGATTAAGACTAGAAGTACCATTTGCATTTTAACCTTTGCAAGAATATGTTAAATATCAAATATTTGTAACAGAATATATCGAATTAAATCAAATATTAAATATCTGCTGAAGGGAATAAAAATAAATAAATCCATCAACGTCTGTAACTTTTAAATGATAAAAATTTCACTGTAAAAATAGACGAGACTTGATTGTAAAGATTAAAGTGAAATTAATGTGAAATTTAATTTCATATAAAGTTATTTATATCTATATCTAAAGTTATTTATATTGAAAGAAATATATTATTATTAAGAAGAAAGAAATAATTTGTGATGGAAGAATTTTTAATTAATCATTGGTAGCGAACGTGTTAATTATCAGCTGTAAGGTAACCAAGTTTTACAATTAGGTACATGCGTGCAAAAAATAAAGTATGTTATATTTGTGAAAATAAAATATTTAAACGAAAATAAGAATTTGCAACGAAAAAAAGTATTAATCAGTTTGAAAATGTTAATTATGCGTCGTATGATAAGTATGAAAATTCTAGAAAATGTGTTGAATAATTTAAAAATGAAATTGAACAGGTAATAGCACGAAACGTAAGAAAACGACTCTATAAGTGAAAATAATTGAAACGCAAAGGATTTAGAATCATATTGGAGTACGTGGTAAAGAAAGGTAAGTGGAAAGTTCTATAACTCGTGCATTATTTGTAACATACCTTGAGAAGTACAAACATGGAGGACCTGTTGCTCGTTGTAAGACGATCAAAGCCAACGTTAAGAGTCCCCGCGGATCACAGGTTCTCCAGTAATCACAGTTCGCCAAATTCTTTCACAATCTGTTCTTAACACTTCACTAACACGATATCGAATATATTCGCGACCGTAGATTGAGTTTTTCCACAAAATAATTCAAAACGAAGCTCAAACTACCTAATGACGTAACGTTTCACGGGCTAAGATGGCGGTAGACAATTACGAATTCGCGTCGCTTTTACATTTTCGCTTTAACACTGTAGATACGTTTACGAATACACTTGCCTATATCGAAAACACGTTAACGGGATTGAATAGAACAAGTTGAACGTATTTTTTGTACACTTTGAAGGAAATATCACTAAGAAATTTTGTTAAATATAACGACGAAAAACGCGCGCGACCGTCACTTTCTACTTCGCGGCGCGGAATGATGGCGCCACTGATGCGGGATTAGAAAGAGACGGCTAATATCGATATTCGATAGGAAATCGCCGCGTATCGATTCGATTCGCTCGAATATTTGAAACGTTCAACGTAGCGAGAACTCGTAACAAGTCCGTTTAAAGCTTCCGTTTTGTATGAATCGTTAATTAATCTGAATACGTTCACGAGCGAATGAATATTAAATAAATTATCCTTTTTTTTATGCGTTTCCCGGATGAAATTTCGATATTAATATTTATGAACATCGCGTTAGTCGACGGCCGTGCGTTGACAGCGACGGTCGTCACCGTGACCGGACCACCGTTTCCGATAAAGAAACCTCGAAAACCAGCTGCATAATCCTTCGAAAGGGAAAGAATGAACCGAAAATAATTGATCGTGACAGGGTAATAACGTGTTTTCACGGAAACAGGGCGAAATGCTGTCTCGTATGGATCGTAGAAAATTTCAAACAACCAACGAGCCAGCCGTGACAATCTAAAAGGTGCACGATTCCAAACGAATACAAGCTGGCACGTTAATTAAACTTAACTCGTTGCCTCACCTGCCAAAAGTATTACTCGAACTCCGGGGTCCCGCAATCTAAATGCACGTTGCCATACGGAACAGGTCGATGTGCACGGACAGTTCCAGCATCGGTGTTCTCCACATACACGCATGCACACACTCGTACGTTCGCGTACGTACACAAGCATCAAAGTACGCTTCACGCATTATAGGTAGTGAGCACTTGAGTTATAAGATTGCCATGGACACTTGCCAGGGTAATATCAAACTTCGAGGCTGCGCCACCCCTCCCGGAACCATCACCCTCCACGAGCGCGGGTCCGTCGACCGCGTTCTCGATGCACGTGTTACGCGCACATGCACGTGCAAGACACATCGGCCGATCGCGATGGTAAGCTTCGTTATCACGCACGCCCACGTGTGAGCTTGATGCGTTGTGGCTTAACTCCTTTATGCTACCCGAAACCTTTCTCCCTCTCTCGCATACCGGATGAGAGGGACGGATATCTACCACGGCTTCCCCTGTCAACACACTATCCTAATTATACGCTATCGATGACACGAATTAACGATCGGCCCGGGAGTGATTTGTTACCATAACTGCTAATTTCCTTCCGGCCGTGAAGCATAACGAGCTCGAGTTATTTGTTAAGAACACCGAAATCTAAACGTTGTAATATTAATGAACGACCGATCATTTCGAGCTGGAGGGAGGAAGGGGGTGAGTTTAACGAAAGTAAATTGCATTATGGAAATTACTCGGGGCTCGGTCGAGTCAGACCTTTAGCCGAAGAGTCTGATTTCGCGGAATTCTCAAGTAGTCACCTCACGAAGAACGTCTCCCCTGTCCCTCCCCCCTCGAGCCCCGGTCCTCTCTGAAGCGTAAATGAGATTGGAAGGAAGAAAAGGGCCGCGTCCAAGGAAACGCGTGATTACGATAATTCAATCGAGGATCTTCGTCGTGCTGTCGCATCGACAACGGCTTCCCCTAACCGTGGCTGCCGAAGGGAAGGACCTTAAAGGATAGTTTGCTTATTCCGGTCACAATGTGAGTCACCGTCGACTCCGTTCATCCCTTCTTCGACGTTGCAAGCATCGACGTACTGACGCTAATGCATATTCAACGTTACACCCATGCCTGGAATATCCAGAACGACGTCCTGGCTGTTCCCTCCTGCTTGGATATCCCTCCCTGCGTCCCTTGTTTACGGGGATGACTTTTCGAATTCTTTAACGCCTCTCGAATATCCGTCGCCCGTTTAATCTGTCGATAACGGGATCAAATAAAAGGTTTGTCTTTCGTTTTCGCGACGAAATGAATTATTTTACTCGTATTTACGCAGCTGTGTGCTCTCACGGGCGCACAAAGGATTCCGTCGCAATTTTTGAATCGTATTACGGCCCGCGCGCAGGGGGGATGATCGATTTCCCCGAGCTTGGATAAAACCTTTCCTCGCCGACGTATTCTTTCACACGTATGCACGCGAACGGCGCTTATGCGAGAAGCTTCTTAATATTTCCCCGGCTCTTTCGCGGCGCCGTATGAATTTTTCCTGCTCGCTCGATTCAAGGGGATAATAAGTTTCCGTTCCGGCTCGCCTCCGTGGAACTTCGCCGCCGAACGTTTCCGGGGAATCGCGCGCCCACTCTGTTTCTTTCATCATCGTTCGCCGTAATTCCCGACCATTTTACACTTACACGGTCGAATTACTTTTCCCCGACGAGATCCGTCTTTTTTTTTCCAACGATGCACTTTATCGACTCGTACAATTTTGCCCTAGGCTTGTACCGGGCCGTGTCTGAGCGTCGCGGAAAGATAAATAAGAATCGCAATAAAGATTCGAAATGGCAGAGGCGAGCCGTTAACATCGACGTAGTTACACCATTAAGCCATAACTCGTGCCAAAAGTTCCCTGGCGACAATTGTGCCCGTCCGGCACGGTCATTAATATCCAATAATTGATGGCCAACCGTATCTTCCGTTAGAGTGTTAATTAAAAGGAGGATCGATCCGCGAGGCTATTAAAGCTACTCGCTCACAGGTGGCATTCCGTTCAAGGATACCGAAGTAATTTTTTAATTAATTCAATTTGTGTACAGGTCGTAAGATGTTACGAAAAGAACGAGGGAAAGATGACGGTAACCCGCCAAACTCGTGTTTATCGAAGGGGCGCTTAAAGCGATGATCAATTCATTTGCTATCGCGTGCCCATAAGACATTCGAAAATTAAATGTAACTATATCTAAATGGAGAATCATCGCAGATCCCCCGTAACGCTGAGGGTGGCTTGATCCTTCGACGGTGCCCCGCTATCACCCCCGAAGAAAACCGACCCTTCCTTCCCTCGGATTGTTTCTCCGGTGGCTGGGTTATATGCTTTAGGATAACGTTCCACGATCACGCGATGACTCTCCACCTTTTAACCCCCACGGCTAAGTACGTTTTAGTTACCCCTCGGTGAAAGCTACCCTTCCCTCCCTCCCTCGCCCGTATCCTAATACCCTTGCCTCGTACATCTTCATTTCGCTCCGTCGTTTCTTAAACGGTTAGATTTTATCATCCGGTTGCAACGTTGTTTCCTTACCAGAACACAAGATTCCATTCGAGTAAAATATTTCGAAATTTCTTAAAATAATATCAGAGAACTGGTACGTGGGATGGTTCGTTGTCAAAATGGAATTATTAGCGAAATCTCGCGTTGTTTCTCCGAGGAGAGGAAACAACGTCGTCGACGCACCACCAGACTCGATATCTTTGACCTATAAATTATAATATGTAAATCGTGAGAGAGAGAGAGGGTGGAAACATCGAGGGGTCGCCACCAGCTCGTAGAAGGAGGGGGTTAGATAGGTAGTCTGGCAATTACAGAGGCTTACTGTACATACAAATTGCTGGATACTCTCTTCCTTTCTCGCTGTCTTTCTCTTTACTACCATTTACAACCCCCCCTCGCTGGTCGGCGGAGCGGCAATCCCGAACAGAAACGTCGCGAGGAGACGCAGTTATATGAAAGCAGCCGGCAAGGAAGGGTATTACCAAAGTAAGAAGTCAGCTTGATAGCTATGGTCGTAACTTGGTTTTTCGCTCCTATTCCTCTTCTCCTAATTCTCTTCTCCATAAACCTTCATGGAAAGACCTTGCAGCCGCTGCCGCGTACTCTTCTTCCCCCCATAAACCTTCGCTGGAAAGCCTTTTAAAACGACGTATCGGTAAATACCGTGCACTTGCCTAGGCTAACGAGATTTCTTTTTTACGGTCTTGGGGTGAGATTTTCGAACCGCGCGAGCATTGCCCCCTTGAACTTTCCGCCCGTATCAGATGGACGGACGTCTGAAGGAGGTAAGAATTTCTCTGTAACAGAGCGATAACATCAAACGAGCGTTGGACGAGTATTTTGTGTCAAATTAAGGGAACAGAACTTGTGAAAGAAAGACTTTAATGCGTTCTGTGTGGCGTGGGGCGTATAACATCTCAGAAACATCTTTTCTTGCTATTGAAAAATTGTAAGGCGTACGTCAAAAGCAAGTTTATTTAATCGTAAAAGTGGGAAAGTCTTCAAACTCGAGGAATATCTGAAGTTAAAGTTAATAAGCCCCTTAATTGTCTCCGAATAATCCAAGTTTTATTAAAGTGAATAAACGAAACAGACGCGGACACCTAGTTGTGATTCAGGTCAGCAACGCGGGGGTGTCCTGTGTTTTTTGACTACCCAGAAGCGCGCAAAGGACGAAGAACGAAGGAAGGAACGGAGAGGGAAAGGGACAAGGATAGAAGGGTACGGCGGGTGGATACCGGACAAATTATCCATCTTCCTCATCCCTTTTCAGCTTTCCAAAGCATCCAGCCATCCTGCGGGAATCCTTACCCAAGGAACCTCACGCCCTAATAGCTGCCTATGGGGACGCGATGGGACTCCCGATGGACTGGACGAAATCTCGTGCATTGTGCAATCCTGCCTCTCCCCTCTGTCCCTCCCCTGTCCACCCCTCTTCACTTTGCCCTTCCCTCTCGTCCAACGAGGCTCGACAAGGGAACAGTATATTCCTTCCAATTTGCCAGGGTTGTGCATTCGACGGGAGATCGAAAGATATTGGGGGAAGAAATTTTCTTTTTCTTTGTTCCCTTTTGCTTCTGCCTCTCCCCTTCTTCTTCTTCTTCTTCTCTATTTTTTTTTCTTCTTCCACGCCAATAAACGGAGTCGATTCTTCGTCGACCGAACAGATACAGGTAAATCCGACGAGCTCGTCTTTTTCCACTCTTAAACAAGCCCACCCGGTAAACACCGTATCTTCGATCGAGCGGCCGGCTTAATTCGCGACGGTGTCCCGTCTGAAAGCGTTCTTAACGATGCAAACGGGATAAATACGGCGTTGAAGTTCTGCGTCCGGGCTGATATCGTCGAAAACAAGGACCGGGGACGTTATAAAGTCTCGCGGGCCATCGTATTTTCGCTTCTTCCGCGGGGCGGACGGGAAATACGGGAGCAAACAGGAAACAGGGTCAGCCGCTGGGCCCGACGCCTCTTCTTTATAGGTCAAATTAAGCCGAGTTTACGCGCGATGTGTCCGGATCCCTTTTTACGATCGGTCCGCTACCGTAAACCCCGGACTGGTCAAATAATTTTCCACGATATTGCAACCGTGGCCCTATAAAAACGCACCAGCTCCGACCCTGCTAATAATACGGACACGGGGAACAGAATCGTGATTGTACTCGTAATTTGTTACATCGCCATCGCGGGATTGTGTTTCTGCCCGTGTAACCGCGCTGTAATAATAATACGTTCGCAGGAACACGTGTAACGGTGAATGAAATTAACGTGGCTTCTCTTCTTGCGAAAATTTCGGTTTTGGCGTTAATTAACGAAACTTCGCGCGGCGTTTAACCGCCCGACAACAGGGCGTTAAATAACGATAATTTAAATTTGGTTTTAAGCTCCGTATTATTACTTTATATCGTTACGTGACCAAAGATTAGGCAGTGGCCAGCGGAAGTTCTCTGAAGAGGGCAAATTAACACGTTAATAGTTGGTGGGTACTTACCGGAAGTACGAGCGGAGCCAAAAGGCGCTGCTGCAAGAAGGATTCTAAAGCAACGTATCAAAAGAAAATCATAGAACGGGTGGGCAACGATAACAACGCCATCGTCGAAACTGAAGGCGGGCAGAGGGGAAAGAAGGGGGCGCACACAAAGCGAGAACGATTGTAGAAGCGAAGGCAACAGCCAGGGATCATTTGAGGAAGATGTAACACGGGGACCGTCTACTCGCTACGGCTCATAAAACTGCGCGTTTTATGCTGATGGGCCGTGTCTCGGAGACATTGGCACGAGGAGAAAGAAGGAGGGGGTGGAAAGCAGAAAGGAGGAACGAGCCAGAAAAGAAATGTACAAGCCACGGTTGATAAGGGGGTGGCCAAGCAAGCACGACCGGCCAAGTGAAAAGAAGAGGAAAATAAAGGAAAAAGGAAACGATGTAGGCCGATGAGACTCGTCTCTCTTCGGATGATTTTTTGGCAACCGAGCCAAATGCAAACGGCAGGTGTTATCCGCGCGAGACTTTGTCCATTTTCACGAAACGAATCTCGGTTCGATCTCACGATGCCCCGTTCCAGGACCGATGCTCCTGTTGGAACCCGATCGGGCCGGATATACGAGTCTACGTGCCATTGGATAGCACCGTTTGGCTGGCAACGAGCTTGCAATTTTAAAGCGTACGACCCTTCAAAAATCCCAGCCTCTCCCGGCCATCCACGCCGCCGACCACTTACAGCCACTTTGGCCCTCAACAGATCGATAACCGATTCGCTGTTGCGCGAATTATCGCGAGCTCTTTATCAAGCGGGATATTAAAACGACCGGGTTACGCGGGCTCCCTCTTAGGAAAGGCAAGGGGGGAAATTTTAAATCCAGGGACAAAGGGATGGTGGGAAGAGCTTAAAAAAAAAAAGAAAAAACAGAGGAGATCCCCCTCGAAAATCGTGCGGTCGTTTCG
Organism: Anthidium xuezhongi; assembly: GCA_022405125.1. Classification (NCBI taxonomy): domain Eukaryota; kingdom Metazoa; phylum Arthropoda; class Insecta; order Hymenoptera; family Megachilidae; genus Anthidium; species Anthidium xuezhongi. Next base: position 6,536,280 of record CM039642.1, on the reverse strand, counting down.
CAGCGGGACACTTTGAACGCGTTTATTTACAAGGTTTATTCGGAGGCGAGGCGGCGAAAAGCAGGCGGGATTGTCGCGGCTTTATTCGACGGGAGTTAATTGCGATGTACCTGGGCTGCACGCGCACTGCCATCGAAATGCAAAAAGAAACAGAACACCGTCGTCGTCCAAGCCTGGGGGGGGGGAAGGTGGTGGAAATTAAGTGGATTAGTACCCTAATGGCGAGCGGACGACGGTAAACTGAAATAAATATGGTGCTCACGAGGCAACAGGGTGAATGTAATTATGCGACTAAGCACTTAGTAATATACAACGAGGATGGAAAAAAAGGACACGCGCGAATTATGGAGAGGAAAAAGGTTAACCCTTTTGCGGCCGACAGATTTGTACCGACGTGTCGGTGTTTTTGTTAAGAATTTGTTTTTTTTATATCAAAAGTCCCAAAGGGTTAACCCTTTGTACTCGAGGAATCCACTAACTCGATATAAATATATCGGTTCATAAATAACCCTTTGAAATAGCCCTTAGGTACAAATAAAAAATGAAATAGAACGTTGTACGCCCCGTTACTTACGAAAGGATGAAATCGATACGACTGCTTACAGGCAATCGTTTCTTCTCCCAATTTTTTCTTTGTATCCCTCTTTTTGGCCGATTCCCTTTCCGAATACAATTGAACAGCATCGTAGTTGGTGAAATAAATTGGCAACTGAGAAGGGAAATGAGCAGGACGAAGGGGGGAATGGTCGGGGGACACGAAGGAACGAGGTCCGACCGTTAAAAGTTGAAGACGCGTTTGCACGGAACTGTTTCATTGTAATAGGCAAAGTTCTCGGTCGCTTTTGGTCGGTCTGGCCTTTATTATTTTATATTTCGCGGCGGCGGCACCGGTTCCGCCCGGAGATAACAGAAATTATACTTACGTCTCAAAGTGGAACAACCGTTAGCGACGACGCGAAACTTTAATTCGCGACGATACCGTGGCCCGATCTCTCGACCATCCACCACCCCCGCACCCTCGTGCCCAATTCCAAAGGGATTCATCCACCTTCCGTAATTCCATCGACCGGTTAGAAAGATACGAAGCCACTTATAGCCGGCTGGCATCGAGAAATTTGGAAAATTTCAACCGAAAAGTCATCCCCCCCCTCCACTCCCCCTTGGTAGATTCAGGAAATTAAACCGCTAATGAGAACGGTCACAAATGGATCGACGTTAAGCCTTCCGCTCGGTCTGTAATTACTTCTTCGTTCCGTTACCGTCTTTCCCGTCTTCTCCTCTCTTTTCTTTTTTTTTTCATCGTTTCCTTTTCTTCCTCTTCTCGTCTCTTTTTTTTTTTTTATTTTTTTTTCAAGTTGGAACTCGTTAAGGTAATGCCGCCTGCGGCGCCAAATTGTTATCGCGAACTAGTTCCATCTTGACCTCTTATTTATACGCCTTTTAAGCGGCACGAAGTTCGATGCTTCGTTATTGCGGCAGGCACGTGTAATTGAACTGCTTGATTCAACTATAACGTCAACCGTAAGCCCGCTAATAAGCTTTTTAGTAGCAATAATTATTATCTGGAAAGTAATTAATTAACCCCGGGATGGCCCATCAGTAACTCCCCCGAAGATAACAAAGTTCCGGTGCTATAAATTTCAGTGCCTATCGAGTTAAAATAAAATTTGGCGAATAAAATTATTTTATTACGGTTAATGAACGAAATAGAAATTTTCCAAACAAAAATTCACAAATTTTCTCTGCGACGTTGATGCAAGCATTTTAGCAAAATCGAAGGGGGGGAAAAATCGACGAGCGTTCCTCGATCGATTAACTACAGAAGCGGATGCTCGGCTACTTCTCCGGCATCCGGGGAACACGCGCGAGTGCGTTGAACGCACGTGCAAAAGGACCCGGTCCGCGTGATACACGCATGTACGGTCCTACATAATATACTGGATCTGCATCCTCTGTAATGTAATCATGGCTGACACAATTAATCACTGGACCATCCAACCCCGGCAAACCATTAGCGATCGGGACACTCGGGATTCGACCAGGGATGCGCGTGCACGCTTGAAAGTGCATCGTGCATCGTGCACACACGTCCTCGGACGAGGGTGGGAAACGTCCGACGAAAGAATTGTTTCCATTCTTCTTTCTCGTTCGATGATTCATTAATCAACGTGAATTATTACTAGATTTATTCGTTTCCCAGATGTTGGACGATTTTTGAACCGTTTCTGAGAGTTCCATGCAAGATGGATGGCTATTCTCTAATTCTTAATTAGTATTTTCTTCGAATGAATAATTAACAATTGGGGCGACGTATATGATTAACTAGAATATTGAAAAATTTTAATATTTATATATCAGAACGTAGCAAATTACTGGATGGTGGTCAAATTTTATATAACTTAATAATTAATAAAAGAAATGTTGCTAGTATTAGACTAATAGTGCAAACTAGTAATTTAAATGGTTACAATTAAAAATTAATCGACAGAAGCCTTAATAATTAAAATTTCAACGTGTCTGACCACGCGCGTCTGTTTTCACTGTGCCAATCAACCTGTCAACGACAGAAATAAAAATAAACAGATCCTATCGTGTTAGAGCGAAACCGTGTTGCAGGAGGACTCCCTTTTCTTATTCCCCAATTACTGATTCGGCCGTATCGAATTCATAAGGCGGCCTCGTATGGCAATCAGCGCGTTAATTGATCGACTGTATCGATCTGATTGGCTTCGATTTAACGATATCTGGCCGTGGGACGTGCACGGATTATATGAAACGAAACTGCGAGACCCGACGCTGAAAACGTTTGGCCGATCGATGAGCAAAAAGGGAATCGCAGACATCGCGGCCTGAACGTAGTTGATTAACTTCAGTCGGGCAAGTTGAAAAAAACCTTCGATACAATCTTTATCGTGTACGGTAAAGAACTACTACCGCCGGTAATTAATTATACAGAAGAGGAAGTTCGCTGAAGTTTTCTCATTTTTTCCATGGAAGAAGGATCTTTTTCCTTCTCCCTCTCCCCCCGCCGCCCCACCTTCCTTTTGCCCGATGAACCTGGAGCACGATCATTACTTTTAATAGAGCGCCCAGCGAGCGAACAACAACTAAATCTCGATGAGAACGGGATCGCGATACCCCTGGCCTGCATTGAAACTAATTTTCCTGCGCAACTACCCGGAAGTTAATTTCGTTTCTATCGAATAACGAAGGAGCAAAAGTTGCGCGACAAGTATCCTCCTCCTAAATGTTACAACCACCTCGGCGACGCAACCGAATTATTCACGTTCTTTCGCGTCCAATCGAACGATTACCGAGACAAATTTACAGAGAAAGTCACTTTAACGCGTTCACGTGCATTTTGAAATTTAATGCATCCAAATAAATAATTATGTTAATTTTATAATATCGAATTGTTTTTACTATTGAATTTTAAATTTTAAGTTTAATTTATAAGTTAATAGTATATGATTATATTGTTTGTAAATGATTAAGCTTCTTTAAATATCCCTGGACCCAGCGTTAATTACAGCAAGCTTCCATTCGATCCCGGACGTTAATTAGAAAATGATACACGCCGCGTACGGGGGATGAAAGATCGTAAGAGGTGGAACGCAGTCGCCTGTGGGAAAGCAGGGACAGGATACGGGACATCGGTCGCGCGGCAAGACGGGAAGAGGAAGGGCAATAATACGTGGATCCTTGGAAAAGGGCCAAAGTGTCAGTCGTAATATTATGGTCGTTACATGGAACGTCCCAGAAGTACGTTCTGCGAATCAACATTTTATTCAGTGACAAAATACAAGTACAAAATTCAGCCGAGCAAATTAGGTGAACGATCCAGCGATCCCTCTTCGACGATCCACGTCCACGCCATCGGCTATCCTCCGTGCAAAGTGGATATGAAGAGCACCGTGTCACCGGAGCGCAATTTGTAACCGCCTTCGCCCTGCAAGTTCGATAAGAAGCTCTTTGTTAAGCGTCCGAGCTGAACTTCCCTCCTCTGAAGCGTTAACCAGGATCCTTTTCTATTGGTGGCTCGAAAGAACTGCCAAAGGGACGAAGCGCTTCTGAGCGGACATCGCAATTAGCCCTTTGCCATACTTCGACGAGTTAGGCACCTTACTATTAGCACGTTACAACTTTCCTCGTTTGTTTTAACGGTGCAACAATAAATATTTAGCTTTATGGAAAAAATAATATGATCACAATTTTGGAAGCTTCGAATAAAAGTTGAAGGGAAAAACGTTTTATTAAGGTTGATGACTTACGGTGTTCGACGGAATTGAAGACACAAGTACTACCGCGTTACATCTTTTTCGAAATTAGACAGACGTTTGGGTGGTCGATGAAAAATCTTCCTTCTAAACTGCGAAAGGAGGACAGATACAGGAAAAGGAGACGGGATGAAAGGGCAAGGAGTCACGACGGTCGAAGCACGCTGGAGAAGGTTCAGGAAACGTTGGTATTATCATAATAATGGCTGAAACCATCATCTTTTCCGCGTCTGCTCTCTGGCTACCCCCGACCTAACCCCCGCCGCCGCTTCTCGAGGCTCCATTCTCCTCGAGAGTGGTTCAGAAAGCCAAGCCTAATAGCGCTCGCGTTTTGTACATTTACAAATTTAAAATGATAATTTTCCCGTGGGTGTGGCGAGCCTTCAGCCCATTTGCGCCCCTTTATCGCCGCGCCCCTGCCTCCTTCTTTTATTTCCGACCCTCCGAGCCGCGGCTGCTTTCGCAAACCGTGCCGCGCCACGATTATACGACTCGCGAAATGAAACTCGTAAACAGACACTTCTCGCGGGGATAAAGCGCGAACGAAAATCAAATGATCGGCGATTCTTGGTTGATTCGGGTCGGGTGAAAGACGATCGAACGGATTCTGCTTCGCTTACCAATAATTCCCAGTCGGTATCGTTCACGAGCACCAAAATTCCTGGCCGCCTGCGCACACGAAATATAACACGGTTACAAGATACGGGTACGTACGGGTCGGACTGTGTATTTTTGTATCGCGGGATTTGTGGCACTCCAGTGGCCCCTTATCATTTCACTGTTACGCGTTATTGTATCGATTGCGACCGGTATCGCCGGCCGCCAGGAGCCGTAGTGGAAATTAAGATCGGAAACGCTGATAGACGTTCGTTATTAAACAATAAAAAAGAGGATATCTGCGGTGCTTTTAATTCCGTTTAAATTTCCCCGCGGAAATATTTGGACTAGATCGTTGCAAAAGGGGCTAGATTGAAATATACTTCTCCTAGGACGGATTCATTTATTTAAAAGTTCGATGAATACAAATTACCGCGCTTCTACAACTTATGTGACTTTGTTTTTAAGCCAAAATGCAATTGTTATTCAACTCTGGGCAACCAAAAGATTGTATTTCTATAGGAGAATTAATTTATTGAAGATACAGCACAGTGGAAGCATTATTTTTTATTATTTTTTGAATTTTGTTTGCGGCGCGCCCGAAAACGGTACAGGTGGCGCCATTTAGCGGTGAGCGGAGAAACTAACGAAATAGAAAAATGCATTTTTTGACAAAACCAGCGGTTTTTCGGCAAATCTGACGACAGAATATGAATCTACGATTACGATTTCATAGAAATAAATGTTTTTTGTTGAATTTAAAGCGCTAGAATAGATTTTAGAAAATAATGCATTTTGTGGACACTGAAACGCTATAGCCATCTAGCGGCCAAGTGGCGGAACTAACGAACTAAATTCTGTGTATTTGTTTTTGGTAGTGCTGGGATAAAAATGCAAAAATAATAAAAAATAAAGCTTCCGAAGCATTAAATTAATTATTTTAAATTAATATAATGTTTTTTAATGCTATTGTTCAATTCCAGAACGTTATTTCAATATATAAATTGGTATAAATCTGTAAATGGATTTGCCTTTACTTTGTAACTATATTTCAACGCCATTTATGAATATATATGCGTTTAACTGATTCGCGTTTAGTGCACAATTCGTTTTAATAAGGTTTTTATGCAAATTTTGTTTTATTCTATTTAAATTACATTCTACTGCCATCTCGATTAGCGCCACGGTACTTTCGAGTCGCCATCTTTGCTTTGTACATCGGTCGAATTGAAAAATGCGAATTAATGCAACATATCGTGGTGCGACACGAGTGTATTGTAAATTTCACGATTACCAAACACAAAACTTCCCGTACGATTTACCGAAGTTATAGCTCAGATGTTTACGATACCTGAATAAAATATAAAAATGAATTGACGACTTACACGGTATCACCTTGCAAAAATAGTTCCGGTCGTTCTTTCAAAAGGTTATCTTTTATCCAGGATAATAACTTTTGTATAGTCCCTGTAAGATTTCACGTGGTAAATTTAAATTTTGTTTTATTAATTATTTAAAAAACTTACATTCATCTCCAGGTAAGTTCACTTCGTGTGTTTTCTTCTTATTGAAAAGCAATTCCGCCCCACCCCTGAAATCATTTAATGGATAAAATATGAGATCTGTGTCGTTATGATTGTGAGGAAAGTTAGGTTATGTGTTGTTTTAATGTTACCCAAATTCAATAGTTATAGAAATTCCACTGTTTTCATTAGTCATTTTTTAAAATTTATTTTGAATGTATTATCTGTGATTTTATGAGCTATTGTCATTTAATCCTGCACATAGAAGCAACGTAAGTAACAACTCGGCTCAATTCCGTGTTCCTCCTTTTTAACCGGTCAGTACTGTATGCATTAAGCGGCAAAAAACTAATTTCAACGTTTAAAATCGATTCAAAGAACAAAAAATACATTTTTATTTGGATATCAATATTTCTTCAGCGTTTTTATTTGATTTTATACAAATGTACATTCGAAACGCTTATGATAACTGACGATCTTGAATGTCTACACATCAATAAACACACAGATATTGTCGCTTTAAATAAAAAGACCAATGATTGTAAACTTATTAACATTAACATAACAAAAAAAATATGTAATAAAACAAATGGACATGGCACCCTTTATATTACAACACGAAGTATATACACTCCTGTATATTCGCGGGTCATTAGTCTCGCAATAATTATGAATTTAATTGCGACGTAGAGGTTGCTTTATATATGATTGATATCAACAAATGAAAAAACGAAATTTAGTAATTAAAAGTCGTGGAAAAATATTTGTGTATCAAGAAATATATAATAAACGCGTACACCTAATAAAAATGTAAAGTATGTGAACAGACTGAAGTGCAGGTGCCATCAGCGGCAGCTGTAATGGCGGTCGTCGGAAATGTTCGGTCGTACGCGTTAAATGTCTAAAAAGTTAAATAACAGACGTTTAATACGTATTCAGATGACTTTAATCCCCTGGTGATCACAAGTTTTTCTAATTGTAATATTTTATATGTTCAGTGTCAACTTTTACAATGTCAGAGGAAAACAAACATACTAATTCTGACGAGGCCGAGTCAGAAATGAATACAGAAAATCACAGCAAAGAACAATCGAAAAGTGATACAAGCATGTTAAACAATGATACCGAACAACCTATGTTGGAGGACGAAGAAATGCCGACCTACGTTAGTGTGTCAAGCCCATCGAGACGCGAGGATTCGGATGGTAGTAATACAAAACAACAAAATCGAATACCTGTAGACGACGATCACAGTGGAAGTCCTTGTCGCAGTGGAAGTCCCAGTGTCATCACTAACCAAGGAGGCGACAGTATCTATTTATTGTCTTCTGGAGAAGAGAGTAATCATCCTTACAATGATGATGAAGAAGATGATTATGGAGACAGCGATGGTGAGTGAAAGATATAAAAATTTTATTCAACAAAACAATGTATCGTACAATATAAATTACAGATATGGATGAAATGGACCTTGAAAATGATCATGAAAATGCAATGATGGAAGATGAAGAAGAGGAAGATGAGGAAGATGACGACGAAAGAAATCCTCTAAGATTACCCAACGAGGATGACGAGGATATTGTCACTGAATATGACCAAGAATATTTTGATAGAGTGTCTGATGACTTTGTTTTAAATAATAGATTGAAACAACATCACAAAGAAAGAAGTTGGTCATTGCAAGATCTAAGTATTTCAAAAAATAATGTCCATTCACCGAATAATAAGAAAAGGCATAGTCTAAATATTGTTAGACCGAATTACTTTGGTTTCCAACAAAATCAAGTAATGTATTCTGTCATGCACAAAAAGCAGATGGTGCCACTTAAATATCAACATGTGGAAAGTAAAGTGAAGCAATATATTAGAGGTATAAAGGAACAAAATAGAAAGTCAATGAAAAAGCGTATGAAAGAACAAGAGTTTATACAGAACAAAGATTATGAGGAGGATGAAAGTAAGAAATATTTTTATTTCTTTAGAATTCGGGTACCCTGACTTGGATGATGTATCTATTCTCTGTTGTAAACCATTGTACTATTAGTATAATAATCTTTTTTTTTTTTTATTATTTCTAGACAGTGACACTGAGCAAGTGAAAACTACAGTTGCTAACAAAGTCATAAAAGATTATGCACAAAAGACTATCAAAGACTTGCAACGCGAGGAGAACGAAGGTACTAACTTAGTTTATAATATAGCACAAATAGTAAAGAATGGTGAAAACAATAAAACCGATAACAAAATAATCGAGAATCAATTTAAACATATTCGAAAAGATTCCGAGTACACTAATATTCAAAACGAAAAGCGAGCACAAAACAGTGACGATAAGTTGGAGAAACGAAATGGTTCGGTGGATATCAATATGCATCAGATTGAATATCAAAATACCTTAGATAGAAACACGAAGTTTAGCAACATGAATCAACCTTCTCTAGTTAACGGTCACGAACAAACCCCTGCATTTATCAATTTACGTACGGTAAGTTACGAAGAGTACATGCACGGTACACAGAATGCTGGTCAAAAAGAGGGATTGAACGAAGAGAAACAAAAAATGAACGAGGGTGTAGTGTACAACATGATCACTGACCAAGAAATCGATAACAGTAATACGAGTTGTTCTTTGAAGATCGAAAATGTGAAAAGCATCAGAATGAGCCAAGACGAGGCGAGTAATGTTAATTTTGCAAAAATAAACGCAGCAGACAGAGCAAACGCGGAGAACAGCGAAATATTCCAATTAAAAACCCAATTGAATCAGAAAGATGCACAGTTCCATAATCTGAAGGATGCTTATCAGAAGACATTGGCGGAAAATATCAAGATGAAACAGGAATTGGATGAGCTAAAAAAATCCTTAGCAAAGTATGAAAAGGAGAGTAAGTCGTGTGAGACAAAAGCTGCATCGGTGCAAACCGAGTCCGTTGAGAAACCTGTGTGCAATCAGGAAACTGCAACCACAGGGGAGACGAATAAAAAGATATCGACCAGCAGTGTCGCATCGACGGCGAGTTCCTCCGATCAGTGGGCAGAAAGCGCTTACAGTCCAGCCGTGTCCATCAAACCCCCCGATTTGACGTCGATTCTTAATTCAGACGATAGTATAGTACTCACTAACGCCACTCCAAGAAAGATGGCTCATCCACTGTCTCGAACATTCATCACCTCGTCCCGAATTCTGCAAACTCTTTCCAACTTAACGCAAGGCAAAACGAAACCCGAGAGCCCCTTGATTCGCAACACCGACAGACGTTCGAGCGAAAATTCCACGGATCAGCTGTTAAACTTACATTACAGTTCTCCACTTCCAGCATCGAGTTCCAAGAAACGAAAGGCTACGGAAATGCTAGGTACTTCCGCTTTTACCCAGCCTTTTAAAATACCTCACACGACTTTGGAATCAGAGAGAAAATCCAGCAGTGGTGCGGGTAATGTAGAATTCAAATTCATGGAGGAACACGCAAAGTCTAAACAGGAACAGGAACAGGAACAGGAACAGAGTACGTCAGTCAACAGCAATGCTGATGGTTCCGCGTCTGCGGAGGATAAAACGGAAGACACTGACGAGCAAGGGAATAATATAAAGTGTTTCGTGTATGCGGAGAATGAGAATAGTAAAAATAGAAGTTTCTTGATTCAGGCGGAGGAACCAACGAAAGATGAGTTGAACGAAAAGAATCGAATTCAGGAATGTGGTCCGTACCTGTTAGGCAATCTTGAAATAAGAATGTCCGAAATAAACGGTACGATTAGCGTTTGGGGCAAAGAAGTGAATCGTGAGAGCACGAACGACGATGAAGACGAGCCGGAAGTATCCGCAACACCGTCCGAGAAGAAGACATGCTGGCATAATAACACGTTGCAGTCAAGATTCAACGAAAGCCCGTTCATGTGTTCGACCAATAAGAAGCTAAAAGTTCCATGTAGGTTCAATAGATCCAACAGTTCGCAGTATCGTCGCTCTTTGCCATTGAACGCAAGATCGTCCTCCTTGGCAGATGATTCAGGCGACAAGATATACGCGAGTAATTCCTTTAGTCTAAACAATTGTGTTCCTTCTTGCGACAAATGTAACTCTCCCAAGTATCAGGAAGAATGGCCGATCAATAAGGGAGCCTCGAGTTCGCAAGAGAAATTACATTCCTGTTGCACACATCGTACAGAGTTCGTGAACGAAGAACGTAATTGTGATACGCACTGCGAGAAACAGAGATACGATGTTAGTCCTAAACATAGTAAAACTAAGTTCTTTAGCAAGGGGATCCGGAGGAATTCATACAAAAATACTTTTATACCAGATTCAAAGAATCACTTGCACGAAAATTCTAACGTAACGAACGAGGTAACCTGCAAATGCCGTACCACGTGCCGACGTTCCTCCTTCGAGAACGTAATGGACAGTGCTTCGAAATGTTGCAATCTTGTCAGAAACATCTCTTATAGATGTAAGTCGTCTACGGATAACCTAAACTTTGATAATTCCGAGAAGCATACTTGTAATCATAGTAATTCCAACGACGGCGAGGAAGATCCGCTGATTCCATTTAAACGATCCAACGAGACACCTGAAGTAAGTTAACAAGGAGTGCTTAAATTTCTACAATTTTGCAATACTTCATTCTTGTTGTTTATTATCTAGACCAGACAACGAAGACTAAGTGGTAAAAAGGTACGAGGGATTCTGATGGATCTCTTGAGAGGATGCGGAGACTGTCGCAGTAACAGCGCTACCAATCTGAGTAAGAACCAGCAGCAGTTAAAGGACATTGTAAACGATCCCCCACAAATTAAGATCACGTCTCCCACGTTCGAACCTACTTGTTCGACTTCCACCCAGTGTAACGAGAGGTAAGGTATAGTCATTATTATTATTGAAACGTAACAGTGTAATATTAAATGTAAAATCGCTGTTCGAACTTGCAGATGTTGTCACGCGTACGCGCGGCGAATCGAATCTCAACTTGAAGAATTCCGAATGGAAATGGAAAGAGTACGATCACGTTCCGACGCAATTCTCGATATGCTCAATATGCTTCACTCTGTGGATATGAACTAATTGAAAACTTACACAGTTTTAAAATAAGTGCTTTCCCCTTGTACAGATTACTTTCTTAATTTCTCTTATTTTTTTTTTTTTTTTTTAAGTCAAGATTCACACTGTCGTCGATTTTTTCTTATTTACCTCTTCTACTTCATTACGTACGAAGAACGCATATTCGATTTATCAAAAAATAAAATACACTCGTGTCGAAAAGAAGAAAGACTACTACCGTTGTACCAATGATACACAATTTGTATTATAGTGGTTCGATTACGTGTCGTTGATAAATGTGATATATATAAAAAATTTGGTATGATTTTTGTATCGTACAGACGTTCACAACTTTTTCTTTTCTTTTTACACGATCCGATTAGACAATTTTTTTTTTGTTACATTATAGACCAACGGTGTTTAAAACGTGTAATTTAAGTGTCCGAGTGAGGCGATGTTCGTCGCCTCGTTTAGAATTTTATTTCGATAATCAATAAAACGCTGAATAATTTCCTATTTAATAGTTGCAGTCGCAGGAATCAAATCCTGTACCAGCTTCTCCGGGCAAAACTCCAGGCGCAACCTCTCCTTGTCCTTTAAAGATGTTGCTATACGACGTCTTCAGATAATTCACGTGTCCTTGTAGCGATCTAATGCGACCTTGAGCTTGCTCGAACGCCTCGTTCAGGTTGTTTATCTGGCCTTGCATTTTCTGACGAATCTATGAACGATACCAGGTAAGCTACAACCAATCTGAAAATTTTATAATAAATTACTTCGTCTCTGTCTTTTTGCGCAGCTCTCGCAGTGGCTCTGCATTGGGCCAATTGTCTCTCCATCTCTGCGATTTGACTTTGCATGGTCCTTCTGGCGGTGTCGCACCTCTCCTTCGTCCTCGCCACTTGTCTCGCGGAATCCTCTCGAACCTTATCAAAGCGAAACATTGATCAGAATCCTTAATATACGATATAGAAGAGGATGTACCTGATCGAGCATCGCCGTCAACTGAGTGACCTCGTGCATCTTCTCGTCGATACGCTTCTGCATCTGCGCCTCGTGCTCTTCGAATCTAGCCAGCGTATTCTTCATGCGTTCGTTCTCGTGTCGCAACTCGGTGTTCTTTCGCTCCAGCTCATCGAATCGTCCCGAACCGTGTCCTTTCTCATCCTGCAAAGTGGATATTATAAATGGAGAACTTGCAACGTCTCTAATACATTGGATAAATGTGGATGAACAATCACTTGAAGCTGTTGGTACTCGGTACGCAACATGTCCAATTGACTCTGCAGAGCCTGCATCTTATCCTTGTTGCCCATCAATTCTCTCGACAGCTCCTCGCAATTTCGCTCGGCTACTATACGCATTTGCTGAGCTTCCTGCAACTTCACTTGCGTTTGTTTCAAAATGTCTGGCAGTGGCGCGAGTTCTGCGAGCTTCTCTTGGAATTGATTCTATAAAAAAGTGGCGAAATGTTGAAGAACACGTGCACGTACATATTTTAGTTTACGTACTTTAACTCTTCCTATCTCTAGAGTCACGTTTTCGTTCATGCGCGCGTTATCCATCTCCATGAGATCGAGTTGTCGACGTTGTTCTTCCACTTGTTGTTGAGCCTAGTTTTTTACTATCATCATTATGCATGTTTATATTGAGAAATCAAAGAACGTGTAAAGAGAACCTGAAGATATTTATTCCGATAATCCTCCAACTGAGCGGCCTGATCCTGAATCAACGATCTTAGCTCTTCGAGTTCATCCTGCGCTTCACGAAAGCGTTGTTTAAAAACGATAAGAGCTTGTTCTTGTTCGACCATCTGTTCCTTGAAACCTATCGTTGAAGGAATATCGTTGATACCCTGAAGTTAATGAACGTTCAGAATAATCACCTTCGAATTTCTCTTTCTCAGCCTCGATCGACTTCAAACGTTCCTGAGCGTCTATCAGTTTTATATCCAATTTCTCTTTCTCCTCGATGGCCTCGCGTGTCGTTATCTTCATCTTCTCGGCATCTGTTCTTAAAACCGAAACCTCGCATAATTTGTTTTTGTAATCATCTTGTAGACGTGCGTATTGTTCGCGTAGATCACGCAACTGTTGCTGAGGACATGTGCTACCTCCCTTTTTTCATTAAACAGTACGTTTAGTTCCTGTTAAACTTCTTTGTGAAAAATTAATCTTACCATAGGAGCATTTAAACAGGAGCCAGTACAAGTTGGTGTAGGAGCTGGTGGCATCTGTGTACGATGAAAAACAGATCATTTTATGATGAAAAAAAAAAGTATCCAACTAAATGATTACCACTAACATTAAGATATCAAAAAAACAAAATATTTGGAATTTTCATAAAGACACGTTTATTTCATACAAAATTCATGGTTGGTAGTTACCATAACAATTACTGTCGTCGCCGGTTTTCAAAAGCGTAAAAATCTGTACGATAATCGATACACTCACGAAACAACTTGTTGCTGAAATACTGTTTGGATACCTTGGGAAGAGGTACAGAGGACGGTGGAGGAGGCGGTAAAACTGGTAACGACGGAGGTGGCATGTAAGAAGACGGCCCGCCTTGAAGGTTACTAGGCGGAGCAGGAGGGCAACAACCGCAGGGTGCACAAGGGCCGGTACATTTTAACAGTTTACGTTGTTGCTCCAGCTGTTGACGTTCGCGTTGCACGTTGGCGAGCTCGATCTGCATGTTGCGTACTTCGCATTCCATGCTGCCTAATTGTTGTTCCTAAAACAGTAACAATTATATAAATAAAAGAGTCGATTTGATCGTTCATTTGATCGTATCTCGAAGATGTACTAGCTGTTTGGTATTGTTTCCATAAGTCGCAAGCTTATTCTCTATTTCCGCAGGACAGACGCCTTTCGGAGGCGGCGGAGGGCATGGTGGCGGCGGGCATGGCTGCGGCGGGCATGGTGGCTGCCTGGCAGCAGCGGGACTTCGGCAACACATCTCGTCGACCTGCGAGGATGCACCGCTAGTGATGCAAGCACCTGTTACTGACGCTCCACCAGCTAGCCTGGGCGAATCTAAACGCATGATTATTCGTGTCAAAATATTTCTTTTATCCTACGGTAATATTCAAGACTCACCTCCACAAGGAAAACCCGTATGTTTCCCTGAAAAACATCAATTAATCGTTATCCTTTAACGTTAGGAAAGCAAGAACCGAAGGAACTCGAAGCTTACCGGAAGTGGTGTTGCCAGCAGGCGACAACGAATCAGCAAACTGCGGCTGCAGGCAACATTTGCATCGACAATATTCGTCGTCCTGCTGTAACGTAGAGGTGTACGAAAGCGAACGCAAAGGACCCGGACTCGATACTTCAGACGAAATTCCACCTGGACAGGTGTAACAACAAGGAGTAGTCACTCGTTGATTCAACAGAGCTATCTGTCGCGTCAATTCCACGTTCTCCTTCACTACTATTCGCATTTCAGCCTGTAGCCCGCATACCTTCCTCTGTAGACTCTCGACGGCGGTATCCTTTTCCAGCAGCGCTTCTTCTAATTTATATCTAACCAGAGACAGAAGGTCACATGACTTATGTCAACATATTTTTACCGGTGACAAAATTTGTGCGATCGTCGTTAAGGAGACTGATCGACGTTCACATTTTTCTCGCTCGATTTTGTATTATTTCTTCGATACCGGATGTTCCAAACGAACGAACACTTACTTGCCACCTTCAAGCTGCGCATTCTCTTGCGCCAATTTCTCCTGCATCGTTAACGATTCCGTTAACTTTCCGGTTAAAGTCTGAAGACTGTCTTTTCCTTTCTTCTTGCTATCAGCTATGACAATTTTTGGAATATCGTCCTCCGTGTTCCCACAAATGATCACTCTTGGAAGCCTGATCGAACGAGGACGCGTTTATAAAACGATATCGACGTTGGTCGAATCGGAACATACTTGTCTTCGGGGTATTCTATTTGTGGCAAGTCGAAGCGATCCTCGGGTCTTGCTCCCGCTCTCGCAGACACCTCTTTGTCCATTCTGTCTTGGAACACGAGCTCTTCCTCTTCTTCGGTGATGGCCTAAAGATCAGTTACCAAATCAATTACTAGATACAACTTGTACTTTATGTTGCTAGTCTCGATACACCTACCAGGCCGAATTTCGAAGACGGTATCATGTCGAACATCTTCGCGAACGTGGTACTCGAGATGTCGGACATGCCTAACAATCGTTGTAACTTGCGTGTTATTTGTTCGAATTCAGCAAGCTTTCTCATGACTTCATCCTGCTTCGTACGAATCGTGAGCGTATCTTCGTCTGTTAAGTCCTTTTTCTACAATGTAAATCGCCAAGATGAGAATACAACAATCCTTGATTTCTCTTAAAAGTATTACTTTTGAGAGTTCGGATATTTCTTGTTTCAGTTGCTCAATTTCTTTCGCGAGTAGAGCGCAACGTTCGTCGGCGTTCTTCATCTCCAACTTAACATCGCTGTCGGTCAAAGGCGTTGAGCTCAGTATAGATTCTTGTCGACCACCAGGCTTTATCGGTACACCTAATCAGAAGTTCATTAAATTAAAATTATCTCAGTAAATTTCGTAGCAATTTTTGTTTACCTTCGGCAACACCATCAGGAATCGGATGATCCGGGGGTATTTCATCTGGATCCACAGGCGTCTCCTTATCTTCTTCTGCTTCCGCTACTTCTCCTTCTTCTTCTTCGGCTTGTTCGACATTTTCCTCTGCCTCAGCAAATTCTTCCTCTGGTGCCTCGTCCGCCATTCTTCAAAGTCAGATAAATCAATTATAAATGTAATTACACAATTACGTGTAAGGATTCAGTATATCGTACTTCGATGATTCTTCCGGTTCTGAATTCGGACTTTTAACTTCTTCCGCCTCTAACGTTTCTAAATTGGGCTCCTGCTCGACTTCCTCTGACTTCTCTTTGTATTCCTCTTTATATTCATCTGCCTCGAAAGTCTATCGAATAAGAAAGTTTGTTGTTAATTATGTACATTAATTATTTTATAGTAATTACTGCTGATACAAAAATTATGTACCCGTTCAAGAATGTGTGGCTCAAGTTCTGTTGTATGTTGCAAAAGCACCGATTCTACGAAATTCTTAGAACTCTTGAGATTCTTTGAGTCGTACAATGGTACATGTCCCTCCTGATGGTGGTACTCGAACACGAATGAATGTACTTCCGGTAGATTCAGGGGCTTTTTGAGATCGAACAAGGATTCCAACGAACCGAATGCATCCCTCTTCAAGGATGGCTCGTTGAATTCGGTGCCTTTCTTCTGCGATTTCGAGCCGTGCTTCTGCAGGTGTTTTAACTCGTGGAAGCTCTTTGTTTCAACAGGAAAGCTGTTGAACTCGCGAACACGAAGAGGCCTTGGTGAACTTTTGGCAGAGCGAGATGAGTTCCAAGTACACGGTCGTCGCTTCTGAATCGATTAAAATTATCGCTCAAAACGTGTAACAGTGCCCTTTCGTTATGATGTTGACATTGTTTATAAGGATAAGATTTAATCAATAAGATTTGACGATTTTCGTAGCTGTGTATCAATAAATATTTTACCTTCATTATTTTACCTTCGACACAACACCGTTGCTTCGTTCAATAACACAAAATTCCTTACAGTGCTGTTGTTAAATCTTCTCCTCGTTTATTCACCGAAGAAACGGTATTGTTATCAAATATAGCGTCGATTGATTTCTCAATTATCTTTTTCGAAAGTTTTTTTTTAAATAATTTTTATAAAATTCGAAACTGCAACATAAAACGTTTGTTAATGTGTTAATAAAACGATTGAAATTAATAAAAATAATGAGAAAATAAGATAATTTTATTTACCGAATTTGACACTTACCCGAGGGAACCTTCAATTTCTTCAAATAAGAATATAAAACATGCGTCTTTTATTTTTCTCTTATACAACGATACATTTGAACATATCGTCGAATACATATTTAAAATATGTACGTACAAATATGACTGCATTATTTTTTTATTATTCTGTGCATATATTATGAATATTAATAATTGTTTTATGTTTCTTAAAACCATAACAAATTTTGTAGTATATTTGGATTTATATTCATATAGACAATTATACATACACATTATATTACAAAAGGTTTTGTAGCACAAACACTGCTGTGACATTCTTCACGAAGATCAGGTGGAACCATTGTGTAGAAAAACATGCATAGTAAAATACAAAAACTAATAAAAATAAGTTAACATTTAAACTGTATTATATTATAAATGGTATGTTTATTATATTAATAGTCTATAACATGTATACAAAACACAAAATAAAATCAAGCTACTATTTTGAAAATGGTCAAATAAAAAATTCGTTATATACAAACATCTCTATTGCCATGTCCAATTTACCGTGTTTATTTACGAGGAAATGTAAATATGTACACTCTTTTCGAAGGAAACTTCTAGTCAATAGCAGCCAATAAAATTTACTTGTATTAGGTAGTGTATTTCACATTTTTGTAGAATGGAGGTTATGGATTACAGTAAGTGTTTATTGTATAAGTCAGAGTACATAGCGTTTATAGTATAAATGAAATTTTATATTTTAAACGTGAACGTGAATTTATTAATATTTCTGTATATTTTTATTTCATAAGAAATATAACATTATAAACCATCTTTTATGTTATAAACAATAACTTAAGAGAGTATCTTATGGATAAATATAAAATATTATAGCAGAAGAGCCAGCAGAAATGGAAGATGCAGGTGAAGATCATTCCGAAGAATCAGATAATAATGATAATCCAGACAATAATATAGATACTGAAATTCAAATAGTAGATGAAAGTAAGTGTGTTTTACCCTTATTATACTTAATATAAATTAAATTTCTTACAATTATATCAACCTTTCATTTTAGAAAAAGATGAGGATGAATCAAAAATAAAAAGAGCAAAAGAAGAATCCTTAAATGAATCCGAAATTGATTCTGATCAGTCCTGTCCAATATGTATGGACTTATGGACTAGCTCAGGAGAGCATCGTTTGTGCTGTTTAAGATGTGGACATTTATTCGGATACAACTGCATTCTGAGATGGTTACAGAGTTCTTGTACTAGTGTAAACCGGCGTTGTCCTCAGTGTAATAGAAAAGCTGCTGTAAAAGATATCAGAATGCTGTATGCCAAGAAATTAACATCAATAGACACAGCAGAGTTAGATAAACTGAAAGAACAATTAAGTGATGTTACAGCAGAAAAGAATCGCATAGAAATAGAACTTTCAAAGTATACTCTCAGACAGAAACTATTTGAACAGCAAATTACTAGCATGAGGAATCGTATATCCGAGCTCGAATCTCAACAGACGGAAATAAGTCTCCATTCCAGCCAAAATATTTCTAAGCATATGATTAAAAAGTTCCATTTGGATCGATCCATTGAAATATGCAAAGACGGTGGTTGTCGCGTGTTAGATTACAATCCGTGGTACGGAGTTCTGGTTGTCTCACAGAAATCGACGAATACGTTGTTCTCTGGTTACGGTATTAAGAAAATTGACGCAGACAAGTTTCAGCCACGTCAGTTCGTCTTTTTACACTCTCAAGCTATAAGAGACGTTTCGTTTAATACTAACCAGCAGTCGTTATTGCTTAGCGTTGGTTTCGATAAGTGTGCGAAGCTGATGGACATTCAAAATCACATCATCATGCACACTTTTCCGGTAGATTTTCCATTATGGAGTTGCTGCTGGTCAGGTGACAATCCAAATATATTCTTCGTAGGTGCACAGAACGGATCTATAACGCAGTTTGATATTAGACAAACTACTGGTGCTATTGAAAGCTTAGATAGCCCTGGTGACAGATCGCCTGTGGTTTCTTTAGCAACGGTACCTCCTAATCCTGGTAGCGGTATAAGCCGAGGAGGTTTCATTGCATGTCGTTTGAATACTTGTTATGCCTACGAACAAAAAGAGTCAAAATACGTGGCCAAACAAATATTTCTCGAAGGTCCATTTGTATCTGTATGTTACGATAAGAAGAATAATCATACTTTGATATCGTCTCGACCGAATGTGAGGCAACCTCATGCCAGACACGTAATGTGTACCATAGAAAAAGGCAGCGACGAATCCACTATCTGCAATGTTGTACACACGTTTCATGGTGGTAACTCTCAACAATTATTGTCTCGACCGTGTTACATTAACGTTGAGAATGATACATTAGTCGCTGCACACCAAGAATCTAACAGCAATATATCTTTATGGAGTACAACGAGCGGGAAACAAGTAAATACCCTGCCAGTATCCGATCCTGTGTTAGATATGTGTGCTGTCGAAGTTAGTAATACTTTATTCTTAGCAACGCTGTCTGCGAAAAAAGTTAGGATTTATAGTCATGGATAGTTAAAGAAATAACATAAATGATTTAATGACACATGACATTTTGTAACATTTGATTCGTGCTCGAAGCATCCTTTTAAATGTACATCACAAATTCGCAATTTAACATGAAGGATGATTAACTGTCATTGTTGCATTTCTCTTTTTTGTTATTGCAAGCTTTAACAATATTCCTTTCCATACTATTATGTGGTAAAAACGTATGTAAATAACATAATATAAAAAATTACTGTAAGTTTACTATAAATTTACTATTAATATTGACAATGCAGAAGTTTTTCATATGCATAAGAATAAATCCTAGAATTATCATTATACAATTAAATATACATATTTTTATTACTATGCAGTACATGCAATAAATATTTATTACAATATATATTTTTTGTAATAATTTAAAACTGTTTCAGTAGCTACCATAAACGCTATTCCAAAATAGAATAGTAACAGTAAAGGTAAATTTATATCAATACTCGTTAAGTGAGATTATTTACGAGGTATAAGACTTATTAAAAGTAGAAGTATCATTTAGTAAATCAATTATGTCATAAAAAGGGAATATTTGTATAAGTATTTTCGATACTCTTATTGAAAAATGTAATTTATTAATATTTTTGAAATATTAAATTACATTTAGAATTTTTCATTAATGTTGCAACCAATTGCTTTCATAAATTAACCCATGTGTTTCTAATATATAAGAATCCACAATTCTAAATCAAATAAACCAAATAGCATTTATAATCTATTAGTACTCCTCTAACACAGCCTCCACATAAATTACTAAAAAATGTGAACAAAAAGCTTGAGAAATCCTATTTTAGTGCTGCCGAAGACAGAATGTTCCTTAATGAAATAAAAAAAGAAATCAACAAAACGTATGATATTACATAATAGTAATTTTTCCTGAACAAGTTTGAAATGTGCTATTACTTCGTTACTGATTTTCAGAATAATTACCTTTTATCAAAACATTTATAAACTTGCAGCTTTTTTTACAAACCTAACTTTATAAACTTCGTTAAACATAAAATTATTTTTCTCGAAATTTCATAAGCTGGAAGTGTCAATGCAATTCAAAAAATTTTATATTTTTTTATGAACTTGATCACAATTTTAGTTATTAAGATTCATCGTATCTTTACGTGAAAATCAAGTCTATTCTATACTAATTTTAACGATATACTAAATGCAATTTGGTGTCTGTAAGTATGGAATGTACATCTCCAGCTTCGAGTACACAAAATTATATATACGGAAAAATATATATATATATATATAATTGATTTGGTAAATTATAAATCATTGAAGCACACCCCATCACCAAAAATGTACAGAATTTAAATATTAACAGTACAGTGTTTATGTTTATGACTCTTTTTACAAGTACCATTTAACGCTAACAAGTTTTTTGTCTATTTCGGTAATGTACAATCAGATCTAATTAAGGTAAACCTCTCTGTGGCTTAAAGAAATATACAGAAAATTAATAATAAAGGTACAAACTAGTAATTGTTTTTCGTATTGATATAACAAAGTATACAACACAGCTATCGATTTATAAAATCAAAAAATTCACTAAATATTGTTTCACGCGAAAATCAATTATGTATTCTTCAAACTGACAAAAAAAATTAATCAGCCAATTAAATAAATGTAACTGCATAATATGAAAGGAAAGGCCAATGAAAAATTTAAAAGTATACAATGATTTATACAAAGAAATTTAATAACTGCTCAACAGATAAAATTATTTTTCTGTAAAAAGAAAAAAAAAAGAAATTGTTAACTGCTTGCATCAAATCCTTGCAACTGTTAAAAATTTTACCATTCAAATATTTATATGATATTAATAAACGTAAGATGAAACATGATTATTTTTTTTATAAAGTTCTTTAAAATGTGATTATCAAGTTAGACTTAACAGATTTTATTAGGTATTGTTTTTTTCATGCCTATTTTACAAGTTAAATAAATGACTATTATTTAAAGATATTAAATGAATTTTTCCATGATTTTGTTCGTCATCGAAATATTGTCGTTACAGGTGCTGAATCTGATTATGAAACTGCTATGTTATCAATAACTGGGCATAGTATTGCGGAAGTTTCGTAATGACAAAATGAACAGTGCTTTTACATGACAGATTAACTATACAGTTATCACTAACTGAAGAGTTGCTCAGTGGCACGTTCCAGATCCCAATTATATGAAGATAAAGCAACTCTCGCATTGTGTTCTTCAATTCCCATGTCGGTTAGCCGCCTTATTTTATCATCTAAATCAGGCATTTTTGCTGGTCCTGTAATTAGTATCACATTTATAACAAAACAGCTACAAATCTCTGGAAATTAAATCGAAAATCATTAGTATTATTTGTACTTACCACCTGCATATACAAACGTCCAATGTTTGGCAGTTTGACGAAACATTTCTGGATGTTCTTTATATTGTTTAGCTACTACTGCATCTTGTGGATCATCTGGTTCTGCTGCAGACAGTAAAGCTTGTAATGATAACAATACAGTACGTAAAGTCATAGCTGCAGCCCTAGAAATAAAAATTGATATTATGTAATGTACTTCAAGGTATCATGCTGTCATAATATCATAATTTCAATTATGTATATATTTATACATACCATTGATCTTTTAATATATCCAAACAAATAGCACCTGTTACTGAAGATATATTAGGATGCCATATTTTTGTTATGAATCTCACCTATAAAAAAAACAATCAACATAAATTTATAAATTATTTAAATTAATTTTTAAATAATTATAAAATTTGTAAAAAAAGATTTGAAATAATGTAAATATATACAAATTTTTATTTTTTTTACTTTTATATTATATCAATATTGCAGTATTTTACAATTGCAACATGTACAGTATATTTATAGATTACTGTCTGTCTATAAGAAGCACAAGTTAAAAAGTGCTTTGTCATATTCTAGGTTATATTAATTTTACTTTACTCTTAGATAACATAAAATTGTCCTTATCATTAACATACATTAATCATATTGACTTACAAAGTGCTTACTTTAGGAGGATTGAAGGGGTATGTCTCGGGAACTTTAATCTCGAGTACAAAATTACCTCCCTCATATGGTGTGTCTGGTGGACCCGCAATCTCACCTTTTAATTCAGTAAAACTATCATTCACCAATTCAACTTTAATTGCACATTTTGCAACCTGTAACAACATTTGAAATTACTACTGACCAAAAGATAGTTGTTTTTATATCGAATAGAAATTATAATTTACATTAACATGAGTGAATATTACTATAAATAATTTATACAAAACAAAATCATTCTATGAACAAATGAGTGATAAAAATGTGAGAAATCAATAAGATGAAATCATAATTTTACATCCTTCCATTGCAGATACCAATAGTGCATTAAAATTTAATGCTTTTCATTAAAAAAGATTTAACTCATATTATTCTTTATATAAATCAAAAGGTACATATTTTTGATGGATACAAATATTAAACATAATGTAGGCACTGCGATAATACATATTAAATAGTTCAGAGAGGCATGTGCAAAATATAATGACTGACCTATCTGACATCAACAGTTGATAATAAAATGATGTAAAGACATATAATGATAATTTACTCATTGTCATTGCAAAAAGATTGTGAAATTCTGACGTAGATGGCTTGTGTATAAACATGAGGAGATGTTAGATCAAGACAGATGCTTATGTGCATACAGAATGGATCTTCTAGAAAAGCATAAAATCAAAAAAGCATGCCATTGTTCTCAGGAATGGAAAACTGAAGGTATGTAGTACTTTGAAAACAAAAAAAAAGAAAAAAGTTAATGAAAAATGTATATATTACAAATCAATTGTATCTCAAATGAAAATCTAACAACTAATATCTTTGTACAACTTGCATTTTTAATTTATTGAAGGATCTGAAAAGTATACACAATTTAGTCCAAATTTTTTTTCTGAATTAAAAACAATTAATATAAAACTCTTTTTGATAGTATGTGGGAGCATTTAATTAGGGAAAATCAATTAATTTTAAAAGCAAATAACTGTCAAGAATATACAACAGGTGCCTATGCTTTGTCTGTAGTGATTTTATCGGCCAATGAATTGCGGCACATTTTTGTCACGCCACACATGAGATTTCTGTAGAACAATATCATACATCGAACGGTGTTGTCTAGCGATTCAAATAGCATTATTTTGTGAAAAGCAAATGGTACTTTTTAAAATGATATAAAACCATTGTTTACCCACCTCTTCACTCTTTATAACCTCTTTAAATTCGCGTTTGATTCTCTGTGCCGCGATGTTCGCCATAGCTTCCGAATCGGTGGAACGGTCAGCACACTGTCATCATCATTCGAATAGATTAGTAAAGTTTGCTGAAAGCGTCAACTTGCGCAAACCCTTAAGGTAATAGTATTCTAGTTTAATCTCGGTTTCTATTCAGAAAAACGATCGTTCCAACTCGTGTTCTTTACTAAAATCTTCGCTCACGGACACATCCAATTTATCATTCAATCATCACCGGCGCCACATTGATGAGAAAACTTGACTGTCACTCGCTCGTGTTCACCCTTTTGAATTTCATCTATGTTCACGCCGTTGTTTTTTGAGGCGCCAATTCGTAAATATTCGGAATTAATTTTTAATAAAAATTTGATTATCTACGTATAATTTGAATACATTTCCTACGAACGTTTTAAATGTTTATGAAACATATGTGAAAATAAGCTTACTTCAAATAAAGGTAATCTTAGTTTGTTTCTCATAAAACAAAAAATAAAAAAAGGTTATAATATTTAATGATATAAATTCAAATTTTCGTATAAAATAATCATAAATTTATATCTTATACGTAACATAAAAATAAACAAAAGATCATAATTTGACATGAATCTTAATTGTAACATATATATTCTGAGTTATTATTCCATTATATGAAATTAGCTATTAATATTTTCCGTGGATGAAAGATCAAGATTGCAACAACTATACAAATATTGATAAGTAATATTTTGAAAGATTTTATAATTTTTAATACATGACAAAATAAACTTGATGATTTTAGTTTATTATTACATTAATTATGGAAAAAATACGTTCTCGCGGTTATGTCCAACATTTAATAGGCGGAGCTTAACGCGATACGTCACATCCGGTTTTGCGAGCATTCTCTGATTGGATAGTCTCTTTGTGGTTTCTGTTTTAGTGATGCCTGTGTCCCAGCCAGTGCGTGCTAAGAGTTTGTTACGCGCAAACTTAGAAAATTCTCGCGGGCAATTTTTGCAAAGCAGAATGCCAAATATCAAAGTCTTCAGTGGTACATCACATCCAGATTTAGCTCAACGCATCGTCGACAGACTTGGTATTGATATCGGAAAAGTTGTCACCAAGAAATTCAGCAACCTCGAAACATGGTAATGGTCGCAATCACCGCTATAACCACGTTATTGTCATTGCATTAAACTAAGGCTCTGACCACGTGTCACCAGAAATTTTATTCAAATATCTCCTCTCTACTATGTATTTTCATAAGGGACAAGACATTTTTAGCATTTTTGTGTTATCCTCTTCATGTTCCCATTAATTTATTCACCTTACCAGCATACAAACAACCCTGCCGCGCAAGGCCGGTTTCCCCATGTACGGTAAAGCCGCGACGTTTAAGTTGAAGGTCAACTAGTACAATTATTAATACACATTCTAAGGATTTTTAACATTAGTATATCTTTACAAACGATATTGCATAAATTTACAATGGTTTGATTTGCAAATAAGTGATGAAAGTATTTTATTGTCATGTTATTATTTGCTTTTAATAAAAATAATCCCAAGTATAATAAAAATCAAGTAATAGATACAAATAAATGATATATATATATATATATATATATATGTCTGATAACTCTGGTAATGATGCATAATAATTTGTTCCTTCAAAATTTTCTATTAGTGTGGAAATAGGAGAATCAGTTCGAGGAGAAGATGTATACATTGTACAAAGTGGAAGCGGAGAAGTAAATGACAACTTGATGGAACTGTTGATCATGATCAATGCTTGTAAAATTGCTTCTGCATCTAGAGTAACAGCAGTAATTCCTTGTTTTCCGTATGCAAGACAAGATAAGAAGGATAAGGTAAGACATATTACTTGTATTATGTTAATATGAATTTAACAGAGTATTTAAATAAATTTAAATAAGTTTCTTATGTTTCATGATTCTATCAATGTTATACTGTAGTTTTAGAATATATGTGAATGTATTTTTATTTCAGTTTTTAAAAGCAATTTATAAAACTTTATGTAAGGAAAGTTTCCTTTTTTTTTATGTCACACTTAATTTAAATGTTATGACATTCGTTCTTTGTTCTCCTTGTTCTTTACTATAAAATGTTTATACCTGTAGGTGAATATATATTCATACAATATTGTACTTTTATTATATATTGTTTCCATTTTTTATTTTCTTTTTATTACCAGAAAAATTTGAAAAGGAATTGGAAATATAAAATGAAAGTACCATTGATCTATAAATAAATTGTTATACTAAAATGTGTGAATATAAATTGTGTAAATATGAGACACTTATGTAACAAAACAACTTACAAAAACTAAGCTTCAATGATTCTAATATTGTAGGTATATAATAGTCACTTTGTTGATATATGCCATTAATTAACATGATTACATTGCTTTGAATATGTAAGTAAAGTGAATACTCCTGTAGGAACAAAAAGTAAAATTACAATTTTTCTGTATTTGCATAATAATATATATGAATTTTTTAATTAACTCTGTACACATCTATATTTTCTACAGTTGGATGTTTATTGTGTGCTTATTTCTCTTGAGTAAGCATTTCTGATGTAACAATCATATAGGATACATGTTATTAATAATTTATGGAGGAGTAGGTTGTATTTCTGATCAGAGTGTTTACTTTGTTTTATCAGTAAACATGTGCAGTAAAAATATGACTCCCACAATAAGGAGATCATCAAGTCATTGAAGAAGTAGTTAAACTTTTTTTTATGTGATATATTCACAGGGTGGTGATGGAGGTGACAACTCTAATTCTAAGAAACAAATTATCATGAAGTCAAACGAATGGAAATTCAGGGTAACTTGTAGTGGTCTTTTTTTCTATTTTTACTTTTTAATAGCTTTGCAACCAATAAATGGAGTAATACCATATTTGGAATGTTAAACATGAATTTCATCATCATATATGAAATGCTTTTAACTTTTTAGCTTTTATCATTGGGGTCTTACCGAATGATATACTCATTTTACAAGATTCATATTATTATGTCATATAGATTTTTTTATACATATATAATTTTTTAATTAGGATATAATTAACATAAGTTTAATATTTATATCAAACTATGAATTACACTACAAAAAATATTTTGCAAATGGAAATGCATGAAAGTTATACAGGCACATGAATATTATGGGTATTATACTAAACAGAAAGTATCATTCATCTCACTCATCTTATGGGATAATCCAAACAATGGATTATATTTCATTAAAAAAAGCTCATGAGATTTGCATGACTTAATATTTTAGAAATATTCATTTTATGTAGCATACGTACATGATGCAATGTTTCACTACCACGTCAGTGATCTGAATGGAATAAAACTTAAAGCAAAATATTAACAAAGCGGTAAACAATAAATACATATACAGTGAAAGCATTGCGTTTTGTAATTATCTAAGGTTATCTGAAGTTAGATAACCCATATGAATATTGCAAAACTATTATCAGAATTCGTCGAGGGGGGCCTTTCGTGCGTTCGTACTATAATATTTACCACCATTATATATGAAATATGTTTTGGTTTATTAAATTTCTTATAAACTTTGTTATTATTATTCGTTTAGTACAATGATAACCATATTCTAAAGAAATAAGCACAGTAAAAACATATTATTGTAATGAAAATTTGATAGATTATACAGAAATGAATTACATTACAATTGAAACTAATTCTTGATAAAACAAAAAAAAAGTTTGTAAAATACATATTCTTAAATTTCTGAATAGTTGGGTATTTTCAGGATTTTCTGCCTGAGCTCTCTACAGTGAGTATACAAGCAAGATTGGCGAGTGTAACGTTTGTAGCTATAACTTGATGAACCATTCAATTCTATAATATTATCTTTAGTTTCTTACAAAACTTTCTTTGTAGGACTAACAAAACTTATAATTTGTTGCTATACTGCACAATGGTACCCCCATAAATGAATGAGTGAACTATTTGATCAAAACATATTATTACCTGAATGAGAGGGCAAAATATTAATATAATAGCATTCTACATACATTCTTAATAATCTACATATACATAATTGGGTATACATCTGTATATTAAATGGGTACTAATTATTATATTCCTAAAGATGTTGTCATCTGAATATACTAATCAATGAATGCCTGTTTTATTAATGTAAAATAGTGCTTAAAAAGAAATATGATTGTGTTGTCATGATGATAGTATGTTATGCTGATATGAACAAAACTATCTTTAAAATGTTATTAATATTAGTCCGCTTTTGTGAGGTTTATGCTCATAGATAAGTTTATTAAAATGACTTAGCTACAGCTATTTGACTGAGCACAATGCATTTGTTTTGACTGAATTATTTTTTTTATTTTTTTAGTTTTATTATTTAATACTGATATGTTTATTTCATATCCTTAGATATTCTAAAGATATAGTTAAGGTATCAAGATGCACTGTGTTCTATTTTTTAATTTATAAGTTTGAGTTTATGCTTTATTTACTTTTTTTTTTTTTTTTGTTGAGTCTAACTGGGGTGCATTTGCAACATGCCATTTTTTCCTTTTATTTTTATGTATACACGTACAATATATATTTTTAATATGTATCTGAATACCTTGCCATTGTATTCATATTTTGTCCCCTCTAAAAGATTAATACTTGAATTTTTTGTTCAACACACTTTTTTGATTTATACACATAGTTATTTATTGAGCTTGTTATAGCCATTCAGTATAAGCTATACAAATTTTAATAGCAATTTTTTTTCAAATTACAGGAGATATCCAGTTGCAAATGGACTTGAGAGACTCATGTAACTTTGTGAAATTGAAATGCATAACTGTGTTTTCTTTTCCAGAGTCGTGCACCTATTTCGGCGAAATTAGTAGCGAATATGTTATCAGTAGCGGGGGCTGATCACATTATTACAATGGATTTGCATGCTAGTCAAATTCAGGGATTTTTTGACATTCCAGTTGACAATTTATTCGCTGAACCCGCTGTCCTGAAATGGATCAAAGAGAACATTGTCGAATGGCGAAACAGCATTATCGTTTCTCCGGATGCTGGTGGTGCTAAAAGGTACTGCAACGTCATACCGGAAATATACTTGAAACAAAGTATACAAACAAACTTTGTCTTAATAGGGTAACATCTATTGCCGATCGATTAAACGTTGAGTTTGCTCTTATACATAAAGAAAGGAAAAAGGCAAATGAAGTTGCTAGTATGGTGTTAGTTGGAGACGTAAAGGATAGAGTTGCCATTTTAGTAGATGACATGGCTGATACTTGTGGCACCATTTGCCATGCAGCAGAAAAGCTCTTGGAAGCAGGAGCAACAAAAGTGTATGCAATCTTAACACATGGCATTTTTAGTGGTCCCGCAATTAGCAGAATTAATAATGCTTGTTTCGAAGCTGTGGTAGTTACAAACACTATTCCTCAGGATGGTCACATGAAGGATTGTCCAAAGATACAAGTACATAATTTATCTTAATACGTATATAGTTTTTTAATGAGAAAGGATAATTTATAAAAATTAATTTTTCATGTTTTAGTGCATTGATGTATCCATGATGTTTGCCGAGGCTGTAAGACGGACACACAATGGTGAATCCGTATCGTACCTGTTTTCGAATGTACCGTATTAGATAAACATTTTCCTAATAATGTCCCTTGTGAAACCATGTAAGGAGAACGTAAATCTTTTTACATTTGTTACTCTTAGTTTAGTTTCAAGTATTTTGCCTATGAGAGCAAACATGGGATAAATATTACTGCCCCATTTTTTAAATTGGAAACTATACATAATCCCTTCTTTGATAGATGAGGTGTCTAGGAAGAGAGATGCTAGGTGGGTAAACACACACCGTATTATCCATTTAAAAGAAGCAGTAAAAAAAAGCAAAAAAAAAAATAAGTTCATAACTAATAGATGCAAGCAAACAACTAGCTTCAGAGTGAAATGCTTTGAAAATAATTAAATTGTTGTTAGACTGCTCCTTATTATGCAGAATACATTATTACCTTATTTAGGATACAGTTATTGCATTGTTTAACTTAAATTGTGTGCAAAGCATTAAAAAAAAAAAAGAATCATATTAAAATATTACTATAACTGTCCTCGAGTTGTATACGACTCGGGATGAAAAGTATTTCAATGAATGCATAAAGACGTTCGTGCATTGTCACCGTTCTGTGCAAAGGATACCTTATTTTTACAGTCGAATATAAAAATTTGTAACATCTGTGAACATTTTTCAAGTGCTAATACAAAGCGTCGAAAGGAAACTAGCTTTTTACAGTTCTAATATGATACTGTTTATTATATTGTATACAATGAAAGAATAATGTCAAAAAGACATTGTATTTTTTTCCTTTTTCGTGTTTTACTACAACAATTTTTGAAAAAAAGGCCGCTATTTATATGTACGTAACTATACCTTCATGTAACAGAGGAATGTTGACTTCACCGTCATCTATCCGGTTAGCTTTGGACCAATATAACATGAAAATATAAGTCAATACAAACATAGCATTTTTTACGTCTAAATTTCTCTTAATTCGATTAAACAAATAAAAAAAAAGTGTCACCTGTTGATACATTGGGTATTATAGCAAATAATTTTATAAATTATATAATTTTAATCTTTTATTACTATAATGAAAAATTTATATGTACAATTAGTTTACCATTGAATAGTAATAATTTAAATGCTATAATTACAATTTATAATTTCATAGTTAATTGTTAAGATGTATTTGTTTTCTTCTGAAAGAAACGTAATTAAATCAGCAAGTACAATGTATCGATTTTATAGTCGATCTATGATCGGTATGTTACATCATAATACTCAAATACTATTGTATTCTACCGAATTGCATGACTAACGATTAACTGTTTATTAGATCTTAATTTAAAAAGAAGTATAAACAGGTTATTTGTATAAACACTATCTAAATACATCAAAAAATGATATTTCTTGACTGCGATGGAAATATTTTGTTACGGTAACAGTATAATTAAGACCGTATACACATTAACGTAATATAAATGTGTATCTTAATCTATAATTTAATTTATAGTATTATGTGCAAGAATTTAGTAAAACTAAAAACTTCAAACTTTCATATTATGAAATACACGGTACATGAGATTCCTATAATTCGTTTGAAATACATTTGTGAAATAATCTTTTGAAACGATATAAACAAAAAAATTATAGTTAAGTACAAAAATTTTCTATTTACATGCTATTTTGTATAAATAATAATACTACAATGACTATATAAGATTTCTACATTTATAAAAAAAAAAATGATATATCAAAAATTTTATTTCGACGCTTTTTTAACACTTTAACATAAATCGACGTTATCTGCCATCTTTTTTTTTTTACAACTACGTTATAATCTCGGTTTGTTTAAATAAACTTGTACCTATTATAAAACAGTATTTAATTTGTTGTAGAAACTCAAAAATATAAGATGAATAACTTAACTTGAACTGCCTGTATTTCAATATTATGTTTATAAGAAATATAATTAGGAAACTTATTACTATCTTCTTCACTCGTTTATAATTTACAATGACCAGGTGGTAATGTTATATCAAAGACTACCGGTGGATTACTTGGTAAATAATTTAAATCACATGTTGATGCATTTATGTATATTATTTTCCCATCAGATGAGATACCATATCCTATAACAAAGAAAGTATGCTTTTATCTTGAGAAAGAAAATAAAATTCAATAATATACCTTCGTGTATATGACCAAAAACATGATATTTCGGTTGAACTCGATTTTGAACCGTAGAAAGTAATTCTACACATCCAGCTCGTACACCGCTACAACATAGATCTCCATGTCCTACAGGAGGTGTGTGTGTTATAAGAATATCTGTATCCGATGGTATCATCTCCCACTTTGAAAGGCATGCTTCTCCACGAGGCACATTAAACGCCCATTTACAAAATTCTGGTTGCCTAAATTGTGAAAAAAATTTTTCTCAGAAAAGCATATTTTACATTTGAAATAATATTCCACCATTCTTCATTGTAGTATAATTGTTCATTATATGTTATTCACCTACATTTTTAACTGTTATATGACAGTTCTCAGTATAACATCATGCTAGATCATAAATTCACACATAGATATTTACCATGGTGTACCATATATTTTTATTCCATGTAAAACAATTTCAGAATCTTCTAAATAGGTACAATTTGTCAAATAATCTTTAACATTAGTGGTTTGGATTGCTTCGGCAAGAGTATCCTTAGACATTCCCAATGTGGGTATGTTGTCAAGAATGCTGGTCCCTGTGTGTTTTTGACGATCCCCAGAAGTGTGTAATGAAAAAGGATTGGTAAATGTGGGATCAAAGCTAAGCTCATGATTGCCAGCAATAACAATTTTATTTTTATGTGGCAAATTACCTGCAACAAAATAGCTTGTAATATATATTAATACAAAAGAAAAGAAATGTACTAAATAAACATTTCTATTCTATCTTACCAATCCAATTGTTAAACTCTATAACTTCTTGTAAGCTACCACACTTTGTAAAATCTCC
This sequence comes from Anthidium xuezhongi, assembly GCA_022405125.1. NCBI lineage: Eukaryota > Metazoa > Arthropoda > Insecta > Hymenoptera > Megachilidae > Anthidium > Anthidium xuezhongi. The sequence continues at coordinate 6,503,565 of CM039642.1, read as the reverse complement.
AGCATGAATAAAGACATCTCCCATAGGTATATCAAATTTTATGAATGGAGTTAATGAATGAGTATCACTCATACAAACAACGCGAAGCTGTAATATGATACAGTATTACAAAAAAAGATTATTTTTTATGTTACTAATTTAGTGTCCATGCTGTTAATTTTAGGTTAGGTTTTCAATTGATGTTTAAAAATTATAAAAAAAATCAAAATATAATTTTACCTTATCATTTGGTGCTTCGGTTGTTGGCAGTTTAGCATTTATTTTAATAACTTTTTGCTGTTGCGATAATTCACGCCAAGCTGCTGTAGGATTAGCTGTTAATGGATGGATCTCTATGCTCATGCTGAAGAGATTGTAACACTTTTAGCTGTCAGTTTTCTTATTGTTATAGTAAAAACTTAAAATTAACAAATATTCCATATAACTGATCTACTATATATACGAGATCAATTTCATTTTGTACTTTTCAGTTAGAAATATTGTTATACTTCTATCGCCCAAAGCAAGGCTGAATTGCCTTATAAATTTGTTTACCCCCTATTACTTTTGGGTAATTAAATTTCATTGCACACAATATTATTATATTTTGTTAGACAAGTTAATCGTTGCATGTTAATTGTTTCAAACATTAGCACAGTGATTTAATTTTCTAGAAATATTTAAATATTAAAAGAACACTGAATTTTCGCGCCGAGTCAATAAACTAATATGTTCGTATTTGGAGCAGTATTTGCGGCTATACATAATAGATTCAATCTGAAGTACTAATATTGTTGTATAATACTAATTAATGTTATGTATTAAATAATCATATCTTTAAAACACTTAATATAAAATTGTATTTAAAAAAACGTGAATATTGCTATAGGTACAATAATATTTTACTAATTAGTTACAATTTCTTTATTAATTGAATGTATTCGAACTGTCACTTTATTTTAAGTAATTAAACGAAAAGAAAAATTTATATTCAATGCGAAAATATGAATGGAATTTGCGAAAATAAGTAATATAGAAACGACCAATCAGTTATTTATCTGTAAGTTACGGTATTTAATTACTAGCGAATAGTTGTATTATTCGCTTTGTAAATACAGATATGTCGGATACGTGTAAATGTATTATCTTGTTTTAAATCAGTTGTAACAATCAGTTGTATAGTTAAATAACGTGAATTGCACTTTGGTCTGAATTGTTTTGATACAAGTGTACTTTGGCCTTTATTGACAATCGGAATCTGTAATAAGCAGAGCGCTTTTTGACTTTTGAAGCCAAAACAAGTGTTCCATATGAGCAGTTCGAAAATCGAAATTCAAAAGTAATCATATCCGATTTTCTTTAAGGAATAACAGTTTAAACACAGTAGAATCAAATAGTGCCAAAATGTTTTCACGTTCGGTAAGTGACTCGTTAAATAAAAATTATGGGACGGTAATATTTAAAACAAATATTATAAATAATATGAAAATAAGTATACAGTTAAGCTGTTTGGAAAATAATTACTAATACTATATGTATATTAGGTATTAAAGAAGGTGTTACATCAAAAAGTGGTGCGAGCATTTTCAACCTCTGATTTTGCCACAGGATATAATTTTGGTTAGTGTAAAGTATACAATATGCAAAATTGTAACAATATTATTAATTATGCTTTTATGTATATGACCATGTTTAACACTTATTTCAGAATTGAATGATACCCAAAGGGAAATGCAAGAATTGGCACGAAAATTTACAAAAGAAGAAATTATTCCAGTAGCTGCTGAATATGATAGAAGTGGAAAATATCCATGGGATATTATTAAAAAAGCCTGGGGTTTAGGACTTTTAAATAAACATATTCCTCAACACTGTGGTACATTTATAGTTTAGTATAACTGGAATATAAAATGAAATTTTGGAAAAGATAAACTGCACATATCCATTTTTACTGTTACAGGAGGAATGGAAGTGGGTAGTTTCGAGGGTTGTTTAGTAGCTGAAGAATTTGCTTATGGTTGTACAGGGATATCAACTGCACTGGAGGGATCAAGTTTAGGTGTAAGCTATGTTATACAAGATTCTAATGTATGTAAGATAAAAACAGTAAGTTTAAGTCTATTTTAATATAATCTTTGTAGCAAGCACCAGTAGTTGCATTTGGAACAAAAGAACAACACAAAAAGTACCTTGGTAGACTTCTTGAAGAACCACTTGTTGCTGTAAGATAAACAGAGTTTTTTATATACATTTGAAGTGGTTTGACATATTTACAGTATAGAAATTTTAGGCCTATTGTGTTACTGAACCTGCAGCTGGTTCAGATGTAGCAGGAATTAAAATGAAAGCTGAAAAGAAAGGAAAGGAGTGGATTTTGAATGGTACAAAAATGTGGATAACTAATGGAGGTGTAGCTAATTGGTATAAACAGTTATTTATTACATTATTTATTATTTTATCTGGTCATTTGTTATACATAAATAGTAAACCTTGTACAGGTATTTCGTGTTAGCAAGATCAAATTCTGATCCAAAAGTGCCAGCTGGTAAAGCTTTTACAGCTTTTATCGTTGAGCGCGAAAGTGAAGGCCTAACGCCTGGTCGTAAAGTAAATTTTATCGATATTAAAACCGACATTGTTCCGTACCTTAATATAAAACAAATGTATCTTATTATAAACAGGAAATAAATATGGGTCAAAGGGCCTCCGATACTCGAATGATAACATTCGAAGATGTCCGCGTTCCAGAAGAAAACGTTTTGGGCAAAGAAGGCGAAGGATTTAAAATCGCAATGAAAACTTTTGATAAAACTAGGCCAATGGTATTCAGAAGGAAATATATCGTCAGAAAAACACACGAGACCGAGGTTCAAATATTTCTTTTTATTTACAGGTTGCATCTGCGTCCGTTGGTTTAGCTCAAAGAGCGTTAGACGAGGCTATAAAATACTCATTAGAACGTAAAACTTTTGATAGAGTAATAGCGGATCATCAAGCTATAGCATTCATGCTTGCCGATATGACGATCGGCGTTGAGACAGCCAGGCTTGCATGGATGAAGGCAGCTTGGGCTGCTGATCACAATCTGCCAACAGCTACAAGCCTTGCTAGTATTGCAAAATGTTACGGTGGTGACATTGCTAATAAATGTGCAACAGATGCAGTACAAGTATATAGTCAATCCTTATAAGAAATATCTTTTATTGAAACAACTTTTATTAATATCTTACATTCGACATTTTTTTACAGATCTTTGGTGGCGCTGGATTCAATACCGAATATCCAGTAGAAAAATTAATGCGAGATGCAAAAATTTATCAAATCTATGAAGGTACTGCTCAGATTCAGAGACTTATAATCTCGCGTCATCTTCTCAATCAAGCTAAACAAAGAGCTATGTAAATGGATATGTACGCAGTATTGCATTATCATCATTGCGTACTGAGGTAGTTGTTTTTATATGAAATTTAATATTTTTTGATATTTTTTATATTTACACTTAATCAGTTACAGTAAGTATGTTACTAATGAAAAGTATTTTACATATACATATATATATATACACAGATTTTAATACTTATATGCATATTTTTATAATACTTTGTATGATGATTGTTAAATATTAAAATTTCACAATTTGTTGATTCTATATTGCATTTTCACTGTATCATGTATTTTTTTGTATTGCATTATACAAAAAATATGATAAGAAGGTAGATTAAAGTACAACGCACTGCCTGACTATTTCATATTTCGCGCTTTCGAATGTTAGATAGCGCTGCAAACGTTATCCGAAAGCGTTAGTCAAGTGTATTGTACAATGAAAAGAGATTACATCGCATTATGTCCGTCAGGTCATAGTTTTTACACGGTTATATTTGGTGAAGTCGTGCGTGACGAGTTATGCAACATTTGGTGTAAAAGCGCCCCATAATAGGACGACCAGATATTGTGACACCTGACCTACTTAGACAGTATCGTCGTATTTGAGACAGTGGTAAATTGACAGCATTTATAACACGAAAAACGCATTTGACAGCCTTTCAATTTGCAGATTCTAAATGCCTGCAAACACGAGAGAACGGGGAAATCTTTAGGAAATTGCGTCTTTCCGTGAAACATTATTGGAACACAGTGCCGTGACTAGTAAACCTTGGTACCCACATAAGACCACGCTCGATACGTTCCTTCTTTCAAGTTACATCTCCTATTCCTGTTCAGTGTCGAAAAATTACAGTAAAAATTTGCAAGATTACATTTCAACGTTCAAGATTTTATGTTAAACGTACATGCATATATTTGGCTGGTCTGTTTCTAGATTGTGTGGCATTTAGGAGATGAGTATAGTCATATTTTCCCTTTCGTTACCCACTGACGTGCCTGCAAATGAGAGATCGGGCGCTATTTATGTTAGTAGTTTATTCACATTAGATACATTGAAACTGTTATAAAGACAATCTGATTCGATATTTTAAGATAATTTATTCATTTTCTTTTTACAAAGGTTTGAATTCATTTATTAACCTGCAATATTGCACGTGTGTAATCAGATTTTCTAACTTCTGCGACGAATTACAATTATACATCTAGTTGAAATTACTACGTCAGCAATTTGAGAAACGAACGAAATTTTCAAGGATTAATAAAACGAATTCATTTTTCGCAGATCATAAAAATTCGCTACATTAACAAAATTAATCAAAAGATCGTTGAACGACGCATCGATCATAGTACAGGAAGAAAATACAATCACTGCTATCATTCTGCATGTTGAATTTGTAATTTTTCGAACATGATGAGAACAAGTTCGTGACATATCAGACAGATCCAGGTTGTTTTAAATCGTACAACGTGATAAAAGTTTGGAGTTGAAATTCGGCGAAGAAGATAATAAGAAGGGAGTGGAACAGATGGTAGAGCGCGATGGCAAGAACGATCAGAAGGCGGTTATCGATAAATGTGTTTTCGGTGCGCGGCACTGACAGAACGGCTAGGTCGCGGGCACTAAACCGGAGCGTACGACCCTGGAACTCGTGCTGTCAGAGCGCAACGGTGCGCCGGACGCTCGCTTGACTAAGGGAGTGCCCGTCCCGATGCAAAGTGTAAGTGAAGTGGCCTACAGACCTACATTTGTCTAACGTTCGATTTTTTTTCGAGCCGGCGGACAGGAGGTTAATAATCCGCGCGGGGCTTATTTTTCCGCGGGCGTGTGTGATGTCGCTGTTGTGTGATATACCGATGTTTGGTTGAAAGAGACGGTGCAGTTTCGGTACGCTCAGACGGCGCTGGCCGGCGCGGGGAGCGTAGTAGTAAAAAGAGAGGAGGACAGCAAGAGCGTGCGCACACGAGGAGCAACAGAGAGAGACAAAGAGGGAAAACCATAGAAGAAAGAAAGAAAGACAGAAGGGAACAAGTACGGAGCGCGCGCTTCTCTCCGTTAGACAGAGAGAGAGAGGAAACGAGACAGACAGATAGATAGACGGGGGTAAGAAAGAGAGGGCGAGAGCACGTAAGAGAGTGTAGGTGTTTCGAGAGAAGTGCGTGCGCTCGGGGACGACGTGCAGGAGGAGGGACCCCCGTCTGTCTGTCTGCTGGAATGCACGAGGGCCGAATGGCTACGGGGACAGGGGAAGGTGGGGGCCACACGGCCCTCGAGAACACCACCGCGACGGCCCTTACGGAATCATCATCATCCTCCTCCTCCTCGGTACCGACCATCCTGACTGAAAACAACACCGCGGCTAATCTGCCTTTGACCGGATCTCAACAGCAGCCGAACCTTCATCAGGTACAGCAGCAGCAGCAGCAGCAACAGGCTCAACAACAACAGCAGCAGCAGCAGCAGCAGCAGCCGCAGCAGCAATCACACTCGCGGCCACGGGTCAACTTGGTCACCGATCTGCCAACGAACGATGCCTCAGGTAACCTCAAAACACTCGTTTTCTATGCTCTCCAAGCTCTTTGTTGCCGTAGGTATACCGCTCTTGCCAAACTCCCTTTCTTTCTTTCTTTCTTTCTTTCTTTCTTTCTTTCTGCTGCTTTTGCCCTCCTCTTTGCTTCACTCTCGTTCTCCTTTGCTGTTTCTCTCTTTCTCGCTTTCGCTTTCGCTTTCGGCCGTCTCTTTCTCGCCTCGTGCGTGCAGTCTTTCATCCTTACCTCCTCTCCTTCTCTCGCCAACGTTACACGCCGTACGTCTTCCCTCTCTTTCGCCGTCTCATTTGCTCGCCTACGCTCGTTCCACTCATTTCGCCCGCTCGCTCGCTCTCGCTGGCGGCTCCGTCCACTTCCGAAGTTTACAGGTATGCACACACGCACGGATTTTCATTCTTACCTCGTGACTTCAACGAGCGGGCGTTACACTTGTTTTCACCCTCGGTGATTTTATTAATTCGTACGGTCTCCTCTGCACATGTTTACACCGATTCCACTAGCAAATGGCGCGGCATTTGAGACGTACGAAAGAGAGTTATTAACAACTAGACTTTATCGCGGCTTGGTCGTTAATAAAACGCGTAGAAACGAATCTCCATTCATCGATGCTGGTACGTGCACTAGCGATATCAATGCATACAAGTACGAGCACTTGAACCACGAAGCCGATTAGAAAAGTTTACCCCGTGCTAGCGTTTCGAAGTATACCGACGCGTTCCCTGTAACTGTCGCGGTTACCCCGAACATCATTCGCGACGAGAGTTACACGATGGTAGGAGCCGAAACGATCGTTTAAGTCGACGGGCTCCGCGCGATAACGGACGTACGCGCGACGAAGCCGAGATAATCATCTCGGGACAGGCGTTATTTCGCGCGCGATAAAATCGAACGCGGTGCCAAAGAATCGGCGGGGGTGCGCTCGTCCGCGCTCGACGGCGCTCGTCCTCGTCGGCTGGCCGAGTCGCGCGCCACGGTACGCGCAACAGGCGTTTCGCCGCGAAATTCCAAAGCGAGCATGCAAAGCGTGTCGCCTCCCGCTGGCCCATCCTGGGCCGCCTCCGATTTAGAACAGACAACCTTCGAGCGTTTTCTTTATGAAACGTTGCAGCGAACCCTTCGCGAAACAGCGGCCGCGCTCGTCTTTATTTGCGTCTTCTCCTCGCCTTACCCCCTCGTGTCGCCGCCGTCGCGTATATACATTCTGTTTTTGCACGGTGCAATCGCGAGACGAATTTTTCGGGAACAATGTCCAACACCTTGCCGCCGAAACAGGTTTCTTTTCTCTTTTTGCGCAATCTCTTCGCTTCCGTTGCCCTTTCTGTGTTTACTCGCTCGAACGGAACGGAACGAACCGAGGCGGTACGTCTGTAAGAACATTCGTCAGACCTGGTAAAACCATCGTGATTGGTAATAATGTGCCCGCTCTCTCGTTTTATGAAAAGAAATTTATGATATCTTGGTGGATTGTTAAAACTCTGTCATCGAACCAATTGTTTAATTAGATTATTTTAATCTTTCTCATTCTTAAGAAAATCGCTGATAACTCTTATTTTAAAATGTCTAAGGAATATACATTAATTTCTGAGATCCAAGGTAATAATTAGATTAACACCTTGACTGCCACAGTGGAAACAGATGTGTGTGGTCAGACACACTTAAACTCCAATTATTTTCGAATGTAACCATTGGAATGAGTGCTTCACACTATTAGCCTAATATTAATTGCTTTTAAAACTTATTTGACCCTTTCTTTTATTAATTATTCAATTATTCAAAATTTAAGACATCAGGGTTTGTCACACCCCCTACGTATGAAATTCTTATACGGTATGTACAGTAAAATGAGGTCACCGTATCGCAAGGGTTAATAGGCTTTTCGATACTATCTATTATTAACTCAAATTGATTAACAAACTGTTATAAGTTTGATCTATTACACTGTAAAGTAATAAACGTTAGATGCGTTATGATTAGGGGGAACTTGAGCATTACTCCTAATCTTTAATTACAATTAACTTAGGCAGTGATTAGTAATGCACCTTATCGTTACGAAATTGTTTCTTTTCATAAAACTAGACAACGTTTACCAAGCATTACCTCCATCGTTCAACAGAAACATCTAATTATCTTCAGTAAACGATTAAATCAGTTAGCAAATGATTCTTCTGGCTTAGAAGGCTGATCGACTGGTGCGCGCACGGTTTTAATTTCCTTAACCGTGACACGGGTATCGATTCGGTGAAGGTGGGTCAAAAAGGAGCCGTGTAAAACGGGTCCAATTTCCCACCGTTCCCGATAAACGTGTCAAGTATGAATATTCATGGCTCTCGCCAGCATTAACGCGGATAATTAGCTGCATTGTGGCATTGCGCGATTACGCGGGCTCGTTACAGCCGCGTGGCTCCCGTTGTTTCTCCCGCCTGTCAAGGGCAGTTTGCACTCCTATTTTTTCCGTCCGCCCGTGATCGGTCGTTACATTGTTCTTTGCTACCTTTTTTTTTCCTTCGCGTCTTCCGACCCCCTTGGCCGTGCTTGTAATTAGTGCTCCCGTTTCGAATCGTCGGTACTTGTGTAGCCGGTGTTCGATTCACCGGAGCGTGGCAATTCGACCGCGATACACAGACCTGAAAAGAATCGAAGGAACGCTCGAAAATACGTGTCGAGCCTCTTTTAACGCCATCAGGTGAAAATATAATATTAAAATCTCCAATTTCCAAGTTTAATGTCAGATAAATTTTATAAATTTTATAATACAAAATAGGAAATATGAAACAAGTCATTTTGACCCCTTTGGTAGTTCCAGTGTTGATTTCCTTATCAAATTTGATGCATCCAGCAATCTTCACTGTCACGCCACTTTATCGATCTCCTTCCCCATTTCCCGATTTTCAAGAATGACACAATCGGCTGTAACTCGATGCGAGATAGTCAGTCCGGTTGCAAAATTAACGGTGCACCAGATAGTGTAGGAAGCGACACGGAATTATCAGCCGGAAGTATCGTTCCGACTGGGTCGTCGCTGATTTGATATCGTCGCTCGCGGCTTCTCGATTCGCTGGTAAACGGCGATTAATTTTCGAATGGAACTCGATGATCGGTCGCGATAACGATTTTTAAAAAAAAAATGGATCTACGTTAGAGAAGCTGGTTGCGAAAGTGGTTACATCACGTCGCTTGAACAACCGGTGAAAGCATCCGGCGATGCGACTCTAGAAATGCGTTTGCACGATTTTAAAGGTCGGAAAGACGTGTCGTGTCGCGACACCGAGCTCGCGTTTCGCGGTTCTTGCCACTTTTACTTTCGTACGAAGCTTTGCGAGCGAGAAATCGCCTGAAAATTTCCCTCTCGTCTGTGGAATCTTGTCTTCAATAGCTATTAACTCTTATTAACACGTTTGGCAAGGCCAAATTGAAACACCAGTTCGGTACATTGCATTGGTAATTTAATATCGGTGTTGTTTTAAAATTGTTTCCTCTTTTCTCCTGATTACGCAATTAAATGAAAGAAAGCGAACGTGTTATCACGTTCATTGTCGCTGCGGTAAGCAAAGTGTTCATTGTTGTATGCCGTGTCTGACCACACACGGTCGTTTTCTACTGTGACAGTCAATCTGTTTGGATCGATGGCGTTGAAAGCGCATTTTGTACAGAAATTGATTATTATTTGTTAATAATTGAACGACTCTTCTAAATTTATAGTTAATACTCGAAAAGCTGATGAAGGATTAAGATAGGTTTATAATATTAATATTGATACATCACTCTTTAATTCCTTGTGTAACATTTATTCTAGTATATGGAAATTAATCACACCACGTATTGCTTCCTGATTTCGATAGTAGTACAAGTCAATGAACGAAAACCCTTTAGGAATAGAAATTGCTGCTTAACCCTTTGACTGCCTCGTCACCCACATATGGGTGACACTTGAATTTCCATTGAAAATCAGGGCCTATATTATTTGGTCGAAAATATTCCTGGTAGATAATTAAAATTATGGCAAAATATTGTCGAAACAGAATATAAAAATAAAATTATTATCAAATGAAATTTTAAATACTATCTAACTACATAACTTCTAATTGACCCAAATTTCTAAATTAAATGTCACAGGATATCAAACGTGGAAGTAGAATCGAAATTTTGTGGCAAAAAATGTAAAATGTGTTATAATTAGAACAGAAATTTAAGAATCTTCGAAATTGATGAACCTAGCATTCACCTTTTCCTTTCTCAAGCGGCAAGAAAGATATTCGTCGGGTTTTATCGCAGTCACGTAAACGGCGAGAGTAATTCCCTCTGCTTTTATAATGATCGTATTTCACCCGAGGGGGATGAACGCGACGCGTTTCGAAAAAATATTGCGAGCCGAGCGCAATTCTCGTCTCCACTTCTCTCGGTAGGTAAAATATATTAGCCCCCCCTCCCCCCGTTAAAGCTGGCTGTTATTTACCTCGGGTCACGGTTGTGTCCTGGGGAAGGTAAGCTTCCCGTAAGCGTGGCGGCGCGTGCCGCACACGAATTCGTCGCAATCCTTCGGGGTGGTCAGGACCGTCCCGGGGATGTTACACCCTTCGCGACAATGGGCCGCGTCAACATCTACCTGCTGCGCCGAAAATGCACTTGTTGCGCCGTCGCAGTCGTACCAGAGGGTTGCTCGAGGTCCGTAAATCACGATTACACGCTCCGCTGGGGGTGCAGAATGGACCCACGTAGCGAGACGAAAAGGTACAGGTGCAAACAGACGATTTTCCTTAGATCTCTGTTTTCATCCTACCACCCCAATAGTTTCTAGAAATTTCATTGTAAGAGATTTGTTTGTGTCCCTTTATTTGCACAATTAAGCCAATATGGACTTATGGTATCCATGTCAATCGTACTAAGAACTATAGTCAATGCACCCTGGTATGTCACTATTGTAGTAGTGTATACACTGAATATAAAATTATTATTTACACAAAGTGTTTCGCATAATCTTTGAACGAATTAGATTTTTGTCATAAGTCTGATGTTTTGTTAGGAACATGAAGGCTTAAAATTGTGGACGCCCCTGATGCAGTGGCGGGGCACTCCAAAGTGCAACACCGTACCTGCGGACGGGAGACATTTAAATGCGTTACGATTCCAAAAAAAAAAAAGTTGCTCAATATTCATGAATATTCAAGGCTGTGTCTTCGATACATCGTTTAACCTGTTTTATCTAATCTTTATGTCAGCTCGAGTTAAGAGTTCAGTAACGAAGGGTGATTCGATTTTGAAATGAAAATAATTCGACGTATCGAAGAATTTCATAAATTTCGTGATTTATGCCTCGATGCTTGAAATTCGTATGATAATTTTACAAGGTACGGGCGTTTGTGTGACGGATGTGGGGTCGAATGGGGTTGTGATGATCGAAGGATCGCGTACACGGTCGATTCATAAGTTTCGTTCTCGTATTTCAATTACAAATGAAAGGCGTATGACGCGGGTTTACTATAACAATATATTCGTAACCAATTTACGAAGCATGTTAGAGCCATTAATGAGCTCACGCGTATTTCCGTTCGCGTTTGGACTTTCTACGAGCTTCGAGTATTTTTAGGAAAAATAAGAACGACGTTTCAGCTGTTCGTTTAACGCCTCGCGTTATTGCGTTGCTTAAAATCATTAACGAGAAAATTGTGTTTTGCAGCGTTTAAAGTGTCTTTCGCAAGAATACCAATTTTCAAATTGTAATTAGTATATGATACAATAATAATACGGTATATGGTAGAGAAATTATTGAAGCTTTAACACGTTGTCTGCCACAGTGAATTACTCTCGAGTAATTTTCAAACTTTCACTGCCAGTCAATCAAAAATAATCAAATCGATCATTTCAAATCCAAAGCCAATATCCTAATTACCCCAAGTGTTTCATTCAAAAATGGCCCAAAGTTTCTCAAACGTCTTCGAGTATTATATTAGGTCGTTACTTTTACTTTGTTGCCGTTGCGTAAAGAGGCATCCGTGTCTCCTCTAACCCGAGCTTTCTTTTTCCAATGTATTTGCCCAACGACTTCGGAAGTGGGCCCGTACAACAATGGGCACACGACCCTTTTCACTTTTCCCTCTCTCTTTGTCCGTCAAAAATTCGAGCCGGCTCCGTTTCTTCTTCTCCGCCGGTTATAATTTCTCCGTGACGTCTCACTCGCTCGAATTTCTTCTTCGTGTTTATTACGAGCGAAGGGTGGTGCCGTACCGTTGGCGCACGAATCCTCTTTCTTGCCCCGCCATTGTGCAATCGTTTGACACTTGTTGTCCCAACTCTCACCGGGAGTCGAGGAAACCTACGGGAATTTATGGCTCGTTCTACCTGTTGCTAATGGAAAGCGGATAATCATCCCAGGAAATTACCTGCGAAAAAGCTCCCCGTTAAGGGGACGTATGCAATATCTGAACAAATTTTGAGGCGCTGTAATTTTTTAAGTTTCTCGAATTTTGCTTTGAAATTTTGGGAAAACATTCCACAAATGTAGCCTATCGTTAAAAAAAAGATCGAATTTTTGAAGGGTCCTAATCGTATAGACCCCCTTAACGTACCATTAGGCTCGTCTCGATTACGGCCGGATTTATGCTAATTAGCGGCCGCGGGTAATAAGCGCGCGATATAACCGGGATGGAAAGAGTGAGTCATTTGCGCTTTTGTATCGTGCCAACGAAGCTGTAACAGAACAACAATCGAGCCATTCAGATCGTTTCGTACGAATCTTGCAATCGACGATTGTTCAACGCCGTTGAATCACGGATCGGACGATTTTTTTTTTCCCCTCGCGTTCTCTCTCGCATTGGTCCGCTTCTTTTGCGTGCTTGATCGTTCAATTAGGATCCCCGGCACCGTACCTGTGGCCCGGAAAGCGTCTAATTCGATGGCAAACACACGTTTTGTGCGTGGTCTTAAAAAAAGAAAAGAAAACAGTGTACAGGACCGTGATTGGTTCCCCCGCGAGAGTAACGCTTCGAATCGATAACCGTTTCGAAGCTGCTTGAATTTTCTAAAGTTTGGACAAGTATCAAGTTATTAAGAGATTAGATACAAGTTTCGTTGGAGACTGATTTATACTTTTAAGTTTATTGGGTGAAATTATCATGGTGCTCCGAGAGGCAAAGTTAATTTGTTTAGGCTGTGTCTTCTTTCTACGATTCCTGATAATTCTTTTCTTGTTCGAGTAATCATTTTTGAGATTGCTGTTAGGTAGCTTTTAAATACTTTAACCCTTTGAGGACGGAGCAGTTTTAATTTTAAATACCATGGACAACGTTCGTAAAATACATGTAAGAACTTGTAAGTTACTATGGCAATTAGGTTTGGGCGCACATACGCGTCGATCGTCCGCAAAGGGTTAACTAGTATACCTAAAGTTTAGTAAAAGTTTTCTCAGAAACGTCTGTAGCTTTCGAAGAGTTGAAGACTAATCCTTGGAGGATTAGAACTTTTAATCCATTTCATACCGATTATAAAATCATTTCTATACATATGAAATTGACGGTGCGACGGTGATGTGTGTTCGTGGGTATACGTTAACTTCACTACTATACATATCCTCCCACGCCACGTTAAGACGATGGGTCGTTTCTCCTCCACGACGGTCGCTATTGAATCGCTTGACCCACTTTGATAAACTCGCATTGGAATAACTCAATAACACCAAGCCGAGCCAACAACAATAATTATTATTCAACGTTCCCAGCGGGCCCGGGCCACCGGTGCAGATACCCAATTTGACATTACAAACTTTCATCCCTCCGGGTTCCGCCTCTCTCCCTCCCCTGAGCATCTTAACGACACGATAAACGCGCCTTCCTCCTTCCGTTTTAAATTAAAAGTACGATTTCGGTGGTAAGTTTTATTTCGCTCGTTAACGTACAAAATAATTTCGATAACGCGACGCAGTGTCTTTCGTAACACAAGTGTACTTCTGTATCGTTTCTCGACAGCTTACGGTGTATATAAATATCGTCCTTCTATCGCAAGGTATAATTTAATGCTGCATCGTAATGGTGGTAACTGTACGCCGTCGGAAATAATCCGTACTTGCATTCCCGGGGCGTTACTAATGGATATTATATCGTTGTTACCGATTTATTGAGAATACATGTGGCCGTGTGTAACAGGTTTTTCATAATCGTATTGTAATTGCAAATGGAAAAGGATATGAATTGAAAATTCGCTCGCATCAGTTCGTGCGTGCACGACTTTGAAAATGTAGACCATATATGTATCTCGGCATCGCCAAATTGCTTCTCCTAACTTGTGGCGCCCTCCCAATGGTATCAACGTCTAAAAGCTTGCCCAAAGGATCGCACATAAGAATTGCTATCTGTTCTACAGAACGCATGCGCGCAACATTCAAAACGTTCTGTCGTATCAAAATGTTTTTGGCATCTTAAATACTCGTTCAGCTTCGTTAATAAACGATCGTAGTCAAAAAACGGATTTTTTGGAGATGTATTCATATGTACAGTCACTTTGAATAAATAACGCGATATTAATAATTCCGTAGCTTTTTATCGATTTTTTAGAGGTTATGTGCGTTTCAATGGGCAATCTTGATCGCTCATGATCAAATGAAATTTACGAGCGACGATCACGTGAGGGGAAAGAACGTGCTGCATTTCCTTGATCGATTTCTCTGAACGTGAACAGCTCCTTTGTTTCACGCGAAATTGTTTTCGTTCGTTTGATAATGTAACCGATAATACAGTTTCGCAGAGGGATTGATTTACAGTCACGATTATTTCTGTCGTCGCGCATCGACTCTCTGTCCAACGGTTGTTAAAAAGAATATTTCATGAACTATAGTTAAGCAGACATTTCTCGGGCTTTTACGAGTAAACCCTTCAAGGACGCGACCCAATTCCGTAGGAAAATTAATTTACTCGGTGCACGATGCTTTAGCGTCAGCTTAGTTTTCAAACGTGATTAAGAATCATCGATTCGAGCGGAAGAGGCGCGCTCGAACCTTTTATAATTCCCTCGATCGCCGCGCCACGGCGTTGGTCTCGATTTGAGATAGCCGTTAAATTTAGCGCTCGAATAATATTTCGCTGTAAAAAAGAATTCCTTTGATGGTACGATAATCGTAAAAGATGTCATCTTTTATTCCATCGGGTTATGAAAAGAGAAATGTATTGGATTACTAACGCGTCGTACGAGTTTCGAAGTGGAACCGTTGAAATCGAAAGTCTTTATCGTAGATCGTAAGAAGTTAGTTGTCGGTGTTTCCATCGATCACCGCATCATGGCGCTGATCGCGTTTATCACCGAAATTGCCTCTCTCTTTTATGCCGCACAATTCCTCCCCCCTCTGCCGTCGCGAACAATTCGACAATCCGCCCTGTCCGCTCGCTCGGCTTGTACGTTTCTCGTGCCAGTTATGATGAATTCGATTGGGTAATACCGACGCACCGCGGCGAGGCACGAGAAGTGACGCCACGGGACACGGTCTGTGGTTTTTAATACGCGTCCTACTTTCTGCTATCTTTCCCGGCGTTCGTGCACGAGAGAGCGAACGAATGAGCGAGCGAGCGAGCGAGGTAGCGTGATCGCGCGTGCATCATCGTTCCCCTCGCCCCTTGTCCCGCATACACGTTTCATCCTGTCACTCTCCCTATCGTTCGCTCGTTCTTTTCTGTTAAACGTGGCTACACGCGTTCGCGAACGAAGAAACGTGACGTGATTGGCGCGTGTCGTTACTTCCCCCTTCGTCTCTTACCCATCGACTTTTAGGTCTCTCTCTTTTCCGCGCCGTTTATCCCGGCCGTTTTCTCTTTCTGTCTGACGAAGTCACGACGGCTTCTCGAAGAGAGAAGCACCGCGGCGCGAGTACCTCGCGCGATTACATACGGCGAAACGAACGAACGAACAAGAAGAGGAATCGCGCAACAGATAGAGCACAACGGTAGAAAAGAGACGGACGTATCGTGGCCGTGGAACGATAGAGGGAGACGACGAGCGAGAGCACGAGATAACACGACGCGGCACGGCGAGTTGCACAGCTAGAAGGACTGAAATTGAAAGTGGTCGTCCCACTGGCCCACTGACCTGATTACCCACTGACAATGACACGAATCCTTGCCTCCCACCGGGCTCACCCTTCCCCACTATAACCTCCCTCCCTCCCCTCCCACCCTACGTGCGTCCTACTCCCTCAGTCGCGTACGTGCAAGCCAGCGCCTTCTCGCACCTCTCCCGCCGCGCGC
Organism: Anthidium xuezhongi; assembly: GCA_022405125.1. Classification (NCBI taxonomy): domain Eukaryota; kingdom Metazoa; phylum Arthropoda; class Insecta; order Hymenoptera; family Megachilidae; genus Anthidium; species Anthidium xuezhongi. The sequence goes on along the minus strand of CM039642.1, from coordinate 6,487,432 downwards.
TCGGCGCAAGCGTCGTCCGCGTTTACCGCGAATCCGACGAGGACGCGATGCTTTTTTATCTTGACGAGATACATCGGTGCAATCGTAATGCGCTGCATAACGAACAGGGTGCTGTCGGGAACGAAGGCCTTGCGAAACGCAAGGGTGAGCGTGACTCACGAAGGGCATCGGGTATCCACTTTGATGCATACCTTCTTTTTCATTCTATTTTATTTTTTTTATTTTTTGATGATTCGTGACTGCGACCTTGTACAATCGAAACTGCATACAAAGTGTAACGTTTATTTAAATTCGAGTCTCTTGTAAAAATAGCAACTTTAATAATATCATTCCCGAAAATAACCTCTCCTTCTGACTAGAGAAAGAGTTAACGCATCGAGTTATGTCGAAAATAACAAACGCTTCTAATTCGATGATCAAGGATTTTATTTAGAAACTTGGTTGAAAACGTAGCGCGGACTTTTTGTCACCTGTAGATTTCTCAGGCTCGCTCGAGTTACCGTGGTTTGCTCGCCCGTTTCGATGCTTGCGCAATATCTCGTCTCTCTCGTGTATACACGCGTTTACAAAAGAAAAAAAAAGAAAAGAAACGAAACGAAACGAGCGACGACGAATTACAAAATGAGCGTGATACGTCGCCGGCGTAGATTCGCGTTCAACGTTTGAATAGCTTTCTAATGATTTATGCAAGCGAATCGCGGGGCCTACGTGGCACGACTGCTTAACGCTCGTTAGGGAACAGTTTCCGCCGCGAGTGTCGTAAAATGGAGCGCATTTAAATGCCCGCGTAACCTCATTGAGCCCGCGCTCACCAGCTGATTCTCGAAGTCACTATCACTTGGTCATGGTCCACGATCTAAACCGCGCCTACATCCTCCAGCGTGATTTCTTCCCTTGGCTAGTTTCAATGTCGCCTCTCGCGCTTTCCTTTCGTTTTCATCAATCGGCAAGGAACTCTCTTACTTAATCGCGTTACATCAAAATTTCTCGATCCTTCTTTGGATTTACAAATTTAGTTAACTTCGTGGAGCACTTGGAATTGAAATAGTTTCAGTTGCAATTATAATTTATTATAAAGGGACCACTCTGACGAAGGGTTAGATACAGGATTGAAATTTTCAAAATTTGCTCCAAACTAGGTGAAACTTTTTTACCTAGTGAAACTTTCAATGACTTTTAGTGATTGTTTCGGGTTAAACCAATTAGTCACGAGCGGCTACCTAACACATACGCGTCGATGATGAGTCAGTATCGTTGACTATTCATAATTGCCGCTCGCGGTTGTTTATCGACGTTAAATAAAAAAAAAAGGAAAAGAAATTGTTCATCGGCAATGTCAGCGTCGGTCGTGGCTCGAAGAAAATTCCGTAGACGGGTGAACACGGGGCAATTATACGGTTCCCTTCGATCGCTCGCGGTATAAATAACTCACGTATCCGAGCACGTGTTAATTAAGGCCTGGTTGGGAACGTACGGGCCCCAGATATGTCTCCGGCAGCCCGTTTCGTGACTCTCGGCCCAGGCTTGCTTCTCCGCACTCTCGCTTTCGGGCGCGAAGGAGGCGCTTTCGGCCAGGCTTTCGCAACCCTTTTTCCCAACCCGACCGGCTCGAAAACCGTGCATACACACGCGTTCTCACGTATCTTTCGGCCTGGTGTGCCGCTGCCTACGTGTGCGGCTGGCTATCCGAACTGGCTTGTTGGCTGGCTGGTTGGTCGGTCTCTCCGTTGCCGAGCCGGCTCTCGCACCCGCCTACTTTCGCTAGTTTGCGTAAGAAATGTATACGTACCTGGTTAGCTAATGTGCCTCGCGACACACGAACGCACACCGACACCTAAACATTCGAAACGATTCTTTTCTTTTCCTTTCTTCGAATTTTTCCGTTCGAATCTAAGAAGGCTCGCTTCTTTGCTTTCGAATCGTTTCATCTTTTTATCTTTCGTGTCCCTTTCGGTGAATCGAATCGCGAGGTAATTGCGTTCGATTGTGAAACGATCAGTTTCACTCGCATACCGATTCGTTTTTATTGACCGGTTAAGTAAATTAAGTGGCGGCCACCGATGTTTTTCGCGGCCGATTTTTGGGGTAAGCCGCTTAAAATAACCACGATATAATTTGTACGTATTGCGTTCAGGTATTTTTTTTTTTATACGTCAACCGGGGATTTCGTGAGAGTTCACCGTTTATGGATTATGAATGGAACGAGAAGGAACGAAGTGTAATTAGCGTGGCACTTCCAGATTGGTAGGGTGTGGTGTTAATAACACACTCTGTATTCGGTGGTTTCATTGCGCAGAAATTAATTAAAGGAACTTTAGCTTCCAGAATTCTTATATTTTCTTGGTTGGAAGGAATTGAAATTAAATTTTGTAATTAATCAAATACATCGATCCAATGATTTCAAATACCAGCGATTGAAAAATATAAGAAAACTTTATATTATTTGCCCAAGATAGCAGGTGGAAAGCTTGATTTGCAAACTAAAACGATCGTACGTCGAGTAATCGCGATTACAACGCGTCTTACCACACATGGCCGTTTTCATTGTGCCAGGCGTTAACTAAGGATTAATACGAGAAACAAGATGTAGATACACGCTGCAACGATTCTAATTTTCAGACAAAGATTAAACATCTGAGTTATGAAAATAGAGAATAAGAAAAGAAAGAGACACAGCCTAAGAGAGATCACGTAACGCGACTAACATCATCTCGAAGAAGCGGCGCAAACTTTCGCGCCCGTTTTCGTTTGACTCGTACCCCGGGCCCCCGTTCGGCATATATTTGACAATACGTGACTTCCCAGACGGTTACGTAAAAACAGAAATTTATCGTAATAACCTCGGGCTTTCAAATAGCGAAACTATCGAGGGGGACTTTCTCGTTCCAAAGATCCCCGTAACGACGATTTTCGGTTTAAACGAATTTCGCGCTGGCCGAAAGTGAAACCTGCCGAGCGGCAATCTTGCGCTCGTAAAAATCTCATTGTCTTCTAACAGGACGTTTCCTTTCGCAACCACTTCGTCGAATCGCGCCGTGTAGCCCGTTATTTTTTTCACCCTTCGCTGCCAGCACAGATATTGGATACTTATGTGGGTCATGGAAGCGGTAATGGACCACCCGAACAATATAATTGTCATTTTTTGATAGGTAGCTTTTCATGATATTCATTTTTATATAAATGTGATATTTATTTTACTTTCCTTCGGTTATGAATTGGGGGTTGGTTCCTTACCTTTATAATATTCCATTTCAAATATTCAGTTCTTAAAAAGTTAAGAAAACGATTGATCAATTTCACTTTCCCCTTTATTTTATTATTATTTGATCAGTCACATGCAGCTGTCGCTATCGCCTTTGATGTCGAGGAAAAAAGCAAAGATGAAAGGAAAAGTTAAAGATGCATCTCGAGATTTGTGCGCTCGCAAAACTTTCGTGGCGTACAAAAAAAGCACGATCGTTTCGAGGTGTACGAAGGTCCGACGCGAATCAGCGTCGGTGTACAGGCAATTAATGGTCTTCCCGTTTGAAAATCGAAGGACAACACGCGGACGGCCTCGCGTCGGGACGCTTTCCGTGAGCGTTGCGTATAGCACGCTTAAAATACACCACGCACTATCACCCCATCCATCCATCCATTCCATTTCGATGGAGGTCACCCGGTAGCTTAAGTGGGTCTCGACCACTTGGTTAGTGTGTCATGGCATACTCGTTGCTGAATAAACTTAATCTCAATACCGGCGTTAATAAGTCACTTGTTGCAGACTCGAGTCTTCTCTTCTTTTTCTACTCTTTCTTCTATCAGTTGCATTTCCATGAAAACGATTTTTCACCTTTGGCGATCTGTCATGTCGTCGTCCATGATGTCGTTGTCCAAGTAATAAGGGTAGGTTATCATTGAATTAAAAATTTTGACAATTTCAAATATTATTTGAAATTCTTGGAATTAGAATAAAATTCAGGTAGCACAATCGTTGAATTAGCATTACTAACAATAGGTCTTGAGTGTTTCGCAAAAAAAAAGGAAAGAAATCGATTTGGCTCTCATAAAATTCAATCAGACCCGGTGCGTTTTATCGCATATCCAGTCGATTAGATTGCGTGTCGGCGATGACCCTGTTCTGCCACATCGATTTCGTGACTTCGTGATTTTTCAAAGCCGGAGACGACGACGATTGACTATGGAACACCGGGTCGCTATATTTAAATGCGAGCTTAAGATAGATAGCAGGTCTGCGGTGGAATCGGTTTCGAGATCGGGAACGATTTTCCCCGACGTTTCTATTATTTATCTCTTTGTCACGCGAATTCATGGTCTTCGATCAAATACTTTTTTTCCATCGTCAATTTTATCGAATTTTTTTATCCCGTTTTTCGACTCGATCGAATAAAATAATTTCGTGACTTTCCTTTTTTTTTTTTTGTACGATCTGTTTGCGGCAATCGGAGGCGATATCTCCAAAATGGATCGAAGCAATCGGGCCCAAGGTCGAAGCAACATCGAGAAACCGTGTCGAAGATTCAGAGTGTCGTGAAATCTGCTCTCCCGCCTTGAAGTCGAATTTTTGCAGTCGATCCCTCCGATCGGTTCTCGGTCCTTGAAGAAGGCGTACGCAACACACCAACGAATATAGCCCGAGCGCCTCCGCGTATGGTAGCCGTTGATAATTTTTCACTCTTGCCCTGGGTCATGGTCTGAATGAAATTCAGATTACCATCGTGCGGTATTATCGTATCAACGGGCTGATCGTATATTATCACGACTGCTTTTCTTTTTCTTCGCTTTTTTACGATGTTTTGCACGAGATGATTCACACAGAATGAGAGCTCACGGAGTAGAATTAAGAACATTATTCGACGTTATTTTTAAAAAAAGTAGTTTATCGAACCTTGGTCACAATTTATATAAAAGATTGAGAAACGTGTGATTTTTATTGCCCATTGGAATTTATACAAAAATTAACCATTTCACATTAAATAATTTCGTGACTCTTGTCATTTAAAAATTTCCTTCGAATGGTAGCTGTACTGCAGCATAAAATATACATAGTGGCGACTATAGACGCGTCTATAGTACCTAAAGGGTTAATTGTTAACCCACATACAACCTTATCGTTTGCAATATATTTTCCATTTGAACTGGACGAATCGAAATAATAAAATTCCGTAAGGGTTAATGCTTTACCTCTATTTTAATTCAAAGCATTCAAAGCCCACACACGCGGGCAATTAACGATTAATCAACGACATTTTCTCTTTCGTTGGAATGGAATTTCGTGGTCGGCCGGGAGAGGCGAGGAAGGGTCTCTCCCCGGGTGTCGCAACGGCGACAAGTCCGCGTGTCCCTTTCGAGAAAACGAATCGATCGAGGTGTCCGGCTAATCGATAACGAGGCGCAAGGAGCGCGGGTAGGAAACGCACGGCTGGCATAGCAAAAGCGGAGAAGGCTAGAAACGGTCAGGGAGAGACGGATTACCGGTGGATAAGAATGTGTGTCTAGTTTAGTGGGCAAGTAGGTCGCGAGGGAAACCAACGCCGTGTTACGCAACGTAGTTCCAGTGTTATACAACTATTGACTCACCGGATTAACAAGTAGGCTGGGTGAAAACGAAAGCTGAGTGCCCGGGCTGCCTTTTCTCTCTCGGTCCCGTTTCTCTTTCCGTCTCGCTTTCGCCTCCGGGACTTCGAGCGTAGTCACGCGTGCGCCTCCTTCGATTTACATGGGAAAAAGTACGGCGGATCCGCTGAATTTTCATCAAATCATCCCTCTTCTCGCTAGGTTTTGCATTTTAATGAGTTGGCTGACTGGAGCTTGACATTTTCTACAATCGAATAATTTATGAAAGAAGGTGCCAAATTGAGCATTGATTGATCGCATAATTATTAGGTTTTAGGGTCGAATGGTAGTGTTTGGCAAGGTACATTATGGCAAGGTCCCATTTTAATTATTACTTCATATTAGGTTGTAATTCTTCCCTTAATTTCTCCTTAGAGAAATATAATATTTCCAGCTGGAAAAATTGAATTATTTCTAAAATTGATAACGCATTCCTAAGCAACGTTCTTTAATGAACAACAGAAAGAAAAAGAAGGTTGAACCCCTCGATCTTATTTCCCCCTTGGAACGTTATCGATCACGGGGTGTTCGCGTGGGATACGTACACCTCTGACGCAAGTGGACTCGCATACTTCTTTTTCGAGGGGCCGGCGTCGGGGTAAAAAAGAAAAGGAAAAAGGAATCAGGCCACTTTCGGCGCGAACTTCTTTTCAACGGGGAGAACACGCGAATCGAACGGAGCCGAGCCGAGTCGAGCGAGCAGCGGCGATGCTATGCAAATTGCGGCACAGAAATCACCGCTGCCACTCAATTACCCGAACGTTCGAGTCGAGCGTCTGATCTAAAAATAACGTCCACTTAACACGGTGCCTCGTTTTAACGAGACCGCTACACGAGACAATTGATGCGGACTGTACTTTGGGCACAACCAGCCACGGGATTTTACCTGATTTGGATTCAAAGATTGATACGGTCTGTCCTAGGGAAAATGGCAATTTAGGGGTATCATCTTGCATTCGAAGGTTACTAGACTCATTAATCAACTTCTCGACGGGAAACGAGAATTCTCGTTTTATTGAAATATACATTAGTGGTATACTTTTAAATTTAACTCCTGAAATTTTAATAAAACAACAAATCACAAAAGTACTTGTTACATTTTTAGTATCACTCATCGTCAAGCTAATGTGTCAAGCTAATGTGTCAAGCTTAATCCAGACTTAACTTAGGTCCGGTACATAGTAATTTTCCCTAGAGAAGCTCATCTGCCCTTCACTCATAGACGCCTATTATGCACCTTCTTGGTACTGTTAAACAATTTTAGTCATTTAAAATCTTTCTTGGTGAATTCGATTTGGACCGTTCGCTCTTTCCTTTAACATTTTTTTTTGTATCCTTTGAGCACGACGTCCGGTGACTTTCGATTTCTTCTCCCGAAGAAACCAGTTTCGTCGTGTTCCCCGGCGTTCAACGCTCGTCACCGAGGGACGTCTGTCGAGACGCGCGCGTTATCGTGATCCGAAGGCAACGGCATGCAGCGTACGTCGGCGATATGCAGCTCTCGCGGCCGTGCTAACGTTGCCGACCTGCCTCAAACGAGCAAGGCTCTCTCTCTCTCTCTCTCTCTCTCTCTCTCTCTCTCTCTCTCTCTCTCTCTCTGTTGCCTCGTCTTGAGGACGCGATACGTAAACTGGAACACTTATGTCATGGAAAAACGGTGCTTGCGCGACTCACGCACGCCGCAAAAAATCACACCTACGACAGAGATCGAGCGTCGTTTTATTGCACGCTCTCTCGGACCGCTCCAGCTTCTCCCGCGTCCGTACACACCGCTATCTTTAGCACTCGCCACAGGGACTTTGATCGTCGTTGTAAAAACGGAGATACAAGAAACCTCGCCTGGATATCTCGGCAGAAGTTTCTTCTTTAATAATCGATGGCCCGCCGTCGAGTTTCGTTAACTCGCCATCTTTAGCGCCACCCTCTTCGTCGTAAAGTTCTCTCACGACGGTGTCTTCAAATTCTTTGTAGTAGTAAGTCTATTTCGAGTGATCGATAAACCGTGTCCAACTTCGAAAAATTCATTTTATCGTGTTAGCTATCTTTGGGTGCTTCTGTCGTTTGCCGCTAGAGGGATCATCCTTCGACCAACTTTCTCGCAAACACTCGTAAGTCTGTTCGTCCAAATGTTACAGAATTTTGTGAAGGAGGTATAGTTATATGACTGTCTTTTTTATGGCACGAAAGTAGGTCGAAATAGAGGTATTTCGAATCAGCAACGACCAGAAAAAGCTCGAGAGTCGTACTACAATTAAGAAACTAGGTAAGAGTTACAGGGCATAGTTGTTAAGCAGTCGAGCAAGTGTTTCGTAGTCCCCTGTTTGGTATTACCAAAGGAGCTGTCCTAGCTTCGTTCCCAATTCGAGACAGTGAAATCGGGTCCTAAGCCCGTTGCGCAACGAGGAAACGAGGAAGACCCATTGGCCAATAAGGGGCTACGCCATGCACGACAATGGGCACGTTATATCTAAGAAATCAAAATTTTTCCTTCAATTTTTAAAATTTTGATCTGTTTCAGATTTTCCAAATTTCCCAAGAAATATAAATACTTTTTATCTTCTTCGTTCGATATTTTGCAATTCACTGGAAGTTCATAAGTCAAAGATAAATATACCAGGTGTGTCACGTTTCACCTGACGTCCCTCTTCTTTTTTATCCCTCCCCGGCATTTCGTCACACCGTTAGATCGTAAATTATGATTACGTACAGGAATAGATTAATACTGGAAAGCACGGATAGGAAGTGAAAATAAACTATTGCAACAGTTTGCTCCGGCTGAACTACTGCCGACGATAAGTGGCGCGGTGGAAGGTTGTGGGTGGATGACAGATCAATAGCGGTGACATAGTTACCGAGTAAACCTGGCCCACTTTTAACACGACCTCATTCCATTGCTTCTTCCTTCCTTCCTTCCTTCCTTCCTTCCTCGAGTTCTTCCCTCGGTACACAATCGCCCCTGTTCAAAGTCGCGAAAATTCAAGCGTTCTCTTGCGCAAATAAATCGTCTCTCGGCTAAACGCAGTCGTCTCGACGCGTTCCTTCATCAACGAGCCGGTGTAATCCCTGTCGACGCAAGACCCAAGGAATTGACGACGCATTGTTCCTTCGGGCGAACCAAAAAATCGCCTTCGCAGGCTGTTATTAGTCGAAAACGTAGACACACGACGGCTCGATAGTTCGTGGAAAGGGGCTGACCTTTAAATCGTGACACGGTTAGGTCAAGCTTCGCCGGGAACGTTATCGACAGAAACATTGCGGAAAAATCGATCGCGTATTAACGCAAATCATTTTTTCCCTTTTTTCTAAACGGATTACTAGAAAATAGGTCAGGCGGTGGGTGTCACGTGTCTCTGCCCGCGAGCCAACCGTACGCTCGCTAATATATTTATGTCGGCAAACTTTTCGCTTCCTACGTAGTCGCGATTCGTCGAAACGTACCGTCCCGGGAAAAAGTGCAGGATTAGCCGAGATAAATTCGTTGACGAAAGGTGTACGCGCACCGCCATTAGAATAGCAGGCTGACATTACTAAATGAATACCCTTTAAACCGTGTAATCACGGATACTTACCGATCGCGAAGACGAATCGCTAATGTCCCAGATGGATACCAGGTACATTGTTACTTGACGATAGAGGATAGAAATAAGACAAGTGGAACACCATTTGTAAATAAAGACAAGCAATCAACATTGTTCGTTCGAGTCTTAACTATCCGCTCGGAGAGACTCGTACCCTTCTCCTGGACGATTCGTGACACGATAAATGGTGGACGATGATGGCTTATCGTCGGGCCATTGAGCCAAATCGTGCTCCATTCTCACGGGTCGTTTAACCGCGACGATTCGAACAGCTTCTTTCGCTCGTACAGGACTTGGCACGACGTGAAATTGACCGTCGACGACACCTCGCGATCTTCTCGCTACCAGTGGACTATCTTTAGGCGGTCACGTGCCGGACCGGCTCTAAATTTAATTAAAATCGACGATTGTCCAGTGTGCATCTCTGGTCAATTCGTATCGTGCGGGACGATTATTGACTGGAACACGCGGAGTCGATAAAGAACGAGCGCGGGGGAAAGCGTGTATAACGTTGAAACGGTCTGCTGCACTGCGGCTGACCTTGAATGTACTTATCTACTGATGGGAAATACTGCTCACGACGTAGCCATTACACGTTACTCTACCTGTCCTGAATAATTTCGCGACTTGTTGTTCCACACGCGTGCCACCGGGGCACTCTTCGCTTGTTCGCGCGCGCGGGATATCGTACGCGATTGATTAACGCGTTGGCTGCCGTGGCGCCTCAAATTTTCTACAATCGAATAATTAACGGAACGAAAGTAATTTGAATGGTTGTATTTGAAAATTATTCGATAGTAGCCTTAATAATTATTCAATTATTTTTTATTTATTTTATTTATTATATAAATTGAAGTAATATTACCCTCTGTAGGTGTTTGGTAATTTTCGATTGGGAAATATTAAATTAATTTCGAATAGGATGAGTGTTTGCAGTTAATGCATCGGGAACTAATGAAACACCTCGTTTAAAGGTAACAATAGGAATCGATGTTTCAGATAAAGCGAGAAACGACTAGACTACACGTTGCGGTAATTGAAAAAGAAAGTACGGCTGGCGGGGATGGTCTTGCCGGGAAGCTTGTTTGGAATAGGTTAATTGCAAACTGCTCCCTTGTATATTCCGTACGCCGTTCCGTACGCAGGTGTTCACGTGTGGAACGTGTCGGCGCGATGCACCTATGCCCATTATGCTATTCCTCGAGCCACCAATTATTGGCTAATCAATTGAAATGAAATTCAACTGCGCCCGGCTAACGAAAGGAAGCTTAACAATTACTTATTTATTAACAAGACCGCGGTACACTCTGTGAACATTAAACGGATAATATATTAAATATTGCGTTGCGGTTTAGGTACCGAGGGGGCGGGAAGCGGTCGTTTCTCGAGGTAAATGTTGCGAGTCCTCGCCACGACTCGCTGCGTGGAATAGATATTCTCTCTGCTCTACATTGTCTACGCATCTAATAAGCATTTCGAGCCATTGTTCTCACGATGCGTGCACCATTCCGTTCTCTTAACGTTGTAAATCACGCCCTGAAATTCATGATTTTCATCGACCCTGTTCCAATGGAAAACGGATCGACGCCGTTCGAGTTTCCACCTCGCGATACAGCTTCGCTTTTAACGGTTACAACTTATGCCGTGTTTACAACGTTACAAACATTTATGCGGAACGCGCGTACACGTATTTATAGGCACCGGGGGCCTCTGCCGTGTGTAAGTCGAAAGCGGATGAAACAAGCGGACGTAAGTCGGATCGCGCGATGCAATAACACGTTCCGATAATCAAAAGGGAACAAGATTTCGCGTCAAATAATCAAGGTCTCTGCATTGAACGCCTCCTTAACCCTTCGAGGACGGAGGGCTTTTAATCTTGGCACAGTACACGCACGGAATACCATTTATTTCAAATAAAATAAGTTATAATCTCGTTATAAATCTCTGCTGTTCGATTATATTTGGACGCACATGTGCGTCAATCGTGCTCAAAGGGTTAACCCATTTGCATCATAAGGAAATATGAAAGCAGCACTCAATTTGCCGGTTGCCATTGATGCGAGCGGCAAATTTAAAATACGAGAGTTGGAACCTTCCTTTATTTTTTAACCAACGAATAGTGACAGTGGCCATTACGCTAATGATGCAAACGGGTTAACATCACGTTTATATAAAGAATCGACGCGGAGGAACGATTTCACGGTTGTGATCGAATGTGCACGCTTCGAGGAACGGGACTCGCGATCCGGCGACGAGCGGAGACAAGAAGAGTTTCGAGCGAAAAACGGCGAAGACGAAACGTTTCGAAACGCTCGCGAAAGTCGATGATATCCTCCGCGTCTGGATCGATCGGGTCGAAAAAACGATTGGCTGGGAATAAAATTTCTGAAAGCGAGGCACAAACGCGACTGCGGCGCTCGATTACGGACGGAGGCGCCCTCGGTCCACGCGGAGCCGAGCGGAGCGAGTTCGTAACAGCAAGAGCGCTCCTCTCGCGGGGAGAACTGTGTCAAGGGCAAAGCTAGCAGGGCACCGGTCCGTGACGAGCCGAAACGAAACGAGAGAGCCGAGTTTTACCTGGCCGTGCCTACCTCCCTGGCTTCTGAGCCTCTCTCGTCGCCGAAATTCGCTTCGTACTAAATATTATTCCTTCTTCTCGCGAGATTAAGACAAGTTTTGCAACTTAGGTTTATAATTAGTACCGAGCTTTGGGTGCTATTCTTAGGGTAGGATGTCCACTTGGGTGAAACTTTGCTACTTTGTTCAGAATGGTAACCATAGTTTGGCCACGACTCTCGAGACGGTATTCCTGGAATAGGTGTCCGTTGGGGAGGCCCGTTAATCGATCGAAAGCAGACAGCCAGCATCGATTAAGATTCTGGTACAGGGAGAAATGTGAACAGGAGGACTAATATTCCTCGAAGCGGAAGGTTCCGTTCTAAATCGATTCGAGTGTAGAAACGGGGACGGTGTTTCTTCGAAAAACACGTGGCGGGACTCGAAGCGGCATGAAATATTCGATACGCGGGTTGCTTGCAACACTCCCTGGTCTCTCTGTCTATCCCCGGTTCGCGGCGGCCGGGGTCGAGTCGGTTAACGCGAAAAATTCTCTTTGTTAATCGGGTTCGGGTAACGGAGAAAAATAAGAGCGGTGAAAGCGGTTCACAGTTCAACGCGTTAGCCGGCTTACGGCGAACAGCTTTGTCCAGTTGCGAACATTAAAGTCAGATTGAATCGCTCAACCTCCAACCCCGGCGTGGAATTTGGATCAAGGAGGGCTCTGCTTACAGAGCGTGACGCCTTTATGGAGCTTACACACGGAACGACCTACGCCCGCCTCGCGAGAAACTCGAGATACACCGCAGAGATAGCTGGAACCAGAGTGATAGAGAGAGAGAGAGTGACGGGCAGGGGGTTGGGAGGGGGAGAGCACACGTTTCGCCGCTACCGTTTCGCCTCGACGATCGACGCGAAAGCTCGTCGAACTTTTAGGCCAATCTCGCGGGAAGCGCGGTTAAACGATCAATAAGTTACTTCGAGCGCCAACACCCACGCCTCTTGTTCTATATCAGATGCGTGTTCCCCTTTTCTCGTGCAAAGATTCTTGCGAAACCGACCGACGAGCTTCGTTCGGAACTCTTTCATCGGATTCAGAATCGCCCCGCGATCTGGAAACGTATCGGGAAGATGGGTCAAGAATCCGGGATTACATAACACTGCGGGGAGAGACGAAAATGTGATGCTTTATTGTAGCGAGGGTTTATTTTTTTCAACCACGAAGATAAATAGCCGTGTTCCAGAAATTGGGGAGGGTCGATCGTCGATCTTATTGATCGCACTTTTGGTGATCTGTAGTGCACTTACAGTTTAGTTTCAGTAAACGAAGTAATTGGAAAGATAAGTCTTGAAACGGCTATCAGTTTTTGTATACGAAATACATCGATGATTCATACCGCTATCTTACACTAATTACTTCTTACTCATCGAGGCACCGCTATAATTAACCCCTTGCGGTAGATTACGGCTTTCGAATATTTCCGATTACGAGCGATATTTGGAAAGTGTTGGTGTTTCCGTCGATCCTCGCCAGAGGGATCATCCATGGTATTCTTTCTCGCAGGTAGAAGATTAAGAGAACTTCTTCAATATAATCCTATTAGTATATCCATTTCGGCAAAAGTATTGAAATTTAAAATAAGGAATAAGGCTTGATACTTTTCGTGTGAATTTCCATACTGAAGAAGAAGATCGTGTATGATAACTGAGAGTACCGGTGTCTCAGCCCTCATTTCTCATCGATTCTTATAGACATATATTTGAATTGGTTCGAAGCCCATTGCTACCTATAAATTATCTTAGACCAGGCTTCTCTGGTGGCATCGGGTCATAAATAATATTGTCGAGCATTGTACGCTTCCCTAAGGAAAATGGTACTATGGGGGAAGAGTGTCCATACTCTAGAATTAATACTAATTATTTCAGAGAGGAAGTTGGAATACAATCCCTAGTTCAAGAATGACCTCCCTTATTTATATTTTTGTTATTTTTCCTAGGGAAATTTATTATAACACTTCAGGTTTGAATTAATTACTCTAGTAAGTTTCAAGTACAAGGCAGACAACGGGACCTCCTTCTCCCTCACCGTCATTTTCCCTAGAGAAGCTTAGCAATGCCCGGCACTGTACGTCACGGGACGGCAAAGTCGGTCCCGGGACACCCCGTGAACCAAAATGTTGCAAACGTATCCGTGCGTCCATAATGCATATGCGCCGTTCGCGTATCATCATCGTCCCCATGTGCATTAATGCCCCGCATAAAATACGCGAAAGCGACAGCGGTCGGCTCGTGTGCGCCGAAGTAAAATCGAATGACACAATACCTCGACGGAATTGGGACAGTGGCGATATATACGATAGCGGCTACGCCGGTGCTAGGGGGTTTTATGCTGTTCGCCTTTTTGTAGTACCGCGCGGCGGGGCCGCAGGGGGGAGAAGAGAAAAACGACGGACACAAAGGTAGAGCTAAGTGCACCGAAGCAAAACGCGTTGTCTCGGCTGCATTGTGCGCCGTATCGGTGCGATAGGTGTCGTACACGTGTGAAAGAAGCCTGTTCATCATCGAACCGATTTCTTCTCCGTAATTCTTTAATATTATTTCGAATGGCACCCAGGTATCTAACTAGGGTCTTTGGATCTTATTTTGGGATTCGAGTCCCCCGGTGATATACTGCCGGACACCAGATGTGACTAATCTGGCTGATATTTTTAATTAGATTCACTCTTAAATCGAATTTTAGTTAGCTGCCGAAGACTAATCCAGTGTTGATTAACACTGTGTTTCAAAAATGTATCGCCTCTGGGTCCAACTTCAGGCAATTAGGTAAATAATTGGTACGCAATACCCGGAGAACGTGTCAGTTATCGAAGTTGAGGTTCACCTTAATTACTCTTCGCACCTATGCGAGAAATCGAAACGTTTGTTAAATGTTTAAACTCTGAAAGACGATGAACGACGGTCGAACACCTTTTAAACGACAAAGAACTTCCTTTTAAATTCGAGTTCACGACAGCCAGGGGTACCGGGTGAACGTGCGAGACGCCCAAGACCCCGGCCGATTATTTACGCGCGGTCGTACCGTAATTTTCTCTTCCTTTCTTTTCATTCCGCTCGAGAAGGGAAGCTCTTTGGGGCTGGGCGGAATTAGGACAGCGCGGACCATAACCAGTGGGAGTTTTATGCTGGCGGGTGTTTTTTCTTCTCCGTCTTCTCGTAACGCGCGTACTCCGTCCGTGGAATGGGTGGGGGGGGGCAACGGAGCGAGACTCCTCGTGCGTGCACACGATACAAGAAAACCGTGTAAAAGTGGAAGTAATAAAAAGAGGAACAAAATGGAATCAAAGCTTGCGTCAAAACTGCCGCGTTCTGAAACGAACCCCTCTTCGTTAGCGTCGTTTAAAGCCTTTTCATTTTTTTACGTACGTGCGCTCCAAGAGGGTGTTCTCACAACCCCCCCCCCCTGGAAGATTCTGAGAAGAGAAAAGGAAAGGGGGATGAGAGATGCCTCGAGTGTTGGCCGCATCTTTACTCGAATATATTTCGCGTCGGTAATGCGGCGTTTAAGGCTACCTGTTATTCCGTGGTGTGTCAGCCTATTTATATCGGCCTAGATTCCGCTTTTACATCGCAAGCCACAGGTACGCGGCCCGAGGAACACCGCGATTCTCACGATAGGAACGCGATAAATTTATGGCCGCGATTCATTTTTGCGAAATCCTCGCCCTCGCTACCCTACCCTGTTCCCTGTCGCTTTGCAACTACGCCCGTGTGCAAGAACGTGTTCAGGGAGTAATGGCGACGCAGGGGAAGAACGTCCCACCGTTTACGTCTAAACTCCTTGCCAATTCATTCATTTTGACTGGTTAATAAATTAATCATGGTAACTTTCTAGTATGTATATATTCTAGTATATCCTATACCTGAAGTAAGTGTAATTATTTTAAAGATTAGTAACAAAATAAAATTTGCCATGGCATAAGTAACTTCCAAGTGTAGGAAATCTTCCTTAAGAAAGCCTATGGTGTGCCATACTACTGCCACAAGTATCTTATACTACTGGCAGTAGTATTACAGCGAGTGGTGGGGACATCTTCAGTGTGCGCCTCGCGGTCTGACCACCTCCTGCCGTCTGGATCATTCTACTTACGGTATTAGGAGGCCCGTCGGCGCGCTCCATTTTCGCGAATTTTTTTCGGACAAACCTCTCAACATTTTCAAACAAATCTTTTTCTATTTCAATAATCACACCTTCAAAAAGCTCTGCTAATTTTATCGTTGAGATATAATGAAAAATACGAAGGATATTAATGATTGCACCGCACAGCGTTTCTCCCAGAGAACTTTTTGCCCGATCGTTGTTCACGCCTGCGATACGGCATTGTCACACATCGCGGAGGAAGTCCGTTATCGGGAAATTGTCAAGGATTTAGAAATCTTCGATTCGCGGAACTCGCGGAACCGAAGGTTCTTTTCGAACTTGTCGAACGTGCACCGTGTCCGTTCGATAGACGTTATCGGACGATTCGACCAGAAGATTATTGTACTATAAACCGTTGGCCGAACGATTTTCAAGTTGGATCCACGGTCGATTATTTTCGAACGTCGGTCGCCTTTTTAGAAGCGACGCGGTACGATTTTCTAGTATTGATTCGCCGGTTTGCGGTGTACGCAAGAGCGATGCAAGCGATACCACGGCGACGCTTGCATGTTCGTAAAATGTTATATTTTTCCACGCCGTCATCATCCTTCGCGCATGGCCTACTTGGCTTCGTGTAAAAAGGGCTCGGCTCTAAATCGGGAGCAAGTTTACACACTGTCCATCTCTCGCTCTAACTTTATCGACCATCCACCAATAATGATGCCTACACGCCCCCGTTACGCGTTTTCTTTCCTCCCTCCCTCCTGGCCGCCAAAATAAAAACATTCGCGCCGATTTTCACGACCGTCCGACAAATCCGCACGAAAGGTGCGCTTCGTCCCTTTGTTCCGAAGAACGTATTTTTATTTCTTTCTTTAATTTCTAATTTAATGATACGATGTTTTGTTCGGGAATTGATGATCTTTACGCCGCGGCTTAAAAACATTGTCACTTCACGGATGACGAGTTTCATCCGTGGCTAAGCGTTTTTTGTTTACAATTATTATTTCTTTGATGAACATAATTATACTTTGAGCGTAGAATTAATAGAAAGATCCTTGAGGAGTCTCCGTTGTGAAATTTTCCGTCCGAGTCGCGGAAACTTCTCTGAAAGACACTTTGCAACCCCCTCGGGAGCCGAGACATCTTTACGACCCTTCACAAATTTTGTTTGCTCAAAATGCAAAATTACAACGATCGATGGAAAATTATTTAAAAGTACCAACATCCTCCCGAGCAGATAATCAAATGCGAATCCTCGAAGCGCTTTATGAATGATGACACGAAAATAGAAAAACGACGTGTTTGGATGGAAGGACGAAGGGGATGGAGTAAATTGCGCGGGGAGTTGGACGGACGCACCGAAAACTAAATTTACCCAGCAGCCGGGTGCCCGATATTGTCGCGGATAGACGCGGTTGGCGCGGTTTTTTCGAGTCGGCTTAGTCAGTCTGGGGCTCTGAACGTGAAGTGCAGCGTGCAGCCAGGCGTGCGGCGCGGGGGCTTTCGTGCGTGGAATAGGCTCAAGGCTGCACCGGTGCAACGCCGAGGCAGCTAACTGCCTCGCGGTATACTGCTTACTGTTCACTGTAGGTCTGCGGCTTGTGTGCTACCTGCTCCCGCGATCGGTGATCGATCGATCGGATCCGATACGATCGGGAACTCGTTGCGGAAAGGCGCTGACGTAGAACGAACAGCATTCGAAAGACACATCTTTTTTCTATTATACGTTCGAGTGTCTTCGCGTTAATGATGACTTGAAATTTAACCCTTTGTTCAAATCACAGCCGATTCTCGTACGGCACAAAGAACTGCTTCAAAAATTAGGGCTCAGTTTCTGGAATTAACAAAATTATTTTCTTTTTATATCCGACAATAGTTTTGTTACTTTGGAAGTATGGGAATATCGTGTTGCGAGGGGATTTTCCTGATTTTCGACCGTGGGAATATTATGTTATAAGGAAATTCCTCAATTCTTGAGCCATGCTCTGGAAATACCACGCATAAACACTGAAAGTAGTTTCTTAAAAGCAGTTTTCTGCAATGGCGGGAAATAAGGGGTTGTAATGCACATATAACGCCATAAATTTGGTATAATATATTAATATTATCTTAGGGAGGGTAGTAAACGAAAACTAAAACGAAGGCATTAACTTGCCACCTGTAAAAATTTTTACTAAGCCAACCCTAATAAAAATTCCATCTTCAAGCATTAACCACCAATTACCCTCATTTCTTTGGCCCATTTGAGAAATTCTGCATCACAGCGTACCTCGATTGCGTAACAGAAAAAAAAAGAGAAGGAACAACGATAAAAAAAAGATTTGTTTTCGAATTGATCGTTAAGCCGTTTCCCCGAAGCCTCGCGTTCGGATAATCTCGGATAATAACGAAAATATCGTAGCAAGGATACGGGGCTATCGAGTCTCTTATCTGATCGATATCGTGCAATATCGATGTTTTCGCCGCGCGGCAAAGCGTTCGCGTTTTATTTTGCCCCTCGAATTACAAACGAACGATCCATCGAAAAAGCGAAACTCCCCGGCCCGTTCGTTATCGTTGCATATTACAATGGCGGATCGATCGTTATCGGGCGAAATATCGTGCAACTTTCGTTCGAAAGTCGTACGAGGAAACCGCGCGGCCTCGCAGGTTCGGGATCGGCTCGATCGTGATGCACCTTGCGAGAGCGGATCGGCGCGTTTCCATCAGGGGGTTGGCGAGCGCGTTTATGCACTCTTCTTACCATTCGACGTGCATTAATTGGACGGTAAGAGCCGACCACGTTCCCTGCACAAGCGGAATTCCAGTCTAGTAACCATACAGTTGCCGGTGCGAGCTTTAAAAATGTTTCCCAGCGCGTAATACGCGATCGGTTCTCTTGAAGGAAACCGGTCCGAGGCCTGGCCATTCTGCTGTTCCATGCACTGACCGGTTGTTACTTCTTTGAAAATTTTATTTTACCTTTCTTGGGTAACAATTCAAAATATACCCCAATTTAACACTGGAAAATCTGGGTTTTTCTTTTGGAAAATATTTATCTTGTTGCGAATTTATTAAAAAATAAATGCGGACTCCCGCGGATATAAAATAATCCTTTTTGACGAGTTAAGTTGTACTGGTATTAATCCTTTTAATTAAATTTTTTACTAAATTTGTAAATGAAATGACTGCAGAGTTAAAAATACGATTATTTGCAAAATGTTTACGGGTTCGTCGTTGAACGTATCGGAAGGGAAATCGAATTTAATTTGTTATTGCATCGAACCGCCATGGGTCTCGCGCTTTCCTCCCCAAGCGGTTTGACTCATCATTCGGTCACGATATTTATAGCGATTCCAGGCAATTTTCTCGGAATACCTGCAATCTACGCGTATCATCCTTAAAAACTTTTCGTATCCGCCTCTGGCTGTCGGACGGAGGTGCCGGGCTCGATGCATTCTCTTTAAAAAAAACGAGCAGATGAATCGAACCTGCTCCGAGGGCCAGGTACGCTCGGATTCTACCTGTTCGAAAGGAAGTTTCAATGAAACGTGACGTCGCAGGGAGGACAAATATCGGGTCAATTTGTTCTTTGAATCCGAATATAAATTTCATTTCTGTTTTTACTTTGGGAATCTTTAATACGCCGAATGCCAAGAAGGTTACTAACAATTTTTATTTTTATTTATTAATATTATTGTAACGAGGTAGAAATGTATTTTAAATAATCGTCAGTTGTCACAAAATTTGGGGTGTTCTATCTCCGTGGTATTTAAAACACCCAAATGGGCGCTGCTTAACCTTCTTATTACCAAGAGTGCCTATAGTCTCTCATCACAAAGGGTGCATATTCTGAAACAGCGACCATTCAAAGGAATTCTTCAATTGACAATTAAACATAAAAATAGCTATTGTAATGATTCAAGGAGAAAGGGGTGGAAACTTAATCCTTCGCCACACGAAATTAAAATATTCTTGACAAAATTTATCGAGACACTTGTAACAAAATTAATATTTTATTTTCAATTTACAATTAAATGTATATAAAACGTTAGTAGTTTCTGTGTTAAACAACGATCCTCTTCAACGCGACAAATGATCTTATCTCCAATACAAAGTCCGACCAAGTAAATGAAAAATAGAGCATTTCCATCTTATAAAGCATCGAATCAGGGCACGAAATTGAATTAGATTTTCGATCCATAAACCCGACGATTAAGCCCAATCGCAAAGGGTTAAAAGGAAAGGAAAATTGTAATCCAGAGGGAGTGGACGACAAAGTGAACAGGGCTGGTCGAGTAGGGGGCAAGGGTGAGCCACGGCGTCGTCGACGACGCGGTGGTGACGGCGTCGGTGACGACGACTGAAACGGGTGCGCGGGGTGAGGGTGGTGGGGAGGGAGAGAGGCTTGGTGCTCCGCTAACAGAGGCGGCGCGCCACTCTGAAGGGTAGAGAGAGTAGGGGCAGGGCGGCGGTGTGGAAGCAGGGATGTGGTGTGGGGTCGAGGGAGGGACGCGGAGTGCGGTCAAGTGTACTGGGTAACTAGGTCAATGAGAGAACCGAGAGAGCGACGTTGTTGCAGGAGCACGAGCGCGCCGCTGCGAGAGCTCTCTTACTCTCTCTTCTCTCCTCTCTTCTGTCTATCTATCTACACTCTTGTCGTTCGATATATGGAAGTACTGCTGTTAACTTCACGCGTTTCTGTCGCCCCGTTCTTTCTCGCGACGTATATGTACGTCATCGAAAATCGTTACTTCAACCCTTTGACTGAAAATTTACCGAACGCGTTGGTTTGTATTAATAGACCCGTTTATTTACCCTTTTTGAATTGATATCGAGGATTAGATTATCGATAATCAACCATTTGGGTAATTGTGTAGCTTCGAAGGAACGTATTCAATTTTTGTAGTAGATTAAACATTTCTACTGTGATTTATTTTCACCTGTACACGTTGTGTAGTTTAACGTTTTAACGACCGCATATTTCGTGGAATTTATGTCCGCAAGGCAAAAGTGGAAAGTACGAAGCTGCTGATTTATAACTTGTAATTTCTATGTAACAAAGTGGATAAAAAGTAACGAATTGTGGTTGTTAGAATATTAATATTTCTTTTTGTGTAATAAGGGATTAAATTCTATAATTAGTTACCTATATCACTATTCATTATTTTTTAAACATATCCTAGTATACGCTAAGATAGTAAGTTTATCTAAACTTAATTGGAAGCAGAATTTTCTAAATTGGTATTAATCTACTTCTTAGAAATCCAGAACACTAAGCCCCAATTTCGTTCGTCCAAAAAAAGTCTAATTAAATTTTAACCTTGCTTTACGATACGATAATCGCATTTGTCGTTCCTTTTTTAAATAGCCCGCATTAAGCACCGTGGCACACGCAGCTAGTGTTTCGGTCAGAGTGGTCCGTATCGAAAGGGTTAAACGGTCTGTCGTTGTTGATTCGCTTAAATGACCGCAAACACGGCCAGAGTCGTGGGGTTAGGGGATAGCAGCTAAGGAGCACCGGTTATCAACTTCCTCTCCGTATTTCCCCCTTCGTTTCTTCACCTCACTTATCATCGTCGCTAACACAGACACCATTCAGACGAGTCCGACACAAAGAATCTTTTTTTCCAAAAGAATCTCAGGCATTCGCTCGGAACCGCCGCTTTCGATGCTGTCTGGAACTTCCAATTATTATTCGCTTCTTCAATATTAAAACAAACAAAGAAATTTCTAATATTATAATTTATATTTGACGACACCATACTAATTGTAATAAAAGAAAAGTCAGTTATGGCAAGGATTTAAATTCAGAAATTGAAGACTTACCTTACCTTTATCAATTTCCAAAGTTGAATATTCTCAACTTTGTCCAGTTCAGTTCAACCACTTCGAACACGCGGAGTGATAAGCTGAAAACGCCGATAATCGTGTAAATTGTTCGAGTTAAAGCCGATGTAAATTACAAGTATCGTTTATTTACCATACCAAATGTAATTTAACAGGTTGCTCGCTATAGCGAAGTAATAGCAGTAATTATCACCATTATAATTAGTCCACTCGCGGTACCCTTCAATCTTTTTCTCCTTTACGTTATCCGACTCAAATTATTCAGTAAAATTCACAAAATAACACTTTTCGAGTTAATCATTTTTATCGCCGTATTAGTGGTAATTGTCTTAATTGCGACTTTAGTAATCGACTTTATCGTTCGGGGTGTTGTTCGATTTCTCGCTGTACGTAAATCGGGCGCACGTTCCCGGGGGATGAATTTATCGAGTCCTGGGAGACAAGCGAACGAGCATTTCGATGCGATTCAATTGAAATTCCGTTTCGAGAATGGTGGTTGTACGAGGGGGGAGAAAAAAAAACGAGGAGAAGACGGATCACGCGCACGTGGGCACACTTTTAACACACATCGATACCGGTAGCATAAGGTGGTCCAAGTGCATCGGGTAAATGGGTCAAGCAAATTAATTCTGGTTGGCGAGCCGCACTTTGTGTCTCGGTGCATGACGAAAGAGTCGTGCGAGCCTATCAGGGTAAAGCATCAGGTAAAAACAGAGTAACAGATACGAATAATTATTTAATAAATAACAGTATTTTTGAACGATAAACTCTCAGAAATTTAATATCTTTTTTGAGTTAATAATTTTGATATTGGACATTCTGTTTAAAATATTTTCAAATTACCTGTGCTTCTGTTGAATCTTCAAAAGATATATCCCAAGGGAATTTAAATTTGTTTTTTCTTTTTTTGACTTTTAAGTAGCCATGAGTCTCCCCCTCTTTAAAAAAAAAAAGAAACAACATTTCCCGGAACTATTGCGCGCTGTTGTTTCCTTATCATTGCAAATAAACAAGGTAGTTGTACAAGCAAAGTCACTTGCGGCATCGTAATTGCAGTATTAAATTTACAAAACATTGCATCATATGGCAGCGGTGTAAAAGGGAAATATTGTGATAGAACTGCACGTGATATGCAAAAGACACGAAATAATATTTCAATTTCATCGCGAAAATATTTTCGTCGTTGCTAGAGAAACTGAAATAAGGAACTGCTGGTTGTTAACATCGATCCATTACTAATTGTTTCAAAAATGAAAATTTGATCTAATTGAGTAATTAATAAAGAGAAATAATTAAAATAGCGTTGACATTGAACTAATGCCACAGTGGCAGTGAAAACAGACGTGTGTGGTCAGACATACTTAAATTCTAATTATTAAGGATTCTATCGATTAATATTCTAATGTAACCATTCAAATTGCATTCAATGCAAAATTAGCAATATTCTACCTTTCCTCTTACTAATTAATAAATGCACCTGCCACCATATTAAGAATACTGTCACTTAATATTTTAACCGACTTCGAAAAGGGGGAGGTTACTCAATTCGATCACTATATTTTTTTAAATTTTATTCTTTAATTAGTTAATCTAAGAAAGAACTAGAAAGTATCGCAATTCCAATGAAACAGTTGCACGAACAAAGTGCAGTTCCAGGTGCATTAACTCCAGAACTACCAAAGGGGTGTTCCAGTTTTTCTGTTTTACATTACAAGATCCTGTTTTATAATTAATATTCCATCCCTTACTCATTTCGTTGACTACTATATTTATTATTCGAAAGAAAGCGTAGTTCCAGCGTTAACATTTCATTCTGAAACACGGAATAAAAAGCAGAATCGTACAAAAATACCCGAAGCGGTGATCGGTAAACCGGCGACCCGTATCGACGGCTCTCCCCGCGAAGCCGTACGCTTCGAACCAATAAAACAATCCGTTGCTCGACAACCGATTATCGTCGTCGACGACGAACAATTTTATCGTCTGAAAAAGAAAGAAAAAAAAGAAAACGAGTCGAAACATTTTCGACGAACCATTAAACAGAGAGAGAGAGAATCGAGCGAATTCGTAACAAGTTCAAACGCTTGTACCAATTTTACCATTGTCGCGTGCCGAATCGTTCAGCTGATACACAGGAATAAAATGGTCGGGTTAAAAGTAGAGTTGCGTGCGTGTTTACACGCAATCACCTCGGACACCTTCTTGGCCGGCGGTTTTCTTTTCTAACACCGGACACACACGAGCGCGCGCTCGCGCGGATTAGAAGACGATAGCTCGTCGGTGTAGGTGGGTGGCCATGCACGTGGATACGCGAGAGCTTAGAATTATGCTCTATAAGTACACATATAAAATTGTAGTACGCCTGTGGCACGCATGCGGATCTACGAGCGTTGGTAACGCGGCGCGGCGGTGCCAGCCAGGAATCAGGTCACTCGTATCAAACTGACCTACATACCGTTATCGGCCGTATTATCGCCTTTGATAAAGCGCTTATTAAACGTACAATTATGCCGGGGAAAGATTCAAGGCGTCGTCGTGTTTGTTCTTCCCTTCTCCTGTAACTTGCGTTGACCAGGGGTTGCATTACACCTGACAGCGTCAACAGACAAGTCATCCTCCTTTTTCAATACTTTAGTTCCTTAATAATTACCTTCTTAAGTATACTCTAGGAAAATTGTACTAAAAAATTGATAATATTTAAAAAATTATAATCTTTCGTACCTTCAAGGTATCCAACCCCTTAGTCTTCAGGGATAGCTTTTAATATTTCTTGAGAATTAATGTACTGATTCGATCATAATTTGGTACAGAGATTCTCGATAAAATTATCTACATTTTGTCGCAGGATTTTTTTTCATGAACGTCATAGTTCATATTTTATCAGAAGAAGATCTGTAATCGAGTGACCGACTTTCAGTGTTAGTTCTTTTAAATCTTAGATGTAATTCCTTTAAAGTTTTATTTAAAAAGTAAAGAAATTGAGGCAGGAGATTGTTTAGGGTGTCTGTTGGGCAGATTTTCCTTAAGTTTTCATTCAGGGCTGAAAGTGGTTGGTAGTTGAAAGATCATCGTGAATGATACCGTTGGATTCGTCATCGTCGTATCCTTCAGCCAGTACTTCAACGTCGACGACGTTGATAATAATAACGCGGGGTAAAAACGTTCTCCCCAACAAGCTAAAAATAACGAGCAACAACGACACGGGTGACCGCATGCTGGCCACTGTCCTTCCTCGACAGTTCGAACTCTTCAACTTGACCTGGATATAAAAATTATTCCTGTCGTTCGCGGTCAGTCCTTTCAGTGGACGAATTTTTTCCAAAATTTCGAGCCAACCTTTACCTAAAAATTAAATTCAGCCATCTAGTTATATCTTTTGGGGACATAGAATCGAGTTTGAGCTCGTAATTAGTAATATTACTAATTGAAATTGGTATGCATTGAACTTAGAGCCTGTTCAGGATATATTTCAAAGCTGGCTGGTGGAATTAGTAATACTAATTACTAAATTAGTATCTTGATAACATAGTAATTTAACCCTCCAAATATAGTTTAAATGGAATAATTATTCCTATTACTATATTATCTTATTTACGATGGTACTGAATTGCTGGCAAATTATCTGAGCGAAATTTACCAATGCAAAGATTTAATAATTGACAGTAGTCTAGGTCAATACCGTACCCTGAACTAGTAACTTTCAAGTATAAGGGATGAAATTTTCTTTCCCCAAATTACCATTTTCCTCGATTTCCAACCGACACCTTCGTGACGACGAACAGAATCGTGCACGGAGTCGAGACAAAGTTCAGCACAACACGAAGAAGACGGTGTCGCGGAGAGAAACCGATTCGAAGCATTACGTAGGCGAACGAACGAAAGTGAGAGCCTGAGATCCGAGTATCGGAGTCGGTTACGGAGGGAAAGAGAAAGAGTTGGCTTACTTAGTGCTCGGTTATGGAGTCGAAGCCGAACAAGAAACGCCTGTTTGCTCTCTCTCGTAACCGCTCGACGTAACAACCGTAACTAGTACCATTGCCAACGAAAGCTGTCGTGGAAAGTAAAAGCGGATGAGCCACTTTTCGCGCGTGACGAGCCGAGCCCGGTTTGTAACCGAACAGGGAAAACGGATAAGGCAACAACTTTCGCCCATTCACGCGGTCGCATACGGCCGGCTCTTGAACCGATTCCTTCGAGATCGTCATTGCACGCGATATAAATACGCGGCTAGA
Source organism: Anthidium xuezhongi (assembly GCA_022405125.1). NCBI lineage: Eukaryota > Metazoa > Arthropoda > Insecta > Hymenoptera > Megachilidae > Anthidium > Anthidium xuezhongi. Next base: position 6,461,480 of record CM039642.1, on the reverse strand, counting down.
TGCGGACAAACACAAGGAGGAGCCGCGTCTAGGACGGTCTTGCCCGCGGAATTGGCACGCGCGGACGCGTTTACGCGCCGCGTACGCTCGCGGGCACACGTCATCCCGTAGACAAATACCTCCACGTGGTGTTCCACTAACATTAATACGTCACATCGTCAGTCGGTTCAATTATCTTCAGACATGAAGAAATTGGGGGATGAGTGTACTTCCACGTGATTAACACCTTGACTGCCACGTCACCCGTATTTCCACTAGAAACCATCGTCCATGTTATTAGGAATTTTGATATTAGAAATAAAATATTGTGGAAATAGGATACAAAATTTGTCAAAAATAAAATTACTATCAGATGGAATTTTTAGTAGCTGCAACGTGGCGATCAAAGTGTTAACTGATTTAATTATAGAAGCTGTAGGTGTCAAGGGCACTGTTTGCCAAGAAATAAAAAAATTAATCAGCAACAAGGAAGTAGGATGCAGGGTTTGAGGAAGTTCGACTCTCCGCAGCACATTTACCCGAATTGTCCTTCGAGAATCAGCGATTCGACTTCCTGAGGTCGCTCGGCGTTCAGACACTTCCTCTTCCTCGATCCGTCGAGGGTCGATAGATAAGAGCCGCACGTGTACCGTAAAAATTGATGGGAGCATTACATTGCCATCTTCGACGCATAGAGAACTATGCACCGTCGTTAAACTTGCAGCTGAAAGCAATCGTTCATGACATTGTAAAAACTTTATCATATTTCATGCTTCCCTACTATGCGAGACAACGTGTTCTTGCACGTCTGGCTCGGACAGAATTGTTTCTCCAGGAAATTGCCGGTCATTACAGTCGCCGATCATTATTACCGGCCTTACCTCTCGAAGACCCGGTCTCGTGTACCCGATTCGCTTTTCAACCTTGAGCGGTGATCCTGTTCGAACGGACTCCTACGGGAGATCCATCGAGGCGGTAAAATTTAACACCCCGCGGACCGGAAGGATTATTAATAGATCCTCCAATGATGGTGGTTATCGAATAAAAAATCGATTAACCGCCTTCAATAATTGATTACATTTTTGCATACTTTTATTCTTATTAAATAGAATTTCAATACCTTGTGTTAAAAATTTGTTATTCAATGTTTGATAAGAGTTCAAAAATTCTTCAAGAGTTTCTGAAAGCCGAGGAATTCGGTTGGAATATAATTTAGGCCTGGATTTCAAAATTGTTTAGTTATTTAGCAGATAAGGCGTGGAAGAAGTAATTCTTGGTAACACAATGACTTACTTTCGCCGTATTACCCTGGTAAAGGCACGCTCGTTCCGCGTGGATCGCAAATTTTTAATCGTATCGCGAGATTTTTCGGTCAAGGTCGACGTCGTCCTTGGCTTTTCTTAATCGTGATCGCTGATAAAAACAGCGAGCAAGAGAGAGAGAGAGAGAGAAGGAAAAAGAACAAGGTGGGGTGGGTCGTGTCTCAAGGTGCACAATCAAACGAGCGATGTTGCGAACAGATACATACATTGCATACACGGTTAGGCTCGCGACCAAACTTGCATTGGACTAAATGCATAAATATGATCCGTAATAAACGGCAATGAATGCCGTCTATCGTTCGGAACGCGAACTTTCACATTTTATGAAGGGTCGTGGCACACAGGACTGCCTTTGTGAGACTGTCTCCTGTCGCACGTGTGTTAACTGTACACCGTTAATCTCCAAGCTGCAAAAATATATTTCAAACGCGCATTTTTAATCGAAAACATAATAAATATTCATTTAAATAATTATTAGGCTTTCAAGTTTTATTTAGAATAAGTTCTTTTAATCAAAGTAAGATCCATTTGATTAATTGACGTGAAATTAAAATGACAAAGTAAAATGATATTACAAGGTAATTAGACCGAAATAATGTCGGAAACCGACATTAATTTCTTACCAACCTAATATAAATGAGGATTTAAAGTAACTTTGACTATTAACGAGTTAAGACGACAGTCCTGCAGAGGAGCTTAAAACGTCTGAATCTCGATTGGCCGTCAAAGATTGACTCACAGACAATAAGGTATAATTTTCTTAGTCGTTTTAATCCCTCTCCTTGTAATATCGAGTCATACCCCTGACGCAATTTGCTGTACGAATGTGTACAGGAGTTTAGTTTTAATTATAAATCGCTAAGTCAAGGACCGTTGGATATTTCAAGATAATTATCAAAGTGTAAATTGGATTTAAGTACTGGCAGTACTAGAAACATAATTACCTCACTATAATCAGGTAAATTACAAATTTTTTGTTAATGTTAATCACCATTAATTTCTCACGGAGTCAACGGTTAATTATTTGGAGAAAGTGAAAAAAACAGATATTGAACCATCCTCTTATATTACCACCAATCGAAGAAACGTAATACCCTGAGTCGATTGGGTCATTCGAGTCTCGAAGTTCGATCGACAGCCAAATAAAGCTCGACCACCGTCGACCCAACGGAAGTCCTTTTTTTCACGCAGTAGCTACTCTTTTTTCCCCTCCGCGACCATTCGTTGTTCACGGTTCGATTTTCGGGAAGGTGTCGGAACACGAACGGGACCGAAACGTCTCCTTTACTGCCTTTCTCCCGAAAGACACCGGAGCGAAAACTTTTACGAACCCCTGAAAGGACGCAACGGTTCCAGCTAAAAGAGAAACTCGAAACACCCCTTGCGGATGGAATATTGTCATCGGGGCACTGGGTCACCGGGGGGACTTCCGTTGCGAATTGCACGCAATAATTCCGGACAGTATTTCCCAAATATTTACATCCATCCTTAATTTATGGGCGGGAACCCCTGCCGTGAAAGTTACCCTCCGTCCCCCCCATAACTCTTCAAGGGGGCATGAGCCAGGTAGCTCAGATTTGTCCCTGCAATTCTGTTGCTTTCCAGAAAGGTGCAATCGAAAATTAGCTTGGTAATCTGGCAAGGGGACAGGGATGTTTCTCGAATTCTTCTTGTTCCTTTTATAACCTCCTTAAAAATGATACAATATTTTATTTTCAATAATATATTAATCTAGAAATGTACTAGAGTGTTTAGTGGTGGGGTCAATTTCGAATCAAATGGAATGTCATAGATGTAAAAAGTAACAATTTTTTAAAATTTATAATAAATTCCCATGGACCCGTGGGGCACCAATCACGGTTTAGAGCAAGGAGGGAAATCCTGGTCGCGACATGCGTTCGCTTTAAGGTCCATTTCGAATTCCATCGTGTGTCCCAGTTGCAAGGTAATAAAAATGGGAGACGACGAGCACCGAGAGGGTCGTCTGTGGCATATACATGGCCGCACACGGACGCGCACCAACACGAGCGCCGTTGCCGTGCACGAAGGGGGATACATCCTTGCACTTCTACACTGAAACTGGTCTACACGTCCTTTTTGCCATAGAACGGACGGATCTGTACGCTGAATTTCGCGCACGCGCAATTACGCGTCTTCGCCGCCAACGTGTCTCTGTGTGCGCGCACACGTGTGCGTGTATGTACGCGTAATGCGTCGTAATGCACACACGTACGGTCGCGCCGTTTGCACAGGATCCGTGTTGCACTTGTAGGTGCACACACGTCGATGCATGCACACGCACGCACACCGAGGCATACGCGCGTGTGTGTGTGTGTGTGCACACAGTTACACGTGGTCTCGCGATATCTCATGTGGGTAAGTGTGTCAAGGACGTGCGAACTGGCCTGCAAAACGGCAGTTCGCGTTTCGTGGATGAAACAGTCTCTCGTTCTCTCTCGTTCCTCCTCGGTTCTCTCGTCACCTCTCTGTTCCTGATCATGACACACCGACGGAATGACAATTCGCGAACAGAAAAAAAAAAGAACCGACAGAACAAGCGTTGGGGAAAAAAATGGAGTCGTTCGAGTACCAAACAGAAAAGAAGGATGATTTAATATCGTAACCATCGATGGGTACTTTTAATCCTTTCTCGGTGTCGCAATATGGCAACGTTTTTTATAAGTTAAGGTGGTTAGGGTTGAGTTTGATATAGAATAACTAAAGTTCTGGCACTAATCTTTTATTTAAGGACTAAAAAATCATCATAGCAGACTATGAACTCGTACATTCTGGTCGCATACATAAACTGCAGCACGTCTGAATACGGTTAACGAAGTAACTTGGGTAAAAAAGAAGAAAATATCGAACAATCTGGGTCGTCGATGGACGAAATCGGACTTTCCCTAGAATTTGTATTTTTATCGAAAATAAAAAAAATGTTTCAAATGACGCAACCGACGATTGTATAATACGGCGGAGGCTTTGATAAGCATCCCAGAATTTTGTCAAATATTTTGAAACCCTGAAACACAAGCGACCCAGTTTATCCACGGATGATCGATGCGTGTGGAAGGTCCAAAAGTATTCCGTTCGCTTTAAGGGTCGGTTCGTTCTTATTCGGAGGAATATCGTCGCCGAAGGGGGACGATTTGAAAATTTCACGATCGATCGGAAATTTTCGACGATCGACGCCCTTGCCGTTGTTTTCCAGACGTCCTTAACGAATTCGACGGTTCCCGAACGGGGTGCGACAAAAATATGTATTACGGTAACAGGGAGTCCCTCTCTCGTTCTCTCCCGTTATACGCGTGTCTGTGTAACAGCACAATGAGTTAGATTTTACTTTTAGTTTCGAAAATGGGATTGCAGAGTGGGGCGGTCCTTGGCACACTTCACACACCGAGACACGTTGCTCGTCGAGTAAGAGAGAGCAAAAAGGAGAGACAGACGGAGAGGGAGAGATACGCGCGCGAGCGGAGGGAAAGAGAGAGAAATATCACACCAGTCTCATATTCTTTGCGTCGAATATTACGAGTTACAGATACCATACCTGCATAGCTAACACACCGTGATAGTAATCGCTAGAAGACGATATAGATTCCCTTTTTTTTTTTTTCGACGACCACGGATAAAACTTGGCCTTAATATTCTTTATTAACCCTTCTATGGAGGAGCGTTCGGACACGCGGCGATTTAAATTTCGTTTTAGACCTTTTCGGTTTTCACTTTTTATCGCTTTGATGGTCGCTGCGTTACGCGTTGAGTTATAAAATTATAAAAATTTAATTCGTGTCATTAAAACTGTTTCTATTCTTTTTTTATTAATTTAAATTTTCTTTGACCGCGTTAAATTGATGGTGTCGATCATCGGTGACCCCGTACGATATCCAACGTGTTGTACCGTCTTTAACCCCGATAGTCTTCAAACTAATCGAAGGAAAATTGCTTCCATTTCTGGCCTGAATATATTTACCAGGATCATCTACAGGAAATGCTCTCTGTTGTACGTCGTTGTTGAAGTTTAAAAATAGAATTTTATATTTCCAGTATAAAATTGTATATTTCCATCGTACCCGGTGCTCTTATACGCCGAATTATTGCATTATATATATTTTTTCTGCATTAACGATATATCGTTACCTGAGAAACACGACGTTGTTTCCGCATTTTTTGCGAAACACGTCGAGAAGAAGAAAAATCGTTTCGTATAAACGTAGCTAAGTTCCATGGATAAAACGTTGGATTAGACACAGAAATTTAATAGACGATTTTATTATAAGGTGCAATCTTATTGTCCAGTTATTTATTTATTATATTTCGTTTGACAGAGAAAAGAAAATATAATTAAGGTACTTTATTATTAGAGGAAGTCCCTTGTGACGCACCCTGTGCTTCGAATTTTGATTAAAACTCGATTTTAAATTTAATTCTAATTGCAATTTAATCAAAAGAGTTAATCAGATTTTGGTATTATCTCATTTCGATAAATAATCCCTGTACCTTTTCGAAAGTTTTAAATCGTTAGACGTCGAAACTTTCTAGGTACTTGGTTCTTCAATTGCCCATCCTCGATTGTTAGAAATTGAATAGAATTTTTGATTCGATGCAGCGTTATTGCTTCCTATAGCGTCTGGAGCACGCAGCAATTCCGTGCGTGTGTATTGTTCGCTCGCAGTCGCCTACGAGCGCTTAAAGGATCAGCGTGATGCTAATTGACCCAGAATAGCGTAATGTCGATAATGGTCACATAATTTCTGCTTATACGGGTAAAGGACTCGCACTTTTACAACCTTGTCGCTTGCGACTGTCGTTATCGTGCTCCCGTACGCTGTTGAGCAAGTTTCTTGTGTATTATCGAGTGTTGATTGATCGATCGATTAAAGCATCATCAAACAATTCATCGGGGCAGTTTTAAACGAGGAAGTGTTACAAATTATATTTGGCCATTTTTTCAAACAGAAATAGTCAAATTTATGGTAGTAGTTTTCTTAATATCTCAAGCTTCGTTTAATTTACATTAATTGGTAATTGTTGATTAAAAAAAAAATGTTCGACAAAAATTTCTGAATATTTTACTTTCCTATGGGATTAGAGAGACCAGGTTCTAACGAAATCGACGTCTAATCGAGTGTCGAAAGCGTGTAGAACCTTTGGTATAATGATTTATCATTCCCCAACGTGTCGGTGTGCGCCATTTACATTTCCAGACTTTCTGGGTCACAGCTTTCACTTTCTTTCGTTGGTTCTTCCGCCCTTTCGAATACCCGAACCACGGCCCTTTTCCCTTTCGTTTGATCCTTCCTCTCCTCGTGTCTTTTTTTTTTCTCTCTCTCTGTGCGCCGGCACAACGCGATAGTGATTGTACGTGACGCCCAATGGAACACGTATACACGAACTCTATTCTTTCCCGACGAGTTTATACGGACAGGTACATACTCGTTTCCGATTTGTTGTACATGGAACAAAACGTGTACACCTGCGTTCCAATACAATGCTACCTGGAATTAGGATCAGGAAGTGTATAAGGGATCATCTTTAAGGGTACCTTGCCAGAGCTACCCCTATGTGTAGCAATATTAATTAAATTTAATTCTAAATTAAATTTGAAAATAAGAAAATAAAAATTATTTAGAATTTATTATCTTTACACTTTTGCTATAATACGGGGTAATATAGAGTAGAGCCATATTTGAGAAGCTGTTATTTGTAAGATGCCTGGTCTGACCAGTGATAGGGGCGGCTCTGGTTCTACTCACTTGTTGCGTAACCTGAGCGTCGAGGGTAGAAAGAAATTCCGAAAAAGGAAATTTAACGATTCTTATTTCCAGTTTGGCTCACTTTGCTCCAAGAAACAGTGCTGATTAACAAGACAAGCTTTCTCGCTAAACTTTGTAATTAACATTCGGCTGCGAGGCAACGTTTTTTCGCTACTACATATATTTTTCTTTCGCCTTTCTTTCTCTTCCTGCCTTTTTTTTTTGTCTCTCGCGTAAGTACATTTCATTTGATCTGAACGCAACTTGTGTATCACGCTTCTTGTTTTTTTTTTCTCTCGCTTTTACTGTTTCGTATAATTAAGCGTACAAATAATGTGAATATGAAGTATTTTTAAGCGGTTACGTAAGATCAACGATACGCGCGCAACATTGTGTTCGAATCGAGGATCCGTGGCTCGAATAAATTTGTTACAGTAAAGAAAAAAAAAACACGGCCACCGGTTCCATCCAGCTATAAAAAATCGAATCGAAGGTACTTCGATTCTCAATCGAATCCAGCGTTGTTGGTAAGCGTTTTGTACGAAGTAATTGGAAGGAATTTGAAAAAAAAAGATATCCATCATAGTGTTCTGTTACACGATGGCACCCAACCTCTAAACCTGGTGCACTGGATATACGACACAACGACGACGACGACGACGATGGCGACAACACACGGTTACAATAGTTGCCGCGTGCATTCATCGATGACACGTTATGCGCGTGCGTGCACGCGTGTGCACTTGCATATACGTATAGGTACGAGCCGCGCACGTAAATGTATGCGCTATTACGGCAGGCGAGCATGGTTACTTGGACGGAAAAGAGCGTGACAATTACGCTCCAAGTGTATAAGCAAAGCTACGACAGGGGAGTGGAAAGAGAGAGAGAGAGAGAGAGAGAGAGAGAGAGAGAGAGAGAGAGAAGGAGGGAGGTAGCATTAGAGAAAGAAAAGTAATTCGTTGTTAGTGTTTGCTAGAGAAAGAGAATAAAGACGATACGTGTGAGGTACGTGGAGAAAAAGAGGGAGCACAAGGGTAAGGCAAGAAAGAGAAAGAAACGGTTGAGAAAGAGCAAGGAGCGAAGAAGGGAGGAAGAGAAAGAGAAAAAAAAAAGCACGCACACGTTTAGGGCGACGGAACACGTAAAAGAGGTAAGGACAGGGTCTGAGAGAAAGATAAAAGATAGGTTGGGGAGGGTGGGATGCGCGAGGTGGGTCGTGTAGAGGGTGCGAGACGGCGAGGAAGAGGGGGAGGGAGAGGAAGAGAGAGAGAGAGAAAGATATAATGAGAGGGAGTGAGTCGCGGCTGCGTCATGTTCTCAGCGAACTGGGTCAGTGGGTCTCCCCACCGCTTCGCATCATACATCTACTGCGACTTACACACAGAGAAGCACTGGCACTGTTGGGGAGTGCCAACGGCGTTACTGTTGACCCAGCCACGGCCTGTATGTGGCCTGTGCGCCTGCCCTGTGCCCGCTTACCGCGACTCTGTGTTTGGTTCCCCTGTGCTCTTTGAAAGCAAGAGTTGTTCGCGCCGCTTCTCCGTCATCCGTTCGATTTTCTTCGCGCGCAACCAAGAAAGAAAAAGACCAAAAATAAAAAATACACCAAACGGAACAATACGTACGAGACTTACATCATAGACAACAATACTCCCGCGACCTTCCGGAGTAATATACGATTTCGTCGTTTCGGGGCAAATGTTTTATTTCAAAAGATGATCGCCAGAACGGAACGCATCGGTCGTGTATAATTCTTGAATCGAATTTCGTTTTTTTTTTTTCACGAATCGATATTTTATCGAGAAAAATTGATAAACGAATTAAGAAAAAAAGAGACGAAGGAAGGTATCGATACCGATCGTATCTCGTGCGGGATCGTGATACACGTGCGTTCGGGGTATTCGCCGGCAGCACAGACGACAAATACGGTCTACAAAACGGCGGTGGCAACGGCGGCAGACCGGCGCGGGAGCGTACGAGGACAATACTTCTCCGGCCGACATAGACCTGGTTCCGTAAGTAGGTCATCCCCGCCATCGGCTGTGCAACCTCCTTCTCCCCTCCTCCCTCAATCCCTTCGACCACGGCAATACCTCCCGACCTGCCCCCTTGTCCCCCCTCCTCCACCACCTCCTCACTCTCAGCCCCCTCTCTCTCCTCCCGAACCGCGTGTTGCCCCCCCACCAGTCAGGACACTCCGGAGGCACCTCCACTACTCCGTCGGGCACCTGGCCGCGCGCGGTGGCATGCGCTGCTGAATCACTTTCACTTATGCCGTGCGCTGTGTTGGTTATACGACGTATTTCTCTCTCTCGCTCTCGCGCTCTCACACTCGACCCGTGCCCGTCGGTAAAGGGACACGCGCGCTCGTTCTCTCCTCTCCTCTATACCCACCGAAACGCCAAAGGAGCCTGACGGTGGTGCGCGCCTCTCGCCGTTCTCTCCCAGTTCTGCTAATTTTATTTTACTCCCGACGGTGTCACGGCGAAGCGCGTATCTTTCTACACCCGAACCCGGTCGAAACGCGCCGCCTCGCGTCGCGTCGTGTCGTGTTCGTTTTCGATCTGGTGTGCAAAGTGTTGCCCGCCGTCACGGCGCATGGTGTACGCGACAACGTGTGTTTTTATTGGTAACCAACAAAACGGACAAGCGGGGCGTGGATCGAAAAGAAGACATCGTCATCATCGCGCAGACCGTGTTTCGCGTTCACCACCAACGAACACCCATCGTTCTTCTTTTTTTTTCTTCTTCGTACGCTTCTGTGATACATACGTGACGTGTATCGTGTCTCACGAGACGGTCTCCCAACTCTACCTACCTCCATGTGTCCGGTAGGGCGACAGAGGGGAGGGGGCGGGCCCTTCGGGAAAGCAACGAGGCGAGAAGACAACTAGTCGTACGCAGATAGCCGAGCTGTCAAGTCGCAAGTTTTCGACAACCTGGAAGATTCGTTTCGTTTTCCCTTTTTTTTCTTTCGTTCTTTCTCTCCGGCTCCGTTCTCTCTTTCGACCGGACTTTACGTACCACCCCTCATTGTTGATTTCGGCGGTACAATATTTTGGATTACAGTGTGTGCGTGTTCAGTCTCGTCCGGCTGATTTCACTTAACGCTCCGCCACGACGCTAGTTTTTGTGTCAACGCCGTGGTTCGACTCCGTTTCGCGTCCGCGCATGTGTGACTACCTTGTAACGTTACCGGCGATTCGCGTGTCGCAAGAAACAACGATCCGATTGTTTTCCTTCTCCGGTGATCCGATCGGAGCGAATACACCTCGTACAGTGGACAACCAGTTCAACCTCGTGTGTGCTTATCGTTGTTTCGTGTCACGTCATAACGACGCTGGATTATCAGTGCCCGCGACCATTTACGAAGACGCAACGAGAAATAAAATATCCGTGCATCAGTGACAGCCGATACTTATTTTTTTTTTTTCACGAAAAAAAAATCACATCCCCGTTCTACGATGATTCGGACGTAGTAGCACGATTCGAAGAGGATTTATCTACTGCGGTGGTGCGCGATGATGGTTGCCTTCACGAACGTGTATCGTAGAAAAACGTGACTGGTGATCGATATTATACGTGCCAAGGAAACAAAGTGTGTTTTCTTTCATGCTTATGCTTTCAACTTCAACGTTGTATCGTTATTCTCCTCGTCGCCGTCGTCGTCGTCGTCGTCGTCATCGTTGTTGTCGTCAAACATCCAGTGCAACCTGTGGTACTCGAAGTGCCACGATCTTGCACAAGCTGCGCTGTTCACGCTAGAGAGAATTAAAAGGGAATCTGTAACCGCCGTTCTTTTGTCCCGTACGCCATCGGGCGATATATCGTTAACCAAGGTGGCTAGAACCAGGAGAATTCTTAGCCACTTCATATATGATCCGATACGCCACAAGCACGTTCCTCCGTGCAGTGCTTGCGCAAGGGTGATATGTTATTGGAGATGGAGCAGCATTCGGGCCTGATATCCCTGAATATGTCGCCGTTCCATCTAAGCCCTCAGGGTAGTCCCCAAGGTGCGGCCGGTGCCGGCCAACAGCAGCAACAGGCGCAGCAACAGCAACCGCAATACGGTTCCTCGCCTTACGGCAATTGCGCTCAAAGCCCACCCGCGACGATGTGCCACCAGTCGCAGTCGCAACAACAACCGCAGCAACAGCAACAACAGCAACATTTGTCGGTACACAATCAGGCACACTCGCAGGGTGGTATATCCGGTTTTGACGCGGTGTTCTTCGACTCGACCGCCCTGGAGGAACGGTGCCCGATGTGCGGCGACAAAATGTCCGGTTATCAGTACGGTCTGCTCACGTGCGAGTCTTGCAAGGGTTTTTTCAAACGCAACAACTCGCCGTGCAGCAGTAAAAAAGTGTACACGTGTCTATTTTCGCCGACGGGCGGTGGGGGAGGTGGAGGTGGCGGAGGTGGTGGTGGAGGTGGTGGAGGCGGTGGCGGAAACAGTGGTAGCGGTAACAACGGTGGAACCGGTGGCGGCTGCGGCGCATCCTCGGCACTCGAGATCGGATCTTGCGGCAACAAGAAGGTGTACACGTGTCTGTTCTCGCCAACAGGAGCCGGAAGCGGCACTGGAGGCAGTGGCGGCAGCAATGGCGCTGCTAACGGTGCCGGAGGTGGTTGCGGTACGTCGACGGCCCTAGAGAGTAGCGGCAGCAGTTATACCACCGGTGGCGCCGGTACCGGCGGTGGTAGCGCGGGTGGCGGTGGTGCGGGTGCCGCTGGCGGCAGTGGGCCCACCGCAGGAAACGCCGCTGCTGGCGGTGGCGGTAGCGGTAGCGGTGCCGGAGGCGGTGGCAGTGGCGGCGGATCCGCTACGGTAAGCGGCAATGTCGCGATACCAACTACCACCTATTCATTACCACCTGGTACCCTCTGTCATCCTGGATTGGGACAGGTCGGGGTTGGTGTCGTGACAGGTTCGATACCGTGTCCTTCCGACTTCCCCGACACCAAGGACATCGTTATCGAGGAGCTGTGTCCTGTATGCGGCGACAAGGTGTCCGGCTATCACTACGGGCTACTCACCTGCGAATCCTGTAAGGGTTTTTTCAAGCGCACCGTCCAAAACAAGAAGGTCTACACGTGTGTTGCCGAGAGGTCCTGTCACATCGACAAAACGCAACGGAAGCGGTGTCCCTACTGCCGTTTTCAGAAGTGCCTCGAAGTCGGCATGAAGCTTGAGGGTGAGTTTTTGTTGATTGTGAAAATACTACCACGGCTACTTTTGTCTCGTACGCTTTTCGCAACGTATATTACGCGCGCAACTTTTCTGCGATCGTGACGGATCGAATGTATTCGCGGGCATTTTTGAAAGCTTTCGCATTAACTTCGTCCGATAGATCAGGTGCAGCTACGTGGAAAGACAAATGATACGAACAATTTCGTACTATTGAGCAAGCAGATTTTTATTTGGACAACGATATGGGCGCTCATTTTTTTGAATGTGAAAGCGATGCATGCGGGTATCGTCGCGATTTTTATGCAGATGGTGAAAGATCGAAAGTGCGCGCGTATGCACCCGAGTAGTTTTCGATGTACAATTATGCAACATAATATCATTGGACATGCGTTTTCTCTGCGCGTACACGTATCAAAAGATCTGGTGTCGATTCGAACGAGGGGGAGAAAAAAAAGTATTATTAAAACGCTTATCGACCATCCTTTTTACATTTTACGACTGGTAACAGACTCGTAATATCAGTGACGAAATATCGCCGGTATGCAAATAATTACTACTGCGAGAATAGATTATTGTTCCCCTTAAAGTTAAATTCTATCGCGGTACAAACACTTTCACCTTACGTTACGAATGTCCGTAAACGTTTTTTACAATATCACTGTCGTATTAGTATCACCGTATTATTACCTAGTTTTACGTTATCATTTATTCAATATCTTAACGCATATTCTTTGCGATACGTCAAACATCGTTTACGCGCGAACGCGTGTACAGCGGTTTGCACATCGGTAACGCACGGCTCCTTTCGGTAGACTTCGGCCAAACTCGTTCATGCTCGAGCGTTTTCGCATCACGCTCCTACGAACTTAACCTTATTACACACCGTGGAGCGATCAACTGATATTGTCTTCTTTTGCAAATTCTTTCGTTCTTCTAGCGTTTCTGTACAATTCAATTAGCAGAAAAAATACTTTATTCTTTATTTCTTCTGTTATATTTACACGATCGCGTCCAGTCATTCATTTTAAGACGATACCACCACCTTGTCACGATCGCGCGTCCACGTTGAATAACCAATTAGGCAAACGGAGTTCTTGCATATATACGCAATAAAGAAATTCGATTTAGCCATCGTCAGTTTTCTAAAGCGCACCCAGCCAACGAAGTTATTCCCTCATTTTTATTCGTTTTCTTTCACAAATTGAGATTTCATTTTCTTTCTCGTCGGACAGACGTAATCCCTTTACAGACAGATAAACTCGATACACGTTCGACGGACACTTTCTTATGCCCTTGACACAAATAAAAATTTACACCGTACGCTTTGAGAAAGAAGAAATATTGAAACGAAGTATGCATCAGGTGCGCGTATAACGTCGGTATTGGAGGCGTGTTTCGTTCGCCAAAGGGTTCGAACGTTTTGGCAGGTAACGCGCATTAATAAGAGGACAATTCGAACGAAGCGTCTAATGCAATTCGAGTAACTGGGTCTAGGCCCTCAAGGCCCAGCGATTAAGCGAATCTCGAAACAGGCTCTGTCGCAATTGCCGCCTTTGCACGCCGTTTTCCACGGCGTTCCTACAGCGGCAACGGGATTGCTTAACGCGGAAAGTTTCCAGAGTGCTTGCGAGCGTTTACGAAAGGAAGCAGTTTCTTACTTGCACGCTATTCAGAAATGTAAAAACGCTCGTCCTCGTATGAAGTTTTCATCTATCACGACCACCTCTCGTCGTTCTTCTTGTTCTCTCCCGATAAGAAAGGTTTCGCAATCGCAGCTTTCACCGTGATAACGCGAATCGATTTCCTTCGAAGACCGCAATTAGATCCGAAGCAATTTCGTTTTAACCGTTTGGTTCGTTTATTATTCGGAGAGAGTCGAAACAAAATGGATGCGCATAGAGACAAAAAAATGCATCGGTTAAGCACGGCTCGCCGGTGTACATCGCGCGATAACACCTGTCACAGTTCTGCAACGGACCTGCTGTTTGCAGTGGTCCGTGAATACGAGAACGAGGCTCATTCAATGTAATGAACGTTACCTCGGACCTGCTTTATAACCGATTGAAAACCATCCTCTTCTGGAAGCCATGAACTCGTCTAGCAGATCGTGAGCATTTATCGTAAAAGTCTGGCGAACGAGGCCATATCGTTGTCACGTAATATTCTCGACCATTTCATTTATTTATGTGCGATAGGTGTACACAGTTTCAAAATATTCCTCACCCGTGAGAAATTTATAAACCAGAAATCAAAATCGCTAGATAACGTTAGCAGACGGTCTGCAGAGGAAAGGAATTTCTATTTATAGCGTTTTATTTAATAAGTAGCAGGTATTTTTGTTCTTACTGTATTTCGGGAATATTTTAATATTTTTAAAATACTATTCGATCGAAATAGGATTCGTGAAACAGGGGGTGAAAACTACCCCTGTGCCTTTAGAAATGGCTTTCTTAGTGAAGGACGCTTTTATTAGAACTTACAAAATGAAATTTTGTCTACCACAACTGGGTGCCAATCTCAAAATTAAAATCACCCGGATACTCGGTTGTCTAAACCAGGTTTGAATGACTCTTTTGCAACCGATACTTCCTCTTAATAGATCGATGAAACGTTTTTTTTTTATCGAAAAGCCAGCTAAACAAGTTGTGCGCGCTCGTTAAACGCGAAGACACGAAACGGTTGGATTTTTAATTTCACTTTCGAGCCCAGACCGTCAATACGTGTACGGACACGATCAAATATTGACACTGGGCGTTCAATTTCGCAGCTGCGAATAATTTGACTGCTCGTTCAGTGTCCTTATATCCATTATTCTCTTCCTTTTTCTCCATACTATTTCGTTCTTCGGGTCTCGTTCGATTTCACCCGTGAAACTCGTGTGTGTACACATTTCATTTTTGAGTACCGTTCCCGGATCGTTTGCGAAATTTTAATATGAACCGTAAAAGCGGCGGAATTCGGGAAGCGAAATCATATTCAAAATATACAAACACTTGTTACACATTCATTTCTGAAAATACAGTAATGAAATTATGTAAGCAGACAATCGTTCGGGGAATAATACCGCCATGAAAATAACTTGAAATTACTTATGCAACAATTACATGACCTTACGTTTCTTTCTTTTTTCTTATTTTTTCAATTATTCGCAAAAAAAAAAGTATAATGGCGCTGTTTCTTCGGTTCAGTCGTTCCCGGCGGTAATTTGTTCTTAATGAATAAAATTGATAATGCCTCGCGAAACGTGATCGAAGACCAAACAATAAAGCGAAATGGCGCGGAGTCGGAGCAGTTTCTTCGTAAATTTCTTAATCTGCGTGTAAACAGATTTCATTTCCGCTCAAATAACGCCGAACAAACGATTGTTTGATATCCTTAGGTTTCACTTTCCCATTTAGAAAAAAGAGCATAGGTATGAAATACACGTGTGCCGAATTGAAACCCTGCGAACGGTTAACGCGTTAACTTTCACGGTGAAACTGGTCATCGCTGGTCAGGCGCATTAAAATACCAATTATCAGACATATAATCGATTAGTATTCAAGTTCGAGCCTTCTTAGTTTATAGTCTTAAATTATTAGTATATTACTAATAATATTACACAGTTTGCTTTTTCTAATAATCCAGTTATGTAAAATTTAAGGTATAAAGGTGTTAATCCTCGAAGCCGGGTCCAGTCATGACCCAATCGTTAGGCAATCTATATTTCACTTACATTTATATCGAACGAATATTTAACTCTTTCAATGTTTATCAGGATAAATAACCTGGCAATAAGTTTTGTCTCTGTTACAAAAGTTTCTTGCTTAAATTTCAAAACTAAAAAACACCCTCGAGACCAAAGTCGCGCAAAAAGAAATCCTCCTCTTCTTCATCGGACGTGAATCAAAGTAATCGCGTTCATTCGATGAACATCGAGATCGCATCAAAGGGGACGCGTTACGGAGTCATTTATAGCCGCTAGATTTTAGGCATCTGGTGGCCGATATAAAAAAGTTCTACTCTCTCAATGCGGGTCTTAGAAACTAACTTCTCGGTCGCCTTTCCTTTTCGTCATTAGCGTTGTTGCTGAGAGAACAAAAAAGCCTTTTAACCGATCCCAAGCGAGTGTCATTTTTTTTTTCTTTTTTTTACAAAAGGGACAGATTTGTCACGCGGAGACAAGACCTCGTCCAAACGGCGCACGTTCGCGAACCGGTCGAAATTGCGCAAGTTAGGATCGTGAAATTTTTGAGGTAAGACGTTTCGCGTTCGCATAATACCAAGGGGGGGGACCAGGTGAAAGCCTTTCGACCGCTTGACAGTTTCTATTAGACAGCCGAAATGTATTTTCACCTACGACCACGGTGAAATTAGAATCGAAAAATTCGTTTGCCACTTTCGACTTTGAAAGTTTCTTCGAACCGCCTGCGCGCGCGCGTTTCGACCACGAGATTCGCCACTTGTGCTACTTAAAGATTACTTCATTCGTATTACTTAATAAGAAAAAAGTGCTGATTCGGTGATACCACGGTATTGATGTTCCAACAGTCAGATTTATTCATGAGGCTCCTCGTAACTCAACGCTTTGAGAAAAAATGCGGTTCTCGTCTTCTTTGGATATTTTCTAATATACGAAGGTATTTAATTTGTGGATCTGGACCGTTAAGGGTTTATTAGGAAAATTTCATGATATCCTTCGTATCTTTTAATTATCATCGAGAGCATCGACTTCTTTTTTACGTTAGACTAATCACGGTCCTGCAAAGGTGCGAGAACGGTACCTGAGCCTATGAACGACCGGATGGTAGCATCTAGAGGTCCTAAAATCGAGAAGTACGGTGTTCTTGCTTCCTATAATACAACCGAAGGCACGGCATTAAAAGCAATAACGACAGTTCGTACCGTTTACGACTTGCGAAAGGACCGTGTTTGCATCTGCCAGCCACGTGGATCCGTAAACGTTGTACGCGTTTAACGGCCTTTGGGAAATTCTTCGAACACGTTCTGATTAGGCCCCCGGTCGATTCCCGGGTACACGCTTTCGGTTCCTGTCGTAAAAGTGAGAGCCCCGGCCGTGTCGGGTCCGCGAGGCGCTCGAAATCGGTCGGCAGCCGATTTTCGTGCCCGTCGGGCCCCCGCTTTTCGGGGATCCCGCCACGAGATTGCATCGCCCGGAGTTTAGGGGGGTACCTAAGAAAAATCAGGCGGGACGACGGAAATCGTGGCATGCGCCTCTGTATTTAGAAACTCACGAATTTCATAATTATTGTATTATGTTGCAAGAAGGTGCTATACCTGGCCGACTGCCTGCCTGTCTGCCTTGCCTGTTTGCTTACCTGCCTTGGCTGCTTGCTCGACTCCTACCTTCGTTGTTAAAACGCGCTCGCGCGCGCGAACTAGCTCGAAAGGTGGGGGAGAAAGGTTAGGTTGAGGCGGGGATTGTGTAATCCCTCGTTGAGTGGAGCCTCACCGTCTTCTTTTCGTCGAAGCTTTTATTTCTTTCTTAAATTGTTCTCTTTCATTCTTGCCTCGATCGAATTCGCGTATATATAACACGTGCTACCGTATACATCATCGTTTACCGTGCTCGCGTTACGTTTGAATTCCCCGCCAAGGCCCCAGTAAAAATGAACACCGGCAGGAGGACATATTGAAGTTCTAATCATTAGATATATAAATCGTTTTCAAATGTATGCCTTCAATTAGCTATTTTATTAGAACGGTAGTAACTCTATTCGGTGCTTCTTCCCTTTTATCAATTATCCGATTGTTAAATTTGAGCCGTCACCTATGACCCTCGCAATGATCAACACGTTAACCTAACAGCCAGTAATGCGAGCAGTGATTACTGAAGCAGAATTTAATCTGTCTAGAATCAGTCAGGCTTTAAATGCGAGTGACTAATCCCGGATTCATCAAACGGTTATCAGTTATTAACACTAGAACTACCATCTACTTCTGAGTTAAAAATAAAATAGAAAAGTAAATGAAGACTGATAAAATAAGTTTTTATCTTGATAAAACATACGTTTCGTTAAAAGTATCTCAATAAATTTTGCCATTTAAAATAACAAACTTAAAACCATTGTTAAAGTTTGCGCGGGCTATATTTTTAAACTTCCGTGTTAGGATTAGGATAAAATAGAGTATCCAATGTGCACGTGTATCGTATTAATTCGAAAGATTAATTAATTTAATTCTTTGTTCGAGTTTTCGTCCTCTTTTTTTTTCATTTCAATTTATTTTTTCGCGTTCTTTCGCAATCCGCGGATGACTTCACTAACGGACGGGCGCGTCGACTGCGTCACGGGGGGAACTTCTGTGTTGTGATTGGTCCAAGCACCGGCGACGGTAGTCACGTGGTTGTACATTAATTTCTATGGGGAAGGCGTGACGTCACTGGACCCGCGGTGGACCAGATTCGCCAACCGGGTTTCCCTTTCTTTTTCGACGTACGCGCTCCTCGGGTTCGGTGCTCTTTCGCTTATCGCCGCGGACCTTGCGAACCGGACGTGGGCTGAGTTTTCTTTTCAATGGTTCGCACGTGGATCTTTACCGGTGGCGTACCCAGAGTCCATTCGTCAAAAGAACAAGCAATACAAAGTATATTTTTAAATCTACCTTTATAAAATTGAAATTTTACTTGTAATTTAATTATTCGATAAACAATTAAGTTCTTCAAGATATCATATTTCCTCTCTGGAATCGCCACTCTAATTTCTCCTGAATAGAAAGTTCTTTAAAAAATACTTTCGTTAGTCGAAAAGAAATGTATCGATTCGTTGAAGGTAATTAAAATTTACTTTTATCGTAGATACCCGTTATCGACTAATGCTACTATTAGCAAGCGGACAGAAATATTTTTTTACCTTCGTTGTCGGATTCACGGACAGTAACTATACCTTACCTCATTTACGATAAAAATATTTCGTTTGCATAACTTTGTATAAATTTACAGGAAACCCCCTTTTTTCCAGTTGTAACACACCTGCGTCTATGAATGTATGTTCGTTCACGCATGGGTTCAAGTTCGTATTAATCATCAATTGTACCTTTATAATACGATCTAATATCTTGATAAGTTAATTTAGATCCTTCCAACGTAATCAGTACTTACTTTGACCCTCGTCGATCATTAACCCATGGTCCTTCGTCCTAGAGTTAATTACCACTCAATACTGTAGTTATATCAATGGGACCAAGGTGCCCAAGATATTTCAATCCCTTGATTATTAAAGACAACTCAATTTCATTTTTATCCAAAATTCTTTATTTGGTGATCGATCAGAAGTTGACATAGTAAAGGGTTATTCTTCAGACTCATTAACACGCTCGTAGATTCGAAAATGTTAAGCCCACAAAAACGAAACTTTTCCGGTAGGTGTGCGCCTCTGCGGTTGCATAATAGACGAAGCCAGCGAGCAATCGTGTGTGTGTGTGTGTGTGTGCACGGTTTCTCTAACCATTGACGATCGATGGAAAAGCGTCCCGTGTTGTATTTAACACATTTATATGCCGCTTTGGTAACACCGCGTCGCCGCTCTTGCCAAATCCCAGCGCAACCAGACGAGCCTCGTTGCTTCTCTCCGCTGAATCGAACGGGGCCTAGTATAAATACGCGTCACGATTCGTGATCGACGATCCTTTCGCGAAATTTTGACAACATTCAGATAAATATGATACAGTTTCTCTGCTCACCCACGGTCTTTCTCGCGAGAGAGAAAGGACACGACGATACCCACGGGATAAAATCCCCGTCCATTGTCGTTTTCCACGTAGCAGAAGCAGCTCCATCGTCGGTGAAATGTATCGGCGATTTTGTTGGCATAATGGAATCGAGAGAGCCGCCGCGAAATCGATCGCACAACGATGCAATTTCGAACTTCCGGTAGTTAAGCTCGCTTAGACACAATGTTACTACGGTCACGAGCCACTGGCTGCCCCGGAATTCGATTCGTAAATAGCGCTCGTGGTTTTTCGTCTATCCGTGTTCGTCCGATTGAATCGTGTACCGATACGCTAATGTCCTTTGCCCACGCGAAAAAGAGCCACCCACACGCGAGAACTGGGCTCTCCTCGCCGCGAGTCGTTCGTGATTTACCCAACCGATTACTCTTATTTTTATTCTCTTTATTGAATTAGTATCTTCGAAATTTTGCGTGGAAGCAATTATTCATAATTGTATAAAGGGGTGAAAAATGTACGAATATTATTTATTAGAAATGAAATGAATAATTATTCAATTCGTTCAGAAAGGGTTAAGCGTTCTGCTGTTTCACGTGAAAACGTGGCGACACGTGCTCCGCATGAACATCGTCCTCGTTACAAAAGATCGCGGCTCCGGGGCGAAGGAGTTTCCTCCGCGTTTTTCGTCCATCGGAGAATAATATCGATGCCAGCAGGTGAAAGTACTTTGCGTGCGCAAACGGCATTGTTACAACGAGACATCCATTGCACAAAGATTTTTTTTACGAAACGCCGCGATTTAACCGGTGCTCCGCGTGCATTCTGGAAGGTCGGAACTTAGAATTCGATTTTGGTCAATTATTCCAGTGTCACGTTGCGCACAGGTGACGGTGGCGTTGATGCCACGATAAAACGTTAAATTTATACGCCGAGGCGGTTCATCACTTGCAAACGTGGATTTCCGCTTTAAGGTATCGACGTCGCAGTTTCCTGACGATCCAATGCACCTGGCGTCGAATCGAGAAAAAAAAGGAATCTTCGAGGTACAGTCTAGGCTGCGAGATCGAGTTCAGCCATGATGTACAGGGCGATGGGCCTTCCTAGGGAAAATTGTCACACTGCGCTTAGGGTATCCGCATAGCCATTTATCAGATTTTCATCTTCAGATCGTAATCTTTCTCAAAAGTTAGCCGATGTCGTAGGGTAATAAAATCGCTCGAAGGGAACCATTGACGAACGGGCAACGACATAAAACAGCTATTACACGTGTTAAATAAGTCAGCGATACACGGTGGCTGAGTTACGCGGCACTAAACGAGCCATCGAGAACAAGTGGCCGAAAGCAACAACCTGAAAGTCAAGTTTAGCAACTTTCGTTATTGGCTCGCTCCCGTGGACCATTGTCTGAATTCCCAGCTAGGTCCCCGCTTGCGTGTGCGCGCGCGTTCATCGGACGGAGAGAGAGAGAGATTGTCGCGCGGAAAAGAAGGCGAGAGACGGCGAGAAGCGTGTGGCGCTCGCGTTCACCGCGTCTGCTGCCTAACACGCTCGCTTAATCCTTCGGATGATGGATGACGCTCGCTTTGCATAGCGTTCGTCAGGGAATTAATGGCAGAAAAGTTCGAGAAACGAATGCAACCGACGAATGTCAAGTTTACGGGGTTGATCCATCGCGTGACCGTGCAACTCGATCGATCAGCCATCGAAATTAAAGAGTTTCGTCGAATCGAGACGAGATCCCTCTCGTATTAGTTCGTGAAAAAGGTAGACGCAGTCGCGAAACGGGCGAGAAGAGACAGAAACCCGCACGACCCGGAAATAACGAAGGGAGAGACGGGGAGATCCTAAGCTGCTCCCCCGGTCGCGCAGATGTTAAGGGAAGGGTTCGAAAAAAGGGGCGCGCAGAATAGAGGCAGAGGAAAGAAACAGAGCGAAAAAGATGAAGGAAGAGGAGGAGGAGGCAAAGGGAATATCGCGGGAGAGAAAGAAAGAGAGGAGGCGTATATAAAAGCGGGTATACACACCACAGGGTGGCGGAGGCGGCAATGTGGATCGGCGGGGCGAGGTGTTGAGGGAAGTTGAGGGGTCCCAGGGAAGGGAAAATAAAGTAGGGTTAGGTGGCAGAGGGGCGATCGAGGAATCAAAGGAGGTGTCGGAGGCGGAGGGGTGGCCCTCTTCCCTCGGCGGGGACGGCTCAGGCAGAAGTGGACGGGCAAGCGATTCAACCTCCTTTCACTTTCAACGAGCGCACAACGCGCTTGCTCGCTCGCTCGCTCGCTTTGGTGTGTTTCATGCGACCACGAATAGAGCAAACACTTCGTACGAAAATAGGCAACGCCGCCAATTTATCCGCCCTTACGAATCGCTAAACCTTCGAAATCCTCCCTCGATCGCACACCCTGACCCTGACGCGTTACTCGTCGTCGTCATCCGGGCGCGACGCGACCTGGACTTGCTCCCACACCGTTTCTCATTAACTTTCCTGCGCATCGATGAACCGCCAGCACCTTTTATGGCTACGGACTTTCAGCAATTCTTCCCCTTGTGTTTCTTTTCGATACTCGTTTCGTTAGAAGCCGATGCAGCACCGCTCGAAATGTTAACACGTTCGGCGCCATGTTCATCGATGATGAATTTAACGTTGTCCAACCACTTGCCACTAAATAATATTTGTTGCAGAATTTTCAACGGCTTCGGCGCGACAGTCAAAGCTCAATCTCCTTGTGTGTCTTGCTACCTAGAGTCATTTCTACTCTGACGCTTAACGCGTTAACCCTTTGCTCTCCGAGCGTGTCTGTCGGCCACCGTCTGACGTTCTACTTCAAATATGCCTACGAGACAGTCCACCGAGCCGCTTATTCCTTATCATTTTCAACCATTCGCATGTTAATTAATCTATCACAGTTGGGTTTGTTTTAAGGCTATCCGTTTCACAATTCAGTCGAAGTTGTCAACAGTTGGTTAACAAAGTACGAGGATGATTTTAGCGGTTAGGAGAGGTTTTTATTTGGTAGGCAGACTGGTTCCTTAATGCGCGTCTTGGGCATTAATCCCCTGACGAGGGGGATCCATATCGAGTTCCTTCGCTAGGCCACTTCCGACCCCGAGACCACACATTTGGGGATCTTTTGTTTACACTGGTGGATACTTTGGTTTCGTTTTTGCAAATATAGAATTTTAGTGAAAGATTCACTTCTTTATTTTATTGGAATTTTGATAATCTTTGCTCGAATTGTATAACCCGTTGCAAATGGTACAGGAACAAACGGAGCGTGTTAACAGGTTGTCCCTAGCAGGCTAATCGCGAGTAATAAATAATCAGCGTTGGCAAGTAGCAGCGGTTCGCTTTCAATAGTGACGCGTTTCAGCGTGCCAAATAACACCTGCAGCTTTCGTAGGTGGAGATCCATGTTTCGCGGGATAGATAAAACCGTTCGCGAGATACCGGGTAGACACTTGTTGAGACACGGAGCTGCACCAGGAACAGGAACCAGCCGCGAGCCAGTCTTTCTTTTGTCCCGTCGATTACTCACAATTTCGTCGATAAGCAATTTCCCCGCCACTTTTGCCTTCTTTTGAAAATTGCCTTCGCCGCCGATAACTCTCTTCTACCATCTAGAAATTATACTAATTGCGTCGTAAAATAAAAAAAGAAGAGAAAAAAAGGGTCGAACGTTCGAGGCGAAAGTTTAACGAGCCGTGAAACGGTGCAAACGAGGGAGGGGGGGGGGGAGGGGTGAAAGAAAAATCAGAAAGTATATGCGAGACGCGTTTCGCGTTTCGTATTCACGAAAAGTCCTCGAAAGGGACAATAACGCGCGCGCGGTTCCGTCTTTCACGACGAAGACGAGGCACAAAGATGACGGGGGATATGCGTTCAACAGTGGTAGTCGTTTTGTTTTTTTTACATTGATGCTTTTTGTTATAGCCGTGCGAGCGGACCGGATGAGAGGCGGTAGGAACAAATTCGGACCCATGTACAAAAGAGACCGAGCGCGGAAGCTGCAAATGATGAGACAACGGCAGCTGGCACTGCAAACGATACGCGGCAGCCTCGGTGACCCATCGAACTATCCCTCCGCCGTAACGCCATTCCTGCATATTAAACAGGAGATCCAAATACCTCAGGTCTCGAGTCTAACGTCTTCCCCAGATTCGAGCCCATCACCCGCAGCCGTGGCCGCTGGTCTGGTCACGACCCAAGCTGGCAGCGGAGCTGGTCAGCATCAACTGATCGCGCCGTCCTCGCAGCCAAATATTTCTGGCGGTAATCACCTGCACAACCTCAACCCTGGCCTGGATAGCAAACTGTGGGCCGCGAATTCCACCACCCCTAGTCCGAAGGCGTATAACTTCGGCGAACAGTCCACGCAACCGCCCCACGGGGCCACGGGTTCCGCGCCCTCGACCGCCACGTTGAAAACTAGTCCGATGATAAGAGACTTCGTGCAAACGGTGGACGACCGCGAGTGGCAGGCGTCGCTTTTCGGACTGTTGCAAAACCAAACGTACAATCAGTGTGAAGTGGACTTGTTCGAATTAATGTGCAAAGTGCTCGATCAGAATCTTTTCTCACAGGTGGACTGGGCTAGAAATTCTGTGTTCTTCAAAGATCTCAAGGTTTGTGGATTATCTTCCTCTTCAATTATTACATCATGGAATAAATTTACGACCTTCAACTTTCTCTTGAAGAATTATTTATTGAATGTCAATAGTATAGTATTGCAGCAAAAAGATAGAAGGTCCTGAATTTAATTTTTAATTTAGTATAGTAATGTATAGATTGCTCGAAAAGTTTTGAGTTCGATGATTACATGTTTCATTTGAATTATTCTTCTTCCCGCCTGAGATAAGATTATTACCAGATTTAGATCTCTATAAATCTATAAATCGTAGATCACTAAATATGAAATAGAGTCGCGTGATTCTCAAAACTTGTAGAGTGACCTACATATTAACAATTAAGTCCACATTAATTACAATTATAAAATGCTGGTACAGTTATTTGAGTGACCTAAGGTCAAAGGGTTAAATCAGTTTAGATAATTATAATAGCAACATTCTTTAACCCTTGACCAGCGGATGCTGGAACGCTCGTAACCCGACCTACCAAACGTATACAAAGATACTTAGATTTTTACATAATATTGATTTAAAAAAATGAACAATTTCGTCGTCAAGTAAATTAAGATACTAATATTTTTAAAAGTAGATAATGGTGTAAATTACCAAGTTCTATTTTCTTAATAAAAACCATAAAGTTATAAAATTTATGTATTAAAAAGGGTAAATATTTAATTTCTGGATTATTGACGGTCAAGGGTTAAGAAGTAAGAAGAATTTTTAAAGCATCGTTGAGAATCTTTTCAAAGAGAAGTTAGTTCTTACCGATAAATAACTCGTCGCTGGCCTGTTGGTAGTATGAGCGGGGATGTGAGGTAACCAACAGCATTGCACAATCACTGAATGATTTCAAGCATCGCCTCATATCTAGGTCATAACAAGATACGTTTCTGGGTTATGGCGGTTGCCCTAAAGCAGGCCCATGTTAATTATAAACCGTCTACATTAACCAATTATATACTTTTTTTACTCTTATCTTTTTTCTTCTCGATACTTTTATTTTTCCTTTTACATAACGTAAACTTGCAAAAAGCTCGATCGCAATTTCACGGATACTCCGAGTCGTGACTTTTCGATTTTGTACAATATGGAGCACAGCTACGGACTTCCCACTTTTTCTTTTCTTCTCTCGGACCGTTCGAACTGAACGAGAATATTTAATCGTCCCGTCGGTTAATTAATTTAACCCTTTCGTAGATGATCCGACTCGTTGATGGCATTAATTTGTATTTACGTTATTTGATACAGAGAATGATTGAGTAACGTTAGGAAGATTTTGATGAGTGTCTTGGAATTTTGTTTAGACTCTTTTGAAAATCAGACCCAGTTTTACTGTGATAATTGTCCATGATAGTAATATAATTATCTTTTGAACAGGTTGATGACCAAATGAAGTTACTACAGCACTCCTGGTCGGATATGTTGGTGCTTGATCATCTTCATCAAAGGTTACACAATAATCTACCTGACGAGACTACGCTTCATAATGGCCAAAAGTTTGATCTCCTTTGCCTCGGCCTACTTGGAGTTCCTTCCCTGGCAGATCTTTTCAACGATTTATCGTCGAAACTTCAAGAGCTGAAATTCGATCTCTCGGATTACATATGCATGAAATTCTTGATGCTGCTCAATCATGGTACGAGTTTTACGCATAATACGAAAAAAAAGCATGAAACATATAAAGCGGGGGCGAAAAAAGGCAGACTTTCTGATACAGACCATTTTTGTTCTTTGAATTATGTAGAAGTTCGTGGATTAGTTAACAAGAAACACGTTCAAGAAGGCCATGAACAAGTTCAACAAGCTCTTTTGGATTACACGTTGACATGTTATCCTTCTATACCGGTAAGTTTGTTTTAATACAATCGTTAGTGTACGTTCGCGGTTAAATAATTTGGCTGACGTTGAATTTTTGATACGAACAGGATAAGTTTAATAAGCTGCTAGCAGTATTACCAGAAATCCACGTGGTAGCAAGCAGGGGAGAGGATCATCTTTATCAGAAGCACTGTAGCGGTGGAGCACCAACTCAAACTCTTCTCATGGAGATGCTTCATGCTAAGAGGAAATGAAACGATAGATTCGTTCGGCACCGTTGCCATGAGTTAGTCTGTTACTATATCTCAGAAATCAAGATAAACGCCCCTTATTGTCAGAGTGGACCTCAAGTACCTATTAAGAGCTAACGGTGTTTAGGTGTTTGGACCATGTTTTAAGGGGCCCTGGTTCAACGGATACCTAAACGCAATGAGAAAAAAAAAAACGTTAAGGAAAAAAGGAAACAAAATCAAGTATAGACGTACATATACTTTACATATATACATAATATATATGTATTATAAAGTGTATCTAAATATATAAACATAATGACATATATTTTCTATATTTGATGTTGAAGTTTTAGAGATGTATCCATGGAGAATTATTTACCCCTGTTGATGGGTACAAGCGCAGGGAAAAAAACAGTAAGCAAGATGCCTTGAAAACAGTACAAAGGGTGGTTAACAAAAGAAAAAAGAAAAAAAAAATATTGGTCAAAGGGCAGGCAACTTTTATCTAAATAAGTAAAAGCTATTTTTCTAATACTAGATGCGATTATTTTTAAGCATATTATACCACTGAAGCCTTGCTCTTATTTGAACGAAAGAAATATAAAAAGAACAAAAAAAGTACAGATATCCTAAAATAGTAAACGAACGAAAGAAATTGCCGACTCTGCGGTCAATCATGCTTCTTGCAAGGGATTCAATGGGCATACTTGAACGACAGTTAAAAAAAAAAAATTTCATGTGATATACTTATATTTACATATATACAGTAAAATCTCTATAAGTCGTCGGGAATCGGGACCGGAAACCGGCGATTCATCGTGTAGCAGTACCGAAATATGAGCGGAGCTGGAAGCCGCCAGTTTTTAAAGTGTCGCAAGGTAAGAAAGAAGGGGAAATCAGTGAGTGAACTGTGTCGGCAGAAATCAAAGGGATGTATCGGGTGGGACGCTACCAATGTAAGGGAAAAATTTTTTATTTTTAATTTTCGGAAAGGGAAAATTCAATCATCGTCTTTATGGTATTTTTCTGGTTAAAATGATATAAAATTATTCGTGTTTGATATCATTTTAACCAGAAAAATATCACAAATGAGGTGATACAACTTTCATTTTCGAGAAATTAAAATTAAAAAAGTTTTGACCTTACGTTAGTAATGTCTCATCGATATGTCTCAGATCTCTTTCCCTTTTCAATATTGTTGTCCTTTTCTACGTCAGTGTTCTCATATTTCGGTCTTCTCTACGATAAATCGCTGCTACACGGCGATCTATCGCAGAATTCCGGAACGTAATTTGATAAGTACCGTAGAGGGTGGAGAGAGGAGGGAAATTTTGTGGTGGGGATGATTCCCAGCTATTTATCGACGATTCAGCGACTTATCGAAACATTACTGTACATTATATGTCGCACCTGGCCACCTGGGCATCCTTAGAACTTCCTATGAAAAGAAACAAAAAAAAGTATCTGCATTTTGTCACACTTGCACACAGGCAGGGCTATTATATTGTAAATACTAGTTAACACATTCCAATTACGTTGTAAAGTACGAATCATGTTAAATATGTAATTATAATATTTTTGTGTATAGTTTAATAAAAATAAAATATATTTCTGTTGCTTACTGAGAAAAAAAGATCATTAGCTACTTAATGTCTTCACTAATTTTAGAGTTTTATTCATGTATTTCTCTTTTATTCTCTTCTTCTACTTCTACTTCTTCTTCTTCTATCTTCGTCTTCTTCTTCTTCTACTACTACTCTTACTTCTTCTACTTCTTCTTTTTTTCAAATAGGTGGCGGAAAAGAATAACCAGAAAAGATTTGCGATATCTTATTATTGTATATTGTATCATAATAAAGATTCTGTTTAAGAAATAAAAAGAATCATTGGAGCAAGGTTTATGTGGTCCTACATTATCTAGCGATTAAAGGAAAAAAAAAAAGGAAATAACTAAGTATATTTAAGATCAATATTGTCTTATCGCAGTTGTTAAATAGATAAATATTTACTGAATGTTAAGATAGCGAATCGAACGTAGTAATTTTTTCACTAATAGATTATTATTATTGTTTTTAGTCAATAGTCAGAAAACTTTTTCAGTGCTGTGAAGGTTGTCTTTTCGACGCCTGTGGTATCTAAGCCATCGGTAAAAATTACACGTGCTACATTCGAGGCTCAAGCGTGTGTGGCAAAAAAAAAAAAAAAACAGGAACAGAAATCTTTGCTCGTACTGGTAGGCTGGTAGTACCACCCTTTGCAACTCCTACTGTTTATATTATCCTCTATCAAAGAAGTACCTGGAAAGAATAAAATGCTATTTTACTACTTTCACTTTTCCACCGACTTCGAATATAAGATGTTAAATAAATATAGATGTAAAACAATTTGTTGATGTATGTAAAAATGGAAAAAGAAAGAGAGCGAGAGAGAGCGAGAGAACTCGATGCCACATTATTAGATTAAGAATCGAGTGTTGAATCAAATCAGAAGGAGTAGCTGCGAGTAATACTACCATGAAAAATATATAAATATATATACACAATATACATATATATTTTCGAAAGCATGCATGTACTTATCGTGTGAGTAAAGATTTGTGTCCATGGTCAAATTTCTTTTTTTTTGGCAAATCTTCGACACAGATATTTAAAAGAGAAAAAAGAGAGAAGAAAGAAAAAAAGCAACTGTATCAACGTGTTCCCAAATTTTCAAATCGTCTGGTTCTTTTTTTTTCTTGATTGATCTGATATCCGAAATAGAGAGTTCACAATTATTTTTTTTGGCTCTTTGAAATATTGAAAATGAACAAAAAAAAAAATACATAAAACAAATATATGAAATGCATTACTTATATTTAACTCGCATATAAATGTCTACCTCTTCATAACTGTATTAAGTCTTACATTTTTACATTTTTAATAAACCACATACCTCAGAATAGACACCCAGATAGCAAATTAAATGGAATGTATGAATGTTACCTACCGTAGACGTTAATGTTCTACGACTTCTGTAATATGCGTACACACAAACAAAATATAAAGAAAAGTTCCATTCAAGATATTGTACCCACTTGTATTTCCAATGTTAACTATGTTAGTTATTTGTTACGTTTATTCCAAATTAGTCTGTACCTATCGTACACGGACGTGTACAAATATATACATATATAGATATATATCTAAAATCGAAGTTTATAGCTACTAACGAAGCTTTGACAAAAAAAAAAACTTTACACTTAATCCTTGTATTGCTGTTTGGGTAAAAATCAAATTGAAATCATAATGTTCTTATTTATTTATAAAATAACCATTTCATCATCATGACATTTCGTAGAACGTGTCGGTCTGATAATTTCGGAACAATCTACAAAAATGGACTTAACAAAAACAAACGGGAAACGAAAATTGTCTCTTCTGAAATATATCCCTTTGAAATCAAACGATATTTGTATGTATCCATCCTATTTAATCGTCCGCTCGATTCTGTTATAACATGTTTAATTAATAATTGTAACTAGGAAATACGAGAATAGTGGTGTTATATAAGCATTGTGTTAAATATGTACAGTTACCAAGTTATAAATTGGCAAAACAATTCTAATTTAAATATCGATGTGATCTTTTCATCCAATAAATGATTGGAATTAAACATTATACAAACAGACGAACGAACAAAAAAAAAATATGCGTTGTTAACACTGCCATTAGGAGTTGGCAATTGTAAATTATGTAGAAAAAGAGAGAGAGAGAGCGAGAGAGAGAGAGAGCAAAAAAAAGGAAAGCAAATGATTAATTGTAAATATATCTTTATTATTAACTAATAACTGTTCCTTTTTAGGATTGACAGCGCTATTTTTTATATATTATACTGATTGAACTCCTATTAAACGATAATATTTCCCTTATTGCACCCCTGTGTCTTTGGTATTATTGTAAAACATTGTGCAATGCCCAAAGGATGTATGATAGATTTTCAGAGAAGAAAAAAAAAATAACAGGAGGGTAAAGGATGGTACTATTGTAAATTATTAAGCAGACAATTTTCAAAAAGTTTACAAGTAGTATTTCAAAACATTCTACAAATTGTTTTTTTCTTTATACATACGAGGATATAATTTAAATGCGTTTATGTACAACACAAAGTTTAATATAATTTGTAACAATGGTGTCATTCATATACAAAATAACATGTATATTTAAAAACAGAAAAAAAAACATTTGTTTGCTTTGTACAAATATGGTAACAACATAAGAAAATGCACAGTGGTTAATAAAGACATCAGCTAACTACTGCATTTAACTTCATATTATTAATTCACAATGTTTATATATTATAGTACATGTATTTTATTAAACGTACTGCTTAATCTTTATAAAAGTCTGCCTCTGCAGAGGTAAAATACAAATTATATTATATGTTTGAAATTATAAATTTATTTTAATGAAATTGTTTCTTCATTCCATCTTGAAATACAATTAATTGATATAACCATGGGCAAGGCATTCCTTGTAATAGTGTTCCAAAGTCAACAAGTAAATTACATGTACTTTTTTTAACTTTGTAGCATTATTAGTGTTATAAACAGGTATCAGAAAGACAAGATAAAAGGTAAAAAGTGTTGAACTAAAATTTGTAGAATTTAATTCATAATATCTCAATATTTATTTAAATTTTAAAGGGGGAAGAGTCCTGTTTTCCTCTGTTCACCTATTTTTTTCACCCCTTCTATTGATAATTTTTACTATTTCCTGAAATTATTTATAGGATAAGGATATCAAAAGTGGTTGATTTAAATAAATAAGCAAATTCGGGATTATTTTTAATTAGCTGCATTTATTCAATAAACTAAATGACTTGTATATTGAGCTTTACAATATTAATTAAATTTTTTATAACTAATACTTACAATTGCAATTTTGCGCATTATTTATACAAATTTAATTTACAATCGGATTTGTATAGAATTTATACAATAGGTATCTAAGTCTTCGGTAATTCCGGGAACCTGACGTCACTAAAATTCCAAGAAGTGGCACGAAGAATACCTCCTGGCGCATCATGTTCTCCTGATACAATTTCGAGATTTTTACTACTCTTAATTGAAAATTTCAACTTTAAATTTAAATTTTATAACCGCTGACGCTATCTGGTAGTGCACGCCGGAACTAGTTCGTAGAATTAGTTAGAATTAGTTCCGCGAAGCACCACGGGATGGCGGTAGTGGGGCCTTTCAATCTGTTGTAAAAATTAAATAAATTTTATTTTCACAATTATTGATAAATTATTGATTCTTGAAGATAAAAGGCATATCTAGAAACATCATTTGCATAATCATTTGCACGAAATTAGTTTACACTCATTCAGTTTAGAGCATCTTTTATCACTACATTTCAGGGCCTTTATTTATTATTTTCTTGCATTTTCGCGATTCTTAACTATTTAGAAACATTCCTGGTACTAAAAAGTTGTATTTATTCAATAAACTACATGATTTATACATTTAGCTTTACAATAGTTATTAAATTATTTATAACAAACGTCTACAATTGTAATTTTGCGAGATTACTGCAGAGGGAGTGGGAGGACCGATTGGCGGACTAGTGTTCACTCTCTCGCACATTGGTGTTGTGCGCAGGCGCGAGTTTGGCGTAGAGGGAGTGAGAGACTAGATGCTCGGTGCTCTCACTCGCACATTGAGGGAGTGAGAGGTGAGATCGGCGGACTAGTGTTCACTCTCTCGCACATTGGTGTTGTGCGCAGGCGCGAGTTTGGCGTAGAGGGAGTGAGAGACTAGATGCTCGGTGCTCTCACTCGCACATTGAGGGAGTGAGAGGTGAGATCGGCGGACTAGTGTTCACTCTCTCGCTCATTGGTGTTGTGCGCAGGCGCGAGTTTGGCGTAGAGGGAGTGAGAGACTAGATGCTCGGTGCTCTCACTCGCACATTGAGGGAGTGAGAGGTGAGATCGGCGGACTAGTGTTCACTCTCTCGCTCATTGGTGTTGTGCGCAGGCGCGAGTTTGGCGTAGAGGGAGTGAGAGACTAGATGCTCGGTGCTCTCTCTCGCACATTGAGGGAGTGAAAGGTCCGATCGGCGGACGAGTGTTCTCTCCCTCTTACGCATTAGCATACTGCGTTGGCTTGGTGCGAGTGAGAGGGGTGACGCTCTCGCGGAGTCTTTCCACTCACTGGTGCATCGGCGTACCTGGCGCGGGCTGTGATGTATAATTTTTAATCGTTGCGTTACAATAATTAATAGTATGAGTTATTCGAGGTTCAGACTACTGTAGATCGGTTTTTCGTGTTCGAAAATGTAAAATTCAATACCAGATTGTAGATGGTGTTTTTAGACATGACTTTTATCTTTATGTATCAATAATTTCTCAATAATTGTGAAAATAACATTTTTCTCATTTTTATATGAGATGGACAACAGCTGCGTCATGTTGAAAATGACAATAGTTCCGCGGTCCATTAGCTCGCAGAACTATTGCCGAAAACAGAGCGGCCATGTTGGAAATGACAATAGTTCCGCGGTCCATTAGCTCGCAGAATTATTGCCGAAAACAGAGCGGCCATGTTGGAAATGACAATAGTTCCGCGGTCCATCAGCTCGTAGAACTATTGTCGCGGAAGGAGTGAGAGGTCCGATACGCGGACTAGTGTTTTCTCCCTCACACATTGAGGGAGTGAGAGGTCCGACACGCGGACTAGTGTTCTCTCCCTCGCACATTGTGGGAGTGAGAGGTCCGACACGCGGACTAGTGTTCTCTCCCTCGCACATTGTGGGAGTGAGAGGTCCGATTAGCGGACTAGTATTCTCTCCCTCGCACATTGTGGGAGTGAGAGGTCCGAATGGCGGACTAGTGTTCACTCTCTCGCACATTGGTGTTGTGCGCAGGCGCGAGTTTGGCGTAGAGGGAGTGAGAGACTAGATGCTCGGTGCTCTCACTCGCACATTGAGGGAGTGAGAGGTGAGATCGGCGGACTAGTGTTCACTCTCTCGCACATTGGTGTTGTGCGCAGACGCGAGTTTGGCGTAGAGGGAGTGAGAGACTAGATGCTCGGTGCTCTCTCTCACACATTGAGGGAGTGAAAGGTCCGATCGGCGGACGAGTGTTCTCTCCCTCTTACGCATTAGCATACTGCGTTGGCTTGGTGCGAGTGAGAGGGGTGACGCTCTCGCGGAGTCTTTCCACTCGCTGGTGCATCGGCGTACCTGGCGCGGGCTGTGATGTATAATTTTTAATCGTTGCGTTACAATAATTAATAGTATGAGTTATTCGAGGTTCAGACTATTGTAGATCGGTTTTTCGTGTTCGAAAATGTAAAATTCGATACCAAATGAGTCAGTGCTTCTACGTTTTCTATTATTCATTAATGGTCGGGTAGTTACGTTCATCCCTCTTGTGTGAGGTTATGACTAAGTCCCTGTAATTTTATGTACAAGCTGCCTTAGTTTAATGATACATAACTAGATAAATACAATTTTGCAAACTCGAGATCCTTGGTTTCTGAGTCTAATTTCATTTTACCAATAAACAATGGAAAGGATTTATCTACGGAGAGTAAACTGCTCTTCAATAGTTATACTGAATATATAAGTACATATGTAATTGTAGAATGTCTTTATTTTATAAGAATATTGTACGGCGCTTAAGCTATATGTTAAATAATTATAAAAATATGTTGTATGTAAAAATACTGATATGTAAATTTTACAATTTGTAATTATAAGTGCGTTAAAGTTAAGAATCTAATATTTAAGTAAGTTTTACAGTTAGTAGTTATAAGTGCGTTAGAATTAACAATGTAACATTTATGTAACATGTATTGAAAGAATTTTCAATAAACATAGAGTTAAACTAAAGCAATTGTTTATTCATTTATAAACCTAACTCCCTTATCCAGCCCTTACAAAATTTCACTTAAAAAGCAAGAAATAATGTAGAAAAACATTGCACAGAAGTTTCGAAATACAAAAGTAGAAAAAGAAACGAAAAATATCGGTTTGATACAGAGAAGAACAAAATTCGGTACAAACGGTTTCCAGGAATTCCTGGAATTCGACGTCACTAAAATTCTGGGAAGTGACACGAAGAATACCTCCTGGCACATCATGTTCTCCTGATACAATTTCGGGATCCGAAATTCTGTGAATTTAAATTTTATAGTCTTCGATTTGCTATTGTTAATTTTCATTATTTTCTGAAATTATTTATAGGATAAGGATATCAAGAGAGGTTTATTTAAATAAATAAACGAGATTGGGTTATTTTTGAAAATCTGCATTTATTCAATAAACTAAATGATTTATTATACATTGAGCTTTAGAATAGTTATTAAATTATTTACAACTAACGTTTACAATTGTAATTTTGCGCACTATCTATACAACTTTAATTTATAATCGGATTTGTTATAGAATCGATACAACAGGTATCTAACTTCCGATTATTAATTAAATCCTTGGTTTCTGAGTCCAAGTTCCCGGAAATTCCTGGAATTCGACGTCACTAAAATTCTGGGAAGTGGCACGAAGAATACCTCCTGGCACATCATATTCTCCTGATACAATTTCGGGATCCGAAATTCTGTGAATTTAAATTTTATAGTCTTCGATTTGCTATTGTTAATTTTCATTATTTTCTGAAATTATTTATAGGATAAGGATATCAAGAGAGGTTTATTTAAATAAATAAACGAGATTGGGTTATTTTTGAAAATCTACAATTTTTCCATTAACCTAATTGATTTATTATACATTGAGCTTTAGAATAGTTATTAAATTATTTACAACTAACGTTTACAATTGTAATTTTGCGCACTATCTATACAACTTTAATTTATAATCGGATTTGTTATAGAATCGATACAACAGGTATCTAACTTCCGATTATTAATTAAATCCTTGGTTTCTGAGTCCAAGTTCCCGGAAATTCCTGGAATTCGACGTCACTAAAATTCTGGGAAGTGGCACGAAGAATACCTCCTGGCACATCATATTCTCCTGATACAATTTCGGGATCCGAAATTCTGTGAATTTAAATTTTATAGTCTTCGATTTGCTTTTGTTAATTTTCATTATTTTCTGAAATTATTTATAGGATAAGGATATCAAGAGAGGTTTATTTAAATAAATAAGCGAGATTGGGTTACTTTGAAAATCTGCATTTATTCAATAAACTAAATGATTTATTATACATTGAGCTTTAGAATAGTTATTAAATTATTTACAACTAACGTTTACAATTGTAATTTTGCGCACTATCTATACAACTTTAATTTATAATCGGATTTGTTATAGAATTGATACAACAGGTATCTAAGTTCCGATTATTAATTAAATCCTTGGTTTCTGAGTCCAAGTTCCCGGAAATTCCTGGAATTCGACGTCACTAAAATTCTGGGAAGTGGCACGAAGAATACCTCCTGGCACATCATATTCTCCTGATACAATTTTGGGATCCGAAATTCTGTGAATTTAAATTTTATAGTCTTCGATTTGCTATTGTTAATTTTCATTATTTACTGAAATTATTTATAGGATAAGGATATCAAGAGAGGTTTATTTAAATAAATAAGCGAGATTGGGTTATTTTTGAAAATCTGCATTTATTCAATAAACTAAATGATTTATTATACATTGAGCTTTAGAATAGTTATTAAATTATTTACAACTAACGTTTACAATTGTAATTTTGCGCACTATCTATACAACTTTAATTTATAATCGGATTTGTTATAGAATTGATACAACAGGTATCTAAGTTCCGATTATTAATTAAATCCTTGGTTTCTGAGTCCAAGTTCCCGGAAATTCCTGGAATTCGACGTCACTAAAATTCTGGGAAGTGGCACGAAGAATACCTCCTGGCACATCATATTCTCCTGATACAATTTCGGGATCCGAAATTCTGTGAATTTAAATTTTATAGTCTTCGATTTGCTATTGTTAATTTTCATTATTTTCTGAAATTATTTATAGGATAAGGATATCAAGAGAGGTTTATTTAAATAAATAAACGAGATTGGGTTACTTTTGAAAATCTACATTTATTCAATAAACTAAATGATTTATTATACATTGAGCTTTAGAATAGTTATTAAATTATTTACAACTAACGTTTACAATTGTAATTTTGCGCACTATCTATACAACTTTAATTTATAATCGGATTTGTTATAGAATTGATACAACAGGTATCTAAGTTCCGATTATTAATTAAATCCTTGGTTTCTGAGTCCAAGTTCCCGGAAATTCCTGGAATTCGACGTCACTAAAATTCTGGGAAGTGGCACGAAGAATACCTCCTGGCACATCATATTCTCCTGATACAATTTTGGGATCCGAAATTCTGTGAATTTAAATTTTATAGTCTTCGATTTGCTATTGTTAATTTTCATTATTTACTGAAATTATTTATAGGATAAGGATATCAAGAGAGGTTTATTTAAATAAATAAGCGAGATTGGGTTATTTTTGAAAATCTGCATTTATTCAATAAACTAAATGATTTATTATACATTGAGCTTTAGAATAGTTATTAAATTATTTACAACTAACGTTTACAATTGTAATTTTGCGCACTATCTATACAACTTTAATTTATAATCGGATTTGTTATAGAATTGATACAACAGGTATCTACGTTCCGATTATTAATTAAATCCTTGGTTTCTGAGTCCAAGTTCCCGGAAATTCCTGGAATTCGACGTCACTAAAATTCTGGGAAGTGGCACGAAGAATACCTCCTGGCACATCATATTCTCCTGATACAATTTCGGGATCCGAAATTCTGTGAATTTAAATTTTATAGTCTTCGATTTGCTATTGTTAATTTTCATTATTTTCTGAAATTATTTATAGGATAAGGATATCAAGAGAGGTTTATTTAAATAAATAAGCGAGATTGGGTTATTTTTGAAAATCTGCATTTATTCAATAAACTAAATGATTTATTATACATTGAGCTTTAGAATAGTTATTAAATTATTTACAACTAACGTTTACAATTGTAATTTTGCGCACTAT
Organism: Anthidium xuezhongi; assembly: GCA_022405125.1. NCBI lineage: Eukaryota > Metazoa > Arthropoda > Insecta > Hymenoptera > Megachilidae > Anthidium > Anthidium xuezhongi. The sequence goes on along the minus strand of CM039642.1, from coordinate 6,423,845 downwards.
CTATACAACTTTAATTTATAATCGGATTTGTTATAGAATTGATACAACAGGTATCTACGTTCCGATTATTAATTAAATCCTTGGTTTCTGAGTCCAAATTCCCGGAAATTCCTGGAATTCGACGTCACTAAAATTCTGGGAAGTGGCACGAAGAATACCTCCTGGCACATCATATTCTCCTGATACAATTTCGGGATCCGAAATTCTGTGAATTTAAATTTTATAGTCTTCGATTTGCTATTGTTAATTTTCATTATTTTCTGAAATTATTTATAGGATAAGGATATCAAGAGAGGTTTATTTAAATAAATAAACGAGATTGGGTTATTTTTGAAAATCTGCATTTATTCAATAAACTAAATGATTTATTATACATTGAGCTTTAGAATAGTTATTAAATTATTTACAACTAACGTTTACAATTGTAATTTTGCGCACTATCTATACAACTTTAATTTATAATCGGATTTGTTATAGAATCGATACAACAGGTATCTAAGTTCCGATTATTAATTAAATCCTTGGTTTCTGAGTCCAAGTTCCCGGAAATTCCTGGAATTCGACGTCACTAAAATTCTGGGAAGTGGCACGAAGAATACCTCCTGGCACATCATATTCTCCTGATACAATTTCGGGATCCGAAATTCTGTGAATTTAAATTTTATAGTCTTCGATTTGCTATTGTTAATTTTCATTATTTTCTGAAATTATTTATAGGATAAGGATATCAAGAGAGGTTTATTTAAATAAATAAACGAGATTGGGTTATTTTTGAAAATCTGCATTTATTCAATAAACTAAATGATTTATTATACATTGAGCTTTAGAATAGTTATTAAATTATTTACAACTAACGTTTACAATTGTAATTTTGCGCACTATCTATACAACTTTAATTTATAATCGGATTTGTTATAGAATTGATACAACAGGTATCTAAGTTCCGATTATTAATTAAATCCTTGGTTTCTGAGTCCAAGTTCCCGGAAATTCCTGGAATTCGACGTCACTAAAATTCTGGGAAGTGGCACGAAGAATACCTCCTGGCACATCATATTCTCCTGATACAATTTCGGGATCCGAAATTCTGTGAATTTAAATTTTATAGTCTTCGATTTGCTATTGTTAATTTTCATTATTTTCTGAAATTATTTATAGGATAAGGATATCAAGAGAGGTTTATTTAAATAAATAAGCGAGATTGGGTTATTTTTGAAAATCTGCATTTATTCAATAAACTAAATGATTTATTATACATTGAGCTTTAGAATAGTTATTAAATTATTTACAACTAACGTTTACAATTGTAATTTTGCGCACTATCTATACAACTTTAATTTATAATCGGATTTGTTATAGAATTGATACAACAGGTATCTAAGTTCCGATTATTAATTAAATCCTTGGTTTCTGAGTCCAAGTTCCCGGAAATTCCTGGAATTCGACGTCACTAAAATTCTGGGAAGTGGCACGAAGAATACCTCCTGGCACATCATATTCTCCTGATACAATTTTGGGATCCGAAATTCTGTGAATTTAAATTTTATAGTCTTCGATTTGCTATTGTTAATTTTCATTATTTACTGAAATTATTTATAGGATAAGGATATCAAGAGAGGTTTATTTAAATAAATAAGCGAGATTGGGTTATTTTTGAAAATCTGCATTTATTCAATAAACTAAATGATTTATTATACATTGAGCTTTAGAATAGTTATTAAATTATTTACAACTAACGTTTACAATTGTAATTTTGCGCACTATCTATACAACTTTAATTTATAATCGGATTTGTTATAGAATTGATACAACAGGTATCTACGTTCCGATTATTAATTAAATCCTTGGTTTCTGAGTCCAAATTCCCGGAAATTCCTGGAATTCGACGTCACTAAAATTCTGGGAAGTGGCACGAAGAATACCTCCTGGCACATCATATTCTCCTGATACAATTTCGGGATTCGAAATTCTGTGAATTTAAATTTTATAGTCTTCGATTTGCTATTGTTAATTTTCATTATTTTCTGAAATTATTTATAGGATAAGGATATCAAGAGAGGTTTATTTAAATAAATAAGCGAGATTGGGTTATTTTTGAAAATCTGCATTTATTCAATAAACTAAATGATTTATTATACATTGAGCTTTAGAATAGTTATTAAATTATTTACAACTAACGTTTACAATTGTAATTTTGCGCACTATCTATACAACTTTAATTTATAATCGGATTTGTTATAGAATTGATACAACAGGTATCTAAGTTCCGATTATTAATTAAATCCTTCGTTTCTGAGTCCAAGTTCCCGGAAATTCCTGGAATTCGACGTCACTAAAATTCTGGGAAGTGGCACGAAGAATACCTCCTGGCACATCATATTCTCCTGATACAATTTCGGGATCCGAAATTCTGTGAATTTAAATTTTATAGTCTTCGATTTGCTATTGTTAATTTTCATTATTTACTGAAATTATTTATAGGATAAGGATATCAAGAGAGGTTTATTTAAATAAATAAACGAGATTGGGTTACTTTTGAAAATCTACATTTATTCAATAAACTAAATGATTTATTATACATTGAGCTTTAGAATAGTTATTAAATTATTTACAACTAACGTTTACAATTGTAATTTTGCGCACTATCTATACAACTTTAATTTATAATCGGATTTGTTATAGAATTGATACAACAGGTATTTAAGTTCCTATTATTAATTAAATCCTTGGTTTCTGAGTTCAAGTTCCCGGAAATTCCTGGAATTCGACGTCACTAAAATTCTGGGAAGTGACACGAAGAATACCTCCTGGCACATCATATTCTCCTGATACAATTTCGGGATCCGAAATTCTGTGAATTTAAATTTTATAGTCTTCGATTTGCTATTGTTAATTTTCATTATTTTCTGAAATTATTTAAGGATAAGGATATCAAGAGAGGTTTATTTAAATAAATAAACGAGTTCTGGGTTATTTTTGAAAATCTGCATTTATTCAATAAACTACATGATTTATACATTCAGTTTTACAATAGTTATTAAATTATTTATAACTGATACTTACAATTGCAATTTTGCGCATTATTTATACAGCGCACTTTACCAAAAAATCGTTATAAATAATTATATCAATGCACAACTACCCTCAAAGTCCGCAAAATTTGTAAGACTTTATGCCACCTCTTTTAGTATTATGTTCTCCTGATACAAATCTTCGATCTCGATAACTTGGATTTCATTAAACAGACTATTGGAAACTTTTGGAATTTGGCGTCATCAAAGTTCCGGGAATCTTGCTAATTCAAATTATGAAACTTACAATTTTAAAAGATGTTTTTATCGACGGAATTGTTGCGTTTATCTAATATAGTTTATAAAATCACCACAATCTACTCCGTCGGTATCGAAGATTTTGTGGTAAGTGTTCTTATATGGTAATTGAGCTACCTTATATCTCGTCTATGGTTATAAACAATGCAGACATCAAAACCTCAGGTACATGTGGACATAAGAGTATAAGAAATTTATTATAAATTAATTTATACCTTGAAAATGCTTACCATCCAATTTGGACAATGTGGCAATCAACTAGGACATATATTATTTTCTAAAATATTATCTGATTTGGAATGCACAAACACAGGAGTATCCTACAATGCTAATAATCAATATTCAGAAGATACATTTAACAAATGGTTTAATGGTATATCTAAACGGAACAAATGGTTATCAAGAGCAATCCTTGTAGATACAGAACAAAAAGTAATAAGTAAAATATACAATGATACCAGTACACCATGGATGTATTCAAAGGAAAATATAATTTGTCAAGCTGGAGGTGGTTGTGCAAATAATTGGGCTTTTGGTTATTTAAGAAAAGGTCAAGAGTTGAGCAACTTAGTTTTAAACTGTGTAAGACAAGAAATAGATAAAACAGACCACTTTGACGGATTTCTTTTACTTTTAAGTTCTGCAGGTGGAACTGGATCTGGTATTGGTAGTTTTATTGCACAAACATTACGCGAAGAGTATAAAACCAAACCAATTATTATCACAACAGTATTACCATTTTCCTTTGGCGAAGTGTGTACCCAGAAATATAATACATTATTAACATTGTCAAAGCTTTACAGTCAGAGTGACTTAAACATTTTAATTGAAAATGAGCAAATATATAATATATGCACAAACTTATTAAACAAGACTACTACAACTCTACAGGATATTAATGAAATTATTTCTAAAAAGTTATTGGCTATTTTTCAGCCATTGAATGGTATTAACATAAATTCAATATTGTCTCAAATAGCATCTCATCCTTCCTATAAATTAGCAACAATCAAAAGTACTCCACATGTATCTACAGTATCTGCAAAATATGAACCTACATATAACTGGAATCCGTACTTACAACATTTAAAACAAACACTTCGAATATCCAACTTAAATATGCAATTAAGTGATCCTGAACTGAAAGTACCAACTGCTTCACTTAGCAGCAACACACATCATGCATATACCTGTTCAGTATCAAATATCTTGGTAACACGTGGACCTACAACAGATAAGGATTCCATTGTTATCAATGAATTTAAAGAGAAACATTTATATGCAAATTGGAATACAATTGATTGGTTCTCTCATTTGCACCAGAATAGAAAAATTCTAGGCCATGATAAATTTCTTGCCCTATTATCTAATAACTCTCAAATTTCTTATCCTTTAGATATACTTTTAGATAAAGCCTGGAATTCTTATGTTAATGCTGCATATTTGCATCAATACAAACAACATGGTTTAGAAGATGATGATTTTTTACAAGCATTTGCAGTACTTGAAAATATTGTAAAAGAGTACAAAGAATTAGTTCCTCATTTGAAAAAATAATGAAGTTACAACTTAATTTTTTATTTAACTTTCATATTGAAAGACTTGAAGTTGCAGAAAAGATTGATTATGACGTCAAGATAAAATCGACCAATTTTCGACGTCATACAATGTACGCGCGTCAAGAAATGTGACAATAACTAAAAAGACATGTACATAAAAAATAAAATAATACTGAATGTAAATAGAAAATAAATAATAATTGATCAAGAATGATTTTTAACTTCAACTGAGAAAAATAAGACGGAATAGAATTCCGTTACATCCCTCCTACAATATCGAAAATTACTTTTGCGCCTGTGCAAAGGGGCAGCCGAATCCGTCGAACGGCATAAAAGAAAAAGTCTGACCATTTCCAAGAAATAACGAAAATACTTCCAAGAATTGGCGGTCATCTCTCTTCTCCCTCTCTTACGCTCATCCCGAGGCGAATCGAAAGGATAGATTTCTTGGGAATGCTTTCGTATTATACAATACTGCTGCGTGGAGCATAATTAAATGTTATGTTTCACACTATTTGACGCAATCATACAATATCTTAATATTTACATTTAATTCAACCTACATTTTTAATTTATTAAAAAAAATTTGGCAAATAAATTTACTTATTCTTTAAAACATTGCAAATATGTGCATGTATTTGTAAGTATTTTAAAAGTAATATGTATTCTGTTACGGTTGCATCAGATTTTCAAGGTCAAAGTTTTAGACGCATTATGCTACCACACAAAAAGAGAAAGAACCTATAATGTGAAGAATATTATACAAATAGCAGATGCACTATCCATGCGATTTTCTAACATCGGTCAAGCGTTACAGGTAAAGCTACGATTGTTAGGAACTCGTTTGCTGCTCCTTCTTCGCCCCCACTATATACCCTATTGAGCACTTTTAAGATTAAGTATGCCCCACTACTTGTCTTCAAAATCTTACGATAATGTCTAACTATTTTAAAAAGAAATATTCAAATTCTGCTTATATTGTTTAATTATATATGTTTTCAAATATATAAAATTATTATGGAATTTATTACATCTTTTCTCTTCTTTGATAAAAGCAAAAACATAACGTTTAAGAATTTTAAGTTACCGATTTTTCATAATACGGGGTTGAAGTAGTAGTGCCATCTAATGTATATAGGAACTATATATTATTTTCTTACACGTATCAATCATTAAATATCATTATTAAACATTACAATCGCACTCGTACAACTATTTGTAATTCTGATGCAACAGTATTCAACAGATTAATCAGATTTTTATAAGGGAAATGTGCAAATCAAGATGCGTACTCTGTAGTACATCTTTCGAAAAGTATAAGTTCGTCCCTGTAGACCTGCACGTCGCACACATATGCAACACAATACGCAGCCTGGTGTTCGTGTGCGTATGCGACTCGAATACCAAGAGGCGTGGTTTGAATAGACGAACCTGTTCGGTACTTTGTCCCCTCTGTCAGAAGGGAACAATAATCCTTACGCTCGCACACAGAAAACAGGCGCACTCTGGTGTCGAAGCAGTGGACGATGGTACGCGCCATTTTGTTTAGTGTTCGCTGGACGCGTCGTGCGTCGGGGTGGTGTAGGGTTGTTTTCGTGACAGTCAACACGAATATATTCGCGATTATTTGAACTTGCCTTTCGAACTTGACATACACGATAGTGCTACGATCGAATCAGTGCGATACATATATATTTTTCTGCATGATTATCGTGACGCGGTACGCAAGGACCAATTTTCCGAGAGTCGAGGACTCTCTCATGTACACAGTGTCAGGCTCGTTAGTTGAAAAAACATTGCAAATGCATGGCGCCAGTCACGATTTTATGGATATTTCATAGGGAATCGTTACTATTGCCGTTTACGTCGGCAGAAATTTTTTCCACAGGTAAGAAAAGAGGGGTTGTCTGAGCTTAATCGATAAAGCGTCTCTCCCATTCTCTTTCCTCTTCCTCGTTTCCAAACACCCGAGTTTCGCGTTGCTTCTCTCTTCCCTCAAATTCATGTCATTATACTATATGCTTTTTAACTCGAGTTTTTTTCTATATATTAAATCTGTTGTACTCCCTAACCACTGTAGTTGTCCCGCTTGTGCAAGCCGCTCGAGGAAAGTGAAAGCTCGTTCCTGATCGTTCTGCATTGGGTACGGATCTCATTGCGTCCGTCGCAGCGGCCACACGTTTCGTACTACTCTCTCGGCAGCGTTGTACAGATTGAAGCGTTACACCGAGTCCAAACAGTCGGCACTTTGAACCGTGCTCCGGTTACCATTTTAATAGATGGGCCTATTGTTTTCGCATGAATGAAAAGATATCCTTGAAGAGGGCTAATCGTGGCAAGAAACGTGGGCTACCGAAATAGTTCATTGAATATGAAATAAAAAGATCTTTGTTACGGATAACGTTAACGTTGCATAAGACTATTGCACGCTCTTAATAGCATTTCGTAATGAATCTAATATTCTTAGAACCAGTAAAATGTTGATATAGTGTACTGGTATACGGTATCATAGAAAATTTATCAGAATTTTTCAAGAAACAAACTTTTCACGCTCAATCCGTTTTACAATTTAGAATTCATATTTATGGACCCATACAGTGTAAAGTGAAAGCATTTGATGAGTTGTTTCATATTTTCGTGGAAAATGAAATATACTGACAAACAACTTATCTTCAAATAATAATTATGTAACAGTTTTTACACGGTGTTTCTTGTTACTGTCTTATGGAAGTGTCCTTGAACAGGTAGATTATATTGGATTTCGTTTCACCGACACTCAAAATGTAGCAAGAATGAATTTGTTTCGAAGCATTTGCGATGCGAGAACAATTATTTTGAAGCAACTTATAATGGTATTTATACCGATCACCGTGATTCTATGGCAGCATTGCGATCACTGAATTTATCGGGTGATTTCAACGCTAGGATGTGCAGCAAAACTGTGTACATTGTATTATTACTCTAGTTAAACTGCCCGAGTGAATGAACGATTTGCAAACAATCAAATCTGAAAACGATTTGGATGCATAAAAGTGAAAAAAGTAACGAAATTTTGGAGTCCTTAAGATTATATTTTGGCAATATTTTTGGCTCGTATTTTCATACAGTTTGCTCGTTGCATTTCACTGAACAGGCAAAAATTTCTTCCGCGTCTAATCTCCGTTGCATCTCTTTCGAAGGGGTCGTGTTCGTTTGACCGAAGCGAGGGTGTGTTCCCGTAAATAAGTAAACGCGTGCACTTCTGAGGCCATCGCCGTGAAAAGAACCAATTTGTAATTTCTTTTTTACCAAAATCTTTTCAGAACATTCTATAAAATATTTTGATAACTTGCCCCGCGTACACGCGTGATGAAAAGGGGGCGAAGGTGACGCTCAAGTATATTCTGTTAGCTTTATTAAATTTGTCGCTTTGCGTTAGTCATCTCTGTGCCTAATAACATAATCTGATCTATTTTGCAATATACCACGTTTTAATATGTTTCGTGCAACGTTTGCACGACAAGCGTGTTCTACGTAAAGATTACGGCACGGTGATCAGCAAAGCGACAAATCGGAAGAGACAAACACCCCTCTCATTACGATTCGGTCTTCCCCATAAGGGGGTGCAACGTGTTCACTCTTTTGGAACATCGATCTGTTAAGTCGGCGAAATTTTAAACCCCTTCTTACCTTATCGTACGAAATAAAGTAAGATACATTTGGTATAACAAATTTTCAACAATTAACTTTGTATGATCGAACGTTGTATGGAACTTTTGATTAATTAATCAAACTTTGAATCGTTTAGAGAAAAAGTTGTCAGAAGAAGATTTAGAAGGTTTCAGGGGTTGTTACTAGGAAGTTAGAGCTTACCTAGACTTCGGCACAGGTGCCTGGGATTAATCCAAGACACGCCTACGAATGACTCACTATACAAAACTCCATATTCTTTTTTTTTTCTTCCGTAGCGCGAAAGGGTGCTGCGGTTGAACCAGTACAAGTTATAGACATTTTTATAAACCGGTCAGCGTGTTCTTAAAACAAATTTATAACTTCGTATTATGTTTTGCATACAAAAGAAAACTTTTGTTGCTCGTTAAGCTAATTTGTTTGTATTTTAGCGCTAATTAAGTCTTACCTGTGTTGTTGTTCACGCGCGTCCATTTTCTTTCTTCTTGTTATCGGGTTACGTGAAAATAATGCAAGTCAGTGACTCAAGGAATTTGCACGAAAAATAAAATCACGGTTAAGTTTGGTATGTGACCGCCACATACCACGCCTCTTACTAGATCGGCATTCCATTGAACCCAACCTCCCCGGTGTTATGCCAAAGGTGATTTCTTATTCGTTCTTCTTTTTCATCCGGTCCTCATTCTTGGGTAACACTACTCCTTTGTCTGCACGATAACACAGAAAAGAGAAACATAACAGCAGATTTTTTAATTTAGAAAAGAACACAGCTATTTATTCAATATATCATAAATTTTGTTTCAGAACTAGAATACCAAATGATATACAAGAATGCGTACTCCTGCTGAGACCGAAACACTATCTCAACCTGAGATGTACAAATTCGAATCTCAGGAAACAGAAGCACCCCCAGGCGTCAGTCAAGTGGTTCTGTCACCCTCCCGTCCTGAAACGCACATATTTACTAATAGGTAAACGAAAAAGTAACTTATTTACCGATCTCCTAGCTTGCCTATAAATACACCTGTTTAAAATAACGCGCTGTTTTTCATAGAGTTACGCGCGCATCGCAGCGCATGCGCATTGTTAATTGCCTACCGTAGGTATACCACGGATCATTAGTTCAAAATCAGTGTATTTAAAAAAAATGAAAAACAGAGTTGAAACAACCGATGTTAGTTGCAATGAAATGTACGTTACATAAATTTTCATTCTGAAGGACCTCGAATACACAACGATGCACGTGCTGTTTAGCTAAATCGAAACTATAATGTAATTATGAACGGAGACCACTTAATCATCACGTGTTATATCGAAGGAACGAACGGTAAATGTAGCCCTCTACCGGATAACTTGTTAGTTTTTGATATGTATCCTGGTCGCGAGCATTGTGTGTAGTTTTGTCGTGCTGGTTTTTTGTTCGACTGGAAAACAGTTCGATCGGCGGAATGATTTTGTAATACTTTCTCTAAGTGCACGGGACAACAGTGCTATATCCATATGTTACGCTCGGTACGATGGTATTTACACGGTTTTTCCTTCGGAAGGCGCAGAACGACGATGCGGCCGTTCCAAACAACGTCGGCACAAGGAGGTGAGCAACGAAGGCCAAATCGTCGGAATGCGCTTCCGATAACGGCACCGTTGACGGCTTCAATCTTGTCCTCGAACCAATACATTCGTATAAACCTGTATTCGTAATCTCTCGAATCTCCGATATTTACATCGTGGTATTCATTAAATTTCTTGTAATTCCGGTGGTCTCGGTTTTAATGCTTCTCTCTTTCTTTCACATTTTCGTAAATGTGTACAATTTATTACGCTACTCGGACATCGACGATGAACGAATTGTAGCCGAACGATTAGACGGTAAAGGATTCGAACTTCTTTTCGGTGTAAAGTACACCGTTGATATCAATGCTTGCAGATATGGCATCGGGTTACTTGTAACACTTGGTTCACGCTCACGATTTATAATCACAAGTTGACAGGTGTATGAAGCGTCTAGAAAGAAGCATGTCTGAAATTCAATTAATAATTTTAAGAATATTATGTACTACCGTGTTTTATATCATAGTCCATATCTACCGATGCTTAGAGCCCTATGAAAAGCATTGTTTTTGTGAAGGAGATATTATTAGAAACACAACACGTTGTAGAATATATTGCGCCTTTCAAACAATGTAATTTGCTTTATCAAAGCCTATTGAGTACAAACATAATAATATGATTGTATCATTGACCAAATTGTTACAATAGCCTGATTAAAATGTCAGAATTCTAGAAATTGTTTTCTCCTCGTTTTACGATTTTTCAAGCGGTGTTAAATCGAGCTATTTGGCTCGTTAATTATCAAACTGATTATTGTTTGATCAATTTGAAGTTAATTTAGCCAGACTTAACAATTTGTTCATCCGTGTTGCTGGTAAAAATAATTCAAGGAAAACAATTTTCTTCGCTTGCATAAATTAGTTCCTTTAAACCGTGCTAAGCACGTACTTACGAACACCGTTGTAGTTGTGCAGCTTTAAACGGATAAAAAACCCCTTGAAACCTATTCACTTTCACTGCAATATATGTATCAGTTAAATCGATAACTGATAACCAGTTCAAACATCAACTTTACAGAACACGTTTATGCAATTCTGTTTAAGATGTACATATTTTTATATCGATACCAACAATATGAACCGAACGCTCATAAATTTAAAAACGAACGTGCACGTATCTCGAATTTAAAGCAGCAGATTGTAATAAATTGGTCTCAGCTGATAATAATAGATTCGCTACAATTTTTCCATAGTCGTGATTCAAGGAAAAATGGTTTTAGTCTTTTAATTGTAATGGACTCTTCTTTTCTCAAAATACGATATTGCAATACTGGTATCGCTACTTACGATCAATTTTCTACCGTAATATAAATTAAAAAAGTATGGTTATTTGAATGTTGATAAATAAGATACAACAAGAGGGAAATGCGCACTTCACTAAACATACACAGCTCACTAAGATAAACTTTCACTAGCTACATCGTGCTTTCCATGCCATCTTTGACCTAAACACGAACTAAACACGCGCGGTCTTGAAAACTGAAGTCAAGGTCAATGATGATAATTTTGAAAAAATCAGGAAAAAGTAATTTTATCATCACGATTTTATCCAAACATTTCTGTCTAAATAATTTATATCGAAAGACTGCAATAAATACGTGATTCAAAAAGAACTGATTAAGACAATGAAAAAATAAAAATTATATAGACTAGTTAATATTTTTTTGTATAGACTACTTAGAAAATTAATGAGAATAAAATGTTATTAATTTTAGCATGTTATGCATCCAAGAAGAATTGGGTCAGTTGGGTGGAATTGCTGGAGGTCCCATAATCACTGACCCACATGATACTCAATTACCTAATAATAGTCATAGCATTTCGGGAAGCAATAGTAATTCCAGTGAAACTGCAACAAAATGTGCTCCAGGCTCTGGAACCTTGGATGCACAAAGATCAAGCTGGGTTGAGGGTATATTAGGATGTATGCGTCCAGTTTGGACTATGCTTTCAAAAGCAGCTGTAAATGAAAAAATTAAAGGACATCAAAGTATGTTATTCTTTTCTATTTGCTTAGTATACTTGTTACAAATGTGATTAAAGGTACTTAACAAGAAATCATTTTAGCTGATGACTGGGAGATACCATTTGAATCGATTAGCGAACTTCAATGGCTTGGATCTGGAGCACAAGGAGCAGTATTTAGTGGGAAATTAAACAAAGAAATTGTAGCTGTAAAAAAAGTACGAGAACCGCGTGAGACTGATATAAGGCACTTACGAAAACTTAATCATCCAAATATTGTTCAGTTTAAGTAAGCCTTTCATCATTGTAGATATGTACATGAAAAGTCAATAATGAAATTAATATAAAATATTTGTATGTTTTTTCAGGGGTGTTTGCACACAAGCACCATGTTATTGTATAATAATGGAATTTTGCCCATATGGACCATTGTATGATCTTCTTCGAGCTGGAGAACCAGTTCCACCTCCCAGACTTGTATCATGGTCTAAACAAATTGCAGCTGGAATGGCTTATCTTCATGCACATAAAATTATACACAGAGATCTCAAAAGTCCAAAGTATGACATTCAATATATAATACAGTTCATGTGTAATTTTCAGTGTAATTAATTTTAGATGTTATCTATCTGTTCAGTGTGTTAATAGGACAAGGAGAAGTTGTAAAAATAAGTGATTTTGGAACTAGTAGAGAGTGGAATGAAATTAGTACAAGAATGAGCTTTGCTGGTACTGTTGCCTGGATGGCACCAGAAATAATTAGAAACGAACCCTGCTCTGAGAAAGTGGATATATGGTCGTATGGTGTAGTATTATGGGAACTTTTAAGTGGAGAAATACCTTACAAAGATGTGGATTCTTCAGCAATTATTTGGGGTGTGGGCAATAACTCTCTTCATTTACCGATTCCTGCAAGCTGCCCAGAGGGTTATAGATTACTTGTAAAACAATGCTGGGCTGCTAAACCACGCAACAGACCTTCTTTTAAACATATTGAAATTCACCTTGGCATTGCAGCAGTTGAAGTGCTATGTACAAAACCTGATGAATATTTTAAGACACAGGTAAAGTAAAAGTTTCAAAGTGAAAAATCATGAGAACAAGTTTAAAAATAATATATTTAATAATTGTTATAATTATAGCAATCATGGAAGAAAGAGATAAGGGATCATATGAAACAAATGCAAACAAACAGCTGCAGTAGCCCAAGATTTGAAGCTGATCTAATTCGACGTCGCGAAGATGAATTAAGGCATGCTCAAGATATTCGAGAACACTATGAACGTAAACTCGAACGAACTAACAATTTGTACTTAGAATTAAGCGCTGTTTTATTACAATTAGAACAGCGCGAACGAGACGTAATTAAGTAAGTGATAATTGAGTAGGTAAACGAAACTGTAAGAAGATTGATAACTATAGTCGACTGAATATTTCAGACGAGAACAACAAAGTGGATACAAACAGTGCAAGAAACGACTTGTACATCCTCTTTTAAAGGCTCAAGAAAGACTTCATCGTAGGCGCAATCCTACGATACAATTTTCAACATCATCTACACCAACAACTCCACCATCCCCAACAGATTGTCCCCAAAGTCCTGTGAAGGCAACCATGTATACGCAATTAAATGAATCTAACCAACCAGAAACGATTTTAGCTCCTAGTAATAGTTTCAAACAACGTAAATATAGACATCGACGAGTAGGATCAGGATGTGGAGTGAATTCTAGCCCCCGATCAAGTCCTCATCACGAAAGAAAGGTAAATATTTGAAATATTTCAACATTCTCTGTGTTATAAGAATAATACTTAATGTTACCTGTGTTTTCTATTTTCAGAGTACAGAAGTGTGCGCACGTTTTGTCGATAGTCAAACACAAACAGATATATTGGACATCAGCGAAACTGATTTCGCTTCTGTTGGGCATACAACAGTAATTTCATCAGCAGAAAAGCTTTCTGTAAATAGCATTAATAAACAGTCGTTAAATAAGCAAGCATCAGAGTGTTTAAATGGGAATTCAGTTTTGTCAGAAGCTCATTATAGAATGCAATCTAGTCCCTGTTCCAGTCCTGAACCTTCGAACGAAAATCATGCTAATGGAAACGAACGTTTAAAGGACTGTAGCGATGATGACAATCTTGAAACCCTCGGCCGAAAAGTTAGTGAAATTATTAACGCTAATCGTCTTATTTCCCCCATAGATAATGGAAACTGTGATGACGTCATACCGCATAGGTAAGGTGTATTTATACGCTATAGCGTTTGACAGAAATAACTGTATAATAATTGATCATTAACTTCAGAGGCAAAGAAGAATCTGTTAAATCGTCTGGTCATTTCTGTGGAATTATTGCTAACGGTACTAATACGCAACAAGAGCAATCAGAGATGAAAAATCGGCCTTGTACTGAAAACATAAATACCTTATGCGACCCTGAAGATGATGCGTGCGAAGAAAGCTGGTCAGACGAGGAAGGTGAAGATCCCAGCTATACGTATAACTATTCTCTTAGAAGAAGGAGGTATGCGATTTTCACACAAACTTACTCAAACATGTAATATTGTTATGTGCTTCCAATTATAATTTGCAATTCAATTGTGTAGTATTGCGAGAAGACCAATCGGTCCTGGATATAGATTAAGAAGATTTAAACACGCAACAGTACGGATAGAAGGAGTGCTAGCTTCCGACGAAGAAAACACCTCCGAATATTCGCATCCTCCGTCCAGTCAATCATCTACGTTAGAAAGTAATCCCGATATGCAAAGAGTACTTCGTAATATTCAATATTCTCATAAGGTGAGCTAAAGTAGTTTTTTTTATCATTTATAAACATACGTTATGTATGATATACACGTGAAATTAGGACTCTCGTACCCGAAATAAATAGGATCATGGCGTCAAAGAAGACAACGAATTAGCGAAAGCGTAATTAGAAACGTGACTTGGGGCCAAAAAGTTTAAGAATCTGGGTGTTTACCAAAGATACGTGAAATTTGTAATTTCATTTCCTACTTTCTTTCACAACCAGTATATAAAAAAATTCGTTCTCGGTATTTATAGCCAACCACACTATCCACTATATTATCGTCAACACAATGTTTTCTTTCTTTCCATGCTCCTATTTATTTTGGGAACGAGGTCTCAATTTCATATTTACATGAGGTGGTCCAAAAAAGTTGTATAATTCCGAAACTATAGATTCTCCGTGTCGAAAGAAGTCGAAAAGTTTTGTACCATTTTGGAATTTTCGGCCTTGTTTGCGATATATAAACGATTAAAAGTCTGAAAATTGCGCGGATAAAATTGCACCCCCATCCGAACGATACGCGGTCGAATGGACAACTGACGCGCGTCGTCTGAAAGTTGCGCGCGCACACAATCGTAGCAAACCCACATTTCAATATGGAGAATCTGGAATTTTCGAATTTAACAACATTTTTGTGATACCCTGTATAAATACAATGAAGGTGAAAAATAATAAATGTATTAGAGAATAAATATTTAGAAACAAAGAACGACTTAGAGAATATGTAATGGAATGATAATTGTTAAACAAATTCTACAAAATAAGTGCCTGTGGCAATTTGCATAAAAAGTACACGAAACAATAACTATCGAAGTTAAATAAAAAAAAATTAGTAAAAATTGTAATGTGCAATATAAAGCAATCTAAGCTTTCGATTGGAAATATAACGGTGGTCAGTACAATACATTTTCAATTCAATAAATATTCAAGTAGATGAATAAAATTACAAATGACACAAGATATTGCTTCAAAATTATTTTATCACAAGAAAAATTACTAAATATTTTTGATGCAATAAAATTACATTTTTTACTATTAATCTTACTGCTGATGTATGTAAAATACTATATGTAATCGATTTTAATTTTGTTTTTCAATTAACAAATGAAAAATCTAATTTAATGACTATGTTTACAATAAAATTAGCATAAGTTGTATTATAATATGATGAAAATAGTGCAGGTTGTCTGAGTTTCAAACTTGAAACTCAACAATAGTGTTGGACTGTACATGAAAGTCATACTCATTTTTGCAAATTAATAACAATAAGTATTGCAGCTATATATGCATAACTAGATGATATAGTTAACTCAGTTGTCCAAAGTACTGTTCTGCATCCATCTATTGTACCTGCTTTGAAACTCAAATTGCCTTAATGACAATTACTATACATTGTAAATATAGACAATATGATATATACTTAAGGATATAGTTAATAAGATACAGTATAATATTTTGATGTGCTCATTTGAATGAAATAATTGATAAGACGTACAGAGATGTACTTTCTAATAATCATACATATTGTATCTATTATATTTATGCGAGTAGTTGCATAAATTGTTCCTTCTTGTGCAGTGGCAGCTAAACTGACTAGTTCTATTATTCTTTAATAATAGAAGCAGTACACAAAATTTGTGTTATAAACAATAAAGTTGATTTACAGTAATCAATTTATTTAATTTAATTATAGACCTTATTCACACTGTATGTTTCAATTTTGTAAAACGAAATAAAATTTTTTTTTATATAAGGTATAACATGTCTATTAATTTGTATTCATTGTTATATTTGGGAAAATATTTAGTTTTTTTGTTTGATTAAAACATGCACTCAATAAAACCAATAGAATATATTGTAACTTTACTTTATGTAAAAGTATATTAACTTAATAAAATATGTATAATAAATAATTGCACAGCCTATTTTCGACAGTAAAGTATACATGTAATCATGCACAAAAGAAATCATACTAATAAAAACAAGTTACGATGCATACAGTAGGAAAATACTTCATTTATACCTAGTGATAATTCAAACATCAGGCGCTCAATGTCATTTGAAATAATTTGATTTTTATAATAGTAATACTAACTTGATGTACATACAACATAAAATCTCTATTTCAAAATCCTTATTTACAGTTGTTAAATTAATATTCTACTTTTTAAACTGTAATTTCATTGTAGAACATGTAAAAGTTTTATAGCTAAGTCTTTAGCACATTGTAATTTTTAAGTATATTACCGTTTTTCACGTAATTACAAATTTCATTCCACTGTGTATATACAATGTAGCTAACAAGAAATTTGATCAGATCTTCAATATTATTATTAAATGTAATGCAAACTAAATACAAACATCATTTTTAATGCACGTTTGATTTATATGTTCGAAAATATATAAGATTTCTATTCATTCTTATCTTCTCCATAAATATAATAATGCATGACTGATATTAAAAATGAACAAAAAAAAAAATATTTTGTACAAGTTTAATGTTCTGATTATGAAATAAATCCTAATCTTATTATCAGATCATTGATCAAACCAATTTAAAATAAATATAATAAACATCCTTTTTTATAAAATTGCAATTTCAAACACTGACTATGTTTATGTAATTGTATACTGAAAAGGAAATAAAAAATTATGTTTAGTATACCATGGATTATAAATTTACCAGTAAAATGAATTATGAAGAAATTCAGCAGTTGATTTGTACAGTGATGAAGCACTTTGTCTTAATCCAGTAAATAATGACACAACTCCTTCTTTCTCATCTTCTTGCTCATCTTCTTCAGGTAAGTAATCTGGCATTTCATCAGTTTCAGTATTGTTCCCAGTATGAACCTACAAGTCATAACACATGTTGTTAAAAAAAAATGTAATTTCATTTCAGAAAATAATATGTACAGTATTCAAAGTATTCTTACCAACTTAACAAGATATTCTTGATTTAATTTATTTCTTGTCACTAATCTTGCCTCCATGTTTTCAGAATTTTTCTGAATAGCTTCTGCAATCTGTTTAGCTGTGACATAACTTAAAGTACGCATTGTAACACGTTGATGTTCTACATCAACTACAAGAGAAACTAGTCCATTGATTCTTATTAGTATTGCTTCTAATTCTGCTCTGGTTTCCTATTTTATGCATCATTCTTGTGAAACAGTAAGTATGCAATAATAAAATACAAATACTATTCATATTTACCGGTAATAAACCTTGAACATGTAACACAATAACATGAGTCTTTAATTTTTTGGGTTCTATGACTCTTCGACACCTACTATGTAAATTATATATTGGTGGTTTCATTCTTTCTATATCATTTTTTATAGATTGTGCCTGCTTAGATATCTTTGGTTCATCTATATTATACTTATTTATAACTGCATCTAAGGCTTCACGAACTCCAAAGGTAGAGGTTATGTGTACATAATTATCCACATTTTTAACAAATAGTTCTAAAATATCTAAGCCCAATTTAACAATTTCCAAATCTGATACTTCTAAGATATATGCTACATATGACAAAACTGTTTTGTCCTAAAATGATTAATGAATGATAATAATGTTATATATATATGAATTGGAAAAGATTTATATTCTTACCTTTAAAATCGTGTCGTGATTTGCAAAATCATTAGCCAATTTCTTGTATGTTTCAAGAGTAACTTTCAATTCTTTCGGATCTATAGACTCGTCCACCTCCATTATCTAATACCTAAATGTTGACATTAACTTTATGTTAAACTCAATACATTCAAAATAAGAAGTATCTTGTTTCACTTCTACGTTAAGGTTAACAATAACAGCGATTAAGATTGATGCATTTTTATTACGTTAATAAATTACGTTTTTAAAAAGATGAAATGCACATTCCTAATTGATAATCTTACATCGTTTATTGGGTTAAAATTTGTAATTTGAAATATTAACTTTTATATACCAAGTTAGGAATCCTTTGTCCTTTACAGACTTTTAAATGCTACTTTTATAAAATATACATTAAGATATAATATGATACATTTAAATATATATTTGATGTATACATAAAAACGGGGTGTTTTGAATAGGATAAATAAAACACGTTTTTAGAAGAATAAAATTGTAAGTACGTAAGATTAGGCGCTTAATGTATGTATAAATCTTACATACGCAAGTACGTACGTGTGAATATATATGTTACATACTACCGCACATGTGCATAAATATATATAATACACATGTATCTTTTAAACAGATATATCAGTATTACCCTATGTAGTAATAACAGCAACAGTCATGCTACAACCAGCTGCTGCCAAATTATATTTTGATGACGCACATATTGTAGCACAGTAGCGAAACTGGTGTCTGTATGACGTACTAAAATAAGATGGCTGGCATTCGTTCTATCAACTACCAACAGCATAACACCTCTAATGAACTTCTTTCTTATTTTACATAATCGAGAATTTTAAACCTTTATTGGTGTTATTCTAGATATTTGTAGAAAGAAGTCAATGTAGTATACAATATCTAACGAACATTACGAGTAATAGGAAAGCACATACAGTAAGAACGTATATCTCACATATTTTCAAATACACAGGTACAGGTGATTGTTCATAAGCAGTGCTAGTGTAAAGTGTATATTGATTGTTAAAACAATGGAATACGTACTGATAAAAGATATACGGCCGGGTCAAAAAAACATTAACGTAGTGTTTATTGTTTTGGAAGTTGGTCATCCTACTATTACCAAAGAAAACCGCGAAGTTCGAACGTTTAAAGTAGCAGACAGTACAGCATGTATGAACGTTTCAATTTGGGATGAACCAGGACAACTTTTAGTACCAGGTGATATTGTAAGATTAACAAAGGGATATGCATCTGTTTGGAGACAGTGTTTAACACTGTATTCTGGAAAAAATGGTGACATACAAAAAATTGGAGAATTTTGTATGGTGATAAATGAACAATTAAACATGAGTGAACCGAATCCTGCTTTAGCACAACAAATGATTAATCAGAGTGGATCTGGTCCACCTGGTAGTAATATTAACAATAACATTACAAATAATGGTAATGCAAATAATATCTCTGGTCAATCTGGAAGGCAACCATTGGTATGTATTTTTCAGAAGAAATTTATAAACTACCAATTTTACAACCTGTTCTTAATGTCTTTGCATCAATTTGTTTAATTATAGGCAATTCAGGCTAATTCAACAACACCTGCTAGTGGTACATCTGGTAGTTCTACTACAACAAAAAGTGGAAACAATAATAATGGCAATGGTGGTGGAAATAGCAGTAGTACCTCTGGACTTCCAGGAGGATCTGCAAGATATTCTGGTGATTCAACAACAAAAACAACTGTTACAACAAAAACTAATTCTCGTGGTCGTGGGGGATATAGAAATGGTGGACGTAGTGACCGTAGATAACACACAAGTAAAAAGCGGTTAATTATATATGTGTAATAAAAATATGCAACTGATTACATTCAGGACAATTGTAATATACTGTTTTTCTAATAATCCTGTATATGTGTATTCATGAATTAATGTATACGATAAAGTGTGTTTAGAACATAATGTGAATTGAGGACAATCCAGTTAAAAACAGTAAAATAGACATATTATTATTAACAATTAATACTGAGAGTTAAACTATTATTTAATATAAATATATTTCATCAATCTTTATATTTAATATTTTATATTAATTTAAACTTAAGGATTGTCTTCAAATCAATATAGGTATCAAAATTGGTCTTATTATGATAAACTAATGTAATATGTAATATACTCTGCATTTAATTAGTAAATAATCTTACTTGATAAATTTTTAAAAATATATTTTAATAAAAAAAACATATGTATGAGCTTAATTTATATTGAGTAAAAATAACAAATTAATTTTAAATAGCTTTTTTTATATTGCATACAATATTTTTTACAATAAAAAAATTATATTTATCTTTCATATTTCATCTTTTTTATTCAATATAAATTTTGCTTGGGAAAAAGTGATTTTATTTGTATTTTACACTTTTGAGAAAATTAAACAAATTAAAAGCTAACATTATATAAATATTTTTTTCATTCTCTCTTTCACATTTTAAATACATATTCTACTTATTTGTTTGTTTTTATGTAATATGTACATAACACCTTTTTCTAAATATAATTAAATTCTTATAGAATCAATCACTTCATTTTTTAAATAATGAATTTTTAAAACAATTTTCAGGTGTTATAAAAATTGATCATTAAATACTTTTTTATTTTTTACAAAACTAATTGTCATATGTTCATACAACTAAAAATCCGAAATTAGAATATTTACCATGATCTGTTCAATTCACTTATAAAGTTTATCAAACCGATTGATTTAAAAATAAAAAAGTTATCCAAGAAAGTGGAATCATTTTATCATATACCATTTCTACTTCTCTTATAAAGTTTTTGGGTTATGTTTATACATAGTTCCACGGTTATGTGATATGTCATATTGGAGTGAGTAATAATGATAAATATTTTATTTCTAGTCCTTAATTCTGTTTATATTTATCACTTTAATATATTGTAATGTTGCAGAATGAATATAATAATTATATCTTTATTATATTTCGGATATTTTTATCATTAAACATATGATCTGATAACAGATGTATAACATTATCAAATATAATAATTTATTGCTATTTTTTATGAATCTGAAGAACTATAAAACGGTATGTTTGATGTATTTATATATAATAATCAGTATTATTCTATTACTATGCGTAACATAATGAGTCATGAATAGTTTAAATCAAGAAAATGTAAATAATAGATAAGATAAACATCATGGATAAGATAAATTTTTATTTTGCTTACTTTCTGCATGTTATAAAAAATTTATACGTTACTACCTTTCTGCAAAGAAAAATATGTGTGAAATAATATTTTACAACATAAATTTGTATTTACAGATTACTGTTCTTTAAAGTATGACAAGACCACACATAAAATATGAAATTGCTAAAGATGCAGACGATACATCAGATTATTTTCTGCAACCTGTACAAGAATTTTTTAATACATCTAAGAAAGAAACATCTCCTTGGAAAAGACTTTTCCAAATTGCTACATTAATTGTTACTTATTTTATTCTATCAGTAGGCCTAACATTTTATGTGCAATGGCTTTACAATTCATATGTAAGTAATCCTTTAATTTATAAAAACTTCTGCTATTATGTTATTTTATTTTGGATATGTAATAATCTTTCAGGGATTTCATTTTCCTCTCACTGTGGTAATATGTCATCTAACGGTTAAATTTCTGCTGTCTTGTCTAATAAGATGCATTAAAACATATTGGAAAAGACAGCAACAATTAAAACTTTCTTTACAAAGTATATTATGGATGGTTATGCCAGTAGGTGTAGCCAGTGGACTTGATGTTGGGCTATCAAACTGGGCAATTTCATTAATTACAATGTCATTGTATGTATAATAGATTTATAAATTTCTTCTAAGTTAATGAAAAATAATATTTATCATGTATTAATAAATCATATTTTTATTTAGGTATACTATGACAAAATCAACTACCATTATTTTTATTCTTGGATTTGCTCTTATTTTAAAATTAGAGAAAAAGGTAATAATATTGATTTTTTATATATTTATATTTTAATAAAATGGTAATAAAAACCTTTAAGTGCAATATATATCAAAAAACTAATTTTGTTATAGTCTTGGTCATTAATATGTATTGTAGTAATGATATCAGGAGGCTTATTTATGTTTACCTATAAATCAACGCAATTTGCCATTTTTGGGTTTGTAATTTGCCTCTTAGCATCATTTTCAAGTGGTGTTCGATGGACCATGACACAACTTATTATGCAAAAGTCTAAACTTGGAATGAAAAGTCCAATTGATATGATGTACTATATGCAACTATGGATGCTACTACCTATTGTACCAGTGATGATATGGTTTGAGGGTAAAAGTTTTAATGATACTTTTCTTTTAATTGATTAATTAATTAAACACCACTAATGTATTTTTTTACACAAATCTTACAAAGATAAATTGTTATTCAGGATTTCATGTATATAGTAGTTTTAAAAGCACTGATTGGAATGATGTACAATCTATTGTAAAGACTACATCTGCTGTGCTTGGAAGTGCTATTATAGCTTTCCATATGGAAGTCACGGAATTTTTAGTTGTTACATACACTTCTAGTCTTACTCTTTCAATTACTGGCATAATTAAAGTAAGTCAAACCATAATAGTATTGTATACAATATTGTATAAATTAATGTAATTAGGTGATAATGATTAAATACATACATTTGTAGGAGATATGTATTTTAATCTTGGCTGTTGAGTGGAAAGGTGATCAGATGAGTGGCCTTAACTTTATAGGATTGTTAATGTGCCTTGGTGGTATCATAATTCACTCTATCCAAAAAATCTTATCAAATAGAAATAAAAACAGTGCAAACTTGGAATTACAAGTAAATTCATCATTAAGTAATAACTTAAAAAAGGAAGAAGGAATTGACACAAATTTACCTTTTTTGACCCAAAAATCGACTTCTCTGACAAATCTTTTAAATGCGGAATTCAGTTCGGACGAAGACGATGTGATCAAACATGGTGAGAATTCTACTCAAATATTGTCTGATATATTGCAACGTAGGGAGCAGTAAATTGTAGACTTGTGATATTGGTGTGTAACAAGAAAAAATTTATTTAATATTGAAAATCATTCCATGTTTGACATATATACTGCATTTTATTCCTATGTTCGGATTTAATTATACATCCTACAATTGCATAATTTTTTAATAGAATTTCTTACAATTTTTTCATTAATAAGTAATATTTTTAAGGATGCAATTTATATTGGTAAAGTTTTATATTAAGGTACCAAATTTATTTGTTTTATATGATTCTACAACATAAACACCTAAACAGTTACTCCAACATTTATTTATAAGTTTTAAACAGATGAACAGTGCATTAAAAAAAGAAGACATACAAATACTTACTATAGTAAAAAGAGTTAAAATACCATTCCTTTTATAAATAGTATTCATTGATAATATTTACTTAAGAACCTTTTATAAGTTGAACTTATTACTAAAAATTTCAGTCTGTGTTACTAGTTTTTTTGTTTGTAAATGGCATAATTATATCTTACCGATCGATTTTCCAATTTTGCTGTATTTATAACGTGTGTTTTTTATTTTTTCGAGACTGTAAATGCTTCAATAAACGCACAGTATAATAATGGACAACTAAGTATTGCATGTAAATTTTTCAGTCAAAATTATAGTAAAAAGATAATGTTATTATTTAATATTGTTTTTGCAATTCGCATAAATATTCATGTATTTAAAACAAAATTAAGAATCGATTAATAATTGTTATAAGAATTTTCTTACAATTTTGTTGTTTTAATACTTATGTAAAATATTATATTTATACATTTGTGAAACATTACGTGTTGTGTTGCTGCATAATGTTCATTTGATGTTACAATACACAAACTGATCTATGTATTAATATGGTAAAGAAATTTAACTCGTATGTTCTCATATTGAGAATGTTAATAACCTTAAAATTTATAATAAATTTTGTATATATAAGCATGATATTACTTTATACTTTATTTAAGTTTTGAATAACAAGTATTATGAACTTCACTTACTGTAAGAAATATTCTACAAGATTCAATTTCTATTATGCTGTAAACTCTGCTTAAATGTTAGATTTGTCAATATACGATAATAAAGTGTAAGGAAATACATGTATAAATATTGTATTTAAAAGCAATGTGAAGTAAAAGTGATTTTCTTCATACTGAAATTAAGTTTTATTAATAATGCATGAATATTTGTTCGATTTTTTTTTAAATATTTTGAGTTGATCTGTTTAAAATGAAAGATCTGTTAGTAATGAAATGGACTTATTTTGTATATACAATTGTATTACTGTGACAGAATGAATAAATATGATGTGTACCTAACATAAATCTTGTTAATTATTTTGATATAGATTAATAAATAATTATTACCTACATAATTTAATAAATAACTCTGAAGACTAATTACTTAGGTTGTTTGATTTGATTAGTCTTTTTAGATTTGGCTTCAATTCTCTCCTCCAATTTATGAATTAAGTCATCCAATTCATCCTATTTTAAAAGAAAAACTTACTTTAGATTATTTTATTGTTTATAACTGTGTATATCATACATTTGAAAAACTTACCTCATTGTATGTATACATTAAAGTACAATGTTTTAAAGTTTGCTTTTTCTTGTTAAATAATTGCAATGCATGTGATAAACAGTAAACGCTGTCATCTTGTGAATTACTAACCAATGAAACAAATAGATTAGCTCTACAAATTTCACATTCAAAATCACCATCATCTTCTTTCACTTTTTTCCCTTTTTTTCGTTTTCCACTGTCTGGCAAAGGTAATCTTTCTGTATTCATAAGACCCACTAACCCTAACTGTTTTCGGTAAATTATTTCTTTCTCACGAATTTTAATTACGCTTGGTAAAATCTGTAAATAGAATCATTGGTTAAATAAAAGTATATGAAATATTATCAAGGTTGATACTTACCTGTTTTAATACTTCTATATGAGATCTAGAATCATTAATAATATTGAATAATAATCTTTCAAATGAAAAGATCGATGGTTCACAGCTGTCCTGTATGTCCTAAAATAATCATTTTATCGTATCATTGATGCGATCATTTACAATTATAAAAATTGATATTACAGGATTATTATTTACTTACTTTAAATACCTGTTCCGCAGTTTCTAACCAAGACAACTGCGCGAAGTAAACGCTTTCGGAAACCACGTAACCGGTGCATATACTTGATGTAAATGCTTTAGGAAATACAATTATAAATTGCCCTGGTTCTTGTACAGTCTGACATAATGACACTCCATTACTAACTAACAATTCTGGAGGAACCATTGCTGTATCTGATGGTAGCCATATAGTTTTATTTTTACAATATCGCGGCACCATTTTTGAAAGAGCTTCTCTGAAATTGTTGTTATGTTCGTCTGGTATACCATACCAGATCTTTTTAGCACCGGTATGCAAATATTCTATCCAGGGAAGACCGTGAGGATCGCGGTACCAACAACACGCACTGAATAACATACCTACGTGAAGTGTTGGTACTGTCACACCTAGAATTAATGAAGTTAAAATTATGAAATAATTATGTATAAAAAAACAAAACAAAAATTCATTGAACATTCATTGAAAATTCATACCCATTATTGGGCCTAAAGCTCGTAATACTGATCCAGCATTATTAGTGAGCACTTTAAGGTTCCATGGATGTCTTGCAAATGGACTATTTTTAGCAACAGAAAATCCAAAACCGCGACCACTTGAGTCAATACTTGCAGCATGTACACATACATGCCGTTTTCTTTCTGCAACGTGTTTCCAAAATGCACTTTCAACTTCATCAGCAGAAGCACCTTCGGCTTCGTTTCCAGATCGTTGGTTTTCACCGAACCACATACGTTGCGTATTTCGTGCGATACGATAAAACGCATTTAATGGCATATTTCTACCCTGTAAAATTATATATATTTTAAGAATATAATTTAAATTTATCTAACTATGACTGTTATAATTTAAAGTTCTTACTTTTACAATACATTCTTCAATTTCATCAGAACTATCATCATCTTCATCCTCTTCATTTTCAGTACTTGTTGCATTTTGTCTTTGTAAAGCTTTAGTTTCCCTTTTGATCCACTCATATTCAACTTCATCAAATAATTTGCCCCTTTCCTCTGAATACATTTTCTTAGTAAGTAAATTGCAAAAAAAATTATATATAGCTTTTTATATATCTATATATAAATACCTGGTGATAATGTATCGTATGGTAATAAATATTTACAATAAATGTCGTCTAATTTGGTTACACGGTCTTGGGCAGATTTTGGTATCTTCATACCATCAGCTACTTTTTGCCACTTCTTTTTTTCAATAACTTCTTTCAACCCACCTAAACTTTGAACTGTCTGATACAAATGAGGTAAATCAACTTCCATACCTCCAATCTGTGAAAAAATATGAAAATAATAAATATATTCAGAAACAGAGAAATTGAGGAAAAAATTATAAATAATAAATTTTACCCATGGTGGATGAGTCAATGTTATACTCTGTGTTGCTAAGTATTTTTTAATAGCCATCATTTCCTTCACATTAGGACCCCATCTATGAAGCATTCGATGGACATACTGATTATAAGCAGTAAATCTCATGTCATCTGATACCTTACATTCCGGCTGAAAAGAAAATGATAAAAGAAATATATATCAATTAATTATAATATGTTAATTGAGTTTACCTTAAAATTTGGTGGTGGTACAACTCTGCATATTCCAAACTTCTCTGCAATTGGTCTTATTTTGTCTATATATTCTAGAGGATCTTGGAAGTCTTTTTCACTTGGATGAAATGTTGGAGCTTCAACTAAACATGCTTCACTATTTATATCCTTTGCATTCGGGAATGTTACATTATTAGATGGAGAATAAACTTCAGAGGCTTTTTGTTTTGATTTGATTTGACACCTATAATTTAATAACATTTAATTTTATAATTTAACAAAATGAAATTATGATTTTACCTTTTTCCATTTTTATTTGAA
This sequence comes from Anthidium xuezhongi, assembly GCA_022405125.1. Lineage (NCBI taxonomy): Eukaryota > Metazoa > Arthropoda > Insecta > Hymenoptera > Megachilidae > Anthidium > Anthidium xuezhongi. The sequence goes on along the minus strand of CM039642.1, from coordinate 6,396,182 downwards.
TCAATAGAGGCTTTTCTCTCTCTAGAAGTTTTTGGAGATTTTGGTAATTTTTCAGTTCCCACATTTGACAAAGCCCCAATGTGTGGTCTGTTTACAGTTTGTATTATATTTTCACTTTTGCATGGAGAAGATGACTGAGCTTCAGAACTAGGAGCAGTAATAGCTGATGTTGCACTTGATGAGGTAGATGGTGTTGAATGCTCTGTTGCTACAAAAGTAGAATTTGGTGGTGTACGTGTTGTAGGTTGTACTGTACCTATAGGAGGACAACGTGCAATAGATGATGGAGGTTTTGTGACTAATTTGGCCCTCAAAAGAACTTTTTGATTAGGTCCATTTGGTCCTTCAGTGCCAAGTTTAACAGCTACACCTTGAATTAATTGTTGCCCTTGAACTAAATTTGGTCCATTTCTGGTAACAGCTTGCAACGGTATATAAAATAGTTGACCATCATTCTCATCATCATTTTCATTATTACTCTCAGTCTGAGTAGATATTTCTGTACTTCTCTGTGGGGTAGAATCTCCTTCTTTTGGTTGCTCTGGTACTTGAGCATTATCATCAAGATTTACTTGTACAGCAATTGAAGCACTACAATTTACATTACTCCAAGTTGTAGTTAACTTATCCAATGGTAGAACTTGTATATTAGCTAGAGTTGCAAAGTTTTTGGGTAATTCAAATTTGTTTATATTTAGTGTTGTATTTGATATACTTTTTATTTCAACAGCTTCATTTTCTTTTTGTAACACAACACTATTGGAGTTTTCTTTTACTTCTGATACCTCACTATCATCTATGATTATTTTTTCTCCAGTTTTATTTTCAGATTTATTTGTGTCAATTTCAGACTTTTGTTCATTATTTTCAGATAAACTACTACTCATATTTGATTTGGTAGGTTCACGATTTTTACGTCTAAATGGAGTATTAACTGGAGTTTCAGTATCACTTTCAAATGCATAAACACTACTTTCATTTTCTGGAGAAAATGCATTTGCATTAGGAGTGACTGTTTTACGTTCCTTAACTTTTGGTAAAAATGGTTTTCTTGGTTGAAATATGGTCTTCTTTTCGCCTTGTAACTTCTTTTCACCAGTTCCATCTACTATATTTTGTTCAGACTTTAATGTAGAATCACTTTCCTCCCCAGGACATAAATCCTTGTTTAATTTCAAATTTCGTCCTTTATTAACATCCTTCAATTCTATGTTACTCTTATTCACATTAGAAGGTTCATTCTCCTGCTTTATATCAATGGACTTCAAATCCATTGTTGTACTAGGTATAAATTTACTCTGTATACTTACACGATCTTTTGCATTTGCCTTTTCTGTCAACTTTGAGAGTGTAACATTAACTGGTCTTACCAAATGTTGGATTTTTGTTGAAATAGATAAATGTGATACATCAGTCTTCTTCTCACAAATATCATATTTAAACGTAGACACATTTTCCATCTCCAACTTACTTTCCTCTTTGGCAAATGAACTTTCATTTAACCATTTTTCAATCTGTTCAGTTGACATGTTTACTTTCTCTTTTCTTACATGTAGCGTTGATAAGGACATATCGACATCGTTTCCAGAAGATATTTCTGGTTTGTGATGACACTCTTTCTCAATATGTTCTGTAAATTCTATTTCATCGGATAATTTTAATTTTGTCTTTTGAATCTTTTCAGATTGAATAGTCTCATCATTTGGCACATTTGATGGAGGAGATCTATTATGTATACAAGAATCATTACTCATTGTTTGCTTATTTTCTGATTCATTAGATGCATCTAAATTTTTCACCTCTTCGGTAGTAGTTTTTGACGTATCGGTAGATTTTTCCGCCACGAGGAGATTGGCGTTCACATGAGTCTGACAAGAATTCAATACCTTAGATATGGTCTTTTTCGTAAAACCACGAAAAGATTCTTCGTCATCCGATACCTTTGAAAGATCCACTTTTACAGAATTTTCATTCAAAGACTGTTCAACTTTATCTGTAACATCGCTATTATTATTGTTAACATTATTATTATTACTGGAAGTTTCTTCATTTTGTAGGTGATCATCCTTCTTTCTTTTTAGCTTATTAAGCAACATTCCCAAAGTTTCTTCATCAGAATCCGTGATTTGATCTGTATTATTTTGCTTCTCCTTCGTTTCTTTTTGTTTCAATCCAGTACCTTTCTCAGGTAATGGCTTATTAAAATTTTGTTCTCGTTTACGCTTCATTACAAATTTCTCTTTATTAAACCGCAAATTATTTTGAACTTGGGATTTTGATTTAATATTTACAGTATTTTGAACCTCGATTCGCGTAACTACGTTTTTCGTAGAAGATCGAAGGTATCGGCTCGTGGGCTTATTTAATTTTCCTAAGCTTCGTCTTGTAACAGGCCTAGTATTATTGCTAGTACCATTAGAAGAACTCACTGATTCTTCATCGCTATCTATCTCACAATACTTTTGAACTCTTATTAGCCTTTTACTCTTAAAAGTAATTTTACTAGGCTTAGCTTTTTCTAACCGTTTATTTGATACACTATTAAGGGCAGTAATTTTACCATCTTTATTTTTAGTAATTGGTTTTGCAGCTGATTGCTTTATTTTAGTCTTAACTTCATTCTCTGTCTGAGCACTTTTACGTGCATTTGGTAATTCTGGAAAACTATCCATAGAAACATTATCATCGTTCTCTAAATCAGGGCTTATAAGTTTTCTTCCAAGAATTTCCATATATACTGCAGCTGCTTCTTTTGTTTTTCTTGTTGGTCTCTTACAAAGATTTTTGGGAGAAATTGTTCCACTATGAGATCTGGTAATTCTTCTCATTTCAGACTTACTCCTTGTGCATATATTTTTCTGAACATTCTTGTGAACTGCACGTTTTATTTGTGATATTGATTTTTCTGAAGGACCTTCCTCTTCATCCTCAGATGTAGATTCTGAACTTGAGGTGTCACTGTTATTTTGTTTCACAGTAACTTTTTTCTTTGGTTTTGGAGGAATAGGTTTAACTTTTGGAGAAGTCTTCTTTGCTTTGTCTGTAAGTACACTACTCCTTAAACCAAGTCTCTTGGTTTCAATTCTTGGAAGGAACTTTCTTGATGCCAGCTGGTTTGTTGATTTTAACATTGTTCTTTCTGTACAAGACCTAGTTCTCATAACACAAGAGGCTTTAAATTTATTCTTAATCCTCTGTTTGGCAAGACGTTGCTCTTGATACTTCTTTTTAAGTGCTTGTACAGTGGATGTTGCACTTTTAAATGTATTAATATTTTTTTGTATTGTTGTTGAAACTTTCTTTTTATCATTAATGGTAGGTTTTACTTTGGTAATAGTTTTTTGACTTGAATCTGATTTTTGATTATCACCAGATGTAGTACTAGAATTTATAGTTTTATCAACTGATGTACGTGATGGTTTAGGTTCAGGTTTTTCTTTTTTATTTCCAACATTGAAGAAATTCAAACTTGGAGGTAAGATTGATGTTCCTGAATAAAAATTAGAATTAATTATTAGTAATAAAATTAAAATTATAATATATATAAAAAAACATATGTTTTGAAAATAATAAATTAACAACCTCTGAAGCATAGAAAAGTTAAAAAGTCTTCTGTATTTGGTCGTTTATGTGTTATTAATTCAGTTATAACTGCTGGTTTAGTTTTTTCTTTGTCCTTAATGGGAGTATGCGAAGGATTGAAAACATTTGTTGCTCCTTGTGCAAATTTTCTTTGTGCATGCACTTTAGTTCTACAAAAAAAAATTAAATGTCTTTATGCATTTTATATCTTAATTGAATATTTTGAAAATTTATTCTATTTAAGGCTGCTATATGCTAATAAAAATTAAGAAGTAATAAAAAACAATTTGTATTATTTTATATATTTACCTTTTTGGAGATTCTGAAAGTGGTTCCATAAGATCCACCAAATCTCCTTCTTTTCTTTTTCTTTTATCATTTCGATTTAACACCATTTTTCAGTTTTATTAAAAAATATTTCTGTCAATTAATAATAAAAAGTTGACATAGATATATGTTTACCAATATTTTAACAGGTAAATGTAATATTTACCTAATCAATATCTTCATTTTTATTAAATATAAAAATTAAAAAAATACTAAAAATGGATTGGAAGAAATAAGCTTATCTCTAAGTATCTGATATTTAAATAAATATTCCAAAAGAAAATATATAATCTAGAGTTTTATGAACCTTTATGGCTTTTTAAAGTGAAAATATTATTCATTCAAGTTAGATAAATAAAGGTTAATAATATGCACAACGATAAAACACCTGCTCTGGTCACTAAACGAACGATTGTTTATTGTGTCAAGTAAAATTAAATACCACGCTCTGATCTATGGTTTAGATATACATAGATCTGCACTATAAAATTATATTGATTTCTCAAGTCTTGTTCACATTGCACGCAATGCACTATACTACACATAACACAGTTTGCTGTACACACATATACATATACATATATATATATACATATATGTAATGAATGGTTAGCCAATGAAAAAAATATATAATGTTTATACAAAAAACCACCAATACATTTTTTGAAATCCTTTCGTGTATACAATATTAGAATTATTTTTTTAATTAACTCAAATAGAAAAGAAGTTAAAAAATAGTGTTTGAGTTCACAAATTTTGAATAATCGATAGCAGCTTCAATAGAATGTTCATGAAAATAATAATGCGCCATCTATATGAATATAAGAAGATTTTACTATCTTTTTCCTTGTTTACTCTTTAAAACTATTAAAAGTTTACACATGGAATACGTATTTAGATATTACTTTTGTACCATTTAAATAATTAGTGATCAATTTATTATTTTAATAAGGTAGGCAAAGTCATAATTATACTATATATTTATACAAATATTAATATGAATATAATTGATGAATGCGTCATCTTTAATTAAAAAAATTAAGGTGTCATTTATAACATCAAATTTCGCAATTAAGTTCATGTATGCACAAAATACGAATTGTATTGTATCTTTTTAATATATATACAATAGTGACTGTTGTATAAATTAACTTGAAGATTATAATTAATATTTTGTTACTTTCTCAGGTAAATTACTTGTCACTTTACATTATTTCTATTCTTAATTTTCCTGGAAAGAATATACAAGTCAAATAATTTATTGAACATTATATAAAATGTATGTTATACAATTTGTTTTTCCTTTTTGTTTGAAAATACAATAGATTATATTTTTGCAAATATAAATGAATGACTACAAATATTTATTTGTGTATAGTTACATAATCGTGCTTAATTATAGATACTGCATTTATAAATAATACAGCAGCATAATGCATAAAGCTGGGCCACCACCACCCTATGAGCCACCTCCATATGCTCCACCTGGTTATTCACAAACAATGGGTGGTGTTCCACCTGCTAGTCCTTTTACACCTGCGGAAACCTGTATGTTTTACTTATAATATATTATTATTTTTTATTTTAAAAGATATAGAAGTTATTAAAATAATTAAATTAATAAGTTTCTTGTTATATAAAATTATTTATTATTATTACAGATGCAAGCGGTCCAACTATAGTAACAACAATTGTTGCACTTGGTCCAGGATCAACCCATACAATTTGTCCACACTGTCATGCAGAAATTGATACTACAACAAAAACAGAACCTGGCATGATCGCTTATATATCTGGTGTTGTAATTGCATTAATGGGGTATATATAAAGTTTTCTTTTTTTGAAACTAATAGTGTAATTATATTTGTTACAAAGTGTTTTATATTTATATTATTATTGACAGATGCTGGTTGGGATGTTGTTTGATACCTTGTTGTATTGACGAATGTATGGATGTTCATCACAGTTGCCCTAACTGTAAAGCTTATCTAGGACGTTATAGGAGATAAAGTAACATGATATTATTATCTATGTTTATTGCATTTCACCTTAAAGCTATTTGAAGATTATATTCCAATACATATGTATGGATAATACATATGTGTGTTTCTAATGGTTGAGATATAAACAAACAGCTTTAAGCCTTTTCCACATAAAAATTTATTGCAAATACAATGCACAAAGCAAGATGCACATATTAAGATACTGATTATTAATCTTTTGAAAAAATCAGTAAAATTAATACCAGATAAATTCAAATATTAAAATGGAAAAGTTCCTAAAAATTACTTTAATATGCTTTAGAACTTTTTCATTTAAAAAGCATAAAATAGTTGAGCTGAGTGTGCAAAAGAAAGTACAAACTTTATTACCATTTTTGTTTGCAATACAAGTATTTTCAGCAATATTTAGCACTTCTGTTATGTATATGGAAGTTGTATACAATGTGTCTTTTTTTAACTAACATTAATAATTACCAGCAATTACTACTTACAAATATTATTAAAAATCTATTTTTTAAAACAATTAAAAATAAATGTACACAATTTGTATCTATTTTTATGAAGTTTAATTTAATATATGTTAACAATGTAATATTAAAAATAACTATTTTTTGGATATAATATGCACTACTGTTTTTCTATAACAAATATAAAACTTTGTATAAATTTTCAAATAAAGATGAGTACTTTAAAATAAAGGACAGTATTGTACCTTCAAAATAAAATGCCATATTTTATAAATTATAATAAACTTTGTATTTATTATTTACCTACCGAAAATATATTTATAAGTACATATATGTAAAGATTGTGAAAATGTAGGCTTTTTAGATTTTATATTAAATATTGATAGGCATAGTTATATTTGGAAAAGATTTAATTTTGAACTATTCTATGTGAGTAAGGTTATGTTACCATTCACAATAAAATAAACTGACGTTCTAAATACGCACATATAACTGTTATACTCTTTAAAACTTGTTTATAAGAAATTTTCAATTCTTTTATAACTTCATAATTGATTATTATACGTAATAATTAAAAGTTAATTGAATTAAATTCTGAATTAGCTGAATTTTTTCATCTTTGCTGATTTTTAATTTATTTAAAAAAATGATTAACACTTATCAAAAGTTACATATATATTTTTTAAGTTTTGAGTAATCATTATTAATTAGATGAAGTCAAAAGTATTTTCAAATAAATATGAAAGAAAATGTGTAATGAATGCATTTATTGCCTTTTACCAGAAACTGATTCTAATGGGAATATAACTATTTATAAGTGCATTAATTTTTAATGTGTATGTAAATAAAAAGTAATAAAAAGTTTCAGATTTACACTTAATATAATGTGGCATTATTCAAAGTCTTTTTATAATAAAAATGTAACAAAATGGAACAACTGTGTATTTTACAACTATCAAAGAATAAGGCACAGTAGTTCAAAGTCAGATTTAGAAACAAATGAAGATGTTGATGATCCACTTCCTAAGGAAGCAAAAGTTGTTATATGTGGAGGAGGAGTTATGGGTGGTGCAGTTGCTTATCATCTTTCACTTATGGGATTGGGATCTCAAATTGTTATTATAGAAAGTGAAAGGTAAAGATCTTTAAGATTTGTTCAAATACTTTGGATCACAAGATTTCATTTGTTTAATTTGAATTTAGATTAGGAGGTGGAACAACATGGCATACTTCAGGATTAGTTGGAGCATTCAAACCAAGTTTAGCGCAAGTTAAGCTGGCACAGGATAGTATAGCATTATATAAAGAATTGGAAAAGAAGGGCTTACCAACAGGCTGGAAACAGTGTGGTAGTCTTTCTATAGCACGTACAAGGGATCGTATGACCGTATTTAGACGTATGAAAGCACAGTCCATGTAAGTTTAATAACAAGTATAAAGTAATTAAAATAAATTTTATGTAGCATAATAGTATTAGATAAATTTTCAGATCACGTAACATTGAATGTCATTTAATTTCCCCAAAGGAAGTACAAGAAATATGTCCAATGTTACGAACAGATGATTTAGCTGGTGGGTTATGGATTCCAGGTGATGGTGTAGGAAATCCTTATCAAATTTGTCTGACATTAATAAAAGAAGCAAAACAGAGAGGTATATTTTGTTTAGTATAAATACTTCTTTTTTATTTAATTTTATCTTAAATTATGATATTTTTAGGTGTTAAAGTATTTGAAAATTGTAAAGTTACCAAAATTATAACACAAAATGACAGAATTGAAGCTGTAGAAACAACACATGGTACCATTGAATGTGAACATTTTGTTAACTGTGCTGGATTTTGGGCACGTAATGTAGGCAAACTGAGTGAACCATATGTAAAGGTCAATATCTTCTTTAATTACTGATACTGTATTAACAAACCATTGAAATAATATTAAGCATATCTCTCTAGGTACCACTTCATCCTGTGGAACATTATTATTTACATACCAAACCTATTGATGGTTTAGATCCTATGACTCCTGTAATAAGAGATTTGGATGGTTACATTTATTTTCGAGAAAATAATGGAAGTCTGTTAGCTGGTGGATTTGAACCCATTGCAAAACCAGTATTTGAAGATGGAAAAATACCTGGTTGGATGATGATTTGTATGTGTTATTAGTTTTATGCGAATTTGGGTTTAAATGAAATTTCATTTCAGAAAGTACAGATCAAAGATTTTTACCAGAGGATTGGGACCATTTTCATATTTTATTAGAACAAATGCTTTACAGAATTCCAAGTTTAGGAAATGCAATTTTGGAAAAATTGTGTAATGGTCCTGAAGCATTTTCTCCTGATTGTAAATGGATAGTCGGCGAAGCACCAGAAATACGCAATTATTACATCGCTGCTGGTATGAAAACGGTAAGTAATGGTAAACTAGTATTCAATGATAAAATACTAACAGAAGTATATAAGTGTAATCTTTATAGGTGGGTATATCAGCAGCTGGTGGAGTTGGTCGAGCAACCGCAGAATTAATTGTTCACGGTTCGACTTCTTTAGACATGTACGAATTAGATGTATCGCGTTTCTTGGGCCTTCATAACAACCGTAAATTTCTACGCGATCGAGTGAAAGAAGTTCCTGGCATGCATTACGCGTTACAGTACCCACATTATGAATTCAAAACCGGTAGGAACTTAAGAATGTCCCCGATTTATCCAAAACTTCGAGAAGCGGGTGCTGTATTTGGCCAAGTAATGGGATACGAGCGACCATCCTGGTTTCAGCCAGATAAAGACGATGGTGAGTTTATTACACTAGTAAAAATTAAATAATTTTATACCAAACTATAACTGTTGTAATGCCCATATAGATTTGGAAACTGATGGATTTCAGAGATGTAAGATTGCATACACGAATACGTTTAGTAAACCACCATGGTTTGATCCAGTTGCGGAAGAATATGCTGCCTGTCGTGAAACCATTGGACTTAGTGATTATTCTTCTTTCACTAAAATCGATTTATGGGTAAAATTCCTTATAATATTTATACTCGTTAATACGCTAAATAATATTGTAATTAATTTATTGTTGTAGTCAACTGGAATGGAAGTAGTAGAGTTATTACAGTACTTGTGTTCAAATGATGTAGACGTTCCGGTAGGAAGTATTATTCACACAGGTATGCAAAATCATTGTGGAGGCTACGAAAATGATTGCAGTTTAGCACGTATAGCTCCCAATCAGTAAGTTATATAAGTAAATTACTTAAATTGTAGAGAATGATATACAACCACACAATCATTCTTTTAATTTTTAAGTTACATGATGATTGCTCCCACTATACAACAGACTCGCTGCAAACAATGGATCAATCGTCATTTACCTGCAGATGGATCAGTAGCAGTGTCTGATGTCACATCAGCTTATACAGCAATTTGTATTATGGGTCCTGCTACTAGACATTTATTATCAGAATTAACAGATACTGATTTGAATCCTAAGAATTTTCCATTTTTTACATTCAAGGTAATTATTGTTAACATAGTTGTACACTTTCATTATTTTTATCATACATTTATTTTTGTAAAAGGAATTAGATGTTGGTCTTGCTAATGGAATTCGCACCATGAATCTAACTCACACTGGAGAACTTGGCTACGTTTTATATATACCAAATGAAGTAAGCATTCTAAACTTGATGATATATGAAATGAATTTTGTATGATTTTTAATAATAACATACAACTTGTAGTTTGCATTACATGTTTATACAAGATTGATAGAGGCTGGCGCCAAATACGGAATAAAACACGCCGGTTATTATGCAACACGGGCATTGCGAATTGAAAAGTTTTACGCTTTTTGGGGTCAAGATTTAGATACCTTTACTACTCCATTAGAGTGCGGACGAGCCTGGAGAGTGAAACTTGATGTAAATCTTTTAACATTCATAAACACAGTACATATTAAATTTCAATTAGTGTATTTATACATTATGTACTTAATAGAAGGAAATAAATTTCATTGGAAGAAATGCTCTACTAAAACAACGCGAAGAAGGTGTAAAACGAAAATACGTACAGTTGTTGTTGAATGATCATGATCCTGAATTCGACACTTGGTGTTGGGGAGCTGAACCTATTTTCAGAAATGGGAAATATTGTGGAATGACAACTACTACAGGTTTTGGGTTTACCTTCAGAAAACAGGTATAAATTAAGTACTTTTAGTTGATGAAGATATTACTGCAAACAGTAGTTTATGTTATCCAATGGGAACTTTCTGAAAAATATGGAAAGTATGTAAATAATTTGTTGTTAAAGAAAGAAAATATTACATTTAAATCTAGATTTGTCTTGGATTTGTACAAAACTTTGATTCGCAAGGAAAACCACAAGAAGTAACAAATGAATACATACTATCAGGAGATTATGAAGTGGATGTAGCAGGAATAAAGTTTCCTGCAAAATGTCACCTGCATAGTCCAAACTTGCCAACCAAATTTCCAGACAAGGAAAGGGATTCTTATCATGCAACACGTGATCATCATACCGCATAACTTTGATAATGTAACTTTTGAACTGTGTATAAATAATGTACATATAAAGAAATTTAATAAATCACTTAATAAATGATAATTTGTAAAATTATTGCTTAACACTGAGAACAAAAAAATAACGTAAACCACGTTTTAATTAATCAGCTTTATCTTTTTCATAGCTACAATTCTTAAAAAATTACATCAATGTATACTAATAATTATGTACTATATTACAGATTTCCAAATGCACCATACATTCTGCAAGTACTCCCTAAAATGACTTACATAGCACAACATTTTTAATTTTGGTACTGACTCAATATACCACTTACTCATAGTACATTTATATTCAGTTTAACCTAAAAAAATTTACTATTATTTCTTGAACACCCTTATTATTTTGACTTCTTCCTCTTCATGATACGCATTATACCGACATTTGTGCTATAATATTACAATGTCATGGTAACACACTGTTTCAAGTACACTGTTCGAAAGACACGTTTTGTGAGGTTGAATGTTCGTTGCTTTCTGATCGATGCAACAATCTTTTTATTAAAATATTAACATAATAGTAGTCTCACTTATTTCTAGGTCAATTGATACACTTAATGTACGATTACTCAATATCTATCCACCAAAAGTTAAGCCCAAAGTATAGTACATCTATTCGTACATTAACAACTTTTTACACGCGACTCTTATTATTAATGTTCCTTTGTTTACTGTACACAAATTGACAATGAAAAATAAAGCGTCCTATCACTCTGGGATCTCCGGTTCCGGAGTGGGCTGTACTTGTTTTTGAACCATACAAGATCGAGCCACTGACTCGAATAATCTGAAACGAGAAAAATTGACAAATTTTTAAAAACATATTACAACACAATACAATTGAATTAATAATTAAAATCACTTACTTTTCAATTTCTGGTGCACAATGTACAAACTCGTGCGTCCAGAATTTATATGTTGGATTCTTTATAAGTTCGATAAAGGTTATCAAAAGACCCCATGGATGGGGCCTGTTCACGATGAGTCTTTCGAGAAGGACTCTGGTGATTTGTTCTTGTATTGCTTCGGTATTGGCTTCAGCGAATAAGTATAGAAGCGTACAACTGAAGTAATGTGTATGGCTGTTAGGATATCGAAGTTGATTCGCAATAGCGTTTAAGAACAAGTAACGACCCTCTGTATCCAGATCAACTGCCAAGTTTTGGAATATGTCCATATGTGCAGAGTGTGCGATAGTAGACATATTAGGAGTATGCCCTTTGCTGCGAATGAAAGTTATAGCCTGTGTTCCAACGTACAGTACCAGGGCGTTCATCAATTGAATGTTATAGCGGACACCAGCCTCTTGAGATACTTGTAAATTACTACGTAATTCGGAAAGGAAGGTGACTGGTGCGCGCGCTTTCAAATACGAATCGAGTTCCTTCTTGAAACTAAGCGGTTGTATCATGGATGCGAAATTGGTCAATACTCGAGGAGCATGTGCTATCTCTTGTAACATGTCAACCTTCAGATTTGGTGTGAATGGATCGGGCAAACGCATGTTTCTTGGGAACGCGCTTAAAATAAGATTTCTCATTTGTATACAATTAGGTGGAATCACGTCGCAGAATCCGTAATGATAATCGCAAAGAAATTCCGGGAAATCGTGTAATAAAACCAGCAACACTCTGAGAGTCCCTTTGTATAACAAAGTGACAGGCTTTGCAAGTTCGGCGTTTCGAAGATAGGGCGCGAGATATTTGAACAAGTCGATTAACAGCTGCGCGTACATGCCCCAACATTTCTGTTGCGGTGTAATCGCGAGCATACGTCCAATGAAAACTCTATGCGAAACTAATTCGAGCCAAGCATAACAGAATCCGGAAGCTTTGGCTGGTCTAAGTATATGCAGAGTATGACAGAAAGCAGTTAATACTTGGTAATTTACTGCTTCCAATACGGGCTCAGGAGCGCAGAGCTCCAAGAAAAGCATGATGAAGATTCTGTGATAGGGTAACTGTTGGAAGTCGGGTCCTCGTATCTCGTGGTCTTGTAACAATACACCGGCAACGATTCCCAAAACCTTATTTAGTAAGTTAATCTTCGTATGGGTATTTGTACTGTCACCAGAATGTTTGACCAAAAGCGCGACCAAACGAACGAAAGCGTCCAACGAATGGAAACACTTTGCACGAACAACGGATGGAGCCGCGTTGGTCTCAGCTAAAGCACGATAACACAGATCGACACACATTTGAGTACTCAATTTGAAGAATCTTGTTATAAGGTCGTCGGTTTTCAGGATTCCGTGAATGTTCATTTGGTGAACAAACATCCCGAAAGCCTTTGTGGGATCACGTGCGTGCGTTGGACTGTGATGCATCGAAACCCATTCGCGTAACAAATACTCTGTTTTCTCCATCAATCCGGGTGGGTCATCGAAATCACGAGCCTGCGAAGAAATAAACAATATAAATTGTAAACATATACGTGTGTTCTTGATACCTCGATTGGCTGAATTTACTTACTCTCACCTGTAGAATTCCAGAATGAATATGCGCTGTGGGTCCAGCAGGCGCCCTGTCTGCTAACACTCCAGGATCGTGATTAGCACGCAATGATTCTATCAGACTTGTTAATCTGAATAGTAAAATCCTAGAAAATATACAAATTATATTTAAATTGAGAAACTAATTGTTATGTTAATTAATATTAGTATATTCTTGATAGTAACCCTTCAGGCGGTGCTCTGTGATGAGCCATCCTGGCTAATATCTCTATTGTGTGAAATAAATCAGATTCGGTAACGTGTGTAGTCTGTCTCTCATCAATTAAGTAAAGTTGTATCAACTGCATGGCAAACGCTGTTGCCATTGCATTTCCGGAATCTATAGCTTGAGCTAATGCTAAATCATACTGTGGAAGACTAATCAAATGAGATCTGAAAACATCATTAATAATTTACTTTTGACTACTTAAGTAGATTTGATAACTTGACAAGATATAAAAAATAAAATACCTAATAAGATAATCTACAGCTTCAAAATTGTATCGAAATTCTTCTCTGCATTCTGTTAAACAACGAGTGACGTGTTTGTTCGTCCACTGCATGCCGTAAGCACGTTGGTCTTGAAGACATTTCAGAATGCGTAAATGAAGTTCTCTATACCGTAATATAATTTCAGAATCTATTACGCCACTCGAAATGGTAGGGCCATCTAATAATCCTTCTACAGCCTAAAGTAAAAAACATGAAGATTGTGTATCAAATAATAATAATTAAACAGCATACGTTTCAATGACTTACTTTTTTAAGCAGCGTCATGGCTGCGCCCGCGTCTCTCGATCTTCGCGTAAGAATAATAGATTCCAAAAGACTGTGGAGGGCAGCGTGTTGCGGAGGAGGTACAGCCGGGCCCATTGCCGCGAGCAATACTTCAACTTCAGCGGCAAGTTTCTCCAACATAGCTCCAACTTCATCGTTGCTCACCGCTGCTGCGTACGCAGCTACCTGTTGGGCTGTCGCTACCGCAACTGCGGGGTTGGCAGCAAATGCGGTTACAGTAGGTTCCTTTAAATAAAAAACACTTCAAATATACATACCATGTGTTAAATGTATAAATTAAGAACGTGTTCTGCGTAATACGTACAGTAACAGGTTTTGGCATCAACAGAGCTTGCGTGTCTCGTTCGGAAAGCGGTAAAAATCCAGGAATATTTCTTGCAAACTCTTCGTAAACAGCCATTTGTTGAGGCGTCACCCCGCCTACTTTCAATCTGATCTGCTCAGGCATCCTTTCGGCTTGATATTTGGCCAAAGGATCGCAGTATCGTCTTCCCTCCTGGCGCGCTATCTTCCGCAACTCGATTTCGTTTAGCAGACGCTTGTCCATTTCAGGGATAGCTTTTTCGATAGCCGTTTTTTGTACAAATGCGCAAGCAAGTTCCATATTGTCAGCGGCGACTACGTTGGCTGCTTGTTCCGCGAGTTCTTTTTGTTGCGGAGTTGTGCCCATCATCGCAGTCAGAAAGGCTTGTTTCAGATTTGTACTAATCGACGCCATAACTTGATCACGGCAGGTGATCATAGCCATTCCGGCGGTTAAGTTACGAACCATGTGTCTCGCTGCTGTTCTCATTCGAACTTCTTCAGGGTCTAATGCGAAGTCTTTTCTTACGATTTGTTCGCTGGTAGTCAGAGCTATCTTAATCGAACGATCAACAACAGGATGGATCCATTCTTGAATCGCTCTTTCGACAGCTGGGCGTACGAACTGTTTCAAGTGCGGATGCGTTTGGAACAATGGCAGTTGGTTGTTGATAGTGATGTGCTGAGAAATGTTAGCAATTCCTGTTACGGATATATCCATGTAATTGAATCGTGGTTCTGGTGGACCAGTAGGTAAAGATGGTGTTGTATTTGCTGGAGCTGCTTGTGGAACAATGGTTCCAGTTGTAGTAGGACCAACTAATTCTTCGATAGGACCTTGAGTTTGTTGTTGATTATTGTTTGATTCTGATTTTTTGTTGGGATGCGATAACTGATATTCCAAATTCCGTAACTTCTCAGGATCTTTCAAATAAAGCGCAGGTTTCAGTTCACCAACATCGATACTTAAATTTTTGCAAAGTACTTCGATCTCAAACTTCAGATTCAATTTTAAATCAGGCTCTTGATGTAATTCTGCCAGTACATTCATGATTGCCATTGTCCAAGGATTGGGCGGACGAAATACACGACTCTTTGCACAGCTTTCAAGTACTTTAGCGACAAAGGGAACTACATAAAGCAGTTCTTGTTGACCTTTATGATATGCTTCGACGAGCAAACTTTTTAGATCTATATCGATCTGCAGAATTGGTTTATTTCTGCCAAGAGTTAACATTCCTAGCCAATGACCTAAATTTTTCAATAATGATCGATCAGAAAAATTTGCTATTCCTTTATCGCTTCGTAATAAAACCTTTATGTTCCTAAACGTTTCTCTAGTAACCATTTTATTCACTTCAGATAACTTTAAACAGTCTAAAAAGTTTGAATATAAAGCATGGAAATTCAGTTCTATGCTCGCACGTTTCATCACTAAATATTGAGCCATCCAAGGCCAATACTCTTCTGTAACGATTTCTCGAATTTCGTCACACTTTTGTTGCAAATTAAGTTGACTAAGATTGTTAAAGATGAATGCCGTTTTATCTTGTAACGCTTCCGGTGGTGTTGTAATTTTTTCTTCTTTATCTGTCGCTACTAATAACGTATCAATGTTTGTTGCATTAGCAATGGAAGGCTAAAAGTAAAATGACAAATTATAAATAAGGATACGGAGACACGATTAAATAATAAGAAAAATTTTGTTTTACTTACTCTTGCTGAGAGAGATGTGGTCGGGGTCGTAGACGATTTCGCTTGGGTGGTACTTGTCGTTATCGTTGTTGTTGTGATTGTTTTATATGGCGTAGTGACGGGTGCCAGCATAGCTGCTAAAGTTTTTGGGAGGACTGGACCTTGGGGTCTTGTGGGAGGCTCCTGCCCCTGTAATCCATATTCTATATACTCAATTAAATGTGGTGGGAACTCACTGAAATGCTGAATTGCCCTGACGTGCTCACAGTATGTTTGGTAGTCTTTTAAACGACTCTTGAAACGATCCAGAGCTGTTATGCCAAAGTAATACATCTTGCTGCCTTCCGGTTTCCTGAGAGCATCCAATACAAATCTTAGGGCTAATCCAAGCGTCATATAGCTGTTAACCAATCCTCTTTCAATAATTCCTCCAAACAACTGCGCCGTAATTT
Source organism: Anthidium xuezhongi (assembly GCA_022405125.1). Lineage (NCBI taxonomy): Eukaryota > Metazoa > Arthropoda > Insecta > Hymenoptera > Megachilidae > Anthidium > Anthidium xuezhongi. The sequence continues at coordinate 6,379,473 of CM039642.1, read as the reverse complement.
GTAGCTCTTTATCAGGATATTGAGGAAAGAATCGATACTCCTCGAATAAGTTTCGCAACATACAGTTGAATACTTCTCTTTCTCTTTTACTACCGGAATCTTGAAACTTCTTCAACATATCAAGAACTTCGTCGATTGATAAGGTAGGATGCGGCGGATGGTTGTATATGCGTTGAAAGTAACTGTTCGCTTCGTCTTCGATTTCTTTGGAAACATTTTGAGACATATCAGGAAACAAGTTCGACGTTTCGGGTATTCGTGCTTTCTCGATGCCTGTCGGTGGTCCGAGTCGGCCTAACCCTCCAATCGTTGTACTACCGGGTAAAACGGATGGTCCTTGTGTACCAACTGGTCCTGAATGTAACTGGGAAGATAATGGTAACATCGGAAACGGACTTGGAGAAGGTCCCATGAGACGAGAAGGTGAACCAGGTGCCGATACCAAAGGCCCGAGAGCACCAGGCAAATTGAACGCAGAACTGCTTGGCGGACCAAGACTGGAACCCAAGCCCATGGATGCAAGACTCGAACTTAAATTTCCAAGTGGGTCTACTTGTTTTGAAGAAAACAACTATAAAATTTAACCAAATATTTTAGTATACAGTGAATCAGAAGTTATTTATAAATGGTTACATTAAGTTTTATATACCTGTCCTCCTAACGTAGCTGGATTAAAAGGTTCCAGTGCCCTATGTCTTAAAACTCCTGGAGGTGGAGGCCTACTCATTGTACTTTTGCTCAACATTAGACTACAGTTTTGTACCATTGTCATTATTGCTTCAGAACATTCTTGGGAAACACTCCTGTAAAAGAATTAAGAAAAAGAACAAATATTACAAAGCATTACAAATTTTTATAGCGGCTGAAATGAAACGTACCCAGCACACACTTGCAAGCAAGCAAGCATAGTTGTTAACGTTTCCTGGGGAAGTTGACTCGCTTTTGGAACCGTAATGTCTTCTTTTATCCCAGGTCCCATCACTTGAGGGCAACGTCTTTGTAAAAATTTTACACAAGCAGTGACAAAAACTTCTCCTTGCTCTCTAATTTTATCTGTCAACCATTTTTCTAATTTTAAATACTCTCTTCTGGAAGCCAAGCAGGCTAAGTCAATAACAAATGGATATGATTGAGCAGTGAGTAAATGAGTTAACGCCTTAAGATCTTGAGCGACATCAAGAATACGGGATAATCTTGTTTGATCGTGATCGCCACGTATGTACCATTCTGCCATAGCATGCATAATAATAGATTTTATTTTAACTGTATTTCCATGCCATGCGTGATGTAGGATTACGGCAGAATTCGGATGATTCCCGAGAAAAATAGGCATCAATGTGCTAAGTAACTCTTGTCTTAGTATAGTAACAGGGGCATTAATTTGTAATAAAGCTAATACAAGAACATCAGGGCAGTGCTGAATGGGCCATTTGAATATTTCTTGTACCGGTCCATACAGTCCTCTTTCTGCCATATGTAAAAGTAATTCGACTACGTTTAAAGACCTCCATGTTTGTGCTTCTTTACTGTCACTTTCCGGTGCCGCTTTCAAAACGTCAACGGTTACAGAGTGATATGGATAATCGGCGAAACAAAATATATCTGGACATTTTAGAATTTGTTGTACTAAAGAAAATTGTCCTTCTACGTTGTCCCAATGGCGATAAAAAAGTTCTACAGGAAACATATCAGGTGGATATCCTTGATGTTGCAATCCTAATCTTAATCCTGTGATCAATAGATTCAACCCTTGTCTATCTTTGATAACGAATTCCGCATGATCCAATTTTACTATTACTTCATTCCATGATAGTGTAGACTGCTGAAATTAAGAATAAATTTAATAGAAGAACTAATGTGGAGGAAGAGTATATCATTCTAGAGGCACTACTCGAGTACAAAGGGTTAAATTTTGGATATTGATACTTACAATTTCTTTTAAAGCTTGAATAAAAACTTCAACATTCCATGTGGTAGGTGCAGCATTATCAACCGATTTTTCCTTATTCGCATCTTGTGTAGTTCCTGAATTGCCCCAAAATGATTGTAAACCTCCAGCATCATCAAGGCTATTACAACTACGTGCCATATGAGCCAAAACTCTTGCAGCACATGCTGGAGATATTTCTCTAGCTCCTAGGCCAGCTAAGGCTGAACGACATTCTTCAACACTACTAGTGAATCCATATCCTAATTCCATAATCAATTCTACTAGAGAATTTCCATCCTAAAAAGCACATGTATATATGTACATAAACGCATATATTTCTAAATTGAAAACTTTTAGTACAATTACTATACAGCAATAAGTACTACTTAATCATTTTACCATTTGATTAACAGCCATGTTTAATTCAATTTTGGCTTGCGAAGTTTCCCCGTTGTCTGGGTACAAGAGTGGTGCTAGCACCACTGGTACCAGTTCACGGGGAAAGTCGCGCCTTAGATTCTTGAGAAATTTTTCTTTTGCTTCTATTGAAAGGCCAAATTGATTGGCTGAATGAAAAGCCTGGGATAATATTAGATGAAGAACTTCAGGTAATGAATCGTGCAATCCTTCTTCCTGATGCTTATTGCTTGTTTCAGAATTAATATAATTTTTTATTAACTCAGGCAACTGCTTTTTTACGTGTTCTAAAGCTAACGTACGAATTTCAGTATTTTCAGAATGCAACAATGCAACCGCAAATGCAACTTCTTGTACCAGAGTTAAGCCAAGTACCTTTTTCAAACGTAAAAAAAACTTTGGAGATGGATTCAAAGTCTGAAAAAGTAAAATTGAAATTAATAAAAACTGTTTATTTCATGAAACTGTAAAACATACTTCTTAGTACATATATTCATAGTAATTTTGATAGCCTTAACCTAAATAAAAAATAAAATAAACCTTTTGTTGATGAAATGGATGATCTATAGCAAAGCACAGATTAGAAATAAAAGAAGGTTTGCTAAGAAGATTAGTACACTCTTGTTTCAGAAGTTGCACTTGAAAGTAATCTTTTGCACTTGATTCTGGTGGTTCTCCCGTTGAAAAGTCAATGCACGACAGCAAAGAGCGCAGCAAATGTCTGTCTGCCTCCAAACCCTTCCACTGCACCAGCTACAATATAATCATAAATTTAGAAATGAAGATGTACCATATATAAAATATCTATATAAACATAAATATATTAAACACAACTTCTGAAATATTATAACCTTTTGGTATTAAAGATGAAAAAATAAATGTAAACATTTCAAGAAAAACTACTGCCAAATAAATGTTTAGCAATTTATTTATTTGTTAAATATTCGGTTTTACATGAAAAACATGCATTGAGAAACCTAGAGTTTCATCATTCGAAATAATACGTTAGAACATATACAAATTACGGAAAGAGGCTAAGTTCAAGATGTATTTCATACCGCGTGAATATTAAGTAGCTAATAATTGTGAAATAACTATAATAATTTGGAACCTAAGGCCGCATTGAATTTTTCTGATAAGAAGGATTATCTTAGTAAATAAAATCGGATAAAGTTAATAGTAATATTCATAAAGCATATTGCGCTGTTTCGAGGACGGCGTGTGATGAACAGAAGGTGGTAGGGGAGGGCATAAGAGATGCAGCAGTACAACAGGTTTTTTTCTACTTACAACTGATATTTCTTGGCAGCTGTCCCGAAAATTTTTCTTATTTAAATTCGCAACCAAATAACTGATTTGTGACAAAGTAAAAGACAACGAGTCCAGGTTCATAGTTCCATGAATACGACCTCGAAAGCTTCAAACGTGTTTGAAGCTTTCTTCGGTATCCACGAATTGCCTCCCCGGATTCTCTCCTCGTTAAAAGCATGAAAACTACATTGGCACAGTCCTACGACCAACATCGGGATTAATATTTTGAAATACAATTTCAAACCAACGTCATGGCGAGCACAACAATATAATACTGAAAACGTAACACTACTTCAAGATCACACCATACAACCAGTTACACTCTACTGGTCTCTTATTCCATCTACTTCGGTAGACCTCTACCTCTACAAGACAGTCGGTTCAATGTTTCATTAAATTACCACTAGAGTGCGTTAATATTCATTCTAAAAACTATCAAATTTTACTATTTTATATTAAATTTCTATTCAATTGTAATAAACAATTCTGTACATATTTAATCATGAAGAATACATATCTTCAATTTGAAACTGGTTATAATAAAAAACAAAATCATGTTTACTGGGATTTTCATTAATTGTAAAAACAAGTTGGCCAACTTAGGTATTGTTGTTGGTTCTTAAAAAAAACTGAAAAACTTACTAGTAGATTTTGTAAAATAATGATAAAAATATATGCTATAATTTAATAAAGTTGAAAAATTAATGTTAATTATGTTGTATCAGATCATATGTCCTCCTATGAATAACAGATTTAGGATTAGTATATATAGGAATATTTAAATTATTTGGAGGTGTTCTCTTGTAATTATCTTAAAAAATGGACCCATTTACTGTGAGACAACAAACATCTGAAAAAAAGAAGATGAAGAAAAAAATGAGGTAAGATTTGTAATGTACATTCACTTAATTGTTGATATAAATGCAATAAATAATGAATTGTTTATAATGCATCTAAATAATTATATTCTTGTTTAAGCAAGGCACAAATGCAGTTAGCGATAATTAAGAAGAAACAATGCGATGCTAAAGCTCTTACAATTGTTGAACAACTTTTAGAGCCTAAAATAAATTCTGAGTGGCTCTTAGAAAATGTAAGTATAGTTTTCTATTATAATCTTTATTTAATTTAAAAATAGCTTCATATAATTATATTTTATTACAGCTAAAGTATATTAATAAAAGTCATATGGAAGATGTGATTGAAGAAAGAGGAATAACTAAATTATGTGGCTATATACTATGTAGTAATGCATTAACAACCATAATTGAGCAACAATATCATATATCAACAAAGAAAAACAAAGTTTATGATGTGACTAAACGTAAAAACTTTTGTAGTTCACGTTGTTATGGAGCTTGCAATTATCTTTTACAACAAATGCTTACAAGTCCTCTTTGGTTAAGAGATAAAGAAGAAATACCAGTATTTAAAATATTGCCAGTCAAAGAAGAATTAGAAAAAAGTATACCTGGAGATGAGGTTCATTTAATTGACACAATTGTAACATTAAATTCTAATAATACAAATGAATCAGTAGAAGTTAATTTACAAAACAATACAAAATGTGAAGATTTCAATGATGCAACTTACAATGACTCAAAAGTTAAGGCATATGATGAATGTACTGAAGTAGAAAGCTCTCAAACAGATGATAATCATATAGTATTAAATGATAATGAAATATCAAATACTTTTAATGAGGAAGTTGAAAACATAACTAATTTGAAAGATATGACTGACAGTGTTAAACAATGTATGAATAATGATAATGATAACAAAATTTCTACCTTAGAAAATAATGAATTAACTTATTCTAGAACTGAAGATACAAAGAATTTAAATGAAGTTTCTATAAACCAAGATGTAAATCAAAGCCTAGAAAGTGATAAAGAACAAAATAATTTAACTATTACTAAGGCAGATACAAACATTAGTAACGATAATGCACAAAAATTGAAGAAAAGTAAACAGAATGTACATAAACGAAAAAATGTTATTAAAGAAAAACAACCGACTGAATTTTACAGTCTTGCATTACATATTGAAAATAATATAAGAGAATGGATTACAGAAGATACAGTTTCTTTATTGTCAGGTGAAGAAGATATTAAAAGTCGATTACTAGAAAATATAATACAACATGATAGATACGTACATTTATGTAAAAAATTAAACAAATTACAACTAGAAGATGAAAAAGATGATAATGTAGATTTGACAAAAGGTAATTTAAAGCCTTTGCCACACTTATCAGTTCTTCAAGAAGAAGGAAAGAAAATGGAATTGAAAGTAAGTGTAATATATATAACTTAAAAAGTATAAATGATTATTGATATAATCGTTATTTTTAGGTACGAGCGTTTTACAAAGGTAGTACAACTATAGAAAATCCGAATAATCCTGCAGAAAATACTGAACGGGATAGTGACTTTGTTCCAGTCTTACCTTTGATTGATGCACATGCACCGAAAGCGCTTCGTCGCCGAATATTTTTAGATAAACTTAATAGGATGTAATATCATTTTTTATGCTTCTGTAATAGTATGAATCTGTTTTCTTATGTAATTGAATTTTTCAATTTTTTCAGATTACCGGATCTATTAAGAGCTTTAGCGAGTAATAAATTGCCACAGTATATTTACAGCAACGAAAAGAGTGCTTTGCTTAAAGCATTAATTAATACTTTTTCATTATCTGCTACAAATATTATTTTTAAAACAGCTGAATGGACTCTTGTGGGTCTTGTTATTATTAAGATGTAAGTATCACAATATTAGTATAAATTAAATAATTAATACAATAAATGTTTTTAAGAGATAATACTAATATTTTCATGTATATGTCTTTAGGTTGAGCATGTTAGATCCACAATTGAAATTTTTATTATCAAGCAAACAGGCATCAATGTATATTTCAATGATTTTGATGTCGTATAAGTTAGACCCAAATTACTTGGACAGATTAGTGATGGAGTTAACAAATAATATAAAAATATCGAATATCGACGATGTGACAAATATGTAATTTAATTTAATTTATGTACACTATTTATTTTTTTTTAAGTAAAAAGTATGTAATTTTGAAACATATTGGATCTATATATGTTGATACTTTATATAAAGTAAAAGAAAAATAAATAAAATATAAAATATAAATGTTTATAAGTAAAAGTAGTAAATTATATTTTTCAATGCATCTGATATTTGGACAATTGCATCACGTAGATTTTATAGCGAACATGGAGCAGGTGTAGGAACACCAGTAAGGGGAGAAGGTGGGCAATCAAGTCCCAATGTGTCCATCTGAGTTGCTGCTGCTAATTGATCTTCTGTAGAACGACTTCCAATTTTATCACGTAAAGCTTCATAGAGGTTATGTACAGCTTCGTTATGCTTAAATAATAAACGTAATTATAAATACAATATGTTTTATTTGATTGTTTTCTATTGATTGTTACCTGACTAGTTGGTTGAAGCGCTTTCATTAGCGTATGTAAACGAGTTGGTGGTAATTTTGGATGAATATACCAAAGTAATTTTAATAAATGTCGAGTGACATTATCTCTGCCTAAACCTGCTAGGAAAAATTCATCGAATATTACGGTGCAGAACGATTCGTTAGAAAATTCATCGGCCATGTTCAATATTAATAGGGATACCTACAAATAAAAAAATTCAGTTTTAGATTACGTATCGATAATTAAATAATTATGTAGGATATAAATTATATCAATTTACTAGAGTATGTAAAAAGGGATCTTCAAATGCACGTTGTGCTTGACAGTTTGGCAAAGTAGCTAGTACTCTCATTAATCCTCTGGCATCACCTCTTCCTCTTCCTACTCCACCACCACCCCCTACATGTAATGCATAATACATAGATAAAACAGCAGCAACCCCTGAAAGTTGTGCATATGCTTGGCAAGCATCAGGGGGTGGGCCAGAATGTTCTATTATTGCAATTGCACTCTCCCTTTCATCCGGCGGAAGCTTGCAATTTAATTGTCTTATTTGGTCATCTACCTAAAATATAAATTATTATATTGCTATTAGTACTCCTACCATATTATTATTATGCTTGACGGTATTTATTGTAACATATACCATTAAAGACATAAGTGCTGGTAAAAATTTGGTGACAACTTGACTATCCAATTTTGGTTCCTTGAAATCTTGTGAATCAATCATTTGCCAGGCAGATAAACCTAATGCAAGCATTCTCAGTAACAGTACCAGAACTGCATTTTCTCTGGGCAGTGCTTCACCATTTATTAAATGAAGTGCAATTTTTATTGCACTACTAGCAAGAAAGTTTACTGCATATGGATCGCATAGTATCATGCTTAAATCTCCTAATACTTGTTCTTGTCCTCTCTGTACAAAACTGTAGATCATTTCACTTATCTAGTATAGCAAGAGACACTAATATGAAATGTAAACAATTCACTGTGTACCTTTATACTATCTAGAAAACCTTGTAACTCACGGGACCTTTTAATATCAACATTTTTTTCCCTAATACATGCATCAAGACACCAAGTAAATTTATGACATGGATCAACAGAAATAATGTCTTGCACCTGTAAAATGAAATATTTATTTGATTATTATTATACTGATATTGCATAATATTATATAACTTAATGCAATACAAACTGACCTCTAAATCATGTAAGGCCATTAATAATTCAGCTCTCAGGGTACAATAATGTATATTTTTTGTACGTAAAAATAGAGTTCTTAAAAATTGTAATACCATATCATATAGTTTTACACTGTGTCCAATCATATGAGCTAACTTTTGCACTACTTCACCTTGTCTTCGTACCTAAATAAATTAATCATATAATTTTTGAAGAATTAATATATTTATTTTGGAAACATTCATGTGATGTACCTTTGGAGAAGGCATGAAAAAAAGGCTGTTTAAATTCCGATGATCAAAGAGTATTTGTTCCTTCTCAATAATGTACCGGCTGAATAATGGAGAAACTTCATCTCCAAATAGGCTTTGATTGTCTTTCCAGATTTGTCTTTTAACTTCTGTATCTGCATCATTGTACAATTCTTTTTCACGAACAAGTACTCTTAAATATTTGTCTTCTATATGTGGAGTATTTCTTAAAATACACATAACAACTGGTCTCAGTGCTGCAACTCTTACAGCAGGAAAACTTTTGGACAATAATTCTTTTAATCTTTTATCCCCTGCTGAACCTTTGTCTGCTCTTTCTGTACCAATTTCATTAATTCTTTTTATGAGTTTTTCTCTTAATTCTTCAAGCACAGATGCATGAAAATCTAATCTTCTTACACCATGAAGATCGAGCAAAGGTAACATAGGCCTTAAAGATGGTAATAAAATGCCATTCTCTAATTGAAATTCTTCAATTGCTTTTAATGGATCTGTACAACTTGTTAAAGCATCTCTTAAAAAACCTTGTCCAGGTATACCAAGATCATCTAAACCATTTCCAATCTCACAACTATTTTTTACAGTATTCATTATTGTTTTCTTTTATACAGTTCCTTTTTCCATAAACAAAACATACATTTATTTATAACCCTGGAGGTTTTATTAGAATTATTTGTTAAATAAAGTTGGTTTGTTTATCACTTTGTATATCACTCTGTATAATGTATGTGAATTTATAGTATCTGAAAATACCAGTATACTGTCAGACATTACAGTATTACAAATTTAACATAGTAAATTTATATTTCTACAATCTTTTGTGAATTGTTAAAAAGTTTTTTCATTTATTATTTATAATTAATTAGTTAATTCATACACATCAACATTAATTTCATGCTTGATTCATAAATATAACCTGCATACACTAAACGTGAAAAGATATAACCTATCCATACACGTTGATGATCCACACACATCTGTTCTACATCTATATACGTGTATATGTTTAATACAGATAATACAAATGTCAGCTTAAATGAATGTATTATGTGATGCACGAAGATCAAAATTATAGAGAAATTATATTTAGATTACAATTATTTTGAATATGATATGAATAAAAGTGTAAATAAGATATCGAAATTGAATGATATATAAATAATTTTTTTCATTTGAAAGAAATAAGCTGTATGCGACAAGTTTCATTCATAACAAAGTAGTATTATAGGTTACTTTTTTTATTTATTATGGCACAATCAACAGCTAGTGGAACATCTTCTCGACGATACATAAGAGAACATGATGTTAACGTACCATCTTCGTCACGCTATGTGGATAGTGAATGGGAAACCAAAGAGGTGATTGTTATAATTTTGTTATAATTATTAAATCATCAAAATTGAAAAAAATATATCTTTTACCTTTTTTTCTTATATTAGTATTAAAATGGTAACACGTGTTTACTTTAAAATATCAATGGTAATTAAGTTATACATAATAGATCATAATATGTTACTATAATGAGATACTTTAATTCATCTGTAAAAGTAATATTTTTAGGCTTTACGACAAAGGGAACTTGAGGAAGCACGAGCACGAGCTACTCAAATGGAAAAGACAATGAAGTGGTGGTCAGATTGTACTGCTAATTGGCGTGAAAAGTGGAGTAAAGTACGTAATGAGAGGAATATGGCAAGAGAGGAGGCAAAGATGCTTAGAGCAAAATTAGAGATTGCTGTAAAGGATGCAAATAGTTACAAACATGAGTGCCAGGAACTTGAATTACAAAATGACCAATTAAAAAAAGAAATGGAGAAGATACATATGATACTTTTAAAGCATGCTGGACAATTTGATCAACAAATTTTTACAGTGCTAGAATCAGATCCTCAGTTAAGAAATACATTAGGTATAGATGAGTTAATCAAATTTTATAATAATGTAGAACAGAGTGAACGTGTAAATACTCAAAAGGATTTACTTACTTGTAAAGCTTCACTTGAAGAAACTAATGTATGTTTAGGAAGTCATACTGTTCTTCCAGATAGAGATATTGAAGAATATGTGTTACAAGGTGCTGTGCCAAAGCATGCTGTAGAATTATATAAAGAAAGTTCTATTAATTCATTAGATAAAGATATTGCAAGATTAGTTACAGATGCTAGTTCTATAGAAGATGATGTAGAAAAAAATCAATCCTCATTACAAACATGTACTGATGAATCTTATGCACAAAAAATATTAACACTTCAATATAAATTAGATGAAGCTACAAAAACTATATCCACAGAAAGAGAGTAAGACTAATCATTATTTGTTTATATATATACATCAATTTTATATAATAAATAACTATTTAATCTTTTTATTAGAGAGAAAAATTCTCTACACCGTGGTATGGAAAAATTAAAAGCAGAGGTAATACAATTAAGAAAACAGTGTGAAGAACTAGAGGAAACTAAAGATGAAGCTGTAAAAGAATTGCTTGAATTAAAAGAGCGGTTTCAATTTGAACTTACTGATGTACAAGCTGATATAATTGATGAAGCTACAAGCAGAGAAGGAATGAATCGTCGTTTATCTGAACTTAGAGCTGAAGTAATTTTTATAAACTATATAGAAACGATTAAAAATGTTCAAACAATTTTTATTTATTCTTAATTATATGATTTCAGTTAGAGAAGCTTCAAGCTGAAAATTCTGCAGAATGGGGAAAACGAGAACGCCTAGAAACGGAAAAAATTTCGTTAGAAAGAGAAAATAAACAACTTCGGAACGAGTTACATGATTTACAAGAAAGACTAGAACTTCGACGATCACGTCCAGTTTCCACGTCTGACAGTGATACCAGACAGTTGCAACAAGAATTCTTAGTTAGGAATATGGTTTGTATTGGGTACCAGTATTTTAATGTAAATATATCCCATAGATCACGTTTACATTTATCGTTTTACAAATCAACAGACAATATTAAAGAAATCTTTGGAAGAGAAAACCACAGAGCTTTCGCATGCTATGAGAAGATCAGAACAGTATGAGGCAGAAGTAAAGAGAGTAAGGGCAAGGGTGGACGAATTGAAGAAGGAATTGGCAGTAGCTCAAGACGAGGTGGATGCTGCAACTAACAGTGTTCGTAAATTACAACGGGCGAACGAAGATCTTTTAGAGCAATTAGAATCTGCTAATGTACAATTGGAGCATTTTCGAAACAGGTAAATAAATTCAATACCTGTTAGTAGACTTATGATAGATGTTACACATTCATATCTTCGTAGTTGAATTATGAAACTTTTACTGACAATTCATTTGTTATCAGTACTGATTCTTACTCACAGTCAGTAGATGTAGGAATGGGAGAAACTGTTGAAGAAAAATTATGTTTACTTAATGATGACAAATTAACAAATGGTAGGTTTTAACATTTTAATATATTTAGTAATTTCGAGCTTATAATTCTATCTTATAAATACTGTTTCAGAGTATAAATCTCAACAAGCCTAGTATTCACTCATTTTAATAATAACACTATATTTCATTTGAGTGATTATGATACTTAGAATATAAATTTTTGTTCTAAGATATATATATATTACCAGTCGAATTAACAATACCTTTTAGCGTCTAAAACACTGTCAATATATAAATAAGATTTATTTATTTGATAAATGAATTCAAATAATGAAAAGCTACTGCCTACTCTTTAAAATCATTAGTTTATTACTTTTTCAGCTTTTTAACATTATTTGTATTTTTTTTATTGTATATATTATTTTCTTAATAATATTTTTTACTTAACAAAATTTACGAATAAGATTTTGAATATTTTTTTACTTGTAAAAAGCTTACATTCCAATATACTATATTTTAAGTATGTTCACCGTATGTATATAAGTAATGTATATAACTTAACATGTATATGTAATTACAAAGTTTACCTGTTACCTAAAGACTGGTAAAATTAGATCATTATTTAGATGAGAGATGTTTAATGATACCTGATATTTATAACTAAAATTTCTGCTCTACCACAAATGTTTGTAACATAAGAAATAACAAATCGTAAATGTATTTATCTCTATGTTATATAGTAATTCTTATCTATTTACAATTTACATTTGTAGTAGATTTCAAGGAAATATTCAGTATATATTTATTATCGAGCATAATTCATTGATGAAGGAGAATAGAAAACAAATTTTTATTTGTTTAATGTGTGTTTTATTCATAAAAAAAAGATAAATACTAAAAGCTGACGTAGTATTTGAAGAAAATTAAAAATGTACACTTAGTACAAGTACCTTGATAAAAATGACGTGCAGTATGTATGTGTGAAGAAAATAATAGGAGTATGATTATATTCATAAAATGTATGAATGTTCATAGTGTTCATATTAATGCAAGAATTAAAAAAAAAAGAAGAAGAATGATCTAAATTGTAATAAAATCTATCTCTGTAATATTAGTGAAGAAAATAAAAGTTTTTATAAACAATATGATGTTTCAAAGCTGATAACAACTACTTAACATTTCATGGGCGTACCATCGGGGTATGTTGGCATTTTTGGCTTACAAATTTTTGTTCTGCCATTGGAACCGTATACAATGTTACAAGAAAATGTAAAATATCCACAAGTTGAACTTTTAGTGTAATAACGATGTTCGTACTTCCTCTCTGAATTGTTATTGCCATCCATTTTACCAGCAACACTATTTGTCACCGTGTAGTAACTTGGTTTCATTGTTATATTAGTTGTGGACTTTGAATTGTCGCCGATGGGTTGTCGATTTTGAATTTGCAAATGATTATGTTGTTGCCTTTCGTGAGAAGAAAGAATTAATCTTTCACGATTAGTTTTAAGCGATCTGGTCTCTGAGACAGGTGATTTATTTCCGTGAGTAACAGAAGGTTCCACCGGAACTAAAGAAACTGATTGAGACTGAGACTTTCCGTCACCTTGAGCGATGGTTTCGCTACCAGCTACGGATGTTACTCTGCCACGAAAACCAGGTGGTATAGTGTAGCCTGACATCGATTGTCCAGGTTGGAGCATATCACCAACCTGTGCTGTGTTGGTATCTTGTTTTACATGAATATCATATTGATTTCCGGTTGCAAGGTGTACCGTCTGTGACTGATAATTTCGCTCTTCGCCATCTTCTTCGACATCGTATTCTTCTTCGTAATCGTATGCTGTATCGTCTGTGTGTGATTTTTCAACAGAATGTTTATCGTTTCTCGAATTTTCATTTGTTGGTTTCACAACAAATGCTTTTTGGGAACTGGAACTCGTCTGTAAACCCTGCTGAATTTTATCCCCTTTGTATTCATAATCAATATCAGATGTATTTGTTACTTCACTGTTATTATTCTTCACAATTTGTGGAATGTAAGATGGCTTAAAAGGTTTAAATAGTTCAGTGTCTGTAAGATTAAAGCTGAATGGCTTTCTGGATGCTGCAGCACCAGATCCTGATCCTGCCTGTGCAGCACCAGTATAAGTGATTCCATATTGGAAGGATCCTTCGAGCTGAGATTGGGATTGTCCTCTGTGTGTACCACTTTGAGCGGAAGCTGTTCCACCTCCGCGGAAAGGTCTTGAATGTCTTTCAACTTTTTCCTCTGTCTGAAGATACGGTTGAAAGCCAATCTGTGCTTGACTCGAAGTGCTTCCTTCGCCGTTTGCTTGAGCATCTGCCATTCCTCCTTTTGAACTTGCTTGTACCTGAGAATTCGTGCCATGATTCCAGCCACTGCTCTGTGCACCTGTTGATGTAGCACCAGATTCTGAATCCAACTGAACTTGTGCTTGACTCTTTCCATAACCACCTGTCCCTTGAGCATTACTTGTAGCACCTTCTTTACTACCACTGATCTCAGTTTGGACGCTTTTGTTGATGTCACTACTTCCAGCTTGAGCTGAAAAGGATCCACTACCACTGTAAGTACCTGTTACTTGAGATTGAGCTGTACCTTGTCCAAATTTTCCTTGAGCTGATGCACTTGCTTGAGTACCTGCATCAGTTTGTTTTACATTACTAGATGCTTGAGAATTGGAATTGTCATCTTCTACAGATGGAACACCGCCTGGTTGCTGATAATATTGAGAAATTTCTCCAGCATTCGTTGGATACTGTTGTCTGACATTTTGTTCTTCACCTGCATATTGCTGACCAGTTGATTTTCCTCCATTCTGCCATGTTGCAGTACCAGGGTATTGTCCTTGTTGTGGATAACCAGGATATTGTCCTTGTTGAGGATAACCAGGATATTGTCCTTGTTGTGGATAACCAGGATATTGTTCTTGTTGTGGATAACCAGAAGGTATAACAGTTCCTGGCACAGTACCTGGATATAAGTTTGTGGCACCTGCATTTGTTGGTATAGTACCCCTCGCATAAGTACCATCTTCTTTTGGTACCGTGGTTTGTGACTGTGGTACCATTTTATCTGGATACCTTACAGTATCTTTTAACTGACCAGGTGGAAAGGAAACACTACCTGGATAGCCTGGTATAGTAGATCCACCGGGATATCTCATTCCATCTCCAGCTGCAGGGTAATATCTTTCTCCTGGAACATTAATCCCAGGAATTTGTCCACTCGGATATATTGTAGCATCTGCAACTGCTTTTGATTCTATTTGACCAATTTGATCACGACTGGCTCCTCTGGAATCTGGTCCAGTTAATGTACCTCCTGTGCCTCCAGGATAAACTACACTTCCAGTACTTGTGATACCAGGTACAGTACCAGTATAAACTCCACTACCACCAACTGTTGCACCTGGTACACCACCTGGATAAGTTACACCACTACCACCTGTTGTAGTACCACCAGGATACATTACACTGCCTCCAGGTATTCCTCTAGGATAGGGCATTTCACGACCACCAATTGTAGTACCAGGTATACCTCCAGGATAAACTGTACCACCGGTTGTAGTACCAGGTACACCTCCAGGATAAACTACACCACCACCAGCTGTAGTACCGGGTACACCCGGAGGATAGACTGTACCACCACCAGTTGTAGTATCTGGTACACCCGGAGGATAGACTGCACCACCACCAATTGTAGTGCCAGGTACATCTGGAGGATAGACTGCACCACCACCAGTTGTAGTGCCACGTACACCCGAAGGATAGACTGCACCACCACCAGTTGTAGTACCTGGTACACCTGGAGGATAGACTGTACCACCACCAATTGTAGTGCTAGGTACATCTGGAGGATAGACTGCACCACCACCAGTTGTAGTACCACGTACACCCGAAGGATAGACTGCACCACCACCAGTTGTAGTACCTGGTACACCCGGAGGATAGACTGCACCACCACCAATTGTAGTGCCAGGTACATCTGGAGGATAGACTGCACCACCACCAGTTGTAGTACCACGTACACCCGAAGGATAGATTGCACCACCACCAGTTGTGGTGCCAGGTACGCCTCCAGGATAAATTCCACCACCACCAGTTGTAGTGCCAGGTACACCTCCAGGATAAACTGTACCACTAGTTACAGTACCGGGCACACCTCCAGGATAAACTGTACCACCACCAGTTGTAGTGCCAGGTATACCCGGAGGATAGACTGCACCACCACCAGTTGTAGTGCCAGGTACACCTCCAGGATAAACTGTACCACCGCCGGGTACACCTCCAGGATAAACTGCACCACCACCGGGTACACCTCCAGGATAAACTGCACCACCATCGGGTACACCTCTAGGATAAACTGCACCACCACCAACTGTGGAGGAAGGTATCGTACCAGGATAAGCTGTACCACCCCCTGTTGCTGTGGTACCAGGAACTCCAGTATATGTCCCAGTACCTCCAGATACAGGTGTTTTGGTACCAGGTACATTGTCAGTATAAGTCCCTGGTCCTGGTGGATAAGGTACCTTGGCTCCTAATATGTCAATACCAGAATTATTATACTACTCCTGATTATAGTAGTATAAAATACACTATTAGGATAAATAATTTTACCTGTGGTCGTAGTACCAGGTAGATGTGGAGGATAAACTGCACCACCTCCAGTTGTTGGAGTACCTGGTACAAATGTACCAGGATATACTACACGGCGATCACCTGTTGCAGTACCTGGTGCACTTCCAGGGTATCCTGTACCCCCTCCAGTTGGTCCAATACCTGGTACACCCCCAGGATAAACTCCACCACCTTCGGTTGTTGTAGTATCTGGCACTCCTCCGGTATAAGTTACACCTCCTGCGGTTATAATAACAATTAGAAAATACTATCCAAATAAGTTACACCTTTGATCAGGGTAATGATAGCTGATACAAGAGCATAATAATTTAACCTGAATAAAGTCTTCCACCTTTAATTAAAGTACCTGATGTATGGTCACGAGGGTAAGTAAGTCCTGTTGAAGTGTCAGTGACGTGTATTAGTATTTTTAGCAAGGTGCCGTTGTAAACAAATGTTAAAGTCAATTTTTAATTTTCATGTTACACTTTTATATCGACAAAACATCGATTTTAATCTTACCTTCCGGTTTCGGTAAGGAAGTCCTACCAGAACCTGCGGTACCTGGAAATTGAGTATATCTGTCTGGAGCAGTTTCGCTGATATATTTGGAACAATCCTCGCACCCGATGCTACCAAACGACATACTTTGCGCCTGTCCCATACCTCGACTTCCACCTTAAAACACGTTTCAAGTTTTGCGACCGCCATTTACATCGTGTGATGAGGAAAATTTGAAATACTCACTAACAACAGAATGAGAAGACTGTTGAGTGGCTTCAGCTTCAGCTTTACCTTCCTTTTGATCATCGTTGCCGATATTCAGATACTGAGATTGCGTTTGTCCCCGAAATTTACCTTGGGGCTGTTGCGTCTGGCGTTTTGAACGTCGTCGATTGAAATTCTGATTAAGCTGTTGCCTCTTTTCAAGCTCGATCTGCCTTTTAGCTCTGTTTATTAGGGGCGTTAAGAGCACATCAGCTACTCTTTTTGTTGCAATATCATTTTCATCGTATGGAAGTATATTGAAAAAAGGATCGACCGTTTGTCCAGGAATCGGCACAGTGTTTTGTAATAGAATAATATTGTATCCTTTGCAGAAATCGACTATTCGACCACCCGCAAGTCGCCATGCCTGCAAAGATAATTCATATATGTTAATAATATTGCAAAGTTTAAAAGAACTGAATATCATCTAATATTCTACAATTGCGGTACCTCCAATTTTGTCAAAGCGTCATCAAACACATAATATGTCTTCGAAATTTGGAATCGTTGCAGGAACTCGATGTTCGAACGTTTCTCCGCATCAGCATCGTATTCCAATTTTTCTAAATAACAATTATTTTCCTGTCGATCTTTGTACGCTCTAAAATGCTGTAAACAAGTTAGAAATAAACACTATTCGTACGATTTCTTAAAGAAGATTTGTTTATTACCGTTTCGTGGTCAGTAAATGTCCATTGTTTCTTTGTTTCGTACTCGTTTACTGTCGATGAATCTAAATTATCGTGGATGGAACGGTCGAAGCGTGTTTTTTCCTGAAAATGTTAAATACAAAATAAATACATTTAAATACGCTTGGATATTAAATTGACCTCGATCTTTTTCTCTTATTTCAAGAAAGATATTAGGCGATAAAGCTTTATGGAAGAAAAAGTTAAACAGAGAAATTGGAAATGGGTCAAGCTATTTCCTATCGACTTATCTTACGAACTTTGATCTTCAAATCTTTCTTGCAACCACTTGTAGCCAGAGACGTATTATTTTGTACAAACGAGACAGGGGAACTTTATGAATTAAAAAAAATACGAAGAAATCAGAAATTATTAATACACACACGTAAATTAAATATTTTGTTAACACGTACGTCTAATTAAAAATTATTATTTTATCTCCTGTTTGTATAAGTATTTTTTAAAATGAATTCATTTTTGAATTATTGAGTTAATTTTAGAAATATTTGATTACTTACATAGTACTTGGAGAGTACCGTGCCCGAGAAAAATGCTAGGATAACGAAGATCAACCGCATGATTCCCGTTTCTTCGGGATCCTCTTCGCGATTGTCGGCTAACGCTCGACGATAATCCTGGTAGGCTCTGTATCGTCGACTCCCACTGATACACCTCCTTTCCTCGTCTTCTTCCTCTTCTTCGGCTTACTTGTGCTCGATCCCGCGGACAACGTTGATGAAGAGGCTCGAGGATTTGGATTAAGGCGAAGGAAGGGGGAACGGTTTGATAGGGGAAATTCTAAGAAGCGCGGATATGTAAATCGTGATGTAAGTGCGTCTGCACTATTGTAAGTGTTATGTTATCTTCAGTCGTCTCGCGATGTCCGGATCTTGTTACCGAAACGCTTTCATGAGACTTTTTCTATGCTAATGCCTTCGTCGTCGAAGAACTAGCAAAAACGTCGGTAATAAATCAAAGATAATAAGAAAAACAGGAATGTAAATAAAAAATAAATATTCCTCGTTCTTCCACAAAGTTGATCGAATTTGGGATGTAGGTCATCGTTTATGTTTTTCTGAGCATGTAATATGTAAAAAAATTATAGTTATGTTAACGTACAATAGTTATTGTTATTCCTTTAGATATTTCGTTTTACTATTAGAATTATCCTGACGATAAAATTATTCTTTCTTTTATTTGGACCAGTTTACAGTGATAGTTGTAATCGGCGCAAAATTTCTTTCGGATAAGAGTAATCAGTTTGTTGGTTCCATTTCGCAGTTCACTCCCTCGACGCGCAAATATCTTTCTAATCGTGAACGATATCGTCTAAAAGTCAGTTTATGTGACCAGCATCGGCAGACCAAGATAGATGCGCATTCCCCTTCGTTGCCCCAATTATAAATTCCAATCCGTTTGGTAAATACAGAAAGTCGTTGTTTGTTCTGCTTTAAGACTTTATTTCATTTATCTCACAGTTCATCGGTAATATAAAATCGATGAGTGAAACGAAAGTGGATTCTCGTAGTCCCAATTACATCTTGTTACACATTTCATTCTGTTAACAAGTCGCGTGTCCTTTTTACCATTCCCACAGGTGAAATTGTACAGGAACAACCGACGTTAATGTTTAATCAACGTCTTTTTAATTATTGTAATTATAAACGAACGAACTGTAGGATGTCTTAAAGCCTTGGTGTAAAAATATATATCATATACACTGAAATGCGTGTACAGTGATATGTATGTATTTTTCGTTGTAATAAGAATTGTACAATTCGTAGAAAAAAAATGAATTGATAAAACGTTCGCTTAGGCACTCCAGTGTACAAATTGTTACATTATATGTGTACGTAAAACAATGGTACATTAAACCGCGCTAACAGGACTAACAAAATTGCGATACTCTAACTGCTAATACATAATACGAGGGAATGCTATTTACAATGTGTGGTTTTTACACAACTATACAATTATAATATTACATTTCTTGGGATTCCTACGTCGATGACTAGGATGTGCATCAACTGCGGGTTAACACAAACATATTACGATTTTAAACGATGAAAAAAGGAAAATGAATAAACTACACGAAATCTTTATCATAACCGCTGCCATTCGAATTTTTATGCAACTGTGTCGTGAATTTCTATTTTTGAAAAGAAACATTCTTGTTAAATGATTGATATGGAAAAAAATAATTATAATAAGTGCTGATAGAAATATTCAATAAAAATTCGATACGTTGCATTTTAGAATAGCAGAGCGGATTGGACTAGTTTACACTCTGATCTTCACCAATGATTGGTGACAGATCGAAAATAAAAAAAAGAAGTTCTTAATTAATTAATTAATACGACCACCAGAAGGTTTACCAGATTGTGCGACAACAATCTATTCTGTTTACGAAACTTCGAATCACAGACGATACGCGTTTGTATTAAAAAAAAAGGAAACGCGTTTAATGCATTAGAATATAAAACCATTTTTTCTTAGACACAAATTTGCAGTATGTATGACAGTACTCGAGATTACATTCATTCGCACCAGTAGTCTATCGTTTTGAACGAGAAACTTAATCACTATTCAGTACTTTTCTTCGTTTTTGTTTGTTCAAACATTTTCAATTCCACCTTCCGTCGAACAATTAATTTGATATGAAACGTAGTACTTTGGTGGTATTAGCTTTCGAAGTATAATATTCTCTGACAAGCTATATAATTCCATATACGTCGATTAAAGTCTTCGAAAGAATTTGTAGCTGCCTGGAAGAGCTCGAACAATTTAATCCGATCGATGTAAGTACAATTACTACTAAGATAAGTATGAATATAATATAGGCACTGCAGATCACTCCAAATCAATAAATTACTTTGATCTCTTAACAGGACGCGATATGTCTTAAAAAAGAAAAAGAAACCTGCGACTACACACCAACGGTGTTTAAGGCACGACACTAGGAATTGGTAAATTCACACTTTTATCGTTAATATGACTATGTGCTAAATGGTCCCTAATTAGGAAGGTGCATGGAATAATATTTGTCACTTATTCTTCGTCGACATTATTGAATTTGTCTTAAAATTGCTTTCACGTTTGGCTATATAAAAAAACGGGTACTCATCGCGTTAAAGACACCATTAACCCTTCAATGGCAGAGCTGGGATTGTGACAAAAATTATACAAGCTTTCGAGACTTTCTAACAATCTTCAATTATCGAACAAGTACCATTTAAAGAAATTATATAAAGTTTAAAAAATAAGAATCTGAATTATATGTTAGATGACCAAAGACCCGGCTCTGCCATCCCAGACTCAAGCAAGAAATACATTTTCTCTCTAGCAAACTTATCTCGATATTAGTAGGAATGACACTAGTTACTAACAAGTAATTACGTCTTTGTATCTCTACAAAATAATGATTTAATCGATTCATATTGTATAGCAATTCTTGTACGCCTGTTATACTACATTTCAATCAAACCTCCCATAAAGTAGTCTTTGGTATACCATGGAAGCAAACTACTTTACCTGCATTCGATAACGTTCTTATCATTTACTCGCCCTGCTGATTGCGTTCTATCGTTTCAAACGAATTACATTATTCCATCTCTTCGACGTTTGAGATACGTCTTCGACGACTTTGAGCGTCGATAAGTAAGTTCCCTACGCGATGGCCAGATTCAGGGTCATCGTGGTGGGTCTGGAGAACGCAGAGGATCTCGTTGGATTGGAAAAATCGAAGCTGCTTGAAGAGTTCTGGCTGTCGTTGTTGAAGCGACTGAGGTGTTCCGGATTTGGCGATATGACGGAAGTTCTGATGACCATCCTGGACACGCATTCAGGGTCTTTCGTCGCGTTATCGGGCGTCTTTCTTTCGTGTTCTTCGACGGGAGACTTTTCTCTGCAGGAGCGTTTTAACGGCGGAGGCGGCGTCGATCTGTCGTGGACTCTGGTATGCCGAATGATCGCGGAAAATGCCGAGGACGAATTCTTTTGTTCGCGATTCAGACCCAGACGAGGAACGATCACACTCGTAGGGGAAGCGGTGACGCAGGGGGTTGTCTGTAGTCTGTTCAGCGACGACGAGAGAGGCGCACAGGATTTCGTCGAGGATAACGCCGGTTTCTGATCGTTCGCATCCGTCTTTTCCGTGGACGATCGATGATGAGCCCTCATACACGAGGATTCCTCGTGTTTGTAGAGATACGACTTCAGCGCGAACGCTTTACCGCAACGACCACACACGTGCGGTTTGGTGTTCGAGTGGGTCTGTATATGGGCGCGCAGATTAGACTTGTCGGCGAACGCTTTGTTGCAGATCGTGCACTTGAAGGGCTTCTCGCCTGGCAAAACAGAAACATCATTAAATTGGATACTTCAAATTTAGTCGATCAAATAAATACATTATGGATCTTCGTTTTTCTACAATGTCTGAAGAAAAAGATCTAACCGAATGTAAACGTTTTCTTTATGTAAATGCAAAGGTGCAATTGAAGAATAATTTATTGTGCTATATCCTCACCTGTATGGGTACGTATGTGTCCTTGCAACAGCCATGGTCTTGAGAAACACTTGCCGCAGTAATGGCACTTGCACCCTTGATTATGCGTCCTGACATGCATGCTGAATGCGGGCATGCTGACGTACACCTTGTCGCAGTGTGGACACCTCCTTGCCTTCTTGTCACCAAGGGATCTGTGGGTCTGCCTGTGTCTGGCTAGATTGGAGGACGTCGAGTACTTTTTGCCGCAGTCAGGACACTCGTGGTCCTCGTTATCCTCGGACTTCGACGTCTCCGTCGAAGTGGAGGTCATTCTTCGGCTCTGTGAGATCGTCGAGGGTATCGACGGAGGAGGTGGTTGCAACTCGATTTTGTCCATCGAATTCTCGGAGATGTCGAGTCCTCGATGCTCCTGCTGCAAGTGATGAGAATGAGGCGAGATATGGATACCCAAAACCGTGTTCCTCTCCGAATGACTCTGCAGGATCTCCCGTTCGCTCTCGATCCTCTCGAAGAACAATCTCGTTCGTTCTCCGAGCGTTTGCTCGTCCTCGAGAGGCCTTGGATGATCTTGAAACTGCGATTCTTGCTGTTTCGTCCGCGGTGTCATCATCCTGCCGCACTTTTCCGAAAATTGCGCGCATCTAGGCGAGGCTGGTTGCTGGTAGATCATGTTGTTGGGGTGAATCAGCGTGCCAGCGGCCGCGGCTAAGCTGACTTCGGCCAACTTCGTGAGATTGTACAATTCCTCAGGACACTCTGACGACGTCTCGCTACCGCACTCGCTCGCGCCGTCAGATGTTGGATGGTTTCCGCTGTAATCGGCCAGCCTCACGCCTCTCTCGGGGCTGAAATCTGTGGGAGGACGACGAAATTAGATCTTCTCAATCGCGAGTTTGTGTAATCGGAAATTCTACAAGTTACATTGTAATTCGTAACACGAAACACGAAGTATTGGCGCCGGTACATCGTGATTCTAGAATAACATTCCTAGAAGATCAAATATGGCACGTGAAATCGTTTATCATCGTTAGCGAAGGTTTCTACGATTCGAAAGAGCGCTGGCAGACGACCAAAGGAAATCTCGTGATTGAACTGAAAGAAGTTCCAATTGATACTTCGATCCCGTTGTACGATCTACCGTTTTATTATCGAAGTTATGTGGCAAGCAAAGAAAAAAACCGACATATATTTTAGCTTTCCTTTCCAAGAAAGCGAACCCGTCGAGAAACGTTCTCTATTTCGACCGAACAGGTGGCTTCGCTCTATAAATATTATTGGAGCATAAACGTTCGAAGGAAATTTTATTCGAAGAAGAGAGTATTTTCGTTTCAATAATTTATCAATGTAATTTCGCGTTCTCCACGTGCATTTATACCATTGTGCTCGTTAAAAGAAAAAAAATTCATAATTTATGAGTTCGAATCATGTGAATCGAGATGCGATTCACGAAGCGCGAAATATCTTCACAAGTGTATCGGCTGTTCCATTTTTGGACAGAACGGAAATAGAATAGATATCCTTTGCTCTCTCTGTACCACTCTTTCCTCGTCTAACCCTCTACACTTTTCGCGTACTTCTGTGTACACGTATGTACCATGTGCGTTTGTATGAAAGCGTTTGGAAGGGGTTGACGGCATCGGGACGGTATGCGTCGTGTGAGCTCCGTGACGCATCTAGCGTCTCCTATTCTTAAATCTGCACGATGTACCACCTTTAATCACGAAGCAACGACCAGCAAATTTTCTTGGCTTGCGCTCAGAGACTTTGATTGACGAGATCGACGTAAGCGGCGCGGAAATTTTGTTGCACCTGACTCCTGGGTGGTCAGGATTTACGTTTCCGGTCCCCGTACCGTGCCATTAATGGAACTTTCGTCCTCACCTTTCAATTTTTCGCGTCATCGAGAACTCGTTAAGGAAATTCGATAAATTCGTTCGAGGTAAACGATCGGCATCGCGGCGTATGTTTCCCGAGGATTCTTCCCGCTGACGCAAAGAACGAAACAATACGTAGGCGAATTTATTTTTGAGATCGCAGCTATACAGCGAGGGAAGATAGAAATAAAAGAAAAAAGAATTTTTTGGCACGGGACGTACCTCTTCCGGAACCATCAAACTCCTCGTCCACTCCGTTGTATCGACGGTGGGTGATTAGAAAAGCTCTCGGCATTTTCTTCCTGTTTTCGTGTATTCCTCTTCCCCTCTAGTCCCCTCCTCGGATCGCACAAATCATACCTCTCGAATCGATCAGATCCGAATCCACTGTCACACACGATCACTGATTTAGTCTACGATCAATGAAACGTTAACGATTGTGTCTTGTCCCTTTGTGTTGAACTCGATCGAAACGCGCGGTTTTAAATGGCCCCTCGCGTTACCCCGTACCTGTTACTAGAATACAGGGGTGCGTCCGCCTCGAGGATTTCGGGCGTAATAGTTGCTCCGACTAAGATTCGGGGCTACATATAGGAGCACAGCCTCCCTCGCCCTCCAACGTCTCTTCGTCATCGTTTTCTTCTTCTTCTTCTTCAGCTGCTGCGCGTCGAGCTGCACGCGCTCAGAAGGGTGCCCGACTGGCTCGTGTGTCGACCGCTTCTGTTTGCGTGGTGGCAAAAGCGTGCGACCACCGTAGTGTGTGCACGTCGATCTTGCTTTTTCGATTACACCGAGCACGGGGTCACAATGTTGCGCACTCCTCTTCGTATCGGTACGCGTCCGCGCTAGATCGTACACGATAACTCGTTACACACGAATCAATGACCATCCGTTATCTTATTTCTCATTTGCATCGCTCGCAACGTTTTATTAGCGATCTTTTGCCCTTTCTTTTTCAGGATCGATTCGCTCCTTTTCCTGTAACATATATATAAAGTATGTAAAATATGAACAATAAAATGGGATATGGAAATGTCCCCAATATTTGAAGAAATCTATTTTAATTAATGATAAGACAAAATGAAAGGATATCAAACTTATACCACCACAATTATTTTTTTACAAGCTTCCAAGAGAAAACAACTATGGCAACCGGAGAGATT
Source organism: Anthidium xuezhongi (assembly GCA_022405125.1). Classification (NCBI taxonomy): domain Eukaryota; kingdom Metazoa; phylum Arthropoda; class Insecta; order Hymenoptera; family Megachilidae; genus Anthidium; species Anthidium xuezhongi. The sequence goes on along the minus strand of CM039642.1, from coordinate 6,353,902 downwards.
TGTGCGCTTCTTCTGTTCTATTGCTGTAAACACGCGAATAGACGTGGTTTCCTAATTTAAGAGTGGAGGCGCGAGAGCCTTGAACGCGATTTTTGTTCTGGAAGGACGACGAACATTGACAAGAACATTTATCAGAGCAACATCTATGTTTGTTATTATAGGAGATTGCAAAAAGACGGTTCAATCGATCGTTTCAGAAACGCATTAGCCAATTTGCGAACATAAATAGACGTACGAACACGAGGAACTTAATTGGAGGAGTTACTTTAGATTTATTTCAGCTAAATTGTAACATTTTTCGAAGAAAATATGATGAAAATGTAAACATTTGCATTCAGTATGCATTAAATCCTGTACGCAACAAAGATTTATATTCGACTTCAATTAACCCCCGGATGGCGCAGCAGGGTCATTGCTGATCCAACGTATGATTTAGCGTTTACATTTAATTTTAAATTCGTTTTCCTTCTCATTTTCTCTGGATATCGAATGCTTAATTTTAATCAATACAGATTCCATTGTTTAGGGTTACGATTGACCCATCCACCGGCGTCCGAGTGGTAAGGAAACAAACTAGCAAGAATTTTACTTGTAAATTTGGATAATGGATCTGGGTTCGAAGCCACTTGCTGCCACGGAATAGAATAAACTTAAAGGGAAGGGAGCGGATCACCGAAACGATATTTACCAGTGGCAAATGAAAGGATAAGCATTCTATTTTTATGCGAAGCCACCGTTGGTAGACAGATTTTGTGGGATCCATGGCACGCGTCCGATGTTCATTAACTGCCACTGGACCGTGGAAAGAAGAAAGAGAAGGGCAAGGAACGTGTCGTCTCGTATGCGGCTCTTTTTGACCCTCGTAATGGAGGAAAGGAAAAAGCGTAAAGATGGTAGACGCGATTCATCAGGGGGACACGGACTTTTTGCTTACGAGCTGAGTGAAATTTCTTCGAAATCTATTCGTCGGTAATACGATGAAAAATATATGAGTAATTGGTTTATGATTTTTTTTTCAACATCCAAAAGAGAATAAATACGAATTTATAGAAACCTGCCTCTGTTCGCAGATGTTCGTTACATCATTGCTCTTCTACGATATCAATTGCGAACAACTTCGAACAACTTTATTAATAACAGCTCGTTATTAATAAAACGACACGCTTTTGTCAGTTGCTCTCTATCGATCATGTATTCTCCATGAACGTCTAATAATACCACAGACAACTTTTCCGGAATAAATTAAAAAAAAATTTCTAACAACCCATTGACGGTATTTAAAATAACAATAATTGTTAAATCTAATTGATTTTAATTATGAAACGTTCATATTCAACAATTTGCAAATGACTTTTATTTTATTGCCATTTAACCTATCGAAGAACTTGCTAACCCAAAAATTATCTCCTAAAGATTTTAACAATTGTGTCAAAGTTAATCAGCTTTTGAAGCTTGAAGAAGAAAAGAAGAAGACAATGGAGGCTGCGATTTTTTGGGCAAGTACAACGCAAACGACAGAGACTATGCAGCAAACGACTATGCAAGCAGCAGGCTTTTTGGTCGGCGATTGAATGAATGCCACGCGAGTTAGTCAGCGTCGCGGTGCTAAATTCGGCGGACGCCTGGCGTCGCTCCAGAAGAACCACCCAGCGCACCAACCTGCTTCTATCCTGTAGCCACCAATGAAACTGCGAAGATCTATGCCGTTTTTGTATTTGCTTGCCATCTTCTTTCGCCCAATATCGATGTCCCTCGAAGGGGATGCTTTTGTACAGGATGTTCAAAAAAATTGGGATCAAATTTTAAGAGCGTGCACCGCTTATCAAAACAAACGAGCGGCTCTTAAAAAGAGTTTTTCTCTTAGAAAACTTTCCAAAGCGTATGTTAAATTGAACGCAAGATACACCGAACACGCACTATACATAAAGACGATTCTTTTTTAATCTGCATTTTAGAGTCTTTTCTGTTTGTTTTGTTTGTACACGCTCTTGAAGTTTAACCTCAGCTTTCTCGAACACCTTGTAACCACCTGTAAATCAGACAAAATTATTGCAGAACAAACGACAAGTTTAAGGTACGCTTGATATAGAAATTCGCTGTTACTACCTGCTGTTTCCTCGATCGAATAAATCCTGCAGCCGAACGATTGTTTTCGAAACGATTCAAAGAACAGGTGTCTTGGAAACTCTATTGCAATCGACGTTCTATCGACGCTGTTCCTAAAAATAAAGACACGAGCGTCGGGCATCTCGACTGACGCAGTTCAAAGACTCGCCAAACTTTTCTCGGCAATGGATTGCCGGTATCTGAGCATCCGCTACGTGTCACTAGATACTTACGTGGCTCGGACGGGTTTAACTTATCCTCGTGGTTTCTACGTTGATAAACGTACGGATACGGCGCATCCTACAGGTGCCCGAACGCTTTGGTCGATGGAAAGTGTCGCGTAAAACGCGTATTTTCGTCGCACTTGGAGAGGCTCCAGGTGCGGGGGTGGAAGTGTGCGTGTAAATCGTGACGAGAAGAGAGACAGAGATGTGTCGGATGGACGTGGCGTGGTACCACGTGCTTTGCCATTTTTCACGGAAACAAGATGGAGAGCTTTGACGCGTTAACCCTTTCCCCCTCTGTATTCGATTAATTCTCAAATATTTCAAGTGTTCCGAAATCGTAAACACTCCCGGGTAAGACACGGATGGTGAACATCCTCGATGGTTAACCAGACTCGTGCCAAAGCAAACCTGAAAAAAAAAGGAAAGGAAAGGAGAAGAAGTCATTCGGAAATGAAGAAGGGGACGTTTTTTGTACGATAGGGAAAACAGGGTCATTAAGCGTAATCCCGTACCTCGCAGATAGTTCATGTGAGAGTGTGTGGTTGTCGGATGGGTATCGTTTCGAAAAGTATCCGGAAACGCCTGGTTCTTCTTATAAATCAGCGCCGGGTACACTCCCTCTTTCCTCGACCATGTCATTTAGCGAGAAGTTTCTGCTGGAATGAGAGGGTGGAAGAGAGAGAAAAAAAAAGGGAAAAGCACGCGATCGCTATTTAAAAGGCTCGTAGGTGGGTGGCTTTTTAGCCGAGGTATATACTGACGTAGGGAGAGGGCTTCGACTTCGCTCTTCGGCCTCGGCATGGGGTTGCCGTGCTATTTTCAGGCCGGTGGCTCGATGCAGCTGTCGTGTTCTTCGGGTAAACCACCTCTCTTCTATTCCACGGTCACTCGCGGGACAAGGTAGAACGTACAAATTGGAATTCTCAATTCACCAATTAAAAGAATGATCTTAACTAAAAGAAAATTCATTAGATCATCTCAAAGATTCAAGTTACTTTGTTCGTATCCATGATTAGTTAAAAATGCTAAAGAATACCTTTGAACGTGATGAAAAAGAACCCTCATCCTCACTTTCTGCAAGTGCTTCTCCTTTCGTGTGCTTCAGTATTGGTTTTTCCATTAACTCTGAGAATCTGAGCGAGTCATTTTGAATCTGCATAAAAGAAAGTGTTAACAAGTTGAATGCATTGGAGGCTACCGCCTCAAACATAATTAGATAATTAAAAAACAAAAAGAATCTCCATTCCTTTTAGTTTTTCTTTTTACCTTAATAAATTTTGTTTCTTGAAACTCCCGCAATAACGAAGAAAAATTTGAAGGTAATCAGTGCAACAGTCCTTAGTCCATAGATACAAAAATTACTCTGATGGGGATACGTTTCCGTGAAACGGAGAAAGATAATGGAAGATAGAAGGAGAAGCATTTAATTGATTGCCTCCAGCAAAAGCAGAAAAGTACGTGCTGGAGAATGGAAGACACGGATGAAGAAGATGACAAGATTCGGAAGATCTTGGCAACGAGCCAGACGAGATTTTCAGCCGTCTACGTGTACTTCCAACTTTCATTTGACTCCTCTTCTAGCCACCGTACACGTCCTCTAGGACCTAGGGTGCAACGACACCGGTAGATGACAATTTTCTATTTACAGTACATGAGTCATTACACGAATACTCATTCTATGCGAATAATTTGCACCTTACTTGCTCGTACGAGCACTCCAGGCTCTAAGGGGTAGTCCTAAAGATACACGCCGTCATCTGACTCGAGTGTTTACGTTTTTATTCTAATGACATTAACGTCAATTAATGATACCGTATGTTGAAGTATTCATTTATCTTTAGTTATTAATTTTGTATGGAAATATTAGCTCCTCCTAAACAAAGACAGTGGCCAAAGTTACATTAAAATGTACTTCGTATTTTGCAAATGTATTATATTTAGTAGGAACCAAAGGTTCATGATTCTTTGAAGATAGTCAAATAGCGATAAAAAGAAAGGAAGGGGTTGAAAGAGTATCAAAAGGCAAAAAAAGGTTCCGACCGGAACGACCCTTAATTTAGTTTCGGGTGCAAGAGATTAACAGAAGGTGGGGACGTCCGTGGAAGTGCTTCCATGAGGGGAGAACACTGTCGTGAAGCACGTTGGTTCATGTTTAGAGGAATGTCTTTGGGCATAAAGGGAGACAGTTCCTTCCGGAGACTGGGAGCAGCCGCCTGTTTCACCTCTCTCGCCCCCCTGCCGATTTGTTCCCTTTCCTCACAATCCTCCCTTTTTTTGCGATCTATCGTCACTCCTTTTGCCACTTGTTTCCTATTAAAATTAACACATTATTAATATTATCCCTGAATTTTTCAATATCAACTTCCTACTTGTTGTCTTATGAAATTAATATATTAATGCTACTTGGAATTTTCATTCAAGTATACTAAATTTATGATCGTTAATAAAAAATATCTTTAAAAGAGTATATCTGATTGAAAATTATTGATTTATTCCTAAACTGAATTAGTGTATTAAACGAAAATTTGCAAGACAACGAACCGCACGAAACAAGGAATAATTACGTTCAATTCGAGAATAAAGAAGCATAGTAATTCAGAGATTAATTGCACGCGGATAAGAGCGAACAGATCGGGCTGGCTTCGCAGGTGGCAAGCAGGCATGCAAATCTAAAAAAGGGTCACGCACACGAGCACGTGCTCGCATTTTGCGAAACCTTTTGAAAAGCGCAGAGCGATCAGCTGGCTGTATTCTCTCTTCCTTCCCTTCTTATCTCTCTTCCAGCGGCGAGAAAAAAGAATCAAAAAAGGGATAAAAATGAGCATACCACCCCCTTCGTCCGTACCCGCATCCTGTACCAGCACGGTGCTGCTGCTGCTGCTGCTGCTGCTGCTGCTCTCGTAAAAACCGGCCCGTCGGTTTCCATTCAAAATGCGCGAGTCACGAGGGCTCATTCACAAAATTTCACGACGAAATTCTACACTCGACCGGACCCAGTCTGCGATCTTGATCAAGACGTATGCGAGAGGGACAGAGACCGGGATATATTCTTTTTCTCGAAGCCTCTCTCGTTTGACGGATTACATTCACGTGGTTTTGTCTTTCTTCCTCTTTCCTCTTGCGGCAGGAAAAAAGGAAACAACACCCGGTGGTGGTTTGTAATGAGGTGCACAATGCATTTAAATTTCGTGCCGGGTACGGGCGCAGGAATGTACATTCAACAAGTAATCAGCTGACCGTAAGTGCAATCAACTTTAAACGCTGCCGTTTGATAATTAGCGTTCTTTAAAACCATTAATCAACTATCACCTATTACCTAAAACATATTATTATAAATAAGTGCAGATGTATTTTAACAATCATCTGATCGTCTCAAATCTTAAACCTATAACCTTCATCATAAAACTGAAGAAGAATTGAATGCTATTTTTGTAAATTACCAATTGAAGAAGTATCAACGAATGACAGCACGGATGACAGCAGTATGGTTAATGACCATGGAGATTATTGCTCGCTCGAAATCTGGAGAATGTTGATGACTTCCGTTCCTGATGTCAACTATCGGATACGGGGGGGATGCAAAAACCACTCCAAAGAAACCGAACCGTTATTCCATAGCGGGGCATCGACGATTGTTCGATAAAACGTCTGCCTTCCAATGGATACATCTCCTGTTGCAGTAGGTGGTTCTTCTTCTATTGCCTCGAGTACAAACCACGTGTGTGTCACCCTAATCCTCTCTGGTTGATTCTCTTTCTTCAATTTCCATCGTCCAGACGGCTTCAAGGAGGAGATGAAAAAATGGAGGGGACGGAAGAAGAGGAAGTGGACTAGACGATGAGGGGGCTGAGGTCGTAGTCCTGCACAGTCCGCCGATGGATTCATGGAATTCTTCCTCTTTACTTCTCTGTACTTTCGATCGCTTTTGTCAATAAAAAACAATTATTCATCTACAAAATTATGTCTTAAATTGTTCATTTTACAAATAACAATTCAAACGGAACTTACTTTATTTCGAGGAGGAATATCTTGTTATGGACACGAGTCTCAGCACTTGTGACAATTTTTTATATAGAAATATTCCATGCAAAAATACTTAATACTTTTAATACTTTTAAAGGTCCTGGAGATGATGGCCTCCATTCAGAAATTTGTCCGTGGAAAAGCTGCAGGAGGGGTTAAAGGATAGGAGGGTCGCAGACACAGAGTCACCAACGGCAACGGGCACGCGACCGACACGCGCCCTTCCTCCGTCTCTTTCCTTCCTATCTCCCCTTTTTTTTCCTGCGCTTCTTTTTCCATCGCAGCTTCCCTTTGCGAGCACATGCATTCATCTCCTACACGTGATCATCTTGAGTTTACGCGCCCGTACAGGACCGAGAGCCTGGTGGTCCACCGTGTGATTTAAGATAACACTACGTGAAAATTAATCGTGGAAATTGTTCGCCACCATCGAGAATCCTGAGGACGTATGTTTCGGTACGTCAATCATAATTATTTATACGAGGAAATAACTGTAAATATATGGTAGTACATATCATACCTTGAAGGGTATATTTTATTCTAAGGAATTATTCTACTTAAGCTGATGCATTCAGTCCTTCTTAACAGGACTGAATTAATGCCTTGAAGCTTGAAGTTCATTCATGAAACAGGCCTGCTCCGATGTCAAAAAATATAGGTACCTTCAAGTGACTTTTCGTATCTGCACGAACACGTGGATGCCCATTCAGATTTCCTCTTTCTAGTGGCCCATTGAAGAATCTAGGCACAAGTACTCATCGACTACGCTATCTCAACCCTGTCAAGTCGTTTCCGTGGAAACGAATGTCGTATCGTGGGAAGTTGAAAATCCTTTTCTTTGATGTTTGAAATGAGTTTCCGATTCTCCTTCAATTTTAAAACGAGTAAGCACGCCTCGAGGAAGTTCGATCGTGCTGTGTTGGCATTGTTCGAGATCGTAATTACATACAGATTTCGAGGGGAATGATTAAGGTCGATGAAGACGAAAATGCGATCTGTTGTAACGAGGGAAATCGGACATCTCTAAGTATAGCACGTATTTGCATGCAGATCAGGGACGGATCGGACTGGGTTGCCAAGCTGCTGCTACTTTGCAGCAAAGTTCACAAGGCCTGTTGTATCCAATATTTTTTCCATATATTTCCTTTAGATTTATTGTTCCAGTGAGAATATTAATTAATTACAATAGCTCCATTCATCAATTACAATCTCAAACAAGGTCCAGATTTAGATAAATATGCTCTGAAACAAACACACGACACAAAGAATTAAATATTGGCAATGGTCCAGAAAAAGCACCAATCTTGTAAAATAAGATTCTTTTATAAGATACAAAAATACTGACAATGGAGCTTCTCCTTATGAAATATGCCTTTCTCATGCATGAAGTACATCAATTTGCAATTCTTTACAGTATCGTGATATTTTAGATTGAACAGATTGTTTGATACTCTTAGAGAATCACGACAGATTTGCCAACAAGGAAAATGAGAGACCTGTGCCAAGATCGTTTAATGACACCTTTATGTAAGGCACCTCGTGCGGCGTTAGTGACAGGGATGATTCTTATCCTGTTTGTAAACATCCAAACAATGTACGAGAAATAATAAATACACTTCATTTGACGCAAAAGATGAAAATTTATTTCATCATTGCATATAATAAGTTTAAGTATCAAGATAAATAACTTCGCGAGTAAACCGATCTTTAACACGAGACAAACTTTAGATTCGACGATAAATCTTTAAGAATAGTTACAAAAATTGAACAGTAATGCTTAATTCATTTTTTCTTCATCGAATCAAAGTATACCTTCTTTGTTTAGTTATTCGTGGGTCATCGATGACCCATTCAGCACACAGTGTATCAAACATATTCACAAATTCTCCAAATTGAAATTTTGAGCGTTTTGTAAACCGCTGGCCAATCACCAACCATTAAGCACTTATAATTAAGAGGGTGCCATGTTTTGGCACCCCGAAGCAGCGCTTATAGATCGCGCCTCGATTTAATCGCCGTCGTTTCAATTATTTTTCTGGCTACCTGTCATCAGAACAGTGTGGATCCGTAGATCCGGTCGATGCCAATGATCGAAAAATAGATCCAAGCGCAACCTGTTCGAAATAGCCGGCTTGAAACCTGTAACATACGTCGTTCATGTTAGTGTGCGCGTTGTTAATGTCATCCTGTTCGAGCATGTAGATCGTTATTAGAATACCGATGTCGTCGATCGGCATTCACATTCAAAAGGTGACACCAGGCGTGAGGGGACAATGAGAGAAGTATAATTACAATATGCAACTTTCCAAAATAAGAAAGAAATTTGTATCTAAAATTCTGTTAATGTCTAATTAATTATTAAGTCTAATGATAAAGTGCTAATTATAATAAATACTGAGTTTAACATACCTGTAGGTAGTTAACTGGACATTAAAACACTTTGGACGCATATTTTTCCCTTATTCCGGAAACATGCATGCTCTGATTCCGTAGAATCATTATTTCTGAGGTGTTTTATCATTGTGCAAAATTTGGAGTGAATCGGTGTCCCGAAGGTCGTGCACTCCCCTGCAAGATTCGCGGGGGCAAACGGAGATCATGGTCCGAAGGTGTCTAAGCTAAAGGGAAGGAAATCTAATTATAGAAGTCGTTGTACCGCGTGCTGAAAGTGGCGGAGGGTGTGAGTACGGGTGCACGAATGAGAATCGGTTGCATTGGGCGGTCATAAAATGCAGGCTGCATCCGTTCGGCGCAGATGTACTTGGAACGTAGCTCCAGTACCACGACGAGACCAAAAGGATCTCTCGTTTCGGGCTTCTGTGGCCTACCAGATATCGAGGACAATGAACTTGAAGTGTACACGATAGAAACAGATTCCACGGATTCCACCCATGACGGAAGATCGATCGCTAAAGGAGCGCGAAGTGATTCGTTGCCTTAAAGCTAACATTCATCCTGACTGTTTCCAGACATCTGATATCTTCTTTCGATTTTATATTCTTAAAACAGCTCGAAAGAATTCAGGCTTGTTTATTACCCTTGTATAAATGCAACCAGCATTCGTGAAATTAACCAATCTTTGGATGCCTATAATTGACATTAGCTCTTCAATAAGAAAAATATTAAATAATAAATAAGTATACAAATACGTTTTAAGTTTCGAGGTTTAAAAGAATCTTTACCTTGAAAAAGGATAGGGCGAGTTTGGTGTATTCCAGCTAGGACATTCTTATTGCCAATGTAGGAGTGGGTGCTCAGGTACATAAGGGTTAATAAGGACATCAACTCGGTGGGCTGGTCTTATCGTACGTAGCACAGGTTCGTTCATTACACCGTTCATTCATGCAAGAGCCATGTGGTAACCCGTCCTGCGGTACTTCCTGTCCCTTACGATGATAAAAAGAGCAATCGAACATTACTACAAATTCATGTCTTAAACTTTATTTAAATAAAATACGAAGTACCTTTAATTATATGCAAACGTCGTATCTTATTCTAACAATACTCATTATGCTCGTTAACCGTCCTTTATGAATAATAATTGGTCACCCGGCTGCAGGCACCAGCTGTGACATTTCGCGCACGATCGACTTGTGCCGTTCGGCCCGTGATTATTATTGTTTCCTTCCTTTTCTTTTTCTTTTCTTCTCTGAAAGTATCCGCGCGTGTGCCCGTGGCGTGGCCATGTAAGGGCTAGGCGGGGGTGCTGGTCGCTAATTTTAGTACGTCTCCAGGGTTCCTGGAGTCGTCGGCGAATCGGCAGCTGGTGATTCAAGACGTGGCTTTGCACGTGGGTAACGTGTCTCACCGTTCACGCGCGACGGACATCCCCCTTCTTGTTTCTCTTCTCGAAGGAGGTCGACGTGTCCACTCGGTTCGCCTCCAGATGTGTCTTAGCGCGTAACGTTACCCGATATCGTGGCTCGTTACCCGTACGATTTCGTCGGGGGGCCGCCTCTGGAAAACAAATTTCGCCGCGCGTTACAATGATTCGGCACGTTTGATCCTTTGAGCCCCGTCAGAAATCGCTATCTGGAAAATCAAAGGATAGGGAGGGAGGGAGGGTAGAGAAGCGGAAAAGGAAGAGGAAGGAACGCGTGTGTCTCCCCGAGAAGGAGGTAAAGGGGAAAGAAGGATAGGTAAACGAGATCTGGCGGCGGCTGGTGCAGCGGATGTTTGAAGCTGCTGAAAGTGAAGCGGTGGTTCCTTTCGCGTCTCCTTCTCCGTCTTTCCTGCTGCGTTTCCTTCATCAGTTAGCCACGATCGCGGTAAAACACGGTCCGCGTAGGAAGCACCTCGGCGGATGTGATGTTTAGGACAAGGTCCGGACAAAAAATCCTCACCGTATAAATAGGCGTCGGTGGTTGGTACCGCCTATTGCCGGTTAACTTTTGACCCATATATTTTCCGCTGATTATTTGTGAAAGCTCTTTCCTTTTCTTTTTGATAGCAATCGATTTGCGGCCAACTTCGTCTCGTCTTAAATCTTCCACAAATTAATAACTGAAAGAATTATTGTATCTGTTTCAATTTAAAGGGAAACTTCAAATAATACAAGTACTAATTGGGCTTTAAATGCCCTGGTAACATGATCACCGTAAAGAACTGCACTTGTTGACCTGCTTCCACTTGGATTTCGACAGTCGAATCTTTTTTCTGACCTGCAGCCAGGTCAAAAGAAACTACAGGAAACACTTCGGTTTACAAAGCATGAGATGGCTCGTGTTACAATGCAAAACATTCGACCAGTCATAAATATCCTCTTCATTGACAGTACGCGTTGTCATCACCCGAAACATTAATTAATTGTTTATGTACTATTTTGGAGAGCTTGATATGGGGTGTTAACAAAAATGCGTTGTTCAATTTGGTGAAAGTAAAAGCATAAACGATGCGTGGATCTAGTCAGATATGCTCGACACGTGGTTGTCGATATTCCAGGCTCCTGCCGAGAAACACAGACCTCCCAGTGTCATCCGACCACCATGTGCCGAAGAGCTCGGTGAAGCTCAGGTTTTGAAATTGTCTTCTATTTGTCGTCAGTATCACCGAAACCCAATGGCGTGTAAAAAGAAAAACAGAAAACAGAGAGAGAGTAACCGTCCGAAAGACCAACGCACGGTTTACACCTCCTCGATGTACTCGATGGAAATTTAAATAGATCCTTTAGGAGCGTCAAACGTGTGACATACTCCGTAGGAGGGTGTTAGAAAAAAAAAGATTAAACAAATAAAAGAATTATAAGTAATTGCCTCTTTTGTAAAAGAACACTGTCTTTTGCTATATTTATCAGACAATTTTTCATATTATGGATACGTGATGTCAGACATCAAAGGGTTAATTATACTTTACATAAGAATCGCTGGAAAGAACCGGTGCGCTAGGTGTATTTTTCTTTGGGGCTGTCACCTGCTCTTATTGCTTGACTAATTGAAGCAAACGCACGTCTGGTACTGGCACAGTGCACGAGGCGTGAGTCGAACACGACACCCTTACTTTTACGACACTTTCCGGGACGCATATGCTTATTAAGAGTCTCGTTACTGTTTACTCAACGATTCACGTATTTAAGTATAAACTGAGTCGAGGCATATCTAATTAATAAGCTACGTATATCAATTGTATTCATGAATCAGAAGTCGAATGTCTTGAACATCATCGTTTTCATGTCCAGGATATCATAGAGCCATTTGGGTCTAAAGATAATGTTCAGATTGTGTAAAAATTGATTTCCCTCGAAACCGTACGTGACCTACAAACAAATATAATAAACGTTAATACGATAAAATGAATGTTAACGTAATGAAAGTGACTAACGTCGACAGGATAACGAGATGGATAAACTTTGCTCGATGCAATGTAAAAGAACACGCTGACTGTGACTTGAGGTTCAGGATACACCGGTGTAGGCACGCTCCACAAAACTTGATACATATAAAATTCCGTGGTACCTTTACATTGAAGGCCAATAAAGTTGATATGAAACATCCAATCCTTCATAGCCTACAGAAACACGGTGTAAAGTTATTTCATGTAAATTATAATGAGCAAATATTTGTACAATTAATACCGGCAACTCGTTCCACGATTTCATTTCCGCATTTACACTATCTTCACCGTTTCGTGCATTGAAAGTGCCACACGTGGGCCATTTATTCCTGAAGTAGCCCATCATTCGTGTATGATCGGGAAGCAGAGGATTCTATTAAATTTGTCACAGATAAATATTACGATTATTTCGTTAAAATAAGAATTGTTATTTTTCTTACGGACCATGTTAGTGATTATCTTCAGTGCACTGCGAACTGCTCGATCAACGTATCTTTTAACAAACTCCGTGGTAGTACGATAACATGTGTAAGGATTATCATCGTATCGAGGACGGATATTAAATACGGAGTATTTCTTGGCTAACATATTCGAAAAACATGTAAATTACAGGAATAAAAAGTAATTTTGAACTTTTGAATATTTATTTTGCCGAACTTACATACGTTATTGCGTTTATGTTAAAAAAAAGAGACGAGAAAATCGTCGACGTCGTGCTTCCGCTCGTGCGTATTTTTTTCTAAATTTCTATGACAATTAGTTTTGCGACATACATACTTACATATATACGTCTATGATCGTACGCAAGGTACACTGATAAAACGCGCGTATAATTAAATTATACGAAGACTTTAGTTCAGACACGTAACTGCCTATAATACCATATAATATTGAAATTCATGCTGAGTTAACAGTCGCTTTTCGAGTTGCTAGGATGTTCGTGTTGGGACCGAGCTGCTTTCGTGGATGTGTCTAGGCCGGTAACAGCCGCCAAAATTTGGAACAAACTTTCCATTAATCTACTAAATATCTCTGACATTTCATCAGATTTTCGTGTAACCACAAAAATATCTATGGGAAAAGATTAATTTTATACATAATTATCAATGTCATTCGTTCGCAAAACGTTATTTTAAAATTTGTGTTAACATATTACCAGATCTGTCTTGTCCTAAATATTTGCAGTACATATTAACAGCAGTCGTTACATCGTCGTCTTCGTGGAACGGATCACCTGGCCATTGTGCTCTATGCAATCTCACAGCTTCAAGAGCGGGACACCATCGTGCGTTTCTAAGTAGTTCCGCGACCCTGGCAACCTCTTCGACGGCGCCAGAGCCAGGTAAAGGACTAGGACTAGGTGTTGGAGTTGGTGTACCTCTCTCGCTTTCTGTGCTCTCCTCGAGCGCTCTGCTCAGAGCGATCTTCATATTTGCAATCTCTACCGATATATCCTGAAGAGGAATTTGTACATTTTTCGCGGCATTCATAAGAGTGCCTAACATTTTATTCGAAGCCTCGATTAGAAGTAACAATTGAAGATGAAGTTTATAAAGAGCTTTCCCTAAATCTAATAGCATCTCTTCAATTCCTGCCTCCGTAGTGTGACCACCACCCAATGCTTGGAGCTTTGCCGCTGCTTTAGCAGCTTCCAAACACTGTAAATAATCATATATTAATAACTAATAGGTACATATTCAACAAACGATTACTTACTTCGGTAGCGTGATCCTTCTTGTCCAAGAACGTTTCGAGGTGCTCTTGAATTTCTAACATTCCAAAACGTAACGATTCGTTTAATCTTTGATTCGCAAAAATAGCGATCGAAAACCAAATTAAGGGTGGTTCGGCTTTCGAACTAAGTAACTCAGCATGACTAGATAAATGAGAGCCTAATTGAGTAGCGGCAGGGCTGCCATTGCCCAATAAGGCACTAGCTTCTCGTGTAAGAGCAACAGATTTGTTGCATACATCCTGATAACAATGACAAAAAATTTTATAATTAATCCTAATTCATAAATTACATACAAGCCATGCTTACCCTTAAAATTCTGCTTAACAATTGGAAAAAGTCTAAGGTATTATACAGAGACTGGGTAATAAGATTCTGAATTTGTTGCCGCCATATTTCTTCCGCGTCGTCTCGTACAACCTGTCTAAACGGCATTAACGCCGAAAGATTAGGCGACGCATTACAAGGCGTCACGTCTCCTAAATCTCCCGCGCTAGAGCCACTATACATAAAAGACAAACGTACATCAATTAAACATGTCTTTCGTGTACTTTAATGAGAAACTTACGATGTGTCAGACCTTGTCGAAGAATCATGACGCGTGCGGCTAGGTATGAGGGAAAGAGAGGATGGTGGGAACATTCCAGGAATATTATTCGCTTCTTGTCCCGTTCCAGATCCGCCGGGAACTTCGTCCAAAGGTGATTCCGAACCAGCTTCGTCGTCAGATGATTCTTCCGCAACGCCACGCTATATTTTGCGTTAATAATACATTGGACGTTGAACAATTTTTATTATTACACTTTTATAACTAAAAATGATTGTTATTTATTTACCCGACTGGTGTGTTTGCTGGATGATTGGGTTTTCTCGCTTAAACTTTCCTCGAATTGTCTCAGACTGGGTTCTCTTTCTTCCCCTTCGCTGAGAGGGCGTCGTCTCACTCCCCAGTTGAAATTGTCGGTACTCTCACCCTGTGGAAGATTTATAAAAGTGTTTTTTAATTGTTCAATTAAGTATTTGATGAAAATGCTTACTTCAACGCTTTCACTTTCGTATTCAAGAAAGTCGAAGTCCTTAAACACGCCGAACTGTTCGTCGTCTCTTCTGGAGCCTCCGCTCAAGTCATTGTTTGCGCCGGAAACTTCTTCCGTCGACGAAGCCATGGACGATTGTCTTTCCATTAGATCTGAACTTTGACTGAATATCACCTGTATTACAAATATTCATTTTTAGTCAATCAAAATGAAAAGTGACAGAACAGTAATAGGATCTTTATCTGACACGAAGTTTCGATTTTTCTCTTTGCTACAATGCTGTGAACGTTAGCGATCGTTGTGCATTTACGTGATGAAATTCTGAACTCTGTTACGTATGTTTGTTTTCAATTTACATAGCAATAATATCGATATTATTACAATAATGCACATGTACGTCGTACCTTGATATGCCATTTTTCATACAATTAACATGCTACACAAAAATCTACTGCGCATCAATGATTCTACGAAAACGAACTTGTCCCTTCTTTAAAATTTAGTGCAAGTTATATTTGAAGCATATTAAAGCGTGAATAGATGTATCTGTATTGATAGGACATCACGTATGAGTATAAACAGATGTGTTTTTGACTCTTGTGACAATAAGTGCAGACTGCATTTAAAGAAACCTGTTACCTTGCTATATAATGTCATTGAACTAATGTGTTCATCCTAAAAAGGGGTACATAACCAGAGTCAGTCATAATAACAAAACTTTTCGATAGGAAAACTAATGGACAGAAACGTATAAACCAATACAAGTCTCTGAGAAAGATTTTGAGTCTTAAAATACTTACAGATGGGCTCTTTGGTAGTCCAACGCGTTGTCCACATGTTGTCAGAAGATTTACTAAGCATTCTCTAACACGACCCTAAAACGTAGACGTCATTACACATTTATTTATTTATATTGCTTAACTATTTTGATCTTACCTGTGACATCCATGGCCTTTTCCAGCCTGAAACAGCATTGCTATCGGCTGGTGAAAGAGACAATGAACATCGAGGTGAAACAAGCGACTTTTCTTCAACACCTTGACGTATTAACCATCTTCTACCAATTACTGGTGTCTGAGATAAGTCAAACGTAAAATCCATAGTCCTTCCTATTCGTAAATATAACAGTTAATCTTTATGGTGAACACTTTTAAGATGTAGATAAAAAAAAGCTTATTAGTAATTTAACTAATTACATATTGTTACACATAACGTATACTCACTGTTTCAAAAATATATATTTATTTACCTGTCTTACAAATATATATATTTGAAAACTTTCGAAAAGGTAGTGCAAACAAAACATTAAATAATCAAGATTTGGAAGAAAAGAAAAAAATTGAAAAATTGAAGTTGTCTGCAAGCGAACAAATTTTAATTAAAAAAATAACAACTATATATGTTTCGTGAACGGATTTACAACTTGCTGTTATTATTATTTTTATCGCAACCTGAACATCATCAGATAAGCAATCCATGCAGTGAGCGTGTTCCGCATTGTAAGAGGAAAAACAGAACTTAATCATTTTGAAACGTTCACATTCATGCAAAGTAATATATGTTAAGGAATATCGTTTTACCGGGCAATTCTTTTTTGGTAAAGATTTCGGTATCGGTGAAGCTTGGATGCGGAGATGCTATTGAAGATTCCCAGGATGAACCGTGCACAGAAGTAGGTGGTGCTACTAATGTTGACGATCTCGTGACTACGAGTTTTAAGATTTTAAGGGCTTCCTTCCAATGAGGACCCTAACATTACATCATTACATGTCAACTACTTACGAAAAAATGTATACAAAAAAGTACATATTGCTTTTACGTAATTCACTACTATCTTTGTAATCAACATTTAATCGTACCTCGACGTATTTTGAGATCACTCTGAGAAGTTCAGTGTTGATCGGTTGCGCAGCTTGCGAAGCTAAATCAACATAATGTAACATGCAATGTATAATACTAAGCACGGGTAATGCAACGCTTCCTGGACCTTTTTCGAGTACTTCCACCAGGAACGCAAGCATGTTAAAACTGAGATGAGCGTACGTGTCGTACAGATATTTGACAACGCATTTCGTCCATTGAAAACTTTCTTTGCTAAAGGTACGTCGGCTGTACAATGTCATGACAGTACCTAAGTTCTCCAGTTTCTTTCCTTTCTCTGCACTTACCTGTAAATGAAAATATTTATTGTACATATACAATGTATAATTACGGCACAAAATATCGGTAGAATAATTACTTGTGCAATATTTTCAGCGCTTCTGATGCACAATTCATTGGCATCCTCGTAGTTCAGAAGCATGTAAGGAAGCAGCGATACGACGTTCATTGGAAACGCGAGACTCTGAGTAGGATCGACTACCGGTAGATCCAATAACGGGGTGAACTGAGATAACAATGTTACGACTGGTTCGTACGTGTTTGGACTGGTGCAACCTTTCAATAATAGTGCATGGACGCCGGGGAACGAATTCCATCTCAACTGTTGTTGTAATTTCTCAACTTTATCTCTGGCGTCTGGTCGATCGAGTGGTAGTCTGTGCAGAACTCGGCTGAGCAATCTTAATGCCAACAAAAATTCATGCTCGTAGTCTGATTCGAGCAACGATACCGATAGCCAAAATAGTTGTGCTAAAATAGTCATTTTATCGTCTTGTGTCGCTGAATCACCCAGTAATTTCAAAGACTGAGCTGACCTCGACCGAGATAGATTAGAATTTGGATACTTGTTGCATCTGTTATCCAATTCTATTAAAACATATTACAATTATGTGCATCATACATTATAATTCATTTATAAGAATCGTGGGAGTTTTACGAACCTTTTATTTCACTTGCTGCAGAATTACCGCCACTCGACTTTTTCATGCAGTAACTAACCGAGTAGCTGGTACTCCTCGTATGACCACCCTGATTTAAATGAGAAAACATGTGTGGGCCAGCTGGATATCCGTTTCCTCCACCTGGACTTCGTTTTCCGCCTATCAAACCACCTGTAGCTGGATCTTTATTATTCAGATTTGGAGTGGATTTAAATATTTCTTTCATAAAATCTAAAGGTCGGAAGTCAGACTCTAACGAATCAACCGCTGCTTCGAGCGTCAGTAATAATTCTGTCACATAGCCCTGCAAAGATATTTGAAATAACAAGTTTGGATAATAAACTCTCTTCGTGCAAAGAATTAATGTGCTACACACTTGCATATCTTCTCCCTGTTCAGCGACAGTCTCCACCAATCTGGACAAAATATCAGACAGCATTCGAGATGTAATTGGAACTCGTAACGCTCTGAATACTTGAAGGGATCTCCCTGCATAGTGCCTGGACGAACAGGATAAACCTAACTGTAGCGCGGTTTGTGCCCATCGCTGACTAACCAACGCATGGGGTAAGGAATCTCTGAAGACTCTTAGCACATGCCGCAATAATACTGTTAGCTGCTCAGCACTGCGAACCCACCATACTTTGGCAGTCATGTCCTCGTAATTCCATAATGGTTGATTGATTCTGCGTTATGGAAATTCATATGTAACCTCTGACACACCATTCCTGTGAGTAAAACTACAAACATACCTAGATGCTAGGAAATTGATTAAAGATTTGATCACATCTTGGATGGGCATGTTTGGACCTGGTTGGGGACCAACCCAATTGTTCGCATCTTCCGGTGTAACGATAACGGGAGGCACCGTGGTCGATGATCTCGTTGTTTGCGGCCAATTGTTACACGTTGCTGATTCTAAAGCATATACAATATTACATTAATTTATAATACAAATAACAAAATAGAAGCAAAGAAATGTTAATTCCTCACCATAGGCATGAGAATTCGAATAATCTTTATTGTTGTCCATGACTGATTGATTTACATGATTCATTGATATGAGAGGAGTAGAATTAGGAACAGGCGAATGAGTGGGTGTCCCATTATTAGAGGGTGGAAGCGGAGGCGGAGGAGGCGGAGGTGGAGGAGGTGGTGGTGCCGCGTTAAACGTGGATGACTCAGGTGGCGGTGGTGGTAGCGGAGGTGGTGGTGGAGGCGGGGGTGGAGGCGGAGGGGAAGAAGAAGGCGGTGGCGGTGAAGATGACGGAGGAGGTGTTGTAGGAGGTGGTGCCGGTGGTGGACCGTATAAGTAACTGTCAAACTCTGGATCGACCTCGGTGAAATTATGCTCGAGTATCGGCAAAGCTGGAGTGGAAAGACCTAAACCCAACTGTTCCGTTTTCGATGCCAACAGTACCCGCGCTACGCCAAGATGATCCCTATGATCCCCGAGGACAACCAATAGATTTAACAAAAGGCAACGACAGTGATCCCTTACGAGAGGTCTTGAATGGTCCAAGCCAAGGAATACTATATGTAACATTAGGGGAACATGGATAGCCCAGTCTAGTTGTATGCCGTCCACAATAACATCCGTAAGTAGCATCACGGCAATGTTACATCTGAAATTCACAAATACATTTAATGTTTAACTTGTTGAACTATTATTAACAATAGATTTCATTACCTATGAAATCCACTTATGGGCTGCGAACTGTCCGGAAGATATTCCGTCAGAGGAGCGAAATATCCGCCGTACTCGGGCATCGGCAAGGGATGTGGCTGTGGAATATCGAACTTTTCACCGCTGCAGGACATCTTTCCATTTACTCCCACGGGTCCATTACGTCCGTAACAAGATTCGTCCGTAGTTAACTAAAAACAAGCACGATGTAGAAGCAGAAGAAAATTGTAAAGTGGGATGGAATACAAAATCGACGTACTTCTGCTTCGGTCGTAGGAGTGGACAAATCGTCCGGAAGAACTGGCGGGCCGCTCGCAGTCCTTGTTTTTTCTGCCCTTGGGGTTTGAAATCCAGCGAGCGCCCGTAACGCGGTATCAGATTTCGAACTGTGTATACAAAATTCATAAATAAATGAAATCAATGGAACAAATGTCACGGCAATTCATACGAGTCTTACCCAGTTTTAACGGGATCCTCTCCTGAGTGCCTTTTGGTATGAATGGTACCTTTTTCAACACCTAAGTCACGCGGAGGATTTCCGGGATCAGCGGCAGGAGCATCGCTGTGAGAAGAGGCTTTTCTCATGCTGGTTAATCGATAAAACGGTGGAGTTTCGGTTCTTTCGATTAAGCAATTTAATGTTTCTACTGTCTGCAACTCGGTCATCATTTCGTCCACTAAACGATCCGGTCGGGCTCTTGCCAAATATAAAACCACACGTTTTGCCTGAAATATTCAACATATATTAATAATTTAAAGTAGATAAAGGTCAATGGTACATTGTAGGGAATCTTACATATGGAAGTAATTCCTGTGGTGCCATTCCTGAGACGATAATTAAATAGCGAATGATTACTTTCAGATTGTTGGGCCAGCAACCGCATAAAGTGGCCCAGAGTTCTTCCGTTTCTTTTGGATGCTCGTCGGAGAACTGTAAAACAAAATTCCTATTATTTTACAATTCTTATCATCAATAATCATTCAATTTTTATATCGTTTGTTCATAGTACCTTGGCTGTTATATAAAACAAGTTGTTCAATACCATCTCCGTCGCCTCAGCACTACCCCAACCTTCTCTGCGGGCTCCTCCACGTGACATATCACTTGCATAGTACTGATCAAACATAATCATTGAATATTAGAATATTTGAAACAGGAAGAAGGTCTTTTATTCATTTATCAAATATAGCATGCGTATTCGAATTGAATAAGGAAATTACATGAAGTATTATTGAGAGACCATTAAATATGTTCCTAGGTGAGATTCATTAGATCTGAATGTAAATTAATTCGTTTAAAAAAAATGTGCGAAATTATAAGATTATTCTTAAAATAAAGTACATCAGAGGGGGCGTAGCTCAGATGGTAGAGCGCTCGCTTAGCATGCGAGAGGTACCGGGATCGATACCCGGCGCCTCCAAGATCCTTTTTGCATCCTTTCTTCAAAAGTAGATCACGTTGCACTTTCAAATTGTCGCACGAATTAAATCAGATCGTCGGGGGCGTAGCTCAGATGGTAGAGCGCTCGCTTAGCATGCGAGAGGTACCGGGATCGATACCCGGCGCCTCCAAAACTGGCTTTTTTTTATTTATAAACATCATTTTTGGTGCCTTCTATAATTTTATAAAAACGATACTATTCAAAAATATATAATACTTCATTTCAAATATCCTATCATTAAACAATTTTTAACATGTCTCAAGTTTACCTGGCTCATTTGGAGAACTATCTTTTAAATAGTAATAAAACTTCAAAAAGGTATTAAGAATGATTATTAGTTTGTAATGTAAATTGCATACACATTACATTTTTATTGTGCATGAAAAATATGCAAAAATGAGTTGGTGTCTTTATGAATACCATATGGTTCACATGCAAGTAGTATGCTCCTAGCGCAGGCATCTGACATATCATAGGCTATACTACTGAAACTCTCTGACAGAACAATCTTTTGCTATCGGCATAAAAACTATTGTCTCAATTAAGGGTATCGAAGGGGGCGTAGCTCAGATGGTAGAGCGCTCGCTTAGCATGCGAGAGGTACCGGGATCGATACCCGGCGCCTCCAAAATCTTTTTTGAATCCTTTCACCAGAAAGTAGATCGAATTGCACCTTCAGATCGACACTTGCATTCAACCAGATCGTGGGGGGCGTAGCTCAGATGGTAGAGCGCTCGCTTAGCATGCGAGAGGTACCGGGATCGATACCCGGCGCCTCCAATTCTTTTTTTCTAAACAATTATAAAAATAAAATTTGCCCTTCTTCATATACAGAAATGTATAAATCAATAGCCATGACATCAATATTGTTAGATTTATATCCAAGTCTCTGATCAAGTCATTTCTTAATATCAAAAAGTATGTACTTTACAAAGTTTAAGTTTACCTGATAATAACTCAATGGATTAGAGGGTGGTGGTACGTTGGGATCCACCAATTCCATGTTATGCAACCAAGGTAACAAATATTGGAGCAGTAGCTGCCTGACCTCCCTTCTGGCTGTTTGAAATCTGTGTGTAATTTCTGAAAATCATATATAACAAAGATGCATGAGACGTTGTACGCTGTGGCCGTTACTTTTCTTTGGTGAAATATTAGTTGACTTAGTACGCGTTTGTATTACGGTATTTAGGTCAGTTTCATTGCTATCTATAAACGGATTGTTCATTTTCGCGATTGAACCTATTCAAGTGCTGCTCTCAGCGCGCGTCCATTCAACGTTAAATAAACAAAATGTGTATTATGCAGTTTACAAATTTCAATATTTTGTACGGTAATAGTTTTAACATTCATTGCAGTATACTGCTTAAACAGTTTAACATATTGAATAAATGATAAGAATTTTGTTCTCTGATTTACAAACATAGTACTTGAACAAAATGCCTGTTCTCACACGTGTAAAAGGTTTATCTTGGTCTTGTCCAATAATATATCATTTGTCATCGTTCATTGGAAGCGGTGTTTGAAATCGACCTGACAAAATGTATTTTCTATGCAAACATGCAAACTGGAGAAAGGGATATTAGGTTGAGTTATAAATGGATGAATTATTTCTAGCTAGCTGCTAGTAAAAGGTTCGACCTGTCCAATATGTTCCGACTTACAAATATTGCGCTCGATAAACATTGTTCAGCTCAAACAGAGCAGACCATTACATAAGTTATGCTTTCTCCTTCCTTAAATAATCACCAAGATATTTCTTCCGCATTGTTAATCATTTTTATTCATTTTTATCCAAATAGTAAACAGAGCTGTTATAGTTTACATTGTAGAAAATATTCAAAACTTATTGAGCTATAATTAAAAAAAAAAAATTTGATCTACAAATTTATTAAATTTATCTTGATCAAATAGGACTATTAGATCTAATAAAAAACTTAGGCAATTTTAATTACAATGACTGAAGGCACAATAATCAATACACTAATCAATATAATAATTAATATCCCTTTTGTTCTTACACAAAATAATTCAGATATAATTTGCGTATTCTAACAAGTTGTATTTAATTTAAAATTATAAAACACTAAGCAATGGGGATAAAACACGATGATGAATTTTTAATCATTTCAAAATTCCTTTTCTGGTTTCTGAAACACCTGTATTTGCAAATGCAATAAAACGGTTCAATAGAGCGAATCGATAAAGCATGATCGTGTAAATAATGACAAATGTATTTTTAACTTCTGAAAGAAAGAAAGAATCATCGTTGCATTAAATTAAAAAAAACTAAGCTCACCGCTGAACATAGGCATCGTCAGTTCTGGATGTAACTGAGCCAGTTGACGAGAAAGATACATTTGATTGCGACAATACGTAGTCGATAAAAGTACGTCGAGGGTGCCACCCCTAATCGTACCACTCGAGGACATTCCGCCGATAGGATTACTTTGTTGTCCTGCGGCAGAGGTGGCCGTGGTTGATGAACCGCCTACAGGATCGTCTTGACCTAAAATAAGAAGCGACAGAATTACTAAAACGACAAGTAATTTAAGCATCGATTATACAAACTTTCTTTGCTATTTTCGCAAAAACAAAAATGTATAATTAATGTTCAATAAAATTTCATTACCATAGATGATGCTTTGCTCTATAATGAAATTTAATAATAATTTGTATTCTTGAATGCATTTCTGAATTATTCTAAAAATATTGATATCGACTCGAAGACATTGAACAGATACATCAGATGCTTCCCAAGCGATTCAATAAAGTTGATAAGTTGATTTTAACAACAATTACATTCTGAAGCTTCCAACAAAATTTTGTTATAAAACGCTGGATACAATAAGTGTGTTCTAAACAATCTGTTGTATGAGCCGAAAGTTCAATAACAAATAAAAAGCTTTCTATTTTTTCATGTCGAGTGTTTCACGTAACCGACCAGAATTCATATGTTGCCCTGGTGCGCAGAAGCTAGATCCATTGAAGTTTATCAGGAACAGTTGCCGATGTACCATGCAGAAATAGTCGAGGCGGCATCCCGGTGTATACCGTTCAATTTCATCATCTGTTATCGGGACATTTTTCTATCAAAAATAAACCGCATTTCGTGTGAAGATTCATTAATAAAAATTCTGAATATAAACCATGTACGTCAAACAATTTAAAACATTTAAACAATAACAAATGAGTGAACCGCGCTGATGTTTTCTTTCATTGTACTACACTGAATAATAATACAACTATAATAATTAAATTAAACATTATTTGTAAAGGCTTGAGTTTAATATATAAAATGAAATATTGTGAATACAATCGTTTGGACACCTGTGCGACTGTTCAGCTAATAAATGTTCCATTAAACGTGTGAAGAAAGTAACAGAAAATGTAATAAAGCAAGTATTATTTAGGTTTGCTAGACTATAAATTGAAGGTCAATTTAATGTCCAGCTTTCCAGAATATTCTAATTGAAAATGTACAGAATTTTGTGCAAGTGAAATCATAAACGAATCGACGGGGCCTGCAATAAAAGATGAACTTCTTTATCAACCTTTGAAGACGCTGAGAGAATTTGGCAGCACTCCAACGCAGTTTTTCATAGAACGTTAAATAAACTTCGACCGCTTCTGTTCGCGGCATGAAATTCGCTTGATTGCCTGAAGAAGCCGCAAACAGTTTAACCACTTACGAACGAGAATAAAGGAAAATAAACAGATAAAGTAACGATCAAAAAATCGGTGAAACCGTTCAGTGAACTAAAACTAAGACCATTTGTTACACGAACGAGCAACAAACATTATGATCCCTGTTCGTACAAACTTCTCTCTACAAAATTTCATTGTTTTTCTTACAATTGATACTACCAAATTATCATTATCTGTTTCTTGAGAATTCTTACGTAGCATGTTTTCGAGATTTTGCATAAAACAAAAGACATCGCACATGGACGACAAAGGCCATAGAATGCTGAATTTCCACTCGCGGGATGTTAGTTAATAAACGAAATATTTTCGAACTCGACACGTCATCGCTAACGCATTCTATAAAAAAGAACCCATGAATTTTCCCGTTTGAGAGAATCCTGCGAAAATGGCTCATGCACAAAGGGATCCTGTGGAATTCAACTTGACGGAGAACGTGTTACGCGGCGTCCAATTATATTACACCCCCATGCTCGTTTACTTCGGTTCGTTAGGGAACTGCCTCTCGGTGATAGTATTCTTTGGAACGAAGCTGTGCCAATATTCCTCGAGCATTTATCTGGGCGCTTTAGCGATCAGTGATACAGGCTTCCTCGTGTCCGTCTTCGTGGTTTGGCTGAACCTGGTGGAGGTCGGCTTGTTCAATCAGCCAGGCTTCTGTCAGTTTTTCATCTACTTGACCACCCTCTGCAGCTTCATGAGCGTTTGGCTCGTGGTGGCGTTCACCATCGAGAGGTTCATAGCCGTGCAATATCCGCTGTATCGTCAGTCGATGTGCACCGTGGCCAGGGCAAAAACGGCGGTCTCCATATTGACCACGTTAGGCGTTGTTCTGTGCAGTCCGGTTTTATGGTTCTCGGCGCCCAGACTGCAGTACGACAAAAACGGTAACGTGACCGAGTGTCATTTGGCGGAGGGACTCGAGTCATGGGCGGTCGTTTACAACGTGATCGACACGGTGCTGACTTTCGCGATACCCTTCACCGTGATCATCATTCTGAATGTGCTGATTGCACGGGCTATCTATAGGCATATCAAAATTAGAAAATCGCTAACCAACGAGCCGAGCATCGTGAAGGAGAAGCAACCGTACGCGCAAAGCTTCCGGAACAATCTCGCACAGACCAAAATCACCAAGATGCTCCTCGTCGTCTCCAGTGCTTTCCTGTGCTTTAATCTTCCTGCCTACGTCTTGAGGATTTATGCTTTCTTGCAGGTACGACAATATCTATTACCTTTATCTATTCTTGATACTTTGAGTTACGAGCTTGTTGATATTGAATGCAGAAATATATAGTTTCAGAACGAAAACAACCTAACTCAGACCCGATCGCTAGAATTAGCACAGCAAGTTTGCAATCTGTTGTTCAATACAAACTTTGGGATCAATTTTATTCTGTATTGCGCCACGGGTCAGAATTTTCGAACGGCGATACGATGCATGTTCCTGAAGCGTTTTCGCAGGAAAAGCACGCCTGTGACACCATTGTCGAACCATGGAATGCAGAACGGTAACTTGCATCGTAAAATAAGTAACTGTGTTAATATTAAAATGCTCATTCGTTTCAGTTTCAAACTTCGCAAGACCCAGTGCTGCGACCACGGTTTAATGATAATGGGAATAATTTCATGAGCTGCATGCCATCTCAAAATAAAGCACACAATAAAAAGAGATTTTACACTTACTGGTCTCCGGTTCTGTAGCTGGAAGAGGGCCCACGTTCCCAAAAAACCTTTGATCCAGTAACTGAAGAAGCTGGAGCGCTGCATCATGTACTGAGGCACGAGGGCAACCCGTGCTCATCAGGGTAACATTAATGATGCTTGTGTAATGATCACAGGGATATTCTCTATAAAATAACATAAAAGACATTTCATGCTTTATCCGTATGCTACAGGAAAAATTAAATCTTTTATACTATCTTATATCATACTTAAAATAAATTCTTTTTAATTAAAAATATTAAATATTTAAAGATGTATGTAGATTACTAACCTTGCGCTAAAAATTGTTGCCAAGGCAAGGAAACAACCATCGGCTACTTGCGGAGCTCCTGTATAACAACGGTCCACCACCCAATCGAGAAGGGTACCAATATCAGGGTTACATTCCAACAATAACACTACTGTTTCTCGAGCAAGGGCATAAATCTGAAATTTGTTTACGTAATGTAGTAATTCTTTAAGAAAGCTAGATTAAATTATGTATCATTAACTTGAAATTTACTTTCTCATCCTTGCTAGCCAACAGCAAATCTAACCACTGGTACAATATCGATCCTTCCTCTGAAAGTGATTGAGGATTGAAGCAAGGACCGCAACACAATAATCCGCTCATAGCTTGTAACGCTGAAAGCTGTAATTCTGTACAGGATTTTTCTTCTTCGTGTAAGGAAGATGTACTCGCGAGTGGTCGCCCATAAGGACCTGCCCAACTGGCGAACAACATGAACAAGTTCCGTCTTAAGTCTCTCTTCAGCAACGTATGACATGTTTCCACTAAAGAAGTAAGATAAAACATTGAAGCAACGTGAAGATATCTTCATGTACATTTCTCATGGGTAAATAACTTACGTGAAAAGCTCTTGATCATTTTCCTGATGAAATTACAAAAATGTAATTTGATATCACGAACCGCGGGAGCCTCTTTGTCGGTTTCGTTCTCTAAATACAAACGCGCGCCGTCGATATATTCAACGAACGTTGGATGAAGCGATTGCGTCTCGCGATCTAACACTGCAGGACTATAAAAACGGAATTAATTTAATGGTGAAATTATACAAAAGAATCACGAAAAAACACGTCGAACAGACTGATAACTAACCAAATACCAAACGTTCCGTACTCAGCAATTAATTCTAATACTCTTACAAGTTGTAATCTTAAAGCGTCTCTTCGTCTTCGACGTCTCATATTTTCTTGTTTACGATCGACTGCTTCACGGATATAAGGAACTAATTCTTCCATCAAGTCTCTAAAAACAGCGATTATTGTTAGAAAATTTTACTGACCATTGTTCGATAATTTTGCTATATACTCACTTTAAAGCATCAGCGTTTACTTTGCCGATCGCTTGCACAGCAGCATCTCTAACATCGACTACCTCGCATCTTAGTAAAGGCACCGTTAATTTGTACAAAGCTGCCGGGCTTGCATTTGTACCGGGTGATTTGTTATCACCCCGTTCGGCGGAAAGACTATCGGGTGATGAACTATTAGAGAAAATTTAAATGTTTCATACGTATTAAATAAATTCCTTGAAATCTGATTATCACGCGTCGCAGGTACAAACAATGGTGTGCAATTAATTAATAAGTTTAGTTATTTCTTTTTCTTTTTTCTTTAGTTAAAGTGATCGGGAACGGTCGTAAGGCTATACAGTGATAGTGAATAAAAATACATGTACAAATATATCCAATATTAAACAATATTCAATCTAAACGGATATAAAGAAGACTAACAAGAAAGTTTCATATAGAAGTATAGTGCAAATTACCAACGACCGTTTAATCCC
Organism: Anthidium xuezhongi; assembly: GCA_022405125.1. Classification (NCBI taxonomy): domain Eukaryota; kingdom Metazoa; phylum Arthropoda; class Insecta; order Hymenoptera; family Megachilidae; genus Anthidium; species Anthidium xuezhongi. The sequence goes on along the minus strand of CM039642.1, from coordinate 6,325,778 downwards.
GGGTGACATCGAAGCATGGTCGTTCGCAATGGTTAATTAGGCTCACCTGGTCCGCTTATGCCTGGTGTAGATGCCGGAAATGGACGGAACGGAGAAGCGACCCGGTAGGGTCTGTGCCCCACCGAGATTCTCCAGGCTCTGACTCAACTCCTTACTCATGCACAACACACCAAACTCCACCGTATGCTGACCACTAGAGTATGCAATACAGTGTACCACCAATGCTCCTTGTATCAGACATTATTTACTGCTCAGAAAGTACTACTCTAAGATCCAGATGTACATGTGCGAGACAGTGACGTGTATGCATGCGAGGTAGAGAAATGTTACAAAAAAAATAAAGCAAAAATGTGCGTATATAGGAAACATATTGCTGATTCAGATTCTCCGCTCCCGGGTGCAAAGCACGATTTGGTACGAATTGGTGTTTCTCTATTTCATACGAAACACCTTGTGTTACTAATATAAATAACAGGTAGACCTTTTGGATGTGCAACAATTCATGTGAGATTAGACATTCTTACATCTTATCATAAAATATTAGAGATATAAATGCCACGTGCGTGCCACAATGGTGATTGCATGTCCATAACCCAGGAGTTAATTTAATGGTTCATAGAGTGTTACACTGTAATTTTGTTGATTAGAAGTATTTTAGACAAACAAACATCGGTATACTCCTCGTGTATTTCCGTGGTACACAACAGACATAAGCAGACATGACCCAACACCAATTAATACCAATTAATTCCACCTGAATAGTTGACTGTGTGTATAATATGTGTGTACACAAGTAAAGCTCTAATGACAGAACTATGAACTCTATTATTAAATATATATATATAATTTGAATCTATCAGTGATTTGTGCATATAGAATTTAGAGAATTTTAGAACTACGTAACTAATGTATCATTTAATGGTATACTCATCTGTTATGTTCTGACAAAGTGTTTTCAATGTTGTTTTATGTAATAATAACAACATAATAAAATGGAATGACATGATGCTAATGTCCCTGCAGTAATTCCTAGTCATTATTCATTTACCTGAGGCTGAGATCTGGACTGGCACACCGTACAACGGGGCTCGGTACTGGTGGAACAACTCGATATCCAAAGGTCAGGTAATTCTTCCAAACATGCATATACATATCCCTCTCGTTCACAGGCTTTCTAACTGCCGTGGAACTTCTTAAGAGAGAAGCTCTATTGTCATTAACAGGTCTGAAAAATTTTAATGAAAACATTAATTTTAATTCAACTATAAATATCTGTACCATTAAAGGTATAATATGATCTTACGTAGGATCGATGACTGAAAAGAGCGAGTTTATTCGAGTAAAAACAATAGGCCATGAGTGTGCAATAGCAGTGGGGCACAGCGTGAGTACTCTATCCTTTTCTAAAAATGCGAACAGGCAACTTCCCCATGGATCCGCTCCATTCAAATTTAAAGAAGAAGAGCTTTTCGTGCTGGTATCTTCATGAAGGCCTACATAAATAAAATGTATGAATCAGTAAATTTTGTAAACTTAACATTTTGAAAAAATATCACTACTACCTGCTGTCCATACACAACTACTCCGTTCAGCTATCCATTGCAAATCAACGTTGGAAGTGGAAGCTGCTGCTGCTTTTTCGGCAGGTGGTAGCATATGGTAACATTTCTCCAGAACTATTGGACAACAAGCGTCTATCACATCGATTACTGATTGATCGTCTTCCGCACCTCCTGAAATACATAAGTAACATTTTAATATTCAGTAATTTTATTCCAATTTATATATCTGAATTATCAAACACACCTAATGTCTTCAACAAATGTTTAACCTCGCGTAATATATGCACAGCTATTCTCCGAGGGTACAATCGACAATTGCAAAGCATCACCAACGCAAAGCCTTCCACCAAATGAAAGACGCTTGAAACGGGCTCGACTTTTTGTCCCGACTCGCTTTTCTTAATGTTTCCATCCGTACGCGCGATCGTTCTTGTATTATCAGACTGTTCCTTGGATCTTATGCTGGGACTCGTCAGTGAATTTTTCCAACTTGTAAGAAGCTGCAGGAGCATTCTCAAGCCGTTGTCAACGAGCTGCGGGAAAGTGTCCTGAACATCCCTCGCAAGGAACTGAGTGAACCCAAGAACGACATCTTGTCTCCAGTCAGGAAAGTCTAGCACCAAAGTTTGCAAACTTTGATACGCCAATCCGCGAAGTTCTTCGTCCATATGAACAGTCAACCGGGATAACAGGTCTACTAATTCGGCACCAGTCATTCCATCAGGTATTAAACGAGGTACTGCAGCAACACAAGTTCGAAAAAGATCTATTCTAGGTTTTCGCTCTCCGGTGATCATTTCGTCCGGTTCTTTGTTCATGTTTTGGGTACTTGTCATCATAAGAGGTCTCCCGTAATGTACATCTAACGCGCGTAATATGTCAACGAATACTCGTCGAACGTGTGGAAAATACGAGGACATTCCTATACTCCGTGCGGTGTCCTCTGTCAACATCTGAATCATACAAGATAAAATTTGATATAAAAGATATTTGCAAATTGTACATAAAATTATTTACAATGCCTACTTTATTCAAAAACGTCTTTTTAACACGCATGGTATTGCCACTAGGTAGTACGCCCATTGTACGAGGCATGGGAGGTTCCCCTTCTTTTTGTTGCAAACTGTCGGCTACGACCAGGAAAGCTCGAAGTCCGATACTCATGCGTTCAGGAGTTAAAATTATTTTCACTGGTCGACCCACGGATAACAAATCGAATACTATTTCGCGCATTGCAAAGTCTAATCTTTCCTGGGCAATAAACTGAATGATTTTCACAAAAATATTCAAAGGAGTGTCGCGTGGCACTACCGCCTTTGATCCTTTGGGAAACAAAGAGTTTACTATGCTCTGGAGCCTGCTTTGAGTAGCTGAGTTGCTCTCGCATTTGATTCGTATCATGTACACCCAAAGTAAACGATACAATGCCTCTGTAAAACAAATATACAACGTATAAAAATTTATATCATTGCACAACATTCTTTAAAATAAATAATCATACCCAATGCAACACGACACATTTTGGGATCCCGGTTCTTCAAGTGTGATAAACACATTGCCAAAAAATAATGCCAATTTTGCAGAAAAAATGTTTTTTGACTCACACATAACAAACAAGTTACAAGAGGAAAAAGGGCAAGTCTGTGTTTCGATTTCGTACACATATCTAACGTGGTGGAGTATAACATTTCTACAAAATTTTTTAGACAAGGTACATTGACTTCGTTTTTTACTGCCTAAAACAAAAGGAGCAAATGTTAAAATACCGTAAAATATCGATATACATATTGCACAAGTGTGTTATAAACCTACAGCAGCAACAGGAACAAGTATCTCAACAAAAAGACCAGCCAAAGCATGTTTAACATCTTTGTCCTTTACTTCTAAAAAATACTGTGCACATTCCTGCATAAACTGAAAGGAGGCTTCAAATTCTTCTATTGGTACCATCTATAAATTATTATTAGTATATGTATATAATAAATACTGAAAATATTAGGAAGTTTTATTTTCTGGTTACCTTCACTCTAAAGAATTTCATTCCCATTAATAAAGATATAATACTCTGGGTAGTATGAGGTCCTGGTTCTTTAGCACGTAATTCCTTCAATTCAATCATAAAACGTTTCCTAACCGACATAAATCTAGACTGTGCCAGAACTCCTATTACTTCCGCATAAAGATCAGCAATAATATGGATATTTGCTGCATTTGGTTCATTTTGGATGCTATAATATTAAACATGTTGAAAAATATGTAGAAGATCTAAGTATACTCCTCACACTATAGATCTTATAATTATCATTTTATTTCTCACCCTTCTCTGTATTTGAAATGTTTGAAAGCAATATTTTCTATATAAGTTACTAAATCTTCATGGCCAGGATGAAATGGTAACTGACGCAAAACTTCTATCAACATTAAACAAAATATAAATTCTACTGCAAGATCTCTTCGCTCTTGAAGTAAATCTGCTTCACTTCTTTCAACTGTTTCTACACTTCCTGATACTATTGTATACATGATACTGCAACAAAATATTTATTTAAAAATTCTACATTTATTGGAGTTCACAACAATCCTCACAATGTGTCTGTACCTCTTTCCTTTCTGATCTTCTTTACCAGGAGCTGGTTTTTTCTGATCACTACCTTGATCAACCAATTGTCGTTCATACCAATTAAACAGTGCTCGCAAAATAGAAGGCAAACAATGTTCTGCAACTGAGCCAAATGCAGATAAAAGCTGATCAAATTGTAGATCCTCTCCCCTTTGTAAAACTTTTGAAAGTGGTTTTTCCTATAATGCAGTTATTGTTAAAAACAATCTTCATTGAATAAGTACATTACTTACATGTTCAGTCATCACTGCTTCCATTTTTTTCTCTGCTTGTGAAGTGAATTCTGCGAATAAGGTGCGCATTACAAATTCTCCTGGTCTTAGATCCATATCTCCCATTTGTTGTGGTTTCACAGTTTCCTTTTGAGCACCCCAAGGTAATACCACAGTTATTGCACTCACTCTACTGGAACTTGATTCTAAAATACATGTATACTCCGTATATTTTTATGTATTATATTATTCAGTTTCATGAAAATTAAGTGTTTACCATTGCCAGAAACTGAAGTACTGGCAGTATGAATGCTAACAGCATCACTACTTTCTCCTTGTGTTGCTCCATGAACAGTAAGTAAATCTTGATTAGGTTCAGGTACACTTTGAGAAAATGATTCTGCTATTGTTTCATGTAATCCTTCGCCATGTAAGGCCCTGGGTTCAGAAGCTTCTGATAAAAATAAAATATTTACATTTCGGATACTTTCCACACAAGATAATCCTTAAATTTCATAAAAGTATAAAAATATATTTTTTTAACACAAATGTATTCTAAAACCATAACAACAAACTACTACTACAGAACTATTCTTAGTTCTAAAACTAGTAATTCTGCATGATGGCAGAGACTAACAGATGAAGCCCCATTCTGTAACGTAACAGATGCCTACAATGAACACTAACTTAATTATATTAAGCTTGACACTTGACTTCCTATACATGAAAATTTGAGACATTTCAAAAAACTTGGAACTAAACAATTTGTAATAAAAACCAAAACATACCAGGTTGTGCTTCATTCCCAGGAGTTGGTTGTGTCTCCCCTCCTAAAATGTAATTGTATAATTTGTTATCATTGTTTCAAAATATTAATGTACAGAAAATATAAAATTATTTACAATTATCCTTTAGATATGACAAGTAACAAGTATATGATAAATCACATTTACTAACCTTCAGTCATATTGTCTATGTATGCCTTATCTTCAGGTAACATTAATAGATATTAATGTCACATTACAGATAAATAGCATTTTCATTCTAAAAGTAATAAAGAAATCATGTTATGTAAGATACTTCTTTTAATATTTACTTCTTCTAAAAATAATAAAAAAGAATATCAGTAAAAATTAAATACATAAAACCACACACATATACATGTACATTATTGTTTGCTCATTAAAACATTATCTTAACATTGCACATAACAATGTTAATGTGCATTATCTTTTATCAACAATAATGTCTACATAACTTTATAATTGAAAAATAATCATATCACAATTTTTATAAGTTGTCATATATGTATTACACTTTGACAATGTTTTAGTTGTTCGTTCGCATAAAATAGTGGTATATCATAGATGAAAAAATAACACTTATTTAATTAAACGGTAATAAAAATGATAAATTGCGGGAAGCCATAACCTTAGATGAAAAGTGACATTGCTATAAAATGATATGGTAATACAGAATTTTACATTAAGTTTTATATCATCATTATCAATAGATAACATTAGGCAATTAAATATCCTTAACGTGAAGTGTTTTATTTACCGTAAAATACCACTAAATAGCAATTTAATTCTAAGTCTGACGTTTCATAAATGTCCGGCTTGATTCGTGTGTATTCTTCACAATTTCATGTTCCACACGTTCCTTGACTTAATATGCTTTTCATTAAACCACTAGAGGGTGTTGAATTAACATTTTTTTTTATACAAATTTTGCAAAAACATATTAAGTATGATTCATATTCGTATAACTATAATTGTAGAAGTGTTTACATTATAAATGCATGTAAACTGACTACGTAACATATAGTATAATCTTGGTATCCACATTAAATATGGTTGATACCTTGATCTTATTAGAGTTATATTTTAAAGAATTTATGATATACAATATAAAATGTATAATTTATTACTGTTTGTAATTTAATCTATATTAGTAACGATTGACATTGGATCTATTCTTCTGTACCAACTGTAGATACTACAGCTGTACTATACATATTGCAGAAACCATAGAACAATCAGAAGAATGACCCTGACAATAAAGCACTTTAAATATGCTAAAAACAAATATAAATCAATTAAATTAATTTATTAATTAATTGTGAATAAATTAACTCGATTGAAACTGGTTTTCTTCTATATAAAACATGTAATAGTATAGTCTATAAAAAAAATCTAAATTATTCAGACATTTCACGTGATAAAAGCAGTCTTTTTATATATCAGTTCTAAATAATTCTCAGCAATTTTCAACTAAAATCTTATTTTTCATAGTCCGTTCATTGAGTAATAAGAAATATCGAACGTCACATTTATTTTTATGTAATATATCTGCTACATCAATAACGGAAGCCAAATCCGTGAGGCGAGGACAACATTCAAACTAATTGTTAATAGAAGCTTACTACGTTAAAGCTATTGTTTACGAATCATTAATTCATTTCTATGAAATATTTAAATGTATCCATTTCTTACATATTTAGGTAACAGTTCAATAGATCCATATCAAGTGCAAAACTGCCTGAAACTGCTTTCAGGTGCATTGACCATCATGTCCTCAGTTATTGCACTAAACGCAGACAGCCGCTTTCGTCATCAAGGTCGTTATTTAATCCAATCCACACACTTGAGCCGCGCCATTGCAAGTTCGATATAATGCATTTGAGCTAGTAACTGTGTGTTATATACATTCCCGCCTGTTCAATACGATGACGTACATGTACATGTAATGCTAATCGTTTTCCTGTTACAACCAGGAAAACTGTGTATTCCTTACACTGATTTTCTTGTGTAATTTTAATAGCTATCGTATTTCACATTTCGATCTTTCGATTAGCACTATAGTTTCGGTAAAGGTTACGTAACATCGTCCTTAAGCTAAAAAAAAATGTGTTAATATATCATTTTTGTTACATCGATACCTTATTGTAAGATATAGTTAATCTTTAAATCAATAATAATATATAAAAGTTAAATTACTATTGATATTACTACTTCTGTATAAATGGTATCGTTTGCACATGTATTTGTGCATTATCAATGGACTAATATAACCATCTTCGTATAAAATGTGGAATTTTCCATTCTGGTCTAGGTATATAGTAGCAAATGAATGAAAAATGAATCAATGATACTACGATAAGAAGTATAATTTTAGATAAATATCTTACTACTAACGTTTAAAATCTTCAACCATTATAATAATTTCACGTAATCTATTGTTCAGTTCTGCACAACGCTATGAGTCATTGTTATTTTCTCATCCCTTCTTTTCGCTCCGCTTTCTTTTTGATATCTGCTTATTTATTTAAATGGGAAGAGAAATCTCGGATATCGTGTACTGGAACGCTGCTTTCTGCGAATGTTTCAGTAAATCTCATGAGTTTTATGCTTATAATTTAACATACTTGGCGGGACTATCTACATCGCTAAATACGAATGTGAGCGATTACGATGAATCTTGGATTTAAGACTGATCGATACAATTGACTTTTTCAACAGACAGTTGCACGCGCCACATTACTCGATGTACATGGCGGACACATTTAGCATTAGTCTATTCTTTACAAGGTCCGCTAAGTATGTACGCATCTTCAAGATGTATAAATACACTTTATTTGAAGTTACTCCATTGAACTCTGGCGTTGTGCTCCGTAACATACTGGCCGATCGCCAGGGTTACGCAAGTACCGCCCCGTTGACCTCCTTCTTCAGGAGGGATTGACCTTGCATCTTGTTCTTGCACCTTAACGGCGCAAACTCGAAACCACCCCAAAGGTGATCACTGCATGACACGTGCAAATTATCAAAGTTACATATCTACTACAATTTCTTATCTACATTAATGACTAAAAATGTAAAGAAAATGTTACCAATAAGGGTTATTAACGATGAGAACGTAGCAAATAACTGGTATATAGACGTTAATCAATGCGGAAGGAAATGTAGGTGCGGTCGTACAACCATCGATTGGTGCGACAGGGTACTATACACAATGTCTGCTTCAAATCGGATAGGAACATATTAAATTGTTCCAATTTAGGTTATGTCTTTTTATCCTTTCCTTATGTTCGCAAATTCTTCCTGATTTTAAATGTTACATTCGTTGATAATTTCTATAAAAGGTCACTGTAATATTATAATCTATGCAGCAGCTGAAACAATATATTTTTTCAAGATTAAAATGAATAAATACCTAACCTAAATACAAAATTATTTGGTCATTTTTATGAAGTCGTATAATGAATACATGCCACACTTTACCGGTATATAAAAACGATCAAAGATGGATGTATTACGCGGGTATTTTAAATATGCGCGTGATTCTTCTAAGAATATCCTTGTTCGAATTAGTTACATAGTTGAGAGTAGTTTAAAGACTAACTACAGATGTGCTTCTGACAACAAAAAGTTGGATTTCAATTATCAGTTGATTTGTATCTTTAGAAATTTGTAGATAACATCGATACTTATCACTCTAGATACACATGTCACAATATTTATAGCCATCTGATAATCACAAGTAAATACGGAAGGAATTTTGTCTTAATGAATGAAGAACGGCAGATGTTTTAATGTTTCGTTGAAACGAATTCCCGCCAAATAGCTTCATATTTCGAATACCTTGATACTAGCGACAATACCCATAAGCTACCTTACCGGAAATACGTCATTTGCGCGGTTAAACGTCTAATTTTGAAAGGGATGACCGTGATCGCATTTTATTAAGTCGATATACGCGTGGTGACCGTGAAATGAAACAGGAAGGTACAGTGTCGTAAGACACGTGAAGAAAGGTTACGAATTCGGAACGGAGTACGCGATTGAAGTGCGTGAAGTGTCAGGGTCTTAAGCTGTGGCCGTGCCAGAAGATTGAACCTGCGCAGAAAACTGCACGTGACCTGCGCAGCTATTCTTAGCAGAGGTCCGTTCAACGAGAAGAACTCTGCCTCGCTCACTCGTCGTCCGGCGCGCGTCCGAATCATAGGAGTTGCTTTCTCCTCCTTCTTTTGTTAATCCGTTTCTCACACACCAAACTACTCGTCAATATGTCTGGTCTCGCGGACCCGGTGGCATTCGTTAAGGATTTTTTGGCTGGTGGTATAGCCGCCGCTATTTCCAAAACCGCGGTAGCACCAATTGAACGTGTTAAGCTGTTGCTGCAGGTACAGCACATCTCCAAGCAAATCTCCGAGGAACAGCGTTACAAGGGTAAGTTTTTCTAAAACAATTACATTTCATTTAACATAATTTACAGAAAAATAGCGAAATTGGCAGTATTACACGATAAAGTGTTGATAGCTTACAAGTCAAAAACTACTGTGTGGAACGAAGAGAAAAAAAAAGAACGAAGCGGTTCGAAACATGTGACAGTTTGCAGCATTTCAGTCATGTTGGTATTCTAAATCTGCAAAGCGTTTCCGTTAAGTCGATCCGCAATGGTTAAAAGTCAAATTCCCGTTATGTAATGTCACTTCGTACTGTATATTAGTCCTACGTCATTAATTCCACGAGCGTTCCAATTTTTTACTTTATATAATAAAGATGAACTTTCGGGTCTTACATAACTTTTACAATATCGATTGAATGAGAAGTTGTAGTTTTCTGACAAACTAGAATGGGTCGATATTCGATGATATGACTCGACTACCAGGGGGCAGCGTGTGGCTTTGCTCTTTGAACGGAACTTCGTATGTCGATCGATGAACGTGCCGTTAAACATGGCCGACTATTCTACTGCAAAGTAGAAGCGTGGATTCCTAATTTTTGATGATAGAAAAATAAAATGATAGTATATGAGTATTTATCTTATTGCATTACATGCAATATTCGATGCAATTATGAGCAATAGTTAACGTTTTATTTAAAAAAAGAACGAAAGACATTAAAATGCAAAAATTTAAACATGAAAATTCATTCATGGTAAATGTTATAATATTTTAACATTTTATAACAAGCATTTTCAAAATTATTGTATACTATTATTAATTTTGTAATAATTTTTTACATGGTACATACCATATACAATTTAAGGAAAGATTGAAATTTCATGACCTTGAAGATAGTTTATGGTAATAATGACAATAGTAATGCATTCCTACAACTTCCTAAGACAGTAATATTTTCAGGGCACACTTTAAAAATTTAAAATTAAACAATTATGTACAATTGTCAAAATTGATTATTGTTTGTTACATAATATTTCACTATATAAAATAAAACTTTCCAAAGTTTTATGTACCTTATTCAGTTACTCTGATCTTATTAAACATTTAACTCTTTAAATTATAGCAGGATTATGGTGAAAAAATACTCTTGCTACTTGGGTACCCTTGGGTATATAATTTCATATGTGTATATGACAGTTTAGAATGTATCATTTTACAAATATGATAATCTAAATAAATAAATGTGTGTTTTAGGTATGGTAGATTGCTTGATCCGTATTCCAAAGGAACAAGGATTCTTCAGTTACTGGCGTGGTAACTTAGCCAATGTCATCAGATATTTCCCAACCCAAGCTTTGAATTTCGCTTTCAAAGACAAATACAAGCAAATTTTCCTTGGTAATGTGGACAAAAACACACAGTTTATGCGTTACTTTGTTGGAAACCTTGCTTCTGGTGGTGCTGCCGGTGCTACATCTTTATGCTTTGTCTACCCTCTTGACTTTGCCAGAACTAGGTATTGTATTTCTTTATTGCAAATGTTTGATCTGCCATTTAATTTAACCATTAATTAAAAATGAGCCGAAACACGTCGAAAATTAATATATGTAATTCTTACATATTATAGGTTGGCAGCTGATGTAGGCAAAGCTGGAGGTGAACGTGAATTTACAGGTCTTGGTAACTGTTTGACCAAAATCTGTAAGGCCGACGGTGTTTCCGGATTATACCGTGGATTCGGTGTATCCGTCCAGGGTATCATTATTTATCGTGCTGCCTACTTCGGTTTCTATGACACTGCTCGTGGTATGCTGCCAGATCCTAAAAAGACACCATTCCTTATTTCATGGGGTATTGCTCAAGTAAGCGATCATCTTTGCGTTAAATTTATCCATCCAACTGTAATTCGTTCGTTAACGATTCATGTCGATGTTTTTACAGGTCGTCACAACTGTTGCGGGTATTGTATCTTATCCATTTGACACAGTACGTAGGCGTATGATGATGCAGTCTGGCCGCGCCAAATCTGAAATTTTGTACAAGAGCACTCTTCACTGCTGGGCTACCATCTACAAGGCAGAAGGTGGCGCCGCTTTCTTCAAGGGAGCGTTCTCTAATGTTCTCCGTGGTACGGGTGGTGCGCTCGTATTAGTACTTTATGATGAAATTAAGAAACTCCTTTAAGTCATTATAACCATCCTCACCTCATTACCTTCACAACTACAATTGCAAGTACCATCTTTATTATTCTCACCATCCGATATAAAAGCAGTTATCAGATCGATTGACTTCCAGACTGACACAGTATATACAGGCTGTTGAGATATTAAAAAAAAAATTGTCTGTCGATAATTCTTTGTGAAATGCATAAAAACTCGACAGGATATGTATTTTAATTGTAGATGAGAATTCGCTTAATTTATTGCCGAATTCAGTATTTTCTAGCAAGGGTACGCATGTACTATTTTCATATTCCATTTTCTTAAAGAAACAACGGGAGGATATATTTATGTATATATCTGAAAAGTCAAAGGTGTGTAATTAACTGCATAATGGATATGAAATGATTGATACATGTGATTATGTAGACGATGGTCGGGAAATAAAGTAGTGAAAGTAATTATCTAAATACAAAAAAAAAAAATAAAAATAAACAAAAACAAAAGTATACAATTGAACGAGAAGGACGCGCGACGAAATATCATTACGGCGATGGCGGGGCGCGTAGACATGGGCCGCCCCCCGCCCTAATTCTCGGCCCATTGTAGATAATTAATAAATGATCATACTAATGATATCAGCGAAGTTCGTCGAGTTTCAGTGAACAATAATTTAATTTCGCACTTCAGACAACTACGTGTAAGATAATGAGAAGCGTTACTTTGAGTGTATGCATCCAATATGTTTATGTTAGGATGCATGCGAGAGAAACGACAAAAATCAATAAAAGTGGTATAAAAATTAATTTTAGCGTCATTCTTTTTTAATCCCCCATATTTTGAAAATATTTTGTAATATTTTACTTTTTAACACATAGTCTCTAATGCAAGAATGATTTATGATTAAGTCATTAGTAATTGATAATTAGTTTTTTATCATAGAAACAGATATACCTTTGTATAATAAAATTGTATTTCAACAGACGTTCATTACACATTAAACATTCCATATGTTTCATTAAATGAATTGCATTATTACAACAAACACTTCAAACAGAAAGTCCAAGAAATTTTATTGATTAACCTGCTGATACAGCAAATTAATTATCTTGAAAAAACGTACTTTATTCAGATTCGAATGCTTTTAAGAACAGTTATACTCTTTATATCAATACATTAATTTATACGAAAATTAGATATTTATATATTATTTTTGTATAAGACTACCCTTAATATGAATGACTGAGTGTAATTGAACTTTGATGACTATGCTTAATATTTACACAATACAAAAAGAGATCTGTAGAATCCTAAAAAGGAATGACAGAAAAACTTGGGGTACAATATAAAATAGATCTTATATACAATGTTTGAGCGATGATGTTATGAACTATATCATACAGTTGTTCTATTTGAATCTCCTGCTATCATGTCTAGAATTCGACTTAAACCTGGCATGTTTAAAACAGTACCTAAGAGAGGTACTCTGCGTAAAAAGTTTATTGCTACTGGTAGAAAACCACTGTAACATAAATACAATAATGAGGATTTTGATCTGTTAAATGAAATGCAAACTTACATTTAATAATACAGATGATGAATAAATACCTGAATAATAATACAAAACCATAAGTTTCTAAGATCATGCCTACAATAGGCCAACCCATAAGGACTATGATAATACCTCCTAAAAATGAAATGCTAGCCTTTATTTTATGTTTTTGAAAAAAGAAGTTTAGGGTTCTCCTTGGTCCAATAACACATGCTAATCCAGATATAAATAAGATCTGTATAAAAATAATTAGTTGACAATAACAGAGTAACATACAACATTAAAAGTAATTTATACGAATGTAAAACTTATACTTACATTTCCAATAGCAAGAAGTCCTTTGTCAAAAAATAATAAAACACCAAGGAAAAGAAAAGATATTCCAAATCCAGCAAGTCCTACTCCGATTTCTAAAATTAATATCATGTTATTACATGATGTTTAAAAATTTGATTTGCATTTTACACTGTATGAACTCTGCAGTAATTTCAAATTGTAAAACATTTTATAAATCACAATATTTATGTTACTTACTTTGTGTGTCTGTTATTTCGAACATTATCTCTAATTGTGTATGATAAACTTTTAAATTATATTTATAATAATACTTCAATAAGGTTCAGGTAAGAATGGTATGTATTTAACGATGTGCATGCCCTAACCTATATCCACGTCATTAATCGTGATGCGACACTTTCCAACTAAGCACTATTTTTCATAGCCTTCTAAAAAATATACATTGAAGATTATATACGCACTACGTTAACTTTATTAATGAAATTTCTTACAAAATTTAAGTATATTTGATATTTATTTATTAGAAAAATGAACGCCATTACATACACATGTTTGAACGTTTCTATACATATACGTAAGTATTCAACAGTTTGGGTATGTGATATATTCATATACAATATACAGGGTGTCCCAGAACTCCTGTAGGAGCCGGAAATGGGGGGTAGCTGAGACTATTCTGAACAACAATTTCCTTTGCAAAAATATCGGATGGGGCTTCGTTTTTGAATTATTAAGCAAAAACACTGACCATTTAGAGCGCGTCTCGGGCGCGCGCTCAGTACCGTCAGTGTAGCGTCGAGCCTAGTCGCCCCGGGACAAGCGCCTTGATAGAACAAGAAGCGTTAAGCACAAGCAATATTGGACATAAAAGTAAAAAACAAATGGTAGAATGTTATGAGAGTAATCGTACCTTAGAATAAAGGGAATGACTGAATGGCTGGATATCCCAACAGAAGGAATAAGTAAAAGTCCCACTCCCTCCACAGCAATCTCGCAAAATTACAATTGTAAACGTTAGTTATAAATAATATAATAACTATTGTAAAGCTGAATGTATGAATCATGTAGTTTATTGAATAAATGCAGCTTTTTAGTACCATGAACGTTTCTAATTAGTTAACAATCCCGATAAAGCAAGAAAATAATAAATAAAGGCTCTGAAATGTAGTCTTCGAGTCTCATAATCAAGCGCAGGTTTATATCGATTTATATACTTAAATGATGTTCTAGGATCACCAAATTTGAACTAAAGGAAGGGGAAACTTTATATTATCATAAAAGTATCAATTTGTCACCGTACAAGCTCTATTTTTTATTATTTTTACAATTTTTTAAAAAATTATATTTTTTTACCCCTGGCGCCATCTCCGAATAAAGTGCTGAAACTGATCAACAATTACCGACTGAGAAATCCGAAACATCGTTAAAAATGGCGGGCTTTTTAAATGAGAAATGTGTCATTTTGAAATTTTCTTAATTAAATTCCTTAAAAAGGTTTATTAATTCAATTCCTATTTGATTATGAGACTGGGAGAACTCGTGTATAATTTCTGATAGTTTAGATAAACGAAAAACCTTCATTTAAGAACTACAGAAGTGATTTTTGAGCACTTATAATAGTAGCAGAGTATTCCCCAAAGTTATTAATTTTTTACAGCTTAAAAAACATCTTAAATTAATAAAATGCTGTACACAATCGTACTGAAAGCATTGAAAATGATAAAATTAGAACGATATCCATGTTAATAGCTTTGAATCGTTTATTATACAACTTTAAAAGTTATATTAATGAAGAAAAGACATAAATGTAGGTTTTTCTCTTATTGAAACAATAAGAAATTATACACCAGTTCTTCTAGTTTAATAATTAAAGCAGAAGTTTAATTAATAAACCTTTATAAGGAATTTAATTAAGAAATATCAAAATAGTACATTACTCATTTTGAAAAGCTCGCCATTTTTAACGATGTTTCGGAAGTCTAACATTTAATCTTTAATATTTCAATATTTCGGGCTTCTAGGATTAATCGAACAATTGGAATCGATAATTAGTGTAAAATAGAAGCGATTAGATGCTTCAAACACGCGAAAACAGCAAAAAATTATTTTCTTAAAAAATAATCATTGTAGGTACGGCAGATTCCTGTCAATTTTTGAGCAGTTTCAGCACTTTGTTCGCAGGTGGCGCCAGGGGTAAAATAAAAAGTCGGTAAAAATTATTTTATTAAAAATCGGCTTTTTAACACCATTACATGAAATATTTTGTTGTTATAAATGTCTCTATAACTTTAGTTTATCCGAAAAGTGGCCTGGTTTTTGAAAAAACACAATTTTCTGTTTCGCTAATTTCGTCGGTAACACCCCATGTACCGTCCTCAGTTGCTCTTTAAAAAAATTGAAAAATAAAGCTTGAACGATATTAAATTCATTATTTTATAATAATACAATGTTTTATCTTTCTACTATTCAAATTAGATGACCCCAGGACTGTATTTAATTATACAAATTGCTTTATCTCTTCATGCCGCTCATTTACCTTCGCTACAAACTCTAACAACATAATATTATAATTATGTAATTATATTAAAATATTATAATTATTATAATTGTATTCTATATTTTTAATATTATTAAATATTTATTATATATATTCATATTTTGTGTATATGTAATAAGTTACTGCAACAGTCTTTAATTACATATCTAATTAAAAATGAATGATTGTTTACCTTGGATAAAGGGACTGTACAAAATGAATTTAACTTTATTATCCAGTACGAATTTCTTATACAAACAGCATATTATACATAGTCATTTATAATGCTTAATCAGATGAAGGAATGATGAACATTAATGAAAGAAATGATATTATTTTACAAACAGTAAAAAATGAATTCGATCGTTAATGTTTAATATGGCTAAAACTTAAACCTACATACGAAGTACAAAACATTATTTACAACTATTTCAAGGTACACAACACAATATTCCATTGAGTAATGGATTCAGCACATCAGGGACGATCTAAGCCACTGAAAATAAAAGATTAGTGTTATCATACATTATAATTCATTTAAAAATAAATATATTACTAGAGTCTTACAAACCTCGTTTAAACTTAATTTAATGGTTCCATTTTGCAAAGGATCTTTGCTTTCAAATATCCCTACAAAGAAATGATAAAATATCAGCAAATATAAAATGTAACAAGAGAAACAAGAAAAAGGGTAAAACATACCAAATGCATCGCTCAGGTGCAATATTGCTGAGACAAAATCGCCGAATCTGAGCGTTCCATCCTTCCTCATGTATCGAAGAATTAAAATCGATAGCACGTCCGTGTTTAATTGAAATCCTAAAATATATATATATACCTTTATTATATTAAAAGATACAATACTAACACAAATTAACTTACCAACTTCCAGCAGTGCATCTCGCAATCGTTCTGCTTTAAGTATACCAGTCTTTTCTTTCGTATGATTCTTGAAGGCAGCTTGCCAATACTTCAAGCTGCACATGAGATCCTTGAAGTCGTTGAATTTTAATCGTCCGCTGCCCGAGCTCTGTTTAACGTCGATTTAAGGAAAACAGTTCAAAATTCAATTACAAAATTGACAAATAAACTGATCGTAAGGATACATCCATGGTGAGAACCACCTGTCGACATACTTCCATGCAAGCGCAACTTTTTATATAATCTGTGAATAGGATAAAAAAATGAATCGATCGTTTTATTTATTTCTCATCGATTCGTAAATTTCGCAGAATAATTTACCGTTCGGTAAACAAGCTTCTAGGAGTTCTTGCAACTCGAAAGCGTTCACCGTTCTGTGCTCATCTGCCAGTTGCAGAAAAACAGCTTCGTACTGCGAGAAACCTTTGCCTTCGAGGGGTGGCGCTTTGATGATGGCCGATTTCACCAAGGACGACGGTGTATCGAGAAGTCTGCAGGTACGAGACATAAAGTATAAAGACATTATCGTATGGAATGCAACTTTGGTTAAGGATACAGTCACATAGTAAATCAAACGGTAATTCTTACTTAAGCTTTAGAGGTTTACTGCTGTAGACTCGCAATGTGAAACTCGTTTCCTGAGTCGGCTCGAACGTGGTGGGCACTAACAGGTAACCGCCTTGATCCAACTGACACCTGTGGCTCACTTGACGACTGTTCGTGTACTGCGAGTTCATTAGAGACTTGTTCTTTTTGAAGAATTGCTTGTTTATCGATTCGGTGCTGTTCTTCGGCAACGTGTACGCGGTGAAGCCGATCACTTTGATCTCCATGATCGAATGCTGGTACAACGAGACGATCACCTCCTCCATTTCGCTCAGTATCAGATGTAATTGCGGATTGATATGGAAAGTTTCTGTAAAATTGATGTAAGGTGGATCGACGGTCATTGTGATTTTAACAGGCAGGCCGCGTTACGCATTACCGGATTTCCTGTCTAAAACGTTCATTATTGGAGTAAACCGCAAACGAACCTTCATTGTTTCGACATCCTCCCGCGGTCACGCCCCTCCTCCAGCTACCTTGATAGAGTTTCATTTGCCAGGTATGTTTACTATGCAGAGATGGCTCATCTCTCGACGTTTCGGCATCAAGATGTACGACTTCTAAGTGAGTGAAGGTTTTCACGAAATCCGAGTAAGATATCCTGCAATTAACAAGATCAGAACAAGAAGTGAATTGTTGGGTGGGTTTCAGGGAAAGGGGTGGTTCTTTATTGAAACTCTGTACACTTCATTATACAATTTAGCTGAGTCGTGATAAATTTGTTTTACCAGAATTCTCCTTCGGCCATGTTTCTGACCGCTAAACGTTCTCTTTCCATCGGTGGTATTTCGTCCCATTCGAGGCCACCTCTTGCCCAAGCGCCGACGTATTCTCTCCCAGGTCCAAGAGGATTTCTTAACTTCACCAACTGCACTGCCTCGCCGTTGAACGTTTCCACCTGCATTTTACGAAATGATTTCCCAGCGTAAAAATATCGATCAAAGATAATAAAAATCATCGAAGATCACTTCTCGTATTTACCCTCTCGATAGCGTATAGCCTGTAGTTGATGCCCATCTGGATACCGTTCGCGAGTTTCTCGGTACTGGCACGAATCTGTGTTGCAAAGAGATCAGCATTCGTTCAATTTGTTTGATAATCGAAGATAAATCGAACAATACCTTTGGTGGAATAAATACAAGAAAAGTACAATATTTATTATTTGGGTGAAAGTGTTTCCATTAGATATTTGAAATTATAAATAATAGAAATAACAAAATATTGTAACTCCACCAATTATTTGAAGACAATAAGGGAGTAGCTTACTTGCTGTTGATTATTATTTACTGTACAGGTGATGAGGGAAGTCATGTCCAGCAGTTTGGCGAGCACCCTTCCGCAGGCGGTGGGATCCTGACGAATCGCGATACTTTCGGTGATCCCCCCCGTCAGGTCGGACAGGCCGTCCAGCAAAGTCCCATACTTCAAAGCTTCGTACGAACCGTGAAGCCTGAAACGAATCGAAGGAAAATCAGTTTCTCCGTTTCCCAGCAACATTCTTGGCGAAAGAGTCTCGAACAGGGTCATAAGACGCGCACAATGTCCTCTCCATCTGTGTTTCAACGAGATCTTTGGTATTTCAAGCCGCGTCTCGTTTTCTCGCGGATGAAAACCCGCGTGGTGTTTTCATTTTTTCGAATACCAGTCCGCTCAGACGCGAGGGAAAGCGGTCGGTTAGAATTTCGCGACCTACGACCTTCTTCGTCAACGACGCCAGCGATCGCGATTTCTCGTGCGTTCCTCATCGATTCGGCGAAGAAAGTTGTATCGCCGCGTCGTTAATCTTCCGCCGCGCGAGAAGCGGCTTTTGTTCCCGGTATCGTGCCTGCGCGGACGAGTTTTCGTTGGATATCATCGTCGAGACAGAAAGGTGAGATGCGAGCTGATAAGCCGAAGAGAATCAAGAGGCGCGATATCGTCCTGTTACTCCCGAGGAAATTAGCATTCTCCAGATAACGGGCTCTCTGTTTACCTCTTATCTGACTCGTTCCAGTAACTCGAACGTCTCTCACCGTACGCAAAAACGATGCGCGCGTTCGCGAGCTTCGGGGCGTGCGTAAGTTAATCTCTAAACCGTAACCATTCACACGGACGAAAGCCTGGGCCAGTCGCATGGGTATTTTCTCAGGGAAGGCGAGCGCAACGCAAGGTTCCGTTTTTCAATTGTGTCTCGTGGGTGGCCATCGGATTTGGCCTGTTCCGTAATCAAGAAAAGAGCGGAAGAAAAGAGTAATAATCGGGTCTCGGTTTCTCACCCATTGCGCCGATCGAATGAGGTTCGACGGAAATGAATAGTTTGACGTCAATGGAAATTGACATTCGCTTTGATACTTAGGTAGGAAAGGGTTCGAAATACATTCGACAAGTTGGAATACGTTCGAACACGGTCGCGAGGGTCGCCGCACCTTCGAACGAACCTGTAACAGTCTGTTGACTGTGTAACACTACCGTTGTCAGTTTGTGAGCGAACGGTAACACGAGTCCTCCATTGACGTACTTCCGCTCCGTGACCATCTAACGGGGTGATGAAGTCATATGCGGATGTGCAATGTCACTTGCAATCTTTTCCACGCGATTGTTACCCGTCGATGTCTCGTACAATTTGTCGACATTATTCTTCCAAATACAAATAACGAGAAGCTTTTTTATTTTATTAATATGTTTCTCAACGTATAAATAATAATCTATCCTTTCTCTCTCGAGCAGAAGATGCATTCAGTCTTTTGCTTTCAATTAGTCTCGGCAGTTAAAGTGGATCATCTGTAACAATCATCTTTCTCCAGCTGACGTGCTGGCGCATCGGAGACGTTTCGAGATGAAGAAATCAGATAAGGTGGATGAACTGTTAACGAGGTTCGTTTTCGTGTGCCATTAGCACGGCACGGTATCGAGGCAGTTTCGTAGCCGCAGATACAAGCATGGACTGTGGTCACCGGTGCACTGACCTCCGATCCATTGCTGGCAACCAACGAACCGACTATTCGCCGAGTGAAAGTATCCGTGGATATACTTGCTTAGTATACCCGTGCCTCTCTGGCATGTGCGTGCACAAATATACAGACGGGCTGAATATAGCCCGACATACCTATCCCGAAGCTATGCCGAATTCTGATTTCTCGTTAGCCAACTATCGTAAACGTTGCTGAACATTATACTGTTGGAACGCTAGCCAGACGGATAAGAATCGCCTTGAAGTATCCACGATAACATTTTTTAAACGTTCGTGTTACATCTAAATAATTAGTCTTTCGATAGGATTGACGTCTTATCGTACTCAACATCCATAAAATTGGCTGAAGTTCAACTTTTTCCTCCGATCTGTCAATCGGGAAGCGAGCTTATCTCGTTCTCGGTTTTTATTCGTTCGAAAATTCTTAATTAATTCTTTATGATTAATTTATATAATTCTCCTTGTACCGGCAATTATAACGATATAATATGTCTTAATTACAACGCGCATTGTTACAGTATCGTTCGATCTTCGAGCGTTGTGCTTGGACTGAAGCGTGGCAGCATTCCTCGCCGAAAGGAATCACGAGCGTGCTCTATAAATCACATTTCTCGGCATTGATAAAATTGAACAACGAGATCGTTATGGAAACGGTTGTACAGTAATTAAAAATGAAACTTCCTATTCGTGGGTCGTTGAAAAGCGTTAGTTGGCGATTCCTTTGCTGCGCCGCGTACTTGGTCCGGCGTAAAACCGGTGGTGGCTCCTAATGGAAATCACGACGAGTATTAAATTTTATCGTCGTACGCGTTGGCACGCGAACGCGCGAGCTTTCTAACTGATTCTAATGCTGACACTCGATTGATAAGCCCGGATTCACCGAACGTTTCGACGGGATCTACGAGGACAGGATTATCGTGACAGAGCAAAAGGTCAACCGACGAATGATTCTTTCTTTCCTCCGTGGAAAGAAGTGTGTCATCGGTGAGATGGTCGGAGGCACTCGCGAAGCATTGAAACAGAACGAGCTGAATACTAATCCGTCCTCGTCACGAAAGTTCTTTTCTCCGCTCGCGCATTGTTTCTGTCTACGTACGCTGAAATAATTACACGTTGGCTCGGGTCGTCGTTTGGCTAGATCGTTATCTATCTTATAAAATTGTAAATTCTATAAGTGATTCGATCGCGTGGCGAGAGAAGGACTCGTTAGACATGGTTCGCTTATGTTTTGTTTCCAGAGATTATCATCGATTGCTGCATAGGATCCGAGTAAACAGTGACGATGCAAATTTACTTTTACACGCTTGTAAAAACACGAAAGTCTGAAAATACAAAGTAATTTTATTTAAAAAATACTTTCAAATAACCAAACAATTTACGATACCAATCATCTGGCTAATTATTCAAACAAAGGAGGTTTACTTTAATAACGTCCATGTCTGGCACGAAGGATGATCACGAACTATAAGGTTTCAGAATAATGGTTATCCAGGAGTATCAATTATCCGTACTACCGTTCAATTATCCTTGCGGCCGTGGTAGTACTCGAAAATTGCTATATTCAAACCAGCAACTCGCGGGGAAATTGATGATCGTTGTCAAATAACAAACTTTTGCCGGAATTAGCCAATTCTATTAGCGAGTCTTTCGCGAAGGGAAATCGCGTTTTCAACACGCGAACGATGATTTCGAACGATTCAGCATTAATCGGCTGCATCGTACATTCAACGGTGAACGGAAGTCATCGGGAGACGGCAACGCGTTATCAATTATTAATGAAACCCGACCTCGATTCCTTTACCGAAGCTGTTGACCGGTGTAATCGTTAACGAGCACAACACTCGAATAGCCACGTTATTATACGCTGTCCTTTCTTCAATAAAACAACCGATTTAATCGGGCTGAGACTTTGCAATTTGAAGAGATCCAACAAAACCGCGCGGAACGTTTATGCGGGAAATTTATGAATCGCTTAATTAAACCGTGACCTCACGGTTTAACAATTTTTATCGCGATTCTTTCCGTCCGTCAAACCGGTCGTGCATTCCAATCTGTGTGCTTTCGTTTTTTTTTGTTTTTTAAATTCGACAAACTCATCGCATTGGCTTAATGACTGTTTCGAACGCAAATTGTGCGGTCTCGTCGCTTTGTTTTGCTTTCTCTCGTTAAGACGAGAAGCTTAACTACGATGACTTCTTGTTACGCTTGTACGTACATATGTACGACCGCCATTGTGATGCCAGATGATGAAATTATAAGCGAAATGCGTTCTCAATCCTTAACAGTGGAACTACCAAACGGGTCAAATTGACTTGTTCCAGATTTCATATTTTATATTACAACATTTGACAAATCGCTTTTGTTCAAATGTAAGCTAATCTTTTTATTTGTGTTCTATTTTATATTTAATTTAAAAGAAAGTGTTCTAGTGTTACTAGTATTAATAAAACGAGAGTTCTTGATAATTAATAGGCACATATTTCCATCACAATGGAAATCGAGGTCGAACGTGTTAGAATTTTGGGTTTTATTTGAACAGCTGGTGAGAATTTTCGAAGTTTTGGAATTTGATAAATTCTATGGTTTATACGTTTGGATAAAATCCAAGCGAAGATTAAGACTTCATACCTTACGGCGATACCGCCTAACCAATCATTAAAATCTTCAGCTACTGTAGAAGCATGCAGTAACTCTCCATATAAAACGACGTATAAATTACGCCTAATTTACTACTTAATTTAAGGCTGTTATTAAAACCACGTCGAACACTATTTTCTCTAACATACTTTGCAACAAGGAATCCATAATACAATATAAAATGTTTTTCTTTCGGATTCGTGAACTTTTATCTTTTTCTTGAACCGTAGAATTAAGATGCACCGAACAAGAAATTTTCCTTTATTACATTCTCCACATCGATCATCAGAATGCGTGACTGTACCGTTTTCGAAAGTGGTATGAATTTATTTCTCTTTGTTCTCCGCGTCTAATAATAGCTTATCTAATATCTAATAAAAGCTTTTGCTTGTTTTATGCTTTGCGGTAAAAAAACCTGTATGATGTCAATGATTCCGCAATGTACGACAACGCGTATACTTCTTTGTATATTATCTTTGTAAGTTAATCCCAAGTTATCTACAAATATGCATCTATAATAGTTGAATATAAACATTCCAGAGGGAAGGTGCAACAGTATAAAAGTAGCCAGCGCCGATGTATACAAGCTACAACAAGTAACGAGCTAACATACAACAAAGAATGCACGCGTGTGCGTGCGCGTATCGTTCGCAAGCATGTAAATATTGTCGATAAAATTTGTCACGGTCGCGGGTCTGGCGAGTAAAAAGCGAGAAGAGGATTTTTCGCCGATTCTTATCGGAGTATTTTGCTCCTCTTTCGTCCGCTGGATCGCGAGGTCGTCTTCCTCTTCGAGGCCGTCACGTTGCAGTCGTTTCAAAAGCAACGCCCAGCCGGTGCTTATATTCCTGATGGCAAGAAACGAAGAGGAACTCGAGGAAGGGAAGCGAACAAGAAGAAGCGGATAACGAGGTGAAGGAGAGAAGAAGGAAGAAGGAACGGTCATCAAAGGAAAGATTAAGAGGAGGAGCAAGGACCTCCGGCAAAACCGGTCATCGTCATTCGTTCGTTCGTCCGCGTAAACGCATCTTCCACCTCGGGGAGGAGATCGCGCGGAACCATCGCCCCGCGTCAAGGATCCGCTTCGTAGACACCGCGAAATAAATATCTTGTCCGTGAGACGCGATGTCCGATCTGTTTACCGTGATTACGAATCGAGCAGAATTAATCTGTTGACTCGATCGGTCCTCGATCGAGAGGACACCTAACGAATAAGTAAATAAATGAGTAAATGGATATTTTTAACCCTTCCAACACTATACGGACGCTCTAGAAACTCGCTTAAGTTTCTCTGAACGCTTCTAAAGTTTTCTATCTATACTTTCTATATGCTAATCGTGACCGTTCAACGATCTTCTAATTCTTTCGTTTCATAATTACTACGCCCACGCGATGTACGAAAAACACTAAACGGCACTCGAATATCTTACGAGAATGAAATACCGTGGGATGAACGGATATGCGAATAACTTTCGCGCCACTACGACTGATTCTGTAAGTTCCGGTGGGCGGCGTGGGCGTTTACCAGGTGGACGCTGATGGTGCGTTAGCACCATCGACCTTAGAGAAATCGAGCGATGAACCTCGATCACCATCGCCTTATACGACCGTACGTAATCGAGCGCGATCGGAACTGGTCGATTCGATGGTGGGCGACAACCAAATTCGTTCTGTGATAAGAAAGAATTGAACTTTACGCTACACAAATGAAATGGACCTTGTTGCTGAAAATTTACCATAATTAAAAAACGATCCTCGCCTTTTTATTTCTCTATTTTTATGGTTAATAAGCGTGGTACTCACTTGGCATAAGCTTTTTCCAGAAGAGCAGGCCAGAATTGATCACTGTGACGACTCTGCACGAAGGCTAGCCGTCCGTGAATCGTTGGTAGCCTGTCGTCCACGAGAACCTCAACCCATGCACCGCACCACCATAATCTGAATCTGAACACTCCAGCGTATTCGGCAGTCGGTGATCCAGGCGGTTCGCCAGTGTTCCCGAAACCTTGGTCGGCTGGTACCACTCTGTAGAACAGTCCTTTGCTCAGGTGGAGAACACCCAGGCAGGAGACCAACCATTTGTCACCTGTTTTCAAACGTGAGTTATTAGTTAAACATTAATTACTAATTACGAGGTGTGTAAATTAAGTAACGAGACTAATATTTTCACACGTTTACCTACCACCTCTTCAGGTCTGGCGTCCTAAGTGTAGCCAGATCGACTGCTACGTTATCAGTCTCGTTACTTAATTTACACATCTCGTACATTTCGTGTTAATAAGTTCCTGCCATGTAAAAATGTTCCACTACTGTACGAACTTTTACTGAATACGAATGAAGCGTTATGTGTAAATTGCATAAGATAAGCTGTGAGAGGTGGAAGTGAATGAAAGAAACTGTATCCCATTTTCTACGTTGTGAACATTTTTTTAACGACCATCCATCGAGTTCGTATATAAAAACGATTTACATACACTCTGGGTTGTAATCTATCTTAATTGACTTTAAAAATTGTACGTCGTTACAAGTTTTGTTGCCGCTAATTAATTTAGTGCAACATTAAAGAGAACGCACGTAATTGAATTATTCTTGGCTGTCTGTTAGCCTTGCTGGAAATTAGATTTTAACTACTGAACGTAAGCTGATATTAGGGTAGGCAAATAAATTTGCTATAAAAACTACTAACAAGCGGCTTGATCAACGATTAGACAGATGGTTCGTGAACGAAAGTGAAGCGAATGGAAGGCAATAAAGTATAGCGTCGCGGCGCTATTCGATCCCAGAAAGTGTTCTCACGACGTTACGACATTACGAATCTGTTTCAATCGCTTTTCACGAAGTTCACCGCCGCGAAACGAAGAATTCTTTCCATAATTTATCGAATAATTATAACGCTCGTTCCGAGCGCGCTTATTCATGGATTCTCACGTTCTGATCATCCATTAAAAGGAAAAAGAACGTTACCTGTATCGTTATGTAACGTATCTGCCGTTTAATTGTTCGACTTCCGAGGGCAGCGTAATAATTTCAGAAGACATCGAAGATAAAAATCGACCGGTTCTGAATTTTACGGCGCGGCGTGCGCGTAAAAATACAGAAGTATCTTTCTTGCGGTTCGCTAAAAATAACGTGGTCGAAGTGAATTACCCGATTAAGAAAAATCCAACGAGTAAATTTCGACAGAACGGGATAAAAATATCGTTTCGGTACTCCTTCATTTTTTCCTTAAAGGGGTATTCCCAATCGGAAGGATTATTCATAACACCTTGAAATCGTTCGACACCCGTGTAATCGTAGTTTACCTTTTAAAGCATGCCTTTATGTAACAACAATTACAGATGGAATGGATTTGATTTTCATACGATTGAAAATATGTCCCGTTTGGTCCGATATTTACGCGTACATCGGTGACAAGTAGTGCGACTAACATTGTGCAACGAGGTACAGAAGCGTACAGAAGCGTGCGCGTTCAAAGGCAACTTTTACGAGCTTTGTCCTGTCGGGAAACGATTCTTAAGCCAGGCTGGTTTCATTGAACGAAGCAACGTTTAACTTGCTAATGCCGCGAAAGTGATTCGTAATTAACGAGACTCCGACGATCAGCTTTCCCTCGAGCGGCACGAAAATAAAAGATCGCCAATGAGGGCTGCTGAATTGCGATTACAAAGCGTAACACAATTCCGTAATTGTTCCGTCTGGCCTTAATGTTTCACTTATTAAATATTAAAATAATGGTTACCACGATCGCGGTTACGCTTGCATTTTTTTCCCATCAGATGCTAGACATGTGTGCCAGCGACGCTTATAGAGCGGAAAAGAAGATGGCCTGGTTATTCAAATAAACAAGGAGAAATGAATACGGTAATGTCTCGATAAGTCGTCCTCTTCGATAAATCGCTGGGAATCGTTTCCACCACAAAATTTCCTCTATAGATACATTACTGTATCTGTATTTATTGTACAAGCGTGTACGCAAATTTGGCTTTCGTGCATGCTTTAATCAAGTACATTCAACGGTCGCAGATAATTGCAAAGCATCCGAATTAAATAATTATTTGAATTGCAGGAGCAATAATTTCGATAGTCGTAACAATGTGGGTCAGAAATGAAAGCAAAAAACGAGACGATCAAAAGTATAGTTATCTCGCTCGTTAGGTGCTCGTGCACGCTAACGGGACGCGGTGCTGCGAACGCGCCGCGTGTTGGAGAACGCGCTTGCACGAATTCCTGGATCGTTCGACTTCCGTCCACGATGTTGCTACACGCTCGTGAATTACACGGCTTCTCTACGAGACCAGATTAAGTTCGCGATGCATTCCACGCTCTCGTCTATACTTGGCCCGACTGTACCTCTCCTCTCAGCTCTGATCATCGGCTGAACCGCCTCAACAAAGATCGTGCATTTCTTCAGCTTAAAAACGCATTAGATTTCCTTTTATCTAGCCTTTATTTTGTAATCAACATGCTCAACGTCTCATTAATCATTTTGCTATTTTTATAGCATAGCAAAGTATCAGTGACACCTCGAGTACTTTTCCTTTGCAGGTGTGATTCATGGTTGATAATGAATTTAATTTGTAAGATAAAATTAAGCTTCTTCGGTCTTGAGAACCACTGTCAATCACACATTCTTTCGGGGTGATGCAAAAAACGGCGATACACGAGACGACCGCGCGATTATCACACAATACACACCAGCGGGCACGGTTATACGTTAATTAAATTGCCAGGAATATCGAGTACGTCGTAAAACGGCGACGGTTTTCTCACACGTTCAACGGGCACGAAGAAAGTCCCTCGCCACGTCGTCCGTGGAAACGACCACGCTTTATCTCCCACGTTCGTCAAAGGTTACCCAGCCGCTTTCAGGGTTTGTACGATTTCGAGGTCGTTCGTAGTAGAAAGAACCGACCCGGAGTATCGATACGTGTCTTCGTGCCGGCAATAACCCCTTGTTAGGAGATAACTCCCGATGGCCGGACGTTATAAAGAGAAACACGTGAAAGCATTTCGAGGAAGCCGCGAGATTATAAACATCGGTCGAGGAGATCCAAGTAACGATTCAATCACTTTGGAGAGAAATTTTGTATCCATTTCATATTTTACAGCACGGTTGTCGATTAAGGAACAACTCGCCGAGAAGTTATCGAGAGGAAGCAAGGAAATAAGGAAGCATTAGTTAGTCTCAGGCGGGGATTAAAGAATTCAAGGTAAGATGATTTGCAGGTTCGCAAACATGCCTGTGCACGTGAATCGTATCATTGCGTTTCATCGCGAGGATTGTGCCCGCTCCAAAAGGACAAAATGGGAAAGCTAAACTGGAACGACTAGTTTTAGGTATTCCCTCGTTTCTTCCTCGTTCATTTCATCTCTGGAATGCCTTTTTACCCCGAGTTCGCAATGAACCGAGAGGAATGCGCGAAATGTCGATAACGATCTAAATCGTAGGCGATGGAAAACCTGTGTCTTTCCCACCGAGCGGGCAATAACAATTTTACACTCATTTAATGGTTCTTACCCATTTTTCCGGGTATCACGTCGAATTGGGCCGGTGTGTCGCTCACGAATATTGGACGATTGCATAATTCCTGAAACAAAAACAAACAAAAATTATTCGCTTAAAATCTGACGATTTTCTGTTAATTAATTCGATTAAGTGTAGGGTTACAAATATTTATAATCTATTTACTTTTATTTCTTTCGTTAATTTGCCATGACTTAGTAGTAATAAGACTTATCTAGTTAATTGCACATGGCGACCCAGAGGCACCTATCTTGATCTATGCTTTCGCATATTTTTTCGTCCTTGAATCGCTCAGACAATTTAGTGCCAATTAAAATATTTACATCGTGCAGCGTGGTATTAATTTGTCAGGACCTGTCTCGTCGGAACTTCTATCCGAAGAACAAAAGGCTGATTATATAACATATCGTTTTACGTTCTGCGGTGCATAATTATTCGTCTGCATGGAATGCAATTTGAAATGGGTTCTTCGCATCGTCGAATCTTCGGAGCGAACACTTTTTGCCGCCTCGAACTTTTTATCGCTCTTTTCGAAACGGTTTTCACGTTGTTCTCTAGCCTCGGAAGAAAGGAACAATTTCACGGAATTCCTCGTGATCATTCGACGTAAGGTTCAGACTGTGAATCGTAACGTGACAGGCAGTCATTAATTATGGTTAATTACAATCTCAGTACGTGGCTGAAACGTATGTATTGTTCGTGTTCCTATTGTCACGTGCGTTCCACTTTTACCACAGCGGTTTTCGACTCTTATTAGCGGAAATAATATTAAACTTTATTGTGCATTCACAAATTCTTCAGCCCACCTTTTCGTACTTTCATAAACACAGATTCTGACTTAAGAATAAATTATTGTACGAGCTATTAATGCTGCTTTCCGTTCTCTTCTGCAATAAATCGCGTTAAATGTTTAATTATCAATCGTAAATAAAGTAATCAACCTGAAAACCATGTCTCCGGTTTGCTAATCTGTACATATTGGTATTAATTAGTGTGTCATTGAATCGATTCCAGCGTTAACTGCAGGCATTACGAAATTTTATTAAGTAACAAGCTTTCGCGAGAAGCGACGCGAATTAAACGATAATTTCAATTGGCGGGGATCGAATAGAATCACGTATCGTGACATCACGGGCAGCGTTTAAATAATCTTCCTTTGACTCATGAGTTAGTCATTGAAGATCTTCCGTTTCGACACAGGATATCCAGTTCATCGTTCCTTCTCGTCACTCGTGTCACGCTCTCCTTCGGACCTTTCCGGTCGCGCCAATGCGAGCCTCGCGTAATACCTGTTGCGTAAACGCAATTGTCGACCTTGTCGTAGAAACGCACCGCGATGTCAGTAGCTTTTATTACGATCGTTATATGCAACATAGAGAACCATAATGTCCCGTTCCAAAGGCTAAATAAGCTCCAGTTACGAGTCGGCAACATTACCTCTTGCTCTTTCTCGGATCGTCGTGCACGTTGCACAATTGACCCGCAGGATCGTTGATCCCCTCGACTAATTCTCGTGTTCTCCTTGAATACGCTTCTAGATCGATGTCTCTTCGAAAAATTAACCTTAGGAATGCCACCAAATTTTTAACCTTTGCTATTCTCAGTGAATTTTATATTCCCATTGCACGTTTTGCATTTGATTACTTGAGAAATAGCAGAGCACTTATTTTTTCCTAGCATTGTTTAAGAAAAAAAATCGATTTTTTCAAAATTCCTTAAATTCCTTTTATCCACGGAACAACTGTTACAGGCTACAATTAATTTGGTTCCGTTGATTGGTTACTTTTTCTTTTGACAAAGAATCCAATTAAGTCTTACGAAACTTGGGAAATTGATCCTGAAAAATTGATAACCATGAAAAAATTACCAAAGATTCTTACTGATAAAGTAATGAATGAAGATTGTACGATGCCGGCGGTGCAATTAAGGAGTCTTCGTTAGTTCTTATATAACACAATTCTGTCAGGAGGAGACCCGTTAGTTACCGTATTGTACAGTAAAGATGCTGCTACGCGATTATAAACACGCAGACGACAAAGACATAAGACTATGTGTCAAGGCTGCGTACTGTTTCCGTTACGGTTCCTAGGTTTCGGATTCCTCGTCCTTCCGTTCCGCAGGAACTGGAGCAACCCAACGCGACTAATGTTCACCAACGCCTCTTCACATATATTCAGACTTACGCGTTTCCATCAAAATTTAACGTTGACAATTTTCCAATACAGTTCAGACAAAGACAATGGAATCTAATATAATTGCATACGGAAGGAGGCTAATAACTTCAATACTAGGTTTCCTCAAGGATATTTAAAATTTCCCTGTCATTCACAGAACTGTTATTTCGATGCAGCGATTAGAACAATCTGGTGGTATAATAATATTTAATTTATGCAAAAATGAACCTCTACGTTGGGAGGCATTGTCTATACCACTGTCTTTTTTTCTTATTCTTTGTTCACGCGATCAAACTTTGTAATAAAATATCTAATTCAAAGAATTGACCGATTTTTTTTTTATATACAATTAAAGACAATACAAAACTGATAATTACCTTTGGCCTTTTCCATTGAAACTGAAACGGGGGTGTCTGATGATAGAAGACCGAGGTTTGGGTGGCTGGAAATTCCGGATCCTCCCAGAGTTCGCCTCGTTTCAAGCACGAACGCTTGATTCGTTCGTACTCGCTCATTACGTCCTGCAACAATAAGATTTCGATCGTTAGCTTCGGAAGCGGCTTCGACGCATCATCGATCACGTAACGAAAATTGCATAATTGTCCGTTTCATTAATATTCCTAAAACGCGTAACCAGAGAGCGCAATCCGGATCAATGTGTTACATTATCTAATTAATATTTATAACGGGTTGCATATAAAGGATGGGAAACTAACAGTACCTCCTCTGCCTACTCGTTATTTTTCAACGCCCCTCGTACTCCAGTTACGATTCACGACCACACCGGTTACCCACGGAAGAATTTCTTTCGCGTGTTTTCATTCGTAACACCGAGGCGCAACATTGCCGAATATTAAACGTCTCGCGATTCGATGTTGCGCAAATTAACCAGGATCGTTAACATCAGGCGCATTAAAAACTCTCGTTACGACCTCGATAGACGTGATAACGCGTCTCGAGACCTCATCGAACACCCATTGTATCGAGGTCAACACTTTCTCTCTCCTGGATGTTTGCTACCCAGACAACGTTTTCTTTTATAACCGCGCAAAATATTATTACGAGCCGCGAAAAAAAGAATGGGATTCTTCGAACGATTATCAAAACGAGAAGTTGCCCATCCTCTCTGCACAGCATCTTACGTTACAACTTTCCTTTCGCAAATTGAGTCTTATTAGCAATTAACGATGCAAACACTCGTAAACGAAGATCACAAATTGGATTTGTACAACTGCGGTATTAATATTACTCCGCAGCACCTTTGTATTATCGAATCGTGTCAGGCTATTAGACGTTTCGAAATCGAGCACTGAATATGCAACAACCGAATGGAACTTATCTCGAGACGCTTTCTATTACGAAAAGAAGAATAATAATCAGACGCGTACGGCAATTAGCGTTATAGTAATGGCGGGCTGCCGTTACATTTCGCAACCGAACGTTCTATAATTGGACGGAAAAAATAACACCGATCGTTGCTTTTCTCCCTTTCTAATGGTTCACGCAGTTTCTTTTCGCCGAGATTGCAACCTGGCCGGAGCGTCCGTAGAAACGTAAACGGCTTTCGAATTCTAACGAATCGACGATTTCCCTCGACGAATCATCATCCTCCGCCACGAGCCGCTATTACGAAGAATCATCGTCACGGAACAGATCACCGGCGAGAGATCGATATTATTGGTCGTTTTACACGGACCGAGGAGGATGTAAGGACACGGACACGCTCGAACGGGCCCCAAACACCTTTCGATTACAATTCCTGAACGGCCGCGATTGATAATATATTTTCACCGCGTAGGCGATAACGCGCGCACGAAAGACGGAGACAAGGTGCGTACTCGTGAAAGCGTCACGATTGCGAAACAGGTAATTACGACTGGTCGGACCCGGTATGTTCTGGCCATTGTTCAGCCCGTGGTCGGTTAACCAGACTACAGAACAATCCGGTGCACCAATTAAGATCGTAACGAACCGGGTGCCGAGTCGCGGCTAATTACAATGCTTAACCGGGTCTTCCACTTTGAAACGATTCGAACGAATTGCTCTTCGATTCGTGCCAGGTCGAGGCGCGTCTTTTTTCTATTGTTATCGAGTGCTGTCTTTTGTTCATCGATCGATCAATAGAGCGGATATCCTTCCGCGAAATGTTCTTTGCTTTCTTGACTGGTATGCGATGTCGAATACAACACTGTTGGATAAGGTCTTTAGAGAAAAACGGTGGCTTTATCATCCACTTGATACTTCAAAATTAAGGTGGCCCAAAGGGGTATTGATGCTATTTTGAGAATCTTAAGGTGCTCTTCCTTTGATGGTAGCCGAAACCCTCGCGTCCAGTGATCGAGGCTCACCCGACACCATGACTAGAATTGTAGGAACGGGACCTGGAAGGAAAAATAGAGTTTCCATGATTTTCTACAGAATCTCGAACGATCTGGCCACAGGTGTCATATCTTCCGGTAAGAGGACCAGGAGACCACTTTGGCACCTACCGCAGAACCATCATTAAGAACGTCTGTTTCTGACTCATGAGCATAGAAGGGAAGAGAATTCTAAAGAAATCCATTCAACTTTAAGAAATAGACTTAGGTGTGTTCCTTTTTCTTCGAGAGATGCCTAATAGGAATCCGAAGATCTTCCCTAGATTTACAATGCGGATTTAAGTGGTCGACCATCCGAGCTTCTCTTCGTTACCGTCCTACCGAAACAAAACTACCTTTAAACCGGTTCGCGGAATTAAAATTTATCTACGACAGTCTGAATCATTCCGAAGGTACAACGAACGCGTTACCTACGACACTGTTCACCAGACAGCTCCTTCTGTTCGTTATATCCATTTAACACCTTAGCTGCCACGAGACTGACCAGCGTTAGGAATTCAATTTAGCCTTACAGTTGAAGAGAGGCATTATCTTCAATACCACTGAAGTAAATTGATGCATCAGGTTCTTCAGTTTTGTCGTCGTACCATGGCAGACTATTATTAGACAGTTAAAGTGCTTAAGGTCCTAATTGCAATTTAGAAATAAGTAATTTTGCAGCGTTAAATGGTACTTTCAGATATAATCGTGGTAACAATTAGGTGTAGAAAGGAGCTGAACATTGCGGTCATCTTAACGTTAAATCATTGTACAGCGAGTGTAATAAAGTTTAATTTATAAAACCTACTACCCCTAGAATTCCAAAGAAGATCTGTTTAAACAAAGGGAACGAATCCAAGACAATCTCAGCTCGCTGAGAACTGTCCACAAAAAAGCATCCTGATCCGACACGTCCAGGGTTCTGTCGGCAGAGCGTCGATCGGATTTCGTTCCGTAAAAAGCGGGGCGTTGAAGTTTCATTTACTTTTAGAAAATCGCTGGTTGCACGGTTCACCTTTTTTCTCGCCGCGCGATACCGGCGTGTAATCGAAGGGAAACCAGGAAAAAAAAGGTAGGCTCGCATCTCGAGGATTCCGTCAGCTGGCCGTAAGCCCGTACCCGGCGTAGCTAGTAGATACCTTACGTACCAGGTTATTCGACTTCGCCTTCCGTTAAACCGAACACTTCGCCGATCCACTATATACCTTTAGCTATATAATAGCTACCATACTCTCGTACCGGTCGAACTAGTTTCACGCTTGGCTCTCCAGCGGCCTTGAAGCGCACCAACCACCAATGCGAAACTCTTGCCGAGGAAACCTTTATGGTTTTCGCCTCTCTCGACGCTTAGATCCCGTGTCTTTACGGATTCTGGCTCCCCTGCCTTCCGGAATTTTAACTACGATTTAACTGTCCTCTTTTTTCGGCTCGAAACATCAGCCTTAGCCTGGGACGTAAATTACGGCGGGATCTTTGAAGCTTCAGAGTTCGGATGATAATAAAACGGTATTATAGGTGCACGCGGAATGAAATTTCAAGAAACGCGGAAACGAAGGAGATACCGATTTTGCGATCATCGGAGCGTTTCACAAAAGAATAAATTTAATTTTTGATTGAAGAAATGATGAAAAATGTACACGATGAAAATTGTTTGAAAATCACTGGGAACAGCTAACAACCTGTTAACGTGATTCAGTATTTACCTTCTCGATGACTAACCGTACACTTTCTATTACCTCGATCGTTTTTTCCTTTCGTTCTGAGCGAAGCGTTCATAATTCTTTTAACAAAGCGAGCTTTAACGATCTAACAACGGAGACACGTGAAATTACAAGTACAGGTAATTCAAGGTTTTCTTTCTTAGCTCGACGCGTTACTCAATTGCCTTGGATTCTGTTGAAAAAATTGTACAAAAACCGACAATTCATCAGCGGAGATAATCGTAATCCTTCTATATGTAATCGATTATGGTTACGGTGGGTAACAGTTAAAGCGATTGTGGCTTCGGCACACGAGAGATTATTATTTCTCTGCGATTCTCCAAAGCGGTCGTGGCAAGTTGCTCGAGTAACTGAACACCGAGGTGCGTTCTCCGTAACATCCTGTGCCGCGACCTTAATTTCCTTTCTTTCTATTATCCGTCGCTCCATTTTTATTTTTCGTTCGCACCCTTACCGTACACGGTGGTTCGCTTACGATAAAACCCGCTGAATCGGTATTGTTCCCGGCTTGATCCGTTGCGCGAATGCGCTCGAAGGGAAACAATAAATTTTCTCATACGAATTGCCGTGAAATTTATGGCGAACCGAGCATGGATGGAAGAATCGAGCATCGACACTGACAAGTTAAACTTTTGGAACAATGATTGATACGTTGGACAGAATTTGTTCTTGCGATAATTAGAAAAAGCGAGGAAATAAATTGAACTTGGCGCGGGTATAGTTAATACGATACGCAATACGTTAAGCGTGGAATAAAAAGTTAATGCGACCGGGTAGGCGAGAAGCAACATCAATCTACTGTTTCAAAATCCATTTTCTGTCATCAACGGTACCGCGGCGAGAAGAACGGCAATATTGATGTCGCCACAGTTCTGGTGATTCGCGACAGCTTGAAAAACGCGTCTAGGAAACGACAGGTGACTCTGATTACGAATAAATCACCGAATTGTGCTCGTTCCGATCGTTGAACACTTTCTCTCGGCTGGCGAGCATGACTACGTGTTGTGTTATAGATTTGCACAAATCTCTGTGTCCAAGAAATTAGTTCCCTTTTTACAATCGCAATAAAACATTAAAAGGTTCTAGAATTGTTTATTTTTTCATTTCCTTGATGCTCCATATTTTTAAAATGTACCTGAAAGTCGAGTATGATCGTGCACCGTTCCATAATCTCATTAGCCAGGAAGCGATTTTATTCTCTCGAATTGCTTCCTGTTTGCGCAGATTCCGCGGCAAAAACTTACATAATCGTATATCCTGCTAGATATCCCGTGCCAGCCGTTCGACTAGTCGTACGATTTCCCTGAATTTTTATCGGTTTCGAAATCAGGAACCTATCGAACGGGTCTCGATTTACCTGTTTGATCGCAAGAAATCGACCGAGCCGGACTGCGACACAGTCGAACGGAAATAGAAATAAAGTGCAGGAGAGATCCTGCGAGACGTCGAGTTACGTTTACCAACGGCACCACTGATCGATTGAGATAAAATTTGATGGGCATCGTAAACACGTACAGGTTTTCCTATATAATAAATTGTTTGAGTTATTCGACGCCGCGCCGATGCAAACCTAATCAGGAATACAGTTATATATCCGTGCAAACGGCCGAACCAATGACACAGAAGCTTGGAAGCATAGAAGCGAGCGGATAAGTAAATTTAGAAGCGAACGACTGAACCGAAACGTAATATATTTAAGTATGCAGAAATTTTAATTAAATGGATTGCTCGATAAGATCAAGTTTCAGGTCAATTGTTCGCCGATACCGTGCGGAAGCGTGCTCGAATTTTGTCCTAAATTCCACGCCGATTTTCTAGGCCTGCGACCACGCTCTTTATTCTCCCTGGAACCGTTTTACCCGCAGATCGCTTCGCACGATAATGGAACAACCTGTAAGCAGCCGCTCGTGCTCCTACTACCTTGGCAAATACCGGAAATTTGTGCAAGCGGTTTAACGATATCGCGAGGAAGAATCGAGGAACCACGAGCCTCGATCTTGCACGCACGCCTGCCGTCCCCTGACTCGCCTCGTCTTGCGCGCTTATGCATCATCGTGGATGCAAAGTGTACGGAAGAGGTGAGATTATGCCAGGCCAATAGCTATCCGACAATTTATCTCGCGTATCCTCCGCTGGACACTTAGAATCTTCCTGATCCTGGACGGGAATAAATCGACTCGAGCGATCGAGCGATCCCCGCGACTATGAAAGACGAATTACGGTGGAGGATCTTATTGCTTCGCACAGAGGGTTGATCGAGAGGCTCGTTCGTTCGCGATCGATCAGTTTGGTGAAAAATTCTTTGCAAAAAACAATTTAGATTCTAAAAATTCTAATTTATGCAAGGAGTACAATTTATTGATTAAATAAACGGATGTTTGTTATAAACGACAGCGATTAATTTGTTTCTTGTTTCTGTTTGCTTGATTTATTAGAACGAAATTGCCACTTCTGTCAGCTACCATTTCCTCTCAGGATCTTCAGCCTTTTTACCAATACCTCTCAGGGATTATTAAGATTAATGCTTTAAAATACGGTTAAAATGTCGTGTTTGATTTCCACGGGAAAGTAGGTTCATCGCTTCGCTCGGTAAACGCTGTTCGCTTCTCTAACGTTCCCATTAGACGTTATTAGATTTAATAAACGTTACTTAACATCGCGTCGCGCATTAAGCCGTTTATGCAAGCTTCGTTTACGTTCGCGTTTTAAATATTACGCGCATGAACGTGCCGTGTACGAATCAACAATATTGTAACATCGTAAGAGGATCCCGTGGAACACCGTAATGAAGATCCTACGATGCAGAGTTGCAATGAAACCCGCGATCGTTAATTCTCTGGTTGTAGCCTGTGGGCGACACGGGATTGCTCGGCGCCATGCTATCCCTTAACTGACACTAATTTTATCCTGAAGAGATTCTGATTTACGAGGACTCGACCGACGAGTCGAGTTTCTTCTTCTTTTCGCTTCGTGCCCGAAGACGTTTTTCCGATGTCGTTGCTCGAGGTTGTTGCACCTTCGAGGATCGATGAAAGTTCATCGAATGATCCTGTTCTTTGCCTCTAAACAAACCTAATTCCAATCTAATGGCAATTTAATTGTTCATCAGAATTCGTGGCTGATCATCAGAAGCATTATGAATCATCGGAGTCCTTGAATTCTTGCTTCATCATTTTCATGAAATTCTTTACGTTTAGCTTTTTTCTAAAGTTTTTATATCTACGCTGAGAAACTCTATCTGTTTTTGCACTAGAAAGTATTTTATCCACTTCATGCTTTGACGGCCATCGTCACGTATTCATGGCTTCAATTATGTAGATTATTATATTATAATTTATCGTTGCAGTGTTCATGTTTACTGTATCATGAAGATAGTTTGAAAAGTGGTAATTTCATGGTGCACAGAGGATGACAAATATAAATAATTTGAGATACGAAGAAGAAAAAGTGCTAGTTTTTATTTTTTAATATTGTCCTGTTGTTATGAATTGATAACGATAATATTTATAAGTAATGTTTACAAACAACGAGATCAAAAAACGCTCGCTCCTCGGGATTACTTTCGCCCGTGTGCTGAATACTACCTTATTGCTCGTTGCTCGAACTTTTTAATATGGAAAACGTGTTTGACCCGCATGTCTATTGGCTGCGAACTTCTTCACACCGACGCGCGACGAGACAGCGAACGAAGAAGTCGATTCGAAAATTTCACAAATGTAATAATCGCTGTGTAATTTTAGAGAAATCACGGTTTTTGCGACTGTCTTTTTTGTCTTTACGCGTTATATAATTTAACGATTTCTTTTCTCAAAGTCGAAACGCGATGCGTGTTTTCACTCGTAGAAACAAAACGGTTAAATGTAATAAAGTAGAGAATTATTGCCTCAACGATACGTTAATAAATTCTATGAAGACGCGTTGTTCATTTTCTGTCTATTAAAAATCGAGGTCACGAACGACCTCTATCCTTTCGATCCCAGCCTCCCATCATTATCTGGATACGTTTCAGACCTTCCGACCAGTGTTCCGTGCCTCCAAAGCCGGTAATGGAGCGGGAAGAATGCAAAACGAGTAACCAAAAGGTAAATTATAACTGTAAGTAGTTAATTAATTTGAATAATTCCTTAGGTCCATGATGTATCGCGTTTGTTGGTCCATGCTGGGACCGTGGAATCTAGAGAACCCTGACGAATTTTTTCGCGGGATATTTTCGCGAAACTCAACGGGGTTGGCGAGGGGGATAAATCGTCGGGAAAGCAAGAGATTCCCTTCAATTTATAATCCCGCTTCGTCTCCTTCGTGGGAGGAAACGAACGGTCGAACGAAGGGGCAGTAAATTTCTAGGAAACGACACACGAGCCCCGGGATCGAGCCTCGACTTTCTACGATCCGTCCCCGTGAATTCCTGGCGAAGAAACGGAGACAACGGCGAGGATCAGCGGTGCACGAGGAACGGTACGTTAAACGACCGGGTGTCCCCCTCTCTGTCCCTCTTGCTGTCTCTCCTGTGTACACGCGTTACTTCGTGCCTCCGTAATTTGTGTGTTTCGAGGTCGTGGAGAGAAGAAGACCCGGTTTCGAGGTAAGGGAATCTCGCGAGGAGGTAGAAACGTGTTGGTCGAGTTCGAGGTTCCTCGACCATATCGACGACGAACAGGTGGGTCATGCGTGTGTGGAACCGTACGGACGTTTCTTTTCCTCGTATTATCTTCCTCTTCTTGGCCAATTCAACGACGATTATCTTATAGCAAGCTTTTTGGAACCAGAAGACCATCGTGTCCCATCTATATTATTTTTAGTTAACATAATCTGAACCACCCATCATCCTCCCAAAATCCTTCCCTCAATAGCTGATAATTTCGTCCTCACTAGTCATCCTCATACCCTGACCTTGTTACCTTACCATTTTACTGACCTTTGAACTTATCCCCTTTGCCTACAATATCGAGTCACACTCGTGACGTACCCTACAGTTCAGATCATTACACCTCAATTTTAATTTAGCTCTAACTAACGCACCCGTTAGATAAATCATAGGCTAAGGGGTTAAGATAATCCCTACTTTCCTATTTTCAACCCTTTTTCAGTTCGAACCTTCTTAGGATGTGCAACTATACTCATATCACGCGAATATAACTCGAGTCAACAACGAGTCTTAGTTTAATTTTTGAGAGACTGATCGACGCTTATTTTGATAATAACTGTGGAAGAACAGCGAAAATATCTGGGTCGAACCATAAAACAAAGGGCCTTTTGTGACGAAAAACTTCTCACGGGGCGAAGCACGAAGACTGACCTAAGATAACGTAAGAATACGTATGCGGGATGTGTCCGGGAGACTCGTGTACGATTACACCGGCCGCATAGACAACCGTGTTACAAAAGCATCGAATGTGGGCGATCAAACGAGAAAGTGAAAAATGCTTCAGGGCCGTGTTATATTGTCTTCTGGAACGTCGTGCCGTCGCCGCCCACTGTCAACATTATCGTAATCGTATGCGGGCACCGTGTTCAACTTATGAAACCATTCCGCGATGAATGGATAGAAGGATTTTGAAAAATGCGAGATCACTTTCGACGGACGTATCGCTCCTTTTCGCGGCGTGTTCTCCTCAAATCGTTCGAGCAACAAACGAGAGCAGAAAATTTATAAATCCATCCGCGGTAATTACGAACTGACAAGGAAGAGTGTTTCGAACGCTTATCGTAATTACGAATCGTAACAGGTCCGTTAAAAACAAAAGAAGAAAAGAATCTCTTCAACAAAGAACCGAGCGGAAAACGCGCGAAACGAATTCCACGAGGAAACGAGCGAAACTTAAGGGGTGGAAAATTCCTTTCAAATTTATTCGAAATTCGTTCACCTTGCACGCCGGTAACAATTACAAATTCAATTGCGTTCATTTATCTTATTATCGAGCATTATTTGCTTGGCAGGAAAAATTTTACAATTTTCTCCCCTTTTTTTTTTCTTTCACGGTTTGGAGACCATCGCATAGATTTCTCGTTGAATTTCGTTCGCTGTATGGTCGACGATGCATGCGAACATGGGCGGATCCAGCGGAGAGTGATCACTCTCCCCTTAAGAATTATGAAGTCTTGAGGTAATTATTTTACTTTTATCTTCGTTTATTTTTCAATCGAATCATAACTGTTTCTTTTGTTATTAGGAGAACGGGAAAGTAACGTCGTTTGACAGGTCGGTTGTATATAATTAAATTTTAAATTTCTTTTCAATTTCAAGTGAAATGGTCAGCCAAATACCGGAAGAGATGAAGCACCACTGATTATATCATTGATTAAAAATAAAAACTTGTTAGAAATTAATTTGTTTGAATATAATGTAAAACAACGATATTACTTTCCCTAATACAATAAACAAGTCACTGTTGGATAAAAATATTAATAAATAAATTATAAAAAAGTTTCTAATCGAGCGAAGGAAAGGGTTTAGTGTGCAGATTTCATGGAACGTGCCATGGGAATCGGAATGGTTCGTAACAGGATTCGTAAACCGGAAACGGAACGTTCGTGCTCGTGCGCTCGAATCGACGGGGATGAATTACGTTCGATCACGTGAACGAAAGCTCGTGTCCGGAAAGTTAAAATGCAGTTCTCGAATCCACGAGCCTCGCTACGAGGAAATACCTGACTCTTTTGTTACTTCCTTTGCGACCATTATCCTGTTGCTGTTTCTGTAAAATACACGCGTTTCGTACCTTTCACTAGAGAGGAAAACGTATCCGCGCTACGAGACACATGTAAATATTTGTACGACACGGTTTGTGCATGAATAACGATGCCATTGAATTACAAATTTTATGAAAGAACACCGATAAAGAACCTACGTTCCCATGGAAGATTGTATAAAGAATATTGCATATTTCTACTACTTATAATAAGAAATAGTTGTATATAAATTTCTTTTAATTTACATTACTATTTCTATTAAGATTAATAGTAATGTAAAATTGTTGTTAAGCTATGTCAGAGGGATGTGGAATTTAACGTACGTCCTCGAAAACTGAGATATCGAGTGCATGTCCAATCACGCTGGAGTACAGATATTTACTAAGAATGTAAAAAACAAACAGAGAATAAATTATTTAACAAGTCTTTCACAATGTCACGGTGAAACGTTGAATCACCTGCTCGAGAAATGCATACAATTTCCATGTAATTACGATTCCTCTAAATAAAGATGATCATAAGCTCCCTAATGCCTGGTAACGAGCAATCTTAAATTATCAAAGCGTCGATGTTAATCCATTCTTAATGGTTTATGTTCTTAAGGAACCCTTCTCTAACGACATGCTTCACGAGGTTTCAACTTTTTATTATCCGTTCGAGGCTTCCCCGACGTGTCTTCCGCGTATTCGCATTCCACCTGGATCGAATAGTTTCCATTTCACCAGGTAGATTCGGTGTACCATTGCAGGGTGACTTTCACGTAAAGAAATCATTCTGGTCGCGTAGCGCGGCGCGCCTCGTTAGAAATTCCATAATGACCTACTACTCGCATGCTACGCCAAGGGAAATCACGTTCTTTTGTCCCTGAAGAAGGGACGGCAAAAAGGCGACGAAATTTCTTTTCCCGCGATTTATCGGCAGAACCGAACCGAGCAAATAGCATTTGCTTTGCGAACGATTAACTGCTTTATGCGTCGTTCGGGCGACGAGCAGAAAAAAGTTAACAGTATAATCGCGTACGAGCCGCGATATCCTGTCAACGTTTAAGACCCGGCTACGACCGAGACCGGGAACGAAACGGAATAAGTATCTCGGGTGTCTTGTTTCTTTTCAGCGTAGGAAACGGCGCGAACGATTTCATAAGTGACTACTTTCTCCGGTCTCTTCTAATGGCCTTTGTTGCATCGTGGAACTGGCGCAAAAACCGTGTAAATAATTGCTCAATTTAATCGATTAACGACGCGTTGAAGACGAACCGATGTCTGATCGATCAATCGGTTTCGAGTTTCAACTTGCGTCGAGCGGCGTAACCAATTAGACATCATCGAATAATGAGAAACAAACAATGAAGAAAGTATTATGTTGAATAACCATTATGAGAACTGAAACTTTTATCTGTAATAATTACAGT
The DNA here is from genome assembly GCA_022405125.1 of Anthidium xuezhongi. Lineage (NCBI taxonomy): Eukaryota > Metazoa > Arthropoda > Insecta > Hymenoptera > Megachilidae > Anthidium > Anthidium xuezhongi. Next base: position 6,282,661 of record CM039642.1, on the reverse strand, counting down.
CTTGGTCTTACGGCACGCTGTTCATTTTCACTATGATAATCAACCTAATGTTTCTATTCCGGAAACAAATGGGTTCTTTTATTGAAATTTAATAGCTATTGTAATTTAGATATTGCATTTAATTAACAGACTGAAGCGTTGTATTATAAGGAAGTTGGGTTTTAATATCTGCCGGACTAAATATAGATAATTCTACTGTAGCTAAGGAGAATTCAATTTTTAAAGTTCATTACTCGTATTTTATAAATATATATTTTGCAAAAGAAATTGTTCAGTCTGTTCCCTTTGATGGATACCAACGCAACCATATTTAATAACGTATAGAATAACAAAAAGAACGAATTGAAGAAGGAATGACAAGTTAAAGGATGGGAAATAAACGTTAATAATACTCACGTTAACCATCCGTGCGTTTCCGTCGCGACGTCTCTCGAGGCTGTCACCTCTTCGCGGAGGTCCTCTTCGAGATCCTCCTCAAGGTCGAGCCCTCCTCTCACTTTATCACTGGTCCCCGTGTCAGAAGAAAGGGGAAGGTCCTTTACGCACACACTGACCTTACAGCCACTTGCACTTTCATCGATCAACGTGTTCACTTTGCGCCGAACTGACTGTACCAGTCCATGAAACGAAAAGAGAAACGAGGAGATGGGTAAAAGGGAACACGGTGGTCACGGTACCGGTACGAAATCGCGTCGACGACAGATCGAACGGTAATTAAAAAAATTGCGCGAAACGAGACGCGAAAGGAACATGTCGTGGCTCCGGGAAACGGAGCGATCTCGTACACCACCCGTACTCGTCTACAAACGGCTGAGTGAATGACTGACTGACTGTGCGCTGACTACCAGCCGTGAACTGCCAGTCGTGGATCCGGACCCGATCACCACCATCCTTTAGCTGGCCTTCCTTCTCTTTCTCTGGTCGCCGACTTACTGACGACCGTCCTCCCTCTTTGCCGTCTTCCCCTCCCTCTACGATAGTACGGCGAGGCTTTGTTATCCTCTCGCAGGTATCAAACCTTGTTTACAAAGTTTGCAACAAGTTCCAGTTAATTAAACTTTAACTAATTTGTACGATTCAGTTAATCCATCACCAACGAGAAAACCTTTATCAGAACGATGCTGAGATTAAAATTAAGCATCCAGAAGAGTTTAATTTTAAATGTCGATGAACCGCAAAGGTTATCCATCGAATTAACTGGATTATAATTTGGAGGCGGTGTAAAAATAGAGAAGAGTATTCGAGTCTTTCTTTGTAACCACAGACGTGTTGGGCAACGGCAATCAGGAATGACGGAAACGCACGAAATTTACCTTTAAATGGCGGGCAAAAAAGTACGCGAGAAGAGTAGCGAAACGGGAGCGAACGAGGGAATGTACTGGGGGAAAGAGAGCAAAAGCAAATGGTGGTTGAAAGGAGAGAAAACGAGGATCATGGCCCGGGGCTGCAGGCTGTTCTGGTGAAAGCTCGTGTACACGCTGGTTTTGTTCGAAATGTTCGTTTCGGCGTTCTGCCAGAAACTGTTCTCCCTGTCAGCCAACAGCTGATTTCTAAAAGTGCCATTGCCCCTTTTTGTTTAACAATGATCGTTTGTATTTGTACAATTCGTAAATAAATATATGCCGCGCAATGTTGCATTAATCGCCATCGAAAACAATGACTTAGAACTTTGCCGAATAAAAATAATCAATGTTCGAGAAGCAAAATACTGTTCGCACCTGTTTAGCATTAGAAACTGATTTCTAATAAGTTTCTTGATATTTAGAAATCGTACACGCGAGATAAATTTCAATTAAAATAGATCATTGATCTATGTACATACTTGGTTCTGGACTGAATCCCACTAGTTATAGCGTATTGAAGCGTTGTCTAGCAATGCTGTGGAGCGTCTTATGCAAATAATAAATTTCTTCAGTATTATGTAATATAAAGTCATTTGATTAATTACATGCTTATATGAAATGTGTATAATAATCATAAAACGAAAAAATAAAATAAGGATTGCAAATTTTAGATGTCAATCTGTTACTTGAGATCTAAATGATCGAAACGGTTGTTATAATGTAATGAGATCAATGGTATGAACTGTAATTGAAAATATTTGTGGCTTTTAATTGTTAAATGTAGATTACAGACCAAATTTTGTAATTTACCTCTGATTTTTAATTAAATAGCTAAAATAAAACCATGCTCTGGGGGTACAGTGGCGTCTCAGCAAGCTGCATACAAAACTGTACGAAAAAGAATAAATAGAGAGCAAACGGTTGTAATTAAATACGTAACACACCAATAATATTGTTTATTACTTGTTGAAGTCATAAAAATAATTTTTATTGCTGTATATTCAAGAAAAAACACTTTTTTAAACAAATTGATTTAAAAATCGTACAATTGGCGCCATCTAGCGGTGAAAAGTGGAACTAATAAAACAGAAAATTGCGATTTTTTGAATAATTAGCCATTCTAGCGTATTTCGGAGGGCACCAATGGATTCTACGACCCAAAATCCATGTAATTAATATCCTTATACATCGATTAAGTTATTAATAAGGATAATTGAAAAAATAGCTTGTCCACGGACATAGAAACACTATAACCATCTAGCGGTAGAAAGGTGGAACTAATGGAACTAATTTCAGATATACATACCCTCACTTTTTCGACATTTTCAAGCTTTTAAACCGCTTTATACCAATAATACACCCAAAATAACGATAGTAGGATACCTTAGTAATTAAAATATGCATATAGATTACAAAAAACTACCCATACAAGTTATTAAATCACTTAAAACGGACCATGTCCCAAACATGTAACAGTGATCCAATACACTACATAGAAAAAGTCGAAAAAGTGAATGAATACTGTGTAAATTTGACAAATGTTGCTGTCAAATAACTATTAATACGTGTTTAAGTCATAAAAACAAGTTTTATTGCGTTACATAAAAAAAAAAACACTTTTTTAAATATTTTGATCTAAAAACGGTACAAGTGGCGCCATCTCGCGGTGAGTGGCGGAACTAGGAAACTAAAAAATTTCAATTTTTCGAATAATTAGCTAATTTGGTGTTTATTGATCAAATTGTTTATTAAAAAAGTGTTTTTTCTTATACTTAATGCAATAAAACTCAGTTTCATGACTTAATCACGCAATATTTATCCATTTTTTCGAAGTTTTCTATGTGGTGCATTGTACCATTGTTACATATCCGGGACATGGTTCGATTTTATTGATTTATTAGCAGCTGGGAGTAGTTTTATGCAATATATATCGATCTTTTAATTAATAAGGCATTGTACTATCGTTATTTTGGGTGTATTATCGGTATAAAGCGGTTTAAGAGCTTGAAAATGCCGAAAAAGTGGGGCTTGTATATTCTGATATTAGTTCCATTAGTTCCACCTTTCTACCGCTAGATGGTTATAGTGTTTCTATGTCCATGGACGAGCTATTTTTGCAATTATCCTTTCTAATGACTTAATTGATGTATGAGGGCATTAATTACACGGATTTTGCACCGTAGAATCCATTGGTACCCTCCAAAATACGCTAGAACATCTAATTACTCTGAAAATCGTAATTTTCTGTTTTCCTAGTTTCGCCGCTCACCGCGAGATGGCGCCAGTTGTGCCGTTTTGGCGGCGCGCCCTGATTAAATTAAAAAGTAATTAAAAAAACCGCATATTCGATACCTTTACCTTATTAATTCAACTATTTACTAACTATATAATGTTTGTTTGTGTTTTTACATAAATTTGGGAATTATTATGCATTAATTTGTGCCATAAATAATAGAATTTGTAATGCAACAGAGAGACCACTTTCATTACGCTAATATATCATTAAAGTGAACCCTCTAAATCAGATCAACCTATCTTAAATACCTCCTAAATACTTCCTGAAGTATTTGCCTATCATTATTTCTCCCTTTGTATATAATGATTAAGTAAAATAACAAAACATACACGTTTAAAGATCCCAAATAACTTCCAAAACCATGAACGAGATCCTCGGCGATCTCGGATCCGGCGGTGCCGCTTAAATATCCACGATATCGATCGAAAATTCGTAGATAAACACCCGGAGCTGTAATCTGACGCCGAGCAACAATTCTTCGTCGCGTCAGCTTCGACACAGGAAACGGAGGACGAGGAATTCGACGCGGCGCGCGTTGTCAGATCCTTACGATCCCGGTCAACACATTGTTTCTCATTAAGCCGGAGCCGATAGGAAACGCGGAGGATCGGTGACGCGGAGGAGGGGGGGACAGAAGCGGCCGGTAGTGATACGCCACCCGTGGTTTCCTATGGACTTCGCGGCTTCACGCTCGGTTTCGTTCGTGGGATCCGAAGTAAAAACCCGTACGATTACGGCGATCGTCGGCCCGATAACGAACCGATCGGATGAAAATCCACGGGATACGATAATCTAACTTGACGTTCGTTATCCTCCCGTGTTCCCGTGCCTCGCCGCTCCGCGCGGAGCCCCCATACCGCGTGTTTCTCGATACATACAATTAATAATCTTTTAATTTTCGAACCAGCCTACCGAGCGCCGCTGTCGCCGGGGATTCGAATAAATCGTGTCGGAGATTTCACGGTCCCATCGAGAAATATTACCATCGGTACTCGGCGATCGTATCGGTTCGCGCCATACGATATCCATCTACTTCGGGAGCCATCAATGTCGTTTAATTAAATAACCGACCGTAGAAACGGTCTCATTAGAGTCGCAACATCGCGCGAATTATCGTTATCAACGTCGAACGAGCCCGTTATGAAAGATTGCTACCCGATTAAAGCGATGCCGAGTTAGTTACAGCCATTAGTAGATCGACATCTTTGTTCCAGGACGAATCGAGAGAGGAAGGAAAATAGACACGATATTTTTCATTTGCTAGGACATCAATTGGAATAGACTTATTCGACTGCTGTGCAAACTCTAAATAATTTAATGTTATCGCAGATCAAGCACCATGATCCATAAATTGACCAAAAACGTCCGTCACATGTATGTAACGACTGGTAGCGAACGAGTTAATTATATTTAATAATGACATAAAAGTCAAGGTATAATTTCTAGTAATTTTGAAGTAGAAAATATAACCTCTGTATCATAATTTTATACGAGGAAATTAGGGGTGCTCGTCGGTAACGGGTTATCTATTAACCCCCTGATGAGGGATCATGGAGAGAGCCTTCCAGTTTAACACGAGACCGCTGAGGTAATCACCAGCTTTAAATTTTCTATAATTGAGTACTTAATAAAAGAAAAGACCAAGTAAACCTTGAATATTACTGATATCAAATTAATAATGCAAGGGACCGAATTTTAAATTCATTTCTTTTAACTTCATCCTTCGTGAAGTTTCTCTCATCCGGTATCAAATCTTATTGCTTAATATTTGGAATAACATTTTCTAAGTCCGGGTCATCCACGACCCGACTGACCATCGTTGAAGTCGCCTGCGGGGCGACGAGCAGCACGGGAGTACATGGTTACAAGGAAAGCACACGTTGTGTACGCTTGGAAAACAGTTATGCCCGGCGCACGTATACAACGACCCTTTATTTATGCCTTGGATGTTGCATTTGCTCGCGCGCCGCGTCTTCGTCTCCTCCGTCGCCCTTTTTCCCGCCCTTCGTCCCGGGCTCTTTCCTCTTTTCGCATTATCCGAACGAGCGGCAACGCGCTTTTACGGTCGGCGTATATCAATGACCGGGGGGCCCCCGAAGGAAGACGCGAGCACAGGGAGCCGGAGAAAGGGACCAGAAAGAGCCGTGACAATGGCCAGGATATAAAAACTTGCGTAAAGCTGTCCCACATACGGGGACCTCGACGGCCGGGTCCGCTCCGTTCAACGCGGGACACGCAATAACCTTTTATTTATCGGCGACTTTAAGCGACGATTTTTCCCGTCGGGATTGAAGCCTTTCGCGACGTAACAAAACGCTTTTACTGAAACGCGTCGCTAATGGTACACCGTAGATTGAATACGAAAGATATTGTCCAGGAAACTTAACCCTTGATGCCTTTGGACGCGGATGCGTTGGTCAAAAATAAAAATTTCGGATTTACAAGATTTATTGTTTTGTAATGGGATTTATTAGCACGCCTACGGTGTTGGATGGTAAATGAAAGTTACCTCGTAGAGCTCAGGAGGGGTCACTTGAGATGGCACAGGGGCAAGAGGAGGTTTTGACCTTTGACACTGTCGAGATTGTCAAAATACGATCGGCATTGTAGTAACATTTCGATATTTATCGAGGTAGTAGGGTTTTTATTCTAATGGCGAATGATGAATAAAATTTGATTGTATTTAACCCGTTGCACTCGAGTGGTGCCTCCAGGTCATCTGGATGGCAAATTGACGAATAAAATAAAAGTAGATCATAAATATTTGTAACGCTTTCCTCCCAAAATAAGGCTTCTAAATTTTCAAAATTTCGAAATTTTTGGATAAAAATTATCCCTCATTCCTTACAGGAGACTTCTAAACTGCCAGAAGGATATTCTGTTGCAAGAAGGTTGCAATTCCTGCACCGTAAACTGCATATTCTCGCTGTCAAAACGAACTGAAAAATCGTTGATAATTTCACGATCGAAGAGACCGATCGTTCGACTTCCGCGATGGCCAGGTACGAACCCGAGGCGACACCGAGGCTCGATCCAGAAACGGGATCAGTGGGTGAAAATGTTCGCGCGAAAGTTCTCACAGTGGCCGGGGATCAGTTGGCTGCAGGCCATTGATTACATATTTTCCGTGATATGAATGCGTAATAATTCTTATCGTACGTGTTGCCGCCGCAACGACCCCGCGCGCATTACACACACGCACGCCGGGTTTCGCCTATATAATAAATTACCGTTTCGCCTAGTACGTGCTCGTTAAAATCAGCCATTTATAATAATACACGCGTATTAGGCTCGCTATTAACGTCCCCGTAATGTTTGCATTACATGAGTTATTATGTAGATCGTTACGTGGATCGACTGGGTAAACGCGGCGATAAAATAAAAAGCGTTAGGATCGGGATAAAAGTGATACCGAACGACGCGAGACACCGGGTTTACCGGACACGGGGATAAATTTCGTGACGGGCCCCGGCTTGATTTTTCAAACGTTCTCGCTGGCTCGGTGCGCCCTGAAAAAAACGCCCGGAGCGACCTCGGCGACGATTACGAGACGAACATTACACCCGGGCCTTTTTGCGAGCACGTTCCCCATTAGAATTACAAATATACGCGCCACACGGCACGGGCCCTAGGCGCTGAACTTCGTTCTGCTTTAATGCCAGACATTTCGCGAGAAATTCATCACGAGACCCCCGGGCTGAGAATCCGCCTTTACGAGCCGCCTCTGCTTTCGAGAAGATGGTCGGGTTTTCGAGCAACAGGCGCGAAATCGTGGACACCATATGGTCAGAGATCGCTGTTACGGTTTGCAATCAGTTTTTTCACGTTGTAGAGGATCGAAATAGAGACGAGTTTCAAAATAACTGGTAAATTCGTTATTTAGAATTTTAGAATCTACAGTATTTGAACAAAATTATTGCTAGCAATAGTCGAAATTGAATTTATTACTTTAAATAGGTAAATAGAGTAATAAAAATCATAGATCCCATGAAACTTGCAACCCTCGAAGTATCAACAGAAGCTTCACACGCACCATAAATTATACAATATACGATATCGGAGTTGAAACTGTTTATCAAATACAAATAATAGCGGCGGCGAAGAAAGAAAACTGCATTGAATTCCACTGGCACCTATCGTAAATTCATTGGCACGTAAAAATCGCGATGCACAAACGATCGTCGCCTCGATAAGATCGGCTACAATAGGGTGCTGTCCCACACGCGCGTTAATCGATGTATCCTTTCTGTTTCGGATCCAGGTGTCCCAATCGTTGGGGAAGCTTGAAACCGGCGTGACTTTTCAACTCTCACGGTTGTCCGTCATCAGATTCATCGAACAGGAGGAATCGTCACAACGATTTCCATTGGAGACGTCGTGAAATCGCGCAGCTATATCGTCTTTTGTGCGCGACGATAAAATCTTCCCTATTTGCGGTTCCCACGCCTGCGGTGCACGAGTGCGCGTACACAAATTTTTCGTTGCTGTTTCGCATTATCGTCTCCGTTTTACTTATCGCGAAAGTCGACTCCGACGATACGAGTAGTCAGATTGCGAGCACCTCGTGGATAGTCCATGGGGGTTCTCATCTTCTAAGGGTCGCCCTGTGAACGCGCGTGAAAACGAAACTGTGTCCTCGAATCGTTTTTAATTAAAACACGCGCACATCAAGCCAAAATAATACAATTACGTATATTACAATACTCTCATTTTGCAAATTTTATCAACCCCTTGTCATACCTTGACGAGTTGGACTCGTGACGCGTCTTACACTTTAAATGTTACAAAACTAACTTTTATTTTTATTATAGTTGAATTTAAAATTATATTTCGTAAGTTATATTTAACATTAGAATTTCCTTTGTCTGTTTTAATATTGCAACAATAAATATTTAGCCTCGTCTGACGCACCTGTGTAACAAATGACGAGGCAAGGGGTTAAAGGAGTATTTCAGGATCAAATGGCTGGCTAAAGTACAGGTACTCGAGATACCGTGGCACGATAATATTTCAATGTACGCTACCCGTATACGTTTTAGCGTAGCTACGTTGTCGCCTCGTGTGAATCAGCCTTGAAGTGGTGACTTTCGAGCCGGTTAGCCCGAACGATGATCGCTGGCAAAAGAAGCAAACGAATACCGCTAAGACTTAATTAGCTGGCCAGTCTCGGTCCAGGGTGCTCCACGTCGTTACGACAAAATCATTTGTGGCCTCTCCTCGAGCTCCCTCGACCGCGTCCGATTGGTCTCGACGCGACGATTTAATTACCGCCGTCTTCCAACCCCTCCCCGCCCCAACCACCTTCACACCGCCGCTCCCGCTTCGATAATTAATCGGTCGCTTAATTGATTAATCGATTAATGGCCGGCTACGATCGAGCGCGAGAGCCTACGGACCGACCAAATAAATCGTGTAATCGGCTCGTGTTGTCGCGAACCACCGACTATACTCCCGTTCGTTGCTTCTCTGTTTTTTTTTTAGCCTTTTTGCTTCTCTACAATGCAGGGACAGGAACAGGTTGTCCTAGAAGGCGCAGGATAAAGTATCCTTCATAGGCAGTGAACTGGATTGGTTGCAGAAGAAGAGCAATTATGCGAATTTATAGAAAAATTTAAACTCAATTGCAATTTGCCTTTTTTCATTTTTTGTTAATTTTATTCATTGAGAGTTTTAAAATTTGCACCTGGAACTTTAGGCGATACATTCTTGAATGAGATAATAAACAGTTTATTGGTGGAACTAGTTTAGTGCATGTGGAAGGCGCAACTATGCATGAAACAAGTTTGTAATCCTGGGATTGTCTACCTGTTGGTGGTTGTGGATTTCATAGAACTCCATGTCTAGAAGTTTGATTATGCCGCAGACCCTTTCAACCCTTACCGGAATTAGTTTACCACTTGATTCAAGCTCGAAGGTACGTGAGATACCCCGAAAGCTGGTCCTTTCAGCTCAATGAAACATTAAAAATGAAATCCTTCAGGAGCAAGTGTCTCGTTTCTCAACGAAAAGATGAAGGTTGAAGATTAAAAGTACTCGATTGAAATTTTTACCTATCAGTTCATTACCGTATTTTTATTCGAGTCCCATTATCGAACACACAATTTAACTTATAATGGAGAACGTCCCCGCCATCTCCTGCTTTTTATCGCAATCTAAACTTTCGACGAGCATAACTTTCAGGAATAAGTAAAAATTGGGAAACTCGTTCCCGCGCTGAGGCGTAACTCCCCAGGTGAGACTGACAACACTCTCGGTCCCGTCGTAGTAACAAAGTAACACGACTCAATTTGTAACGAACATTCGAACTAATCTAATTTAACCGGGGGCTTCTGTACACGACAGTGTAACCACGTAGACACACGACGTAGAAATTAGTTTTCGAAACAATCCGGAATTGCAAATGGACCGTGGTTCCGTGACGATTCATCGTTGAAATTCTCTAACTCGTACATAATCCGAGTTACGGGTGTCTTTCGTGGAAATTCGCCTTTAAAATCAATCTATTGTTACTAAACACAACAATTACAAAACCCTGCATCATACTTTCGTTCCTTGCAACAAATATTTCATTGAGACAGGTAGTAATTGGAAGGTAAACTCATTCTCAGATATACTTAATTGAAAATTTTAATATTTCAAGTTTTTGCACAATTTTTTACTTTAAATATGTAAATCGAAAGTGTCCAAGAATATGTAAACGAAAGATTCAAGGTTCTGGGCTTTTCTTGGAAGTTTGTTTGGTAATTTTCTGAAAAATTTCAGCAATTATGATAGTACCATTGTTCCGTTCTCGTTGTTTCCTTATCTTCTTTACCGAATAAGAGCGTCTCCGTTACTTGTTTCGAGGTACGTGTCCGGTTTGTTTAGGAGGCACAGTGGAGAACGTCGGAATAAATCCAACGTTTCGTCAGTCAGAGGGTCAACGGAGCCTTTGATCTAGATGAACCTCTTGCGGGATCCCGTCGTGCAACATTTCAAGTTTCTTTCTCGAATTCATAGATCCTCGGTCATACGTTCCAGATCGTGTACGTGATCCGAACGGGGCAACGGATAGGATGCGTTTCCATTAAATTTCATTTCTTCGCGCTTATACACCGCTCCCCCTTGCATCCTTCAATCAACGTCGCGCTGATCGACAGGTTGAAGTGATTTAATTAAACGTTTTATCCCTCTCCCCCGCGGTAAGAAGCAGCGTGCATAATTCGTTCTGAATATAGTAGTTTTCAGAAGAATAAATATGTTCCCTGAAGAGGTACGAATATTTTCAGTGATTCAATTTCTTTGTCAGGTACAGCAGTTTGGCAAGATTCGATGACACGAAAATATTCCAAAAATGATACTTATGGCATATCAATTTAAAGCTAAAGGCCCAGAGAATAAGATCGTAATTTATGAAACTCGTTGTGTCCCCGTTTTTGGGACCAAAGATCTTCAGCGATAATACCGATTGGGGTACAGATTATATTGAACAATTAAGCATAAAAAATTAGGGATAATTAGGGATATTACAGTATCCTTAATGCACCTATGCGTTGTGCTCTGCACCTGTCGAGGTTGATAATAGAGATAACCTTTGCCTTACGTCAATTAGCTCTGCTAATTAGCTCGCAGCGATTCCAAGAAAGTTGATATAGCGCACGAAGTGTACGCAGATAATTCTGCACTCTTTTTTCCCCCTCGAGCGTGGCAGGTATGCGACAACGTCAACAGGTCCGGACAGCACTCGAAAGGATCGACGATCCAGTTTGGTAGCAGCCTCGTTCCCCGTCCGTTGTATTAGAGGCGGCGATAACTCGCCCCGTAATCAGTGCTCGATCCAACCTCGTAAAAATATAATTTAACGAAGCGGGTGAAAAGAGAAACAAAAGCGGAACGGAACCATCCCGCGGACTACGGGAGCGGAACGAGCCGGTCCACGATGGATGCGTGGTATTTATTACGACAGTTTAAGAATACAGGTAATTATTTACGTTTATTGTTCGATCCTGGTGTTTATGGTTTATGTAAATTACATCCTGTAACGGGGTGGTTAACCCCTTCCCCCCATCGTTCGACGACCGACCCCCAAAACCTTATTGTTCGAACGATCTTGAATACTAATTTCAGTAATCTGTTTTATCTAGAGAAGTTTCTTGGCAACATAATTATTCGAACGTAATCTTAATTTTAGAAGTTTAAAATCATTTCTGTAGATATTATCTTTGCAATATACGGAGGAATATAATTAAAAGATTTAAACGCCTAATTCTGTGTAAAATATCTTACCACACACTTCAAGGACCCGATGTTATCCTTACAGCACATAACACCAATTTTATTTTTATAAAATACACATCTCAGTCACGTCTTTATTAATATAGCTACAATTATTCAGAAAGCACTTACGATCAAACACGAGCCTTTTATACGACATTAATTTGGCAAAACGCGTTCAAAACGAATATCGATACCGGAGATCATTAATTCGGCTCGTTAATGCACCTCGATATTATTCGCGTGATGAATATTACGAGGTTTCTCGAAACGCAATTTTAGCCGATAATCTCTTCTCACGGCCGATGCGCGAGGAGACGAAGGAGCTGGAAGGACAACGACGACGACGACGACGACGACGATGTCGATGGTGTTGGTGTTCGCCGACGTAGAGAGGGCCTTTAACGTCGCGTTTGCAAATTGGAACATAAAATCACGGTTGTAACGGGCGCCGCTGATTGTTCGTTACCCGGCGCTGCCTACGCAGGACGAGTGTGTGCACCTGCAGCACGACGTGCCCGTTCGTGTGTATACTCGCCTTGACGGAGGCTAACTACCACGGAACGATGCATATAAAAGGCCGTTCCAATATTTCATCGGTCGGTATGCGGTAGAGCCATCGAACGCGTATCGGCTGCGAATCGATTTCTCGTCCCGATCGTTCCGTAACGTTTAGATTACACCTTGCTCGAGACATCGTATCGTTCGCTCTCGATTTCGCGGTTAATTGTTCCAATGATGAACCGTGCTCGAAAAATGCTCGAACGTTCAATTCCCGTTCTTCTTTCTTCGAAATGCATATCGCAGATACGAGATTCTGAATATCGTAAAAAGAACATCCAAGTGCACGTAACGTCAGGTTACGTGTCATTCGAATGATCGAATTAAAGGCTTCGGTAACGTGGTCAGCATGGCTGAGGGGGGACAGAAAATCGCGGCGGTCGCATGCGTGAGCGACGTTACGCCGTCTGAAAGCGTAGCCGGCGTCTTTCCAGGTAATTACGAGGAATAGATTCGGTATCTCGATGTCTCCTCTGGCCAGGTAACCGGACGAGTAATCCAGCCCCGGTGGAAGGAGTCGATCGGTCGTTTCCCTCCTAACAAATGTCCATTACGGTCGTCTTCGCGGTCCTCGGCGTTCGCCCGCGGTTGACATGTTCGGGGGCGGCCGAGGGCCGAAAGAAAGAGCGGGGACCCCGAAGATATTAGCCAGATGGGGCGGAGAAGGAGGACAGGAGGACAAGAAGAAAGGGGGAGTCAGAGACGCGCCTTTCCAAGGCACACAGGGCCCCCGCCGGGTTACTAATTGCAATCACGGTCAACAATCTGCCGAGGCAAGAGGCCAACCGAGAGAACCTTATGCTGGCAAGTTCTCTGCTTTGCCGACCGCGAGGAATTAAGCCGCCTTCACAGCGATCGAATCGTACCCGAACACTTTTGCGAACGGTTTTGTTTCGAGCAAGAAAGCATTTCGTCTGACGCCTGTATCGTACTGTCTGATGACCCCTGAAGAGCTTCTTTTGTGCCGATTTACGGCTATGTTATTTGTGGCGAAAAGGGTTGAATGAAACTTAGAACAAATGCAGCGATTCTTATAATTTTCTATGTGCACAATATCGAGAATATAATAGGCAATTGTTTTACGATCTGAATGAAAGGGAAGTTCTGATATGAAGGTACCTTAAGGATGTTTTTTGCGACCCCAATCGAGTATACTCACGAACAAAAGTATGTACACGCAGGGAGCACGGGTACGCAGATTAAATTTGACACACTGACAAGCCGTGCCGATATCGAACGACGATGAAACGATACGACTCGAAGAGTTATCGTACGAAAATAATCCTGTCATCGTTTCATGTCATTTAATTGGTAACTCGTGAGAAACGATCGACGAGTCGACAGCGATTGTTTAATCGGATCTATCGATTTCTGCGTTAGGCGAACGCGGAGGGTTCGATAACGGAAGGTTGGTTCGCGGTTCGAGCGCACTTTCGGTGACGAATGTACATACGCGCAGGGAAAGAAAAAAGGAGCTCGGAGTCAAGCAGATTGGCCGATAGTTCGTATGGGCTAATGGGAATTCGCGATGGTTACTAATTGGGTAGATCGTTGCTCGTCGATATTGGCCGGCAGCGCCAGTGCACAACGTCCAATGGAATCTCTCTATCGGCGTAACTGACATCGGCTTTTGTGAACCGCGGCTCCGCGGCTTGGAAAAACGTGCCGGACGGCGGTCCCTTCTTTTGCAAAGTCCAACGAAGAAACCGCCTTTCGGTGCCCCTTTGCTATTCCGCCGATTCCGCTCGCCGCGCAAGCGGGTTCCTCGAATTCCTTCGCCCCGCAGGATCGCTTTTGCGACCACTCTGGCTCCCGCGAAACCCTTGATTTCCCAAATGTACAATTAATTCCGTTTCTTCGGTGATTCCGCAGGCATCGGGGTTTCCTTCGCGGACGATCGCTTTTGGTAATCGTTTGCAGCGTGCCCAGCTGCACGCTCGCCAATTCCGTTACGTTCCCTTATACTCGTTTCAACGAGGTCGATCTCGTTAAAGGGGTATGTCCGTGGGGAAATTTTTCGTGCACGTTTTCTGACGCGTTTCGACAAAGCACGGTTAAATTTTGTACTCCGCGGTGTTTTATATTCAGAATCGCTCTCAAGCTTTTTAGAAACAACTCAAAATACGGATACTCCGTTGAGACATTACAAGAAACGCTAAACATTGTAAGATTTCAGACATTATATGGTGTATTAAAGGCATAATAGTTGCCGTTAGTTTATTTAAAGGAGATAAGGGGGAAAGAATAAATTTCTGAGGAAGGTTACAGAGTCTTTTGTCTAGGCTTTAGATCCAACTTCAACCTGTAAAATATACATCGGTCAGGGAGCATAATTTAGGGTACCGTCGGAACGACGTCCAGAAACGGACACGAGAAGGGTGGCACAGGCCCTTCTTCTGTACACACGTAGGGTATAAGGTTATACCGTAAAGTCGCGCCGAGACGATAACACGTCTCCGATACCAATCTAGCATGACACATGGTGTCCTCCCGGAGAATTATGTTGCCCTCAGGTATTTATTGCCAACAGTATGTCCACGGCAAATCCAAAGGGATGCTGCCCACGAAAAGAAATACAGGGAAGTCCGAATTCTAGTAAAATATTTGCCACGAAACTAACTTTCATGCTGGGGGATGTTTGAAACATTTCTCTTATGAAGATGTGCCAACTGAAAGATGACAAAACAAAAATGTTGTATTTGCACTTTTATCACGACGTTATCGATGATGCTGCAACCAAATATACAGATCGCTGTCCGCACAATTCCAGCAGCCAGCACGAAGTCCTCTTCGACGAGCAACAACGTCCTTGCGGACGTTGGTGAACGGCCTCGAGAGAGTTCTCCCTCGTTTCCGGGCTGCGCGACGTGACGATGTGTGCCAGACACTCTCGCACGCCTAGGAATTCCTGACCCTGCCCACCTTGACTGCCTACTACCTACAACGCACTCAGGCCACTGCTTGGAAGCGTGAACCACGGTCCCTGCAGAAGATAATCGCGGGCGTGAGCGCGTGCACGCTCCTCGCGCACGCGAAACTCGCGTTTCTAGGCATGGGCACGGCCGCTTCGTTGGCATCCCTTTGTTGCACCTACTAATACCCCGTCTATTTATAGCCCCGGCTGGCTAATAGGCGTACGTACCAATTCCTTGGCCGCCTTCGAACCCTTTCGTACGGCGACACTTTAACGCGGACACGAGACGAATTTGTTGATACCAGCCAACCCGTTTTCTAATTATTCGCATAAATCAGTTTAGGAAACCGAGCGATCAGCGGTGTGGCCCGATGCAAATTGCGATCGAGCATTCGCGTACATCGGCGGGCCAATAAATCAAGATCGATGGCAAATACAACGAGGTCCGTTGTGCGGTGCGCTATCGAGTCGATCGAGTATACGGCTATCTGTTCGCTTGAGTTATGTCGATCGTGTTTTCGCTTGAAACGTATCAATTTGACTTAACAAGCTATCCACGCTTTTTAGAAAAACCCGGGTAACAATTTGAACGAGGTTTAAGACGGCTTCTGTATTTATTATTAATTCGATTAACACATTCGGCTGATTACTTAACGATCGGCTATTGTTCAAACGAGTCGCTGAGAATGAAAGTGACGTACAATCGAGGGGTCATTTTTTCATGGAGAACCGTAATTGACATCCGTCTCATTTTTAGAGATTCGTATGGTAATTCGTTGGCTGAGATACAATGGGCAAGGCGGAGGAGGAAAAGCTACGAAAGCCATTGTTGCAACTTTTTTTTCCAACTGTATACCACCACACGCTCATGCTAATATCGAGCAAAATTAACCCTTGCAATAAAGTTCGCTCATTCATTGCAATATTTTTTTTTTATTATACGAGAGGACAGTTTCAATTTGTACAAGGTATCTTCATCCATATAACATCGAGAAGAAGTTGGTGATGCTCGGTCGAAGACGGAGCCGATCAAGTTTCAAATTTATGAGGCACACATCGCAACCTGACATAATGCCGACTAAATGACGTTTAGGATGTGCCATTACCGCTCTTAAGCCGGCCATATGTTGTAGTTGTAACAACCGTACGAGGATCCTCTTATAGAGGCTTTGGAATCCTCCTTACTGCTTATCGAATGGGTCGTTCGCTTCATCAGGAAGCGATTGTCGTGCCGGTGAGAACACGTGGGACGACAATCATCGTAGGTACGATCGGCGAGATAAACTTTCACTGACATTCTCCCGCGGTGCCGCCTCCCACACCGTGCGCACGTGGTGATTAGCGACGAATTACGACGCCCGTTCTCATCGAGCCACATTTTCTAACCGCGATAGCGCGCGACGTGGGCACTTCACGTGCCTCTCGCGATACCTCTTTCTCGCTAAAATCATCTTTCAATAGTCTGCATATCGGGAAGGTAATTGTTAAACGGTGATATTAAGAGATACGGATATTTGAATTTTTTCGCGAAAATTTTCTTTGGAATTCAGTTACGGCACTCTTCTGGGTATCGACTTGTATCGATTAGAAACCGATCAGTCGGTTTTAGGAACGGCGAACCTGACGTACTTTCACCGCCATTCTCGGACTCCTACGCTCTCCAGGAAATCCCCCTAAGACGAATTAATTCCTACACCCGTGATGGCCTTAAAGGTCTCGCGACGCGTTCACTTCTCCACACGTCTGGCATAGCGTTCCACGATGGAATGCGACCGTTTTGTCAAAACACTCATGGCAATTCCAGCAGCTGTTCGGTGAAATCGTGCGTTGTCAATGGAAGGAGGTTTTCATTCTTAGAAATCGAACGTATTACCTAAGCCCTCGTTCGATTGAAATTAATTGGCTATCTGTTCGGGAATTAGACCGACTATCTCGTAAAAGATAATTACTCTGTTACTCCGTTATCGCGTTTTTTTTTTCACGATTACAACATTAATTTCCCTTACGATATCGCGGTACGAATATTTCAATTCCCGCCTACCTGATCGGGGCGCGTGCAGGTGGCCGAGCGAACATCGCGAACGATGTCCGCCAGGAAGCATCGCCGGTGTTCTAACTCTAAATCCCAGCTTTATGAGGTTTCCGTGTAAACGAACGACGTTTCCAGAAATTTATTATCTTACCGCACACCTGTGCGCACTCCTCGCGTTTAGCAAAACGACAACTATCAGGCAGGAATTCTACGCTACCATCTTATCGATTACCCTTCTAAATAAGGGAAGTTATTCCCGAAGGGGGAAAAGAATCACTGGTTCAGAGATATTTTTCCCTTTTCATTTATGGAACGTGTTTTACAAATCCCTCGAAGAGGTGAAATTACAGGTGATCTTTAATCTTAAAGCTTTCGCTATTATATTTATTGCTTTTGGTGTCATACAAATTTCGGTGAACATCCTCGGTGACAAATTCATAACCATCGCAGGGAATCCCTACTTCCTGACGGAAGGGATATTGCCTTGACTAATTAGCAGTCGTCTAATTTTATCGTCTATTTTATTTTCCCTCAAAATATCCCAACACCTTGTCCGCAAAAACATTGTTCTCGTTGCAGTGTCAGCTGCACCGCAATTTTTGATAAATACTATATTTACATAATCATCAATGCACCAGCTTTGACGGGAGTAAAATTCTTTATGGATGCAAATGATCAATTATGAAGGGTACGTATCGTCCGGAGTAAGTTACGTAGATGAAGCAAAAAGAGATCCCTAGGTGGTCATCTCCAGTAACAAGGTGGAAAAAGAGGTACGAGCTACGGTCGAGCAGGAAGCGCGGTGTACGCGGCACGATGTGTCTCGTTCAGCCGGCATAAGTCTCGACGTTTACGAGATATCCTCGTAGGCGAGTGGCGTTTAGCGAAATTCATTACTTCGCTCATTACCATCGCGCCTCCCTAGCGAGCTTCTAAGGTTCCCCCCCTCTTTGCTTCCGGTTCGAATCCGTGGCGTGGCCGCGTTCAAATCGCCGCATGCTTTACGATCTCTCCTCTACCTTCGTTTATGCTGCTCCTTCATCGCGGGCATTTAGCATTCGCGGCGGCGTTAAAGCGTGTACGCGATACGCGCACGCTCGCTTCTCGTACACGCACACGCGGTTAATATAAATCTTGCGGGGACCACGAGGCGGTTTAAAGCTCATAGATTTATGCGGGCGGCGCTCGCGAGAAAAGGACGACGACGACCGCGCGCACTTCGGGGGACAGGGAGCGAGGAGGAAAACGGAGGAAGAACAGGAACTATCGCCCGCGCTGTACGAATCTATATATTAATTGCCTTGTTAGTTGCAGCCCTTATGCGTGTCTGTGGAATTGTTATGGTAATGGGACACACCGCGTAGGTGTTGTCGACGAGATCTTTTTGCCTCCGGTGGTTCGTTAAAGCGACCGAGATTAGAATGGATCTCAGATCGATCCTACGAACTCGTAATTCATTCCAATTTTCGCTTAACACTTCGACCGCCAAAGGGGAAGGCGGTTAATCATCTGTGCAATAAAAGTGTAATCAGAGGCAAGAATGTTAGGGTTTATTTTTCAAGAAAAGAGTTGACGAATTCTTTGTTCGTGTCATGAAACTTTTCGAGAAAGCAAAAATCAGATTTATCGGATAAGACCTTGCCAAGGAGCGCTCAACCTTCTCCTATCTGTTGCTTTATAGAGTGGAATCGCGACGATACAAAAGATCAGAATGAACGGAGGACGCGTATTTAAAGGTATTCCTTCGGGCGACGTACGTAATTCCAGATAATTTGAAGGGGGATTGAAGCATCGAAGTCAATCGAGCGCAAAGCCTTTGGTCCGCAAAAGGTAATCAGGAAGGAACGAGGAGAGGCAACCGGAGACTGACTGGTTAGAAGCGGAAAAAAGGAATCGCGAGCGTCGAGAAGATCGATCGACGATTCCCCTTCAACGGTGCCGGCCCTTCCCTGTCCCCCTGCCCCACGCCCTCCACACGCGGACGGATGCTCGCGATGCGTTTGTGACCACCTCCAGACTGGCAATTAGTGAGTTACGGCTTACCGGAGGTCGTTAATTAAATCGAAGACCGATAGACCGCGACTGGAGCCGCCTTATTACTCGCGCCTATGATGCCTACTCGTTTTCGCACAAACATGATTCGTTTCGCGCAGTAAAGCTGACGTCCGCGACTAACAATTCCCCGAACCGGTGAAAAGAAAGTCTGACACCGACCGACGTTACACCCGTAATCAAGATTAAGCGGTGCACAATAAAATCACAAGGGCGTGTCGCGAGGCGTGTTAGACATGCCCAGGATTTCTTTGAAACGGGGCAAACGGATTCGGTGCACGGACACACGGAGAAAGTTTCGACGAGGGTCTACACCTGTTATCATCCGGCGCTGCACGCTTTTTAATACCAGAATACACTGTAACGAAGTCGCGTAATAATGTTCACAATATGATTGACTTTCGTATAATGATACACTTCGGGGATGGAACGCGAGCGATTCATTTGTTACGCCGTCGTGCTTTTGATCCGAGGTGTGTCAACGGTACCTTCTGTCAGCTGTACATAGGCTATTAGAGGCTTCTTGCTAAATTTCGTTTTGACAATGTTAAGAAATTTTACAGTAAACACTTATAGTTCTAGGTTCGTTGCGATTCTTATCTGTTACTAAATGCTCGTCAAAAATTCATGTTTAGTCCTTTTAAAGGTACGGTTAGGAAGTGGTAGGGAATGAGAAGAAGGACTAAGCAGTCAAGCGTGTGATTCAGGGTTGGTGAGTAATTGAGTACAGAGGACGAGACAGAGTTTTGGCTTTATCTAAAC
Organism: Anthidium xuezhongi; assembly: GCA_022405125.1. NCBI lineage: Eukaryota > Metazoa > Arthropoda > Insecta > Hymenoptera > Megachilidae > Anthidium > Anthidium xuezhongi. The sequence continues at coordinate 6,262,448 of CM039642.1, read as the reverse complement.
TATTCTAAACTAAATAATCTGATATCCAACAATGTGTCCGAATATTCGACGGAATCGCGTTGTTCGATCTTTCAGAGGTACGATATGTAATCAAGCGGTCATCCATCAGACACAACAAACATTTCAATCTCTCCAGCAGCGTACTCGACTTCAATGCCATGCTCGTATGACAGCACTTAGACTAGCCACCGTGCTGCACCTTGAGCGACGCTCCAGGACTGCCAAACGAGTTGCAACAACTGGTGGATAATACGGATGAGGAATAGCGGCAGCTAGTTGGCCTTCGAGGTCTCCTGAGATCCCTTACGAGTCCGGTGTCCGTACGTTACACGGCAGGGAGGGAGAGAGAGAGAGACAGGTAGAGGCTCGCGATTACACACTCGAGTACCTTGCAGGTAGATAGGACGGATATCGTGGCCAGGACCCGAGCCGCGTACGTACGTGTATGTAGCCGTGTTGTGCGTATACCAGGGCTGATATTTATTGGGTACCGGGTACACCGGGTGGTACCCTTCGCGTGCTCCGTAACGTACGGTACTGGGCTCGATATCGATTCCGTGCGAGCAACCAGAGATAACGATCGTTCGTGTGCTTTTCGGATCGGTTCTGCTCGTCCGGAAACTCGGCTAGCTTAGAGAAGCTGATGGTTATTACTTACTGTCCAACCGTTTGGTCTTGTAACCGGAGACTTACGAGACACCGGGTAAGGTAGCTGTGCACTATTTCGCCATGCTAATGTTTTCTGAATATCCGCGCGGTTCAGATCCCTTGCCTGACTTTTCCAATAAATCATGCGATATTTGTAATTATCCCAGAAGAAAAACGGTACAAATTTGTGAACTGTAATTAGTCTCTGGTTAGCACCCGTCCGCATCGATATTATTCGGTGCAATCGAATTCTTTATTTATAAATAATAAATTTGAAGGCATCGCTGGAATCGTGCACACCTATCCTATTCGCCATTACCGGTTTTATGGTGCACTGGTCATTAACGTATCGTGTTTCCCGTAATTTAGAGATCTTTTCTGATTTTTTTTTTCTTACCAGTTCTCGTGGTCCATTGGTACACCTGTATCCGTTCGACGTTATCTTATTCCTGTCCCGCGTAACGCGTGTCATTCGTCGTCGTCGGTCGTCGTCCGTTAGCTTATCGGGCCCGATTTCCAACTATCTTGTCAATATCGTAATTTCCAGACGGAGTTGACCCGTGGGAAGGGATATTTAGGTACTCGATAAGCGGCTTCTAATTTTCGTCGAAGGGAATGCGCTATCTGAACCGTGGAATCGGATCCACCGGTGACACGCGGCTGCTCCTCCTGCAGAGAGGAGATTCGTATCGGTCGCTTCTCTAAAGAGTTGAACGACTCCTGGTGGTTATTAGGAGAGAGGCCTCGGTTAAAGAGGAACTGGAGGAATTCCATGTTCTCTCTCTTCGCTGCCTCGACCGGGTGTCTCGTACGTACCTACTGTTCTGTCGTTCGCCGGGACCGGCAACGCCCGTTTTGCATGCCGTCGCACGGTGGATGCTGGAACGAGCCTCGTAGGGCTCGTTTCTCTCAGTCTCTCTTTTCTTCTTCTTTCTTCCACCTCGCCGTTCTCGTGCACGTCCTTCTTACTCTTCTTCAAAGTTACAGAGAGTCCTCTTTACCCTTTGCGCGGGAAATGGCCGTGTAGCCCTACATGGCAGCGAGTCGTTAACGCGGTGTCGACGGTTTTCTCCTCTTGACAGTTCTTCGGCATTGTTGGCGCCTACCTGCTTGAATTCCAACCACGCTACACCTATGAAGCCTCACCCTCGCCTCCCGGCCTAATAAGGCCGACCAGACGCGTACCACCTTCCGTGATCGTCCTACCGAGATCGGCTTTATGGATCTTCTCGAATCGAAGATCTTGATGATGAAATATGTAGCTCTTGACGTGCTGGTTCTGGTGTTTAGATACTTTTGTTCAAAAACTGAGCTCTGCTATGTTGCTAGAAGTAAAAATTGACATTCTTGACATTTATTAACCATTTGTGCTCGAATGGCGCTTCTGAGACGATGTACACGTGATTAACTAGAATATCTTCAAACGTAAAATTTACGAGTTATTCATATTAGAAATAAAATTCTCTTTTTTTTAAATATGACTTTTGAATTTTGGAAGCTTTATTGGAAAATGTATTTAGGTTTAATTCTATCCAAAAATGCATCGAGTGCAAAGAGTTAAAAGTAGTAGACTAATAAAGAGTTAAAATCTAGTAGGATAATGGTACAAGCGTATAAAGTTATCAGAAAATTATGTACATAACTCTACATGTGCTCGTCCATTTATGTACCGAACGATCCCCGTAGATCTTGAAGCGCCTCCTCTGCGCCGATTCGATGCCTCGACAAAAAGCATCGTCGGATCCTTTGCAACGCAAAGGAATATTGCAATTAGTTTTAATAGTCAGTCGCATGGATGGATCGAGAGGTTTCTTTACGAGTTCCGCCTCCTTCATTAGACTCTGACTCGCGGTTGTGTCGGCGTGACACAAATTTTCAGGATTCACCTCTCGCAGAGCGATGATTTCGATTCGGTGTACGGAGAGAGAGTAAATTTAGGATCTGCCTGGGTGGTTCCAATTTAGTCCCCGGTCGAAAGGCCCAGGATCGAAGGGGCATGTCGTACGTTGATTTCAATTTCAATGAAAGCAACCGAGACATAAATTCGGGCCCGAATGGAATACGCGGCTCATCCATATTAACCTTAACGAAACGTCTCTTCCGGGTGTGGTCCACGGGAATGATGCCGTTCGACGGATTTTTTGCCGGTTCCTCGCGAATCTGGCCCCGTGAAATGCACCGTTAAAAAGTTCATCCGACCGGTTGCTCTTAATTCTCCTCGCGTAACCCTTGGCCTTTGATCCCGAACATCCGGTCGCAATAAAACCGTCCGATCCTTTCCTTTTATTACGCTCGATTCGATCGAACTTTCGTTCTGTACGCGATTGCATAACGTGAAACTGGACGTATGACTTTATAGTAATTTGATAGCTAGAGATTCGTTCGAATTAGCAAATGCTGATTCCGATGCCGGACTTTGCCTCTCCAATTACTTCCACTCGGAGGAAAGTCTATCTTTTAAATCTAATAGACTGTTAATGCATACGTGCATCATGTCTATCTCGATTTATGTCTTTCTCGACTTGAGTCGGTCTGGAACCAATTAGCGTATAAATCCTGGCTATGCTTGTGCTTAACATTCTTTGGTTCCTGCTTTCAACGATAATAAAATTCATTGGCTATTACTTGGGTATTAATTAGCCGGAATCAACATTGAATAGCACGAGCGCACAAAGTGTGCTTTCTCGAAAAGGAGAAGAAGTGGTTGGAAAGTGGTTTCTCGGAAGGTTTCTGTAATTATACTCATTGTTGGCCGGGCAATCGTGCTCGTCCTAATCGTTTCATTTATCGACTGACCCATATCCACCAGGAATACCGTCACCGAATAAGGTTCGAGTACTTCGCTAAAATCGTCAAAGTCTTCGTTCGTTATTCATGGAGGGAATAATTAAATTTCGTACGCCGGAAATATAACTGGCGGAATCGATTTCTGGGAGATTGAGGACTGGTCCCGAGGCGGCTACTATTTCGAGCGACACGTGGTATTTAATCAATCGTCGATTTCCGAGCTGCTGGAATTTCACCGTGAAACCTCCCCTTTGGAAGGACGAAACGATGGTCGAGGCGGTGGTTTGATGCGAACTCACCGATCTTTAGAACCTTTAATAAGAGGTTTTCGCAAATAACGAGCCCTACCCGAGTAAACGTGTCTATTTGCGCGATCTGAGGCCATCTTCCTGCCCCCTTTCTGTCCCCTGTAATTCAGGAAAGCCATCAGAAGCAGCGAGTAATTTTCGAAATTGATTGTTCTTTTCGTCGTTCGAATAAAATCGCACCTTAAGCATCGAGGACGATCGAAAGAAACTGATGCTCTTTCAACAGACTCATTTAACGAAACAATCACGGCCGATGCGTCTAATTAGAATGAATCTCGCGAAAGCACGGAGCGGCGAGAAAAATAACGAATGCCGTTCGAGTCGTAGATTTATCATCGAGGTAACGAGCCAGGCGGCGTCGATGTCGACGGTAATTAACCTCCATTCACTGCCTCTATTGTGAACAAATAAGTCTACGATCGTTCGCGACGTCTGTCTAAATTGCCACGATTCGCTCTGGAAAGTTGCACGCCGGAGAAGAAAGAACGTTTACGTGGTTGCAAAAGTGGTTCCATTATCAAGATCTTTTGTCCATAGCGGACCGATTCGTTCGTCGGACAAGATATCTCACACTATGCTCCTTTATAGGAATCAGGAAACCGTACGGATGGTCGGCGACGTACGGGACTCGGTTCTTTGCCTTACAAGCCCCTCTATTGTGGGACTTCAAATTATTTCCATCGATCCCGACCGGCTCCCGAGAAATTGTCCAGATATCCACGGTACTCGGAAAACGTCCACGACCAATCCCCAGCTTCCACCGTTCCCTAGACCATGAATACTCGAAGGTGATAATGATTCACCGACATCATAGAACAATTTGTCACGAGGCCGCCCATGGCAGGCTCGAATAACGAGAGATACAGACATGGCGGAAGGGGGCACGAAGCGAAGCGGTAACACGCGATTACTAATCGTGGTATCGCCTGTACCCCAGGGGTCGTGGGGTTGGCCCCGATGACCAACGACGGTATACATTATTCGTAGAGAGGGCCCGAAATGCACGAAATCCTGCCTCCTCCCCCCCTCCTCCTCTTCCACACAGGCCCGGGTGAGATACGAGCGGACGTTTCGAGTTCTCGGAACCGGAGAGGTCGACGCGCCGCGGCGAACCGCGGGGATCCTCGCCCACGCGCTCGCCGCGGCGCGATCGCCGAGAAATCAAAAGCAAATTCGATTCGGGGATCCCACGTCCGCCAGGACCGTAGCTCAAACAGGTGAAGCTTGACCTTAACGGCCTCGGGACGAATTAATGGGGCCAACGAGACCGAGAGGGGCTCCTCGGTCGCCGACGCGCAGCGACGTGGAATCGACTCGACTCGCGCGCTCCGATCAATGGAGACGGACGCTCGCCGCTCCTTTGGGACGTTACAAACAAGTTTGACGCTGGTCATTTCTTTGAACGCGTAGATCGTGCTCCTTTGTGGGAAACTTTGCCTCCGAGCAGAATTGACTTGTAGACAGGTGAAGATAATGGTCTTTTTTTTTTAGTGGTGCTTGAATTAATCTCGAAGTAAAAGGAGATCCGATAGGCTCGGGGCCTTTACGACTCAATTTATCGGCCTTATCGAACGAGGACGTAGCTTGTATCCGGAAGTCTCGGTGTTGAGTGCAAGCAAAGATCTGTCATGACGGGTTTTTGGAACCGTGTATTAATTTTAATCCTTGTTTTCGCGACAAATTCAATTGCTTGGGAACCAGATACAAGAACAATTGAAAATGTTAACGATTCCACAGAAACCTGTTTCTTTATCGTCAGAAATTTCTATTTCTTTTCGATTTCGAATGAAGGCTTCTTCTGTGGACACCTTTCGTCCAAAACTCGAACAGTGAAAGAGGACGCGCCGAATCGTCGCGAGTTGTAACGCGATAAACGGTGGAAGTGTTAATTTCGTTAATTGGCGGGATGCTTGGTATCATCGACGTCGATAAGAGGCGATTTCGCACGAGCATCGTTAACCTTTCTCCTGCCAGCGGACACGCGTAATCTTTCTCAGAATTTGGTAACGTGGGAACTTAATGCCTCTCGATTTGCAAACTGCCTGTTTTACTCGTTTAAGCGAATTTATTTTAAAAGTGTTGAAAAATTGCAGAGAATTTAATTCATTGTATTTATATTGTGGGAAAAGTGGAACGAGCGACAATTAATTTGTATTTCTTAAATTTAAACAAACTTGAGTCATCAGTTAAGGGACCTTGAGAAAAATTTGTCGTTTTGCGGTGGTGCGGGTATCGTTACGCGTGTAATATCGAGGCAGAAGAATGCTGTCGTGGATGCTGTATCACGGTGTGCGAGTTTGGTGCACGACGGTACCCTCCTCACCGAAAGCTTGTACCTCTTCAGGTGCACCGGCAGCGTGTCCTCGGAGAACCATAAATCCTGGCGAGCAAGATCGCGCTGGGGGAGGTTTGCCACACAGGTCGTGCCTAACCGTGGTAGGGTAATTGGCGAAATGTGGTAATCCCTAATTACAGCGGATACAGCGCCTAATTCCATAACGTATTGCACCGAATCCCGGCGCAGCTGTTCGCCACGGAAATTAACGTGGATGCTTGTTGTTCTTCCGCCAGGCAATTGCCAGGCGTAAAAACCGAGCGTTTACGAGCTACCTTCTTCGTTTCGATAAAAGATTTTATTTTGTTTCTGATTTCGCGTAACGAGTTTCAGATTTAAAAATTAAAACGAACGCAAAATATCGATTCATTAAAAGATTGATCAACTTATGAAATACCGTAAATATTTTAATACTTTGAGCCAAATTAAAATACTAAAGAAATCCTTTCAGTTATAAATTAAGTTACAGTATAACAAATATATTTTTCTCTTACCTTTCATCATCGAAGTAATCGATCGCACCCTGAAGACACGCTTTCACTGCAATCAGCAGCTGGACCAACGCGATAGGAAAAGGTTCGAAGGATTTCGATTTATCGAGACGCCAGGTCGAGCAGGATCCTGTTAAATTGAAAAGCGCGATAAATCGGTACAGTGCAGTAGATAAAGGCGGCCGTAAGCCGAATAAAACACGCGTATATCAGCGGTTTGTTAACAAATCCGGTGACAAGCGGACGACAACCGGTGTCGTTAAAGCGAGCCCCGATACGCCGCCTATGTTTCTCGAATTTCACGTGCACGGTTGTTTATGCGGTGGTGGTCGGGTTAAGGTGGCTCTAACTGGCCCATAGGAGAGGCCCTTCTCCACCCCCTCTAATAAAGATGTCTCTACACGGTTTTATACGGCTCTATCCTCTACGCGGCAGCGGATTTTACGACGACGTTTTACATATACCGTCGCGGTATACATCGGCTCGCTGCGCGAGCGCTCTGCCCCGCTGTTCGTTTCATCTCGGTTCGTCGAATTGCACCCGGTTTTAACACCTCGTAAAATTATGACCGATCGCCGCTTAATGGTGCCGGGATATCGCGAGTTACGGGACGTCCATTGTGACCGTACGGCCTCTTTGATCCCGCGATGCCAGCTGGAATTCGCGCGGTTATCCGCTCCTGCCTTTCTCTCCTCGATATCGCACCGCGTGGGATCCTTTCGAGGGATCCACGACGATATTCAGCACCTTTAAACGACGCCCGCTTTACCGCCTTGTAAAACACCTGTCGATTTCATTCAATTCTTCGTGAACGAAACAGCGGATTATTAGATGCTAGCAGGACCGTCGATCGTTACAGTGGTAGCGGTGACATCGTGGAAAATAAAAAAAACAAGAGGCACACCATAGCGGTTTCCTTGTATCGTCGCTCGGTTAATGCAGGTTTCGTGTAAAACACGCGAACGAGGTAATAAAACACAATTCGAGGCGATAGTTGATTAATTATCCGTCGCGTTTCCGAAAAATCGGTAATGGGAACGATTTACACCCGTTAAGCATGGAACCCATCAGCATCAAGAGCGAAAGCCGTGCGACGATATATAAATTCCAGCCTCGAATCTACCACAGGTACCAGGTACATGAGTGCTGAAAAAAAAAAGAAGAAGAAACGGGAATCAGAATGCCAAACGAGACGCTTAGATAAGCTTACGTAGGTGAGAAAAGACGTCCCCGATAAGTGGCTGTCCTCCAGGCCCCGGGGTCGAGAGGAGTCACGGGACCGCTCCGGCCGAGCCGGATGGCATAAATCAGTGACGCGTTAAGTGGCTCTCGTATTAATTAAGATAGCCACGTCGCGTACCACGCGACAGTTCGTGATCTTGGGGGACGAGCGCGGGAATCGCGTAAAAAGAAGAGGACGAGGAGCAGGACGATGCCAGGAAGGGTAGAAACAGGGGAGACGCGGATAAGGCCAGGCGAAAGGAGGCGACTGGTGGCTCGTTTCTAGTTTGGTCCTTATACGAAGGATCCCCCGAGCGAGGCGAGGAGAAGCAAGAAGCCCGGGCATAATGGTGTAATTATCCGAGGACGAGACAAATTGCGTACACGCCTGGCCGCGACACACCAGCGTCCGCGTGTCCGCCGGACACCGCCACCGCAAATTCACGGCTCCCATGTAGCGCGTAGGAGTCGAACTTCGCTCCTAACGCGACTCCTTAAGCGTACATTCGTGCGATTGTCTCGTTAAAGTCGCCGCGGGACGTCGCGCGGCCGCTCGCCACCGCGTGGGCGTTCCGCTTATGCGGATCCGAAATTAATGAGGGAATTACAAGGGAACATTCGTAGTTTTCGCATGTTCGCCATTGCCCCCCTCCCCCTGTACCCGTCGCGGTAATTTTGCCGATTGCCACGCGAACTTTAGGGCACGTTTTCACGCGACAGTCAAAGTCGTAACTTCCGGACACCGCGGCTTAAGTCGACGTAATTTAACTTTTTTATTTCTAATGGTACACGACCCCAGAAAAATGACCTCGTGTCGTGCCACTTTGTCGGTGAAACCTGAAACATCAGCAACGCAAATTCGATGTCACGACGTTAAACGTTGCGATTTACTGTTATGCGAAAGCCGATAAACATGTAGTACATCGATTCATTGACTTTAATACGATCGTTCGAACATTTTCAACCCGATCGCGCATGACATTGAAACGTATATTCCACTATAAAACGTGCAACGGTACCCGGCAGAAAAAAAAATACGTATCTCGATGGTAGCTAGATCGCAGGAGAGATCATCGTCCTGAATCTCCGCGATGAAAATTATAAAGCAGCTTCTATCGATTTTTATTCGAAACGTTTATCGCTGGCGAGCACATTTTCCGTCTAATAAATTACGCTCGTTTGTAATACACGTCATCCACCGTTCGTAGGAACACCCTTTGTCCCGGCTGGTAATAAGTTGGTAGAATGTTGCGCGGCATCGAATTCTCCGAGCAACTTTCTTCGCTTCTAATTTCGACGCGCGCCGCTAAAAGTGCGCCCCGATCGTCATTACGAGAATATAGCATGCGCAATGACCACCCCTTATTACGACACCCTTTCCTTTATCCGCCTGCTCACGTATCAATTTACTTATCTACGAATCACTTTATCGGCCCGGCTATCACCGGCGCAGCCACAATGCCGTGCGTGTAATTCAGCTGCCAGGACGAAAAGTCACGCACCATCGCCGCGGGCGTTTTTCCTTGCCCGGCAAAGTAGCAAGTATCTCTGAAGATTGAAGATCGACGCAACTCAAATTGCTACTTCAACCGGCGAAATCTGCTCCTCGGCTCTTGTGTTCTTTTCAAATTGATTTCACGTTTCGAATTACCGGCGAATAAATCTTCACGTTCTTCTGGCACGATATTGCTTAAAAATTAATCTTATGATTTTACGAATCATTCGAAAACATCCCTCAGATGTTTGTATAACTTTCTCAAGGTGTACGTTGCAGAGCTATTGCAACCTTCTTGCGTTATCAGCGCCGCTGTTCGCCTCTGAACACGTCTAAATTATCCAAGAATTTTCCCTGTCGTAGACCGCGTCAGGATGAAGAAATCTCCGCCTTAAGTCCGCGTGAGAACGTCTCCTCGACACGCGCGATCGTAGGCAGTCCTGCCTCCGGATCTGCAGAAGGTGCCAGCGTTGTCCATAACGCTTCTAGCCTTTGTCAACCGTTGTATTCAGCTGACATTGCTTCGTATTGTATTCAATAAGTTACTGCCACCGGATCGAATCCAGACAGCAACTTGGACTTGTCTCAATTAAGGGAAATGGATGTGACTTTCCTTTAACGATAGGAGTATTGCACTTATTGAATAGAAAAAGGTATTTGGTAGATCCTCTTAGGTTTTCTCTAGATTATCACTGAAGACGTGGCGGAGACTCCTCCCTCTATTTTTGGGACAAGCTTAGGGTAAGAAGTCAGGCTGGTAGCGGATTATGTTGGTACCCGACGGATCCTATGTCGTTGAAAAATGACGTTTTCCATCAAGCGTCGAACCGCAGCGAAAACGCACGAAACGGTGGCCGTGAGTACGCGTTGCAAATTGTATTACCTGTGGCGTATGCAGATAGAGCCGCAAACGCAATTGTCCCCGGTCGTACGAGAGGTTCGTGCGGGGTAGCGAAAGAGAAATGAGGAGAGGCATTAAACGCGCGAGACGTAACTAGTATAACCGCGCGCAAAGGAGGCGCGTTGCGTGTGCCGCAGCCGCGAACACTCTGCGTGACCATTTTTCCAACGTCCACATCGCTTCTCCTGAAAGTCGGCTGCGATTTACGAGTCCGTTCTTCTCTCCTTTCCTTCGCCGAGGTATAACGACAGATGCTTACGCATAATGCGACGTCTTCCACCTTTTCATCGTTGCCGTAGCTCCTCGACTTCGTTTCAGGTAATTTCCGTGTTGTTAGAGTCGCCAAGCGATGGACATTCCACGGCGAGGGAAGTTTTGTCCCGCGAGATTTCTCTTTTGTCATTGCTCGTACAAAGTGTACGCCGCGATGAATATTTAAAGCGTGCCCCCTTCGAATACGTTAGCGGGCCTGCGCCGGGTTACGGGCTGGCTGGAGTAATGAAAGATAGCTGTACGTTTCGATGACACAAAAGGATCCTAACGTTGATTCGACGCTTGCAAATGACCGCGCGACGCAACACGCATCGACGTGTGTCTACGACGCGCAAGCCTATCGACGAAAGTGAGACGTTAACGGGTTATTTAGAGTCAAAACGTGCATTAAGAGGTACACACGGAGTACCCGGGGCCCGATACGCTCCCGAAGAAACAATAGCGCGATAACTCATAATAGCGTCGAGTATTATGGTATTGATAGGACGGCGGACCGCGCACCCCATGAATGCCAATGAGAACGCGAACAATGGTCTTGCGTAGGTAATACGCTTCTGTGATCCGTATTCTTTCGTTCGTTGATTTAAGCCGCCTTTTATAGAGTCGCGCTACCGGCAGCGTGGCTGAACGCGTCCACTCGCGCCGTGTACCATCCCACCTGTCATCAGTATTCATTGGAATTGTTTCAGCAAACTCTTCCCCGGCCTCCTTCGCCATAGACGAAGTTACAGGATTTTATATATCGGGGAAGAACATTTTTAACAAAATTTTGATTATTGCCAAGTGATTGGTACGATTTAAGGGTTGAAATTTCTTATTTGCCTCAAACTTCTCCAAAATTTTAAGATTTTCCAAGATTTTCCAGTAAGCAAATTTAAAAATAGAAAGAGTCTTACCGTAGTTTAAACAACGACAACACCAGCGCGTACTCCTTGGTGTAACAATACTATATTTTTTTTCATTTTTATTGTAGGAAAAGTTTTCATCCCCTTGCGAAAGATCAAAGTTCGCCTCGTCTTCGAGACGTTTAAACGCGACCCTTGAATCGAATTCCTGTTGTAATCGAGCCTGCTGGCTAGCAGGGCTTGTTTATATTTAGTTGATCTTTCGATCTGAGCCAGTAAACGTTGCGCGGATGGAATCGACTCGTCGTTTTCTTCCACGGTATTCTACTCCGTTATTTTCGCCCTCGCAAACGCGACGCGTCTTTCTAAAAGGGGTCTCCTCTCCTTTTAAAACGAGAATGAAACGGGGGTGAACGGGCAACGGCGGAAAGAGGATAGATAGAAAAATGAACAAACGGTCGAGGACGCAGAAAGACAGAGCGGTGGGACATCGAGAAAAAGAACGAAAGAGCGAGGAACAGCGCCTACGCTCCACCAGAGACTCCCTCTATTGTGATAGTTTCTTCTTCTTCTTCTTCGTTGTCTTCGTCTTCTTCCTCGTCTTCGTGCACGCATGCCAGCCACTGACTAAGCACTCACTCCTTCTGACAATGAGTCAGTGCACTCGCTGCACGCTTCTCGACGAGAGAAATAAAAAAAAGAAGAAGCAGAAGAAAAGAGAAAAACGAGGATACCGCGAGAGTCGGAGGATGAAGAAGAAGAAGAAGAAGAAGAAGAAATCTTGCTCGAGGAATACGGGTCAACGACAGGATGCGATACATCACTGTCGAGAATCGAGCTCGCTCGCGGGTCAAAGTTTACTGAATCGGGAGGACATTTCTCCCTCTCGTTCCCGCGTGTCTTCCTTTCGCCTCGTCTCCGATCTTTTCTTTTTCCTCGACTGCCGAACCTCATGTATCATCCCGAATCGCCCCGCCAACGAATACCGTCTCGATCCTTCGCAACTTAATTAACCACCGTGTCTCTCGACTTTCGATTGCTTCGAACCAATTCTGCGAGCGAACGAAGACTGATAATGTGACGTATTGATTTATTCGCATCGTTTGGTGAAAATATGAGTTCTTTTTATTTATCGAAGAAAGGAAAATGGCACGAGAAGACGCGTGCTACGAGTCGCTACATGTACCAGACTTGCGGTGTAAAAAGTGTAACGACCCGATCTCCGTGTACATGCGTGTACCCACTCCCAGTGGATTTTCCCTCCCAGCAATTACCGTTAAGTAGCCTAGCCAACCGTTTCCACGGTAATCTCGATTTCTATAATCCCGGATGCCTTGCTGGCAATTGTCCAGCTGTCAGTCGACGCGAAAGTATAAGCGGCCGCGGAATCGCTTTTTATCTCGCCACTGCACCGACCAGACGCTTGCTCGTTTCGCTTCCTGCTAGATCGGGTCCCTAGATCCACTTCTAGGGATCTATTCTGATGCTGGAAGCTCGCGGAACGAGCGATAAGCTCGATACGAGCGATCTGCATCGATAAGGGGCCCCCGGGCGTTTCATCGGGTTCCACGGGCGCGACCGTTGTTTCCTGGATGCCGAGGAATCCAGGTGAGAACGTGTTGTGCTTTGAAAGAAATTTATTTAAAAGTAATAATTATACAGAGAAAATGGCTATGCTGAACACTGTGTGGCGACTGTGTGGCGACTGACTATTTTTTTTATTTGTAAACGACATCCCCACTCATTTGTTAACCCTTTGCATTCCTTGACTGGAAAGATTCACCTACTTGAATGGAACGTGGTCGAAAGAGGTTTTTAATTCATCAACCATTGAATGACGGACTCGTTAATGGACCCAGTCAAGGAGTTAAACGCGAGGGAACATCTCAATGTTATTAGGAAACGGGGCGACACGCGCGAAAATAATCTCCGCTCTGTCGCCAGTCGGAGGAAATTCAGAAATTCAGTCATCCCGGCGTCAGTGACACTAACGAGCGGGACAATGTATCGCGTTCCCACAACAAAGCGGAAATTCGGAGCCGCTGAAGCCGCTTGAACCGGCGCCAAACGGCGCGCAAAGGAACAGGGTGGAGCGTTGAAAGAACGTCGTCGTACGTCGTCGTTTTGCATTCCCCCGCTTAAGTAGCGCACGATCCTCCTACCCTTGAAATAATTTCACTGTTTCAAAGTAACCCCAACATCTTTGTCTCCCTTCCATTTTTCGAAAGGGTCGTGTATTTTAAGGAAACAGAAAGGCTTAACCCTTCGAGGACGAAGCACTTTTAATTCGGAATATCATTTATATCAAATAAAATAAATAATAATTCCCTTCCACACTCGTAGTTATTACATGATTTTGTAAGTTGCTTATGAATACTTACTTATGAATATAATATTGTTCAACTATTCTTGCCACCGATCGATGGTCAGCAAATGCAATAGAGACTTCCCGTTCCCGGACAAACGACCGGACGTTTCAACGATTATCCTCGATAGAGAACACGATCTAGTCGGCGGCAGAGTAATTCCGTGCAAAATCGAGTACCCTGTCTAATTGACGAGCATCAGTCACGCTGGACAAATATATTTGTAAACAGGGAGCACGGAAAGAGCGTGGCTCCGTGCGCCGGGCCCGTATCGTATAATTTATTCCCCTAACGTAGCCCATTATGCGGTACAAGATGTCATCTGGCTCACAGATCTGGAAGAGCGAACCGCAGAGATCTGAATGCGAGCGAGGCCCAAGGAAAGTCGGAGGCGGACATTCGGAGTAGGAGGGAACAGGGGGGAACGAGAGAGAGATCGGTATCGGTAACCAGTAACACTGGTAACACAGGTAACTGTTAGCGAGGTGACGATTTCGACAGTGGGACCTACCGGTCCGGGACGACCGTTCCATCATGGCATAAAGCCCCATCGTCACGTGGATCCATGCCGGACGATATGTTTTCCCTTCCGTTTCAATGCCGTGGAACACCGGCGTCGAACGATCCTTTTGCTCGGCCCCGATCGATCGGATAACCCTCTCAATATCTTCTCCCAGGGTTTGCTACCAAAAGCTCGATCGATCGATTTTGTCTCAGAATTTAACTCCATTCTGAAGGGTGTTCACATCCTGAAGTGTTAACACGATAATTCTTATATTCAACTTCGTGACTTCGAAAGATTTTTCAAATTACGTTTAGCGAAGTTAAGTCGGTCGTATTACTAGTGAGAACCCGATGGTGGAGAGATTCGAAGCGAAATCGAGGCTCGTCACGTCTGACGGAGAAGTAGCGATCCAGGTGGGTAATAATTCGCGAAATCGAAGGGTCGTGCTCCGGTGCTGACCTTAGCGCGATCTCTGAAACGAGGCAAATCGTGGCTTCCTCGCTCGATCGATCTCTGGCAATCGAGACCTCTACGTGACGGTATCGAGATACGATTTCGTTCGATTCATCGAGAATTACCTCTAGGTTCAAAGATTCTCTCATATTCCGTCTTGTTTTCCGTCCAAAGTGAAAGAATAAAAATATTCATCGACGAAAATCTAATGCAATTACGTTTTAATTTCTATTTGGATTTTTTTATATTATCTGATCTCGTACTAGCCGAAATTAGAAAAGATTATGGGTACATGATTCTGAGGGTCGTAAACGACCGCGGCGCGTTCGGATCCAATACCGCAGAAGCAATCATTCGTTGCCACCGATTACCGGGAGGTCGTTCACGCTCGATTCTTCGCGCATATGCACGCGTGTACACGTATATCCCAGCATCCCTCCCGCTACAATTCTGTCCCCGATACATATGCACACGGGGTATCGATCGAAAATAAAAGGGCCGCACCGAGCGCGGCCACTACATCGGACAATCACCATAACTCTGGCCCCGCTTGAAAGGCATCTCGTTATCTTTAATCTCGAAACAATACAATACGTTGGTGGTGATGGAGAAAGATAGAGAGGAAAGGTGGATGTGAATGCGGGACGGAGAATCGGCCCAAAGATCGGGACGAAGAAAGATGTATCGATGGTGCACCATCGGATGGAAAATATAAAAAGAACCTGGGAAAATGGGAACACTTCTGTACCAAAAGTTTCTTAATTATTTCGGAAAATTTCATTTGTTTCAATTTTTCTTTGGTATTTAATTTTGATTGGGATCATTCTTTCATCCGTGCACTTCGATGAGCGTGAAGCATAATTTAACACGTTGACTACCACAGTGGATACAGAAATCTGTGGCCAGTAGGCAATTATGAAAGAATGTAATCTATCAACCAGTTTCGAATAAATAATTGATTATCATCAAAGGTATAGTTTCGATTCAGTCGATTTACGGCTGCGAAACAGTCGTCGACGTGATCAAAAACCTCGACCATAGAAAACTTATCTCTCGTCGGGATAATAAGTAAAGGCGAAGAAACGGGAAGAGGAAATCGTCGTCGCGGTTCGTCGATCGCCAAGAGAATAGAGCAAAGTGAAAACGAGACAGAGAAAGGATAAACAACAGGGGATGGAAGGAGAGGAGAAAAAAGGAGGGAACGCGTCGATCGATCGTTACGTCGGTTCGCGTCCGTGCGCATGGATGCACCATAGATCCAATGGGTCCGCGAATGGACCATCAGTCACCAGATAATCTTTGCCTCCTTGCAATATTGACAATGACAAAGGGCCCCGATACACGCGCCAGCAGGCTCGACGTAGCCCGGCTACCTGTTCCCATAAGGCGCCCTTCCCCGCTCCCCGTCGCTGGCGCGTCAGTGAACCGACGTTCTACGTTCTCCTTTCGTCTCGCTTAATTTCCCTCCGCCACTTTTTCCAGCTGCCTTTCGCTTAAACGTACGACTCTTATCAATCATAACCCGGGGGAGATCCTTCGATCCCTCGCGCCTCGCTCGCCGATCAGAAGTCATTGTGCCCCGAACCGTCGTCCACCGTTCTCGAATCTCGAACGGCGGTACAATACACGATGTATCGTTTCAGCATCGTCCTCGGAATGTGAATGGCCGCGCGAGTTTTTCATTTACTTTTTTATTTCCTCGTTTAATCGTCTTCTGTTATTGGAAACGATGGCGCAAGAAACCTTTCAGATTCCATTATACGTGTTCCATTTAGGATTCCATAAATCGCGTCGAGATGGGGTCGTTGAATTTTTCCACCCGTTGTCCCCTGCGAGCTCTAATAATTTTTTCTGCCCACTCCGGAATTATCTTTCTTTAAGTAATCGTAAAAGCCTACGACCCGAGGCACGGTGCCCGCGGAATTACAAGGCACCGAGTCCGGGCGAAGCAATCGTTCAGCCGACGATTTGTATTCCATTTAGTGATCCATAAATCGTGCTGAATCCACGCGGTTATAATGAGCAGAATTTCTTTCGTGGCAGAGGTTGAATTAGATACCGGAGGTTATATCACGGGGGTCGCTTTTTTTTTTTTTTTTGAGAAACAACTTGCAGGACTCGCGCGCGTCTATAAAGTGCCGTTTTCCGGGAACTTTGAACACGGAAGCACATCGGCCTCGTCAGGGACAAGTGACCGTACGGTAGCCAGTGTCTTGAACGTCTACCGAGTATAACAGCCGGTCTATCACTCCTACCAGATATCTAACCGTGTCTAGGCAGACCAGCCTGTATCTTTGCGGCGGATCGGCACGAAACACCTCCCAGCTACCAGCCGTTTGCTGGATGCACGATAACAGTTGTGCCTTACGACCGGTCGAGATTAATCGTACCAACGATGGACAGCTCCTGTTTTAGGATACACGAGTTGGCGAATGCGGGGGTGTATCGTGACGAAGATACATGGAGGCTGAAACACAGCCTCGCTCACGACGTTGCTCGGACTTTACATTATTCTTCGAGTAATTTGGCAATGCTGGAGCGTTTAACCGCGATTCTTTAATGATGTAACGAAATATTTAAAACCTCGCGCCAATGAGTTTATTTACGTTAGGCGAACTTTGCCTGCCCATTATGAGCGAGGAAATTAACATTAAAGAAGCATGTAAATCGGCGCGCTAAATCAATTCAGCGTCTGACAGTTTTAGCATCGCCCAATTACGTCAATCTGAAATTTATTTCTAACCCGGCACGAGTTCATTGATCGACCCCGTTTTCTTCGACGTTTTACAACGTTCCAGGAGCCAATGTGCAAAGTACTTTGAATATTCCCGGACAAGGTTTTGCAACAAGGAGCGAATCATCGTGTGACGAAATTAAAAATAGTACACGTGACAGGCAAGCTTAATAACTGGAATTTGCATCTTTCAGTTTCTGCAAAGTTCTCTTCAGATATTATCGATATCAAAACGGCCTGGAAGAGGACGATCGGATCGTTCGTCAAAGAATTCATTCGTAACTTATCCATTGGTTGGCAGACACGTTCGCGCGAGCCAGTCGGATGTAACCCGTTGAATTTATCACCTCTTAGTGGCCGAGAGCCCGATTACTGCCATAAGTAATGTCTTCAGCAAGATGTTTCGCCGCCGGCTGTTCCGTGTGGTATGGGATTTCACGAGGCTTCTGACCAGCAGGGGCCACCGATACCTCGAGGTTACCTTTCAACGCTGAACAACGCACGTTTCCTCGCCTGTGTCCTTGACCCTGAAATTTTTCCCTTTTGATCCGTTCCTGTGCCTCTACGAAATAAAAATTTCGCTTCTTACGCCGGTCGAAATCCTTCGTCCACGGCAAAGAACGGATCGTAACCGTTCATTCCTTTTTCTTTGCGCGAGGCAAACGTTATTTGCGGCCTTGATGTTTCCTCAATCGAGATACATTGTACTAAAACTGGTATGTAAGAAAGATGGATGCCATTTGTTCCACGCGAGAGCCTCCCGTTCTTCTGCGATCGGTTGCATAGGCAAGAAAATCGACAAGCCTCTCTCGTTTCGATTGAATCGGGATCCGAGCGTTCGTAGCCGCGAGACACCGGTCGTACCTTGGGCAATTAGGTGGCCAGATAAACACGTTTTGAAAGGGGGAAACGCACAAAGACGCTGGGACAGGATAAGAAGCGTAAACGACACCGGCGTAGCAGGAAATTCAATAGACATCTGCACGCACCACGGCTTATAAACGCTTATAACGGATGGTAATTCGAAAAACGGTTTTTCTTGTTGTTCGATGTAACAATATTATCGCTAATTACGCCGGTCGTTTAGTCCATGTTTTTATCGAGAACTTGGACGTTTAACGCTCGAACCGTATCCCGATTTGCATACAGTCGTGTTCCCCTTTTTTAGTCGTAAAGAACGTTCAAGTTGAGAGGCAAGTTCGACACGACACGAAATAAAACGGGTCGATTCGATGGCTCGTTATCGACACGACGCTGAACGATTCCCTTTGATCGGTTCGCTACGCCCCATTCGCGTAAAAAAAAAGAAAGAAACACAAGCAGCACTCGAATTCTTCTTAATTAGTCCGTGGTCAGTGTGCTAATTAAAAAACACCGAAACGTGTTCCAGCACGCTTTAATAATAAGAGCGAAACGTTTACGGGGCTCGTGTATTCATTATTGCCGTTGATTACGTACGGGATCGCGACAGGTAAAAATATATATTTTCGAGTGAAAATCTTTTGCGGCGAGCTGTATATTGAATACTTTTTAAATGGACTATAAAAAAATAATATTGAAACTCTTCAGTCCCCTGCTTTTGAGATCTTATCCATTTATATTGTAACAAAGTGTATAAAAAGTATACGGAATACGAAGTAAGTGACTCGAACCTTTTAAGATATGTAAAATGCAACGAATTAAAATACTTCCTCGAAGAAAAAGAATTAATTCAGATTTAAAATTTACATCTTATCATCTTTGAAAGTCCTTGATATTTCAAGAGTATTCAAAGCCCGTCACTACCAATAATTAAAAGAATAAAATGAAAAAGGAATGCACGCTTCATTTATTTTCCACCAGGGGTGTTGCGCCGCCAACAAAATGCCCCGGTACGTAATCAAACAAAAAGGGTCTCATCAACAGAGCGAAACGAAAGAATTAAAAAAGAAAGAAAGAAAGAACAAAAAAAAAAGAGAAGAACGAAGAAGTTGCGCTACTTTTTTCGACTCGACAACGTATAAATCATGACTGTAAGGAAGAGGTAGGGAGCGAGATACGCAAGGAAGAAGGATCATGAATGAAGGTAGAGGCCTGATGAGGCGGAGGATGCACGATTCTCGATGCGGATAGTCCCGGGTCAGACACGGAGTAAGACTTCTCGTCCGGTCGATGAAGAGCCGTAACCGAAGGGAAGAACCCGTTCGAACCAGAGTTTATATACCGTGTATAGCTTAGGGCAAGGCTGTGGCGGCCGCGATACCGTCTCACCTGAACAGGTTGCAAAGACTTCCAGGAGTCCATGATGCAGAACAAACGATTCCTTTCCTCGTGCCACGGCATACGACCGATTAGAGCGCCGCGAGAACTCCGATAATTGCCGTCGACTGTTCGCGCTTCGTGAAGCGTGTCGATTAGCCGAACCAGCCGTACACGTGAAAATTCCTACGCGTTCGTGTTTATTGTTTAAACAATGAGTCACTTCAAATCGTGACTTCAAATATTCGTAACTGAATCATTTTCGATTTTCGACAAAATTAATAGGGTAAATGAGGAAATTCATGAAATAACACGGCTCGAGACCATCGTCGAGCAAAACGTGAGATCCGACGCTCTTTTCCGTGGCGTCGTGCGTGTATAATTTCTCAGGCGTTCGGTAAACGCGAGCGGTTCGTGGCGAAAAACAGACGGAAAGAAAGGTAGAACGAAAGGTTGTTGGTTCTTTTTGCGCGTTGCAACAATCACGCGGTGGAGAGGAGCGAGGGAGAGGGGAGAGGGGGCTCGAAACGATCCCGATCGTGATCGGTTGTCATCGAAAAGCAGGTTCCCCTCGGGAAAAGAGGGAGAGCCGGGAGAGCGCCGCGGGGCAGAGTTACACGTTCCACCGGTGGGGGCCCTTCGAGCCCCATTATGGGCGCTACCTCGTCGTTGCCGATATTACCGCAAATTGCCACCCTCAAAAGAGAGGAACGGCCCTGGTGCTCCGGCAACGGAGCCGAGGAGTCCCTCCTCGATTGCTCGGTGCATCGCCTACGTCTCGCAACCTCGGTTTTACAACTGGACTTCTCCTCCTTTCTCCTCGCCTTTCTTCCATCCTCCTCGTCGTTCCCTTCACGCGACGCGGCAATTTAATATCACGGTTAATATACAGGTTACGATTGTTACATACTTGAAAAATCTCGCTGTCGTGACGCTGGATTTTGTATCGGGTTATTAATGGCCAGGCATTTTCATCAAAAGTGAAATCACGTTTCTTCATTCATCGAATGGTGTGCCTGCCCCTTGCCTCCCTCGCCCTCGGTTCAGCTTTCTCGCGCCTCCTAGGGCGCTGGAAGTTGAGAAAGAAAAAGGTGAACAGGAAAGGCGAGGAAGGGAAACCGCGGGGGGAACGCACGGCTTCTATTCGAACAGCGGCGAGCTCGCGTGCGGCTAAGTGGGCCTCGAGAAAAGGAGCCCCGAAAGAGGAGAGGCAACAGAAGGAGAAGAGGAGGATGATGATGATGATGAAGAAGACGAGGAGGACAAAGGAATAGAAGGAGGGAGGAGAAGGACGGTGATACCATCCTCTCCTGCCTTTTACCTCACAACCAACCTTCGCCTCACCCACCTGTCTGCCGGCAATCTTCTAGTAGCCTTGGGCTACCACTCGGCTGCTACCAGAGGGGCTACTCTTCAGCTACCAACGTCCGGTCCTGTTTTCCCTCGCGGTGCCAGTAACCCTCAAGGATACGCTCGAACGGAACGGCTTGTTCTGAAAAACGTCTCGTATCATCCTCCCCGCTTTTGTGGAACAGATCGTAACGTTTCTATTCCGGTAGCGGCGATCATTTTTCCCGAAGAGCGAAGCTGAAAGTAATCACTTCGGTCGCGAGAGAAATCTTAACAGTATTTATTGGGTACTTGGTACTTATTGCGGCGCTTGATGAAACGTTGCATTAGTGGTCAGGACGTTTGACAGCAGATGAAAGTGACTAGAAAAATCGAAGACTTACGACTATACGCTTCTCCTAGTACGATTTCACCTTCGACCTCGATTATTACTTGCTTCTTCCACCTGTTTGCGTCCAATCCTTGGGGCTCGCTTAAGTTTAAAGGATCTCCGGGCAGATGCGGCAGAGATTTATGTCACACGACCCCTCGCGCGTCGAAGTACCAAGAATTGTAGAAACCGAATAGACGCGACGACGATACGCGGAACCTCGTTTCTGCGCAACCCTGTACAACCCGTTCGACCCAACGCGAGCAATATACATCAAACGTACCGAATATAAAAAGTAGGCCGATCATCGATGGAGGCAATTCAAATTACGTGTATCAACATCGCGGAATTTTAACGAACTCGTTTACCCAATATTTTATTCACTGTGCCTCCGCATCAATCTTCGCGCGCGTAAAGCCGTCCAATAAACCATCATCGCTTCGATGATCTTGAATCGTCGAACCGAGAAAAACCGGCCCATACTCGACTTCCCGACTTCTGTATTCGCGTCAGGTCCGAAAGCGGAGCTCCGTTTTGCACCTTCGATACGATCGAAGTCCTCGAGCGTGTCTCGTCATCGCGTTTCTACAGATATTTCAATCTTTGTCAGCGGAGGGCGCAATAATCTTACGCAAATTTTATTTTATCCATCATCTTTTTAAATGGTTCTCTTTGGAGGGTATCGCGACTGTCCACGATTACGCGGTCAGGGTGAGATACGAATGCTTTCAAAGGCTTTCGTAAGAGGCATCGTGGGCCAATCGCTAGCTAAGGTCCACCGGTTGGGATTTACGAGCTGGTCGGCTGCCATTTTATCAATCTGGATTAGCATACGCCGCATTAAGCCATAACTTACAACGGCTACTCGGTTCTCGCGGGGGCTACCTACGTCTATGATACCCGCCGCGCGCAGGAAACCGTTGCTCTCGTCGGTGGTTAACAACGGCCAACGGTGATCTGCGACGTGATAAATCAGCGTGCCGGCGACTTTTCTTGCCACCCTTGCTCGGCTATTATTCACGGCCGACTGGCTCACGATGAACGCGATCCTGTCGAAGCTCTCATTACGCTTTTTTTTATTCTATGCTTGATTTATCCAAAAATCCGAGTTTGCAATTCTCTACGATGATAAACGCGTGGTGCAAATTCTGTGAAATTCGTGGTTCATTGTGAATAATTGTGATTCATAATCATTTTGATTAAATCTATATACACTTCTGCTCAAAAATTTGGAGCACTAGATTTCGAGACTGTAGGTTAAATAATTAGGATGAAATCTTTCACAATTTTTATACTTGTCATTTGTATTCTTCCAAAGTTGAAGAATACGACTGCTGTTATTCCTAATATCATGGTAACCACCGTAGGGGTTAGTGGTCGTATCACGTATGCTGAGTTGACAAAAACAAAGCTACTGAAAAGGAATACGTCCACCAAAGGTGGTCATGTTCAAGGATCAACATATTCACGCACAGGTATCCGTGGACGAACATGAAAACGAACGAGGCAAACTCGTCCCGAGGGGCAGAGAATCAAGCCGGTACTCGGGGCCGGATCTCTCGTCTTAAACGGGAGCGCAATTAAGAGGTACCAATTACACGCCACGAAACGTCGGTGGATCCAGAAAGGACACACCGGACATCCAGGCGGAGGAGAGTGAAACGGCGACGATCTTCTTTCCCAGCGGGGGACGTTGGGCCAAGTTCGCATCTTCATCTCGTCGCGCGGCCTAATTGGTCGGAATGCTCGCTTACTAATTAAGCATTCGACTAATTATTAATTACATCGACGCGTACCCGTTTGAATTAATTCGCCCGTTGGCGGTGGGGTGCCAGCGACGTGGGGCAACCCGGTCCCGTGCATAAGCATCGCATTTAATGCGCGACCGGGACCGAACGCGACAGCGCGGCGTGTTACGAGCCGCGAGGACGATGTTTCTAGCTGCGACTTACGCGCGCGTCGCAACTTGTCGCCTCCGCCGATTTATTTACTTTGTCGCTCACCCGTAACTCCGCGCATTCTTTAAGAGCCGTCCAGGATGCCCTTTAAAAGGACCACTTCGAACATACAGGGTGTTCCACAATTAAATCGCAAAAATTTATGAAAACGTTACAAAATTTGCACTTTCAAAACTTTCGATATTTTTCAAGAATTTCTTATAAAATATTTCGTAACGATCGTTCGCCACGAATACCGTTCGATAAGCGCAGATGCGAGCGCAGGTGTCGCGCGACGATTTGCGCCCGCTCCTTGTAATTAGTTGGAGCGCCTGAACACGCGCTCCTCGCCGACCCCGACTTATTTACGATTATGAATCAATCGGGCTATATATTAGAGGAAACTTTAATTAACCAACGACAACGTACCGCGAGCGCGCGTCTCCGTGAGAAGCGAGTTCGAGCCTCGTGGCGCGGTGACGTATCGTTGATTCGCCTCGTGATTTCTTTCGATTTATCCGTCCCAGCGTCCGCGGGCAACGTGTAACTTAGCAGCTGCGAGGGGAATCGGGCCCCGGTAATCACCACCGTGGAACATGTGATTCATCTCGCTCCGTGGCTCGGGATTAGCTTGTGTAATTAGTGGAAAGTGCGAGCTTCCTTCGTAAGTTCCTCGCGGACCGTGATTGACTGCTCCGGTATTCTGCGAGCGAATCTCGATTTCGCGTTTCCGTGTTTCGTTGATTCGAGATAACGGTACAATAACGCATGGATTTTAAATCGAGGCGTAAAATGATTTTTAACGAAAAAATGATTATCAGTTTTATCAGTTTTGTTAGTGCAACGTCAACTGATAAAACATTACAGATTCCTCGCAAGCGAGGTCACGGCAAGAAGAGAAAGCGTGTCCAGACATTTTTAGTGTCCAGAGACAGGGCTAAATCGCGCGGAGTGGCGAGAGTACCGCTCGCGACGTATCCGCGTCTCGTGACCGTATATACCTTATTTCGATTTATCTACTTTGTCCGGTGCTCGGTCTTGCCGGGAAGGGGTTGGTGGCTCGAAAATAATAAAGAAAGGAGAAAAAGAAAGCTTAAAGGCGAGTCTAAAGTATCGCCAGGGCGTAGGTGCAGGTGTGCAAATACACACGCGTGCGTGAGAGCGAGCGAGCGCGGGTCTCGCAATTTATTTCAGCGATCGCACGAACACACTGAGCCGGCCTTAGGTATTATTTATGGTTATGGATCGGTGCCGTTTATAAGTTCGGTGGTACTTTGACCGACTACAAGTACCGGTTGTCTCGCAGTGAGTATATCATTAGCAGTTTTATTATTAGTAATCTCGAGCTCGAACACCGAGCAACGACCGCGGCTACTAATAAATTCCGAGACTCGGCCCGGGTGTATCCTACGTGCGCGTTGGTTATTAATTCCGTTGAATTTCATTTCGTGTACGGGGCCATTGTCGACCGGATGGAAATCCTTTTAATCGTTCGCGCACGGCTACGAACACCGTTTCTACGCTTATTAAATTATTCAACCCGAAGATCCATCGCGGGCTCGTTTTTCGCCGCACTCGGTACACGCCCACGCGCGCGCAAGGTCGATCACGATATCGACCGACGAATTAACCTTTGCGCCTTCGATTGTTCGGTTTCGTCGCGTATACACACACACACACAGCTCTCTTTCTCCAGGACTCTCAGCTCGGAAGTTCTTACGACTCTCGAGAGCGATCCTCCTACGCTCCCCCTGCCCTACGTAGACGGGTCAATCGAGATAGCGTTTCGTATTAACCCGTGGTCAATTAATTACTCCCCTTTCGTTTTCTCCTCGAAAGCACGGTATCACCGGGCCAGGAGAGAAACACGAGGACGCGGGATTGAAGAGACCACGAACGAATCGCTGGCATAAAGAAAGAAGGGAATAGCAGGGATCGAAAGAGGTTGAGGATAAAGCAGAAGAGAGGATGTGCGTGCATGCCGCTCACGTAGCGTGCCCAGCCAGCCTGGCAGCCTCCTCTTCCCCTGTAAAACCGACTTCTCTCCTCGTTCGCTCGATCTCTCCCTCCTCTTCCATCGTACGCTCGTTCTGCGAGCTCGGTGTTACCGGAGGAAGGGTATCATCCTCTTTATCAAACTGCAGCCTCTTACCTGGAGCACTCCCACCCACGGCCCCACCTGCGGTACGAGACGGGCGCACCGCAACAGGTGAGAGACTACCGAGAGCGTGCTCCGCGTGCCCTTAAAGTCGTATCGCGAGCTGAATTTTCTTCCTCCTTTTTTCTTGTCCACGAATAGCGCAGCACCCTTCTGCCTCCACGTGGGAGAGTGTTTCGAGAGACTCGTTTATCGAGGATCGCGTTTCGATTTAATCCGACCATCGACCACGGTCTATTCGCTCGCAACGTTTCGTGATTTTCAATAACGCGCTCGCCCCGGGGCACCCGAGGGATGTCCGTTCCGCGGTTTTATTTTGCACCTCGAATTAATCGGATATCGTTCGAGGAAATCATTTTTCCGCGCGTCCAACGCGGCGAACGAGGAAGCGCGATAAGTTTCCACGGGATTCCGTTTGTTCGATGGAGGATTATGCCCGCGTAATGAGATTGTAACGCGTTATTTACGTTTAACCAGTTCGCTGAATTAAGTTCCACGTTGCCGATAACGCGGAAACGAGTCGAGCTCTTTGGAAAACGATTTTAACACGAACCCTATTTGTACGCCACCGTTTCTCCGTGTTCCGTACACCTTTAAGCCCGAGTAACATTCATGAGTATGCAAATAAGATAATCTTGCCGGGCGTTATCGAGTTCCTTGATTATCGGGATAGGGTTTAACTCGCGCCCGCTTTCGATCGTTCTCTCGTCAGAATTACCCTCATCGACGAGACATTTCGCGCCCGACTCTTGCTTTTTGATTTCTCTGGATTCTAACTCGTTAGTATTCATTTTGCATGGATGGTTCTTAATTATGATACAAGAATTTGTAATTTTACAACGTAGAAGTTGCCGAGCTGACATTCCAGAACCCCAACCTTAACATACGACACCTAGTTCTGGGATGACTACTGTAATTACAAAATGACCATCGCTCAGGTAACCATCGATCGTCGCAACTTTGGAAAAACCCGTCAAAACACCTAAAATGAAAGTAAAACTCTTTACACTAATTGTTATTAAAAAAGTGAGCAGTTAAACGACCACACACACCCAAATCAATCCTCAGAATGGTAAAATATTATAAGAACAGCGAAGGCAGTCAAGATCCTAAGCATTCACCAGTAGTGTCATAAAAATGTTGAAATCAGGTATAGAAGCATTGCTACAAACACGATACAAAGTGCGTACACGATAAACCCAACGTAATCTTCCAGCAGGAAATAATTAATCTCCCGGCAAGGAGTGTCGCGAGGAATACGCTCGAGCGTCCGGGACGATATAATTTTCATCGGTGCGATTTCGACTTTTTTCTACGAATTAGATTCCGCACGGTGCAACAGGTGAAGGGAAGAGAGAGAAAAAAAAAGAATACTCGTATCACGCGAAACGATATCCCGACGGTTACCGCATGGCGAGCGTGGCCGCGATGCTGGCCGCAACGTTCTGATAATCTGCTCGCGTACGTGCCGCGCGTTGGAAATGAAATTGCTCTCCGCGGTGCGTGGGTTCGATCTGATGTACGAGCCGGTGGCGGGCTCCCTTATCGTCTCTTATTAGTTAGAAATTCCAGAGAGCGCCTGTATTTTATGTTTAATTGCGCGGCCTCGTTGCACTCCTAATCTAAATTACCCCGTTCCAGTATCTGCCGGTAATTCGCTCGGCATCGCCGCTTTCGATACCGCCTGTTTATCGGCGAGCACAACGCTGCTCCTTTTGCCAGCGACGATTTTTCTCGTTAAAATTGTCACTTATCCTCGACTTCTCAATCGTTTCGAATAATCGATACAAAAATAATCGCGTTCGAGGAGATACATCTATATTCGTGCCCCGTCGCGTTTGTCAATTACGTCGATGCACGAAGCGTAATTAAGGATGCGCTAATTAGCTCGAGCGTAAAAGCGACTGACTCTCGGTTAAAATGTAACTCACGGTGCTTGGCGTGAAAGTGCAACTCATTGCATCCTCGACGATGAATATCGTCTCGCGTTCGAACGTACGAATTAATCACTTACAAAAGCTGCACGGTTCGAGGCGATCACAAAGGAATAAATTACCTAGCCGGCGTTTAGCAAAGCCCCCTTATAGAATTGTTAATCGTACCGTGAGTTATACAAATATTTCCAAACGTTCCCCTTTGTTTTGCCATTACGCCTGTTAGTTCTGCAAACTTGTATCCGAGGTGTGCAAATTAGGAAGTGAAACTGGTAGCGAATGACTATTAGACCAGGTAAGATCATATTTGAAATATATGAGAAATGTCATAGAAATGAAAATAATTGAGTGTTGTGAACCCTGGTGACGTTAAAATATACCCGTGGTGCGGAATAAGAGCAATTCCGGTGTGGAGCGTGGCTTTAGCGAAGCGTTCTTGTTGCGTGAGCGAGTGCGTGCGTGCTTGCGTGCGAGCGTGCGTGAGCGAAATACCGAAAACTTCGAAGACTCCGGCCGTGCCTCCACCTCCTTCATCCTTCTTACCTTTATTCTCCTCCTCCTGATGCTTCTCTTCTTCCTCGTCTTCTTCTGCCGCTGCTTTTGCTCCGGTTGCCGCTCGGCTGCTCGTTTTTTCCTCTTCCACTCGCGGACCCCCTCGCCGGAAGCGAAAGAAGCCCGCAGTCCCGCTGCGATTAACCTTTTCAGGGATGAATTATTTCGCTCGTCAGGTCGCCGGGCAGCTTCGTAAAAATACGACTGCCCGATTCGTCGAATCAGTCACCTGCTGTTTACGTAGCCCGAAGTGACGCAACTCGTCCTGTCCCATCCACTTCAGGAACGTACCGGTCGATGGGTGGATAGATGGATATCTATCGATCTGATATGTAACCTGTAACGAAAGGGACACGATATTCGTTAATACTGATACCTAACTAGGGGCCAATTAATGCTTTGACTGGCAGGCTGCAGCTACTAAAAATTTCGTGTGCTAATGATTTTACATTCTGTTTACAAAATATTTTAGGAAGCAAAATAGAAAGAGAAGAGAGAAATTTGCAAGAGAAATTTCAAAATAAATACCTAACAAATTTGAAAAGTTATAAAATAATAATATTGAGATGGAAGGTACCTTATATTAAATTAGATAATTTATAAAGCAAAGATACGAGAGGGTCGAATACAAACAGTTTGTCTCGTTACGCGTTTTGTTACCTCATCGTTACTTCAATAACGATCGCGGCGATTTATCATGAAACTCGCGGAAAGTTGATTTCGCGGTGGAATTTTTATTGGTGTATCCATGTGAAACACGCCTGCACATCGTTCACCGAGTTTTACTCGGAACACGGTATGATTTCGCGAATTTCCAGGCGGGAATAGGATCGATTCCATTGCCCGTTTCGTCGAACAAGGAGGCTGACGGCAAGAAAACGATCGGGCATCTATACTTCGGCCGGACGTATTGCTACGTCAAGTTCAGGTTTTTTATCGCGGTGCTTCGTTAGGGCGAGCCTTAACAGTAAAACTGATCCGCGGAGCGACAAGTGGTATGCAATAATCGATACAGACAGTGCGGATTAATTGAGAATGAGTGGACATTAATTGAAGGGGAAGAAGAACGAGGCACGCGCAAGTTTCCTTAAGCAGACGTTGCGAGCGTGTGGATACGCCTTAAGGATCGTGTAAGCGATAGTACACGGTTACACGGGCGAGAGAATCGTAAGGTAGAGACAATTAATTGAGGGTAGAAATGACCATTAAGATCGTACCGTTCAACTAAATATCGATTTCTCAATGTTCCACGGTTAATGTGCAATAAACCTGATCATCTTCGTTTTCTTGCTGACATCGCCGCGGCCGTACCAACCGATCGATTAAAACCTTAAGGGTAACCCTGGGGGGAACGAGTTTCATTCGAGCGTTCGTTTCGCTTCGTTTTGAAGAATTTTTCCTCGACACCTGTCGTTTGAATTTACAGGAAACTCTTGAAATTGATCACCGCGATGATACGTTGCATTTAAAGCCGAACAAATTGAACGAAACAAAGAACAATGGGGAGCAAAAGAGCGGTCGGAAGCCGGTATTCCATTGACGTGTATGCAAAAGACGGCAGCAACGGTGTTGGCCGTGCATGAATGAGTTCACGGGAGCTACAGACACCTGAGAAGCTATCGTCCCTCGCGTGCAGCCGAGTGCATCTCTTGGGTCGAGTGCCGGTGCACGTTCTCTAGCTACGTACGTAGCTGTAACGGCCCAGGATACGATGGTCGGTCACGAATTACACGAACGGCTACGAAACTCACCTGTTCGACGCGCCACGACCGTCTCGTTTTTATCGCGGCTGTCGGAAACACTTGTCACGAAATTATTATACAATCGTTATCTTTCGTAAATGCATCGATCGTGACAATATTTTAGTACGATTTAGTGCCGAATTAACACTTTGCCACGCTGCAGCTACTAAATATTTCGGTTGGGAATAATTTTATTTTTGACAAATTTTGGGAGTGTCATCCAATATGTGGGTGACGTGGCAGTCAAAGTGTTAGGCAAACTGTAGGGAAAGAAAATTCCAAGTAGCATTACTGTAACTTGGTTATTTGAGTCATATACCAAATATCTAAACGAACAGTTTAGAATCTAGAGAAAAAAATGATAAGCCACCGATGATATCATTTTCCAAGCGTTCGATAATCATAGAACAATGAATTTTTCGAAGATTAAAAGAATTAATTCCGCATAGCTGGAAGCACCGATTCTATTCACGGTCGTGTAACACTGAATACACACGGTGTATCCAGGTTGAATTGCGATACGTCGGAAAGTCGTTCCGGGCCAGTTCCTGACCTTTTGCCCGATTTTTCCAGGGTGTGGCACGCGTTTGCATACGAAGAATTAACGAGTAAATACAGAGAGGCTATTACGATCCACGAACGTCTATGGCGTATGCAAAGGAGGCGGAAGAACGGCCGATGAGGAAACACTGTCAAGCTGTTAGTATTCAATGAGATAATGAAGAAACACCACGGAATTCAATGACCCGGCCAGCGAACGAGCGTAGGACGATAGTAACTTCGCGGCTTCTATCGGGATTAGATTAGCATACAACCAATACGGACGCCGGTGGATCGTTCGATTTGAATATTCCGTCCCCTTATTGCTTCTCGCTTCAAAATGTACGTTGCTGCACGGCGAAACGCATCGAAATGCATTTTCACCCGTCGATCCTACGCTCGAACAACTTAATCCGGTCCTTGGAATAAGTTAGATTGAATTTTATGAACTTTCAAAGATTGACGCGTTTAAAAGGATATACTAGAAGTAAGAATTTAATAAAAGCTGAAGATTTAACCCTTTACGCTCTGGGGCAACACGTCTAATTTATTCAAATGTTTCAAAGTGTGAAATTTATAGCAAGTTAACGAAAGGAATGAAAATAAACGAATTCAAAATAATACTTTTGAATTTTTGGAGTTTCTCTGAAAATTAATTATATTCAAAAGTGTTTCGAGTCCAAAGGGTCAAAATAATTTGAAAACTCTTTCTTGAAGCTTATTTATCGATCGAAATCAGAGGGTTGAGCCGCGTTTTCGCAACGACGAGCCGTGCATGTGACGGGCTCGATTGCATTGCAATCTTCACCGAAATTCCTTGCGGCGACTCCGTTGTTTTTATTGACATACCACGGGCTCGATTCGGGGATACTTAAGGTGGGTCCAAGGGAGGTAATTCGAGAACCGTAAGGTGTTTCGGGACAGCCGCACCGGAGCATTCGATACCGGCTCTGCGGAGGCGGACGATACTTTTCCCTTGTACAGCGCGATACGTCAAACCTCGTCCTCCCGTGGATTCCACCGGTAATCCCGCCGGATCGGATTACCACGACCATAATACGTGAATCGTGATATGCCCGCGATATTCCTTCCGAGGGGGCTGTTCGTCCGAGGATGAACCTCGCGCCCAGACCAGTCACGGAACGAACCCCGACGTTCTGGTATGTTCATCGTGAGATTTCAACGAATCTTTATCTTCCTCGGTCATTTTTCTTTTCTTTTTACACGAAATCGTCGAAGGGAAACGTATTTTAAATAAATAAGGGTTGGAGCTAAATATTTATTGCTGCGATGTTAAAACAAAGAAAATCGCAATATTATTTACTCTTCACACTCGATAAGTCTTGACGGTATTAATTATAATTACAATTAAACTTAAAATTGAGTTGTAATGATCTGAACTGTAGGGTGCGTCATGAGTGTGACTAGATATTGTAGGGCAGGGAGTTAAGAGGGCAGACCAGTCTAAATGCAAGGGTTTGTTAAATTAATTATTAAAAAGAAACCGATACTCGAATCAGTAAAAATTTCGTTCTTCTGAAACAAAACGGAAGGCGTCGAAAAAATCGCCTGGGGTCACGGTTGAAATATCGTCGAATCCCGTCTGACAGTCTATTTGTTAAAACGGCTCGCCTGAAACGCGAGAGAGAAACTATTGGCCGGCTGGATGCGGTGCTCGTGTTTTTAAGGCAATCTATCTTAAGCGCGTTCGTTGGAAAGCTTATTACCTCTTTGGCTCGTGTTCACCGCGTAACCTTAACCGGGGATCGTTAAAGTAGCTTGACTTTTCAATTAAAACGTTTATTAGATCAGAAAACTGTCGACTACCCGCGGCGTATCAATTTTACCCGTATTTACGCGAGACCGTTCGTACGGCCGTGGAACGAACGCGACACGGAGGGACATTTTTATCGAACCCGCGATTCCATAAAATATTCTACGCTCCTTTCACCCGTTCGTTCATTTAACAATTTATTACGCGAATTATCTACGAAAACGAACGTGCACAAACGAAAACGCCACCGGGTGCTTTAGATAGTACCACAAGGACAAATTGGCGGAAACTTTCTAAATTCTATGTTATCTTACACCTGTAGCCATTTGTGAAAAACTCGATCGCCCAGTCCGTTTCAAGAGTTCTTGCACAATGTGTTACCGGAGCGGAGCTTTCTTGCGACGGAACTTTCATGAGAGGGGTCGTATTGTAACGAGGAAAAGGACTTTGTAGTCTCTTGTCAGGAAGTCGAGTCTAGGTAAATATTAAACTTTATTATCTCACTCCAAAAAACAAAGCAGAACCCGGCGGAAATACAATGTTACTAAGGCCAATGTGCGAATGTCCTTTTTTTATTGGGGAGACGTAACATTTTTTCAAAATTTTCGAAACATGGCCAAAGTGCCCACGATTGGGCACTCAGGTTTCCCCCCAGCCTTCGCACCTTCGAGGACCTGCTCGATAGGAGTCTACGTCTGTTTCCAAAATATAAAAAAATGGCAAGAAGTCGTAAAAATTGAGGAGAAATGGAGAATTGCACGAGTATCCGCGCTGTCAGCGGATTTCACTTTCGGGAGCCGAAAATTATCGAAGCCAGCGGAGGGATCGCGGCGCTGCGAGGCTGTGGGCCAAGCGTTTCAGGGGCGTAAAGGCATCCCGACGGCGGGCCGAGGGGGGCCTCGGTTGCGAGCAACCGCTCATTACCGAAACCGCTTTTATTGGTTACCGCGCGTGAAGATGTACACAGAGAGAACGAGGGGAAGGAAACGACGTAAAGAAAAACGGGGTCCGGGGGAGGACAAGAACGGGCAGAAGGAGAGCATCGCCGGGCCATCATCCAGCAGTGGCGGGCCCAAGAAGCCTGATTATACGGTGGGAGTGGCATGGGGGGGCTCCAGTTGGGCATCGGGTTCCTTCGTAACTTCGTAATACGTCCGAGATATTGCGCCCGGGGCTGGGAGAAAAAAAAATCAAACGCTCTTCGTTCGTTCGTACGGCAGCAAAAAGAAAGATGTCGAATTTCATAGAGCCGCGGCATGCGATACGGCGTTAAACTCGCTCCTTTCGCCTCCGCTTCGAACGCGTTTGTTCCTGTTAACCCTTCACCTTTAACGAAGACGCGCGTTCGGTTCTGGAGCGAAACCTTAAATGCCCATTCGTGTCACGACCCGCTAAAATGGTAACTGTTTAGAATACACTCGTCCTAGTTTTCAAAATTAAGCTCTGACACCTTGCGTAAATAATGTAATATTAATGCCAGCCACCTGAAACCCTTGATTTCTTTTTACGAGGTTAATGTAGCAACGCGGATTTTATTTTCGTCGAATTACGGTTCTCGTCGAAAGGAGCGCGTTCCTGGACGTTCTTGGAATAGCTCCACGAACCGAGACATTCCGTCGCTCGCGAGGATTGTCAGCTCGTTCGCGAGACACTCGTCGCTGTTTAGGACAGACGGTGTTTCGATGGAAAACGGCTACGACGCTGACCTGCCCGAAGGAAAGAAGACCGATACCCATTAGGATGCCATTCCGACGAAAGCACGCACGAAATTTGTGCCTCGACCGACTTTCACGTAAACGTATTCATAGCTGGAAATCCTTGCTTCTATTTTACATACGTCATTAATTATCGCTATTTTCGATACATTGTACATATTTTTTCCCGTACAAAAACGGAACGATTCTAGTTAACCAATCGCTTAATTGGACGTTAATTACAGGTATTAGTATTCGAGGAGAAAGTAGAGGCAAAAAGTGAACAACTTGACGCTAATCTTTCGAATAAATCATGTTACCGTCGTGCTCAGCGTATTATAATTTTCTTGGCGATCGATAGGCAGGAAGCAAGACTGAATAAAATTGAACAATTCATGACCGGATCGTTCAGGTCGCCCGACCAAAGAATCAACGTTACAGATTCGGGTGTAATTGATTCCGACGTCAGACCTGTTGCCCCGAAATAAAACACGAGGAATCGACGCGATCTATCAAACGATGACTTAATTTCGCCGGGGCCCCGTCGATTTACAGGCGGGGCATTGAATCAATAATACCGTCGTGCCCGGGAAGCCAGTGATATTTTATCGAAGACAGGTCCACGATTAGAAACGTAGGCCAGACGGTTCCAGTTTATGGTTTCTAATTCTATTGGATCGGTTCGCGATAGATCAAGACGGATGGTTCGTGACGGGTAGCGCGTAATGGATAGATCATGATGGATACACATCGTGTACCACGAAGATATATATTCCGCTCGGGAATTGCCACATATGGAATTAGGCACGATCGATCCGTTCAAGATCGTCGTCGTTGTTGGCGTACGATATCGATATTTCCCAACCGATATCGGTGTTCCCTTAATTATTCGACCGCCCGTACGATCGATCCCCCTTCGTTTCCTATTACAACACCCGTTTCTCGAACGGGTGAACGGCTACGATTCTATTACCCGACCCATACCCGGTAAATAGTAAATAGAAACAAGTGCCGATCGTATACTTTACGACGAGCCATATTTCATATTGTTATGTAACGGGAACAAGAAAGTATGGAAGTGTAAAACATCGTGTATCGTTGGATCGACACCGGACCGGAGAGTAATTGCCACGGCTGGCCGGACCCGATCCGTAACCATTGAAAACTTTACGCCGCTGTACGGATGGTAAATGCCCGGACGTGTCGACCGATGCATTATTTTATTGCATCTTTTGCGATAGATAAATCGTATACATAGTTGCGACGTGTCGCGAACGATACAGAAAATTGATTGTACGCGAAACGGCCCGTGTAAAGCTGTAACGGTGAACGGGTTACGGCGACGAAACGGTCGGTGAAATCGACGAATAAACGTCGTCATGGGAAAGCATATGTTTTTCACGCTGTCCATTATCCTGTATCCATACGCGATAAAACGTACGAGGCATTCATCATTAACCCCTTCGATTCGTATACCGTTGGTACACGCGCAAAAGCTGATTGTCTGTTTCCGTTAGGAATAAAATAATTAATAAATCACCCTTCGGAATTTTTCCACGGCCGATGGTCGGTCGTTGAGAGGAAAGACATTTCTGGTATAAAATAAAAATAAAATATTGCTCTCTTTAAAAAAAATCCGAATTTTCGAGTTATCGAATTTCCCCTGTCAGAACTTGGCGCAAGAGATAATCCAAGAAATCGTAATTAGGTATTGCAAGGATTTTGGAAATAATTCGCGGAGGTGAAAGCTGGTGCGACGGTGCAGGTGTTCGCCGGATCGTGGAAATGAACGATCGTAAAGAGAGTTCGAGGAACAGAGTCGTCAGCGGAGGCGCGTTGGCGTGGGTCAGGATGCCGACGCGTCCCCGTCGAAGGAGGGCTACGTCTCGCCGCGAAGAATCCGCGAAGGGACGATCGATCAGGAGGGGGGCTGACACTAATTGCGGGGAACACTTGGGGAACACGCGTGGTTCCACGCTGGCACGGCTGGAACGAAAGCCGCGTGATTTATCGCTTATCGGAGGTGCTCGTCCCGTTGATTGGCCGACGAGCAGGACTCCGTTTCGCCGCGACACTCTTGTCTCTGCTCGATTTACGATCGGGGGACCCCGGTCGACGACGAGCATCATGCCACGGGGACACCGACGTCCGCGCGTCGTGTCACCGACACTGCCTCTGTCGCGGCTCTGATTGGCAGCGAAATCGGACAGGAATCGGCCTTCGACGGTCTATTAGCTCGCCGGAAGAGATACGCGAGAGATCTAATAGGCGCGGCTCGTGTCCTCGTGCTACCTAACCGGAGTAACGAGCCACCGATAAGACTTTCGAGTGTACGCAATGTTATTTGGTGTTTCATTAATTTTTTCTCGGAAGCTGAACGCACGCGCGCACGTCGTTACCGTTTTACCGGGAAATTAATCTATCTTTCTTGGTTCCGTGAAGGGGACGAGTTGCTGGAGAACGTGTCGAATTTAATTACAGGGCTAATTTAAGTTTTAATTGAATCTCAGCCCCGTGCCATATCGTTGTATTAGACTCTCAGTGGGTGCAATAAACACGCAGCATTAAAAACATTTATATAGTGCTTATTCTCAATAATAACATTTGAACTGTAAAGTCCGTCACGAATCTGACTCGTAAAAGTATGATGACAAGGGGTTGAAGTATAATAAATACTTAGAATAAAAAAGATAGCTTCATGCAATATAGCTGTGGTGCAATTAATGCAATTCTCCCCTAGATGGTCCCACATTAACGATACAACCCCAAAAATATAAAAGAATGAAAAAAAATTAATTTTTGATTTGATAAATACTCAGAATCAGAGATTTTCAAACGTTTAGTGGATAGTTTTAGTTAGGAGGAAGGAGAATGGCGATTAGATCCCTGGAAAAGGAGAAGGCAGGAGAGAGACAATGCGGGACATCAGGTCGGCAATTTGCGAGACACGCATTCCTAGAAGCGGAATGACCGGTCACAACAATGTCCGCCAATTTTTCTAATGCGATGCTTACGGGCATTGGCTACCTTCCGGGAAGCACCGGCATTGTGTCCAGGATTTTTCCCGCGACGGCAAGCGGCGAGGCAGCTAGTGGAAAGCGAGGGAGAGGACGGTGTCGCGCGTTCTTCGAGGAATCGAGCATTCACGACCGCTATTGGAATCGATCGTACGATACTGTTCTGCCATTTGTAGATACCAGACATGCACACAGGATCCTTCCTTTTCAGATCCGAAGGGGAGATTGAAAAGGCGACACGGTGTAACGCCTTTTCGGGACACCGCGATGGGAGCACCGACGACCGAACGATCCTTTCGGATAAGGACGAATGCGAATAGAGATTGATCATAATTGACCTGTTACTACAATGGTCCGCTATGACGACCGATTAATTTCAGATTGATAAATGAATTTCATTTTACCTATACTATAAGCTTGTTGCTTATTTCAGAATAACACTGCATTTGCATTTTGGTAATTGCTCCTGTAAAAACTTTGATACAAAATTATATAAAAACCCTAAAACTCCCAGAATTATTTTTATATAAAAAGTATATGTACTGTTAACCCTTTGACTGCCACTGCAGCTACTAAAATTTTCATTTGGTAATAATTTTATTTTGAACAAACCTTAAATTCTGTTTCCTAATTATATAGACGACGATTTTTAGTGGCAATTCAATAAATATATTATTGCAATGAAAGCAAACTGTTTTTCCTACAATCCTTCCCGCAAAAAAATAATTTCGCACCTCATCCAACCGTTCACCGGAAGATTTAATCACGAGCAAAAGATTACCAGAAGATAAACGATACCAAAGGTGTTCGTTTCACTCAATTTCGACCAATTAATATCGTCCGATGGCCGCAATTAATCGATCGCGTTTAGCTTCAGCCTTTTTCCGTTGTTTCTTTTCCTCGATCGTCCAAAAGGGATCACGCACGTGTACGAACTCGCAATACGGATGCAATTATAGCGCCTAAATTACAATCGTCGCCGATCATACGTTTCCACCCGGATAAAAAATATTCGCTGCTCTCGGCCGCGCGACGTGATCCCCGTACCAGATGAACCGATTCGAGAGGGACTCGGACGTAACCGGAAGTGGCTGGACGGACCCAATTACCTCGGCTGCAAGTTCAAGCACGTACCGTTATCAGACGCGTACCAACGTGGCGGAAGACGACGGGACGCGGAGAGAGAGAGAGAGAGAGAGAAGCAGGCCACCCCGAATCAAATTGCGTGGCTCGCAGTTTCGCGAGTTACCGCGGAACACGGAAAGACGGTGTATTGGTGGCCGGGTCATCCCTGTATGAAGCTTTCGAGACAGCCCTCGGGATATATCGCGTTTCCGGACTGCCTTCGGGCCGCGACCTCCTCGTCGCGAATTCCTGCACGCCGCGAATTCTTCCTCGACGCGGAGGTCCGTCCTCTTTGTGCATTACCTAAGTCGCGACACCGTCTACGGAATTTCGGGGAAAATCGCTAATTAAGGGAAAATAATTCTGCAAGTTGATACAATCACGTGTTAAGTCTAATTTAAGTGTTTCGTGAAAAATTAAACAGACTTTAATGAAATTATCGAGATTGAGTAAGAATTCTAAAACGGGACCAAAGAAAAGGCATGCACTCTAAAGAAACGGATATTGGGAAAAGTAAAACTAGACACGCAGAATGCAACATTGAAGGTTGATTTGTAATCATTTGAAAGAGAGCTTTAATCAAGTTAATTTAGTAAAGAGATAAAAGTGGGGTTTCCTTCCTCTGGATTTTTTCCATTTTCAGATATTTATTAGCCTGGACAGCAAAACTGGTATAAGGCTCATGATCGTGTACAGGT
Organism: Anthidium xuezhongi; assembly: GCA_022405125.1. Taxonomy (NCBI): domain Eukaryota; kingdom Metazoa; phylum Arthropoda; class Insecta; order Hymenoptera; family Megachilidae; genus Anthidium; species Anthidium xuezhongi. The sequence continues at coordinate 6,223,957 of CM039642.1, read as the reverse complement.
TCAACGAGCAATTGCAAAGAAACCAATTACGCGAGGCACTGTTAAATTGATATTACAAAAAACCTTTCACAGACCATTAAATACCAGCGATACGAAACGCGAAAGAGGCATGACTGGTCAGAATCGAAACGAATCCGAAGTGTTACGGAAACGGGGGGGCTACACCTTACGTGAATTTTCGCACGGTCTACCGGATGCTCGGATGCGTACCTCTGGAACAACCGATTACGTATTTTTCGAGCTACTCTTTCCCCCACTCCCTGGACGTCCTCCCCGTTATTCGATGATTGCGCGTCCGAAATTCGCCCGCGAGAACCAGGTTCGTTCGTGGTTCCACCGGAATTCGTTATCTAAACGAACCGCGAATTCGTTGGCCGTATCTTCTTCTCTCTTATTTTTTTTCCCTTCTTTTTTCATTCCTGTAAGTGGGTTTCAAGCACGTGGGAAGGAACAGCGTCCAGAGAGACCTATCGAATCGCGAGGATCGCTCGACGAATTAATTACGGGATTTTATTAAACACCGGCGTAGCAGCATCGCTTAATCGATCGTAGCGTCCGAGAGACGAGCGGAAATAAATTTCTACGGGACGTTTCCTGGAGAGAGAAAGGGCCATGAGTCGGGAAGGGAATAAATAATCGACACCATCGGGTTACCAGCTGCGAGGGTAGGTACTTAAGTGCGTTTCGCGGCTCGCGTATCCTTCACGGGGCCAGCTTTCGCGGCGCGAACGTGGCTACGTCGACCTTCGACCCCACGGGCCAAATTATCGTTACCCTATAAAAACCATGCTACTCGCTATTAGCATTCGATCCCGGCTATTTTACGAGCCGCGCGTTCAGGGGCCAAGCTCGACGCCGATAGATCCACTCTTCTTTTCCCCTTTTCACCGTTGATCCCTCGCCACGTGTGATTTTACCTGCAGGCGGAATACCACCTGCACGAACGTGACAATAAATTCATGAATTCGCCACAGAGTGTGGAAACGTTCCGGATAATATTCGTTGAATTCATTAGACCGTCGATGAATTGGCTTCTTAACCCCTTGTCCTATAATGTCGTGTCACACAGGTGACGCATCCTTTTAGGTTTTGGCCTCTTTAAGGTTTTGATATTAAGCCCCCCTATTTCGTGCCCATATCAGATCTGAAGGACCAAGGTTAAGATTCTTTTTCAGAAAAAGGAATTATTTTGGAAATACTGTTGAATAAATAAAAAATGTTGAATTCATACTTCTGTGATCGTTAAAGGTTCGATATTTCCCTGAAACGAGGAAAAAAGGGGCAACAAATCACGGTATCCACTCGTTACCTTGATTTACAGAGTAATCGATGCGGGATCGCAAAAAGCAACCGTCATATCGGTTCCCAGGAAGCGAACGGTGCCCGATGCGTCGAGCAATCAACGATCGAGGGTAAAAATCGGCGAGGAGTCAGCTCGAAAAGCCGAAAGGAGTTTACGGAACGGAAAAGGACGAGGCGGAATTCTTTATACGGCGTTCTGACCCGACCGATACGATACGATCGATCGATCGATCGGTCGGCCGAGCATCGTCGACGACCCGGACGAACCGTCGACTCGCGGCACCGCCGGATCCACAAGCGGTGCCGCGCGTACTCGACGAGGAGAGAAACACTTTTTACGATGATGAATCGCCGGTCGAACCGGCAGGAACGTCGGTTCGCCCGGTTCCTCGCTCGTCTTCTCTCCTCGCGGCCGTGCGTGGTGTGTGCACGCGAGGGAGGGGACCACGGGCTGCGTACGTCGCTTCGTGTCCCCTGGACGCACATAAATTCGTGTAAACCCCCATAAATCCCGGCAGAGGCGCGAGCAGAAAGCGACACACGAGAGGACGGACAAGTCGCGTATCCGCTTCAACGCGCCTTGAGATGCCGGCCTCGCGGTGAAGCCTCGCCGCGCCGAGTCGCGACGGGCATACTCGAATTCTGACCGTTTTCGCTTCTTTCCGCGCGATCCTTTTTTCCTCGCGAAATTCCTCGAGTTTACATGAAAATGACCCCTTCAGGATAGAATCTCGCTGCTCGAGAGAATGCACCGACCTTGTCTGAAGATCGCGTAACTTAACCCTCTTAATGCCAGATATTGAATGATTTATGGCTCTATTCTCGAAATTTACAATAATATTCCAATTAATATTAGAAATTTAGAAAATGGAAGCAGAGTAAAGTAAAATATTAACTTCCAAGTGTCACAGTTCCAGAGGTTCATCCTTAATTGCAATAAATGCATCCTCACTGACGTTAAATACCAATATCCCTACTTCCTCGCGACAGAAATACTTTCAAGTGCAGAAAATTGAATAACACTCGAAAAACAGGACAATCATCCAGCGTCTCTTGGAAGCTGGAAATACATTCTACTTTTTGGGCGCTTCGCGTGTGACGCCGCAGAACGCCCTCTAATTAAGTCCGGACAATTATCGACAGCTAATGGAAGAAGAATGATCGCGTTGCTTCGAGATTCCTTTCGCGCAAAGAAACGCTGGAAGAACGGTTTCGGGACATCTATCGCGGCAGGTGTACGCGGGCGAGGGAAGAGGAGGAACGCAAACGCTCCGTTCGCTACGCTCGCGTGCATCGACGAGCGGAGGAGGCGATCGAGGCGATCAGAGGGAGATTGAAGAAGGTGGAGTAACCGTAGGAGGAGATTGGTCCCGGACCGACAGGACCACTATTCCAACAGGCGACCGGTAAAAAGTTAATGAAATAATATCAATGCGGGACGCGTATCGCGGGGGTACAAGTAGTGGGCCAACGAGTATGTGCTCCCCTCTCGTTCTCTCTCGTCCACCTTTCGTTGGGCCCCCCTTCCTTTACGCTGCTCCGCTCGGCCTTTTTGGACAGCAGCGAAATCACCGAGCGATTTTATCAGTCCTCCGCTTGAATTCGCAAAAAGTACTTACATAATATCGGCCTCGTATCAAGACACTATTTTTTCAAACGTGGAAAGTCTTAGGTGGAAAGTTTAAGATATGATAAAAATTTCCTAGGAGGTCTACAACTCCAAAAATATAGAAAAATTGTACTAATTTAATTACTCGAAATTACGAGAAATTATCAATTTTAAAATGTTTGAAATATAATTTTAATTGAGATGAAATAAAATGGCGATTAGATCCTAGAGTTCATTAGAGTAAACAGATGAATGCGAATCAGTTGGCGAACGGTTTCGTGACGCGGTAAGAAAATGAATTTTATCGATCGTCCAGCATCGTTGTTCCAAGATACATCGATTAATAACGCAACGATATCGGCGAGATCTCGAGAGCGGAGCGCATCCCAGATTCGGTCGTCTCGTTCGCTTCCTCGATCGGCGAAGCGCGAGTCCGCTCCGGTACGCGGCACGTGGAAAAAGATCGCCGCTTTATTAACGAGGCGTTCCACAATAAAGCGAGATGTGCGTACTGCTCTGATCTCGGGTCGAAGAAATCGCACGGGGGCTGTGCCGTTATCGTGCAATCTACCGAGCGGTTCCGCGCGAGTTCCTCCTCGAGAGAAGGCGTGTTCGGGCCACGAAAGGGTAGCTATGCGAAATCATTCGTTTCCTCGTCTTTCTTTTTGCTCGTGCTCGCTTTGTTTCTACGTTTGAAAACCGAGCAAACTTCGGTACACTAAATTGCCCTCGAAATGAGTGGCTGAGAAAATTAGAAAATCATCCAGTAATATAACCTGCAGCATTTTATTACCTTACGAAAGAATTTTAATGTTTAATCCGGGAAATTAAACGGATCGTTGATTCGTTGTTCAACCATGCGATTTCGTGTCATCGAATCACGTCGCTGTTTGAAAATCGTAGAAAGGTCGTTTGATAGGAAACAGGCGAATAAATCACAATTATCCGGCGCCATTAATTCAATAAACGGCACGCTCGTCGGCCGACGAGCGAGTACGAGCTTTTCAAAACTCAGTGACTCCGGGAATTATCAAGAAACATAGGGTCGGTATCGGGGCAGCCGGCTCGCCACGATCTACGAGCGTATCGCGTGCGCTCGTGCCACGGCTAAACCGGCAGTCGGGCATCATTTATCCGGCTCCGTTCGAAATTATTCTATTAATAAATATTCACGGTACGCTCCTAGACGTCCGGATGGTATGCTCAGGATGCGGCCGAGTCCTGGCTGCCGGCCGGCCAGTTATGCCAGGCTCGCGGACGTCCACGTATCCCCCAACACAACCGGCGCACGGCTCTCGTATACGTACACAAGCAATTCCAATGGACTCTGCATTAAACATTAAGGCAAACCTCCCGCAGGAGCGTACCGACCGATCCCGATAAAAACCAGTCCCATTTTCCACGCGTACAACCGATCTGACGCCCGACTATGGCATCGAACGATCACGGATTCCCTCCCTCCACGCCGTGCTGCCATCGAGAGCTGAGTTTCTTCCCGACCTCGCCACCGGTGCGTCTCTCCTTTTCCTCTCCGACTCGCGTTTCTCGTTTCGAGGAGGCAATAAATCGAGCCTCGTCCCTGGTAATTCGTGCCCGCGCGCTCGCCTTCCCTCGTCTCACCCCGATACCGATCTATCGAGAGGATTTTTTAAACGAATCGACCGAAGGGCGGGAAAAAAATCGCGCCAACTTTCCTGGAATTTGAGCGAGGAGGATGCCGGTTCGCGAGGCGTGCCAGAAATTCGCTCGCGGATCGCAACCTTCGTTGTCGAACCTGGAAGTTCGAGAGGCGCGCCAGTGACCGTGACGATATTTTTCCGGATTCCTCCTTCGACTCCTCGAAACGTTCGTCGTTCTTTCATTTTCGTGGAAATCCCGAGGTTTATCGCGCGGCGATCGACGTCCGCGTCCTGGCGCGGCGCGTATCGAAAACAGAGGCAGAGAGGACGCGTGAGAGCGGCCTTTTACGAGGCGGACGCTCATTCCAGCGGCTGTTCCGACCGATCGGCGGTGCCCGCGACAAAGTCGGGATCAGACATTTTCCGCTCGTTCTTGCCGCGGTGGTACGGTTTTGCCATAGGACGACGGAGATCATCCGTCTTCCGACAGGCGGACAGGCGCGGCTGTTTCTCAGCACCGGCGTCGACTGTGCCGCACAGCTCGCGCGACGCTCGGCCTGAGACAAAAATCTCGCTCGATATTTCTCCCGGATACGTCCGCGTCGACAGAATGATTGCGAATGTGAGAATCCTTATCTCCCCGGGCCCGGACCGTCCGCCGTTTTGTCGCGTTAAGACAGAAGAATATTTATTGCACGGCTTTTTTCAACCGCGGAGGTGTCGCGGCCGGGAAACTGTTACGGTTCCGACACTTATCCTCGACGGATGCTTGTCTAGGTGTACGAGGAATCGATGCGACCCGTTTTGTGTCCCCTTCATTTCTGATCAGTTGAAAAAGGAACAGGAAAATCTCTGTTTTGAATGGTGTCCAAATTTTTGACCACATAGGGGTGACACTTGAATTTCCAAAATAAAATTACTATCAAATGTAATTTTTTAGGAAGTGTTAAAATGTAATCGTAATTCTTAAAACCAGTAGGAATTTCATAAAATATACATTGGTTTCCAGCTAATTTTAACACTGGAGCTATCGAAATTGCAAATAAAATAAAAACATAAGCTGGTATATAGAATAACTGTTCATCTCGATAAAAGCCAGTTTACATTTCAACGAAAGCACTTTAATAAATCTTGTAATACGGAACAAGAAATCTGAGGCAAGTGATACCAACATGGTAGTTCCAGTGTTAAAAACGAAAATTTTTGCGTCGCCTCTGCGCACTTTGAATTCTCAAGCATTTATTTCCAGCCTAGCGTCCCCAAAAGGTATGCGAGCACTTTAAATCGCGTCGTGTTCGCCTCAGACCGACGAACGGTTACAGGTGCTCGAAAACAATTAGCTACTTAGAAATTTAGATACAGCGAAGCAATAAAGTTGCTCGGGATTAAGAAAACAATCGAGGCAGGGGGAGATCTTTTAACGATTCTTATCCCCCTTCGTTTTATTCCCTCTTTGGTACCGCAGTAACATCGGCTAGGAGGAAACCGGGGGGGGATATCCAGCAAGACGACTAAGGCCGGTATTACGATGGAATACCCGCGTGGAATATTAAAACCGTAAGTAATCTCGATCCGACGTGGTTGTTCGCGGTAGCCGTCAGCCACCGCTGGACCTCGCTGCTACCGATCGATCGTGCAATAATATAAATGTTGATCAATTAACCGGCCGAGACGGAGGTGGATCGGCACGGAACAAAAGGAGAGACCGTATCGCGGGCAGCATCGAGAGTTTCAAGGAGGACGAGCGGAATTGATAAAACGACTCGCGCGGAAAAATCTTCCCCGGCCGCTTTCTGACAGGAAGTCCAATGATAAGCGTCGAAAAAGACGAAAGAAAGGGGTGGGGAAAGAGGGAACGGAAGATTGAAGAGGCAGCGGTCGGCAGAGATTCAAGAGTAGTTATTGTCATTTCACGTTGCATAATAATACGGGTTTTGATTAATTAACGGTTTGATAGATTGCCTGAAGTGGTACGAAGTATGCAAAATAATGAATCCGGTATACTAACTAGGAAGATGAAGATGAATTATTATAACTAGAAGAAGAGGAAGGCGAGGAGGATGAAGAAGGCGAAGGGAACGAGGAGGATAATAATAATGATGATGACGATGTGAATAGGGGGCCCTACCGGTAGCCACTATCGACACCGTGTCGTTCCTTCATTTTTTCCTACTCCTCGAATTCAATCGCAATATCAATTTAGCTCGATCTTTTCCACCTGTGAAAGGAAAAAGAGGAATGCTCATCGCGAAGAAATATTACCCGAAGCGTTATTATTTTCCCTTTTCCGCTTTCGATATTCACAGTCTCGCGCAGCATCGCCTCGAATTACAATATTCATCGACCGATTGTTCGACAACGGTGAAGCTACCTCGCGGACAAACGAGGGTCGCGACCGAAACCGCGAAACTCGTGCAATAACAAACGATCGATCACAGGCATTAACGCAACGACAGCCGGCAATTAACATAAAAGACAATGGAATCGTCTCTAACGCCGCCTATTCCAGGCCAGATACGTTCAAAGAGCCAGCTCGTTCCTTTGCATACGAACCGGTAATTTGCTCGACGACTCTGTCCCGCGAAATCGAATCGATTCGTAACATCTCGTGGAGAAACGGAGCCCGCGACGATCGATCGACAATTACTAAACGATCGCCATATATGAAGCTGCGTTTACACCGACGTCTTAGGGCAAAGCGTCGCTCTCGCTCAACCTGTTCTCGAATCGGAGATCCTCGGGGAGGAAGGGGGACGGGGAACGCTCCATTCGTTCAATAAAACTGGAGAAATCGCCGGCAGTAAAGCAAACGTATGAGCAGCACCCTCCTCTTTGTCCCGTGTAATTAGGTGGCCGTTCGGTCGGGAGGCGATCGGCGTAGAAACGCGGGTGCTCCGAGCGTTAATGGGAACCATCCTGGCCTATCATTACGCGTAATACGGACGTGTAATACCGGCCCCGTACCACGCACATTCGTACACGATCGCCGTGTGTTGCCGCGCGTGTACGCGAAACGTAAAACCACCGATCTTCGGGGTGGAGGACCGCGACGAAAAAGAGCACCCAGAAGAGAAAGAGTGATACGGTCGAGCGTGACGTTCCTGCGCGTGCACCGACACGTAACCGAAAGAATCCGAATCGCGAGCCGTTCCAGGAACGTTATATTGTTACCATTATCATTAGCATCGGAGAAGGTATCTCTTTTCTAGTCGCGAGAGGGGTGCTCGCGGGACGCGAAAACACGCTTCACGCCGGTTGGCTAAGGAGATCCATTAGGAACCATTAGGCACGTCGCTTCGACCGATGGACGGTTCTCTCGCGCCTGGCAAAGAAACGGAATTATCCTCGGCTTTGAACAACCCAGTGTTCCCTGACTGCGCGAAGATACTTATTTCCTAGTCTGGATGCCTCGTACCGGGACATCAAGGTCGCAATTTTCTGGTACCGTTACAACGACGTAAATTAATTACAACCGAGAGCCTCTTTCAATGCTATCGTTAATGGTGTTGTTGCTGTTATTGGTATCGTTATTACGATCCGCTACTATGAAAAGGGTTACAGGAAGGATATTTCGTTGACAGATCCAGGCTAATTCTGGCCTGTCCGCCGTCTCGTCTTCTCGTCATCGATCTACTATGAAATTCGCTGCTTCTCTACTATTAGAGAACAGTTTCTGTCCACGCGCTACAACCGGTACCTGCTGATGCGTTGATGAACGCTCACCTGTCGCGCGTCGAATAAAGATTATCCTTTAAAATATTCCAACGAATATCGCGAAACTTCTGCAAATCATGAAAAAAAGCAGATCTCGATTCCCAGGATTCGAATCCTGGCCCACAGATTTGTAGGCCGACTCCTCCTATGGGGAGGCTACACTTCCATTTTCTTTAATAAGCGATAGTCTGATTTGCAGCGACCGCACGCGACACGGACACGTGTTATCGCGCCGTTTTTCCACTCGATAGCACCAGGTCCAATTGAAACGGTTTTAATGGCGCTTTCTGTAGGTGGACTCGAGGCCCTCGGAAAGGCTGGACAGAAGAAAACCGGCAGCCTCGAACGACATCCTATCGCGACGCCTAAAGCGTCCGGGAGCGAGTTTGCGTTGGCCAGAAGCGGCGCGTGTGCGGCATAGCAGATATCGTAGAGTTCTTAGAGCAATTTTTGTCAAACTTTAAATCAAGTATCCAGCAATGATAGTAGCTTATCATGAGGGTGTAAACGAACCTTACACGCATCAAAATTCATACGACAAACGTACATGTAGCGCCCCAAAACACCGTAATTCGTCGTTCGAATTTCCCGGGGTCGTAAATTCCTTAACTGGTTCCACGCATTGACCATCGAAATGTGGTCATAAACTAATTTATGAAACAGTACAGCAGGATGCATTAAGCGATCAGAGGCAGGAGTATAGTTCGAGGTACTTTTATCTAGCGGTAAATAGGTTTTCCATCGCTGCCCGAAGAAGTAGCTCCTCCGAGGCGTGTTGCGTTTCATTAACGACTTTTTATCGCCGATATCGATTCATCTAACTACCAGTTGCTTCTCTCGGAGCGATCAATGAAACGAGCTCTGCTGGAATGTACGAGGCGACGACGAAAGAATACGTGCAAGCTTCTTTCGTTCCTTTTCTCCGGGATTTTACTACTTCGGTAATTTTCTGCCGATCGAAAGCGGCGTTACATCGGGTAATTCAGTCGTAATTATCTTATCGACGGCTTACTCCAGATTTCCAATGTTACTTGTTGGCGAATTCAGATAACGAACCTCGTGCGGATTCCTCTCGGCGAACAGGTTCGTTTCCTCGTACGCTCTGGATACGCGTGCTTTTCGTTCCCCGTCGATACGCGCAGAAAATTACGAAACGGCCTGCGAAGTGAAAGAAGTTAAACACGAGAGAATTTACGTGAACGCGTTCCGCCGGCTTCCACGAAATTCGCACCTCGAGGTCCTTTTTCCCCGGGCGCATCCTGCGCCGCCGCCTGGCTCGCTTTTACGAGCAAGAACGAGCGGAGCCGGCTGCACGAACGGCAACAGGTACAACCGCGCGCGCGACCCGATCGCGTGTAAGGCCGGGCTGACGAAAAAGGAGGAAACGAGGCGGACGTCGGTGGTAGCGGGTGATACCACCCATTTCCGGCAACCCTCGGGCCGTCGCGTATCGGACCGCAGCTACAAGTACGAGCTGCGTGTCGCTCACGAATGTTTTAACTCTTCCCTCTTCGCGTAACGTCTCTTAAAATAAACAAGAAGATCCCCTGAAGTTTCTCGGAAACGCTGAAGACACAGACACGTTGCTTCGAATGTCGATAGCAACGTTGTATTGTATAAATGATGTATAAAAATACATCCTATAAACTGACCGTGGTGAAGGAGTTACACGATGTGGAGTTTTCATACGGAAAAATAATAATACTGTAACAGTATCCAACGTCGTTTGCAAAATTCGCGAGCGGCAAGCGGTTATCGTGTCCGACGCGGCCTCTCGTACATTAACCGACCCGGAACACCGCGTTTAACGCGTCATTTTTTCCTGTTCTTCGCGTGCGATGCAGCGGATACGCGATGTACCACGAGGAAATCCAAGAATGCTGATCCGCTCCGTTGGACGCGCGCGACCGCGCGAGCGAGTATAGGCGGGCATCGCACGGCCGGCAATAAATTCCGCTGAATTCTAACAAATTACTTTGATTAAGATTTTTTACCGTTTCCTGCTCGTACACAAGGAATCATGGAACTTTCATGCAATGATTCATAGATTGCATTAATTTGCTTAACAAGTCCACGAAATCGAAAGAGGACATTTTAGTACGTTTCCTCGTAAGACATCTTACGTTCTATTTCGTCTACGTCGATTAAAATTCATGAGAAAAAGCATGGCCCCGATTCGTGCACCGTATACGTACCGAAAAATTACAGTCTGGCGACATTTTCGTGGTATTTTTTCAGGTTGCCCCGATACGCATCGGGCTCTCGTCGTACGATCGGAGGAACACGTATTTATCCTCGTGAGCGTACAGCCAGGGTACACGGATATCTCGCCTCGAGGGCGGTTACACAAGGATAATAATTATCGTCCCGTCGTACCAGAAGAGTCGTGAGCGGTGCTGATCAAACGGGTCCGCCGAACGAGTCGCTGGGAATCGAGCGGAGACGAAAAAGGAGCCCAAGGGACCGGGCCGAAAAATCGCAGCGCCCAACAGCACCTGCCATGACGAGCCCTTCGGCTCCCTAGATCACGATTCTCGATTCGTTAGTACGTTTTAGAGTGTACTTATGAATCTTTTAATCGTAAAACTCGAAAATCCAGAATTCTGAAGTTCGTGGGTAGCAATCCCCCGGTAAGAACACGCTGTAAACGTATTCTAATTACCACGAAACGTTTACGTAAATACCTCGTTTTGATAAAGTTGTCTCATTCTATATCAATTCTCATCGGGAATTGTATAAAGTGGCGCAACTTCGCCGGCAACGATACCGAAAGAATATATTCCGCGCCATTACCGAACAACTTTATAGGCAATTAAGATACCGAATGTTAATACGGTGCCGCGATCGCCGCTAATTAATTCACGGGGAAAAGCATCGCACGCGATCCTTTAATAATCTTCTAGCTTCCGTTGGAAAAGTCCGGGTATAGTAAATTATTTCTTAAGAAACTGGATCGCAGAAGAAGCCGACGCAGCCTCATTAGGAAACGCGACAGAGAGGATCGCCGCGGGTGACATCGTTTACCCTTTAATTAGTTCCAATGGGTATTAAGATTTGCGATCCGCCCGTGCGCGCGAGGCTGCTCGAATACACGAAAACCGATATCGGCTTGGACCATCGAATGATCCAGCGGTTACCCCGAGGCGTTCACCAATACATATAGATCCGAGTATATCGATAAAAAAAAAGAGTCGATTTGACAGACACGCGCGAAAAGGGTTCCTATTAACCAACTCGGAACGATCGATACGAAATATGAATCGAACCGACTGTTAATTGGTGAGATTAATAAGAGATTGTAAATTTGCCGGAAGGTTCAATAAAATTGCGCATAAAGGGTAGTTGAGTTCGTTCCGGGCACGCTGCTCGCGATCGTAATCTAATTTACGCTACTTTCTAATAAAGTCACTTACACGGACGATATAAAACGAGTAAAACGGATGTGTCAAGCGGCTGGCACAAGTGGTACATCTAATTTATAAGTAAAATATAGAAGTGTCGCCGGGTATGCATCTTATCTCGAGAAGCAAAGTGAATGTGCCTGTTTTCGCAACGCTCGATACATTATCCTTTCTTCGACGATATACGCGCGTACACGCGCGCACCTACATACACGGCCACGGTTTCATGAATGTCTGCAAGGTGTTAATGAGCAAGTTACACAAACTTACACCTTACGGGAGACTAGGCGCGCACCGGCGAGCCGAGCTAGAGAGAACGAGTTTACACGCTATTAATTCATTCCAATGAGCACCGCGAGGAAAAAGATCGGGACGCGAGAAAGAGGTCCGTAACGAGGTGACAAAAACGAACCGCCTGGCTGGCAGCGGGCTGAACGTAACGAAAAATAAGGTGGACCCATGGGCGAGGGCAGACAAACGACACCGGTGTCGCGTGCCTTTTAATTTTCGCCGTCCAGCCTGCGCCCGTTAGCGACCCACTTAATTTTGTCTCCCGTCGTTCCCTGACGTCGCCTGTCTCGTCTTCGCCGCGTCGATCGATCACGTCCACGGGCACACCTGCGATCTCGCCGGCCAGAACTTGCGAAATCAGGTGCACCCTTCGCCTCGTCGATTTTACGACGTGCGCACACGCATTATGCCCGCTCCACACGTTCGTCGCTAAACCACCCTAATTTGAACACAATTTAGTCCACGAAATTAGAGAGAACTTTGTCCGCGTCGCAACCCTCGATTTCGATCTTAACACCTTGAATGAGCCAGCGGACTAAAGGGAATCGCAGGATGCTCGCAGGCGGACCACAAAACGAAGGAATCTTATTCAGCCGCGGTCACGCATCTTTCCGTTTCCCTTCGTCCGTTCGTGAGAGACTCCGAAGGGAAGCCACGTGAAATTTCCAAGACCGCGGTCTTCAAACGACCGTCACGTAAGTCCGCGGTGAACGACGACCGCGACCGAGTAATCGTTCGACGCGGCCTCCGGGTTTCCTTCTCCGCTTTCACCCTTTCACGACGGAAGGGCCCACGTAGGTGGGCATATGTAGGAGCCACCGCGTCCATTTCGTATCTCCGTATCGGCCTACCTCTCTTTCTCCGTCTCGCGGTTATCGACGCGCGGAGGGCTCGTAGCCGGGGGACCGAGGTGTGGACAGAACTCGATCTACATGAGAATACGATGGGCCCCCATAACGAGAGAACGTGTAACGCCCACGCGATCGCTCTGGTATCCGCACTTCCACACAACGCCGCTCGTACACGATCGCCTTCATGGCCCTCCTACCTTCTACCCCCCCGTATGTGTCCACGGGGAACGATGATGAAGAGCGAAAGCAGGCTCGCGCGGATCCATTCTAACGAACGCTCTCGTTCTGTCCGGTGGATTTATGTTGCCGTTTATCAAACGTACGATGAAAACGTAAGCCTGTACGTTTAATACAGGGAGGCCCGTTCCGCGGCCGAGATTCATACCGGCCAGCTATTGATACCCCTTATACGCTCTCTCCTGTTCGCGTTATTATTCCTGGAACAGCGAGGTAACTCGGTAGCCGTCGTACGGGTTAGTCGTGTTCCAGCCTGATCCCTTCGACGGTCTATGCGGTTTATGTACGACGAACAGCGAACGAAACGATCGACGATGTTCCACGGGATTGCCGGCCACTGTGGGAGTACAGGGTGCACCGAGCGAAGTGATCCGATTCGATCCGATTCAATGACTCGGAATCTTTCGACGATGTATATCGAGATACGCGGCGAGTTCCTGGTATTCCCTCGATGACAGCTCGAAATGTCGTGCAGAGGAACTTGTAAAAGCTTTTTCAGAACATTCGATACGCGATCGTAGATACGTATTTTGAATTGTGAATTGAATTAATAGTAATGAACCTGAGATGTATGAAAGTATGTTTCTTTTTCTTTCAGAGACATCTGTCGACAATTGCGGGTTTCAGGTTCTTAAATACGAGACGAAAATAAGGGACGAACGAGGAAATCTCGCAGGAGCGAAGGCACATAATAGGTTAAACTTGGCGCGGTAACCGCGGCCAGGGGGGTAACAGCTATTTACCGTACTTACGTAGCCGACCACGAAGAGAAATTGGAAGCCGTCCCACGGGTTTGCGACGCTACAGTTCGCAGCAGGAGCCGACACAATGGATGGGAACCTGTAATTACAAAAAATTTTTATGTAAACAAGCACCTTGCAGTTTCAGCTTACGCTTAAACTGTGTCTTTAATTGATCGATAATAAACATGATACTGATTATTCGAAATATTTTTCTGGTAAAACTTGAATACTAAAAGATAGAAGTTAAGTTCCTCTTGATAAATACTTAAGAAATACATTTATCAGTATCCTTTGACACTCGACAGATCGTTTAACTCCTACGTGTGTTCTCCCCTTTTCAGTTGCCGATCGCGATCGACAGCTAATTACACAGATTTTCCAGTAGCGAACGATTAATACAAGCGGCAAGGTCTTACGTAGGAACAATCTACGGCTGCTGTAGTTACACGCCGCCGAAGGCGTACTACCAGTTCCTGGTCTTTCCGTCGATTCATCCTGCGCTACACCCAGGCCCCGTGTCGTGTGCATCGTCATCGACTTCGGTGCCTAGTAATTGCGGTTTACGTCGTACGAAGCACGACAGTTAACGAATACGACGAAACGATATTCGATCGTACCCGGTGCAAAATGGCGTCCGTCGCGGTACCAGGAAGCAATCAACCCCGACGTTGGTTCCGGGAAGAATCGTGAAATTATGAAAAAAGAAGAAGAGGAAAAAAAAAACGAACGAGTACTACATCTTCATCAATTAGCGATGCCGAGCGACCGGTCGAAGGGGACGTGTAGGAAGCGTCGGAATTCATTGTACCAGGAATCGTCGTCTCGTGGCATAACGATCAGCTCCCGATTCAGCGTTGGACACCGTGCAACGAGAGGGGCCACTCCGGCTCGCGGCGAAGAACCAGACGGGGAACGCTCCCTAGGGAAACCAGGACGACGCCGGGAATGCGATTTGATTCCTTTAGAATCGCGATCACGGACCATGAACGGTCGATTTCATTTCTCGAAAGAGCTCGGCATGACCTTCCAAGGCGAGTTCAGCACGGCCGATTCTGGAAAACAGGAGGTCGGGAGCGCTGGTAACACTTGTTACCCGGGGAAAAAAGCTTTCCCGCCAATTAGAACCGCGATTTGTCGTTACGCGCCGTGTGAAAATTGCTCTACTTGAGTTCCTGTTACACCTCTTCGCTCGAATTAAATATTTCCCCTCGAACAGAACGCGTTCAATCAAAAACTCAATATTCCGCGCAGGAACGGACGTTTACGGTGCGTTAAATTTAGGTTCAAAAGTTTTATGCCTCGGATTGTTTTTCAGCCGATGCTCGGGGATCGCAATTAAGGGATAACCGATTCGAGGAACGGTTCAACGGGAGCTAATTATCAAAGGGTACGCGGAACGGAGGAGGCAGGATTTCTCGAAACCTCAGGACACGGAGTATAAAGGATTGATTCTTAATTCGTTCGAGAATAATCGTGAAAAGTTCATCAATGCGTAACAAGGAGAGGAAACGATGAGATTAGGATTGAATCGAAGGCTGGCCAGTACAGGCGGAAAAATACCAACCCCAGATGATTTATGCTCGCTATCTTCGATTATCGCGAACAGCAGAGAAACGAACGTTATATCTTTTCTTTTTCGATTAGATTACACGCAAGTTTCATTAACCTGTCGTTAATTAGAAATTAATTCAGTGCCGTTACCAAATGTATATCCTGTTTTCGGTTTTAATGTACTATTAGTTATTAAGTCTTTGCACTCGTGGCACCTGGAATATCCGTGAACTTTGAAAGTGTCAGCTATTACAAATTGCGTTAAAATACAAAATAAATTTACCGTTTACAATACTTTTGCTTTGAAACCTGTTGAATTCTATTACAGAATTCTAAGCATTATTGCAGCCTTGTCATTTGTTCAATTTTAATTTTAACTGGGATGTTTTGACGCACCTGTGAGAAAAATGATATGGCAAGGGATTAAGAAAGGTAACGATCCAGCAGAAATGATATAAGAACTGAAATCTTGCTTTAAAACGGACGAGTTATAAAGGATCGTTAAAAATAGGGATCAAAGTGATCGCAGTACGAAAAAGGATAAATTCGATCGTAATTGAGCGACGGGGCATTTCGTTAGCGACTTATCGTTCGGCTCGATTGGTTATCGTGAATCGATCAGCCGAGCTTCCGGATGCGTCGGGTGTTCGCGATCGTAGAAACCACCTACTTCTTGCCTCTCCGCCACGTCTGGTGGCCGTTGAGAGATATGACGTTGATTGCCGGTCGTATAGGTCCCCAGGACGAACCGTGCGAGTCGATGACCCGAAGGATCCTCGACCCCTCGCAACACCGACACAGACTGTCGAAAAAAAGTGGATTTCCGTTGGATCTCCCGCACGCGATGACGACACGTGTTTCTCCGTAAATCGTCTCCATTTCCAACCTCGAATCGGCAAAAAGAAAACGAATCGCGGTATCATGAATTCTCCCGCCAGGACGCGGTGGAAAACGTACGCTCGCGTAGTTCGTTAAACTACAAAAAGCGTAATTAAGCAACTATTAACGTCGGGCGTAAATCATCGCGGCGAGCACCGAGCGAAATATCGTTTATCGTCGTGACTACTGGCCGAAGGAATTTTAATTGCCCTTCAATTATCTCTCCGAAACCTTTGCTCGCTCCAACTATAAACACAGAGAGTGTACAATTCGATCGTAGCGGATCGTAATCCGGTATTAAATTAAGCAAATTCGACGCGAATCGTCGAACTCCGAAGAATCCGAGGACAGCGATTTCTCTTCGCCACGATGGGGTATCACGGTTCTATGAATACCAGTGGATTCGAGTACACGGGGGAACATCGTAAAAATTAGGAGAGGCCGGATCGTTGGACGAATCAACGGAGTTTTCATTTATTTACGAGGAGGTGGAGAAGACGGCAGCCCGTCAGATAAAGCGAACAGGAGAGGCGGAGAGTTTAGGTACGAGTATTCGATGGGAGTCCCAAGGCTCGTTTCCTCTCCCTTCCAACGCAACACGGTGCCTTTACTCAAGGTGAATTTGTCGATAACGTCCCACGCCTACCCGTCTGAATAATTAATCACCTGTTCCCGATGAACTGACGTACCGTTAGAGAAGCCTGCCCTCCGGGCTCCGTCGATCTTCTAGCGGGTGAAAAAACAATTTCGAGAACATAATGATCGCGCCGACATCAAAGAAACGACCACGACCGCGACTCTACGGATTCCTTATCGATGGAAATGCGAAATGATTTCATGCGATTAATCGCGAAGGACGTTTTTTGATCAAAATTAAAATACCTCTGTGATAATTTATAATTTGTAATTTGAAATACCTAATGGGGACATTTTCAAGCAAACAGATGAAAGAATTCCTAATGGAAATTCAAGTGTCACCCATACGTGGGTGACGTGGCAGTCAAAGTGTTAAATCTGACGAGGTAAAAAATGTGAAATAGACCAGAAGAAAATTGGAGGCTAAGAAACCGAGCACCGAGGTTTTAAGATGTCCCAAATTTCGTGGCTCCTTTCAGGTGACTATAAAGTGCTGCATCCTATAGATCGTAACCCCGAAGCCGGGCAGAGGAACTCCCGGTAACCCGATATCGTCGAATTTTACCGGGGAATTTTTATGGGGCCGCATAATGGTGTTTTAATTGCGAGGCCTCGCCGCTTCGGCTGATTAAGCAGTAAATTCACGTATTCATAAAACACCGTAGTTTACGAACACGCGCGTTCACGCACACAAACACGTCTGAGGTAAACGCGTGGGCAATGTAAGATTTTCATTTTGCTTTCGTACATCTCGGCCCTTCGGCTCGTTTTCGAATCGTCTCTTTTTATCATCCCATCGAGCCAATCTTACGAGACGTACACGGATTGTCGGCGTCGTTTCGATGCCCGGAGACGTCGCGGCCAATTGCTGGCTATCGTTTGGCCGCGTTTTACGAGGCGACGGATCACCGACGACAGCGTCCCGATTAAAACGAAAAAACCATCGTTTAAGTACACGGCTTCGCGTTATTTACGACGCTAATTAGCCGATAATGACGATCAGCGAACGCGTTTCCAGGATATTTCAACCCCCCTTGACATCGAACGCCTTCGACGAACCGCGTAACATTGTTGTACACGCGGTTAATACGCTCGCGAACTATATAATTATTGAATGCAAAAAATTCTCGATCGAGCAAGTTTTGCGTAAGGGGTGAAAAGCACAACGTGTATCCGCTTCAGGGTTGAACGGGGTCCCGGCTTACAATTTACCTGTCGCGTTCGTGTGCAACTAAAGGTTTCGTTTCTTCCCTCGTTTTTTCTCCCTTTTTTCTTATCCGGTACAGGGTAAGTGTTTCGCCCGGTACATTCTAGAGGCTTCCCTTAGAATGCCAGCGCGGCTGGGTGTACTCTGCTCGAAAATGAAGGAGGCGTGTGAACGAGAGAACCAGCTCCGCAGCAGCAACAGAAGAAGAAGAAGAGGAAGAAGATGATGAAGAACGAGAGTGAAACAGGGATAAGAGGGGTGTGTCCGTGTACCGGCTACCTGCAAAACCACTCTCGGACGAGCTATATATCGCGAGTCCCTCCCCCGCGCGGTATCGCTTTAATTTTAAATTAAAATTCATGAACGGGTTATTATCTTTTTGCCGGATCGAGTTACGCACTTTTTCGGCCGTCTTACCGCGCCAGCTCCCCACGCGTCTATGCGCCCCAAGGATGCTCGAACGCGCCTTTTCCTGTTCGCGCGATAAAATTACGATCTTTGCAAATTTTTGACACGCGTCGACTATTGGTCCAAGGTGATCCAGCAAACGATCACGCCTTGTCCCTTTCGGGATAATGGCCGCCTTCCAACGAAGGACGACACTCTCAGCCTTGATCTTCCAGGTCGAAAATTATTGGTACGAATTCTTCGAATGCCGAGGACGATTTCGAAGCGCCCCGTTCAGCCGGCGTTTAGCAAACCCGACATTACCACGAATATCAAAGACTCTGGCCAATTATCGGCGACGAACTCGAAGAAGTAGCTCGTGTCCAAAGTTTCGACGGACCAAAAAAATCCCGAGGCACACGACTATAACACGAGGCAGTACCCACCGGTCCAAATGACTGGGCAGAAATTTTCGGCTATTCTATTAGCGCCGGCCGGTAACTCGTTCGCGATGACTCACGGACGAGGTGGCCACGCTCGCCAGGACGAGGAGTACCGGCGTCATTAATTAGCACCAGAGATTCATTTCGGTCGAAAGTTAATGAAACTCGAGCAACGCGTCGGCTGTTCTCGAGGCCGAACAGAGACGGCCGACGATCATCGTTCTAGTCATTGAATACCGGCTCCGAGAATCGAGGGATAACGAGGAGATCGAGACGCTTCTCTATTTCATCGACGAGGCACAATAGCGGGCACGAGGTGGGTGCAATGAGGGGTGGGTGGGGGATCCCCGCCTTAATTCGAGATAAGCAGCTTTTCCAAACCTACGCGGGATTACTGGCAGGCCTACGTGGCCCATTGTCGAGCGGGTCGCTTCCGCAAAAATTCGCCTCGATCGACTGCCGGCTCGAGGCGGTCTTTACCCAGCAGAGGCCTTTCGTGTATTTGCATAGCTATCGATTAAAAGGTAATCGAACGAAATGCATCGTGTCCGCATAATACGGATGCCAGAAAGTGAAACTAGCCCGACGGAAGAGGGAGAAACGGGCTCCCTGATGGAAACTCGTTCCCACGTCGCGCGTCTAGGAGTCGCGTGGGCGAGTGTAACGCGCGCGCGTCGTGCACGTATCGAGGGAGGCAGAATCCGGTCGAGAACGTTTTCAGGATATAATGAGTGTCGTTTATTAACGGCGTGGGTGGCTCACGAGAAAACCCTTCGATCGGTTGTACACGCATCGGCCGGCCGTGGCTGTAATTCGAACCCCGGTCAGGTGCGACGGTTCGATTACCTTAATACTCGAAACTCGTTCTCATCTCGATTTACGGCGCGTCCACGAGACACCGTACTCTCACTCTCTTCGACGGAGGCGAATAAAAATGTGTCCTCTCGTCGACATCTTTGCTCGATGATTTTAACTATCTTTCAATCCAAATAATTTCAAGTATTTTCAAGAAATTTTCAAGAGTCTGTGATACTGTTTTTGTGAACATCGTATTAGAGTTAAAGGGTTTATTGAATTCACCAACAGTTACAAAGAAATCAGAGAAGTTGTTCAGTGGGTAATCAATTAAACATTCGAATGAGGCAATAGCGAGTAAACATTTGTATAAAAAACATTAGAAGAATGCAGTTTATATTCCAATACACTTGTCTACATAGTTACATTTTTATTCTTATTGGAAAATGATTGATGAGAAAAATCTAGGACTGAATCGAGAAACCTGCCGGGTAAACACTCCGGCGCGCAAAAGCTACTATTAATTACCTTACCAGGATCATGGAACAGGTAGACCTTTCTCGCTATCTCTACAATGTTTGATAAATTCAGTGCTTAATTCCTTGCAATATGGAGCGCCATGATACGTGCGAGTATGAAAAGTTATGAGAAACTTTAAGAAAGTTGAATTAAACAAGGCTCGTTAACCCTTTGCCGTATCATTTTTTCCACGTGTGCGCCAGACGGTGCTAAATATTTATTGTTACAATATTAAAACAAATAAAGAAAGATCTAATGTCATATACAATTTACATCTAGGGGTGCGTCACAAGTTTGCCTCGTCAAAGTACGGCAAGGGGTTAAAAACGAAGTTACAACGATTCTGCTTTGTTCAATGTCCAGAAAATGAGCCTCGAGAGCGAATAAAGCCGCGAGTCCTGCAAGCATCGAGCAAGGATCGTGCGTCGTCGGTCGAAGGCTAGAGAGGGCTTGTTAAAACTTTAGTTAATCACCGACTGGACATCGGTCACACGTTGTCGTGCTTAATTCGCGATGTATCGTTCCACGTCCTCTCCTCCTTAGCCCCCCCCCCCCCCCTCCCATCCTCCGCAAGCGAACGGTGGATGTATCTCGGTTGTCGTATCGCGGAGCTGAAAACTCAATTACAGCTTAATGAATTGGCGCGGACGTGGCACGGGGTGAAGAACAGACAGCCGAAGAGGATCCTTCAGCACGGGGCGCTCTCGGCTCGTTGGCAACGGGTCCGCTCGGTAACGAGCCAGACGCAGCCTGCACGTACTGTTGCTACGAAGATACCAGATTCGAGATAGGAAGATCATGAGAATCGATTTTCCTTCGTCGGCTCCGAGATCGCCGCGGTATCGATCGCTCGCGATCATCGTCTCGCCGTCGCGGCCGATCCGTCCGAGATGATCTATCTTTATCGTCAGGGTCCAGGGATTATTCGGTTTCAACGTCTCGCGGTCTTTTCAGCGCTTGCGAAGCGTTTGTATCTTGCGCTTCATTCAATTTTCTTCGAAACTCTTCGTAGACTCTTCAACATTTAAGATTTGTAGAATGTTTTCCCTTTGAAGAACTTAAAAAATTACAGAATCGTGAATGCTGCGCCTCGTCGTTCAGATTTGGAGCGAGTGAATCCATATTAATAAGGATGGGTACCTCGGTGGCAAAATACTAAAAAAAGTCTTAATCTTACTGTTTGCATTGTGGTTTTTCGTGAAAGATGAGTAGTTTCGGGTGCAAGATTAAAAACGTAAAATACTTATGTTCGAACGTAGCTACCGTAATCTTGATTTCCCTATTGGTAGCGTTCTAAATCTTTCAACGAAATCGATAAAAGCGACAGTAATAATATATAGACGACACGGAGCAAACGAGTTTCGCGTTTCTGGCGCGCGCGTCTAAAACTCGCATACAGGATACAAGCAATTCAGGTTCGACATTTCGAGCGTTCTCTGCCGCTGGTTGTATAGAAAAGGACACAGCGGACCTATAAACCATCTGAGAGATGGTTTATATTCACTGGCGCTTTCTTTTTTTTTCTTCTTTTTCTTCATAATGTTATCGATTAACAAGCACGATATCCAAAGGTCTTTCGGAAAACAACCGCGGAATAATAATTTAATGGTCAGCAGTAAATAAGTTATTATCGAAACGATACCCCGCCGCAGATTTCTAAACTCGACCGACGAAAACGCTGACCCGTTGTTAGAATAAAAAATAAAAAGGTTATTGTACGAATATATTTTACCGGGGAAAAAATGTTACATAAAACGCGGACTCGTAAAAGTTTTAATGGGACAACCGACTTTTTGTTAGCGTGTCGTTGAACAGAATCGTTCGGTTGATTTATTATTTACCGTCATCTTTTTTTTTCTTCGGAGATATTATCAAAATCATATTAACGTAACTGCCTATTAGCATGTGGCAATGCAATTATGATTAATGATATTTGTTAATCTCGACAAAAATCGAATTCTACGGCGTTTATTCGTAGCCAATGTATGCCGTACGAAATTTCAGCCTATTTAAAGAATAAAATTCCGAATATTAAAGCGTTTTCTCGTTGCGCAACAAATACGGCCATCGAGGGGAAAGTTTGTCGAAAAACGAACGGTTCGAACGGTTCGAGGAGAGACGCCAGTCGAAAACCGGGCGAGAGCGCACGATGCCGGAGATACGAATCAATTTAATTTAACCGTTCGTCAATTAAGGGATGCGATAATTAAACGATAATATGAAGCAGGAAAGAAGATGAACGGTTACGATTGCATCGCGGACGCGTATCGATTCGAGGCCGCGGGTAATTTCGACGACGCCCGAGCACCGTTCCGGTAACTTCAATGCCGGGTACGAAGCGTAACATCGCCGCTCGTTCTCGGACCGAGGCGGCCCCGAAAATATTACGGGGACCGTGTCCAAAGTGATTATTCTCAAAACGGATTCACTTCGAAGCGTAATAAGAAAACAACGAAGAAACGGCAAGGGAAGGGATCAAAAAAATTGAAAAGAATATCCTCGTTCCCGGGAGTGGTGCGAAACAGTTCGATTCGGATACGCGAACAGATTTCGGGGATGCGGTTCGCAAAAATGACCGAGGTAACTCGCTAAGGGAAAAGCTTTACGGGACGAGGCGGATAAAAAATGAGCACAGCTGGTCTCGTTCACCTCCCCTTTGCCCCCGTGGATGCATCGTTCGCGAAGAAACCGTGCTTCCTGTTCGCCATCGGTCGGGCCCCTCTCTCACCTGGGATTTATTTTTCGGCGAAGTGAAATTAAGTTTTATATCCAGGGGCCCGTAACGAGGCTACCTCGCCGGTGGCCACCGGAACAACCGGCCGAAACTACCGTGCGATGATGACTCGGGGCGCACGAACGACTACGCGCCGATTTCGAGCTGATTTATGTTTTACGTTCGCATAATAACGCTTTTCATAATTATTCTCGATAACAATATGCACAGTCCAATACACACATTTGATCTAAGTTAAATTTGGATCGACGTGTCAACTTATAGGTTGAAAATTTTCTCCGATAAAACGATTAATGTTCGATCGGTGAAAGACTGAGATACATTAGATAATGCGGCTCGCAAAATCGAGGATAACGAGTAAATTCGTCGCGATCGTACCGTGATAAAAATGCATTTGGGGAACTTTGATCCTCGGGGTTAATTAACAAATGGAGTCTCGTACGTGCGATAACCTTCAGCTTTCCGACGCTTTGGCTGAACCGCGATGCTGTTCGAGATATCGACGTAATTAAGGCACTTGGCGATTATATTCCCCGGAACGTAATCGCGCGCCGCGGTTCGTGCTACGACTGTTTCTCGATTGTACTTCGTCAGAAAACAGAAAACTTAATCGTTAACGCGAATTTAATGCTTTCGTTTTCGCGACGATATCGACGAGGACTACGGGAGACTAATTAATATGACGCTTATCGTCCAATGTTCCAGCATGGACCGCGATAAAACTCGCGTGTGTACAGGTACCCGGACGAAAGGCTAGCCAAGGACGGGAACGATTTCTAAGAGATTATAAGAGCATGTCCGAGAAACTATAGGCATTTATTGCGAGCCCGTTAAAGGTTCCTGGGCATCGCGTGGGCGGCCACCGATAGAGTCTACATGCTTCTCGGCATGTGCAGGCCAGACTTCGTGGTTGCTCGACTTTTTCGATTAACTCCTTCCCTGTCTCCCCGTTCTTTCCTTTCCTTCATTTTTTATCCCCGCGCGCGCGTTGCTTCTTTTACTTTCGATGCCGGCAGCGCGCGTGGGAGGATCGCGCGAGACAGTCAGCCACGGAGAGCCGAATTTTAATAGCCTGCGCACACCTTGGCTATCGCTCGCTCAAGGTCGATCAGGTAACTCGCTTTCGTTCGAGAAAGAATAGAAAAATGAATTAATCGATTTAAGCTGATATCATTGATTCAGCGTTAATTAATCATTTGTGAGAGTTAGCGAACGACGATTTAAGCGTAATAAGAATAATTGTTTTCGCCGAGCGTTTATTATCTTCATGCAGCGCTGCTTTCTCAGCGGAGCGAGACTCGGTGTCGTTGGTAGCGGAACGCTCGCAAGCGGAATCGATTAACGTGGAGAGAGTTCAAGGCACTCGAAAAATTATGCACGCCCGTCCTCCTACACCTCCCGAATGGCGAAGTGGAGCATCGACTCCGGGGCCCCGGTCTCTCTCTCTCTCTCTCTCTCTCTCTCCCGATATGAATATGCAACACGCATCTATAGGCTGCGCCGAGGACCGTATAAAGGCGCGCTTACACGTGTGGTCCGGTGACGAATGCGTGCAGGTACATCGGTAAGCACACGTGTAAACCGTGCGTGCTTTACACGTGCGTGCCGAGGGTGGGGCACGTGGGTGACTTTCCGTTCCACCCACACGTCACGTTCTTCGTGGCTCGGCTCTTTCGACAGCCGCGCGCCGTGAATGGCGATAAACATCGTCGAAACCCTTACGTGCGAGCGTTTCGCGACGCCTTTACTCGGCGCGAACGCTATTGCCGTCGAAGAAATTGAAGCTTCTTAATTACCCCGCGATCGTCCGCCTCCTCTCTCTCTTCCTCCCTCTTCTTCGCCCTCTCTCTCGTCGTGTTCCCTCCGATGCGAGAACGTCGCTCGATGAATATTAATTACCGTCCCCGGATCGGGACGGCGACGTTATCGTGGCGGGACAACGGGTCGTAAATAACGCGGCTCGATGCGCGTGTAATAGTAATACAATTCAGAAAACTTATTGCTCGAAATCCGTGCTCCCGTGGGAACGTGCCGCAACACCAGACTGATTTCGTATTCGACGAACCGCCGCCGACAGCCACGAAAACACGCGCTGAAAATTTCAATCGTATTCGTCGCCGCGGAAAAAAAGAATCTCGAACGGCTAAGGACATTTTAATTTGAATAAATACGGCCGGGGTTGAAGGAAGGAACGAAGAGGAACGGTATCGAAAATTATAGAATAAAGAAGTCGAGGGTAAGGAAAGAGAGGTATACGGATCGACTGACAATGGTTCCGGAGGATAAAGAGGATAGGGAGGGTATATCTGCTCGAACAACGACAATGCCCGTGCTCTTTTATGCGCCTTGCGTTGGCGATCCTCTTGTTCGCATAAACTGCGACCGGAGCAGATAGGCCTCGATGGTCGTGCCTTCGATTAAAACTATCGATCGATACCTCTCGCGTGCCGTTTCTCTTCCTTCTTAACCCTCTCGTGATAATCTGACCCCTACTCTTTCACAATAAAACTCTGTCGCTCCATTCAAATTCATCGAACATTCATTTAGATCCACCAAATAAAGGAATACCTCAAGAATTCTCTAAAATTTTGTAAATAAAAATGAAATAGTGTTAAGGTTATAAAATTATTAAACATAATTGTTGCAACGATCCATCGTTCAAGGGTTAAAGAGACCGATACCTGGAAGCGAATCGGCGTCGCGTGAAACGTACCCGGCTCGCGTACGTAATTAAATTACCACGCTTTGCGGATCCACGTGTCGACGCCAACACCCGCGAGGGACGTACGTGATTCGACGACGCGGGCGTCGTGTGTCACGCGAGCGATCGCCGAATTTACACGCGCGACGCGGCCCCGGCCGATGCTTTTATCGCGGCGCGTTCAGGTTTTCAGGGTTGTCGAATCGCATTCGGTTATCTAAATTGCATCGGAATCGATGTCGATGCCCACGGTTTCCGCCGCGGCGTCATAAACCAACACCTGTTGATACCGACGCGTGTCCAGGGTGGTCCCGAGCGTGTCTCCTTCGCCGGCAAACACGAGGAATACTAAAATCGCCGAACAACATCGTTCGAGTGGCCCAGGACCTTGTAATTGAAACGCCTATATTTTATTTGCTCGATGAGAGAGAAATGATGATAATCCACGAATGAAATCTATCGCTAAATGTACGACGGAGCTTAGCGAAACGTAAACGGAATTTTTAACAACGATCGAACGAATCGTGTTCCCGGGAGTGTAATTTATCACACCCACGCGTGCCAGATATTTCTCTTGAATAATCAATCCACATCCTTGCACGTCGACAAACAGAATAATGCGACACCGGCTCGATTAACGATCCTCTCGACCTGTCGTTTACGAACGACGCTCATTGTCAGTCTATCGATAATGGCTTCGATCGGGTCTCCCAGCCTCGTTCGCGATTCCAGTTACTATTTCATCCGGCGACAATTCGTGGACGCCGGCTTCCATAGAGAAAGCAACGTCCGCTAGCGGATTTCGTTCCATCGCAAACCGGTCGTGAGCGCACGGTCGTTGAGGTTTTTAGTGGGTACGGTCGAAGGAGGAGGGTACACGCTGGCTCGGATTCTTTGCGGAATATTTCATCGTCTGATTAACGCCCGTGCTCTAATCACTCACACGCGCGTTTCTTCTCGAACACGCTGCTTCGCGCCGTTCGCCGGCTTAAGACGGGTTCACACGCGCGGACAGCGTCGAGCGACTTCGCGCCGTGCGGCGACGATCCGGCGCTGAATAACGTACCGTGAATAATTACGGGAGGTGAAAGGCGCGAGGAACGATACGTTCGATGACTTCGACGTGGAGTTTCGACGATTCGATCAGAGGGATCGTCGGTTGTGGGTGAACCTTCAAAGTCGAGGTCACCGGGCGGCCTTCCAAGGTAACGAAGAAACGCGAGTCGAGAGCATGGAAATGAACACCGAGTCGCGAGAACGAACACCTGGCTGAAATCACCGCTTTGACGCTCGACAAACGTTTGCGTTCACCACGTGCGATTTTATTTCGTTCACGACGAAATGGTAACTGCTTAACACTTTGACAGTCACGCTGAAGTCACTGATTCTCGTCAGACACTCTTGTTCTTAAAACAATTTTTCTTATTTATATTATCTGTAACCCTAAGTAAAAAAAGGGGTTCCTATTAAGAAATTAATTAATTATTTACTATGTCGTCTTGTGATTTAAAATTCTGCACGTTCGTCAAATTTTATTTCAGAGATTACCCCACTTTCAGTGTCTAAAATATAGACATTAAATATTCAGAGGAAGCAATCTCGATAGCACGGTTGAAAGTGGCAACACCTCCATTAGACACGAGCGTGGAGGTGTATGGGTGTCTCGGATAAATTCGTTTCGTTTTCAGACCAAGATCGGGTACAAGCACGAGAACGCCGATGATTTATTTGTGAATCAACACGCGAGTCCAGGAAAGAGGCGCATCGAAACCGCGTCGGACAAAGACGAAGCGAGTCGACTCTACCGGCTCATTAATTTTCTCTATTAATGACTGCAATCACCGACTCGAGTGTGCTCGCGGTGAGCGCTTAATTCTGTTCTCGATTACGAATGAACCCCGCAGGATGCGCTGTTGACGCCTGACGACCATCGAAGCCAGCCGATCGTCGAATCATCCGACTAAAGTCTCTATTACGGCTGTGATACTTTCAGTAATTTACATACTTTCTAATTCGAACGTACGAGCCGTCGGAATTTTAGATTACGTCAATTATTTATATTCGAATCAATGGTTTTGGTGAATTATAGCTTAACCCTTTGCACCATGTGCAAATAACTTAAATATTTAAAAATGTGAAATTAAAGCATTTGTAACCCTTTTTTTTGTAAAATATAACTTTTAAATTTTCAAAGCTTCGTTGGAAAAGAAACCAAGATTGGGTCAATCAAATTTGAAATTTAAATACACGGAAGATTAAAATATCCCATATTTCGTAACAACCCCGATTCTTACATCGACTCCAGCAACATCGATAGTTAAGTGTGTCACGTTCGATCGCAAAAAATATAGCAGACTTGACAGAATCAAGGTTTCCAGGGTCACCTTCGATAAAACGGAGTTGTTCAAAGGCGGGACCACTCCGCGGTATTTTTAGAACAGGACCAGCAGAAGGATAATCTGTGCACGGAGGGGTGGTAGAAAACAGGGTGTTCCGCTCTTCGTCGTATCGAACTCGTCTTTCCTTCCTTCCTTCCTTTCCTGTCCTCAGCTGTCCGCATTTCCCACACTTCTTCTCGAAGGGGTGACCGTTGTTTTGGATAAAGATAAATTTCGCCTCCTCTCGGCCCTGAAAATTTCCTCCCCATCCGGGGGGAAGCATTGTCGGTCTCCACGACGCGCAATTTATCGAGGACGAGTCGTGAAAGTGTGCAACCTTGTCCGGTTGCCGAAACGACCGGTACCGGAGGGTGCTCGGAAAAAAGCCCACCCCTCTTTACTTTTCACCCTCCACCGTCTCGAGCCGCTCGTACGGAGGTAGCCTCATGACGCGACGCAATGAAAACTCCGATGAAATTAATTGGTCCGTTTAACCCTTTGCCACGACGGTGTTCGATGAGTAATGACGTTTCATTTAGAAACACGAAGGCATCGCGGAGATGCGATGCTCGTTTAGAAACCATGCTACGGGATATACGTATAGAGATTGTGAGAGGACATTAGAACGCCTACGAAAATTGATGGAAACAATTGTACAGCAACGGTGCAGGATGTTTCGTAACTGGTGGGAAGTACCGAGGGGTCAGATTGGTAACACGAAAACGATGAGGAAACTTTGTACCAACGTTGGTTGGGTATCAACTTGTTTACGAATTACAACTGTGCTTCAGTAACGTACAGGGTGAACTACCTGACATTGTGTATTGTAGAATATGAATAGAAATATAAAAAAGACATAAAAATAAAAGTTTAGCAATGCACGTAATTCAATTTTTCATTTAGCATTTCCAGGAAGACCGGTGGGCGACCGAGGAACAAGCAACCCTTGAGTCATCTTGAGAACAAGCCATCGTCGCATCTGTTCGAAAATTCCTGTACCCTTACGCATCTGTCGCCGTGACGTAATCTGACGTGTACCCAAGTAACGGGTCCCTTTTCGATTACGTCACAGGGAAAGGGGGATCCCCGGGCCGAAAGCAACCCTCGGCTGCCCTACCCAACCTACGAGCCACCGAAACATTTTGGGTCCTTCCGTGGAAAGCAATTACGATCGGTCCGGTTCTTGCCGCGGCTCGGGTCAGGGTACAGGATTTTTGCCGCTTTTAAATCGCGTCGATAAACAGGAACAAACGGCAAAAACGTAGCGGGGCAAGCGTTTGCACGTTCGAGCGTTCGTACGAAGCGGAATGCCGTTCGGCGAAGCGACGATACGCCGAAGAAATCGTCCAGGGAGAAGAGGAATCGAACGATTACCGAACGTGACTGCCCCGAGACGCCTGGCGTAACTTATGTTAGAATCGCGATCGGCCGGCAATAAGAATAACCGTGGAATTCGGTTTTTCTAGCCGGCGGAATTGAAGCGTCTGTCGTGTACCGCGATCGTGGCTGCCATTTCGCTCGAGGTTCAATTAAACGCGCCGCGTACTCGAGCGCTCGCGTGAACGCGGAAGGGTTGATAAAAAAAGAAACCGAAATCGAAGAAATCGTACGACGATAATTGAGGCATTCGTCGCATTCCCGACCTCGTCTTCGCGCACCACTTGCCTGCCTTCGAAGGTCTCTCGCCCGGACACGCTTGAATAATGCAGGAACCGGAAAGTGAATATTGATGGTCGATGCGCGGCGGCCATCTCGGGGGTAGAACAAAGCCGCGGCGAGAGGAAAAAGAGGAAGCGGGGTACGGAATCGATGCGAAGATAAGAACCGTCGAGGGGGTAGGGAGAAAAATTTGTCGTAGGCGTTTACGAGAATCGTTTGTGCATTTTTTTCCCCCCTTTTTCCCTTCTTTCCGTAGGGCGCGAGCGAGCTATATAAACCGGGAGCTCGTTAATGCGCGTGCAAGCTGAAACATAATGCTCCATCAGGCACGCTAATAGTTGTTTCGTACCGACGACAACTTCGTGAAATAGGTCCTGTTGTTGCCGGCGTGTACGTGGAACAAGCCCCGGCTACCCACGCAAATTCACAGGATGATTCACGCGACGCCTCTTCGATGAGCCGACACCGCAGTAAAATTTCGTATTTTTACCTGATGAACGGAAAATTTACGTTCATTTTAGAGGAATGAAGATGCACCTCGACTACGCGTTCTTCCAATCGTTCGAGCAGCTACATACGTGTGCTGATAGTTTGTTACGAAAAGAAAAATAGAATAAACAGAATGAAAATCGGGAAAATATAACAAATCGTAGGGGCGCTCCAAGTGCGAAACCCCCTACAAGAAAATAAAAAGAATCTTCGAGTGTAATATACAAGTTCAAATTCAATTTTTATTGAATTCTGAGACAAATTTGAGAATAGGAATTTGGCTATCTTGATACGCTACTTAAATCAGAATTACGTATAAGAGCAAATATCAATTAACACTTCTTAATCTCTACTTAGGACACGAAGAATATAAAAGTGAAAAGTATCGCAGCTAAAGATTGGAATAAGCACTTGATACGGCACATTACCAACATTTTACTAGATAATCGACTAATGAAAGCGAGCGCAGAGATACAAGTACGACTTTCAGCTCAAACAGTTTCGAGTTCAACGAAATCGCCAACACCTACAAATCTCAATTAACGTTAATCACGGTCAAGCCGATAAGCCAGCTCACTTCTAGCCCGCACCTAAAACGATCCTTTTCTTCGCAACGACACCGAGAACCTTCTCCTCCAATTAACTTATCTCCGCAATTGAACAGAGCTCACCACCTCGCTATCTTAATCCATTCGATCGTTTCGCGCTATTCGACGATCAGGCATTACCGGCCGGGGTACGATATTCCGCGAGTCCTCGGCCGAGATACCAGGAGATCGATCGGTGAATAATTTACACGATCCAGGTGCTCGTAGGGCTCGTCGTTTCGCGCGCGGACTCGTGTAACTCTCGTTGTAACGAGACGCGTTAGCGGGACGCGAGGACGGAGTAATGGGGACCTCTTACTGGAACAATGGCGTTGGCGACACGACGAGTACCGCTGGTTAGACACCTCTGATCGTGGGCAAACAGATTTCTTTTCCTTTTCGCGTCCTTCTCCGGCGAGGAGAGACACCGGTGCGTGGCAGACGCACCATTGTGTTCGCCGCGTTGTCAACCGCCCACGCGTGCGAGACGATCTCTCAGACCACGCTGCGCGGATCGTCTGTGCCGCTTGTTAATTTAATCTCTCTTAGACCGAATCGACTCGCGACAAGATCGAATTAAAAATTCGGAAATAATACGCAATTTACCTATTTATTAGTGCACTAATCTGGTAATTAAGTAAGCTATTTATTTACTTAATTACAATCTAAAACAGACAAAATAAATCTCGAAATAAAGAATTAGGAATCTTAAATACTGAATGAAGAGCGAAAGGGTATATAAATCTAATTTATTTTTAATAGCAATCAGATCGTAACTTTGAACCCTCAAGATCACGAATGCTTATATCCTTAGAAATCGTTCGTCGTTGCCTAAACAATCGAGAAACCAGGTGCGCTTTGGCAAAGAGAATCACGAACCGTGAACGACAGATACAGGACGGATATTATCGAATCGCCTAAGGTGAAACGACGACGACAGATTTCCCATCAGCCCCCTTGGCCAGCAAGGTGGGGTAATGACATGTGGTTCGAGTAACGAGGGTGTGTCACGAAGAAAGCAAAGGCACCTTTGGCATGCTAAAGCTGCTTATACTTGCATTCCCACACGTGCTCGCCCTTCCTCGGTGTATGCTGGGGGTAGCAAGCAACATACCCCACGTGGGAGTGCATGCTTGAAAAATTCCTTCACAATACTCGTTCCCCCACGGGCTGCCTTCAAAGAAATATCATTGTCCTCCGCGTAACGCGCTCGTTTATGCATTGTTTGAGCGCGAAAACCTGAATTCCCGTACGAATCTCTAGCCATTCGAGAATCACGAACCGTACCTTTTCAATTCCTTCGAGCAACGTCTCGATTCGTTAGGTATATCGATGCAGAAGACGCTTCTCCGTTGGGTGATTCGTTCGAGATAAAAATCTGTGAAGGTATTTTTGGCGGGAAGCTACCGCCCCGTGTCCCTTAATGGATCCCACTCGGAAGGATCCCCATTGTTCGGGGCAAGGACGATGACGCGGTGTGCCAAGTGTGTAGCAAGAGACACGGTGACGTAAATGGGTCTCCGTCGACATTTTGGCGGGAAGGAATAAGGTGTCCCGTTTCAGCACGCCTGCGCAGCTTGCGCGATTCCCACACGAGAAGGCTGCATGCTCGTCAAGATCCCCCTCGTCGTTTCTCGTTAATAACTCCCTCCGCAACAATAGAAGGGCCGCTTCTCGTGTTCTTACGAGAGGGGGATGCTGACTGGAAGGAGATTGCCAGTTACCACCTGGAGGCACCGTGGCTCCTCAACGTGGGAGCCCCACACCTATGCCACCCCAAACAAAAGCCCCGAACTTCTCTAGCCCCTGTCTCGTAGATTTGCCTGCTGGAATTCGCGTTTAAACGTCAGGTCAGCGAAGACGCCGCGAGTAAATGAAGAGACGAGTTAATGCTCGAGGAAGAGCTCGAAATTCGTACGATTCGTGCATCGTCGAACGATAATCCGAGGTCACGGGGTTCTGACTCATCCCGATCGTTATCGATCCTGTCGACTCTCTCGTTGCACGGGGGAAAAGGTATCCGAGACAGGTAACCCTCGGGTGCCCGGAGATAAGTCACTGCATGTCTAAGCGTCGGACGATTATCATCCTCGTCGATCGTGCGCTTGATTATCTGCAATTCAAAATGCCACGAACACCGCTACGACATCTGAACCGGGCACATCCGCCTTTATGCGGGAGTCCTACGATGCCACCGGTGCGCTAACTTTCTCGAAGTTGCCAATCAGAGAACGCTCGCTCGCGACGTTCCGTGCCGCGCGCGTCATATCCGTCCAGCGTAACGGATTTAAATTTAGAAAAGACGCTTCCCGTTTCCCTTCCATTCGTGCGACAACGGGAACAGGAACGGTTTTTCGTGCGATACGCGGGTCTCCGCCGCGGTTACTCGTAATGTTAAACAATAACAAGCCGAGGAAAAGATGAAAGAAAGAAACCAGCCGCGTTATTAATAGAAACGGTTCTTGAATCGGCCAACACCGCCGCCAGACTCTCGGCGATCTTTTATAAGCGGGAACAATTAAAAACTCCGAGGTCTGGGCTTTACAATTGCATTGTTCGCGAAGAACAGCAACAGTATTGGAACTTAATTAAAATACGCGACTGCGAGAGCGTGGTAGAAGTTCTTGGAGGGCGGTCGTGGGAACCGGCTAGAGAGGAGCAGGACGAAAGGATTTTCGAAAAAGGATATCGAGAAACTTTTTTTCTTTCTTTTCCTTCCTCCACTGGTCTTAACGTAGCAACAGTGTTCTGAATGCGTCAGGGTCGTAGGAACCCTTTCGCGTCGGACGAAGGCGACCCCATCGAGACGCGCCACGTCTCTAATTTGCATTTGGCAGGGCGCGCAGGGCCCTCTTTTCTCGCACGTGTTTTTCTCCTCCTCGCCGTCGTCGTCGTCCTCCACCTCCTCCTTTGGCCGAGTAAACGACGAGTGAAACGTGACGTCACGTCACGTACCGCTGCGAGAAAGCAACCCCAGAGAACAGCTGCTCGCGATTTCTCACGCGCCCAAAAGCCACCGCGAGACAATTGAACTTGATTCCGGTTCGCCCGGGGTGGCTCTCCTTCAAAGCGTACGCGAGACCCGAAGGAGGAGAGGGAAGGTCCACCCATATGGGCACGCACCTACCTTCCATCGTGTGGAACCGGTCCCTCTAGCTTCCGGAAAAATCGATAGACAGGTGGAGCAGATGTAATCAGAACGTCACCCCTCGCGGGGATGTAATGCTTCTTCTAGATGGAAGACCTTATTGTCGCGGATTACGAAGCGAGCGGTCATCTGTTCGTCGGTAAACTTTCCCCTGAGAAGCTCCTCCGGAGGGGAAGTAAAATGATCGAGAAGTCTTTGATGTTTTCCATGGAAAACATTCTTTGATGTTCCAAATCCATCTTCCACGAAGGAAACGAATCCCAATTGATCATTTTTGTAATTTACCCCTCGATTAAGCTGTGTTTTATAACCAAACGTGACCACTATCTTTTATATTTTGATTAAAACTCAATTTTAAATTTAATTCTAATCTCATACTTATCTCCAACTGAGAAAAGTCATAGATTAAGGGGTTACAAAATAAAATATTTCTAAACCCAATCGCAATACCCAATTTTAATATCGTCTTATTATTACACTGAAATCGTGACACGTGTTTGTCCTTCTTTCTACCCGAAAGATCTGAAATTCTCGGAATTGCAAGGTTTCGTAAGCGGAATTTAGGATCGAGCCGGTAAGAGGAATCCTCGAAGGCTTCTAAGCCCCTGCAACGCATCTATTCCATAAATGTATCGCGAGAGGCCGTGGTATTTATTCGCGATGTGAACTCGATTTTGCCGAAAACATTGCCGAATACATTCCGTCACGATTCTTTTTTGTAGGCTACGCGCGTGGTTCGGTTTCCTCCGACGATCCAAGGATCCGTTCGGATCCTGATCAAGGTGGCCCGACACGGTGCACAGTTTAAGTCGGACGTTTATCGATACCGAACTATCTCCAGACGATTCAGCGATCCGGTCTCATATTCAGAGCAGAGGTCCTTGCATCCTGATCCGGCCGTTTGGCTCGGCTAGATATCCTGAGGTAATATGCATTCGCCGGCCAGCCGAATGAATTATGCAGAATCCGAGAGACTCCGATCCGCAGTCTCTCTTTATGCATCGATCTCTCTTCTCTCATTTTTCTATTCTTCTTTTCTTTCTTTTTTTTTTTTTGATCTTTTTATCGCTCGTCTCGCGCTCCTGCTGACCTAGAACTCGCAGACCTCTAGGCGCTGATCCCAGGTCCAACCAATTTTCTCTTTTCAGAAAAATATTTTCTTTTGCCTCGCGATTCAACCGTAAAAGATTATGCAAATATACATTTATGCACGCCACTTTGATTGCTTATACACATTGCATGATTTATTTCTACTTTTTTTGTATTTTTCTATGTTAAACACTCGCAATCTGATCATAATTTCCCAACTCTTTGCATTTTCTTTGCCAAAGAGTTTCATAATGATACCGCGTGCACGGTCGATTCAAAAAGTACGTCGTTCCATAAATAAGCGGGATAGGAGGAGAAAATTTATAGGTGGAACGTATTCCACTGTATCACTTTAATATCCGATTTAATTACCGCGCGCAACTCGTGTTATGCGTTTTCGCGAACAAAACAAAAGAGAAAGAATCGATCCGCGACAACAGGATCTGGCGGAAAATGAGCCAGCGATCGGGCTGAAAGCAATTAATTTGCTCGGCGA
This sequence comes from Anthidium xuezhongi, assembly GCA_022405125.1. NCBI lineage: Eukaryota > Metazoa > Arthropoda > Insecta > Hymenoptera > Megachilidae > Anthidium > Anthidium xuezhongi. Next base: position 6,188,492 of record CM039642.1, on the reverse strand, counting down.
TCAGGTTGGCATCTGCGGTTCTCTAAAAGCATGTTGCTAAGCGAATCTAGGTCCGTCTACGAGTGGAAACTGCACTCGACAGGGCCCCGCGAATCTACATTCATTTATTCGATCGCGTCCGATCGACGCAGCCCGATTTCCGCAAACTATGCTAATGCCGGGGCATAGGCAATTCGTCCGTTTGCAATTGCCTCCCACCTTTACTCTTCTATCGAGCCGTGATCTGTTCTCTCACGATTTCGATTCCATTCGTCCTGGAACTTCTTGTCGCATTTCAATGAATTTCAAAGCGCGACCCGTAAGGAAGTCGATTTATAGTTGCTCGACCGTTTCTTTTTACAAGGAATCGTTAAACGAAAGGACACGAAACGATTTATTCGAACTTTGTCGTGTTAGTTTTTCACGCAATCCCGGCTATCGTTATCGATAAATTAAACGGCTACTTAACGGAGCCGTGATCACCTTTCTTTTTCCTACCAGTCGGTTACCGCGATCGGCGCCGATTACGCGTAAATTTTCGCCGAGTCGTGTGTCGTCGAAATCTCTGTCACGCCGCGTGGAGAACATAATACGGGACACGCTCGAGTACCGGTAGTGATCGATCGTTCGATCGATCTTGACCACAGATCGTGGTGTACGTAACGTCGCGCAACTGCAGTGCCGCTGCGCATACAGACTCAGGATTCGTGTTCCGTGTAACCGTAGTGAATTACGGTTACGCGAAAAACGATTAATTACCGTGGCAGTAACGCGACACGCGACGGCCCGGTAATTATGGCTAATGTCGCTTGCTATATTTCCCGTTTGACAATCATTTATCGAACAACAGTACCCTCCAGATTCTTTTTAACGCGACGACAAATCGTTTTCAATCGCTGTTTTCCAATGGGATTATCGTTCACGACGTCACGAGAGATCAAAGGACAATGATTCGTACGAGGCCGACGGAATTTTCGTGCCCGTTTCGAGTACTCGTTTTTGACCCAGACAAGCAACAGTCGCACGGTCAAGGACCTGCTCTGACTGGTAAATGAAGCGGACGTCTATCGTGAGGTTGTTCCGCGAACCTTCGAAACGTCTGACACGGAAGATTCAGGATCTGGTTGACGACAATCGATACGTCAGGGGTTAGTGTGTAACCAGTGTGTGACAAGTGGGTTGAAAAAGATGAGCTTAAATTTTTAAGTACTTTAAGAAATCAAATTTTTGGACTATTTTTGCAAGATTCTGTTAAGTGAACCATCAATTCACAAATTTCTTTTTATGAAACTAGTTTGTATAATCCAAGAAAAGAAATGCCCCCAGTCTAGGATTAATAACAAGGTTGCATGCAAGCATGTTCTGCAAGCTCCAGGCACTGTGTTGCTATTTCACTGCTTATATATCATAGGATCAAAAAAGAGCGTCAGATATTTATCAGAATTGATTTGATTTAATACCGCCACTGAGATTAATACCTACGTTACACATATCATGCAGCAACTAGATACTATGTTACTGTTTTAACACTTATATATGTCGTACGATCAAATAAGGACGTGATAATAAAATGACATGGTTTACTATTAATTAATTTGCCCGGTTGTTTAAGGAGCTGGCCGATCCTCCGCAGAGACAGATCCAGCTGCCTATAACTTAACGGCTCGTGACTGATTTGTCGTTGTCGTTAAGGAAACGCCCAATTGTCGCAATGCTGATTAATCGCCGTCCTATCGGTCCGATCTCGTTTTAATTTAATTGCCATCATCGAAGATGCTCGATCGGCCTGCGCGTCCCGTTAATTAACCGGAGCGAAACGAACCTACCTGCGCGATTTAAAGTCGACCGGGTGTCGTTTACGAACGCGTGAAAAATCGTTTCCAGTTACGTTCCTTCCGTTCGTAATTCGCTCGAGCGCTCGCCCGTTGAATAGCAAACACCGCGGACGCCATAGAAATCCTCGTCGCGGAGAAAAGCGAAAAAGGAGAACTCGAACGAAGAAGAGGCATCCGTGTCTATTCACGGTCGAAACGAAGCGCGGTGCCGAGAGGGACATGCCCGTTTGTTTATATCGGGCGAATTATATTAATATTCCGCGAGCGCGCGAACCGGCACGACGATTCTATGGATTTCACGCGTGCCTGCCGTGCAACCGGCTCGAGAGCGTTCTCTGCCTCGTTCCGTGGTTGCAACAGCAAGATTACACGGAGTCGTTGGTCGCGGCTCGACAACGCGACAGCGACGGAAGATGAATGCTCCACGCTTTCGCGGGCTCGCTTCTTGGGCGGGACGCGTGTTTCTGCGATCCGCGAACAGTCCCCGCGTTCTATGATGAATGCCCGATGCTCGCCGTAACAATAATTCAGTTAAGACTACCGCTAGTCCCGGGACCAGTTTCCTCTCGTCGCGTTACATCGCGCCCGTTTTGCTCATTGTTGCGACCGCTTTAACGGATTCCCCGGATCGCTACCGGGGCAATTTATATGCCGCGTGTCACGCTCGTCGGACGAACGAAACCAGAGCTTCCTTGCGCCTTCGGGAATCTGGGTCAGTTGGACAAAACGCGAATGGACTCCTGTCGCGTCGCGGCACTGAGATTCGATTCTGATACAAAAGTTTCACCTCGTTGCTTTTTGCGATAAGTGTCAATATTAAACCAAATTGATAAGGTACCCTAAGTATTTGAAATTTTATTAGAAAAGTGTTAAATTTTTTTAAATTTACAAATAAGAAGAATTCAATATTTCATAAAAATGTATATTTGCTGTAGTTTATCTACCATTAACCCTCTGCACTCGAGTGATGCCTTCAAATTTATCTAAAATATTTTAAAATGTGAAATGAAAGTAAATTAAGGCTTTAAATTTTCAAAGTTCGAAAGTTTGAAAAAATGCTTCGAGTGCAAAGGGTTAATAGGAAGCGAATGTAAGAACATCCTCGAGATAGAGTCAGAAGCAAAAGTACAGCAACGGCGAAGGTGTCGAGCAGAGACTCAAGAAATTTCCGAGACACGAAGAATCAAAGCTATCTCATCTGCACGACCTTACAACTCTCGCTTTCGTCGAGCACGACGACGACGGCGTAGGAGACGAGGGTCCCTCGGCGAGTATAATTATCAGTCACGTTGTGGTCAGAGGGATATATACCTGGGCCGGGTTAGGACCCCGCGTAGATTTCATGTTATTTCCATTGATTACATTCATTATCGGATTTAAAGTTAGTATACCTCTGGTTAGAAGCATTCGGGGCATCTCGTCGGTCCTGTTTCGCCCAGACGTTTCCTATCTCTTTACGCTCGAACCACTTATTAATTTTATCGAATCGCAACAATTACTTTCGACCCGTTCTCTGTCCGCTCTTCCTCCCCCTCCTCTTATCAATTTCGTTTAAAAATCGCACTTCGATGCACGCGGTCTTCTGTTTCAATCTCTCCGCACGGCAGAAGCAAGAAGAAAAGAAACTCTTTCCTCGAAGCTTATTTACAAGATTCACGGGGACGTTATCGCGTCAGCCGGTGTTACGCCCACGCACGATAACGCGCGTATCACGAAATAAAAATATTCCACTGGCCGAAAATCGAGAGCCTTTGTCGCGCCCGTGGCGATACACCGCCGCCAAGAAGAAGAAATCGAACGAACGAGCAGACCCGGGTCGTTACGGGTCATCGGTTCGATGCAAAATATTTTGCCAACGCGATGCACTTCTCTAAACGCGTCGTGGGGTCGTTTCTTCAATGAATTTTTTCGCCCGCCGCGACGAGAGCGGATCGATAAGAACCGCGATGGATTACCCGTATCGAAATAGAACGAGCCGCGATAACTCCGATGACGAACAATGTTCGCGTCGATCGCGATGACGTATCCAAGGCGTAAATAAATATAAACGTCGATCGTAGACAAAATTATAAGAGTCAACGGTGAAATTTAATAATAAATACTGGAGTAATAAATTAAAGTATTAGTAGGACTTAAAGTTAATGGATCGAGTAAGAAGTTATATTTTATTGGAGCATCTTCGAAAGAATTCGATACGTTTTAATCGCCTCGAAACGGAATGTTTTTCGTAGTGGGTGGATAAAACGTAGAAATAAACACGACGGCCAGACAGATACAACCCGCTAATCAACGATAAACTATCAGCGCAAAATAACGAAATGTTTGAATCGTAAGTTGTTTACGGTGAACAAGCGGGAATCAAAGTTTTGTCAGTGACATGGTCGGGACGTTTGATAAAAATTAATTAGATTCAAGGAAAACGCGACCATGCTCGTAACCCCTAAGGTCGTGATCTAATAGTAATTTATGTCGCTGTAATAAATTCAAGAGAGGAGAAAAAAAAATCCTTTTCCGAGAAAAATATTCTTTTGCCAAACAACGCAGAAATTATTTTTCCTACTACGATATCGATGAGGGAATGACGGCGATCGGTGGACAACGTCTCAGACGCCCACACCGAAAATTACGCAAACAACGATAATCTTATCGATGTTTATTCATGAACCGTTCAAATAATTTGTTCAAGATTTACCTTTGAAGAAAGCTGCGTTTTATTCGTCGCGTGAGATCGATTGCCCCGAGACATTTCTCTTCGTGCACTTTCTGAAATCAAAATATTAAATAATTTTATTCATTATTCATTATAAAATATTTGTACAACATAGATCATTTTATTTCTTTCGTTACAATATAAAAATTATTAGATTGACGATTCACCCATAAAATATCGCATAAAGATTAGCATCTTTCAAACTGAATTTGCATGTTTCTCATTAACAAACATCGAACACACCACGAGCGACCTTACACAAAACTCGACAACTCTTCGAGCGATGATCGCGTGCCGATCGCGTGTTGGTGTTTCGTGAAGCCAGCGATCCGCCACTCAATTACCACATCCCCCCCTCCACGCTCGATTAACATATTATATTTACTTTGGGTATAATTAATCGAATTGACTGGTTCGGTCGCGGCGATGGCGATTTCGTGGACGCAAGAACGGGTTAGGGAAACAACAAGGGTTAAAAGAATTGTTCACGAGGGGTGAACTGGTTCGAAGAAATCGGCCGGCCTGCGAGTCTACGAGGATCCTAATTATTATCGAAAGATCGTTGCACGGGCTTCGAAGGCCGAGAGTATCGAGTGGAGAGAAGCTCGATACGTCCGTGCCTCGGCCGCTATCAATACATTAATTAAAACATCGTTGCACGGGCGCGGCTGACAGCGCGCTCACGCCCAGCTCCGATCGTCCGAATATAACCCGCTCGCGCTTTTATTGTCGTCCTCTCCACCCGTTCCCTCCGCGGTGGAGGATTTCGTTTTCTTTTTCCCCCCGCGTCAATTTTTATTTCTCCGTTCTTCTCCACCCTGCTCGTTCGTTCGCATTCCAGCGCGGCTCACGGGCCTCGTGCACGATAATCGCGCGTGTCTTCCGCGTGACTTAATCACGCGAGCGCCGAGATACTCCGGGGCCCGGTCCGGGACGTGCAGAGTCGGAACCGTTCGGCCGGGCGCGCGATTAAAAATTGCTAAATTAACGAATTACTGGAGGGCTGTTCTCGGGCACGGACGCAGATAAAGCGACAGCTTATAAAACCGAAACGCCCGACCGGGCGGAGAGGGGTTCGCCTAACGGGCAACTAATTAAGATATCCTCAGGTGCACGCGTCCGAACGCGTGCACCGCGTCATAAATTCTTCGATACGGACTCTCGCCGCGAAGTCCTTACATCCTTCGGTCGAGTACGTGATCAAAAGTGACTAGAGATTGCACAAGATTGCCGGGCGAGTGAGCGCCTTCGCGCGATACGACGCGCCGGCAACCTGCATTGCTCCGCGAACACCCGTGCCTCGAATGCAACCGGTTGCACCCAACCTCCGCGGAACACGGCCTCGCGCGTTCGGATTAGAAAAGATTTCGATCGCCCTCGGCACCCAGGGGTACAGGGGTGGTGGTGGAAATTCCGTTGTTATGAGAGAGAGAAGGAGAGAGAGAAAAGGAACCGTAGGGTTGAGAGGGCGAAAGAAAGAAAAGCAAGGGGGTCGTCCTTGCTCCTCCGATGGAGTACCCGTTGCAAGGGAGGAGTCCGTGTCGGTAACGTTAACTAGGAAGCGGAGGAGGAGGAGAGGAGAAAGGGGAGGAGAGGAATCACACAACGCGGCGTGGGAATCCGAAGGGAGAGACCGCCTAGCCACCCCTCTTCCCGTGTCCCTTCAGGGGGCGAGTTTGGCAACTTCGAGACGCAGTTACCGACGATGATAGTCGTCGCCACTGCGTAGTCGGTTGCCGCGTGGGCTACCAGTGACGTTCACGAATCCGTCGGGTTAACAAGTGCAAGTAAACGTTATCTAAGAAAACCCATCTTTTGTTCAATTTTATTAACCATAGTGAACACAACGGTGTGGGAGGTGATGTACATCGCTGAACCATGAGTCGGTGGACAGATTATGACAGCCTAACGTCATCGTAATGATCCATGAGAAATGGTTGAATTGACGTATCCCACGGAAAATCCAGAGAAAACAATCAAAGAGGTGAGTACCCATATTTTTACCGTAACACCCTATTGTTCGAGCGTCGTTGAGCAACGGGTTACGCGTCCATTATCGGAATCTTGGCATGCATCCCCGATCGCGAACCGTCGATTTATCGCGTTGGGTGATCCATTATTTAGAAAAAAATAAAAATAAAAATAAAATAAATATATGGAACTCGGAGCGAACGGACGATCAGAAAATCGTGTGTGTACCCGGGGGGAAGAGGTGTCCCGCGTGAACCAAAGACGAGTAGAAGGAGGAACGAGGGGAGGTCATCCCCTCTTTCGATGACCCTCTCTCTCCCCCACCAAAGGACTCCGTGTCGCGTGTCCTACCTCCCACTACTCCTACCACACGTATTCCACGTACACAGACGGGAATCGGTGAAAACGCATACGCGCATACGTGCCGACACATCGGAACGGAGTGGACGTGCATCTGCAAGCGGTTGCAGTTGGTGCGTGGTGTTGCAGCCGTGAGAGACAAGGACCGGTGCGATCGCGCGCGCGACAGAGAGAGAACGAAAAAAGGGGAGGTACTGTAGGTGGTTTTTAAGGGTGGAGGGGTGAGGAGGGGGAGAACGGCAGAGGGTAGACCGGATTTAGGGGAGGGGGATAAGGAACACACATCGTACCGTGTTTCGAGGTGCACGCACGGGCAGCAGTGTGTTGGCGGCCACACGTGTGTGGTGGAGAGAGAGATATACGTAACCGAGAGAAGAGAGGACGAGACAAGAGACGAAGGAGAGAGAGGTGACTCTCCTCGGGACTTTAGTTGCCGACTGTCCGCTACTACGCGCGGTGTTACGCCATCCTCATCGTTGTTCCTCTCTTTCTCTTTCTCTCCTCTCTGCCCCCTTTCGTCTTCCTTGCCCGTTCCTCTCCTCTCGCAACCCTCTCTCTCCCACTCTCAGTGCGTTTCCCTCTCGCCGCGTGTCTCCCTCACCTGTTGCGGCGCGTTTCTTTAATCCGCGATTTTCCGCGTCTCGCGCCGGACACGCGCGTCAACCACACCGTGTTTCTTCGCGTTTCCCGCTTGGAAAATTGAAAGACGCCGATGGATCGAGCGTCGAGCGTTGACCGCGAATAAACGCGGCGAGGAGCTTGTTGGGAAAAAGCTGCTTGGGGTCTACGAGATGGGTCAGAATCGACCGGGAACCAGCTACCGAAACGGTGATTCGAAGAGGATCCGCGCGTAGGAATCGACGAGAGTATTGACAACAGTGGCGACAGAAGAAGTTCGAACTCCTGTTGGAAGGCGTCGGTGTTGTACCAAACACCGTGGAACAATAGGATTCCGTGAAATTCGCCCGGCTCGTTTGTCGCCACGTACCGAGACACGACGACCGACAATGTTATGAGAACTTTAGCGGAGATGATCGGCGAAACCGTGCAAACTAGACGTTCGTCGCGTCGGTGTTGGATCGTGAAAGGTTAACGCCGAGAGCCAAGAAGCGAATCAGCATTCGAACTGTTGAAAAGTTTCGAATAACCAGTGCGCCGGAAAAATGACCTAACACGGTTGCACGTAATCTGTCGAAAAGTGAAAAAAGAAAACCGAGAGACCATTTTCATGAAACCAGTGAAGTGGAGTGTTGGAAGTGTGCGTCCGGTCGAGCGTGTCTTTCGTCGCCACGATTGAACGAACGTCGACCAGCGGAGTCAAGCTGCCGTCCGCACGAGAGGTGAGAACGACTCTATTTTTCCCGATGAACGTTAAAATTCGTTCATGCTCCGTTCGCGGTAACGTGGTTTCGTCGATCGGCCCGGTTGCTAAACGAGCAACGAGAAAAGCTTCCGTACGCGCACGAGCAATCTCAACGTCGACGTTGCTCGAATGCATCGATGGCTTATCTGGCCCGACTATCGGAAAAGGTAGCGTGCTAATTGCTCTAAGACGGGGGTGGAACGGCGAGCTTAACGAGTAAAGTCATCATTAAGACGAACGGTTGTTTTGCTTATCGTTGATCTCTAATTACCGGGCACGGTCGTCTCTCCCCCCCTTCAGTATCTCGATCGACGATGCCTATTCGCGTGCTGCTTTCTGCGACGATAATTAAATCACTCAACTGTTCTATTACATTCCACGGAACAACGATAGACAAACGTAAAGCTGTCAACGAGATAAGAGCGAACGGTTAGTGCTTTACGACACCTTTCCGCAAAATAACATTCGGCTCTGGCGAATACCTTTCCAGTGATATCATTTTACGATAAACGTTCGAACAGGGGGGAACCACGCGTTTAACGAGCGACAATAAAAATATCTAATAAACCGTGCGGGCATAAGAATAAATGATTTCGATAATCGCGTTAATCGCGATGGTCATCGATACGACGGGGTTACCGTTAGCTTCCTGCGGTCGTTTCTTTTACCCGGAGGAATCCAAAAGTAGCAAAATATTTCATTAGCACGCTGACTGTTACGAGCATCGCCGATGACCGGCGCCTCCAGTTTTATATACTCGAATAATTAGCAAAAGGAACGAGAAAACGAGCCATGAATAGAATTGATATTATACCCAATAACGTAAAGTACTAAGCTGAAAACTTGAATCTAAAAGTTAATTAAGCGTAACGTAGGTTTATCAGGATTTCGCGTAATCGAACAATCGGTAAAATAGAAGAGAAGGCAAAGTTGAAATTTTCGAATTAACGGATCGTATTCAATGCGTCTGACCACAGAAGTGCATTTTCACTGGGACGGTTGACGCGTCGCTGGAAAAATCGTGCGAATCGTGCGGAATCACGGGGCGTGCAAACAGAAGGGAAAAGGAGGAAAAGAGGAAGTAAAAGGCGAGATAATGGTGGCGCACAATACAGATATCCGTGTACCGTGTAATAACGATACTTTCATAATTCGCTCGCGATTCGAGCACATTACGTAACGGGCGGCTAATACAGCAAATATTCGTGGAACGTCACACGACCGAGACAGCCGACCAGTCGATGTACGATTGTACGGTTTTGTTTCATAAGCGAACCGCGACCGCTACCGCGGCACAATACGCTCGCGTGTAACGTGTTTACACGGTTACGAGCTCGCCAACATGGCTAAACAGAGCGAGGAGGCCGATTCTTTTTTCGTTCCCTAATGCATCGTTTGCTCCTGTTCGAACCGCACCGACCACGTGCTCGCTTATTCCGCCGCGACAACGTAACCGTTGCTTTCCATTAACGGACCCGTCTTATTATCGAGCCGGTAATGAGCCTCGATTAATCGACGACTCTCGGATTGGATAGATACCCGCGATAATAAGGCGTTCCCTAAGCACGAATACAGAACAGGTGCACGCGCGTTATTGCCCTTAATTAAGCTACATTTCGACGACAAACGGTAAGGTTTCCAGCTGTAGGGTCCACGCTTTATCCATTCTAAAACGAAGGAAACCTCGAAATGGCCGTGTTTAGCATATCTTTTTTACGATTCAATATTTTGACAATGTCTGAATAACGTACAAGAATAATTGCAGCCAAAGACAAGTCGAAGAAAAGTTGTCCTATGTTTTCGACACAAAGAATAATTATGCGTGAACAACATCAATTTTATTTGAAATAAATAATATTCTGTGCGTGTACTGTGCCGAGATTGAACGTCCTCCGCCCTCAAAGGACTAAAGAGTTTCTATAACAGTCATCATCACCGAATACCTTCATTTTGATTGAGCGTACGGATGAAATAATAGGCTGATCCTTGGAGCACCGCGAGATATCACGACGACGCGACAGGACAGTTAGGCCGGCATAATACATACATCGAGAAACGGTCAGCGGTGTTACAGTCGTAAAGAAATTCCAGCTCTGACATCGGTTGCTAACATTGTAACCCGGGGTTTGGTATTCCAGTAGCATAGCAACTAGTGACCGGCCTACCGGCAGCATTTATTACGCTCTCAAATGTATGTACACACGTAAACGCCGTGGAGCGGTCTCGCGTGCCCAAAGTCGTATCTCGTCGAGGCGGCACATACACGCGCGCCTTTGATTTTACATGCAACTCGGATGTATTATGCCACGCCATCGTGCGATAATTACCGCGGAAATTGCCGCTTTAGAAAGAATCGTTTAATAACGACCCTTCCTGTAGAACGCGTGGTTAGGTGCTCATACACGTCGTTTCCTGTTACCGGCGAACAAATCGATTCCTGGACTCGAACGGCTCCTCGCGATAGGTTCTCTGGATTGGAGGATCTGAAGTACGCGATCGGAACGGAAATCGCGCGGAAAAGAATGAAATTGTAAACACCTCGACGACTTTGTATAATTTCAGCAAGGTAACCCCCCCACTCGAGGCCTCTTCCTGTAGCGTAGTCAGCCTTATGCATCCCTCGTGCATCACTATGCAGCTTGGTTGCGTGCGAGGACCCGTACACGCGCACTGCGTGCAAACAGCTTCAACTCGCGACGCGTGTGCGTGTACGTTAGAGGAGACAGATGCATAACGCGCACGCATTTACATCTCGACACGCGAGGGACCCCTCGACTCTTTTCTCTTTTCGCCTCCTCTCGTCGTCTGGCTCGATCCTTAGATCAGATCCTTATTGTTCATCGAGGATCGTTCAGCCATCGAGCCTCTTCCTCCTTTGCAAACATAACGACAGAGTCTCTTCCTTTTTAACGAACCAATCACAATTGTTATTGCGATAGATTTACGTTACCCCTGGGGCAATATGACACGCCATAATTGCAGTTATTAGGAATACAATCGTATCATTTCCAACTTATTTGCAATTCTATTTATTCTATAATCGTCTGGCATAAAAGTGTCACGTCGCTCCATTAAATTTTTTGGAAAAGATTTCTAATATAATGAACTTTGAATATTTTCGTACAAAAGATAAATGGCTGCCATTCGATAAGAGGTAGAATCACGATGAAGACATCGAAGGCACGTGCGATAGAACGGACTTGCAAATTCGATCTTCCCAGAGGCAGCTGCTGCCACTATATCAAAAGAAACCTCGACGAGGTATCCTAGACTCACGATCGTCCTAGGAGCCGTGTATAGAGAGACGGAAGATGGCCGAGGCAGACAGACAAAACGGAAAAAGAGATTGACAGGCGGAAGGTCCTGCTTGTCCAAAAGATTACGACGCCGGTAGCACGTGCCCCATTCAGCACGCCAAGACAGAAGGGGAGCCCACCCTCGTAACTTAACCTAACCTAATCCAACCTCCTTGCCCTGGCTATTCAGACCGTGACGAGGCAGCCTTCTTTGTCGACCAAGGGGGGGGGGATTTAATCTGAGAGGCAACGATTCAAACGATTCCTTCTCTCTTCCTTTTTTTCACCCTCCCCCATCGGCTTTCTCACTTTTTTATCGCGCCAAGCATCAGGAAGTTATAACGTCTGCCCTTCGAGAGTACTGCCCTTTTGATTCTTGAATTTAGACGGCCAATTAAAGAGGAACCGGTAAGGAGGGAAAAAAACTGGATCCACGGAACGACCGCGCCGTTTTAATCGGTACGGCTCCGGCGAAACGACAGGATACGTGAAAGTGAAATCTGAAAATCGACATTACCGTCACGTACCACCGTCTTTCGTAATTGTTTTCGATTCTCTCGTGAATGAACGATCTTTAATAAACGTCTACTGAAAGAATCGCCTATCGTTCGTGCGCCGCGTCTTTTGAACGGGCAGCTTCTTCAAAAGGCGCGCTTACGTATCGGGGAGCCCGGGTACGCGTCGAGCCGGGCAATTTGTCAGTGGCGAACGGTTTCACGCTCCTCTCGTGTACAATAAATCAATACGAGTTTCGGATAGTTAGAACGTTTACACGCCCTTCAAAGACCACGGGACACCGTTTACGAGCGTCTTGTAAGAGATTATGCCGCGGCACGTCGGTTCCGCAGTCTAACTGTGACTTTTCCTCGGCCCTGAGAGGCTTTGTGAAGAATCGGCCACCCGCCGCCGTTGTTTGCCCCATTTAGGATCGATGACAATGCCAACACGCCTACGGCTTGTAACGAACACCGATGCCCGCTGACCGTCGTCCAGTCGACAAAAATGTATACAAGCTTCGCCTGGTCAAAGGACACGAAAGCTTTTCTCAAGAAAATCGAACCTTTACAAACGGATCGAGGGGTCATTCTTGCGAACGTCTTGCCTGGAGGCGTGTGCCAACAATGACCATCTAATTTATTAGCTTGGCGCAAAAATGATTGCTGTTTCTAACCGTTATTCGCTTATTAATGGACACAAAGGACTCTTTCTTGTGATGTGTTGCAAATAAATTCTCTTGGCTGATGATTTATTTCTTATTTTCACGAAAAACGCATTAAAAACGCCATATTTTTCTTCGCGCATAAATCAATGAATAAAAATTCCGTATATTATTATACGATATTGCACGGTATTCATAATGAAGCCGCATAAGTTTTTCTGCCGACAGGTAACCAGTATTTTCGTTAAAAATCATCGATAATCGAATATTGTTATTCAATCACGTATATAATAATCATCTTTCCCCGGTGTAATCGAGCGTTCAAAAGGAAGCGTCGGTTTTTATTAAACGTTAACCAGTCTTTCATTATTCCCCGCCGGAATTAAAGTCCCGTCGGGTTAGCTCGGTTAATCATACGCTCTCCCAGATGATCCTATTCTAAGAAGTCGCGAGGAGTTTGCGTTCAAACTTCCGTGTCTGTTCTAAACTATTATGCTCGGTTGTTGTATCGGCGCGGCGGCTCCACCTCCGGCAGCCCATCGATAATAACGTTTATTGGATGTTACCGTGCGTGTAACGCAACGGCCGAACAATTTGCGTCCCTTTTGATGCCCTCAGCTTCCTTTCATTGCCGCGGCTCGAAAGGAATCGCGAAACACCTCCCGGTACAACGGCGGAGGGAGGTGGCCGAGGAGACGAAAGAAGCGTTTTGTGCTGTCGCGTTGAAAGGGAGAGACTTCTCCCCGGTTGCGAAAGCATCGAGAACGATGCCGCGGGCAATCGTTAATAATAAGAGTGTATTATGAGCCACAGAATCAAAGTGTAGCGTGCAATTACACGTCAATTCCGTCAACGTATTTCGTCACGCTGCAGGATGCCTTCGGTGACCAAAAAGGAACGCCCGTTCCTTTCTCCGGCTACCAAGAGGTGTCCCCCCCCCCCCTCGTTTGTTGCTTTTTTTTCAATTTTTCTTCTACCCCCTTCTTTCGATCTTACTTTTCTAGTTGGCGCAGAAACATCAATATTCTTCGAATTTAATCTTTTCTGCTCGATAACTCGCCATAAAGATTATTCTTATTTTGACTTGTGGAATTAACTTAAATTCTGATAACAGTGATCAAAAATTTGAAAATTTCCGGCGGCATCGTACAAAGACCTCCAGGTTCCCAAAGATACCCACCAAGAGGTAACTTAATATCACTGCTGCGTCCATTATTCTTCGGAGCGAAAGAGAACAAATAGAGACAGCAGAGGGTTACATCGCACCCCTACGGTTTTCGTTTATTCCCGCGACATTGTTTCGAGGTAACGTGCAACGTGGACCGCGGGGTCCAAAAGACACGGTACAGGCGCTTGTACGAGGTTGTACAAGGCAAGCTGCAACAGCGAGCCTCGTCATAACGGTCGTCGACGAGGTTATGAGGAATACGGGCGACAGGACAGGCAGCCCAGGGCCATTATTGTGCACGGACGACGATCTTTATGTAAGATCTTACAGGAGGAGAACCCATGGGGTCCTGCGGCGCACGCCCATCACGTGGAGGGTGGCTGCGGTTTCACTATTTTTCTTCCCCTCTCGCTTCCTCTTTCGCCAGCACCCGTAATCTTTCTTCCCGTCCTTTCTTCCAAAGTACCCCTCCCTTTTGCCGCCTCGTAAATCTCTTTAAGGTGTTGAAACAGTCGAACTAAGGACGGGCTTTATGCCACGGGGGTAGAAAATACGTCGAAAGGTAACGTACGTCTTCTGCGTGGCTACTTGGAAGCTTTCATTCGAAGCGCACAGATTATTCATTTTTCAGAAAGTTGAAATTTCGTTCTTGATCTCAAGGAGGAAGTGATACACTCGGTTTACGGGGAAATTGCAGAGGGTCCCAGGAACGAGATCAGCAACAGGTGGCACGAGGAAAAAGGGGCTCGAACGAGCGGGGAAAATCAATCGCAGAAACAAATCACCTTTGTTCGTGTACCCAACATCGTGTGCTCTAGATATTAATCGAAACGATCGAAGCCTGCAAAAGATCAATCGCGCGTTCGCCGTTGACAATTGACACGATCGTCGGTCATTAAGAACCTTGTAGCTACAAGATCTCCTGCTCCGAATTACTAGTGCCCTTGCTGTTTTTTTCTCTCCGAACGATACCGATGGCTCTGTCCAATTCCCACCGTCTGTCCATCCAGAGAATGCCACGGGAGGGCTCATTAATTGGCTTCGTTCGGGAGAAACGGAGGGAAAAATGTTCTAGTGGTGGCCGAGTCCTGTTCACCAGTGGTCGTGTGTACAAACACGATTCGGCTCGAGTGGTTTGTGTGACGATAGGTTGGTAGGAGCGAAGCCTAATGAGGATCCCCTACCATCAACTGCCGACCGAGCGGCGCAAAGTAAATGAGCAGGTGCCTCTGGTATGCGCCCCGCCTACGCTTTCCACTTGCTCTTGTCCCCTGCACGACTTGCTCCGGCGAGTCTCTTCCCTTTATTTTTCTTTCTACATGCCATCCTGTAGATACCATCGCGGAAAAGTGGTTCTTGATATACTACCGAAGTCGACCGGCGCGGACAAATTATTCTCGTACCCCCCTCCGACTCTGTGTCTCCCTTTCCGACTCGACCGATTACATTAGAGTGCATTAGACGGAATCTGGTGTCATATAAGTCAGGATTAATTTCTTGGAGGGACCAGTTGTGAGAGTAACGCGTGAACAAGGAGTTACCATAGCCTTATCTAGGAAGAAAAGCAGTTTCCACCAATAGTCTAGTTAACAATATTTGATATAAAAGATGATAATTTTAAAAGGAACGAGGCGATTGTTTGCGCGACTCGTGTACCCTCAGCGTGATTTGCACGTTTACTCGTCGTCGGTCGTTAGACCTTTCAACCTTGAGGAGAAGACCTTCTCAAGGTGAGTAGACGCTGCGACACGTCCCGGCTAAATCAGGAGGAGAGTTCTCGGAGCTAGACTCCTCTTCTAGGGTATGTAACGTGGTCGTAAAGTGGTCTTCGAGACAGAGCAAACGGTCGCGCTTTTTAATACCAGCCAGGGTTGTGTTGCGTGTTCACGCATCGGACCCGCGGACGTGCCACGTGTTTGCTTAAAATCTTGACGCATGACCACCGATTTGTTTTTCCATTCTCAGGGCCGCCGGCCACTTTCCTGACTAACTTAACGCTTTATCGAGGAAATAAAAGGAAAAGGTGATATCTGATTGCACTCTGATAAATTTGATCTCTGTTATCCGTTGGAATTTATTTCACCTTATTCTATGATTCTATTTTTAAAATTAAACTTCCTCCGTCTTTGCACGCTTGAAAGTTGTCAGAAGACTCGAGCTGTATCCGAGTCTGTTGGTTCGCCAGGAGGCGAGTCATCGTCCGTCCTTCGTCGATCTTGCGCTATTGGTGACACATCAGGTCTCGGACGTTTCCTTCTTCTCGATCCTCTTTGTGCCTTTACTCCCGCTTCAGAGGACAGAGCCCGTCCTCTGTGGGCCTTCGTTCGTCGCGGTATGTAAATACGTGGAACGAGAAGGCTCCTCATCTTGGACGACCGACCGCGGTGCATCGTATCGTATTCTGCCGCCATTTGTCTTCGCGATCCGGGATTACGTTACCACGATGATACACGATGACATTTATTTTGGGATTTGTACGGGTCGCCGTGGCCCTTTTCTCCACCACCGTGTCCTACGTGAACCCGTCTTTCGTCGGACTGCCTACGCGTTCCTCTTGTAATGAACGAGGAATGCTCTTGTACTCCGACTTTTTATCGACATTGTATAAACTAGACCCTGCTATATCTATTTCTATTATTAATAAGTGTATTAAAGTGTAAAGTCTTTGAATTCTTCAGTTCTTTTAGATTCCAGTTTTCAGATTGGTAACTTGTTTCTTTTATTAATTATTTAATCGTAGAAAATTTAAAATGCTAGTCATCGACGAACCCCCTGGCAGACATGTTAACATAATTCCTACGGTTTGCAAAGCGCTCGCGGTTCTCTGAAACGACCCTTATCCAAACAAAACGCGAAGAGGAAGATCGATGGATCGTCTCGCGATCCGGAATTGAACAATCGCGTGAAAATTGTGTAAACGCAGATGCCGTTAAGAAGCCACCCCACCCCCGTGTTACGTCCTATAAAAAGGGAGCACGTGGCAAAGATCAAACAGCTGGATCATCTTGTGCGTGCGTGCGTGCGTGCATTCGTTCCTTTAGGTAAGGATCTTTTTCTTGCGGAAAAGGTGGGTACGCGTGCGACCCAGGTGCAACCTTGGAAGGCGTGCGTGACAATGCGAGTACGCGCGTGTGTGGGGTAACGTCGTGACAAGAAAGTCGGTCGAAAAAAAGACAGAATGGAAAGAAAGAAAAAAGGGAAAAAAAGGACACGACTTCTCCGCAAACGTCAGATAACGTTCTTGCTCTCGAAGGAGCAGCAGGGAGGGGAATCCGTCATTCGGAATTAAGTGGATGGCGTGGCATCGAGTCAACGAGACGGAGGCGTACACTATTTTCTGATTATTATACACGATCCACTACCTTGTTTATTATACGCGTGCAGAGTCAGCGGGGAACCACGTCACACGCGAGTTACGTCAACGCGGCGTAGTAGTTGGCAAAGAAATCAGGAAACAACAAGCTGAATGACGCGCCTATTATGCATATATTTATGCACACGCCAGCGTGGCGTCTATAATTACTATGCTTGATTTTACGAATCCGACGTGGAATAGATGTGTGGGCAGGACCACGTCTAGGAATAGTTTCGAAAGTACAACGGATTCTTCGAGGGCGTCACTATATCGATCCTGATTCAATTAAAGCCGACGACGCGAATGGCGTAATTAATATGGTATAACCGATAACTTGTCCGCATTGAATCTATCAATTTATTCTAATTATCGTCAGTATGCAGACTTGTTGGACATCGTGGAACAATTTACCAAATTACAGGTCTCGCGATAG
Source organism: Anthidium xuezhongi (assembly GCA_022405125.1). Lineage (NCBI taxonomy): Eukaryota > Metazoa > Arthropoda > Insecta > Hymenoptera > Megachilidae > Anthidium > Anthidium xuezhongi. The sequence goes on along the minus strand of CM039642.1, from coordinate 6,170,863 downwards.
GGGGCGCGCAACTCGAAGATCGTAATTTATCGGCCAGCAGAATTCGTGGGAACTTTTATTAATATCGACCAACGGTATTTTTTTCGTTTCTTTCTTTTTCTTTTTTTTTTACGAATGAAACGAATCTCGTTCGACGAGATGGGATACACGTGCGTTAAATATGGAAATTTGTCGTTAATAAGTCGCAAATGAGCTACGTGTAACGCTTAAAAGGAAGCAGACGAGCCTTGAATATATTCATGGCACACGAGTTCCTAAAATAAATCGACTTGAGTATTCTGCACTTTACGAGTTCTTCGCGTAGGACTGGGCCGTCGTGCCGGTTGTTCCGTTAAAAAAAAGAGAGGAAAAGAAAGAAAGAAGGTAAACATGGGCGTCTAGAAAAAATTAAAATGGTCGAGCAGCCACTTAGCGAGTACTCTCGACATAGTGGACACGTGTCTAAAGCGTGGCTAGAACCTTAACCACGTGTCAATACCTCAAGGGACGATTATTTACTAAAGTCATAGAAGAGACGAGACGCGTTAGACATTTTTATCCGAAGACCTCGAAAGAAGTCATCGGACGCTTATTACCGCCTACCGTGTACAGGTTAGAAAGCTGTTGTACGTTTTCAAACAGCCCATACGACGCATCTCGGTAAAAATTAAACGTATATGACTCAAAACTCACCGAAACTGGATTAAAGCATCTCGCCCCTGATTATTGTTTGCTTCAAATAACACTTCACTGAACAGAATTTAACTAAAAACTATTCAACTGTCACTTAAACGTCAACGCCATACGTCGCGTACTTTTCGGTGATGAGGACACGTGACCCCAGCGTCCGTGGTCACATGACCTCCTCGCACTTGTTGCATGCGCAACAAAGTGCGCAGAAATATTGAAATTAACGAATGCTCCGTTTACTCACCTTGTCCTTACATAAAGAAATTGCATAATTTTTACAAAAATTTGGGATTTATTCTCTTCAGTTTATTAATTAGGGTGTTCAGCATTCGCATGCAGCATATTCCTTGTAGAATAGCTTTTGCGCGCGCAAGTACTCACCCTCGGCGCGTGGGCAGGCCCGAGTAGAGAAACCAGTAAGAGACTTCCCTCTCTGTCGTCTTGTTCTTCTCTTCCACCGATCGAATACACTACGTTTCGCTTTCTCTGTCTTGCCATCGCTCACCTTGCCGGTAAAAACAGCACGAGGTAGCCGGTCGCGAGAATAAGGGTAGGGGATAGGCGTGGTTCGATTCCCGTAGGTACACTCGGAAACGATAGTGTTCGTGCGCCCACCTCGCGCCTACTGAGCTCGGTTAGGTCGACGCGAACACGAAGGGGGGCGAGTCTACCCGAAGATACAGGGCGGTGGGGGTAGCTGGCACGGGCTGAACAGTGGGGAGAGAAGGGGAGTTAAGGTTCGCACACACGAAAATCGGTGGGGACGCGGCCTGTGCACGTGTAGAGAGAGAGAGAGAGAGAGGGGGCGAAGGGAGTCGAACACGGCCGAAGGTGAAACCCGCGAGCCGTCGTAGCCTCGCAGTCGGCGCGAGACCGCGCTACTGGAAGGGTCGGTGTGTTGTCATATTATGTGAATGTACGCAACGCTTCTCTCTCAGATTCTCTCTTTCCACCATTCTCGCTTGTAATCACGCTGGTATCGCGCGAGAAAAGCGACAACGACAAACAATATCATTACACGACAGAGTTCTAGAGAAACCACGAGGAAGGAAGAAATACTTATGTGGCTGCGTGTCGCGAACCACCCTTTCCCGCTCGACGAGTGATTGGACGAGGGACAGTTTTTTGTTTGTCAATTTTCACACGGTAGGGGAGACGCGTTTGTATAAAAAAAAAAAAATCGTGTCCAAAATCGATTATACACGCGATCGAACTCAAAGAGCTACCGATCGCTGTATAATTACATTTACGATACGCGACAATCATCGGAAAACAAAAATCGCGGGGATGTGATAAACGAAGAAATAACACGATTCGGTTGGATACCGACGGACCGAAGAATTCTGTGATCTCGATGTGCCTGGTTGTATATTATTTACGAAACGTATCGGTTTGTAGCGTGTTCGAAAACCGCGACCGACAAACAGAACTTGAAAAGTGCGCTCGCACCAACGTGTGTGTTCACCGAGCTAAGGATACGCTTCTTGTAACGTTCGATCGTCGATCCTGAGGAACTTTTTTTCCTCCGTTTCTAAAATCATAGTGCCATTTGTTTTGAAGGAAGTAAGAAAAAAGATTAGTGAGAGACAAAAGAGAGTAGTGCCGTGCTGTTACAGATAGGAGAGCGAAGAAGAAAGATAACAGCCGCGCGCGCGGCGTGTAATTGTGTGTGATACCTCGATTACGATCGATCATCGGCGGATTATTGGTGTTGATTTGTTGTTCGATAACCGTCTTCTATTCTAATATCGAGTTGTGTTTAAACCGATCGTGCAAGAAACTCCTGCTCGCGACGGCTCGGAGACGATCACTACCTGTGATAACGAACGTTGTTTCGTTTTAAGTAAGTTCTAGTGCCTGGCCTCTCTGTGATTCGTGACATTTATATATTTACCGTCGGAAGTTTACTTCCAAGTCGCCGCCCAGTCTACTTAAGTGTCACCACGGTGGAAGGAGTTGAATTTTGAGAGCATCGGATGCGCGGGAACCTTTAACTATCACTGGGTAAGCCATAAAAGGCGATCCTCTTTAAACTTTAAACGTTGACATTAGCAGCACGCTCGCGTCAATGATACACGCGTTATCAATCAAATCGAGTGTCTATATGACAAGGTTACACAATCGTCTTCGGATCTATACAATGTAATTGCCGATAAAAATTATCGTATCTATCGTAACTCTCGACGAAACACGAAGCTTCACCGTTTCATGCTCCCCGATTTGAAAAAACAAATACTTCGATGGATCAGGGTTGAAAATCGGGACAGTATTTCGTAATAATGTGATACATTGTGATTGAAACAAATCAGAATCACGAAACACGTTTCTCTGCGATACATTGTGCAGTTTGATCATTTTAATTATTGTGGTCTGAGTTGGTGCTTCATTGATAAGAAACACGTTGATGGTCAAGACACGTTTAAATTCCATCAAACTTTAAGTCTAACTTTCAAAATTTGTATATTTGCAAAAGTATCAAATGTCAAATCCTTCGAAATCTAGTCCCGTACATTTTTTTCAAATTTAATTCTACTACAAGAAAAGTATGGTAAAAATTAATTTGAAGTAATAAAAGAAAAATTGGAGCAAAATATCCTGCTCCGAAATCTAAGGGTTAAAGCAGTATACGCAGTGTATTACCTTATTTCGAGAAATTGTCCCAGTGCCCTAATTACCCCTGTCACGAATCCCTTAGTCGAATTTTGAGCGAAAATATCAATCATTTCGTGCGTACGGTGCGTACCTGTACGCCAACGACTGTGAGTAAAATAAATATCGCGTAAAAACAGTTTCGAGGGATACGATATCCAATAGTTCATATCAAAGCCTTTTTTTTCTTCACCCCCTGTGTACGTCGCACACAGTGCATTTATAATCCGTGTCACACAACTTGCCCTCTCATCGTCACGTGCGAGGGCGGTTGAGCTCGTTGAAGCGTCGCGGCGCTAAGCGTCGGAAGTAGAGCGGATGCGCGTGTTAGGGCGAACGCGTATGAACACATCTCTTTTCACGCTCGACCTTTTCCCTCCTATAACGCTGTAACGAATTTATAAGCTCGTTTAATTTTATCATCGACAGATCAAACTTAACTGAACCAGGCACGAATATCCTTCAATGAATGTACAATCCGTTTACGATATACAATCATAATATTTTTATAAAGAGATACTTTAACTCTCCAATGATGGAATCCAGGTCAATCGTGACCTAGACCTATTAATTATATTTTCGAACGAAATATTAAGAGTTAGTAATATTAGGTAAAAGTGGAGACACCTACAACACCATTTTCCCTAGGGAAACGCGTCCTCCTCTAGAAAGTGTCATTCGTGTACGGGGGTGTACGCAACGATGGAACTTTTTTGTGGTCGAACGATGTTCAGGTGTAGGTAGCAACGTGTCACGTGCGAGGGAGGTTTTAACATCGGAAGTGGAGCGAACACGAGCGTTAGGTCAGCCACGTAGAACGATCAGCCACGACCAATCTCTTTTACGCGTGTCCCTTCACGGCTCGTGACTCCGCTCGTGCTAAACGCGAGTTGCGCGTGCTAATCCTTTGTGTCGATGCAGTCATGGTGGCGGGCGTTGCGCTCGTCCGCTCGACCGCAAGCCGCTTCGGCTCGAACGAATTTTCATACGCGCGCATCGCGAAACAATATAGAATCGCTCGTAAATCCTCTTCCTTCGATTGTTGTCCTCCGCCTTGTGGAGGAACACCGCGTTCGCCGTTCTTTCGTTCGAAGACGCGTGTTCTCGCGGAAGAAACGCGGGACAATGTATATCGCGATTGATGCAAGAATTTCCCGCCGACGCGACGCGACAAACAAGCTCGTGGCCGATCGAGGAATCGGAGCACGGCGTCGATCGACATTGATCGTAGCGGAAATTTATCGACGCCGGTCAATGGGATCGCTAATCGTGCGAACTGTGCCTCCTATTGTTTCGCCCGGGTACCTCGCGCGCGCGTCGATTAAACGAGCGCGAACTTAGCGTTCCTCGTTCGATCGCGCGAAAAAGAGACGGCGCGAGTGCAACACGGTGCACCAGGTGTCAGGTGTCACGGTTGTCCGGTTTCGTTTGCAAACACGCCGTGCGACAAAAACGCTCCGTGTCGATCCTTCTCGAGCGCTCCTCCAGGTGGTTCCTTCCGTGCTCGCGCGCCTCCTTACGTCGCGGCAAGAAAATATTGTTTTTGCTCGTCGAACTCTATAAAATGCCGCTCGAACCCTGTTATTTCTTTGTGATTCGGGGGCGGGGTTAACCCGCGCGAATCGTCGCCGCGATCATCGATGCACAAACACGCCGCTACTGTTAGCGCGTTTGACCCAACGATGGTCTTTTCCACGGATAGAATGGTCGTGGTTCGCGATTACTTACGAACGATCTTGTCAGAGGTCGGCGATGAAAAAATATCGCGGAGCACCGCCTACCGAGCGACTTGTCATTCGTCGATCCGTATCTCGCCGGACGATTTATCGTGTTTTATGCACATATTCGCGCCCGCCGATCGGGGCTGGCGCTCTGCGTCCCGCATGCGGGCAGCTGCTGCATCAAGACCAGCTCCTCTGCCCTCCGCGCGCATAATGATACATTGCGCCGGACATGAAAGTTATAAGCTTTAATTCGAGACTCGCGCGACTGTATATCGATCGCCAATTTGCTATGCAGATCCAAGGCCTTTCGGTTCGCTCCCTGAGCGCACAGCCCCTGCAATCTTATCCCCTCCGTCTTCGCGCGTCTGCTTTGCCCACCCTTTTGCACCCTTTGCTCTCGTTTTCACGGCTGCCGTCTCGCTCTCTCCCGCCAACGGAACAGTCGCGTTGTGCAGAAATAGAATAAGCGAAGATTAAAGTAGACCCTATCTCCGCGATAAGATTATACTCGTGGCTCGGATCCCGAAGACGATTATACAGCTTGTCGTTCGTTCGCTCCGGTTTTTCTTATTTTCCCCGTCGTCCTCGACGCGCATCCGTTCTCCTGTTCCCCTGGTCGGTGCGCCTTCGCAGGAAACTTCGACGACGAAAGAAATCCCGTACGAGACAGAGAAGGGACCGACGAAAGCTAATTCGCGCGCGATAAATCGAGTCATCGGCTGATCGGATCGGATCCACGCTGAAACGGACTTCTTCCACGGCGGCCGCAGACACACGCAGCACACCGCAGGAAAGGAAAGAGAAAACGTGTCGGGACCGGTATCGGGATCGTTGGCCATTTCGTTCGTCGGCCGGGATGGCTCTCTGAACGCGAGCAATCTCTCGCGGCGCGGCTCTTGTGCTGCAATTAGGAAATCCATTTGGTGTAATTGCGCGAACGAAGGTGATCGCGGTCCCGCGGCTACCGCGCTTAATCAAACGCCCTTAGCCGTTTACTTATACCCGTGAACCGATATCGGGAATCGCCACGCTCGTATCCGGTTCTCCCCGACAGAAAACAGTGTCGCGGTTTTTAAAACACGCTTCTATCGTTAATTCGATAAGTAATCGACGATTTAACAATCCTTACTCCATAGCCGGTCGTAAATCGCGAGATGTTACTCGTGAAAGAATCGTGGAACATCTTCGCGGTTCTTTTTTTCCTTTCGGTTGACTTATCGCGATAAATAAAGAATCAACAATGGACGTTTTGTTCTTTGGACAAGTTTGTCGCGAGAGCGTGCGGTTTTCGAGCGGTACGCCCACGGAAATCGTACGAACGGTGTCGTAATGATCGGCCATTATGTTAATTGAGCGCGAGGGCAAATCCGACGGCGATGATACACGCGGTGAATTGTCACCTGCGAGGATTGTTGCACGCGTCGCGCGTATATGCCATGCAAATTGCAGTGGTTCGTAGCTCGCGCTAGCCCATAGCCGGCTATTACGTTCGAAACGTAAACGTCGCATAAAGAACGCTGCGTATTGTTGGATCCTAATGGTTCTAACGAAGCGAACGACATCGACGATAGAAGAAAAGATCGAATGATACGTTTGAATGGTCGCCGGGGTGGAGCACCGTGGAACTCTCCTCGCCGCGTATCTGTTTTGTCACGGAGGTAATTTCGATAGCCGCGACAAGCACATAAAATATCGCATAAAATTACAGGCCGAGGGGAAACAGGTTGAGAGAGCCGGGAACGAAACCGTGTGAATCTTCGTCTACTTAATTCGTCCGACGAACCGGCCGGATATTACACGCCGCGTAGGTGGTGTGTCCGTGGAGTTTCTTCATCGTCTCTCGCAGGTGTAACGCCGGTTAACACGCGGCCAATCCCTTTCGACCATATTTTATACGGGACTGTCCATGGGCGATCTCCGTCGAGGATCACGTGGAAGGTACACCGCTTACGTAAAAGCGTCGCCGCCTATTTCTCTCCGCGGTGTGTCCTCGGGCCCCGTCGGAATTATTGTCCTCGTGAATCTGTCCCCATGGAACCGGCATAAATTCTCCTCGAACCACGCCGTCAACATTCACCGTTATGCTAATCCACCTTTCTCCGTCGTCTTCCTACGATAGAAAGCCGCGTTCTATCGAGCGTTTTCAGTTTCGTTATCGTCGCGAAAGGGGTGGAGACGATCGAAGCCGGCGATAACGCGCGGGACGTAGAGGATAGAGTCGTTAACTGTACCGTGAATCGGGGTGGCGGTCGGCCGGGGGTTGCGCGCGAGAGAGAAAAGGCCGTAGGGGTTGCCTCTCGTCGTCCTTGACCGTGAATTCATCCCTGCGACGCAGCCAGCAGGTTGGTTGGGTGGCACGCTAGGATGCACACCGAAGGCTATCTCGTCTCGCCGTGCTTCTCTAGAAATCAATATCTTGTGCCAGCAGAAACTGCGCCAACCCGCTGAAACGGCGTCCCGGTTCCGCCCGTTACACGTTTCCAACGTACGCTTTAATTGTAACAGATTGTTGCAATCCCGCGCGTCGAGCGTATCGCGCCGTACGATCGGCGTAAATGTTGCGTACGAGCAACACGTTTCGAACGTAAATCGTCCGTACGAAGCGATATTTAAATCTCGCACGCATTGTTATGCAGATTCGATGAGAAACGTTGTTTCCGGTTAAGCGCGCCTCGATTCTGACGGGAGGCGGAGCCGCGGCCGGATCGAGCAGCGTGTCGATTTAATTAATCGTTCAATGAACAGACGATTTTCTTTTGTTCGGATCCTGTTTATTTATCGTTCGCGTTTGATCGACAATATCTCTCGTTTTTCAAATGACTTAGCCTACCCGACTTTTATTCTCCCAAAGAACCGGAGGAATACTTATCTTTTAATCGCTTTTGTGTTTTTATTACGATATCGAAAGTAGATATGTAATTGTATCGATTCGTTCACAAAAGTGGTAGGCACGTATGATTAATGCGAACCTGTTAAAAACGAGCGTTTAGACCGCAAAGTGTTAGCGTAACGCGCAATAAATTCTTTTTGTGCCGCTGGAGAACGCGATCAAAACGGAAGCGAATGCGATAATATTGCATTCGCTCGTCTCGCTTGAGATTTACGATCGGATCGATGTAAGTTTTAATTTTGCAATGGTTACACTGTACCAGTTAGCCGATACACTATGTTTTATCGATCGGGTCGGGCGGAGACACGCGGGAGGTTTTACATTAACCGTGGAAAGAGAAAAAAAAAAGAGAAGAAAAATGAAAATCCTGTCTATCGGACGTGTACGTATCAAAGCATATTACACTTACAAGCGAGTCGAACGATAGCCGGGGCTCGTATCTGTCGACGTTCTATGCCCACGGTTGTCCTGTAATACTCCTACTAACGCGAGCTGGTTTTAACAGAGTAATTAACGCCCACGCGCCCGTTTCGTTGCCGGACGCGATTGACTTTGCTCTCGGGGCAGGAAGATTTTGTCTTTGATACGGTGCCTTTTTGCGATTACCGCGCGACCGGTTGTCGGTTCGGGACAACAAAAAATCCCGCAGACGGAAACCCGCAAAAATTTTACTCTCCCACGCAGCTAAATCCCGCTTCGAGGCGTGTGAAGGTGGATTTCGACGTTGTAAGAAGCGTGAAATTCGCGTCGCGCTTAGTCAGTTTGAGGAAAGTGAAATTCGAATTACATTTTCAAAGTTTAATACAAATTATTCCATTTTTTTTTCGACTCCAAAACGCGAGATTGCGTTTCCCCGGCGGCCCGTTCGATCCCGGAATTCCTGGTGTTTATATAGGTCAGGAGAGGCGCGTGGCGCCTATCGATCGACCCTGGAGTTCGAGTTCAAGGTCGCGCGCATCTCGTTTCAGAGGCTGCGCCGTGCGGCCGGTGCACGTGCAACCCTTCGCCTCTTGGGCGTGCATTCTCGCGCGCGGTATCGTCGCCGTCTCTTCGTTCTCCGTACGATCCCCGATACGGTTAAAGTCCCGGTTCGTGGCGATTAAAAAAAGCCAGCCGAGGGATAAGGGAGCTTTAATAAACGATCGAGGGTGAAAAAGGAGAAGCAACAGGCGCCTAGGCGTACACGATAATCAATTGATGAAGATCGTTTAAACCGCGTGTTTACGATCGCCGATCTTCACGATTCGCAGTTAATTTCTCGTGTCTCCCGGTCGTTGGTTGCGTTCGGGCTCCGATTAATTCGCGAGAGCCCCTTATATTCGTTGCTGCGCCTCGATCCCGTAACGATTACTGAACGATCGTCGCGCGGCTACGGGAACAGGTAGCCCTGGGTTGGGCCAGGTCGTTAAATAGGTGTACGCGTACCCGGCGCAATCACCGAGTCGCCGAAGAGGCTGGCTACCGGAGTTAACGAGCCTCCGCAATAACTGGACGTCGTTCTCCTCTTTTGCTGCCTCGTCCTCTCTGATCGTCGCCGGTCGCCGTTCCGTTCCTCTTTGCTCTCTTTTCACCTTTATTCGATCCGCGCCAACAGGTACCCGGTCTCACGGGCGCACCGGCCACGCGTGGGTAGATAGATATAGGACCAGTGGTCACCAAGGGGAAGAGGGGGGAGAGAAACGCATCGAGATATCGATAGCCAACAACCACGCGCCTTCGACCGAAAATGAAGAACGACCACCTTAGCCCCGCGCTCTCGTACGGACGCGAACGGAACGTTATCGCGGATCGGATCTCTTCGTTCCTTGGTTCTCGAGCTGGGGCACAGTGGTTCCCAAAAAGCAGCAACGGCTACCGACTTGTTTCTCGATCGGGATAATGCTGTTAATACGCGTCTTTATTGCTTGGCTGTTCGGTAGCAACACCTGTCCCGCCGAAATCCGATAATCGCGAAAAGTAGCGATGTCCCCGGTCTCAGCTGCGAGGTGTATTTGCACTTTGTCGTAAAACATCTCGACGACAGATTTAGCGGACGTAACGAGAGCACGCGTACGTTTTACATTCGTATAGACGAGTACTTACCTTCGTATTAATTCTTATCTTCACCTGCCAGACGGAACAATTATACCGTTAACTGTGTCCGGGAGCGAGGGGTGCGTGTCTCGAGCGCCACGTGTAAACGCGCCTTAAAGCCGAGTTTCACGTGGCTCAGGTGCATAGGGCAATCCTCGAGGATCCGCTCGGTACACCTGTTACAAGCCTGGACCTCCCGAGGTTTTCTCTTTCTCCCGGCCTTTCTCTTTCCCTCGGCCTTTGCCTCGTCTCTTTCTCGCTCCTCATTTGTAGGTATCGCGGCCCTCCCACCTCTCCGTTATTTGTTCCAGCGAGGTACCCCTAACTGCTTATGCTCGGTCTTCTCCTCTCCACGGAGGACCCGCGCGGTCTCGCGCGGTAATAAATTCTCTTCGCTGCTACTTCTTCGCCTTGTTCTCTCTGCCTTCTCCTCCTCCCGCTGGCTTCTCCGCGGTGCGCTGCCTCCATATTCTACCGACAGTTTTTCTTCGCCTTATGTTCCGTCTCCCCGCGACTCTCCATTGTGCCCCGAGCCGCCTTTAAAAGGTGCTTTCAGGCGAGTCCGCCAGCGAAAGGGTATCGATCCTCGATAGTTTCGCGAAGAACGTCGACGTGGCTTCAATTTTTTTCCCCCTCCCTCGAACCTGTTAACCGGGGATGACGTTTCGGGACGAGTCAACTCGAGAGAGACTCGACACTTTGCATACGTGGTTGTTTAACCTTTTCAATATGACGATATTCAAAATACTTTTTTTTGGTGTTATTCTAATAGGAACGATAACTATATTCATACATGTTAACCCATTAGCTGTCATGAGGCTCATTTGGGCTTTAAGATTGTTTATTTAATAAGAACGCAACCACGCGGATCACGGCGAAACGTTAACAGCGTTAATGGCTCGTGTACGAAAGATAATTACCCGAGAATTTCGCTTATGTGATTTCTCGAGACGCGAACAGGTATTACGAAAAATATGTCGAACTCGTTGCTCCATTAATTTCCGGTTCTGTGAATTGCCTAAAAATCGATCGCCCATGAATGTGGCATCTAAATCAACCAAAGCTACCACTGCGCGCGGCAAATCGCACCTATAATTATTATTAGAGGTGTCGGTGGTTGTACGCTAGATCGCCGTTATCGATACCGCTCGATATAGAGGTGTTAAATATCGGAATCGCCGCGATCGGTGTGCTCGAACTGCGACGATAAGAATTCATTAGCATTCGCTATCTTTTCGTCGTTTTCGTAGTCGCATCCCTTATCTCTCCCGCGAAGATTAGCGAATTTTGCAACACCGTGTCGTGAATTAACGAGCCGATTGAAGTTGCACGGCTATCGGTTTAGATCGTAGAAATAACGTTGCTATCGAACGCTGATTAAATTCACCCTCGTTGCGCGCTAATTACACTGATTGCTACTAGGGGTGGCTAATCTAGTCATAGAAATTGCATTGGCAATTCCAGATACTGATTGAAGGTATTAACATATTGAGTAGCTTGATGGTAATGACCAATATTTTTTTTACAAATTTTGATAAAAGAAGTATAATAAATCGCGGTTAATATGAATATTAAGGCAAGGTTGCAAATTGATAGATTTAAATTTAAAAATCAAATTGTAAACAAAATTAATCCTTAATGATTTTAATCTTTTGTAAAAATGTCTAAAAAATCGAAACTGTATCGACACGTTCGTCAACATAGTTACAATACTTTTAGATTAAATACTTATAATGTTTTTCCGTCTTTCTACAAGTTATATAATGCCGGATAATTAACGGGTAGAATTAACGCTAATCATCGAGACAAGTTTCATTAGAATTGCCGTGTCACGGACTTTCATGAATTTATTTCATACCTGATCGTTCGCCAGGCAATTAGATAACTATTCGGCTGGTTAATTTGCTTCCGCTCAGGAATTGCACGTATGCGCGTCGAGGGAAGCGTTCGCGAATAATCGTTAAGATTAATCGATACCGAGCCTGTTCAACGATCGATAACAGACGGTAATCGATTCAGGATCGATTTAAGTCGTCAACGTACGTGTATATTGTCGATGCCTATTACCGAATCACCTTTTCAAATCGTTTATTCCTAGACGCACACGTGTAAACACGTTTAAAAATCGAAGGTGTACGCGCTTATTACGCTCGCTTATTATTTCCTTCATTACCGGTTTCGCGGATAAAATCGCGCCGCTTTTTCTGCAAGAAAGTTCCCCCCCCATCGAGAATCGAGCAAAAACTGATCGCGAGCGGGTCGCATTGTACGCGTTTACGACATTTTCGCTAATTACGAGCGAAAATCTCATCGATCGATCGTCGAAATTAAAATTACGTTATCATCGTCGTAAAAAAAAAAAATGAGGAGGAATCGAAAGAAACTGACAAGGCCTCGAATCGATAAGTTTGCGAATTCGAGGTGATTAATTTTAATTGGCGCCACATTTTGCTTCGTTTGCCTCTTTCCGCGTATCTTCCCCTCGGGTATGTCTTTATCGACCGTGATTTACGTCCGACGATATTTCTTTAATCGGATCTGCATACATAACGCGGTACACACCGCTGTAAGATGATGGATAATACGTGTCCTTTTCGTCGACGTTCGATATTCTTTGCGAACGATGTCGCGATTTTTCTAGTCGATTAAAATTGAAATTTTATGCAAATCGGGTCTTTTTATTCTTTTCATTCGATTCCCAGCTACGAAATAAAAAAAGTTTATACTGTTAAGCAGAATAAGCTTGTCTAGGGAAAATCTCAAATTACTAGATATCCATTTTGCCTCGTTCCTAAATTAATAATTACCAAACCGAATACTTGTCACTTTTAACCAAACTTCCTAGCATGGCACCATTTTCCCTAGGGAAACCTATTGTGCCACACAGTGCATGCGATCTTATCTTCCTTTACATTTTGATTGATTACTCTGCGATTAAGTAACCATTATCACAATTTGTTGGCCAAGTGCGATAAACGATGTTCGTTTGCAAGCACCCAAGTTTTAACGCACCCTTGGCTGCTCAGTGCCTGGGACTTTGCCCTTTGCAACGATTGGCCGGTCGCATTACGTCATCTGGGCTACCTGCGGTCTTGAAGGGAACGAAAAAGATAAAAGAAGAAAAAGGTAGCGCCTCGGGTCCGATGCAAACGAGCGAAGTAGGTCGTCTTCCTAAAGTCTTTCGGTCGTCATCGGAATCCTCGGAGAGCAGCCTCCTTAAGGGGTTCTCAATCTGGTTCACCCGTTTCATTGTCTTTCTCTTCGAGCAAAGAATCAGTTGTAAATGCCTCGATATCAGGACAAGCGAGACATTGTTTTTTATTCTTATTTTTCTCGTTTCTCCGCTGGATTTCCGGATGCCTCTCGACCACGTCCTCTCTCGATAAGCGGATCTTACGCGTGGAATTAAGCGTAATCGCTAAGGGAAGCGGCTAACCAGATACGGATGTAGGTCGATTAATCTCGGCTTCGAATCGTTCCAGTGGGTGTAAGACTTGGAATTCCCTTAGAATTTCCGAACACACCCATCTTAGACCAATTGCAAGCATGTACAGTCGTTAAATCTAAATTGCCTTCGATCATAGAATATTTACAACAACGAATCTTGAATTTTGCAAGGAGTTCCAAGATAATTGTTTCAATAAAGATTAAAGTGGCATATTTAAAGGTTACTGCTTGAGAACCACCGTTAGGATTCACCTGACCCATAGACCCGCTGATTGCAGTTAGTATGCATCGAATCAGCGGTAGCATCGCGCTATCGTCTGCGCCCGGTTCCCCTCGATCCCCATCGGGCGTTTCTTACCCCTCGAATTCCTAAATTCCTGGATTCCCGGTTTACGACGAAAGTGCATCTAGAAGGCCTGCCGGGGACTTGTCCCATTCGTTATTGGCAGATAAGCGGGCCCCCCTCGTCCCTCCTCGTTTTCCCCGTTTCACGAAATAGTCCGAGTTCCAGGGGCTTCTTCGATCAGAATTTCGAGCGGATCGACGCCGATTTTTTTCGAGCGTTTTCCGTTTCGTCACGGTGCGCTCGTCCTTCGAGCGTATGCTTCCGGATTCGCTTATAGAATGCGGAGGAAAATTTATTCCTGCCGCATTCCGGGCTTCTACAACGCGGCCTGCTCGCGAAGCCGCCACCGTACCTGTTCTCGGTTTAATGGATTCATTTTGACGCTTTTACGATTCGCCGGGAGGTCGACGGTCTCCTCTCGAAAATAGATCGTCATTTGGGACATTGTCGCGTATCTCCATGCGACTCGACGCGGAACGTCGGAGAAAGAGAGAAAGCCGTCCGCACGGAGTGGCAGTGAGTGATTTAGAAAGCGTTGTCCGCCAACGCGACTAACCGCGCTCGCGATCCTCGAGGACGGCTGAAGATCGTCCCACGCGATCAACGTCCTCCCGAAATCAACCGACAACCCCTCCGACACTCATCACTCCATTACCGCCATTCTGCTCGAACACGCTTCGAGAGTCATCGTCCCCGACTCTGATTCTGATTTTAATCCTTATCGAATCGTATCACCCTTATCTGATCTTGATAACCGAAGACTTCTTCGAAGGTTCGTCGAACTTTGTTCGCGTGTATGGTCGAAATTTTGATTTCACACGGTCGTATCGCCTTTTTTTAAATACAAGTTTGCTCGAAAGGCAGTGTCGAATATTATAGAAGGAGGTACTAATTGGAAGCGTTTACCATGATTTTATCATTTCAATACAAAACACAAGTGTCTCTGTCTGCTACAAATATGAGTCCACGTGCTAATTTTACAGCCCAACAATGTTGCTGTTGTACACACCCGAGGAATTGTAGCGAAAGTGAGTTATGTAAATGGTTGCTCGAAACTCGGAACAAGATCCTTACGAAGATCGATAATGATAAATAAAAATGTTGGCAGGTAGTAATTAGTTAGAGCAGGGTAGTATTTAAACACAAGCGAGAATGTAATATTCTTAACAAGTGAATTCGTGCTCCGCTAATTTTGCTGGGGGGAATAAAGGAAAATAAAAGACTAATTATCGTGCGGTGACGTTTGTTTACTCGTAATCCGAGACCCACCGGGTATCTAAATAGCGGCGAACATCGGTGAGGATTGGTGTTCACGGTCGAGCTTCTTCGAAGGACCCTCGCCTAATGTCCCCGGGTTCCGTTGGAATTCTGACCCGCCCTCCTGTTCCCAATTCCTAGGCGGAAATTTACGAAGTTGTCGCGGATGCCTTAGGTAATTCCTCGCGATGATTAGCCGCGAAACGATCTAGGAGCGGGTGGACGTTCCCGTCCCTTCGGCCGTGTTCTCTCCCCATTTATTTCTGTCGATTTAAGAGAGGCAAAGGGGGGCAGGAATTCGTTGGGGAAGACGAGCGGGACGTCGCGTGGGGCCACCATTACGTGGCTCCACGGAACAGCGGTAATATCGCGGCGGTACCGCCGCGGATCCCTATAACGCAATAATGTGCCAACTTTATGCGACGATTATTGCAACGGCTCGTGGTGCAGAAAGACGGCGAAATCCCATTAAGCGGCTATGGTGGCCGACCCAGCGTGTGGCACCTGTCCAGAATTGCGTGTGTCTCTCCCGCACGAAACCGCTTACCTGCCCCTCCTCCCCTTACCCCGCGCCCCTTGCAACCTTGTAGAATCCTTCATTCAGAAGGTAGCCGTTTGTTTAATCTCCCTCGATCTCCGCGCCGCGTGCACTCCAGATACCCTTTGTTCGAACCGAATTGTGCAATGCTTCTGGTTTTGGAGTCTAATTTCATTTCTGAATTCTGCGGTCGTTTACTAGTTTTTTTTTTCTGCAATTAATGCCTCGACATTTTTCCTCCTCGAAAGCGCAGTAAAATATATAATGTAATATCGGGACCAAAAGAGACGAATCTTGATGACCGACGATCTCGTGATTGATTTTTAGCAGGCGTGTCTCGCCGCTAAATGGTCGGAGCCGTTTCTCTTTTTGGCGATCGAAAGTGGCGCGTTTCGACGACCAATAAATCCTCGGTATTAACGACGTCCCCGCGATGCACGCGAGATGAAAGTCGATGAGTGGGGATCGTTAACTCGCGGTCTGTCGCTTTGCCGCAAAAACGCATCGTTCCTTGGAAGGCAGCGATATCCTCGTCGGGACGCGACGCGCCTACCAAACGCTCTGCTCCCGATCCTCCTCTTCTCTCGCGTTCTTGAAAAAAAAAGTGCAAAAATCGGCCCTCGATGATATATTTCGCCAACGACGATTTGAAAAATACTCGAGTAACGAGTATCCTTGTGAAACGGCGCGTAAAAAAGAATCCGGGCGCGCAGGAAACGCGATTACGATGATTTTCTCGAAGGCAAAGAACGGACAACGGGGAACTTCGATCGCGACCACCGATGGTCGAGAGCGGGATCCGTTTCTGTATCTCGATTTGCGGTTTTCCTTTGCCGCTCGACCAAAGGAAGAGGCTTGTTCCATCGATTTTTATCGCGGTAGAAATTTCGCTGCGGTCGATCGCGCTTTTTCCCGCTACATTGTAAGCCTGGTCGCCAGCTCGTGGGCGCAGTCGAGCATTTCAGTCGGTCGATCCTGAATATTCCCGTTTCGTCCCCTTCGCGGACTTTCTTCCTCCTCTTCGCGGCGCGAGGAACTTGCTTTTATTGGCGCAATCAAATCGCGTTTCTTCGCTCGGGATCTCGGGGACGTCGAAAGGATCGGTTAATCCTTCGACGCGATAAAGCCGTAAAACGAACGTACGCAGGCGAGAGGAGGCGGACACGGAACGGCAGCGACAGCGCGGGTTCACGGGATATATCGTGACTGGCATAAATCGGTTTATGCGTCGCTCGATTCCGCAACGTTTTCTCGGCCCCGCCGTCGCCTCGGATGGGGATGGACGCGAAACGATACCTGGAAATCTCGTTGCTACGCCGAGTGGCTCGCTTTTCTGACATTCCTTTCTCCATTCAAGATATGCCCAGATGCGATCCTAGCCAACCGTTTAATCGTTCCGCGTGGTGAGTCGACTGAGCAACGACCGGCAGAAAAAAAGCGCTCGTGGGCGGGGAAAGAACTTTAATCGCGAATTTTCTTAACTGACGAGTTAATCCGTTGGAATTGAATCACGGTTCCTTTCCTTACATCGACTACCTCTGCTCGATTCCGAGCTTGTCCCGTAAGATTTGCTCTCGATTTTGAAAAAAATCAGGACACACGCTCCGCTGGGTTATCCGTGCCGCGCGAGAACGGTTCAGGCGCTAAAAAATAGAAGATACAAGTTCGTAACGAGGTGCTCCTGGCGTGGCACATACAATCGTACGAAGGATTACTTAGCGCGGTAATGACGATCGGTCGGCAGATGGCGGCCGCGATAAAAACTCGCCTTACCGCGGCCGTACTCGCCATATAATACCTTCTCCATCCGTCCATCCATCCTTACCGTCCATCTTCGCTCCGCCGTTCCCCATGTCCTTCCTCTTTTCGTCTCTCTCGATCTGCCACCGATCTTCGTCCTCGCGCACGGTCCCTTCCCATTCATCATGTTCCAATAATTTCGCCGGTAATAAAATCGTCGAACGGTAATCGGGTTGACCGGGACGCGTCGTCGATGCTCGCGCATAAATTCGGAGGAATCGAGGCGAGGTGGTGTACGCGCCGCTCGCGCTACGGGGCGGCGTTGAAATCACCGGTTTTCGTGCCTCCTTGGCACCGATCGAAGTGGCACGTGAAATCGACGAATGGCCCTCGCGCTGCACCCGGCCCCGCACTTTTTTGCGACATTTGGCGCCGTCGAATCGTTCCCTCGTCGCGTTATATTGCCCCCAAACACTCGACCGCGCGCAATTTCAGCGGCGCGTTTGAGAAATACTGTTTTAACGTGGTTAATCAACGCTCCGTGCGACGTGATCGCTTTTTGTCGATGCGTGGACCCGTTAATCTTTTGCCGGTACTCTGATTCCGTCTCGAGGAACTTGAGGTTTCGTACATCGTCGAGGTCCTTTAGAGAAATTGGCGCCTTTTGGTAGAGGAATTAGATTTTTGGAAGGATAGGGGAAACTTTCCAGTATTATGGCAAACGGTGACGACACCTTCTTCTGCGACGTCATTTTCCTCGACAATGTACACGAGGCGTCCTCAGGATGTATCGGATCGTTGCTTTCGTGAACGGGAGGGAGACCGCGCTCGAAGATGCTGCGGACACCCACGCCGTGTGTATTGAATGTCCGGAGGAGATTATCCCGTATTGATTTACGTGTTCTCAGGCTTGTTCTCGACACTCTGACGCGTCCTTTTAACGCTCTACCGACCGGAAGCCTATTAACCTTCTGCCTGACGATTTATTTTCAAACGAGCCTGTTCGTTTTACTCGTTTTCTGTGATCCATCATTGGGCTGAAAAATATCGTGCGGGGGCAATTCGAAAGGATCCCTTGGTAGTTAATTTTATTTTTCAATCCGTTTCATGGTAGCCATTATAAAATACTTTTCTGAATTTAAATTCTTTTATGTCATATAAAAATGCTACAACGAGAAGACGGAAACGTTCGAACCGATTTCTAGATACGCTACCCTGACTGTACAATGCGAAAAGCTTTGCAGCTTGGAAGCGACAATCAGCTAGCGATCGTTGGACGTATTTCCGGTCCAGTGGCAGCGCGCGGTAACACCTGGAGCGAGACGGTCTAATGTCGCTGTAAAACCGCGAGGAAGCGAAGAGAAACGATCGATAGGGTGGCACGGATGAGAAGGGTAAAGTCGGTACCAATGAATGACTCGGCCCGATCCGATATCCAGATACGACGATATCGCTCGGAGGAACTTTGAAAATCCGCGGGCAGACTCTCCCGGTCGAGCTATATAATTTCAAAAGGCTGTTTCGATGTCCGCCGGTGATTTATGTAGGACGCGTCGCGCGTTACAGTGAATATACAGAAAGTAGTTGCAATCGACGTGGCCGGGCGTACGCTCTCGGCCCGATTTCAACGCGGATAATCCTATAAACTCCGGTATATTTCACGTTTACGGTCCCCCGCCTTTTTCTCCCGTTTCAGACCACCGACAAATATTTATCGTGCCATTCAACGCCGATTTTTCCTACGTCGCAGGTTTCTTTGCGCGACGCGAGTAAATCATACATCGTTGATTAGCATAAAAGGGTAAAAAGCAGGGCGAACCTGGTGCATTCAATTGTCCCTCTATTGTAACTATTGCGAACGGCGGTATCCTCGCGACAACGAAAATTCTAAGCCATCGATTTTCCATTCTTTTTTCCATTTTCATTCGTGCTGCTTTTATGAAAAGGACAAAAAGAATCTCTCATCATCCTGTAGCGAGATCAGTAACCTCGTTCTGCAAGCTGCTCGACCGCTCAGGGAACTAATACCATACGTTACGAACATGTCCGCAATTATAAAATCGAAAACGCGTCGAAGAGATCGTCGAACAGCAGGCATCCTTCAGCTCATGAATTTTCTCAATTTTCTCGAACGATAGCCGTACAGAGAACAGGTTGGCTCGCTGAAAGCACGGTCCGTTAAACGAAGCGCGTGGAAACGTTTGATTTCATCGAATTTTTACGATGATCTTGCAGGGATCGGTTAAGTATCCGGAGCCGGTCATGGAAATCGGTCGCGTACCGATACTGTAAAATATTTTGCAATCGCCGTATCGTGGTCGCCGCGAGATCTCGATCATTAAACACCGCGCGAGCGTTACGATCGTTCGGTGTTGAATTTCATTTTCCACCTCTTTTTCTTTTTTTTTCTTTTCTTTTCGATAATTCATGGTAATCATGGTTGCCGTAACACTTTTTCGCAACGGTTGATAAACGCGAGCGAAAAAACGATGATTCGACGTTCCGCGATGGCTCGCTCGTGCCCGACCGATGGAATGCAACAATAATAAAATTCCGGAAATGCGTACAAGCCGGAGCGTTCGCGTGCGTGTCACCGTTGTTTCGACGCGTGCACACGGAGGAGGATCACGAAATTCCTTGTGGACTCGCGTAACAAGCAGGCCAGGATGCACGTAATAATCATGGGATTCCTTGGACAGAAGGAACGAGAATCGAGAGCTCGATCTGCACGTCGGGCATGCTGATTAGCGGCACGACACCCGATTAAATCCATATTTATTAGACAGCGGTATCGGCTCGTAAATAAAAGGCTCGCTGCTGTCGCGTAAAACGTTTCTCAGTGAACGAGCAGTTTTTGTAAAATTGCTCGAGAAAGGGAGAGGGTTTCAAAAAATACATCGATCTGTAACGTTTCCAGCGGAATTCCTGCGGGCTTGGAAGTGGATAATTTCGTAGTCGGTTATTTAGTTTCTATTCTAGGCCTGATACCTCTATCCTTGTTTCTTTACTGGGGGGCAAAAAAAAAAAGAAGAACGAAGGCTTAGTGCCCGTTAAGAGGACCTCGTCGCGTTAATTAATCGGCCCCGTTAACGCGCCTCTAATTGGAAATTTCCATTTTCCCTCGAGCGGCGTACACTTGACTCCCCGCTCGCGTTTGCCATCCACGACAGGATCGGCGACGAGGAGATCGCTGAATCGGCCTCGCGAACCTTCTCGTGCCGCTTAGCTGGTGCTTTTGTGTTTCGCGTCCTTGGTCGAGTTTACAAACGACGATTCTGCTCGCATTCCGACGTTTCGCTCCGAACGAAAATAAGGAAGGTCCTGTTTAATCGAAATACGGGATAAGTCGATTCGAACTTCGCCGGAATGGCAATTCTTGGAAAATTATGTACTTCCAACGTGTTTATTCAACCTTGGTAAATTCTAAACTTCCCGTCGATGGAGTAGTTACAGCTCAACTGTTTCTGGTAGCAATAACGCGCTCAGCCTGAAGCACCGTCTTTCGAGCACGACTATTCCATAAACGTACGGAACGGATAATATAAATCAGGCTTAAATCTCTGGAGAGTCGACACAGTTCTGGCCACGATTCATACTCGGCGACTATCGCGGTGAATTAATAGTTAATTCAGCGAGCACGGTTGCTCGCGGCTTCGAACGGTGTCCCGCGAAAGACAGATTCGCCGAGTGGCACGCGACGTTCATTAAGGTTCCCAAGGCCGGGCGAGGAGGGTCTTTTTTACCCGGGGAGCGGTGCCCCGCGCAACATTACTGACCGCTATTTCACCGGCGTCCCGGTCGGGGGTGGTTGCTTTACGCGCCGGCTAATTTGCACCGGCCACTCATCACGGCACGTCGACTTATTACCCGGCTCCTTCCATTCTCCTTCCGTCCTCCCTTCCCCGTCCTTCTTCTTCAAAAGCTTCAGACAGACGTCCTCTATCTCGAAACTAATCGTCGCGTCTCGGCCGCCTCCCGCTCCCGTTCTCGGTCGACGGAAAATTTCACCGGCGCGACACTAAATAACACGTAATGGGCTTGTAAACGCGTCGTCTACGCGCGATGGATATTAAATGAGCGGGATTAGTCGAGGCCGAGAGGCCGCTCCAGCTCCGGGCAATTAAGTTTCGAGGGGGATACCGTGCGTTACACGCGCGACCGTATGTACGTGTGCTGCGCTGTGCACGCACAGGGCACCGCGGTAGCTGTGGCACTGCGCAGCTCTAGTCACGCGTATAATTTTGATTTATTCGATATAATAACGACAGGGAATAATATCGAATAACGGTAGGCGCCGCGCATGCCTTCTCACCTGTTTTTCCCCTCGTCGATAATGAACGCGTTTACGTAAAACCTGCATCGCGACGCCAATTATCCGGCATTTTCCTATTTACAAGTCCGATTCTGATCGCCGCTGTTTGCGCGGACCCGATTAAAGCGTAACTTCACGCGTGACTGTCCACGTGGCGCTGGAGGAGGAGGAAAATCGCGACTTTGATAAGTCCAGCTTCCGATCGCGGTCCCGTCGATCGTGACGGGGATTGGTCGGGTGGTGGTGGCGTCGTACGGGCAACCGGTCTCTCCTCGTGGTTACCCACGATCCGTCCCTCTCACGGATCGCGAGCGGACAAGGCGATGTGTCGCCGGTGAATCCTATAAATCCGCTCGCTAATCGCTTCGCGTATCCGTGCGACGGCTACGTTATTCATCCGCGACGGGAAAGCACGGGGGCCGGGGGCTCGCGGTCTCGTTACGAGCGGATCCTAGGCGGTCGCGCGGCTATGATTATTTTCGCGAGGGTAAAGGACGGCTCGGCTCGTTAAACGCGGGGGCTGACATCAAAGTGGGGCCGTAGCCGCGCGCTAAAGTGTAGCCGGTTGCACCGGCCGCGCCGACGTATACGAGAGCCCTCTTTGCTCGACTGCTTTACGCGATGGCGTGCAAACTGCTCCGACGCTGCGAGGGAAACGCGGAGGAAACGTGGGGCCGGGAGGGTGAGAATTTGCATACGAGAGATCGATGCGCCGCATATGAGGGGAATGTTTACGATATCCGCATAATGAGGGCGTGGGTGTTTCTATTAAGGCATGCGACTGTGTCGGACCTGCACCGGCTAACGTTACCCTATCCAAACCTCTCATCTCTCCTTTTATTCTCCTCCTTTGACTCGACACGTTTCTTCTTCTCTCCTGATCGTTCCCTTTTTGCCTTTTTTATTTCTCTAGAATAAGGAAACTACTTCAATAATTTTAAAATTATTTGTTTCGTTTATTAGAAGAAAATTACATAAATTAATAATAGTGAGGGAGCCTCCATAGCCCCTCCATAAGAGGAGTCTTGGAAATAACACTAGGGGTGGACGGTGTTTGAATTTCGAATTCCAGGGTTATTCACTATTTCCTACAATAGTTTATTGTAAGATATATGTTACATAAGAATATGGGCTACAGAAGCTTTGACACTGTTCGCCAGTATAGTATCAAATAAATTTGTTCTATTTATCATATCTTGTGTTGATTCGAATCTTGTAAAACAAGTCACAGATATCGATCTGAACGCTTTGTCGAATACCCACGTTCCTCCGTATATTGTACTCCGGCTCTTGCTACCTTGTTACATTCCGTTCAGCCCGTCGCATTTTATTTTCCCTCCTCCTGTTCGAATTTTGATTTACGACACCGCGTCGCGGATAAATTATTAGGCTAATGTTTCAACGAAATCGGCTTAAATTGATCATTAATCGGTAACGGCCGGGGAAATTACAGGCGTGCCGTCGGTTCTGGTCGCCGGGACATGGAAAAAAGGGGGAAAACGAAACGCGCCGGCCGGATAATAAATGACGTTGTCTAATGGCATGGTAGCTAAAATAGTTAACCACCGGCGTCGTTACCTTTTTCTTAATCGTTATTAGCCGAACTTTTATGCCGCGCGCGCAAGCGGACACTTTCTCGCATGACCCGGACTTTTCCGTGCTCGAATAGGGAACAGGGCGGCGGCGCGACCGCGTGTCCAACGCCTCCAGGTGAACGGGGGTATTCCAGGAAAACGAGAAACATCTCCGGCTGATCGTTGCGTGCCGCTACCGTGGCCCGGCGATAAACCGAACAAGAGACGGACTCGATCGCTCGCCCACGCTCTGCCGCGCTCTGTTGCCTGCCAGCCTCGAATTAACCCCCAATTACGCGATAACGCTCCTCCACGGATTCTTTATTCGATGCGAATCGGCTCGTGTCTGACAGAAAACGGAACCGGACGGTTCCATTCACAACTTCGTAATTCCCTTCCCCTTTTTATTACGATAAGATACCTGCAGTGAATTATAGGCATATATTTGTAAAATTATTTCTTGGGCGTTGGAGTTTTAAGTCGAGATTGAAATTATAAGTGATAAATAATTTTTCTTTGATTATGAATGGCAGCGATTAACCTCATAGTAACATAGTATTTTGGCGCCAATGAACCAGTTTCAGATAAAGTCGATTATAAAATAACCGCAGGTTTTTTTTATAATCGTTACAAGTTGATTCCACGTTTTCTATTCGGTAATAAGATAGGAATTTCCTGTTTCCTGTAATTAAATCGTCGATAATCCACGAAGCGGTACATAACGTGTTAATCGACGATCGTCGTTAATTTTTCGATGTTCAATCAAATCGCGATTAAATTTCCAATTGATATATCGCTTCCATGTAAGAAACCGTGGAATTTAAATTATTACATATTACTCGAAATAATTCGCGTATTTGCACGGGGTATTTAAGTACGAAGATAATTGGAAGCTATCGAAGAAATAAATCAAAGTGACGAATTAAAGCGATTATCTTAATCGTGTCGTACGATTGATATTACAGGAATGCGGGAGAAAAGATGATCGTTAATCACTATCGACTTCCGTTTATGCCGATGATCATTCACGCGCCTTGTAGGCTGTTGCTTTCCTCGATCGGAGACGCTCGCGATTCCGAGCAGACTTTCTCTTCGTTTTTCTCGAATTTCCTCGAGTCGGAGAAGCGTGTAACAGGCAGCCGAGGTGCATCTGTATTCCGTAGGCTGCAGCCTCTGCTGCACTGCGGTGCCATGATTCTTCCGATGCGGCTAGGAGACAGCTTCCCGCGCGGCATGCGACCGGCTCTGCCGTATGCTGCATTCTGGCAATCGTTCCGAGGCGTATACCTTCCGTGAAAAATGCTCCTTTCCGCGAGGAATTCTGCGCCCGACATTACCATTTCTTTGAATTTCGCCTAAGGACTTCAAATTAGAAAATATACTTCCAACTTTTACACATTTTTTTATTTAAAAAAGTAGAATCATTTAAGCTTAATAATTTAAACTTAATTATAAATTCCTTCGGGTATTATTACGGGATATAGAAAAGCTTTTTATTGAAAAATTTCAAAAATATCTTTTGCCACGAAGATGAACGAGCAGCTCGCGAGAGTTTAATTTGTTACCTTCCGAAAGTTTTTTGCGGCGAACGTCAGGGTTCAGTAATCCCTTAGCCGAAGGCGTAGCGGAGTGTTTCAGTTATTACCGTCGAGGCGTTATCTACGCTCACGGAGAGGATTTTATGAGCGTGGTCGCATTATCAAACGTGGCTGCGCGAAGTAAGCGTTTGCAAACGATGTTGCTTGTTGCGCGGTCAATGTTATTAGTTCGTGGAATGCCTCTAGCCTGGCGTGACGCAAAGAATCGAGAGCAAATAGGCAAGCAGGAGCAAATGTTAAACGAACCAGCTATTTGTTTGCCGCGCGCGTCGCTGACCCTCGTCTACTTAAGTAAGATGACGTTCCGCGTGTGCTTGTCTCGATTGTATTCTCGTTTCATCAAAAATTCATTGTACGCGATCGAATCGAACCATTGCGATCGATACGCGATCAAACGATTTAACATCCGTATCCTTAATCTTCGTGATTTCATGGTACGTGTTTGCGAAACGAATTTGGAGCACTGGCTCGAGACGAATAAAATAGAGATTAAAAATTCTTAGAGGAATGGCTGTGTTAATTATAATACTAATTTGACATTGCTAAAATTTGGGGTGGGTGAAATTAACCAAGGTTAGAAAGACCCAAAATCCAAATTGCCACCCCATCGTCGACTTGTTAATAGACCCAGCGTATTCTTTCGATAGCCTCTGGCATATTAACGAAGTAATTAAGGAACCTGAAATCGTCGAAGAACCTTCGGTTATCCTATCAATTCAGTTATACCAACCGCCGAAGCACGCGCGCCACCGCGTGCAGGGACAACGAAAAAAGCCTATCAAGAGCCTTAAACGAAAACCTTGAGCATCGGTTGAGGCGGCGGAGGAAAGAATTCACCCGCATGAATCGGTGTTCGCAGCCGGTACAGGTGACCGTTTCGACGAAAGGACTGGCTGTTGGCGGCGTCTCAGCTGCCGGTTGCTCACCGGCTCCTTTTTCGATTTGTTCAAGTGGCGGATCGCTAATGATTCTCGCGCCGGCTGAGCGCGAGGAAGAAGCGAGCGAGCCGCGGAGGGTGGAAGGTGCGAATCAGCAAAAAAAGCTGACGCGACGGTGACGGGAAAATCGCGAGAGAGTTTAATTACCGGAGGCCGGCTGGATGGCTGTTGCTCGACTTCTTCGACGTCGGGCTCGGTCATCCGGCTCGGTGGAACGGTTTCGCCAATCCGATAACGATCGTTTCAAGAGCGCGATTTTCAATGGCGCCGCGAGTCTCGAGGCCTCTGCGGATGCACCGTGCAAGAACTCGCCTTTGCCTCCTTCCGTCGCTCGATGGTTGCCCCGATGGTAATGGCAGGGAGCGCCCGGTGAAATAATTACACGGCGTCCACGGCATTTAAATAAGAACCGCCGCCGCCGCCGCCGCCGCGGAGGCTCGTCTTCTCTCGTCTTTCTTGCCGCATGGCGGCGGAACCAAATGACGCGTTAAATGTTAACGCGGCCGCCGAAGCACGCGCGCCACCGCGTGCAGGGACAACGAGCGGAAAATGAGAAACGGAAATGGCGACACGTTAATAATATTACACGGCTAAGTGAATCGATTTAAGACCCGATCGGACGACATAACTGATGGCTCCGGAACGTAAAACGTCTTCGAACCCGATCCTTCATTTAACAACGATTTTAACCAGAGGTATTTTGAATAACGAGCGACTTGTATCATTAGCGTTTACTCGTAGTAAATAACGCGGTTTAGTCCTTTGCTCAGAATCTATTATTTTTTAAAGTTGCTCCGATTTCCAATTGTTTGCACTTTGAGATAGCTAAGAGTGTTCGTGTATCCAAATATTTTAATACCCTAAGGAGTATTTTTACCCCAAGAAACCAGATTCTTGAACGTTACAACCTTAACTTAATATCGTTTATATCGCCTTACCGGATGGGTTAAACGTGATACACCAAGTTTCCTTGAATGCCATTCAAACATATTTCAGTCGTTCGATCTGAGACTGGTATCGCGACACGTATCTTGAGAAATTCAACATTAAAAGAAATATTGAAATTGAAATATGAATTGTTTTTTTTTCTCGACTGGACATTTTTATCTTTAGCTCTTTTACTTTTAAATTAGATGCTAGGCGTTTCGTATTAGCCTCGTTTTAGCCGTGGCGTTGTAGCGAGTGTCAGTTGAACAGGCTATAAAGGAACGTCGTCAAAGGCAGTAAAAAAGTTCTAGTTTTGTATGATGCTTACGAAGCAGGTGCAAAAGGGTGAGAGGTGGACAAGGTGAAAAGCGTATGCAAAGTTCAGAGTAAAGGGCACCGTAAACGTCATTTTATGCGATTCTTTTTTTCCCTCTCGCGCCGCGCACGATTTTCTATCGTATTGTAAGACACGATTGAAACGGAGTGAATTAATTCTTTGCCGATTGCTAACATTAGAGACTCAATGGTTATGGTAATTTTATGCACGGGAGGCAGGTTCCTCGGAGAACTCTGTAAGTCGAAGTCGTGGATTTTGGATTCGTGGATAATTCAGTCATTTATTTCGACATAAAATAAAAGTAATAAAGCAAGTAATAAAAATTTTATTACTGCCACCACTTCCATAGACTATTAATCTTTTCTTCCTGATTGGTATCATGTCACTTTCATTACACGACGTGATTCTGGTTCGAGTTTTATAGTGCATATAAAATGGAGGTCCCAATTTCGTAAATTTAATTACCGGTGTTACCAGAAGCAATTAAAACAAGAACGAAATTAAAAAACGATTGTACGTAATCAGAATATTCGCTTTTACCAGGGTAAATTGAGGGGTAGGGGTACTTTTATTAAATAATAATGTTTGAAAGATACGAAGTTACCAATTTTCGTATTATAATTATTGGACGATACTCGTTAAGAGGATTGACTGTTCGTCGTCGACTTTAATTAATGTTTTTCCGAGCGTTCTCAACGGCGGCACGCTAAAAACAAATTAACAACGCGTAGATCCTTTCGATCGTGAGTTCGAAAAGGCCGGTGAAACCGTCGGCGGGAACCCGTCTTCGAGGGTCGGTCAACTCGTCTGGAAATGGAAAGAAACGAGGGCTAACGCGAGCAAAGAAAGCGAGCGAGGAGTTGTCGCGTCATTAAAAGCGAACCGAGGAGAATTGACGTCTTATTAAGCGACGGATAACGTCGGCTAGAACGGTCGCCTCTCGTTCGCCAGCGTCAACAAGCCGAGAGAGAAGACGAAGGGCATCGGCCGTTATCATCGAGCGGCTTGTCCCGATGGCCAAGTGATTCAGCGAATTCCCGGCGTCCTTTTAAAGCGGTACCGGCCAATCGATTACACGCCAATCGGATCGATCGATCGCGCTAACTAGATCGTAATAGGAGGCTGGTGCTACGCCAACTTGTAATCCTGGCTACCAATCGAGACGAACCTGTCGTCGACTTCCTGCGACCTGTCCTCCCGGTCGTAAAATGAAAACACCGGATGACACGGCTTTCGGTGCACCTCGAGACATCCAGGAATTTCTAATTAGCGTCGTCGAAACGAGCTTCGAAACCACAAAATCGTCTTTAGAAACGAAACTTTCCCCGCTTTGCTTGCTTTCGAACGATTTCCAAACGATCGTGTCTTCGCCATGCACCGATGAACATTTCCAGCTCGCCTACGGACCGATCTACCTGTAATCCAGCGGGGAACAACCTCGCCTCGAGACGCGATGCTCGAACGACCCGTTGCTCCGAGTTTCTTGAATAATGGAACTCGGGGTAATTTGATTTGCAATTCCGACGATTTGTCATTCATCAGGCCCGTAATCGTTGTTACGGGGCACAAAGCTCGTCGAGGCTGGCATCCGATGTAGAACGAGGTTCGGCTCCGCGTCTCACGCGGTCAGCTCCCTTTTCAGTCAACTCTGACACAGCGAAAGGGTTAACGAGGCAGGGAAAGATCGTTCGGGTCCGATAGTTGTCTTTTCTTTCTCCGCTCGCCGGCCGAGCGAGATAGAGAGCCGGATAAATTGATTCCGCTATCGCCGCCGATCGAATCGGCCACGACAAATAATAATTAATAATCGAATCAGAGTCGACGGACGCGAGCCGCGGACAAGTCAATTCCGTATAATTTTCTTGTTACACTTTTTATTCTCTCGACGATTACGTCTTTTAAAAATCAATTTAATCGCGTTTCGTGTTTGGATTTTGCCTCCACGTCAGGCGTGTTTCTAATCATTTCATAATTCACGATACTTACGAGCGTCGTTCGGGCGACGTTAAGTATGACAGTCGGTTTTTGCATCCGCGGATGTTATTTATCGTCTGGTGGTACGCGGTTAAAGACCGCGATGAAAGCGCTGTCGCAAGTTTGCGCGCTTTTCGAGCCTCTTACAACCGGGCAGCCGCGACGAGACCGTTCGATCGAACGACACGGGGAGGTGAAGGGAGATTCGCGTTCGTATAGCTCCTTAAATCAACCCTAGTTGCCCTGTCAGCCGAACGACGCGCGTTCCCTTTCGCGGTGCACAAATTACCACGCGTTTAATTACCGTCCGATATCCGAACGAGGGCCATTAATCAGGCCGCCGATAACCCGTAATTTTCCAGCTACGATAAAATCTGTCGCGCGACGCTCGCTCGTGTCCCCCGTCGCCTCCGCGACAAAGAACTCGTCCTCGAGGCGAGGAGGAGCAGGATCCTGTTGCTTCGCGTATGGATTTTTCTCCCTTTCCGCGGGACTTTCTCCGTGGGCGTGCGTCGAGCGGGAAAATGGAGCAGCGGTGAACCCCCTCGTGGCCGATGCGTCGTGGAAACAGCTGAAAGGTGGACGATCGATAGCGTCGGAAACGGGAACGAGATTCGCCGCGGCTGCGACAGAGCACGCTTTTGCGGCGGTCTCGTTTCGATCCGCGCTTTTTTCGATCCTGGATCATCTCGTTCCCGAGCAGCGGTACAAGGTGATGGTTGGCTCTATGTAGATACCAACGATCGGCTTCTCTTCGGTAGCCCGTCTGGTTTTTTGGTAGCAGTTCACCGGAGTTCCAGCGGCCACCGAGGCGAGCCTGTCTGCCCTAAGGCCACTCTTTCCTTTCGAAGGAGGAACGCCACGCCGGATGGACGGTGCCCAGCGATAGCTTCGAACCTCTCTTGAAATGGATAACTTTGAAATCAGGGTGTTGATGGAATTAGAAAAGAAATTCTTTATTTTGCTTAGGCGATTCTGGAATTTGTCAGATATCTAACCTTAAGTAATCCTTACGTTCGATTTTTAACTCTTTGCAGACGATTGTCCTATATTTTTACCACGAACAACAGTGATTTATAATATATGCGTCGAAGTAGGGAATAAAATAAATAATATTTCATGCGTTTACTATGCCAAAGGGTTAAATTTGCTGAATGACGAATACTCGATGACCGTGCGGGATAAACTTTGTTGAGAAAAGTTGGATCGTTAGTCATCGATGAATCACGAGCGGTTCGTATCCGTCGCGAAACGAAGAGATCGCGGGAGAGAAAGATCAAGCGCTCCACCCACGCCCATGTCTCAACCTGTTCTGTTTCTCCTGTCGAGCCGCGGTTACAGGTGCCTGCCCGGGGGCATTCCTGCTGGAATTCTTCACCGATGATCTTCTCTCTCGGCCCTCCTGCAAATTCTCCTGGCACGATTGCGTCGCGGTTTACCGAGTCGAATCGAAATCGTCCCGAGAAGATTCCTCTTTCCTCCTGGGCTCGTATCGAAGCCTCCTTCGATCGCTTGTTTTCTTCTACCTTCTTCCTCGTCTTTTTTTTTTTCTTTACCTCCGTCGAACAATCCGAAGAGAGTGGGATTTTTTTTACGGCGTATCGAGCATCACGAGGCGATCTAACGAGCCGATTAAGTTTCTCCTGTCTAATGAGACGCTGGTAATCGGGTTACGTAATCTATGACGCAAAGCTCGGTGATTTCTTTCTTCGAACACCGACGCCACGTCCAGACGGATCAACTTCAGAACGCAACCGACCGACCGTCAAGCTTTTCTAAAGCATCATTCCGCTAAGAGGCAGGGGACAGAGTCTCTCTCTCTCCCCGTACGGGAGAGAAAGGATCTCTCGAGTTTCACGAAAATTATTTTCTCGATCGATCATCGATTCGCCCCAGGGGAAAAAATATGACTTCGAAGGGGGGCGAAAGGGAGAAACGGAAGAAGAGGATAGGATGGCCGGCCACGCACGCCCACGCCAGCTCGTCGCAGACCTGTTCTCGGCTTTTACGTTCTGACATCTTTTCACTCCGTTTACGAGTCCCCTTTACGTTTTACGACCGATCATCGGGGCGTTTTCTCTCCACCGAGATTCTACCGAGCGTGGCAGGACGCGACGGCAAAAAGGGAAAAGGACGACGACGATCACGGTAGGAGGAACGTCGTGAGACCCCGCGCTATCCAAAGCGGATCTCTTTCGATTCCCCGGGATAGGAATATCGCGTCGTACGGCCGCGACTATCTTGCCAAGGAAAACGGAGGATCGTTCGTCGACCAAGAGGCTGAATACAAAGAAGATTGGCGTCCGCGCGACGTTATTGTCTTCTTGGATCGGCTGAATGTCCGCCGACTGAAAGCGAATGCTCGCCGATCGGCCACAATGTTGACCCCTGATGCGCTATGAATTTTGCGAGGGAGCTCGTTCGAACGTGTCTTATGGTCGATTCGTACGAGTTACGTGAGCTGAAACGCGCCTCCATCGACGCGCACGTAATTCTAACACGTTAAATTTATTAAGTTGATGAGAAATTAATATCGGTTTTTGCGTTTTCGATTGCAACAGGACGAACGATTGCATAGGTCTTATCAAACGACGGCAGACATCGATTCAATGAATCTTCCACGCGATTAATTATCGCTTTTAAGCTTGTCCATTAAAGGACGTCACTTTCCATTCACTTCAATGCAACCTTTTCTCCCAGCATCACATAAGAGTCATTCTGTTTCACATTTTTCCACCAATAAGACAGTTTTTTCCGTTCTCCATCGAGCACACTCTCCTTTCAATCGAAGTCCCGGGAACGGTTGCAGAGGCGTTAGGTTGAAAGACGTATCGGTTCTTCGTAATACAAGAGATTTCGCCTCGTAGCGTTAATACCGGCCAAGGCATTCGGCCGTTTCGCCATGAAAGGATCCCGTCGGCGAGAGGAGATCCCGGGATCAAATCGATTTCAAAGAGCGGTAACTGGCCGCATACGCGCTGGAATGCGCCAGACACGAATCGTTGGAAAGTCTCGGCCGGAACATCTGTGTCGCGGCCGCGCCTTCCGGGAAGACGAATTTCTATTCCATAGACGCGGCTAATTGTCTGGCTGGAAAATCGTCGCCGTGGGTATCGACGTCCCTGCGGTACCTCGAGCGGCGCGTTTCATCCGCTCGCCGATCCACTCACGGCCATATATTTTACGCATAATGGCCGTAATAAATCGCGATCGAAAATTTCAACGATCCTCGACTCTAATACGGATAATCGTCGCGATCGTTTCTCTCTCGCGACACTCCGGGATAAAAAGGCGAAGAGTTTCTCCCCGTATTTTTCTATCGACCGCTTTCGAAGCAAAATTTCGACTCGCAATATTTCCAGCCGGGACAGCGTCGAACATAGAGCGGCGATGTTACGGATCTTATACCATCTCTGAAACGAGTCCAACAACGCAACGAGGGCCGGTCTACACCGAAAAACGAGGGATTTAGCTCGATTCGTCTTTCGTGCGCTTTGATTCATGCGCTCGTTGTGCTCGTCGGGCGCGATTTAAATTTCAAATGTTCGTCGGATACACTTCTCTCGACTTGCACGTGGTTTTATGACGAAGTGCCGTTGTCGCGTCGAACAGGACGAGCCGTGTGGTCCCGCGGTCGCATTAAAATAAACAGACAGCAACGAGCCGAGCGAATTTTTGCTTGTCCCTAGAACTTCACCGATCCGTTCGCCGCCGCTCGCGGATTGGTCGTTTTGTATCGTGTCGCCTCGCGAGCCATTGGTTTCCCGGCTCGATCGATTTTCTCCTACTCTCGCGAGCGAATTAAAATGCACCGAGTGGCTCATTTGAAAGGAAAATGAAACGTCATCGAGGTCGCCTCGTGTACGGCGACGCATGTGTAACGTCGCGAGCGAGCGTGCGACGCGACGCTGCCTCTCGCGTTACCGCGATGCCATCTCGGAATCGAAATCGATCGCGCGATCGTCGCTTTTTTTATTTAATGGCCGCGTCGGCCTCGATGACAGATGGTCTGTCGATACCGCGTCTACGTAAAAAGGCGTCCGCACGCGTTAATTGTGATTTACCGCAACCGCGACACCAGTTTTCGTGTTCATTTCGATTTTGGCCGCGTCGATCCGCGTCCAACGCGATCGAGAACTCTGCTCGCTTCCTGTCTGCCGGCTACACCCCCGCCGTGGCTCGTCGATTCGGTAAGCGATCGATAAAACGCATAGTAATAACGCTCGTAGAGAGGATAAAACGCACGTCCGTGATCGTCCGGGACTAAAGGGATGATTCGTAAGATTGCTCGGTGTTTCGTAAGCGATAGGATAGGAGCGCGCGCCGCGAGCCGTAATTGAACGATACCCAAAGATTACAGGGAAGGAAAAGAGAAGTAAGTGTGGCGTGTGGTTTCGTTGTTTCAGGACGAGGTGGGAGGCAGTACGGTGGTAGCCGAGGGTGTAGTAGGCGGCATAAAGGGCCCAGGCGGCGGGTGCCGCGCATCCTCGATGACGATGGCCGAGAGCGCCGTGGAGGACGCTGCAGCCGCGCCCCCGGGTCCGGCCAAGCCGCCACCGCCCTCCTGTACCAACAATAACACCCTCGCGGCGACCGCGAACCGGAACCACCGGAACCTACGCAAACGGAAGAGGCTCGACCAGGTGCTGGACATCCTGCAGCACCGTAGCTCGCCATCGGAGGGCGAGGTGTTGAGGTTCGAGGGCAGCGGACCAGCGTCCGAGGAGGAGGAGGACGTGTTCGGCTCGCCTAGGTCGTCCTCGAGATCCGCGGCGGACCCGTCGCCCGGCATCAGTCTGCTTCCCCTAAGGCTGAAGAGCGAGGAGCCCGTGACGCCCACCGAGGAAGAGGCGAACGCAAACGCGAACGCTAGCGAGGGGAACGGCGATCAGCAACAGCAGAATCATCATCCTCATCATCCGCACCATCACCCGCATCACCATCGTCATCGGCACAGGCATCATCACAGGAACAACGCGAACCACCTGTACGATAACATTCATCCGCCTCATCAGAGATCGTCGGCGCCCAAGTACGCGGGATGCACCTGCGTCCAGTGCACCCAGTCCGCCACCCCTCCGATGATGCTGCCCTCCCCGACTTCCCCCCTCACACCCCTGACGCCGTTCACTCCATTGACGCCGCTCACTCTGCCCCCGTTGACGCCCGGATCCTTGTCGTCGTACAGCTTCGAGCACTACATGCACACCAAGTACCTGCCGGACATCTTCCGAGGGCGCAGCCACTCCGACTCGGACCTGGTGCCGGGATGGGACCAGAAACCGCCGCTGTCCAGCTCGTCGGTGTTCCTGAACCATCCGACGAGAAGCGGCTCGATCGAGAGCGACGCGACGAGTCCCCAGGAGTCGCCGTTGGACCTCTCGATGAAGAACCTGATGGCGTCGGCCGCGGCTTCCGGTAGGCCGCCCGCACTGCAGCTTCTACCCCCTGGTATCGTGTCGAGGGGCTCGGTGAGTGTACCAGTAGTGAAGGGGGACGTGGCGTCGCCGACCACGAAGAAGAGCGTCGCCGTCAGATACAACTTGGAGGTGTCGCCGGTGGTGGAGGAGATGCCGCCGGGCGCGGACGTCGCGTACGTCTGTCCGGTGTGCGGTCAGATGTTCAGCCTGCACGATCGTCTCGCGAAGCACATGGCCTCGAGGCATCGCAGACAGGGGCCTCAGGACGCGTCCGCCAAGGCGTACCTCTGCGACGTGTGCAAGAGGAGCTTCGCCAGGTCGGACATGCTCACCAGACACATGAGGCTGCACACGGGCGTCAAACCGTACACGTGTAAGGTCTGCGGCCAGGTATTCAGCAGGTCCGATCACCTGAGCACCCATCAGCGGACGCACACCGGCGAGAAACCGTACAAGTGCCCACAGTGCGCGTACGCCGCTTGCCGCCGGGACATGATCACCAGGCACCTGAGGACCCACGCCAGATTCCCGGACGTCCAGACGCCTAAGAGCGAGCCCGGCCTCCTTGCCGGCGAGGATAGCCCCGTGTTCAGCCAGGAGATGGCCTCGCCGTCGGCCACGATCAAGGCCGAATGACGACGGCCGGGCGGATGACCACGCGTCACAGCCGGTGCTCGAGCGGGTGGTGCTCGTGCCTCATCGACGGGGAGCCCCGGGACCGACGCAGACAGGTCTCGCAGACGACGACGACGGCACGAGGATCGAGGTGGACGACGGTGGTAGGTCGGATCGATTTGTCTCGTTGGAATCGGACCAAAACGCTTGCGAGAGCTCACGATCCCTCCCCCTAGACTTTAAGGAAATTTTCATTACCGTGGAACGTCGGTATTTTCTTCAAATTTGTCCTGCGATCGCGTATCGAAGTTGAAGACTTTTAACAGTATTACCGTACTCCATCGTCTTCCCCTTGTTGCTTACCCCCCTAAAACTTGCGATGTACGTCTTGTTTGTTGCCCTTCGAGGATCGTTCCAACAATGTTTGCCGTTTCGCGCGTAACCTTTGTTACAACGTCATTGTACCCTTTATTCGCGCATTTCTGTTCTTTCACGTCGAATCTCTCGCTCTAAGATTAACGTTTCTGTTCTTGTATACAATCTTTAAGCGTTTTAACGAAAACCGTGATCGTTGTTGAAATTTTGTCCAATTCAAACGCTTTTGTTAATCGTTGATACTTGTTTCGCTCGCTTCAAATTGCGAACATATTTTTCGCGTTGAGGAAACCTGTGCCAAATTTTCACGGCCCGTAATCGAAATTGTAGCCGCGTTTGGGGTGGAGCGGGCGAAGCGGAGATCGTTGGCGACAGTTCTTTTCTACCCGCGTGATTTGATGGTCCCTTCGAGAACAGAATCACCGGTTCGATCGCCAGCTATCTTCTCGGGATCCGTTCGTTGTCGCAAACGAAATCGTCGATAAGAGAGCTCGATCGCGCGGTCCTCGAAACCGTTGTTTCGACGTCGAATACCGAGCGCGTGATCGGTAAAAAAAAAAGAAAAGAAAATGTACGAAGTTAATTGTTATAAGAAATTTTTGCATCGGAGAGAACGAATTTGTTTGTTTAATCGTGCGTTGCGAAACTTCTCTCGGCAACGTGTCCTGTTTGTACATTTAACGAAACGTTTGTTGCTCGCGAATCGACCCGGAGGTGTCGAAATCGTTTTGTAGAAAGGAACCTCTGGAGGAGATTGAAGCTCAAGCGCAAGAAGGAAAAATCGTATGAGAGAGACGAGAAAAAGAAACAAAAAAAAAAAGAAATAAAACGAACGCGAAACCGTACCTGCAGAATGAAAGAAACTTAATGCATAATAAAAGAAAAAAAGGAAAAAAGAAAGCGTCTTACACGTAACGTTAATTAGTGGGTAATGTTATTAATATTATTATTGCGTTTTAACGATTAATTATATCGATATCGATAAACTATGGATTATTAATATTATTTCGATTGTAAAATGTCGGCGTGAGATTGTTAAAACTGATAGCGTGCGAGGGACGTAATGATAGAGAGAGAGAGAGAGAGAGAAAGATATTTTTTATACAACGTCGAAGAATAATGGAAGAGATGAAAACGACCGTAACCGAAGAAAGAGAAATAATAACGATCAATGAAATCATCGTTTTAACCCGCTCGTTCGAGCGTATTCCATCGGGAACCAATCTCGGCAACTCGAGGACTTTTTATTAACGAGACCGACTCAAAAATGCCTCGACGTACGCGTTTTTGCGACGCTCGACGCTTCGATTCGGTCCGAGTAACTGTAATTTCGCTCGGTGGACACTTCGTACCGCCGATCGCTCGAATCATCCTCCGAGTAAATGTTCCGGAGAATCGGTAATTTTCGTGTAAAAAAGAAGAAGAAGAAGAAAAAAAAAAAGGAAACGAAACGAAAAACAAGAAGTAATCGTGAAAGCCTGAAGAAAACGTAGAAAGCTCGTTGACAAAGCGTTCGAGTTGCGGATTTTCGTGTCTCTCGGCGAAACACCACGCGCGGTTGTCAGCCGCTTCAAACCTTGCTCAAAACCTCGACCGTTTGCCTTTTTCCTTGCCATAACACGGCCGTTGTCCAGCGTGTCTCCCGGTTCCGTGGTCACAGTGAAACAGACAATGACGAATATCGCGAGTCACGGCCCCGTTTGTACACCCCTCCTCCCCTCCTGCACGCGCGCGCGCACACACACGAACACACGGATTCGCGCGCGTTCTTAAATAAAAGTGTCACCGCACACGCGAAACGCGCGCGTCCGTGTGCGTCCGTGTGTTGGTGTGCGCGTATCGCGAGAGTGTGTGCGATCGCCTCGTGCGCACACAGGTACGCGTATCTGTATTTTTATATGAACGAGGTTTTTTTCTAATTAGTCTACCGTTTCGAAAGAGGGGCGGAGGGGGAAAACGGGACGAGCAATTAGCCATTAAGGGGAAACTGTCGCTCTCTGCTTGCCATTTTAACTTGCCTCTGTCAATCGTACGATTACTCGGAAGGAAGGCGGCTTTGTCGGAGAGAGAGAAAAATGGGCGACGCGAAGGAGAGGCCGCGAGACGAATCTCGAAATCTCAAGAAACCGCGAGATTCGATTTATGTTTCGCCGTTTGTCGTTGAAGAAAGGATTTCACTTCTATTTTTCATTTTTCTGTTGTCTATTGTCGCGAAAATTTTGAGAGCGAATTTTTTGTTGGCTCCAAGAAGGATTTTGTTTACGTTTGTAAGATTTTTTCGTTGCATCGAGGTCGATTCGACGCCTCTCTTTCGGCCTTCGAATAAAAATCGAGAGAATCTCTCGAGCTGGATAGCCCTTTCGGTTCGAAAGGGGGACCGGAAACGGAGAGAAATGATAGACAAGCGAATCCGTCGCTCGTTTATTCAGGCAATCAAGCGATCGCCGTGCCAGACAACCTGCTCTTGTAATTATTAACACTCATTTAGCCATTCGTACGATTATAATTATTTCTATTATTATTATTATATTATTATTAATTATTATTATTAATTATTATGCCTAGTTACGTTGTTAAGTGATTAATCATGTTTAATGCTTCTATTATTTATTTTGTTATCCTATTCGCAAGTCAAGCTTCCTATTTTTTCCTCCTGTTCTTCACGTTCTTCGACCCCTCTGTCCCCCCTTGTTCCTCGTTCCACCGAAAAATCTCGTTCGATCTCGTCGCGCGTCGATCAGGCCGAAGAAGAACGCTCCTCCACGCGAGTTCCTTATAAAACACTCGCTCGCATTTATGAATTCGTTTCGTTTCCATTTTCTTTTTTTCCGTTCGTCTTTTCGTTTTTGTTCAAGCAGTTCTCGAAGCTGCGATCGAATCTCGAGCTTCTTCTTCGTCCTCTTCCCTAATAAATGCAAGAAAAGAAAGACGAGCGACGAAACGAACGAGCTGGTAATTTTTTTTTTTTTTACCGCCACGCGATTATTTTATGTTTTCTTTTCCTTTTTTCCTCCCCTATTTTTCTCTTTTTTTTTTTTGTATAACGACGAACAAGCAAAGAAGAAAACGCTCACGAGGGTTACTGTAAATTATTGACGACGACGATTGTGTATGTTAATTTATAAATTATGTTGTGTTTACGAATCGTGCCAGAATGGAAAAAAAATATAATTTTTCAACGAACCTTCCGCGCGACTTCTCATTCATCGACCACCACACATCACGATCCTTGATTTAATTTTCTCCCCTCGCTTCCTTCTTTTATTTTTCTTTTTTGTTGTCTAGTTTTCTAATTTTCGGCTCGCTAAATTAGACGCCCGATTCTGAAGACTGTCGTGAAAACGGTACCGTGCCTTCGTTCTGTGTAAATCGAAGCTGTGTCGCGTGGAACAAATCAGAATATGTACTTTACATATCATTTTAAGGCTGAGAATAACACGGTAAATACGTAAACGAAGGATCAGATATTTTTCCATGTCCGGTGAGAAGCCCCCATCCCCTATATCTCCCTAGAACTAAAAGCTTCGAACCTCTTCGCTCCTATCCTATTAAACGTAGAAACGTGTAATTGTATGAGTGTGAACGACCAGTGTTGTGCGAATTATTATTCAAGAAAAAGAAGAAAAAAAAGAACGTCTTGGTCTAGCAGCCGAGTAGAACGGAAAACTTTTACATTGCAAATCGATTGTCGTTGATCCAATTCAACGTCGGCAAGTTTCAATTAATATTCGACGAGTCTACGGTATTCATTGAATAACTATTAATTACGAATACCACGTGCTTTTAACAGAAAAAAAAAAGATATTCGTCCGATTAAATGCACAACACTGCCCGATGTGTCTCTCGTCGACGACTGTGAATCTACACACACGGCCTTTCTTTATTTATTTCTTTCATTCATTTCCATCCCGTCTGATCGAAAGGAAGTCGTTCGATGTTCCATTTGTACCCATTTCTACGATGACGACTTCGATGATCCTTGTATCTGTACATCGAAAAAAACGAAACTGAAACTGTACATGTTGCTGCACTCTTACGATGGAAATATATATCTATATCTATATAAACGCATGTTAATTGTTTTTGCGTCAGGTGCGATTCCGAAATGCGGGAATCGACCGTCCAAAAGGAGGAAGAGAACGGTAATCATGATGCATGAAGGCGATTAAGATGCATCTTATCGCGAGCAAACGTAACGTACCTCGTTAATTTATACAAAGTGATTTAGATTGAAATATCGTCGCTAATTCGCGCCAGTTAAATAGTATGTTGCAACAGTGGATCGTCGAAATGAGCCAGAAGCGGTTTTCCAAAGGAGACTCGCTCATTTTGCTACACTATCGCGAGGGTTAATCGACGATTACGATTAATGCCACCATGTAAATAGGGGAAACGTGTCATCGTTAATTAAATCAATTTCACAGAGCGAACGCGGCTCTCTGCATAAAACAAATTGCGATCATCTAGCCGGGGCATTAAATACGCATAAACGGGTAATCGATTATCAGGATCGATTAATAACGCACTATCAACAATGTTGCCGAAGCATGATCGTCGCGTGTAGTCCATTCGTCGCGTCGTAAATTCGAAGATGTACGATACTTTCGGCGGATCGTGTCGGTTAGCTGAATTCAACTGCGGATATTTCGGAATTTTCAGCCGTAAATTCGACAGATATTGCGAATGAAACAGTTGTGATTTATGGAAGATGGAATTAAACGATCTAAATGCAAGAAATGCAGCAAATGCACATATTTGACGCTAGAATCGACGATATCGATCGAGTATGGTTCTCAGGCGAAGCTTATTTCACGGGATCGCGAAATAAGAGAAAAATCCATGGAGGATGGAAGGGGACGTGTTGCACACGGGGCAAAATTTCGTCGGACAACGCGTTGAGTGGATACATTTCCCGGCACGACGGGAACGAAACGACTCGCCGGATGTTCACCGCTCGAAAATATTATTCTGGTGCCGTTTCGATGATTAATTCTCGCGGAGCACGCGATCGGCAGGTCGAGGGTTCTCTGTTCCATCGTGGATACCCGTGGTGGCCGTGATTCGCGTGTACCTCGCCACGGGACCGACGGTTGTATCACGAGATCGTTTATTTCCATTCGGTCCGGCCTTCTTTCTCCCTCTCTCCTCTTACGAAAGGGAGAGAGAGAGAGAGAGAGCGAGCCGAAATCGAAAGCGGAGAAAGGCCAGGGCGCGGATGAAGCCTCGCCGCTCGAAATTCGTTAGAGGGACGTTTTTTGTCGGCTCTGGGAACACGCGTTACTCAATGAGCGGTCTCGCGTAATCGCGTGACGAAATCCAAGCTAATAGTGCCGACTCTCTGCTTTCCCCCTCGACGAATCCCCCGTTTCATTCTGGATTCTAATTTGCTTCTCTCGGAATCGTGAATGTCCGACCCGATTGCGAAACGATGGAATAAATTTAATGGATACGTTCTCGCAAAATTCCTTCGATCGTGTACACGAAACGGAACCGGGTTGCTTCGAATCGGGATCGCGAAAAGGGCGCCGAAGTTCACGCGTGGACTACTGCAGTGAAGTCGGACGTGTATGGTCAGACGTGCACTTAATCGCCATGGTTTGAAATTGGAAACTTAATCTACAGGATATAGGAGGAGTAATATTGGATTGCTATATTTATTATTGCATTAAAATAAATTTAATTTACATTTGATGATAGTATACCATCGCAATTATAGTTGGAATTATACTTAAAATCCAATTATAATAAGATTGACTTTCTTTTCTAATTTGCCACATTGTTTTACACCTGACTTTGCAAAATAATTACCAATAATTCTTGTGGCGAATAATGCAACGGAAGACTTACTATTTCTATAACATTTATTATTGAGAATTACTTTCCAAATACGTCAGTTTCATGGTGAAATATCCTGTACGATTGCCTTCGTGTATCATCGCGAATAATTGTACGGTGGAAACGTAAATTAACGTTCAATCGAGCCGTAATTAATATAATTTCCGAGGAACGAGGCATCGCTTTATATGTAGACTGAAAATGCTCGCCGAATTTTATCTCCGGCGAATCGCGAAGCGTGTCTGCCTCACCTTTCGACCCGTATCCTTAAATCTCGCCGGTAGATTACGCGTTTAATTATGGGATCGATTACGCCGCCGCGAGATATCTCGATCGATAGCCCTGGCCAGGTCTCTCGTTCATCAAAGCGGCTTTCTGTTCTCGTTAAATCAGGACCGTGACTTCCGACTGAAACCGTGGGTCCCTGTACGCTCGATCGATATCGTTGTCGAATACTCGTCCCAGTCTCGTTTAAGAACCGCGCGGATTCCAAAAAATTACGGTACATCGTCCCCGTCCGTCGTACCATACTTAATTAATTAACCCTTTGTACCGTCGGGACAAAATTCGTGCTTTAAATAAACCGTGTACCGTTCGGTTGCTTCGCGTCGATTCGATGTAATCAAAATATCGGTGATATTCTGATTACAATTCTGAGTGCACAGGTAAATCACAGGTAGAATATTTTCAACATCAAGGATGAAACACGAGTTAGAAAATAGAGTGATGCTTTATGTTAACAAAATTCAGCTTACTTTTCGACAAAAGTGTCTTGATAAATTTTGTAATATAAAATAAGAAATCTGGAACAAGTCGAAAAAATTGTATCAGTAAATAGTCAAGGTACAGTGATCTGAACATCCAACCAACCTTCCAAATGTAACATTAATCTTTCTCTTGCATCGCAGGACACCCTGGCAATTAAGTGAGTTAATCAGGTGACAGTAATCCAGTAAGGATTAACCCCCTGTTTCTTACAGGTTCAACATCGAGTAATAAAAATGTAAGTAAACGGCGATGGGAAGAGAAAGGATGGTGGTAAGTTTGGTTCCGCGAAAAGAGCAACGGCGGTGCTCGAATTGAACGAGAAGCAACGCAGGTGACGGTGAATTTCAGGGGTGTGCAGAGGGTCGTTATCGCGGGAATGCATAATAACGTTCGGGCTGATTTACGCTACGCCCGGGATTTCAGGTAGATATCTCATTATAAAGGTATTATATGCAGGCCGGCTGCGTGGCAGCGTGCGCGGATAAGCGTTGTACGCGTACACGTCGACCTGTTCGTGTCCTGTTCGCCACGATCGATACCCCGGATAAGTGGATAATGGAATAATCGACGTTTCGCATAAGAGATATTCGGGTAATCGGCTAACCGATACGTGATACCTTCGTATCCGGTGACACAGTTTTTTTTTCTCAAAACGTCGTATCTGCCCGGGACGAACTGTCCTCGAACCGGTTGCCGTAGGGGAGAAAGTTGTAATTGGATTAACGAACCATTGTCAGACTTTATCTTAATCGGCGAAAATTGAAGATCGATGTTCCACGTGGGGCCGATTTTGCTCGTCCTTTTCTCCTCGCGGGTAGAAGACAGGAAGGTTCTTTGTACCTTAAGGAAA
Organism: Anthidium xuezhongi; assembly: GCA_022405125.1. Taxonomy (NCBI): domain Eukaryota; kingdom Metazoa; phylum Arthropoda; class Insecta; order Hymenoptera; family Megachilidae; genus Anthidium; species Anthidium xuezhongi. The sequence continues at coordinate 6,128,007 of CM039642.1, read as the reverse complement.
TAATATTTGCACGAACGTAAATTAATTATCGAAACCGATCGACGGTGTTTAATCAAATTTTCACTTACACGCAACGCGTTCGAGTTCATCAGAGATTTGGTTACAGTGGCCGCGTGTGTTCCTTTGCTTTCAGTATTTTGATATCGTTCTCAGATACGAGGGGGAAGAAAACGATCTAGCTACCTTAGAAAGAACGTGACGATACTACGGTATCCTGGGGAGTACGAGGCTACTCGCCTTCGAGAAGTGCTGACAAGCCGGGTCATCCACCTTCAATCTTTCCTCAGCAGAATCTTGCGATCGGTAAGTATATCTCTTTCCCTTTGTATCGTAACGACTCCAACTATTTCTGAATCATCTTTCGATACCGCTGCGATTGAATATTTGTTGAACTTCGAATTAATAGCCGTCAATACTTGTACTATACGCTTAGCTTTCCTCTTCAGTTTTCCTCGGTTTTCCCCAATCGTTTTATTACGCCTCTAAAGGCGACACTTTGGTACACTTTGATGAAGAGATTCCTATAAATAACTGTTGTTTCAACAAAAATGAGGTGGATAAGGAATTCAATAAATAATAATTCTTAATCTTCAGAAAGATCCATATACATTCGAGAAATTTTGTAATTTAAAGTAGGAGACCTGTAGCAGGTCATTGTATTTTGACTCGTTCGGTAGATTTATTGATGAATGAAAAGATTTGTTAAATTATAGATGAAGTTTATGAATGTTCTGAAAGAAACGAAATTGTTTTTTTTTGTGAAAAGTAGATCGAGACGGAGTGGTATGGCATCTAGTGGCGGGATTCTCGCGAGCCGTCGTTTTCTCGCTTTTTCTCGCATGCACGCCGACGCACGCGCGACGCTGTCCCCGCGGATATAAATTATTGCGGGCCCGCGTCGGCCCGTTCCGGGCCCGTGCAAAAAATCCACCGGTGCCCATTAGAAATTATAAGTGCTGCCGGTCGACGTGGCTTCGAGAGCGACTTTGCCGACTTCTTCTCTCTTCTTTCCTCTCTTCGTGTCTGTATGCGTGTGTCTGTTTTTTTTTTTTACCTCCCTCGTTCGCCTCCACGTTCCTTCCTCGTCACGGCTTCCTTCCTTTTTCTTCCTCTTCTTCCCTCGATCAGCCCGGTGAACCGGCTGATCGTACTTGTCACTGGTCCTCGTTCCACCCACGCCACGCTCACCTTTCCACACCGTGGACCGGTCCAACTTTTTGTCGCGACCACCTTAACCTGTCCTCTTTTCTCTCTTTCCCTCTCTCTCCCCGTCCATCTATTCATCCTCTCCGATCGGGACGACCCCTTTCTCTTTTGTCTTTGCCTGGGAGGATTCGCTTCGACCTCGGGTCCCACGGAAAAATATCGATCGAATATCGAGATACAACCGGACGACCGAAATGAGTTGTCGCGATTCCGAACCGGCCATCGTCGCTCGACCGTTTACGGTTTGCCGATGACAAGCAACGACGTTAACGGATTTACACGAATCTGGCTGTCCGCTTCGGGTACACAGTTGAGCAATTAGGGTGATTGCTCGTGTCATGGCAGGATGGTCTATTTGGACACAATCATCGGGACGGGGCACGTGTGCCTTCGTTATTGGACGAAATGTCCATCCAGTTACTGACCGGGACATGTTGCACCCCGAATGAAATAAGTGGGGTCTTGCTGATAGTAAGATTCTTTGCATATATATATTGTTCTGTGTTATTTACATAAAGAATAAAGGATAAAGAATGAAGTTATAAGTGTGGACAGTGGAGATTTGTAACGCACCCTTTGGGGAAAAGAATTATTACACATTTTACAAATCCATTGCATTTCTTTATGTCAAATGTTAATAAAAGTAGCTACCCACCTTAATCAATCGTCAACCCGTCATCCTCCTCATCTTCATGGGCATATCCAGATGTTGAACGAACCTTGAATCAAATGTGAAACATCTTAATATCGTTGTTCGTCGATGACGGCACTCGCTCGATGAAATCCACTGAAGCATCGTGAAACCATCGTTGAAAGCTCGCGAAAGAAACGATTGTACAACGAGGCGGACGGTGGAACGACGTACACGCACGCAGTTCACCGGTTTTCTTGCGGCAGTTCCGGTCTATCCACGGTCCCCTGCGTGCGCAGGACGAGCGCTCGTCCCGATTCTTTTCTGCGGGAACGATCGCGAACCACGGAATGCGTTCTTTCCGTGTCGAGATTTACTGTGCGTCATCTGGCACGGGCGACGGTACGCAGTGGAATGTCGACGACTGCACTCAGCCCCGCGGACGGGCATCGATCGGGCACGTACGGGAAATCGACGGATTGAGGGGTGAAAAAGTGTGGGCGAGCGGGGAAAAAAGCTGGCGTGGGCGAATTTATCTGCCACCGATAACTAGCAGCCAGTTCGATATTTTCGCGCCTTGCACAATCGCGTGGGAGAGTAAAAAAAAGATCAAGTTTCTGGAATTTTTTAGCCATCGAGCTGTACGGAAAGTCGATCCAATTAAAACGTTCTTCGAACGGGGGGTTATTTATGAATTCGTTTTCTGAAGGCTAGAAATCATATCCCTTCGAAAAGGAAAATTGAATAAAACTGCAATTAAGACGGGAAATCCATTAAGTTCGCAGCACCTCCTCGATAAGTTATAAAATAAATCAGAAAGGTGTTGCAACGTTAATGAAATGAAATGAAGAGAAATTTTCCCATGCCCCGTCGTCGCAAACAACCGAAATGCCACGATCCACGTGTATCCGTGGCACGCAACGATTTACGCAATAGCCTAAAAAGGACACCGCGCGACATTAACGCGTCCCGCGTCCGCGTGGGCGTGCAGATCTTGTATCTCGAATCGATCGCAGCTCGCGTTCGATATACACGCGATTCGATCCCGTGCTACGCGGACGATGACGAAAAACTCCTGTTGTATCTGTCCGGCTAAGAAGAGGCCCGTACACGACCGATCGACCGCTATCGGACCGCAAGGTTTTTCGCATTTCGCCGCTTGTAGAACAATGATCTTATCGCATGGCGTGCGCCGATACCGGATTCCAGTTGGCCGGAAACTTTTCCAAAGCGGGAACCGCACGGTCGCCCGAGCCGCCGGTTTTCCATCGCGTGGGTGTCCCTGATACGATCTAGACAGTGGTCAGGCTCGATACATTGTGTCCCGTAACATACATCGGTCTCTATTAACCGATTAATTTCCGGCGACACGTTGCCAGGACGTTAACCCTTTCGCTACTGCGGGTGATTATAGACATTTTCAAATGATAATTAAATATCAAGATACCTCTTATGAAAACACAATATTGCGACTTTCAGTTGACGTCCATTTATGACAAACGATATCGACAGTTATTCGCACGATTTCTACTCTCGAGCGGATACACACTCTTGCGTTAATTTAGCGTACAATCGTACAGAAGCGTTTAGTAGCAGCGGTGTCCGTAGCGAAAGGGTTAATAAAACCGTGGAGGACCGCGGGGCGCCTGAAAGTGTCCTCGACTCGGCCGCGCGCGCACGGTACACCGGCGTTAATTATGAAAAATGTAAACGCTGGGATAATTTTAAATACAGCCGGGGCGACAGGTGCGTGCGTGTCCGGCGAGGCGTCGAGTTTCGCCTCGCGTGAAATCGAACGGCTCGAAATCGGCCGGGTTCCTTTCGCGCGTGGACCGATCGAGCTATCGCTTTTGCTACGCGAGTAATTGGCTCGATTTCGCCGGGGAGCCACGCCACCGCGGAAGATCCCGTGATAATCCGCTTCCGCTCGCCTCGTCGGGAGAACCTGTTGCGCTCGTAGCAGCCGCGAGCCGTGAAAATTACTCCACGATACGCGGCCCGGTCACTTTGTTTCCCGACGCTGCCGCTGTTTCCCTTCGTGCCACCGAGTGTTGCTGCAATTAAACAGAATGAAATCTTCCGTTTCTTTTCTTTTTTTTCATCGAACGTTTTTCGTATCGTGTCTCCCCCTTAATTGGAGCAACAAACGTCTCACCGATAGCATCTCTCCCTTTTTCCTGTGTTTCTTTTTTTGAGGCATTATCAACGCACGCAGTGGCGCAAAACGCACAACCCTGTAATTTCATGCCGATTATTAATTTCATGCGATCGACGGACCCGTACAGATACGCTTCGAGATACGGAACGGCGTTGCGTAGCGGCGCTAATTGAAGGCGCACGCGACTCGAAGCTGTTGTATCTAGGACCCCGGAAAGTTCTGTCCTTTTTTGCGCTGCCGCAGGAGAACGCAACAATTTGATCGCGTTGTACGCTTTTATTCGTCAGAATGGGCTCCATTATGTTCGACAACCTTCTTACGTCGTGTAATAAGGTCGCAGATGTCTTTCGTGGCTCGAAATACGAGGAGGGTACGTCTTTGACAGTATTTGCTTCCAGGAGAACCTTCCATTTTTCGATACGATTGAGTCTCATCGAGAATCATAATTATTCCCCACAATCATTAGTCGCGAATGTATCACAAGCAGTCGACACGCGATTTATCCGCGATATCTCGCGCGTACACCTTTCTTCCTCGCCGCGGAGCCACAGGTGAATACGCGCCGCCTCTCAACGCGGGGATGCTCAAGATCAAGATACGAAGAAACTGTTTTATAAAAAAATCTGTTTAATCTATAATTAGAGAGAGCCTCAACCGTGGCACGCTTCGATGTGAAATTAATGTAAAGTTTGTTTCAGATTCGATCGCGGCGGAAAAGCGGAAAGCAACCGATGCGTTTCCCGCTAGTTCTCTCGGTCGTTCATTAACATCGAGCGAACGGTGGAATCGAAGATTGGTAAGAAGATACGTAAAAGAGAATGCCTTTACCTTTGATCATAGAACGTCTTTTAAATGCCCCGGGCGAACCTGGCTACCTGGGCCATCTCCGAAGATACCATCTCGAGATCCATAATACCAAAGTGGCTGTCATCTACACAATGTACGTATACGCACGAAGCAGAAAAAAGAGGGAAAAGAGTGGGGAGTGAGAGAGAGAGAGAGAGAGAGAGCTTGTTATTTCGATCATTAAAGTATATAAAATATACGTCGGTTTACGGCACGGAACGATCCCCCCTCGGATCGTTCGATGCGCGCACAAATTCCCTTTCCTCCTTGTAATTAGCAGCGACGTGACTTTTTTAACGGAACCGTCCCGAAATCAATAAGGATCATCGAGGGAAACGGGCGGCGTAGGCGGCCCCCGTTGTCGCTGTCGCGCGCATAACCGGTACTTTAAAGACTACGCTTCCACTTAATCGGTCCGCCCGTGGACCACACAGACCGCTCGAATCCGGCGACCTTAATTAATCGGCGTTAATTCTTTCCGGCTGCGCGGCGAGGAATCGACTCTGGAACTCGGCTGGATCGGGACTCTACGGGTACCGTGCGCGAGAGCGACGGAGACAGCGTGTAAGGGAAAGGGCAAGGGGGAGGCGGGGTAGGGCGAGAAGGAAAGGCAGGGCGCAAGGGAGGACCGTAAATTTCCGTTATGGGACTCCTCGTAAAGCCGGCTCCGAGCGGCGCGCGATAAAAAGGCCAGTCCACAGGTTGCTGCTCCCGAGAATGATTCTTCCTGACTTTTTCTCTCTTGTTTTTCTATATCCTTCCTTCTTCGTTTTATTCGCCCTCCCCGTCCCGTTCCGCTCCGACGAGGGAATCCAGCGGGAAAAGCGTACGCGGTGGAAGGGACAGAGGCGGCCCACGGTCCTTTCACAAAGGTGTTTCTTAAAATTCGTGGGACACCTCGATCGGTAATGGAGAGAACGAAAGAGAGAGAGGAAACGGGGGTGATGGGGGGCAGGGAAGAGGCTGCTCGTTAAGGCGGCTTCGCTCATCGGCTCGTCGCCGGGCCCGTAATTGCTGCTGCCGCTCGCCCACGCAAAATCGCGTCAGGCGTAAATACGGCTTAATGCACCGGCTCCATCCATTCCTCTTTATCCCCGCGTCTTCTTTTTCTCCTGTTTGCGCCGATCGATTTCTTTCTACCTCTGCCAAGGAAACGTGTACACGTGTCGACGATTGACAAACGTGACTGGAAGTTTATTGGCATCAAATTGTTGCTTTAACGCCTTGACAAATGCGAGTGACGATTGAGTAAAACTCACCGCGATTTGTACAAACGTGAAATTATTGTACGTAATAAATAGTTTTAAAACATGACAATAACTTATGAATTAATTCCTAAGTATTATAAATAAGTATTATAAATAATTCCTATGCCGAATAATCTGGATTTAATACAGCCGCAAATTAAGGGACGAATATTATTAATAGTTCTTAATAATATCGGAAAGGGATTTTAATCGTCCGGATTTATGACGTTTGCACGAACGTCCCGCGACGTGACGTCCCGTCGTTTAACCGAATTTCAGGACGTTTACCGAAATGGAATTCAATTCCGCGCGATTCCCAGCGAGCTACCCGATCGATCGTCGAGCGTCGGGCGACGTCAGCGGACGAGATTCGGAACCAGGTCGTCGCTCGGCGATTAATCGGATTCCGACGACCCCGGAAATACCCTCGATCCCGATTTCGCGCGGGTGTAACAGACGGTTCGGTTATTCGGATGCCGTCTGACGTTCGCCCTCAATAATAAATCAGCCCGGTTTAATTGCATTACCGATCGACCGTCAGCTGTCGGGGATGTTGTTAATCTCGACAGCGCGTCAAACGCACGCAAATAACTTGACACCGTCGATAAATTGTGCCACGGATAGACCACCGGCCGAGTGAAAAATATAGAAACATTTATCGCCTGTTCGTTCAGTTTTTAATTCAGATTTCCGTCGCGGTCACAATTTATTCATGACCGTCCGGTTCCTCGAAAACAGAACGGGCTGACATCTTAATCGGTCCGTCATTTAATCATTGATTCGGTTCCATGAGGAAATTGGAACGTTTAATTATAAAAAACGGTCGGATTACTGTTTTATCGCGAAAAAGGAAACATTGCGTTAAGAGTTTATTTATTAAGACCCTACTAGAGTTTCCATCGTCCGCGAATACTTTAGTAATTGAAATCGAAGCATCAGATTTAAACAAATATTAATCTTTAATACTCGATATAATCGAAATGGAGATTATTTTTCACGCGACAGCAACTTCTGTATCCTTATAATATTTCCTCGACGTAGCCGTTCGTCGGCGGACAAGCAACCCCCCGACTTCCGTGGACGTCCTCGTTGCACGTAAGCTAATAAAACACGATCGTTTCGTCCCTTCGTTTTCCCGGTTCGCAGCAACGACGACTCGATCGCGGCTCCTCGAGCAGACCTGGGTATAAATAATGTAGAGGTATCGGTCGTTAGTTCTAAAAGAGCTACCAGCTCTCTCCGGCGTTTCTTCAGAGTCTGGATACTTTTCATTCAGGGACAGATTGTCGAGTACCGCGTCAGTCAACGAACCGGTGACGGTGGTCCGGGATCGGTTGTCTCTGAAAGGAACGCCGATTGCGATTAAAACCGGCCGCAGGAAACGTTACGATAGATAGATTTGTTGCCTCGAGTTTGCGTTTCAGACGAAAGGAGATGGCCTGGAAAACGAGACACGCGCGATATTTATCCCTCGTACTTTTTGCCGAACAACTTTGTACGGTACGGGTGTATAATATTCACGGACAGTTCGGTTTTTATCGGGAATCGGTTGATCGATCGCGCCATTCGGACGGACAGTTTTCCACGCCGGGGATCGTTTACGTTCGAACCTGTATAATCGTCTTATAAGTTAATAAATCGAAGACGCGTATTCTCGTCGTTCAGGCGGCTTTCATACACAGTTGGCGCGTCCAGAAGGCGAGCTCGAATAACAAGCGAGCTACGAAAGCGACTCGCCGGTCAAAAAGACACGGACAACGCGAACTCGAGGCGATACGATCGGCCGGGAAGATAATTCAGCCGGCCGTCGATTCGCGCGACGTTTTAGCACCCGACAGTCTCGCTGACACGGAACACGATCGCGCGCTCGGTCGCTTTAAATATTCGCCGATCGATGATGTTAATCGAAGGATTCCGTGATTTTTCGCGCGGCGTCCCGCTCTAACAAGTTGTCGCCGGAGTGCAAGCGAGCCGGCGCGGCGACTCGCGCGAGATACGAACGCCTAGCACGCCCTGGCTTTTCGATGTTTCGCGGCAGGACCGGTCGATCGATCATCCTTCTCGAACGTAAATCGACCGTGCCCGCTCGTCGCATGGGGGATGATAATTCCTCCCGCGCAGGATGGTACACCGTGAAACGGCGCTGCTTCGAGCGGACCGCCTACGTCGAGACCGGATTCTCTATTTGGCAAGTTGCCGTTGCCTCCTCGCGCGCGGTTGTACGCTTCGATTAGGTTTACTTACGACCGATCTGCTAAGGGCACGCCGGGTTCCACGTCCGCGGGGTACCTGTCACCCGCTTCCGTTTACCGCAACTGCTCTTCGGCTCGCCCCGTGGGGACGCACGGGTGAGATGCGGAGCGTTTTCCACATTCTGGGATCCGATCGCGAGTGCCCTCAGTGGCGTCTCCAGGGGGTAGTTTTCGATTTGGAGTAAACTGTGTCTCGTGCGAATTAACCCCTTGTAATTTCACTAATATATGTTTCGTATAATATCGCACTGCGAGTAAAATTATTCGATACAGATAAAAGCATACAGAATTGTTATGGTTTGAAAGATTTATTTGAATATAATAATTATACAGGGAACCGAATTTCTCGTATTGATCAGCCTTACGACTGTGGATGCCATATTACATGTATCGCTAGCAGATCGCGCTCCTTCTAGTGGAGAGGTGTGTAGAGTTTTCCGATGTAGGTATTCTCCACAAGAATTGTAGGTGTTACACTTAGGAGAAGTATCCTTCGTCACAGGTGAGTAGGTACGTACCTGCAAGGCACGGCTGACTGCGTGAATCGTGTGTACACGTGCACGCACACAAAGCGTGCACAGTGTCGTAGGTATTGGCTGGCCGGTCGGCTATCCCATTAGGAGTGTGTCAAACCCTGCGACATTTATTGAGCATCGACGGAATGTCCCGAGCCCGGAGCGGCTTCGAGCTCGCCTCGCCACGGTTGCCTGCTGATTTTCTCCAGATGTGGAGCTGCCAGGCCTCGCGTCCGCGAGACGGTCGCCTAAAATGGCCAGGCCTTGGCCAATCTATAAAACATCGCTCGGTCTATCAACGGCCCTAAACGCTTTTGCGTCCGAGTGCGCCAGCCGTGTTTCTTGCCAGCGCGCTCCGTAAACCGCGTGCGCGCCGCCACCGATGACACCGGCCGGGGCAAGAAAATCGTCGACGGAGAGAGAAAAACGGCCGGTGTCTACCGGGAATACCGCGGTCGGATCGGCCGTTTACAATATTCGTAATAACCCTTTAGGGAAACCGTGTTGCGCTCTCGTTGGCGTACGCGAGCGCACGATCCGCGCCGTGCGTGGCGCGGTTTTAACTCGCCTCCTCTTAGACCGCGAGCGCGCGCAAGAAACGACCACCGGTGGCAAAGAAGTCCACGCGTTTTTATCGGCTGCGTTTCGAGCACGCGGTCGGAGAACGTTTACGGTGCCACGATCGATCGCCACCATCGACGCAAACGTGCTACGTGAATCTCGTTATTCCTCAAACCCTCGTTTCCTACCGATCTATTTGCTCGACGATCCTTCTTCGTTCGTTTATCGAAATTATTAAAATAGATACGCATTGGAACGCGAAGAAAGTTCAAGACCGCTTATCTTGGAACCGCTCGCGGATGTTGCGAAGGAACTGGACCACGAAAGCGTAGAAAGCATTTGGCTACGCGGTTCCAGGTGAATCGGCTCGGGGCGTTCGATCGGTTGAGAAGGAGGACTCTCGAATCGAGTTTCGGTCCAGTAAACCTTTCTCTGAGAGAGTTTATTGTATGCCCATCGGGAGCGTTACTTTGTTCCCACCGTTGGTCGCTAAGCCGGAGCCGTCGCCACGGTGAAAAGCATCAAATATGGAGACGGACGACGATGAGATAGAAGGTGTTCCATGGAATTCGAAGGTCGTCAACGATCCGGCCGTTCCGATACGCGTATACGTTCTTCGTAGAACCGAGCTTCTCCCGTGTCCAGAAAAAGCGTTCTGCCCGCGCTCGTAACTCCATTCTGGAGACAGAAAGGAAGGCCACGGTCCATCGTCAGGGATTTTCCCATTAATTACCGTCCACACCGGCGCGAGAGCACCGTAGGCTGGTTTCTCGACGCAAAAAACCCGGACGAGGCGAGCGGGACGGCGGGATCGCTTGGATTTATTGCTAAATCGTGCAAAACTAATAACGCTTCTCCTTCGTCCCGATCAGCCTGTTACACGCATCTGGACCGCTCTTCCTTTTTATTCCCCTCCCCGCCTCGGCGACGATCCAACCTGTTTGTCGCTCTCAATCGATCGCGATAATTACCGTCGCGAACCGGCCACTTATTTACAAATAAAGACGGTGCCCCGGTCGCGTGGTTTTGCGGCGATCTCGCAACGCGTGCTCGCGCGTCGCCGCTCAAAGGAAACGGGAAATTGTACGCGATGCCTTCTTCGACGGTATAACGAGGCTTCTTCTGCATCTGCCCGGATCGTTCTCGCGACGCGAGAATATCGTCACCTAAGGGTAGGACTGGGTGCTCCTCCACGTCCACGAGCTTTTCGAGGAACCAAACGCGCGATTCTCTTGGCTCGATCCGCTCTGGAAGTCTCTGTTTTATTCATCGCGCCGCGAAACCCGTCTTTTTTATTTCTCTTCTCCAGGACGAGGATCGAATGTCGAGGATCGAGCCTCCTTCGCGGGGCCGCTGAAATACACCGTGGCGCAAACGAGCGCACAATGCCTCCCTTTGTACGCGTCTTCGCGCGCGAGCGGACCGTAAATACGCGCGGGTGAAGCAGAGGGGACACGGGGAGTCGAGGCTCGCGCAGCGCGCGGACGTATTTCTCGTGGGTCGTCGCCGTTCGTCCGGCCGCGAACGGACGATTTATTCGTCGTCGATTTACAATGGTTTATGGTGTCGGTCTCGCTGCTCCAACAAATAATTGCCAATTAAACGTGGCGCGCATCGATCGTCCCGGCTGCCTGGGCCGCGGGTGCACGGATATCCTTCCTGTCCGAGCGGAAGTCCACCGAAGGCCTCCTTGCTCCTCGCGTATTTGTACGCGTCGGCGCGGCGATCCCAGCGTAGGATGCGCTCCGGAGAAGCGTAATTTCCGCTTTGCCGTTGATTATGATATTTATTCCATTAGCCACGCTAGGGAAACACGAGCATACGCCGGCGCGAGTGGACGAGGCTCGAGAGGCGAGCCCGAGACGGTGGAACACACCGAGGGAAGGGCCTGTTCGCCTGTACGGTATATTAAAATGTAATTGAATTAACGAAGTCGATGAAAGAGACGGTCCGTGATCCCGAAGGAAACGGATTTCACGTTCCACTTTCAGCGAAAGTCGAGAAAACTGCGCCAATTGCATTTTCAAGTAATTGTTTTAAGACAAATTTTTAATATTATAAACTGCTGGACAAAATTAAAGGGTCACTTTTTTGAAACGTCATCGAAACCATCATTTTTGAGCTAGAACGTTAACGGAGGCCGTTTCCGGCTCACGGTTGAAAATCCCGGGGGACGAAATAAATTTTCGAGCGGCTGGATCATGAACGTCTCGCGACACGACCGGCATCTCCAGTTGCGGCGGCGCGGGAACGGCCAAAACGCCCCCGTTTCATTGTCTAACGCCGAAGCGGAATACAATACTCGCGGCTGCCTAACATGAATAAATGTATTTACGATTTGACGTAGGTGTGCCCGCATACCCGTCCCCGGCAAAAAATCGAAACGAGCCCGTGGTCGGATTCCGCGGTCGGGGCCGCGTCGCCGTCCTTTTCGTCCGCCTTGTTCGAGGAAACTGCTCGCCAGGCCACAGGTGGAGGACGGGTTCCGTTCCAGGTGTACGGAAAAAAAAGCGACCCGGTATCGACAACTCGCCATCCCTTTGATCCCGCATAATTGCTCTTAATCGTTCTCCTCCTGCTTTGTCCGCCGCGCTCTGGTGTCTCCGGATGACTCCGAGGTAGCCTTTCAGGTTTCTATGATACAAAGAAAAATTGATTTATTCAGCCTAGATTGCGTTTCACAAAAAATTATGAAAGTTTCCTGTACCATTTTAGGTCCAAATCTGGAATTATGATCTGTGTTGAAAATGAAAACAACGTTATTAAATAAAATAAATATTGTTTGAAGACGCCGCGCGAGGCTGACGGTTCCCAGAGCGGTCGACGCGGTGGTCGGCCCCGCGAGCCCTTTCTGCCTCGCTTCTGCCGCGTCTTCTGGCAAGAAAGGTGCTCCGAAAGTTTATGGCCGCAAAGAGGAAGTGAAGGAGATATATGCACGCCACATCGTGCACGGGGATGCGGCGTGTGTACGCGGACGCGCGTGCAACGCGGGAAGGGTACTTATACGTACGTCCAAGCGGACTGGTGAATAAATATAATGCCCTGGCGTGGGCGGCCATTGTTCGCACGCGTAAAGTTGAAACGCGAGAGAAACCGACCGTAAATCGAAGATTTCGAAGTTAATGGTTGACCGTGGCTGCCGCCTCTCTCCCCGTGGGAAGATCTCCATTCCTCTTGCAGGACGTTTTCGGACGTGCTTTGAGGACTCGTCACGTCTTCCGTCTTCGAGAGGGTTACAAGGTATCCTCTTTGTTGCGCCCCGTCTCGCATGCAGATTTACGTCTCCGTCCGGTAATTGATCGAGGATTGAATGTCTTTTACTTTCTTCCGTTTAAAAATTGGCGAGTTTATAATCAGCGCAATTTAAAACGAGATCGAGCACCTTATCATTAACGCGAGGGTTGACACGGTGGTCATCCTGGACACCGTGGAATTAATACACTTGAATTTTCAAATGTGAATTACGCAAGGCAACGAGTGAAAAGATAAAGTTCATGCAGGGGATAATTGTAATTACAGTGTGCTGGTATCACACGGCCGTTACAGGAGAGCTTGACACACATAGTAAGCCACGCTGTAATAATAATTATTAAGGACACGGTGTAACGTTTCCCCTGGCGTTTCTTAATTACTTTATTATATCAAATTCGAGGCACGCTGAATCGCGAGCAAAAACGACCCGGTCTGTAATAACCGTTATTACGTTATGCCAAACCGCACCGCGCCAATTAATATATTAATCGTCCGAGCAATCAACAGTCTTTCTCCTTAAAAAAGTCTCAAGAATCTTGGACGTTGGTGAAGCTGTTCAGAGTCGAGGTATCCGATGGTTATGAATGGCGCAAGGTGGATCGGGCGGCGAGGAAACGGGCACGAAGAGGAGCATCGATCGGCTCGTTAGACGTACGCGGGGTACACGTGTCCGCACACGGACGCGTGGCTTGGTGTCGGTGGCGAGAAAGCGGCCCTCGGCTCCGCTCGGCGTGAACCGGCGCAGCGCACGACCTCGGGGCGTGTACGTGTAACGCACGCGGGATCCCCCTTGCTGCAGGGAGCCGCTTATTACCGATGCGGAATCAATTTCAATTTCGCGCAGCTTCACCACCTGCGATGCCGCTTCGCGGACCCAGCGGCGTCTCGCGACCGACTCGATCTCTTAGATTACCTTACTCGCTCGCGTGCATGCAACCCGCTCGCTGATTCACCGCGTAAGTGCGTTAACCCGTCGATATCCAGATACGCTACGGGGAACATTCGTTTCAGGATCGAGGACGAGATCGTTCGTCGTTAACGAATAATTAATCCGACGGGAATTGATGATACGAATTTCGAAGATTCGCGAATATCACCGCGCGTAATTTATAGTGCACAAAGCGAGTTCGAGGCGGTCAATTGGCGAGGGCCAACACGGTCGAAGCATTTAGATAAGCGTAGCGATCGGCTGAAAGGAGGTGGACGAGGAGGAGGCCGGTGCTTCTGCTGTGCGTTGATTGAGGTTCGTGGGTGGCCCTGGCGTCGATGCTGCCCGTAATGCCCCCTAATCACGGCCAGCCGTTCGCCATTACGGTTAAATGCGATTTTGAGCGATACCAGCGAGACCGCAGCATCAACGAAACAATCTTTCGAGCAACGAAATTCGAAAAATTCGTGATATCGTTAATATTCTCTCCAGTTTCAAGTACCTTCGCGCAACATGTATCTCGAACGAATCTCGAGCGTTATTAGATTCAGCTGAGCAGTTTCAGAACGGGGATCAAGAGCAATGACCCCCCACTGTGAACTTCGGCGATAAGATGACCCACGGTGGCAACACGTTTCCATGGTAATGGATCGAGCGAGGATCGAACGTATTCTTCGAGCTCGATAGCGGAGTAATAATGATAATGATAATGATGCATCAGATAACGATCGACGAAAATAGGAATAAAACGGGTTGACGGGATATGAACGTGCATATAATAAGGCAAGGGTGTTCTGCTCGTTTTTTAGCGTAGAACGAGGCGTATTTATAAAGGACTGCTATCCTCTCCCGTTGGCCTGCGCGGGATCGGCTCGAACGGGCGTTCTTCGAAACATTAACAGGAAGCTGTGAATATAAAACGCCGCTCCATGCGTTCAGAAACCTTCTATCATCGGGGGATATTAACTGTCGCGTTCCCCTGAAACCTGTACTTTGCGTTTTGAAAAAAATAATTGTTCAATTAGAAAATTATCCCTTCGCCTCGCGGCGAACGAATTTTTTTCCGTCGCGGTTCGTAAAATTACCCCCGGCTTCTATTTTTCACGCGTATCCGATCGAGAGCGAACGAAACTTCGAGGGAAAAACAGGCGAGCAGAATTTCGTTAGTTTGTTTCGCGTCGATCGCTAAAACGTTGCGAAACGGTGAAGTAATGATAGAGTAGGAGGTATGCAAAAGCCACCGTTACGTATTTGCATGCTCGCAGCGAACGTCATCAATGATGAAAGGTTCGGGAAACTTTTGATACTTTCACCCGGTACGCTCGAGAAGAGTATTGACGTGCATAGAATTCCTTTGTGCGCGTGCATGCAAAAGTTACGCGGCTGCGTTTTATGAAACACACCGTCCGTGGAATGCTCGACTTTGTTCGAAAACGTTAGCCGGCATTAAAATAAGGAAACCCGCCCGGTGAACGGTGCACAGAACGAAACAAATTAATGGTTTCCAAGCTGATTTTCGTATTTGCGTAACACGGGACGTAACGGTTTTAAACGCGCGGGATCGCGGGAAGCAGCGTTTTCCAGCGAGCTGAAAGCGAGAAAAAGAAAGGGGGAAAAAATGGTAAACGGCGCGGAAGTGAATTTCTCCGGGAAGAAAAACCTATTTACCGCGATGCCGATTGTAATTCGAGGAAAGAAAAACGCTCGCGCGAATTTAATTGCAAATTGAAAGTTGCTCGACGTTCAATCGCACACGGTCGAATAAAATAAAGCGGAAGGCTTCTTGAAGTTTTGTCGAGTTTTTAAAATGAAAAGGAAAGGGGACCAGTTTTGAATTGGACGATTCGAATCGAAAACGTTAGGATGCTAATCGTTGTTTCGATCAAGTTTATTAGCCTGAAACGTTGAATGGCCATACAATTCCGCGAGCATAAATGTCTTACGAGAGTTTCGCGCGCGCTACCGTTCCTCCGCGTCTGCATCGGCACGCAGCCACCGTTTCGATCGGGAACGGTAGCCCGGAATTGCACGTTGGCTCCGGCCGCTGGAGAAACCGTCCGGGCATTAATAATTATCCATCCGCTTTCCCCTGGAAAACCAGGAAAGCCCGAGGGACAGAGAGGCGAGAGCAGACAAAAGCGTACGCTCCCCGATCGCGACGATAACGCGTAGGTAACGTTCGAATTACCATTCGTCCTTTCACGTGCTGCTGGCTCCAATACGCCGGAACGTTTCATTTATCACATTGTATTGCCGCGTTGCGGGGTGGTAATTTCACGATATAAATCGTTTCTGCTCGCGTGCGCCTAGCACGCCAACGATTTACCTGCTCCGTGATTTCGAGATCGCGTTTACCAATTGCGGAATTCTTGTTCCGTTCGGCGTAAAACAAATACTGTTACTCGCGTTCGGAATCCTCCATTAGCTTATCAATATCTTTTTTTCATTTATTCCAAGGCTTTTTCTTCGTCCACGCCGCGATTCATGATGGATCGAGCGATTTATGAATAGCCCGCGGGCTTCCCGTTCGAATTGTCCGAGTCGCGCGTAAAAACGCGAAAAGCGATTAGCCGATCTATGAGCGCAATCAGCGAGGAGATTCGTTCTATCGGCCGGATGAACGCTGCACGAATTAAACGCCGGCCTCACGCGGAGACCGGCGTTCATTCTGTCTTATTTATACGTCGCCACCTGTTTCATGAACCGCAGCTGACGCGATCCGGAGAAAATACCTTGTTTTGTTAGCGGAAGAATAGGGGATGCGTTAGGATTATCAAAACTCTCGAGGAACACCTATCATTTTAGACAGTTGTGATTTTGAAAGGATTTCGAAAGGTTTGTACGTTATTCATCTGCTCTGAAACGTCTAAAATAAATAATTGTAGAAAATCATCTCTCTCTCATCTCTGCGTTAGGTCCTCACAGGGATTATGAATCGTCCATAAGTTGGGTTAAATTACTTCAAGGTGTCAAAATAATAATTTTATTAGGACGATATTCCATAATTAAGATATAGGGGAAAAAAGGGCCAAAAGAAAATAGTTCAAAGGATTTAGGGCGATAGCTCGAAATGCCCTCTGGTAGCGGTACCAGCTAACCGTGTTCGCTAGCGTGCACCCAGGGCGCATGTGCGCGTGCCAGCGGGCGGTAGCGAGCGCGCATGCGCCCGAGCGTTCATGTAAATCGCGTACACGCAGTGGCGTTAGCGGCGGCGCATTCGTACGTACGGTTGCAGGCCGTGCGTGTCGCGGCACGTCCTTGTAAGGCCACTTGCCTCCCGTCTAGCGGCGCGCACGCGTGCACACCGGCGTGTACGAAGCGTGTCTAAGCGGCGACGAGCGTGTGGTTGTGTACTCGTACGTGTGCACACGTGCCATCGAAGTGGCGCTGGCCGAGGTTTCACGAGCTTGTCGGTACCTGGGTGCTTGCCGCCTGTTCCACCGGACTGACGCAACTCGCGGCGTATACACGCGTTTGCTCATAAATCGATTCCGAAGGAACGAACTAGAAGGGGTCGGGACAAGAAACAGCCAGAGCTAGCCTTAAGCAAAAGACCTTTCCTAGACCGGCTCCGGCTTGTAACAACTGGTATTGTCGTAATGCGTGGTGTTATCACGGCGATCGTTACTCCTTCGTTGTGCTCTCGGCCTCTGTCGAGAGTTTATCCGCTCTCATCTCTGCGCTAGATCCGCGCAGGGATCGTAAACGAAAATTACATATTTTATCGAGGTTCATTAAACGATGACCCAGTCCTGCCGATTGTCCAATTAAAGGAGACATTGAACGAACCCCTTCTTGGGGATGAAATGGACACGGCACCGCGCAAGGGCGTTACGTGTGCAAATTTTGTGTTATTCAGCTGCGCTCGGGTTAGGCCGTAAAGATCGGGCTGCTTATCGATCGATCGAGCGCTCAAATTATAATGAGGTAATTTTAACGAGCGCGTCGAATCGGAAGCCCGTGATGCGCGACGGTCACGCACGAAACGGAAGCGGCGAATTGAATTCGAACCGAGACGGATCAGCAAAAGCGTTCGCCGTCGATATCTCGTTTGCCAAGCTGATCGATTCCAGTTCGTGCGAATTCGTTTTGAAATTCGTTTTCCATCTCGCCGAGAGGCATGCCTACATCCTATCCCCCTTTTTACTGCTTCCATCGTTTACCCGGCGATTTGAGACAGGACTCCCGTTCCAATCCGGCTCGTTTCCTCTTCGTTTCTTCGATTTCGTTCGTCGCCCGATGGCCGCGGAGCGACTGTCGAAAGTGAAAGGAGCCGAAGAAATCAAGATGGAACGCGGCGTTCGTTATGAACGCAGGTTTTCTCGCTGCGGGCTGTGCACACGCACCTTCTCCACCTTCCACCTTCTCTTCTTCCACTGGTTCAAGGACTCGCGGCGAGCGTGCCAGTCGATAGCATCTAGCTCTTCGTGGATGACGAGGAATAAGGACTCGGGGCCGGTCGTCTCGATCGGACGAACCGTGTTAACGTCAGCCGCGAACAACGATCGAACCTTGCGTTAACGAGGCCCGATCTTCAGGATTCCTCCGGAGGGTGGACTACGTTAGAAAACGCGTGCACCGCGTTACTTTCGATGGCCACGTTCCAACGCGATTCCGTTACGTCTCTCTCCGTAGACCCTAAAACGACGACCTTTACGATCCCACGGGGCAGGAATCAAGGTTTCTTCCTTCGGCGTTCTCCTCGTCGCCGTTCATCTCGGCTCGTTATTAGGCTCCCTCGCGATGCGCCGTTCTCCGTTAGACTGGTTTCTCGAGGAGTATGCGAAACGATCGTTAAGAGAAAGTACGTAGGTGTACTTGTCCGGAATCGTCGGATCTTTATGACGGGTAAGGAAAGGAGAGGATTCCACGCTCGCCGAGCTCCTCGTCGAGAGCGCAACCTTTCAGGTGGATCGCTAGGGACTTCTGCGGTCGAACAGGAAGGGAATCCGGTAAATCCGTGGTTTTACAGCCGCGCCGATTACGCGTAAACTCGCGGTTATTAGTTTATTAATTCCGCGCTTCTGCCGTAACTTTTTCACCGCGAAAGTGGGGAAACGTTAATTACGCGTTCTCGTTAGAAACGATAAGGTTTGCCATTCGAACAGGATTAGTGTAATAATTAGAATGTAAACAATGCTCGCAACTTCGATTAACAAACCGCTTACATTCTTAGCAGCATTCCAAGCGGAAATGCTCCCTCCAGCTAACGACTCGATTCACATCGACCCAGAATGCTCGGTATCGTTTAAGCATTTTTTTTTCTCTCTCTCTCTTCTGTTTCCTTCTCGTTGCCAGAATCGATTGTATTACGTACAATTTATGGGTGTTTACGGTTCAAGTTATTGCACGAAGAATCAAATTCTCGACATTTTTCCAGATAACCCGAGAGCATCCGCGCGGTATAAAAACGGACCGTTCTTTGAGGAGGAGAACATCTCGAAAACGAGGAAAAAGGTAGTTCGATGTTTATGGTAATTCAAGCTCGCCACAAACAGAAGGTTTAATTTTCTATAACGTTGGTCGGTTACGTTGGGCCCATGAATATCATTACTTTCGGATTTCACCTTTTCCCACAGTTTCGTCGTGCCAGATTATCGCGCCGCGTCATCTCGAAAAAAAAAAGACTTTCGACCTTTTCCCCCCCTTTTGCCGCCCACCTAGCGCACGCGGGGTCTCGAAAAATCACGCGTATGACGTCGACGAGGGACCATTTCCCGATTAGATTTCTGCCTTCGCGTACCCCGCGTACTCTTTTTATTTTAATTATTCATCGAGCCGCGGGGGCCCCGCGAAACTATTGTCGACGAGAGTTCGTCCGCTTGGCCGATCTTTCGGAGCGGAATCACGGTCCAGACTTTCGCGGTGCGCCTCCCGTCCGTGCTATTGACCCTTTTTCTCTACAGGTGAGCTGGGAGGGGCCTTGGACAGGTAGATACACCTAACCCGCGTACCGTAAGAATTAAGAGGCTCGTCTAACGGGTGTTCCTACACGATCCTCGTTCTACTCTTTTTTCCCCTCTGCCGTTCCGAACACGATTTATACTTTTTACCAATCGTTAACCTTTCGCGGATGATTGGCACATGTGTGCATTTTGTTGCGGGTTATCGAGACGATCGGTGAATTCATACGTGGCGAAACGCTGTTACATCTATGTAACAGGTTTTTAGCTCGCGTTTTTGCACCGATGAACGTCAATAAAACATAACGAATGTTAACAAATTTCAAAGCAATATTAATAATCGTGGTTGACCCTTTGCATTCCAATGGTGCCTCCGGGGCACCATATGCAGTTAACTGGAATATTTTAAAATGTGAAATTTAAGAACATTTGTAACTCTTTTCTCCCAAAATAAGGCTTTTTAATTTCCAAAGTTTAAACATCCAGAAATGCGTCGAGTGCAAAGGGTTAACCGCTAATATGTTTGCACATAACTCAGCAAACGAGGTACGCGAGGAAATTGAAGCAACGATGGCAATTAATTATTACTACAGCCATTTGATTCACCTTCGAGACGAAAGGGTTGTATATTAATAGAGACAAGTACCAAGGATTAAAACGGTGCAATTATATCCTCGTACGCGATGGTGTACTTGTGCGTAGCTATACGTAGACCGGTATTTTTATGGCGTTACGGGATAATTGCTTAGAATCCGCGTTACACGGCGCGCGATTAATCTGAATGGAAGTGGATAGGACAGGGCGCCGGATCAAGCAACGGCAATTAGAGGCCGTTTATCGGTGGTTGGTATCTTCGAGAAAAAAAGGAAAACAGCCACCCGGTATGTGGCGTGGAACGATGTCGCGTAGATACGCGGCGAATGTGAGCATAAGGTGCTCAAACTACCATACATGCCCTCGCGCGTTACCTGTCTTGCGACACACGCGAGTGCGCCGAACGGGCACGCGTGTGCGTGTCCGGCTATCGTCGATTCGTTATGCCCATTAGGTGCATTATGCCCAAAGGTGTTTCCCATAACGAGTTCCCGTTAACGGAAGCCCCGTTCGTCGCTGGTCGTCCGCGCGCTTCGATTTCCTCCGGATCGAGGTTGACCGGAAGGCGAGAAGATCGCGGCCCCGGTTTATGGATCGCGAGATGATTGCCACTGTTATTGCTCCAGAAAGGGGAAATCGGAGCGGACGAAGGTCTAGGGCCTGCGAACAAAGGAATACCACCGGTGATAGGGTGTTTTTGTTACCCGAGAACTCGAAGATCGATGCAGCTGAATTGCGAGGATGAAAAGACAATCAGACCGCTACGATTCGATTTTATCGAATTTGTTAAAAATACAATTCTTAGTCGACGGAACTTTCAGAAACGTTTCCATGGCGTTAGACCAGATTCCAGGAGCCAGAGATCTCAGCGGCACCCTTCAAAATCGATTAGCAAGCAATGTATGCGATTCTGGTGGCAAGCACGGCCAATGGGACACTATTGGAACGAAGGAAAAGAAGTGAAAAAATGGTAAAGGAGAAAAAAAAAAAGAAACGGAACAAGTCGGTTGAAATATTAGTACCGATAAAACGGTCCGTTCGATCGGACCAATAGAAAATTGCCTCAATTTAGTCGCGAGATAGGTATCGGTGGCCTTTTTTCCCCACTTCAAGGTATTCGCATGCTGCCGTTGATTATCCGCGACGTTGCGTAGAGTGGTGGTTCCCTCGTGTTCGTTGGTCGGCTGCATTGCGGCATCGACGCACGTGCGTCCACACACTGGGCTCCGCTCGGCGCGGCGCCGCGGGAAAGGCGCGTGCGGATTGCGAAATAACGAATTTAACGAAGCCGGATAGAGAGAGGACAGGTGTAGCCACGATATTGGAAACTGGGGTCGACGCGAGCTACTTTTAATAGCTTTTCCAGTTTTCTGGCGACCTAATATACGCGTTATGTGTACAAAACGATCTGTAACCGATCGAGTCAACCTTATACGAAAGATCGTCCGAGAAGAGCGGACGTTTTGCAATGCTATTTCGACGTCTTGCAAAAAACTGGCATAATTGTGGTATCGCTGGATTGTTACAGATCGTAACTCGAACGGTAGCCGTTCGTTTTAATGGCGCTTGTAAAACCGATCGATCCGCGGAAAGATATCGTGCGGCCTTCGCATTTAAGGATTTCGCGGGGCCCACAGGGAGGGGGAGGGGGTTGAGTAGGTGCCAATCGTAACACGGCCGACAGTGATAATCCTGTCGCATAAATACAGTGATCAGGAGGCCGTGAGTTCGGTCGTTCCGATTTTACAGATCGTTTCTCTGTCTTCGAGACAACGCTAACTCGCGGTTACACTCATCCCGGCTTCGACGACTATCGGATCGATGATTCCTGGCGAATCGTTCACTTAGCCGCTCATTACGTACTTTGTTGTACGCTGTTAAGGCGGCCGTAAACTCGTAGCGGACGTTTAGCACCTGCGAACCGTCTTAATACGAGGATGGAGATCCTGCGGCGAGCTCCGGGCTTTGATCGATACTCGCTGCCAGCAAATATCGCGATTATCTCGCGTAACCTGAGCGCTGGATGCTACTCCGCTACACGCCGCTCGACCTCCTTGCGTCCTAGACAGCCTAGAATCCTTTCGCGGTCGTTTCGCTTCTGACACTGCATTTGAATTCTTTGCAATCGCAAACTCCATTTTGGTACGAAAGGGAGTCCTTTCGATTGAAGAAACAACTATGATCTTTATTATAATTTGAAGGTGGTTATATTCAAATTACTAGTTTGTACTACCAGCCTGATCGAGCATCAGTCGTTACGCTAATTTGATCGGTCAATAACTACCGCGTTCCTTTTTCCCCTCCCCCAATTTAAGGATCGTCTTCCTGTTGTTTCGTGAGGAAGAACTCGACACTTTGTCGGCCATGAATCAATCGTGTCATCCAGTCGAGGCAGTTCGCGTTCATTATCCTACGACTGGCTCGGATCTAATCTTTTTCTATCCGCGACGGCGCGCCAATTCGATCGAGCGGGCGTTCCGCTTCTATGCGTGCCTCTCCTCGGCTTTTCATCGTTTTACGGTCGCTCGATGATCGCGATCCTCCCCGCAGGCAATCGTGTTCGCGTGCTTTTTGCTCGCGTTTTTGGAGAACGCTGCGGTTTCCTGGCCATTCGTTGATTTCACCGATTCCAATTCCTCCGCGTCGCGATTCTTTCTTTCCCCGGCCGGCTAACAACCGCCGCGTCGTCTTCCTTTTGCCACGACGAGGATATATTTGTGCAACGCGGCTCGATCCGATGAGATACAACGCGCCGTCGAGATTAAGAGAGAGAGAAAAAAAGGAAAAATAAGATGAAAAGCGGTCTATCGCGTCGCGATTGTAAATCTCGCTCGGGCAACCGTGAATTAAACAGTCTGAACGATTTCATTAGCGATCACGCGAATAATTGGCCGCGCATTTCCGAGAATCATGATGCTCGACGACGATTTTATTTGCCGTCGTTACGTTATCGCGGGCAATGAGAAGAGGAACGGGAAGCACCGGGGTCCGGTGTGTCCGGTCGCGTTGTAAAATCGCATTAAAATCCCGGGACCGCTCGTTTCCGTTGTCTCGAGCCATCCCTCGAGCCGATTAATGCCCGTTGTAAATATATAGGCGTAGCTGTTATCCCGGCTACTGGACGGACGTATGCAAAAGCATCGCCGAGTCACGTTCACGCTCGATGCACCTGTGTAAACCGCGAACCGGCACCGGTGGGAGTTATTATCGCCGCGTTAACTTGTCCGTTCGCGGCGAATTAACAACGTTACGCGAAATTAATTTCCGCGAAACGAGCCACGAATAATTTCTGGGAAAATCTTCGATATAATAACGTGAAATTACCGGTGACCAATCATCTGCTCGATACGCGACGGTTAATCGCATGTCGAGGTTATAGGTTTCAGAACTTTTTATCGTAGATCCATGGATTTAACTTAACATAACTTAACCTTCCTTGCCGCTAGATTTCTTTCCACGACTCCTCTTATGGGGGCCTATGGAGGTCCCGTTCCTACAATATACTGCCAGCTTCGGGGTTTTTATGCTATTAAGTCCCATTAACCTCTTCGAGCCTGAATTTTGGTTTACACGAAACAACCCTCTTTATTAGTTATTCGAATTAAAAACGTGATAAGTAAATTAGGCGGAGCAAAGTCCCGGCGCCGCAGGATCTGTCGCTTGTTATTACGTCGAGGATCGGCCCCGTTTGAACCGTTTCGCGTTTATCGCACGAATCTTGATCGCGTTTCAATCAAAGTCTCCGTCGATCGAGTTAAAGGCTCGTTAGTTTCGGCTTGATCGCGATTAATTATGCGGAGTGCGGACACGAGGGAGAGGGGCGGAGAAAAAAAGGAACAGGATCGAACGAAACCGTACACAAAGCGTTGCCTGAATCGCGGAAAGTGGAAACGGCGACAGGTGCGTTTAATGGGTACCGGTGAAAGGGATTGGTCTTCGTAGGAGCCCCGAGAGAGAAAAAAAAGATTCGCACGCGTTAATCCGTGCCGAGAGCTCGGATAACGGACGCTTTGCCGGCAAAAAGTACGTTTTGCACGACGGCTATTAATTAGCCGCTGGAGAAAATCGTTGCGCGCGTACGCGATTCGGATCAGAAACGTAATTTATCATCGATTAAACGGCGAAGTCGACGCGACGTTCGTTTTAATAGCAGTCGATTCGCGAATCGAGCGATTCGCCAAGGTTGGAATTTGTTGACCTTCCCGAGGCTGAATCGAAGATCGCACGTGGGGCGAACGGTGGCGTGCGCGAAACCGTTCCCTCGTTAGAATAAATGAATAAAAACGACCGAATTATACGGGGCTATTACGTCACGGCACGATTTCGAAAGTTTTCATTTCTTTTTCATTCGAAGGAATATCAAAGTTTTTTAAAGCACCTGCCGACTCTATCCGAGATACTTGAATTTGTCATCAAGGTCTCGCGGACGTCAGACGGATCGGATTCGTTCGGTGTATACGCTCGAGCGGCGAAGAGGAGACAGAACTAGGGGGGGGGGGGGAGGGAAAGAAAGAGGTAACGACAGGTTGTCGGAGGTACTGGAAAGGGACAGAACGAAAGAGAAATGGGATGCGAGAAGAAAAGGTGATATAACGGAGGGGGATTAGTTTCTACTGGAGCCGTCCGAGTCCCACGGTACTTAATATCTCGTAGTGAATCATAAATAATCGACCGATGGCCGGTTTCCAGTCGTACGCCGCTCGAAATCCTTCGAGGAGGAGGCCTCGTGGCTTCGGGAGCAGGTATAGAGAGCGTAAGAATCTCGCGATCGTTCCAGGACCAGGCGTTTGCAATTAAAAAGCGATTTAAATGCTAATGATCGCGCTTAATTAACGGGAGTCACACGCGAACGGCGCCCTTCGGCCCCGCCCCCGTGGTGTCGGTTATTATTTCAACCCCGGCTTGAAATCCGACCGAAGGGAATGACCGGAACGGAAATATCGATTTTTACGAACCCGCACGTCGAAACGTTCGATGGATTCTTAATGAATCACTCCGCGGGTACGAAATCTGCCGGATCCTACGGGGATCGTTAATAAAATTCTGCTGACGAGCGCCAAGACTTTAACTCGTTTGTTACAACGTTCGATAGCCGTTGAGTGAGCCTCTTTCGAGGCAATTTATTTTCATAAACAACATAATTCCGTAAGGAAGAGCACGCAATGATATTCAGCCGATTTGAAAAAAATTAGGAACTTAGTTTTCTAACACAATTATATTTAAAACTCTTAGCGGTCTGGCAGTTAAAACTAATATAGAGATTACTTGAATATTTCTTAAATCTTATATACTAACTAAGATTAGAGAAGAGGGAAGAGGGATGACGAACCTAGGATGAGCTGCACCCTTGTGGATCAAACGAGCCAGGGTGGACTCTAGTCGCAAGACCTTTGATTTAAAATAAATAACGAGTGAAAATATTGATAGTGTGGTTTTTGTCCTTTTGTATGATGTTGTGCAATC
This sequence comes from Anthidium xuezhongi, assembly GCA_022405125.1. NCBI lineage: Eukaryota > Metazoa > Arthropoda > Insecta > Hymenoptera > Megachilidae > Anthidium > Anthidium xuezhongi. Next base: position 6,102,451 of record CM039642.1, on the reverse strand, counting down.
ATAGAAATTCCTGACTTTGATTGTACAAAGATTTTTCCTGAAATTCCGAATAAGCTCGACACTTCAGGTACTCGGACTCCCACTGTGAAGGAAACACAGATTACACAGACGGAGATCCATCCGCGTGTTGGAGGCTAATTGAAACGTCTCCGAGGGGATAACCGACCAAAAAACCACGAAGGAACGCCATTAAGCGTATCCTAGTCACGCACTTACGGACATCTCTTACGATTAGTGGGTAACTGTTCTAAAACTGTCGTCCGTCGTACGGCCGCTAACGCAATCTCGTGAGGAAAGTATCGGAAAATCGTGTTCAGAGGGAGTCGTTAGGTCGCGTCGGGGCTCGGACGCGTCGAGGAATCCTCTCGGGGCTAAGTGGTCCCACGATTCCATTTGTAGGACGCGTGAGTTATCGCAGGATATCGGCGCGACACGTATTCCCCGGCACCTGTGCGTGTAAAAATTGTAATAACAGTTATCGCGGCGTGTCAATCGGCGCCGATTGAGTGTTCATTAATTAAATAATACGAGTCGGTGGGGCGCGATAAGTGGTCCAGACCGGGGCCCACGCTTATCCGCCGCCGGAGAATATACGACCGTGGACCGTTCGCCGCGACTTCCTCGCTCTCCAGGCCGACGAGAATGAGGAACGAGAACCGGTGACTTCTACCTGGCTACCATCCTTCTCGGCCAGGGGACAAAAAACTTTATCGGCCAAGCAATCGCCTGGATAATTCTCGATAAATGTGTACCGAAACGAGCCGAGGCGGTCCTATTAATTCAGCGCGTACATGCTTCGGTTGATCGACACCGTTCAGGTGATTCGACGCGGCGATCTCGCTACTTGCCATTCGACATAGAGACCTTCGTCTATTCTGTTCTAATTAAACTTGAAGGGAAACCTTGAAGCGGTCCTGCAAAATGGCCTGGTGAATCGATTTGCAAAGGTACTTTTGAGTACTTGTCCTACCTAACGCTAACTCTTCCTGACAGTGATCTTAACTGTCCCTCTTTTCTAAGGTACAACAGTTTTGAAACTGGTGACATTAGATAATTGTTAAAATTGTGACACTAGATCCGGCAGTCTCATTAACAGTTGAAATTCATCGCAATCAGGATGGTTTCGTGGTAATTAATCGATACACCGTGGACTAAACCGATTGCTTTCCCCCCGAAAGCTTAATAGAAGGGACCGTGTCAATTAAGGGACACGTCTAATCGAGTGCGCGCAGGTGGTCGTCGCGTAGTACGCGTTGATGGCCGATCCGTGTAGAATGGAGGAGAAAGGGCCTTGCCCTTTGGCCCGTTCTCTGTTTCCAACCATTTCTTAAATACCTCTCTCCTCTTCTTCGTTCTCCACGAGAGTCTCACGAGAGGCATCGTGCGGTTCGACGAACGATTTGGTTACATCGATGCCGGACCCCCAACCGTGTCTGTCGGGAGAGCCGCGCGTAGATTAAGACGTGACCGATGGAACGGGAGGCTTATCGACAGAGAGAAGTCTCGTAGGCAATTCCGTGGCGAGCGGGGTGGTTGTGGGCGAGCCGTGTGGGCGTAAGCAGATCGTTCCTCCTCTATTTCTCCCCCTTCGTGCACGGCCTCGTATCCCCGGGGATACGGCGGACGAGCACGCTCGAGCCTTCCTCGAAAATGAATTTATTCTCTTGCCGATACCTTGGCCAGCGATGCGTGACTTCGCGATCCTCTCGGCTAATTATCGAGCAATTAATGAATCAATTTACTCGTCGGCTATCTAGATTTCGTCACGCCACCCTGGATCGATCTGTGCGCGCGGTTCAGGTACCCCTCCTCTGAGTCGATCGGCTCAGGGACGCGGGTATTTATCGCGCAGAAAGCTCGCCAGCGCTTCGCGAGCGTGAGAAAAGGTCGAATTTCTAACAGATTTTCATGGCGAGGAGGCGATCGTAAGGACGACGAGAACGAGTCTTCCCAGAATCTGATACCACGAGCCGGGGAATGGGATCATGAATCCGGTTGGTCGTTGAACTTACTCACGGCCCTTTGCACTCCCATAACGAGGATTTTAACACCCTCGCTCGGCCACGGTCGGTTCCTTTGCTCCGCGCCGAAGAGTATCATTTCCATGGAACGTACACCGAACCGGGGCCCCGTCTTCATCGACCCTGTTCTTAATTTTTCAGATAAGAAAAATCAGGTGTTACGGGGCCGCTCGACGTGGCAGCCAGGCCGGGTACGCTTCTTGAAACTCCTTCACCGTACGAAGATCATCGCGGATAAGACGGTGTTGTTCACCGTGGTATATACCACAGGCAGATCTCTTCAAGTTCCTCGAGCGTGATGTGATTCATGGTTCTAGGTCATGGTGTTCCTCGTGCTACTCGATCCAACGACGTTTCATCGTGGCGTGGGCCTCGAAAGCTACCCGCTACGATGTTGTACGTTCCTTCTAAGAATTTCTCGTTTTCATTTCTTTCCTTTTTTCTTTCATCCTGACGCGTCGCGTCATATACAAGGAACGAAATACAGGAATTCCTGGTCTCGAGCGATTCGAGAAATCAAACGTTAGGCACGACACGCGTAGCGCGTGTTTCAAGTTGTACGCTCGGGAAACGTAAAGTCGCGCCCGTGCTCGCGAAACGATCCCGATAATTCGTTCCTACCCGAGACGTTTACAAGCGCCGTTTCTCAGGGACGCTTCCGCGAAAAAGCATCGGTCGCGGATCGTGCACCGTCTTCGAGGCATCGCCAACCACATACCAGCCACAGATAAGAGTTACCATAATATCCGTGTAACACGTTGCCACGTGTAAATGCTCACTCGTAACCAGTCGCCGCGTTACCTGGCCCCGAGCTTCGTTAATGAGACGTCTGCCTACGTGTGTTTCAGCGAGCCACCTTTCCCCTCCAAGTCCCTCGTCCACGAAACGAGCAGAACGCCGTGGAAGCCCTATCTGTCGCCTTTCATCTGACCCGCTGCAGCCTCGTCGAGAATTAAACAATTACGACATAACCGGACGTAAGAATCCGAGAAAAGTCGGCCTCGCTCGCCGGGGCCTTTATTTCTCGAAACTGTATCGTCGTCCCGTCTTGTACGCTAGAATTCCTCCCGGTAATTTATCGTTTTCACGCTCGACTTCGCTCGCTTTCGTGGCATACGACCTTTCTTACCCCCCTTCTCTCGTTTTTTTCATCCACTTCCCGAACCGCGATTCGCGTAATCGATGCCCCCACCGACGACGACGAACACGGAACACCGTCCACGGCAATTTTCACCGTTCCTTTTTCGCCATATCGTCTTCGATACGATTCTATCGGGAACGATAGGTGTAATTCATTCGCGCGAGACCTAGCACGAACAGAAGCAACGAGACAGGGGGAATAAGAAGATCGACGTCGTTCGCGCAGCCGGATATTTCTATCTTTACCCGCTGGTAATTACGTCTCGATTACAAGCGCGACGGGGTGATTGCCGATGTAAATCGGAGAACCTTAATTAATGTGTCACGCGTAACCGTCAACCTGTTGCACGCGTCCGATGCTTGCTCGTCGCGAACGATGGCACACAAAGGATCGCCTCGCGCGAACTTGTCCCCGGCAATAATTCTTTCGCTAATGAATCATCCACCTGTAGAAATAAATCAAAACGCTCAAAGTTGGTATGTGCGAATGAAAAACGTCCGCGTCATTTACAAAGTGTACGTTTACTCGCGCGTCTTCCGCGACCGAGGGGTTAAATCTTGGCTGAGAATCATTCGAATCGCAACAACCGCTCGAAATCTCGTTGCTCGGCGTATTTCTGGATCACGCGATCGAGCGACAAGCGGGTTCTCGCTGCAAAAAGAAGGACGGGGAAGACTTACGGACGATGTTGGGGTGCTCGAAGGGCGGTGCCCTCCGGGGCGGACGCGCGCGGTACTCGCGCGACGCAACCGGAGATACGCGGGCCCGGTAAAAAGTGGTACGCGGTAAGCAAGCGGCAGCGGTGCTGCGCTGTCGTCGGCGAGGATATACGAGCGATCGCGCGCTGATGAATCGCACGAAACTTCGGGACGGTCTGGTATCGGCGCCGGTGTAAACGGAACCGTAAATCCTCGCCACGATAAATGACAATTGCGGCTGACACGATCGGCTGCCGTCCGGAGCGTGTCCGGGGAGCCGCGATCGGGCAGACGACCGGGCCTCTCCTCGGGATGCTAGCGGCAGAGGTAGCCAGAACGCGTGGGCGGACGCGAGATAACGCGTCGCATTACGTGGGACGTTAATAAATTATTATTACGCCCCGCGAGATCCCCTGCCGCGGAATGATATCTCCATTGTCCTGCGACGAATTAATAGCCCAGGACGCGAGCGTGTAACGCCGCGCGTAGCGGATGCCTCTCCTCTGGAACTTTCCCGAGATCTTCTATGATCGATGCGGATCCTTTATCGACGGCGCTAGATCTCTACTGGACGTCGTTTTTCTTCATTTTCTGAGATTGTGAAAAATCTTTCGAGTTTATAATTTTATTTCCACTCGTTGGATATTTACTTGCTAAATAAATATAATAGAGTCTTAATAGGATTAATAGAATAGATTTTACAAAACAAACAGGAATGCTGTTCTCGGCCTAAAGGTTTTCTGTGAACTAACAAACTCGGTAAAAGAGCCAAGCAGGTGCAATAAACTAGTGGTGGGACTGCACCATTAAAAATATAACAGAGCTTACTTTCAACACCATCAAATCCATCCACCTGTATCTCCGAGATTACCGACGGCGTTAACTCGAGACGGACTTTGTTAGAAACTTGATTTGCAATGAATTTTAAGATACAACGTACAGGTGTTATAAACGTCTTCATTGTCGCCGGGTTGGTCGTTAACGAAGCGGAAAAACCAGCGATGATTATCCTGATATCTGATGGAAGAACGGGTTTACCGGTTTCTTACTGGTGGCGAGAATCAGGTGTCAATTGGCCGGTTTGCATTCCTATCGCGAAACATCCGCGGAACATAATTCATCGAGAGGCAGAAGGGAACAAAGATCCCCTGTCCGCCTCGGGCGATCCATCATCGTAACAATTAGCAGGGCTCGGGTTTCTTTATCGACTCTGGCGTGGGAGGTGTAGGTGGAAGACGAGTCTTCGTCTCTGAGGATGATTCAACCGATTGCATTAATGGGCCATGGAGGAAGCTGTTGGCCAGATTTGGTAGTGGAAGCTGTGCTTTCCGTGACTCAGTGTTCGTTGCATTCTCGCACCTTTTATTTTTTCTTCTACTATAAGAGCTTGACTTTGCGTTCGATTCTTCTATAAGATACTTGAACAGTAATATGTCCATCAACGACTACATTGAAAGCTTCGTCAAGTCGCGACGATAAATCTGTTTCTGTTGTTTTCACGTTGCGTATTTCCTGTCCCGTCATCGAACGAGAGGAACGGCGACGAACGACGCTGACATCCGTCTGGCAACGTGACAACGATTAACGACTATATCGCTAATATCGTCCGCAAGGTATCACCGGTGATTTGCGACGCGTGATCGCGATTCGTCCGCTCGCTCGTGTGTCATGCGATCTCTCGCGCGGCAACGATTCCGCGAAGAAAAACGGAAACGTGTCGCTGCGAGCGTCATTTGGCGGCAATATAATAATTGCATAAACACAGGGAAGACGGCGAAATCGGGGAGGTCTTGTTGGAAAGGGGCGTATCGCACTGTCGCCCTTGTCCATTAGACTTGATGTACAGCCGCGCTGACGACGGTGGACTCAATTCGTGATCAAAGTTGTTCTTTCTCCGCGTTTATCTAAGATTTATTCCCAGGTCGACAAACAAAGTTGATACAGCTTAGAGTTGCGATATTACTGGACGACCGACGGAACGATTTGTTATGCTATCCTTCGACGGGTTCGAGTACACGTTCGTTCGTTGCGATTAACATAAAGTGGGCGCATGTCGGGTCGAGTATCGATACAGAGAGAGAGAGAAAGAGAGGAGAAAAAAAAATTCATCGATAATTTGAATAATATAAATACCTTCCCTCTTGAAACGTTTTAACATTCACATCGGTCTTGACATGCTAATTACGTACCCTTGAAGCTTGTGCCCCGATCGTTTCATAAATTGCTACACTTTTCCGATCATTCTTCGGGGCGCAGCTGTCGCCCGTCGCTAATTAATATTCCAATATAATAGACGATGCATCGTGCGTTTCGAGACATTCGCAAGAGCGAGAGAGAGTGTAGGGGCCGTATTTCGTGGGGAGCGTATTTCACGTCCGAGAGGGGGAACTGATTTACGATTTCTTAACAAGTCTCCATACATTATCTGGCACATATTTTCAAATTAGCGGTATCATCGACACCATTGATAGCCGTACGGCCCTCTCCCGATTTCCTTATCTCGGACCGCATTACTTTAATTCGTTCGCGGTTCGCGATGGATCCGTAATTACGGGCACTACATCAAAATCGAGCCCCAGTTTCGAGGCGCTTCCGCGAATTTCTCTTTGTCCGGTGATAAATTCGTCGCCGCGTCCAGCGGGGATACGAGATCGTCGCCGCGGTCCCGTCCCTCCGGGCTCACCTGCGGTCAGCGCCTACCAGCACCTGCCCGAACGGTGGACGCTCGAGCGAAATAGCCGCGCGAGCAGCCGACATAATAGCGTTTCACGTGCGAGCCGCGACGCGAGTTGCGCGCCTCCGTATAAATAGACGGGCGGGTTATACGCCCGGTTCGGTGCGCGACGCGCAACGCGGTGGCGACCACGGTGGTTTTCGTCGTGGCACCGCTATTATAAGGAGAACCGCAAACCTGTCATCGATCGCCGCCGGACGTCGAACGGTGGCACACGCGAAAATCCCGCTTCCATCGTCGGCTGACGGACCGACGAGGGAAAACTTCCGGTCCGCGAGGCGGCCAGAGAACGCCACCTGTCGCTCGTGTGTCTCCTCGCGATTTTCTCCTTCACCGGCGTGACGGACGCGCGTGCTCTATCGAGCCGGATAACTGATCGCGATGAGAACGGTACCTGATACCGCGTGGGAGAACCAGGGAACAGCTGGCACCAGGAACAAGACGAAAACGTGTCCCTCGAGAACAAGATATTTCCTAGACGTAACCGCAATCTGGCAGTCGTTCAACGGCCAGGAGGTTTTTTAGCTGGCGATTCTGGGCCTTCCTATCAGCGTGGAAAAGCGTGCTTTTCTTTTTTAATAAATGATTCTTCTTTTCGACGTTTCTTTGTGAAGCTATTATAATTACCTTCCCTTCGATATAGTCTTCTCATTACTGCACTGGATTTTGTGCTGTATGCAAATTAAAATTCATCTCATACCTTGAAGATAACCGGTAAGGAAATACCGTATTTAACAGATAGTATTTGGCGTATGGTTACATTGAAATACATCCCGAAACGCTTCAGAGACATTCAACCGTGAAACGCCAACGACAATCTCCCTAATGTCCAGTTTAAAATGTCATAATTGAAACAGCTGTCCGCCGTCGGAGATACATAATGCTAATTAAACAACAGGGAATTTGTCCATTTACTATTTTCGCATGCGGGTAACGCGCCACCTAAACGACTGTCTCCCCGGTGTCTATTTATACGTGGACGGTTTTCGTTAGCCATTTCCATGAATCAGTCGCGCGAACCGCAGCCATCTCATTGAAAGCGCGCGAAAACGGCTGAATGAGTTTCGTGGAAGCGTATAATGGAAGGGTGGTGGCCACCTCCACCGTGTCTGGCTCCAATCGCGTTTCTGTCAGCGCTCGTGATGCCGGTGTACATCGGCGTGCGCTGGGCCTCGCCGATATCAACGTGGAAACGTCCGCCTCCGTCGCGGAACAGTGGCCGTCGTTGTTCGGCTAATGGGCTGCGCATTTCTCTGTCCGCTTTCACAGCCAGCTGATTATGACATGTTGGTCGCGTCCGTTGGAGAGAGCAAGAGGGGCCGCGCCACCGCTCCAGCAACCGTAACGTCGTTTGCCCGGCTAATGACTCGGCCGCGAACACTTAGCCAACGGCGGCGGCTGCGGCACCGGCACCGAGGCCATTCTTCGTGTTGGCCGCCTTCTAAAGACGGCTTTATTCGAGAGGAAAGTGTCACTCGCGTTAAGCGTGGCGGGCGCCACTCCGCGTAACCGTGATATAATTCTTGTCGCGTTATCCGTGCCGCTCGATACGCGGTTTATCGGTGCTCCAGTAAACAGTTCCGGGAAAGCTTCATTGATCCACGACCGCGCGGCCTGGCCGGGTAAAAAAGTCGATTCTCAAACTCGCCGCTTCTGGTTCTGAGATTTTTCACAACGGGCGCAACGAGGTTACAGATCGTTGATAAACCGAGCGGCGATTAGGGGGAATTATTTTTCAGCCGCGCTGGAACGGTAACAGGTGACAAGTTTATTCGAGAAGGAAAATGCCGTTCGCGCTGGGAGAGCTGCCCGTTAGATGTCGCGTAGCCGGATAATCGGTAATAAATGAAACGGCTTCGAATAGCTTATCTGCGAGGCAGTCAGCTTTAATGAGATTAGCGATCGTTTTGGAACCGTTAAGAAGGATCTTTCCACGGCTATGACCGATGGCATCTGGAGCAGCGATGTTGCGTACGACGCTCAGGGGCTCCTGATTCATCGGCACTCCACGGAATGGAGCGGATCGATAAGAATCCGCTGGATATCTTCGGCGATGCTTGACTAACCACGACGCGCTCGTCCAAAAACGACGCAGAAGCGTGTTGTCGGACGGGGGACGCCCCCGTGCTCGTGTAGGAAACGATTCCGTTCCGTCGCGAACGTGGAAACGCCGTCTTACACCTTGGCGGCGTGACGTCGCCAATTATTCATCGCGTATGGTTGCGAGTAACAAATCGCCAGTCAAGTGGTAACACCGTCGGCAGCTTGCGCAAGCGGGGCGAGAAGACAAGATCGAGAGAGGAGCGAAGAGGAGTGCGAGAGGGACGGATAGACACGGCGGGATCATTCGAACGCGAGACGCGAGTGAGAAAGCACGATGCGGACTCCTCCCACGTACATACGTCTAGATGCGCGTCGCCAGAACGTAAATTTAGCACTAACGCATTATGCACGCTCGGACTGTGTCGCATTGGGCGTGCGATGCCTAGTGGCTTTTCGTATGCACTGTTTCGAAACGATTGCAATGTTGCACGGAACGCATAATAAAAAAGAAAGAAACGAGATCGATCTCATTTTATCGCATCCACCGAGAAAAAGTGTATTCTCGAGGGGATGAAATCGAAGGGACGGGAAAAGAGGCGGCGCGGTCGGGAAATCCGGTTCGGCGGATACGAAATAAAAGGAATCGAGACGAATTGCACGGGAGGGAAGCGAAAATAATGGATTAGCCCATTGAAAATAACCGTAAATCAGCAGTAAATAAGGAGCGCAAGGTCGCCGTTCTTAGTTTTGAGTTGCCTGGACGCTCAGAAATCTTAATTAGTCCTTTGTGTCCCCGGCGGTGGTTGGCTCGCAACGGATTTGATTAATGCACGTTTTAGCGTGGCTCCCTTTGTGGGCGACGCTAGCACGCTTAAGAAAACACAATTTACACCGGCTACGCTCGTGCTGCACGTTTTGCCCGTCTCGTAGCCCCGCTGCTTAAGCAGACTTTGAGTCTGGCATTGAAATCATTATGATTTAGGGTTCGGCGTGAGAACGAAAATTGAATTGGTGTAAGCGTCGAGTCGTTGCGAACGTAATTATGGTATTTATTCACCGTGTCAACTTGATAAATCTCGCGCGATCAATGGGCAGGGGGTGCGACCAACGTCGTCCAGCTTCCAGAAACTGGAAGCCGATTTCGTTATTTCTGAGACGCTCGAAGTATGCGGTCGAGCGAGGAGTATCAGAGGGACATCGATCTTTCGCGAATTTAATTTACCCACCACCCGGGTCCAACGTATTTTCATCTGTTACTTTGCATCCGTTTGTTCCGCGAAGACTGTACTTTGGTCCCACAATAGTACCACGAAGACAAATGTTAGCGATAAAGTCACGCAAATTGATGAGCAATGTACACTTACCACCAACGTGGTTTAGCGATACTTTGTACTATACTTGTACCAAATTTTGCTAGTCTTCGCCTCTGTTATCAAATTACGGAAATTCTTCATCGTTACAATTGTAAGTAGAATGCAACGATTGTTCTGAACAATGCCCTTTCACTCAATTGCGATAATTTTGCTACTTTGATAAAATACTGGTACATGCCAAACTTGCCACTATCTCGAGCTAATTTATACGACGGTGATTATCGATTCGCGCGTACAACTCTCTCCCCGAATGAAAGGGGCGCAGATTTTTGGTGATCGAAGTAAAATGGAAAAGCATCGATACGGTACACGATATCGCAGCGAGCGGCTAAGATTCGCGAAAGAATAATTACCCCTGGCACTTGGTCGAGCAATCAGTGCCAAGGTAATAAAATAGGCGCCACTCGACACATACTTAGCTGTAATCGGTGGCTTCGCCTATAATCTGACACACGCTGCGAGCGGAGCGAGCATTTGTTACGTAAATGATGAACGTTTATATAAAGGTTGCGAGCTTATCGAGATCCGTGAGCGTACCGCGTGGTACTATTTTAAAAATCATTCATAATCGACGCTGCCAGGGTGCCGGGACATGTACGCGCAGTGGGTATCGATGGCCGATCCGAGTATTTATAACGAGTTTTCCAACGATGCGCTCGATGGAGCCACGATTACACGCGGCAAATATGCGGTTATAGAATCGTTGCGAACAGAAGGCACGATGCACGGAGGCCCGTGCGGATCGTGCTCACCGATCTCGCGCCTACTTGGGATAATTGCGTCGAAGACGGGGTGATTAACTGAGCGGTGTGACTGCATGGATTGTGGGTCGGCGATCTATTTCGATCTGGCCGACGTCTCTTCCTTCGCAAAAGAGGATCCACCAACTGCGTCACATTGTTTCATCTGATTTCCGGTAAAGCGATCGCCCCTCGTCGGGAACGGTTCGCGGAAACCGTATAAGCAAGCGCAACTTCCATCGACGATGAAGCGATAAATAACTGAGCGTAAATTATGTAACGCTCATTTACCGGACAGCAGTGATACGATCGGGTGTTTTATGGACACCTGTGTGTAATAAACATTTCGCGTCTCAAAATAGAAAGCAACGCGAAAAAAAGAAGAACAAGAAAAAGAAGAAAGAAAAAACAGACCAAAGAAAGGATAGCGCTTTTTGACGCTCGTGCATTAAATGTTGCCGTATCAAATAATCGTTATTACGTAACAGTGACGTAATCGATTAAATTTCAGTATTATATTATTAGCCGAGGATGAGTCATTCGTGGCGGACCATCCAAATGACTGCCACGTATTTGGAGTTGCGATAGCAATCTCTGCTTTTCGGGTGTGAACGAGTGATAATTTCCATTTTACGACTTTCCTTTTTTTTTTCAAAACAAATGTCGCGCTATTACAAGCTCTATTCCCCGATGCCAATTATCTCGAGGAAAAATCTTGAGCATGAGATATTGTAAATGACCACTTCATTACTTCAAAGTAGAAAAGAGAAATCGATTTATGAGCCATAAATGTTTAACTCCAACAAGTCGGTCGATAAACGGTGTTATTTGAACAAAGCGAGCAATAAGCTCGAGAGATAGTTTGTTTTGATTCAATAACACGCGCCTTGGGGCCGTAGGCACCTGTTGTTGACGAATGGTTAGCACGATCGTACTTCGGTCAACTTCGCGGTCACGTGACCATGGGGTACGTGCCCGACCCGGTCAGTCGGTATAACGGTATGTGGGTGTGAGCGTCGTTTCGATAAGTGCGTGAATAATTATCTATTTTATGCGTTCATTGTGCAAATTTCTATCGCAATTATGGTACACGGTATCTAAGAGACATTACGCGGTGTTGTGACAGTGTTCTTTTGTGCGAATAAACCGGAAAATACGCGTGTGACAGACTTTAAAGATTTTGGAGTCGAGTTTGACGAACCACGCCTAGATCCCAATCATGTCGTCATCCCTCGAAAGGAGCATCGTACTGGTAAGTCAGAGTCATTCTCTATTCAAAATACAACTTATAACATAATTATGTTGCGTTCGAAAGCGTTTATACGCTTAATCTGTAACTTATGGCTATGATATGACTATGATATATCGTAACGGTCGTGCATGCACGTTCGTTACAAGATGGCGTCCTCTGAATTCAGATTTTTGTAACCATCTTTGCATGTATTCGAATGATGCGTGCAAATACGCATTTAATCGAAGGGGAAAAGTTTTCGCAAGGTTAAATTCGTAACCTACATCAAATTCTCGAGATTCCGCTGTAACGTACGCGATATTTTTTCGCACCGTGGGGCATAGGGTCGCGACGTGTACAGGCGTCGTTCATAAAGGCGATAATGTACAGCACGCGGAGCGAGAAGCAAGCGTGGCACGCGACCGTTCTGCGCACTATTATTTGCCCGTAATTTATACAGAGGGCCGGGATAAAGTGAGTTATCCGCCATGGACAGCCGAACGGAGCAAAGAGGGGACTTCACGGTGCACGACCCATCACCGTTAGCAAAAAGAGAATCCTTGGGATTTCGCGCGGCCGTGCGTGCATTATCGTTTCTGATCCCCTTCCTCCTCTTGCTTTCATCTCGTTACAACACTGCCTACCTCGTTTCTCTCTCTTTTTCATTCGTGTCGTATCTTTCTCTTTCGTTTACCGCAAGCACGCGAACCCAGCGGCGAATCTGACCTCGTCTCGAACAAAAGCGAGCGGCTTCTCTTTTCTGGCTCGACTAACAGAGCTCTCTTCATTATCATTCTCTTTTTTTTCTGTTTCGTCATTCCTTGATGAGGTATACTGTAGTTAACCCTTGTACAATGCGGGGGTGGGGTACTCCGACTCCCTGCGTGGCCGATCGTGTATAATTTTCGACTCGTACGAAATCTCGACCCTATCGCTCGAGAGAATTTTATGGTAGAGTTTGGAGAACGAAAAGCGAAAACAATCGATTAGCTTAAACTCGAGACGCTGACGAATCTCGTGGCAATGAGGATCTTAATTGTAAATGCAGATACGTAAATCGAGCCTTGTCGATCCTGGAGTCGTTGAAGGAGGGAATCTGCATATAACTACAGCAACGTTGTTCGAGGGTCAACCGTGGTCGTAAATCGTTTCCTTAGCTCGTACCGTGTGCGATCGGGGCGAGTAAGTACGTCTATTTAGCCCGATCGCGAGGGAACCGTGCTATTTTCGATTTGTTCGCGGTGCCCGGCTATTCTACGAGAGTTCGCACCGGCAGCTTCCTGCTGCTGCTCGCCTCTTCCACGTCTCTAATGCATTCTCGACTGAATGGAGAACGATTTTCCTCGGCCGCTCAATAGCGTCCGGTCGTTTTGCACCGGCGACAAAGAACACGGCGAGAGGGAGGAAAGAAGACGGGCGTCGACGACGACGTAACATACGCGCGTCGCTCCCTACGCCGCCAACTCGAATAATTCACATTGTCCGTCGGGAATGGTAGCCGAGTCCAGGGCTTTCTTTTGCCAATTATTTCGGGACACGGTGCCGCGAGGAAAGAAAGCCCCGCGGGGTAGAATAGATCGCGCGATTTTCTGCGGACTAATTTAGCCGGGCGCGCATTCAACCGCCACTGTGGGCGCTTTCCTGCAATTTTTTTTTCCTTCTCGCTGTCTCATTTTGCCCCTTTTTCATCCGAGCGTTCCCTCCCCTCGGAACCCCCGTCTATCGTTCCGTTCTCGGTCTAGCGCGCTATTTTTTTTCCTTCTCTTTTCCGTCGAGGCACGCGTTGACGGATCGTCCTGTCCCTTTTTCCCTCCCTCGGTGGAAGCCAGCTCGATTATTCCCCTCATTAACGCCATCCATATCGGTATTCCTTTCGGTTCCCGGTTCGACCACACCCTTGGCAAGCGGAGTAATATGTTACGCGGATGGTCGGTCGCCAAGGCGTGTACACGACGCGTTGTCGTCACCGCTAGCGGGAACGCCAGGGGGAAAGCTTATCGGTAATGAGCAATAAATCAATTCGATACGACTCACGGTTATTCGTGATTGTGCATTTTTAATTACCGTCGACGGTCGACAAGTTTGGAGAGTCGAATCGGTGGAGTGTCGCGCGACTCGCTCGTGCCACGGGTCCGGAGAAACGTCTATCGACGCCGATGAATCTGCCGGATAACGGCGGATTAATGACACTCGGAGTCGCCTCGCTTCGAAACCGCTCGGTTCTTTCGTTTTTCCACGTGTTCTATGTATATTCCTCGATTTGCTCCAGTTTGCTCGATCCTTTAATCACCGATTCCGGTTCGAGCGTCTTCGTTTACATCTGGAAAAGGTCGATTCCTCGCGTGTTTCAGCTCGAACTTCCATCCGGTCGTCTAGGACCTCCTTCGAGCCACTCTGTCAGCTTCTTTACGCATATAATTTTCTCGTTACTCCAATCATGATTCTTGCCACGGTTCTCCTCGCTTCCCGCCCATTTGCTTGCCACGCGCCATTAGTCATTTCGCGGCTGCCCTCTCTCTCTAGTTAACGCGCTAGTTGGAAGCGTCGTCGAAGACCTTGCCCTTCGTCGTCGCTTCTTCCGTAAATTGCGTAATTCCTCTTTAGAGCGGCGTTGAGAGAGGCCAGATGCGTTCCAGCGGACGGGGCTTCGTTTTTGGCAGACCAGGCTCGTCGTCGATCGGTCGCAATTCTCGATACGCTCTCGCCCCGGCGAATTAATGCCCGCGATGTTTCAAGGATCGCGCACGCCATTCATAAAGCGAATGTTATTAGCGCAGATCGCGGTTGGATATACCGCCTGGCCGGTCGTGTGGTTAAAATAAAGATGATGAATGCCCGGCCGTCCCTTGCTGCCGCGTTGGATGTAGATTAATATCGAGCCTCGCTCGCTCGCTCGCATCGCGGGTCCTCGCTTCCACGTAATACCTGCTGCAATCCTCGTCCTGGCTTGTTCGCGGGTACACTGACGCGTTATCCTGTAAACCTATCGGCAAACTTTGCTTCTGCAGCATCACTTCCTCCTCCTCGACGGACTAGGCAAACTTGTAGATTCTCGTGTCTCGTATTATCATTCGGATCGAGCTGAATTAATCTCGAGACGCGTGTTACGAGCGCGGTGATTTTCAAAATAGGAAAGTATCATTTGCTCGCTCGAATGTCACTCAATTTCACCCGTTATTTTATCGTTTTAGAATCGTAATTAAATCGTTGATGTTGTTCGGTTCCATTTGAAATTCTTATTGAAAATCTAATGTAGCGGTACGAGTTCCGAGTATCGATGCGGGCATAATTACCGTCGAAACACGGCGCGCATAATCGAGATGTAAAGGTAACGAGAACCACGAGCGTCGTTTCTCATTAAATCTTTATTATCCATCCGGTCGTTCGGCAAACAAGTCGTCCTGGACGTTCAATATACCCGCTCTCTCTCTCTCTCTCTCTTTCTCTCTCTCTCTCTCTCTCTCTCTCTCTCTTTTTGTACGAAACCAGAACTTTGACGTCAGGTACCAGTCGCTCGAAATTATTAATTATCTTTAAACAACGACGACTTAGCGAACCGTTCGCCGGGGTTTGGCGCGGGCATTTTTCGTCCCGCATGAAAATGATGTTTAACGAGAAGGGGGCGTACTGCTCATTTGTCAGAAGGGGGGGTAGAGAGATAAAAAAACAGGGGGAATAACGTTTGAGCGAGGTTCTTCCACGATTAAAAGCGGGCTGCCTCGTCCAATGGCAAACGAGCAGGACTCGCGCTTGCGTAGGCAGCAGTCCACGAGCGCCTCGAAGGACGAACGATAATGTTCTGGCGACACTCGAGATGCGTTCCAGATCCTGTTCGGCGTTATCCAGGTCGAATGGACGTGTTCCTTTTTTTGCCTTGACAGAGAACACGTTCGCGTTATGGACACTTGACCACTTGCTCGCGCGATCGTCTCCGGTTCGCGGCTTATAATTTATGACCGTAGATCCACCGATTAGATTCCTGCATTGTAATAGCCGTAAAATTGGCCGGCAACGGATCTATGGGCGTTTTGTATCGAGGCTAATGTCCAGGATTGACAGGTTTTCGTACGCGCAGATGCAATCGATTGCGCGTAGCACAGTTCATCGCGGGTAATTTGTAGCATTCCTTCCGCGATAATAAACTAATTTATTGATGTTCCCGCAACGGCAATATCTTTAGCCGTCGAACGACCGCGACAACTTCCTAAATCATTAAAATTCCCCGGTGAGACTCGATTGGTTGTTACTGAAATCGGGCCGATCCTAGGTGCTTCTTTTGTATGCGCGCGCGCGGATTAGCCGGAACGCTTGTCGCGGGCTTATTACGCGAGGCGGAATTAGTCGGGTACGGACGACGATGCTAACGACCGGACAACGTAAGGTTATAAAGGGGCAAAGGGAGATCCGACAAAAAGGCGCAACGCCGAAATAGAAGGATAAAAGGTGGAGGAGACGAAAGCATCTTTAAATCATTCCCGCGAGCGTTAAACACGGTCAGAATTGGCCATGGCTGGAACATTACAGAAGAATGCAGGTTTTCATTGGGCGAAAATTTGTGTACGCGGAGTCCAGTGGCCCCTCGACGGTGGTTAATACGTAAGACATTCTCAGACGGCGTCGACCGCGAATTAATATAGCCTCGACGTCTCGGTGCATCGGGGATTATAATTGCCTTGAGAATAATGAGAATATCCCCTGGGAATTATACACTCGGCCGAGAGAACCGGCCGTACGAAGTGCCCTAATGCAATTCCTAATAAATCCTAGGCAGGTTCGCGTGCCTACAAACCGTTTCTACAGTCTGTTCATCCCGAAAATTTCATTCACCGTTTCTCTTCGTTTCTTTAACGCGTTCTAACAGATGAAACGGGAGATCGCCATTGACAGTATCGGGAAGATGATAAGGTGTTTGTCGTTTGATAGGCAATCTTTCACATAACCCCTTTAACAATACGTCTAATTTTGATCAAATTTTCCTGGAATAATAATCTGTATTACCGTGTAAGGACTGCCTAAATCTTCTAGATATTTATCTCTCCAGAATGTTAATTGATCGAACGATGTCGCTACTATTGGGTTGATATAGAATATGTTAATGACAGCTACAATCCTGTTTGATTTTTACGATCGAGAGCGTCTAGTCTGATAAAATCCGTTGGATAAGCGAACCGCTTTCGCTTTCTTCCACACCTAAGCCGCTTCCAAGAAGATATCCCCCTTTTCTTCCCCAGGATGTACTTAGGGTTCAGCCTTATGCAACCGTCCCCGTTTAACGCGGCTAACCTCTTTCATCGGTGACAAGGGACGAAGGCGTTCTAGCCATCGGGCCTTGTAACGTTGGACGTTGAGCGATGCCACCGAGACGAACGATTGTGTTCGCAGATATTTTACTTAGTCGGGAATCAGGCTAAAATTAGGCCAGCGAACCGCCACGCGAGAGATCGGGATAGTGTCGTCGGCTGTTTGGCTCGTTAATTGTTCTCTGTTCGACCTCACGAAATTGTCCATGATGCGTGGCCGCGGGATTCGTTACTCGGGTTTCATCGAGAACGCGGCGACCGTTTAGCCCGTGTCTCCCCGGGGGTGAATGAATTTAATTCCGCTCGGATACCATTCATCGTTCGTTCTGGCCTTTTCGCTTTGTTCCATCGAACGACATTCCTGATATTCCTGGACCGACTGACCGGGGTTTTACGGCAGATTAACCGTTGATCGATTTGCCAAGCGGTATGCCGGTGGTTGTTTTCGCGACTAAAGATAGAGCCGAGTGTATTTCGATGCTTTGCAAACTACAAATGGCCACTGTGTGTATTTCTTCAATTAGACCTCGAGGCACGGATAAAGATATTCGAGCAATCCGATACCGAAGTATTCAAAATCTTAGATACTCTGTATCGGTGTTTAATATCGATATTTATTGAGAATTCTCGAACGAATATTGGTTCGGTATCAGTTTCGAGCGCCAGACAGCGTACAAACCCGTCCACGGAAAGAAACACGAAAGTTGCCCTTGGTAATCGATTACGCTCGTTATCGATTCCGCTGTTCTCGCTAACGGACTATTAATTCGAGCGATCAGGAGCGGCTGGTCGTGGATCGGGCGTACTCGCCCCCGAGCCTGGTCGGGTCGTTAACGGTGCTACATTCGAGAACTGGCCAAAGCAATAATTACAGGTTTCGGTGGATCGTTTCGTGGAGCGTTCGGCAAGGCTCGCGTTATCGTCGGTGTGGCGGAAGTCGCGTCGAAGGGCAGGCGTAATGAAGCTAATGGCGAAGTCACGGTGGTCCGTTGATAGCGAACGGTCGATTATATCGATCCGCGATCGTCGCTCGTTGTCGAAACCGTTGGCGACTCTCTCTCGACGAACGAGCCGAACACGGGAATGGGGAAGGAGGTTGCGAACGGAGTTGTCGCGAGGCAAACGCGAGAGGGGGAAAAGCGTGGACAAAGAGTGGGGAAGTGTGTGCACCACAATGTTACAACGAGGCGGACCATTAACTATTAAGCGTGCAGATATGCATATGAGACGATTGCAGTTGCGTGGGCTCGCTCCAATCGGCGGCCACGTTGCTGTATATTGCCGAGATAATATCCCGATCTGATTGGACGGTTATAAACGGGATATCGCGGCGCGGCTTCAACGCCGTAACGCCGCGTGCAGTCGATAATTTTTCGAGGGTGCCGGACCCGATATACGATATGGGATTTCGCAAGAGCGACGCGCAGCCCGTGTTCACTCTCGGCAAAAAGGAACAACCTCGTACGAGGAAGCGTATACGTATACGTGTACATATATATATATACATGTATATATGCACATTGTACCGCCATCGCCACCAACATTTCTTTTCCCTCTCGCCAACTTCGTATCTCTTTCTCGCGGTTCGTTAGGGTTGTATAATTAATAGCGTGGAATCGTTGTTCGCGTTGCAGATAATGCGCCTATTTATTTATTGTTCGTGCGCGTTGAATTCGGATTAACGGTAGATACGGGCAAAGCGTAAAATCCGACGCGATAACATCGGGACGCGATGCAACGGTAGGAGATAGGGAACGATAGCGTTGATAGGAGCATGAATCGTATAAAAATCTAAGGAATCTGTGCCACTATTCGTTCCCGGTATCGGGCAATCTTTCACTTTGATAAGGTTTACGCGAGATTGATTCGGAATGGGCTATTCGTTCGATCGAACCGAGTTTCCATACCAATGGCTCCGCATCCGGAATCTGCGTATCGAAACTAGGACGAAGGTAACCGTCTGCAGGTTGACGAATATGAGCCGGAAATCGGTGCTAGGATGTAACGATCACCTGCGCTCGATGCACCGAGAGGCATCCTCGTGCCACGTCCGTGCTTTCTAATAAATATGCTAAAAGGACCTGCTCTTTGAATACGAGAGAGGATCAAGACGTTTCCTCCCGTGCTTTCATCGCGTCGAAGGGTTAAGGCGCATCTGCCCCGGTACCTGGATCATCGATTTTCGAAACGAGCGCGCCCCACGGTATCCGCGGCGCAGGGTGATGAGATCCGCGGCCCGGAGAAGGGGCGGGCGAGGAGAAAAGCAGCGGGATACGACTGAAAAAAAGGATCGTTTTATTCGTCCGGTAGATGAACGCGGGTTCCTCTCGGGGGCAGCTCGGTTCATTCCGTATGGTAATGATATTCAAACTGAAAATACGCGACGATGGCGGGCACCGAGATTCGACGAGGATCCCAAGCAACACGAACGGGGCGCCCGATCGATGCCGGGAGTGACTGTCCATCAATCTTTCCGAGTGTTATTTTTCGTGATCGCCTGGATACCCGGTTTTACCGGCAATTAGGATCGACTGTCTCTCTGGAAGGTGTACCGCGAACTCGTTCGCTCGATCTAGGATAAAAAAGTTTCGAGACCCGACGAGACATCATTCCGCTACGTCGAGCACCATTTCGATCACGTTTGCGTAAGAATTCGCTAAGTAATACGATCTCTTAACCGGGCCCTCGATCATATATGCGTACCGAGGGCTGTTTAATATAACGAGCAATAAAAATTGAAAACGGTGTCCACGATCGTGCAAATCAACGCGCGAAACTTGTTCTACCGGGTGCCTTTTTGCCGATTGATCGTTATCTCATCTAGGAATTATTCTCCGCCATTAGATTCATTTCCATATTTCAAAGACATTGTAAAGGACGGTTTTTCATTTACATTTCTTTCGGAGATATTTTATTATTTTTCAATATTTTGGACCGTGGTTCAACTCTTAATTAGAAATTTGACAATTTGACTGAACATCAAGTTAAACTGAAACATATTTATGGCTTTAGGTATCTAATAACTTTTTCAAAATAACATACCTCGTGCAAAAATATTTATTAAAATTCAACGAATAACAGCTTATGTATCTCTTTGAATAATTTTAATCTAAAATATACGAATCGAATTGCCAATCTAGTATAATTTAACATTGCAATAAAGTAGTAGGATAGGTAATTATTGTTTAAACGACGATTGAAATTAGTCTCGCGACACGGGTGTCAGCATCCGGATAGACGATACTCGGTGCTAGTCGGCTTAAAATTGAATCGAAATTCTGACATGAATATACGTATCGTTTCGAGAGAGTATTTTCGAACGCCGCTAGCTTTTATCGTCCCCTCTCGTATCTCTTCTTCTTCCTGCTTCTTCTTCCTTTCTCGTTAGCGGTCGCTGGCCGCAATAAATTTGATCGGCTTTGCTTTATGTAAGACCGTAGACTCCTTCTAGGCCATCTCCCGTCCGGTTCTCTATCCCCGTGGATATTTAGGATGACTGCATCCCAATTAATAGAAGGAGACCTCGGTCGTCCGAAGATCCCGTCTGTTTCCCTACACTCGAGCGAACATTCGAAAGACACCGAAGTCGTATTCCCCGATTATGACTATGGAAACCTGTCCCCCGGGCTGGAAGCATCGTTAAAAACGTCGTTCACGTCGTGAATACTAATCGACGCCACTGTTAAAGGTCGTACGTGGGTGTTGCTTTACGAGAGAAAGATTGGGACGCTGAAAATTCGATGTTTCGCGGTAATTACCTTGAGGAACGATACGAATATTAATTTTATCCAGTGACGGCTGTACGCCTTTTAACGTGCTTTATGGAGATTATCGTTTGTCGAGGTCCTTCTGTTGATTTTTCTTTCTTTCCTCGTCGATACGTACAGCTCCGCAAACTTTGTTCAACCATTATGTTAAGTACCCGAGTACCCATTTCTACGATTTATTACATTCTGGTTGGAATATTTCTAAATTGTTCGTACTCGATTTTCAAATGAGGATTTTTCTAAAAAGTATCATTATTTATATACTAGTTCACGTATTAGTTAATATATTATTCAATTACTTGCACACGAATTAGTTTATAACTTAAACTATATTTAGGAGTCGTAACATTTTCATGGTATATTCCAGAATATAACCATAGATATAACCATTTAAATCAAAAATTCGATTTCTTGTCGAGCTACTTGATTCGTTGTATCGTCCACCACGAACTGGCTTAACGTTTCGTCTTTTAACGTTCGACGCTCTCCCCTCGGGGATGCGTCGTTACGGGATCGCGCTTATCTTACGGGGCGAAGGCAAGAGGGTAGCCCAACCGAAATCTCGGGGGCCAAATTTAGGGGGACATAATATGAGGATCGTTTGAAAGGAAAGAAGGCACGAGACAAGATTCCTTTATACGTCGAATACGAGCCGGGACCGTTGGCGAATGCTTTGGATACACACTCGTGCGGCACGATTCAAAGCGTCTCAGCTGTTTCATCTTTTTCTTTTTTTCCCTCTTGGGCTCTATCCTGCCCCGGCCCCGGTAGTCTTCCGATTTTGGCACGCGTCCCTCGAATATCCGTTGACGAAGACGCGTGGTACGAAGCCGATCTTTTCCGGCCGACGAGCTCGATACAATCGCGTATACGGGCTTATGTTGAAAAAATGTTCTTTTTCACCGCTAAACGATAATATATAGGCGTCGTAAAAGTCGCATATATAAGTATCATAGAACTTTTATAGGCTATAATCTTCATATTGAAATTTCCACCCTTTGAATAATCCACGAATGGGTCATCGAACCTATAAACGTCGGTCTTTCGAGTTTCTTAGCGCCATCATTCAAATCTCCACCAGCTTATCGATCACCTCGTATACCGAAGCTTGTTTTTTTCTCGATAAATTTCGAACTTGCCAACGACGATTCGGTAATTCGTTTAAATGGCACGTTCTCCGCGCACAATGCACCCCTCTTCCTCGGTCCTCGGCAGGTACGCGGAACGTACGTTACGCAAGAGACCCGGTAACGTATATAAGATTCTTCTACCTGGAGCCCCTTCGTAGGGAAAGAAAGCGAAAAAAAAAGGGAGATGCGAGACACAGGGGGATGGCACGCGCCAAACGCAAGAGGGAAGGAGGTGGCCCCGATCAGCTGCAGCTGCGCTTTCGGTTTTGCTCTTGGCTGCCAAGCGGCCTTTTGCTTGGCTCCCGGCCGATCTTGACCCGATCGTATCGAACTATGCAGTCGGACCGCTGTCATCCGAAAACGAATGACGGCGTACGGCTCTTTGACGAAGGGCCGGCTCCTCTCTCCCCGGAAAGGCGACAATTTTCACTTTTCCATCGTGATTTATGTATCTTTGGATCGGTTCGTCGTCCAAACTCGCTATTACTGTCTCGTCGTTTCGTTGTCAATGAATGAAATGCATTGCTTACTGAAATATTACGATTTAAAAAGGTGAAAAATGAATTTTATGTAAATTATAGCATACCTAAGTAGAAGTCTAGTACGTAATAATTTTTAATTGGAGTCTACAGGAATATATTAACACTAGAACTACCGAGGTTTTATGTGCATTTACTTCTGAGTTGAGAATAAAATAGAAAAATAAATGAAGATTGATAGAACCGTAAAAAGTAATATACAATTAGTTGAAAGTGTCTCAATAAATTTTTTTTTACTGCTGTGGTAGTTCCAGTACTAACCTCCTGCACTACATTCTTATTTCACAAGAACCAAGTAATATTTCACACGGTGAACGTTTAATTCAATTACCTTCGCTACTAGTAGATCATTTCGCAAATATGGAACGTTTTATCAAGAAATTATGAGATATCGGATATCTGAGTGACTCGAAATAGTACAAGGCTTTCGTTGCCATCAATTTTTGGATTCGATCGACGAAATTAATCCCTGCATCGTACACCTGGTACAAATATACTCCTAAGGGAGTTCAATGGCTTTTGTTGGAAACGCTGGTAACGCGTACGACCACCCTCGCAGGGTTTCCGTGTTTGGACACGGTCACTTTTCACTTGATAAACGATCGTTGGTCTGGCTGGTCAAGCGGTCAACGTTACTACGTGATCGTTTGTCGTTTCATTGTGCTAACTACAGGAAAACACGGGACCCACGTGCGCAACACCCTCGTAAAGCCTTCGGGAAAGGCCCAGTTCCCGGTCTCTGATGTGTACACTGTATACCCTCGCGTTTATATCACCGAAACGGTGAACGACTACCAGCTGGCACCCATAACACCGCCATCATAGAGCTCGGATTTTTCCCTTCTATTGTCCTTACAAACACCTTGCGCGAACGTTCGTTCGACACATGCTACATCCGACGACGGATGTGACCACTTTTGACGCGAGATTTTTACTCCCTTAACGATCCGACTGGTTCGTCTCGACGTGATTATCCAGCCATCTTGCCCGCCTTCCTTGAGACCATTAGCACCCCATGCTATTATAAAATAATATTTTCACTCGGTTAAATTAAACGTTTTTCAAACATGATGATATTTACGTGAAAATTGTAGCGTTAATGCTAATTAACCCTGGGCAAAGGTAGTCGTCGGATCACAGAATAAATATTTAGAGAAAATCTGAATTGAAGCGGGGTCAGGGGAAAATATTCTCTTAATATTCAAGGAACGGGGCTCGATCGTAGCCGAGTGAATTATGGAGATTCTAGTCTTATCCCGGGCAAATACAATGATAGGAATGCATCCGCGATTCCACGATTTACGGCCAACGTCGTGCATCGCGTTCCGCCTGCTGACTCTTTTCAAGTTGACCGACAAATACGCTGGACGTTCCTCGGATATAAAACATTAATCGACTTCGTGCTTTCGTCGAATTGATTCATTTCGAATGAAATTGATTACCGGACGATTACTTTTCCGGCTTAAACCGTTCGCGATACGAACTATGAATATTTTATTTACGAATGTAACCACCGCTGCCGTTTATGGATCTATAAAGTATTGTGAAATATTGGATCGTTTAAAAAATTAATAGCATTTGAGATAAGACTCGATATTAAGACCGGAGGTCCTTATGAAAAACGGTCTATATTTCACAAGCGGAGAAATTTCTGAAATTCTATAAACGTCACATAACGTAGCGTTTAATTGCATCAAGATTTTAATTG
Source organism: Anthidium xuezhongi (assembly GCA_022405125.1). Lineage (NCBI taxonomy): Eukaryota > Metazoa > Arthropoda > Insecta > Hymenoptera > Megachilidae > Anthidium > Anthidium xuezhongi. The sequence goes on along the minus strand of CM039642.1, from coordinate 6,078,026 downwards.
AATATTAGCGTTAAATTCCGTAATAAACTTACGGGACAACGCGGCGCATCGAAAAAAAAAAAAAAAAAGAAAAGGAAAAACGTTTGATTAACGAATAAGTAGGTTCAGAGAATCTAGTAGTAACGTAAATTCAGACGATGACAACAGCTGTTACCGATGCAACAGACAATGCAATTTCATTAGTACAACGAAGAAACGTAACTACCGTTAAAGATTTCGAGTAAAAGATAAAAAGCTTTGATTGGTAATTTAGCTTCGAGTGTGTAAAGAGCCAAATAGGAATGTTTGCAATTTATTTCGTTATTTATACTTCGTTAAAGTGCGTCGTAAAGCTTATCGAGTAATCTTCGTGCATCACGGTGAAACGCAAAGGCAAGATAATCGCGCAAGAAAGTTTCATCGGACGACGTTGAGGCACTTTGGGGGAAAAAAATAAAAAGGTGCTCGCCCGAAAGGAAGCGTTAAAGAGCAGTTAACTTTTGATCCTCGCGGTATTCGCGTTTCAAGCTGCGATTAAGATGAAATTATCGAAGAATGTCTTTAGCGAGGAGGCGGCCGCATATCGAAACGAGACGTCGTCAATTTATTCGACGGCGACTTTCATGGGTCTCGTGCAAAACGTTATGAATACTTTGGTCATCGTGCTTGTAATCCAACTTGCTCGTTCAGATACTTGTCCACGCGCGTTCTTTGCATTCGAATTTTGCCTAATTTTGTAATTTTAATCGAAGGTTATTTCATTCCTTCGATATTACGAGAAATTGTTATCATATTTTTATTTCTGTATTTACTGGGGAAGGATTTTGGTGGTCCGCTCATTATTCTGTTACTAGAACGTTATTTCTTACACTTAAAGTATCTTAACCCTTTATTAAAAGTATTATGAAAAGGATGAAATGGGAATATGAAATTTTTGCTTCGCGAGAGGACAGCAGAGGATACTTTATTTAAGAATCTCTTAACCCCTTAACCTATGAATTATCGCTTGAAATATACTTCACGCTTGACAAGCCTTAACTATATAAATTGCAATTAGAATTAAATTTTAAATTGAGTTTTTATTATATTGTAGGGAAAGGGGTTAAATGAGCCGAATAAATTTCAAGAATATTTTACCTCTTTCAAATATGGTATTAAACTCAATAAAAATTAATTACCATAACCATTTCTATTTATCCGGTACAACAGTAGTCTTATGGTTCGTTGTTAGCAGTACTAGATTTCTCTAGAGCCAATGATCGTTAACTTTATACCTAAAAATTACAAGATATTAAATCTTGGTATGATAATTCACCCGGTCCTTGAGGGACCTCCTTTCCTTCGCCATTTTCTTCCGAGAAAAGTCAGTAACTCTACAGGGTATACGGCACGGCAGAAATTTTGGAATATCGACGACTATGATTATTCTGTTCCAGCGTATGAACAAGAAAATGACGGCTACGACAATTTTATCCTCGAAAAGGTTAACACACGCGGGTTTATTGCCTGGCGGAACTCATCGACGCGTTCGTACGCCGCGAGTCAATGTAATTACTCTTACCATTTCCGCCGGCCGATTCTCGTTAACGTTCGTACGGCCGCGAGTAGAAATAAACACGCGGTTTCCAACCGATTGTTCCGTTAAGTCACTCCGTTTACGACGAGTTTCGTTTCCTATCTGTGACGTAAAATCGGAGACGCCGCGTGCGCCCGTTATCGTGTCTTTCCAGCTGAAAACGTTCGTCGGGGTAGAATAAGTAAAAAAGGGGGAGGGGGGAGGAAGAAAACGAAGAAAACGGGGTAATAACGATCAGGGTTTACAGCAGGTGAAAATTGCATGGTGAAACGATTGTCTCGGGCGACGACGTCGTGCGGGTTAATAGATCCGTAAGAGAACGTTTCACGAACCGATTGGCGAGGATCGATTCATCTCGACGAAGAAAGTGGCGTCGGCGAAAGTACACGGCCGGCGAGTTTCTCATTAATTTCTGGCGGAACGTGGCGGAGCGATTCGAAGCCGAATAAAGATCGTTCCCTCTCTTTTCGCCTTTCCTCGAAAAATTTATATTACCGTCCAGGTATCCTCCCTTACGGTCTCTTAATTTGAATTGGAGCAATCTACAGCGGGCAGCTGGTTTCATAACCCGCCACTTTATTGCCGTTAATTAAATATCCAGGCTCGTGTGTACACTCGGCTGCCGATACGACGTTTCTCGCCGGAGCGAACGAACGCGTACTATGTGCTAATTTCCAACGGTAGCTGGTGCTTAACCCCTTAAGAGCTTATAAAATTTGTTGATAAAAATTTTACATATTTTCGTGATCGGCCTCGCAAGATCCCTTTCACTCGCTTCGTGTGAAAGGACGTGATATTACGGAGGTGAACGATTTGAAAGTAGCTACATGACAAATGTAATTTTCTAGAGGCGGTGTTTAAGGGATTGATAAACGTTTACCGCTAATTTATCTTGTATCTGAATTTTATTGAAAATCTTTGGACTGTTATTGGGTGATGACAGGTTTAGACCCAATAATAATAGGAACCGTGAAAGTAGAGCGGATAAAGTCATCACGCTTATGGTTCTTATCTTCTTCGCAATATTTTACATCAGACTGTGAGGGATGAAAGGTACGATACGACGAAAGGGTGTAAGATACGGACATTTTGTGTCTCATCGATATTCCGCGTACCTTCCGCTCTTCTGGGTCGGCCCCAATCATGTTCGGGAACAATTTGACGGCAGGTGCTCCAAATTGAAAACCTTTGGTTGCACCTTCGCCTACTCCGCCCCTGAAACCCATCGCCTGCTCGTCCATTATGCGGGGCCACCTACGTACGAAAGAAATACGGGAATAAGAATGCGTTTGGGTTGTTTGATAAATCCTTCGATGATCGATAGAGACGTATTTATCGCGATAATATTGTTAAAATAAGCTTTGATAGAGTGTTAAATTCTATCGAGTTTAAGGTAGGTTTCCTCTTGAGAGTAAAATAGCTTTTCCTGCAAATAAACACTGGGCTTTAGAGTAACTGTTTACGAGAAATACTGTCGATAATTTATCCTCGTTACCCTATGGCCGTCAGAACGTTAATTAATCAGCAGGATGTTAGGTATGAAAATGATTTTATGCATAGAATAATCTGGTGCTAACAGGCTTAAGATAGTAATAAAATTTCTTGAGAGCCATAGAGCTCATATTTTCAGTACACTAAACGTCTACGAGACGTTACACCTCACCTGGTTTTACAATTTTATAGTTTATGTTGTAAAATACCTGCTATCGAAGAATGCCAATAAAAGCAGAAGTATTTACATTCTTATTGGGATTGTCAATCGCTTAATTGGATAAATAACAGAGCTTTACAGTACCGTTTAAAATTATTAGGAAATTTGTAAGTTTGACTTTTGGTATATTTATTCACTAATTACGAGAAAAATCGAGTCACCCTCTATTCTTTTTGACATATTTTATTATTGCAATATTCATATTTTAATGATACCATATGTTTCTGTCATAAATTCCAAATTTTCTTCTTTATTTAGTATAATAGCAAACAAATTATATAGCAAAGATACTTTATAGACAATTCTAGTTATAGAGGGTTAATATCTGGACTCCTTAATTAGAAATGAACAGCGACGAGGCTAAAGCGCTCCAAGTTATCGAATACTTTTGAACGGTAGTGTATTTCCCTGCGGGCCAACAGGCGAAATAAACTTTTCAGTTCTTACTGAATTTAATGTTCTCGAAATCGCTGCGCGCACGAATTATCGCCACTAAATAAGGCCGCCCGGTAAGAAGAGCCGCTCGTCGATTGTATTTCACGCCGGCAGCGTGCAACCGCTAATTGACTCCGGGTACTAGACGGCGCCGCGACAGACTCGCGACATATTTAAAAAATAATACCTCGCATTAGCCGCTTTTAATGTGGCCCGCGTGAGATACGAGGCTCGCACCAGGTGGCGGTGGACGGTGGTTAATAGCGAAGCGGTCGCCGCTTCGCGTCCTTTACTCTTGTAATCTGCTGGTACCTCCTGCCGGCCGAGACCTCGTCAACTTACGACACGATGCACCTGCCACGGGGAAACGATCCGAGGGCGTCTGCTCGATTCTAGCCCCCAGACAAAAATGACCAAGCCGTATCCCGATAGATTGCCGATAATTTATTTATTAACGAGCCCCTAAGCCGTGAGTCGAGCAATCTTTCAGCCACCATGACTCTTCGCGCTGTTCCTTCGTTTCTTTTGCCCGTCGGTATTGTTTTACTCGTTCCGGACGATTAATTACTTCGCCCATCGCGATACCGAGACACCTATTGTTCGAACGGTGTTTTCGATTCGAGGGAGGGTAGAAAAATAAGAAGCTCTGGAGATCTAATTGGAAGTTTATTGATTTACCGAAGTATTTAATGAACGTAGTGTTATGTAAAATTTTGGAATTTTTACAAGATTCTAAACTTCGTTTTACGAATCGGTGAACTTCTACTTTCCAAACGATTCGCCTTCGTTTTTTTTAAACGACCCGGTTTTCTCTTCCATCTCGCGGTCGTTTCATTCGTTTCCCCGTTAGGTCAATCGGTGCATAAACTCCGGCAATGTGGAACACGGTAGTTAATTCGAGGCGCTACCGTGTTTCGACCGCTCGTCACAACTCCATAACGTCGTGCCCGTAAATCATATATCCGCGAACGTTGAAAAATCCTCATCGCGGAAATTGCCGCGGTCTTAATTGAACGTCTAACACGGCTACGCGCGGGTAGCTCGTAAATTCGATCCGATCGGCTCGATTCGTTTAATCGCGATCGCGTTCGCCTGTCAGTTCGATTCTCGATTATTTGCCCGATCGAAGGAGGCGCGGCTCCGTTTCGATTTCTGGTTTTGCAGAACCCGAGGCGCCACCGCGTTCGAGGGGGGAAATCCGCCTCGCGGGGGAAATAATAGTCGGCTTCGCTCGGGGGCCGAGTTCGCGAATAATGGAAGACTCGTAAATTCGTTCCGGACGTCGGCCGCGCGAATTTCTCGCAGCGTGTAAAATCACTCGAGAATCACTTCCACGTTGTAAACGCGTCGTGTAAACGGGTTCTATGTATGCGCGCCTGTACACCCATCGTCGCGGACAAAGAGCTTGGGAAACGGTTATTGGCAGCCAGGATATTGGCTCCGACCGCGTCGAGGACTTAAACGAACGCCCGCTAAAACCGTGTCTAGTATTTCACCGCGGGTTACCCGCAAAAAAATTCACGCTAGCTGCATACGTTCGAGCGTGACAAAAGGGATAAGACAACTGTTCGATCGGTGCCCTTACAGGAGGGAGATTCGTTTTCACCGGCGACACAATTTATCGGGAATATCAATAGAACGAACGCGTTTCACGGCAAAAAGTGTATCGGGTAATTACGTCTACGCGCTTGATAACCGATACGCGTCGCCATTGTAGTCCCTTCCTTTATCGTCGCCCTTATTATTTGCTACCATTGTTCCTCTGGACGTAAAATAGACACTGATAATCAGGACCAAGACAATAAGATTCCGAGCACTCTGAACGTCTTAATATTCTTCCATTGTTGTTGCGTTGCGCTTCGTTGAGATACCATCCAGGGAAAAACGTGATTATGTGGAAATCTAGAGGAAAAATCGATTCAACAATTGCCAATTAAAAAAAATTAGACTAGTATTTATTTCTAAATTGAGAATAAATTAGCATGCGCAATCATTCATAATACAGGCACGTTAATTTCTGCAGTTCGAATGAATTTAACTGGGTGCAAGTTGTCTCCGTTTGCCAGTTTTTTTAGCTGTTTACGGTGCCATATCAAAATTTCACAGTGTCAAGAGCATCTTAATTAACCGAGAGTGTCATTCGGTTTTTTGATTTCATCATTAAATTAACCAGTACTCGTCTCGTCTAATTTAATCCATGCTCAACCTAGGTTTTCTATTCCTTCGCATCGCTATTTCTTCTATAAAAGGCTACCGTACCCGGCGCTATGACATGCGCGCGCTGTTCCCGCGTTAATTAAAGCGGAAAGAAACGCGGGACAAGCGGACAACGCGATCGCACCGCTTTAATAGGTGGCTACGAGCGAGCATCTAGAGAGGCATCCGTACAGGACCACACACCGGTAGCGTTCAATTTATATTTTGGGCGGAGTTACGTTATTTATCGCTGCCGGCCTTCGTGCCTTCGACTGCCATTCCGTGGGCCGCTTTCGATGTAAATGGGACGAGCCGCCCTCTCCTCGCGAACCAGCGCGAACCCCGACGTCGATGCGAGTCGATTTCGCTTCTCCGCGATCTAACCTCCCACTTCGTCAGCAACTTGAAATCTTCGCGTTAATTCACGATTTTGTCATAGAACTACAGTTTTTTAAAGAATTTGACGGATTAAACGTCCGATCCTCTAACTCGTTGTCCTCGTGATTTGTGATAATGATCGCGTATTTTGTTTAACGCTCATTTGTCCCCTGGCCGGCTCGCCGGGCTGCGCAGCAACGATGACGCACAAAGTGGGCATTAAGCTGCTCGCGGCGCGTTAATCACGCCACGGCCACGAATCTCGCGCTTTCGTTGAACGTGCTCGCGGCGAGGCTCGCCTTTCTTTTCCTCTCGTTGATTGCCGCGCGAAACGAGGGAGGGAAAGAAAAAAAAAGTCGATTTACAACGGGGCCCGCGTGGGTGACTTGCACTAACCGCGTGCCACGGTGAAAGTGGGTCCTTTATGATCGTTGCAACGTTCGATTTATCCACGGTGTTGAACGCTCGCCATGAAGTGAAGGGCTCTCACCTCGTGATGAAAAGTTTGGTAAAAGTCCCGTCTAAAAGCGACGGTGGCTTCCGTGTTGGCGGCGATATTCGCTATCGGTTCGCTTTTCTCGTCAACCACTTCCGCCACTCGAAGACACGCGTCAAATTTATTGCAAGTTGATTATGAATTTTTTCGCGTTTGCGCAACCGATCTGGGCGACATTATTCTTATCGTTACCAACATCAGTACTATTTTTCATTCGTTTCAAATTCCAGCAGAAAAGTTGTACCTATTTGTTATCGTCGAGTTTCTTCTCGAAACCTATTTTTCGACCAAAGACACGTGCGACGTTACAGGTGTTTGCGTCGACGACAGAGTTGATTAAACGCTCGTAACACGTATGCTAATGGTGGTTAGCGCGCATAATCAACGTGTTAGTCGAAAGGGCAGACGGTTGAGGTCGATCATCGCGCGAGCGTGTATCATCGAGCGGGCCCCTCATTATCCACCCCCTTCTAAGCAAGTCTTAATCGCGGCTTTTTCCACGAAACGCAGCCGGGTAATTACGCGTAATAAGCGGGACAAATGTAGATTGCCGCACAAGCGCCACGACAAAATAATCTCATCATCCTCGAGCACGCTTTCCCTTCGCCGTCCTTATGCAAGATCCGACGCATCCGAGAGATGCGCGCGGGGCGAGCCGGGGGACGAGCGGGAGAAGAAGCGTTAAAAACGCTGTTGAATCTTCCGACGTGTAATTAGTCACGGTCAAGTGTGATAAAACATCCGACCGCGGGGAAAAAAGAAGCCCGTCGAGATTGTTATAACGCTAAAAGGCCGTGGTCCCGATTGGTTGTTAACGTTTTCATTTTCTTTCCGCCCCGCCCCTCCTCCCGTCTAACATAGTTGCAGCCTGAAATTTTAATCCGACCTGCAACCGCTATAAAGGATCAACGGTATAATTAGTAACGATGTGCCGATAGATCTGGGACACGGATAACACCGTTTTCTTAGGTGCGGTCGTCGCGACCGAGGTCGCCACGGATGGCTGAACGTCGAAACGAAGTACGCGAAGTGGAAGCGTACTCGCGCGAATAAAAAGTATTCGAGAAAAAGAGGCTCGGGGCCATTTTCGACCAGACAAGTTCATTGTCAGAGTATCGAAAGTGGAGAAGGAGTCTCTTTCGAAGACCTCGTACAGGTGTGTACCGGTAAGAAGAGGAGAAGACGCGACGAGGAAGAAGAAGAAGAGAGAGGGGAAGGAGTAAAGGACGAGAGGCAAAAGGACAAAGACGAGGAACAGCGAGCGCTGCCACTCAGCGGTCCATAAACCGTATGAAATATTAATAATGGCGCCGCTCGCCGGCGGACTGCTCTCTGGGACTTCGCGAGAGAACACGTCCCGCGAGACGATCGGTTCGTTAACCTAACCCGATGTCTAGTAATCGTCTCGATCTTAGAATTCGTACGATTTTTTTCTAATTTGTAGAAAACATCGACAATCGATGCCACGAGTTTGGAATAATCAAATATCTAAACAAAATTCTAAGCAACATTAATATTTTATTGATTTCTTATGGGACCAGGTGGAAAGTTCTAATTGGAGAATAAAACGACCGTAATCTGAATAATCGCAAGTATTACCTGTATGGGCTGCCTTTTAAATAGAATTTTATCGTTCATTTGTTCTCTTAAGTATCCTTATCTCTTATCGAGATACACATTTAGAAATTTTTATCGTTTCACGAAGCAAAAGGTGCGCCTGTAGATTCGTTCGATCAAGGTACCCCGACCAGGTGATTTCGGCTAATAAATCTTTCATTACGTTTACAACCGCGTTTGATCGTTCCTTAACGGGCAGCTAGCTAATCCATTAAGAATCGTACCGTTTCTTTCTTTCTTTTTTTTAGTTTCTTTCTTTCTTGCCTAAGATCGACAGATGCTCGTCGCTGAAGGTACGATGCAATTGGCCGATCTTTCGACAATAGAATGCGACGCGTCCCGACGGAGGAACCACTTTGGAATCTTATAGTTCCATCATGGTCAGTCTGACGTATAAAATCAACGCGCACCTGCTGCGCCTCCCTTTTGTTCATTCGCCATTGTTTCGTAGCCGTGATCGTTCAATATCGTCCAGGAAACTGTTTTTCCTTCATGAAAGTATAAAATTCATCGAACGCGACCTGTCATGCGGCTGTTCTCGGGTATAATCTGCTTAAATCGATACCCGACCCGTATCCAATCGAAATCAATACACTGTTCTTTTATTTTTATTAATTTTTGTATGGAGAACCGGCTAAGGGAGTTCTTAAGTATTTATATTTAAGATAACAAGTACTTATTTTTAAAAGTATTTAGAGACCTGTACCATTGAACGGTACTATTTTTCCAAGCAGTCGATCTCGAAGGCTATCCCTATTTCCACGAACGAGAGAAAAAGAAACGAACTCGTTGCATTGTTTCCCATCGAGGAGCATTCCCGATAAAACGGACTCGATCGGTTAAGGAAACGTTCCCGGAGCAGTTGTGTCTCGATGTCGATGAAGGGCAAAAAAAGGGCGAGGGCGATTACCCTGATAATTAACATAGCGAAGCGGCTAGGTATCTCAGGTGCGTGGTCTACTCCTGCGACCAGCTCCCCTTTCCACAGGTGTGGGTCCCTTAAACGGCTATTTACGCTCGCATTGTCGTAATTATTTCGTAAGAATTACCGTAAATACTGCCGCGTTATTGCACGCTCGCTGTGCGCGCCCGTCTACTTCTTCGCCCCGGTTTCTTCCTTCTCTTCTCGTTTTCTGCTTCCTCATCGTCGTCCTCCTCTTTTACCGCCCCGTCTCGCGCATCGTGCTTTCTCTTTTTCACGAAAGAAACTCGTCGCCCGTGTCCACCCCGGCCCGATCTTTCTCTCTTTTTCGAGAAAGGCAGGTGAATATCGCGCATAATGAATCGTCGATCGTGGCCGGGGTCTTACCTGGAAACTCGAGGCGTGGCCTGGTATCGAAAAAGGAGGAAGCGAACGCGACGGTATCGATCGCGATCGATACCGTACGGATCCCTTCGATCGCGATCCCAGATACCCGGTTTATTGATGCTCGACTGTTGTTCGCGTCAAATAACTCGCTCGTGAATCGAATTTAACCTCGTAAACTCGTTGTTTCATCGCAACAATGTAATTTCAGGTCGACTTCCACCGCGATAAACTCCTCGTGTATACTTTATTGATTATGCGAGCATTGGGGTGGGCACAGACAAGATCTTTCTTTGATCAACAAATGAATTCGAATTGCGTGCAAATTGCCATTGACGATAAAACGAAAAAGGCGGATCGATACAGTTGCTACCATTCGGCTCTTCATCAACGCGCCCGATGCTCTCCGATCATGAGTCAACGTCTCATTCGTTTTCTTCCGTAATTTTTTTTATTTATTTCTTTATAAGCGGGAACACTTCACGAAAACAACCTGTTGCATATATTATCATTCAATATTAATAACAACTGGCTGTTATTACTACTATCCGAATGAAAAGGTAAAAGTGATTAATTTTTAAGAATTTATCACACAAACCGGTATTTATTAATTTTGTACTAGTACTTCATTAGTTGGTATTTGTATTTATGCAAGTCAGTAGTATTTAAAGTATATTGGACCAATCTGCGCAAGTAATTATTGATAATTATCTGTAAATACAACTAGTGCAATTTATTATTTATATTCACCAAAAGACTCGGATATTATTAATAATGGCCGGTTATTATTAATAAGAACCGGATTTGGTATATCAACCGTAACGTATATATTATACCAGGAACAGGATTGAGGACTAAAGAAATCCACTAACTTCGTTAATTAGCGCTGTTTATTTCAAACGAATACCATCTACTTTGGAATATTTTTTTATTTATGTTGTGCATTCTTTAACCCTTTGGGGACGGAGAATTTTTAATCTGGGATAATGAACACACGGAATATTATTTAGGGCAATATTTGTCACACATGTACACGATTTTGTAAGTTGCTATGACTATAGGGTTAAGTATCTAATACGATTATTTCCAAGGAAACGCGGGTGAAGAATTCTCATGGAAATTCAAGTATCGATCGTCCAAAAGGTCGCGATCGATGGAAAATTGAATCGATTTCAACTTCCATCGATCTCGTTCGCCCGCGATTTAAAGAAGGACACGAACATCGGTTGAACGGAGATGCAGACACGTTGCCGAATAGTTTATCGGGTATGGCGAGCAACCGGTCGAGGATTAACGTTACTACCGCGGTTCGGTGTGATTTTACGCAGTCATTTCGCGCACCTAACGACGTCGTTTAGCACGGCTTAACATCGTGGTCGGCGCTCGAAAAAGCCTCGCGTTTCACTAAATCTCCAGCCGGAGGAGGCACCCTCCTATTCCGCGGGAGGCAGTCCCGCATTTAGTCGATCTCCGTTCCCCGATGTCCTGGTCGAACCTTGAGAACCAAACGTGCGCGCTTATCGCCGTCGATGCGGCACAGAATCGTTCGATAAAAGATAAATTTCACGCAGTCCCGCCTCATGGATAAGAGGGGCCCGCGTCCGCCGCGCGGAAATACGAGCGTACCCTGCTTTACGAAACCGCGGGACGCTTTAACGAGCGAATTAACAGGACGGGATCAGCCTACGAGAAGTTACGGACCGGGATAAATGTGCTAAAAGACGACGGGCGAGTTTTATTCGACAGACTCGATGCGCTCGCGATTAGACGCGTTCCTCCAATTAAACTCGATTCCCTGGTGTCGTCGCGCGGCGAAAACGGAAACGAAGATGGAAACACGCGAAAAGCAGCCGCGATTTTATCTACGTCCAAAGTGGAATCCGGTAAATCGTCCGACCAGCTTCTTTTAGATCGTTAACGATTTTCTTTCTTTCGATCCCGTAAACAGTGTCCCGCTGTGCGACCAGTCGAATCGACAGACACTCGAGATTACTCGTTGATCGTGGACTTTCGCGTGGTTTTTTATTATCAAATGAGAAGTAGATGTTTGATTACGTTGGATGAAGACCAACGTTGATATTTCAAGGTCCTCGCGACCCGATTTTATCGATAACGATGTTATACTTTATGTGACAAGGGATGGTTTTGCTTTACCTAGGTAGATTCCAGATTGTCATTCTGCCTTTCTCTGTCTTTTAATACATTTTTTATGTATCTTCTTGCGCGCGATTGGTATTTTACTGGTACAGGTACTTAGGTGTATCTTCGACTAGAGACATTCTGGATTAAAATTTAACAGACTGCAGTCAGATCACTTGGTGCTTTAAAATATAGAGTTTATGTTATTTCGTGTCCTGGACTTTCTACACAGTATGCGACAAACGCATTAGTTCTTGACTAATGCTCACTACGATTTACTTTATCATGCCAGTAAATAACAATCAATTTTGTAGTGTCCAGAAATTTCTTTCTGTATGGTCTCGTTTTGATAGTTCCGATCACAAGCTGATAACAGATGGCGAGTTGTCAATAAATAGATTTTTAAATGAAGTTTATTGATTTGTTTGAATAATCGCGGCATAGTTATTTCTGCAATAACAAAATATGAAAAGTTCCCACAAAAAGTAAAGAGAAAAGATTGTCGCTAATTATACAGGAAACAAGATAATAATACTTTAAGCCTTTCGTAAATTTCTAATTTCTTTACCCGCTTCAAAATAATTGGAAGCGATTAGACTTGCGTAAGAACATTTATAAACGTCTTTGAGGATATAAATAACATTTCGTCATTTTTACGTTTTTCTTCGATTCTCAGCGAGCGTGTATTTTATTCTTCGGGTCAGGTGAAGTAATTTTATTACCTGGTACCAAGAGAACTTCGACGTTAGTGAAAATCTCAATCGCGATTGGCATCAGAAAGATGCCGGTCGGTCGTTTAAGAATCACGAGGCCGCGAATTGCAGCCGCGATTAGTCCGGTTAATTTCGCTGGCCGATCCGTGGCTAAACTTTCATTCTGCCCGAACTAATTACCGATGTTAATGCCACAGGGTCTACACGTAACTCGTGGGATCGGTAAACGTAATGAGCTCCCGGTCTTGCCATTAGCGATTTGCTATCTGTTTGAGGGATTGATACGGTAATTTACGGCTCTGTGTTTTATTACGTCCCTCCCTTGCGCTCGGATAATTGCGCGACTTTCTTCGAAACGATTCGCTAGCGCACCGCGATATTATGCTATTTGCTGCGAGGTATTTTAAACGAATTTTAATAGTAGGGTAGACCACGGTCGAAAGTGATAAATTAAATATTTGAAAATATGTATCTGAGGCATTCGAGTAAATGTTGGTTGTAAGACGAAGAATAATAATTAACAGAAAATATCGATACCCTGAAAGATTTAGTATTTTTGTTCCTACATAATTTATGTATTTGTTTCGTAATCGTCACAATTTTATCAAAGATAAATTATTTTAATTGTTACTACTTTGCAATTTTACATTTATATAAAAATTTACAAATTAAATTAGCACTAAATAGGGTCCCTTACCCTAACTTACCGTGTCTACTTTTTTAAGTAGAGAAAGAATCGATTGGTCAGACAATTGCCTTAAACAAGCAATTCTCATTAATTACGCGGGAATATTCGCAATCGGAACCCAGGCTCGAAGAACGAGCGAATATCATTTAAATCGTCAAACGTTTTCGACTTATTCGATTAACGTCCGTGGCTAACCGCTTGTAACAGATAAATTATCATACCGTTCTCGTGACTGAGGAAACGTTATTATCGGAAGCGCAATTCGCTTATGAAGACGTAATCGCCACCGGATTCCCCCGCCGATTGCTTCATGCAAAACCGATAAAGCTCTGGATACGTCGCTAATTACACGACCGCATTAAGGTAACGAATGACTTTCTCGGCTAGCCTGCTATTAAAACGATACCAATTAAATGACGTCTATCAACATTCCCAGATACCTCTGCAAACATCCAATATAATACGAATTTTACGAATAAACATCTTTTGATCATCTTCGCCTATAATAATGCAAATATCGATTAGAGAGGGTTCTTATTTGAAAAATTATTTATTCTGGAATATTTTCACTTCGTGGTCGTGATTAAAAGTCGTAGACAACGCGTCGAGGACTGGATAGGCCAGTTTCGTTGGTGGCGTATCGGCTTCTAAAATAAACCCGGCGACGAATAAGTCGTGGAGGCGCACGTATATCAGGTGCGTACGCTGTGCGTCATCTCGATAGGATCTCGGAGCCGATGCACATCGCCGACGCATCTCGATTCGATACGGACGTTGAACGTTTCGCCCACTTGCTGTTACAGCAGGTCGGTAGCAGAAACTCGTGGGATCTTCATCGAAATTTCGTCGTCGTCGGACCCGTCTCGTTTCGTCTACCGCGAAGATCCATCCGAGCGATTAAGGCGTTTAAAACGCTTCCCGGCCGTGAACGCGGCTCGATATCCCGCTGTAATGAGGGCCCATTACAACGACACAGATCGACACGACGATACCCGATTTTGTAATTAAGCCGGGGCGAGCAACGCGCACGCGTTTGATTAGTAGAATATATTCGATCGTTTTCGACCGTTCGACCGGATCGCTCGGGACTGGTCTGCTCGATTTAATGCGACGCCATGGTAGTTTCGCCGCGAGGAAAGTCGCCATGGTCGCGACAAACCGGCCATTAAAATCAATAAAGTCCATTCATGGAAGGAGGAGACCAGGAGACTTAAGAGAACGCAAGGCAGTTACTCCAGTTTCCTCGGTTGGATCGAAAAATTAACGATCCTCGACTCGTAAGACTCGTAACGGTCATATAAATTGTTCGTTCGCCAAAAACGAACGAGTTTCCTTCGTGTTACATTAATGGAACGAGCGCGTTAAGTATTTATTTAGTTATGAACTTCTGATATAGCGTGAATCGGTACAGGAACTTGCACGATTAAGCAAATCAAGATATTGGTTTTATATTCGAAAAAAGTTTCTCGATAGTCTGTGTCGAATTTACAAGGTTTTTACCGAGATTTATACAGATCAGGAAACTGAATCTGTCACGGTTTACTTCGTGGTCTTCCAGATTCAGTATTTTCCTAAGGATCGGTAGCTTAAATTAGCGATACCAGCGCTTAGTGGCATCGTAAAGCCGGCTTTAGATTCGCTTATTAAGTCCATCGGCACTTAACGATCGCTCATCAGCGCGGAGCCGTTTCAGGACGAGTAATCAAGCTGGCTCTGACAGTGCGCTCGCCATTTTCCCCCTTATCTCGTATTCCATTACGCGGACAAGCTCGAGGACGAAGAGTGGAAAGCGGCCTTAATGCCGGGACGGTATCAGATCCAAAACCAATAAGCGACCCAGGATAAGCGCCGCCACAGGACGGGATAGTGTGGGCAGATAATCACGCGAACCGGAGGCATCCCGACGCCACGCGTCCCTCTCTCTCGCTTCGACTCATGCACCGGGTACGACGTCCTTTCCCTGGCCGCGTGGCTACCTTGAACGCGTGCAACCAGCACGCGAGTGTGCGCTGCCCGCCGTACACGTACGAGTTCCCCCGTAGCCTGCATTCGAAGCCCCCGATCCCACATCGAGGCCCGATCTTCCCCAGCTGCCTCGTCGATCAGAACTTTCGATATCGATTGGGGATATAATGACGAGCTCGTAACTATTGGATACTGCGGCGAACCGCAGCCCCGGCTCGTACCACCGACCGGGCTACACCTAAAAGGTAAGAAGAAACTCGCTCCTGCACGCACTCGCGAGAGGGAAATCGCCATCGCGGCAGCAATCCACGCTGCGGAGACCTGGGATGCGGTCTGAACGAATTCCTCGCGATTTTCAGACACTCGAGCAAGGATAATTAGGGATCGAGGGATGGAATTGAGGATTCGATGTTTCTGGTTATTACTTCGGGTCGAATAAAAAACATTTCGTATTATAATTGAACTTTATCGATACTATGATTCCTTTACTTTTTATATAAGTAAGCAGAATTATTGCGTTCGTTGGAATTTCTTGCGATCCTCTTTTAATGAATAATCACTTCTTTCTGCACCTTCTATCAGCACCGCGTTCCTTTCGGTTCGATCGGTTTTTATCCCATTCTTCACGGTTTGTTTAACAGAACACGCTCGCCACCGCAAATCGTTCGTGGATTAATTTTTTTACCCTCCCCCCCACGCAGAACGCGTTTCTTCGCTCGATACGCACGTTCGAGGACACGAGATTAGACACATCGCTAGAAAGTAGCGTGCGTCCCCGTATCGCACAACGACGCTTTTGTCGAGTTCTTTTCAGACGAAATCCGAGTTTCACGGTAAAAGTTGACCCCGTTCCGTGGAAAGCGTGTCCCGCTCGTCCATCATCCGGGGATTTACCGATGGACTCGTCACCGAGAACGTTTCACGAAGAGGATAACGCACGAACGGTTCGCGAGAGAATCGCCGTCCGGTTTAACCGAGAAACATATACCCCGGCGTTCGGTCGACGACGATGACGAAGTGCAGCCGCGTTTAACCGTGGACCGAGGACATCTCCATTTCCTGGTTAAACCAACGACGACCATAAGACCTCTCCTCTCACCGTGACGCGGCATCGCGTTGCCGCCGTTGGTCAGCCGGTCGACAAATTAATGTCAAAGGCCAGTAATTGGATAGATGAGGAAGGAAAGAATGGCCTCTCCCCCGTCTCTCTCCCCCTTTTCACGAGGCGGAAGCTGTTGCCCCGAGTTCTTCCATAACTCGACGCTAGATCTAATCTGACGCATAGGATTGTTCCCGTCCCCGGGACACCATAAACGTATATTTCTGGAGCCGCGGTCTTCCTCGTTCTGGCGTCGAATTTTTTCTCGGAAAATCGTTCGTGTCTTAATCGTGACGCTTTATCAGCGCGGGATCTCTCTGCCCACGGCTTATGTGACTTTCACGTATTAATTAGCGGCTCGCGCGCAAGGTTCGTCCGTGTTAGAATACCCGCTGCGTGGGCAGCGGTGTCATCTTCGACGACGATCATGCTACTCGAATCGAGATTTTTATGGCGGGTTCAGAGTTCCTGTGGTTTTTCATCTGGTAGTTGAATCAAAATCCTTATTTGGTGATTTAGCCCCAAATTCACGGTTTCTTAATTTTCAAGCAATATATCTTACAATGTGTCCTTTTCTTCTTCTTTGAAAAATAATGGAGGGCGGTACCATGAAATTTTAATGTGTACCAATTTAAGATTAATCGGGAGTCAGCTGGGTTCCGTTTCCGGTGTCCCCGCGCACGGGGCCCATTGGGCCGAGGTTATTAAGTGGTCCGTTTAGAGGAACATTTAGATTAAAATCAATCCTCGATCAATTATTAATCTTGGATGAATTACCGTTTCGACGTGCAGCACTTATTGCGGCATCATTAATAATTGTTGCCGCATTAACCGCTGTTATTGCCGCGAGCGGCAATTCATTTTCCTTCGGGTGGATGATAATTAATTACCGCGGCCCGGGTCCCCGGTGTAATGCGTTATCGTGCGCGCTGGCAAATATTGTTCCCCTTTGCGCGATCCGTCGATTCGCCGATCGATCGATCAAGCTGTGTGCCCGACGTCCGGTGCGTGCATCGCTCGATTGCTCTCGTTTCGGCCAGCCGAGCAGCTGCTTCATCATTTCGCTTCGCGAGCGTAAGCTTGATGAAGAACAAGCCATGAGAAGGAGGAGGGGACAGGAGAGAAGAAACGAATCGGCCTTATCAGCGTTGCATAATTAGCCGTCTTCGTTGGAAATTACGCGCATCGATAATGCTTTAGTCGCTTTCCTCGTTGGGTACATTTTGGAAATTAAGCAGAACGAGAAACGGTGCCGTTGCGTTTCGCAACGCTTCCATCGTGAATGAGTCCCGGCGGTCAATTAGCGAGAAAGGGTGGCGAATGCGAGGTGGTCGACTTTTTTGCTCGCGCTAATCGTGGATCGAGCCGAGAACCGATCGCACCTGGTCCGCCGATCGCGAGATCGTTACGATAATCGAGCGGTACGGGCGCTCGAATTCGATAAATATATATATTTATGGACAGTGTCACAGGTGTAAAAAGTCCAGGTTGACAGCCAGGCGAGTCGCGTGCGATCCGGGGCTGCCGCTCTCCGAAGATCGATCGGTCGCATTTTGTCTCTCGCCCCGATAAAATCGTTCGCCGCGGATCAGCCGAAAGTGAGACGTCTCTCGGGAGAGACGCGACAAACGATCGTTCTTATCCACGTCCCGACGATAAACGGTCGGGCCGATCCATCGATCCGCGACGATACCGGGCCAGCATATGTACGTCTGCGAACTCGTTCGCGTGCCGGACTTGTGGCATATGTTGGATCTCGCGCCCCGTCCCTCCTCTCGTCTAAACGCAACGGTCACGCGACGACTCTCCGCCGTCCATTTTCTAGATTTGCTCATTCAAATTGCGCCCTCGAGGTTCGACGTAGAATTGGCGTAGAATTTGCAGATGTAAACGGCATGAAATCAGAGTTAGTGTCATTAAGTTGTTGCACGGGAGGTCTGATACCATTCGACAGGACGTGTAATCATTTTGCTCGAACTTTAAGCTTCGAACTGCTACAAGTGCCATTTCTTGGTACATTTATGTGATCGAGTAATAGATTTGTGTGCACAGCAAAAGTTGAACCCACTACCGTTTTATTGCGTTCGGTGTCAAATATTTGCAAGCAAAGCTCGGGCGAGTAGTAAGATGGCCGAGTCGCGTTTCACGGGCTCGCGTGCGCATGATTGCACCCTCGAGCTGTCGAGTCAGGTGGCTGTCTACCCAGACTTTGAGAAGGCAGCATTCAAAAGCTGAAGATGAAGCGTTACCCCGGAGTGTCTGACATAGTAGTAGACTGCCTCGGAGCCATGATCTTCTGGCCGGCCTCTCGAAACTCGTGTTTCGTTCCGCAAAAGTGCCCGTAGGATTCAGTAGGTGATTGTTTCTTCCTCTTTTATTTGCCATCTCGTGGACGACCACGATTGCTCGACGATTGTTCCCCTGTAAAAGCCTCGCAATTTCGTTATTAAAAAAAAACGTCCGGCTTTCTTCGACCCTGAAGCCCCGCTCGCGGCTATCTTGTCCATTCACCGAACTTGTAAACAAAGCGGTGTTCCTTTTAGGAATTTTCAGCGATAATAAAGACGGAACGTGTTTATCGAGCTTTATTTACTGCCGCGTTTTATAGTTGGCTCGTTAGCTAGAAACCGAACGGTCATTAAGCTGTCTCCGAATTGTCGATGATTCTTTCGTGTATCGGTCTGGCTTCGTTAACGTCCCTGCCGTCCTTCGTGAGCACGTCCTAGAAAAGACGAAGGACAGGACCGGCTCGTCCCGAGGGTCCCACGATGATGGATGCGCGTTAGCGCGGGAGTGCGCGAAGACAAAGATCCTACGGATTCCCTCCCGGCGTGCGCAACGTGCATTAGTTCGTGTCGCTCCTGCTGTGCGCAAATTAGACCCGCGAGTGTACTGCTGCACCTCGTGAAAACGAACGAGTGGAGGGACCAATGAAGAAAGAAGAAGAAGAGGTAGTAAAAGCAACGAAAGAAGAAGAGGAGGAAGAAGAAGAGAAAGTTTGAAGAGGAAGGCTGTGCAAAACGGGAAAGAAGAGGGAGGAATGAAGGCGAAGCCGCGATGAACGACCGCAATCAACGCAACACCGCCCCGCGAAAATTGCCTGGAATACACCCGGAATATATTATCCACACGGGTGTTCCTGCAGGCGGCGTCCTCCCCTGGGTCAAGAGGTCGCGCGCTCCGGATCGGACACGGCCCGAAGCAAGAGAAGCGTGCCCGTTCAAATAGCCACACGATCCGTATCGGCTCGTACCTCGATGGATCACGAAGAGGAGCCGCGGTTTTACGCTCGCGTTCTTCCGAGACCACCCCGAATTATTTATCTCCCGCAAGATAAAATTTCTTCGATTATTTCTATAATCATGGTGGAACTTAGGTTTGCTCTGACACCTACTTAATTAAATCATCTACATAAAAATAATAAATTAGTACAAGTTAATAGTCCAAGATTCTGTCCACTGTTGTCTCAAAGTCTAATAAATCGTTAGGGTATAATTTTCGAAATCGATATCGATTGGCGGATGACGAGCAGGGTCGCGTAAGTCATCGAGACACCGCGATAGCTCACATGATCGAGCCGCGAAGCGTGTACGAGTCTGTCGAGACGCGTTGTACTCGTTATCGTGACGTATGGTCGGCGCTGGTAACGCGAAATAATCCGTGTAGCGTACGCGGTACGAAGCGGCTGCCGTTTCCTCCCGTTGGATTCCCCGGGGGCGATTTTCGTTCTGTTCCAGCAGAATCGTTTATGGGCTCCGTAATTTTCATCCGCGGCCGATGCGTTCGAGCCGATGCGCATCGACTAATGGTCCCTCCCGTGCGAGCGGCCCGTGGAAATCGTACGTACTCGTTCTCCTCCTCTTTCGTACGGTCTCGTTCTCCTCGTCTCACGGCCGCTTTAAAAGGACTCCCTCCGCGGCTGGGATAACTTTATTTAGCGTGCTCCGTGTTGCGCCCGTTCGTTCGCCCGCCAACGTAGCTGCCTGATTGCGATTAAGTGGCTATTATGTGTAATGCATACTATGCTTTTTCAGGAGGCGCATCATTGGGGCCCTCGCGAACAGTAAATACAACACGGCCAGGACGACGGGCTTAACGGCGCCGTAGAAATCACCGCCGCCAATTCGTCTAACCTGTTCAACGTTGCGAGCCATCGAAACGGTGAGTCCAGTGACGTTTCTCTTTTCATTCGAGGTTATTTTTCTAATGGCCTGGTTAAGTGTCGCGAATTTTTCTTCGGGATATAAAAGTTAAGATAGAGTTACGTGATAATTTCTCGGAATTCCGAACCGGTAACGGAAAGGGTAACAAAGGGACGAGCACGCGGCGGAACTAATGCCGATTTTTGCGACGAATCTCACGAATTCACGGTCCACAGGGGGGCGTCTGCCCTTCACACCTGCGCTTTAACCTTACCGATTTATTAGGGCCGGTTCGGCCGGCAACGTCTCGTATTTAATTTATCCGTCGACTTCCTGAAAAATTCAAATTCGCCTTCTCTTCCGTTAATTACTCAACTATTTCAAAGTTCATTCTTCAAATTTATAATCTTATTGTGGGAAAATAGAATCGTATCCCCATCAAAATAGTTGACAGGAAGAAATCTTCGATTCGGTATCAAACAAAGGCGCCGACTCCTTTTTCGTCAGATGTTCGACACGGTGTTTCTCCATTCTCTATTCAACGAGCATAATTAAGGGATACCCCGGACGGTTAATCACATCCAGTCCTCCGAAAGTCGGGGTGTTACAGAATCGAGTTCGGGGTTTCACCGTGAGAAACTTTTGGGAAAGCGGTGGCGCAAGGTTGTTGAACAGGACTGGTTCGGGTCCGGATGCGTGGGCGTTCGGCCTGGTCCCTTTGAGAGCAGGCGCCTCTCGAACGGGAAGGCAGGTGCCTGGCCGGGGAAAAACTAGAACGGAAGCGTGTATCGTTCGCGAATACCTGTCCGCGTAACGAGCAGGAAGCGTTCGTTCGGCGAAGCGATCGGACGTAACGCGATCACGGGACATGATTTTTCACGACAAATCGACGCTCGCGATCACGAACTCGTGTCGGTCGTCCATTACGCCGGGTAATGAGCGGGGCTCGTAGCCCCGTGAAGATAACGGAATTAGTTGAACGTGGCCAGGTCGGGGCTCGTTCCATCGCGAGTTTTTTAATTGACAGGCAGGCCTGTCGAATAGACGTTGTCTGGAGAATCGAGACGCGCATCGAGGGAATTCATAAAAGGCCCTGGGGGGGTCCCGGGAGATGGAGGGGAGGGGGGGAATGTGATTAATCGATCCCGGGTCATAGGTTCGATACGCTGTTGAGAATCTCGCGATCGGTTTTTCGTTTCACGCGTGTATGCATATGAGGTTTCGTTCCGTCGGTCGCGACGCGTTTCAAACGAGAAAAAATCAATTTCTCCACTCGACCGCGACTGTGTACCGCCTGTCGATCGTGTATATAAATGGTCGGATTAATTGTGAGGCATATAAGATCGTGGAACACGCGTGGTTAACCTATGCGTTTCGATTATGCCGTCGACGCCGTAAGATTCCAGCCGCGTTGCGCAACGAAACGTGTTCTTTTTTTTTTTCTACTCAGGGTCGAAGGTGGTCGATTTGTTTTGTTTTTTTTATTTTTCTTTTTTTTTCAAATCATTTTCTTTTGCCGCCAATGTCGTTAGGCGTCGTTATACACCTGCATTAAACGACTTCGAAGGCTCGCGGCGACTGGACAAGTCGACCCGAGAGTAGAATCTAACCTCTCGTTCCTCTCTTATTCGTATCGTTCTCGATTATTCCTTTTTCCAACGAGTACACACACGTCTGTCGGTGCTCGATCATGATTTCTCGATACCTGGTGCCATGATCTTCACCTTTCAACCGTTCACGATATTAATAAAATATTACGATCTTTAAATTCTACATCTTTTTTCACAGTAAAGATGGTTTCACTGTGAATGTGCCAGTGCATGGTTGAATAAAAGCACCCTTTACAACACCCTAATATCCGTCCAGACTGTTTGTTCGATATCTCACGACACACGTATTCGCAACAGTCGGTTAGAATAGCGAACAATTTCTTATTCCGCGCACACCATAACTGTCTGGCTCGACGTACTCCCGATTAAAATTAAAGAGTTCACCATACACCAAACGAATATATATTCGCGACTGGCATTCGTATGTAGGACGAAAGCGTAGCTACCAACATGACACCAGAAACGTTCGTTGAATTTATCGGGTCAATGCCGCCTCTACGCAGGATCATAGAAATACCGGGCGAAACACGAAAATCGTTTCTTCGTTCGAGGCTCGAGTTAAGTGCACCTTTGGTCACTTGTAACTTGGACAAGCTAACGAAAAAAAAAAGAAGAAAAATTGACTCTCTACACCTGTGGCCTACATTAAACATTCCACCGAGCGTTGTCCATCCTTGTAACCCCATGATCGAACGACGAGCAGGAATCGAGCAATATTTATAGAGTGGCATCCGACTGACGCGTTAATGATACTCGCGTGCGGGCAAGCCTGTTGCATACATAATTCGAGCGGCGAGGTACGCTCAATAGAGAACCGGCGAGCACCGGTAACTCGCAGCAATGTTTAAAGAGAAGGAACACGATTGACAGTTGCATTATAAAAATGTACAGGAATCACAAATGTAACTTAAAGAAAAACACATTTCAAGTAGCATCAATATTATATCAATCTCGCGAGGTATCAATCGAGAAAAGAAACTATCGTATCCCAACGCGATAATAAATCTTGCACTGTTATTGATCGATCTACGACTCGATTGAAAATCATAAAAGTCGGACGCGGTTTGATTCGGAGAAAATTGAAGATAAACGTTGCTCTTTTTAATCCGCGGTCGTTATTGAGTTGTAAAAGCGACGGTGTTTGTTTATGTTGTTTACGAGCAATAAGTGGCGCCCGAGAAACCGAACGGACGAGAACTAATTCCAAGTTATAAAAAGATCCATGTTTCGCGCGAGCATTAAAGCATAAGAAATTCGTGGCTTCGTTTCGCGAGGACGTGTATTCTTTTTCCCGAATGAAACCAGAGAGAGAGAGAGAGAGAGAGAGAGAGAGAGATGAAAAAAAAGATTGAATTCTACGTTAATTATACATAGGCGTGGCGCTTACTCGAACTCGCGATACATAAACGTATAATCATTCATCGTTATTGGTCGATTAATTGAAACGTCTGAATGTCGTTGAGCAACTTGGACCGGTCGTTAAGTTCTTTTTTTCCTTTCCTTCTTCGTTTTATTTTCACCCCGATCAACGATGCAATTTTATTTAATACACCGTTATAACGTTTTTATAACTACGTTGCCGGGCGTTACAAGTGAAACGACTCGATTAATTCGCGGACATAATCGGTCACGGTTCGGTAGGATTTTCGGCGCGGTTCGCGCGAACGGGCAATTAACACCGTGGCCAAGGGGTACGGTGTTGTGTGTCCCGGAGCACGCGTATACGAAATCGCCAGCAGCTGTTCCATCGGGAGCAGGTGAATTCTGGCTACCGTTCTCTACCCAACAGAAGTGCTCGACGTTGACCTAATCACCATCGTACCCCTAATGACGTCCAACCCCTTTCGCCACGCGGCAAGCTTCCCTTCGAATTCCGCTTAATTACCGATATCACGGTTATTTATCGCTCTCTCCTTTGAACCTGTTCCTTCGCGAGACAGGATTCGTGGTAATTACAGAACTGGTACAGATTCGAGGGAAGACATTAAACATTTCACAAAAGCGTTATGTTTTTTTTAAAAGATGAAATGCTTAAAACCGCGGGAACGCGCAGAATGACCCAATATTTCATTGTCGAGCGGTCCCGTGTAGCCGGTAAACAGAAACGCGGCTCGGAATCTCGTTATCAGCACGTTGCCGATCGCTTTGCGAGCGAAAGCTCGCGCTGTGATACGGGTTCGCCTTTTCAGCGAAGAAACGAAGATTCAGGGACGCGAGTCACAACACGAAGAGGAGAAAACGAAGAGAGGGCAGGGACCGCGGCGAACGGGCATCGTCGGTTTAAGGTAGATCAAAGGGCGCCGGCAATAATTATAGAAATATGCGCGTTGATGCGTGCCGCTTTGTCGGGTAATCCCCGAAAGGGGGTTGCTGGCTGCTTCTGGGCGCTGTTCTCGCTGTTGGATGTTATCTGTCCTCCACGCTCCTACGTCGGTAATACAGTTATTTATTTGCCACCCGGTATCGCGTTGTAATCTATAAACGCGCTGTTCCTCTTTTATCCGCGGCTACCATTCCTGTCGCCCAACTGTTTGCGATCGAGAAACTTTATCGACGTTTCAACGCGTAATTGGCAGGGATTTTCTCGTTACTTAGAAACTGGCGCCGATCCACCGTCTTTGGTAGCTCGAATATTCGCGTGATTAATTCTTCGACTGCGGGGCGGATTAGATTTTTCGCTGCTGGTTATTGGGGGTGAAATTCTTTGTTATTTTATTTACTTATACTCAAAAGTTGCCAAATCTTTGTGTCTGGACTCGATGATTAACCTGGCTCATTATTTTCTTTACCCCGTTACTAAATTTTCACGTTTGACCTAATTTAGGCTGAACCTAAGCATGAAGTATGGTAACAAGTGGATATTTAATTGAAACTAAATCATCCACGTGTCCATAGCAATCGAAGGGTTGAAACATCAATGTACTACCAAAAAGGTTACATCTTGTTTGGACGTTTAAGCAACTGATTGAAAGCGTTTCATTGTTCGGCATCACGATTTCTCGAGCGAGTTTCTTCCTCGCTCGGGTGGTGTCCGGGCTGTCGGCGGACAATGAGGCAACGCGCGGGGCGCACAGGTGCGTATTCGGGACGCAGGGGCGTGTTAAGGTTCGCTTTCTCCTAATTGGCAACATTTTTCTTGCTCCCCGACGGTCGGACAATTGCATCAGGGCCAACGCCGACACGCATTGAAAGAATTCGCTGCCAATTGCCGTTCCTGGCCGAAGCGATGCCGCTGAAAAAAAGAATGCATAGATCGTTCTACGATTATTTCGCGGGGCGATTGAGCAAACAGGAGGCCCCGACCGTCGCATATTTCTCCTGGCTGTCGAGTATCGAACGGAACGCTTTAAATCTTCTATCCCAATTGAGAGGCGAGTCGATGTTTGGCGGTTTCGTGTCTTTGTCGCCGGATTATTAACTTATTCCGGGGAACGTTGCGCGTCGCCACGCGATACCGACTCCTTAAACGATAGTAATAGTACCCAGGTAACGCTGGTTACCGCGTGTGGTCGACTTATCCGATCGATTCGCTACCAGCGAGGATTAAGATCCTCCGGATGTTCGTTATTATGCGCTCTGAATGTCGGGAGGCTGTATCATCGAGGCAGACTGGTTAGGCTTTCATCAATCGAAGACCTTACAGTTCTATTTCTGATAGTTTAGTAGCGGCTAACTCGCGTTGTACAAGAAATATTTAGTGTGTAAACAGCTAACACGACTTGTGACAAGCGAACCGGCGAAGTCACTTTTGAGAAAGCCGTTTTCCGTTCTTTTATGAGCAGGTATGTTTTTTCTCGACAATTTACTGACAGCCTTGGTGACAAATTGCATCTGTCATAAACCATGGCTTTCTGAAGGGCTGCGAGACAGGATCAAGTGACACGCGGCGGGCGAAATTCTGTTGCAATGTCAAACTCGAAGAAACACTGAGATTGAAAGAGGTGGTTTAGAAAAATACAAAGTACCTGACTGGCATTAAAGAAATAGGAAAAAGAAGATTT
The DNA here is from genome assembly GCA_022405125.1 of Anthidium xuezhongi. Taxonomy (NCBI): domain Eukaryota; kingdom Metazoa; phylum Arthropoda; class Insecta; order Hymenoptera; family Megachilidae; genus Anthidium; species Anthidium xuezhongi. The sequence goes on along the minus strand of CM039642.1, from coordinate 6,051,975 downwards.
TCCTAAAAATCGTGAAAACGATAGTCTTTGACAAGATCTCAAATGACATACCTCTTTAATAAATAAAAGACTGATGTACAGTCCATAACAAATTCTATATTAATACTAATTATTCTACAACAAATATTCACTTCACCCTTCTCAGCAAAGTCGTTTAAAACCAGAATCCGGTGTCGTTTCCGTGGATTTACGTTGTTCAAATATTCACCCGTGACAGGGCAGTTTTTTTATCAACATAAAACTTTCCCTCCCGTGTGAATTCACGCGTAAACGACGACCCAGTTTCGCGTGGCTGCCGACGCCACCTCGAACAATTATAATTGACGTGTACGGGGTGCAACGAGAGCGAACGGGCGCGAAAAAATATGGAGACGGCGATATTAATCCAGGCTGCGAGCGTAGACGAATTCTGTGATAAATGCGGGACACAAGCCGCGATCGAATCTCGACGACCCGTCCAGGAACGTCAAAAACCTGCGTCACGCTTTCTCGCTCATTTAGCAAGCTTAATTACTTCCATTTTACCGTGCGATACGTGGACGCGTTCGATTTATTACACTTTTGCTTCGATCAAGGTGTATCGGGGACGATGTAGAGTAGCAAAGGGTAAAAAGAGTTGAGGAATTTAACGTTAGGTTAAATTCGAAAAATTGTTCGCGAAAAACACCCCAGTAGCACCCCAATTTCCAGGATTCCTCTTCTTATTAAATCAGAAAGTCTTAACCGCGCAATATCGCTCTAACCACCGCGAAATTTTCCCATTTCGACAACAACTGGTCGTCAATCTCTTTCGAGCGACGAAAGATCAGCGAGGCCGCGGGCACCGTCGCTCGTACGAGCGGACTACCGCTTGATTCCTCCGCGTTAATCCTCTCGTATGTCTCGTAATTACTGGTTAGACCATTCGTTAGAGCTGTCGCGCCTTCGGGACGATCCTTAATGCGAGCCTCGGAAGCTCGCTCGCTCGCCACCGAACTCTCTCGCGGGCCTGTCTCGTTTAGCCTGTGGTACCCGCAAATCGTAGAAACGTACGCACGACTCTCGCGATCCTATCGTTGCTTTATTACAGGATACATCTGTTTCTGGCCGACCTGTCGGCGTGTAATCACGCCACGTAATTCGAAAGCACGAAAGGGAAATTGCCGATTAGCCGGCCGCGAGTTTCTTAATCGTCGCCGGCATTATGCCACCGTTGCGTAGCAGTTTCGTGGAAGAAAAAATCACTGTTTTTTTTAAATTAAACGCGACACGAGAACGAACGATTCTCGACAGCTTTTTGCTTTCTTTTGTCATCTAACTGTTTACATTTACGAGAAAAAAATAATATAATTTACGGGTTAGAAATCTAACGGCAAACTCCTCGAACGGCGATAACATAAATTTCATTTGAAATAACTACTCGGTTGACGAGTTACCCGGCATCCACCGGCCGAACCAATAAATTTCAAGCGTATTTCCTTAAACATCCATAGAAATAACTTTCGGTCATATCCCTGAAAGAAGTGTCCATTCGGATTACAAGATTCATAAAGAAAAGTAACATATCAACCGGCTCCGAAAGGATCGTAAAAATTCTTCCAACAACAAGGTAGACCGTTAATAATCGTACGTCAAACGGCGGCTCGGATTTCCGGGGACGGAGAGCCCATATATCGACGTTAAATTTACATTTATCAGCACACTGAGACTGCACAACATATTATTACAACTTGTTGCAATATCGTGCGAGAACGTATTAATCGAGGCCAAAAAGTACAACTTGCAACAACGTGAACGATTTACATTGAAAGTAGATGAAACGGAGAGAACCTGTTCTGATTTTCATGTTCCAATGTTGCGTGACGTTCGGGAAATCAAATCGCGACATGTAACCGAACGATAACGTTAATAACTGTACGCTGATTACGCATACGATCTTAAGCGAAGTGACAAATTTCTACTATTTTTGCGTCGTTGAAAAGTAGTGTCGTGTCGTGAAAGCATATTAAAAGCTTCGACTTTCGCGGAGTGAAGAAAAGTTGCACACATTTCTCTGCAACATTACGGTCGTTCGTTAGAATTCCTATATTTCAGACCTCGTAAATTTGATAATACAGTAACGATACTAGTTCTACAGGATACTTAAGGATCGTGTTTAGATAAGAAGTATGATTGGTTCTGCACCTTTCCAAGATAACGATTCGGTAAATCCTGCCACTTTGTTATAATCTCCAAAGAGGTGATAAATTATTCACGCTCTATTTACGGTATTTAACAATCGGGAAAAGTCACCTGCTTGTTTTAGTTCATTGTTAGCATTTTACAGGTAGACTATGTCAAGTGTTATTGACTTCAGTACATTTATTGCAAAGTAATGTTTCGATAAGTCGCTGACCGTTCTCTACGATAAATCGCTGGGAATCGTCCCGCCGCAAAATTCCCCTTGCCTTTCTACTCGCCGTGTAGCAGTAATTATGAATGCAACTGGCTAACTTTTGTCTCGATCGAACCCTTATTTTTCTTTTTCCCTCACTTTATTTCTCAAACCTAAACAAGGCCCACGACACACGACCCCCTTTTGTAAACGAGTCCCTCGACGTCCTACATATGTGTAAGAAAAGTAAGTAGCAAGCTCCAGAAAACGTAGGATCGTAAAGCTTGCGCAAAGTGTCAGCTTCGGCTAAGTCTTAAAAGGTTTTCACACATGGTTGCGAGAGTAATTTAGATTTATATACCGACGAGAAGATAAGCGATACGGGAACTGTCAATCTACCGTGAAGAAGAAATTAAAAAGAAAAAGAGGAAGAAATAACGGAGGCAGGTACTAACTAATCACTGATAATCGCCCGATACATCCGATCCGTTCGCCGTGTAACTATCTAATAGGTGGCGAGAAAGCGTATTCATGCGTGTCTTGGGCGCCCACACGTGTCGCGGATACGCGGATCTGCGGTTCCAGGGAGGTACGCGAGCGTTTGCACGAGGCGAAACGTTACTTCCGCGATAAATTATTTCGCCCTGTCGACGGTGCTATCGGAGTCTGTCGCGCGAAACGGTCCCTGAAACGGCGACAAAGTCCTCCCTGACGAGTGTACAAATCGATTGCCGCGCCGGGGACGACGAAACGCGTTCCCCGGCGCGTTGGAGGTCGTCAAACCTGCGGAGAGATTACGTAAAACCTTCCATACCCGCGTCCTGGTGTACCTACGCAGACGAGATATACGACCGGTACGTCGATAGCGTGCGTCAACGTGGCAATCGATCACGGTCCTATAAAATGTGGAACGTTTGCCTGTCCAACGTTCCTCCGGTTAAGTACGATAAGCCGGCTTTTGCGGCGAACCACGTCCATTTTGTTTTCCACTCGTTCTTCAATCGTACCCGCTCGACAATACTTTTCGTCCTGTGCCCTGACACAGTTTACTCTTTCTTCAAGTTGCAACAGATCTTTGTTATTCCATAGTTTCAATCGTTAGATTCCTTTATTACAAAGTCTTTTAAAGACTTTACTGACACTAAATACTTAATGCCAAAATGCTGTACAAAAAGGTATGGCTAGTCCTTCTAAAGGTTTGGTTAGAAAGTGATAGGGATGAGGAGGACTGACAGCAGTTCTAGGCCTAAGTCAGGCGTGTGAATAGAGAATGAGACAAGGCTTATCTAAGCTGAATTCGTGCTGGTCGAATTCGTAACCGAGCAATAAATAATGTTGTCTATTGGTCATGGTCTGAGACTAAAAATCTCGAGCCACGACGTGTATAATTACGCGTAACGTTTCACAAACACGGTGTCGCAAATTGATTAACCCGCTTGCGCTACAACAATGAACGATACAATGAGACGTGGGTGTACGTCAGTGGCGCAACGATTTCAAGGTTTCCCCATGGTTTCCGCGAGCGGGTAATTCGTCTTATCGCGCGAACGGGGTTCAATAGGGCGCGATTCGCGTGCATTACTCACGTCGCGTCGAGTGTTATATCATCGGCGTCGAAATGTATCGTGCGCGTTATTAGCCAGGCGAGGAAAAAGCGAGGAAAAGGTAGGAAAAATGTCGGTAAGATAAGAGTTTAATTATCCAGGCGAAGGCAGAATCTTTTCCGCTCGTAGCCCTCGCACGGGGTCGATTAGAGGTGTACGCACACTCGGAGTCCACCTGCGTTTGTACGCTCGGACGTTCGTAACTTGTAGGTACGTATCGTGAGCGCGATAAATCTCGAGGAGTCAGGTGGACGATGGTCATCAGCTAGTCTCCACGTGTAAGAGCCGACCACGAGCGAGGTACCGGGTTTAAGCCTGTTCTCATGAGGCCAGGACGGCCTAGCTACGACCCACGACCCTGCTGGCCACAACTTACCGCATCGTACACCCGCAATGCTTCCCTACGATCCCCCTCCGCCGCATTCCTGACCCGTCGGACCAGGTCGGAATACGTAATTCCCGGCGAGGAACACGCGGACACCACCGGAACAGAACGCACCGTGGCCTGCACCGCGATTCCATATCCTCTTTGACTTTCTTCAAATAATTATTATTTAAGCTTACTAAGTAATTCGTGTCGTCAGCTATAATCTTCATTATTAGCATATTAGAATTTCTATAATAGGATTTGTAGAATTTGTCGAAACGAAATTGGCGATCGAAAGGATAGAATGGGAATCGTACCGGGGGACAAAGGGCTTCCCCCGGTGCGATATCTCGCTGCGATCTTGTCACATCCTACGATATCGTAATGATCGCAAGGATCTCGAGGCGGTGAATCGTAAGACATCGAGAGCCGAGCTGGAACCCGCGGCGCGAGATACCATCTCGACGAGCGGCCACACAATACCAAACATATTAATTAATATGCATCGCCATGAGGAGCGTGTAAGGGGGGAACGACTCGAGATCGTGCCTCATTTTTCTGGACTCTGGTGTCGACGTATAACGTGCTCGTAACGTAATGATGGAAATGAATTTCTTTTAACTTTCGTACGCTATCGTTTTCGTAATTATTGAAATTAACATATTTTTTGACATCTGAAATGTAAATTCTAGACTCCGGAATTATTTTGATAATTAAAATATTATATCAGGCAACCAGTGGTAGTTTGGTTATTTCTTTGCAAGAAACGGAATCTGAAACAATCTGCCTACAGCAGCAGCACCTAATTATAGATTAAAAGATTCATCGTTTAAGCTAATAACCGAGGTCCGTTCACGAACAGCCGGTCGTGCGGCTGATGAATATAATTGCGCGACAGAGCATTATCTTCCTCTCTCGTCGGGTAACTCGCGGCCCCGACGAACGAACCGACATGACAGCGTGTTCTGGGCGCGAACGCTTACGCGGTTGCTCATTACCGCTTCTTACGACGGTAGTTTCTCCGAACCATTAGGTCGTTACGCGGATAGCGGCATTCCCGTTTCTGTAAAACGCTTTTGACTCGTAGGACACTCGGAACACGGTTGAAAAATATCCGCCGTAGTCTTGCTGTTTCTATCGCGTCGGGATTACGATTACGTTTACTAATGAGATCGACGGGAACGAGTTTCTCGCATAAATTTCTTCGACTATGTCTGATCGTTTTTGAACCCGTACAAGATATTTGTATAAATTGTAGAGGATTTATGATGGACGTTCATCATTTTATTTTTCTGTATATCATTTAACACTAGAACTACCTTTCTTTTGAATTGGAGATGAAATAGAAAACGAAATAAATAAGGGATGAAATATGAATTATAATCAGCTTATGCTTTGACAAAATTTTGTCTTGATAAATTTTGTAATACAATTCTAGTGTTAAACAGTGACAAGTATAGAAGTTTGTTGGGTGAAAAATATGAAGGTTTCTTCAGTACAATCTTCGATCACGTCGAACTCAACTAATAAGAAACTTCGTACCTGGGTTCAATCGTTGGGTCCTACTCTTACTATTTGTCTTCTGGTCCTTACCATCGAGGAATGCATACCCTTATTCTAGTGGGGGGGGGGGGGGGATGACCTTAGCTCTTATGACTAAATACAGAACGTGAGTAACATGTTTTTGGCATTCCAGACTGTTGCTATAATAATTAGCAGTGCAACATTTAGATTGGACGAGATTATCAACCAGTTCATAAAATATGTAAAATGCCGGGAACTGTTATTTTTCCAACTATCGTACATTCCAATTCTGGAACGTCCTTCCTCATTTCTGATTCGAACAGAACGTTAGACGTCTGGTTCGCATTTATCATACGTCTTCCGCGATTTTTCATGTTTATCGCCGGCCTTATCGTCCCGAGCGGTTAAAGGACGGGCCGTTTTACCGCGGAAGACGTGATTTCGTTGGCGGACGTTAAATTAAAGAGAATCCCCGCTCGGCAGCCGCGAGCGTCGTAATGGAGCGGAGAATCGTTTTCTCGCGTGTAATATCTCGCGTTCTTAGTCGTCAAACGAGACGGGACGGGGCAACGCGCTTATCTCCCGTTACCCTTCTGTTCCTTTTTCTTTTTCCCTTTATTGGTCGCGTGATAGCGCACTGTTTAACGTCCTTTACGATGCTTTAACTCGAACTAACAGATGCTGTTAGCCGAGAAAATTTATAAAAGTTTCATCCGTGTCCGTGAAAATTGCGACACGATTCGCGCGTTTCGTTCAGGAGTTAGGATACTTTCGAATCGAGCATGCTCGATAACCAGCGCGGTTATTGATACAGTTTATAAATCGTAAACGTTTAATTCCTTGCAGCTCCCGGGAAATCATAGGAAACTATAGAATCGTGGTTTCTTTTACGGCGCTTTAATGCACACTGAAAGTTAATCGATCCGTTACCCGATTGATGTTTTTAGCTTCGTATCTGCCGGTTATTACGATACCGCAATAACTTCTCGCGAGCTATATTTACGTTTACGAGTTGGCAAACATTGTTGCGAACGGGTTTCACGCTGTCCGATCCAATTTCCTATCGTTCCAATAAAGTTCCACGAGATAAGTCAATTTCTCCTCGTTTCTCGTCGTATCGCATTTGCCACTCGATTACAAGCCGGATTAACCAAAGAACCGTCGACGATTTTATCGACGATTAACGATTCCTTTTCTCTGTCCCCCTTTTGATCCTTGTATCCGTTGCCACGAGCCACGGATCGCCCCTGTAATTACACTCGAATACGGTCGTTCACGGGGAGCCGTTACAAGGATTCCCGTCCGATCGGAGGAAAATCGGCGCAAGAAGCGATCCGTTCGTGGTTTCGTTCGTCCTCCTCTTTCCCGTTTCACGAGCCGTTCGTTTCTCGGAAAAAGCGCAGACGTGCGTTCCATTGCGGCCGGGGTCGTTAATATTTATAGTCGAAGCCTAACGTACAAACATTATGTTAATATTTGTTCAATATTTGTACGAGGTACGTGGGCGTTTTAGTGTCGCCTACGCGTATGCGCGCGCGCTTTAAAGTGTGTCCCCGTCGAAAAAGAGCGACACAGAACCATTGTGCGCTCGTGGCCGTGCTCGATGCTTAAAGATGTCCACCTCCGTCGCCTTTCTTTCAAAACGCGAGAAGAACACTTGACATGCGTAACATTAACACTTTGAGTGCCGGTTCATCGTGTCTAAGAAACTTCACAGATTTGTCTAATTATGAATTATGAATTATTCGAAACTTATTTATTGTCCTCGCATTTAACTCGGGGAGCAATATGTAAAATGGTTTGTAACTTTTTTTTAACGCGGAGAAAATCTTTCAACGACACCCATCACCCCCCGGAGGTCACCTGTCGAGATGGTGGCTGAAGGTATTCTGATCTTATTTTTTTAAATATTTTCTGATTTCGAATGGTATTAAGGGATGGTGGTATTTTTTGAGGTAGGAGGAATCAGGGAAGGGTTGAGTTGGAGGATGGGTTTCCTCAGAAATTCTACAATTTAACTAATTTCTGTAGAAATATTTACTGAACCTCGTTCTTGGAGTTGTGACAATATCGCAACTTTCTTGCCTGAAATACCTCCTTGGGTACTTAGAAAAATGATTATCGAAAGCAAAGGCGCTGATAACTTGATAATACCTATTGTCGTCGATTGCATTGTTTTCGCGAGCGTGCACGGTGGCAGAACGACGTCGATTTTCTTCATTGTTCATTCGAATCAGCCGAGGAGTATCTCGATGCGTTTTCGCTCACACGTGCGATCGTGTGGGTGGTGGTTGATTTAAATGTCTCGGCCGGGTCGCGTCATAGGCGATTTTCTTGATCCAGCGTTAATCGCCTCCGTTATTTCGAAACTGTACGCGAGGCTGATCTATCAGCCTCTTGATTATCCGACTAATAGATCGTACTGTCGTCCTCGACGGAGTTTATCGACCACTGTATCCTGATTCCTTCGAGTTTTTGCATAAGTTTTCCCACGAAACAAACCTTGCCATCGACTTTTGTCTCCTACACACAATGCGGGCATTGTTTGGCCAACAATGCTTCAAATTACTCGTTTCATTTATCCCTATTTTTACGAGGCTCGAAAATGGATCAATTTTCAGCCTAACTCCGGGAGGATAGAACGATTTCGTAGAGGTGGATCGATAAAGAACGATCGGTCGTCATGCTATCGCGTTTAAAAGTGTATCGCTTCTGATGAGACTCGCCTCTAATTGCCGTCAATTAACTCGTATAAATAATTTCCGGCTGCGGACATTCGGCACGAAATTGCCATCGACAGGTGTAGCGCCTGTTTCGTTTTACTCTCCTGCCTGATCGCGCGACATAGAAAGTTGAATTCCCTGCTACAGTCTCCGACTATTATCTCGGATCTGACGAGTCAGGGTCCTTTTCGTTCATAAATTAAATCTTCTGGTAGAATTAAGTTGCGTTAGTATCTTTCGTGTTCCATAATTAAAGTTTTTTTCTGTTAGAACTGTTTACTAAAATTGTTATATTACGACCTTTTAAAGTACTAATTTTGATAATATTCGATAATAATGTTCCAATTTTGAGTTCCAATTCATTTCACACCCTTCTTCGTATCTCGAACGCTTTTTAAAGTGTCCAAACACGTGCTTGACAGAAAAGAAATTACAAACGATCCTCTTTCACGATTTTGACAAGATTCTGATCAGTTCGGACAAATAAGGCGCTCTTAATATGATCACGTCCGTTTAACACCGATCGATTTCATTTGGCGGTTAATGAAATTAATTAGCCAACACTTTGAAACCTGTTGATGCGCGCGATTTATCTGAATGTATCAGGGAAAATTAATAATCGTCCTTGCAAATTAAAGTATTCCACTGGAATTATCGTTTCGTTTCTTATTTCAACGCAGGAATTAATACGTGCATCGACGAATTGCAACAAACTTATACTTCCAAGCACTTCCCAAAGGGTTGAGTGGCAGAGTGCGCTTCGTTTTGAGTGTTGTCGCGCGAATATAAAAGAGTATCGAATTTTCGATCGCATGACGGCCAATGATTACTCAAATCCCGCAGTCAGCGTCGTGGTTATTCGTTTCCTTCGATTTCGGTCGCGAACATCGGGCCCGCTCGTGGCTCGCGGCGAATTTCGTACACGGCGTAAAATATTCACGGCCGGCATTCGGTCCAATTAATCATCGTTAATTACGGACGCGGGGGCAGCGCCGGCGAACGGGGACGATTAATGAGTAATTGATTTCGATCACGCCACTTGCCGACCCGAGAAAGGACCCGCTCCACCGCGGATAACGAAGAAGCTGCTGGCTCGATCGTTAATCTCATTTCCCTTTAAGAAATATCATCGATTGCGTAACACGTGAAATATTTGATAATTTTATCGGCGCAATTTCGGGGAACCGAGGGCGCCCGTAATTAAAACGTTGCGACGAAACTTATCGTCCGGATGATTTAGTATTCTAATTGAAATTTTTCACTTAATATTTCATTAAATTAGTTCAATATTACACAGGATTATATTAAATTTATGTGCAACGCGTATGTAAATTTTTACTACCATAGATCCGAATATAAATGACTTATTAAGTTTTGCAAAGGTTTTAGTTAAGAACTTAACGACAATGATCTCGTTTGATTAATTACCTCCTTCTTTAATGAAGCCGCGGTGAAACAATGATAAATTACAGGTTCGCGAAATATCGAATTAGATCGAACGGTCGCCGACGTAAAAAGCCAGTCGGGTAATAATCACCGCGATTATGTCCTCAAACAGCGAATACATTAACATGGAGCATTTTACGGCTCGTAAAAGTGCAAATCTGTAAATTATCATCGCCGCACGTGTGACAAACAAGGAATCGTTTTGGACGATCGTTAGCGATATTATCGAGAAGTAATGATCGTTGTTTACGGCACAGTTGCTACCAATCTGACTAATCTTGGGTCATGCTAACCGTCCAGGTGGTGTTCGCGTTTTTTTCTCTACCTGGCTCAATTAACGAGCCGTTTGCTCGCCTGACTCGCTGTAATTCAAATTCGAAAGAGATCGAAGGCCTTTGCGTGTTGGACAGCCCCGAAAGTATCGATTCTTTAATTCCCTTTTTTTTTCACATACAAGATATTTGATTTCGCCCAGCCGCCCATTGCTTGCCGGGGAAGTGTGAAAAGGGTTGGTATTCCTATTAAAATCCCCTAATTCCTTTCTTTTCTGCGATGATTTATTAATTAATTAATTCTTAATTTCCTAATACATTGTTGTATGTTAAAAGTATATTACACTAAACGAGATAATGAGGCATCTCAGGCTAGTACATCGAACAAATAAACGTAAATCAAATGACGAAAAATATTCCTACAATTTACATTAAAATTTAAAGTTCGAATCCACGAATGACCCAACCCGATACGCGATTCCCACGATTGTAACCGGGCCGATTTCACAAAAGGGCGAGGCGTCGAAGCGATTCGGTCCCTGGACCCGGTGGACAGGCGGTTAATTAATTAACGCAAAGATTCATGGACCGTAAGACGTTCGATCCAAACCAGGATTCGATCAACGGCCGATTCATCGACGGATCGATAAAAGGAACGTCGCGTACGGCCGCGGAAAGCGCTGAGTTGTGATTATATTGTTTGGAGTTGAATAGAGCCGTCTGTACGCTGCACAGGATCCATTGTGGAGGAGCCGCGGGTTTCTTCCGCGCTCCCCCCCTCCTGTCCCCCGCCGGTTGTCCTCGGTCCGTGGACTCTTCCCGTTACTTTCCCGCTGTTGGTTTTATACTTTAATATAAATACAAGACCGGTAACCCCGGTGGTTCCATGCGGATGGTTACCGGTCCCGCATACCGGAAGGCAACCGCTCTTTTCTCCTTCCCGATTAAAAATTATGTCATTGAATTACGACGCGCGCAACGCTGCGCCGACCTGCCACGATCGCTTCGGGCGCTTTGTTTTTACGCTCGTTGATGCACGATTATACGCGCGGAGCAACAGAATCGGCGTCGGATAAAACGAACAGAACGCGGGTAAACGGTGCACGCTTTAATATATCGTAAACAAACCGATCGCGTTGCTCTAGTTTCCTGCATGGTCCACGCGTCTAATTAAACGTCCAATTAACTGGTTCGCCTGCGGGACCACGCGACTCGTTATACGAAGAAGAAGACGGTTTGTCGATCGATCAACCGTGACCTCGTGGTACGGAACACCTTCGTCGACTTGTAAATTATTCCCTCGATTATCGACTCCGCGAGATCGTTACTCGAGCCTCCGCGCCGGCTCGTTTTCGGTTTTATCGCCGAATCTTACGTTCCTCCGCGGATCGTCGCGATCCCGAGGCGCGTACGCGGCAAGGACGCTCGAGCGTAATTAAAATTCATGGTGCGAGACCGGTGAAAAAAACAGAGCGGTCAACCGTTATCGATGTCCACATCGACGGAGCGAGTCGGTTAATTAACGATGCAAATGCGATTCCCCGCGACCGAGAGGGTGACTCGCGCGAACGAAGAACAAAGACGCGAGAGAGGAGGTGGAGGAAGACCGGTGCGAGGACGCCTACACCTAGAAGCGAAAAAATACACCACCGGTGCGCGTATATACACGTATGCATTTTGTGTGTGTGATGTTGAATCGCGGATCGCAGGTGTAGCCCTCCCTTCCGGTCGATGATCGGCCGTTCTTGGCTCTTCCGATCGTCGCGGCCAGCTCGCGTAATTTTATCTCGGCCAACGCTAAGACCGAGTTAATTAGCCCTTTGGATAAATAATTATCAATAAGGCTTCCGGTGCACACACGCACGACATCCGGGGTGGGGCCAGCTGCGGGCGAATACGTGCCGCACGACGCCTTTTTCTTTCGCGATCTCGCTTTCTGGATCTCGTAACTGGTGGGTGTTTCGCAATTCGTGACTTCGCCAGAAGCATTTGCACCTTTTCCTCGTGATTGCAAAAAATTCCTTTCTTTTTTTTGTTAATTTTGTCTACACTTGTGGCAGCAGGCTTTCTTGGAACCGCATAGCTGAGAAGAGTATCTTTTAGATTTCTGTACATTTGGTAAACAAGAATAAATGTCAGGTTTGTAACATTCGACAAGGGGTTGATGTAATTAAGGGAACTTTCATTTGGAAATTTTGTTCGCGAGATCATAAAATCCTACAAACAATAACTTTTCCTCACAGGATATTTGCATTTTGATGGAAATCTCGATTCCCGCGTAACGTCGCGCGTTTTTCGTGATCGTTCGATCATGCCCGAACAAATAACTAATTTGCCATAAATCTTGAAGGCGATCTTATCTGTCGGCTGGTTGCACGAGAATATTTAATAGGAAACTATTATTCGACGTATGAGCGACGATAAAATAAGCACCGAAACCACGGTGTTATCGCAGAAGCTGATGTCGCGTTATCGTAGCTTATCAAACCGGTACGAGGCCCTCCATGATTTGATTTTTTCGAAAATTACCGGTTCGATAGAGTCCGAAGGCAGTAGCTGCCCGCTTTTATGTACGCAAACTAGCTGATCAACCTTGTTTCCTATCCTCTCCCATTGAGGATCAAGTTAGCTGAACATTAAGGAAACACGGACACGTAATCCGAATACGCGTATGTTTCTGAATTTGCAAGGAAATCGAAGGAAAACACGGATCGGTATCTATAAATACCGAGATGAGCCTCTCACGATCTAATGAGATTAGAGGATTTTCCCTTCTTCTTGCTTTCTTTAGCTGGTCGTTGATGCGCATTCCTAATTCTAACTTCATCGTACCGTAAACATTTCATTCTAAATCGCGCCTCTTTAAATCTTCTCTTTATAACCTTGTTCCTTTTGTTATTAAAATCTTATTAAATTCATTCATGGATTCTGAACGGAACCAGTCTCGTATTTTGCATCTTTCTTCGATAATCAGGATACTTATTCGACAAGTAATTACTTGTGTTTTTCTTGAATTTCTTCCATAGACTTAGCCAGCATTTTGAAGAAATAGAATTAGTTTTTACGCTGATCATTTAATATATTGACTAATATAATTGCCATTCGGAGGAAATTCTTAAATGACAATTAACATTAATTTTGACGATTTTAGTGAATGCTGTGTACGTACTTCCTTGAACTTTCCCCTCGTCTCTCGTTATTCACCGTTTCCATTGATGAACTTCGACGCTTAAAGGGCACGGTCTGAAATCCTTAAAGAAGACGCTTCGAAAGAGACGGGGTGATTTCTAGAAAGACACGAAAGGTTTCATGCAAAATACTAATTTGTTGTATCGTTATATTTACTAATATTTAGGTAATATGTCAAAATAAAGAAAATTCGATATTTTCACGAACAGTCTCGAGCGCGATTCGTAAATCTAAACGCGAGTTTCCCGATTAACAATGAGACGGCTCCTCTCTAGGCTGGAAGCAGGTGCGCGGAAATAAGCGGCGAGGCTCATTACAAATCCCAACACTCCATAAGCTCGGTTCGTCTCTTTGTAATGTCCCGAGTAAGATAAAGTGGACGGGGAAATAATCAGAACGTCGAAGGTGCGACGGAGAGGCATTATCGGTAAACACACTATTAAACGTGGCCGGTTGGTAGCCGGGTCGGGACAGAACCGTGTACCAATCTCGTGGAACTGGCCGCGTGTGTCCGGTAATAACGTGCGAACGCGCTATCCATCAGCCGGGACAAAACAGTTAAGCGGCTGTACGGTTTCGCGATAATGAACGTCGACCTGGCGAAATGTCGGCGAAAAAGACTCGGGAACACGCGTTAAATCTTCTGGGATCGCGTACACCGGCGACACGGAACTCGCCGGATCGTTGTTGAACCCGTGTTGAAACGCTCGGGGTATATCGGGCTGTACGGGGACCGAAGGAATCTCTTTCGATTAACAACGAAAAACCGTAATAGCCATGAGTGAGGAATTTTCGAACGGAACTGATAAATAACTCAATCCATTCGCATTGATAATCAAATATGCTGTATTCTATAAGATTATGACTGGGTTTCAATATTTTACAGTCGCGTTGCGTAAAAGTAATAGGAGTCTTCTGTCGATTACTTCAACAATGACAGATTGATCTGTGATCTGCTATAATTGATGAAATTTATTTTTAACAATTCTTAAATACAAGTTAACGCTTGTATAATTCTATTTTTTACCCAGAGATAGATAACAGTACACGTGGAGGTGGAAGAACATATCCTCTATCGCGTTAATCGATGCCCTCTAACGAGGCAAGGTGTGGGGACCGCTCGAATCTGTATTCGAGTGCGATCACCTTTAGAGGTGACGACAGTGCGAGATTCCGAGCTAGTTACCGTGTTACTAGGAAGTAAGCGTACCGACTCGGTTAATCGGATGCTGAGATCGCCACCTGCTGATTTCGTATCATCGAGCGTAGCCTAATTCGAGCAGCGGCTAGTTTACAGCCGGTTATCAACGGTGCAGATCGCTCGAATTAAAGTTTCTCCCATATGGACCGACGGTCTATTAACCGTGAAGGTGGCGACTAATTAAATTCCTCGAGGACTGAAACTGGACCTCGGGTACGTTCACACGAATCGTGACGATCACCTCCCGAAACGCCTCCGTTACTTCTTTCTTGTTCGTCGTTGTCATTGTTGCCTTGTATACACCGGCCCACCTGTACATTGATACCTGTCGGGGACTTTCAAATATTTATTCGAACAAAAAACAAGTTTTTTTTATAGGTGGTTCAGATGTTACAAGGCGGGTTTCATTGATCTCTTTTAATTGCGAATTTATTATGACTTGGAGAATCGTAGCCCCGGAGGCATTGCTTCTAAATAGGCGAGCCTAGAAATAAAATTAAAAGAGAGCGGGGAAATTTAATTAGTTTGGTACACGGGATCTTTCTTTTTTAGATATATTTTTAACACTGGATGTACATTTTCTTTAAAATTAAAAATAAGGTAGATAACGAAATAAATACCTACGGATAATCATTTTAACTTGCTCGGTAGTTCTAGTACTTATTTTTCGAGGATATATGTATGAACTCTTGGAAGCGAAAGGAACAGAAGAAGCAAAGGCTACATTTTTATACGTCAAAGATCTATCCAGCAATTTTCACCCCAACGCTGGCGCTTCCGGGTTAAACAAGAACCAGGTACACACCGTCGTTCTTAACTTTCTTTCTGGCATCCAACAATCACCGCGATACTCACGCCCGGTACTTTCTAACATCAGCGTCCGCGCAAACGAGCAGGGAGCTGAAATTAATCAGCGTTCAGCGTTGAAAAATCCTTGCTTAAGCTACAATTTCGTATCGCGTCTAGCTTTCAATTAGAGCCGCAAATCACGCACGGCAAATGGTGCTCGCCGAATTAAGCTTAACCAAGCTGTCTTTCACTTTGCCGGCAATTTATTCCGATGCCGAGGGAACGCCTCCGGTGCGTACGATATAAATCTACCTTAATGATATCGCGCGTAACGCCAGGACGACGCTATCTCTCTGTACACGTGAGAATACGGCTTGACACCTCGATCCTTCGTCGCTGCTCCCGAGTAGCAGCAATCGCGAAGGAAGATGGTATCGCCGCGCGATTTCCTGCGATCCTTCGCGTTCCCTAGTTTGGCCTCTCGCCGTTTAGGCAAGACACGGGTCGCGACGACCCGTGGATCGCGGAGACCTCGTTCGACTCGACCTCGAAAATTTCCGCTCTCGTGTTTCTGCTCTTTCCGCCGGCCAGAAACGACTTCGGCCGCGATTCGTCTTCAGATACGCTCCGGCTGAATACGCTCCGTGCTCGACGAGATTCTTTCTTCGTTTACTTTACGCTCGCTCCGTTTTTCTACGCTCACCTCGCGCCTGTAGATCCTATCTGTACCCTTATTTCCGCCACTTTTGCCCGCTCGAGATCTTCGTACTCTTAACCCTTCCGATGTCGATTAACCTTTTCGGCTGAAAATCTTGGCAAGTGCTTAGAATTACAAATTTATATCTCTGGTAATATTTTTGAGCCATATTGTTATTCGTTTCTACTAAATAAAGAATTCCTACTAAAATAATAATTGCATAACAAATTAGTTTGGGCCAATTTGATTGAAGCTTGGACTTAGACAAGGGACTTTGAGACTCGTGTAAAGGCTGACGACAGGTGTAATAACGCACCAGGAAGCCTAAAAAGCCTTTGCTCGACTACTTGTTCCCGGGGCTGGTATCTCCCGCGAACTAATTGCGAGATCACGGGCGAAGAAGGGCCGGAGACAGAGGCAGACGAAACGATAACGGGCCTCTCAGCGTGGAACTCGTAAATTTGTCGGCAGCGTGTTGTACGACAGATTTTTAGGCCGTCTCCCCGTCTGCAAATTATCCCCCCTTTCAATTTGTTCGTCTCCCCTTATCGACTCGTCCGGATTCGCATGCTCGTTAAATAGTAAATAAGGTGTAAGACGCTCCTCCCTTGCTTCCGCGTTATCTTATCGTCGAACCGGCGCTCGACCTCTGACTTGTACGTCGAAAAAGCACGGTTCTTAACCAGAAAAACACTCGTCCCATTTGGGGTAACATCGGCTGGAACAAGCTTCTTAAAAACCTTAAAGAACGCGTAACATCGGTCTCGTGGTTAATTGCCTATAAAAAGGTTCCTTGATTTTATTCTTGACACCTGTGGCGGCTCGTACCTGAAATTAGCGGGGATGCTGCCCCAGAAAATTGTTAGCCAGGATGAGAATATTAGAATTAAAATTTATTAAAATTTAGAATTCTATAGGTTAGCCACGATAATATTTAATTTCAACTTTAATTTTTCTTTATACCAAAGAAAATTTTATTAAAAATTTTTGATATCTAAAGAATAGAGGTAGATTCTGTTAAAATTGTTTAGAACTTCTGTTAGATTCAACAAATCAAAGCTGGACCTCCAAAGAAGTTTAAAATCCAACGATTCTGAAAGGCTACTTGTTCAATAACGAAGCCTCACCGTTAGAAGCGCATTAATATCGAACGCTAAATTTCCCGGTAGTGTCGCGTCGACCTCCAATAGAGTCCCAGGGAAGAATAGGGAGCAGTTAGATCGCGGTATTGTGACGAGTACGCAGGACACCGCGGGACGTCCGAGCTGTACCGGGAATCGGCAGGCTCTCTCTCAGTAGGCACCGGTAAATACCACTAATCACTTCTCGATCCTTTCTAACCCACCTTGACCCCTCCGCTGGAAGAGTTATGGCCGTTGGTTTTATTCAGGCTACCTCAAGAACTACGGCTTTCGTTCGCGTGGATACGTTGTGCACGCGTGGACGATCGTTAAGGATCGCTTCTTAAAAATCGCGAGACGAGAAACTGTCGATGGATGAATGTTTTTTAGAAAATTTGTCTGCCTCTTTTGCATTTCATTCGTCGATGCTTGAAACAGAAAGAAACACCTGTTATTTATAATCAGGAAATTAATCTTTAGCAATATTGAATTTTGACGTGTAAAATTGTCGAAATCTGAAAATGTTATAAAATTGGTGACGATAGGTTAGAAATTCGTTTACAGACTGACATTGTAATTTTATTCATGGATTTCTTAGACATGAAAAATATACAGCCGGGATACATAATTTGATGAAACGATAGGCTTGATACGTCGTACGATACTACTAGTGAAGTACACGGTTTAGACAAGGGAGTAAAGTAGAGGGCACGATTCGAGTCGATGGGCATCGCACGATAGGGGAACGTCGATTTATCCTGACAATGTGCTGAGAGATTGTCACCGCTAACGATCCGCGCGATCGTCACGGCGGTGCATTAATCTTGATCATGAATCTCCTGTCGATCGTCCACGCCATCTTGATCGCTGTTCGCGGATGATCGACTGTGAGTTAAGCTACGTTCTCGACTTTTGCTCTGTCTGCTCTGATTCTGGGTCGCGTCGTTCTCGCAGTTGCACTGCGGCACCTGGCCATTCTGATCCAAGGGATCGTCCTTCAGTACGTGCAGATTTCTGCTCCGTTTCGTGCACTTGCATCTGGTGCATCCGATCCGCCTCGAATTCGCCGTTCGAGTCCTGGCGCCCCTTCTTCTCCTGCGACCTCTTCGACCTCTCCGCCGCCTTCTGCCACGGCTACGCCGTCGACCTCTTCTTCCTCTTCTTCCTCTTCTTCGTCTGCGTCTTCTGCCCCTCTCCACCGGGCCTGTGGTCCCGACCAGCTCCGCCATGTCCACCTCCGTGTTCAGAAAGTAGTGGCCGTTGTTCTTCTTCAGGATACCGTAGTCCAGGCCGCGTTTCAACGCCGCTTGCATCTGGAAAACGCGTTCGGATACACAAAGCAGTCGATCGAGGACGGCGGGGGTTTCATTAGCACGGAAGATACCTCTCCCGTCCGATTCGTGATATCCTCATCGACGAAAGGTCTAGGCCATCTGCCCTCTCGTAAATGCGTCCTCGTATCGAGACAGGAGAGATATCGAAACCCCAACTGCTACTAATTATGTTCTTAGAACGGTGGACTATCACAACTCTGCTTCGCGCGATAGGAAATTGAATGTACAGTGTGTTTCTTTTATCTCGACTATCGTAGATTATTCGAAAAGGTGGTAAGAAATGTGTTAGGATCCTTTCTTTCGACCTTTTATTAACACGTTACCGACGCTGTAAAATGAGAAAACAAGCACTGGCACTTTGTGACTTGAAATTTGGAAAATTTATTTTTCGAAGTGGCACGTCTAACTTGGGTCACTTAAAAGTAATACCTGTCTTTGTAAAGTCGCCTCCGGGGCGCTATACTGTGACATGATGTAGTTCATGATCTCCTTGGACGTGGAACCGTGCGCCTCGCGCAGGTTTTTGATCGCGTTGACCACCCTGGCCGACATTTTTGGCACCTGTTTCCCCATTTCGCCGTTTCGCGGACCTTTCGGCTGGCAGACACGCAGAAACGCTCGAACATGGATCGAATCTTCTAGAGTCAGAGAAGTGCATCAACGGCTGGAGCTCGATCCTCCTCGCAGCGTTTGATCATTTGAACCTCTTCACGTGGAATTTTGACGCGTTCGCTTTGTTCGTGCGCTTCGAACACAATTATCACAAGAAAATTTGAATATTGTTTACCAAAATCATCGTGACCCGAGGAGACCGCGGAATAGTACACGTCACCGTTGCGATTCCATAGATAATTGACGATAGTTTGTTTACGGTCTCCGGGTTTCGCTTTTGTCGTGGACGATGCAGTTGGATTTCGCTCGCGTTTCACGCTCGACGCGACGCGACGTGACGATAATTGTAATTTGAATGTTATTTTTGCAAATGCGTTATAAAAGGCGTCACGATATCTCGCCCCGTCCTACGTTTCGAACGCGCTGCTTAGGTTTTGTTTGTGCATTAGACGACCGATAGAAGGATGTAAAATATGTTCCTGACTTGTCGCTACTTTATTAATTCCCCTTCGACTCGTTTTATTCCCCCCGCCGGTTCGTTCACGAACGGGACTCGTCGATATCGTTCGATCGGTGTTTCAATGTAAATGACGCGCCAATTAGCTGAAACGTCGTTCGAATTTATATTACGTGTCTAGGGAATACCGTTGAGAATCGAACGAACGATTCGAAATAATCGATTCCCTTATCGAGGCTGTTCCATCTTGACCGTTATGTTTTACGGTTTCCTCAACGACCGGGCAACGTGGAGCCCGCGTACGAGGCTTTATCGCTCCGTACAAAAGCGACGAGGATCGTTTTTGGCCGAGGTGTAAATAATTTTCGGGCAGTTTTCAAATTTTTGCGCCGCTCGTATTCGCGCGAAAAGACAGCGGAGTTTCGAGTTTCGATTAACGAGGAGCAAGCCGGGCGATCGTTAAGCCCACGATCCGGATACCGGTTAAAAATTCGGTGATTCTCGACGGTGAAACGCAAGGAGAGGCTTGCAGCCGGCTCGGTGCCACGGCAAATTTACCGATTAATTTTTTCTCCGGCGTGCTCATTAGCCGCCCTTAATGGTGTCGGGCGGCGTTAAAAAAAGCCGCGACTCCCGAGCGAACGCCGATGGAACGCGTGTAACCCGCTCGAGACATCTTGCCACCTCGTCCGGTAATTGGATAGTCGGGGATGTGGCGCGGTTTACAAGAATAACGCGGCAATTTAGCCGACCGTTTAGCCTTCTACCTGACCAGAACCGATTCCCCCGATTCGTTAATCAGCACCAGGTGTCGTGACTCGTTGCCCGCCCGAACCCTCTCTGTACACCTGCAAAAGCGGGGACGCTCAGCTCGCGTCTATACGCCAATGATTATTTATCAACGTCTCGCTTAGGGAAACGGCACGCGGCGGGCCCCGCTACGACGTCTTTTCGAAGCGGTTTAAAAGGCCTTTTATCGTCGGCTTTTGCCCCTTTTTCCTCCGTACCTGGTCCCCGCGCCTTTCTTTGCTTCCCTCTTACGTGTTGTCCCGTGCTTCCTTTCAACGAATCCGCGTGCGCGCGAAACGGTAATTCACGTACGCGCGAGGAATATTTACGAGCGACGCGGAAAGGAAATTTATATATCGCTTCCCGCGTCGCGACGATACATCATCCGCGATCGGACCCGACCACGCTCGCGCGGCACCGTGGCTTCTATTTCGACGAATAGAAACGCCAGCCTTTTATTGATATCTTCAGCTTCGCCTGGCTCGGTACGCTCGGCGATACGCCGCGCTGCACAGCCGCATTCCGCGACCGATAAAACGTCCAACGTCGGGCCATTATTCGATGCAACCTCGCGAGAGATATTGCTTCATCGAGGCGTCGTGTAGCGGCTTCTCGGCAAAAAACTCGATTCCTTCTTTCTCGAACGGACGAGCTAACTCTGTAATGTCACGGTGCTCGACGTGCGCGAGCCTGAATCGCGGAGTCCTTTTGTTTCGGTCGACGAATGTCGCGCGTCAGGGATAATCGTCGAACGGAATTCGCCCGTTCCTCGGGAACCGCTTTCCCCCGGGACGGCGACGAGGAAACGCGACGACGACCGCAAAGAATTCCAGATGGAGGATGCCTAGGACTGTGTGCGCGGGAGCCATCACCCTTCGCCACAGGATGTCCGTCTGGATGGCCACTGGTCAATCGAGCGTGACGATCGCCCGCTAGCGTATTTTTACACCTACGAGTCTTTTTATCCTGATACATTCTACAATCTTTTCAGTATTTCCAACCATTTGATGGCGATGTTTTGATTATTTTTGAATGCTTGCTTTCGCTCGATCTTTGAGGCAGCTTCAGATTGTTGCGTGACATCTTCGGACCGTCGCAACAATAAATATTCGTTTCATAATTAACGTCAATAATCTATACGCTATAATCCTTCTTTTCATTTAAATAGATATTAGAAAACTTTTAAATCGAACTTCCTCTCTTATCTTAGAAAGATGTCATAATTTTGCATAATTATTAATTTTCATATTCTCCGCGATACTGTCCATAACTTGAACGTTTAATTCTTCACGTTGCCTCGTTAGACTACATTCGAATTGTCGACGAGCAATCCGATCGTCTTTTTCTCGTCCGATAAAGTCCCGCTACGCTATTCGATCTCACGCGATTACCATCTTACAAACTGTTCTCCAGGCTAATGATACTCATCAACTTTTAATTTTCCTCTCGCAATCGCCTGGCAAATGGTTCGTGGCTAACGATTTCACGTATCGAGCCGGGAGGCTTAATCTCTATTAAAACAGATACCGTGCTCGGAGGCGACGGCCGATCGACCAATCAACATCATTGTACGTACCTGTACCTCGCGACGATTGCAATTGGCTGATTAAGGACCTTTTCCTCGCGTCGCCCGGCTAAGCCGCGAGAAGTCGCATAACTCGATCGTGCCGTGCGCTTTGCACGCTCGATTGCAAACCGTGCGGCGCGACGAGGCGTGTCAACCCGCTTCGCCGCGCCGTTGTTCCATTATCCGCCGTGTTTTTGCCGTTTTCACGATCGCCATTTTGGATAAATTATCGATCGATCGATCGTTTCGGTCACGTGGCACGAAATCACCGTGCCGCGCGAGCACATTTCTACATATTCCCGGCGCGATTAATAATTAATATTCCACAAATGAGCCAAGATAAATCGACGCGTTTTGTATTCATTAAAACCGTGCGCGGAGGAATGACTAGGGAGATATTATTCGCGTCGTTGACAACCAGAAGAATGGATTGCCGTTGATCAACAAGGCCGCTGGCTATCGTGATACCGATTTTTCCTGCGTTTTCACTTTGCAAAACACCTCGTCCTTTTTTATCCTTTACGTGCCGTGCACCTTACGTATCTGTCATCCAGTCGTCGTTCTAGGCGCGTTCTAATTTCCTTATCGTGTTAACGTTAACTAGTACGCGGACACACTTGCATCAGAGAATCTGTGTCGCTGGGTTTTCACTCGGGTCACGATTTTTCTTCCGATCGCTTTCTAAATTCATTTATCAATGATCGTGTGATAACATTTTTAGTTTCACCAACTAGGGCTATAATAAAATTTAATGTCTTAAACTGGTCAGTTGAATTGCCAGACTCGAATTGTAAAATCAAAACTCTGGATTCCATTTTCTTTGTGAGAAAATAAAATACCAGATTATTCCCTCCGAGGGAAAAATAATTTATTTCTCTTTTTCGAAATTTCCTTCAAATATAATTTAAATAGAATAATTATTCCCAATTCTATATTATCTTATCCACGATGGTATGTTGCTTACTGCAAAGGGTTAAAAATGATATATTTATAATTGCATTGATATTTGTAAAATTATAAATCGTATAATAGCAGGAGTAATTTTACAGCCTTCTCCTTAATGATTTTCCATTAAACGGATCTCTGCTTTATGGAAGATCCGTAACGATTCATGATCGGGGCCCAGGATCCCTTTTCCCTTGCCGGGTAACAGTTTTGTCGCGTTAAACCTGTTCCGTGGTTCCTCGAATCCTGGCGTGTCCTTTGATCACGAAAGAAGTTCCTTTGAGTCTGGAACGGTACATACGAGCGCGGCGATGCACGCGAGAGGCGCAGGGACAAGCCGTGATCCTCTCTGGTTGTGTCGTCGTCGTCGTCGTCGTCGTCTCTCTGTCTCTCTTTTCACAGTGGTCGGTGGATTTTCGGTGCACGAGGCTCGCGGCAAAGGGTGAATTAATGCCGATGAGAGCGGGCGCAGTTAATAAACCGGACTTATTAAACGATTACATTAACGCAACCGTCGCCGGAGATTAATGCACT
The DNA here is from genome assembly GCA_022405125.1 of Anthidium xuezhongi. Lineage (NCBI taxonomy): Eukaryota > Metazoa > Arthropoda > Insecta > Hymenoptera > Megachilidae > Anthidium > Anthidium xuezhongi. The sequence continues at coordinate 6,028,451 of CM039642.1, read as the reverse complement.
CGGCTCTGGAACGTCTCACTCGTTCGCGATGCGGCGTGTATATATACGAAGAAAGGCAGAAGCCGACAAGAAATATGATCTACACGGTGTGGGCACCGTATCGCGGTAGCCTCGAGATAATTACGGCCACGACCGGCGATAATTTTTGCGTATCGAAGGGCTAAGGTCCGACGTGGAAAGTGGGCCGATAAAGGATCGCGCGTTAATAACCACCGCCGCCTACCTTACTGCCCTCCCTCTTCCTTCCTGGCTTCCCTAATTGGAGCGAAATCCATTAGAAAGGCAATGAGGAACGAGGGTAATTAGGTGGAAGGACAATCTCGTCTATCCTGTATGCAACGCGTCAGTTGCGTGTCGACGCTGAATGCTCGAAGCCTCGCTCGCGCCGTTCGCTACTTAATTGCATTTTCGTACGAGTTTCTTGCCAAGGGTCGACGGATCGTTAAACGATTTGCTTTAGGGATCGCGTGCGCGATATTAGGCGTACTTAAGCATGCAATTTATCGTTAAGTAGTAGCGGTCATCGTTTGCTCAACAGCCTTCTTAGTTTGTAACCTTCAATGCACTTGATTTAATTATTACGGTAGTTACATCGATACCATCATGCTGCAAATTTTTTACATTTGTAAATTTGGGTGTTTGCATTTAATACAAAAATAATACTTCAAAGTTTACAAACTTTAAGTCTTTTGTTGAAATACCATTCAGTGAATTTTGAAGAGGTCTAATACGGTTAAAAGGTACTTAAGGTAAAAATCCCCCCAAAAAATTATATGAATTGTTTTCTGATTCATATATCAAAGAGAAACCTACGAATAATTTCTGGTATTGACAGAGGGATTGAGCCAGTCAAACATTAGTCAAGCTTCGCTATCGCGACTAAGTAAACTAGATCCCTTAAGTTTCCACGATAAATCACGGAGAACGGTCCGTCCGGTGTTCCCGATGTTGGTGCACGACGAAAGCATACGGAGAACGCCTCGGGGAGGCGTCCAAAACGGTTTCCGCGGAAGCGAGGGAGGAAGAGAGCGTGTCGAGAATTTAATAAAACGGCGGAAAAGGAAGGATCGCGAGGCGAAGAGGACGAGCTAGCGGCGTATGCGAGCAGGTGGACGTTGAAGGAGGCGAGAACACGAAAACTACTCGGGCGGCGGACTTGCTCTCTCGGCCCACCCGCACCTACCACTCGTCTCGATGTCACGTGTTTATAAATAGTGCATCAACGTAATGCCCGGCGGCTGTAACCACGCCGAAAGATTTACGCGCGCCGTGGCCCCCATCCCTCGCCGCGAGACACGTTGAACGCGGAAAGGAATTCCATGATATCATAACGAGGGTGTCTCATCTCGTACCTAGTTAGGCGTTACCGATGACCGTCCGAGATTTCGCGACTGCTTCCTTTTCTTTGATCTGCGTCGCGACGCCGCGCGCCGCTTCCACGCTCGCCAACCTCCTCCGTGTCGCGGACTCCATTGATGACGCCTTTAAAATCATTTTCAGAATTCACAAACTTTGATCGATCAAATTTTCCCCAGGCTGATTAGGAATGAAAATTTCTAATTAGCGTTGATCAGTGTCCCTGAAAATTGTAATCGATGTCCCACGCGGATGTAACTTTGGTAGCGACTTCTAAACACACCCTTTAGAAGATCAAACGTGGTCTTTCTGCGAATCGCGATCTTCCGCGAGATAATTCAGGCCACGCGTGGCGCGGGTGGACGAGCGAAATGCGTTTCGGAAATTGCGGCTTACGTTCCCGAGACGGTCGCATTAACGTGCCCGACAATGAATAATTCTGTCACGTGTCACAATTACGCGTCCGCTTTCGGATGAAAACAAACCATTTTTCATGCAAATCCTCAGCTGTAATTCCGAGAAGCGTCTAGCGGCGAGCGGGCGTTTGATACACGTAAGATCAAGCGCACCGAGGTACCGGGTCGATTATTCAAAGTTAATTATCTCGCGAAGCGATTATCGTAGGAAAAAACGTTGCTCCACGTTTTCGATAGATTTTTTCATAAAGAATCGGCCTGCTTAATCGTGGATCACAGAATATCTCGAATAAGAGCAAGGGAAGATTAGAAACGTGCGGCTGGTACACGTGCGTATGTTGGATCGAGCGCACCACCTGAAACCGCTAACAAATGATACTTGAAATTTTCAAAGTTTCTGACGGTGAAGTCGCTTTGTCAACGTAGCGACATATATTTCACGGACCCTGACTTTCCCGGATGCGTGCTAGCTATTTCTGCGATCCACGACAGCCGTGTCCGATGCGATCCCGCGCTAGCAACGTCATGCTATTCTGTGAGGGCGAGCAAAGAGCGTGTCTAGCGCTCGTGTTCTTGCTCCCCCCTTCCCTTTCGCCTCCTGCTTCTCTCCTCGAGTGAAATTCTTATCGCGACCACCGCCTCTCTTCGCCCCCTTCCGCTTCCTCATCGAATTTATCGTCGAGTTTCAATCTTGCCCTGTAATCGAATGAGCAGGGCACGGCCGCTCGGTGAAATTAGTCAACGTAATTAAACATCGAGAAGCTGCTCGGCGGGAATGTAGATTAAAGCGATCCCCGGCGTAAGGGAGCAAATAAATAGGTGGGTGGGGGAGGTACATAAATACTTTGGGCAATACGGGACGTTTGAACGAAAAGGGTTGACGTGCTAATTATCGTTCGATTCATCGCCGTTGCTCGCCTTGCCAAAATATATATATACATACATGTTCTTTTTCTTCGTTTTGCTATCAAAGTAAGAATTTCCTGTACTTATTCTCTCGGTACCGAAGATGTAGATCGAGACGGCAGTTCTCGTTTTGACGGAATAAAACAAGATCGAGCTTATCGAAGCGCGGAAGTTCAACCTGTTGAACGTTGTCACAGCAACTTTAACGCACGCATGACAAGTTCAGTCGTTCTGACAGTTTCGTATCTACGCTCGGGATCTCGTTCCTTTTCCTCGCGTTTACGGTTACAATTAGCGATTGCGTGAACTACCACTTTTGAATCACCTCGATTCGATCACCTTCGTTCCTTATCACGATCGTTACCATCACAATTATAATTGGTATTATACTTCAAATTCAATTGTACTAACAATACGAATCAGGTTTGTAACATGGCAAGGGATTAATATCAAACAACGTGAATTTGCGTTGCTGCAAAGGACATAACGTGATTTTAAATTTGCATTCAGACACATACAGACGTTTCTACGCCCTCTGTATAGATATTGAAGTATTTTCGAATTTGAATTACGATCACAGTGATTAAGTCCAAGATACATAACTGTGATAAATCACTGGTTATGACTTTGCACACCATCTCCAGTTACAATATTTCATTCTATGTCATAACAATTACAAATTGATTTCGACTAAGCGTTGACACAAATTTCATTTCTGTTCTGTCCTCGTTACTATTGAAAATCGCGGAATTAATATTTTCAGTCAACAAGCAGAGGGTATAAACGTCCCCATTCCCTCGTCCCAGCGATATATTCAAAGCACTCGGGCTGTCTACATGTTTATATCTTCTGCTTTCAGATGGCCAATATATTCGCGAGGAACCGACACGCGGCAACACTTAGATTTGATGTACGGCAGACGCAACAATCGAGCGTGGCGGGCGTCTGGTAGACGAAACAATCGAGGACAACGAGGTGGGAAAGTCGGTTCTGACCCGATCCGACTGAGAAATGCCCGCGTGAAACGAATACCAAGAGCCACGGGATTCCAACGTCTTCGGGATCATAATGTATGGGCGGCGTATTTGTTAAAGTTCGGGTGGAACGCGCGCCAAACGTATCACAATACGCGAACAGAAATAATGGAAGTACCTTGTTAAAACGCGAACGGTACAAAGCGTACCGATGTCCACGGACGTCAAATTGCACGTCGCGATCCCCTCGACGATTCTCAAACGCGTACACGGTGTCCGTTCGCCGTGGTTGTCGAGACGTTTCTTCTGCACCGGTGAATTCGCCGACACCGCCTCCGTCATTTCCGGGTGCCTCCTACGAAACAACCCGTCGACCAGTTTAGAAGCAACACATCGCTCGCTACGAACGAGGTAAGTGCCATCACTTGTCGCTGAAAGATATTTGTCCGAGTTTTTGTATTTCTTTGAAATTCTGACCGGTTTTCTACCAGCGAATCTACCTTATGTGTGCCTCGGTATTATTGCGATGGGTACAATCTGTTTAAAGTAAATGTAGAAATGACTATAATGAATACTAATTCAGTGGTATGAATACTAATAAGTGGTAGTAAAATAATATTAAAACTTCGAAGATGTCGTTTAACATCAAAAGTTTATCGAGCTTTGCGTTGAAAAGTACCACACCCTTCAAAATTATTAGTAATTTGCCTTTTGTTACGTCTCCAATTTATTTATTTTATTTATCTGAAATGTACACCAATAAATTAAATCTGTTCCCAAAGGGTTATTCCTGGCCATAAATACCCTCGATATCGGTAAAGCTCGGTAAACGCACGATCTATTTCGCGATACTTTGTTGCGAAATGAACATTCATTACCCGCTGAAAGTATCTCTGATCGATCAATTTCACGGGCGATCGATCGTGCGGAAGATTCGACGCGAAAGTTCCAATTGGCCGGATCACGGGGTCCCCGGTGCCGTTTCTATAAAGCGAACGCGACGAGATCTCCTTCCGTGGTCAATAAATCAGCCGATTCCAAGCTCACAGAAGGAGAGGTTTATAAATGTATCTCCCACGCCCTCCACTGTCTGGCCGGATTTCTCTCTTTGCCCGCCTTTGCTGTTCCTTTTTCACGAGGTTGGCCCGGCCGGCCTCTCGACGCCCGTATTACGCGCCTACGTTTCGGAAGAGTAAATTAATTTGCTTCTTTCCGCCGCGCACGAAGCCGGAGGAAGGGCTCTGGGTCGTCTGGGTAGACGTTCGAAAAACGTCGTTTTCGTGCGGCAAGGAATTACGACGCGATAATGCGCCCCAGGGCGATGGAGATTTATCGTTTTAATGCGACTCGCCCACTCGACCCGTGAAAATAGTTGACGAGGATGTTAACGCCGCGCCGCGATGGATTTATCGTCGATTCCGTTTTTCCGTCGCGGTCGTGCACCTGACCGTGCACCGTTAGCCAATCGACACTTTGACCGACGCCTCGTCCTTTTACGGACGAAGGTGTCCGTCGTGCGAGCGACGTTAATGAGCCGCGCGTATCTGTACCGCGGGATGAATAAACTCGCCGCGCCCGAGAAACGCGTGTAAGTAGTATAATATAATATTACGCTCCCTTCGAGCGGAGCAAAACGTTGTTTCGAAGGAGCTTAATGAGTTGGGTAATGAGTGGTCTGATTTGATCGAGTTTGTTTTTCCTTGTTGCTCGTGACGTGAGCAGAAGACTCGATCGGGCCGGTATTCTCGTTTTGTTTCGCCGATGAATAGTTATCGCCCGGTTTTTCCGTTCCTCTACACAAGATTCAACGTACCGATAAACCCGCAAAGGATTATGTTATCTGATGGTTGCTTTCGATCGATCAGTTTTTGCTTTACATGCATATTAACTCGTTTTAGAACGCCTCGTATGCCGGCCGATTCGATCTCGCGCTGTTTGGCAGTGAAAATCGCGGCTCTCGAAATGTCCGGCGTTCGCTATCGTTTTTAATAATCGTCCCGGTTAATCGAAGAGCAAACATCTCCGATCGTGGTCGAAACAAGAACGAAAACTCGCTCCCGATGACTAAGGGGATGAATACTTTTTCTTCGACCGCTTCCCATCGGCTTCTATTCATTAAACTCCCGGTCGTTAGATCGCGATCGTAATTACTGAAAAATGTGATTTTAATCTACGAGAATCTCGTGTAATACCAGCTAAACGTAATGAGTTCTGTACAACACGCACGCGATTCGATGGTTAACGACGACGTTTGATGGTTGACGCGATTCGATGGTTAACGACGTTCCCGACCCGGGGAAACGGGCGACGATCTCCATGGCTGTTAATAAAATGATAATCGAACGTATTAAGGAAGATGTAATTTGATTTGCCGCGCGTTGCCCATCGTACGAGATGACAACCGACTCTCGATTATTCGTCGTACGTTTTAATGACGTTTACGATGGTACGCGCTCGCTGACTTGCTAGTTGCGTCCCCGCCTGGCGGCGAATTAACAAAATGTACGATGTGCTTGTTATCAGTCGTGATTAAACGTCTCCTTCGCTAACTAATTACGGAACACGTACAAGCATGTAATTGACTGAAACGAGTCTTAATAGATATTCTGAAATATTAGGTTCCCGTTAAATGGTAAAATATAAGAAACGGTAAAATTGATATTGGACATTTTCAGTGATATTATTTATTGATCCACAAGTGGAGCAAGCAAAGCATAAGCTTCTAATTAATTAACAATTACAAAGCATTAAATGATCGTCGTATTTTAATAATAATATATTTAATCGATGCACGAACATTCAATTACACGCAATTAAATAAATACTTGTACAAAATATAGATCCGTTTTCATAAAAGGAAATTAAATGTGCAGTACATATGTGGATCTAAGGACTACTTAAAATTTAACATTCATAAGTAGGCGTGGCACATGAAATTTATAGGTCGTGTGATCAGTGCGCGCATCTGCCAGCAAAAGGGTTCATTTAAACTGATATATATTTTTATTTGCCTTATACTTTCATTAAATCACGAATGCAAATGCGTGTTTCTGCTACCAAAAGTTTAAATTTAATATAATTTGATGCGTATCTGGGCCAATGATTATACCACATTAAATGAAAACTTATATGGGGCATGTCTCCTCTGATATAAACGATAACTAAATTTAAAAAAAATGAAAATACAATAGCAAACGCGTTAAACACCGTCCAAAGGGCCGTACGTCGAATAATCTCGCACGGTGTGCCCAGAATTCGAACCCAGAGAATTCGTTCGGCCACTTCGCTTTAATTGCCGCGCGAGGTGCACGCACCGGTCCACGTCTGGATACATCTATGGATCATGCAACAAGGAACGACGCTGTTGGCGACGCTCGCGTGAAAATAGACGCTCAATGCCTCATAGTGAGGAGACGACGCCGAGCCGAGCGGAGTCGAGCCGCGCCGCGACACGCCTGCCACAGACACCCTTCGTTCCACTGCCCACCACGCTTCACTGTTATGAGCAGCTATAATAACAGTCGCGGCTAACCGCAACGAGGAACCCCTCATTAATGGAACACCCGCGAGACTATGAATCGCCATGGTGAACCTAGTGAACGAAACTACCGTCTGGCCGGCTCTTGAACGCGGATGAATGTAGCGTCCCGTGGCTGCCGAGGACTTTGTCGTCGCGCTCCTATTGCAACTCCGATGACAATAATAGACAGGACCGGTGGTCTACGACCGCGTGCAACAGACGACCACCGGATCTCGCTGTGTCTCTTCAAAATCGATTTGTGAATCGAGCATCGATCGTGCTTCGATTGTTTTTTCTTTTAACCCCTTCGTAGACATGAATTTTTAATATGAAAACGCTAAGTATTCTAAGCATAGGAATTTGGAAAAATTGTAAGAAAAAAGAATTTATGATAGAGTTGTTACGTTGACCGTCACAGTGGAAATAGTCATAAATAGTCAGACATATAATTGTAGTTATTAAGGATACTGTTTCACTGACTTCTATGTCAAATTTTCTTTAATTTTTCTAATTTTAGTTATTCGGTAATATTAAATTTGTTGTATCAACCGTAATGGACAATCTCCAAATTTAAATTTGCAGTTTGATACCTTATAATAATAGTATAATAGAATGACACCTTTCAGTCTTTCTTACTTTTCTTAATTATTAAATTATATTATAATTAACTAATTATTAACAAAAGTTTTGTCTCAGAGTAGAATTTGCTTCTGAAACAGTCATAATAACATCGCGTGTTTTGCGAAGGGTAATAAGAATAGCTCGGTTATTTCTTTTTTCGGAACAGGAAACATTAAGTTCGATTACAAAGCGGTCGATCAATTTGAATGGAGACGTTAAGTTGATACAATTAACGCCTTCGAAAGAAGTTTATTTAAATGTGTATAGTACGTCGCAAAAAGCTGCCGCGAAATTTATGGCGCTCTTAATGGTCGTAAACGTCAGAAGGCGGTTCAACGGGCCGCGTTCTGGAGGCCCGCGTCTCAAAAATAGTGCCAATTTAGACGTAATTGTTGAACGCCCGAGACAACGTAAAGTTTCGCTGTTTCATAGTAGGCGCTGTTCTTATGCTCGTTTATTAATATCTATTCCCCGTTCGAACCAACAATTTTTATTCCCGATCATTTATCTTCGTAAGAAAAAAGTTCCAAGTAGAATCTCGCCAGACAAAATATTCTCATTGCTCGATCAACGTTTCTGTACATTGAAAATTAAAATAAAATCACACTTTCAGCGTTCAAATTTATTTATAAAATATTAAAATTGCAATTAATTTAGCTGCAAGTCTTTGCAAAAATTATTTTTCGAATAGATTTATGTTCGAGAAACGTAAACCTCAATTTTTGTCTCATTTAAGATAAAAGCCCCTAAAATTCTTTGTTCATCGACTGGCTGGAAATTCCCCTTTAATTTGATACAAATTCCAACGTCAGTTAACGATTCATTGGCGCGATCGAGCAAAACGCAGGGCCGTTCTCAGACGGCGGAAAATTGAAATCGACGGCTCGTTAGGCGGGCCGGGGTCGGTCACGATTTCGCGGTTCCACGATGATTTACGCGTATCCTCTTTTTTTTCCCGGGGCTAGGATGAGAAACGGTCCCGTGCCGGTCGTTAGTTACTTTTCCTCTGTAAACATCGATATATATAAAATTTTGACGCATCGCGGCCGCCGCGAGGGCCCCGACGAACCGACCATAGAAGCGACACCGCAGGAACGAATGGTATCGTTTCGTTCGTTTTCGCCGCTTTGATTTATGGCCGTCTTACGCGCGACTCGTAAACGTTATATTGGTTTTCACGGTAGCGACCCTCGCCGTGGTAACACGGACAACCAATTAACTTCGTATCAGGACCGATAAAAAGCGACGTGGCCCGCTGCTAAGGGGAAAAATTCGCCGCTCGGCCGAAAGATATGCGCCAGGTATGCGCGGGGTGTTAGGAAAGGGGGTTCAAAGTTTTAAGAGGTTTCAGTACTTGGCTGAAAAAAGGAAAAATGTCTCGTTAACTTTTATATTTCGATATCGTGGGTGAGTCACGTAACAAAAATCTTTCATTACCCTATTTTGTTATCGAGAGAGTTAACTTGCTTTCTCAATCACAATTAAAGTATTCCTGCATTATATTCAAATATTTAAGTTTGGGGATAATTTTATAAACGAAGTTAGAAAAATAATTGAAAGGAATGGAGGTTCGAGATCGTTAGGGTTTGCGAAAGAAACAGAAGCTATTCTTTGGCGCCCTTCGCCGCGGATCGTCGGGTTTCGTGGTGAAATTGGTGATCTTCAAACGAGAACACCGAGAGTTATTTCACGCGACTCTTTCTGCCAACGCTCGTAAGAGACGGCTGGCGATTCGAGCGAGGGCGTGCTGACGTGGGACGCCATGAGAGTGCGTTCCAAAAATACGACCGCACTTTGGCACGACGTACTGCGCCCCCGGTGAATTTAGCGGTTGTTTACATCGATAAAGAAGCTGTTGCGAGTGCCATTCCGGGCCATTAGTGACCTTCCTAGCATGTACCTATTCCACGAGATTCGACGATCTATGGGATTCCTTTCCCGATTCTCTCGCACCAAACTGTTACGATCTTAAATTCTTCTTCAAGTGTATGCACCGTTGAATTCGTTATTGATCGAGTCGATTGATTTATTAATACGTTCACCGCCGCAGTGGAAATAGACGTATGTAGTCAGACACAGGTATCCTACACTAGAAGCACCGATGTTTTATGTGCACTTATATTTGAGCCGAAAATGAGGTGGGAAATTAAATATAGAATGAAGCATATATCAGCATACAAAGCTTTATTAACTCTACTTCAATTTTAATTAATATAGTACTTATAGTACTATAGCATTATTTTAAATTTAACCCTATATTATGCAATTTATACTTTAAACGATACTTTTTCCTTTCCTTTAATATCGAACCCCCAGTAACTCATATTCAGCAGCTAAAATTGTATGAACGAGTTGTTGCAATAAATTTCCAAAATTATTGGTATAGATTGTATTCCTTTTATCTTGCAATGACGATTTATTTTTAATGGCAGGTATAATTCCACGGAACAGTGAAAACGTACGAGTGGAGCAATTTCCATCCATTATCGGTGTCCATGCGAGAAAATTAGATGACGCGTGGAACGTAATAACAATAACATATCTTAGGCTGGTCCAACCGAGGGAAACGTATTTGTTTGCGCGTTTACGCGTGCCGCCGACTGACGTTTAGTGGGTGTTTTTGGTTTCCGTTTGTCCCGGAACGAGGTGTTAATTCTCGCGCCGCGAAAACCACGAGCCGCCAACAGTCTTGAATTATTATTACCGGCCCTGTCGTCGACGCTAATAATTTCGCGGGGGAGGAAAAATCACGATTACAAATAACTGCCGCGATTAAAAAATAATTCGATGACAGATACTAAACAATTTCTGCAGATAATTTATAAATTAAACGCCCAAGGGGACGTTTATTACAAGATTAGCGAACTTCTAGAGCGTTTGAGGAATTAAAGACCGAACACTTTTTGTTTACACCGCGGCTAAAATCATCGTCTCAAACGAACCTGAAAATGACCAGCGTGCCTAATTAGGCGGAACGATCGTTTAAGGGGCAAGAAAACGAAGAAAAAAGAGAGAAGAGGAAAAGGAAGTGACACGAATTGGAATCACGAGGTCTAATGGATCGATCGATCGATCATTTTTCTCGGAAGCAAGAAGCACGGATCGCGGGTTAATGCGTCGAGCAATGAAAGCAGAAAAACGCGAAATCTTTTTCGTCCGGTCTTATCGATTAAACGTTCTGCGCATTAACGGATGTTGCTGACCCGAGTAGATTAGAATCCGCGTTTAAGTTCACCGATGTCTGGTCGAAAATCCTCGTGGCGTCATTATAATCCCATTACTCGCGTCGATTCTCTCGAACCGCTTTAATTACGAGAAAGAACGTTCCGCCGCGTTCGCGTCGGCTTTCTAGCAATTGCTTCGGATCGGGAACGGTATCGTTCGAAGAAAGGACACGTATTGTTCGCCACGTTTCGTACGGTCCTTTTGTAGCGGTCTCAGGTACATCCAATTCTCGAGCGGACAACAGTAATCGAGTTAAAGGCGGCGTGTGCTCGCCGTTTAAAAACGAGCGTTTCTAGTTTTTTGCGCCTGTTGGCAAATCTTCTTTTAAGTGTTACCCATAATTCATCCATAGTCAGATGACCGGGTAGAAGAACGATCGAGGATGAAATAGCATTCCATTTAGGGATGCTTTTTATTCAGACTGTCTTCGATCCGGTACGCGTTTAAACGGGGCCGTCGTTTTTCTTGCCTGTTATTCATTTCTTGAATATCTGTTAACAAATTAGCCTGTAGGAGATTTGAATGTCTTATTTAAAGTTATCTCTGTAATTAAGAGATATCGCCACAACAAATGAAATAATCCTCGATCCGAGGATTGTTTCTGCCGCGAACCTCTTAATTAGTGCCTAATATCTGATCAAAGAAGCGTGTTCGCGGACGTCGCGGACGAATTTCACGGTGTTCCCAGATCGAATTAATTACCGTTTCGTGTCAGTCGAATCCGTACGATCTGTATCCTGGCTTTGACTTCGCGACGAATCGCGGCCGAACAAGAGACACGCGTTTCGCGCAGTTGAACGCATCTGCCATGTGGGTGTTACCAGTAAATCTTGTGTGCGCGATATGCCGCATGCCTGTGTCACACGTAGCCGGCTCACAATGGGACTGACAGCTCGCCGCCAGGCGTAGGTACCGTCGCCGTGTTACAAGAGTACGCGGGACGAGCTTAAATGCGACCAACGACAGGCACACCTTAAAATTGAGAATTGCGTCTTGTCAGAGCAACGAGACAATGTACGAACCGCGGAACGTTTCGTTGGCGATGTTCGAAGACATCTTGAACGCGTCTCCTACAATTCCATTGTTCTGTCCTCGATAAGGGTACCGCTACCTGATAATTTCTCAACGTTCCATTTTATTCTATTCTATTGACAGTGCACGAAATCTTGATTCAAAATCATTGAAACATTATTGCACCTTTCTAACGAAACGAATAAACGAAAGACCCAATCCACGAAAGAATCGCATGAAACGTGTAAAACAGAGGATCAGCGAGAGGTTAAGAGCCTCGAGCAAGGCCCACAATGATCGTCTAAAAGAAGATGTATCAGCGCGACAGCCAGGTATTCGACGAATCTATGTCGCGGCTCGTGTAATCCGTTTTTAATGCGAATATTAATGTGGCCCTGGCGAGGAGAGGGCGAGGAGAGGGCGAGGAGAGGGCGAGGCGACGAAAACGCATCGTCGTCTGAGAACGGAGCGCGTCGGGGGCTTAACGAGCATTAAAAATACGGAAACTTCTTTTTCTCGGGGTCCCGTTCGTCCTCGTCTCTCCGATACGATTCCCCTCGGGGATCTCGGTTTATATTCCCCCCTCGTGAAACTCAGACTAAACACTTTATCCCGGCCGGACGGCAAAAAGGAACGAGAGGGAAAGAGGGTCAGCCGTGTTTTCGCGATGCGTGCGAAACAATATCGCGAGGCGGGGGGAGGGAGGGAACGGGCCAACGAAACGGAGACGACCCCGAGCGTCTGGCTTGGGGTTCCTCAAAGACCTTAGGAGACAACAGATGTTCACCGTTTTTTCGACGGTCTGCGCATGCCACGCGAAAAAGTTCTTCCTCTCACGACGCTGTCAAAATCGAACGAGGAGATCTTATTTATTGAAGTGGGAGGGGAGGAGGGGTATCCCCCGGTAGTCGGTCCCTTTTCTTGCTCTCTTTTCCGCTCGACTTCGCCACCCGACCAACGGGATATCGATATTATCCTCTCGTTTGCGTGTTATAAAATTCTCCCTTAATGAACTCGTCTCTGGCGAACTTATTTTTGGATACGAGCAACAGGTACGTGTACCACGCACGCTTTTTTTCCTTTTTATTCACGGAAACAGCCGATTTTCGTGTTATCGCTTTGGTTCTGTTGCTTCTCGTCGAGGAACGACGATACTGTTAACGATCGAGATCGACCGGGGCATTCAATATCATAATTGATAACCCATTTCGTAAGCTTAATATTGTAATGTCGAAATTTCCTCTTTATACGGTAATTATGTTATTAAGAGTAGAAAGTCTTAATCGAAAACTAAATAAGGGTTAGCCTTTACAATTTTAATTACGTTTAGTTATAAAGTGACAGTGCTTAAATAATGTGTTAAGAATTCTTTCTCGTAATAGTTTCTTGAAATTGCAAAGAATCATAGTGGATAAAAATAAAGACTATTATCTAACGAGATTTTCAACGTGTTGAGCATGACAGTCGACATGTTAATCGAATTTCGAAAGAGACAGAACGCGGTTCAAGCTTAATTCGCACAAACGACACAGATACGTTAAGTTTCGCATTCTTTCGCGAAAAACGATTCGCAAGATCGGCTCGAGACGAGGGCTTGGCTCGAGACGCGCGGTCTAAGTTTGCCACAAAGCCGGACAACTCTGATATATTAGTTTCATGCGTGGTTACATAACCGCGAAGAGTTGTTCGCCATCGCATACCCAACGTCAGCCCCGTCGTCGTGGATGAAAAGTCGTTGTCGTCTTCGTCGTCGTCCGACTGCGCCGTCATTCGCAGTATCGAGCAACCCGCGCGAGTACCGGCCTGTTACCGCGCCATCGGCTTGCGATTCGATTTTTCAACTCATCTATCAAAAGAAATTTCAATCCATGTTCAATCCATGAATTTTATTACGAAATACTTTGACGAAATTTAAAAGTTCGATCAGGATTTTGAGAAATTGACAGTCGATGCGGAGTGCAAGAATCGTCCGAGATTTTTATCGAGAAAGAACGAAAGAAGAGCGGCCGACAGAGTGTCGGGGGAGCCCGCCATAGTAGGACGTTCTTCAGGTTATAGTTTCCATGTAAATTAGTGGCCATGGCGGACGTGAAGGAGGAGGTGGAGGAGGTAGAAGAAGAAGGGCCCGCGTTTGGCCTGCAGCAGTCTTTTACGCCGTGAAACGATCATCGGCGTATGGTCGCTCGTAAAATTGTCAATGATAATGATTACGGTCCAATTACCAGTTCGCGTATATCGATGGCTCGCGGACGATGAACAAGAGGTGGGGCAAAAAAGTAACGGTAGAGAAAAATAACTTTTCGCGTGCACCCCCGGCGGCCAGTGCTAAACGATAATCGTTCGCAATTTAGTAATCGAAAATTCCAAATAAATTTGCTTCCCGTTAGCAATTAAGCTCGTGTCGTTGCGTCGGTACCGCTTGCCCGATCGTCGCATTATCCTGGATACATTTATTTATTCGTCGTTCGTCCCTGCTGGTTTTACGCGGTGTACAAGCGTTAGACCCCGAAAAATCATCATTTCTCTTTGCGAAATTGATCGTCGCGTGAAAACGTTCCCTCAGAACCGTACGGAATCGCGTGTTCCGCCGTATCTATTCGTAATTATTCATCGACGCGGAGAAAAACGATGGACGCGGGTAACAGATGATGTCGGTTGTTACGGTTCGCGACCACACGTCGCGTTTTCTATTGGCCGCCATTATCTCTGGCGAGGATCGCGAAACCGTTTCTCGCGTGTTTTCTCTCGAGACGACGTTCAAGAGACGTTCTCGAAAAGCGTCTGAACCGCGACGCGGCGCGCCGCGTGCTCGAAACGAGTTCATTATCCCCGTGAAAAAGCGCGATCCATCATCGTGCTCATCAGATTAGATCAAACGAAGAAACACAACGCTCGAGCCACGTGTAATCCCGTGTAGAGCCTGGTAGGAGGTGTGCAGCGAGGGAACACGAGAGAGAGAGAGAGAGAGCCGAGCCTCCGTTGTTCCGCTAGAAACAACATGACAGTTTGGCATGATTAGTACACGTGTACTATTGTTCATTCATACCGTGGCCACCCACCATACCACGCCACAAAGGAACTAGCGAGCAGAAACGAGCCCTCCGCCTGTCTCGTGGACAGATGTAGATCACTCAGCCAGATACAGGAGGCGAGGGCAAAAACGTTGAGTGCTTCTACTCATATTCTTACTGATCGTCTAAGTCTATCGACTCCGCTTTATTTACGAAAGAGACGGGCCCTTATCACGCTCGAACCCGTCCCGCTCTCTGAACGGCAATCCATTTTGCCTTCAGATCAGATTCGTATCGCGACTCCGCTTCAATATCCTCGCGAGCGACCGGCTTACGAGATCGCGCGAACGGAAAATAAAGCAGCACAGGTTGGAGAGCCCGTGGACTCGTGCGTGCTCAAAAAAGCTGAGGATCATTCTTTCTTTTCTGATTAGCAAAAGTGTTTGAAATTTTGCGAATAACTTTTTTAGCGAATAGCTTTTTTAAGTGAAAATGAAGGATAATGTTAAATTGTAACGATTGTGTAAAATTGAAGAACTCGAGGTCATCGAATGGATAGTCTTTATTAATGATGGTGGAATGTCACGAGCGGTTCTAGCGGAGAGTTTCCATTTCCGTGCCAGTAGAAAAAGACTACTCCTACGCCGGGTGAAAAACGAAAGCGTAAACGAGGAAAGGGAGAGAAGCAAGGAAAGGAGGAGGCAGAAACCTGTCTGTCGCGGTGTCTGTCAAAACGTTTCGTCGGGGGGTGGCGAAGGCGTAATAATAGCGACGATAATACACGCGGGAACCGCGAGACGACCGACCAAAGGGACACGTCCTCCTTTATTTCATATCTGCCTGCTTTCCTCTCTGATCTAATCCATCTTACCGTTTTCTCTTGCCTTCGTGTACCCGTGTCTTCTTTGCGGTGGGTGGCCACGTATTGGACGAACAATAGTACACGTGTAACCATCATGCCAAAACGTCGCGACGTTTCAGGCGGAACAACGGAACGCGAGCCGACGTTCGTCTTTCCGTTTTGCGTTCCGCCTGACAAATTCGCATCCACCTCTGGTATTTCTGCTGGATCACTGGTTATACAAGCAGTCGAAATGAAAACTTTCCATACAGTGTAATTTCGTAATTAATAACAAGGGTTGTAGATTTTGTAAAATTTGTAATCTTCAAACTATAAATCAAGTTTTTGGCACTGATACGAATTCCTCTGAAAAACGTTTCAAAGTTACTCCCACTCTTCGTGTTAGAAACGTTTAGCATTCTTACTAGGTTTAATTTAAACACTTGAAATGCTCGAGTACCTCGGTTATTAACAGCAGAATTGAGTAACTTATGCGAGAATGATAAATCGTATAATTCGTCTGAATCTCGTGCAGTGACAGCTCCTTTCCATTAGACGGTGAAACACTGTTGTATGCAATCTAGAGTCCACAATAGGAAGCTGTGAAACTTGCGAAACAGATCATTTTGACGCATCACCCGAACCGTTGGCGGTCGTAATATCCCCGCAAAATGAACGTAATATATTTGTCCAAGACGCCGCGGCGAGCGCCGCCCTTCGCCAAGAGGAGCGACGCTCTCGGAATAGAATTGTTCGTCAAACAGCGACGATTAACATCGTTTTGCGGCAACAAAAGAGCCCCGTCGCTCGACAACGCGGCTTCCGGCAACTGTCCGCCAGCATCCCGACGCCTTTGCTCGTTCAGTTGTCTCGGACACGAGATTGGTCTCAGCTTCGGGCAGCGAGCGTCACGCAACGCTATCGTCATAAATTAATGTCTGTCAAATAAGAGCCCGGCAGAACTTTTGTCCAGGAATTGTTACGTGCGAGGATTTTTTAGATCTTTTAACTGAGACAAAATTGATCGTTGAAATGTAACCAGAAGGATATTTATGTGTTTAATCATGTTAAGGACTAAGTTACTGCTGGGATGCAGGAGCTGTAACTCGAAGCATTTAACAATACCTTTCCCAGTGAAGTGTCCAAAATTTAAATTAGTTAATCATGTATGTTACCCCAGAGATATCACTCGAGCGCAAAGGGTTAAAAAACTTATACTTTGACCATACACTTGATTTATCCAAACAATTTTTATATAAAATTCATATCTTTTTCGTGAGTTATATACACCACGATGATTTTCTTGGTCTCCTCTTTCCTTTCGGCTCCCTTTCTTTCTTCGCTTCGGCGGTTCGTCTGAAACTTTCATTCTTCTGTGTCGTCCACGTCTCTCCGCTCTGCCTTCCTCGAAGCAGAATCGTCGAGCTCGCTTTAGTCGCATTCCTCTGGCAAGGGACCTTAAGCGTAATTCCGCGAGCCTGCCCGTAACGCCTGCCCCGAGCCGAGACAGCAGCGCCGATGACGGCGTTATGGCCACCCTGTGCATCGCCGTTTAACGCGATCGCTGACTGAGACCAGCCGTTATCTGAGAATAAGCTCGGGCCGTAGAAATGGCAGTAAAATTGGTCAGGGAGATTACACGTGTGTACTCGTGCCGATTGTACGAACGTCGCCGTGGCGCCAGGCGCCCTCTTGTAGGGTGCTTCGAGCGCCCTTAAACATCGATTAAGAATCAATTTAAACATCAAATCAGGTAAATCGCGCTCGATCTTCGGGGGTAATTTCTTTCGGGAATATTTAAGAAACAGCTGGCTCGTGAGATACATTAAAATATCCAGGACACCTTGTGTAATATGTAATGTAACGTCGAAAACTGATCAGAAGCAGCCGCAAACGTGGCCCATTTGTCACCACGACGGGTAATCGTTTCGAATAACAAGTTCTCGAGCGTGGACGAAAATAAGCGAGCACGCTCGGAAACCGGAGCAACGATACTTGTCAGCTGAACGTACGCGGGATCCCAGGAAGCGGCGTTAGAGCCTCTTCGAGGACAACCGAACGGCGTAAGGTCGCGGAACCGTACAGCCCGGTGTTTACTGCGAGCTTACGTAAGCCGCGGCGGTATTTCAGCTGTTCGTCTTCAAGCGGACAGTCAACCACCCACGCAAGACAGCCTTCTTCCTTCTCGCTCCGAGGCGTCGCGACGCTCGTCAACCGCGACAGGCAACGTTTCGCGGATCTCGACGAAACGCTACAGACAAGCCTTTCGATTCTCGCCTTGGACGACGACCACGACCACGCAAGCAGCTGATAATTCCTCGCTACTATTTCAAGCGGACGTCCTGTCCCGTCCCGTGTCGAGGCCCGAGTCTAGCTTTGGCCTTTGTCCAGGGCGCTCGTCCAATCCTCCTCGAAGGATTAACCGGCAGGAAATAATTCTTCTGGAAGCATCGCGCACCCCGCTCCAGCGTTTGATCGACGACGATTCGTTCTTTCTAAACGACTGGACCAAGGACCGTAAAATAAGTAACATTGGATTCCAATAGATTTCTATAAATATGCGATTATTATCGCCACGTATCCTGACACCGGCGTTGACAGCAATATTATCGATACTAAATAACCGAGTGACGACGATCAAGCTCGCAAGAATCCGCGACGTTAACATATTACAAATTAATTACCGCGGTCCGCGTCCGACTGAATAACTTCATTATCGCATGACTTATTTACACGGAGGGGGGATTATATGAAATTTATCGGTTTCCTTCGTGGCCCCTCGGGGCGGGTTCAGTCGGGGTCACGGATTTTTCCCCGAACAGTGTCGCAGCGGACGAATGGAACGCGGTGAATCGGAGAATTTCGCGGTGCGAAAGCGAAGGAGAATCGTAGGAACGGAGAAGGAACAAGCGTTGGAAAGCCAGACGTACGTCGCCGGCAATAACTTGTTGCACCCAACCACTTGTTGCACGCCTCTCAAAATTCTTCACGCCTCGCCGAGCAATTTTACCGTAAATTGCCTGTTCGGGAAAAAAATCTCACGTGGCGTATCTCATTGGCCGGGGACCCAAGCTGACTCCAGCTGGAACTGGTCGCGGTGCCGCGCGCGTTGCTTGTAAGATTGCGACCAGGAAGCACCGAAAAAAAAGAAGGAAATTGATAGATGAACGTGGACAACCAATTTAGAAATTTTACCAACTTACTTTATCTACGAATGGTACGCGTCGCGCTCGTTTCGTTTTCATTCGAGGCCTGGTGCCGATTTTTTCGAAGCCGATCAGCGCCGAGATAACGCGACTATTTATTTTCAGGGCGAGAGAGGAAAAAAGAACGGGGTTTTCATTAAAATCCTAGCCGCCAGATGATCTACGGAGCCGGGAATATTAATTTCACTCGCTCCCGAGGCCGACTTGATAAATTAGCCTCGCAAATGACCATGAATGTAACAGCGTACGCGCGGTTTACCCCCGTTGAAATTCGAAAAACACAAGCGGGAACGATTAGATCGTCGTAAAGGAAGACGAAGATTCTCGTTACGTCGGGTTATTCATGCACGCGCGAGCCTCGATTAAATTTCAGTTTTCCTTTAATCAAGACGATCGAATTGTTCAAACGAGCCGTGGCGCCTCGGTGCCACGATTTCTATACGTTTCGTAATTGTTACGTGAAATAAATCAGACGGATTAATTTGTTTTGTAAAACAGTTGCACCCGTGTAAGGTTTTATTTAGTAGCGCGCATTAATCTTTATTTAATAATACGGCTCGCGGAGGGACGTTAGTTTCGTTTATACGGAAGAAAACGTGGCCCGTAATAAATCAGTAGTTGAGCGTGGCAATAAATAAATAATTTAACGATGGGACCGGGGTAACCAGTTTTTCGAATGGGATTCTTTTGTGGGAATAACGTAGCAGCTTTGCTTCGTTGGACTTGAAACATTCTGCCTCGCCCCGTGGATCGTTTATACTCGTTTATTCCCGTTTCAAGATTTTACATTTTTATCGTTTCACTGAAGCTTTGGTCTTCGGCTCAATTATGGAATTACAGCAACTCAAAAATAATTAAATATTCTATTCGAATAGAAAGGGTTAAACGTATACAAAGGAATTTTGATATGCTGCGAAAAAATAAAATACTTGAATTTGAAAATGAATTATTAGAGTTTAAACAAGATTTACACCGCGCCAGCGAACGCGTCAATAATCGTGACAGTAGAACGAGTACGTCTGCGCTCAGACAATCAGAAGTTCCGCTTCTGAACAGGGATCGGCTGTCTCCGAGAACTTTGTACCGATCAGTTTCTGAGCCCCTTTTGTTGGGAGTGTCGACGAGTTTCATTTTTCGTAGCGAAAACGTTCGCTTTGAAAGGTGAGCGGCAACACGCAGACCCATCGAAAGATGTTGAACGACGACCGGTAGATCAAAGCAAGTATTATTAGGTGGTGACACGAGCTCACGAAAATAGCGTGACACCCCCGCGAGGTTTGTTTCGAATTCGTCAACGACAGAGTTTCTGTTCGCTTTGTTTCAACGACTCTTAAATAATTTTTATAAATGTTCCGTCATTTAGTCGTCGCTTCGATAGTTTCTATGAACCATGAAGTGAGATTTTACAAATATAATATTTTGTACTTTTTCCTCAATTTTTATTAAAATTCATCGCATTTTGACACTGAAGGGTTAAGCCTCGAGGGTTAATTTCATCAAAAATTCAGTTGATTTGTTCAGAAAAGCACCCTCGCAAACTAATTGACGTCGAAGGAGATCGGTTGCGACGCCCCCGCAAGGTGCATCGTTCACCCGATCCCCGCGTATCGATCTCGCGGTGTTCGCCGCGCGACACGGAACGATCAATCGACCGATCGATCTCGCTGATATCTCACTCCACCCACCGAATTAATGAACTCGTACGACACGAAGGAGCGAGCAGGTTCTAGACGGGTTTGCCGCAAAAATCGATTTCACGCATGCAAACGACCGTCCCTCGGCATTAATTAGCGTCAACGTCATCGTGCAGAAGATACTCGTCCGCGTTCTGCGAGCGTGTAATAGCTCGAGCACGCTTCTGCATCGGTGCGTGCCGCTAATGACGAAACGTTCCACGTTCGAGGATGATTTTTCGCGGCAGGATTTCCTGATCGTTAACACGAGCTTCGATCGTTGTGTTTATCTCATCACGGACGACAATCAAGCTGTCTCGGATTTACCATAATCCATCAGACGATAAGGGAAACCGTGACCAAAGTGTGAATGGTATCAACGTTCAGCTAATAAGAAGATCCACCAAAGTCTAAACCCTTTCGATGTTTAGTCCAGGCTAGAATTCTAAAAAAATGTCGCTACCCTCTTATCTCAGCACCGAAAGGGTTCAATTTGAATGATAACACAGAACCGATTACCCGACTGTCAAGTTGCCAACAAAGGAGTTAATTGGCCCTGCTAATTCACCGGACACTTCGAGAGCCTCTTATCTCCGCTGGCTCGATACGCTCGATTTGGATTTGATCGATCGGCTGTTGTCGCGGATCGATACGACACGCGATAATGATCGATACACCGGCGTCGATCGGTGACGAAGGATCGACGGCGAAGCCCTGTTGAACATCGAGAAATCTCGGCCGATACAACGCGTTAGTTTTGGTTCGTTAAAGAATTTTACCGGGAAAGCGATCGCGCCGGGAAAGCGATCGCGCGAGAGAGCCTATCGTTCGCCGATCGCTCGCGGTAATCACGTTATACAGATATCAATTTACCAGTCGGCTGCGAAAGTCATCTCGCGGTGTTTTTATTTTCTGCCGTTTAATCCGTGGTGTTAATCTACCTGCTGCTCTTCTTATCAAGATACACTGAACATCGATATACTTGTTATAGCTTATGATCGGACCCCAAGGGAATTCTGAAAAACCGCTGCATCTCAATTAGTGAATCGGTGTTTCCAGGAAACTTGGTAGAGATTCGGAATTTTAAATTAAAATAGAACAAATATTAATTATTTTATATTTTTGCCAAGGAGGACTTGGCAAAAGTGTAGGATTTGGTGGGGACGTACTCCGAACGTCACTTACTTGCCTGGTGACAGTGACCGGGTTTATGATGCGTATTTCCTAAAAAATTAGACGAAGATCACGTCTGCATCATAAACCACAGGTCACTGATATGCGGGCTCCTAAAATCTCTTAACTATACAATTTTGCCTACAAGGGGTTTTAGGATACTTTATTTTAGAATAATCTTTTGTAAGTGAATATCATTCCACGCATTATTCTTTAAATGATCATCGAAAATGTTTAATTGATTCCAAGTTACGCCTTTATGATGGCCATTCGAATCAGCTGATACTGTATAAACAAAACCGTGAACGCATTTTAACTAAATTCGTTTGTCCGAGGGGATAAACCCGACAGGCGATCAAAAGTTTTAATCTTCTGCGGACGAGATACGCTTGGGTGGATGAAAGTCCGCGCGGTTAAGAGGCTTAGCGAAATAAAGATTGAATTCTACATATTGCCTTATTCAACGCTTGAGTTTGATTTTATCTCGGCTGGAAGTTTAGCGCTGGAAACACTTTGACAGCCACGAAATTCGAAGTCAAATTACGAAATCTTCGAGGCTTGCCAATGACGGTCCGCAACAATGCTCGCCCTTCGAGAGGTATATCGCGAATCGCCATCGTCACTTCCGCTTCTTCCTGTTCGTCCTGTTTGTTGGTCATCCCGCTCGGACGAGCGGACAAAGGCGAGATGAAAAAAGGACGCGCGCCGAGCAAAATGTTTCCCGAGCAGATATATCAATCCGAGTCGGTGCGAAACTTTGCCGACAGGTTTAAGAGTCCTGGACAGGTGCGCGTCCTGTGAATGACACGCTTGGCACCTAGTGCGTGCGAGCATGCATTATCCTTCCAGCTGAGCTTTGAATTAGGATCGTTGATAAAATGATTGGCCTTTCCTGTTTTTCAGGACTCGGCTTTGAAAATAGGATGTAAATTGTATATAAAATTAGAATTTTCTTTGCTTGTTTTAGCATTGCAACAATAAATATGAAACATTGTTAATATTTAAATGGTACTTGGTTTTTCGGTCACTGTAAATTAATATTTTAAATAATAGTTATTCGAAAGTTTGAAAAATGGAAATAAAACGATCACTATACAAACGATGTACCATCCAAGGATATACTTTGTGTTCATAAATTTACGTCCGTGTTATATAAAAGGGAAGCTGAAAAAAGGATCGCAAGAAAGGCTTTGCTCTTAAATATCGAAACTGCAACTCATGCGGTAATTGCAAGAATTAACAGTCGGGCGTTTCTTTCTTTTGTATACGCTTTCGAAGATTCCGTGTCGTCGCTCATATTCGATACGCATCGTTTTAATCGTTTCAATCGCGAATAATTATATGGCAATCGAAAGAAAGGCACAAAAGTACGAGCGTGCATAATGCAACATCGTTTCCATTTTGTAACACAACGTGTTCTTAACAAGCGTGTTTCGTACAGTTTGTTCAGCCCGCGAAGGCCTTAATTACCGCGAATCAGTTCGACAAGTTCGACGTCGATGGACGTCGGAGAAGTGAAAGCATTTCCGCCAGCGGGGACGCCAATTAGCACGTGTTAATCAGCCCCGGGAACACAGAAAACATTGTGTGTCCGTTTAAGGCGCGATCGCCGCGCGGATCGTTGCATAAAATTCCACGTGCGTAAAAGCGGACGGGGCGACAATTATACCCGGGGCTCGTTAATCGAAAACACGTATTACGTAAAATTACATAATCTCCACGCATCGTTCGGAAATCGAAAACGAGAGAGGATCGTTCCGCGAACGGAAGGAGCCGACGTTCGCGGAACGAGCAGCGAGACGAAAGATCAAGAAAAGGTTGAAACGAGTGGCGGGGGCACCCGCGATGACGTACGATAAAAAATCTCATTTTCGTTGCACCTTGCGTGCGGTGGGCCACGCCCTCTAAATTATGCTTTTCCCAAATTGCCCCCGGTCACGCCCACTCGTGCGTACCCGACATCGAGATGGGTTGACGGTCATTAAAGCGTACGCGATCTCCGTTGATCGTTCGTTCGACTTTTGATCTCCCTCCTCGACGGAAAGAAAGCTCCACCGTTTCTGCGGAATCGTCCGGCAAATCGTCCTCCCGCTTTGGTCGCCTTCGACTTTGCGCAAACGTATTAACCGGGGAGGCGCTGATGCGAGGCTACGCTCTTTCATTAGCGCTACTCGCGGCTCGTTGTCGCAACGGTACCTTAGACGGAAAACAAGAGGACGGTGTTCGTAATTAATCAGCTCCGGCTGGAACTTCGTTTACGAACGTCGCGCGAATACGTCGCGCAGCGGCAAAGATGTATGCCAATACGAAATTAAATAATATTATCAATTATCAATACGACTGTATTAATACGCCAATGGTTATATCGTTTAACCTCGAAAACACGAAGAATGTTGAGTCTCTGAAACGTTGTTAGAAATAATAGCCGAATTAGCAGGGCCACGCCAATGTTCTATTCTTAACGTCCATTACACCGGTGGCTCGAAATCCGTCTGTAAATCTGTTATCGCCGCTAAAAGCCTGTTTGTCGAGCGTCGCGAGGTGAATTATAACGAGAATATGGAATCGGGGATTATTGGTTAGCTTTCCATCGATTCTGTCGCAATTTAAAGTGGCCGCGACGACAAACAGCCGTCCGATATCGTTGAGATATTGTCTAGAGGACAGTTTTGACCGAACACGTCCGTCGTAACAGGTAGTCGCGCGAGAATCGAAGTTGCTTCGTTAAAAAACATTATCACGGCCATTAATCACAATTAACGAGAGCAGAAGGTTTTTCGGCTCGGCCCCCTCTATCACGATCGGGCACCACACGCGGTGCGACGCTTCTGAGCGTACAAAAGAGAGCCGCGCGTCATACGGATGCTTAGGGTATGGATTTATGAGCGTCCATGACCGAGGAACGTTGAAGATGTTCACGTGTAAGTGTCTATCCGCGGGGAAAAGTTCATCGCGGGTTAATCCTGAAATACGGCGATCGGGAACCGGGACGACACAAAGGAACTGTTAAGCCGCGTTAAACGATCGTTCCTGCCCAACTGTTTCCTTACGTTCTTCCCAATTTATCGTGGAATTTGAAGGAAAAAATATGGGCTTGAACTGGAAGCAAGAGTTCGAGATGACAGTTCCGATAGTCAATTTAAAAATGAAATTGAGTTAAATATTTCACAATAATATCCTGTGAAGGGTGTTTGGTACTGTACAATCTCTTGCAAGTTAGACTTTCCTTGATTAAGAGGAAAATTAACGAAAGGGTGATCCATCAATCATTCGATTTACCTATTATAGGTAAAGTTCTCCCAAGGCTTTCCTTAGGAAAATCAGGAAGAAGCTTCTTCCTCCAGATTTACTCTGCAATGACTCTGAAGAAGGGAGAGGGGAAAAAGCAGCAGGCCGCTCCGGATGAATGGAAATCGCGTGAATGACCGAAGGAACGCCCTAGGTGATCGGGTACGAAGTAGAATGAGCGGCAGCTAGCAGACGTGCGTGATCGAGGATGATCGACTCCCGATGGATCCTCTCGCGGTGATCGACGAGGAGCGCTGGAACGGGCGATCCTCCTGCAGGCATGCGCACACGTGTGCACGCGGTCGAAAGACGCAGAAGTCGGGAAACGGGCGGCGAGGAGAGGACAAAGAAAAGGAAAAAAAGAGGAGAAGGAATAGCCAAGTGGAAAGTGGCAGGCCACCGTTATTGGCCGGCCAAAAACGCGCCGCCTCGAGGCGCAATATGCAAACGACGCTTTAAAACGGGATATTTGCGCTTCGCGCTCGCACACACACGACTCGCTCCGTGTTACCGCGGCGAGTAAAACGCGGTGTTACTGTTTCCATCGCTACCCGCTTCGGCATTAGGCCCGCGCATCTGGTCTCCTCTCCGTCGGCGGGGACGGGGGAAAAAAATCTCGAGGCACCCAGCCCCCCTCTGGACATGCGACCTGTAATCAACCCGGTACCAAAGCGATGGAACAAAGCGAACGCGATCGTACGCACCGGCTGATTAGAATTTACATTTAATCGAGACCGCGCCTCTCGTCCTTCGGGGCGATTCTTGCCCGTAAAATTGATAAAGAATAGGTGAAACACCGTGGAATTAGAAGAGCTGCGCGTCGCTCAAGGAACGTTTCACTATTTATTACGGGTTGCATCGATCGTCGCATAAGTTGCAAATCGAAAAGCTTCGAATCGAAATATCACGATTTGGGTGTATGGTGACTCGAATCATCTCCAAAGGAGATGATTTTAAACTAAAATTATCCAAAGCATTCACATTACTTTTTGATCCTTTTTAAATATTAACATTCGTATTATATTCTGATCGATGGTACCGATCAGTTTCGGAGCTCTTGCTTCGTTGCGCCGATTAGAGCTCTCCTCTCGTTATGGATTCGAGAGGGTTCCCGTTAGCGAGTTTCAAGAAGCAGCGAATAACCGAGGCTCGGGGGAGGACCACGGCGAAGAACAGAAAAAGGGCCTGGCGTGTTGGGCGCGCAGGACAAGAGGAAGGAGAGGGTTGCTCCACATATAAAAGAGCCGTAGCCCGAGGCGCGACTCAGCTACCGACCTTCCTCTGGTGCAACGCTTATAAGACTCGAAGAACAGCAGCGGGAGCTGTAGCAACAGCAGCAGCAGGAGCAGAAGAAGAAGAAGAAGAAGAAGAAGAGGGACGACGACGACGGGGAGCGAAGGGGGAACATCCATCTCATCCATCCTCCTACCGTCCCCTCATTCTTGCTTCTCCTAATGATAGCGTGCACGTCGCCCCCTTCGATGCACCGTCGACTGCACCAGCAGAAGCAACAACAACAACAACGTCGATATCGTCGCTCGACGAATATACAGGGTGTCATCGAACAAATTGGGATTTTGTCAAATAGCTGCAACTTCGATATTTGCCCAGTGGTTACTCGCGCGGGTTGATTTTCAGGAATTATTTTTGAATTTAAAACAGTTTAGAAATATTGAGTATTTATTCTGTTGTGTGTACAAAATAACGTAGCTTATTTTACGACAGAATCATTAGGTATATTAATAATTTTCGATAATATTAAAAAATCAAATTTCTTTAATTTTCTAAAGAAAGATAGTAAGAAAAACCAAGTTGTTTTTCTCGGAAACGAAGCCACGTACGAGACAGTTTGAGTTGAGATATTTCCTGTATCTTTTTATGTACGATTGCAATTTTTGACCACTTGCATCGTCAAGTTACATGACACCCTGTATATACGAAGAAACGACGGCGAAGGCGAACCTAACTACCAGAGCACGCCTCCGCCTCCGTGCACTAAAACATTACCACGCCGCCAGCGTCGGCTGCCGTTCCTGCTACCTTGTAGGGTATCATCCGAGGCACGTATAGGGCCCTAAGTGCTATTCCAGGGCCCCGAACCAGAGCCACCCCTTCCTCGTTCCTCTCCTTTCAGCCATGGATTTCTTCTTCTTTCTATATCGTGCCCGAGAGGGAGAGACGGGTAATCGAGCGAGGCCCATGATTACCCATTGAGGGTGGAATTCATTACAGCGAAATCCAGCTGATACACTGTTCCCCGTTTATTCTCTCCTCTCCCCCTCTCCCCTTTTCTTCCTTCCTTCCTTCCTAACGCCGTTTCGTTTCTCCTTTCACTGTCCCGTCTCGCGTCGTTCCTTTTCTTTTGCAATTTTTTCCTTTGCTTTCATTTCTTCGCTCCTTTTTGCGATCGGCCACCCTTCTCTCCCATTGCTTCTCTTTCACGCTATCTCGATCTCTCACCGCGGGGTAATTAATTTCTTGGTAGCCTAGCGGGGATAATTTAAGAGCGCTAGACTTTTGGGCGTTTCCGCGATGGAGAATTAATGTGATTTCGTAGCACGGCGTAGGCCGACTCCGTGGCACAATATTTGCGATCCATAGATCCGTAGAGAGAGGAGGGCAAGTACTTACGCCATCGTCAATGCCAAGAAACGATACGGGAAAAGATGGGATTGCACGAGGTTCGGCGAGAGGAATATCGTGACATTCTTCGGAGATTCGACCGATTGTAACAGCGTGTCGTTGTAGAATTCCTTCTTAACAATGTTC
This sequence comes from Anthidium xuezhongi, assembly GCA_022405125.1. Lineage (NCBI taxonomy): Eukaryota > Metazoa > Arthropoda > Insecta > Hymenoptera > Megachilidae > Anthidium > Anthidium xuezhongi. The sequence goes on along the minus strand of CM039642.1, from coordinate 6,000,461 downwards.
CGTTGCTTGTTTTCCGGTTGACCCGTACACGATCGTGACGCGGCTATCGGCGGAACAGCAGCTCGGATCGAAATTCAATTTCGTGGAACCGGTGGATACGTTCTAAGCGTCCGTTAAAGAAGCGCTATCGGCAGTTACGTCTGAAATTGTATCAAAGCCATTACGGACTTCGTTCGGCATCGGGAACGTATTCCATCCCCTCCGAATCACGGTTAACGACTTCCGGAATCGGTGGAAAGCGAATCGAATTTCGTGCAATTTGGAGGGAAAAAGAAAGGCGAGACCAATCCCTGAAGCAAATCTGCTCGAATCAAAGCGTCGAGGCGCGTCTGCGGACCAAGGGGGCGAAACGGTCGGGTCGTTCGGATCAAAATTCAATTTGACGGAAAGGAAATGGTCGTCGCGGGCCGGCTCGTTGCGCGTTCTTCCCGTCGTCTTCGCGTCCCAGGTTTTTGCCCGTTCGGTTCGCCGGGCGGGGTTTTTGCGAGCGGGTTCCGCTCGTTTCTCGAGCCACTCGCGGCCAACGACGCTCTCGTATACGTGACAACGATAATCAGCGAGTTTAAGTGGGATTTAATTTCCTGCGGTGCGGGCGGCGGAGAAAGGCGAGGCCACGTCCTCTTCGCGCACAAGGGAACGAGAAAGATCTCGACGGGGAAGGGATATCGCGAGGTGGTGGAGGAGGAGGACGAGGCGAGGCGACAGGGAGGGAAATACGTGTATACACCTGCCAAGAAACATGCAGCCTCGTAACACGACATAGGCGGAGACCTTACGGACTTGTGACGAGGAGAGAAGAGGAGAAAACGCGCGGGAGAGGAGCGAGAGAGGATCGGTCGAATGCGAGTTGCGCCTTGAAACAGGGACACAAGAACGTCCTGAGCACGCCCGCGCCACCTGTAATTGGGTCCAATCATCATGGTTCTCATGCGGACCCATCGCTCTTGGATATCCGACCACTGACGGCCAAATGCCAGCTGGTTGTTCCCTGACAGATCCAATCGTAGAAATGGAATTCTTCTTCCCTTGCAATCCATTCGAGAAATCTATCTTTAGTTACGCGGAATTCGTTACCAGATGTTAAGAAGAATGTATTTTATTTTAAAACACGTTTACATTTTCTTGCGGCCAGTCTTTGACCTATCAGCCATTACAAAAAGCACGAGACAAAAATAAAATCTCTTCTCTTATAATTTATTTAAGGATTTAAAGATGTCTCTCCTCGAAGATTCAACGTGTGTATATTAAATTACTCTGAGATTCTGGATTCTAAGGACGAACCTCAAGTATTTGCACACGGAATAATTTGCCCCTACAAATCAATGATACCCGACGAGTCTTTGGATCATTGATTTCTTAACACTCGAGCCTGTCAAGATCGAATGAGAGTTGCTGGTTGACTGCAAGTACAGGAGCCACGTCGCATCTTCGGAGGCAGCTGCCTTAACTCCTTTACCTTGCCTACACGGACTGCATCTATCCTACCGGAGCGATGGCCTCAAACTGTCATCGAATCCGTTCAAGAATCCTTGATACCGTACAATCATAAACATGAAACCCTTGGGCAAATAATTTACGACTGGAGCCGCTTAGAAAGCGTATAGTTAGCAAGTATAATGTACAGAGCTTGTCAGAGTCGAAATTGATTTGTCGCATATTTTACAGGAAAAATATATCGCCGTAGATTTAACGCTGACGCGTTACCAAAGATTAACGATCGGTTGTGACGCAAAGGTAAACGACGATGTGCCTCGAATTCTTTCGTTTTCTTCGGCTCGTACGTTACACGGGACGATCGTCATCGGCATATAACGGACCGCGGACGGGGAGGAAGCGGGCGATCGGAAAAATCCACATACCGGCGGTCCACCTCTCGCTCGCCAAAGATTATCTCAATTATGAACGCGTAAAAGAAGCAGACTCACGCCGGTGTGCTCGGTCATCATCGTCGTGAGAGCGCAATCGCAATGCCTCCCTGTAATCGTGCGCGCGTATAAACCGCTTCTCCCCGTTACCTCCCCGTCTGTCCGCCTGGCTTTTTCTTACCCTGCGCGCGCGAACGCGTACATATACGCCTCCACCTGCCACTCGACGATGAACCGCCTATAAAATCCCGACGAGGGAACGACTTTCAGCTTGTACCTTTGTAGACAACGTACGCGATACTTTCGTTCGAGAAAGGAAAGGCCTTCGTGTTCTGTCCGCGTTCGTTTAATTTTAGAAACTTTCGATTGTTATTGATCTACCTCTTGAAAGTTAGCCATATCTTGTCAGGAGGCAGCTTTCTAGGGAAAGTGGCACCCTTGGGTGCTACCATCAGTATTATAACTAGTTAATATTAATAATTATTTCAAACAAAATTGGTTAATTTAACAATGAGTAAAATAGACATTTTCCTAGGAAAAACTAGCGTCTTCGCCACTGTAATAATTAGTTAGGTATACCAAGTGTGCGGTGAGCACAATAATAAGATTGAAAGCAGGGGATACCTTTTTAATAGGTTAAGTCGCTATCGAGTTACGAGGTAACAGCGATCATTCGTTTCATTTGCGAGCGGTAAGTAATGCGTTAAGAGCAGATAAGGTCTAATTCAAAGTGGCGTGTCCGGTGGTTAATTATTTTTCTCGTATTGTGTACTGGCGCGCGCGCGGGCGCGAGTACTTTCGAGGGGGCCTTTTTTCGGTGCCGCGCTACCGGCTCGTTATCAGCCGGCGTAATCGGTTGGCATTCTTCGCGAACGCCGCGCGAAAGGGGCTGAAAATTATGGCGGCGCGGTGCAATGACATCAGTAAACCGGAACGGGTCCGTGCATCATCGTTGCGTACGCAAGATTCCATAGATGAACGGCTGATAGGCGCTTATTAATGCAACGCGAATCGCTGCTGGGTCCGGTCCTTCGGTTCGATCTTCAACCGGTGAGCGAGACAAGGAGGGGACGGACGCGGGTGCAAAAGATTCGTCCAACAACTTCTTCGAGCGGCGAGGTGCCGATAAAGTTTCACCTCGCGGCGAAATCGTCGACAGAGGATTGCCACGGTTGCTTCTTATTCGAATGCGGGGGCGAGCTTATCTCCGGCCACGACACTCTGTTCCTTCTCGTCGTCTACCTGTTGCTTATTCAAGCTTTTTATTCCCTTCCGTTTCAGCCGTATCTGCCTCGTTCGATCGAAGTTTCGAAACTAGTCTGAAATTAACACGATCAGCCCGACAGATAACCGCGCCTCTTCGAAATAACCGAACAGAAGCGATTTTACGTTTCGTTCAAAGTACAACTCTTGGTTCGTATTGTTTTTGTATCAAATTGATAATCCACCGATCGAATTCATCACCGTCGAACGTCACTCCCCCGTTTCCGATAAATTATACGGCTCGTTCGTTTAAAAATCTAGAAAATGCAGCAAATGGTTCTCGGATAGATCCCATAGACGGGTTAAAAATGCGTGAGCACGGCCGGGTCGAAGGCACGCGGGGGTCATAAAACGGACGCGGTCCCGCCACCCGCGTGCAACGTATAATAATAATTAAAGCCGCTTAATTACCGGCGCGTTGCCGCGAAGGATTCGGACGGGCGATAATTCAGCGACGGCCGAAGAATCCCGGCGGGTTTCACGCGTGCACGGGGCGGACGGCGATCGTTGGTGTCGCAAGGGGCAAAGATAGGCTGCAGAAGCACGAAGCAGTTAATATTGTCCTCAGAGGGCATATTTTACCGGAGATACGATCTTCGGGATGCCTCGCTAAAAGCTACACGTGTTTATCAGCGTAAGGTCCCCCCCCCCCCCCTACCATTCTATCCTCCTTCGTCCGGTTCCTTCTGGTGTCCCGTCTCGCTTTTTTCGGGGTAACGTTGTTTCGCGTCGATTCGCACGGTCCCGTTCTCCCTTTCGGCCCTCTTCCCTCCTCCTTCGTTTATCGCACCTCCGTATCTCGGAAAGCGTTCGTTCCCGATCTCGCCTGGTCGAATTTGTAATTGACCGACGCCCGATCGTAACACGTCGCGACGATAGCGGCTCGCCAGAAGCTTCTAGCCAGTGTAATAGATCTTCGAACGGGTGGTAAGGACACCTGGATCGTGTTGTTTAATCCCTACCTGGGCAACCGGTACAGACGCACAATTTGTAACTCTCTTGTTCAAGTTTCGACAAATACCTCCAGTTTACACGTCGATTATTATATCCGTATTTTGCAAATATCCAAACCCTTGACTGACACAGCTATAAAAGTAATAAAAAATCAATTTTACCAAGAAATAAATTTTATCGAATTCTTCAACTACAGCCTTGTCGAACATTTCTTTCGGTGGCACTTGAATTATTGGCTCGCATCCGCTTTCCAATCGCAAATTGAAATATTCAACGTTGATTCATGGAACACGACATCGTTCGCTATCTTCGTCAGAGTCGCGGATGTCTTAAATGTCGTACGAGCAGTCGATAACAAGCCGTCTCGATTATCACCGACTACTGGTACTTATCCTGCGCCCAGATAAATGCATCAGATAGCAAAGTACAAATGTTCGAGGATCGTGATCCGGGTATAATATCCGAGTTAACCGCGACGCGATATAGATCGTTCAATAGAAACGATGGATTTTCAGAAAACTTTCACCGACGTTTAGAGACACGTGTACCCGAAGCTGTTGCTTCGAAAATTGTCGACATGCGATCGTTTTATCGAAACGCCGCGGATCCGGCAATCTCGAGCGAAGGAATTTTTACGGGAACACGCAGAGCCCGTCGTTTCACGGGCTCGGAGATAGAATCGGAATCGCCGTGACAGATCTCGTGTCCCTCGTATTAAATCCCCTTTCGATATATACGAATTGCAAAACATTTTTTTTTGCGCGGTTTACGCGCGGACACGTGTCCCGGATACGTGTCATTAAACGAATTATACTGTTTAACATTATTAGCGAACTTTTTTTCCGTCCGCTTATCCGGTTGGGCACGCGATGCCGAGCGAAAGGATCATTCAATTAAGGAAACGAAATTTTCAGACAGAGAGTTTCTTACTCGAACGAATTAATGGAACAAAACGAGCGTTATTCGAAAATTATCCAAACAAAATATTCCAATATCCGGCCTCCGCTGGAACGCGTTCCCGATCGAAATTATCGAGCGTGTAATTACGGTTCCAGCAAATCGATGCGCTTCTACTATCGATACATCGAACCCGATCCCTCCGTACGCGCCGACAAGATCTAATCCCTCCTCGGTAGCCGGCTTTTACATACATTAACGTTGCCCCGGCTTGGAACTTTGTACGTCTTTATGACGGTACTCCGAGTTAATTATTTACAATCTGATTACCGAATTTCGCCAACGAGATTGCACGGTTCCCGACGTTGCAGGCCGGCTCGTGTAATTTTTTCGATGCAACCCGAAATTTACCGCGCGCAGAGGGAGGTTGCCAGGATTTTTTCGCGTTCCTATGGCAAACAACAGCTTTTCCGCCCCTTTGATGATACGGTGGACGTATTATCTCGTCCGTTGTTACGTATTCAGTCGCGATCGACGGGGAACGCGAAACAATTTCGTCCAAGAAACTTCTTTTTTCGACCGTGATTAAATTTGCCAATTTTTTGATACATTTTTAATCAATCACCGCGGTTGGTAAGTTGAGAGTGTGATTTATGCGTTTTGGATGGGAAATTTCGGTTTCTAATTTGATTTCGGAATTTAAAACAGCGAATATTCAATTTGTCTTGTACGAAACTGGTAAAGTATATGTCATTATTTTACATAATAATCTTGTACGGTCAAAGACAGAATCGAGGAAGTTTGTTTTGCAATAAATCCTGCACAATGTTATGCTTCGCAAAACATAACATTATTTTGGCGTATATTAATCGGGCAAGATTTATTGCCGCCGTTATATTGCTTCCAATTCGTGTAATGATAAGTTACGCAAATGAATTACGCCGAAGTGCAGCTTGCCGTAATTAAGAATACAATGTGAAAGTTAGTAGTTAACGCCGCGGAACGTGTTTCAAGCGCTCGTTATCATACCGTTTTTATTTTTTTTCTTCTTTTATCAACGAAAGTCGGAACTCTTTAAGTGTGAATTATTATCTTTATCCCGTATCTGCGCCAATCGTACGATTTTCGCGTATCGCGTTACAACCCGACAAACGCTATAATGCATCTAAATGAAGCAGCTGAGCCCGGTACGCTCGGGGTACTTTCAATCTCGAATTGAAGCAATTATAGAATCGTATCGAGCCCCGATAAAAAAGTTCGCTATCGCAGGTACCACTTATCAACCCGTTTATCGCTCAATTTTCAACCAATAATGAATGTTGCCTGTAAATAAGACAATTTCCGCGGACAGCAATTTCAGCTGTAAGGCACTGTTAAAAGGAATGATACGTATCTCTCAAACGATCAGTTTGCATCATTTTTCCTCGATCGATAACAATGTTTTATCGCATTTTCTAATCATTAATGGAAAAAATGGCATTTCTTAACATACCTTTTCACACTTCGCAAGCTGATTCGCTTTCAATTTCTTTTAGTATCTACTATATTATTTGATCGATCTCTACCTGAAATTATTGATAATAAAAATCAAAATTATATTAATAACAAGGTTAAAAGAGTGCAGTTAAACTTTCTACTTGCTACCTCAAATAAGATAATTCTAACACCGCATAAAATATTCAAATTCGTGCCAATCAACGTGGTAGCAAAAGCATCAACTTATCACCTGTGTAATCGTCATGTAGCAATTTCTGCTTCCACGATCCTGCTGATTGGTCGCGATGGTTCCAGATCCAGCGTAAGATCTCGCCATGACCCGAAGCAACGATCCAATTATCAAGATTACCGGCGCACAGTTGCAGGATGGATAAATATCCCGGTGACAACGTGGAAGGATCGGGAAAGCGTGTACACGCAGGCGTGCAGGCCGTGTGGGCGAGCGAGCGAGCGATTGTCTGGGCTGCGTGCCTTTTTTGCGCCTAGATAGCTCGCGGCAAAAATCTGAATAGCTCGGCTCGCTCGCGGCGCGCGTTTCCCCTCGTCGTCTCCTGCCTACACGAAAGGGTAGGCCGTGAGCCTCGTGCGCTCGCGGTGGAGGCGCGTGTAACGCGCGTGCACGAGCGGCCGGCGGACACGTCGCTTTAATCCAACACGCTGATTTACTTACTGATTTACGTACTGCTTACGAATACCAACGCGCGTGCCCGCGGATTAACACGTCGATTCTTTGTGTCGCGGGTACAAGGTGTGAACCGCTTGTCCTCCACGGCCAGTTTGTTCCCTGGAACGTCGTTTCCGCCTCGGGGGTGGCTGTCCCGGCTAACCTCATGGTCCGCCTAATTGATACCCTGCTCGTTAACTCGCTCGTTACGACGGTATTTAATCTGAAAGTGCTCGTAATAAAATTGTTTAAATTTGTTGTAACAAGATTTGTTCGCTTTAAATTGTAATTCATTAAATTTAATTCACTTTGTTTCATTATTATTTCATTTTAAGAAATAGTCTTTGGAATTAATCATTTTGGATATTAAAAAATATTCGAGGCAATAAGTCTGAACAATTTTATTGCCCGTGTTTACACGTCTTTCAATGAAATCACTTGATTAACTTTTATGAACAGCGAACGGGTTAATTGAAAGTTCACGACGCTAGATGAGATCAAAACACGTGATTTCACGGATTCGCCGGCTACCACTTGCTCGTAAACGTAGCTGGAATTACGCAATCAGGTAACAATCGCTACCTTTTTTTTACGAAGCGATCGTATCAACCGGTAATGAACGTACGAATAAAAAGGACGTTATAAAGTTGTTGTAGAATAAGATAGGATTAGAGCAAAGTATTACACGCGAATATAGTGGATGTGGAAGCATAAATATCTAAATACGATGGGGGTATAATAACAAGGTTCGGGTTGGCTATTCTTATAGCTAACCCTCGATCAAGTTTCGATGTTTATCGGGTACCGGAAGGTTATTTAAGTCTACATTGTGCGTGCTTGTTACCCCGACCGTTCACTTTAATGGGAAGTTGTGCAGATAAATGAGGTGTATTTGTTGGCTCAACTTTGCTACCTTCGGATTCAACAGATTTCAACTACCGTTACTTTAGAAACTTCAGAATTTTGCGCCGCTAGATATTTTCCGAAGTATCGTCCATTAATCATGTGGGGATTGGATGGTTTGAAGTAACGAACGGAGTACGTGTTTAAATTTTAATTACTGATAGGTTTAATTAAGATATATATCCACGCTGCTCTGCTGTTACCCTTGACTGCTCGAACTACTCTGCTTTCCTGTTCAAAAGCTCTCTTCACTCACTCCTGTCTCCACCTGGGTCTAGGCTCTCCCATAAATAGTGGCCACTCCTACAATTGTGCACTCCCATAATCATAAATGCAAATTATTAAAACACACATAGTCTAAAATTTTAAAACGCAAGTCGAGGAGCTATCGAGAGCGTTCGTGTTGAGAGTCACTTTCAGTTGACAAGGCTGTATTCACTTGTGAGAAGTACTCTCTACTATCGAGCGGATAAGTAACTTAAATGAAAAAAAAAATATATAATCATGAAGTCGATATTTGTTGGTCCTCTCGCGGTCGAGAGCTGCGTTGGACATTTCGAAACCGGTCTTCGAGGTCCTGGAACGACTCCTACGCTCGCGAGCGAAGCGGACACGCTCGCGATTCGCGCAGCCCGATCGATCGACGTGCGTCGAATTCCCCCGCTGATGATTTCCATATGACGGCACGCGTTTCAACGATACCTATCGATATCCCTCGCGAACGTGTCCTCTCTTCTCCCCGATCTGGAGATACCGCGACGATAATGAGCGCACTCGCGAGAGAACCAGTACCCCGGATGAAATCGACGGCCAATTTCTTCGGGTTTTTGCTCTTTAGGGAAGCCGGAACGGTACGGGGGCTGTTTTTAAAGTATACACACGGGAGCGTATCGTGTTATTACCCGGGACCCATGATGATAATAATTACGGGGCATAAAGTACGTAAGGTCCCGTGATCTTTCGCGATTCCAGATAATACCAACACGTTCGTTCGGGAGCCAATAGGAAGCACCGTCCTTTAAAGTGTTTCTTTTAAAATTCTTAATTCAATTCTCCTCGAACACCGCAAGAAATCAGATGCGAAATATTTGGGATTTAATTCTGGTGCGATGTCATTAAATTAAATTGATTTCTAGATTTGGAATTTTAAATGTAATCGTAGGTTTCTTAGATAATTTTAAGATTAATATTTAAGTATTAAGTTTGCACGATCCTTCGCCGAAACAAAATCTTCATTTCACGAAAAGTTCCCGGGCCAAATCAGGAATGAGCATTACATTCGGGATTTTACGATAATCCTCGCTCTCCGAGCAACGTTCGATCTCTCTTCCCGTGCCACTTAATTCCATTGATTCGCAACAGTGTGGCAACGGTCTGGACGTTGATGTTCCCAAAAAGTATTTTATATTAATCCCCGCGATTCCCGGCCTCCCAAAATCCTGCCAGAAAGTCGTGGTCGGCGCCGCACACGGTGCATCTCGAAAATCTCACGACGTGTCGAATCGGCGATGTCGATTCGGGGGAATCGCGATCGGGTCGTCGTTTAACGAAGAAACGAGATCTCGTCCGAGGATATAAAAGTCGTCAGGGGGGGTGGTCCGATTCCCGCGGTCGAAACGTAGCCGAGGATTTGCGGACATCGAGACGAAGGCGATCGAACCTGCGGGGGACAGTCGTGAAATCCGTGGCCGAAGGAAACCGCCCCGGTGTCCATTTGTACGTCGGATTAAGACGTTTCGAGGTACGCCCGGTGAACGAGGGACACCGGAAGGGGCGGCTTGAGGGAGGAGAGCGAGAACGAGAGTCATCGTTGATCGCTCGGCCAATCGACCGACTGCCAGATTAGTATCAGATCGGAGAAGCTTGATGGGAATTAAGACGACGGCGCCCATGTCAAAGCGGTAATGCATCGAACTGATTCCGGCCTCGCGATACACGGGTGCGACAGGAACGCGCAGTGGAGAGAAAGAGAGAAAAACAGAGGGAGGGTTGCTCGATTTTTTGCTCGTGGATCGCATCGACCTGTGAGAACTCGCGGGACCAACTTCGTCGGCTCGAGATGGAAGAGACAATGGTAAAAAATGACCAATTATGACAGTTTCTTCGATTATAATTTGGCGAGTTTTTTACACAAAATTGAGACGTTCGATTACTTGCAAAGAATATTGCACAATGGAGTATCAATTATCGAAGGAATCCTCCCATTCGGGTGCGCTGTGTGTTACCGGCCTTCCATGCTCCCCGCACGCTTATGTACCCTCGAGCGTTATCGCGGACGATACGCGTGGGAAGGTAAAGGTTGGAGATAAGCAGAACTTTGCACGACTCAATCGGGGCCCCAGTAGGTGCTGCTATACAGGGGCTATTGTGAGCCCCCTCGATAATCTACGACTGAATGAAAGAGTCGATAGACGGGTAATCCTCGAGCAAGCGGAAGGTGCAAATAAAAGAGGGGTTTTTTCTTTTTGCCGGTGAGAAGTTAGTCGGTTCCTCTTCTCATATAAATTTAGATAATTTCTTAAACTAATCCTAACCAAGTCAGGATTTTTCAAGAATCGATAAAATTAATATTTTAATCTGAAATTTGAAATGACTTTTCGTAATGTCTATCGTGTTCTTACGGCACTCGAGCGCTTTCGAAGGCTTTGTCAAACGAACGCAGAAGCAGAGAGGAACGTTTCTCGTTGCCTTTGAAGATTGATCGACAGATACAGACCCTCGTTCGTCTTCGTCCACGGGGATGTTTCCTCGATTAGCACCGTGTCCATCGACCAGGTGTCCTGGTGGCTGTTTAAGGACGGGGACAGGCAGCCTGGGAAACTTGAGAAACTGCCAAATCGAGTAATGTCAACGACGACTGTCTTCGGGTGTAACGAGCGTAATCTCGATGACCTTTCGGGAGAAAAGTTCAGGCAGAGAAGAATACGCCGATTGTACGCTCGCCATCGATAAGTGGCTTACAAATGAAACGAGTGACGAGGAATTTCGCCGACAAGGAGTTGCTTCTTTCTTTGCAACAGGAAGATACCTTTACCAAATTTATTCCTTAACTGAATATTATCGCCCAATTTAAAATGATTAAAAATTTTAAAAATAAAATTAATTTTATTTCAGAAAAATATATTTATAATTACGAATAGAGTAAAGGTGTTAAATCTTGGAAGGAGCTCAATCAGACCGTTTCATTAACCTTCGAGGATCCGACTTCAAAGAGGCCCGTTGCCCTCCGAATTCCTTAATTACACATTCATTAATTACGAATTCGCGGAAGCGACGGATGGTAGGGGAAAGAAGAAAAGGAACCGCGCGGGGAGTGTCAATCACGCGAGGCCCTCGGGACCTGGCCTCACCTTCCACGAGAGAAACTCGCCGAAACGGCTCGAATCCGCTTTACGAGCGCAATTTCGCGAGCATTACGAGGCTCCCTTCTCTGGAAACGGGGCACGTCGCGCTTCCGTTACATTTTTCTCGGAGAGCGTGCGAGCCAGAGGTGACTAAAACTTTTCACCTCCGCCTTAAACGGGATAATTAACCGTCTCCGTTGGGTTTAACGGTAAAAAAAAGGCGTAATATTTCAGCGAAGGCCCTGGGCGTCGGTACAGTACCGGTACCATCGGTGCCGGTGCCACAGTGTATCCGCGAGGCAAGCTCGGAACCGATTCCTACCCGCCCCTACGATGCTCGCGCATTACGCACCTTGTAATTTGGTCCAATTAAACGAGCCCGATAGCGGCGGACACACGCGTTCCTATTAACGCGGATAATTGCCGTAATCGAATCTTCTTCAAACCATTCGGGACAAACTTTTCGGACGAACCTTCTTCGGGGTAGGAACGAGTTACCAACCTTCTTGCATCTTGCCAAAAATTTGAAATACGAACCAAAAATATTGAAAATCCAGAGCAGAGAATAGATTTAGTTGTTGTATCAACGATTCGTACCGTCGTTATTCAGAGTATTGTCCTCACTCTTTGATACACCTCGTATACACCTGTAATCAGGCGCCGTTTAACCTTAATGTCGCTCGCTCGCGTTCCATCCACGCTATTGCACGCAGCGAATTAAGCGTACGAGGTCAAGAAGGTGGATCGAAACACGCTCGAAATCACTCGTTACACGTGTACCACGGTGTCGTAAAAATCGGACATTTTCTGCTATCGTATGTGTATCTCGCATACGCATGCTCATCCTTCCCTCGGAGGCTTAAATTCAGGAATGTCGAGGCGATTATTCGAGAAAGAGTGTTAAAATGTTATACGTTCAAATTATAGTGGGCAGCTTTCGAGAAATTATACTATAGACACTTTGAGTTTACTTCGAAATCATTTCCTGACATTCTACAGGAATATTACAATGATTTCTGAAGCATAATTAACAAATTAATAATTATAATACTTTATTTAGGAGCTTATAATTTAAGATGATATCGCAAATCTCTGGTAAAAATTCTGAAGAATTTCAGATAAATATCAGATTCAAACCGTTTCATGGAATCATTATTTATTCAACGTTGTAACCCCCGAAAGTGTCTCGTTTTGTCAGCCGAAGGAGCCGTGTCGAATACTTTAAGCGTGCAAATAGTGATCACCGATATCGACGATTTGACGAGGTCGATCAAAATTCAGTAGTCAAAGCAGCTGGCCAATTATGTCAGCCTCGAGTCATAATTCTGACAGTGTGATCAATTTCTGTGAGCGATTGGTGGCCGTTCATTGACTATGGAACCGCTGCGAAAATGATCGTGCCCGCCTATAACCTGCGGTGCGCCGGTGCACGCATCTGCGTTCATTATGCGCCTCGAAACGCGAGCACGATAAGAATATCCAATTTAAACGATCGTTTCATAATTTCGTATCGGCGCATCGGTTAGCGGGGAATTTAATTTCCAGTTAACGTGGCCTCGCGCTGGAAAGCACGTTGCAAAGCGGACGTCGATAGAAAATAACGATACAATTTCGATTCGAGTGTGCGGTTTCAAAGGCTCGGGAAGATAACAAAATAGGAAATTAATTTAATCAACGCGGTGATTACTTTGAATGTTCTTTTCATTGTTCCAGTGGACGGAGATAAATACACGCGGAGGATCGTACACGGAGGACGAAAATGGACGAAACACGCGGATGGAAGTGTATATGCGAAGGTATACGGTAAGTGCACGTAGCGCTCATTAATAACGCGATTATTAGGCGCGGCGCCAGCCCCGTTACGCTATTCGGATCCTAACCTAATTGGCATGGACAATCGGCCACGCCATGAGCCGTTTCGTCCACCGATGAATTTATCTTCTTTCTTGTGGTCTGCGATGCGGGCCATAATTCTCGATGTCGGTCCTTCGACGAATAAATTTTTCCCCGTCCGTGTAGGCGCCGCTATGTCACACCCACGCTCGATGATCATACCGATGCTTCCAATTATTTTCTCCTTTTGTTGAAATTTTCCACTTGGCGACTTGCAAATTTTTCTTCTCACTTAACTTTTGGGGGCATGGTAAATTGTTAAATACCAACAATTTTTTCGTGAAACGCTGTGACCCTTGATTAATTCAAATGAAACTGATTTTGTTTAAATCCCGTTTCCTCGAAAATCTCCCAGCCCCGATCCACCTGTGTACGCCGCGTTCGCGGTGATCACGGGCACGTGATTTCTCTGGAAATTTATACCCGTTCCGTAGCTGGTCGACCCGTTGATGATCGGGTCGTTCCTTTTGCGGTGAGTTTCTCGTTGTATCGGGCCAAAAGTTGGCCGTGCAAAAAATCGTCACCTGGTCAGAACGAAAAGGGACACCTCCCATTGGTCGGGTGGAGCGCGTTGTATATCGGTGCTGCAACGTGTGCCGGAAAAGGGATCCATGGATCATTGTTTTTGCGGCGGGACGGGAGACGGGACAGAAACGGAGGGCATAAATCCCTCGAGAGACTTTCATTGAACGTAATTGGATCGCGGCCAATCGTCGTGCACCGTGTTGCTCGACGTCGAAAGTTTCCACCTCCTCCCCCTTCCGCTCTTTCCCTTCTTTTGTTTCTTTCCACCGCGAAAATTGAACGGTGGCCAAATTGAAAATCGAATCGATCGTGATGAAAATATCTGACTTTCCGGAAATCGAGACCGGGGCTTTGGATCGAAGCTTGCGTGCGAGAGCGAATTTCTGTTCTTTTCCCGATTGGATCTTCTGGTGTAACGAGCTTCCGGTCGATCGCGGGCTCGTTCCACGGACTCATAATTACAAGCTGGTTACGGTTCTCCCCGAGAAACAAGCGCGATGAACATCGAAGGAGCCGGTTATCAGGACCTGTCTTGTTAGGACTGTATACATTTTGCGATGATAACGATTGCGATTAAACCGTTGGAATTAATGCCTGCGCCGCGAACCGCGAACAGATAATCGCGCGGATAAGCGAGCGCGGAAAAACCGCGTCACGCTGCCCTGTTGCCCATAAAATTTGTAATCGTTAGGCTTTCTTTCCTTTCCGGCCTCGTGCCTGCAGGCCACACAGGCCTCTCTCCTTCGACATGCCATCCTAGATGAACGTTATGGCGCCTCTTAATAGGATCATTCGCATGGAGTACCGAGATTACTTATCTTCGATCGAATATATATTAGCTCTATCGTCTTGCCGGGCGTAAGCGCCGGTTTTCTTATTTACGAGTCGTCGCTTTTACCGTATGGTTCGCGATTTGTCAGGTCGTCGTATAATTTCTCCATCGTATTTTCGAGTAAAATTTCGAATAAAATCTAAGTTAAAAAAGCCAAATTACATCGAAACATTTTGCAGAAATAATTTTTCCCCATAAAGCGTCTGAACGAAATTACGATTGACCCAGAAGTCGTCGAATGAGAGATTAAAATGACGTAAAACGCGGGGACGAAATAACGCGAGCTCGTGAAACGGCTTAATGGCATAAGAACATACGCAAGGAATTCTCCGAGTTTCCACGCGTCTCACGACTTGCTAGCAATCCGGATCGCGATCCCGGTTCGGATTTTCCGTTCCGCAGACATTATAAACATATTAGGAATCCCGTGGCACCGTTAAAACGGAGCCGGTTGTTCCCAGTCGCGTATCCCCCTCGTCTAATAATCGTCCGATCGTGCCGCGTCCCCCGTGCGCAAACACGCCCTGGGCTTGCACTACCGTGAATGCAACGGTGATTTGCATACAATCGCGGGTCGCATGGCATCGACGTATCGTTTCGCGCGTTTCCAGGACTTCTTTCCTATACACACGACACGACCCACGAACGGGATACGAAACGCCCCGGTAAGCCTGCCAGTCATTCATTTTTATCGCCCCGCTGAAAAGCATCGACGATTGTGCACGATGTAACTACCCGCGCCACGCTGTTCGCTATTACGTTATTATTTATCGCGTTGCTCGTCCTAATTTACGTTTACGTTTCCGTGTACTCGTTCGCGAGATTGTTGCAAATGTACCGTCGCTAATTTTTGATACGGCGACACCTTGGGGCGCTGCTGACCGTGGCATCGATTTGCATCGGATAGGGACTTTGAACTCCCTCGGATACGATTTAATTTTGGGATAAGAAGGAGCTGTGATTCTTGAGCTGATACATCTTAACAAATATCAGAAAGAAGTTAGATTGAATTATAATTGAAAGATATATAGGATCAAGTATATTTATTTCCAATTCCTCCTTACATTTTTTAAAATGTAATTATTCGCTCTATAACCGCGAATAAAAAAATTTCCTTCATAGATCACATGTATCTTTGATCGCAGTGAGTTATTTTTAAAACCATCGCGTATCTTCCATTTCGAATTGTAAACTATGGTCATTCTTAGTAGCATTGAGTGTAATTAACTTAGCGATAGTTCCACCTGTGATTTTTTGGAATTTTTTTGCAATCCTTTGGAAAGGAGATACAGCAATTAGCGTTAGGAGTGTATTACGATGGATTCAACAACGAATTGCAAATTCCTTTTTCGAGATGTTACGAGGCAGGGTCCTCCGACGAAAATGGCCGAAAATATTCGTGGTGCGTGATGCTCGCGGAACCGTTACGCGGCAATAAATCTGCCCATCGACACTGATTGCTTCCATAAATCGATCGACTTATTAAATCAATTAAATCGATTTATTAATTTTGACGCAGAAACCGCGCGTCCTCCCCTCCGCCCTGACGTTTATCCCCCCTCTTTTTTGATTGATTTATTAGTCGTAATCAATTTTCGCGCCGAAAGTTTCGCATGAATAAATAATTTTTCGCCTTGCGTGGTCCCTCATCTTTGGCACTCGTCGCGAAATTCCTCGACCACCTTTGCGATAATGAGGGCCATTCTGACCCGAGTTTACACAATAGATTTACGGTACAAGTTTTAATAATCGAAGTCTTGGTATGTTTATCATGAGATATTTTGAACGGATCGATCATTAAACTTTAGTACATTGGCTGGCTTGGTTGACGTCTCTAATTTGATAATTAAAGACAAATACTGAAAATTTTTATTTCAAAATTTTAGTAGAAAATTTGCCACAATAAATATTTATCTAATACTCTAAAAATTAGCATTTTCACGTTAGAATTGTCTTCAGCCTTCATTTTACAATTCATTACATTTAGTTTTCAACGTGAACGTGTAGTATCAGAAGATACTGATAGGTTATTTTGATATATTGTTGGCGAAACGATACAGGCACGAGTTAAACAGATGAAAGATACACGTTAGTTCAGTAACAACACGTTCGCAAATGTTCTCCATTAAAAAACATCGACGCGTACGCGTTTTCACGAGGCGATCAATGAAGGATCAAGGAACTGACGGGCAGAACGGCGAAACAGCAGGCATCGATCATTCGACTATCGTACGTCAATCGAGTATTCCTCGAAAGAATCAAAACCTTATGACATCTAGATCGACGTAATCTGTAAAAAAGAAGATAGAAAAAAGAGAATAACCTTTCCGATCGCGGCCGTTCGACTTCGACGTTTCATAGATCTTATCTTTAACCCGCCCCGGGCTGTTTGTTGTATACATTACATCTGCATCGATCTCGATCTCGCGTATCGATCCTTTATCGAGCGGCGGATAATAAGAGGCAGGCACGAAAGCGTCACGGGTTTATCCGTGGCTTTTCGTCGTCATCGTCGCCGCTGGAATCACGGATCTGTGTCGATCTCTATCTGAATGGCACCCGACTGTCTTCGAGTGCTCCAATTTGTTTTCTGGCACACGCGTGAGCCCACCTCGTTGGACCTCCCGTCGTCATTGACTACTCAAGTCGCATTCAGAACTCTTAAATCGCGATTCTGCGCCGATGCCAAAGCATCTGTTCTGGTAGCTCGATTTTCAACGTGTACACCGATCTGAAAGATTATCCTCGATGACGAACCCGTCACGCCGATTATCGCAATGAAAACTCTCGCACCTGCCAATTATTCTGATTACGATCGTTTCATTTTTTTCAATTCAACTCCTTCGCTCCAACAAGTTATTCAGTTCCAACAATGTAATAAAACGAGGTTTCTAAGGCTTTAGGAATATAATATTTCTTTTCTTAATTTCTATTTAAAGATAAAGTGTTTCTAGTCTTATTCCTTTAATTTGGTTACAAATTTTTACAAACAGAAAAATTGCTCTTAAACTGTAAACTCACGCAATTACTTCTTTAACGAAAACAGGAAATAGAAAAACTGTATTTTTTATTGTAATTGAACGGAAGCTGTCGACGCTCGCTACGCACACTTCCCTGGAGCGGGAATTACAATTAAAACCACGCACTCTGATTAATTTTAATTAAAATATGGTGGTGTATAGTAATTAACAAATGAATGGCTAGGAAGCTCGTCACTTAGATAACCGAAAGAAACTTCTAAGCAACATTAACGTAATATAAACTTATTAATGAGATAATCTGATATCATTGAAGCATCGATGTTCAACGCTTCTGTTATGAAAACACGACTCGGTACGTAAGTGTCCAGAGGATATCAAATCGCCTCCATAAATACGTAAAAGGGATTCTTAGAGGAAATGTAGCAATTTATTAAAACGAAGGTTGCAGAGTTGTTCATTCGTATAAAAGTATGAATTATTTTTCCAGATCGGTGATATACGATTATATTAATTGGTTAGCGGGAATCGATAATGCAGCCAATAACTCTCGCGCCACCGTGTGTATCTTTGCCTCGATAACTTGTTCCCTATCTACACTTATCTTTGTTAATGTTTTATTACTACTTGTCGTTAACACGGTGGCGAAAATCTGAAGTAGCATCAACGGTAGATTGATAGTCAATCATAAAATCGTTCAACCGTGAGAGGACATAAAATTCGATCCCGGTCCAAGAGGGGGAAAAATCGCTCGTACCGGCTATCGGCGCGTTATCGAAGCATGCCGCGTCCTAATGGTTAATTTACGACCTCGATTATAAACTTATTGAACATCGACTGCACTTTTCAAATTCTTGTCAATGCATTAATCTCGCCTTATCGTCTACTCGTGTTATCACAGATTCCTCTGCGAACTGGTACATTCTATTAATTGTAGCCAACATAGATGAAACACTCTTTTCTATAAACCTATCAGGCGAATAATTTCGCAAGTTATTAAGTCGATTACACAAAGCATGTTCTTCGCACCTAACGAAAAGATTTCCCAGGAAGATGATTTATTTTTCAAATTGATCAAAACTTGAAGGCGAGGGTGGATTTAAATGGCAGAAGAGACGCAAGGATTGTGTCTGAAACTCGAAAATAGCGATTGCTATGAATGCACCTTTAATCGTCGGTCCCTGCCAACTCCGCGGGATGCCATGCCTCGAGTCGAGCATTCCTGACACCCTGAAGTGGCTGTCGGAACCAGAAATGGAAAGGGAGAGAGAAAGAACGACACAGGGAGACCACGGGTCGAACCGAGAAGCCGAGAACACATCTAGAGTTCCGAAATAATAAGAAGAAAGCACTCCGCCTCGCGAGCGGCCGCGTCTTGACGAGAAACGCTGTATCAAATTGAAGTCCAAACAGGAAATCCGGTTACGTGGTAAACGCGTGTAAAATCGGGGGCGAGGGCGCGTTACTCGTCCCCCTTCTTGTCTCGTAGATTAACCCTCGGATCCTTTAACTCTTTTGTTTTCAATTTTTCATTCGATTGATTCTATTTATTAAAAATCTGATTCTTGTCCATTTGAAAGTTTACAAGATTGAAAGTTTGAGAGATCACGTGTGTTTTACTGCTTTTTGCAAAGAACGAAGAAGTTGGTGTAAATATCGCATAAAATCGGGATACAGGTCGAAAATAATATCCAAACGGGAGACGTAGTCTTGTCGCGCGATATTTTAAGTGATATCGGGTTATTAATACCCCGCGTTAGATGTCCCGCGTCTAAATATAAATATTTGGCGCTGTACCAAGGCGATCCCTGGGCTGGTTTTATCGCGGGGGGATAATGTTTTACCCGATAATTAGAAACTGTAGATCTCGGTAGGCGGGGCCGGGTCCGGCCGATAAACTTTTAATTGGGACTCGAACCGGTGTACGTAATACGTCTCTTGCCGTGGCCACGTACTTTCAACATTCCTCAACGGACGGCCAGATATCTTAACAAATCGGTTCGAGTTCCCTTCGTTCGACTCGTTTTTTCCGTCTGTCCGTCCTCGTTTGCCCGCACGCTGCACGCTCTCGATCTTCTCCGGGGCCCCCGAGTGATCTCTCGGTTTCTACGGGAACTCATTAGTGCTGCCAGGGTTTGCCGGCCAGCGCCGAGACGGAAACCAAACATCTCAGATCCTCGATCATTAAGACAATGTTTATTAGCGAGCTTTGCATAAAGATATTTATTGCCGTGTGTCTCCGCCACCCCGTTCGCTCGTCCTGTGCCCGCCGTTCCCTGGGAACCGTGCGAATTCGTCGATCCACCGGCTCTTGTTCCTCCAGGAAACGATCCTTGCGCCAATACGATAGGCAAATTTATGCAATTTTTGCGCAGCCTGATTGCTCACGATGAAATTCTTATCGTTACCGGTCGATTGGAATGCCGTCTCATAAATAACGTTCTTCTTTCGGTCAGGATGATGCCGCTTCATTTCTTTATTAAAAAATTATTTCCCCGCAATTCTTTCGATTTTCTTCAAAATATTGTCATGGAAGGATTCATTCAACCCTTTTAAAATGCAGATTTGAAACGTTTTGCAGCAAGACGGTTTGAAAATCGTCCATTTTCTGTAATCTAATCGTCGATACAGGGAGGATGATCGGTGTCGAAAAAACAGCTTCCGTGGATCGTGTTGCGAAAGGCTTCCTGTTCTTTTCACCGTTGCCCGTTCCCCTTTCTTCCTTATCTGAGGCCCCTTCAAACTCGACTTACCGGGGCCCGAGGATCTCGACGACTCATTAGTGCTGTCAAGCTGTTGAACCCGCAGCAGAAATCAAAGCTAACTAGGGTGCTCGATCACTCAGACTTGTATTAAGGGTATTTGCATAAAGGAACGCTTTTATCGGTATTAGAAATTCTCGACGAGACAAGGGTAAGCTTCTTCCTTCTAGGCCCGTACGCTAGCCACCGGTCTTTTGTGTGCACAGGATCGTCGCTCGGCTGGCGTTCGTCTAATTTCGAGGGACATGCTGCCCCGATTAATGGTGCTCAATTAACTCGGTTTGTTCGTCAACGTCGAAATCGCGATTGCGCCTCACGCGCGCGGAAGCGGGGCGCGGGCCCCGGCGAGAAGAACGAAAAATGATACAAAAGAAACGCGTGCAGATCCTTTCAAGTAGACGAAGGTTAATGGTCTAGCGAAAGACGCTCGAAGAAGAGGAGAGGCCTCCTGTGACAGGTCCGATAGTAGGCAGATGGTAGTTAGTAAACCGAAGAAGCGTCTGTTAACGCCCGGTATTCACATGTAAATCAACCAACCACCGACGAATGAGAATGAGAGAAGAGAAATAAAAAAAGGAAGTCGCTGACGATCAGCCGGGTATACACGAACTCGACCTGGCCACAGGGAAGTGGAGGGGTATAACCGATGTTAAGTGTCCGTTATGATGGACGCATAGAGCCGCATCCTGGCTGAAAATGTTCTACCTGTTGCAAGAGTTGTCTTACTGATCGTACCCGTTCGGTTCGGTAGCGTCGATCGTCGATACGCGGATCGATTTTTCTCAGGCTGTTGCTGTTGCTGCTGCTGCTGCTGTTGCTGCCTCGACAGTGACAGCCATCGAGTTGCGCGTTTCGTTCGAGCCCTTTCGATGTGTATCAGACTCGGTCGGGATCGAAGGGAGAAACGATGCCACGGGGTACGGCGTACGGCTCGGATGGAATCTCTGTTCCTCGACCGGTCGATCTCGATCGGCGATTCAAAACGCATTTTTACCATCCGCCAGACGCCCAGGCGAACCGTCCCCCGGGAATGTTATCTTCAATGGGAACGAAACGCAGTCCGGGCGCGATTCGAACGATCGTCGAAAATTTTCACGTTTAATCCACGCGGTTTTCTTAATTATTTTAATTGGGGCTGCTATCGCCGCGTTTCTAAATAGCCGGGATTCGTCACGGGTAATTGGAACACCGCCAATTCCGTGTTTTCTCTCATTAACTCGATGCCATTATTGGCAGCTTCTATGGAAACCAAGCACGGCAGATGAGAGGCTATAATTACAGATGTAATACGTCGCTCATTACCCAAGGATTTATTCGTTTTTCTACGATCTTGATTTCTGTTGATCTTTCGAATCCTGCTTTCCACGCAACACGCGTTCGTCGAACTCGCGATATTTGTACGGCGATCGGATTTTTCATAAATATGCAATTACCCGGAGTTTCTCGAATCTCGGAGAAATTGTAAAAACTATGATTTATGACACGGGACGCTGCTTTTCATTGCTTTAATCACAGTGTGTCTTGAGGGAAATTGGAACGGAAACAGACATTGACTTTCATGACTTGTTAATTCGACTTTTTTAATTAACAGGTTAACACTTCTACGGTTAAACAATTTTTACAATAATGTGGCAAGGTATTTCTGTAGTAACTTTTTTTATTGGTATTGAATAAAATTAATTTTTTGCTGCAAATATCTCTTCAATATTTAAAAATTGCAATACAGATCTGAACGTTTTCAGTAATTACCTGTCTGCTTTACCTTAGAAATTTGTAAGGACAATTAAATTCGACCCATTGTTACGAATTTCTCTCTCGAGACGCAAAGTAATTAGTCAAAACGGCCCGAGGGCGAAGAAACGATCCTTTTTCCGCGCGAAATCGCGCGTGGGCAATACCAACAACCACGGAAGAGGGTGCGAGTGGGAGGAGGCAAGGGTCGAGGGCGTATTACACGGGCATGGGACCTCCGGTATTCGAGAACCTTAGGCTTCGTGGTTCGAGTCAGGTGAGCCAAGGCGCCTGGAGCGCCGCTGATCACTTTGACCTATGACCCCATCAATCATCGCCAAATCATACACCACTTATCTCGCCGCGGCACGAAAGCGGCGCACGTTCCAGGTAATGCACGTAACAGGTAGGGTGCCTTCAACTCCGCTTCCTCTTCCACGTCCACGGGGCCTTTTTCGTTCGCGTTTTCCTTCTACGCCCACGATCCCTCCGCCCCGCCAATTATCCTCGCCGCTTCTTTTTCAACCCGATCCGTGTTCGGCCCCGTGATCGTGATTGCGCGTTATCGCGTTACGTGCGGATCGACCTTAACAGGGTGTTGTCGACGTTCATACGTGATCGTTTTAAGAGCATTCGGTAATTGAATGATGTCTCGAGGGACGATATTGATATTTAACCCTTCATCGTATCGTGTCGGTGGTGTACCCTCATTTTTAACGATTCACCTCGTCCCGAACTTAGAAAGTCCCTTCGAATAATTAATATTCTTAGAATCCAGAATTCTTTATGAAATTATGGTACGTGTCATTCGTAAAAGGGTAACTTTTTCTTCTTCGAACCATGAAATACTGTTCAATTAAAATCTGACGGCTAGCTACAAGATTACACACCGTTTGGGTTCGAATGTTTAACCATCAGTTTCAAGAACAACAAAATTAATTTCAAATAGTTGGGTAATGTTGCTCATTAGTGTTGTACACGCGGAATCAGCCTATCTGGTTAAACCTATATGTATTCGAAGGATTTAACTCCGTCGTATAAGGATTTCTGTAATAATACTCGCAATTAGAATAACTTATTCGATCGTTCGTCGGATAATTCAATTAAGGCGTTCGGAAGATTTTCGTGTCATCTTTATCGACACATATGTCACGAACTTCGCGCCGTTTCAATGATAAATAATGATCCACGTAATTAAATTTAAATATCCTAAGAATTGATCGAGACCGAAAGTCGTAGATTTGAGAACCAAACTCATGCATGAGTGATTTCCGGAACCGGTAACAATAGTCAGTCAACCATGAAGTCAATGAACCATGAAATCATAATAATTATAAAATACGTTAAAAGAAAATAAAATTTTATAAAAGTAATGATTATTTAATAAAAGACCTTAAAATTGTAATAATTATAACAAAATCTACAACCCACCCATCCATAAGTATTATAAAAATAACAATATTCAATAATTATAACAATTAACAAATGAATAATTGGAAAATACATTAAAATTACTTAAAATCGTTTAAAATAAAGTAAAATTTGGTAGACATAACAATTATTCCATATAGAACTATAAAATTATAATAATTATAACAATATTTGCAAAATTGTAATAAAATAATATTGTTAAATAAATAAAATAATTAAATAAATGAATAACTGCGAAATTAAGAAATATGAAGAAAAAACTCATGCATGAGTGATTTCGGGAACCGGTAACAATAGTCAGTCAACCATGAAGTCAATGAACCATGAAGTCTTATTGTTAAAGAAACGCGACGAATGTCAAATTCTGTCAGTCCTGTTCGAGATGTCAAAGAGTTCAGAATCAGAAGGGTGGTCTACCATGGGTCAATCTTGGGTCTATCATGGATCAATCTGGAGGTAACCATGGGACAATCTTGGATCGAACTTGGGTCAATCTGAAGCAGTCTTCGGTCAATTTTGGATCAAACCTAGGTCAATTCTGGAGCAGTCTTGGGTGAATTCTGGAGCAGTAACTTGCTGAGTGCAGTAGCAGTGCAGTAGAAGAGATCTACGATCGGTGAGTCGCATGCTTTATGGTGGATTGTCCATCTAAAGATGGACAGTCATTCTATAGTCACTATGCTCGCTAATTTTTGCTTTCTTTCGTGTTTTATGTTTTACAGCTACCTTTTATTTTATTTGAAACGGTACGAATAGTACCGTGAAATATTAAGCTCGACATTTTGCGAGTTTAATATCGTTCGTTACTGAATCGTGATTTTCTTTTTCTCTTTCAGTTTATTAACTCATTTACCACTTAATTTTATCATTGGCTTTTCTGATCCTACCATTTTAATATTCTTCGTTTTTCACGATTTCATTATTTAATCCTTATTCACTTGTATTCTGATTGTTGCAGCACTAATTATATTTGCTATTTCCAGGATTTTATTTTAACAAATACTTTTTATACTTTCATTTCGTTGCTGATATTTTTATTTCAATAAATTATTTGTCACTTTAAATACCTTCCTTTCCCTTCCTCAAATCCTACATCCATTAACTTTAAGTTAGCTTGAAATTTTAAGTTCCCTCTTATATTACTATTAGTAATAAGAATATGATATTAAATTACAAAGTGCGTACACCGTGCGTGGGAGGACGGGAGGGCACGGGACACAAGTTCTTCATCAGGTAGCCTGTGTTACCTGATGAAGAACTTGTGTCACTTGTAAGCACTTTCTACTTTAAACGTTACTTGTCGAATCGAGGATTGCCACCTTTTCACTCCGTTTTAACTTGTAGCTTCTTTTTCATATATTTTTACCCACAATTCGCTTTCGTTCGGTATCCTCGTTGTCAGATGCGACGTACTCGCCCGCGTTGCAAGCCGGCTGCACGAGGGTAGACCATTCGGTAATTCTTGTTGATCGTAAGTCATTTTCCATCATCTGGTATCTCACTTGAGTTGACCAGTGAGGGTTGGTCGTGCGGTGGCTTGGGTGGTTTTGAGTTCTGAGGGTTACTGGCTAGTTACGGAAGCGGCCACGGGGTCTCTGTGATGGGCTCGTCTCTGTTAGTCCCCCTTTCAACGGGGGCCGTTTCGAGTTCCAAAACAGGTTTCGCGATGGTTCAATTCTGTGCTAGTCGGTACCCTCAGACTCGATTCCATTTCGAGTTTACGTAAGCCGCGATCTGACTCTTGCTGGTCCTCTTAGGTGAGATACTGGGTGGTGGAAGGTGCTGGTCACTGGGGTTGTTGGGTGGCCGCGAGTACGTCGCGTACACACGGGGATACTTTGGGATTAAAGCGAATTCTTTGCTTTGCTCGCGTTTCTTTCTTATTACTTTCTTCATTAGAGTCATTTTGCATTTAGTATTCTTTTCAAAATTTCTTTCATTTTTCGAAATTTCTTTCTATTTAATATTTTATTTCAATTTTCACTTTTCCATCTTTCTCTAATGGCAATCCTTCGAAGTAAGACAAGTACAGACTTAGAGTAGAAAGTGCAAGTTAGGGACCTTGTGATTAGTTTTAAGGTGGTTAAGTTAAGTTAAAGTTAAGCACGGACGTCGTGGGATCATCGAGGGAACGCACAGGACATCGAGGGATTTGTCGTTTAAGTTAGTTTTAAGACTAGTTTAAGGCGATTGTAGGATGTTTATAAGTGTGAGTGGGAACTAAGCGAATGGGTTCTTTTGTTTCAGGTCGGGTCACAATCGTAGCCACCTCCTCGTGGTGTGACCTGGTAATCGATATCATTTTCTAAAGACACAAAATTGAATAAAAATCAAGTCTTTAGAAAATGATATCGAGCCAAGTGCTACGAACTGCTGTAAAATAAAATATTACTTAAATTCTTAAGTCTTCTCTTTGCATTACCTCTCCATCCTCAATCCTTTATCCCAATTTAATTCTAATGAGCGTATACCGTGCGTGGGAGGATGGGAGGGCACGGGACACAAGTTCTTCATCAGGTAACAGGTTACTTGTGTTTAACGCTTCCTGTTCTACCGAGGCGCTTGTCCCGGGGCGACTAGGCTCGACGCTACACTGATTGATCAGTGTTTTTGCTAAATAATTAAAAAACGAAGCCCCATCCGATATTTTTGCAAAGGAAATTGTTGTTCAGAATAGTCTCAGCTACCCCCCCATTTCCGGCTCCTACAGGAGTTCTGGGACATCCTGTATATCGTCCGGCTGGCAGAGTAACGAGGACGCCGCCAGTAATCCAGGCTAATCAATTTGGGCCTAATTGGAGATTACGACGGTCCTCTTGGCTCCGTTTCCCCCCTTCTCTCACCCCAGACGAGTTTCTTTCCCTCTTTTATCCTTGATTCGCCGCGGACGGCCGCGGCGCTAATAGATTAATTTATTACGCCGAAGACCTCAAAGACACCGCCCGACGACATATTAGTATCGTGTCACAGCGATCATTAAACAAACCCGACGGCGGGGGGGAAGGAGGAGGAGGAGGGGCGGACCGCGAAAGGTCCACGGAAGGAATGTTAATTCCATCGTGATCCACGCGATGCATACAATGTACCGGCGCGGCGTGGGTGACACTTAATAGCCTTCTTTCAGCGAGCTTCTTTCGTCCCACAAGCGAGGAACATTCCAATGGAAATTGGCTACGAGAATGGTTTTTTTAATCTTTATTTCGATTCGTTTCATATAGACGGATCTTTTTGTCTGGAAGTTTCTTGCAGGGGTGGCTTTTTGTACGACGCGTTCGTTCGCACACGACGCGGTGTAATTGCAATTATTTGTCGTATAATTCTTTCATTTGTCAAACGAAGCTCTTCGTACGACATTCCTTTGATTATACGAGATTTATTAACAACAATGGGATTTTATACGAGAAGAATTGATTTCCGATCGAAAATTCTTGCGGCACCCCTTTGCACACGATCCTCGATCAAAATGATTAACATCCGTTTGGTTTTATTCACGGGTTTGGATTTTCTATTAGCTTCTCTGATATTTCTATTCTTAAAGTTTCCACCCTTTCGCGTTTCTGTTTGTGCACGTGCAAGAGGGAGTATTTCAGGGGATGAATAACGGCCGTGAGAACGGAAGTCGCAAGGTGTTAATGTTTTGGGGAAAAGATTTGTAAGACACAACAGGTGGGGTAAACACTGGGAAGGGATGAAAGGAAATTATTGCC
Source organism: Anthidium xuezhongi (assembly GCA_022405125.1). NCBI lineage: Eukaryota > Metazoa > Arthropoda > Insecta > Hymenoptera > Megachilidae > Anthidium > Anthidium xuezhongi. The sequence goes on along the minus strand of CM039642.1, from coordinate 5,973,215 downwards.
TTCGTGGTAGCAATTTGGCAATAAAATGTAGCTAATAATTTTATAACACTTTTTCAGAGTCGCGTTTCCTTCAGATTTTTATAAGGGAAGGGGTAATAAAAATGTATTAACACAAACGTCTACAGAAATTTTGTTATAGATAATAAAAAAAGTAGATGGACATCGGCGTTTAATTCGATCCTTATTAGAAACCATTCTGTAATTACTAATCTCGTGTGGCGATCCCATTAGCCGCGTCGAAATCTCAATTAATCAATAGAAATGCTTTTCTATTGGTCGAATCGACGGACTTAATTATTCTCTCGCGATTAAATCGTCGGGAACACGCCCCGTTGCACAGATAATCCCGGGATCGATTCAATTACCTTGGTGGTTACGTATGTACGTTCGATAATCGATATTGAAAGTGGCAAGGCACGATATCGAAATCTCGGCGTTTATTAATCACTTAATCACTGATGGAATTAATCAATCTTTCTCTCTTTCCTTTTGATTCGTTATTCATTGCTACGTTTTCCTTTTAAATTACCCAGACCATTCTTAAGTCTTTGTACTTGTTTTAACTAACAGTTCAATTTCAATTAAGAAACATTCCGAACAAAAATTGAACCCCGATTACGAGTTCGCAACGAAATTACTTCCGTTATCAATGACAATCGATATAGAAGAAAATATATTCTAAATAACAAATCAATAAAAATACTTTGAAATTGTGGTACGATTCATAGCCATCGCTGTAAACGAGAAAACGGCATTTTCTTTTCCGAGGTAACTGTTCGTCGGCTAAACAAAAGAAGCAAAAAAGGACTTTAAAAAAAGCGACAACGAACGAAACATTCGATTCAATGGTCTGTCTGAAAGTCTAGGAATTAATCAATGACCGTCTTTCCATGGAATCCAGCCGGCTCGTAGGTGGTTATCCCTTTCCTTTTCTTTCATATCCTTTCGAATCCTTCTTTTCTCTTTTTCCTCGAGCAATTCCAAGCGCACGGCATCGTAGGTTCTCCAGGTTTCCTTGAAATTTACCTCGTCTACTCGGTTTTTACTCTCGAGCCAGGCGGTCGTTTCGATTAATCGCTTCATTTTGCACGACGTTCGTCGGAAAAAGGCTCGCAACAGGCCAATATTTCTTAGTTCTTTTTAACCCTTTAACGTCCAGTTCTTTATCGAAGAATTGGGAATCGAAAAACACAGATTTTTATCCACATTAACTTATGGTATATAATTCGATGCTCCAATCTTATTTAACTTTTTAATTAAGACACTGGTACGTTATGTCAATTAACTACGAGAAATAATTTCTTTTAGACAAGGGCGTGGGTGTTGATACAAATTCCAAGTTACTACGAACAGCGAAGTATCAAAGGACTACTGACCCACTGACTTATCCGAATAAATACCCGAATAATTGGTTATGCTTTACGATGACGTTGAAATCAGCCGGGGTGAAATTTCATCCGCGCAGGGTTAAAGAAGAAGGGAAGAGAATGGGAACGGAAAGGGAGGCAGGGTGGGGAGAGGACGCGACACATTTTTCCCAAATCGTGTCGTAAAGTCACTTAGTTAGCGGAACAAGCTTCCCCGAAAGAGCCCGATTTACGCGGGTATCTCGCCCACACGTTTCGCGCGCGAAATCCGCTCGGCCCTTAACTCTCAACACCATAAATCCAGCTCGCGCGGCGTCATTAGCACCGAATAACGAGGACGATGTAATGGTTGCTCCAGCTGGGGTCCCCAGCGCGCGGACCCATCGTCCGAAATAACGACACCCGTCAACCATGGAACCATGGGGTGCGTCGCATTCCCGGAGATCCCAAAATAAGTAGTTTCGCCCTTCTTATGCGCGGACCATTTGCATTCGGGATTTCGTTATATATATATTTTTTTCTCCTTCGTCGGTTTCCTGAATTGTTCGACTTCGATCGTGACAGATCACGGCGATGTTGCAAGGTCGTTAAAGGGTCGTTAACATCCCAGAATGTTAAGATTGAAATAAAATTGAATATTCTTCGTAATGTATTCGAATCGATCTGGCCTTGTAATCAAACTATGCGCGTTTATGCATTGATATTTAAAGGAACAAAAATGCAATACACAAATGATTAACATACACACATCCCATGTGCCGGCATTAATCCTGAAATTAATTACCGTTCGAAGACTTTCTTATCAACGATTAAGATGCCTTTTTGATGTCCCATCCGTTAGTTTGAAAGTCTCGGGACATAACTACCGAAGTAAACTTTCAAGTGATCAATTTATTACACGCTGAAACCATCCTTATTGTTCTTATAGTTAATTAAGGAGCTGTCTATCTTGCATCCTTTAAGTTAATCATAATTTTCGAGTAAGGAACACGATTTTTCTGTTTAATTACCGGCCGTGGAAAGCGTACACGTGCATCCATCTTGTTTGAAATCAAACCAGTCAGGCATCAAGGCGTTAGGGTGTCGGAGGGGGGAGAGAGAACGCTCGTCTTAATCGTTCTTTAATTATGTCTAACACGTCGTTGCTCGTGTAATCGCCCGAGGCGTTGATACACGCGGCGTTTTCCACAAACCCAGAGACGATGATACTATGAAATACGACCGGCTGAATGTTTACGTACGTGTAACTAGAAGAAGAGCGTATTACGCTACTAATTTATCTCCCTGTCACGGACGAAATAAATCACTTTCAATGCGCGGCCCGTGCTGTCGCGTTTAATCATCGATAGGCCTCCGTGAAAATATTTTCCGTGCGATTGAATACTTCGCTCATCCGTTTGCTTCCCGTCCTGTTCTGCGGGACGCGTCGCGGATCCGTGTAAAACATCGGGACACGTTGATTATTTATCGTCGAAAGTATTCAGCGATGCGGATTCTAGAAAGCAACGAAAAGAGCATGCAATTAAGATTCTGATTTCTTCGAAAGCATCAGTCTCTCTCCGAGGAAGTAAATAATTCACGAGATTAAATGCAGTAATATAATATATCAAGAATGTTATATTTCTTCTAGGATTTAACGCTTCGTTCATTCCTAATTTTCTTCGATTACCATTTGAAAATGAATAATTATACGGCGTGTGCGAAACTTTACTGGGTAACCCCATTAGTCTTCCACTGGTATTAGATTATATTTAATAAAATTTAAATGAAAGATTTTGTGAAATTTTGGGTGACAATAATTATTGAAAGCGGTACAGAATTCAAGTAAAGATCCCCCGAGGAGACATCTTCCTCGGCCGGAATCAATTCCGCGTATCCGGCGCGGCAATCATCGTGGAATTTTAGGTGGTCATGAAAATTGCGCTCAGCGGCACACCTAATCTTTTTGCCGCGTTATTACGGTAATCAAGGTGGCCCCGGGGACCATTATCGATGCTCCACATTTTCGCCCTCCCCCGCCTCGGTGCCCCAAAGTGTACACACTGGCACCGAAATCGTTGTGCAATTACTCGCTCATAAACGAGCAACGCTAAAGGAAGTTATGCGCCGGGCCAATAAAAGCAGCGTCAATGACACACGCACGGCCGCCAGCAAAAAGCATTAATGGTCGGTCTACCATGCTCGGACCACGAGCACAATGTGTCCGGGTGTACAGGTCGTTTCATTCTCGAAGAACCTGTATAAAATCGCCTTTTATCGCGATTACAATTTGTAAAACAAAAATGGTACAATATAGAATAAAATAATTGTCAAACATTTTTGCTAGCTCCAAAAATTACAACCGTCGCAAACTGTAATAATTTTCTTCGATTTTGTGAAAAGTAGCTCGTTATTTTAGAATTTAACCAAATCTCTTCGGGAGAGTTTTATTGGAGAAATTAAAATTCATAAAAAGCGAGGATCAGGCTCATTCGAGACTTTTATTACAGTCGGTAAATGAAACGTTGACAAACATCGAAGTTTGTTGTCAATGAAACATCGGGATTCCGTGTGACTAACGAAGCACCCTATACACACGCGAACAGGTAGTAAAACCTTGTCGAAAGTCGGTGCCGAAGACTACAATAACGACGAAACCGAGGGTTCGCGTCTTGCGCGCTGCCCATAAAAGCTTTCCGGCCGGACTACGTGGATAATACCCGTGTTAATAATTTATAACTCGGCCATTAACAGCTTTTTCCCCGTGGCTCGTTCCTTTTCCGTCCCGTTGCGGATTCACGAAGTAGCGTATCGTGGCTGGATTTTTGCGTTTCCGTCGGCGACATTTCCGTTCCGTCGATAATCGACCGTGAAATCGAATCTTCCTGTGATATATTAAAATCGGACTGGTTCTTTAATCGAGCATTTTATAATTCGCCGCAATAAAAATGCGAGTGTACCGCCGACAATAAATTACCGTTCTCCTTGAGGAAGATTAAAAGAATTCCCGAGGCTCGGATGAATTATAATTATTTTCTAGATTGCCGTGTCGCGCGGTGACGTAGATCTCTGATTGTGCAACAGGTTGAAGCACGGTAGCGTTGGCGGTTCGATGTTTGATTTACAACCGATCGGATGTCTCGCGTGTTCCACGGCGAAAAATCGGCTCCGTATAAATCATAATTGGTCGTTCGTGGTGTTGGTGGCAACTTTGCCTACGTTCGAACGGTGGGTGTCGCGAGTTTTTCATGGGTGCGCTTTCGATCGGTACGTTTGGAATAGAGGCAATAAAATTCAAGCCGCTCGTATACACTGTTGCAGCAATCGCTTGCAAGGCATTGCACAAGTTTTGAGAACGTATAACCCTTTGTGCAATCATTTTCGAAGAGCAATAAGAAACAAGAATTGAAAATATTTGAATGGGTACCGGTGGTTGTTTTTAAGGTGTTTTAATGCCTTTTGTCTTTGACAAAAAATTGTCTATGAATCTCTGACCGCTGGTCTCGCAACGAAGAAGCCAGTCGGCCTCGATTAGAGTCACGGAATAAATTTCTGCGGAGTGTGGGAGCGAGGCGGTCGAGGTCCTCGTCTCTAATTGACCCCACTTTACTGCGAAACTCAGGCGACTACGCGGGCAGATTTCAGTCAGCACGCGGGCATGCCTAGATTTTCGCAGATTACATACACTTCCGTGCTATCCATCACCCAGGTGAACCACCTGACGTGTTTCAATAAAAAACATTCTACTATTATAGAAATTACAAACTCTACTCATAAATTTGTACCTAATCAATCACAGTTTGAAAAAAGAAAAAGGAAATTTCTCGTAAAAAGAAATTTCCCCTATTAGTACTTTTTCTGACTTTTATAGCACCGAGTAATATCCTCAAGCGGATTAATTATTACACGCGATTAGAACCTCGGTACCTGTATATTAAACGAATTTAGTATCCCACAATTTAGATAAGCTTTCAGCTATCCTATCTGTACAAATTTGCTTCGGTATCGGAACGATTTGAATCTAATCACGTCGCTCGAGATAACAGTTTACGATTTCCTCTGAAATCATGAATTAATCGCGTCGGAATATTCAATCTGTAAAATCTGTCCGTGCGCGAAAGGTGGAAGCGGGACGTTCGTGTGATTTACGAGCACCAGGCTCGATCTCGTCGTCGTTGCACGGACGACGTATGAATCAAGATCGGTATCGTGGTGGTAGCTCTTATAAGATAACAAGCCCGACTCTTGTTACGAACAAACACAGCGTGTAGAGATGCGTAGTGGGTGGTTGTTCCGTGTGGACGGGTCTTTAAGCGTTAATTGAGACGAGAGCAGCGCGTTGGTGGTCTAAATTCTTCGCTATTCCGGGAAGCCTATTTTCAGATGTATCTACGACAATTCGCCAAGTCCAAGGAAATGGGGGGGTGGAAAATGACGTGTTCGAATGTATTAAATTCTCTTCTTTTAGAATGCGACACAGTTCCTTGTTGCTCGTCTTCCTTGCTCCACTCTTCCGTCTACGAATTCGGCTCGAACCCGACCGGGCATCGTTTACGCTTTGTTGATGAAAGTTAAAGGCACGATTCGATTGTTTTCGAATCGTTTCAGATTAATTTCAATAAAATGAAGACTAAGCAATCACAAAAACAAGCTCTACACTTTGAAATAAAGAAACAGACTCCTCCAAGTCTCGTACCTTTGCTGAGTCTCTGAATTCCAGACTCGGAACGCGGAATTCACCGCGAAAGGGAAACCAGGATGGACGCAGTGGTCGCGCGTAATTCATAGGTCACGGGAATCCGTGTAATTACGATTTTTCGCGGGCAAATCGTGCGAGTATTTCTCCCGTGGGGTCCCAGTTATAATTTCTCGGCGAACACGCGCGCGGGATAAGTAACGCTTATCGATCTTTCCCCGCCGTTTCGTGTACGCCGTGTGGGAGGGTTAAGGACGTAACGACCGTCAGATAATAACGAAACGTGTATGCACCCGATCGACCAGTGAATCAGCCACGGTTGCTTAGTATTTCACGGCTTACGGGTTATGAGCTCAAGGATTATTGTTACCATTATCGTCGGACCACCTGCGTGGCGCCGCCGAAGGAAGCCGCTCTCTCACGCGAACGCACGGCCACGTCGCGACGGCAATAAGGAAGAGATTTTATTTTTCGGCCGCTGAAAAGCCGCGCTATGTTTCATCATTCGCGGCGGAACCGCGAGGGCTTACGCGAGCTTTTAACCCTTTCGTTACGCCGATCAATTTCCACGGGTATCGCGTAATTTAATCTATTGGGAATTTTATCGCGTTCTGTTTCGATTGTGCTTCAAATGGAAGCTGTTGAGTCGTAGTTGTACTTCAACCCCTGTGTCTATTGAAATGATCTATTCACACTTCGTGGATTAATAAAGTAATTCGTTGGTGATGCATTAATATTTTAACTCTTGAATTTATCGGGCTCCAAATTCTCCCTCGATGCAGGAAGTAATTAAAGAAGGGACACGTTCGCTGGTCGCGCATCCTCGAGATTCCAGCGAATTAATCGCGGCAACGTAATCGAAGCGAAGCCTCGCCGGCGATGATAAGGCACGTCGAAAATTTTGGTCGTCGAGCGCGGTGAATCGTCGCCGGGGAGTCCAATATCGTTTAGATTAACTGGAAATTGTCGGGGACGAGAAGAGCCTCGGCCGATTCGGACCGACCACCATACGCCCACACGTTGAAACCACGTCGCATCTTAAGTGGTAGCAATGGGGGAAAAAAAGCACACGCTCGGACCAGCCAGCCAGCCAGTCGGTCAGCTCTGCGCTCCATAGCCCGGTTGCATTATAATTACTACAAATTGAATCGTTTAGCCGCTTTTAAGGTCGTGAGATAGTGTCCGGGAATGCGACGCTCGTATAAATCAATTCACGGGTTGCTTCGTGTAAAAGGCCTTTCGTTTCTCGCTTACCAACGATTTGAATCGTTTGTACTCTTTGTTTCGGGACTATCGCGAATCGTCTTCGAGCAGGACAGAAGGAACTCTGATTAAAATCGACATTTATCGATATTGACACATTTCTGTCATGAAAAGCTTGATATTGGCAACTATGTATAACGCGAAGAACCTCACAGAAATGTTTAGAAATTTGCAAGTAATTATCACGAGTAGTACATATTTATCATTTCGACCCAGAAACCGATTACCTCGACTCGTTCGACGAAAGAAGAGAAGAATCCTAAGGTTAAGGTTCAACGATGGCTTATCGAACGCGCGAGCGATCGAAATTTCACTCACGGATAGTAATAGAACGAACTAGCCGGCCTCTCTGGTTCGTTACACAGGGTTAATTCCGACGATTGTCTTTTTTCCCCTCGTGTCCCGTCGTCCATAACGCGTCAGTTGCTTCCCGGTTTACGATCGACGATCAAGCAACGTCGTTAGACGTACCTTTAATCGAGCTGCGTCTACGTTCCCGGGAACGTTCACCGGGTCCGGCTGGATATTTCGCGGGACGGCCAGGTTCGTCGCCTATAAACGTCCCGGACCACGAGGAGATTGGTAATTTACGACCGGTGCCCTGGAAAACGAGCGGCCGGCGATTATCGGTCTAATTGTAATTAACGTCTCCCGACCGCTCGATCGTTTATCGTGGACCGCGCATATTTATGAGCTTTTCAGAATCACTTGTCGCCGCTCTGAACAGATACATCTGTTTTGCGTAACTTCAAGCCGATGAATTTGCCGAAGATTTCTGTTATCGACCGTTGAAGAATGGCACGGCGGGCTGAATTCGTGGGCGGTTTCGAGAAACGCGATCGAGACCCGTTCAGGGAATGAATTTAATTTAATCGGTCGGATTGGGTACAAATTTAACTCTTAAATGCATTATATTGCCACTCGAAGTTTATTACACCAGTTATAATCGTTTGATAGTAAACTGAGTTTTCTTTAAGGTTGACATTTTTTAAATATTTGATTATTTTTTCAAAGAATTCATACATTTAGGGGTTAATAAATTATAGATAGAGTGTTCCATTGGCTACTTTACTTTATTCTAGTTTGACTGCATGTGGTTTGTAACATTGGTCACAAGCGTTTCAAAAATTACTCTGTTAATTATTATAACCCTTTCTTAGCTATTTGATATCTATTTCATTAGAAGATAAGAAAGGAAAAATGATACAAAAGAAGTTACGGAATCGTGAGTCATTCCTGAGTCAATCCGAAGATACATTGTGCGATCAGTGATACAAGTCAACGACTGCTGAGTCGCGTGTTTTATGATTCCTCGAGTATCGATACAAATTGTTGATCCCTCGTTTGAATCATCATTTTGTATTCAAAATATCGACGATATATCATAATTACTACTGTACAATAATTTTAAGCGATCAAATCACTTTAGATCTCGAATGAATAAATTCTGATCGTGATTTAATCTGATTTACGATCCCCACTCAATACAATATTAATATTATTTAAAATTTTCTTTAATTTGCTTCTCTTTTAACCGTTCGATTAAATCTGCGGTATCGGTCACGAGTCGCCCCACGGTGTTTAATACCTTCGAGCTTCCATTCAACGCGCTAATTAAAAATGCGAGAACAAATGGCCGACGCCTGGCAGTGATTAAGCTGTGAAACGGAAAACAATTTGCCGATGCAAATTCGCGGGGCTGCTCGGAGCGGCTGAATCCCGGCCCCGTGATTCATATCTGTTCTAAATACCTTGTATTACGGACCGTCCCGCGAAATCGCTCGATTACACTTGACGTATGCTGTTACTTCGATTAACATTCCATTCGATTCGCAATCGCGGACCATTATCGGCACTGTTTGTGCACTTTATGATTGCTCGTGGGCGTCGATCCCGCTGAAAGATTCCCCCCGCTCGTTCGAATTGATTTCTTCGATCTTACATCGAAACAACTTAATTACCGCGAATAAAATACTTCTAAAAATGATCAAGTACCGATCAAGGAGCAATAAATCAGTTATGAAATGAATTCAGCATTTAAGTAGCGTGCTCGAATTATTTCTTAAAGCCACTGAATATTTGTAAAGATTTGCTATTTCAGAATATCAAATTTCCTCTGTCCATGGAAGAAACAATTTGACTTCTAAATTAAAATTCACGATAGAATTTCCATTTGACGATAATTTTCCTTTAATTTTGATTCTTAAATTTCTTTCGATGACAATTTTTAATGATCAACGATGAAGTTAAGATATCCTACGAATCCTAGATACGTCCAGAGGATAGAATAGAAGAAAGAGATTGGTAAAGTGAAATGTTCTACGGCACCCACGCGACCACCGGTCTAGATGAACTGTTTGTTGTTCCGTTTCAGTGAATTATGACCAGACCGTAGCCCCGTGTTACGAAGCCGCCGTATATTAACGGTTGAAAGCCAGCAAATGAGATCCGGGAAACATTACAATTACCATCGCAAACAATATTCCACCGTAGCATGCAGCCGAGAAAACGGTTATTTACGGCCCATTATACTCGTGGGACAACCAAGGGAGGAAGTGCTACGTCTCCTTTGTGGATTAAGGGAGGATCTTTAACACCTTCGAGGTTGGTCGTTTCTTCTAAAGGAACTTTATAGTTCATTCGTACAATATTTACAATCATTCTTGCACAGTAATAATGAAAACTAATTAAAACATTGTCGATACATTGTTTTCCTTCTTTGATATTATTAATAATTAAATTTGAACCTACTTGCTCGATTGGTACTTGTAGGTACTTCCAGATTTATTTATTATTCAGTTACAAAATGATAGTGATTATTTTATTTATTAATTTTCAATTAAACAGATCGTAATACTGCTGTCTATTAGTAAAATCTCTCATCAATTAAGATTGAAAGTTTTCAGAGTAACTTGTAATAAAAATGGATTTACACTAATTAACTTCTGAGCCCTTCAGTTATTAATACTTTGACAACAGATTTGAAAGTGAAGATTGCGTTAAAAACAAAACTGTTTCCTTCAATTTAGCTTGGTTTAGTTTTATTTATTTATAAATAGATCATTTTTCTCGAATAACCAACTTACTTTTACTCAAATCGAGGAGCTATTGAAAAATTCATTTGGGAAGAAAGCAGGCACGAACGAACGACCTGTAAATGGGTCAACGATTCAAAAATAAGAAATTAACTCGATAAAATTTCGTTCCGTCGATAATTTGATTAGCAAACAAGAGGTATCCTAGGAGAGGTTGAGGATCGTAAATATCGTCCGGCGGGGAATTTGAATAAGAAAATGTATTCGTCGATGGCTCGGCTATTTTTATCCTAGACGGCATTTGAAAAGCTCGAGGAATGCAAATTTCGCGCAGGTGTATAAGGGATCCCCTCGACGAGACGATAAGTCACGCATTTATCTCCGAAAAGTAATGATTTACGCGACGATTCTGCTCGTTTTGTCGCGCTGCCACGTTTCGAGCCACCGACGTATTATCGTTATAAATTTCCCCGCGAGCTGTCCAAAGTTTTAAATCAACCGGAATGCGGCGAATAAATGATCCCTCGCGCCACGATTCGCAGATAAATCATTCGCCAGGGACGTCGTCGGGGATACGCTACAATGTATCCTTCGATTCTTCCTTTTTTCTTCTCGCCAATTGTGCTGTTCTCGCGCCTTTGCTACCAGAAATCTCGTCTCCGAAAGGGAGGATCCTCTGTATAGGATGCGTATTCCGGCTGGATAAACATACACCGAATAATAAAATAGGGTAGTCATCTTTTTATTAATCCCTTGATATATATCGCAGGCTGCTACGCTACTTCATTTTATTTCGAATATAAAAGAAAATATTTTTGAAATAGGCGAAGAGGGTAACATTTTGAGGAAAATTAATTCTCATTTCTGTGAAAGATCGAAGAATGTCAGGATCGATTGGAATTCGTTTGTTTCAGACTTAAAAAGTGGCAAAGAGAGGGTGGCTGACCGTGTCTAAAAGTCAACGCCCGACATTAGGCGCATTCAAAGCATTCCCTAATGTTTCTCTGCAGAATTTATAACATATTTAGCAAGCGGTGCCGCGATACATCGCGAGATAACGCGGCATTCGTAAGCGTGCTCGGCACATATACGCCCGTTGTTCGGAGATTTATGCGCGGCGCATGGAACGCGCCGTTGTCGCCATTGTGCGAGCATTAGGTAACCCCTAAGCCACTTCATCATCGCCGCTATTATAAATGGGCGAAAAAATATACATCGGGATACTAGGTGCACCACCCCCAACCACCGCCTTCTAGCAAATTCGTAACGATTAGGTTCAATCACTTCTTGAGCGTGTTTCGATAATTTTATTTATGGTTATTTATTTATGATGATGGCCCAAGAGGGTTGCCTTGAGACTAATATATTACTTTTTAATTTTTTGCGTCGTGTGTCACCCTCTGGTACTGATAGTTTCCAGGGGTGACTATCTTTGATGAGTGTGGTTATTAGCTATGGACCCAAAATGTCACTTCTGACTTATAAAATTATGCACAAGCACTGCAAGAAAATACCTCCCCGCTGATATATAGTATTTTTAATAAAAGAAGGAAAGAGAACATTATGATCTCATATCACTAGGATAACAATGTTTGTTCCGTGTTAATTAAAAATGATGAATTCCATTGCGATCCAATATTGCCACGGAACAAAGCTATTCCTTTCTACCTGAGCAAACCCCGGGGGGGTACCGTCGGGTCCGAAACGCGCGACTGCAAGATTCCGCCCACACACGTTTGCACATGCGGCAAGAACGTAGCGGCGTAGTTCGAAACCAGATCAAAAGTACGAGTCCTTGCGGGGTAGCCTATAAAGCAAGTGGCACGTGGAGCACGCACGAAACTGTTCGCTAGGTCGAGGAACGGAAATGGAATCTCGGCCGCGTACAATAGTCGCAGACGTGGCAGAACCAGTGGGACGGACCCGTTACGAAAACGCGTTGCCGTCGATGAAAACGGGCTTAAAAGCGTGGCGGACACGGGAATGCGGCAGGAATCTAAATAAGACGCAATCGTGGCGAACAATCGCATACCGTGGGTGCATTGGGACTTTCTAATAGGCGCTTCGCGGCGCCGGTCTACCCGAGTCGGCCTTGTCTAGGACTTAACCGCTGCTCGAATCGAAGCTGCCGTTCGACAACCTGTTGCTGCCGAGCTACCTGTTCGCTACGCCACGCGGATGGACCGTGACTTGTCATTGCCGGACCATTATGGACTTCAGTCCATCGGTTCCTGACAAAAATTCCAATTACCGACAATTTCATTCTAAAAATACTTGTGGTATTCGTAACAAATACATACTCTCTAATCATTTTGAATTGGGACAATCAGAAGTAATAATTTGCAATGTTTTCAATCTATTTATGCGAAAACGTATGTTTGTGGAGAACTGGCGGTAAGGGACAAAGGAATTCGTGCACTTCTTATACTTCTAAGAAAGGCAAAAAAGACGGCTTGCCGGAGTTCATGAACTCTCCTAAGCACGTCGACCCCAAGCGTATGTATGAATGCAAGTAATGTTTTATCCCGTAACTTTTACGACTTGTGTATTATATTTTTATCACCTTACTCTGTAATAGAGGGTAGATAAAATAAAACACTCTACTTCTATTTTCGAATTAAAAATGTCAGGTTTATACCTTGTACTATTTTCGTTTTACTAACTATACAAGATTCGAGGCGCCGGTCATTGATGACCGCCTAAATCTACTAAGCACCGATCTCAACAAAGTCCGTAATTTACAATATCATCCGCGCAAGTCTAATATTTTCCAAGCGGCCAACACTTAAGCTCTGCAGGAAACTCGGACCTGTTCATTCCGATTCCACGTTTCTTTTCCACGATCCGGTCATCAACCGATCTTCATCGGCGTATCTCTTGGATCTCGTTTCGCGTCGTTCGTCGTGGCACTTCTCGACGAGCGCGAAGAAGACGTTACGCGGGTATCAGGCTAGACGAACGATCGTTTCATGTTATAAGAACGGCGTTGATCAGAACGAAGGGACCTGTTACGCGCTCGTGGCCGAAGAAGGCGCCAGCTGGCGCGAGCGCGACTATAAACACGGGGCCAGTTTGCATAGCGATCTTCCCTCGAGATTACGATCCTATCCGTTGGAAAAACTACGAGGACGATCCTTTAACGATTCACGTCGTCTTTTGATCGTTCGCGTCCAGGTAGCTCCCTTCGTTCCCCGTGCGAATGGCGAAACGTCCAATCCGCGCGGCCGGTGTAAACGTCCCCCAGGTAGCCTCACGTGCGCGTAATACACGATCGTAAACGATCCCGCGGTGAACTTGTCGACGAGCTGGTTTTCTCGAAACGTACAATAACAAGGATATTCGTAATAACGACCCGATACCGCGTACGGGCTGATATATTTATATTGACTCCGGACCGCGTTCTCGCGCCTCGTATCGAACAATTCTCACCGATCCACGCCACGAGCCAGGAAGTTGCACAACAGATGGGTGAATTTGTGAAAACATCGCCTCGATTTGACCCTTTCGACAACGTCCCGGCTGGACGATAAAATAAAATAAAATTTTTGTATTAAACGCGAGGATTTACGACTCGCGCGATTTTACATTCGTCTGCCCATACGAAATGAGCCTGTCGATGAATTTATGTCTCGTAACGTCTGATACGAAGCGTAATTTGTATATCGCCAGGTGAACGATAGAAAAATACGCGTGCCGGAATCAGAAATATGCGACTGTCGTCGAATATGTATACATAGAATAACTTTCTTATTCGATAAATTTTGTTTGCAAGCTATCGAAATGGCCACGTTTTTGTATTAGAAATAAGGATTTTTGTTCTTAATTGGATACTTCGCGATAATTTCAGCCTTAAACAGTTTTAATTTCGTCTTCTCTTCGGCAAGATAATAGGAACTTCACGAAGCGTGGTCGTGGTTGAAGTTTCTTGTAAAATTGTATTCGTTATTAAATGCTCGAAGCAGAAAACGCTTCAAGGCTCGCGATTTTTACCGATTTTGTCTACTCAGAATCTGTTAATTACGCGCACGACCACACACAGGCCGTGGAACGAAAAAGTCTCGGAATTACGCTAAAGCATCGTGCGGTTACGAGAGGCCAGCCTACTCATTACCGCGTTTCGTCGTTCGTATTACGGCATACATTTTCTGCGATCTCACGTAGCAAACTCGATTCTGTCGTCTTCATCGCCCAGCCCCTTTTTTGCCCCTTGTTTTATTCATAACCTACAGCTTTCTACTTTTAATCAAAATATTCTTCAAATTAAGAAATTAATTTTTAAATCCACCAGGATGATACTGTTTCGTAATAACTTTTGTAAATAACACTTGGTAGTTTCCAGAATATTTGTTAAATTTTCGTGCACTTCAACACCCGCAGAATAATTTTCATGGCCGACAGGATACGGATACTCCCAAAAAGGAAAAGGCGAGGAATCGAGATCGTGGTCGAAAATAAAAGGAACACTCGGTTAGGATCCTTCGTTTAATTACGGGCCGCTGCGTTCCGATTTTACGTTCATACCCTCGCGTTATACAGGGTGTCCCAGAACTCCTGTAGGAGCCGGAAATGGGGGGTAGCTGAGACTATTCTGAACAACAATTTCCTTTGCAAAAATATCGAATGGGGCTTCGTTTTTGAATTATTAAGCAAAAACACTGACCAATCAGAGCGCGTCTCAGGCGCGCGCTCAGTACCGTCATCCGCCGTCCCTGAAGGAAGGTGTGCCATAAAATGGCGGGGTGTTTCCACGGACGCGCGTACACGTCCACGTTCAGCCGTGGAATTTATAGGTTTATTAGGCGAGGCGATAATACGCGGCCAACGAAAGACGCTGGGCTCCTCGTTCGGTCGCGTCTAGAATTATTTACGGGGAATAAAATGGGTCGTTTCCCGGCTACATCTTGAGAATCCCGTTCCATTGGCCATCGCGACGACGTTGGAAGAGGGAGAGCAAAGCGGGTAAGGGCGGAGAATATTCGGCGCCCGCTCGTTAAAGCGCGCCAGGGGACACCTGCCATTAATTACGAAGGACCCATGAACTCCCTCGCATTTTCTCGTCGCTCAGGATTTATCGTGATCGATCCGTCTGACATTGTTAATTGATATTCCCGCGACGGCATCAATGTTTCTTCCGTGGGACGTTAATTGAGTTGTAATTTGTACGTGTCAGGCGTTGAGATACCGCAAAGTAAGTTGTTGATTATTTTATGTACGTGTCTTGTTCGGAGAGGAAGAGAATTATTTTCTTGATTTAACATATTCGTCGTCAAAGCACGATGTTTCTCGCCTCCTTTTCCATTTAATCAATATCGTTAATTACAGATAGGCTTCTAGCTGTTGCTCATAATTCAAAAGGGAACGATCTAGCAATGATATGAAACCATTGCTTACTTCCCTTAATAAATAACGATTTCTAATCAGAGATAACATGTTTTATAAAATCTGTGATAATTTTATAATTCGAATAATTTTGTTACAGACTATTATCCTTCTAAAAAGTAGTCAAATAAGTTATAAATGTCCTTCAGAGTTAGAATATCGCAGGATCTACTCAATCGAGGGAATATTCTCGAAGGACGCTTCGTAAAGATGAAAGGGGATGAGATACATCCGATCCTCGGGGACCACGGCTTAATTGACAGTAGCAGGGTTCGAGGGGGGTAAGTTGGCGGTTGGCTCGCGTCCTTATTATCGTTAATTTTAATTAGAGGTTAGTGCCGGGTCCCCGGCGGTGACCAGGCAAGATACGCACAAACCACGGGATCAGCGGGACGCCGGAAAGAGGAGCGTCGCTCCCATGCCGCGGGAGGAGACGCGAAAAAGGACACGCCGCGCTGATCCTGATTATAAACGACTGCTCCTGCGCGGATACGAGCGGCACGCGGGCGTCCCGCCGCGAGAGAAACCTTCTCTCCGAGAAGCAACGAACGGACGAGACGAGACGAGACGTGATTCTACGCGAGATGATTCGAGGGAGCTATACACACCCCTCTGCGTGAATCTTCAGCCCGGGACGATATCTGATCCTGCGGAGGACAGCTCCTGGATTCGAGAGTACCTCCGCGGCGAGGATCCCGCGGCGAATCTAATTTCTCTAATTTCGGTCCGCTCGAATCCGCTGCCACCCCGCTTACTCGCGGGAGGAGTCGTACGGATTTTGACTCGACCTGTCTTCCCGGCTGAAACCGGGTTCAAGGGAAAACTTCAGCTTGATACCGCTCCACGCTTTTCAGGCTTAGGTAATATTATGACAGAGGATTCAGGGATTCGTTACAGAAATTCCTCTTATTTTTAAATATTAACCTATGATTTTTCTAATGGGTGCGTCAATTAGAATTAAATCGTGAAATTTGTGGTGTAATATTGATAATGTTATTACATAAAACGTAAGAATTATGGAAAATTAAAGATCATAGTTTGTAGCAAATATTTTATGAATAAAAGTAATAATTAAACTAAACTTTGTATTATAATATATTCTAATGTAAATGTTATAATGAGAAAAAAATAAACTTGGGAACTTGTGTTTCAGGATCCACAATGGAGGGACAAGGGTGGTCTACCGTGGGTCAATCTTGGGTTTATCATGGATCAATTTGGAGTCAACCATGGGTCAATCTTGGTTCAAACTTGGGTCAGTCTGAATGAACACCCATAGGCCCAGAGTTACCTGGTTCGAGGCTTCCCTTCCTCCCACCTTGGGCTCGAGCAACGATCGTCGAAGGGTGGGGAGGTCCGGCGCGTCGGACAATTAAATCCTTTTAATCGTCTCGCGTAATTGGACCGAATTAGTGATGCCGTCCATCCGACGGCGGCCCCAGACTCCCTGATTATCTCTCTGGTCGTCCAGCCAAATAACAGAGAGATAAAGCAATGATCCGGCCAGACAAATGGAAAAGAACAAGAGAAATAGGACCGTGGGGCGGCTCGTGGAGGAGAGGGCGCTCTAGAACAGAGAGGAGCACTTAACAGAATACGTCCCGGTGATTATTGGCTGTGATAATGATCGAGTCGCTGCGAGTTGTCTATGGCGTGATTGTAGGTCGCTACGGTGATCCTTAGGCCATGTGCGAGGGTGGTTATTAAGAACGACCGGTTCGAAACGATCGTCGGGGTGCACCCAAGGCTTGGTAAAAGGGACTCGGCACCCATTGCAACCAATGCAACGCTACATCGCGACAATATTAGAAGCTTGCTGTTCGTAAATGACTATCTTCCAAACTAATATTTAAATTCGATGGTGTAAGCATCATTTTTGAGGAATAGGTCAGGGTCGATCTGAAAATGTAATATCGTGAATATGATTTAAGGTTGTTATAAATTGTATTTGCCAATAAATAAAGGTAAAATCAAGATACAAGACACAAGTTCATTTCTTTCATTACCATTCCTATCCGAGACATAAATTTTATTAACAACGCGTTATAAAGAGACGAACAGCTCGCCAAATTCCTGACAGAGGATTCACCAGCCAGTGTTTACTCGTTGATGATTTTCGAGGGCTGGAATTCTTCTCACTGACGGGGGATATTTAGTCCGACGTATTTACCCTGGAGAGACAATGTAATGGGGCAGCAATTAGACGCGAAACGATTAAAACTGGCCCTTAATTGGCCACGGACGAGCATTCTGGACGATTCACACTCGTGTCCCTTCATCCCTCTCCGTCCTTACGATCCTTGTTTTCCCTGTCCGCTGGAAGTGGTCTCTTTCTTGCCGCCTCCGCCTCCCAGCCTCGCGGCGATAAATCATACGAGCTCGCGTGTAAGTAGTAACTAGTAACCGATTCGCGTTTGTACGACTCCTCTTCGTGGTATTAGCTATTACGGAGAGTTATGGCGTGGAACCACCCTCGCCCCGTGGGCCATGCGAGCCGGGAATCACCGTGATCGACCTTGATTAATTGCGACCCGATGATTGCCACTTGTAGCTTACAAGAGAAGTTCGGTAACTCGAAAATTTTGATGTTTCTTAAATTTTGCAGAAGTGTAGAGGACCTCGAGAGATGTATAGCGCAATTTTTGTTGCCCAAATTTTAGTTCTTCACAGTAAAAACACCCCTTGAAGATAAATAGGTGTTCCCATCTTTCCCTGTAAAATTTGACGTCACTAAAATTCCAAGAAGTAGCATCGGGGTGTTTCATTTTTCCATTTCCTTTTAAGGTCTCCTACAAATCTGCAAAGTTTTAAAAATCTTTCGTATTTAAAAAATTCCCGCTCTTTCATTTGCACGACAAATTGTGTATGTTTCAATAAATACTAAAGAAATCCCATTCACGAGTTTTGCTTTCGTTGTAACGAAAGTGAATTGATAATTTCTATAATTAACGGTAAACCGGCAATTCGTTCTAAATTCATGCAAATATTTTTGCAAAAATACCTATAATAATCTCGTCCCGATATCATTTCTTTTTATTGCCCATTAAAGAAGGCGCGTTTCGGCTTTTCGGCCCGTCGGCCCAGCTGTTTATCATTCTTTGTCACGCGAAGCTTTTGCCCGCTGCTCGTAATCACCATATTTAAAGACAAAGAAATCTGTTTTTCGTGGAAAGTCTTTAAGCGCGGCGATTTGAATGGGCGCAAAATTATACGTGTTTCGACGTATCATATTCTCGACGATTATTATTCTTTCGCCGACGATTTTGTGGCACGGAACGTCCTTAGAGGAGTTTAGAATTTCTAATACGAGAGAATGCGAACAATTAATTTTTTTCGGAAATTGTATCGTCCAGGGTAGAAGAAACGAAGGGACACAGAGTCATTAGCTCAGGTATTACACTATTTTTGGGCAAAGAAATGAGATAGAGACGATTGAAAAATGTTAACCCCGTCATTACACAACGTCGCAAAGATTAACGTCTTAATGAAAAGAAATCGTTCGAAATCGTCTCAGCTACCTCCCACTTCCGATTCTTACACTAATTCTGGGACACTCTGTATAAAAAGTATCAGTAAACTTAGCGTTAAATTCTTAAAAATAAGATCCATATAAAATTGTACAAATCCTTAATTATTTACATCAAACGCAATCATTAATTTGAACTTTATTATCGAGTAAAAATGGAAGGAAGCGCCAATAACCAAATCCCTTGTCTTATTTTATTTGATAAAAAGGTACTTACCTATGTTAAACAAATTTCCCGCTGACCGCTGCCAGGGAACGTGTTAAACGAAGAGGAGCAACGGCCAGGACAAAAAGTCCCGGAGGAGCAACATGGTGGAGGTTAGAAGAAGAGTGAGCGGGCAAAAAGCATCTCTGTTGTGGTCGTTGAAATCCCTGATGGTCGGCGAACGAACGGCCACAAATTGGCCACGTTTTCCCTCGCATTTCATTTCCAGCTGATGATCGTGTCTCTGGGCGGACGGCCCCCGGCTCCAACCCCCGATTATTACGAATTTCTGGCTTCGGCTAGAGGAACGTCGGACGAGAAGCACGACGGAATCATCTTAAGCGGTAAATTACACGTATGCTAAGTGGTCGCGATTCAAATTATTATTATCATCATCATCATCCCTCCGTCCGCCGATACGCCCTTCCGAGAATGATTACACGCGGTCGCCTCCCTGTTTTTCGAAGCCCTTTCCCCCCTCTCCTCTTTTCCTCATTTGAATGCGATTTGGAGCGGCAGCGGTGCGCACGCGTTTCTCGAACGCCTCGCCTTTTTGCGCTTCCATCCTGGCTGCCGCTGACCGGCTTGATGAGGTATAGAAATGGATTTTATAACGACGGCAATAACGCTCGAGAGCTCGTGTTTCGTGTAATTTTACGATCGTACGTCTACCGATAAACCGAGCGACGCCGCTTCCCTTTTCCTTTCCCCTCTGAAGAGTTCCCCAGTTTAAAGGATGTTGTTAAACGCAGGTGTCAAAATTTGAACGCGATCAATTAATCGAATGAAAATGACGAGCGCCTCGGTGAATAATGTTTTTCAGAGATCGAGTTAATATTTTAACAAATTTACTGCGTTAGTAAATTAACCGACTCGCTTTGGAATAATTACTGAAATTGTCACGTTAAATCTAATACGTGGTAATTTTGTAATGTTATGGCGAAGGGTGAAAATACCTTCTCTTATTAATTTTGACTTTGATTTTTGAACTACGGATTTCGAAGTTAAAAATAAAATATAAAAATACATGAATGATATTATAGTAAGTTTGAATCTTCATAAAAGGTACCATACATTTTAATAAAGGCATCCTAAGAAATTTTATTTGAATTTTGTACCATGAAAATTCAGGAATAATTCAGATACTGCAGCTAAAAAAAGGATGTTAAATTTAACCCTGTACTCTTTAAATACTATTCGGACGTGTAAAACCGTAACTTTGGTTGAAACATTGTTATACGTGTTTCGATTGACCCAGCTCCCTCGTTCAAAGGTTAATACAATCAAACGAAATTAGAAACGATTAATTATTATATCGTTTGAGGTCATCTAAAGAAAAATCCGAAGTCGTTGAACGGAGAACCACTGTAGAAATGATAGAGTACACAAAGCAGTCGCCGTATTCGAGCCGGATCAACGGTGATTCACGTAATTCGTTATTAATTTGAATGGCTGGCGTCCGATGAATTATTTAACGGCACGATTAGCTTAATGCATCGATCCTCCTCTTCCGTCGAGGCGCGTTGGACCGATAGATCGTGATCTCGGTAACGGTCCCGATCCATCAGCCAGCCCTCGATCTTTTTAATTGCGATACACTATTAGCGGGACAAAATGCAAGATTATTCCCGGAACCGTGGCCGGTTGATTATTATTATTACGTTTCGAACGCGCGATCCTTGCCCCTCCGTCGCGGATATTTATATTGACGGAATCACGGCACGTGCCAATTAGTTCCCTCTGTTGTTCCCCCCTCGGATATAAGCTTCGTTGGTTTCGGTTCTTTTCTTTCGTCCATTTAGGCTCGATGACTCTTAAATTCGTATTTTCGAAACTCGCTTGCTTAATGGCAGCAATCAGTCTCGCTGATGTTTTCGATGATAATTGTTAATCGTGGATCACCGGTATCCCTCCGCCACATGGGGGGCGATTTAAATGCTTCGTTTAATAGAATTACATTATCATCGATTTGGCTAAAAGTTGCTTTTAAATCTTCGACACACATCGCTTTAATTTCTCCCTATCTTTTTCCTGGTAATTGATGAGTAATTTCATGGCTGACTTATGATTGAAGCTATGAGTTTCAAAATATTTGTCCAAAATCAAGGTTTTGAGAAAAAGTAATTGGAAAAATTTAAAAGTAACTAATCATTTTCTACTACGTTATCCTTTATCTTGTCTCCTCAACATCTGATTACACTCCTTGCAATGCTTTACGAATAACAAAATGACTTCGTCTAGAGCCAAAAACTTATAAGAAGGTTCCTTGGAGAGGTCTCTTCAGGTCCCGGACTCTCGAATCGCAGAGCCCGAGGTCCATTGTCCTTCCTTTGCGTTGAAAACGTAACATTACGGAACCGTCGCAGCTCGGGGGGCATTCCTGAGCACTGCGCAACCCGGTGCTTGGCTTGCCAGCCCGCCAGGGGATGGAATTCCGATCGTAGGTGGTGCTCGAACAGAAAGGAAACTGCCTTTGTCCTCGGGGAGCAGGGATCGCACACGTATTCAACGATGGCCGGCAACAATTAGGCTGGTCTGGCCCGCGGTGAGGATTTCGAGGATATCTGCGAACCGCGAACCGACAGACGAACGACTTCGTCGAATCGACGAGTGCCACCACCTAGGAATTTCGTGGGTGGATCCCTACCCCGAGGGCAGACACCCTGAAGCAGTTTCGGTGACCTGCGTCCTGTTATCTTCTTCCGTGGTGCGGTTTGTTGGGTCATTTTTTAATAAAACTTGATTCTGTCAAGATTACTTCAATCTTTGGACAACTGTGACAATATCAATTCTTTATTTTATTTTCATTGTCCAAATTGTTAAGTATTATTCCCCAGTATTTTTGTTACAGTGAGGTTTTGAAATATCCCACATAATCAAGTAAATGTCTCGGTAGTATTTAATTAGATTAAAGTTACATGTAAAAATAAGTACATTCTTAGTGTTACCATATCACTGTAGCAATTATATTTTATAAACAGTTTGAAAACCAAATTACTTTATCCCGGATGAGACACGTTACCTAAGGAACGACCAGATGCTTCAATAATTTACTCAATTAACCTCAGAATTCTAATTTCTATACTAAACCACGTTTTACGATCGTTTTCCTCTCCCTACATAAACTTCTCCATTACAAAATTGCCGGTTCCAGGGCCGTGAACGTAATGAGGGTGAATCGGGGAATCCCTTTAACGCGGGGACTCGTTTCGTAAACTGGAGTAAAGCAGCGGATTCAAGGAATCGTTTGAAAACAACGAATTCAGCGTGTAAAACGCGCGCGGGTGGAAAATTACATGATTGCCCGATGATTACGAGATATTTTGAAAAATTTGATGGGTTCCCGGCTCGGATACCTTTTTTCGATACTCCACGGTAATCGCTTTTACCCGCTTAATTGCGCCCGTTTACTAGGGACTTTCGAGAATGGAGGCTTCTTTGATCGCCACCGACCGACGACTTTATTTAATACACCCCGTTTGATCTAATGTTAATCTTCTAAAATTAAATGAAATTCCATTTTCTTTGGGTAGCAATCTTTCAATTGCTTGTAACAATAGTAGAATAATACCAGGGATAATTTAAATTTCATTTCAGATATTCTCAGACTACTCTTTTAATTTAATTTTAACCCTTTGAGGACGGAGCACTTTTAATCTCGGACAGTGAACACACAGAATATTACGTATTTCAAATAAAATAAATAATAATTCCCTTCTCTGTAAAATGTAGGGCAATATTTGTTAAACGTATACACAATTTTGTAAGTTGCTAGACTGTTCTGTTTAGATGCCAAGGGTTGACCCTTGTAGACTACGCATTGACCCATTGTTCGAGGGTTAAAAGTTGTCAGAAAGTGTCCATCCACCTCGTCGACCACTGAAATACCAGGCCAATTAATAACGTAAATTTTATTGTTTAAATTAGACGTGACAGTATTACGTCGTATCTACAGGAAAAGTACAAAGTTATAAGTTATGCTATATCGTATGTATATATGTATATATAATGATAAGGGTAATTATCGTACGAGATAACGAAGAGGTTTCATAAATTCAGCGTTATTTTAACCGAGTTCGATGGGGAAGTCGTCAGGTATGTTACGATCGGTCACTGTTCGAAACAGGAGGATGGGGAGGGAAAAGTGGTGCAAGGAAATCCGGGCGACGGTGCGCAGGACGTGAAAATATATAAAAATAATTGCGAATCGCCGAAAGCAGCCACGACAGAAGGCACGACAAATTGCTAGAAGCCGGATGCTCGCTTCTTTGCTAAACTCCTCCTTTCCACGACTCTGTCTTTCGCATCGGAATCCTGCTTGATCGATCGTTGAACGGATCAAAAAATAAACAAGGAAAGAAGTATCGTATTAAGGCAGCGTCGTGCGATCAAACGAAATCACTTTGTTGTCTTGTCGTTCACAACTCTCCGAGTGGTTTTGTATCGGGGGATTTTTCCGGGGTTCCCGGAACAGAAAACGCAAAGGACATCGTCGTTCCGGCGAAAACACGTGCGAGTACCGTTTTATGTACAAGGAGAGATTTGTGGTCGTTTTAAAGTGTTAAAAAAAAAGAGAAAAGAAAAATGGAAAAAGGAAAACAGCGCGAGACTTTCTCCTTCTTTCTCGATTTTACGTCTTACACCAGACACGGCTTTGGCGATTTCGACAAGCGACGACCTTAAAAATCTAAAGAAAGCTTCCTTCGTCTCAGCTACACAACCTCCGTCTCTTCGTCTAACACACGGCCACGTTCGACCGCGCAGAGAAAATCTCTTGGTAAATCCTCTTGGTAAAAAATAGCGATTAATATAATGAGCGTTACGCATAATACGATTGATTCATCTTAATACGAATAGATAATCTATCATGTCATACAAGTATAGAATATATGCGAATATTTGGCGTGACTTCGGGGGATCGATGATGGGGGGGAGGGAGGACGCGGGGACAATGATTCTGGTGGGAAGAAACGCTCTCGTTCTATTTCAAAATGTTTAAATAATACGAAGTGGTAGCATAGCGAACACGGGGGTAACGAAAAGGGAGAGGAAAGGATTAATCGACGGAACGAATTCAAAAAGAAAGAAGAAACGAGTTGTTATTTCGTATCCGACGCGAAACTAGATTCCTAATCAGCAACGAAAAGGGGCGAGGGATGAAACGGGAGTATTTAAGGCTAGAGAATTGATCAAGGGCGGTATCGAGGGCGGACTTCCGTCCGCCGTGATCGACGCTCTCGACGCTGCGCTAACTTATTTACATCGGGGATAAAACACACAACCGCGAAGAAACTCTGCAAAAGGAAGAGACAAACGTTACGCCACGAATACTAACAAGCGGACACGTTCGATTTTGAACTCACGAAAATATTCCTGGACGATCCGAAGACGCCATCGCGTCAACGATTCGTGCTTATATCTTCGTACGCCTCGCGAATCGTCGACGTTCGTTCTGGCTTCGCGCTATAAGTATCTTCTCGTCAGTTCTTCTCGCAGTCTTATGATTACTACTTAGACTCGCATCACCGATGCTTCTCGACGCACCATTTAACACGAAACTGAACTTTCACTGTTCTCGGCCGAGCTTCTCGAAGCGTGCAACGTTTACTCGGTAAACACGTTACAACATTTCATCCGCGTGCGTTTTCAGGAAGTTTCGTTCTTCTTTTAATTGGTCATGGTTGAATTACGCGCTAGTACACGAAGAAATTAAAAGAAAGAAGAAAAAAAAAACAGAAGAAATACTTTCTTCCCGTTTGAAACGACGCTCGTGACCGTTCCTTTCCGCGTCGTTGTTTCCTGCAACGACGTTCCCGAATCGAAAGATTACGAATCTTAAGATTTGTAACGAAATTCAGTCTCGTTTTACCATTCTAGAGAAAAGAAAATTCAGAAATGATACGCTGGAGTGAGAGTTTGTCCGGAAAGAACGATCATGAGCGTTGAGCTGGTTATTGCTGGAAAGGAAGAAAAAATAAGCAGAACGGTGAACGCGTGTTTTTTCGATTTCAGATAGCCTAGACTGGTGGAAGAGCCCACAAGGTTGCTGTTTTGTCAGCAGAGGTACTGAGGAACGAGAACTCCGTCGGATGCCACCGTCCAGAGATCACTTTGTCCTGGTGCTGGGCTACGACTACGCTCGGCAAGGGCATCGTCAGATCTCCTACAAAACACGAACAATAACTCAATATGGATAGTACATAAATTAATAAACGTGCGAAGTTACAGCTGAGACTTCTTTCAATTGTCACACGATTGTATATTTTGCTACATGCTATGCAATGTTACATAGAATTTTCCTTGATTTTTATCCCTTTAATTAATACTAATTAGACAGGTACTTCTTTTTTCAAAAATATTTGACTTCTATCACAGGGGCTGCTAATACTTAATTTTAGCCATTGCTTAAAACAACATTTACCTTGCAAATCGGTGAGAACAAGCTTATTATCGTAACCACCGGTGAGCAAGTAATAGGCGGAAGGTGAGAATCGTATGCTTCTGATATCAGCGGCATGGGGCTTGAAACATTGCACGGTTCTGCCGCCTCGTATGTCGAAGAGTACACAGCTGCTGTCCTCGTGACCGGAAACCAGGAGTCGGCCGGATGGATCGACGCAGAGAGCAGCCACCGGGCTACCAACCTGCAACGGGATCAAATGCTGATCAGACACGCGATACTGATTCCGTTCCACGCTGATTCGACGTACGTCCGATAAAAATTCGATCCTTAGAGGCAGAAATAGATCTACAGAGAGAGGAATGCGTGAAGAGGATGAACCGGTGCGAATTTAAATAACGTGGGTCGAAAGTTTATCGGACGTCAAACGGAAAAACGAAACTTAAAGAACATAAAATGTTGATGATGTCGTCGGTGCATGCTGGTTGCGATATCGATCATCGAAATCCTTTCTATAATAATTCATCAAAATTAATTAATTATAGGTACAATTAAATTAAATTACAAATAAATATTTATCTTAACTCTCACATATGTGATCATTAATGATAGGAAGTAGTATTTTGAAAATAATGTAATTTCAACCTTTGAGAATTAATGAATTAATTGACTTATACAAATTACACCTTCAAATGGTAATGTTTCCGTACTTAAGGTTTACATTTCTGAAAGGATTTCATTGACAGATGCCGATGACAGGAAAATAGCACTAACCGAGAAGCGACTAACTATGCACTAATATCTGAAACTTGTTCATCCCTTCTCGGTGAACGATGATAACTATTAGAGTGTTTGAGAGATCAAGTGGTATGAAAAATTACTATTAATTGTTCATGACACCAATTCGAGATCAAATTAAATTGCATTAAAAATAGATTGTTTAATCATGTATTAATTTAGAAAATGTACAAAATGTATGAATTATAATAAATTTAATTGCAACAACGTTCACACCACCAGATTGCTCAGTGAAAGAATTCGTGCTACCCTTGACAAGATAACTAAACCAACCCTGCTGCCAGGTACAGTGGCGGGTGTGACCATGTTCACGCATCCCCTCGTTCTCAGATCCCAAAATCGCACGGTCTTATCCTGGGAGCCGCTCACGAACATCGCCCCGCCCCAGTTGTACAGGGTGAGAACGTGCCCGCTGTGTCCGCTGAGCGCCTGGAAGGGTGTCCCTGTCGCGCAATCGGTCACGTAAATCTTGCAATCACCCGCGCCCCCGCTGATCAGAAGGCTGGACTTGTTCGACGTGTCCTCGAGGAAGCACAGATCGCGGACTGTGCCGTCGTGCATCGTCAGCTCGACTTCTTGCCCTGCGAGAATACGCTGGTTAGAGGAAGTCGTGAGGTCGAAACGTAAGGGTGAAAGTCTTTCTTTTTCGAGGAACCTCGTTGCGTAAGAGTTACACGATAATTTAGGGTGTTACGGCAGTGACAAGCAGGAAAACGAAAGGCTGTTATTTCGTGAATTACAGAATGGTGGACACGTAAGAGAGCCGCGGTGATACAAATTTCTCTGTAACGAGCGTACGTGATTTAATTAACGAGAATGCTTTCCCAACGGCGCCGTTACAGGATACTGTCGAGTAACTTGACGCTCGGAGCAGGTGCTATTAGATTTGCCATACGATTAGCGAGCCGAGGAGGGTGGAATGATAGTGTATACTTTTATTAGAAGTTTGTACGTATGAATTTGTTAAATTATAGGAAAGGAAATTCAGGATTTTTTGGGTAAATTTATTAAAATTCCATTGGGACGTGTTATGTCAGAGAAGGATCAAGAAGGTTAATCAATTTTGAAATTTTTATGTTTATTTGTAATGTACCTTCGAGGTTCGACGTATCGGCATTGAAGCGCATCAACTTGACAGTCTTGTCGTTGCTTCCGGTCGCCATCAGCTGCCCATCCGGTGTCCACGCGAGGCAATATATCGAACCCTTGTGGTGTTTCGTTCTCTTGAAGAGAACCGTGGGTTGATACGTCTGATGGTCCTCTCTGAAGAAACGAATCCATCGTGAATACGGTTAATGTATCTTCCTTTTTTTATTCTACCATATTAAACGATTCGAAATACGTTTGTTCCATTTCACCGCGCAAGCTATCGCTAAAACAACTAAAACGAAATCGCGCAACCGAGACATCGGTTTGCTCGCGAATCGTTTCACTTTTCCTCGATTTAACTTTCCACCTCGGTACCATCGGTCTTCAAGCCGAGGTACTCGATCATCAGACCTATAGTCCATTGTACTTTTCTATTTCAATTCGATTCTACTTTCCACTTTCGTAAAAGTAAATAACGAAATAAGATATTACATTTTTAACATCTTGGACATGTTTGAATATTATATTTTTTAGAAACTTAGAAACTACGAGCGCCAATTTTTATTTTACTTTGAAAATATGCACACTACAGTTTTACAACATTAAGGTCCCTCACTGTGAAAGAACAATTACCTAGACAACTTGATTATTAAAATATATAATCCAATACAGTTATTAATCGGATTTACGAGAACAATATATCTCGATTCTTCAGCTTCGTTTTCATCCTCGTTCACAGGTGTGGAGTTCAAGCGTTGTTCTCAATCGAGCGCCGGCAGGATGCGAGCAAGCTTCGGATAATCGATCGTGGAAATCGTCGATACGATTCTGAACGGGAAACTTTCACAGCGCCCACGCTTTCCGCCAGATCTTAATCGGGCGTGTATATTTGTTCGTCGATTAAATCCGGCTCGATCGTCTCTGAATCTCGACGCTCGTTCGCTTTCTTCCAGTGGAAACGCGAGCATCGCGTGCGGAAAATAATCAGCGCGATGGGGCGGATTCGAGGCGGAAATTTCCGATTTCTCCGCCCGGAGTATCTACTACATTGAAGCGAGGATCGTTGATTTTTGATTTTATAAACATCGTATCGTTGATTGTGGGTCAGTGGATTCTAATTTGAAAATGGTAATTTAGCAGGAAGCCAAGAAAATGACAAAACAAACATTGATTTTATCAAACGCGCGACTGTCGAGCGTTAAATGCACCTAAGTGTAAAATAAAAGAAAGAACGATGGCAGATGAGAGTAATTTCGACTGACAAGCGATTAACGTCCAATCGGGGACGATTTGCAAACGATCCTTCATCGGTTTCCTTTCTCGAGGACGGACACGAGCGTCACCGGAAACGCTCACCGAAAGCAGTGACGTTAAAGAGACTTGGCACTGATACCGTGCTACGGAGACTGTTCGCGACAAATGAAGAGGCACGCTCTCGCTTATCAATCAACCGCTGTCACACGGCGACGCGTTTATCACGTTCCACACGGCCAATTTACACGCGGACAGAGTGAAACGCTTGTCGTTGCCGGCTACGCTAGTGGGCGACAGGGGGACACAGATTCCTTGACTGATGCATCGAAAATGATAGCTTCCGCGAACCGTCCACTGTTTCTCTTCTTTATATTAATTGGAAATACAGAAGGCTACTGTTAACAATTTCATTTACTTTGTAAACAAACAAATTTATCTTTTAAGTATAAATATTGTTGCAGAGGTAGGGGAAGTTGACAGAATCCTGGCAATTCACAAATTTTACAAATATTAAAGTATACGAGAATAATATTCAGAATAATTATTTTATTTAAATTATATTTGGAAACTCGTGTCATTCGCATTCTTTTTACTTCCCCTCAGAGGGGACCCTCGAGTGGAAAGGGTTAACACAATTAGGAAATTGGCAGAAATTCCTAGAAATTATTATTACGGCTTAAATAACAAGTAAATTCACTCTTTCTCTGCTAAAATGTTAATAGTTCCGGTCGTAAGGGGTCTCACTAAACGTGGGTCGTTTCCGTTGCACAATGAACGACACTGAAAACGTTGTTCATAAAATCCCAAAGAAAGTTCCATAAAGGAGCCATTCGAAAACTGAATGGGCTATTTTAGACGGCGGGAATTCTTTCGTTTCATTATAAACGAAAGTGAAAATCTGTTTCCTTTTTTTAACGTTGGTATCATTGGAGAGAAACGAAAACAAGTTGGACAGGTTGAAAATGTAGAATTAACTAGAAGCAATATCACGCTTTCACTCCAACTCGAATGGAAAATTCGAAAATGAAATTGAAAAACAAAAATCGCGAATGGGAAAAGTTTCGTCTGTGTAAATGGCTTGATAAGAATCGTGTTACCATGAAACGTTGCTTGTTTTATTGATTGCATCAAAAATATAAAGAAAACTGATGAAAAATTAAACGAGTCTTCTGCGTCTAATCTTATTTTCGAATCTTCCATAAATTTATGGAGATACATAATTATTTCTACGGTTTTATTTAAGCAAAACTTTCTAAAATCAATTGTTAATTTATTTAAAAATATGGTTGCTTTTAGAGGCTTAATCGATCATTTAATCGCTGACCATATAATTAGGCTATTCGTACCTCGAGTTATCAAATTAACAGTTTTTATTCGGTCATAAATTTTCATTATTCTTGACTAACATTGTAATTATTCAAAATAGTATCGCGTCGATCTTCAATTTCTCTTAATACAAAAATTGCTATCTAATTTCTCATAAATAACTTTTCAGACGTGAAGTTAGTAAATTTATTTGCCCAGCAAACATCTACAAATTTTTAATTCATTGATATTAGGGTGTTACTGTAACTAAATACTTCGTCACTACTACTTCCACATTATTAATTAACAATAAATTAGCACTTTTAGACTTGCTATCAAAGAATCAATTAGCCGAGATTAGTGCAAAGCCGTATAAAAGACTTTGGGTTATTACTGTACCTAATTTGCGTATTTTAATTTACTATAAAATACTGGGTGCACATGTAATAAAAAGCAAAATGTACTTATTCGCGTATAATATGGCTGAAGACAGGGCTTGAAGATCACAAAGGAAGAGAAGAAAGAGATCGTATCGCGATGATGGCGGGCAATAAAAGAATCCACACGCTGGTCGAGCATTCAGGAATGCTCCGTTTGGTATGAAGGTCTTCGGCATTCGTTAAGCCAGCACACTTGCGTAAAATTAGTCTACCAGAGGCGAAATTAAACGAGCGTCGTCGATTCGTGAATAGGCCTGCGGCCGTAAATAATGAGCAAGTTATCGCGAGACCGAGTGGAAAACGAAGCTCTGGTCGAATGAGGAGGTAAACGATCTTTTATGGCTCTGTCATTTCTTATTGTTCACCGTGCGGAAAGAAGCACAGTCGTGTCTTCTATAACACGGTTATTTCGTTTAGTGTTGCATCAAAACCGTATTAAGCAACACTTCAAATTAACACGGAATAATGTGGTGGAATATGAAAGCTACCCAAGTTTGTTAACTCATGCTATACGAAAACTAATATCGTATTATGGGAATAAAATGACCCTGCATCCATTGTACAAGGATTATTCCTTTAATGCCCAGACACTCTTTTCAGAGAAAGTAATCTTTTCTTTTAATTAATCTCAGAGCAATATAAATTTAAAGAAATCCAAGGTTTTTTTTAGAAATTTGGAAATTTCTAAATGGGGATTTAGAAGAGTTAAAATATTATATTATTAGAAACTTTGAAGCTTAGAAATATAAAGTATTTAAAAGTTAAAAATTAAAGAAATAATTATCTGCTTACCTGACATCGTGGAGCTTTGGATACGAGCATATTCTCAGGGTCTTCGAGTTCGATCCCACGGCGTACAATTTTCCATGGGGGTGAAATTCGGCGCATCGAACCGCCTGCACATCCTCCAGTGCCGTGACTGGAACGAATCTCGGCCTTCCGCCGTTGCTACTTCCGTTGCTGGTATCCAGTTCCTGCCTCGGTTCTTGCTGAAAGCAGAAAACATCCACGATTACGTATATATACCTCAATGAAACCCGATGGTGTTAGGAAAATGTACGAAGATACAGATCGGCGTGAATTCAAACGTCACGAGCGTTAATTAGTCACGATGCACGTCATCAACTTGCTGTTCCTTTTAATAAGACTTTCATTGCGAAAGGCGTGCCTACACATTCGAGCCGCTGGACTGATTTATCACGTGTTTATCTTGCTGAACCGCGATATTATCAAACGTTCTGTTGCATACCGGATAGAAGCGAGAAATTTGCTTTGATTTTACTTTGATAGAAATTGTTAGCACGTTGGTTGTTACAATGAAAAAGTATTTTTATAATAATGTACATTGAAACATGAATTTATTAAGGATATCATCGATTAATTTGAAAAGTTTTAATATTCTTCATTATTAATTATTCATCGCATTATATTTCAGGTTTCTGCCAACGTGTCATGCATGTAATTAAGCTTTCGATTGATAATTTTAAAAGTAAAAGTTTAAACTAATAATTGAAAGTAGCAAATAGAAACCTTCTATTAAGTTGTCATCATACGAGTGTTTCCACTGTGTCAATTATTTCTTTAAATTATCTGTATGAAAGCGATGCTGATGAAGCATCTAGGTTTCAGGTTACAGTGTCCGAAGGGTTAATGATACATCGCACTAATTATTGTGTCAATCCATCGTCCGGATAAAAAAACCGCGTTTCTTCGACGTTGATATTAGGAATTCGAGAGAAAATGACTAATTACAGAAAGTGTTTCTATTAAATATATCCACCGTAGTTATTTCTTTAAACTGTAACTGATTAAATGTTTCGATTTAATATGAAATCGCTACCTTTTTATGTATCCAATCATATTCGGTACAATTTCCGGCTGTTGTAGAAAGTGTTTGTTAACATTTTACAAAATAACGAGTCTTACATATTTCCACAGATTTGTAGGATAGATAGATTACTCAGAAATAAATAATAGGTTTTCTACAATTGCTAAATGATTAATTATAACATATAAATCAAACACCTTAATTAATACTTTCTAAAATATCCATGTGGCTCTGTAATTGCTGCAATCTTTCTAAACAATGATTTAACGAAACTCGATGTTACACCCGGTGGCATCTAATTAAGGTTAGATAATAAGCTTCAATTTTCGAAATTGAAACGATTGATGCATTATAGGTATGTTTTATGATCACTGGTATTTCGACATATTTTCATAGATCAAAGTTTCATTGCGGTAAGAGACAATTAACATAATCGCAACAGGTTCTTTCGGGCTGTTCCACTTGCACCTTATAATTTACATGCAAAAGTCGCGCATTCTGGTAGCCGTCCAGAAGAAAACCTCGCGATGGGGGAAATGAAAAATGGAATTACAACATTCGCATGGTCGTCGAAGTTGTCGTTAACATTTTCAGTTTTGAGAACCGGCTCCGCTCGCGTTAATGTTAACGTTCGGCAACAGGACCCGTTGACCCCATCATTTTTTTCCCCCATTAAAACCAGTCCGCCCGTTGGCAAATCGTAACAGCGAACGCAAACGAAAAGTCGAGAAGAATTAGAAAGTCGGACCTTGAAAGGATTTCTAACGCCGTCGTGAAGTTTTACTTGTATGTTAATCCAGGAGAAGCTTCCTCCTGTCGTTTGAAGGTTCGTTCACACCGACAAAACCGTGATCGACGATTGTTGTCTGACAAACGAAGAAATTTTCATTCTCCCACGAATCATCGATGTTGTGTCATCTAATTATCTGTTACCCTGAGTGGAGATTGGTCTACGTTCTAATTAAACGAAAGGCTTGTTCCACCGTTTATAATATTAAGATTTATTGCACTATTGTATAATTTATTTATTATGCTTCAAAGTTATACAAATGAAAATAAATTATATTTGGAAGAAAATTTAGAAGAATGAATTAGCTAAATTTCCCCTCAGAGGGGACAATCGAGTGGAAGGGGTTACTATAAGGGGTGGTGAGAATTTTTAGTCATTTATATAGCAATTATTTTTACCTCTGCTGTCAATTTAAAAAATAGCGAATTTCCCAAAAAATGAAAGTCGTTTCCGAAAAACGACTTTCTAGATTTCAAAGCGGAACAATTCGGTCCACCAAGTATCGTGTAACCCCGTTATGCATATTTCCCTGGAAGTTTGTTAAACTGTCTCTGTTCTCTTCGCGTCGATGTTTACTCGTTTCACGGAACGATAATCGTTTAAACACAATCGATTTTTGCCACCTGACTCGACGACAAATTTTCCTCGGACCTTTTTCCTAACGAAACGAGCGACGAGGGTCCCCCTGTATCGTTTCGCGGTTCGTCTTGCACAATGTTTCACGCGCCTCGCCACGCTTTTACTTTCGAGTTCCACGAGTTCCTCCGGTGCCACCGGCCACGATCGACCCGCGATAAACTCGAAATTAGCAAAGCAAATGAGAACTGTTGTCCGCTGTCATCATCGATCTCTTCTTGCCAAACCGTGCGAAACAAGGGATTGCGATCTGAATAATTCCTTCGGCGAAAAATAATCGCCCTCCCTTTTAAACTGTCCCGTTACCTTTATTTACAGTGAATACGAACACGAAGTTTATTTGAAAAGTCTAATTTAGAATAGTGTTGTGTACAGGATTAATTAATAATCTTAAACATCGTATTGTCAAAGACTAAATGTCTTTTCAGCTACAAACAAAGTTACTTCACTTCGTACATTTCCTCCTGGTGTTGAATAGAAAGACACTAACACGTTAATTACTGTGTGGGTTACCAAAGGCTAATTGACCTTACGTGTGTTTAATTATTTGACGTAAAACTGCATTTCAATCCCCGGCCAAGATAATTCCAGCGAATACGGGAAGCGAACGAGCGACGTGAAAAAGAAGAAAAAGAAAATTCGAGAGATCTAGGACGAGACAGGTGTAGAACGATTCCCGGCGAACACATCGCGAATCAACAGAGCTGCTTAGTCACGAACGCCGTTTCTCCATCGGTGTTCAGCGTGCTGTGTCGTTCACGCTGAAACGTTAATAGAAATCGACTCGATCAAAAGCAAAAATCACCGTACTCCTGTAAGTCTTAAGCTTCGATTAATCCGTTGATTACCAAACGAAGTTCACGTGGCTTCTATCGTGAGACGACTTATTAAACGGAGAAGATTGAAAGCGACAGAAAATGTCTTTTAAGTGACACTTTGATGGTCAGTGTCAATTAACAAATTAATATTTTGACTGTCGCAATATTCTTATTAACCCTTTGCACTTGAGACATTTAAGCTTCCGAAGAAAAGAGTTACAAATGTCAATAATAGAAATACCAAAATATTGTGAAAACAGAATACAAAGTTTGTCAAAAATAAAATTATTGCTAAGTGAAATTTAAAAAAAATTTTAAATGGCACTGGTATTACACTATTTATATAATATGGGAAGTGGAAACTTTAATTCGAAAAATAAAATTACTGTATCCCGAATAACTGCAATTACAGCAGGTCTTATTATTATTAAGGTAATAAATGTCGTAAAAGATGCAGTAATCAAAGTTCAGAATAATTAAAGATTCGTTTAAAATAATTTTCATGGAAGGTTTGGGCGGTTGTTATTAAATTATCGGATGATTTACGAACGAAACAATGGATCAAAAGGAAAATATCGAAGCTGTCGAAACGATCGACGATTTAAAATGGAAATGAAGCGATTTACGAGTGAGAACGAGGCCGTCAAAGAGAATCGATCGTCGACCCCTGTCTTCGGGTTTAAAACTTCATCGACGAATCGACTTTCTTCCGGACATTTAACGAACCGGAAATGGTAAACCATTCAGGAACGAGGCATAAAATTCAACGAGGATCTGGCAGAAACCTAGTTTCTCTGACGGGTCAGTCACCCCACGAATTATCGGCGGTTTCTTTCTCTTAATTGTTCGAACGGGTCGAGTGATTTTTCGGGAAACGAGATCTTTATGGAGCTCATTAAGCGAACCAAAACTGTGAATCGAATTACCATGTTATTTCCATCGAAATTGGCTTGCTAGCGTTTACGTCAAGAAACATTATCCTTGCACGGATAATTACTAATATAATGTTTCAATTATTCATTATTTTATAAGACATCTAAAATATTCATTCGACAGCCTAAAATAAATATAAACAGTGAAATTAACAGATAAAATAGTATATTAAGCGATCCCAACTGCAAAAATTTAATTAATTAAAAGTGTGCTGGATATAATAAGATAGAACAAGGTGCAAAATATATACAATTTTCAAGACAAAATTATACTTTAAACACTGGAGAACATATCCTCAATTCAAGTTCGCTTCTGGTTCAAGTTGAGGGGTCGTTCTAGAGAAGCGATTAATTCGCAGATTAATACGTTAATTATGTTAATCAAAGTAACAAGCGTGCAAACGAAAGCGACTCAGTTGATGTGTTTGGTTAAACCATCGAAAGTAGCAGAAATGCAAATAGATACGTCGAAATCGAGATGGAAAGCGAAGAAGGTTCGATCGTGTTTGTTTGCCGTTTGATAACCACCGCCAGTTGAATTATTCATTGGACAACATCGAAAATTACTCTTTCGATTCACGTCTCTACCATCAAATTGATCGAAAATCGATTATTGTCCGTTTCCTGATTTCATTACACGGTGTAACTCGAAATTAATTATCGAATCTACAACTTGAGCTGATTTTGCAATCTCCTGAAATTTTGGGGCTTCTATTACTCAAATTACTTCATTTTCCAATTAAGAAATAAATAATTAAGTAAACATTATAATTTTAAATGCGAAATCTAAAATTTGTAATTTTGATTAATTAGAAATTAATATATTGAACTATGTTCAAAGAAATTTCAATGGGAAAAAGTCTGAAGGAATTAAAAAGAAAATCATATATATTCATAAGCTCCTAAAGTATCATAACAATCGAGTGATTAATCTACGCGAATTAATCTCCCCGTAACTTTTCAAAAACCTTTCGCTGTCTTCGGTCGGCGAGAAACTGTTTAATTACCCTCGCGATTTAATCTCGTCGCTCTGAAAAATCCACATTTTTACGAATATACACCGTAAACAGGAAATCCCGTTGGTATTCGACGAATTAAGCAATGAATCACGCCACGTGTGGTTACCGATGTTATTAATCTTTCTGCGCGCGGCTTTTGAACACCGTATACGATTATTATTCTTTGTACAGTTAACATGTTTTATTTCGCAGGAACGTTGTATCCCGTAATTACAACGCATCCGGGATCCCTAAAACAATGCATCCATTGATCAACTCGCGGAACGTTTAACTTTCGTTATGATTGAATCGTTAACGATTGATTTCCTCCCATTTTTCCTTTCTTTTTATTACTAAAAATGAATTCGACTCGGTACACTGTGCCGACAGAAAGAGATTTCGATTCGATATACACGTCTAGAACATGTCTGTATTATTTCTTCCTGCATCAACGTAAAAGATTTATCGATTTATTCGTTGCATAACGATCGATGAAGTTTGTACAGTTTCGTGTATTATCGATAACGATAATTGCTTCTTATTTAATTTGCAATTCCACCGATTTTATTTAAAGGATGTAAAATTAGATAACATTAATTTATACCGTTTCTATACATTTTTAAATATCAATTTCCCAATCGTTTTAACATAAAAATTATTGTTACAAGAGTGATACACTTAAAATAGATCTGCCCACGCAATCGCGATTTTCACTCTTAACGACGAACCGGTCGAACCGGAAACCCCGTCCTTTCTCCGTTTCGCAAAATGCGTGCCACATCCAGGATGATCGTACGATCGATCAGTCGATCGAAATCAACGGAATACGAGTGTGGTATAATTGCGGTGAAACCAGTCGCCTCGCGGATCTGGGTTGTGGCACACTTTTTCGATCGGCTTTTATTCCAGGAAATCAAAGCCGCAAGTGTGAACGCAGCTTAAGAGACACACACGGTGGACCACCGGGGGATTCACGGTGAAAAGAATTTCGAAACGGGTGGCATCGAATTTCACCGAGTTTCAAACTGTCCCCGCAATTTCAAATTAAATTTATTTCATTTCGCTTTGTTCCATTTTTAACTCAGAAGTTTGGATCACGAATGACCCTTTGCAACTCAAAAATACTTAGTTACGAAGTAGTAAAATATAAAATAGTATAGTACTGAGAAAAAGAAGAATAAATTAATTACCTCCATCCTTTTCATGTCCCTCAGAGGGGAAAGGGTTCAAATAAATATCTGAATAAAATACGAGATAAAAAGGACAGATTGATACATAACTAGAATCCATAAAAGAATTTTAATTAAATCACCTTGTCACTGTAAAAATTTCTTTCTTCACGAAAGTGACATTGTTACCTTTTTTTAAATCTACTTCATACGTCAATGAACGCTTCACTGAGCTCGCAGGAACAACTTTCAAGTTTTCTGAATTTCAATGCTCGAAGCAATTCGTTTCAATCACCGTCCATTATCTTCCTTCGCTGAATCCCTATAAATTTATTCAAATGGATACTCGATCAGAGAAGTGCGATTAAAACGGAATGAGGGTTGAGAACTAGTTCTGAAACGAACGGGATAGAAACCGAACCCCAACCAAAAATTCAAAACTGGCACGCCGAAGAAATGACGTTAATACTTATCGTGGAATTCTATAAGAGGTCACTTGCGCAGCCGACGGGTTCTTATCGAACGCGAACGAACCGGTGGCTCGAGCGCAATTTTCTCGAAGGTGCAACGATTTTTCCAAACCAGAAGCCTTTTAAACCGATCACGTAATAGTTCAAACGGTGCCCATCCCTCGGGGCCGAAGAAGAAACACAGAGGCGCGCATTCAAAATGGACATGACCGTACGTTCTCTCCTCGTGTCGCCTTTAATAGCCAGAAACTTATGCAATTTTGCGGAGAAGAAAAAAATAATTATGTAATGCAATGGTAATGGACGAGAGTAGATACGATCGGCAAACTTTCAACGCGAAAGAACGATGAGTTCGCGTCATGTGTCGTAATTGTTAAGTAAAAAGAAAGAATTTTTACGTCTTCGAATGGCGGACCGATACAAGCTTTAATTCATTTTTACTTCTTGTATTAAAAATAAATTGAAAATTCATGGACCACGATCGACCAAAGGTTAACACTTTCACTGTGTATAAATTTGTCCTCGGTAGCTAATGGATAATTAATTCCAAAAGAAAATTGCTACCTACCGAACTGTTAAATTAATACTGAATTAAGATTGCACAAAAATTAATTTTTTTTTATGAGATGTTTACTGCAATCAACGAGGTTTGATGGGAGATTTATGACAGGAAAAAACGGTCGCAGTGAAAGGAATAGTTAAAACACGTTTAAATGTTTAAATATATCTGTGGTGGTCTTATCGGGTAAATAGAATGGCCCTTTCACGTGATAAAACTCGGGAAAGGATACGGAAAAACTATGAAAACAGTTCGTACACCTGAACCCCCTATTACTTCTGGTACAAGTTTGTTGTGGCTCGTTAACGAGGCTGTAGCATGCAAAAAGCTGAAAAAACAAAGAGCCTTTTTGTAATCGTTCCCATTAAGCAAGATTATCCTTCATAATCTCCACTCGGAGCCGATCATTTTTACGTAAACGAGATTCGATTCTGATCCAACGATAGCGATCGGTTTTCCGTTTGAACCAATAACACCGAGGTACTTTCTCCTACGTGCATCCAATTAAAAAAGGAAAATGATAATTGTAATTGCGAGCGGTTGCGATCATGACGCGGATACGAACTTAATTAAGCAATCTTTTTCTAATCAACGCTCATCGGCGTGTCCACTTTCGACGGTCTCGTCAATCGAAATACAAATAATAGTTGATGGTTTATAGAAATCTCGCTTTTCTTCTGGGATCGCTCGTCCTCGTTTGTGCCCGGCGATTGTGCAACCGCGGGACTTACTTTCACCAGAAAAATGTTTTTTTTTTTCGAAAGTGTCCGAGTTTTAATTGTTGTCGAAGTATTTTTAAAATTCGGAGTCTAGAAGTTGACGCTTGTGTGTTAAAAAATAGTATAAATTCACAGTCATTTATCATGGATTTGAGTTGAATATGATTTCAAGAAATGTAACAAAATTTAAATTTTAGAGCAGTGCATACAACACAGGTAAATTTCTTACAGTTCAAATGATCCTGTTCCGGAGGTAATTAACAAATTTTTAATTATGGTACAGAACATACTCAGATATTAAGGGTTGATTTCACCCAGAAAATGTTCCGTGCATGTTGGCTGGACACGGTGCTGGTATCAATTAAACACCACGAAACTGGAGCAATAAACTCCTGGAATACTTTCCATTAAAAGTTGTTCCCCGTTAATTTGCATGCGAGACGCGATAAGCGTAAGACAGATTCGTGAAATAAATCGAAACGAAGTTTCCAGTAAAAGCGGTTTCGTTCTCATTAGCATCTACGAAAGGCGCCGATTAATAGAGTGCGAGAAACAGACTTAACGAGATCAAATTTCGTTCATAAACGTCATAAAGTTTCTCGAACGTGGAACTTGATCGTGATAAGATCGTTTCCTACGTTTAAATCAAAGATTGTAATTAGATCGGCAACGTTTTGTAGAAATTTATAACCGTAACAAAGTGGCAAGGATTGATATGTGTAATTATAAGCAGAAGCGTGAAGAATTGATATGGTATTGATACGGAAAATCAAATTCTATATAAAAGCTATTCTTATATCAATTTTCGTTATCCTATATTGTCAAGTTGTCGGGTTCCTTAATTTTATATTAGCCCTGCAGATGGCACTAGTCATAACAAATCTAGAGTTCCCTAGGATATACCTAGAACCCTTAGTATTTACCTAAAGTGTACAATATTTGGTTTGTTTCAAAGTAGTGTCTATTATCCATGTGATCGCTATAATTATGTTTAAGAGTACAGCTGCTGGTTTAAAACATTTGACCCCAAAATGAACCAGAAACAGCTGAGAAATCCTCCAAGGATAAATAAAACAAACCATGTAGCTGCCCCGTCTTCTCCCGGGTCTCTCGCTTCTCCTCTCGTCCGTTTTCTTACACCCTTTCCCGACCCTCTCGAAGGTGCTGGGTTCAGGTTGCTCCATCGTTTCCACGTCCAAAAGATTTTCCATGGATCTGCGCGTCTGTTTGCACACGCCACCGTTCTTCGGACTCTTCCTCTGCAGGTGATTCCCGTTTTCGTCGTGGCAATCCTCCCACTCGCTCGCCTCGCTCCTCACGTCCTCCAGGGACCTGGTCCTGCCCACGGAACAGGTGCAGGGTGGCACAGAGCTCCTGCACAATCCCCCGGAACTTTTGGTGCGACCGTGAGGCCCCATCATCATCATCCTGGGGGACACGGCCACGGGTGGTACTTGAAGAGGCGACATGGCCTGCGGGGGTGGCATCGCGTTGCGATACAAGGGTGTCAGGTAATAGTAGTCGCGACCCTTGCTGGTATTCGACGAGCTTAATCTAGCTGGCATATAGTTGTAGTCTGCCAAGTGAGGCGTCATCCATTGGGTCATCGCATCCATGGGCAAGGGACGGTAACAGAAGGAGGGACCTCTGGACGCTGGATGACTACGGTACATTGGGGGCCAAGGTCGAGACTGCTTCAAATCGAAACGAGGATCCATTCGCGGATCCAATACTCGAATGTCACCCATCTTCTCTAGCGAAGGATCGACAGCGACCCTGTTACGACAGCCACGGATCGAGCGGTGTTAACGAACGAGGCAGCTCGTCTGAACGCTGTTCATCGCGCTAACTAGTCCTCGCGCTTCGTGGTCGAAGAGGCTAATGGCGTCGAGGTTGATTCCGTTGGTTCGGTTCAACGATATGTAGGATCATCAAAGTAGGCCGTGCCGGTTCCCTCGATTCTCAACGGAAACAACAACAGGCGGCGACAATCGACAACCAAAGGCCTTGTTCAACGAGGAACCGCGGGTAAGAATGGGTCGCGGGTTCACACGGGAACGGGCCTTGATTTTCACCACTTTCCAACGCGAGCCGCGAAACGGGGTCCTGTCACTTTCTGGCCGACACTTTTATCATCACTTCACCTACGGCCGACCTCCTCGAGGGTTTCCAAAATCGTTATCGCACCCAATCCGTCGGACGTTCACCCTCGAATCGCGAACGGAAACGAGACGGATGTAAGTTCACAAAGCAACGAATCACGGTGATATTATCAACGATCAAAGTGGATCGGTAAGATCGTGGATCGCGGATCAGAGACGACTGCGCTCAGCTGAGTGCAGCGAAGGAGTGCGTGGCCGACGCGTTCTCGTCGAGTGACTTCGACTCGTTGAGAAACGACCCACTTCTCCTCCTCGCGGGATCGAAACTTCATCTCCCTCTACCACCTCTCGTTCTAGGCTCATCCCTGGTCCCACTCGCGACCGTTCGAAACGAGAGTGCGCCGCTTCCGTTCCCGGATGATGCGACGCCGGTATCGCAACAGATGGTCCCTCGAAGGACCCTGACTGGATATCGATACGTGTCCACTTTTGGGATTTCAAAATCTCATCTTTTGCACTGTGTGTCATTGAAATTAACATTGCATTTTGGAATTTTGTTGCAATTTCTTTTCGGGTTATAAAAGGTTATACACGGTATCCCAGAAATAGTATAAGAACCGGAAATGGGGGGTAGCTGAGGCGATTTAGAAGGAGTTAAATTGAATTTTTGATGGACTATCCTTTTTAGAACTAATATTGATTAGTTTCTAAATAAAACAATTCTATTATTGCCCACTCTCGTGTTACCAACCCGATAACGAAAGAAATTCCAATTGTTGAATTTAGCGCAACTAATCGAGAAGCAATAATTATTAAGATTTAAAAGACTACTGCTGCTCCTTATAAGTTTCATCGACATCGAATTTCACTTGGTCGTATATTTTCGATAACATTCATCGACGCAAATGGAAAATCCGTACGAGAGAGTCTGATAACGGAGAGGATTAAAATAAAAACAACAGAAGATATCGACCACGTTCCTTTTCTATCGTCCTCGGCTTTCACTGAACCGCCATCGTTCTCGATCGCGACCAAGCCTCATCCTTTCAAACTCATTTTATTTCAGATAGAAATCGCGTCATTACACGCAGGAAGCACGAGCCAGGTGGGTGTAAAGAGCTAATTCAACGTGGAACGAAGGAGCATTCAAAGGACCGCGACGGGTTCGTTAAAAAGTTTAATCGCGGCTGCAAAATTTAAAACTTTCCTTATGAGCTCAGACACGGCACCCCGCTTTTTTAACCGTTTCTTTCCGGGAAATCGTTCCTGATCGGTGCGTCTTCTTGCGTTTCATTTAAATAACAATCTGCTCCCTTTTAATCTCGCTCTGATCGAACGGTATAATTATTTACCGCGATTTTGGGTCTTGAATCTCGAACCACTAAGATGGTAATGAACTTAATTTTATTTCCTTTTAAAAGTTTGTTATTAAGAAACCAATTATATTTGGATTTTTCTGATACCGATCTGAATAAATAAATTGTGAAATACTCCAAATTCTAAAGTGAGATATTCTATACCAAAAAATTAAAGTGTTTCACAAACAGACATCTCGAAACAGAGTAATTATTTTTCGAAAACCACATAATTCAGAAGATAACTTTGTGAATAAATCACACTGAGCCAATTTGAATAAATTATATTCTGAAAGTTCATACGGTACTTTCCTACAGTCTTTCTTTTACTTAATTTTTCTTACTGTTTCCTTTTGATCCCAGTTATTACTACACTGTAAATTAACCATACACGTTTCT
This sequence comes from Anthidium xuezhongi, assembly GCA_022405125.1. Classification (NCBI taxonomy): domain Eukaryota; kingdom Metazoa; phylum Arthropoda; class Insecta; order Hymenoptera; family Megachilidae; genus Anthidium; species Anthidium xuezhongi. The sequence continues at coordinate 5,929,704 of CM039642.1, read as the reverse complement.
TCTAAACGCGAGGTTTTTCAAAGAGCAGCAGGGGCTGGTGCGCGATCACGTCGATTCAATTTTCCATCCCAGCTTTCTCCGATACGCTCCGTTAATAATTCGCGGCGATGCGGCAATCCTCTTCTCTATTTTTTTTTCATTTCTTCCTCTGTTTCTCTTCTCGCCCCTGTCGTCGTTCTTTCGTCCACAGGAAACTATCACGTGCATGGAAACCCACGCAAAGATTTCCTTTCGCTCGAAACGGAGCTTGCACGACAGCTGGCACCGTACACTACCGGTCGTAAATATCGGGACACCGTTTGGAACGCATTATCTTTCTTAAAATCGTAGCAAACAAGCTGAACCTTGTTGAGAAACTAAGGGGATCGAGATCCATCGAAGTTTCAAAATTTTGGGAACATTTTGCTAATCAGACTGCTTAGTTCAATTTTAAAAAGTTATTTTATTTTAACATTGGAACTACCAAAGTTCGAACAATAATTCTTCGTCTGGACATAAATCAATTCATGCTTCGATGTAGAGTATTGCTTTTTAATTTTTTCAATTTAAAACAAGAAGCCTGAAGCAAGCAATTTCGACATGTTTGAAATATTAAAGGATAGCTTCGATATTTATAGCCGTAAGTTTCTACACGTGTACCGGTCTGTTTTTCAATGGTAAAACAATGAAAATTAAAGCAATCGATACACGAAACGAAGTGACACGATCGTAAATCGCGCGTAAAATTATCGGCGTTTGTTCGGCGGTAAATTGCCCATTACAAAGGCTCGTTCCATATCCCCATTATCTCGATTAGAGTCGGAACGCGCAACAAATTCCGCCAACTTTCACGCCAAGATGTCCCAATATTATTTTCCGCTTGAACGAGCCGACGATTCGAGGAGAATCCGATCGATTCATTTCGGGGCAGCGAGTAAAAGTGATGCGGGAGGAACGATCGATTTCGTTCGATCGAGACACGCTTTCGTCGGGTCAGATTCGTCCGTGAAATATAGGCCGCGACCGATCTGGATCGGTCAACGAGACAGACGTCCCGATCGGCATCAGACGCGTACGATTTTAGAGAAAGTCTCGCGGCCGACACGAAAAGTAAATTACCGTGATCCGGTCGTCCGCGTTTGCGACGAGTATCTTCGATCGGCTCACGCGACAAAACGACGAAATTCTTTCTTGCTTTTTGTTTCACGGTTTCGTGCACACCCCGCTCGTTATATCGATGAATCAGCCTTTGATGGGACAAATTTAATGAACATCCTCCAATTCGTTTTAAATGCCGTCAACAATTACTTTTGCAATAAGAGTTCCTTACAGATACCTTATGAAATTTTTTAAATAAATACACATATGTAATAATTTTATTATGGATGATATAATGTCAGAGGACCTTCGAAATGACGGCACTTGGCCTCTGTTCCTTTTTACGTAAATCTTCAAGACCATTCGTTCTTGAAATGGGACACCTTATACAAAGATGCGAATACTTCTATTAATAGACAGCTAAGAGCATCCTTCCCTTTCATATTACTTAACATTCCCTTTCACTGAAAAGTAGATGCACATATTGATGTGGAATATGTTGCACTATTATTGATTAGGATTTGAGACGTTCATAAATGTCAAGAAGAGGGAAGATTGAGCAACCTTCGCAACGTTCGACGTTCCCCTTTTACCGAAGCTGAGATGAGAATATGTTAGCTTCATCCTCGATTTGATCATTGATTAAGGATTCGATTGCTTGCACATAGAACAATCGGTATTAGATGAGCGAATTCTTGTACGTTGAATAACTTGTGAAAGAATGAAAATTCTAAATTGGAAGTCGTAATTATGTTCCTGTGGTTATGTAGGTTACAACAAGAAAGTATGCTAAGTAAATCGATGTCTATTAACGATTTGTATTATAAGAAATTGGCAATTTCTTGCACAAGAACTTCCTTCTTATAAGAACATCGAATTTGAAAGAAGTGAAGAGGTAATTTAATTAACCAACGTTTCAGGATACTACTTAATTAAATAACCAGAAATACAACTAGTACGTTCGATAGGTAATTAAGGAAAAGTAATTGAATTTTTATGGAAAATATTGGATCCGGTAAGTTTATCGATCAAGAGTACTGATACAAAAACGTCAAATTGCATACGGTCGCGCAGGTACGAATCTATCGTCATAATATACGCGCAGCACTTTTGCCGTATTAACCGCGATAATGTACACGTAATGCCGTTACAACGTCATCGTAAGTTGCTATAATGAGGCTTGTTGAACCTATATTTCTTTCTCTTGCATATGCTTACCGCAGAAACGCGAACATTATCGGAAACGGTACTTGAAACACGTTCGATCACCTTTCTCTTTACGCGCGGGCCTTTCGAAGGGGTTGATTCCAACATTATTTACCTTTCCAACTTTATGTAATAATTTTATGTTCCTCATTATTTTATCCAGAGTTCCGGTTACAAATTCGAAACATTCGAAACTATCATTTAATATCCTTGCGGTAACTAGAAACCTTAGAATCTATTTCCCTATTTAGTTCTATTTTAAGAGCATTTATGAGTTCTGCAGAAATAGTTAATTACCTCGTGTTAATTATACCTAAATCAGTTATGGTAATAAATTAATGAAGTATCTTTAAGTCAATAATCGACGGTAGTGGAAAGTTTATTAATAGGTTTCTCAGTTTACGTAATGCGTTAAAACCGAGCCCAACGTCAGTGACAGCGAACAAAAGAAGTATATATTCATGAAATCACGGAACCGACACTTGCTGCAAGGTGCCACGTTCGAGTGGTTTTGCCACGATCAATCTCGAACAAGGCCTCTATCTAATCGCTCCTATTACCTTGTACAATAGCCGAAGGTCGGTGCCGATGGATCTAGCAGATCATTCTACGTTTCGATCACGAATCATATTTTTTTCGTCTTTTTCAGAGTTTCCGCGCAGGTGACGTGGAGGTAAGCTCTCCTTCTCGCGTACGATACCGATCGTTTCGCTCCGAAAACCAGCGACAAGCAGCCGTTTCAATTAAACGGGGCCCGTTAAGTCGGCGTATCAGATTCAAAATATTAGCCTTACGCCGGTGATTCAATCGTGTTGCAATTGAGCCGTTCACAACAGGGCCGGAACAAAGTGCAACCTGTTCCCCCGGTTCGTTGCGAAGCGTGTTCGAGCGGGTTGCGCAACCGTACCTACACACCGCTCTGTTTCGCCTGGTGTTTCATTTTTTTTTTTCTTCTCTTCTCTCCTTGTCCCTTTTTATCCGTCGAGCACGGCAAAAATCTCCCTCGTCAGGTATTACCGGATCACCGTCGACGAGTTTCAGAAAAATGCTAATAACAAGCCGGGGCACACGCGCGTGCACGACGATAACGAGCGAGTACGGAACGCTGGGGGACTGTACGCGTTTTATTCAACCGATCTCGGTACCGAGCTACCGCAATTATCTTTCGTCCGGTCTCGGTACGCGGACCGCGACACGCGGCGCTCGTTGCACGGCCGAAAAATTGCCGGGAACGACGCTGAATTACGCGCACGTCGCGTGGAAACACGATAGATCGACACTTCGCACGCTACACCGGTAATTAACCCGTTAGGTAATTTTTCGATGATGAATGAACGTACTACTATGGGTAGGCTCCTGCGCGTTCCGACGGAATTATCGACCGACGAGTTCTGTGAGCTTTGACGATAGTATACTACGCTTTTTATACTTAAAATGGATGAAGTCGAGGGATGAATGTCTAACTTTGATGGGAATGAACTTGAACAGCGATGTAATATTTAGATATTTAAATGTCTCTGATTTTCCACAGATGAATACAAAATGAATACAAGTTCTCTTCAATTGAATCTTAATAGAATTAGTCACCTCAACTTTGTAAATTTCATATATTAAGAAACAATATTATACCCTAATGACAAACTTAACTAAATATAAAATATTTCAATCTAGGTAACCAAGTCGACCACACAAAGTGTTTTCAAACATCTCAGAACAAATAATACCTAAAGAATGTCCTAATCATCGAGTATGAAATTAACCATAATCACTTATCACAACTTTATGACCAATTCTTATCAAAAACTGAAGATATATTCTGATACCAAGAATGTTCATATAAAATGTATGGTAAATTTTCACCGAGTATCGAATAGAAAGTTTGATCGATCAGAATGGAGTCGCACGGGGGATGGTTCTGGGCTGTTTGCTCGAACGTTTTATTAAACGTCGTATTAAATGTCGCGATTAAAATTCACAGCGACTTTGATGAGTTTACGATGCGGGGTGGAATGCACGATATTTGGAACGAGGTAATTCGATTAGAGGCCCGTTTTGAGTCGCAACACGAATGCGCGCTGATCTGTAACGCGTTTACAGGTTGGCGACTGTTTCAGAAAATACGAGACGTTAGCAGGATGATTGAGAGAAAAGATCGAGCTCGTGAAAATCGCGAAGAATTTATAAGAAAGTTGATGATCGTTAGATCCGCCTGGTCGGACCTGTATCCGTTGGTGCAACGATCTTGTCCTAGATTTCTTTCTGAATTGATACCTCAAATAATATTCTGTATGTTTTTTAAAGCCCGTTTTACTTTCGTTCAATTGAAAGAATCGGTGGTCGAAAGTCTAAGTGTAAAAAGTTGATATCTTTTTGATGAAATTGAAAGTCGCGGCGATGCTTGACAGGTAATACAGAACTGTCCTAAATGACTATGCTACTGGCAGATAAAGCAATGAATTTCCAATAATTTGATATAAAATGTTGCTTATTATTCAAAAAAGAACTCAACAAGCTCTTATTATTCTTGTTAAATGATATAATTTGATTGAGTGTTTGTAATGCTCCCATTTCAGGTAAAAATAATTCAATTTTAAAGTTAATTGCTACAGATATTTTAAAATTAATGATTTTTGAGTTTCATTGCTCTTTTAATAAATTGAGGATGTTCTCTTTATTACATTTTGAAAATTACACTACTTGCGCCATCTATGGAAAAGTCCAAGAACTAAAAATCAATAAAAAATTACCTTTAGTTTTTAAATATAAGCATCATTTTAGTGTAAATCGAGATATAAGAATTGATTGTTGTGTTATGAATCATATATAACTAATTAACAAATGTGTTAGTATTTTCGCATTACGTCAGATGGCGCCAGCGGTACTGTTTTCAAAGAGCGCCCGGGTCAATAATGACCCAACTTTATTTAAATCTGTACCACGCTGTTTCTATTAAAATTGGGTTATCCAACTTTTGATTATTAGAAATTATTAAATTTTTAATTTTATTTTTGAAAGAATAATATTTAATCCTTTTCCAGTAAACACACAGGGCTTATTTGTAATTAAACATATTACGGATTACTCGTTTTCTGATTAATAAAATATTAATCTAAACTTCAGACAACAAAAAAGGAAAAGAATCTAAAACTAAATTTAAACTGTGAGTACAGTGTTATCTTATTAAATCAATTATGTCATTTTAAACTTCAAGTCATGTAATCGAAGGAATTTTTTAACATTAATGTGCACTAAGCTGAATATTACGCAATCTGTCGTATGTCAAACAAGATTCTGACTCATTTGCGTCTGATTAGCCAATTCATTTTCCTATGTTCCTTTTTATAATCAAGTATCGCGGTACCTCAACTGTATAAATATATTTTCCACGCAATCTTAATATCGAAGAATATTCATACAACTCTCTGCATGAATATTTCAATAACGGACAAAATTTATTAACTCCCCTCGTAGAATGAGAATTGCTAATCAAGCTTTCTATTCGTTGATGAATTTCGATTATCATATTTCCTACTTAGAAATGATCAAACTGTATCTCGTATTTCGATGTAAATCACAAGAAATGGTAAGTTAGTAACGCAACAAGATATCATCGAACTCGCATTACCTTATCGCGTACTGCGATTAGACTTAACTGAATTCTAGACCATAAATTAGATTAATAGGAACGGCAATTTGTAAACATTGTTACGTTTCAAATTGAATGGACAAGAAAATTAAACAGTATGTAACAGAAGTCGATGCAAAACAAGACGTGTTAATCAACATCGTGGTAGCTTAATGAGATTCGTCTGTGGGAAGGTAATGAGGAGAATTTCGTTAGCGAGGGAGCTAAGAAGAATGGAAAATTGGCAGAAAAATTGCTGGGTGTTGCCTGCCACCTTGGTAAACATGTTATCGAGCGATGCCCACGCGGTTTGCTAAAAATGGACGTCCACTGACCAACAGGTTACCAAAGATGACGAAATAATCAGCAAGGTAATCTCGACGAGCGTAAAAACGTAATCGTAACGAGGCGTATTTTTAGTTCGTTGCAGAAATTCTACGCGTGTCGCAATAAACTGTCAAACGGGAAGATTTACACAAACTTGCTTTCGTTATTGTTCCATGGTACGCACGATCGTTAGCATAATGGAAGAAACTTAATTAAAATTGTTTTCGAGACCGTACGATGTACGAGTTTGCCTCCAAAGTTTTGCAATCGTCAATAAAGCCAACTGTCTTAATTAGTTCGTTAATGGCAAAAGGAGCGAGGGATTCTTAGCGGAGAAATGTCAAGGTTCACTAGCACACTTAGTTTCTAGGTTTGCCGCATGAATCACCGATTTCTGCGCACGATGCCTCTTCGAACTTGACCCAGTTTACCGTATTTACGTTCCGTACATTGCAATTGCATGTACGAAGGTTATCGATTAGATGTATAGCTTGATACAGAGGCAATACCGCAATCAAACGTGGATTAGACTTGTAATCGAAACTAAACGAACGCCGTTTGTGATGTAATAATGGTGCTCGACTGCAGTACCATTCAACGTGAATTCAATAAGAGTCATTAAGTATCTATTGAATAAATGCGCGACTCTGACATTCTTTTACCTAGAAAACTCAACAAACAGCAAAATTTTTTTATTTTTCCATATTTTAATTTAAAATTAATATGCCTGACAAGACCCCTATGGAGTCAAATGCGAATGCAACAGAAGAATGGCATAAGCTCCTGTACTAAAGTCCATGCGTCGCCGACTCTACGGACAGAAGGAACCATGATTCCCTTCCAGTCAACTTAATGACAATAATTACTGAAATGTAAAACTAGGTTTCCAAAACAAAACTCTTGATATTTTCAGGAAAGTTCGGTGCCAGAAATCAGTCATCGCCGAAATAAGAATTTCCAAACTGCCTATCTTATCAGCTCAAGACAAATGTCATACATTTGACAAATCTAAGAAACGTTTACTCGCCAATGAAAGTATAAAGACCGCACTTCGTTTTGTTGCGAATAAAAGCATAAGACGTCCACGGGGAGAGACGCGTACCTTTATACGTCGATAAACGTCAATTTTTGCTAACGGTACCAGCCTCGATCGGTCAATCATCTCGGACACCGTACCGTGAGACGAAACGGTTTCGTCCGGCACGGCACAACACGAAAGAAAAATCGGTGCAACGCGACACGCGCGCTCCTGAAAGCGCATCGCGGCCGATGCACGTGCACCGTACCGAGGAAGTAAACCGTCACGTGCCGTTCTAGACAGAAATTGTCGAGCAAGGATTTCAGGAATTAGACCGGCCACCATACGTAATACCGGAAAATGACGCGTGCAACTTGTCGACTCATCCATTACGAGCCGGCTTCCAGGACGACGGAAATATTCGACGCGAGTTTCCAAACGGGTCGACGACCGAGACTGAAAGGGACCGATATTGATTTCTGCTCTCTTTTGACCCTTTCATAGCGCGTTTACATTCTTAGCACAAACATTTTGCTTCGAAAACGAGAAATGATCTAAGCTTTGGAAATTCTTGCAACGCTTTTGGAAGGGGACGAGATTAAAATTTGCAAACAGAAATCTAACAACTGGAAAATATGCTACTGTATAAGGCTTAAAAATACTTCGATAGTCAAAGGATCAGAAATTCAATAAAATTTCGAGTTTCCAATTAAAAATATTTAGTTCGGATGCAACGGCAGCGAACGCATTTCCTGAAACGAAATCGCCCGCAGGTGTGACTTACGCGTCGTTTGGCCATGAGCAGCCCACGCTCACCTGCGCGGCGCTTGTAACTCACATTTTTTGCATTCCCGCTTTTCGTCCTGCTTCCTCCTCGCTCTTTTATATAAACGTCGATTACGTGCAACGCTCGTGACGACCTACGCCGCGACGGTCCCTCGATATGGTCACCTTCGATTCAATCCTTTGCCTCGTCTAACGACATCGAAAATCGATCCAGAAGATCAGAAATCGTTCTTCTGTCTTGATTTTAATGGCCATTTGATTGCCAATAATTTACCAAACCTTTCTATTTTTATGTTAATTCGTATCGTGGGCGTCGATTAATGGGTGAAATCGAGTCGGGATTCTTGATTTATGCCATTTATCCAATTTTGAGGGATATAGAAAACTTGAAAAAGTTTTACAAAAATATCTCAAGTAAATTATCGCAAGGACTTCCGCGGTGATTCTTTAACACAATTTTAGAAATCTAAAAACGACTCGTCACAGTATAAGCATTCCTGTCACGGTGTATTAAACCGTTGCAAACATCGGCAAACAGGAATTTCGAAAACGTCGATCGAATCGAAGAAAATTCCCTTTACGTAACCCGAAGATCCTCGAGCGAAAAGAAAGTTTTCTTTTTTACGTAACGTTGCACCGGACTCGTCAAAAAAAGGCACGAACGAAAGGTGCATCTTATGCTGTCGTATCGATAATTCCATCGCGAAGGACGAACCGTGGATTCGTCCTTAAATTGACATCGAATTCGGTCCCTCGTGTCCAATTAAAACAACGTTCATGGGATCGTGAAGAGGAAACAAATTACCCGACTCCAAGTTACTTCCTGGTGCCTTAATGACACGAGATGAGGCTTTTTGCTCGTTTGGGCCATTTCAGGATGTGAATTCTGCCATTACATCCTCCCCGTGCTAGTAATTGACAGAGATTCAACAATGTCTTCTAAATTTTTAATACATAATTTAAATAAAGGACTCTCCGTTGTAATTACTTTCATTATTCAATTTTTATTCCATCTAGCAGCAAATAATTAATTGTCAAGATTATGTACGGGATAAAACGAATTATTTATGCTTAAATATTTGCAAAATATAGGAAATAAGTATTCAACTCTCTAGCAAAGATTTCTCCAGATTTATTCCCGGAGTGCATCACTTTCGAGAAACGTGAAACTAAAACGAACGGAGTCGTTAAATTCCCAGCTCGAACAAGGAATAGGAAGGACAAAATCGCGCAGTCAACCAATGATTGTATTCAACAGGTGAAATGCATTCGAGAGTCGTCCCAACTAGACGGGAATACAAATATCCGTCGACGAACAGCCGTGACGCCTTTCCCTTGAAACGTCGCCAATCGATGATTATCGTCAGTTTTTGCCGCGTTTCTAACAAACCAAAAGCGCACCTATCCCGAACCGCGATGGACGCTTTCATAATCGGCCGATGACTAATAACGAGCAACGTATCCATGCAAGGCATGCCGATGACGTAAGTTGGCGGCAAACATTTTGCGTATGCCGGCGCCACGCGTGAAACACCTCGACGTTGTTAAAGAATCAACGTTATTTGCACGGTATCGTCGTAAATCAACGTTTTAGCGACATTCAGGATAGAACAAGTCTCAGAGAGAAGCCTGCCACGATGGAATTCGAGGCATCGGCTAGAAATTCCCTTGACATAAATTTCAAATTCAATCGCGGACAGTGTGGTGCCTTGGCTAGAATGCGTTCCCACGGCTAGGCTGAATGCACCTTCCAACAACGACCGATAAATTCTGTCCACGCGTGTAACAATCAAGCCTATCTCGGAGGGTCTTTCTTGTACCTTATAGGAAAGCGCTGTAAGCTCTAAGTTCAATTTATTCCAATGTCCAACAGAATCTCCAGGTGTGAATTATTAGGAAAATTTACATTTTCTTTGTTAAGCTCTCAGAGATTTAAACAAATCAATATTCGCGCCAAATATACGAAGGACGTTTTACCTGATCGACGCCGGGGTCGAAGGAGCCCTCCTCCCATATGGGATCATCCCATCCGCCTGATGATCCAGAAGATCCCCTACGACCCGGATCCCACGAGTTTCTCTTCGTGTTGTCCAAGGAGTCCGTGGAGATTCTTCTCCTGTCGTACGAGCCTCTTCTGTTCGCGATCGACGTCGACAGCTTGTCCTTCTTCAAATTCTCGTTGGATCCCGTGGACAGATCGGTGCTCAGCGTCACGTTCAGATTGCCTCGAAGATTTCCACTGGATCCGGCCAGGCAGCTCTTCAAGTTCGACGTGCTCCTAGCTTTCAGATCGTTGCTGGACGAGACACGTGAGCCGGCAGAAGCGGCGAACAGGCTGGACAAATTGTTGTCTCGCCTGGATGGCGGTCTCTGGAGGCTAGTCATCGACTTGGCCACGTAGTCCCGTCTCAGCGGGGAATTGTAGTTGTACGCGGTGTCTTTCTTCAGGCATCCCATCGATCGGCCTATGGGATCCCGTCTCAGGGCGGAACCGCCGAAAGAGGTCGAATGGGTGTCTTTCTTCGCGTGGTTTATGGAGCTCATGGACGAACCCAGCGGATTCTTCCGCAACGTGTTCGGGAAACTGGACGGATGGAGCTCCCGCTTGGGTGGTGACATCGGCAAACCGAGGGATCCCCTTCGGTTGGGGGACGTTCCCAGATAGCCGTCGCGACGACTCAGGGAATCCCTTCTGGTCTGATACGCGTTCCCAACGGATCCCCTGCGATTCCAACAATTCTCCTTCGCGTGTTTCCCGTGAATGTCACAGCAGCTCGAGTCGATCTCCACTTTGACCATCTCCGGATTATTCTGATGCTGCTCCAGTTTCACGTCCCTGAACAGGGCCTCCAGACGACGGATCGCTGCCTGCTGGTGCGCCGACGTCGACATCCTGACGAAGTTCGTGGTCGATTTGACAAATCTCTTAAACCTTGCAATCTAGTTGCTGATGTTTTCACCGATGCACCACATTCCATCAACGATTCCTCTTGAATCCAGACGAAAGATGTCCAGGCACTCGACTGGTTCGAAAATAATCGTGAACGTTTTTTAAATTCTTATCTGTCGTCACGATTAAATGAACGATACCGATCTGCACGAGGTACTCTGTCGACGAAACGTCACGAAATTCACTGACACACCGTACGATGTCGATTATCGCAGGAACGATACGCGGACGGTTCGAAGAGTGGAAAAATGTGGTCGTTGTTACGTGGAAACGCGTGTGCAGCGTAACACACGTCCGGTGAGGTACTGGGGGACTCCGTGAGGAGAGAGACCCGAAGGCCTCAAAGGAGCTCTCCATACGGATCCCCACCAGAGCAGTGGCATTCGTAAAGTCGAAGTCTCCATATTAGGTCAAAGCTTATGGGTTTGTCGCGTTAAAACCGCGAGAGAACAGCGACACGACCCTGACGGTGGTCGTAATCGGGTCGAGTGCCGGCTTCGCCCGCCGTACAGATCTCTATTTTCTTCTGTTTATGGCCGATCTTCCGTGTTCGAACGTGCGCCGCGATCGTTCCGGGACCGCTGGTAACGAGCGTTTTGTCGCACGGTTTATAGAACCGATAGCATTCCGCGTTTCGCGTTCCATTCGATTACGACAGGCTCTTATCGAATCTGCCGGACATTTAATTGTTTCGCGCGCCGGGACCGGTTCAACGTGCTTTCGTTGATACTTTGTCATTTCGTGAAACGAACAATATGTACCCTGGCAAGTTTGTACACCGCAACAATGTTGGATCAAGAAATATTTTGAGAGATATTGAACATTAAACTTTTGTTGGAAAAATTATATGTAATGGATACTTCAAAGTTTTGAAATTTTCTTTTTAGTAGAAAATAAGTTTCTTGGTAAATGTAATGTTATCTAATAAAAATTGATGGATCAATTAACAGAATAAATTAGCAGTCTATTGTTCGAAATTCGAGAATAAGCAAATATTGATTGATAATTTGGATACAGATTTTCTTTGATATCTGCACGATAAGCAATATCTTCACACAGTGTTATTTTCAAGTTCATTCGAGGTCTTTGATACCATATCGATGATGTTACTGTCTTTTAATAATTTCTTGAACTTTGTCCCGAAATATATGCTCGTGATTCTACAAGTAATTACGTTAAATTCCCGAGAGGTCCAATTCAGGACACAAAAACTGAGTTGATCTGTATTCCCGGTACAACGATGAAATCACTGTATATTTTTTTCTGCCACGCGTTTGGTATTCTGGGTAAAGGAAGGCACTGCCTTTAGCAGACAACCTGGCGGAAAAAAAAGGATGTTTGTTGACCATTACCAGAAACGAAAACGTCGATGAGTCATGCTCGATTGTGGCAAAAGTAACGCTGTGTTATTGTGTTCTGACCGCATGGAACACGATTTTTGCGAAGGTAACGAGATGAAAACACACAGGGAGGAATGCGGAGATATAAAAGATGCGTGGGAAAGTAATTCGTTCCCAGCGGTGTTTAAAACGACGCGTCGGTATATCATTCCCCGCTTCGAGCGCCGATAAAATTAATTAATACCTGGATCACAAACGGTAATAGAGTACACGCGGACGCAGGCTTTCGTAGGCGCAACGAGATGGAGCTGCAATTCTCTTTCGCGTGTTGTATTATACGTGATAAATGATATTCAATGTCCAGAAAAAATAATTGAAAAAATAAGAAAGGGTATTCCTAAATCTTTCATTTGAATGGTGTAACAAAATAAAAATGATACTATTATGTCACCTAAATAGTTATCAAAGGTACATAACATCAACCCATTTCAATTTCTGATGAAGAAAAATATTTTTTTTATAATGGTAAAACATGAAATCAATGCTATTTGACTCACTATTAAAGATAAGATGGACCACGGTTTAAAATTTTATTTTCTAATTTCTGTAGCTCTTTAATAAAAATACTATTTGTTTTATATTTTAATAATTCATACCAAAAGAAAAGTAAACTTTAATTTCGTTTAATTTTGTTTCGGATTTACTGAAGAGTACACCAAAGATAATAAAAGATTGAAAGCTTCTGATCAAGAATCCTACAATAAATTTGCGAACCTCTACAAACGTGAAACTCCGTCGATTTGAAATTGAATTATTGCCATCATAATTACAGAGTAAACGCGGTTATAATAACGAGCACGTGTCACTACTGAGTTACTAGGAATCTTGACACCCACATTGCTGTTGATTCCAGTTTACCTTGACGGTCGAAGGTGTATCGTGCCGTTAATTCAACTTGGAAAAGGTGTACCCTTTCGGAAAAGTGACACGTTAGCAGGTGTCCAGTTTCCAACGAGAACACACCGTGACAATGTTGGGACTCCTCGTGTCTGACAAACTTATACCAAAAAGTGTAACTTCGTCGATACTTATTTGGCGAAAAAATATTCTATACTGGTATCTAATTTCTTTCTCTCATTTTTATCTGTGATTCCAATATATCTCCCAACGCAAATGCCTCCCCGCAAGACCAATAATTCTGACTTATACTACTTGCCCGCCTACCAGAGACTCGTGCCCTTCCTTTGGCTAAAGTCACCGATATTGAAATCGGAATTTTGTCATCGATGAGTCCGCAGCAAAAATCTCGGAAAATTCTCGGTCGCCTACACGGGACGGCCATTTTCGTTTGCGCATCTTTTAATTGTACGAGCGTCCATCTCGATTTGCATCGCGGACTGCGTCACCGTTGTAACATAATCCAAAGATGCGAGGGAACGAACATTAGAATTTCAAGTGTAGGCGAGCAAACCTTGCAGAGAAGTTTGTCGCGGTTAGCCAATGGATACGCTCGTACCTTGGCTAACGAGAGAAAAAAAAAAAAAAATAGTCGATGTCAAGATTACGTTCGATCATCGGATCCAGATCGATCGTGCAGAAGATGCCTGGTTTTTTTCCAGAATAACTACACGACGATGCGGTTTGTTTTTTACGATATCTGCGACGCGGAGAGATTAGCGTGTAATACGCTTTTATATGGAGCTTTGTCTGCGGATACGCGAGACTAACCACACCGGAAGGATGACAATACCCGGCCATGATTGATGGAACTCGAGGCGCGTGATTTATATCTTTAAAAGCAGAGAGAAAAATTAAATTCTCAAGTAACGCGGTAGTCGATACATATTTAATTTAAATAACAGGCAATGCCTTAACACTGTGTCACTTTCCTTTAACACTTTTACTGCCACGCTGCAGCTACTAAAAATTCCATTTGATATGTGACATTTATAAGTAAAATCATTGACCGCATATTTTTATTAACTAATACCTATTTTACTCCCATAGAAACGTATTCACCGATTTCGTAAGAGTTCTGCGCCAAATAAAACTAATACGGTTAGTTGATTTGTCCGCGATGCTGGAAAGCAGACAAAACGGGCCACGACCTATCGATACATCCATAGAGAGACAATGTTGCCAACAGCTGTTGGCGATCTCGACGGTCACGTATGTGCCATGGAATCGAAATCGCACCTCTATGCTCCTCCGAATGGACACCTGGACGCGCACCTGGTCTTTGTCGCAGTTCCATGAAATGCTCGCGTTGCGTAATCGAATCCTATTGACATCGCGATTCTAGAACCGGGATGACTAATCCCGAGCGCATAATGTGATGCTGAGACAGTTAATTGCGGAAGATTCGAGACACGAATATAATTCTACATCACTGAAGCTAACCAATTTATTAAACACCCCACTGAGTAATTCCGCTGCTAATAATATAAGAGAAAATTTGTTCGGTTATTTTCTACTTTAATTACAATTTTATGAAAGTTTGTTGTTTTTATAAAACAAGCTTGGAAAATTAATTTCACTACTTTTATTTGCAATTTTATTGCTTGGAAAGTATTAAACTATAATTTCAACCATCGTATAAGTTCTCGCCGCGTTTCGTTTACATTCGTGATACGCTGTCCAAACAAAAAACGATCAGATAATAAATCACCTGACGTCACCATCAATCAAACAGTTCCGCCATCGCGGAAACGCTACAATTTCGCGTCGGAGCTGTTTTGAAAAAAAGAGCTTAAACTCGATTGCATCAGCGGCGCGCTTGCCGGAAAAGGATTCGACACGGTCGATCGAGAACAAGAGGAGTTACGCGAACGATCGCTAATTGCGTCGAATTAACGCGTTTAATTGGCAATTCCTCGATCGACCAATCCGACGATCGCCGCTGCCCCGAAGTCGAGCCGAGTTTCTCCGGTCAGACGGCCCCGAAGGGGATAATTTCCCGAAACTTTTCATCACGTGAGACACTTTCACCGATTCGACGATCATTA
Organism: Anthidium xuezhongi; assembly: GCA_022405125.1. Classification (NCBI taxonomy): domain Eukaryota; kingdom Metazoa; phylum Arthropoda; class Insecta; order Hymenoptera; family Megachilidae; genus Anthidium; species Anthidium xuezhongi. Next base: position 5,914,370 of record CM039642.1, on the reverse strand, counting down.
GTTTGCAACGAAGCATGGTGATAAAAATTTCATGGTGCATGACAAATTGCGACGACAGTTGAGTAGCTGGTAACGGAAAGGCGCAGGCAATTACGAGATAATGTTTACGAACCGCTCGAACGAATTATCGATATCCCGTTTTAAGGAAAAGGCTCGCACGATTTGTGGAAATTGTTGCCCGGCCAGTTTCACCGGTGCATTATGAGCATAACCGTAAACGGGTCACGGGTTTACACGGGCAATCGTGGTAATAAGGAAAGACAGATAGAAAGTTACACGTTAATGCTCGTTCCTTCGATTATCTGGTTCAATATTTTATAGAGCTGCTGATTTGATATACTATTATCAATTATTGAGTGTAAATTGCCGACTCTTAGTGATATAATGTTTCGCTGTTCGTTTGAACGGTGTATGATAGATTTAACACATTATTCTCCTTATCTTAATGATTTGCAATAGTACACGATTGATAAAAGGTCGGGTAGCAATAAATCATGGAATAATTAACGTGGATAAGTCTCGTTCCTCACAGAGTTGATACAATATTATCTTAAACACATAATGTGTCAGCAAGATTTAAAGATTTTGAGAATACGAGTTGGTAATCTTTGTATAACAAAAAGGAAACTTAAATGTTCAGTGATATCTTCCATCCACGAAATAAAAATAATTGTAGATGACTTTATTAACTTACCTTTATCGGCTTGACGACATCGTAATGGCTCTCCTGCACTCTTGGGTCGTAGGTGTTGCCCAACGCTGAGTTCTGTCTCCTGCAAACATTAAGGACAGATTAGTAAAACAGTAACAAAAATCCTAACCCCAACCTAAGCTTAGGGAATCTTTATATTCTTGAAGAATCGAAGTTGAAATTAAAATTTGCCAATACGGAGTAATAAAAAGAAATTAGAAACTGGTCTAATAATTTAGGGCCACCAGAAAAAATCCTACAGACCATATTGTATAAGAAATTTAACAAATAGAGATATGATTAAATTTGCTCGAAAATACTTACACCATCGGTTCAGATCCATTGATAACAGGCTTGGGTGATTGAATACCAGACCTGGCGGGGGTGCTGGCGTGAACAGGCGAGGGTCCTTTACTCGCCAAGGGTTGCTTGATACTGTAATCATCCAACAAAACCAATCGATCAATTTCACTTACAATCGTGATTCCATCTTCCTATATCGACTTGATTTATAAGAACCATCGTAATCACGATCGATAAAGCGCCATGGCTAAGCGGATTACGCGATCTCACCTATGTTTACCCGAGATTCTCGCCTCGTTCTAAGTGGCTATTTGGCAGAGGAGGATTGGCGTGTTGGCAAGGGTTTAAAGGGTCACCGGTAATCAAGATTTCCTATAGAACATCATCAAAGAGGGAACGATGGGGGTTAGCAAAGGTCATCCGAGACACTGGACCATTATTCAAGCACGACGTGATTTATGGAAACAAGGTATCCCGCATCCTTTACAAGCGAAGAATGAATGCAAGCTTTTGTTGTTACCTCCGTTTTTAAACTCGTTCCATGTGAATACCGTTTGTTTTTCGTGCATCATTTATTGCGTAACCGGGTGATCATGAAACTGTGACTAATTAAAAGAACTACTACCATCGAATTACGCCAGAAATAACTTTATCATTATTTTTCCACCAAGTTATATAATATATAATAAAGAAAACAACATTTTGGTCTTTATTAGTGTAATATCCGACAGCATCAAAAGAATATTTTTTGTTCATTTTCTGACGAACACAAAGGACTGTCGACAAGCAGCTAAACCGTTAAAAGTAAAAATGTTTTAATAAAAAGGCATCGTTGTTCGTGGAATCTTCAATTATTCCGATCAGCGAGTTTAACGTAACGGAGCTAGGCCTTATTCACAAGTAATTGAACACAATGCACGGTCCGTTTATTTTTTAATGGTCGCGTGATCAAACCTCGCGTGTTTCGCAAATATTTTCCACGTCGATGTCAAACGGTTCCCATCGAAGTAACGCTCGATTTCCGGGTGCTCGAGTTCCGCTGCGCGAATTCTCATCGTACCACGACAAAATGTGCTTTGTTTCCGATTATGTACTTTCTTTTTTTTTTTCCTGATTAGAGTTTGATTACACGTCGCGGCGTTTTCGTGGACGGTCGCCGTGGGAATTGATATGTGTTTAACGTGTGACTGGGAACTGGAAGCGGAAGCTGGTGATAATGAGGGTCGCATTCTAAATGAACGAACCACGACGGGATGGTCCCTAGCGAGGTTAACCATTCGAGTAAAAAACTATCCCTGTACTTTCCAAAAGAATGAATACTTTCAATATGTTATAGAAATGTTTTGACTTTCCAACAAAAACCTAATTTTATTAGGTGTAAAATACTGTTTTAATTTCTTCTGAATGAACCTCGACGGGAAAGGGTTACAGAAAGCAGTTGCAACACTGAATAATGTACCGATTGACACACGGCGGCATGGAACCGGCGCTCTTCAGACTGCACGTGCTACTGTGGCTGGTCTGTTTGGTGTAAATCGGCCGATTGGGTGCCACGCTGACACGCTCGGCGATTCTGAATCGCGGCACGGTCGGCTTGTGATAAATCATGGTTCCCTTTTGGAAAAGAATACTTCACAGTTGAAACACAGGCTAAAGGTATCCCGCACTGGATCGTTCACACTTTCATCCCGTCTCGATCTCTTGTCGACCGTGACACCGGAGGAACGCGACCGCGTTTGCGATCGGTTCGCGCTAACGATCGAACCTCGGACGAAACAATTTGACCGGGCCGGCAGTCGTGGAATCCGAAGTGGTCACCGGGTCTTATTTAGGGAGCGTGATCGAGCAACGAACGGAATGCTAGGATCGCGACGGAACGGTGCACACCGTTTACAAACAGGGGAACACGATGTTGCTGCGGACGAGGCACGACGTGAAGTATCGCTAGGAGCCAGTACCGCAAGCGACGGCTACGATTTCGCCCGGCTGCGGCATTAGACTCGACTGGCCGTGTACACGTCGGCCGACTACGCTCGTAATAACAAAGCGTATCGACGCGACCTATCAGAGGCCGCTTTGATTCCCGCGGATACACGCTCCCCTTCGCGCGCGTACGCGCCACCCGCCCGCGATCAGCTGTAACGTTTAACCACGACTTTCACATTTTTTCACCGACACAATTATTTATCAAAGTGAAACAAATGATAATTCTATACTCGGTTGCTGTAAACAAATCCATTTGTGAAAACATTTAATTATAGACGAACTGCTTCGAATCAAAGATCGAAGGATAAGATTAATCATTTTAATTATGGTATACACCGTTCGAATCAACAATCCTTTGCTGTATTAACGGTCAATTTGGGATTCTTTTAGAATTTGAAGATTTTTGAAGAACGTGGGGTGAATTGGAAAAATAAACGGAGGATGGAAAATGAATTAACATATGTATGTGTCTTTTATATTAACACTTTGACAACCGCTGTCATATATTCATGATTTCAGTATCTAACCTTCTGTGTCAATATCCTTTACGTCATTCCCATCTGTTATATTGGTAAATTGAAATTCTTTAATTTTAAACGTACCATAATTTTTACTTTCTATATTTAAGGAAATGTGAAATCAGAGGGTCCATTGATCTGATAAAATATGTCGTCGTTAAAGTGTTTACACGTGTTCCTTGCAAATACGACACGTGCGAGGAGCATAATATTTATCTCCATTATCTCGCGCTGATCATTTTTGCAACTCGAAATAATAAATTCAAAGATAATTTGAACACGTCCGAGCAACGATTAATTATGAACTGCCATAAAACGTTTATGCGTACATTTATGAGCAAGGTGCCCCAGGTTTTTTTCTTTTTCGTTGGCAAAATACAGGGGATTTGTTTTAAACATTAGCTACGCTCTTGACAGGAACGGGCATACGGGGAAACATTTCGGGAATTTATTTATCCGGCAGAAACAAAAGCACGATTCGAACCAAATGGTATACACGAGCGTTCTGTTTGTTGATTTTTCGATCCTTTGTACACGGTACGTTTGCTTTCTGACCGAGCGAATTTCGCAAAAGCTTTGTTATGAGAATTCGATTCATCGGACACCTGTTCGAGCCGGGGCTCCGATTATGACATGGATTTTGAAAGAGGATGTTTTGAAATACACGGCGAACGCGATGTTCAATCGTTCGTGGAATGAATGTTTGCGATGCACTTTAGGTTACAATAGGATAAGAATTTTTCTGAATTTATCTTTGCTAAGAAATACTTGTACTCGATAGACGGAGTGTGCGACATAATTACGCGAGACTTGATTAGATTTCTATTTTATATATAACGAGCCTTGATTCTCGACTTAATTATAGAAACTCAGTTGGAGTCTTTATTTTATACTTTGATAAGGATCTACATATTTCAAATAAGAAATCTTGGATTAATTACTTTGACGATTTTGGTCGTCTAATATCAGCTAATTACTACTATATTCGAGTAAATGAAAGTCTAGGAATAATGATAATTATGGTGTTCCTCTTTAAAGCGACACACTTAAATTGTCATAAATAAATCACTAATAAAAGTAGTTTATCGATTGAGAATCGATAGGTATTAGAAAGTTAATCAACCGAGTTCTAATCAGCAGATTGCACGATTTCTAAACTTCTACTTTTAAGGTAACGCGTTGAACATCCTCTTAATTGAGGTAACTTAAATTCTTCTCGAACTGAATTATTATCGTTCAAAGGAAGTATTGCAAAAGGACGAGACATTTTCATCCCACGAACCTGCACCTGCAATCGATTCACCTTGAACCGCGAAGCGAACTAACCTACTCTCGATGCACTTTTTTCACGTGCATACGTTCACAACACCTGCTATTCTTCGATGTTAACGAGGCAGCTTAATTCGAGATGGATGCTTTGATTTCCCGTTTCGATCGCGCGAGCCACGAACGAACAAAGCCACGCTTGTGACCAATCTCGGTCGGTCACGCGTACTAATTACGAGCGAGTAAGTAGGTGGACAAGATCGCCGCTGCCGTTGGCTGTCATTACGTCGTCGAGGGAATGCAGCGGCCGAGCCAAGAAAATCCTCGAATGACTGGAAACTGTCGTCGATCCTCTCGGAGAAAGCAACGCCCGTGACGATCGCGTGTCGACCCGCTCGACAGCTCGAACGAATCGAGAATGCACGCCCGAGACACTCGAAAATTTCATCTTTCCACGCTAAATTCGTCTTCCAACAACGCGAAACACCCGTTTTGCTGGTGTCACTTCTTTGCCAGCTTTGAAATTTTCATCCCACCGTGTTTGCTAGGAATTTTAATTGATTTCTCATAAATAGACACCTGAGGGACATCTGATATTATTTTATAACCGAGAACAATTTATAATACGAGTAGGAAATTATAGCTTCGGAATAATTATGTCATTCTTACTAATTATGGCCATTTTTACTAATAATAATTCACAGATAACACAGTGAATCCAGCTCGTTAGAAATTCGATAGGGATATTTTAGAAGGTTCATTATCAACGTGTACTAAATTAGAAACGTCTGGTATGTATCATCCTTAAACGATGGCTTCTTCTCCGATTCTAAAATCGCAGTAGCGCGTTGCCATTTAAAGGGATTCGCCGCGGAGGAATTAAACGCAGTGAATCATTGGGAACGGCCTCGTTTGTTGAACCTGTTGAAGGATCAAGGACTTTCGTGCCACCCTTATTTCAGTGGCCGCGAAACGTAAATCTTGCCGTTTAAATGTGCTCATATTTTGCGGTTAACGAAGTGGCCCAGACACTCGAAACCCCTTTTTGGACCATCGCTAATTCCACGAGTTACATCGTGAACGCGTCAACGTGACTGCTGACCAGTCTCGTTAGTACGTCCAAAAATGGACCACGTTGATAAAAGTAACAACTGAAATCTTTATTTCGCGTTATCATCTTTCGAGGATCGATACAATTTTTTTCATCATAAAATGATTCGCGGTTCTCGTAACAATCGCTGGGGATACAACGATCGATTCTTTTAATGGACGAGTCACCCGAAGAGACAAGGCGAGACCTCCTCGAGATACAATCTGGGGATTACGTTCCTTTATATCGGATGACAGTGATATCGCAGATAAGAACTCTGAATCAGCGAATGCAGCAATAAACGCGGCAAAAAAGGCAAAATAGTATCTACTCGTAAAAAAGATTACTAAACCGCTCTTACAAAGAGATAATATTTTATGGACGATTAACTCATTCTCGAATTCAAACAGACTAATTATAGTAACTGATAAGTTTCATTTTTTGTATAAACATGAAAAAAAGGGTAATTTCATTTCAAATTAATATTCCACTGCAAGAATGTTTTATTCAAAGGGTAAACTGTCTATCGGAATACAGTAACATAAATTTCTTGTTTTATAGCTCGGACAATCAGGTTCTCTATAATTCGATCTCCGGTCGTCCATTGCTGCATAAATACCCGACTTGTACCAGCGTAATCACTGCGATTGTCAATTCTGGAATTAGTTAAACCTTGTCTACCAACAGCCGGGGATAATTAGCCTTTTGAACTTCAAACACCATTCAGACAGTGACAGTGCCTGGTATTTCATTCCATCCGTGTCTGCGCCTAGTTAGCCTCGAACGAATTTCGAGCTAAACGCCATCGTTAAGTTTCATTTCGTGTAGAATAAGTACAATTATTTTTAAATTCTAACATTCAAATTCGTCGATGAAAAATTACCTTTTCCTAAGCTCGGTGTTCAATGACAATTGTAATTTATAATGCAGCCACGAAATCATAAAAATGCCATTCTATTAATAACAAATCATCGAATTTGATTGCAATCCCAACAGACAAATTACTGCACAAATATTTACCGGGCATCGAGCAAATGGGTAATGTTTGAGCTGTTAAACGTGGAAGTTCGTACGGTCTGGTCGTTAAATCGCGCATCGGGAATTCGCACATTCATTCGCGTTTTACGAGGGACCTCGATGCGCATGAATGAGACAATGAGACCATAAATATGTATAACGAAATCGTGAAACGAGAATCGTCGTTGGTGCCTCTAACCAATGACGAGGCTGTATGGTCACGATTTCCCCGTAACAACGTGCACGTACTTACTATTCTCATACATCCGGTATCCGGCCATGGAACAATGTCAACGGTCGATGCCAATGAACCGTGCTTGAATTCCACTTTCGTTTCTTTGGCGCGCCGGTACGACTCTTTCGACGTCATTGAAAGTTATTTGGGTTACGAAACCTAAGCGCGCGGAAGGTTGCAAAATGTTCGATAAAAGATAAGGGGTCTTACACCTGACCGACGATAAAGCGAACAGGTGGTGTGTTTGAGCGTCGATAAACCAGTTCCCTAACATTTTACCCAGTTTAGAGCGCTTCTGATGACCGGATGTCGCTTCTCTGTTTCGATAACGAACGCGACGCGAATCGAATTCGTTGAAAATTAAATGCTATTTCAATTACCGAGTTATTGCCGGATGCGGCCGATATGCCTTCGTAGAAAAGATACATTGCACTTGACATCTCGGAGCGGCGGTAATTTTAGCTCGTTACACGACATTTACGAGGATACAGCCGGGACCGTTTATTCGTTCGCGAAAAGGAATTCGCGCGACACTCACGAGGGATGACTTCCTGTCACTACTGATTTGTTCGCGGCGAAACCGTTGGTGCGCGTGGTCGTGGGAAAACAGAGCATCGTTACGGTTCGTAACTTTCAAAAGAATCGAGTGGAGAAAGAAGAAAACAAACCGCTTCCAGACAGAAGCGAACTAATATTTATCCTCCGCGAAGAAGATGATTTTCCGAGTATTTAGGGGTCGAATTATTTTTAACGCGCTAAAATTACATCCCCTACAATTTTTTTCTATATTATTTTACGCAAAATATATACTAATTTAAAAACTATAATCGTCGCACAATAACTTGCTCAATATCTAAAATAATTAAGGCAGTAGCGATTCACTGGTTCTGTGGATGTACATTGGGACATTGTGTACGGTTCCAATGAAACGGACCAAAGGCCGGAAGTCGGAGGTCATTGTCAAGCGGCTAAAATAATGCCACTGATTCTTTTTTCAACGCGACCCGCGGTGAATCGCTATTTCGATCGGCGCCAAGTTGCCGTCTAGACCGAGCAAGTTATTCTCGGCTCGCGCTTTAGTACCATAATAAGCGCGTGAAAGGCATTCCCTTGCTGCCATCTGTTAGAGAATGTAGCCAACCACACTGAATCGCGCTGGCTGCGCTACCACAGTAAATCACACGGAAAACAATAGCGTTGGGTTGGATTATATCGAGCAGGTAATTAGCTGTAAAACGAGCCAACGTTGCTTCGAAGCATTGCTGATAATCATCGATATTCGCAGGCCTTGAATAGAGGCCCGCCGATACGCTTTTGTTCCGCAAACAAATTTCATGAACAGACCACCCCTTTACAGACGAGATCGGAAACAAATAACAGGTTCGCTTACCTGACGTCGTTTTGTAGTCTGTTATCGACCACCTGCGCGGGCAACGGTGCCGACAGCTGCCTGACCAAATCGTCCCATTCCCTTTCCCTCTGCTGGAACTTCTCCTGCAGCCTCTGCTTTTGCTTTTGATACTCCTTGAACAGGTCCCCGTTGTAACTTTGCTCGAGATGATCGCTGCCCAGAGAGGGTCGTCCGGGGATCACGGAGGGTTCTGTGATCTTTGCCGCGACCCCGGTCGGTTTTTCCGCCAAAGAATCTCTTCTGGAACTCCTGGCCGTCGACGGTGCCGGAGATTCTCTGCCAGCGATTCTGCGCTCCGGTGTCGAGGTTGCCGAAGGGTCAGCTTTGATACCTTCGAGAGAAAACACGGAGGTTCAGACTTAACACGCACAATATTGTTTCTAGGATTAGATACAAGTCGACGGACTCACCCTCGGGGCTCTTCGACTGTCCCCTCGTCCTAGGTGGCGCCTTTGGCTGACTGTTGGTCGTCGTCTCTTGTATGGAAGGCAGCTGTTGAAACTCGGCGTAGCTAGAGCTAAGGAAGACGTCACCCTCGTTCTCGAACAGCCTGTCCACGCTGGTGTTCATTAGCTTGTTGTTCTTGAAGCCGGTCAGATGAAAGCTCGCGAAAGACGATCTTGACATAGGGTTTATGTCACCGGTGGACAGGGCCATTAGCGCCGCGGATGGTATCGGCGTATTTTTAGGACCGGGACTTCTTGGTCCGAGTCCAGCTTCTAAAGCCGGCACTAAACTGCGAGACATCATGTCGGCGGCGGATCTCGGCCTGGTGAACGGCATCGCGCTGTGCGGGAAGGTTTTCGGTTTTATCGGGGTGATCAGCATGTGCTCTGTCCAGGATGTCTCCAGCGACGGTCTCTCGAGTCTTTCTACGTCCACGTTCAACGTCCGTTGCGCGAACGGCACAGCGAACGTTTCCGGCGGTATACTTTGCAGCCATGAGAGCAGGCTTAAGTCAGAATCGCTGAAACCAACGGAACCGTCCAATAATCTCGAGAAATTCATCTCCACCTGTAACAGTAATGAATAAGCTAATCAATTCCCAAATAAAGCTTTATCTACCATCTGGAATATTAAGCTCTTTGACCAAAAACTTCCCGTAATTAATTGAAATTTGTTAAAAAATACTTAGCGCAGATAAATCATAAAAGATATAAAAAGGTTATAGTCACCTGTTCGCTTTCCTTCGAGCCCGTGGCTTTGGCCTGGCAGTAATTAACGCAGGACTCGTACAAAATGCCTTTGATTATCAGCTGTATCAGCCGATCGTTCTTCGCGGAGGTGACAGGATGGGCCGGATCGGTGCTCTTTCTGTCTCCAGGCAGAAACTTCTCTACCAAAGGATGCACTTCCCGGAAACACTGGACCCTCGCGTTGCTAGGATTCCAGTCCTTGTACTGCAGATGGTCAGTGAGCCGCGGAAGCGTCAACAGCAGGCACAAACTGCTGTACTCCTCCTTGGAGGGCGCGACCTTCTCGAGATCGCTCAACACCTTCACCACTTCCTCCACGGCGTTGTCCACGCTTCCGTTCGTACCCGCCGCGATCACGTTCGCCTCCGACTTGATGCACAACAGCTCCACGTACTTGTGCCTGAGGATCGAATAGGTGAACTTCCTCATGTCGAAGTCCGGCAACGCCTCCAAAGGTTGAATGAACTCCAACACGTCGTCCCATTGTCCGTCGAGGATCAGCTGACGAAGGAAGAGGACGTCGTCGCTGTATTGGCCGTTTATCACGCCCGTTTCACGTTCCAACGAGAGCTGCGATATGTGAAGGTCGCGACTGTGGAGGAACTCCAAGGTTAGTCGTACCACGTCCTCCTCGCGCAGCGTCAGGTGCGCCGCCGGCATCACGTACCGAATACGCAACCTGGACAACATTAGACAGAAGAGAAATTATAATCTGGGTCTTCTAATATGGGATGCGGGACAAGTTGGGGTCAAAAGTGCTGAATTGACTTTGGAATATGATTTTGGAGAACTTTTTCAAGCTAACGCTCCTTACACTTTCAATATGGGATATTTGTCCACTGTATATGGGGTCTTTGGTAATAAATTTTGGAGAACTATTGTATTTATATTACAAGTGTTGCTGTTATTGTCAAAAAATGCAAGTCAGTAGGTATCGAAATCACTTCCTTTGATTACTTGCCCCAGGAATAACAAGAAGATATGAATCAATCGTACGAAACGCGGTGTTACAAAATCAAATAATGGTATGCACCTAAGGAATGTGCAAAATTCTTGTTTTTGCAAGTTCGCTGCACTTCGAGGTCACCGGTCCTGCTGACATGCCCTGATTGTCCCGTAAACTGGACGGATTCACCGTTCTCCTACTAAATTACTCTTCTCGCGTGTGAATATTTAAACCGAATCTAACAAGTTGCTCGCTTCTGATCAATATCGAAATAGTTCATCAATTTGTTTCATAAATGAAAACTCTACAACGACTGTTAATAAAGCACCCTTGAGACACCAATTTAATTTAGATTTTGTATAATTGTGGGGGATTACAGAAATAATGTTTCTGTAAAATGGCATGAACAGCTCGGTTTAGCACAGTAGAAATTAAATAAAATTTTTTAATTTTTGCATCTAATACAATTCAATCAGCTAACGAAACATCTGGAAGGCTATAAAGTTGAAATCAAATCGTAAACCTTGAACCTCGAGGCTCCTGCTTTATATTCCCCCAAAAATCTTCTGATATTCAACGTGCCAAGAGTCGAAACGCCATCGAAGCCAGGAAGATTATGGATAAAAAAGGAAATCGTTATCGATCGCTCCCCTATACGACGACGAAAGTTTACTCAAAAGCGATTTCTGATCGAGAGGGTGTGAATTATGAATCCGCACGTTCCACAGACGGGATAAAGTACAATAAAACGGGAAGCCATTTCTGCTGGATAAAAAGAAATTCCCCTGGAGGGAACTCTGTGTGTCTTTTCGCAGCGCACAATGAGGGAAGGAAAATACAAAGATAACACTTTGCGTGCCCGCAATCGCGAAATTCAATTTCGAAAGAGGGACTGACCCAAAAGAAACCGAACGGTTCTGCGAATTTATCAAATTCCCAGAAACCACGTTAAGTTGACCTAAAAAAAAATCGTGAGTGAAGCACGAAATTTTGTGCAATCAGCAATTTCGGTTTCATTAATTTACTCGTTCTTTCGGTTTTGAATCGCAGTTTCGATTCAACTTCTGAGCGATCAACAGCGTGAAACGACAATGACGAAATGGATCCTGGTGGTAAGCCTTTTATAATTTAATTTTAGTTCATTTACTTCCAAGCCAAATTAATTAATTTAATTAGAAACGAATCCACTGTTGGTGATCTTTTCATTTCGTATTATAAATTCTGAAATACTTGTAATTTTAGACCATAATTTTCCCAATTGTAGTAAAATAAGATTACTGACTATCTTAGCAAGTTAATGTCTTGATTAAAATTTATATATCGCACCGGTAGACTCAAAGTGATTAAACCACGAACCAATCAAAATTTTATTATATTTTATTACAGCTGACAGTAGCTGCTGTGTTAATAAGAAACGGGATGGGTGACATCTTGGTGCAGCCTGGATACAGACAAGCTCAACATCATCCGATAATAACACAACCACCCGAAACTCTGCGACACTTGAATAACGAACAAGTTCACCAACATCCAAAATCTGCGGATTCTGGTTACCATTTGGAATTGCATCCGGTTTACACGGACTCGTACCATATCCCTACCAACGCCTTGTACCCTCTATTACAACACTATCAGGTGGTACCACAACTGACCCAGCCTTATTACAACCATCTGAACTCCGATCAAGCGGGCAATTTAGGACTCGTTGGGATGCCGGTTCCGTCAAACTATGCTCCTTTGGTGAGTGTCGTATCATTAATCCTTTCATTGAAAGTCAAAAAACAAAATTTAAAAAATGTTGCCTGGAACAAAATCAGCTAATCAATGAATTTTCTTAGACAGTACATAGCCGATACAGGAGATCTGTCGAACCCAGTGTTGGTGAGCAGAGGAAAAAACGCGATGAGCTCGATGCTGTGGCCACGAAGTCGTCCCTAGACAAGGATGCCTCGTCAGTCATTGATTTGCAAGGTCTGGATGGAGAGGCCGCGGAAAATCTCGATGGTAAGGGACCGTTTTATAACCTTCAGGAAAGTTGCCTTAATCGAAGATAAGAACCTATTCAAGGAATAAATCTGTTCACAGAGAAGAACGTGAAGGTACGTCAAAGTGACAGCAACCAACAACCAACTACCGGCAATTCTCTGTTAGGCCTGAATCCTTCGAACATGTACCCGATGTACCAAGACTATCGTATCGTGGACCCGAGCGCCAATTCCAACCAGGAAATCAGCAACTCGCAGATGTTACCCGAAACAAATGGAGGGGCAACCGTAATCATGCCGCAGCAGTTGCAGTATCCGGAGGTGTCCTCGACGCCGATCGAGTCCCCTCAGACGAACCTCGAAAATCTACAGCACGCCATGCTGCTGCAACATCCTCAGCCCCAACAACAACAGGAGCAAACAGAAGGCTCGCAGAGTTTCGAGAAGAGAAACTTTCCTGATCCCAGACCGGGTTCCGCTACTCACCAATCGCCGGAAGCTGACGCGTCGAACGACCACGATAAATCTCGCAAAGCCACGGTAAGTACTCGCTTTGCCTTCAAATGACTCGTTGCGAATCGATAGAGCAGGTCGAGGAACTTTCGAGCACTAGATTATTGCCAAAGGTTAGTATTCGATGAAAAATTAGAGTTCCTGAATTTTTAAAACGACGTTGGCACTTCGAAGCTTGGAAAATGACGATTATGGTCGCGACTGACCCCGTTCTATCGCTTGAAAATTAAAATTATTAATAATATACTGTCTGAATTACAGATCGTTACGAACAACTTCGGCCCAAGGAAAGAGATGATCGACCTCTCTGAAACGAACGTATTGCACGGCTTGCTTTTGAAGAAATTGCACGAACACAGATTCGGAGGTACGCAGAAACAGTTGATGGTAGCAACGAATTATCATAATCACGCGATCACGGGGGGGTTGAGACACGCGTCCGCCGGAAATCAACCCTACATTCTAACCACCCATAAAGGAAAGGAAGGGACGTCGGATAATTTAGCTCGAAACAGTGCACAACAAGCGGTGCAAGTTTATCAGCTTCCGAATGGTCAGTCGATTTCTTGTGCACCCCCCACCCAATACACCACGTTGCCTCAAAATTATGCTAACAGTTACGCTGGTAACTATGAATTCCCGGCTTCTTCATCGTATCGAATTTGCATCCACAACACCGAGGGTGTACCGTTTGTATCATATCAGCCATTATAAACGAATCTCGACTTAGCAGATCAAATGACTATCATTTACGTTCCGTGGCCATCATTGAAATTCGCCTAATTAGCACTTTGGAATGTATACATAAGCACTGATGATGATATCATTTTAATAAATGTAAAAAATAATGAATATCAATGAGTTTATTTTATTTTAACCTTGTTAATCCTTCAATGACTGAATATTTCCAAATGGGAGACTAAAACTACTTAACCCGTCAAAGTAGCGGATTCTGGATTTTTTATTTTATAAGATTTTAATTTTAATTTTTATAAGATTGCCAAAAATGTAGTCCAGCACCAAGCCCTGGCCCTTTGATTGAAACGCCCGAGGCGCGAAACAATCGTGACAGTTCGAAAACTCAATTTCGCAGAATTTGCCAGCAGCACTAATCGAGAGGCGTCGAAAACGATCGGTAACCGGAAAAGGAGGGCAGAACAGCGATCGAGCAATTTCTGATTCCTCGTTCGGGACCAAAACTCGTCCCGCCCCTGTCTCCATTTATCACGAAACGTAATCTCTTCGAAGCTGTGAAATTTCAACGGGTTCAGGCTTTTGAACCGGTGTTTGCTATTCGTTACGATCGTCGAAAGTGCAAGCGGCGAGATAAGGAAATTACCGGGTGTAACGAAGTTCGGGATTTGCATCGAAGAGCGCACACAAGCCGAGATTTCAATCTCGTGAGCTTGCGTCGAGACCGTGAACACGGATTAATTTTGCATTTACAGACAGGAATAATGAGATGAGAAATACATAAATTTTGGCAAGGATATCTGATATAAAAGCTTTGAGAGATTATTGAATAATTTCAATTTGAAAATTATGGGAACCCCTGTAAATAATCCAATGGATGTATGAACACAGTATCGAATCACGCATGTACAATAATATTATGGTACCAGTCTCAAAGTCTGAAAGCCGGAAGTACGAAACGCATGGGAAGCAGAGAAACGGCGATAGTAAAGGATATCGTGGACCAGCTTCAGCATTAAACGCGCCAGCATCGAAAAGACGGGAACGACCTCTTTCAAAAGCCGTCGAGAGATTTTCAAACTTCTCCCTTTGTGTCGTTTATCCGACAAGAGCATCTCCGCCAGTTTTCTGGAAGCCAGACTTTTTTAACCTTCGAGTTAAAAAGCGTTCCTCTTCTACCTCAATGGATCACTATTCAGAGGTCCAACTAATTGTGAGCTGCTGAAGAACTTATAGGATTCTCTATTTAATTTCTACTTTTTGTAATCAATGAAAGCATTGAACCCTGAACTTGCCAAGTCCTTTGAACTACTGACAGCAAAATTTGTTAATAAGTTCTTTCTTTCCGTATTTATTAATTACTAACTCTGATTAATAAATAAGCTATCTTTTGTAAATAGCACAGAAACTAATCGAACGTTTTCCAAAGATTCTACCTTCATTACCGATGCAAGCACATCCTGACACCGCCTCGGTGCCTATGCACCTCCATCCGCCGACACGATATACGCCCGGAAGCCTTGAACGGCTCAAACTGTTGGCTGTAACCAGACACCCATCCCCCAAAGCATCGTTGAAATAATTAACCTGCTGTTCGTTACCTGGCAAGGAATAAGTTAGTCGGTTCCCGGAGTCACGGAATATTTACGAGGATCTGGGTTATCGCCCTGGAAGTTCAACCCAACGTGCGCCGCTCGCGAATCCACGAAAGCTCCTCTTTTTTCGGCTGAATGACAGCGTCTACGTTGGCTCTCTTCGAGGAAAAGAAGCCATTAACCGGCTGGTAATGGAGGTATTCAACCGGCTCACCTTTGACCCGCGAACACCGTGTACCGGTGCTCGTTTACACAAGCAGATAGCCGGACGGTGACAAGCTTTTTTTATTCCTTCTCTCGTTTTCAATCGACACGAATTCCTCGATACGCGCACGTTCATCCTGCTCGTTTTACTCTAACGGTTAACAAATAAACGAGTGGCGATTACCGGGCGAAACTCGTCGTAGTGATTAACGCGTTTGCAGGATACGGAAACAGGATTTTCATGAATTCACACGCTGAGAATTGTTCCCGTGTCGAGAAGCATTTTTAACCAAGTTTTAACAATCTCATCGTTTCTGAAATGGACCAGTAAGTAAACCAATCTCGTTCGAAAAAAATTGCCTTTCGGAATCGTGATACGATTCGCTATGAAGAATCTTGTTTCGGCTACGTCGGTCCGAGGACTTTAATTTGGCAGAGGTTCAACAAAATTCAAGACCGTTCCGCACGCGAAAGATCGAGAGATGATACAGAAAATCGTGTCGATGGTACCGTGTTGGAATCGTTCGGGTCGTTTGTAAGGTTCGATTTAAGGAGGCAGAGGTCGGGAACGCGCGTGTGGGAGGCGTACAATCGTGGGAAGCAGAAAAATGGCAAAGCATATTGTGAGAATGTTTCCCAATCGACAATAAAACACGGTAGGAGATGCTTTGCCAGAATAAAGACAGAATGCTCGACGACGACTTAAGCAATCTTGCAAAGTGGCTGCGCACGAAATCTGGCCGCATACCGTGTTTTCATTATTCAGCGAACGACGAGACAAGAAAAGTAATGAAACGACTCCTTCATGGGTCCCTTGATAACTGCTGTTTACTAGACAGAGGTAATTAGGGCTATCGAAGGGGCTTCAATTTTTCATTCGATTCTTTGTTAACGTCGAGATCTTCTCGATTACAGAATTTCACTGTTCAGCATCGATTGATATTAAAGCGAATCTTTATAAAATTGAATACGTGCATTCTAAACATTTCTTTTTGAGACCATTCTTAGGCAGAAGCGATTAAAACGAGGCAGATTCAATTTTTAATTGAATTCTTCGCATGCAGACGTCGGGGTGTTCTCTACGATAGAATTTTATTATTCCGGAGCACTGTTGCCCAGCCTCCTTCGAGCCATGTTCCCCTTTTTTATAATAACCGAATAACCCGCGACCCTTCGCATATTTGCATAAGGGGACCGCTACACCTTTTAATAACTTTCAGATAATCGTTATGGTGGACGTTAAATCATTTTTATTTCACTTATCAATAATTGATGTTACGATTGCTGGTGAAAGATTGCCTTGTAAAATAACTATTGCATTTTCAGAGTTAATCTTTATGTCAAATGACAAAAGTGTAATCAAATTCATATTGTAGCTAAATTACTATTTCAACAAGGATGAATACGGATTATTTATTCTGTATATTGACACTTGAAAAAAATTTGCAACGTCTCAATCTTTGTTGGAAGGGAAAAGCTAACAATCAGTTCATCTCACACACGTGCGAAGAAGAATAGCAACGTAATTCGTCAGCATCATGGTGCACGATTCACTGTGGCACAATCGTCGGTCTATCCTTTTGTTTACCGAGTCTCGTGCCCGTACAGGGAACGGATCAGGGATTTTTTCATTGCTACAGGAGTCTGAACGGGGATCAACTCAGAAGGGTTTGTCCACGGGGTGATCCGTGTCGTTCAACCTTGATAAACTTTCATGGAAAAGTCTGATATTCAAAACATAAAAGTATTGCCAAATGGTACTTATGCTATATCATTTTGAAGCTCGAAGCTTACTGAAAATAACTGTATATACAAAGTATCACAAAATAATACTTGTGCTACCTAAATTTGAAGCGTTTCCTTATCCCACCTTTAAATCTCAAATCATTTCTCACCAACATAATAGGATTATCGAAGATTACATAAAAACAGAACGAAGAATGAGAAACCATTCTCACGATTCGACGATTCGACGATTCGAAGTTCATCAAAGACGCGTTTCATCCGTGGCCTTGCACTTGGGCGTAGATCGAGACCTACACCCCTTTTTCCCGACGAGTCCTCACCACCCTCGCCCATTGTTTCGCGAACGAATCAGCCCCCGACGTGGTCGATAAAGCGTGAAAGTAGCTCGCCACGATCGCTCGACGCTTCACGACCGCGCGAAATTGAACGAGGCGGAGAAGAGTTGCCGACGAGAGGTCGTTGCCGCCGATAACTCTCACGAAAAGACACCCCGAGGAGACGGCGCAAAAATACCATGAAAATTTTCGGCGATTTCTTGCCGCGTGCAAACTCAAGCGGGGAGAAGGGAAATCGCGCGAGAAAATACGTCTCGAGCCGAGGCGGCGGGGAAAATTGGACGAAATCGAATATCGCGGCGCGGAAACGGCACGCCATTTCCGTAAGAAAATTCTGTGCGTACCTTTCAGGAAACGAAGCAAACTCGTCACACTTGTTATGTAGAGTAGAACAACCCGTGCAGCGTCTCGCGAATGCGTGTTCGTTAAAAGGAATTAACATTCCGTCGTTTTATCTACGCAACCGGGGTCTCGTGATACTTCGCCATTTTGCGTACACGCAGCTTTCTTTCGCGTAATTTATCGGTTAATGTGCCGTGCAGATGTTTAACACAACCGCCTCGCGATCACGAACGGGCGATTGACAAATCGATTCGTTTATCTCGGGAGAGGAAGAACGATCGCGTCCATCGATTCTCCGCGTCCTCGTCGATTATTATGACAGTGAAATCTATTATCGGGTTCCCATTCAATTCTTACGATCCTTTTTTCTTGGTCCAGTAGAGTGAGAAATACGTACGATCAGCTTCGGAAATGAAAATATCGCACGTACGGACATTTTTGTGCTTCAATAAGTCTTGTAACCTGCTGAGCTGGCGTAACCGAACCCATACAGCATTTTATTATCGTCGCTTTATTGTATAACATTACCGACCAGTGGAAATAAAACCAGACGCGTTTAAGCGTGTCTGACAGGAACGAGAAAACGTTTAGAGGGTTTTATCGAGGTTTAATAGGATTAGTTCGAGCGCCTTCTTTAAAAATGGGTTTCAATTTCTGATAAGAATGATTAAATTAACAATTTGCTACAATTATAAAAAAATTCTTTCAACTGGATGATAGTATACTTTTCAGCTGAGCAAACTTAAAAGTCAAGGTTCAATATTTTATATTTTAATCCTTCCAAGTTTTTCTACAATTTTATTATTGTAAAAGTGGACAGAACCCCACGGAATAAAACTCCAAAAGACAATGCATTTTTGATCACGGGGTAAGATATTCAAAGGATAGTCGATTGTGTATTTACATACTTTTTGTCGACCGTCTGCCTGCACACCTTGGACATTCACGTATCGCGTACGAAGGGAGAGCCATTCACTGAAAGATGCATCACACACTAAATCTGGTTGCGAAACAGGAAGAACCGGAAACACGTGGCCGAACGGCACGGACGACGTCGCAGGATGTACTGGCACGACGCTTGGCGTCGACTCGTCTCTGCGACGGCGCCCGAAACGCGCGTCGCCGAGCGTCGCGGCGGATATTATCTACAAACGCAATGGCATCGACAGAATTAACGCTCCAGAAGCTATTACGATTAAGTTTTTGCTTCGAAACGTATCGCAATTAAAAAATAATTAACCCTCGAAAGGCGAAAGAAGATTGATCGCGACCCAGATTTGTGAAAAATTCGGAACTCGAGTTTTCAAACAAAAGAATTTAGGTATTGGAAAAAAATAATAATATTATGGCTCTCTGAAGGATTCGACCGAAAGGAAAGGCTTTTGTTACGAACGTAAGTATCCTATAATTACTCGGCTACTTATTTCGTTCTCTTTGACGAATTCGCAATATTTAATTGCTGATCGATATTTTCGAGTCTGAATTTTCTACACCCAGCCCACACAGCGTGGCACGAATGGGATGTACAGAAGATAGTACAACAGAGAATCGATCACCGGAGAGTCTGGACGGGTGTAGTTGTTGAACGTGGATAAAAAATCTCTGGATTACGTCACTGGAGAATTCGTGTTGCAAGAGGAAAAAAAATGATAATCTGATGAGCTGAGGAAAATTAAATCTAGCAAACTGATTTAATGAATAACGCAAAGATAGCACGAAGTTTCTTGTTGAAAAATAATAAAAGAACATCCTTGGTTCACTTTTTCTTTTCAGAAGAAATTTCTTAATACCATCAAATATTCTGTTATCAGACGAAAATTGAAATATATTACACAGCAATTACTTCTCCTTGTGAAAGTTCCACAATTCTCGAGATAAAAATGTGATTAAAACGAATTAATCAAGTCTGATTAATTCAACGCTTGTACATCGCCTATCTTCCAACTCTTCCGGAACTGAAGTTAATTAAAAATTAGAATTACATAAAAAAAAACGCGTATTTTTTCTTTTCGCACCAGTTTGTGCTCTAATTGCAATCTGTAACGTGACACACACGCCACCGCAAAAAGAAACAGAAAGAATTAAATAGGATCTTCGAGTGAAATCTTTCCTTTCTAACGTTGTTTCGAGTTGGCGATCTCGTGGCGTACCGTTCGAACAACGAAAGGGTTAACAGAGAAGAAAGGAGGCTCGATTAAACGACCACCCTTGTTCCCCTCCAACCACTCGAGCAACCCGGCTACTTATCTACCGGAAGTGCTCAACACGCACTGTTCGGCAACACTTCGATTAGCGTACAGCAAAGCTTCGTCGCGATTGTTAAAAACAATCAACAATCGGTCCTTTCATCGAGTCTGTAAGCGAATACGATCCGGAATGCGTTAAATAACGAGCAACAATCATCTTCGCATTCCCTCGGCGCGTAAAACTCAGCGTGGAAGAAACGCAACCTCATTCGACATAAATACGGGAAGAAACGTCGAAATTCCACGGTCGCGAAATTATACTGTCAGGGGAGAATTATGTGCTCGAGCGGAAGAAATGATGGAGAAAAAGCCCCGCGATTCGCGGTGGACGTGGAACGGCGCAAAAATTTCGTACGGGGTAGGTTTTGCCGTCGATGGCCAGCCGTTAACGCTTCGACACATTAAATTATTACCTAGAAGAAAATTTATAATTGCACACCAACCGATACTACAATCTTCAAAATCCTCGGAAGTAATTTTTCTATTAAACTTAATTAATAAAATACCAAAAGACCCGTTAATCGATAGTGGTTTCTCGAGGCTGGATATTACGGGAAAAGTCGATAAAAGCGTATCAAAGGGGCGAGAACGCGATAGGATAATTCGCGGGCACGAAAATGGAGTAAAATGACGAATAATCTCGCATAAACGAAGACGCGTAAGATCAACGACGGTGGCTCGATCAAGTATGCCAGCCAAGAAGTTCCACGGCTGGTCTAGAAAATCAGATTACCTCGAGCATAAAATACGTGCCCCGAAAACCGTATCGACTTCCACCCAAACTCCCACTCCCCGTTTTTTCGCGACCGTGTGACATGTATGTATTATTCATGCACACCATTCATGGCGGCGGAGCATCGAGAGATTTACTATCGTCGATCTTTGTTTGATCACGGATCCTAATTTTCCCTGGTGACGTTCGTCTAGCAGAAAAATGATCGAACGTCGGCTATAAACGCGTTCGATACAGTCGGAAAGAAATTGCAAAATTCTGCGATAATGGGAGTCCAAAATCGACCCACATACGGTGCTTTCTACTCGAATGTAACAAATGGTGGCTTAAATCACTGGGGACCAGGGTCACGATTCTGGGGTCGCCGACTTTTTGCTGAATCTGGAACGAAAATAAAGGGACACGTGGTTTGAACGCGAAAGCTGGAGAGGATCCTTTTATTCCACTTTATGTTCTCCAATGCACAGCCTTCACAGAATTAGTACCCTCGGTAACATAATTTCAATGGAAGTGGTACCAAGGTATTACAGAAAATATCAGGTTTTTTGGAAAATTATTGCAGAAAAAATGTCGTAACCATTCTTAAATTCAAAGAATTATCATAAAATTGCTATTTGTTAAATTTGAATAATTTTGTAGAAATCAGTATTTTTAATTATCTGCAATGACGTATCGACTTCCACGCGTATAATTTCAATTATTAAGTAAATAATCGTGTCCTCAGACGCAAACCACGTGAAATTATCCATAAGAGTCTCTGTATCATGAAACACGGTGTACCGGTCCTTCTGACCTTTCCTTGACCCTCACCTACACATCGAACTTCTTGAGCTTCCTCTCGAGAAACATATCAATGTACTTACGTCCATATGCTGTGCCGCAAGGTTTGCATTCCCTCGAATACATTTACGGAATGTTGCGGTTCGAAGAAGCGGTCGAAGGCGAGACACGATCTTCGAGCAGGATTTGCTCGATTGCACTTACGACCTCTTTATAATCGACACCGGGAACGATCTGTACTTAGACGACAAACGAGTCGTTGCGAACGAAAGTGAGATTCACGAACCGGTTAATTGGCAATCGATGCAAAGAAAAAGAACTTCCCTTGTACTACCAATTCCCTAATCACTACTCGATGCAACCTGTTCGCCTTTCGGTTTCAAAATTAGGAAAATTAAAGGTATGGGTAATGACGACTGAATTGTTGAGTGACTTTCTCTAGGTGCTCCGAAATTAGTCCAATTTCTCGTTGCAAAACCCCCTTCAATTTCAAAATGATCGTATTTGCATGGAATTAGTGGAATTAGTTAAATTCTGAATGCAAAAGCTCACGTTTTGGGACAATTAATTAAGGTGTGAACATTTTATTATTTATGTATGCTTAAGAAGTATTATGAAACATACGGTATTCCGGTAATTAATTTGAGCAAATTTCAAAAATACGACGGGGATTAATCAAAGGAAGACGATGCACCTTCGGTTTTACGCGAATGCATGCACAAGTTGCAATACTTCGTGGAGCAACGTTCGTTCCGGACTGCGTGCTTCTTTTAATTGAACGTGTTTTTCCCCTCCCTCTCGAACCATTATGTCAATTTCATTCCATCTTTGACGTTTTAAAAGTCGAACGCCATATATAATTAATCGCATTTCCTGCAATTAGAAAACCATGGAAATGGATGGAGATTTTCACGAGATACGATCATCGTTTACTGTCTTCCCCAAGAAAATGATTTCAAATAAAATTACAAGAAAACGAATAAACCCAAGTTTAATTCATTATTCATTTTTGGATACAATTTGCTAGTCACCCATTGCAGGAGTTAATCAAATCATCAATATTAAAGATTTTTGCAATGAAACAACAATTTAAAATTCTGATAACCAAGAAATCGAGAAACGCAGCTCAATTTCTTGTAATTATTGAGTGACAACACGTTTCAATGATTTATCGTCCCGAAGCCTGCCTTCATGAATATTTTGTAATTATTTATAATTTTTTACCGATGCCACCTGTGGTAAAGCAAAAATCATCTAGAAATAGAATGGTGAAATATTTTCACGTGTGACAAGGGTTCTATTGACCCGTGTAACGCGAAATAAACGAGCTCCACAATGCTGAATCGATCGATTACTCTTTCATCCACCGTTAGCTGTCGATTTCGAAGGAGGACAACGATCAAGGAAATACCTAGTCGTTTGGAAAGTTGAATTGCACGCGATCAGTATCAGCTTCTTGCTTCGATTAACGAGTGAAGATATTGTTCGGCTTCGAAAAACAGAAATTTCAATGCTGACGAACGAGGCCAAGTTCGCGTGGCGACCCTGGTTGTACGCGATTCCAGCTGGGATCGTGACTAAAAACAGGATCGAATGTACTTTCGATCGTTGTTCGAGGAACGATGACGGAGAAACGACCAGTCGAATTTCACCGACCTAAAAAACGATCGTCTGTTCTCCTCCGATGTCCAAATGAATTTTGATTACAATAAGAATTAATTAATACCAGATGGAGGAAGACATAAAAATAAAGGTACGTACTAGAATCGTACAAGTTTGAATATTAGAATTAAGTTTCCTTCCAAATATAATTTAAATGGAATAATTATTCCCAATAAATAATCTGAAAAATATTTCCGAGTGCAAAGAGATAATTCTAATACTAGACTCCAATAATCTGGATCACTTCAAATAATTCTAATAAATCAAACAACTCGAAACCATTATACTAACACACGTACAATTCCCCATCGAATCAAATGGCGTAAGACCTGCATTACGAAAGCGGTCATTAAACATGCAACAAAGCTAACATATAATTTGCTAGTTAAAAATTGCACGGAAATTCTCGATACTGTTAGGCGCATCATCATAGCCGAGCATAATCGTTCGCATTACCATAGAACCGTGACTTACGAACGATTTCAGCTGTAAGGGGTTAAAGTCCTGCTCGAGTTACGCGAAATTACGTTTGATGTCCAAGCTGGTGCAGCATGCCTAACGGGCACCGCGATCAGAATGATTCCAGAAAAAGCCTCGGTTTAAAGGGGCACCGCAAGAAACGACATTATTTCACGGTATTGTTACCGTGTCGCGTCAACAATTTTCTTCGTCCAACGGCTCTCAAGCTGTCCGATCTTTTTCTCACCGGACGATTTTCACACTACACGGTTCTACCTTCTTCGACTCCTTTATTGTGTTTTAATTACATGAACTGCCCGTTTACTTGGCCTTCTTTCATCTAACATCCCAGTATTCAGGTTTAAAGTACCAGAAAGTCTCAAGGACCTTCAAGAAAAAGGGGTGGGTTTTGTGGTGACCTGGGTTAAGGGTCAAAAAATGAATCAACAAGGTAATATTTTATCAGAAGGTACGAATTTTCTAACAGTGGACCGATTTTTAACGATCTGCAGCTTTCGAAGCATGATTTGATTAATGAACATTTTATTTAACGAAGTTATCGATGCTAAAACGTTTGCAACGTAATAAATCTTGCACACGCCGGTCCCTACAAAAAGTCAAAGATAATTCGACTAAAATATCGAACGTCTTAAGTACATTACATATGTTGCTTCGTACCGACGTAACTCGATTAAGGTACACGCCGCGGTTGATTAAGAAAGTTCGACGATAATGAAGTGAACCATACGGACGCGTAATGAAGCAGAAGAGAAAAGGCTGCAAACGATGATTAGTTTTACCTTCCCAACGTATCCTTCGAAAAGTCCTCAATTATGGTAATCGCCGACGACGCCACGACGACCATGGTAGTACTTTTCTCCCATATCTCGTCGGGTCGAGCAAATTTTTTCCGTCGAGCAAATCCTGTTCCGTCTGACACTGCACAGAATTCACCGACACTTTCGAAACTCTCGATTCATTAATCAGAAAGACACAGGAAAATTAACTGCAATCAGGCTCAAACTACCGTAAACGTCTAGTTTTCAACTTGTTGGTAAATCCTCGAACATCTTCGAATCGCTGTTGATTGTTTTCGTCACACGTTTGCACCTCGGCTCACATGTTTGACGGCGATCAGAGGCGGCAAATACCGGCGTTAATTAATCAAAAAGCGGGCTCGCAGATTAACTCGTCATCCATCAAGTTGTGGGCCAGTTAACCCCTTCTTCGAGAGACTCTTTTGTTACCTTATCGGCACCGTCTCAAGACAATTGGAAAAATCCTTGAAACCACCTTCGTCCCTCCATCATTTCCATTAGTCGACGTACTTCGTCACGTCTGGTAGGAACAATGATCACGGAGAGCACAAGGGAGCGTTTCGAGCTGAATCACGCTTCCGACGAGCGAGCAGCGTGCTCCTTCGTGTTCGTCCTCTCGAAGACTACTCCGCGGAACGGACGGTTCGGTGAATACGTGCGCCGACGAAGGTTGGAGAGGATCAAAGACGAGTCCCCCGAGAGAAGTCACGTTTCGGCACGCGATACTACCCAGGACACGGTGCACCGTCCGCGATGTCGATGCCAGGAGGAAGAAGATACGACTGAAGGTGCTCCTCCGCATTCAAGGCGCATTCACCTTGCTCTTCACGCACCTGTGTGCACGCGCGAGCGAATCTGCTCGCTCTCCTTCTCTGTCTGGCCGCTTTACACGCTTTGAGCCGCGTCTACCCGCGAACTTTACGCTCGACTCGCGAGTTACCAAGCTAAAGGCTCGTGTAAATTCAGCTGAGAGCAAAATTCGTTCACGAAGCAAATGGACACAGTTACTCGACGTTCGATGGGTCCTTGGGTGATTTTTACTCTCAGGGTACGCTAGGGACTTCCTCAACCTTGATCTTGATTACGAAAGAACCAAGAACCCGACGACACGGCTCGTGGGTCATAATCGACCGTGATGTACGCCCAACCGGTTTAAAAGGACGGGAACTGAGTCTGATCAGCTGGATCGAAGAAGTTTTTAAAAGATTCTTTTCTCTTACACAGTCTTAAACTAAGATCCTTCAGAAGTTCAAAAATTATTAAGATTATGAAAATTTATCTTCTTTCATAGGAATACACGAAACTTGAATTTAAATTATACAAAATTAATTATTTTCGTTTGTACAAGTATTAATTAATAGATTGCATTTTACACTTGCGTAAACATGTGTAAACGTCCGTCTATTTCTTTCATCGAAATTATCCACGCACTG
Organism: Anthidium xuezhongi; assembly: GCA_022405125.1. Classification (NCBI taxonomy): domain Eukaryota; kingdom Metazoa; phylum Arthropoda; class Insecta; order Hymenoptera; family Megachilidae; genus Anthidium; species Anthidium xuezhongi. The sequence continues at coordinate 5,888,167 of CM039642.1, read as the reverse complement.
GATAAAAGGGCAATTAAGCTCATCGGAAGGAGTCTAGACGTGCGCAAGCTTAAATACTTCCGAGAGTAATTAAAACGCCGTTAATCTCGGTAATGAGAGCGCCGTTGGTTGACGGAGCTTTAACGCGATTACAATGTACCGTGCACAGTCACAGTCTAAATACCGTAAAACGCAGGCTTTAAACACATGCAGATGATCCTGTCGAGTGATAGTGGAACCAAAACATCTGCCAAGATTGATAACGAAAACTCTGTGATATATATCTCAATTTTTTTATTTTAATCTTTTCAATTTTTGCAAATGAAAATAATGTTTTCGCCGAATTTTACATTATACGATAATTGCATCGCAATCAACGCGTGTCAATTCAAATAAAAAAAATTGAGAATGTTCACCAGCGTGAAAAATAAACTCAATTTCCGGCGACCGGTTTGTGGGGGGAAAAAAGAGATAGAACTCGTTAAACTAGTACACAATAAACGAAAACTTCTTGGTTTCATTTGCCCATTGTACCACAATATCGATCCGATGGGACGAACCTCTGTCCAACGAATTTGTTAACCAAATCCATAAAGTTTCCCTCCGAACGAATGACCGGATTATTGATTCTGCTTCGAAAGTTTCGCGACAAACTTGTTGTTTCATCGAACAATATTTAATTAAAAATCCCCTCTCACAAATTTTCTGTATTTTTAAATAGAGAACAGGTCTGGAACCTTTTACAGGAAAAAGACGTCTGAAATCTTAAGCTTTTTTTGCGATCGTTGACCTATTTCTGACCAAAGTTCTTCCTCGCCTGTCCAATTAATGTACTCGAAGTGTCCACCGGTGAATTAATGGCACGATTTTCAGCTTTCTAACGCGAAACAAGGCGGAGTGGCAGAATGTCTTCGGTGAAAATTCTCAGCCGCGGTATCGATCAACCTCTCGACAAATAGTTTGCGTTAGGTAGTTCGTTAATTAGCGTCCGGTATCGAAACGCGCGAATTATTCGTTAATAAACGGTGTACGCTTGAAAATGCTCAAACACGTTCCGACTGCTTGTGCCGGGGAAACGGGGTCGCGGAGAACGTTGCGTAGGGAAAAGAAAAATTATCCAGGAGATAATTATCCCGTGGAAAAAGCGTGTAAAAACAAGTCGACAGAATTAAAAACTGTTGCAAGCTTGAAAAAAATGATAGCGGAAATATTTAACCAAGATAGCTCATTATCTCGACGATACGTTGCGTTTACGATCTTGCCCATTCACCGTATCATGGTGTAAATTCGTTCATTATTTAAGTGCACGCTAATTGGCCACCATTTGCATTTTTGGTCGATATTCGGAGAAAAAAAGATCTTTCGATCAACAGGATGTTCATCCGGGTGGAATCTCCGAAAAAAAGAATCATCGATGTTCGATCAGTTTTTATAGGCTTTCGAAATTAAGAAAGCCTTTTAATAACGTTCGAATGTAACGCGAACGGTGTATTCGATTTCACTGAAAACGATGAAAGTTTCAGTAAACCTTCGACCGGGTAAAAGCTACAGCGCGGATGGCATGGATGCAATGCAACACGATTCAGTAAAAATAACGGGACAAGATAATCTTTTACTGGAACTGGTTTTCCGAAATACCAACGATTTCGATCGCAGGGACTTCGGCAATCAATGTACATTATTGTCGCGTGTCTAAATAACTTTTTACCTAAAGGGTTATTTAAAGAAGCTTGTCCACTCAGGTATTTTATTTAATTTTGTATCGTAATTATTAAGAGACAAATTTTATAGTAATAATATTAAAGAGGAGGACTGAATATTGATTAGTGTATTTTTAAACATTAGTTCCTATATATCTGACTACAGGTGACACACCTTATGCACCCTGCACTGTATGCCTATGTATAACTGATACCACCAAAATCTTAGAGGAATAAAATCGTGTGGACATAAAATGGGAGTATCAGCTTGATATAAAACGTTGCCTTATTACGTGTAGCGTGACAATGAGTAACCCGTTTTCCGAGTAAACGGAAAACAGACAAGAGCATAGTCATTCATCGAGCCGACTAAGCGAATGCAATGGTATGACGATTCACACCCGTGAAGGGACGGACGCGTGAAATGCGTGAAATGCATTAGACCGCGTGGTACGCACGTGTCTAAAACCAGTTTCACGTGAACCTAAACGGCTCCCGCGAAGCGTATTTTCCTCTAACGGAATGTTAAGGTCGTAGCCCGTCGGTCGGTGCCGGTGACACTGCACGGATTTGTTATGAAAGACGCACCAACAATCGTGCAATAACAAACTGTCGAGTATTGTTACGAACAATCGTTCTGCTTTCGATACGTGTAACCGTTGTTGATATCGCGCGAAGGAATTATTAGACGCGACAGATACAACTGCGACATTGACTTTCATCCTCTGATTCAGTACTGGGCACGGCGGTTAATATTAAATTTTGGCTCGTGCGATCCATCGACCCGTTAAACATCGGTGAAACGAGCAACATCGAGGAAATTGTCGTTAAAGACGTGATCTTAGGAAATGTTCTATTGTTCGTCGGGAAATCGGACGAAAGACGATGGAATGCTGTACATAGTATCGACAACCGAATTCAAGGACTACTTAGCCTCGAAAGCGTCCGTAACTTGACAGCACTCCGAGTTGAGTGGTCAAAGTGAGGTTAAGTATCGACACAGCAGACGACAACTTATAGAAGGAATTTTATACCGTGACAATGTAATTTTGACGAAAATATTCGGGAAACGAATGAGTCAAAGAGGCAACCTACGCGTACACGAGATCACTGTTGGAATGCAGGTAAAATGCCTGTTGTTTTTCTTTTATAGAACATTTCGTAAAGAGTAATCGATCGGTAGGCTAAGATTATTGTAAATACTGACTGGAAGATCCAATTTTAAACGAAGTACGCATGTAATTTCGTTCAATTAAGCTAACGCCCGACTTGTAATTGGCTTCAATTCGTGGTAAAAATAAACAGAGCGAGTTGACAGCAATGCTAGCAGGGTGGCACGAACGTGCGTAGGAGATCATCTCCCGACTGAGCGGTCGCCCGATCGTTTCCACAAGAAAAACACATATTTCCCGCCAAAGGTTGACCAACGAGCGAGCATAAACTCACGCGACTCGAGAATTATATAACTATTGTTGCACGGCTCGTAAATAAAGGCTACTTACCGCTGATCAGGCGAAAAACGTCAGGACCGCGCACACACACACGTTACACCTCGCACTGCTTGCGGCAAACTGCCGTGACGCGGCGCTCTTGTGCCGCGGCCATCTTGGATCGATTAATCGCCAGTCGAAAAGTGCGCCGAGTTTGATTCTCGAATCAGCCAGTTGCCATCTTCGAACGGATTGGAAGGCAAGAAGGTTAGTAAAGAAACTTATTTCTCTCTTTTTTTCATTCTGTTTTGTTTTGAAATCATTACTTTCATTTAATCTGCACTAGACTGAAACACAAATAATAACAATCGACGTTTAACATGCGGTTATCTTTCATACGTTTCATTTTGTATACGAATATACAAAGTGACTCTATCGCCTCGCAAAAACGACGCACGTGGTACAAAGCATTACATTGATAATTAAATAAATAACGCGAATAGCATGGGACGTTATCCCATACTGTTCCTTTGGAAAAGTACAAAAAAACAAAGAAAAATTTACAAGACAAGAAATGCACAAATTCATAACTATCCTGAATGGTAAATGCGAACGTTGATTCGGTTCATTTAAACGCTTTCCCTCCTTTTTTTTTCTTTTTTTTTTCATTTTTTTTTCGTTTTATATGTATATAATATACTCTTCACAGCAGAACTCACATTTTTTTCTTCTTTTCTTTTAAATAACATACTTCTTTCACATACATAATTTACCTACATACATCATTTATTAGGATCATTGTTGATAATAATTAAATATTTCTTACGTATTGTAGAGAATTATATTATATTATATTATCTTAAACGCTTATACCTAGAATAATTTTACGAAAAAAGAATTCACTACATTTTGTATGACTTTTTTTTTTATGCACGTGTAAGCTCTCTCATTTTGTCGCACTGCATGGAAGTTAAATACACGAACAACTTTCTTTCAAATCTCCATTATGCGTTTCAAGTAATTTCTATAATTACCAATAAAAACGACTTATATAATACTTAACAAGTATTATAGTTTCGCGCATCGTCGGATTCTCACTTATGATTGTAGCTACACAGTTCCCTTTAATCTTCCTCTCTAATTTGATTCCTCGTGCATCATTATATTTCATCAATTCCACGTTTCGAAACGCACTATCCTTTCCTACTTACGTATCAACGACGCATCGTCGTCGTCGTAAGAATCGTTATATCGAACTGTATATCCGCTTAATCGAATTAGTATAGTTGCATTGTGATAAGAGACAACGGCGATCGCCGATTAAATCGTGAACGAATCACGTCTCGTGTCAATGTTGTTATATCAAAAATTGTTTTTAAAATGTGTGTGCATTACGGCAAATGCCGCAACCTAACGCGAACTCTTCTCCGGTCGGTGGATGTTTGACATGCAAAGGACACTCGTCCCCCTCTAGTTGTTTCGCCTTGGGCCCTAATGAAATGGATGAGTTATCGTTAAAAGGTTCACCTGTAGGTTTGAATCAAACAAACTTACCTGCGGGACACGAAGGTAGTTCGCTCTTTGGAATGGTGGTGACTCGTTGGAAGTCGTCGTGGCAAGGGTTGCAGAAATGGGTGGTACCGAAGCAGAAGAAGACCGCCACGGAGCAACAATATCGGCATTTGTACTCCAGGAAGTCTGCCCCGTGTTTGGGGCACATATGGGCCCTTGCCACGTCGCTGCAACCCCCGCATACCAATTCCGCAGGGTCGAACGTTTCCCCGCCGACTTGAGCATCGCATCGTGCCTCGCCACCGTAATAGGCCTTCTGACATTTGTAACAAACGTAGTACGCGTATCTTTCCATCGCGTAGGCGGCAGGATCCTGGTAATATCGTCCGCCTGGACCAAATACCGCCTCGGCCCTGTGAATTTCATAACATCGCCTATAAATTTCAGTGTATATTTTTCATCATCATACCGTGAACTTCGTACGTACTTGTTTAAACCTTCGTATTCCAACCGCATCAGGGCTTTCCTCCTGACGTCCTCGTACAGTTCTTTGATACTGGCCAGCTGATCGGCCAAGGTGGAATGTTCCATCGGTACCTTGCAAATGGGACAAAGGGAGAAGCCGAAAGTAATCCTCGGTCCCACCCAACGTTTCATCAGCACGTGTTTACAGCAGTGCAGATGGAAAACGTGTCCGCATTGCAACTGAATCGCGGGAGCAGCCGACAGAGCTTCGGTGAAGCAAATCATGCACATATCGTCGGCGTCTTGCTTCAGGTCGCTGCCCGGCAAACACCTGTGCAGACAGGGCAGACAGGTCTTCTCGTTTCGGACGCCTCCGCAGATGTGGCCGCACGAGTGCACCTTGGTGCAGGCGTTCTTCGCGTGTTCCTGGCAATCGTGATCCGCGCACACGTTCCCTATCGCCAACAGACCCGTGTTCTCGGAGGCTCCGCAGAATCTGCAAATACCGGACGCGGCACCGACCGGTTTTCTCGGCGAACCGTCGCGGAACTCCACCAAAGCTTTCAGCGTTCTGCTGTCGGCCAGCGCCAGAATCCAGAAGAGTTTCGTTCGACCGCAACCCTCGTGGAGGTCCACGCGTATGGCTTCCTCCTCTTCTTTGCAAACCTGCCTCACATGCATCTGCGTTCTTCTGTGCAAGTGCAGAATTCTGTCGCATTCCGCGCACAGGTTTCCGCATACATTGCATTGGATGATGGCTGTTGTCTCGCCATCATCGTGATTGCTACACGTTGGCTAAATACATCAAATATACCATGTTAGATTTGTATATGAATTAGTAAATTATTTTGATTAATTTTACCCTAGGAGGTGGTGGCTGTCCCTCTGACCCGGTCCACTGGCCAGAAGACAGTCTCTCAACATGGTCGGAATCCAGAACGCACAACGAAGACAGCGCTAACCACAGGGTCGGAGTTTTGAGGCATTCAGATGGATCACGACTCTTCTCGTCCAGTCTGGTAAGATTTAAAATATTCTCTGCGATTGCTGCTTTGGTCACTGATGCCCAAGCCTCTGATAGCTTTCCCTGAAAGGAATATTAACAATGAACGGTCAAGTAAACGTTATAATGCTAAATTAGCTGATACTTACCGCTGCCATATCTTTCAAAAGTTGAATTATCACTTCGGCTAGTTTTCGAGTCATGCACCCCCTTAGCCACCATCTTGAACCAACGTAATTCTTGGGATGAATGCTGGTAGCCAGGGAAACGGTCTGAAGAGCCTTTCCATTATTTTCTTTTCCCTTTACTTTGACCTGTACTGTTAATGCTTTCGCGATGCAACTCAGGAAAACGTCGAGAATCCCCGGGGAATGTTCATCAAACTCTGTGCTTTGCGTGAAACCGTTGTTCGCTGCGGACACGATACTAAAATCTGTGGGCGGCAAGCGTTTGATACTAATAACGTTAGCCAACGTTTCCGGCTTAATTTCGGGCAAAATTCTTTTCAAGAGAGACGTTACCTAAATTATAAAAAATGAGCGTGTTAAAGAACACAATAAATTAAATGACGAGCTTATAAAAATTAAAATACGCACTTGACGCTGCACTCTGGCAGATCCTGTGTGCAGTAAGCTTAATAAATCTTTCAATAAACCGTATTGATGCGACAGATAATACTGTCCTACGGAGCTGCCGCTTAGAGCCAGCACCATAGACAGCATTTCAAAGCAGTATGTGTCGGCTGCCTTTGGTAAATCGCTGTTATCGCTTAATAAACTATTAGCAGGTGTTGGTGAACACAGAAGCATTTCCCATTCGTCTCTCATTCTAATGGCTTCTTCCTGAATGGCTTCGACGATATGCGTGCAGACCTGTTTCTGTAAATGCGTGAGATTGTTTCTACTGAACAGAATTCCGACCATGTGCTCGCGAAGATCGTTGCTGTCTTCCAAATCGTTGTTAGCTCCCTCCGCAGCTTCCGTTTGTTGCTGTTGCTGTTCGCCTTGTATGAGTTTGCCAAACACCTATTGTACGAACATTGATAATCAAGATTCCATCTGTCACGTCAATGAACATTTAATGTTTTCAAATTTACCTGAGAAGTAATCAAACGGAACACTTTCAACGTTTCAGCTTCGCAATTTCTTTGCTGAATCGTTTGCGTGCTCAGTTGTTTTCCAACTTTCAAAAATGCCCCCTCGATATCGCCTAAGATTCTTATCTGTCGAACGCGTAAAGAATTGTCTGGGCCTTTCAAGTCGAGCCTCACGATAATGTGACGTGGGTCTACAGAAGAAACTTATATCAATATTGTTCCTATAATTATGTTTCGTAGTTCAGAATACGAAATAATTACCGGTAATAGGGCAGTGGATCCAGCCAGCCGATCGGCTTTCGATTTCCACCGTCCTCAGTTTTACCATTTCGTCCAAATTGTTACCCGACTGAAACGTCACGCTGGACACCTTGTGCTGCGATAATATTTTAATGAGAGAATGATCGTAGGAAAGGTGGTTGCCGTTATTATACTCACCGTTAAATCACGACAATTATCAATATGAATGTACACTATTCGTGGAATGGAATGAGCACCGCAGACGATAGTTAGAGTCTTAGTTTTATTACGATCTTCATCACCAGACTCCCAAAATGTTTCCGTCGAATTGTCGGTCAGACTGCCTATCATGGCTTGTCTGCTCGATGCTTTTATCTCCACCTCGTACGTCAAGTCCTTGAAAACCTCCACGCAATTGTTCACTTGCTGGGAGTGCATCGATTGATGACTCTCGTGCATGCTCAACGTGGTGTTCTCCTCCTCTTCCGATCTCGACAGTATTTTGCTGATGTTACTGAACACGTGGCTTCTGTGCAGAAACATATGGTCCGCAGGGGTGAATTTGATGCCCCAGCATCGAATAGCAGCTTGTTGCAGGGGTGATCCTGAATAAAAATGTGAAATATAGAGCACACGGTAAATAGAAATTGTGGGTGTCGCGAGAGACGTACCGGGTGGCGGTAGAAGCATCAGATCCGCGATGGTTTGTAACAGAGTGTGGAACACCGTTGGCAAGGGATTAACAGATTCGCCTGCTATGACTAGATCGCTCAAGGGATGTTCACACACACCGATCATATCCTTAAAAACAAACAATAAGTTTGATACACTCTTAGGGGATCAATTTTCTTGTACAACTTACATGATCCTCCTTTTTCTCAGCCCTATTGTCCTCTTCATTTGATTCTGCAATATCAGGTTGCACGATCGGTGACAGCGAGGCAATGAACCACCACAATAAATCGTGAAGACAAATCGGCTGAGTGACGCTTCTTAATAACCAATTTAAGGCTTGCATCGCGTAAACTCGACAGGCGGCACGACGCAACGCCTGTTTCATGGCCAATTGCAAATGCTGCAGGTTGTGTTGCTGAAGAACGAACAGCATCACCGGTCTCATAAGAATCTCGACCTTATCGGTGTTCGTTACTTCTGCCTGATTCGACGAAACGATCGCCGATTGATTCATCGATGGTACCAGTTTCTGAAGTGCTGCGGAAGGGTAGCACAGCAGAGAGGAACCCGCCTCTGTACAAGAAAGCATAATAATTTTAATAGTCTTCAGGTTTTCGTGACACTGTTAGATTTAACATTTCTTTTTAATTTTCACGTACCGTTATTCATTTCACTGCTACTGTTATTTCTCTTTCGCATCATTACCACCCTACCATCGTTGGTGTTTCTGGTCCAAGGTGCCCCAGTAGACATCGAAACGGATCGATGGAAAGCGCCACGACCTTTAGCGCTCTCGCTGTCGCTGTCGCTCATAGGATGTTCCGACATAGACTGTATACAAATCATCAAGATTATCGAATGAAATGTCTAAAAAACAACGCGCTTTTCTTACCCTGCCGTTCGCGGTGTTGGACATGCCAGTCCCTCCCTCGTAGCCGTTCTGGTGTCCATTTTGTCTTCTCAGCGTTTCCTCGTAGTACCTCTCGTCGTGACTCTGCGAGTGATGAACACCCAAGGCTTGCAAACATTGAAAGGGTCCTGTGGATGGAAATGGTCCAGCTGCTTCCGGGGGACTATAATTTTCAGCCACCGACGACAACGTCTGAGAGGATCGTCGTTGCTGTTTTGGAATGTTTAATCCGGAAGCGCTGGCCAGGTCCAGCAGGAACATGGCGTTGTTCTTCATGATAATATGCGTCTCGTTACCGTTGGGACTGCCTAACGGTGACACGACCTTGCCGGTACCGTTCTTCTTCTTCGTCACCCCCGTCAAGAACTTCTTCGCGAGCTTGAGCTTTCGCGCTCGCAAGTATTTGTCACGACAGGTATCACAGATCAGGTACCAAGAGCTTCCGCCCACGCCGCCATCGCCGCAGTTCCCTGCCCAACCGATGCAATAGTTACCTCCGCTGTTGTAACCTTTCCCACCCGCGTGCCACCCGCAACCGGGATGCATCATCTTCATGTGATACGTGACCGGATGCGGAAACATTAGGCCGCACAATTCGCAAATGGTCTCTCGTTCTATTCCTCCCAGCGCTTCCGACCCATTCGCTTTGCCAACCGGTTTCCATTCCTTCTTCTTCTTGCTGGTCTTCTTCTCCCGTTCCTTCACCTTGTCCTCCCGAATCCGCTTCTCTGGTCGCTTGCTCAGCTTCAAGGTTTGTATCTGCGATATAGGGCTGGGCAGGACCGAGCGTTGTTCTATGGTTTGGAGACAATTCGTGCTGAGCTCCTCCCATAGGAACACCAAGCTCTTCAGGGCTGGGGGTAGAACGGCGATCGTTTGAAACTCCGACAGAGCGCCCAATTTACCATTTTCCTGAACTTCTTCTTTAATCGTGGTCTCCTGTTTCTTTCTATTTCTGTTCGCGTTGGCGTTCGCCGCAGACCTGGTCAGGGTCTCCAAGGTGCTTGGTTGAATGTGCAGGTAGTTTCCAGCGTTGGTCACCTCGACGGAATGTCTTTGCCTGGCCTTCTGCTCCTGTTTCTGCTTGTCCGTCGGCTGCAACACCGTCTGTCGGGTCACCACGAGCGCGCCCTGCTTAGGCAAGCTGGGGTGAAACTTGAGGAAACTCGCACAGGCCATGGCATCGTGGACGATCCCTTCGTGCCAAAGGAACGCCGCGAACACGGCTCTGAGACACTCCGCCACCGATGGACTGATCGCTTCCTTCACTTTGTCCTTGTTCAGATTCAGGGTTCGACTAGGATTAGGACTCTGAGAGGAAGTAGTGGGCGAGATGGCTCGTTTTGTCCTGGTCTTTGATATTTTACTGTGCTCCCTTCTGCTTAATTTCGACGGGTGACGTTCTTCCTTGGGACCAGCCAAACCGATGCTGAAGTGACCCTTCATGGCCGTGGTCGCGCTTTCTGGACTAGTCTGGGTCTGCGCCTGGGACACCTTCCGCGGGCTTTCTTGGGAATCCTTGAACGCAATCAGACGATGTTGATCGTCGCCTGTCACGCTATGGATCTTGTTTGCTCGATTACTTACCCCTCCGCCATCTTGCTTCGGGGTATCGGATGGACTAGCTATGCTACCCTCGGATCTCAGGTGTAAAGAACTACAGCTCGGGCTTGGAGAGAGGTCACGGGTATTGGCAGTTGTGCTGACAGCACTCGGGGATTGCGATGGATCCCTCGTTAGACTACTGACCAAGGCACTTGTGTCGCTCTGGGTTGACCCACGTCGCTGCGACGTGATGCTATCCACCATCCCGCCGGATACTTAAAAAGGGAAACACAAGGAACGATAGTTTCGCGGAAACGGGCTACGATTTGTGCGCGGAGGATCGAGAAACTAACGTCTTTAGATTTCTATACCGCAAGGATGATACTATCTCACCTTGCTCCTCAGGACTGAACGTAACAGAGGTACAAAATGATGTTTCGCGTGGCATTCTCTCGCATAGCTCATCGATAACGTGCAAAATAATTTCGTGCCACTTCGTCGTGAACAAATGAAACGATCAAACTAGCCGAAACTCGGTGACGTATCATTAACGATGATCATGATTCGAGAAAGTAATTCATGTTCGAGTGCAAACTATGTTCGTGTAAAGTTTCTAGAGTATCGTCGTGTGTAACAGTTATCTCTGTTTGAGGCTTTCGGGTTGTAAAACGTGTCCCACGAATATGTAGGAATGGGAGAATGAATACGGTGAGGGGAGTACGACTGTGTATAAATTTGTTACAAATTGGTCCACGAAAGCCTCAAAATTCTATATTATAATGTGTGTTGTTTCATTCTTACCTAAAGGGGAGAGGCCGACACTTCGGGGGGAGCCACATAGCACAGGGCTGCTACTGATACTATCTCCCCCTCCTATCAAGCTTCTCCCACCTGATAATTTGTTGATCAATTGTAAAAATCGTAGGTGACGTGTTATGATCGTATTACATTACTCTAAGGTACTCTTATCTCTTTGTGTATACTCTCGTGTGCGCTATTTCGATTCTCGAACGTACAGGTACCATAAACGTGAGAGTGTGTACGCAACAGGTAGATATACGTGCAACAATTGACTCGATTATCGTACGAGTTAAAGTGTGTTTCTTTTTGTTTTTCATTTATTGATTGTCGTTTGCATGCATTTTGGTTCGTGTGGTGTTCGTACAGTTAAAAAAAGGGACAAAATCTACGGTGCTAAAAAACATCCTTCAAGAACAATGTATAACCGACAGAGCTTGAGAAAGTGGTACGAGTGTCGAACAACATAAAACACTATGCACTATATATTATGTATCGTTAAACTGTACAGACTTGAGGATTATTGTTGAGTAGGAAAGGAGCGAGTACCTGGTGCATGAGCAGCAGGAGGTAAGAGGCAATTACCAGAACCAACTGGCTGCCGACTGGACCCAGCTAAGATCAACATCACTATTTTGTTATAACTAATCCGATAAAGATTTCTTTATATATAATATATATATATATGTATACGTTCTTTAACCTAAGACAGACATTCGGAAAGGTGTGACTTATTCAAACTTAATGGTTCGTTCTAAATATAATCCATTTGATAAACAGGATAAAGAAAGAATCAGCGGGATACGCTATTTACATATCATCTTACAAGTATCGATATCGGGTCTCTCAGCTTCTGAAACAGGTTCCCTCCTCAGACCAGTTACGGTGCCAAAAGTGTGAAGTAAGACACACACATGAATGTATGAGATTAACAATGAGATCAGAAAAATAAGAAAAAAAAAAAGAATTATAAAGATCTGTCATAGAATAGAAAACAACTAAAAAGATCCTTGTTTGGAATGATTTGTGATGAATGTATACATACCAGGTATCGGTACCGGGCTAGAGGACGGGCTGTGAAATCTTGGTGACCCACCTTGGGGATTCTTCGGTGATGAGCTTCTCGACAATCTTCTCGGTGTCTCTGGTGGCGTGGCGCCGTTGCCGTTCGCCCGGCTCTCGCCAATCGCCTTCACCAGCTCCTTCACGGACACCCCAACGAACTCGGAGAAGTCCCTGCATATGCCAAAACTATATGACGAAACTTCATCGAAACCATGTGCGCCACGCCGTTTATTCTTTTCCGCTCACCTGCCGGGGGAGCTTTTCTTCTCCCCGTGACACTTGTCGTCGCCCCTCAGCCATTTCTGTAACACGCTGAATTTTCCACCGCCCCCTTCACGCTCCCTCTCCTTCACCACCCTCTCCTTCGAGTGGGGCTTCGTGAACTTTGGCGAAACGTCGGTCTTCTCCGGTGTGAATTTATCGCTCCCTGAAATACGTACGATGGAAAGCTTCAATTTGAGATCTTGTTCTTTAAAGGTACCTGCAGCGACTCATGAAAATATTCAAACAATTGAAACGTTTAAAATGATATGATATCTTTAATAAAGGGTAAAGTTTAAGATTGATTTTATCGATCGTAAGCAACTGTTTGGAATACTTCCGTGAACCATCGTACAAATCAGTTTTCTCAATTTGTACCTGGCGAATCGTGCTGGTTGTACGAGCCAAAAATGAATGGATTCGTGTTGCTACCTTCGCCGGAGTCGGCCGTACCCAGCGTGTAATTCTGTGCGGTGAAATTGAAGCCTTCGTTACTCACGGAAGGCACAGAGAAATCGAAACCTTTGTGATTAGGTGAAACGGACGGATCAGCCACGATCGGTTTCTTCTCCATCGGATCGATCTCGAGATCGTGCTCGATTTTCATGTACGTAATACCGTGTTTGTTGATGGCCAGGGACCATGCCTCGCTCTCGGCCACCCGGCCTTTGTCGAAACAGTACTTGGACATCGACTCGTCGTCGATTCTCACCCAAGTGCCTTCGTTGTTAACGAACTGGTGGAATAAAAAATTTGTCAGACGGTATTCGTGTCTTTTTTGAGATGGTTAAATCATTAACTTACGTATTCTTGAATGGTCACCGTGTTGCCAAGAGCCAGCATCCCCACCGGTGCTGCCTTCAGACTTGGCCTACTTCTGATATTGTGACCGGATGCGCCACACTTCACCACGACCATGCTTCTACCAGCGTCGAAAGTAACAGTTTTCCTTTTGCTGAAATAGAAAACTTGATCGAGAAATCGGTTTACGATCGGAGAAAAAGGAAGAGAAGTCGATCTACTTACTCGTCGACCACTTCGGGCCTTTTTCGTAGGATGGTCTCTTTGATCACTTGATCCAGTACCGATTTCGGTTCCTCGACCGGAAGCAGCAAGGTCTTGCCCAGGTGTTGATTGTATTGAAGGCACCAAGCTTCCAGATGGCTACTGCTGCAATATTCCTTAATGGTTTCCGCGTTTAATCGTAACCATACCCCGTCGTCGTTATGAATCTATAAAAGTATCATAATGGCTTCATTCGGGTCAGCGACGCTTCTTGAGAAAGAAGGAGTTGCTCGAAGGAACCACAATTACCTCGTGTATGAACGCTATAGTGTCATTAACCGAGACGAATCCAATTTGCTCGCTTTGAAGAGACGGATGAGCCCTGATCCTCAGACCGGCGCTGTTCTTCGCCACGAATTTTCTCAATCTGCTCGGCTGATGCTGCGGTTTCTTCATGATGTTTCGCGTCGGTGGTTGCATGCCCTGTGGAGGTTCCTTCACCTCCACTCTGTAATTCTGGAACGATCAAAACCCATCATTGTCAAGAATTTTAATTTTAACTGAATTTTAAGATTGACCATCGAATGACGTCCAAACTTTTTGAATGAAAGGGTTTTAAATGACTTACATCTTCCATATTGTAACCATCCACGGTGATCATCAGAGAATACCATCCGACCGATGTTGGTGTCCAGGTAGCACTGTAACTTCCATCGCCGTTGGGTCTGACCAGCATACTCTCACTCGATCTTTTTATAGTCGGTGACATAAACCTCAGCTCCTCGAATGAATAATTTTGATAAGGCGTCAATATCGTGATCGCGTGGAAGCGGGTATTGTTGTTGATCGTGGTCTCGTATGGCACGTCCAGCGGAGGCTGAGGGTGACCTCCAAAGCTCATTGGGTCTGGCTGAGATACTCGTCGGATTTTTCTTTCTTGGTCCGAGTCAGCCAGGTCTTTCTTGTTTATGGGGATTGCTTTTCCTTCGACCTGGAGGAAGTTAGTGGTCAATTGGAAAAGTTTTTGGGAAATTGGAATTCTCAAACTATTAAATACTAAGTTACCAAATTATTAAATTACTAAATCATTACATACTGAATCAAGTTATCAAATTACAACATTTTCGATGCTGCAGACTTCTTTAGAGTTACTATTGATTAAAAATATACCTTTAAATCGGGCACGTGCACGACGTCTCCGTACTGATCTCTGGTGAGTATAGTAACAATAGCTGGCCATCCGCATTTTATTTCGTCCTTCGAGTAAATTGCTTCGCACTTCGAAGGATCCACGAAACTGTCCGGTTGCAACCATCTGGCCAATCGACCACCGCTGGTTCCGGATGAACAGGAGACGAAGTCGCGAAGAAACAGCCGTTCGTTCGAGTGACAACTGCAAAGAACAGACAGAATTGAGAATTCTAAAAAATCAAGTGGAAGAACGAAGCGTCCATAATAATTTCCTCTAAAATTAAATTCTGTTTCCCTCTTTCGTATACGATTAACCGAGTCAACGACCAGCGCAACACGAAGCTGAATCACGAGTTGTAAGAGTACAGTTGCGGTTCAAGAAGTGGCTCCGAACGAGGCCACGATCATCGCAGGTAGTCTTCTCGTTACAACGAGTTTTCGAGCCACGATGCCCCTAATTGGTGCTCCGTTTCGCGGATCTCGTCTGGGTAGATCACGAACGGAGTACGATGCTCTTCTGTCAGCCCAGACAATCGTTGCTTCCCCCCCGAGCGAGTCATCGTTCGGGCTCATCCCTAATAAGGCGCAATCACGTCGTAATTCCGTTCTGTGCAGCTCGTACACGTTACTACGTGTTCTCCTACCTATACGCGATCGTTGCCGTGTACAGATTTTCTTGTCGAACTGGACTGCACAAGAACCACTTCTCGGGGACCCTTGGACACGGCTACCTTCGGAGAAACACGCGCGACCAAACCGGTATCCGTGGCTCGGTTGTATATTTAATCGACGTTCGCCGGTGAAAGAAACTACATTTACGCAATGCCAATATTTTATAACGTTTGCGAGAGTTCGGCTAGTTTCGAGCACGCACAACTTCGGATCGCAAAGTAACCATTTGGGACCGTGGCTGAAAGTTTCAAATGTACCTAATAACACGGCCGGCTAATTGATTCGAAAACTTGGTTAAACTATTCTCACAGGTGTGAAAGGTAATTACAATGAATCCCAGGTTCCTGAAATATTGTTTGTTAATTATTTACTTAATTAACGCTACGACCGGACTCAAGGTTGTATTCTTGAAAAGTTCTGGATTATATTAATCACAATAGGATTTTTTATAGAATTATTCTGCCAATATCGAAACGATGCTTTTCACGAAAACCTACAACTTGGTTCCTATCGAGTAATTGAAATTTCGAAAGATAAAAAGAAGAAAAATTTTATCCATCAGAAACGTCGATACCTATTGGTTGACATCGGGAACGAGGAATATCCTTGACGTGGGGTTTCGTTTTACCATCGGGTAATACGAGACAGGAGAAGAGGATCAATAAAAAGAACATGAAACGTAATCGAATCGAACTTGAAGAAGATTTGCCGGTTGTAAATCAGTATTTTGGCTTTAAGATTCGCCCTGGCGCGACGTATGGCCTGCACGCGGTCATTTCGGAAATGGCCACTTCCCGGGCCAGCGTCAGCTGCTTCCTGGTTCGGGAAAAGCGTTATGAATGAACGGGCGGTTCGCATATGTGTCGCAGACGCTCGAGTTCCATGGGCACGCGCAATTTCTCATGGGAAATTAAATGGTCGCTCGTAAAGCGGACAGCCTACGTTTGTGTGCGGAGTTTTGGAGGAACTGTCGTCCGCCATGAAAAGCCACCGCGAGAGACGTGTCTCATTTTTACGGTGGTTGGCTCGTTACGAATTTGCTTTCATGTCTTCCGCGAACGAACCATAAACCGACCCGTTTCGGTGGCTTTTAGCGCCTTTTGTCCGTCCTAAATTATTATATTTCTTGCAACCGTATATGTATTGAAACTGTATCAAAACTGATGTAAGTTCAGTGATGTACCTAGCAAGATAAATTACTTCAAGGATAATCCGCAAAAATATGATAAAAATGATGAAATCGATAGCCAAGGCAACAGGAACAACCGGACATTATTCCTGATCAAAATAACACTCGATCGAAACCGCAGAGAGCGACACGTCTTCGAGTCGAAGGGAACACCGCAGAAGCGACAAAGGATACGAACCTAATCCCGTTTCAGGTGCGACCAGCCTGAGGAAAACCGCACGGCGGAAATGAGCGTTACGTAAAACCACGAGCACCGCGAGAGGTCATCCGTGATCCACGATGAACAGAATTCGTACGGTCGGTTAACTTGGTCAAGGTCGGGGCCCTTGGAAAGTCCGTCCCGAGTCGCGGCGACCCTGGACGAGAGAGTCGGTCGAAAAACCGGTGTCTCGCCGCCCTGCGAAGACGAAGAAGCCTCGCGATCCGTACGGATCCCAACCCGTTCGAGAGCAACGTCGAGCGGAGCGATCGCCCCTCCGACCTGCATCGTGGCTGGCTTTTATCTTTTAAAAGGCCGAAGAAGAGGGAGAGTAGGCGAGAGCCGTGGCAAAGGCAAGGCTCGGCAAGGAACATGGTTCTTGGTGGGGAGCAGACACCGATCGTGCATGCCACCGACCACAGTTTCAAAGCAACCTCCGTCATGATCGCGTCAGCTGGCTTCTAGCTGCCCCACCTCTTCGGGTACAAGCGGTCCGCGCGCGTGTTTGGACTTATTTCGTGGCCGATACACCGGTTCCCTGTCCGCTTCTGTCCTGTGGATTCCTCGCTTATCGTTCGCTGACCGGCAAGATTATCAGAGATACAGGGAGCCTAGAGGTGATTTTTCTTCGTACAGTTCGATCGAGACAAATGCAACCGGTTCCGAAGGATCGAGCGATCGGATCGATGAAAGTGCGCGTGGATAACGGTGAAACGATGTGAGGAGGATCGTCAGGGCAGGAATAATCGATCGATCGATCGTGATCGAATCCAATAGAGGATAACCGTACGAGATGAGCCTGAGAAGAAGAGTGTTCAGTGGCCCGAACGGGCTAAAGTGTGATCGTGCGATCGTATGGCCGGTGTTTCTGTGGTGTCTAGTATTTCTATCTGGTGGGGTCGAGAGTGCACCGCCCGGGATATGCGCGATGGACGGGTGCAACTGCACCGTCAAGGCACACCGTTGGATTAACGTCAAGTGCGTCTTCTCCAACGATCAGGTGAATGAAACTGCTTCGTGACTAACACCCCCTCAAACAACGCGTTCCTCGATTTTACGTATACCTCGCCGAGAGGATCTTGCCCGTCATGATAATGATAGCGAGGAAACGTGCGACGCAAATGTGCCACCGATGACTAACCCTCGAGATGATACATAACCCGTAGGATCGGCCGCGTGGTCTAAAAATGGAGCCCTTTCGGCCGCGAAACAAACAGCTAGTACGTTTACTCGTTCCAAACGGGGAAAACGTAAATGAATTCCGCAGATTCGAGAACAAAGAATGTTCCTGGAACACGAACGCTCTGTAAACTAGACCTTCATCCTCTCGCCGTTTCGCGTCTCGCTTTCCAAAAGAATCGAAAGTCCTCGCGAGAAATCGCTTCTCTCCTCCGTTCGCTGAAACTATGCCTTCCTTAATGGAAATTCAATCTTCTTATTGGCCATTAGTCGGGCAAAATCTTGTTGCAAGTGGAAATTGGTCGAAATTGTTTACGAGGTGGTCCACGGCTCCCTGCTGGTGAAAGTTTCCGGAACGAGGGATCGCGTTCCGCTTCGAATTAGCATATAAATCATTGGTCCGTGAATATGG
This sequence comes from Anthidium xuezhongi, assembly GCA_022405125.1. Lineage (NCBI taxonomy): Eukaryota > Metazoa > Arthropoda > Insecta > Hymenoptera > Megachilidae > Anthidium > Anthidium xuezhongi. The sequence continues at coordinate 5,869,641 of CM039642.1, read as the reverse complement.
CGGGAATCGCGCGCACGGTAAACGTCTTCCGCGAGCGCGTATTATTGTACGTATCCAGAAGTTCCACTCGCTGTTATCCGGCAACAAGGCGGCAAACTTCCGGCGACGGGATCGAATTAGATCGAACGCGCTAACTGTGTAATAAATTGGTATTGTTGTCGGAAACGCGATATTTTCTGTCGGCTATCAGCAGCCATTGTTCCAGGTGGAAAATCGAGTTACACGGCGGGCCCAGAACCGTAGACTTCGAAATCTAATCAGGCCGCGAAACGCATCGATCGATACCGTACGTCGCGGTTAATGGCTGGTAAGAGATCGCGCCGTTAATAACGCGTCGCGAAATCGACGACCGTCCGCGATCTCTGAGGTTGATAGGACGGGTTAAGTATCGATACGAGCCACGCGTCGCGACTCAGAACTGTGCTACTCTTTATTCGCGATCGTTACGCTCGATATACGAGGAAACGCAAGGATAACAAGTTCTGCGTGGCAGTCGCGTTCGCAAAATTCCGTTTGCGGCGAGCCCGCGGTCGTTGCCGTCTGCGAAACAATTTCTGGCTTCCAATCTTCCGCGAAAAATCAACGAAATCCCCTCGTTGCGAATTCTTGCTGAACTTTCTGCAAAATCGAAGCGAATTTTGCTCCCTTTTTATTCGAAACCCCGCTTGAGATTCATTTTATATACCTTCTAAGAAATTGTATAAATAACGTTGACTAATTAATGTCTGGTATTTATACACCTTGGAGTTTGCGGAGCCGAATAAATCTTGGAAGGCAATGATTGAAATGCCACGTTTGTGGGATATTTTCTTCGTTAGAGCGGAAGAATTTTGTCAGGAATAGTTTCTGTGCGAACCGGCCTCGGTGCCGACCACGTTTCGTATCATTGAAAGTAATTTCTGTCGATCCGACAAACGCCTGACGCGACAGTCGTAGGCGTGACACGCATTGCCTCGTATACCGGGTGTCTCTAATCGCCGATGAATAGGTAAACGTCTCTTTTTTCTTCGTTGGCCGTGCGAGATGCGGCGGTTGGAGGCGGTTCATTGACACCGTTCACGGGTACTCTGCCAGCGAAATATACTTCCTAATCGAATCAGATCCAGCCACGACGTCACTTATCATTCCAACGTCGTTAATTCTATTTACAGGCCGAGCTGGCAACGGTTGTGCGCGCTAAATGCCCGCCAGCCTTTCTTTAAAACGTGGGCTTTCGATTAATTCGATGCCGATAGCCGAATGAATGAGATACTGATGCGATTACGGGTAACAGTTACATCACAGTCGCGTCAAGATAGGCTCTTGCCACCGTAATTTAGAACTCGATGACTGGAACTGGGCGTATTTGATCCTTAAAGGATACGGCCGGGTCAATTGTGACTCAGACTTGTAAACATCGTTCGGAGCCTTTCTACAATTTAAAACAGGATTAATTTATTTACTACGTCGGGCTCAGCTCGATCAAGATCTTTATTCCATGAAATATTCTTGATTTAAAATGGTAACGCTGGATCCGTAGACCACGAGCAACGAATTAATTCAATAAATGTATACAGTAGCCAATGTATGCGCATACCAACTTCATAAGTAAATATATTCAGAAGCAATGAAATTTCAACTTTTATTAATGAATGTATATGTTTGAAAGTAATTATCATAAATTGAGGTAAATTGAATTTTCTGTAAACGATACGCTTAGTACAGGAAATGGTTTTATTAGAAAGATTTTATCACAGAATGACCACTGATAAAATAGATATACTCTTAGATAAGAGTTCTCTAAGACCGACATAATCGTCAAGTATACCCATTCAAAATCAATGTTTTATCCAAAGTTTAATTAATCACCCAATTCCTTTCGTTATAAAGTAACTCGAAAGGTTTTGACATTTTGAGCGCGAAAGTGTTATACTGAATTTTTTTTCCATATTTTTTCTTGGAATTCAGTCCTGGTAATGTAATCGTACGCATAGCCGAACACGTATCGAAGACTCTCCCAGACACGAATTCGTGTTTATGCATTCAGAAAGGCGCCGGACAGAGTCCGAAAGCCATGTAGATCGTCGCGATAGGTCCCACGGAATCGTAGCTGGCGCGTTCGCCTAAACCTAGCCGGCTTCCGGTGCGCGGCAACTTCCGGCCGAAGGGTTGACCAAGCGACGACGAGGAGAGGATCGATGCATCGCAACCGCTCGCACCGTATTTTCTCCGCGTCTGAGGCAGCCATTGTTCTCTCATCAGCCTCGTAAACGGCTTGATCTTTCTCTGCCCGTGGCGGTGTTCGAAAAGAAAGAAGAATAAAAAAATATCCCTGATTAACCTTATCTCGCGGCCATTGACCGCAAATTAGCGGTAGCGCAACGATTCCAACGTATCAAACGTGTATCGCAGCTTCGTACAAACGCATCGTGTAGCTAATTTAAACTGCGCCCCGATATCCCCGTCGTTCGATCGACGAACTCGCGTATTAATAATAGGCTGTCGATTAATTCGCTCGAATTTAAAATAGTCAGGGTTAAACTTCATGAACATATGGCACTTGTCAAAACAAACGAGAAGATGTTAACTCTTTGACGGACGGTGTCGCGTTTTCGTGATTTTGATTTTTTGGTTTATTTTCATTCATCGTGTTACACGTTGGTTCCAACATGATTTTTCCACTAATTTATTCTTGGATACATATGAAACAAAAACTAAAATTGTAAGATTCATTATTTCAAGCAAACAAAGCAATCTCTCCTCAAATTTTTCTTTTCAGAAACGTACAATATAGTATATTCGAATTTCCATGAAAGATATTTAGGATTAGGTCGAGGCCCCTCTGCCAAATTAAATGTATTTTCTAATGTCCACACGTTAACAGCCTATAATCTCGAAACAACATTGTCATTATTCGTTTGTACAGCTAATAATACGATGCTACGACGATTCCCCCGCGTCACGATCGTGCCCTGCGAGCAAATAAAGCGAGCACGATCGGAAACAGCGAGCGTGTGCTGTCGTGCGAACGATAAAAGCGGTTCAAGCGGAAGCGAAACAACGTTCCACGGTTATAAACGTTACAATACCCGCGTGTACGACAACGTCACGCCCGAGCACGAGCAAAGTTAGCCCCCGTCTAATTATCTGACCCAATTATCGTGTAAACGTACAGCCAGAAAACGGCACGATCGTGACCCGTACGCGCGTCCACCGATCGCACCTCTGCGGGTCTTTTATTCGCGCGGTTGATCGTCCGACGCACGATCGTCGGATTAATAAATTGACGCGAGGGTGTCAGAGGGACAGTGGAGGGGCAGGGAGGGAAAGGCCACGGTGGGAATTTCATCCGGACAAAACGGACCACGCCGAGAGAAACACACCGTGTCGAACCGTATCGTCGACCGCCTGGCCCAATCCTTGCCCCGGCTCAATTTATTCACAATAGGCTCTTTCAACGAATTACACTTTGGTCCACGACGAATCTCTGGGTGTTACCGAGCTGTAATCATGCGGGCAGTGTGTCGTACGAGACGGGGGCCCAAGGGGGGAGGAATGACAGTTATGGATGCCATTTATCGTTCATCCCTCGCTTCTTCGTATTTTCCGATCGGGCTTCTTCTTTTTTTTTTTTACCGCCTCTTCTTTTGTCAACGAACGGACAGGCACGAATCGAAACTTTGAAACCATTTATCTGGAACGTTACCGATAATCTTTAACGTCAACGACGTTGCCCTTTGAAAGAAAACTGGAAAATTTCTAGCTTCGTATTGTAGATAATGGACTCATTGTGATAGCGGCCGACATTCTGTAAAGATGGAAACAGGTTCGAATGGTGCATTCCAGATTTATTGGATTCTAGAACGATAAAGCGTCGGTGGACGGATACTTTCGAAGCAGGACAGAGATCGCGCAGCGTTTCGATTCAACGCTGGCGGACGAATAATTTCGATAACGGGATAAACGGCGCGAAATCGAAATCGTGGTACGCGGTGCATTATCAGTCGGTGCGCGTATTCCCGGCGGGCAGATAAATTATTTTAGGACGGGCCTCTCGGTGCAACAATACGTGCACGCGCATCTGGCCCGATTGCGGTTCGCCGGCTTTGTCTGAGAATTCGCTCGGGGGCGTAGATATAGCCGACATCCTGCTTCGTTCATTCCCGACGATAATTCTCTGTAACACCCCGCGAGCACACTCGAGTTATCGCGATTGGCCACACGTGCGAAGTGGCCCGCTTGTTCGCTCTCTCTCTCTCTCTCTCTCTCAGCTTCTCTGTGTATACGTGTATTCCTCTTCGTTACTGCCCTAAGCGTGTGTAATTCACTTGCAAATTCACGCGTTGCTTAACAACGCGAGAATTCCAGGGAACAAGGTCTTCTCGTCGGTAGTGATGGGTGTTTGACAATCTCCGGTACAAGTTTCAAAGTATCCTTGTAATCGTCTAAAACAAATAGGTCCTTGAACGCTCTCAAACAAGTAATATGCAACAGGATTTAAATTTTAACCCTTTGAGCTCGAGTGGTGCCTCTAGGGTGACATTTTAAAATGTGGAATAGATCAGAAACATTTGTAATTCTTTTCTTTCAAAATAGGGCTTCTGATTTTTGGAAGTTTTGCTGGAAAACTTTACTGTACGATGAAAGTACTGAAAATTGTGATTAATTTTCCATTTCGATTACAAATAGATATCAACCAATGGTTAATAGATCCAAATACCAAAAGCTCGTGAAACGAGTGATCGATGGAATAGTGTGTTTTAATCCGTCGATTATTTTGATAGCGCCGTTGTACTGGTCTTTTGTTTCCCTTCCTTCCGTTCGAGTATCAAGAAATTTTATTGGCGTCGATTTGCAGTGTAGCAGGCTCGTTTGTTATCTTCTCGTTATCGGCCATGAATCAATCGTTGCCTTCTTCCGTTTCGACGTTAGCACGGTTTGAGTTTCTAGATCGAACGCTACGGCACGGGATTTATTTATAGATCGGTAGAAGTAACGACATGTCCAGATTCTGAGCGTCGTGAAAGGAAATGTCGCAATCAAAATCCGCGCGTACGAGTATCGATCATGTTGCCGCTGAAATTCCACACGCCGCGGACGGAAATTTGAAAGCACCCGATAATCAGATATTTTACCTCGCTCATCGAGACTTTTACCATTTAAACAGACATTCTTTTTTATCTCCAATCCCCTTTATGGCTAGTTTGTTCGAATTAATTTTGATGTAACGGCGGATTAAAGCAGCCGTTCCTCGGCAGCTTCTGTTCGGATATATATCTTTATCCGCTTTATATTTTAAACCCGATATTTATGCCCGGAATACGAGGTACCGTCGAAACTGCTGATAACGCGGTACGTCACTTTTATTCCCGCGATATCATTACTATTTACGCCGCGGCGTTACTTCAAATATCCGATTTGCATTTCCGAGCGTTCCTCACGTTTTTAAACAATACGTGGAGCCGAGAACGTGCCAGGTGCCGTGTAAAATATCGTCCCGGTAACCGTAACGCACAACCCCGGACCCTTTACATTATTTCGACCGTGATAAGTGTCCGATCCCCGTGTCACGTATCTCGACTATATTTCGAATACGTCCCTCCACTTAAACGCGGGACACCGGCACGTTTTCAGGTACCGAAGATGGCACACGCGGATTACTTCGAGCCATCAAAAACACGTCCAGGAAACGTTAAGTAACACAATGACACGTACGCTATGGAATTCACCATTTTTTTGCTGAATACAATTAACGAAAGAATGGGCTAACAAGCTCGCAGTTTCGAGTATCTTTGTCTTTGGGTGACAGGGTGAACCGTGGTCCTTCAGGGTCCCTTTCTCGAAGTTTTCCACGGAAATCGAAATTCGTCCCGCTTCTTTTTACAATGAAAATCATATGTCACTGTCAACCGTGATTTTATCGAGCAACGATCTTAGCATTAATGGTGCATTCTCTTGTCTCGAAAAGATCTTTATCTTTAGAGGCTTGTGTAAATGTTTGTCGCGTGTGGAGATCGATAGAGTAATTGATTTTTAATTTCGACGGTGCGGAGGTTACATTTAATCTTTCTATTGTTGAAGATGAGAGTCGAGGACGTGAGAAAAACCCTCCAAAACTTGAAGAAAACTGAGTTTCTTGACAAATGTTTACGTTTCTGAGATTACGATGGTATAATATAAAATTGGATGGAAAAGCTGCGACTATGTTGCGTTGAATACACCGCGCTAAGAACGTCTAAGTTTAAACCTTAGAAACTGGAACGATCGTGTCCGACTGAAGTCTCTTTTGTTCAAAGGTAAACTCGCTGACAGATGTATTACCCAAGTAGCTTCAACTCGCGAGCGGTACTCGACGTGTTCGAGTGCCTCGAGTGTCCCAGAATCTTCAGCGTTGTTTAAGGTTTCAGACGTCGAGCTGTTCCATCGTGTACGAAACAGATTCATGCACTTGTCGCAATCGTTGAACGTCTACGCGCGTTTACAACCGGGCGATGAATAGGCTTTAAAGGGCTGAATTGGTCTTTTCGTTCTGAAAATCGCTCGTGTGTCGAGCCTCGACGCTCTTCCCATCAAGGTCTATTCTGTCTCTCGATTAAAGACGAGTCTAATATATATTCTCGAATAATATCCAGGAATACGAACGCGTACAAAAATATCTACCATTCTTAGTAAATTTGGCCGTTCATTTGCATGTATACATTTGCCACGTCAATGTATTCTTCTACTAGTCAAAATTTAAATTTCATTGCCTGTGAATACATTTGCTTAGTTATTAAATTAGTATGTGCATATATTGACTCGTGAGTGTATACGTTTACATATTTACTGGAAAATATACTTTTGAGTTTAAGATATCCCACGAATTGCTGAATTTTTTAATATCGTATCTGGGTATCTCTTTATACAAAAGGATTAATCTGGACAATATACGTGCCTTTATTAATTATTTATTAATCACGAACCAGTTGTCGATCATGTTAGGCAAAGGAAAATGGTGATACCATTTTAAATTTGAAAATTACTAGGGATTACATTTCGAGGCAATAATTTACCTAGTCCATTGTCAATTTTACCTTGTTATTTAATTGGCCAATTCTTTTCCCTTGTGTTTCCTTTAAGGAAACTTATGACAGTATACACAACTGCGCGTCGAAGTCCGTTCCAGAACCACGGGTCCCAAAAATATCAACTAATTAGCATAGATAAAAATTCAAGCCGACGCTGATAAACATCTCTCGGAGAGGCTCGGTCCGTGCTCGCGTCTCGTTACCGAAACGAGCCACGGTCGGCGAATCACGGCCGGCCACGTGAATAAAATCAGCGGGAAAAGCTGTTGGTCCGAGCTTTCCAGCAAAGAGCAGCACTTAGAGGTGCGTCCGGTCTCTGTGCCCCGACGATTAACCGAATTATCCATCCACGCGGACACTGGTTCTCGTATAATGGCCGCGTGTCCCTCAGCTTTCGTGTGTCCACACACGGACACCGGCTGGCGAAAGTAATTTTGCGGTGACGGGGGAGAAGGAGCGTCAACGTGCGCCACCGTCGTTCCACGAATTAACTTCCGGCATTCCGGTGACAACCATCCAAGCCAAATTTTGCCGCTTTGCGCCCGCGTGCACGGCTTGCGCCTGCTACGCGAACATTTGCGGCCCGCACCAAGGACGTTACCAGATAATATCCAGTGGATCTTTAAAATTTCATCGGATCTGGCTCGCGTTAAGATCTATTTATTCTCTGGTAATTGAACGAGAACAAAACTGAGGGAAATTAATGAAAAATTATTAATGCACCCTGCACATTTTTGCAAACATTGCCGCGGGGGTGAAGTTTAATAAAAATGATAAGATAAATATGTTCCATCGGTATTCTTCATACGAAATGACCGGTTCTTCGTTGGAACAGGCAACGAATGAATATTCAAAAAGTTTGGAAAATTGGATTCAGAAAAGCAATAAGCGGCGTCGGTGTACATTTCGAGTGGTATAAACCATCGCGGTCGTGCGATGGCTCGTTTCGTTTTAAATATGCTCGATTGATCACGAGGGCTCCCCCTTCTGCGTCAGCTGGAATTTTAAATTCGATTTAGCTTCCGGGAACGGTAACCAGACCCCTGGTTGCGGTCTCGTTGTACGTTTGTACCGACAGCCAACTGTGTCAAATAACGATTTTCAACGGTGGTTTTCAGCGTTTACGAACTTTTTCCTATCTCGACGGAGGATTTATGTACTAGAAAGTTGAACTCTCGAACCTTGACTTCTTCGCTGCTCCATCCCGAGCCACGGAATTACCGCTAACCTCTATTGTTTTATTTTCTCCTTTCTGTAAGGTACGAGGATACTTTCATCTTTTCCTCACAAGTTTTCTTTATCTCGTTTCTGCTTCTTTCAATTTTGACCAAAGTACCTTTCACTGAACTGAGTTACTCTGATTATAAATATTTCATTTTAGGGATATGAAAAGGTCTCTGTCAACAATGAATGCAGTTCAAAGTAGTAATATTAATATTTTCAAGTGTAATTTTTATTATATTAAATTTTTGACGTATTAAAGTAAAGAATTAATAAATATTAATAAGGAAGATTACTTGGCAAACGACGAAAGCTTTAGCATAGCCTTAACAATGTCTTGGTTATTATATTCCGAATATCAAATTTTCATTGTACGCGTGGGACCAACAAGATGGTCCTTGAAACGTCACGTTCCACCGGTTGCTTCTTCGTTTCTTCGGCTCTGAATCACCTAGTCAGATAACATCGTTATCTGTCGTCATTAAGAGCCACGTACATTGGTATGCGTGTCGAGGCTTTTTATGAAACGCCTCTGTTTGCGAGGGAGAAGAATGAGCGATGTTTTAAGAAAAGCGCGATAATTACAGAAGAATACGCTCCACCGGAAGTAGGGCAGCCTTAAGGAGCGTGTAACTGCTTCGAGATTTTGAAAAATACCTGAAATTGCAACCTATCTATTTTTTCAATTATTACGTCGATTATTATTTACATCGTTAATTGTTAAGGTAGCAAGTTTTCTGTTAATCACTGATTGAATATTGCATTAAGAATTTAAAGAAGGTCGATGAAATTGTTTACTTTGCAAACGTAATTTTTACATTCCTCGTTGGTCGATGGCTCGAATTCCATCCACGAGGAAGGCAGCGCTTGCGACGCATCGAGTTGAGTTAATTGAATCTCGAATAACTCGATTACCGTCGTCTCAGCCAGAATTACAATTGTAAACACCGACTATCCTCTCTCACAGAACGGTGTCTGTTTCCAGCTCTGTTTCTAGGTTTCTTCAATTAGCCTCCGTGCTAGCGGCCAAGTTCGACGACGGTGGAAACTTTCGACAAGTTTTACTGCTCTACGACTCAACCATGACTTTGTTGCTTTCTGACCTATCCTCCCCGTGAATCGATAACAGCGTTCACGATCTTCGTGCACCTACACTATCTCTCCATAAAAATTTAATAACTCCCTTATATATTTTAATAACTGAACCTTCACCAAAAGTGATTCAAGTGCAATTCGAACCCTTTACAAAATATATTTTCAAATGATTTAATATTTGACAAAATTGAGATTTTCTGTTTATAATATTAAGGAATATAATTAGAATTTCGTATTAATTAAAATATTTAGCATCGATTAGCGAGTTTTGCATTACGAAACTTTTACATCGCGTCAATTGACTATTGTCTATTGTAACCAATCGGTGTTCGTTTCGATAAATAACTCATCGATCACACTTATTCATGCAGAAGGAACGGGCGGAATTCAGTGCTTCGCGCGAGGGGATAAAAGCAAAAGGCGCATTTAACATTCAAGCTTGCGCCGGGGATGCTTTTCTGTTTCTGCGAACGTGGAAAAAAATTGATTCTCATCGCGGTTGCTGTTCATGGCTCGTACATAAAATCGAGCCCGATTTCCTCCCCGAGGAGGCCACGTTATAATCCACGGCCTCGCCATTGTCGGTCGTTCGTCAATTTCGATTCAGCCGGCGAATGGCTGACGGTTCGTGACTCGATGCCTTAAACCGGACGGCTTCGGTTCGCTCGGTATTCGCGACACGCGCCACGAAACTGCTTAATTATTTATCTTCCCGATCGAGTATTTCTTCGGCCGTATAATTTGGGGGTCGATGGTGCTTCGAAATACGAGATTCGGACCCGAGCCTCGTTGAACGAACGTGCGGAAAGCGCCTTCGCACGCTTTCGCGTGAAACAATTTTTCCCCGGTAATTTATAACGCGACGTCTCCGTGCTCGCGTGTCCGCAAATTTCTGCGAGGACCGTAAATTTTCGCGCTCCCCTATTTTTTAAAACGCGGCGCGAAGAATTGCAGCTTAACCCGCTTTTTCGTCTTAGAAAGAAGTTTAATTTCGCTTCTAATTTAATTTATCTGACCATTTAATACTCTGCTTTATTTTATGTTTATTTATTTGGTTGGAATAGATTTCGTTCAGTAATTTTGTTAAGTAAGATTGCAGTTTTCTGTATTCCATGTTTTATTTTATTACGCTTCGAGACTATATCCGTGTAACCCCTTGAACGATCTGCTCTCCATGGCAAAGTTTCACGAGGAAACCTTCGAAAAGCGAAAACCCTACGCGTTAAGGGTAACGTCATCCCTTTTGTCGCTTATGACCCGGCCGGCACTAAACTCGATTATTCCGTTAAGATTTCCCCATCGCCGTAACCCTCCCCCTTATGAAACTGTACACCATACACGATGGTCTTCCTTTTAAGGATTTTTTTTCAAAGGCATCGAGCCGACCACGGTTATGTGGGTCGTCTGTAACCAGTTCCTGAGGCTTTTTTTGGGGGGGTTGGCAGGTTGCGTGATTTAGTGGCTACAGCAGGTGTTTCCTTCAAAGAAAAATAAATTTGGAACAACGAAAACCGAATTCTTTTTGCCTCGAATTATTCGAAGTCGGGTGTAATTCGAGACAATACGGTTGTCAAGTTGAAAACGTTACATGAATAAGTGTTATAAAGGAAGTGTTATGCCCGGTTATGGTGCGACATAAAATGCCATGCGTACACCATGCGTTCCAGCAGTTCTTTTGATCTTCCTTTCTATAATAGCCTCGGCCTGAAGTGGCATCCTGCGTGCCATAAAATTAATTCTTAATTGTTTCCAGTGGTTTCCTCGTGTTTCACTCCCTGCCAGTAGACTTTACGTACAGGGTGTTCTACAAACCACGAACAAATAAACAAACTTATAAAATCCTTTTAAGGATTTATCTAAAGTCTAAAGAGTCAAGGTGGCGACATGGTAGCTTAGAAATTTTTTCTGTAATTCAGATTTTCCTTTATTACGTGTTTCCCTATAGATACCTAGAATCCACCCAAAGAGTCGGCGACGTACGGAACTTAGTCTCCAAACCCTAGGTTTTGCTTATTTCGCCTAAGTGGCATAATCGAAATTTACAATCATTATTCACGCGCATAATTATTATAATACGAGCGCCCATCGTCACAAAGTCCGAGTTCAAGCGCCGTTCATAACTCGTCCTCCCCTTTGTGCTGGCAGCTAGGTGCAAAAATAGCCGGCGTTATCCCTGTTCCATCCTTTGAGTCAGCGTACGAAATGGCACGAATTTTAAGAGCGGTCTTAGTCATTCATCGAGCGTGGAAACACGGTTTCCCGGTGTTCGTGACGACCTACGCAGGAAACCAGCTAGGAAGCGCCCGTTCCCTAACGCTGGCCCTGTTCCTCTTTATTTCCACGAAGCTGCTCCAGCTGTTCTGGACCGATGCGCCGTGCCTGACGTCACTGATGCACTCGGGAAAATGTCGAGGGTCTACCGTTATGCGTTACGAGGAAATCGTGTTTATAAATCTTTCGACTCTGCCTCTTTCTTCTTTCGACGAAAGCACCGACGATTTTCGTGTTTTGCCGAAAAAGATGCGACAGCGTTCGAACAAAGAACACGGATTAATTAAATTTAGCGCAGATTTTATTTTCTGGTAATTCTTGGTTAACGAAATTAAATTTTGTGAGATATAGTTCTGTTATATATAATTCCAAGTATGCAGCACGAAAAAATTCTATGGATGTAATATGAATAATGATTCATGGATGAACTGGGATGAAAAATCATCGTGACGTGTCAATATTGAGGGCGTCCAGGAAGGGGGGAAAGGGGGAACCAATGGACCAGTGATGATAAAACGGTTTACACGACCAGTGACCGCTGTTATGACGCCAAGATTGCAGTAATAGGCGAAACAGAAGGTAATTTGACGGTTCCGTTTCGAGTTCATTTCTTATTGGAGTGACGGGTCAGGAGTGGTCAGCAGGAAGTAATTGCAGTCCCATCGCCGCACCCTGTCCTCGATCGTTCTTCGTCACGCGATCGGCTTCATCTTTCGCGTAAAACGCGATTTCAGGAATCGATTCGTTCATCTGTTTTGCATTTATTCCATGAGCACAGTTCGTTACTAAAATCAGCTTTGGAATTCACGAATGATTTGATTCTTTCAAAAGGTATCGTACCTTCAGTGTTTCCTAAGTATTTCATTCCAGAAACTAATTTTATACCCCTAATTTGATTTTAACCTCCTATTCCGTGCAACGTCGAGCACAGAAGTGCTCCGTCTACGAAATTTAATCTCGAAATTAAATTCTGCCCGTGCCTTTCCAAAATTGTCTAATCTTCCTAGAAAACGGTTTTATCCGTCCATTAGAAATCCGTCCGTTTCGGTGCTGAAACTCTGACCACGGACAAAAGCCTCATTTTACGAAGTCGAACGTACTCCCCCGTATAAACACAAAGCCGCGTCATCTAAAAAAGCATCATCGTACGTTTCGACGAAAAATGGAGCAGAAACGGCGTGTTGTAATCGAGGCTCGCGATCGAGGAACGGTCGACGTTCTCGTAATTTCACGAGCCATCCACCGAGGGCACACTGGCCTCATTGTTCTCCGCCACCGAACGAATTCCATGACACCGTTTCCGTCCCGTCTCGTCCCGTTTTCGTCCGGCCGGATTGACGTGGGTGCACGACGACCACGCGATCGGAAAACGCGCGTACCGATCGACGCTTTTCCACCTGAGGGAGCCGCGCGAGTTCAAGGCGAACCTGTCGCCGGCTGAAACCGAGTACAGGAGAATTGCGCCGCTGGAAACCGACCAGGAAAAATGAACGAACCGAGCGGATTCGTGTTACACTCGAGACTCCCGCGAGCTTGAAATCGTGCTAAAGACGCGACTACGCGCTAGTGTGAGTCATCTGCTTGCTAATGAACGTTTGAAACGGTGGCTAGAGGCTGCTCAGCGGCTTTGTTCGCGCTGTTTCGACGGAAAGGAAGGTAAAGGGTAGCTGGAAAATCAGTGATGTGAATCAGAGATGATAAATCCGGCCACTAACCCTTTCGCGGACAGCTGATTCGAGGTACAAATTATTTGCATAAAAATTCATTAGGAAAATGTACGGTGCAAGAATTGGGATCTGAAATGGTCTTGCAACAGAATAATTCATCCAACGGTACTTTTATTGCGCTCCTGAGTAAAATGAATTATACCAGGCGTGTACGTTCTGCTGTTTACGAAGGAGTTAAAAGTATAATTGAGTTGGCAGCATCAACAGCTAAGTACTTTGAATCAGATTTATTTCTGCCCACTTCTGTACACCCCAAATAATCGTGCGAAGTACTCGGTTGCTGTACAATTAAACGAAATTGTGTATCTCTTCAACTTCGGTGATTCAACTTCAGATTTTCTTGACAAGTACCTGGTAAACAAATTGGCAAACAATTGCTCTCGCAGCTTCAGACGACAGGCGACATAAAAAAAACGGGAACGCGACGACTGCAGTGTAAGTGCCAAGCAGATGGAACAGTAATTCACAGAGGGGCGACGTTGGAATAACAATTATTTAATTATTCTTCGGCCGCTCTTTCCGTGGAAGAAGCCCGTGTTTATTGCCGGCAGGATCTCGCAGCCAGCGCATTACAATGAATCAAGCCGTCGTTGGTTTGGCATCGCTTTAGCCACCACCGTTCCAAATGGATGTTGTGATATCTCGCGAGGGCCGAAATACCCCGGGTAGATAACGAATTTAGCCGCGACCGAAAACGGGGGAAAAGGGGCAGACCTTCGCTTTAAACGCGACCGAAGGGAAACGAAACGATCACCGAGAATAGCGCGGCGAGAAACATAAACAAATTGTCGAAAATTCCCTCCCCGGAAAACAGGAAGTTCCCTCGTCGAGAGTGGCGGAAACGGATCAACGGATTGTAGTCAAAGAGGATTCTCCTTTCACAGAGAGTCCTTTGATTAACAGCTACAGCAATTAACCCTTTATTCGAGCTAAATATTCATTGCATGAAATGAAATTTCATCCTCCCTAAAATAGTGAAATAATAAAAATGGCTCAGTTGCATCAAATTTCTTAGAATGGAACAAGGAGCAGCTGTTAATATTCTTCTTATAATACGGAAGTCTGTGTCATCGATTAATACGCTGGAACATCAAGGATTTCGAGTATCGATCCTGGGATGAAACCGCCTGTTCTCAACACTCGCGTAGTTTAGGAGCAGACTGCAGTGCTACACTATTCTCTAATGCAACTTAATGCACTAGAGCCAAGTTGAGAATAAATTACGTACACCTGTGCACCGCAGGTCGGGACCGCAGTTTATTCTTCCTTGAAATTATAGCGTGCTCCGTGATGCTTATAACATACCTTACGAATCTTGCTTAAGATTCTGCGAGGCACGTTCGATGAGTTTGTATTTGCTCGCGGAATTTGCATTCATTATTAATCGTGATCGAAGCCTACCTTCAGAGTTTTTAACACAAGACTTTCTGAAATTAAATTTAAATTATAATTACCCGTTCTATGATCGAAAACTAGTCTCAGAATATTTTTCGATGTTTCTAAGACTGAAAGATCGTACTGACTTTTTCTTAGAACACCTTTTAAACGACTCCCATTTTTCTTCGCTGTCCCTAGCAGTGGCAGCTTAAGGAACTCGAGAATTTTCCCCCACGTAACACGCCACAGAAAGGGCTCGATGTACGAGGGGGTATTAAGGGATTAGACCATCGTCACTCGACTTAGTCGCGACGTCTCGATTTTTGTCGTTCGAACAGACCGCGACACTGACGAGCAAACTCCTCGAAAACAGCTCTCGGTTCTAGTAGACACAATGGCCCTTAAAGGCGGGGGAGGCGGAGGATCCTGGACGTTTGTAGAACGGGTTGGACCGCCTTTTCCCTTCAGGATTCCCCGCTAGCCTCCCTCTTCTTCGAGAAATAGGATTCTGGCTGTCCTATCCCTTCGATTCGCCGGGTTTCCCATGCTCGACAGAACCCTGTTTCGTCGATGCAACACGGTTCATTGAACAGCCACGTTTTCTCATGTAAATTTCAAGCTTGGTTGTGACTTATACAGGGTGTCAGGTAACTGGTGGTACGTTCAAACGAAAACGTGGCGATTCTATAATATATGAGTGAACTCGTTGAAAATTTAACAGACAATGTTTTCGTACACGAGACTCCTGTATCCAGAAAGTCAATTCTGAAAATTTCTTTATGACCGTACTAAGATTTTATGAAGGAAAATTGTGTGTGGAAATTTTTGTACAAAAATAAAGCTATTTAAATTTTAATTAATAAATAAAAATGAAGTAGGAAATACCTACATGTGTGAAAAATTAAATCAAAGTTTTAATATTCAATAAATTCTTAAAAGATTCTTGGAATAAAAACGATAGATCCATAGTTGATGAAATGTTGTTAAATCAGGAAATATTCTGTTATCTACACCATGTATGTTTGGTATATTGGATCAATTCTCTCGTGTAGACTTAACAAAGACAGAATATTTTATTCATATCACCAGTTACTGGACACCCTGTATACCGTATTTAGACGACGTCGGTCCGGCAGGGATTTTCCGGACGTTGATGTTTACGCGGACGAGGCGTTGCTGGAAAACGGTCTCGAAGCTTTTCCAAACTGTTACACGGGTGCCGGTGCTTCTCTTTTTGCGAAGATAAACTTTGCAGCGTCGTGAATATAAATCACCGGTGTGGCGTGGGGAATCCGAGGAAAAATGAGACCCTACCAATCCGAGCGACAGCCGTACTCCATTTTCCCCAGCCCTTTTGTAAATTTTCCCGAAAAAATTCTTCTTCGTCTCGTAATTCCTACCCTTCTAAAAAACGTGTACATAAATCGAACAATTTTCTATGAATTTAGATCTTGAATGCGACACCTATGGGTGATACTTGAATTTCAATCAGAAATGATAAAAAATACAAATGACAAAATATAAAATTGTCAAAAATAAAATCACTATCAAAGCGGTAGACTCAAAGTGTTAATACAGATATGTATAATTAATCAAAAGTTCTATAAAGGCACCGAAACAACGCAAGATAAGATAAATGGGTTTCTGTTTCATTTTATCATTCACTGATTCGCCCGAATTAGTCATTTCCTTCTACGGTTTTGTTTGTGTTTAAACTAGAGCAAGCGAGGAAAATAAATAGCGTGCAGTTCATTAATTTTATTGGAACCGTGTACCAACCGATTCTCGATCAAATTAACTCCTGATTACATGATTCCGGGGGTATACGCGATTTGTTTTAAAGATAAACGACGGGAATTATTATCCGACATGCCGTTCGAAAGTTTCATTAAACTTGTGTGTTGACAAAAGTATAGGCAGTCGAGAACAGTCCGGAAGTCGACGTCAGCGGAAGTACTTTTAAAGGTAATCCGTTGTGGGCCAACAATTTCTCTTTCCTGCCCGCCTCTTTCATTCTCCCTTTCGTCGAAAACACGTGATTAATAATGCCATTGAAAATTTCATATCGATGGCCGTGTGCTAATGGCGAAAATTAATTCAGGGATCACCATCTCCATTTATGATTTAAAATAATTACATTTTTGAAAATGTACCCCTTGCACTTTAATTATTTTCTCAAAATTATTTTCTTCACATTTTTCATTTTATTAAAAAATCATGTTGCACCCTTGAACTAGGGTGCAATCAAAGGGTTAACATTATCCTGTCAAACTTTCATAATAAGAGGGGGTTTAAAGAGTTTATGTACAATCACGTCCATTCGTTGCAACTTATCAAGACACCGATTCGACCAATGGTTCCGAGAAAAGGCAACGAAGAAAGGAGCATTGGGCACGGCGCAGTTAGCGATGGTGCATCGACGCACATGGATCTCCGGTTATATAATGAAAATGTTAATGCGATAAAGGATGCGTACGACGGGGCACGCAGCCTTGAAACAGCTCGATACAGATATTCCTGGTAATCGCGTGCATTTCAAGCTTCGTGATTCATTTTTCACGAGGTCTAGCGCGCGGAACGTTTCCCGTCTCATCGTTTATGCACTTTCCGTTCGTTGAATTAAAAATCATTTCTGTCCACCGTTCTACGGGGGCCTTGAACAAACGTAACCGCGAACATTTTGCAGAATTTTTCATCCAACAAATTCTTCCCTTATGGTATATTAAATTTGGACACTGTCAGATACAGTGAATGATCAAAGCTGTTATTAAATAATATTCGATAATATTAAAATAGTATATTCTTAATGTATATTTGTAAAAGAGTGCTACTGTAAATAAATGATCATTTTGAAAGGATCGATATATAGAAGGTGATGTAAGAGAGCAAAGGTGATTAATCAACGATCACAGAATTAATTATGACACGACCCTTCCATTTCAACCACCCCCGTCGCGAAACAAACAGAAATTCACTTGTTGATTTTAAAACACGACAGAGTAAAAGACTTCCGTTTCGTTATGGAGATTTTTAACTATCTAATTATTATTCATCGCGGTAGCGGTCGTAACAGGCAAATTATTCCGAGAAATAATTCCAGAGGGTCTATTAAAATCCTCCCGTCCATTCGCCTCTCTTTCCATCGTTACCAAACCATAAGGTACGAGAGGAAAAGAGATAATTCCCTCCAAACGATAATTGCGATCACATCGATTTTACGACAATTAAAATTCTAATTCGTTTCTCGTATCGCAACGCGAAAGAAGAATTTATCGATATATTCGCGATGTGCCGAATTATTCCAGTAATTTATTTCGAAGAACGAATTCTGCACATTACCTGAAATTACTCGCATTCTTCGAAGTTTCCAGGAAGCTTATAATTTTTGAAAGAAGTGTAATTGTGATCCTGGTATCCTGAGATGTAACACAATCCTTCAAAATATCCTAGAGATGCTAAGAACCTGATAAAACGTAAAATTATGGTACTATTCTTCGAGCCCTTAAAATACCCTGCGGAAAACCTACAAAAAAATCGGGCTATTTATCCCAGATTCAACGACAGATCACCACAACATTTTTTACGATCCTCAAAGAAGCTTTAAGGATTAAAATACCTTCCTCGAACGATGAACGCGTTAGCCCACGGGGGCCCAGTGGACCATAATAACCAATTTTATTTCTTTCTCTTGTCGCCAGGACGTGGAACTACTGGAGGGAACCATTCCATCGGACGTGATGGAGGTGGAAGTGTCTCACTGTAGGGAGTTGAGGATCCAGTCAGGTGCGTTCGCGGATGGGGCACCTTTGAAACGGGTCCACGTGTCGGGAATCTATAGCCTGGTGGCCAAGAGGCAGGCTTTTTTGAACCTGAGCGCGCCCAACACACACCTCGAGGTGTCCGAGTGCAATAGCGTGATCCTGGAGAGTCATGCATTCAGGAATTCCAAGGGGACGTTGAGCGTCTCGATATCCAGGTGCAGACACGTGGGCATCAAACCGAATGCATTCTCCAGGCTGCTGTGGATCACGGTGAGGGAGGTGCCCACCCTGGAGCTGTCTAGCAACGCGTTCAAACTCGAAGCTTCTCAGCATGGCAGGCATGGACCAGCGACCAAGGTAAATCATAATGATACTCTTTGATACAAAGGCACACGAGGTAAACAAAATAGAAATTTGGCATACCTTACAATGGCCTTACCCTTTTAAAAATATTAATATTTCACATTTCTTCTATGTAGTATATTAACTAGAAAAACACCTTCATTTACACCAAAATAAAATTGACAGTAAATACCATCCTTCCGTCAAAACAGACCTAATTTTTGGCCAAACATCGAGCTCAAAGTCCTGGCTGTTTATTTCCCCGCTCGAATCGTAACGCGTTTGATCGATGAACGTGACGGGTACACATTCGGCCCGGCGAGATTGGCGATTTTCCAACGGCAGTCCCGTAAATCCCCCGGCGTAATCTTGATTTTCTAATTCCCCCGTGCAGATTATGTTCCAAAGCGTGAGAATCACGGAGTTGCCGACAGCGGTGTTCCCATCGGCGGTTGCCGAGGTCCGTATGGACGATATCTGGACGAAAGTGATCCGCAAGAACGCGTTCTGCGCGATGACGATCTTCAGCGTGACCATCAGCAACGCGTCGATCCTGGCGATCGAGACCGGGGCGTTCAGCGACAGGGCTTTAATCCAAAGCCTCGAGTTCGTGGACGTCAGACTGAAGAGTATCGAGAGAGGAGCCTTCCGGGCTGGCCACGATAACCTCACGATACAATATTCAAGGTACACCTGTTTCCTTACCTTCAACCACCGTTGGCGGGTCATCTTACATTCCAAAATACTGATAAAGCAAACTTTCCAATTGCTCGACTTCGATTTTAATTTTTATTGCCTTTCGATCATGAACGTAGCGTTTTTTCCAGAAGAATAATTCACTGAAGGTTTTTTGCAATGGCTAATGACAGCGAGTTGAATAACGAGTTTTTTCTTCATAAACTGGGTCGTTTGCGTAAGAGTCCTCTAATGAAGTTGGTTGTTACATTGCACAATGTAATTATAGAGGCAATTTCGTGTACGCGTGAATGCCAGATCGTTACGAGAAGTTTTTAAATAAAAAGGTGAAATTATTTTTTAATATTCTAACTGGAACGTCAAGTTTTGTTTTACGGTTACAGGTTATCCGAGGTGGATACGGGTGCCATCGACATATCCGCAGCCACGGTCAGCTTCAACAACAACGAGTTCCAGAGTCTGCACCAGGGTGCGATCGTGTTGCACCAGTGGAACCACATAGCGATCGATAACAACCTCTTCGTCGATCTGGAGACGGACGCGATCACGGCCGAGGTGGACGCCACTTCGGCGCCGAACTTCGAATTCTCCTTCACGGGAAATTACATACAGAAGGCTCAACCGGGTTCCCTGAAGTTCGCGGCGATTTCTCAGCGCGTGAACACCGCCCGGGTAGGCAACAATCACTTCAAGGAGAAGTGCAGCTGCAACCTGGACGGCTGGATACGCGAGGTGACCGGCAAGAACAGTTCCGTTTCATGGATGATGGACTCGAGCTTTTGCGTGGTCGATCAGTTGCTGGACAAGTGTTTCAACCTGCCCCAAGGTTACATGTCCATGAGGAACTTCACGAAGATCATCTGCATGCCCGGGGACCACATCAACTGCGAGAAGCCGTCCGCGAAGCCGGAGCCGAGCGTGAGCCCGCCCAGCGTCGGGCCGCACGTGTACCCGAGGCACAAGGGCTACTTCGACGTGGAGATGAGCGACTCGGAGCAGCTGCAGCGCGAGAAGAGGATCATCGTGGTGATCTGCGTGCTGGCGGTGTTGATCGTGCTCGTGGTGATCCTCAGTTCGGGAGTTTTGTATATGCGAAGGAACGGCGTGTGCCCGAAGCTCACGTCCGGCCATCTGATGAATCTAGCCAGTTGGTTGTCGCCCAGCAGCGGAATGACCGCCGCCACTTCCGCCAGGTCGATCTCGAGGTTGAGCGTGCACGAGTACGCGGGACTCCAGCCGGAAACGAGGATCCTGGAGGTGGAGACGCAGCCAGAAGTGTTGGAAGAGGACGAGCAAGACGCCGAGGGGCTGTACCCGTACACCGAGAACAAGGCGACGCAAACGTTGCCTGAAGAGCTGACGGAGGAGTACCTGAAGGATCTCAGAGAGAGACTGAACGATCCTGATAACTACAATCAGGCGCGAGACATGATCGAGCACTTGTACGACCTGATCAAAGTGGAGGAGAGCTGCAACAACAACAACGACAGGCAACCGGGCAGAGAAGAGAACGCCTACGACGTGATCCAGCCGAAACAGAGGAGACACAGAGGTCCTCCAAAGCCCTCCATCAGCGTGGGCACCAAAGCGCCTTCCCTGGAGAAGCTACTGCCCAGCAGCATACAAACCAGGCCACCTCTGACCGAGTACACCGAACCTCGCGATCAGAGACCCAACGAACAAAACCACCTGTACGCTGAGCTACCTGGCGACGAGACTGTTCCCAGCACCAGTCGACTGTCCCAACCTATTCTAGCCACCCTGGCCGGAAGAGCACCCCAACCATTACCTCCAGACGTGGTGAACGATCATCTGATCAACGATCACTCTATCTCCCAGGTGTACGGAAAGACCGAGAACCACAGGCCTCCGGACAGTCCGAAGTTCGAGTCCAGCAGAAACCACGGCCGTCCCATGAGCTTCCTCAAGGCTCTGGGCGAGAGCATTCTAGGCAGCTCGAAGACGAACAACAAAAGGCCCAACTCGTTGCTCTGCGAGTACGCCGAACCGTCCGACGCGACCGCCCACCTGTACTCGGAACTACCTGAACCCCAAACATCGACTCCTGCCGGCAAGATGGCCAACAGGCCGCTGCCTACCAAACCTGACCAAGATTCCGTGAACGTGGCGAGGTCATAACGATGTGCCTCGTCGATTGTCTGTGATAAATAAGTGTCGTGATCGACAAGACTGCAGAGAGAAAGACGGTTTCTCTCGTCGAATTTTTTTTTTTATAATTGTTCCTCGAGGAACGACCAGGATCCTCGAAATGTGCAATCCAGGAACGTTGATTAGTGCCTGACGCGCGAGGATCGAATCTCCCGTGAGAACTGTTGTCTCAAGCGAAGCGTTTGTAAAAAGATAGAAAAATTGAAGGGATCAGAAGCGTTGTATGCTTTCATCTGGTCGCGTGGACAGACACGTGGGACGAGAAACGAATGTGTTATTTAAAGACTTGCCCCAACCCCCTTCAGATCACGGATGTATCATAGATTTCTATATATTTGCTTCGACAGATATCATTAAAGGAGTATTTCACATTCCCCGATTGTCTTTCATTCGACATCACACAGTCCTTGTTTCCACGTCAACGATTAATTCATAAAACGAATAAAGAACCTTCTGCTTCATCTTTTGATGTAAAAAGTTTCAACTATGAATTCACAACAGGTGTGATTCATTCCCTCTTCCCGATCATGAACGTCGTCGTCGTTCCCGCGTCCACGAGGGCCCGAAATTTGTCTTTCCCAGGAGAAGAGCCTGCAGCAACGGTTGTCTTACATCCACCGAGTTTACGAGCGTTTTACCCGTTACGAAGATTCTGCGACTACGAACTTCATCGCTGTTTTACGCCCGTAAAGTTCCTCGCTACATTCTCCCTTTGGGCTATCCCCGCAACAAGCGACTACACCATCGCTTTACCATCATCCCCGTCGCTGAAACTCCATTCAGTTTGGCAAATTGAATACACCTTTTCCTTTCCAAGATTCCTTTACCGACTCGATGTTCATAAATTTACTTTTGTACAGAAAGTTAAAATATTTCATGCAATAATTTGAATTTTTCTGTTTATGGGGTCGAGGAATTCGAAATGTTGACCCGTTGTATTTCGAATGGAATAGCTTGTCTTATCTGTCGAGGAACCTTGTAATTCCAGGCGACGTTCTTTCCCGGCCGGGTTCAGGGGTCGACACGGATATTTTTTCTCGTCCTACGAGCGCGGCGCAGTGGTGCTCGGCGCGGAGGGAGCTGCAGCGACCGCAGGACGTGAAACGATTCCCGCTCGCAAGGCTCCGAAAAAGATATTCTTAATCTGTTTCGTTCTCTGGGCGTAGTCGGTGTATATTCCGCGGCGAGACCAAACTATTCCACGAAGAATGTAAGAGGAGCAAATAGAGGAGGGCTAGCCGGGGAGGGCTGCGATGCAGCTGTTGATGTTCAAACGGCTGTTGCCTCTCGCCTTCTTTCTCCATCCGCTTTTTCCTGCCTCTTTCGCCGCCGCGTGGAAAGCAGAAAAGTTTTCAGCGAAAAAACGAGCAGCACGGTGACACACTCGAGGGAAAAGCCCCGCGATAGTAGCCCGGGAAAAGTATCCATCGTTGAAGCGTTAAACGCGCGAGTGGCCGGGAAATTATTTTATCCCGATGGTTGAACCGTGCATCGCGAACGAAATTTTATCAAATCTCTGAAATTCGTATGAATTTTAAATATCGTCGAATAAAATATACAGATTTTACTATTATTTATCCGCTTAATGAATAATCGTTTCCATACGATTAAAATTGTTACACCGTTTTGAACAAAGTTACATTTTAAAAGAAGAAAATAAAGGGAATGAGAGAAAATATGGTGGAAAATACAGGGTGGAAAACGGCGAAAAGCTGACTGGTCCCGGAGATTGAACGATTCACCATTAGAGGATAAGGTGGCGCAAAACGTTTTATCGAGCGGGCCGGAAATCCGGGCAAATAAACGTGATATTTCTTTCACGACCGATTCCTGGTGCTTCGTTCGAACGGGCCGAGATCTCTTTGCGCTCTTTATCACTCGCTACTTTGTCGACAGTCCACGGCCACGATACCGAGTCAACTTATACGAAACGATCACCTTATCTCGCCCCGATTCTTTATGGGCCACTATTTCTCAGATAAGGACGCGATTTTTCCAGTCGACCGGCTGCCTCGTACGAAAGTCGCCGTGGATGGAAGCAACCAACTGCTTCTCAATGACCTGTCATTTGTTGCGTGTCGTCCGTTCTCGATCTCTTCGCTACACGGATTCGAGAGGGACGATTTAATATTTCGCGTTTCGGTGACACACTTTGGACGAATTCAATTTTTCTGAGCATTTTGTTTAAAAACTAAAGAAATTATAGAATTTATTTCGTTGCACGAATGACTGCCCTTGGCTGATATTAAGGCTTCTGTTACTATCTTGCTCAATTGGTCTAATGCTGGTAATATCCACAGTTTATATTATCTTTTCTTTTATTAATTATTTAATTCTATAAAATTTGAAATGTTGGTCACCAGTGACCACCGTGGCAGTCAACCTGTTAATGGGTATCTACAATATCTAAGTACCTATAAATTTATTACCTCTTTCCTTAATTAACGAAAATCGTACTAAACACAAATTATCAAGGATCTATCGTTATTTCGACGAAGACCGTCACTTGTTCAGTTCATTGGACCAAGCAGACCACGAGCGAACCCGATGGATCTTCACAATGGGACAAAGATCGATGATACACGAGCGTAACATGAAACAGAACAAGCGAAGCAAGCAACAGGGACAACGGACAAAGGGAAAGGTGTATCCATGGCGGAAGTGCACGGGATCAGAACCAGTACGATCTAGTGCGTTACGAGACAGAATAATCCACAACGAGGCGAGCTTCTCTCTATCAGGTTTCATTAGCAGGGCCAATCATCTCATCACTCGGACCACGGCGGTGTTCGAACCGGTGCGGTTGCCTGTACGCAGCCTAACCCGTTTTCTCTGCTCTCTGACCTAATCCCCCGTGTCTGGATCGTAGGGTAAAATCGATCCCAAGGATCGGTATACGTCTGTATGCCGGTTGCGGCCAGGTTTATACCCGGGCGAAATCACTGTAGCCGGTCAACGGCTTATATTAAGCCCCGGCTTAGACCGTAAACGCGTTTTCCATCCCGTGTCCGCAAGCTAGTCCCTTCGAAAACAGCTTACGTGGGATAGAATGTATCGGCACGTTGTAATTGGACCGGATCTGATGTATTTCGCGACACGTCACCCTCTGCTTAATATCGGCCGATATTGTTTCGACAAGGGATCCCTTCCTACTTCCGGTGCCGTGCATGCCTCCAGATCAGTTTCGTAGTCCGTAATAACGGTGGGAACGTAACCCGAGAAATTCGTCTGCGCTTTCTAATAAGTGCACATCAGGTTGACCGTTTTCGATGTGAAAGGTGCAGACTTGTTTATATTGTTAGAAATATATGAAATGAAACTTTTCAGGGGAAGGTATATTGATAATCGAATCCAGGTAATGCGGAATCACTTAATGTATTCGATTAAAGATTGACATTCGTAGAAAAAACAGGAGACTAAATAAAAGATTTAAAAATTTCCACGTCCAAACCCATTTTCCCAAATATTTTCGCATTTCAGCTGTCATTATCTGAACTCATTTCAAACGAAATCTTTATTACAAGAAATATGTCTCTTAAATAACCCGATCACGCGTCTCCTCGTTCTGGCACGTCCACCCTTGAAGATCCTTCAACGGCAACCCCGTTGCAGCTGATTAATAAAACAAGTCACAGGATCGGGTCGTCGTAAACACGCGACTCGAGAAAGTTTCCATCAGCGGCACGAAGTTCGAGGTTTCGAAGCCGTAAGAAGACATTTACAACGAGATAGCCGGGAAAAGTTTACTGCCGAGCTTTCCGTTCGCGGAAGGTTCGTTTCGGGCCGCGCGTTTGCCGGTCACGTGTTGACGATCCTGAAAGACGGCGAAACTGTCCGCGCAAGCAAAAGGAAGTATCGAGCGGGGCCGGGAAACAGGATGTCGCCAGACGAACGCGAAAAACCACGAGCGGCGATAATTATAAATATGTACCAGAAAACGATGTGCCCGTTCGTTGCGCTCCGGAATTCCAAAAATAATGCGCGACCCTCGACCCCTGACGAATGCCGGGCGCGTTCGTCCGGTGGTGAACGATTACGATCGCGTCGTATCGATACAATCGATGTTTGACGTCACGACGGGAACCGCGAATTTCGGGGAATGTTTCATTTACGCGTTTCGCGTCGGAGCTCGGCCGAAACCGCGATTATTAGCTTAACGGGCAATGACGTTTCCATGATTCCACGATGAAATGCAAAGGGGGTTGATTCGGGTATGGAAATCATCGCGTAATGTTTTTAGTGTAAATTTCGAATCTTGCTACGGAGTGTGTTGACTCGGCTATTAATTCGTGAATGGAAATTACGTTCTGGAGTGACATTAATAGAATTAAGCTCAGAACAGAGTAGATTAGTTATTAAAAATATCTAATGTCCAG
This sequence comes from Anthidium xuezhongi, assembly GCA_022405125.1. Classification (NCBI taxonomy): domain Eukaryota; kingdom Metazoa; phylum Arthropoda; class Insecta; order Hymenoptera; family Megachilidae; genus Anthidium; species Anthidium xuezhongi. The sequence continues at coordinate 5,843,560 of CM039642.1, read as the reverse complement.
TGTTTTGTTCTTTACGAAGCTTTTGATTAAGAAATTATAGAAGACAAAGAGGAGGGCACGAACGAATGAAAACATTTGAAAATAGTCGGGTGTAGCAGATCGACAAAGAGCCGAATTCCTTTATTGCGACTCATTGGCCGGCTCTCTCGGTGTACTTTGCAGACGGCGTATCGGCCAGGCAACTCGTGGGTCCCGCTCTCTCTTCCCCATTGAAATCTAAATATACCCCATGATATTAATAGCGTATGGTGTGGCAATGGCAGAAGGACCGTTTCATACGCCCGCGATGCACTCCGGCTTTTAGACAAATGCAGAAAACCGCATTCCCCTGGCGCTACCCTCGATTCCAACGGGCCTTTCGTCCACTGGAAAATCGGCTGATTTCCGTGAAAATTAACCTCTAACGCCTCGAGTGCCTCGGATCTACAATTTTATTTTCAACAAATATGGCTCAGTTCGTAAATGTTTATCGTAAATTGCACGAAACGTATTAATGGATGGGAACTTCTTCGAGCATTACGGGAAAGTTGATCGAATTTAATTAAATTATTTCTTCGTACTTCGGCATCGTTCCATCAAAAGGATTTATTATCTTCGCAGAAAACTTGGACGGTGGTTTGCTTTCGGTATAAGTAAAGAAATCCATTCATTCCTTTCTTCCGACTTTTACAATGCAACATCGTTCAATTTAATCCGCCAGTTATTATCCATTTTCATTTCTTTCGAAGGTAATCAGTCTTCCCGGAAGAAGCTCTCAAAGGTCCATCCGAGAAATTATTTACACTCCTTATTTTGCCCCTTTACAACGCAGTCACGATTCAATTAAATATCCTTCGTTTATTCGAATTCGTTGGCATTATTCAGAACGAAGTATCAAATGCCGGAAGTAGTTGTACGAATCCGTGGGGAATTTCAGAGGGTGAAAAATTTGAAAGGGAATCCTCGAGGAGGGCTCGTGTCACGAGAGGACTTCCGGAAAATTTCAACCATCCGGTACACGGTGGCGCCAACATCAAAGGAGCTGATATCGTGTTAACACTTCCGTTACTAATTGTAACAGCGACCAGCTGTTTTATGCAGTTGACAATTATTTCAGGAATTCAGGGTGTTGATAAAAAATTTGTATTAAAAATTTAAATTAGCGCTTTTTTCAAAATATTGTTAATTATTGTGCAGATTTAATGCAAAGACGAAGCAGTATAAGGAATAATCGATGGCAGAAATTATTCTTGTCCCATCGAATTGCTTAATGTACAAAGGGAGGCACACTCGAAATTACCCCTCTGATTTATGTGGGTATTAACTATCTTAGACGAAAAGTGGGTCAACTCAAAGTTGCATAACTTCATAACGGACGGCATAAGTTATGAAACGAAATCTTTCTGGCCGCGAGCGTTTCCGAACGTGAATTTTCAATATTTTTTAAACGATCCCCTACTCTCCAAAATTACCATTATAATTAATTGTACCCCTTCGTTAGAATCAACACGTTTCAGAACAATTTTGATTCAATTATTGAAACTATGTAATAATTGTAATATTGTCGGGGATCGATCTTTTTTTCTTGTTTTTTGAAAAAGGATTTTACTTTCGACGATACACGGCATCGAAAGCGAAGTTACTGGCGCGTCGTGATAATGAGCTCCAATTACAGGGTCTTTTTTCGACCGGGAAATTCTTCCGGCACCGGGGGAACAAAGGGAACCGCATACCCGCGTGAAAATGCAATTTTCAGGCCCGCCTGGCATCGTTCTTTCAACGCGATTGTGTTACTTCGTTAAAACGAAACTGGCTGAATGAAGAGGAGCACAGTGCAATCTTCATGACAGCACTGGTAAACATAGAAATTAGACCTGAATGGATATCTCAACACATGGCCGAGAAAAATAGTTTGTCTCGTGTATTGTTCGTAGAAAAATCGAGGACGGTGTTAATTGATCGTCAATTTTGGTATCCATGACGCGTTAATTGGCAATTTTAATTGCCATTAATATTATATCATTTGTAGAAGGGGAAACTATTTTATTTTCAAACGCAATTAGTACTTTTTTTAATTGCTAATCAGGATTAAAATTTAATACAGTAATTATAACGGTGAAATAATTAATTTGAAACACACAGCTGTTCTACAAATTAATTGAAAATGAATAATTTTGCAGTATTAATTAAAAAAATTATTAGATACAATTTTACCTCCGATCTACAGTTTTCTTTCAGAGATAAAAATCTAATAAATTATTAAAAATCGCAGTAGCAATAATTTACGTGGCACGTATGGCCATAGAAGCATCAACACCTGTCCACTTTACACATTCTCAATCGTCTCATTGAGATTCAGGATTAAGAATTAAGCAATTCCTAGTAAACGGGAAGAAAGAAACCTTCTTAAATCTTTCGTCGGGTCGGTTGAAAGAGTCACGGCGTGGATGAAAAGAGACGAAAGAGGAAGTCGAATGAGAGAAGTGCATTAACTCTCGAACTCGTTAGTGAATGAAACATGCTAGAGACGATCTATATTTAGGAATAGATGGATTCCGATTCGCTGGAATTAGAATTATCGAGCAGCAACGTAGGACGACGGGTATCGATGAATTGCTCGGATATTTTCTGCAAAATGATTGCTTAGCTATTGGTTAATCAAATTTTTGAAGGGGACATCCGGAGAATTTGTATTATGTTTCCGGAATGGCCTTAAAGATAGACGAAATTACGGTAGCCTGCATAAAACGAGCAAGAAGTATGGTAATCTAAGTGAGAGCCGGCTTTTGAATTAGGTCATAAATCTCATCGGGAAATCCCGGCTTTTCCTAGAAATATATAGAAGTAATTCGAATTCTTTCCGGGATCAGGAGAGAATCAGAGTTCAAAAATTCTATTTGAATAGAACGCTGTAACAATTAACAACGTACGTGCACGTAACAAATTATTAATTGCTCAAACAATTGAACGCGCTGCTGTGAAATTTTAACGCAACGTGTTTCATTTTTATAATCTGGTATCATTTCTATTTACATTCGCGGCAGATAAATAAAATTACAACCGTGATGTTTTCAAGCAAAATTTATAATTATCAGAAATGTAGATTAATTTATCCAATTAAATATTTCTAACGAAACGTTGCCATAAATATAATCGAAACAATCGATGTGAATTGTGCTTATAGAACTAATTAAGTGTTATTTGCACAATTTTTCGTGCGCTGATCAATCATCGGGCACATTATCCCTAGTAAAGCGAAAACAAACTTTTGGAAGGAGCTCGGAGCCCGGACAAATAGGCGAAGGCTATGATAAAATAGGGATTTCCGGAAAGGCGAACACGGGGCCAAGAGCTTCACACTTTCTTTCGCCATTTCGATAACAGCCAACGGATCCGGGAACGACTTATATTTCGCGCTGATTGATCGTCCGCTCGTCGCGAAGACTTATCGGCCACTCTGTCGAGCTGGAAAGAGTTATCGGGCCACTCGATTTTCACCAGAAACGTTCTTAATAGCCTTCCGACCACAACTCGTTCGCTCCTCGCGTAATGTCGCCGATTAAGCCGATAAAATCGACTTCAACGAACCGTTGGCAAGCGATTTTTTCCAAAAAACCTATCGCTTTAATCTCGTTCGACCTAAACTTCTCGGTGGAAATTTCGAACCGGTTGGAAAAACTTCCCAATTCGTTTTCCCCCTGCGCTACCACTCGAAACTTTCGAATATGTTGTAGCGAGGAATGTTATACCAAAAACTTTTTCCATGCTTTTCTTAATTATTTAACCTCTTCGAAACGTTCGAAGTTGAGCTTTTAAGATAAAGACTGTTAGTTCCTCAAACTAGGTTATTGTACTTATTTTTAAAAAATAGCTCGGTTGTAGATAACAAAATTTTATCTATGAATGGATAGAGATAGAACGTAGCAAATTTGTAAACATTTCATAAACATTTGTAATTCTTTTTTTCAAAATAGAGCTTTTGAACTCTTGAAGGCTACATTTATATTGTTTGAACAAATTTCTGTTGTTTATTTAGTAGCTACCTATTCAAAATTCTATTTCCTGAAATTTATACTACTTCCTCAGATATTACATTTTCAATATTTTCAACATTTTTCATTTGCACAACTTGCAACGTTCAAGAGTCATATTACACAGCATGTGCATATTACACACCATGTCCGATATAAAAGGGTTGCAAACAGATGTTTCCAACGTTCTCGAAGGAAATAAAAAAGTAGCATTCGCCGGATTGAATGGGACAACAGATTACAATATTTGTCAGCCGGAGATCGATTCGAGGCGCTGATAAGGCGATCAGAGAGGTCGCGAGCGTGTCAAAGGACAACGCCGATAAAAATCGTCGAGGAGAAGTGTCGTGCAAACGACAAAGATCACGCGGCGACGGCTATTATGCCTTTAATAGACTTTCCAGCGCGAAAAGAGGAGTAATTCCCTGTAATGGCAGCATGCGCACCGATCAAATTGTAGGAGAAGGGATGAGATCATCGTGGCGGAAGCGATCTTTGAATCGAGTTCAGTCGAGAACTTAATTCCTCCCGTTCCCATCGCTGGATCCCTTTTCCTGTCCTCCTATTCTTATTCCCTTTGCTCTTCAATGATCTCCGTGCATTTCAATGCACCTCCATCGATTAACATCCCCTTGTAACTATTTTTATTCGACATTGTATATTTTGGCGTTGGAATTTAATGTGAAAGCTGAAGGTATCGATACCTAATGGCAAGCATTACTTTGTAATTAGGAAATTATATATTTCTTAGCACAGAAATTTGTTTCTATAAATAATTTTGAACATTTATGATAAAAGAATTATCTATGGACATTTTTTGATAGTTTAAAGTTTAGTATTTAATAGAAAAAACATTTTCGAGGCTTTGGCACAAATGTCAAGATACTGAAATCAAGGGGAGGCAAAGGGGTAGTTTCAATATAAAATTTCGACAGTGTGTCGAATTTCTAGGCTCGTGTACTAGGCACTTCCGAGGTACTTTGGCCATGGTACAATTCAAAAAATCAGAGTTCCAGGAATCTGTGTCGAAAGTTCTTCAGCGTACAACGTTGAAAAATCAAGTGCCAGAGGGGAGGATTATTGTACGAAACATTTCCATGTTCTATTTTTTAAATGACTGAAACTCTTCGGTGTTGACAATGCTGTAGGTCAAAATTGTTTGATATATTTAGAACGACCCCCAGATTTTTCAATTTGAAGAGATATGTTTGACTGTGGACCAAAAATATAAAATTGTGATCAAAACTAATCAAATTCTCATTTGAAACAATTCCAAACATTTCAGGATGACTATAATTTAAATTTTTATATTATTCTTTGAGCTGACTATACTTTAAAAAATAGTAACTTTGCAGTTTATAAAATCAGAAGCTATCAAAAATTTTATTTTGCATAGAAAGAAAATATTATACAGGGTGTCTCAGAAACTAGTGAACATAATTTTCGAGGTATCGATGGAGCGAATGGACGAAGAAAAGTTTCTGACAGAAGGTTGACTGTCGACAGGATAGATGGCAACACGATGCAGCCTACTGCTTGCTAGCGATTAGTATCAGAGGGGTCGTAAGGGGTCAAAGGGCCATTGGGTCATCCCTGATAAATGTCAGTGACAGATGACACTGAAAAATCCAGTCCTCTGTTAACAGAACTGTTTTACTGGCAATGTAATTCAAATAATATAAAGATCTCGAACTTCAGGATTTTCGATATCGTTTTTTACTTTTTTTTTTTAAAGTTTCAGGAAATCCTAATTAAAATCTTGGATTTTATTGATATAAGAAATAAAACAATTTGGAATCTAGGCCAGCTATTTTAAAGTTTCCAATTGTATTACAAGATTGTGTTTAAATGAAACATTCGATCCATCAAGTTAATTGGAAATATTTCTACTATTAGCTTCCAATCTCGTCGTTTAATTGGATTGGCAATTAAACTCGCGGACTTTTAAATCGCCCGAACTGCACCATAGATGCTTTAAAAATGATCACGATCTTGTCCAAACAATGCTAATTCGAACAGTGTTTGGTACGATTGAAGATCATTATTGTCTATAAATTAAACATTATTTGAATTATGCTTGAAAGCAACAAAATGATTTGTTTAGGATTCAACAGAGTTTCTGCGAATAAACGAAATCGATCGACGACTGATTTCGAGGACACGTCGGGAACAAAAACACAATCTAGCACACGATTCGCGAATTAATTCGTGATTAATTAATACGCTAGCTTAATCATCGATATTGCCAGTTGATTATTAATATATCACGAGGTGGGAAAACAATCGGTGTTCTTCGCGCGAAATTCAGCGAAATTAATTGGCTATCGCGAACACCGGCCCGACGCATCGATGATTGTCTCATTAACGATAACTAGGCGAAACTATCTATGAACCGTTCGATTTGGAATTCGATTCTCTGCAGATGAACAATCACGTTCGCACACACCGATTATTCTCATTTAAACGGTTTGTTCCACCGCAACTTTCAATCATTTAACGATGCGATTAATGAATAAAAATCTGATCAGCCTTAAATGCACTTCATTTTATATTTCTTACCTCGTTACTAAATAACACCAACGTTATTTAAAGTTGAAATAAATTTTCTCCAATCATTACATTATATCGAATTTATGGCAATCGTGATTAATTTCTAATCGATTGGATAATTTTAGAAGATTTCATCAAGATTGCTAAAAGAAAACAATTTTAATTCACCGAGAGGAAAAAAGCAAAATAATCGTTGATTCGATATGTTAATACACGAGGCAAAAAAATTGCGGATAATCGAACGAGACAATTCTTTTCCCTCTCGGCCGACTAAAATTTCGATAGATTTCCATGGCGATTCGTCGAATCCCTGCTCGCGCATATTGATGCGATTCGTGTGTCTTCACCATTTTTTTTTTTTTTCGCAACTTGAAAAACAAGGACAGAGGGTGAACGAGTAATTACGCTCGATCATCGGCGTGCTGACGTTCGAACCCTCAAACCCTTTGTTTTCACGGATTTTTAAACAGCGGGCAAATAGACCCGGGACAAACACGCGGCGTATTTGCCCCGACCGGTATACTCTGTGACGATTTTTAAACAAAATACAAGCGTATAATGACCGGTCCACGGCGACTGTGACCCAACGAAGCGGCGAATTTATACGCGACACGGGTTGTTTGTGACTGGTAATTTTTCCCTCCCTCGACAAAAAAAAAAACGAGCCATTCGGCTGTTTTTCACGTATCGACCAATATTTCTCGGAATACCTGATATCGAGACATTTAATGGATTCGTCAACGACTCTTTAAAGAATTTCATATCCGACGAATGCGCGCCTCTTTATTAAACATCCTTTTTATTCCCTCGGATCGCAGGTACGGCTTGGGAGTTCGATAAAATTACAGTTTACAGGCTGTTTAAATTTTTGATCGGATGTTGCACGGGATACGCTTTTATGGAGTTTAAAATTTCGATTGAAAAGAAACGACCTTTGCGAATCTTTGTTCCGCGTCGAATAAAAGATTTAAGATCAACGATCGGAAGCTTGAACGGAAGTCGGTGCAATAAAAGTGGAAAAAGGAATCGAACATAAAATTCTCATAAATTTCATTTTCATTTCGGCATTCGTTACCATAATCGAAAAATGACCGAATTTCTTTTTGAACGAAGGAATTACAGAGTAAAACCCTCTGAAAACGTCAGGAACTAGGTTTCCGTAATTCTATAGGGTGCTTGCAAAAACTAGGACATATGATAACTTTTCCTTAAATGAAACCAGCGGAGAAAAAAAAACGGAGCGATTCAACCCGGACCATATTATGCAAATTCAGAATTGCATCTTCTTTAGAGTTATGCATCATTTATTTAATAAGTTGCCGGCTTCAAACACGATCACTGAATAATGTACGTCACAGTTCTGTTTGAAAGAAACATTTAAACTAACTTAAATCCTCAATGATCTTTTATAATTACGACAAAATTTAATTGCGATGGCGCTTTGAAGTGACACTTCCTCTAACACGATACTTCGAAAATTTCTTGATTAAAAATGAAAAAGTATGGGAATAGCTTTCGACGCGTGACAAAATTTGCAAACTTTCTGTAATTGCAAATACAAATTTCGCGACCGAAAGCTGAGCGACAAGTTGCTCTAAAAGCGTAACTTTAAGCCCTAGAAATTATTCAAAGCATAAAATAATTTCCCCTCTAACAAAATCCTTTTCCGACGACGATGGGAAACGAGATTTCTCGTTTTCAAGTGTGTTTGCAATTAAAATTTCATTATACGCGCGCCGCGATGGATTCCAACGCGACAATATTTCTACAGAGTTTTACCGATAAGGGTATTAAAGCGAAAGGACGAATATTATTCGTACAAACATTTTCCTGATGTACCATGCGCCAAACGAAATTTTCATTAATTTGTTAATCAAAGTGGCAAGGTCTCCGCGCGTACGTACGCACGTACGGAATTTCTGTTTTAAGGTAAATAAAATCAATCACCTGCACGGTTTACGAGACGGAATAATGCATCGAGCATAGTACGGTTCATTATTTAACCAGGTGATTATGACGAGCCTCGAAGGCCACTGAATAATGCAGCTCCATCGGCAAGCTGTTTTCCGTACAATGGAAAATGAATGCATAATGTCCGCGAATCGGTTCACGAAATTACATTTGCTAATCGTAGATTGCGGATGCTCGATTATATCCGACCGCTCGGAATCGATGCATCGCTATAGGCGAAACGGAAACGAGCTTTGCTATTATTTGTGTGCCGACACGCGTGAACGAGCCCCTTTATTGGAGATTGAAACGATTCCGCGATAGAACTTCGATTAAACATTTTAGATGAATGGTTCTAATTAAAAATTAAAACATTAAGCCATGAATATCGAACAGTTCGTAAACCGGTAATCTCGATTTCGTTCTAAAACCCTGTTCACCTTTCATCGCTATTTTTTACAATATTACGTTTCCAATATATAATAATTTTTCATTCACAAAATTTTGAATAAAAACTTGTGTACGTTTCGTAGATTTGGGTCAGGATTAATTTGCCTTCCCATTCAAATTTTGATAACAGATCTTTTATTTCAAAATTCGTGTCTCTCGAATGAATTTCGTGATACTCGACAGAGGAAGTATTCTCGTTTTATCAAAAGGATAATTTTACGGCTAATTTTATGATCTGAATCCGCAAAAACAAGAATATTCTTAGCGAATACTTAATGTTTCGAAGGAATCAATAAAAAACACCTAATGTCGAAGTAAAAAGTATAAAAGGACCCTCACGGAGGATGAAGACAATTCTTTTTATTGTTCAATCACTCGTACTCATAATAATAAAGACCCATTCCACGAGGCCAGATCCTGGTAGCATTTTGGAAATCAAATTCTCCAAAGCGACGATGCTTGGCTCGATTCGGAACCTCGGTTCGCCGTTCAATTAACGTAATCGCGCCATAGTGGTCGCCACAGAGAGCGAGAGAGAGAAAGAGAAAAAGAAGAGAGATCAATTCAATTCCACGGACCTCTTAGCCCTCCATGATTGCATCGTTTCCCTCGAGAGGTCTGATCCTCGAACGTACGGCCACCACTCCGCCGGTAATTTCGCGAAAAAGTCACCCTTCCGGCGAAAAAGGCGACTTCTTCGCCCAATGGGCCACCCTTCCCGTGGCCGTTCGTGCAACACGGACAAGAGAATCGCGGGGCGATTCATTATTCACGGCTTTAGCCCAGTTTCATCGGTGTTCCTAATGAAAGATAAACATAATCAATCCAGGCATCGCCGAAAGAGGGAATATTATATCGGGTGGCTTGTGTAATTTCGTGGCCGCGGGCCACGTCGACTGCCAAACCTACACGGCAACCGATGTTTTCGTTTCATTATATCACCCCCGTGGCTAACCCGCGGTCATCATCGCCCTAATTATCTATTCGAAGGGGACGATCCGTGGGATCCTTTTATCGACTGTCACCCTCCAATCGCGGGAAGGGATGCAAAGAGCTTTTTGTACGAGGGTGAAACGTCCAAGTGCGCGTTGGCTAAATAATTACACGATAATTTAACCCCTTCGCCTCGAGATGTTTCATGAATTAATTTTTACCCTTTCGGTTTTTCAATTGCAAGGTAGTTGATGAAGAGTTAAACACTTTTAATTTTAATTATTTTATCAATCTTAGACCGTGGTTCATATGAAAATTGTAAATAACTTAATTACTTTCATCGCTATACCTTTTTATTTGAAATGTTGTCTCAGTCTGTGAATAAACAATTTAAAGTGTTAGACGACGGTATCGATTCGAATAATGGAGATTCGTACACATCAACCGGGGTATATTACTCAATTCGGCTAATGTACACCGGCATAATGCAACACGATACGAGTTCGACAACGGCGATCAATTAATCGCGATTACAAAAGGACAGAATCGAACAGAGCCGACACGAAAAATTTCGTTCGGCATAATAGCCGGCTAAATTGTGCCAATACGAACAGCTGCGAATGTTAATAATGTTCCAGGTATGGACGTGTCCCTCTCCCGCGAACGAATGAATGACGTTAATATTGCGTTACTGGCCTTTTGTCTACGGTAGCTGTCCAGGCTTGTTGAAATTTCCACCGGCGATCGAAAAATCATCCGACATCGACTACGGAATTACCGGTCTCGTGTCACGTCGAACACGCTCTATAATAAATCGAGCCTCGGACAAGGCAGCTACATTTGTCCGCGGCTATCCGAATTAACAACGTTTCTGGGGGGGAGACCAATGGAAAATTACACGCGCGAGAAGCTGCTGCGCTTGACATTTTCAGCGAGTCGATCACGATCGATGGACCAGGTGAAAATTCATGAACGAAAAGTGACGCTTTCGCGTGTTAAAAGGGTACTTGGGAATTAGTTCGCGGAACGCTTTTGAATGACTGTTTAAACACTCCTTCGTTCCGACTATAAATGTTATAAATTTTGGTAGAGATCGGGAAATGAAGTATCGTATTACAATTTATAGACTTTCAAATATTAGATTTTTGAGGACTTGGAAAACTTGGGATATTGTGTTATTAGGTATTTAGGAAACTTGGATATTATATTTCTAGCCATTTAAAAATTTAAGGTATCATATCTCTAGTCACTTAGAAATTTCGAAGTATTATATTTGTTGGAACTCAAGGAATTTGAAATATCATATTTTTAACACACGTATAGTGTACACTCTTCATAATAAAGGGTTAATCAATTTCCTTCCAATTCGCGAAAAACCGTTCGCGCTAAAAAAACACAGCTTTAGAAAATTTATAAAATTTACAGACTTGGACACAAGCTCGTGAAAAAAAGGTAATAAATTTTACACGTTCCCGGACAGACATGGATTCCTGACATCTGGACCGTGAATATTCATGTAAATACGTACGTGTACCTGTGCGTAACATTGCCCGCTAAAACACTGCCGCGAGGTATAATTTTATTTCAAAAATTGTTACATATTTCACAACATTTGAAATATTTTATCTCGTCTTGTTTCATGCGGCACACGTTCCCGTTGTGCTCCACGTACGCGGACGCGTTATAAATGTTTATCGTCCGGCGGATACGTTCAACGGTAAATTGAAATCGAACAACAAACACGCCGTTCTCCTTGCCCAACACAAACGACGAGAAATGTATCAAGAAAATGAAATTTCGTTCGTTTTTCGCGCGAAAACGGTCGGCGCGTTTGTTTCGATAGGGAAAAGGGTTTGGCCGGAAGATTTCCGTAAGGAACGAGGAGACAAACCAGACGCTGGGAAATTGTAGGGGCTAGAACGATGCCAGCCATGCTTCAGAAGTTGAACAAAAGCGTCCGCGTTGAAGAAAAGTATTTAATTAGACGGCGGAAGATGAATGGGGTTAGAATGTTCAGGAAGAAGCTTTATGGAATGACTGTAGCCGGGAAGTATGTCAAGTACGATGAATTTTCGTGTAAACCTCCTTTTTATCGTAACCCACCGCGCAGCCCAGTTGTGTCACTTAATATTCAAATTATAAAACAAACGCGTGGTTTTTAATTGAAGCGAGTCGCTCCGTCATCAAAGAGTACGTTATTGTTCGGCAAGGAACGCATAAAAATTCCCAAATAATTAATAACTCGTTATTCAGCGGTGATAAAAAGAAAAATTTTCAGTTCAAAGCAAGTTGTTTCCAAATGTTAAAACAGTCAGTCGTTAAATTAATACAGCGAAGCGGGTTGTTTTATCATTTGAAAAAGAAAATCCCCTATCCAACCAGAATGCTTCACCGTTATGCCCCGAAGTTTTAATTAAGGACACCGGGGAAAACAAAGCAGAGGAGTCTGGAAACGAAGACGTCCACTCCATTCGAGGCTAAGTGGTACCATAATTTCATACACGTGCCTCTTCAGGGTTCCTCGAAAAATGCGCTTTGAAATTCCCGTGGACCAGTCACGGCCACGTTCCATCACACTTCCGACTCCTGGTTTACCCATTAACAAGCAGAATTATGCCCTCCATGAGATGCATCCCTCTCACATTTATCTCCCTCCCTTTTTTTCCAATTTTCTACTCGTTTTTGGTCTACTCTTACTTCGACTAAACACCGAGTTAACCAATTAAGGATAGGATATTTAATTAATTAATTGAACTACATTACTGAAATTGAGTATCATATATTTTAAAAAATTTTGATGTATTCAAATTTGGAAAAGGTAATAGTCTCGCCATTGAATTATAAATTTGGTACTTTCAAAATTATTTCCAATTAATTACAAATCTAAAAACATCAAGGCGTACGTTGATTAGATATTTAAATCCGAAAACGAGCGCCAGGAATCCGCTAAATGATTTTCGCTTTTAATTACATTGATCGCGCACAAGACAAACTTTTTTTCCCCGCTTTTTATTAGACCAAGCAGAGGGAAGTGTCAGCTTTTTTTTTTTTAGTTAAAAGATGACCCAGTTAACCGTCGTTTTAATTGCCCCTCGACGAGGAATCAGGCCGACTTCAGGGCGGACGTTTAAGTACGAAAAACAACGTAAAGCGTCGATAATTTTCGATATTACCGGTTGCAGACCCGCTATTTTTTTCCCCCTTTTTTTCCCCCAAGCCCCGGCTGATAAATCGCCGCTGACGACGCGGTTGTCAATTAATTTTCTAATTAGCCGGTGGCACGTTGCCTCGAGATCGGGCAGCCGCACGTCTTGGAACGCGGCTTCATAGCACAGAATTCAGCTTCAACACCCCGCTCCTTTTTTTCCTCTCCGCTTTTCAGCATGCTTTCTCGTATCTTTCGCTCGTCAGATCGCTTCCTCTTTTGGGCAACGATGCTGCTGTAATTGGAAAGCGTTCCCTCCTCGTCGTGGAAGTTTAATTGCATCGTTTGATTGTGAGCACTCGGGGGAATTCTGATTTTTTTTTCCCCCCAAGTTGCCGTGATTGAAGAATTACCGGCAAGGATGAAGACGGGGTAAGATGAAACGTCGTAAAATAAAAACCGTGGCATGTTACTGTTTATTTTTAACGTTGTTCCTTCAGACAGGAACCGTCGAGATGGAATTTTAAATAAAAAATAGCAATTGCGAATTCACGTTAAATTTATTGAATCTATATTTTGTTTCGAATATAATTGGTAAGCAAAGACCTACACGTGTAGCGTTGCTTTAACACAACTATTATAAAGTAATTAACACAACGGCAACAGAACGAATCGTTGCAAAGGGGTAATTATTTTTGATATCAAATAACAATTACCTATATATTTCTGTTATACCTCCGTATACTGTTTCGTGTTATTAATTCCATATGAAATATGATTATTTACAAGCAACAATTGAATTAAAGTTGTTATTTTGAGGATTTAACAAATAAATTAAGTTTTAGATAATTCGAATTAATAGTAACTTGTTAAATTGATTAGAATCGTTTTGGGATAATGATGTTTCGTTATTTGTGGTTTTGTTGAAATTAGCAAATGTTTCTTAGCGAGAACAACTTCTCAGGATTAATCCTGTCTCCGCTCGAGCTTATTCGTGAATTTACCAAAGGGAACGACAAGAAAACGGATGAAAAGCCTCGCGACGCTTTAATCGCCGATAGAATTCCATTGCTTTGCTCGGCTAATTCGGTTTGCCTTAACAAATCGACTTTATGGACGGCTTTCTTTTTTCCTCAATTTCGCCAGCATTGTTCGCCTGATTCCGACTTCCATCGATCGCGATGCTGGAAAATGTATTCCACGAATTTATACACAAACTTCACTGCCGCAGTAGAATCGACCGTATGTAGTCAGACACATTGAAATTCCAAGGATTAACCCCTTCCACGTTTCTAAAATTACGTTTTTCGCGTATTAATTAAAAATTTGTTTGTAATATTAACACAGAGACTGCTAGGATGCCAGTTTTGAAGCATAATTAAAATTACAGTAAATAATTAATAGAGATTGATGACGACGTGTTTTGTTCGAAAATTCTACGAGTTTTTAATGTATTCAAGAGTGAAAGAATAAATATGTGTTTGTTTCAGCTTACAAAGGTTACCAAGCATAGAGAACAGTTTCAGAGAGGGATATAGTCATCGGTCTTGGAGAATGGACAGAAATTGCAGGCCGTTGAAAATCGAGATAATTCCAGGCGGTCTCTAGCCAGCCCCGTGGCCGCATCCCTTTGCAATAAATTCATTATAAAGCCGCTTTTAATTGTCGGCTGTTTCGCGGGGCCGGAATGAATTCGCCCGGATCCGCCTACGTCTTAACCGCGCCCAGCTAGCAAATTGCAATCTTCCTGCGCGGAGTAAACACGCCGGGAGGTATACCCTCTCAGCCAGCCCCTTAATCGCGCCACTTATTTATACGAGTTAATTAACAGAAGCTGCGTGAGTCCGCCACGATCGTTTCCGGGACGTGTTCGAACTTTTTCCGCTTTCTTGTTACAAAAGCAACCGTGTATTATACTCCGCCTTTGATACTTATTCTTGTCCCATTAATGTTCAATGATGTGTACCCGAAACGTTTTATCGCAAACAATTTTAATTTAATTTTCTGCCTTACTTCGTACCGTTTCTTGAAACATTGTTGCCTTACGTATGTGGGAGTGAATGTGAGGTGGAGGCCAAGAAGCAACAATGTAACAAAAACGAAATGCCAAAACGGAACGACGACCATAAAAGGCAGTCATCGCCCAGCGTCCACAGACAGTGCATCGTAAATTAATGTTACTTCTCGAATATATTGTATAGTTAGCCTACCTTCTGTGTCTTTTATTTTTCGGGGTTTACCTTGCTAAGGAGATAGTCATTTGGAAGACTCCTGAAATAGCAAGGCCGAAAATTCCACATGTATGAAATATATATGAACCCCTTGTCATATTATTTTTTCCACAGGTACGACAGGCAAAGCTAAACATTTATTGTTGTAATTTTAAATGAAATAAAGAAATTTACATTTAACGGTGATATATCATATCAATTGTAGTTGGAATTACTCTTAAAATTCAATTGTAATAAAAATAAAAGTAAAATAATTAATTTTATATAAGTACCGTAGGTGGACACTGTGATTTGAGAAGTAACACCTGGTTAAGACTTAGTCCAATGAATTTGAAGGTCGAGGGTGGAAGGGTTCAGCTCATTTATCCATATTCCATGGAACGTCTGCCACGGGTTAACGGCGAATGTACGCGTTAATTAACAAGTACGTACAAGTACCCGCGAGTCAATCGTGTTTAACGATTTCTGAGAATTGTTCTGTTCAGAACAATGGAAGAGCAATAGGCTTGAACGGATAGGACGAATTACAAGGGAAACAGCGGAAATTCGCGACGCAGATTGCAACGGTCGGACTAATGGTAATCATTTTGGCCATGCCGATATCGTATTACGACGGGCCACGTATTGGCCTGAATAATTCACGTTTGATTGCGTTTCGTTTTCCAACGGGAAACCAACCACCCAACGGTTTCGCCTCGCGTTCACGCTCGAAAAGTTCATTTTCCCGTCCATCGATCCTTCAAACCCTTCCCCTTGCCTACGATCCTCGCGATATCAATTTATTGCTATCTTTACAGAAATAGAATCGAGTTATAATCCTTTTTATATTTGAACAGTAGACAAACTTGCCCCTTTGTAATTTAAAAAATAAGCTTGGCGGAAGGAAAATTTTCAATCTAAAAATCAACATCATATTAAACACAATAATATTAAATCCTTCTATCATGATATTAATAATTTCGTACACGGACTTCAGGATAGTACTAGGATGAAATTACGACACGCTACACGCAAAGAGGAAAAAAAGAAGCTCGAAAAGGCAAGTGCAAACATATTTTTATTGAACATAGGCACGAAGCAGAATCGGCGATCGGTCGTTTCACGGGCATTTTAATTCGAGCACGACCGTGCGTCGATGGTTAACGAGCTTCTGTTAATTTACGCGACGTTCGAGCCGCGGTTAATCGATCGTGAAACCTTTTCCAGGGACAGCCCCGGTTAACGAGCTTAATTGGCCTCCTTTTTCGGCTTTTATGGCACCGCCGTCAAGATACCAGGACGTTATTAGTCGCGCACAAAGACGTGGAAAGATTTTAGATTAAAATAAAGAAGGAAATCGAAATTATTAATTAAAATTTTCTTATTGATTTATACCGTCTTCTATCACAATTTTTAAAAGGTGGTTGATAGTAACTTTTTTTAGAAATTGCTAATTTTATAGCAAGCATTATGAAATTCCAAGAAAATATTGGTTGCTTTGATTCGAGGAGGATTCTATGATTACAAAATTCGTTTAAAATTGAAGTTTATTAATCAATTACAGTGTAACCAGCTTTATTGGCTGGCTACACTCGCGAACACTTGATCCCACGGAGACATCGGTGCACACAAAGCGAGGCGTGTAATACACTTGACACGATTACCAGCCAAAGAGCTTCCAGCGTTACGAAACAACCCTTTAATCATTAAGGATTTAATGGATCTAAGATGCTGTTGCTACGATAATCCGTATTCTCATGAACACGTCGCATAAAGCAACAGTCTCACGAGAGCTACTCATTCTTTCCCGTATTCCCTTTCCTTCTTACCTCGCCCCTTTACTCTCTCACTGCTAGAAAAATAATTATAAATTCTTATTCATTCTGTCACTAATTCACTAATTATACTTAATTATACTCAATTAAACTAACACCATTTTCTCATATTTTTAAGTTAAAATCGCAGATAAAACGAGAGTGTGCATTAAAATAATTAAATACAAAATTTTATGGAGTCATAAAATCCGCAGTTACGTTTCAATATTTCGACACTCGATCGCATCGAAAATAACAGAATTCAGCGCATCAATTTGTAATTTGATCGATTCAAAGCTTTCAGGCTCGGAAAGATAAAGAATGAAGTTATTACATGGCGTGAAAAAGCTTGATGGGAAAAAAGAGAAAGGAAGGATCGACCCAGTTCGCGGGGTCGACACCGAAGATTTAATTCGAATTCCGAGGAAAAGTTGGTCGAGGATTTTGCGAACTAGAGAAACGTGACAAGCACGGCCATAAATCGCGCCGGTTCGGGTCAGAGGGGGGGGGGGGGCATTGATTCGCGCGTTGAGGACCGAAATAATTTATCCGGTCAGTTAACCGAATAATTGTACGTTATTCGACTGCCGCGAAACTCAACGGTGGCCGACGAGCCGGGTAATCGTTCTGTTTATGTTTCGTTATTTAGAGAATAATTATAGGATCAACCGGGCCGGCCGAACTACACTGAATTATTAATCGAACACGCTTGTACTGCAAACATTTGCACGCTCGACACGTATTAATTATTGTTTCGTGCATACTTGTCGCGCACCGTTGCCACGGGTCTTCTTTGAACTTCCAAACATCACGTTCCTTGAATTTTTGATAAAACTGACCTGGTACGCGATCTATGGATCTATGGTTCGTAACTTATGGTTATTTTATGGATGTTGATATGATTCTGCCTCCAGGGTAAAAAGAAATTGACTTTCTTTGAAACCTAAATTTTTTAAAAGAAGCTTACAAAATTCTAATATTTATAATTGTCACACTTTTTATTAATATTTGAGATAGGTAATAATTATCGTAAACTTATTTGTAATATATCATGGATTACAAAAGAATACCTAATTTGTCCAGTTTTTGAAATCAATTTTTCTTCACACCAACGTACACCAAATCCATTAGATTCTAATTCCGTTTACGAACAGTCCTAAGTAGACCCGACCGAGGAAGTTTGATACGTCTATCGTGGTGTAACTTCCAGGCAAAGTGCTATTCTATCCTTGCCCCATGGGGTC
Organism: Anthidium xuezhongi; assembly: GCA_022405125.1. NCBI lineage: Eukaryota > Metazoa > Arthropoda > Insecta > Hymenoptera > Megachilidae > Anthidium > Anthidium xuezhongi. The sequence continues at coordinate 5,825,254 of CM039642.1, read as the reverse complement.
TTATCTGCCACGCTAACTCGAAAAGTTAACAGCTGACGATGTCCCACCGCAGGATACGTACAAATGCTACTTTGCATCCTGAACACCCTAACACCAAGCGAGATAATGACGACGTGGCGAGCATCAACGGAAAGCTGATAATATTATTGTCCTTCGGGATGCCGCGAGTGAATTTTAATCAAAACTTCCCGACTCGATCATCAAAGATACAAGAGAGATTAACTTCTACGACTTTTACAACGATTCCTGCAAACTACGTTACAGATACTTAACCCGGTGTATTTTGGTATTTCGCCCGCTCTTTAATGAAAACCGACACGTGCTGGTTATTTTTACGATTATCGGAGATCGATGAGCTTTTCGTTCGCACGGCATCAATATTGTTTCCATTAAAAATATAGAGGATGAAGGATGTAACAGCGTTGTTAATAATTCGAGTGCCATAATGAAAATGAACACGTGTAATAAGATATAGTTATCAAGGTATTTAGCGGTTGCAAAATAATCAATTTCAGAATGACAAGCTGGTGTAATGACACCAAAGAACCACAATCACTATTAAATTAATTTTATGCAATCTGAAAATTAATGTTACGAAGTCAAACTGTACAAGAAGTGACCGTATCTTTTATCAACAGCGTTTTAGAATGTTCTTTAATCTTCTTGGAAAATTGGACAGGTTGGAGAGGCGTGAACGATTGGCAAAATAAAGGTTCAATCTGGTGGTAGATTGCGACGGTGAGGCAGCGAGAACGAGGGAAACCGGTGGAAAATTAAGAAGAAAAGAATCGTCTCAATTATGAGGCTGTCTGGACGGTTTCGAATTAATTTACAGGCTAACGCCAGGGCTCAACTTGGGGGGCTCCTGAAAATTCCATTAATACGTCCCTGAGTGTTTGGGATCCGACGAGTTGCGCCCCGTTAAAGTAGACCGACTTGTCAATTAAGGCGGACGATAAAATATTTACGCGGCTGTCATCGGCAGAGATTAAAGTACACGAAAAAAGAGAATTACGAATCTTTCGAACAGTTGGTTATTGGAAACCACGGGTCAAACGAGGCCAGACAAAATGTGCTCGACCCTTGATATTTGGAATAAAAAAGATTTCCAACGAACTGTCTCATTGGCAAGTATTGCGATTGAATTGATAGTGCGTCGGCTAACGCAGTAGAAATAATCGTTATTAGTCAGACGTACGGTAAAATGGATTAACACGTTGACTGGCATTGTGACAACGATTGTGTTTAAGTTAAGGAATTTAAGGTATTTCCAAATCCTACTTGATCGAAAGTAAAGATTGGGATGACAGCCAGTGTCACCCGTTTGGGAAATTCGATGCTTTACTGTTACTTTACACTGTTACTATTTATCAAAGCTAACTTTTATGAAAGAAAGTAGAAAATTACAAATACTAATTAATAATTATTAAGAGATACCATAATTTTACTTTCCAATTGCCACTTTACATAATTAATATTATAATAATACTGTTAACAATTTTGTTTTCTTTTAATTACTTAATTTGCGAAGACGGCAATCTGAGGCTATAAATAACCTGCACAACTATCTACTGTGACGGCAAAATACTGATTGGAAAATAAAAAAAAGGGTACACAGTGCCCAAGAAACATTAATTAGGTACACCCGGGTTCCGATACGAGTCATTTCCAATGGAATTATTCGAGTCACGTCGCTTTCGGTGGCAATCGACGTATTATGTATGCGTCGAGTTGTCTGAACTCGATGCACAGTAAATGAAGAAACTTTGAACAGCTTCGAACAGCTTGTTGCAAATTAAGAGCAACTGTAATCTTAAATCTACATAGATTACATGATTTAGAAAATTACCTCACAAACTCGGACTTCGAATATTCCTTAATTCACCCACCCTCTTTTCAATTAATTTCTCATTACTTAAAAAATAATTAAAAGTAGTCCTGTAGTTCATTATGGCATTATATGTTTTTAATAATACATCAAAATTTACTCCCTATGTTTTGCATAGAACTCTGCTGTAACAGAAAGGGTAAAAATAGAAAGGGAGGGTGATTTTTTTGAAAAGTTGAGCGTTTTCGTCGCCGTCATAGTCGCGCGAGACAACGTCGAGGAAACTCGCGACGCGACGGAGTTTCCTCGCAAGTTTCGATCTATGTTGTCTCGCAAGTTCCAATGGAACTTGCACATCTAGCCGAGGCGTCGAACTTGTCGCCGTATAGGCAGCTGCAAAAACCTTCGGGAAACTGACGATGACGCGGGACCTGTACGTAGTTAACTGCCAATCAGGATTAACCTGATTCCAGGTCCCTTCCTAACTATGTTCCGTGGTTCGTAGACAACTTTGCACGTGACTAATTTTATCGCTAATAATCGGCTTCCCGTCCCTCCTTAACTATAATGTTTACACGCGTTAACAAATAATAATCTTATTTATGGGAAAATCGAAGCCAATTATTATTTATTCTCGAAGAGAAGAAGATTCGACGATGGATTCTCGCACGATAGGTTTATCTGGAGTTTCGGGTCCGCGAGTTCGCGCAAGTGGTTCCAGCCGATGGTCAGACGAACTTGCCGGCCACCGCAAATTCCACGGGCCGCAGAAGCCCGAAGTTTGGTGGTCAGACGCAACGACGAAGCGGCGAGGAAGTGGTTTTAACCGGCCGATGGTCGGCCAACGTTTTCTGCCTGACGATTACGCGATGACGAGAGGCAGGCTTACCTTTTCATCCTGCTTGAAGCGGGTCCGCCGCGCGAGGGTAGGAAAAAAAAAAGAAGGTCGGGAAAGCTCGTTGCGCTCATTTCTCGCGGCAAATGAAAATCTCGAGAGCGGATATTTTTATTGGCTCGGGCCTTTTTGCCGTGTCTTTTCGACGCCGCGTAATATTTTCGGTCGTGTTTCAGAGCGCGGGATGATGACGTACGCGCGCGTTCCTCTCGTTGTCGTTTGAAGGGCTGAAGCTTTTTGAATACGCCTCCGGTCGCGTTTTAGATTATTTATCCAGCCCTTTTTCACAGATTCTTCTTGTGTCCAGTGCGACGTTCCTTTTTTTTTTTTTTTTTGATGATACGTAGCTTTTTAAGCTATCCTCGTTATTTTAATTAGCGAGGATAATTAGTCCATTAGATAAAATAAATTCTTCTATTTTCTTTCTTTAATATAACGAAGTGTACATGGAAATGTTATTAATATGCTAATCTAGCCTAATTTGCATTGTAGATAATTTTCTAAGAGAAAAATTAATTAATTTCTGTAGCGAAATTATTAAGGAAACGATCTCTTCCTTAACCACTGTTCTTACAATGGACAGTATTTCCAAATTTCGATTATACGAAGCTTCCCGGCGGTAAATCCACCATCCCGTTTCGAGGCAACAATGCGTAAGCGGCGAATCGATTTGAAATTCGCCGAATACACCCCCGAACTTCCCTCTGGAAGCTTCGACGCGTTTCCAGTACCGTTTCGAATCCCGTGCTTCTAATCACACGGTCCGCGAACCTCGAATAATCATTTCCAGTTACGTTTCAGCCCCGCCCGTTACCTTCCCCTTTATACATCCCGTCGGAACGTTCCCGTTTTACCTGTCGCTTGTCTAACTACCATCTTTATCGGTCCTCTTACGGTCCAGATAACCGAGATAGGAGGCTCCTTTTCAATTTTAAGTGGTTTCGAAAGAGCTGCACCGGATCCCCCAGGATACGTATCGCTGCGAGGATCTCTCGGTGTTTTTGGAAAACGGCTCGCCCCGTCAGCTTCGATTAGGATGCAGGCGAGAGTCGGGAACAAAGAGCCACGCGGACTTCCTTGGGATTTCTGTGGCTCCGGATGACATCTTCCAACACAACCACCGCTTTAAATCACGGGGCTGACCCGGAGTCGTCGTGGACGGAATCATTCGCGACACCCCCGCTTTCTACGGATCTTCGTGAACTTTAACGACGCTGGCCCAGTTTCTGGTCAAATGGCACTTGTTGGGATTATTGGCTCGGACAGTTTCAAGGGTGGATTCGGAGATGCTGATATATGGGCTTCCAAACACCGATCACGATTGTGTTCGCTTATATCGATCTTCTGTTTATCGGATTTCAATTTATTAAGACGCTGGCTGCCGCTCTGAGACCGGAAACGTCTCGCAAGGCGCTTAAATAAAAAGATTTCTGTGTGACGAATGGTATATATTTAAACAATTAGCGCATTTCCAAAAGAATCGTTCCTCTGAGCTTTTCTTTGCAGTACACAGAAATAGATTTTCATCGGAAGAATTAAATTCATCAACGATAGAGTATAATGTTGAGAAGTAGTGGCCATATTTCGTGCAGAATTCTTCGCGACAATGTGGGTCAAACACGATCAAACAACGACAAGAGAAATAATTCTCTCAACGTCCCAGGGAACAAAGCAGACTTTCCCTGGTTTCCAGAGACCCAGTTCCTGGCCGAGGAAGTCGTTGTTCTTCGAGTTCCCTGGGGTTCCTTGAAGCGTGTCGAGCACTCGCCCTCCCCTCGTTTCCCTTCGATTCGACAAACCGAATATTCGCGGTGAATTCGAGCCAAAACATCCGCATCCCCTGGGTTAACAAACAGCGACGTTGGTTAGAAAAGTGGGGAGGTGGGCGGGGGTGGGGGGTGCAGGACGAAATCTCGTGAAGAACGATCGTGACGATCGAAAGAAGAGGATCTCGAGAGCCGTGTAAACGGATCTTCTGTATTCCGGCTTCGACTTAGTTCTGTGTACGTTCGAGGCAAGGACGGAATCGGCGTGGCTCGAGTGTCACGATAAATCGATGGCTTTGGAATTTTGAAGGTATTTTCAAGGGTGTTGAAGAGAAACGTGGACAAAGATTTATCGATATTGAAGCATCGAATCGATTGCTCGACGGATATTGAATTGGAAGAAGGAGATTTCTGAACGAAAATTCATGGAAACCGATCATTTAAATTCCAAAGATTAACAGACGTTTTCAATGTTATTGCACGTTACGAAAAAATAAGGTTTGTTTCATTCCCGGAATGGAATCGCGTGTAAAATGAAAAATACGACTGTATTTTTAATGATTATTTTATATCGTTCCGTGACGCGTTCGACGCGGCCCCTCTCTTTTTCCATTCGAACAAAAAAAAAATCAATAATAGCAATTAATTTAATTACGAGTCACTTTCGGAGCCGATTCCATTTAATTCAACGCGATGATTTAATCTCTTTCACCGTGGCTGATGTATTATATAGAAAAAGGAAGGAAAAAATGCACCGTTATATTCACGGATAATTGATTCACGCCCGAGTGGATGTTAATTGTGCGCGAATTCGATGAAAAATTCCAGTATTGATGGAAAATTTCAATCAAATATATGGAAATGTCACTTGACGCATTGAATTTTCAAATGAAATCCGTTTCCCATCTTCTCAAGACTGTAACGTATTCGCGTGTTAAAAACTCAGAACGATCTACATGGATATTTTAATACTTTTAATAGTTCGAAAATTATTAATACCGTCACTGTTCGAACATCAATTATTAGAAATACGATGGATTACGTTTCAAATTTAAACTTTCAATTTAGTACCTTGTACTATTATTATTTCAACATTATAGAAAATTTAAGGGGCAGTGATTCGTAGCCATACGAATCGATAATACTAAATACTTAATGTTACGGAATAATTAACAGTAAAGACAATTAGATAGAATTTCCTAACCTTAGTTCACGAAATATTGAAAATATTATTTAATATTGAAATGCATCAAATTATCAAACTTATCAACACTTTAACAGCATCAAATTTTACTACAAAAATTGCTAAAAATATTGATTTTTTAATTAATTACGGAGAATATTTTCCTCTTGTCCTTTTTCTGCTATTTCATCTGAACGAAAGTCTGTCGTATCTTCGCGATACAATAATCGTCCGGATGCGAAAAGCTTCGTGCACGAGCTTTTATTACGATCGTTAGGCAGGATTGATTCCACGGGACACGGGTTTCGACCGTTCGGGGGATTTGTCGACGCTGATGGCGAGAGCAGAAGTTACGATCTCGCGAGAGTGCAGGCGTAACTCGTACGACACTGCGAGCGGAAGGATTACCGTGGCTCGTAAGAAAGAAGAGGGATGATAGTGGGCGCGGACGGCACGGAAACGTTGCAGACGCAGCTTGATGGCCGGTCTCATCGATTAACCTGGCTTTTATCCGACCAGGAAGGATCTGAAGAGAGCCTTGATTGGGCGTCGAGTTTGTGGAAAACATGGATTCTTGTCGTCTCTCCTGGGGATACGCCAATAGCTCTAATACACGTCCGTAAGCTGTTAAGCTCGTTTCGGATCGAGTGATCCAACTACCAAACTCCAGTTTTCCTTCCTTTTCTGTTCTCGTTTTATAATTTTAGATTATTACGGAAGAATTATTGGTCAAAATTCAAGAACACGGTTGACGTTGAAATGACCAAAATAAATTGTAGATTCCTGAGATTATATACAGTTATAGCAAACTATAATTCAAAATTTGCAACGAAGATTACTAATAATTTCGTACATCGTCGAGAACGAACAAATCCAATGAACTCGCAACGAAGTATTAACTTAACAAATTTTAATCAGAGAATAAAGACAAAATTATTCTGGGAACCTTGGCAGTTGAGATAATCGAATCTCGCGTTCACGGTCCACGGTCCCTTTCCTTGATTGTCAAAATAACAGTCAACTTCGAACAATGCGAATCAGAGCCGCGAAAAACACGGGACAGGGGACAATCAGCTTCGGCTTCGTTAAAATAAATTTGTTACTTTAACGCGGTAACGCAGGAATGGAAATCGTGCTGTGCCGATGGTAAATGAAGGTGTTCGTTTCAAGAGATCCAACGAGGCCGTTTCACGACCAATTTATCCAGATTGCCGTGCATAAAGGAGGGAGCAAGTGTGGAGGGAGGGGAGCGGATTTCAAACGGTCTAGGGAGAAGTTGAAGCACTATCGAGCCGATCAAATTCCACGCGACCTATCGATTAATTCGCGCAACCGGCACGACAAGGACCGACGTTAAAACGATTACTTCGAATCGATCGTTCGAGCGGGTCCTCATCGTCAATTTCCCATAAAAAGCAGGGCAGCCGGGAGTTCCATGCGAGCCGGTAATCGAAATTCTACTGGATAATCCGTGGTTCGAAAAGAGAAAACAAACAAACAAATAAGCAAACAAAAAAAATATACCCGGGCAGCAGCGGCGGCAGTCGCGCGGAAAACAATATTTTTCATACGTGACTTCAAGTTTAATTGTCGAGAAACGAACGATGTCGAGGCTCGCGGATAAAATCGTCCCCTTTATTGGCCCGTTTCGCGAGGACCGTAAAGTTCATGGACGAGGGTGCGACAAGAACCCGGCGTACAGTTAACCCTTTAGTGTGTGAGAGAACTTATGATTACCGTATCGAAATTTCGCTGAATTTTAATCTAAAATTGTGTATATTATTTCAAAATTAATTGATCCGATCCGTATCATTTCATGCCTAATATTTAATATTGTGAAATGTGAGCTTGTATAATGTTGCTAATATAATATTTATTCATTAAAACACATTCTTTTGTATGTGTTCTTTTTATTTTAGAATCGTTCGATTGAATTAAATTCCAGGTTGATGACTAGTCAAGGCAGTCAACCTGTTAAATAAAAACAGAAGTGTATGGTTTTGACAACCTTCAAAAACCAGCACCTCTTCACGCTGGCGCAGACCCCGCAGTAATAAAGTGCTGTTTTCATATTCGCAAATAAAAGTGTGCACAGCATTGTTATGCTTGTACCACGCGTTAAATTATGCCCCGCGAAGGCACCGATATTTAAATTTTATTTAACCCGACGATATACCTACGCGAACCTATCGATACGACTCGACGGTCCTCTTTGGTAGCTCGTTATAAAAATTCATCGATACGATTCCCCTGGTCGAGAGAAATCTTTCTTCTCTCTCGTCCGAACGGGTCTCGTTATCCTTTGGTTCCATTACGGCTCGTGGAAACCGGTCCCGCGTATTATACCGCATTCTTGTTCCTTGCCCATGATGGTATCGTTGTCCTTCGAGATCGATCGATCGTTTTCCGGCCATGAATCTTCGCGACCGCGGAATTGCTATCCCGTTTCTCCTTTTTGGTCTCGATTCTCCTTACCCGTACGACCACCGTTGATTACAGACACGTTCGACAATTAACGTTTTCGATGACTTCGGTGCGTGATGATCCTTCTTAAGTTACAATCATTCATCAATGATAAATGAAAGATACAAGAGTGAATATCGAAGTACTGGCCATCAGTTTCGACAAAAATTCTCTATAATATAGCTATTTTTTAAACAAGCGAAAATAGCCCCCAAAGTACAGTTTATCACATTTATTTTGAGATAGAAACTATACATTTAGCATAGATATTGATAACCTAGTCAATGTTACGATACCTCAAACAGTGCAAGAGAACGTAACAATAAATATTAAAGCCGTGAACAAATTTTACGTAACGAGTAGCTCGGAAGATAGGGGATAGTGAGCAGAGAATAACGCAATTTGTTGCATCCCGATATCTTAATTAGTTCCTGAGATATGAGACTTTAAAGTTCAAAGGGGCTCCCTGACCTACATTTTTTCCAGGAAGTGCGTCTAGATAGTAATAGTAATAGTAAAGGGTCAGACGTAAACACAGACTGACCACGTGACTAGTCTAGACACTCATTCATTGACGGGGTGCGAGCGAGACGCCGACATCGAATTTCTATCAAAAATTACGATTGTCTTCCAACGACGATATCTCGGGAACGGATAAAGATAATTACATGAAACAAAGTGCAAATTAAAGAGGAAGGTTCCTACTTTCTTACGAATGTAATTTGATGAAAACATTCCAAGTAGTCTTTGTTGACAGTCGTTCAAACTTTTAGTAATTTTAATACGCTTTGCAAATGTACTTTTTTCAGTATATTGTTTAAACAAATTAAGTTCTCGCAAATCTGGTTACGTTATTGAATTTGTTGCCTGAAAATGCAAAATTTATCGCGTTGCAGCGTCCTCCTATCTCTGTTAGTTTCCGAGATATTCAAGAAAATAGGCTTTGCGCGTCTCACTTTGAAGGCTATTTTCATCCCTTCAGTGTCGACGATAGCAAATACATGCCAAATATTTTTATAAAAAGCACATTATAGCCATGTTTTATTAAAATTAGTGATTTATAAAAAATTTGGGTTTCAGAATTTTCCATTAAAATACCCCATCAGTTCGCTGTCCTTTAAAATTCTACATTCTTTATTAAACACATCACAAATACCTCAGATATCATGATATCTAAGGTTTCAAGTAATCAGTAAGTTCCAAATTCTGTTTCCAGTGCTCCAATTTCTTCTATCGCCCCAAACTGATAAATTATATGTACGTGAACTGTAAGAAACCAAGTAAATTTTTAAAAGAGGCTTTCACGTTATATTTGGTTGAACTTATCCCAATTAAAATTGACCGAATAAGATCAGAGATTGGCCAGAAGTAATCTCTGTCCGATTAGCGGGTCTATCGGGAACCGTTGGATTCTTCGACCGTCAACGTTTATCTTCTCCCGCGGCGTTGCCCATTAAAAACACCTTTTTCGTCCACCGTTCCCTGCCGGTGTCTCCTGGTCCCCCTAATCCGTGCACGAGACCCCGTTACGCGACGAGGAAGCAGGGAGAAAGGCGGGACCAGGAAGATTGAATCCCCGGCTCGCGGACGATTTATCGTCACGGATGTCTCCATTTTTCAGTACTTTGGCTGGATTAACGTCTCGTTGGGTACCCGGTGTCCCGATAACGGGAATCGTAAGATTGTATCGGGCTCACGACTCTTTGGTAGCCCACTTCTGCATTCCCTTCGTCGGCAAAGTCAGCCGTTGCCAACCAAAGTTAATCGCTAGTACGATCAAGTTTTACACGAACGATAATTTCAGTGTGGTGCCCGTTAAGATTTTCGAGAAAAAAATTTCAGTCACGAATTATCAATTGGTTCCGTAATTTGCCAGCCGTTCGATCAAACGTTTTAATGACTTCGCAGACCGGTCACACACTATGTAATCGGACTGGTTTCAATGGGACTTCGTAACACGATTAGCCATCGAACAAAGGCACAAGAAAGGGTGGCTCGAGCAAAGGAGTTTCCGCCTTTCGTGCAATTAAACGCAGGCTCGATTCGAATCGGCCGGCGATCGCAAGCGTTACACGTAGAGGAAGTTTCGTGTCGCAAGATGGTAACTTCCAGGAGATTACGTCGTCGGTTTGGTTATACTTTGGCAAGCACGACGAAGATCTTCCGCTATACTCGGAACGTGACCCTATACCTTCTATCTCCCTTTGCCTCCCACCGCCACGTTGCTTCGTTTCACTGGCAGAATTCTTTTTTTCCCTAGCGACGAGGAGGGCAGTAAGGAAAGTCCCCTAGTTACGCGAGGATACTCCCGAGACTCTAATGAATTCCGATGGGAGGAATAAAGGGGGGGCTAAGAGGAAGGATAAAAATGGTAATTACGATATAAAGGAGCCTCCCGGATAAGAATACCGTCGTAAGAACAGCGTAAAGGAAAAAAGAGGAAGGTAAGACAGAGGGTTGAAAAACGGGTGCAAGAGAGAGAGAGAGCTGGGTGAAGACGACTCGAGAACCACCAACTTATGAACCATTCGCAGACATTTGCGAGAAAGGAGGGGAAAAAAAGGAGAAGAAAAAGAGGCAGAAGCAGACAGTCGGGAAGGAGAGAGAAGCTGAAAATGGACAAGGGGATCTCGAGTTTCAAACTGCTCCGTCGTGGACGATAAGTTGATAGTTTATTAAAGGTTGTTCATTATTCTCAAATATTGCGAGCAGAATCACCTTGGAACGCTTGGTTCACACTTTTCAGGCGATTCTATGGGACCAACTTTTTAATAGCCGGGGTATAATATGGTATACCGGTACATTTTATTACATTTTAACGCACTGATGAAGCCATTGAACGTTTCATTAAACAGCAGTCTCAACAAGATTATAATTTTCAGTAAATTTTATCTACTATTCGCAGGATGTTTCGTTAACTCTGTTACACGTCATTTCATAAACTTATCATGAGATTTCCTAACTGAACGGCTGAAAGAATGAATACGACCGATGACGCAGGTAATTTCTCATTCTATGTCCAAAGGATCCGCGATTCTATTACGAATGCTAATATATTAAGATTGCCGCAACGTTCAATCACAGGGTCGAATCTTTGCGCGAACTTTCTTACCGCCGCTCGTTTCAATTGTCTAAACAAGAAGAGCTCTTTCATCTTGAAAATTATGAAACTCGCCAGATCAAAGTTACCCCCGGGGAAGAGTTTCGGTAATCTAATCTCTTTAATGATTCTCCCAGGGGCCACTGGATAAATCTTCAAGCCCTTCGAACGCCATTAAGCTGCTAACTTTTAAAAATTGAGTTTCGACCGTCAGACCTGCGCCTGATCAACGATTTTCTTGAAATTCATATAAAAAATCAAGGTATCATCAACATTAATAACATCAATCAAATGGCCAATAAAAAATGCTAACATCGATAACTGATTGAATTCGTACGAGTAATTGAAATAAAAAATTCGTGCAATATATACAATCAAAATCAAATTATTGTATTCCATGAAAAGCTGAGTTTTAAAATTAATCCTAGAACAATTGCACAGCGTTGTTGGTGGACCAATATTTACTTTACCCATATTGTTACCCTTACACAGAAATGACCTATTAATAAATATAGCTCATTTTACGTTTCATGTTAAATAAACATTTCGTCTAATATTAATTAGCACCGCGGTTACGCGTAATGAAAAATCACGTTACTATTCTGCAATTGAATACTCGGCGAACGCTTAAATCGCTGTACCGGGATGTACATACAAATTTCAGAAGAAGCACGCAGCCCTGGGGTGCTCGAGGACCCCTTGGATCTTCTTTCGTTGGAAAGCCGCCCGCGGGTAGCCGGCGCGTACTCGATCCGATAAGGATTTCATCTCGGTCGGCGGTTTCATTAAACGATAATTAAGCAGGCGGTCTGAGAGCGAGCGCGAACAAGCCGACAGCTTCCTCGCGACCGTCGTATCGTTACAAACCGATGCGCCTTGATCGTTCTTCCGCCCCGAAGCCACTTCCGTTCTCATTGCGTTTTCGAGTCCACTTCGTTTACCGCCTTATTACGCGAGATTGGATGAACTTTCGAGCTCGGCCCCCGTCTTGTTTATCTCGTCGACTCTTCTTCGCTTCTTCTGGGAGGGGGAGGAAAGGGGGGCCGCGATCCGTCCCCGTAATTGGCTTAAAGGGCGCGCCTTCGTGCAACCCTTTCATTTTCTCCGAGCGCAGAACACCGTATCGCGCGCTTTCAGATTTGATTTCGTGACTCGCTTTGAAGTCGAAGCTTCTACCTTGGGGAAGAATTTTCGACGTGCTTTTAACCCTTTCCAGGTGGAGGGGAAGGGACGATAATTAATTACGACGGACGGGGCACGATGTTTGGTACGGTTTTATAAGGGATTAAAAGATTCCCTTGTTTAATGTGATTTTTCTTTCCCGTCCATTGTAATTGGCTTTAATTTATTATCTTGTCGGGTCAACGGTTGCCGCTGCTTATGCACCGTCTGTCCTTAATATTTTACTTACCGGAAGCCTATTATTAAATAGGCTTTTCGGTAGCATCGGTTGTTGACCGAAAACCAATTAATAAGCCTCATCATCACCGTTTATGAGCTTAATTAAAAATACTATTTATTTAGTATCGAAGCTAGTGAACTTTTTAAAGTATTTCTCATCGATAAGGTAGCGCTTTAATTTATAATATTTTCAATAATTGTTTCGTATTGCGTTTAATCGAGTATCCATTGTCGAAAGTATCGGTACGATCGATTTATTACATGTATCCAGGATTTGGAATTTTATTGCCAACATCTTTATGCGTACGACGTCGGACGAGTGTATTCTCATTTCGATTCGACTGTAAGAATCGAAAAATAGATCCTCTATCCTGAAGAGACCTTTTCTTTCTCTCCTCCTCTCGATACTTTACCCCCTCCCCTTGCTCCTTTTTCTTCTTCTGCTTCTCGACTATGCTTTCCAGAGCACAGCCTCTCAGAACCTATTCCTGAGTCTCGACTCCCCTTTGCTTTTATTCTTATTTCCACTAGAAAACGCTGAATGTCGAGAAGGGACGATGGCGCTACAGTTTTTCCCAGGGAAGAAAGAATTCCGTATCTTGGCGCTGGCTTTTCTCCCTTTTTATTTTCCTTTTTTTTTTGTGCTTCTTTCTGAACGCGAGTATTGAAACTTGAACGAAAAGCTTTCGATTGGCTGCGTTTCCGGTTGGAAATCCCATCCCGTGTCCAAAGGATCCATGTGATCTTAAGAGCATTATTTCTCGAGAATACTAATGATCTAATATTATAGAATCGATCGAGGTTTTTCCCCGTACAATGGGACCGCGAGGAATGCGCGAGGAGGCTGAAGATTTTTGGAGGAAACAAAGAGATCGTTTGTTTAACCGAAAGATAAAGGCCCAACAGAAACGATAGACGAATATCGCCGCTGACGGTTCTACTTGTGGAACTTTAGGCATTCCAATCGAGAAATTCCCGATGCACTTTGGGCAGCGCACGAGAGGAATGCACAGATATATCGATCCCGTTGGGTGCTGAACTACAACGGCGAATGTGTATGAATATGCTGGTGATGCACGTTTAGCGGACGATGTAAAGAAATACCCGCAAAATGTAGACCGATTTTCAATATCTCCAGAAGTCTACTTTCGGAGGAGCATATTTCCCTTTGCAAACATTTTATCATAAAGTGTTATGGATACTTGGAGAAAATGTGACAGCGGATTTTAAGTGTCAATCGTATCGGATCTGCGGATTACAGGCACAGATTTATGCCTAAATATTAGCAACATAAATTGTATCAAATAGATTTACTTTAGTAAGCAGAGGGAGACTTAAAATACAAAAATATTAGTTCTGTTAGGAATTTTTAATTGTCTGGATACGAGTAGCGGGGATGTTTTAGACCCGTCAGTTTTAGACCCGTCTGGCTGTCACCAAATTTCGTCTCAAAAACAAACCTCGACGCGACATAAAGAATTTCGCAGCCGTCGAGACTATTCCGTGCAAACATCAAAATCCAAAGCGTCTCGCAAACACCCTTCTTGGCGAATCCGTCCGGGCAAATAAGACTCGAAGAAAATCCTGTTCAATTCGCAGCTTCGTTAGAGCCGAGGTGTTGCGTTTAACCGACAAGAAAAGACGAGCCTAAGGTTTCCTCAGGGAATTAGCCTAACGCCTCTCGCGTCACAATATGGTTAACAAGGAACGATCAATTTGTTACCATTTAGGTAATCCTATTTTGTACAATTCAGGACATGCTATGATTGGGATTTTTGTCGTAATTTTATTCCATATAAAATACATTTTTCATACCTTGAAGTAAAATTAGAAAACTCTTCGAAATTTTTTATTCGATTAAACTGTTGCACACGATATAATGTACTACAAAAATGAAAATCAACTGAGACAAGTGATTTTTGAATTTTCAATTGAAATCTGCCGAATTATCAACAATATTGTGATGTTATTTTTCACCAAAATTTCATGCATATGCATGCGTCCAATATTCCCCCCCTCCCCCTCCTGGGGGTAACATTTCGTAATTAATGCCTGGCTGCGATACCAGGCAAAATCGATTCTGCTTTTTCCCCAAATGAACGTCGCGGAGTATAATTAAATTCCGACGGGATGCACGGCGCGTGTTTAAGTTAGACGGGGATAAAGTGGGACTTCAATCCGGAAACTATCGACGACACTCCCGGAAACGAGTCACCAGGGATGTAATGGAAAAAAAAACAGATCGCGGAGAATATCCGGAGCAAAATGAAACAAACGGAACAGAAGTATCTTTGCATCGTTAAAAAGTGATTACATGTATTCTGAAAGATGTTTTTAACGAACATTCGTTAAGTTTTCAAGGTCCAATAGGAAGATTTATAAACGTCTTATTCAAATTAATTAATAAATTTCATATCGAATGTAATTTTCAATTTCATTTATTTCCTTTCAATCTTCTGTAAAAAAAGGATTCAATTATATTTATTTTTGATAAAAATTGGTTAGTCATTTAGAAGAAATACTTAAAAATTATAAAATATAAGTTTCCCTATGTTACCCTTCATTTATGGAAAAGAAAACGGACTGTGAAGTTGAATATTGCAGATACTGATAAGACTATGTAAATTATAAAGTATAGTCCTTAATCACAGACGGTGTTTAAATTCCGAAGTTCTTATCTTTCATTATCAAACTTTCCTAGTAAATACTGAATGAATCTCGGAAAGGTGAAACCACGTTTTAATGAGCGTTTCCTTATCGCCATTAACACGTTGACTGCCACAGGAATCACCAGAGAAAACTTTCAAATACTTGCAAAAATTAATTCCAAAAGTGACCTATCTTTATCCAGTATAAAATTGTTATAACTCAAAAAAGTTAAAAGAATAAAAGATGAAAAAAATTGTGTAATCACCAAATAATTGAAAATTGAAGATCCTTTTACATTTATTTTATTTTGAAAATGGGATTACTATCAACGTGTGCAGAAAGTACGAATCGATGAGACACAAATTGTTGCGAAAGCTTTGAATGGGCAACGTTTCAGATTTAATTAGATCGAAAGCGTTCGTCTTCGCAGATGCGTTAGGAAATACCTTCGGGAACGTGTTTCCTGCCGCTATCGGGTGCACGGGAGCGGTTTCGAGCCCGTCATTTCCGGCGGGTAAACTAGGATAACGATGTGTAATCACGGCTGTCGAGCAGCCACGCTCGATTATAAACCGGCCGATGCTCGTGGGACGTATAAATAACGCGAATAACACCCTACGTGACACGCCCTCTCCGCCCTTCCTCCTATTCCATGGGTCTCTACTTCTTGGCCGCTACGAAACCCGTTCACCCATCCACCCCCTCTCTCTTTGCCGTTTCTGACGAGATAACTCGCCCGATAACATGCTCGCTCCGTACCGTGTTTCCGACACAAAGGATAAGACCAGCTCGGCGAAGAGGATATTTGTAACTGGACGAGCCACCATCAAAATGGTGAACGATGAAAGCACCATGAAATTTATCCACGGTTTAGCCGAGACTCAAACGGAGTGCTGACCATGGAATTTTGCATGAACCTCGGATCCACGAGATTACTCTGTTCGAGAGGAAGCACGTGCTACGGTATTAATCCTTTAAGGACCGGTATTCTGACCCTACTGTTCTACTCGATCACGATGTACCTTCGTAACTCATCGCGGTAATCGAACAGAAATGTGATAATTTTAAAAATGTAGATTTTATACAATTAACCCTTTGCGTTCGAGCGGTGATTCTGGGTCACCACACGTGTTCAGCTAAAATATTTTAAAATGTAAAACTTCAAAGTTATCTATATTATAAATAGGGCTTATGAATTTTGAAAGGTTTGTTGGAAAACGTAGTTAGACATAGTCAGTGCAAAGGATTAATTTTTTATATTCGATACAATATTAGTCCAACTTCGAAAGTACTTAGAATTATAGTAAAAAATGAATGAAAATCATTTAGAAAGATACAGGCAGCTAATTATCAAAAAGGCTCCAATTACCAAGATCGTCGCTTTCTTAAAGGTTCACCGTCCGAGAGAGAATCCGAGGCACTGACTCATGATTAAAGGATAAAAATGACATCATAAATCTCGTTAAACCGAACACGTGTGATCAAGAGAGGAATTCGTTTCGATTAAATTCATAACGATAAAAAACCATCAGAGAAGTTATTAAGGTTACTCCAAGGCGGCGGCAACGTTTAGAGTGTCTCGAAATCACCGGGGGAGAAAGAAACGCGAGAAGAAGTAAAAAAAGAAAAGAGAGAGAGAAAAAAAAAGGAGAAAAGGAGCCAGAAGCCCAGGAGACGAGGCTCCAAAAGCGACGAACGTCAACGTAGACGGAAGAAAGGAGGCGTTTGTGCGGAAGCGGAAGTAATTGCGGAAATTGCTCCGACTACTTTTCCTTTTGTGCCCGCTCTCGTATACAACGGACCCGAGGCACCCACGGGGATACGTATAAATATACGCGCGTATACGTGTGTATGTAAAAGCTTCTTTACAGAAGTAATACGACAGGGGCGGGCACGGGGATTTTACGGGGGAGGGAGAGAATTTCGCAGTAATGACGATGCGAAATAAGCAGACTAGGCTTGGATAAAGGAGCCCCGATTGAGAAGAAGAAAGGGACGGCCGGGCAAGAGTAACGTTTCTTGAAAATATTCGCGACTAAACGGGACAAAGAGGTACGAAAGTATCGAGAAAATATGCGCTAGCGATATTTTCAAACATTCGCCGTCGAAAAATCTCTTATATCGGACTGGGGTGTGGGACCGTCGGCAGCTAATAATCTAGATTTAGAACCTTAATAATATAGATTTTACCAGATTATTTTTATAATCTCAGATTCATTATAATCTATTAGAAAGATTGCTGTAATTTGCGAAGGTTGTTATAAAAATTTCGCCTTTTCATTATTTTCAAGGTTTAAATCGTAAAAAAGTTTCCACGTTTCATCCCCGTCCGCTTTCCAGGCGGTCGATTCTTTGAGGAACGAGCACAGTTAATGAGAAATTAATTGCTTCGAAACAAAGGAGCTGTACCGTTTAAAGAATCATTTTCAGATTCGTTGTCAATGGCAAAGCTTAACACATAAATATTCGTAACACGATTCCTCTTGCACGTCCCGCGCGGATCGAAGGAAAGCCATTCGAAGGTGTGCTTCAATTAATTTTCCAACGGGTAATTAATGACGGTTCACGTGTCTGGCCCATGTAGCTTCGTTTTTACGCGCTCATTTTTTTCCCCCTCGTTGGCTGTTCTCCATTTTTCAGCTTCGTTTGTTAATGTCCGAGAACAGACACCCCTTGCAAACGGTCCCGTGTATTCTCCCCGACGAAGTAACAATGTCGACATTAAAATAGAAAATAACATAAATTGTCGCTGAAAATTTCCGAAACTATTGCTTCTTTCACTTCCATTTCTCTTTCATTGTAACAATTTTTATTTAGACACGTAGAACGATCCAAAAATAATAAGATCGTTTACTTGAAAAATGATTAAAAAAATAGATGAATTATTAGGACTTCAGAAATGAAATATTAAAGCAAAGTACAGTTTAATTAACGATGTTATCTTGAAATGTGTCACGAAAGCAATTTAGCAACCCCCAGCTCTAGTGCTATTTCGTTCTCTCGTGTAAAATATTTTTAAAGTTCAATTACGTTGCTTTATATCTTAATTGTTATTTTAAAAAAAACGTCATTTTCATACGATAGAAAACAATTCCACTCTGAAGATAAAATAAACTTTTATGATTTAATCGCTTTCAGAATAGACCACGCGAACGCAATAAAAATTATCATCCTCCATCGAGATTGCGAATAACGAGCTTAACGGTGTGAATTATCAAAACAGTAAATCTCCCGTTAATTTTCCAACGAAATCTATGCAGGAAATGAAAACGACACGAACAGAAGGGACGCGGAGAAACGAAGAGAGTTGCGCGGCGGGTCGTGTTACAAATTTCCACTTACCACGTTTCGCGTAGCCCGTGTGAGTTGGCAATACGTCTCTTACCTGAAACAGAGAAAAAGAAGATAGCTCGTTTAAACGGAAGTCTCGGCTTACTCGCGGGGTATCAGTCATCCGGGACGAGTTCCGGGGCGAGTCGCGACCGAAAAGTTGTACGGACGGAGTTTAATCGTTTCGTTAAATTATTCCTCGTCTTCTTCTTCTTCTTCTTCATTTTTTTTCTCTCCCTCTCTTTTTATCTTTCGTCTTTTC
Source organism: Anthidium xuezhongi (assembly GCA_022405125.1). NCBI lineage: Eukaryota > Metazoa > Arthropoda > Insecta > Hymenoptera > Megachilidae > Anthidium > Anthidium xuezhongi. The sequence continues at coordinate 5,806,377 of CM039642.1, read as the reverse complement.
TTCGCTCGCCCGGCTGAAATTGCCCACCCCCTCCCGTTCGGCCGGAAACTTCGCTCTTAATCGTCGCGAAAACTCGTTGCGACGGCTGCGAAAGGGTTTAAAAACCTTCCAAATAGCATCGTTGCAATTTCTTCTTTCCCGGTTCACAACGATAACCGTTAGAACGTATTTAAGGAGAGCCGGCTGATCCCACCCCGTGGAACTTACCCCCCGGCGATCGGTGCAAAATCGAAGATCGGAAATTTTTATCTACGAACGGTGGTGACACCTTTCTACCCCGTACAATTTAATTCCATTGAATCTTGTAACGGAACAGAAATTTGCATATCGCTAATTGCACGTATAATCAATTATAATATAATACGATTTTAGTTTTATTTAACATGCAACGATGTAATGGTATTCGTGAGGAAAGCAATGTAGATACACGATTGTCGATGAAAAGTTAACTGTGGTTACATAAAACACTGTAATTAACAACACGATGTAGAATAAGACATAGTTAATAATGTAATGCAGCGATATGGAACAAAAGTTCTTATCACAATTACGAGGAATTTTGATCAAAGCATAGTAGTTTAATATACTTCGTGCACCATACCAGAGTAATTGCAGCACGAAGCGAAGAAAGGTCAAAGAGCAACGTAGTCGAAGTGAAAGCAACCAACGGCGAACAATGTTCACGTTCAAATAAATTTACAATAGAGACACACGACATTGAAGGGACATTCTTGAAATGTCTTCAAACGTAATTTTATTCCAACAATCCTCGTTTCACCTTAAGAAATTATTTATAATTATTCCGTTTCCTTTTCGAAGCTAGATGTTGATTACTATATCAGTAAATAGAAATTGTAAAATATACCAAAAATTCACGGGAGTATCAGGGGAGTAACTAGTTTTATTCGTGTCAAGAGTATCAAGCAAATATAAGTTTTCATTTTAACATCTACAATTTGTTTCGAAAATGTAATTAATCTTATAACCAACCACAATCCAAATTTCTAAAATATCGTGCTACATTTCGTAAAATGTTCACATTTACAAAAGTTGCAGATCCTAATCGACACGAAAACTTAATTGAGTGTAGATGTTCAAGAAACGCAGCGACTTCGTTGCATCTCGTTACAGAAACTCCCTGTCGCTGAAACATCTCGCTCTTTCATCAAAACCCTGATCATTAATTTTTTCAAAAGGAAATACAAAAATTTGCCGTTTCGTTTGATGGCTGTAACTGCAGGTTCGATCAAAGAGATACAGGGATGGCAAAGAAACAATCATCCGAGGGTTGCGCTCACTTCTCGCTGTTTCTTTCTCCGTCGCTAATGAAATCATTAAACACGTCGCTTTCTTCCCGTTTCTCAGACGATCTCATTTTCATCCTGTAGCCGTTGGAAACTTTGTCCGTCTCCCGCGTGTTCGCGTTAGAAACGAAAAGTCGACGAAACGGTTTATCCTTGGCGACGATTTAAGTCGCGCACTCCAGGGGAAATTCTATTATCCGAGGGAGCACCGTGAAAATTGCGCTGTACGTTCGAAGACGGATAAAGGAAAACAATTAAGAGAAGGAACCGGGGGGGGGGAAAAGAATCGGCCAACGTTTGTACTTTTAAATCCAATCAAACGTTGTATCTCCTTGTTCGCGGAGCGGCAATTGAAATTTGCAGAAATTCCTTTTGCAGAAATTCGAGTACGGCGGGAACGCGTGCAAAATTCAACAAAGCGACTCGATTTCCCGTTGGATCCCACGAAAGCAAGCGTTAGAACTAACTAACAATATTTCAAGTGGAACATTAACACTCGGTTTAATTATTGAGCTTCGCGCTTGGAGTAGCAGCAAAAAGATTATTCAAAATGTTATTTTAATGTATCAATTTGGAGAGATGAAACCTTTCTTTTACATTTTTTGGAATTTAAAGTGCGAAGAATATATCCCCGGAGGGAAATTTCAAAACTCAAAGTTCACGATACTGTAAGACAAGGGGTTAAATTGATACGTGACCAACAGAAGGGAAATAGTTGGTGGAAACGACGCGTTAAAAAGGTAACGCGCTCTTAGTCGAACAATTAACGGATGATTAACTCGTCGACGTCCAATTTCCATTCACAAAGCAAGGAACTATCAATTTCCACGAGGGGTCGGCACTTAACGAGGAAAGGTCCTTTGACGAATCGCGGCGCGGAACAGAATTAAAATTCACAAGGAGCGCGGGCTGACGCGGGGAGAAAAACGACGAGCAGGAAAAGCGGGTAGAAAGAGTGCAAAGGACGGGTGAGAATTCGAGTAAATTAATAGATCGTGCCAGGTGAGAGGCGGCTAAGAGCGTCGCGTGTGAACGCGGCATAAGCTCTTTCTCGTGTCGCCGCGTGCAAAGTGAAAAGGGAACGTGAGCAAAGTGCCATGCCGGCTCCGTGCTTCTACGGGTTGCACGTGCACCTTCTTGTCCGTGTGGCGAGAGGGAAATGGCGTCGCGCGGAAAATATTTTCCGCCTCGATTTCACCGCCGCGAACACAGACGCGCAATAACCCGCGACCGACGGAGTCACTCGTCGAATCGACGACCCGAGTCGCTTTCGGCAAACAATTGCCCGATAAAAAGACAGTTCGTCGCGGAAAGAATTAACCCTTCCTCTCTTGCCATAATATATAAACCCAAGTCAAACCTTGCAATGAAGTATTTTTATATTTAAAATTGAATGACTGAATTGAATGACCATTTCGAAATACGAAACCCTGGCGATAAAAGGGTTGAAAAGAATATTGTATCTATAAAGTTTAAGTTCAATGCGAATGTTTATGCAGACTCACGGCGTCTGATGAATTTCCTTAATAACAATAAGATTCATAAGATTCGTATAGAAACGTACGGAATAAAACGTAAGATACAAACGCGGCATTCGACGTCAGTCAACAGGAATGAAACGCTTCTCTGATTCTTGGCAACGATTGGACGCGATTCAAGTTTCAAGAAGGTTCTCTATGGCTACGGATTCATTCATTCATCGTCACAGAGTCATCGTTAGCCGCACGTAGCAATTACAACTGGCAAATGGCCGAGTTCATTGTGCCGTGGGCTGGCTTCGGTACTCGGTCCCGATTCTTCATGTCCGTCACGTTTTCATACGAGCCCATCGATTTGCACGCGAATGCCACGACGCGTTGGAATTTCTTTCGGTACACCGGCCATCGCATCGGGAATGGATTATTTTATGAGACGAATAAATATAAGACGTCTAACGATTTGCCTCGAAGGGGACAGCTGCTTGATGCGATTGCAAACGCACGGAACTGTCAAAGTAATCGATGCATACTCGATTTGCATGGTTCAAAAATTGCAGTAATCCTATGACGCGGCTACCATGTAAAACGACTTTGAAATAAAAATTGTAAGAGCGCCATCGATCAAGTTGATCGCGTCGAGTGGCGCGAAAACGGAAACGGAAGACGTTCGAAATTAAACACGTGTAGTCGATGCGAACGGGACAGGTCGTGCAATCGATATACTTGGCGCTAGCTCGATGAAGCGTTAAGCCAACAACGCGGCTTGTACAAGCACCTCCACAACACAGATAGCCGTATGATGGTCTGGATATACATCTAGCCGGCTGCTAATCAATGCTTTATTGGTTATAGCCAATTAACGGCTGCAATTGGCACGCGAACAAAGCGATCACGTTCCAATAGGTATACCAAGGCTTTCTGTTACGCGCGGACCCCACGGGCCCTGCCCATTGCAAGCACGATTGTCCGCCTCGAGTATTGCTGAATGCCCGGCATAAACAATTCGATTATCTGAACATTCGTGTCCATGGATCAACGGATTGTTCCTCGGCGTCGGTGCTGACCGACCCTGAAACCCGTCATTAGGTCTTTTGTGAATGGAAGCCCAACGACCCAGATACGCTTGAACGTGAAAAGCCCTCGTTAATTCACGCAAAAGCTCTCTCTTTGTTCCTCGTTTGAAAGCTGACCTTTGTTCGTTTTGCTACCAACTTTTTGTTTCCTACTTATACATATCGTCTACGATGAAATTTGTACCATTTTTAGACTCACCGCGGAGAGAGTGAAATGGAACGTGACAATTTAATCGTACGTCTACAAAAATTTATATCGATTGGAAACTGTTATTACTTGAATGTTATTTATTTTGTCGTTGCTCTTCAGTTAACCCACAGGACATTAACCGCCGAACGAGTGAAAACGTTTGAAGATACATTTTCACAGAAACGCGAAGTTCCAGCACGATCTTCGAACATTTTGTATACAGATTCACCCATAAATCATCATCCCGCAAAGATTCGTATGCTCGATTCATAGCTATGCACCGACCTTAATGCGCATCCAAAAAATATTTATTGCTTCCTTCTATTCTGCCCGTTTGCCATTACACAATGCTGGTTGGAATGCATTGAAAAGCATGCACGTACCTCGATATCTCTACAGATTCTTCCATGAAGAACGCGACATAGTTTTTCAACCAATGCTTCGATAGAATCGTTAATAGCCAGAATCTTTTTCAACGGCCATTCGATCGATCGATTACGAATAAACGTTGACAAATATCGGGATTTTGTCCAAACATCGTTTATATAAAATATATTTATTTTTCGACCGACGCGATTAACCAACGCTTCGAATTCCGTGAAACGGATGAACCCAACGAGCAGAGAAATTTTTACCAATCGTACGAATGATTATATTTTCCATTATTATGCAGGGTGGCGACGATAGAAAGGTATATTTCACCTAATTTGGATGAAAATGTATTCTAAGCTCTGAGACAACTACCATTTTCTAAATCCAACAATATTTCTTCAAATGCTGTCTATTAATACATGACCCGTTTTGCTTAAAGGTAATAGGTCACACCCAGTACCTTCCGTGTATCTTTAAAACGATGACATTTGAGCTTCCGTCGGCCAAGTTATGAAATGGGACACTCTGTATAATGGATTGTACCGTCCTATCGAGAAAGAGACTTACAGCTTCGTACGTTTTAAAATGAAAATATACACTTTTAACTCGAAACGTTGGAACACCGCGGCGGAAGAAAGTATACACAGCTGTCGAGTGACATTAGTATTTAACGTAGATAAAATCACAAAGTGAAAATTTTATTTCGAGAAAGAGAGAGCACGAGCTCGCGTTACCCAGCCAATGAAACGACGGGCGAAGAAGGAGGCGAGGAGACGATTTTTCACGGGACCGGCGAGAGTCCGTGGAATATTTTTCTTGCGCCCTGAAAAGGAGCGAGATTGCGACCAAGGGACGAGATAATATAAAGTGGACGTATGAAATTGTCGAGTGATGATGCCCGTGGCTATCTTACAACGACGATATTTTCATTTCGGACCCGATGGAATTGCGCTGCATGATCCTTTGGAGACGGCGCGTGCATGGGAAAGTATCCGTACAAAGCCGACCGTCGCGGACAACAACGTTGAATATTTCAAGAATAAGTGGATTGATCCCGCCCCTGAGACTCCAATCAAATATTCACGAACGACAGGCCGCTAAAGAACAAGAATTTTCCTTCGTCGCGATCCAGGATGCCTTTAAATGGACGAAAAGCGACAAGAAACTGTTATGTTCTTTGTTCCTCGGCCAGCGTCGATCTGTTACATTATTCAGGGACTGTTTGCGAATTTCATCATGTGGAAGGAAGGTTTTGAGGTTCAAGTGAAAACTGCGCCACTGACCCTTTGTGTTTCGAGATATAACTTCTGATGTTTGCGCTCAAAATAATGGAACATCGTTTCTGGACGATACCTGAATTACAATACGGGTGTGTCGCTCCTTTCGCGAGGAACGGTGTAATAATTTCATTAAGCGTACATTCGATGGAGCTTTCCACGACCTTTACGCGGCAGTTCAAGTACGGAAGAATAATTTGGGATATTCAAATTTGATTAAATTAACCTTCCGTACCCGGAGAGGATTTTTTAATATAATCTAGTCCGGCACACTTTCCCGGTGAAGTTTTTTAAAACCGAAAGTTACACTTTTGAAAATGCAAGGCAGCGAAAAAATGGGGCACATGCCATATCGTCGCCCTAATTAGGAAACATCGTAACTCGAAAAGTTTAAATATTATAGAGACGCGAAAAATATTTTTTTTCTCTTTATATGAAAATTATGTATTAACATTTTACCAACTTGGCTCGCTTTAATGAATATTTTTCGCGACTTTAACAATTTTTTATTTTATTCCTGTTTGCCACGTTGTGCGCTGATTATAGTCTAAAAACTAGAATACATTATGGGTGTTTCCAAACATAATTTTCACAGTTAGCTCGTTTTCCATATAAAACGAACTAGGGAGATCGTAAGTACACAAATTTAATATTTAAGTTACACTAAGGCATTAAATATCACCAAGAGGTTACATTCTATTAAAAATAAAATTACAAATTTTATAATTAGGATGGCGATACATTCCCCGTAACGAAATAATCATTTTACAAAATACTTTTGATGATATCCCTTCTTCCACAAAAACACAGAGTCGAAAATTTCAAGGGAACCGTAAGCCAGAGGATCGTTTCGATGATCACGTATCCGAAGGATCGAGTCATTTATTTTACTCGTATCCAGATGATTTCCCCGAAGAACGACTCGGTTCCTGGTGGACATCTTGAGCGAGGAGGATCACGGGGTAGATCCTCTAGCTTTCGCGCGGAAACGTTGAAGGACGAGGTGAAAAGTGCGGGAAACGGGGTCGAGCTTTGACCGTCCAGAGAAATGGTGGCGGTCAAAGTAACCTCTTTCTCTTCTTTCGAAGGGAAACTACATACCCTCGACGTCTTCTCACCCCCTTCAGACCGTAAACAATGAAAGCTCAAGTGTCCGGTAGACCTGGAGGGGTTTCACCGGAGGAACAAGCGACGGGACTTCCGGTTACCCGTTGGAAAATAAATTTACAGCTAAGCTCTCCGCAACCCTGTCTCTTTTCTCGAGACAACAGCCTGGCCGTAACCGACACCGAAACAACGTCCGGATAAAAAGAAGAAATAAAGAAAAAAGAAAAGGTTTGGGTGGTCGTTTGTTAACCGGAACACAAGGCAGGGGTGGGAGATTAAGAAAGGAATTCCGCTCGACTGAATTACTTTAAGGGACGAATTATTTACTCTCCGAGGAAGAATCAGCGACGCTTTGAAAATCGTGAATCTTCCGGAGAGAATGATGGGCTTGGTGCAAATGGGGTTTCTTTGACCAATGGAGATTTCCTCGACCATCTTCCAACCATATTTCACAAATATATATTTTATAACTTTGTCAAGGTTTAATAGATCTTTAAACGTATTAATATGTTTCTACTAATTTTTATTGCAAGTGTTTAATTCATCACCGCTTCGTGTATGTACGTACGTTATTTGTTAGGCAAAAGAAACGGTAGAGAAGAAAAAGCACTCAGTTAACAGGTTAATAACGTGATTATTTGACCGCTCTTCAGGGTAGAAAGGACATTCGTCAGAAGACAGAGAGGACATGCGGTTTCTGTGTAACGTTACTAATGACGACCCTTATCACCCTTCCGTCAGATATTCGCTCTCACAAGCTGACGAGGGTGAAGAGGACGTCTTCTTGCCGGCGCAACCCCTTTCTTTCTTTCTCCCTATCCCGTGTTTCTGTTTGTCGTTCGCGGTGCTCGTTTGAAATGCCGCCATCAGTCGTGAAACAACGTTGAATGAAGCCACGAGTACCTAAAATCATCCCTCTTGTCGCGTTGCGGAAGAACACAGAGATTTTCACGATTCAACTCCCCGAGCGTGTCGTCGACGAACGCGCCCCGACTATTGGCTCGTTAAGGGAACCAAAGGAAAATACACACTGACCGCTTTAGCCGCTAATGGACTGCCGATTAATTAAACACGGTCTGGCGAGTCTCCAAGCTTTGTTTACCAGGCGAACGAATCGGTAAATCCTCGTTTTGCCCACGTTATTACGAATCGTAATCGCGAACGGGAACGCGGCCGATCGATGATAAATCCGGGACACGTCTGATGGGTTGCGTTACATGCACCGTGGCTTAATGGAAAGAGTCGATGCGTTTCTCGCAAGGATTTAGCTTCGTCGTTACGAACGGTTCTTTGCCCTCGAAATGAAAGAAACTTGTTCCACCAAAGAACTACCGTCGAAGTTGTCGAGAATTTAATTAAATCTTATTTTGAAATAATTTTATAGTGTGAGTGATAGACACTGAAATTGTATTTGAAATAGGATAATAAAATATACGTGTCTTGAATCGTAAAAGGGTTAAAAATATGAGATGACGTTACACAAAGGCAGATCAGCGATAGATACCCGAAGCATTACGCGTTTCACCTTCGTTCAATTATTTCCTCCTTTCTACGACTATAGCTCGGTGCAAAGGTGTAACGGTGCGTTCCAAAGAAGCTGCACCCCGTCATTTACTAACCTTGAGCATTGAACGCAAATCCTGTCGCAACGGGAGCCGTGTACACAGCCGTGGACAACAATCGTGGCTCCTCCCAGCGTCGACGTCCATATTTCATCGCGTTCAACGTCTCCCGTGAGTATATCTTCGCGGCGACGAACAACGCCACCCATTCGAAATTCACCCGGGCCGTGTAGCCAACCTCGAAGACCGTGAAACCCTGGGTGTACGCGTGTCGCACCCATACAAATCGACCCTGGCCCTAAATCAGGCGGATCTCGGGCAGAGCCTCGGGCGAGACGGTCACACGGAATAATTATTCAGCGAATTTGCATGGTGATTTTGAGGTCACGTTTACTCGAACGTCGGTCCTGGCTCCTCTGCCCGCGGCCTACATCCTGATGGACAAACGAACCGTTTACTGGATCTGTACTGTTGATAGTGTGCATCGCGTATGCACGTAAAGCTCGATACCTGGCCGCTGCTTTCGGCGAGCGGCTCGATGTAAAACGATACGAGTATCCCCTGTCTGCTTTTAACAGTGCCTCGAGGAAGGCACGATTAACCAACTCGATATCGGTGTATTGCATCAAAATATCCTCGGTCCATAACATCGGCTTTTGTTCTATTAATGATTCTCGCTGACGTCGAAACGCGGAAAGTCTGGCTCGATTTCACGACATAAAAGTATCTCGAAGTGACACGTATGGTACATCAATTTGAAGCTTAAAGTTCGATCAAAATCACTGCGTAAACGCCACTGTTGCAGTCTTCCATTATCTTTGTGTGATCTTCGAGTTATCGAAACAGAAGAAGGATACATCGACGATGAAAAATGTAATTACTCGAACTTTGAAGCTCGTATGTAACATGGCCTTCTGTATTCACTTACGATCACACTGTCCGATAATTTCATTCGTGCCAGTTCCGTCAGCTCGCGAACGATGTGATATTAAAAAACTTTCGACGCGGCTTGCCGCGGAAAGTTCGCGTACTTTCAACATAACTCGTATATCACAACCGTAAACATAAGCGGAGATTATTATTTACTGTCGGGCCACGCCGAGCGAAGAACATCGAGAACTCCATAAACCCCTGTGCACCAATCAAGAAGCTTTCGAAGAACATCCGTCGAAGTTGAGCTTTCGCCAACGAAGCGTTTTAATCGCGATCTCATCTGGCAGGGAATCGCACGCAAACTTCGTCCCTTTTTTTTATTCTTGATGAGTTCAGTTTGTCTGGAAAGTAATTAAAGCCTTTGCAAAGCTTACCGTGACATAAATAATTATGTACATGCTTCTTTCAATTCTTAATAGAGAATCAGAAATATTTTGTTGTAATTTATGGCTTGTGCAATGTAATAAAAATAAATTTATATCGCGATAATATTCAGGATTTTCTCACTTGCGATAAAATATTCTGGGTCGTAGAAGTTTCCAATATACTACGAGTCGAAGTTTCCTAAATCAATCGCAGGATTCCTCTTTTCCTCTTCGATTCTTCCTTTTAAATTGACTTCAAAAGAGCAGAACACAAGTTGAGCCACAAACGGTTAACGTTCCCTGATCCTTTTATTGGCTTCCTCTCTCGAGAATCGTCCCGACGTAAACTTTGCTCGGATGGTCAGTGTCTTCCAGCTCCGTGAAAGGAGTTCGCGAGACGTTCAAGATACTCGTCCCCTTGAGAAGGACGACGATTTATCATCGGTCGTGAACGCGGCCAGATCGGATGGAAAAACGTATTCTCTCCACCTAGGTCTTGTTCGACGCTTCTTTTGCTCTTATCGTCCAGAAGAAGCCACGAGGATCGATCCATCCGTCGGCCAGGACGAATTACCTGCCAACGCGCCAACGAAACAGATATTCGACGAACGAAAAAGAAACGTTTCGATTGTCTCGACGATGGCTAAACCTATCGCTCGACTGTTCCCACCTGCTGCTTCCACGACTTGATCGCTTAAGAATCCAATTATCGCACTCGAATTGGGTTCTTTCGCGAGTACCTCAATCAAAAAATTTAATTCCTCTCTGAATTAATCCCTGTTTAATTGTCAATTTCAAATGTTTTAAATCGAGGACTTTGATTTTCAAGCTGATTGGAATATTTTTAAATTAAAATGTTCGTGAAATTTGTATTGCTTTATCTAACGGACATTTCTATTTCACAATTGTACACCAGAGATTTCACTTTGTTAAGATCTTTAATCTTCTTTTTCGCCTGGTTGCTTACTTCGACCGTGTGTGCGGACCTGAATCAAGAACGCTGACACGTGACGTGAAACAATGAGGCGAACAATGAGTCCGGGTCGACAATGGTGTCCTGAAAATATCTAGCCTACCGCTTGCCAAAAATCCTTCGGGGCTTTCTTGCAGCCGAACGCGACTGGTCCTCGTAATTTTACCACCCCCCTGACGAGTCTAGACGACACGATGTGTGACGAACGTTGACGCGATTCTGACATCGAAAACTCGCATTGTTCCCTACTTTATATGTGAAAAAGAAAGGTATTTTAAAAATTGATAAGAAACTTTCGAAATGTTTTCTTTTTTAATACAACTGACACTGGATACCTATCAATTGATCGAAGATATAAACTATAATAAACTAAAAATCCGTCGATAAATCGAGGAATGTAAAATTCTGAATGCTCGTATATTATCGACGAAGTAAAAGCTTTCAATCAGCGTGATCAATTACGAGCAAGCAACAACGAGAGAGAGTTGCAATCGACAAAACGGGCAGATTTACGAGCGTCGTTCGCTCGCACCCCCGACGCGTTTGATATTTACCGTCAACACGAGACGGTACTCTAGCAGCACGTACACGGAGCCGGGTCGTTTATGTACACACACGGTCGCTTAATGAGCAGCCGCACAAAGACGCGTGGCGGGAAAATTAGACGACATCGTGCCCCGACACGTACCTAATGTCGACCGCGTTTCTTGCCGCCCCGGAAGTACGACGACGACCCGTTGTTTCACGGTCGAACAGCGACGACACGCGCGCACGTCAAACACGCGTCACGACCCGACGCACCTTCCTCAACTTGCATCGGGGCGAAAATGAAGCTCGAACAGGGCGAAATTCCTGCGGGAACTGTCGAGGACGAAGAAGACGGTATTGGCGTCGGAAACAGTGTTAATTAAGACTGATATACGATCGTCAGACATGTGTAAATTAATCGTAAGCAAAGGGTTGTTTGTCAATTGGTAAAAGATAATTAAAAGTGTTCGAAGCATGAATTTGAAAATTAAAAGAAGAGAAGACGGCTCATATCGCAGTTCATTCCAAACAGCCAAGGGAGGTATTTAAAAATGAAAGAATTGAACAGTATGTACTTGGATCGACGTCGAACCAGCCCCCTCGACCCATTTACAATTCAAAATCCGTAAGGAGGCAGCCGCGTGGGATTCGTAGATCTCATCGAGACGTTTGTAATTGAAAGTCGGCGGATGAAACGACGCGCAAAATGAATTTCTCAACTTTCAGCCAGCAGTCGGCGGAAACCGGGCTCATATTGGTTTCATTAATTCACAGGGCCTTCGACTTTCCGCCACCGACTTTGATTATTCATCGAATGGAAAAACCGACTACCTGTCATAATGGAATTCAGCCAAACTACTCGATTAATCGTGCTACTTTTATTGTCGTTATTACAGCGAGGCTGGAGGAGCCACTCGCGAAACAGAGCCTCGTTTCGCGTTAAGTGAAGATCCGTGTATTTTGCGCGTACATTGTTTTCTTAAAACTTTGATCATAATTTCAGCTATCAAAGTCTAGCAACAAGATTAGCGAAAAGAATAATTGTAAATTTTAGTTTAATTTGTAATTGATCGTGATTAACGATCACGAACGGCTCGATGTCGAGCATTACGATAATTATACGAGTTCTGAAAACGACTGGACGAATGAAAAAATAAAAAAGAGGATTATAAAGTTGTCGCAGGAAAATTGTAGCGACACGAGGGTGCATAATGGCAACAGCGTCGGCTGCGGCCTCGGATAAAGGGGTGCAAGCAAAGGAGAAAGCTCCGTGCTCAAACGTGGATAAGCAGTCAAGAGAAACACGACTATTCCCTTTAATGGTGGTGCACTGTTTACTAGACTCGCCAACAGTAAGTCCTCCAGAATCCCGTTGTCATAATCACCGTTATTTGCTTAATTAGTAAAGGTAATTATGCCCCGTGTGCGCGTTAAGCAATGGTTGGCTCTTAGTTAATTATTGACATTTTGCATTTATATGGACCAATGAGAAATTCAACTTTCAAACAGATTCAGATGAAAGATATCCCGACTTTCATGTCATCCCCTTTGCTATGCACGATTCTAGTAATATTCTGAATAACGTGCTTCAATATTGAATAAATTGATCCTTGAATAAATTTTCGAATGAAAATTACAAGGATCTTTGAAACTGGTGGCTGGACGCGAAACAGGTGATTAAACCTCGATCGTTCCCGAAACAGGACGACCAAATTGAAAACACCAGCTTCTGATAGGACGTATCCTGGATCCGTCGACCGACTGGAATTGATCCACCGCAGGATTATAGGGAGGATAGCCGGGTCGTTAACACGAGCCCTTCGCCAACATCCACCACGATCCTGGACGCGATGCAGGCTACCTTGGCGCGATCGTTTTATTAGAAACGCCATGTCAGCTTCCGTGGGTAACGGAGACACCTCGGCAATAACGCCGACAGCTCGTTACAACGTTGATAAAGCGTCGTGCGCGGCTTAAGCCTCGACGACGACGGCGACGACAACGACGATGATAACGCGACTGAAAACTTTGCCCCGGTTGTTACCCGATCCGATTGCAGCACACGAACCGAGCCAACTTTCGTTAGAACCTTGTTGATCGATGCTCCGGACACCGATTAGCCCTAATGCGATTAAATAAATCGGTAAAACGTGGCGAGGAATCCTCGTGCTTTATTCACGAGAACAAACTGGCCAAAATGGGATCGTGATCAAACTTTGACCGCTGTTTCGATAGTTTTCGATAAAACTTGGTCAAAAGTGAACTCTCTTTGATAGATTGTTTTATAATTAACGCGGGAACTATTAAATTTCTAGCCCGCGTGTAACCCCTAATTTGTTAATTTCACCAAAATAAATATTTTTAAAAATCCATCATTTGAACTTCAACACGTCCACAAAATCGTTCTACAAACTTATAAAACAATCATCCGATTTACAGATCTATCGTTGTCCACCACGGACACATTTCGAACAAATATTGACACCCTCGCCGTCTCCACAATACATCAAATATTTGTTCCTCTATCTTCCGACATTTAGCCGCGTTCCTCGGTTACATCTATCGATAAACTTCAATCGGCCTGTTTCCCTCCGACGCTCACAATTTCACCGTGAAAAGGCGATTTCTCGAGCGACGATCAAAATTACCGCAAAAAAACCGCTGCGACGCGGCTTTCTCGATGTTTTAAAGAGGATATCCCCGGAGGAAAGAGGAGGAAAAAAAAGGCTATTGGCCACAGCAAAGTCCTGTGTCCCCCGGTGGGTCCGAGGCCCTGCCGAAGTATTACGTTTAAAGTAGTTTCTTGTGTCTAAAGCCTTTTTCATGGGGAACGTAGCAGCCCCGGCGTCGGAGGTCTCTATAAGGGAGCGTGGCACGCGATCCATCTTTCATGAAACGCATACCGCGGCGTGCAAACCGTCGCGCCGCAGCAATAACGACGGCTTAGAAGCATAAAGTCCGCCCTGGGAGAAACGGCCGCCAGAGAAGGGTGGAGGGAGGGGGTTTGCCGTTGCCGAGGTTCCCGAATTCCCGCGAGATTGAACCCAAGGTCGAGCACCAGGGGCTATACCAGCGGGAACACGAACGTTCCTGCTAATATTGCACGGCCAGGGGAACCTGGCCACCCGGTATCCGCCCAATTTTACGCCTTCTACCCTCTTTGTTAGATTTTACGAACCGCGTGATAATTCTGCGTGCGGAGAAATGAGATTCTTCCGATTCGAAGGTGCCACCTCGGCAACCCGAATTTACGATTTACCGGGGACGTTAATTTTAAAATTTCAGGAAAAATCATCCGAGTGCCACAAATTTTAGTTCCAATTTTGATTTGAAATTCTGATATGAACTGTGACTTATAAATAAAATATGATTAATATTTTCATCCCTTTTTTTAATTGATACGTATATCTTGAACTTTGATATAGATTGAGCAGAAAGAAAAATGTAACACGTTTGCGAATGTGCAATAATGGCCTGAATAATTTATCCAAACATTTCGACAATATGGAAATACGAAAAATCAATTGTGCTCGTATGAACAGGGCGTACCGACGCCATTCAAATCACGCGGACAGGCCGATTAAACATAAATGAGGCCACTTTGATGCGACCACGTTTGCCGTGTATGTACAATTCGTTACGACCCAGTTTGCGATAGAATTTCGTTTCATCGAAAAATAAACCGCATTACCTTCCAAATGAAGCAGAACGACGATTTCAACCATTTATAGAAACAATCCGTCCGTGATTCATCGAATCGGACGAAATATCATCGTATAAAATTATAAACAGCATAAATCATAGCGTAATACCGGGGGGCACGGGCAGATTTCCTGGAAAATAAAGCGTCGTCTCGTCGGCGAACGATACATTCCCGGATTTCGCGACACGCAACGACACCTGTATCTTTTCCGATGATCGTCCGACGATTTGTCTCTCTGTCACGTCAATCACCAGGTGAAAAATCAGTGCCGAACGCGTCCGGATCAAAGGGCGGGATATTTTCGCTCGGAAATCTAATTAACGAGCCGCGTCGATCACCGATACACCGCTTTCATCTTGTCCGTATAAATTCGTACGAGGAGATACGGATCAAACGTTCCGTCGAAATTAATTAGCCCACAATCCGAACGAGATTCCCCGCTAGAACGTCGCACTTATCGATGAAACAGTTTCACCGAGCACACGGACAATCGCCATTCGAGAATTAAGATTGGTCGATCCCACGGGAGCGAGAGGTGAGCTTATGCAGCCGTGGGGGTGGCTCGTTTTTCTCGATCAAATTGACGTTTCTATAAGGAAGCACGATAACCCGAATTACCTCGAACGATCTCGCCGGAATAATGGGCGAGCTTTAAGATCCCCGCTGCTCGTGAATGTTACTTTAACCGTGATACAATTCAGTTACTATAAATTGTTATTGCTTGTCTTTCTTGGTTCCCTTTATAAAAATACAGGAAGAAGGGTGGATGCAAGAAAGACTATTCTTGTAACTGGTAAGTAAATTCTTGATAAATTCTCTTTTTACACAATAATAATTATTCGATCTTTTAGAAACTCAAACGCTTACTTATCAGACATTTAAGCTTCTGCAAAATATTTGTATTTTTCCCAAAAATTCAGAAATGGGTTAAAATCTCATCTCAGTAATCAAACAAGCAACCTTCGACGTCCAAATCGTGTCGCGCTTCAGCCTTCACCCGACCAGCACCAAAATGCACTAGGCGGGTGCACATTCGACTAGTCCTATGCAAGCGATGCGAAACGGAACGCTGTCAGGGCGAGGGCGACAGGGTGGACCGGTCATCGGGGAATTTCCTCGGGATAAAAACAAAAATCGGGTTTGCCCAGGGAGCCGAGCGATCGCAGGGCCGCGTTGTGCCCCGTGCACAGAAGGTACAAACTCGATTTAAAGCGCGACACGCGACACGCACCGGCGATAACCACCACGGTTAACGACATTTCCCCGTTGGCGCGTCGAGCAGCGAGTAATTTGATTGCATTGGGACAGGATGTGGGCGACGGCGGCGGTAAAAGCGGAAGGGACCTCGACCCGGGTAAAATCGGCACAGAACGGTCCAACCTCTGCCTCGGGGACATCATACGCCGGCTTTAATAGATATTTTGTTTTACAACATACGATGCCTCGTCTACGTCTTTATACTGTAAATACAAACATGTATTTCTCAACTGAAAATTATTGTTTGTATGTTAAATACCAATTCTTATCGTTGAACAAGAATTTTTAGAAAATATTATTTCGTTAAGATTGCAATAAAATTATTGTAAGAAAATATTGTACCATACGTTCTTTGAATTCTTATAAACAAAAGAGCTTTAAGAGACTTCAATCGATCAAACGAAAGGAGTATAACAGCAGGATCGTCTAATTAATCGACACTTTTGCGTAACGCTCGAAATCGCACGCACGAACGGTCGTGTCACTTTGTGATACACCGCTTCGCGTGTCGCACGACGAAGGCGTCACGACGACGCGTCTCTTCAATTAGCAGAATTAAAAGTAATTGCATGCCGAGGGATGGCCACTCGAGCCTACCTCATTGTCGCGTGTTGTTTCGTGAGATAACAACCGTGTTTCGTCCTGACAAATTCGCGGTCGTTCAAAAACCCATCTTCCTTCCTTGGTAATTAATTTATCGATCAAAAACAGTCGACGTATCGCGACGCGGGAATCCCGTGTTTCTCTGAGTAATTGATAGCTGGGCGAGGGTCTTCTATTTGGTAACGGGTATGGAACGCGGTATTGTTTAAAATGCGTCTCTCTTACCGCGGTCCGAGAGCCCCGTTCCTCCATGTACCTTCCTTCTTTTCAAACGAATTCTTTGGCTTTGAGAATCGAAAATGAAAGAACTCGCGCATAGCTGTGCGCGGGGTGCTTTGTTTCGAGCCGATTGTGAAGACCACGCTCAGGTAGCAAAATTTTCTTAACCCTTTACAAAAGCGTCTCTCGTTTGTAATGTTCATCGTCGATGTTGGTAAGAATAATGGCCGCTCATAAAAGTGGCTTCGTTCCTCGTATTTATTCTGCATTTCCAGCGATGGAACGGTTCCGTCCATTTTTTTGTCAATGGCACTGTGCAAATATGAGATACAACGTTTCGTCTAGAAAAATTCCCGTCTGAAGCTTGCTCCCATAGAATTTTTTGTGGGCACAGAGCTTCAATGCCGCTTAATGTATCAACGGTAATACATAAATTTTCGTGAAAAAAGAAATTTTATTCTGCAAATTTTACACGTGCTGTGGTTGTAATTACTCTACTACCAATGGACAATAATACTGCTGCGAGACAGGACAAATATTTTTCAATTATCTTATAAAAATGCTTAAAAATTTGGATTCGCTTTCTAATCAATCTCATCGCCGATCAGAATCGTCAAATTCAAGCTCCATCGACGAACAGAGGATATGCGACTCTATCCTCGCAATTTCTCTACGTCGGGTTCTTCTTATTGGGCCATCTCTAGCCCTCGTTAGATATCTCGTCGGTTTTTCTCTTTGTCGAGCGTCCACTCTCGCCAACAGGTCGACATCCGTTCGACTGGAACAACCGTCGACGAGATTAAGGCGAGTTCTCAATAGAGGTGGACCCGTGGCAGTCGGTTATCCGGATTCATCGAAATTCAGGCTGGCTCGTCCGACTCCTACAGCCTAATCCTCGATAAGGGGACAAGCGCTCGTCCCGTATTGAAGGCAGGGTGGATGTCTCCCCCCCCTGCTTGGATCTGCATCCGCGGATCCTTCCATTCTTTTCACCGATCCCAATCGAACCGAAAGATTGTCTATCGTCCCGACTAACAATATCACGTGCCGTCCTAGCGACAATTTGCCAGGCGCACCGCAGACGGGTCCACCTGCCGATCGGATCCTTCTGACAGACTATCGACTCGATCCTCCAGGATGAAACTGTCGTCGACGGGGACGTTGAAGAATGAGTCGAAGGATTTTTAGAGTGAGGAAAATTTGTCACGCAATGACTAGCAAAGACGGAGGGAAAGAAAGTCCTATCATTTGTCTTGTGCATAGGCAGGGTGATTAACATAGCTCATCATTCTCGATGTATATTTAAATTTTTGTATTCTTAATTTTTTCTGAGGAAGTTAAGGATAGGAACTAGGAAATACACAGTAGAATATAGTTAAATATATAGTAGTATAGTAGAATATATTTTTTAATGCGTGGGTTAAATCGAAATTCTCAGTAACCAATTTACTTTAAAATAATTATTAACAAACGTAATGAGTGATGGGGATATCTAAGAACTATGAAGATAGAGCGAGTTTATGATTTAATTAACCAAGTTCTCAGTTTGATACTGCCAGTAATAATATTTTTATGAAATGTTTCGTGAAACAAACTTTCTACGAATGTAACACCGGTTGCAAAGATTACCCCGTTTCGTTCGCGTTTCCGGCCAGATGAATTTCATCCTCGCGAGGCTTGAAATCCGGTAACGCGTCGCTCGGGAGCTTAAGAAAACGCCTGGAAAGAGTCAGCTTTCTCTGTAATACACGGTGTCAATTTCATACGGGCCGGTTCGTCCTTTGCTCGAACCGTGTCTGAAACTCTTTCCAACATCTCACGTGTCTCTATCTCGTAGGTCGACGCCCGTAAGGCCCGAGGTCGTCCACCTAAAACTCTCGTCGGTTCGCGACGTGTCAACCCAGCGGAACATCCGCTGGAAATTTCGAAAATCCCAATCGCCTGAATCGAAGAGCGATCGTATCGATTAGTTAAGTGGCAATCAATGTATATTCATTCGTCGATATCTGTCCTGATTTCCCCGGAGATTCTAAAAGTAACCCGTTGCTTGAGAACATCGATCGTAAGAACGTTGGCATTAACAGGATTCTATTGTATAATTAACCTTCTGACCGCGAAAGAAGTCTACATAGTTGCTGTTTCATTAATTTAATTCAGCATTCGATGTACACGTATTAAACTGCAACACAGTCAACCATTTGATCAATGCAAAATATTTATTTTGATGCTGACTTTCAATACAACGCTGATGATTTCTTTTTAGAAGACTAATCAAAGGATGTTATCATGTATTGTGTAAAAATCTGAGATCTGAATTTTTTATTTTTAAAAATTCACGTGGGTACCTTGAAGTTTCGTGGATTTCTATTTTCATATCTGCCAAACATGACAGAGAACGAAAGATTGTTTGCAATTCACGGTTTTGTTATTTTTAAAAGAAAAACAGAAATGGACGAATCCCAAGGATTTGCTAGAAAACTCATGGTATTCTTAAGGTTTCGAGGCTCGGCTAGCATCCTTGCGGGAGGAACGCTCGTCGAATTCCAAGCGAGCAAAAGGTCGCGAGTGAACGTCACCGACCTGAAGTACCGTTGCGATTATCGATGACTTTTCAATTCGACCAGGGAAAGTGGCCAGACTAAAATTGATATGTATCGCGAGGTGGCTCGTCACAATTATGCGGCTTCGTTATCGCGATGACTAATTCGCAGCGTAGCTCGTAATTCACAGAGCGAGCGGAGCGAATCTCGTCAAGCTGGATCAGGAAGATCCTATCGGGTGTAATTTAATTTATCGCGGAAAATGTACCAACCCTCTGCTTGATACTACATTCTGTGAATTTCGTGCATATTCGAGGAGACTGAACCGACTGAATGCTAATTTTTCGCTATAAAATATTTTTCAGACGCGGAATAAAAGAGAATAAAAGGTACAAATTATAGAATGTAATCGCAATCACCATTAAAGTACTGCACTCTCTACATTTAATCAAATTATTATAATTATATTCTTTAATACACATTTACTGTCGAAGTAGATTGAGACGTATGTAGTAAGACATATTCAACCCCTACTTAACGTTTTGGCTATTAAGCAGGGCGCATTAAAATTTTAACTTGCATTTTGGTACCATTAATTTATACAATCAAAGATCATTAAATGCAAAGTATATTAATAATTTAATTTTCTTTACTCA
Organism: Anthidium xuezhongi; assembly: GCA_022405125.1. NCBI lineage: Eukaryota > Metazoa > Arthropoda > Insecta > Hymenoptera > Megachilidae > Anthidium > Anthidium xuezhongi. Next base: position 5,786,237 of record CM039642.1, on the reverse strand, counting down.
TTCTAACATTCGTGCATCTATCTACCAAGTCATAATACTAGGGGTTGATACGACCCCAAAAAACGTTGAACTCAACATCTTTAGGTTATCGACCCCTCAATATCGCATGCTGAACAGCAAATGGTTAAAAAGGCCACGTTTCCCGCAGAAACTTTATACACAAATCAGCACAATGAAGATACCGTTCCACGATGTCAAACACACCTCTTAAATTTGAATACTAAACACGAGGACACGTGACTCGCGTGTGAAACAAAGCATCGTCTGGGAAAACGGCTCCTCCGCTGCTTCCTGTCAGAGTTGTCCGAAAAAAAAGGGACGTACGTCGAGATGAGAAATTCCAGAGACGTTCGACGAGAGACTGAAATCGTGAAGCGTGTGCCCGATCATCGAATCGGTCGCGCGAACGTATCGCCACGATTGTGAACCACGCTTAAGGCTCGTTTCTCGCGGCAAAATCGTGGCGGGGATGGCCCTCGTGTCCGGTTCTCGAACCTAAGAAAGCCGTTTCGCGAGCAGTGTCGCGAATGCGTTTGCAACGTCTGCTTCTGCGCATCGCGTCCTCTTTGAATCTCGGGAAACCGCGAAAAATTTGAATCGGTTCTGTTGGAAACTCAATGGCAATTGGTGAACGCGGACGGTAAACGTAACACGTGTCGTGGACGAATAAAAACGTGGAAAAGTGAGCTGGTGTAGTCTGCTGGAAGAGGATTCTACCGCCTACGCGGAAGATTCATTACGGTGAGTCGTCGCTCGTCTATTTCTATCGCGAAGATTATGAAAAATGCACCAAACGACGCCGTTGATATTAATCGAAACGCGATTTCCTCGGACAAGGGCTAAGTGAAATATTTATGCTTGTATCGTAAAATATGGAAGGGCACTTCGATGCTATTTTTGTGACATGATCGTTTGTGAATGTTTGCTCGCGAAGTTATGGGGTGTCCCGGGATTTCCCAGGGAAATGGTTTCCCTTGGTGGTGTTATGGGATTTACGAGTTTTGAGAAGCGGTGACTTGGCTTTAAGACTCGGCAAAGTATTTTCGTACTTCGTGAAGGCGGACTTTTCTTGGCTTTTCCTCTTCCTTTTGCATGGTCTTCGGCAGAGTTTCTAATGGTTCTTGGAACGTGTCATGCCATTATCAGCGAACAAACTTTTCATTTCGCCGTTACACGTAAAATATAATATTGGTTCGAAGTTAAGCAACTTTCGGCTAAGTAAGAATTAACAACGTCTATTATTTTCGGAATTAAACTTTCCACTTGCCATCGTATAAATCAGCATCGTTTCATTAATAAATGATAGTAAATTTGATTTAGACACGGTGTACAGCAGGAAGAAAAAATTTTCTCTTTGAAATAAAAATGGTGCGCGACCACTTTCTCGCCAGATTTCCATAGCACGCGATCGTCGGCCGATTTTCCGGCTCGTATCGGCACGCGTGGGCCTCAGAAGTCGATGGCAAGGATCGTTGCAGGCTGGTTTCCACGATAAAAGTATCGTGTCGCTGATTTATCGGGGTGCGCCCCGTCATGCGTGCACACGTGCGCCTATTAATAGAAAGCGCTGGACCACCGTGATCTCGACAACTTTACGTCGTGCTATCCCTTAACGAACCTGGCCACCGACGGTAAACGAAACTGGAGTAATATCGTTCGAACCGATTCGATGTTTTCGAATCTGTTCGATCTGTTCCAAGTTTTCGACCAGTTCGATTGAATTTTCGCGTGTTCCGCTTGATCGACAGCGTTGCAGTAGGTGCAATCGTGTCTGGTCAGACAGGCGAGACTATCCAGGACATTAACACGTTCGTTATCAACGTCACGTGTGCGTGATATCATCGATCTTTCGTTTTATACGATTTAAAGATTATTGTAATGATGAAACATTTCTCCTTAAAGAGAATTACTGATAATATTATAAAGTGAAGGCTTGAATTTGAAAATGAACTGTTCCTGAGCGTAGCAATTAAAATTTCACCGAAGTAATTAACACAATAAGGATTAATCCGGAGATTAAGAGCACAATGGACCTAAACCACCCTCCTCTTTCGAAGACGTATTTTATAATAAACCCGTCCCGAAACATCCATTCAGCACACATCTACTTATCCACTCGAGTTCACCAGACCGGTAGCCCTCTTCAATCTTCCAAGACCGTCGCGAGGAGAGCGTATTTCCGGTCGACGCGACTCTAGATCTCGGCGTTCATCTCGATCCATCGTTCGTCGAGATGACCGGTAGAAGATCGATCGAGACACCGCGGCCTGTCGAGAGGGGACAGGCGAGAACGAATCCGCGTATTCAAAGTGGAATCGACGTGCTGCCAGTCGCAATGTCGGCTCCGTGGCCGAGCGGAATAACGTGACCGCCGATATTTCCCGTCGATGGCTATCGGCTCGCCAGGAGACGACTTAATAGAACGACGCCGGGGCACCCTCTTAATGGAATATCGCATAAAACCACGGGCGGCATTAACCCTGTTGCCTGGTCAGCGAAAAGCTTCGTGTGTCGGATACAAAAGTGCACACAGGGCGGTTTCACGAGAAACGATACCTTGACTCGTTAACACCCAAAGTTACTAAATTTTTTATTTTTCTTAACTACGCATCGATTTCAACCCTTGAGCTCTTATTCTGGGTTGTTAGTCGAATCCTTGAACTGAAACACAGTTGGGTCTGAGTTAAGGCTCTGGCTTTGACGGTCGGACGAGCGAGTGATAAACGAGTTAAAGAGGTACGGCGTGTGAAACACTGTTCGGCTATCGACCAACGGACCGAGAGCGGGGAATAATTGGGGCGTTGCCCTGAAAAACTCGGATCCATCTTGGAAATTGGCGAATTTGCGGGATCCTTCTCGGTTTCGGCGCTGCCTTATCAGCAACCAGGACGCCTGCTGAAAGAAGCAGTCTCTCTATTCGAATCGCTCGAGATACTCGCCGAAGAATCCTCGAGGAGCTTAAAGAAAATTAATTACTAGCGGGAAAAGAGCACACTCAGCCTCTGTCTCGAGGGCTTTCTGTATGGTGCATGGGTGGTAATGACGGTGCAACCTGCCACAAGATTGTTTCCAAAAAGAAAGACTTCGCTAACCCAGGCGATATTTCAACAAAGTATATTAAAAACGCAACAGATAGAAGAACCTCGCGTTTAAATTCAAAATCGATAAATTTATTATACATATATTTTGATTAAAAACATCCGTCCGCGGAGAGATACGAAGCAAACTTTCGAACTTATTTTTACAGAGCTACTCATTTACAATTTATTCCTGAATAACATCAGAGATTCAGAATTCTATCTATCACAAATGAACCAACTTTATAGAAACTAAAGCTCGGTAAAAATGAATTTTATCGCATACTTTCGAACGGCTTTTGCACCAGGGAACGGAGTATCTTAATAACCGGACAAATTGGCGCAATAACACCGGTGCACGAAATAATTAGGCGTATTTTCGTCCCGTTCGGCAACACGCTCGATTTCGTCGGCCTAATGATCCACGAAGACGTCCCGCATCCGAGAACCGGTCCCCGTGAAATCTAAAGTATCCCCGCTCCGATTGAACGATAATTAATTGCACTTTGCTCGAGAGGGGAAATTTGCAAACCACGGGACTCGGTCGATGCACTCGATTTAATTCGATCGCGTTCGGGAAGGGAACTCCCGGTCTTACGCTTCTGCACACGTTTGTAACAACTTACATGGGAGTGAAGGGAACCTTACGTTAATCCTTGGGATATTTTATAATTATTTTCTGTTATCATTCTTTACCTCAGTTTGCATACAAAATATTTAAAGTTTTAAATGTTTTAAGATTCTGGCCCCTGTGACCCAGACGTATACAATATTTCTAACTTATAAATAGAAAGACTTCATAAAAATAATATTTGGAAGAATATAAAACTAAAAGAATTGAAATAAAGTTGGGTCACAAACTGAAATATAAATTATCGCCAAAGGGTTAATGGAAACATTTGCATTGTAACCCCAACGAACTTCACCCTTTCCCTTCTTCAGCACGATCACTATAATGTTTTTGAAACATTGATCTTCTCAAAGTTCTAAGCTAATCACTAGACACCGCCACCCTCGATTCCAACACTTCAGCCGAAGGAGAGAGGGAGAAGTGTCTCGTCGAAGGCGTATGCCGATCGGATCTAATTAGTAATCCGGGCAGCGGCTCAAGAGGATTCGAAACGGCGTCCAAAAGGGGCAAATCGGAATCGCTTCGCAAAACCGTCCGCGTTTCACCATTGTCCCGCGCCGTTCCAATTACACGTTGAAATTGCGGCTCGATGCGATTGCTTTTCGCCTCGGCCTGCGGCGCGGATCGCTCGACGACACCTTTGTTTCACGCTCGAACAAAGTTCGATCGTTTCGATCCCGCGATCGCGGAAAACTTTCCTCGTCGACCGAGGAATCTTTGTTTTCCTTCCAGCGGCGGGATCGTCATTAATTAATACGGACGAGGGACCTATTAATGATCGAGAGAGGAGTAGTCGAATGGGACGCGAGGCGAAAAACTCGAGACACCCGGAGACGGGTTAATCGGTAACCAGTCGGGCAAGAAACGTTTTAGGCGGGACGTTTCATTTGCATTTCGGGGGATGAAAAACGAAGGCGAATTTACATGGAGGACGCATCGAAATGAATCTCACGGACATGTATTGAATTACGTCGATTGCTTTTGAACGCAGAGATCGAATTTTGCATCGTTCTGACATTTGTGTTACGATGATAAATATGATGCTGGTACATTGTTGCTCTTTTTTATTGCTATTCGATCTGACGAATGTTTATGATACATTTTGAAACATAAAATGTCTGGTGCAATTTCATGACATAAAAATATCACAACATGTCACCTCAAAGTCCGACAAAAATCTCGAATATTCTAGATGTAAAATGACCGTTGATTAAAAATGTATGCAATTATTGCTATCATACTCTAAACTTTAAATCGATGTGTCACACGTGTCAGACTTCCTAAAAAATTGTAGGAGAAAGATTGCACTTTATTCAAACGATATTCGCCAAAGTTGCAAAAGCGTTTGTATTTCAATTTCATCCGCGTTATAAATCGCTGACAAATATCGTACCATAAAATTTCAACCGCCGAACAACAAATTGACTTTCTTGCGAAACATTTTATTCAGAAACGTCGCGGCGAAACGGTCGCGTTAATTCAATCGAATAGGATACGTGAACGCGTTTTACGGCCACGGTTGCACTCGTTTAATTTATACAGCAGCAAAGAACACGATCGTAAAGTGCAAACACGCGAGGCAAAATGGCAAAAGAAATCCGTCGAACGACGAGAAATAGCGTCACGAAGGAGAACAAACTTCTTACGTTTCATGACCGATTTTTATTACCGTTCTGCGGCCAAGCTGCGGCTTAGTCGTCGTAAAACCATTGATGGTCGATCTATACTCACGATCCTAGGACTTTTAGATCCCGTGGAAGCCAAGATGGACGGGATATTTGGACGAGAGACAGTCCATTCACGGAACGGAAATATGAACCGTCGATTTCTGGTTTCCGGGGTTTCATCAATCCAATCGCGAGATCCTCGGTGATTAATTCAATCGTATCAAAATAGTTTACGAAAATGCGAATAAAACACGACGATCAAAGTGGAATTACATTTGAACGGTTTAATTGCTGAAACGATCATCGCAATCGAAATATTTTATCAACGTCGTTGAATTTGATTAACCTGCTTATTTGATTGCGATTAAATTTACCTCGTCGAATGAAATAATATCGCAAAAATTGTTATTTCCTCGAGTGCGATACGATTTGCGCCGTTTATCTCTGAACTGTTAAATAAATTGATGTGCCGTCATTAGAAATCATCAGGACTTCTATGGTTCGCACCATTGTTGAACTTCGAACGTAAAAGATTTTTATGAAACAAACATCGTTGACAATTTCAATCACCTTGTCGTGGATGCAGATTGGAAAAATCGGCCCGATGAAAATATAATAGAGGCGAACTTGCGTACGAGCCGGTGTACGAGCGAATTCCCTGGCCCACGGGCTCGATCGCAATACCGGCTGCAGTATCAACGAAAATAAAAAGAAAAATCGAGGATATCGTTGGAAATTTATCGTCAAACAGGGCAACATTATCCTACGGTGTACGCAGTCGGTCCCTAGGGACGTCCGGTTAATATTCCCGCTTCTGTTTGACGATAAAATATTGAAATTCGTAGGGGGTTGCTTTTATAAACTCGCTGAACATCCTCCATCGGGTCCTGTCTTTGAACAACAACTCGTGACATTTCTTTTACTAGGAAACAGATCGATCTTCGATTTCGGATATGTTCGATCGTTGGAACGAGGACCGTTGATACTCCAGCTTCTTATATTTGAGAGACTTTGGAGAAATGGGACGAATGGCGCTTACATTCTACTATTATTTGAGCCTAAAACAATTTCAAAGCTTATAATTCGATACAAAAAACGAACAGGCAGCGACGAAAAATTCCCAAGAATAAAGACATTACACCTTTGTCGAAGCGATCGACCGTTCCTACGGGCACCTGGGCTGAATCGACCGAGCTCGCGTCACGTACAAAAGGTGAACGTGAGTTTGGACTGTCGCGATCGAAAAGGCAGAAGCAGAAAAGGGGGGATAATTAAAGGGGGCGAGGTAAGGCAAGCACGAAACTGGACACTGGCCATGTCTCCCGAGGGCGAGCAAGGATCGGGGAAAATTCTTGCAGCTGGGCGCCGAGGCGAATTCGTGAATCGACGCACTGAATACCAAAAAACCGACCGAGGGTTGCGATTGCACGTGCTCGTTCGCCGGTTACCCGGCTTTGCCAACGAAATTTACATTTCTCGAGATAGCCGGGGGAAAGTCGAAAGTATGGAGAACGGCCGGCCAGGGACGACGGAGGAAAAATCGAAACACCATGAAACGGAAACTCGGTTAAACGAACGAGGAAGACAGGGGTCTAGTTCAGAGCAAGCTTTCAACGATCTCATTGTTGTCTATCGGGGACGATGTACATATATGATCAGCTGACGTTCGGCTGCTCTCAAGAAACAGAAATACGAAACGATTCCTTTAAATGTACCGAACAATTCTGCGGGGATGTACTTTTTTAATCGAAAAATTGCAAATTGTACCACCGAGTGAGTTAATTTTAAAAGTAACATTTTTAAATTTCCACAAACACTGAAGATTTAGTCCAAAGAATAAAGGTCCAGACGATGAAAGGTGGTTTAAGGTACTCGTATCGTAATGCATAGCACGATCTCCAGTATCTCGAGGATTAACGACCCCAGACGAGTTTAAAGACAGCGAAATTCGACGACAAGCTAATGCCCGCGAATATCAAGCGGACACGCGTCAAGGCGTACGCCGTTATTTGCATCCGGCCGCATGAAAAATGATAATACGTGGCAAGAAGTTGAAGGGAGATGGAAGAAAAAAAGGAACGAGGAAAACGAAGAAACCACGCTGCTTTCTTTGTCATTCGACTCCCGAGCTACTGCAAAGACTCGCGCGATAAGCTCGCGCGGTACGTATCTACGAGTCTTCCGAGGCGAAGAGGTTGGACAAGAAAAGCCAAGGGGAGGAAGAAGGGTGTATAAAACATTCAGGTACCTGGTGGAACCGGTGAATAATGTATAACCGAGGAAATGGACCGCTTAGGCGATTTAAATCTCATAAATGCATCGCCCGTTTGTTCCCAAGGACACGTACCGTTTTGTCAGGGTATTCGACTGATTCTTCTTCGGCTACGTGTCGCGAAACGCGAGAGGATCAAGACCCCGGACAGAAATCACGGTGATTTTTCTTCAGGAAGTATCTTGAAAAAGAGGAGAGCTCCGGGTCCGACGAGCAATCGAGCGTAAAATCGCTCGTCGAGGAACTGAACGAATAAACCTCGCAATAAATTCATCCGCCACGAGTTAACCCTTTCATTCTGACCCACCCTGTCGAAATTATTTTGATAAACAGTTTACTCATCGCTGTGGCCATTAGAAAAATTTTACAACAAAAGTATGAAATTTCACGCGGTTCAAAGGGACGCGGAAACATGCGAGCTGTCGTGCGCGGACGATTTTCTAAATTCATTCTTTTAATCTACCGATCACAGAGCAGTGTGAATTTTAATTCGCCGCGCAGGATAATGGAATGAGCGTTTCGCAAAAGTGTGCTGTTTCGCGCGAAAAAAGTTCACCGGTAGAGACCGAACGACCGATCTCGTGAGAGATAAGCGGCGCAATTTAATACAATTCCGTTTCATTACACGCCGTTGGCCCGAGATATACGCCGTTAAACCTGCTTACGTCTAACTTTCCTGCTCTTAACTTCCTGACGTGAAAAACTTTGGACGTTTCATGTCGCTGTTTGCTCAGCCTTTCGTGACACCTTATCGCTTGTCAATTCCAATAGTCTCAGTCGATCGTACTTCATAATTGATACCATGTTTTATTCGATTCGGTCAAAAATTTCCAACTCTTCGAATTTTCGGAAAAAGGTGAAAGAAAGATAACTCTAGAATAACTCTTCTAAATTTTAGCATTTTGTTTCCTAAATTTTATCATATTTTTTAAAGTAATAATATTGTAAAAACTCTGGGTACTTAATTTCCATGGACTCGGGTTGCAACTAATCCAGGATTCGAGGCTGAACCCAGCAATGCAAGTATCGCGCAAAATTGAGAAAAATATAATCATAAAATGTACGAAAACGAATCTCGAATAAGATTTAAGCTGTAAATCGAGCACTAAGTAGAGAAAGATCCAGCTCCACCGTCTAAAGATTAATGTTCCTCTTACATTTTATTACCACTTCCGTGAAGGGGACTGCTTTCTTCAAAGACACTTTGTATAATGATCTATGCTACAAGTTGGAATTAATTGCAATTCTTCACAATTTTCATCCGGTCCCTGTGCATTGGGCGTCGTCGGCTAACGACGAGCCAGGAAAAGGGTCACCGGCGGAAGTTTCGAGCGCACTCGCCCGACGAGGGCTGTTTGTAGTAAACGTCTCGACCCTCTTGATTGTCCCCGACGAACCGCGTCGTTGTTTCATCAGTATGCTCGTCCCGTCGCATCGAGTGGTTTGCCGTCCGAATAAGGAAATTAAACCATTTATACGAGCCTGCTCTGGATGTCACGTGGCATGAAACACTAATATACTTCGTTGGCTCTCCTACCCGCGTGCTTCTTTCAAGAACATTTAATAAAGAAATTCCAAATAAAGAAAAATCGTTTTCTCTACAAGATTCGAATTAAAAGCTGGAAGATTTTTATTTTAAGGCCTAATCCATAGTATTGCTTGCAGAAGTTATTGTATTTAGTTGCACGCATATTACATTTTATTTCAAATATTAATTTGTTATAAGACAAGATTTTGCAATCTAACAAATAATAATTTCTGAAGGAGTAGGCTAAGATTTAAAAAAATATTTCGAGTTCGTTATTCCTCGAAGCTGAAGATACGGATCGTAAAAAAGACTGGAGAGGATTCATAACCGGAGAATCCATCTCAGTGAACTCATCCGGGAAGCTCGTGCAACTTGCTGGTATTAACTCATCGTCTAGCGCGGTCATCAGGCATAAATCTGCAATTTTAGATGGCCTCGGCTAACGCTAACTACACATGGAACTTCTGGACAATTACTCATCCGAGCCAGTTTCTATCCAAGTTTAACTCTGGAACTTAACGAGCTTTCCGCTCGGTCTCCGTTGCCACCGTGTAAGAACGATATCTTTCGCGTTATAACGTGACAACTACGTATCGATAATCACCCTACCCCTTCTCTCTCTCTCTCTACATTTCTAATTACCGCTAATAGAAAGGGATTACCAAATGCAGCTACTTAACCGTACCTGACATGACTTTAATGATCGATTCCAGCCGAATTTCTGTAGCATCGCAAACGCACTGATGAATATTGATCTCGTATTAATAACTCAGCCACGCAGGAAGCTGAGTAAAGAGATTTACCCAGCTGTGCTCTGAATGCTAAACGGTAACGGGCGCAACACTCACTTAACCACCGTGATACGAAAATCGATCGTTGATTGAAAACAAACCCACCATTTCGATTACCGGACTTAATACATTCGCATTAGTTCATTAAATACGCGGAAAAATGTAAATTTTAATCAAAATATTCTTAATACAAGATCTATGCGAACCTAAATCTCGTCATTAATTCTTGTCAGCTCGTAATTAAAATTCTTATTATTAAGAATAATAATCGTCTTCGAGGCTAATAAAAAGATCACGGCTGCGGGATCGTTTATTCGTCAAAACACGTGCAGGAAAGAGATTAGACGGCCCCGATACCGATCTCCGCTACGTTCGTTCAAGAGTGATCGCGATAACACGCGCGGAAACGCTCGTAGATACAGCATGCAATTAGCCGGCATACCAGAGGAATCCAACGTAAAGCGCATAAACGTTAACAAGCTGGACAAGCAAGGGATTGCACGCAGTCTCCGAAGCGAAATTCTGCGGCATCTACGAATACAAACTAAGCAGGGAGGAACAGCAGCCGGCAGCCGGCAGCCGGCAGCACCACCACTTCACAGAGGGGGTGTTCACTATCTCGGTTCGTTAACGTTAATTAAAGGTAGACGTCGATAAAGGGAAGTCGTTATGTACCCTATCGATCGCGAGCAACCACCGCGTCGCCGTCGATGGCTTATCATTGATTAACGGATAAACAAAACGTGTATTGCATGCGGGGACGTTCAATGCTTTCACGTCCTGCTGTCTAATGATGTATTAAACCCTTGGACACCGGCTACGATCGACGGGGAACGAGGATAAAATGGCCCTTGAATTACGAGCATAATTTCTGCTCAAGAAACTACGCCCGATCTTTAATCGATTGTATTCGTTAATGCGGGCTCAAGCGCTTCATCAAAGTTTCATTAAACGGGAAATTAATTCCCTTTTCAAGTGAAAATATTAATATATACTTTGTATTATTAATTAGTACTGGCTCGAAAATCAGAATTCTTAACACACGTGTCTTGAACGAATTAGCTATTATTAACACTTTGACTGCCACGCTGCAGCTACTAAAAATTCCATTTGATAGTCATTTTATTCCTACTATATTTTGTTGTTTTAATAAAAATAAATAAATAAAAGAGCGACGGTTTCTAATGGAGATTCAAGTGTCAATTTTCTTAACGTTGATAAATAAACTTTTGAACGCGACAAAGTACGCATTTCAATAAAAATTCTACGACATTTTGATTGGAAAATATTACAGTAGCGAAGAACACCTCGTTGGAGATATTAATCAATTTATTTGATATAAAAACGAAATAAAAAGACCGACCGTCGAAAGCAGAGACCGGTAGGTTTTTAAAAAACGATAAACTGTCCGTTCATAACAAAAAGATAGAAAAAAAAAATGAAACAGTTCGAGTTGTCCGTTGTTTAGAGTCCAGGATCGCGATATTAAACAATAACAGTTCACCCATCGACGACATCCTTTGAACTGTAATACAATCTCGCGCGATTTATGAAATTTTAACGTGAAATCGGCCGAATGGCTCGCGGCCCGCCCGAAATTCAATCGTTGCTCGCGTTCGTTCAACGTACGGTCGTTTCTTTTATTTTTTATTTCACTTTCGACCGCTTAATCGATACCCGGGCCAACAACCGATTTCAATTTACTTTTAATTTCCTTCGACTGGCCGGCCAACGACGAAACGAATCGCGAACAGCTGGTTAACCGGTAAATATTTGATCGTTCGTACGATCAGTGTTCCCGTATAAATGCGACGCACCGGACGAGCATCGATTAAAATCCAAGAACGGCTTGATTTGTGTTATCGCCCGAGCGGCGGCGAGTATGCGTTCAATGGAATCTTTGATCGACCGCGGGCACCGCGATACTTCTAATGGAAATTAATGACACTTATAACGCGGCCGGCACCGGTGAATGTTTACCTTCACGGGCACGATCCTTGGACAAGGATTCCTTTACGCTCGCGTGGGTGAACGGGCACTCGTTCGATTGGCCTTTAAACGAGCGAAGTTTATCTCTCGATGCAACAGAATCTCATTTCATCTCATTTCTTAAATGCAATCCAGTTCTCTGAGATCTGTTTCGCTTCGGACACAGGGTCGAGTCTTAATGCGTTGATTACGATATTCGTTGCTGATGACCGCAATGTTTTGCGGCAATTAAAAAAGAAGAGGAATTAACTGGTTGATGTGTGTTTGATTTTTCAACTTATTACATATAATTCTAACTTAACTTAGATCTTGGTTCATTAACTTTAACTATTTTTATTATTATACGTCGAATCTTTATTTGTGCGTGATTTGTAAACGTTTTGTCACTGCTATATTACATTGTTATATTCAATTAGAACTTAGAAACAAAAGCAAGTAAAAGATGTGAAATACCATTTTTCCCTTAAAAATTTTATTTTATAAAGAAAATTAATTTTGGACTTCCCTCGCACACACGTATCTTAAGGAATCTGTTTTCCCGCCCTGTGTATAAAACCTCAGGTAAACATATACACTTTATTGCTCGTATAATCATAAGAATATGAAAATATAAGAACAGCAGGTTCGGCCAGGCTTCCTTTTAGATCGTTCGAGGAAAAATGTACGAGCAGGAATTTTCCAGGATGGCAAAAGTTCGATCGCGTTCACCCCTTTTAGTCAGTCGATCCATTCCGCGAATCAAATTTCTTTAATTACATCCCCGTCGAGACGCGGCTGTTTTCGTTGCACGGTAACTAAAAACCATGATTACATTCCCTATAATGCATGCAACGCATTTACACGCGTTGCGTTTAATGTCGACCGTTTATGGCGGAAATTGCAGCCGCCTCTCGTTTTTCTCTCCCGGTACTTCCGGAGGAACATCAACGGGGAAATGTAATTGCATCCCAATAGCCTGTTCGGGAAGGGATGTCGCGAATAAAATGCATCCAGAAAGATGTGAATATTCATCCTGTACTCTCGTAACGCGCTCATTGAATTTATCTCGTTTCTTGGCTTTAAAGAATTATTCCGGTGGAATTAAATTTCATTATTTATAAATCTAAGCCTTGATAGCTTCGAGACGCGTGAATCCCCTCTGCGGTTGCATTTAATTAATTCAATTACAGTCGCTATCAACGAAAGTAAAATAATAATGGGGAATAATGTAATTCAGGTAAAAGTGTAATTTAATTAAATTGATAGCGGTGTTAAAGTCATTTTCAGAATGTCAAAATTGTATTCTCCTCGGATAATAATATGCTCACCATTCCGTTATATTTGGAAATTGTATTATTGAGTCAATTCCACTTCTAAATGCAATTAAATTATAATAATTCAAGCATCGGTGATAACATTATTAAGTACTCGATGCTCTATTTATTTTCCATCCAGCATAAATTTAATTAACATGACTATAATTCATTATGTATCGATCGTTCTATTTCGTGACCATACATAAAACGTAATATGCAAAAATAATATTCATATCGTACGAAGTAACGAGGTCTGCTTGTTAATAAAAATCTAAAAAGACTAACACAATTTTTGTTGAATATATTTATACAAAAAAATAGATAAATAAACTAGATTACTTTGGAGAAAAGTACGAATCTTGTGAAATAACCGAACTCTCATAAAGGATACGTAGACGTAGGAATATAAAACCAGGATAAAAAATAGAGGAGTGACGAATGCATCAACAAAATCCCCGTGTCGTTTCCCATTTTCGCGTTCCTATCAAAAAACGACAGGAAAATAGATCTCCATATTTTTCTGTGGTACAACGCGCACGGATAGATCGACAGATTGATAGACATTTCATCCAGCTTTTACCAGCCGATTGTCATCTGGTTGCGTTTTCCAACTCTTCCACCGTTTCGTCGAATTTTTTCAACGTTTTTTTTTTTGTCCTCTCCCCTAACATCCAGGAGCCCGTTTACGCTATCGCGATGCACATACATACGTGTGTAAAAGTGCTAGCCCAACCCTTTAATTTAACCACGGAAAACATAAAAAAAATGATTCTCTTTTCGCTTAAAAGTCATGCTGGTTAACATTTTAAATAACGCGGTGGAAACGGACGTGCGTAGTGCGGTGCGTTATTAATTACAGACCTCGATCGTTTCATTTTTCAATTGAAATTATCCTGTTGGAAAATTAATACATTCCCTTTACGAAATTAATGGCCGACAAATTAATAATTCACTTTACGAAATTAAGTAAATAAATTTAATACCATTGTGCTGATGATTCTCGATCGTCAATATTTTTTAAGCCTAGATTAATAGAAATTAATCAATTTTATTTAAATATTAGGTATTCGTATCTTTCTTTCATTTCTTTTTTTAAATTATTCAATTATACGAAATTTATGGCGCTAATTATTAACGACCCAATAACATTATTTAATTCTTCGATGCATTGCATACATTTTTACAGGAATGATCCGTCATTCCATATACGATACTCGAATGCGTTTATTCATGGATTCCAGCGCGATTATTCACTGTGCAAAATTTCCTCCAACAATCTGACAGCTGAGGAAAGAATCGGGTTAAAGGAACGATTTATTTCTGATCATAGAACAATGTCACCGCCAACTACGATCTACATTCTACATTCCAGTATAACGACCATAGATTGAGGGGTAATTTATCAAGCCTTCTGATTTCAACGATTGTGTCATAGTCGATATCTAAATTTGCAAATTAATGGTCGGGTATGCCAGTCGTTTTCGAATATTAAACCAAAAGATAAAGAATCAGTCGAGTCGAACAACTTTGTTCATAATTTGACACGAATCTCGTACACTCAGAAAAATATAAAACTAATGCTTAACACAACTAGTGAATTTCTACCCTTTAAGAGCTATGGAAGTCAAAAAGCTTCGTCGCGGTAGTTTAGAATACGAAAAACACCGCTAGAATGGATACCGATACCACGCTTTCGAGTTGCCAACTTCCGCCAGCTGTTTTCTTCCCTCTGTTTTCCAACTTTATTTCGCTCGGCTGTCGCGAGAGTTTCGAGGCGAAGTCGGTCGGTTGGCCACTCGGAAAAACGTGTCTGTCGCCAGTCGAGCGAGGAATCACCGACTTTTAAGGTTCGTGGATGAAGGGGGGGAGGGAGAGTGGCTAATATTTGATCGAATCTGCTTGATTCCGAAAGAGGTCCTGAAAGTTACGCGGCCAGAGAACACGGAGGGTGGAGAAACAGGAAAGGGGATAAAGAGAAAGAGAGGGTGGTAGTTGAACTATTTGCCTCGTGCAAATAAAAAATTCTCTGGTGACGTCTTGTCTCCTCGTTTTCTTTCTTTTTATGACCCGTTTTTCATCAAATCCTTTATGTACGAGACCGTGGACCATCGTTGCTTTTTATTCGATATATCAGGTCGGCAATCAAATTCGCGACCTCCATATTTTTTATCCAAATTTTAATATTGAATTTATGCAAGCAGTATTTACAGAACAAATAATTCAGGGTTGTTGATTTAATACGAAAGGTTACAAGCGCTTTGCTCGAAAAAACGAGTAGTCTAATGGATCGTCGAAGAGTGATGGTTTATGATATTATCTGAAAGATTAAATCTTCATCGTGCTTGAGCATTAGATACAGATCTACATGTTCTGTTGATTTACCTTTCACCTCCGTCAGGTGTTGTTCGAAAAGAAATGCTACTTTATGCTTGCACTGCTGTCAGATATTAAATACCATACCTTTCACAAATGCTCCGTGGGAATTCGAATACTCAAAAGGGAAATAAAGCATTTTTACAGGCACTTATGTTTCTAAATCGCGGTAAGATTATAAGATCCAATTTTATTGCAAATTTATTGCCTGCAATGTGTACCTTGCACCGTAAAAGGGTTAGTTCTACGAAGGATTCCAAAATTCAATTTAGGGGTTAATCCATCCCCGATTAATCTTCGAGCAGCATTAATAATTTCCGAGCCGTTGCTTTAAGAAGCCCGCCAATGAACGCGTATCGATCGCAATTAAACGCGAACGCGACAAATTAAACGGCGCGTTCTCAAAGTGGTCGCCGCGGCGCGTACGAACGAAGGCGATAAAAACCGGAAGAGAATCAGCAACGACAAATTAAGTCGGCATCGATTTTCCGCGCGCGCGCGAACACTCTCGCCGCCTCCGGCGTTTCAGCCGTTTTAAACGGAACAACATAATACGGCGAACGGCGCCGAACGACGTTCGCGGCCATTTGTCTTCGCCCGTTGGAAATTATAATCCTCGTGGAACTGGGCCGACGATCCGTTGCCGTTGCGGGCCTGAGAGCCTCGTGAAATTAAATAATTCCCCGATCGTGGAGATATCGCGGCGCGATTCGTGTTCCCCCGTGAAAGAACGGCCGCCACGCGATTTACGAGCCCGTGATTTACCCCGTGGCCCCGACACAGAAAATCCCGTTACTGAAAAGTTAGCTGCTCGTTAACGGTTATCGGATCTGCATCTCTGATTCAGCGTTTCTGATTTCCGAGGAAATCAGATCGAACGTATCGTTTCCTGCCGGAGAGGGCTCGTTTCAACAAAGAATCGAAACATAAAATTCCTTGTTATTCCCCGACGTATTAAAATAAAGGGATCGTTTCAACGTTTTCAAATTATCTACATTTCAGACGCGTAAAAATAATCTTGCTTTCCTTCCAGAGTTGATATCGGAAGTGTAATTAACTGTACTGGACTTAATTACAAATGCTCGATGTCATTTTAATGTATCAGAGAGTATTGTATCGATTCATAAATAAAATTTAATCATTTGCCTGCAATGTTTAGGGGGTCGGAGAGGGATCAAATTTCTCAATGGGATTCGTATTTAGCGCTGAAACGCCTAGCTTCAACGGCTCGGCACGAAAACAAAAAAATCCAACAGCGCCGGATTCAAAGCCAAAAAAAGCCTATTTTCAACAACAACAACAACGAAAAAAAGAGGAGACGTACCATTGTCAAAGCTCGAAATACTCTCGAAACACAGTGTTCAATGCGTCGCGCTCGCTGGCAAAAGCAGCTTTTCTGAACGGGCTTTCGCCGATCCATACTCGGCTGCACACTGCGCGCAGATGCATCAACGTCGGCCTGAACAACGAAGTTGCCCGGTTGTTTCGCGGAAATTGCGTGGATAGGAACGCCGGCGATAGTAAACGTTGCTACGTGCATTCAAGAATACGTTGTTGTTCTCGCGATTTACTTCGTCGAAGGAGCTTTCGCGAATTTTCCAAAGAGCATTACCGACGCCCCGGCTTCTCATCGAGTACCGAATTAAATTGGCGTGTAATAATCCAACCCGTTTATCTTTCGAAGCAAACACTCCGTTGATATTTTTTACTGTAAAATAAATAATTCATGAAATTCTTCCGTCGCGCATTCAAAGAAAGACAAACGAAAGAGCCACGTTGTGGGTTCGCGACAGAGCGAATAAAAACGCGTAAAAAACGGAAGAATAGGAGAGAAAATTGGCGGATGTCGTTGCCGGTTCGTTGTTTATGGGAAGACGTCGCGCGTGGAGAACGTTTTCCCTCGGTTTCTTGGGAGTCGCGAGCTTTTCTTCCGGCAGGGGAGGGTTCCTTTTTAGCCGGGTGACAAAACAGTTCCCGCGGCCTCCGCGGATCTCGGTCTTTGACTTGGTAATAAAAACAGCCCCGCGGAGACGAGCAGAGAGACGGGGGCCGCAGGAGAGAACAAGCGGAGCCAAGGCTACAAGGAACCCGAGTAAATACGTCCTCGCCAGCTGCGACACGGTTCTTCGAGGCTACGAGAACCGAGGCACAACAAGCGTTCTGCAATTAAATTATCATCATCCCCGTCTCGGCGGCCGCTGTTTCGCTCTCGCTGCCCTTCGCTACCGCTCCTTTTATTCCAAACAACATGGCAATTAAATGTATTTGTTGGGTAATTAAACGGCGCCGCTTCCGCGGGATCCGATAAAGCCTGTTCTCGATCCGTTTCGGTAATCGGATAACAACTTTCTGCGGATCTTTCTCAAATAGCATTGATCCAAAATTAGGAAGAATATCAATTTATAGACTCGAGTAAAAAATTAAATTGAAATTGTCTTAACAATCTTCAGGACGGGAGTTTTGATAGAACAAGAATAAGACTGGTTCTTGATGTAGGGGCACTTGGAATTGGATCAGAATATTCGATATTACGAGGTCGTATTCAAAATTGGAAATTGGGTAATGTAATGGATAACATGATTCACTATGACATGTCAAGTATATTCGATTCCTGGCGTCCCGTGACTCCTATTTTCACAAATCCAACGTATATATGGCGCCGGTGGAAACCCCACGATCCCAAAAAGAAGAATCACGGCAATGGAGATGGGAAAGATAGGAAAATCGACGGGAGACCAATATACGTAAGGTGTTCCTCCCCCAGTGATCTATGCCGAACAAAGACGTTCGTTCTGTGGGTTGAAGATCGATTCCGAAAATTCTGACAAAAGGGACAATTAGAGGGAAGAAAGATCGCCAAAGTGATTGCGATTAAGTCACGATCGATTCCTCCGGGGGTGTGCGCGAAAGAGTATCGACCCCGGTGTCCCATGAATCTTCCTCGACTTTCAACGACGACGACGACCACGAAATTACCGGCCTCCTTGTTCGAGCGTATCATTAACCGTCGGCCAATAACGAGTCCGCAAACACGTCCAGAACGTTGTACGAGCAATCTGGACAGGGTTGTCGACACCGTGGACAATTCGTCGGGAACGATAAAAGACGAGAGGCAATTTCTGTCCCGTTTTTTTCGTTTTTTTTCTTCTTCTTCTTCTGGTCTCTCGTAAAGGTCACGGGAACATTATATTGGCCGGCCGAATTCCCTCCTCGCGCCCCGGTCATGGTTTATCGATACCAATAAGGGCTAGGTCAGGTCGTAGTTTCAACCTGGTCGCCGAGATAGGTATCCGGACACGATCTAACTTTGCGCGAGAGACTTTCACGAGGGGGGAAAGGCAGGTGAAGGAGAAACACGACGGACGGAGAAGGGAGGACAAAGAGAAGTTCCAACTTCCACATTCTCGTCCAGGTACTCGTAGAAATGTCGCCCAGGGACGAGAAAAGGGAATCAGAGGGAAGAGCTGCCAGTCGGAAGTTGCCAGGCTGCGGAGAATGTCATCTACGTGACAAGTTGATACACGCGGTTACGAATACGTACGTGTATACCCGGTGTGTCAGAAATATCTATTAGAAATTATATTGGATTGATGGTTTAATCCTTTTGCGTATTATGGTCCTGAACTGTCCAAATTTTGGGACAGAGTGATGACAAAATTGGATAAACGTGGCGAAGAATTTACTCTGACTGGAAATTATTATTTGTTATCGACAGAAATCTAAAAATTTGAAATCAAATGAGAAATTTCCTATTAGACGACTGCACCGAATATTATAATTGAAGGCAATTAGAAACAAGACCCTTCGGCAATCCGAATAAGGCAAACATCGTCGAGGCTAGCTCACAAATTCCTCGATCCCTTGCCTGTTTTCTTTCCTTTCTTTTTATCTAGGTTTCTCCTCGAATCGTTGCCAGTTTCCTTTTCTCCGTACGCTTCAGTAAATCTCGAGAGTCGCTGCTTCACAGAGTAATGCTCGTGATTTCACGGATTGACCGACTTTGTTCCCATGATCGAGCCGAATTCGCAATAAGGGAACGGGGTTTCCCCATTGTTGGCGAAAAACGATCGAGAAACGAACTACAAACAGCACGGGCCATGTTTCGAATCTTTAACGCGTTGAATCATCAGCGACCAGCATTAAAAATTTAATACAGAAAATAATAATCGAAAGAAAAATTAAAACAACATTGATATTATATTGGCTTTGTAATATATCAAATGGAGAGTTTCATAATTGGAATAATTATAATAGTCCTCGTGTGGCACTTAAAACGCTTCCAGGCTTCCGTTCAAGGTTCACGACCTTCCATTAGGAAGTCTTTCCGCTCGATTCGATTCGAATGAAATCGAGCAACGTACGAGCTAACGAGACGCATCGTTCGCGCTAAATCAGTAGAAAAATAAAAACGATGAAGGGTGACTAGTATTCCTTCGGGTGTTGAAGAATTTTAATCGACTCTGCAGAATGACTGGCGTGCAATTTCCATCGTTGGAGATGCTGATGGACCGAGGCAATCGCGACCCCTGCCAGACTAGTCAAGGCTATTCTCCTGTATCCTCGACAAGATCTTGAAAAAGTCATACATACACGCGCTCTACACTTCATCAATCGAGATTCCTTGTTTCCTCTTCCTCTTGTATATTTGCTGTACATAGCAGTGGTATGAATTCTGTTACCAGTCAAAGTAACTACATGTAAGCTAAATGAATACATGACGATTAAATATATAAAGGCGCCCAAGTTGTGAAAATAGCACATTTGGCAATTTGGAAGTGTCAAAAGGGTTCCTTTCCTCGTGCAGTAAAATTCTCGAGATTTTATACAATGAAATCGCTTTGTTTTGAAGGGCAAAACTTATGGGCAGGAGTAGGTAAAATTGACTCCGGGAGCTGAATTTCAAAAGCAAGTACGTCGATCCACTATCGTTCCCGGCGCTGGTGAACTTTCTGCAAGGATCCTTCTTCGCTTTCAAGAAATCCGATACGAAAGGCAAGGAGGATGCATCAACTTGTCAAGCTTTAATACCTGACCTCTTCTTGGACGATTGCTTCTCCCTCTATACCGTGCGTGTCTGTTTTTTTCGTTGCACCCACGGTCCCGCCCCGTGTTCCTCGCCGAGAAATTCGAACTCAGAAGGAAAGATATCCAGGATGAGGCTAGGCGATCATGATTTGCCCGACCTTTGCTAGATTTTCTGTTCGACTAGCCCGGAACATTGGATGCTTTCCGATTACTCGGAAAGGAAAACCTTGGTTTATATCTGATCTTTCCCTTTTATTCAGAAACGTGGCCGCGCGAACCACGGAGATGACTTTTCTCTTATCTCTTCCAGTTTCTAAAATATCAAGAACACCTTTGTCTTCGCACGCCCGTTCTTCTTCCTGGCTCTTTTATCCTTACATGTTTGTGGTTTTCACTTATCTTACCCCCTTGTTCAGGGATCTCTTTTTCTTCTTCAAGCTTGATAAAAGTTACTACACAAACTCTTCCACTAATTAAAATTAAAAGTTTTAAATTCTTATTAGATTTCCAGAAATTTCTCATAGTAAAAATGAACAGAAGTAGTAGTATATTTTGACAATCTTAACTTCGAAATAATTTTCGAAATTCATATATTAATGATATCGCGTACACACGAGGAGTGTTCATTTTTGGAGAACGTAAATACGAAAAATTTCTTCGGACAGAGCCACCCCTTGGAACAGCATCTCCTTCGTGGAGTGTTGTAAGTCACGAAAGATTACCTGGCGCGGTATCGAGAGATTTAGCCGAGCGATGAAAGAAAACGAAGTGGAGAAGAGTTCGTGAGGGCGGAAAGAGCGAGGCGAGGCGAGTTGAAACGAAAACGAGAGGAAGAGCGCGAGGAAGGAAACGGCGAAGGTGTTCTCCACGGAGGGTGGCGAGGGTGGAAAGCCACCGAGAAGCCGAGCAGTTTTATCGGGTGAATTGTATCGGTGTCAGACGTGCCGAGTCCCGCCGGACCGGATTCCTCGGCCCCGCGGAAATTACATTCTCCGATAGAACGTGGCGGTGCAAAAGAAACGCGGCGAAACAACGAAAAGCTAAGAAAGGTGAAGGACATAGGCTAGATGTACAGGGTGTCGAGTAACTGTTGATAAAATCGAACAAAATTGAGATTCTAAATAAAAAAAATACATCTGATACGTGATTTCATTTTCAAGGAAAGTCGTTTCGAGAAAAATTGAACGCGTGTACTTCTGTACATTCTTTTGCGATCCGAGATACTTTCACAGAATACGTAATAATGTTAAGAAAAATATTCTTCAAATCGTTAACAATGAGTACAAAAAATGTTCACATTCAGGATTATTTTAAAATATAATATAGGACCTCAAAGGATTAATAGAAACTAACAATTCAACTTAGCAGAAAATTTAAATTTGCAAATTACAGAACAGTACAAATGCAAAATTAGCTACTTTTTAACAATTCCAAAAGTAAATGTGAAGCATAAAAGAGTAGCTAGAGAATGTTCCATTAAAAGAATCTTTATCTCATGACTTAAGTGTAGCGGTATATCATGCAATTAAATTACCTCCAATTTCTAAAGGAAAATTTAATATTAAAATGTAATAACGTAAAAATATTAAAATGTAAATCTTCCACGCGGTTAAACTTTATTTTTCATTTTCATCTTTCTTTCGTACCTGTACCATCAGTTACATGGCACCCTGTATATACCAGAACCTTATCGTCGGCAGTGCACGTTTGGAATTAAATTCTTCGAAACAATGCGAGTTCCAGTCATCCGTTGCAACCACCGTCCCCCTTTTCGCCTTTGGGATTGTCGAAAAAAAAAAAAAAAATGAAAAAGAAGAAGCGGGTCGATCTTTGACGGTGGAGATTATCGAGGTCAGGTGTGCTCCAATGATTGCGTCGATTGTGTCGCATCGAGGGGGAGACAATGTTTTCTAAACGATTTCTCGATTGAATTGCAAGCTTGAATCGACGCGACGGCCGGAACTGATTTGAAACGACGTCGACGGTCACCGGAATAAGCGCCCAAGTCCAAGTTCCTATTGATCGTCGCCCGTCGATGGTTACACGCTTTGCCGTCCCGATTTGTCGTGTATTTTTTTATCGGGACCTCGATTAACGGACAAATGGAAACGAATGGGCCACTTCATTAACAGTTACGCCATTTTCCGTACGATCGGCTGGGCTTTTTTAAACCGGACAAACAATTCGAGCGGAGGGCGCGCGGTCCGAGCCGAAAGCTCCGAGAACGACGACGAAAGCAGTGAAATATCTGACACTGAATTCTACTAATTTTAAACTTTGTATAAATATTTTGTACGTGCAATAATTCTGGGCGCAATGTTTAAAGTGCAAGGAGATTTGTACATTTTTTATTTTTAATTAAAACACAAATCAATTACTTTTTGCGAGAAGTAAAATTTGCTTGTATATTTTAAGAAGACTATCTCTTTTTCTCGTTTCACATGAACCCTGTAAAAATGTCGCTTGGCGCCGCGAAGCGTATCAAAAACAGGGGGATCTCATAACGCCGGCTCCAGTACGGATATCCTTTCTTATTTTCCTATGTAAATTTTTGAAAAAATTGTGTAACGTATCCACTTTATAACGGAATAAGAAAGAAACCAAAGAATGCTTTACACTTTTTTGCAAAAATTCCATTACAGGAACACTTCAATCTCAATTAATTCATCTGAACAAGGATACTCAAAAATAGCTTTGAGAATCCTTTCGTTAAAAATAAAATACGCGCTTGATACCGGATTAAGCACGTCAGATTTTGCAAAATTTCTGCTCTCGCACATCGACTTGTCCGGATATTTCTGCGTTCCATCATAGAGCGTTAACTTCATCCGCGTGTTCGTGCGAGTCAGGAGTGCACTTTAATTCCGTGTAAATTGTTTAGTCGGATTTCTGTATCAAGTGCGACGCTCGTGGCGGGAAAGAAGAAAAAAGAGTGCCGTAGAAAATACAGGGGGAATAAAAATCGCGTCCGAAAAGTAACGCGCTCGCTTTCTTCCTTACTTATGTTTATTAAACAAATTTTACTTGCAGTCAAAGGATTAATAGGCGTTCTGTAGGAAAGCAAAAGTGACTTCGAGGCAATAAATAACCACAGGAAGCAATAAACGCCAAATCACACCTGTCAGATCATTTTTTTCCCCGGCTATGATCGATTCGCGGACGCGAACGAGGCGAAAAATTGTACGGAACACTGGATTCACGAGCGGACAAAGAATACACCGAGTGGAAACACGAGGACAATGCAACGGGATACAAGAATTGAATGCCCCCTTTTGGTTGAACCGTGTATCCTCGAGGCGGCGATTCATCGCGTTGGCTGGTTTTGTACAGCCAGTTGCGGCTCCGCTCGGTCGACGCTTATATAATTTGGAAAATCCGCGAAACGGCGCACAGTGTCGGCACACGGATAATGAGGATCCTCTCCTCTTCTCGTGCTGGCGTTGCAGCAGCCCGTGCCGAATTTCACGAACCACCATTTTCGAGTGTCGGTACCGAGTAACCCGCTGGGAAACGCGGCTGAGCTCTCTATTATGAAATTATTCCATGGAATTATTTTCGAAATACGAGACCTACGTGACTAGGCATCCTAGACACCCGTCCCCGTCGTCGTCGTGGCACGCCTGGTTACGGATCTTTGTGATATCCGCGATAAACGCGGACCAAAAATGAAGATAAAACTAATTCGTACGGAATTAAATAAAATGAAATTACGCTACGGTTTCATTCGATATACGACGATTCTTCGGTCTGATAAGAAAACCACTTCGAGTATCTGGCTCTGGAATTTGAATTTGGTACGAAATTAGGTCAGAAATTATTTTCTCTTGGGTATCAAATTGAAACATAATTTTCTCGTTAATTATTATCAGAAAGGGAAGAATTTGTGGAAAATTTTTATTAGAAAATAATTGTACTTATTTTCTGCCATGTGGATGCCATGGCAGTCAGTGTTAATTTAGAAAGATGCAAAGGCAATTTGAAACGAATAGCAATCCGCGTTGGTAAAAACAAACATGTAACCATTTGTGGGATATTTATCAAGGGAGGGTGAATGCAAATGCGTGTCGCGGGCAAAGGAACATCGGGCAGGATGCTGGGCACCGTTAGAAGACGCTCGAATCCTTGCAGCTAATTTAGAAGCAACCCGCTTCCGACAGTAACAGAAATTACCGTGGCAGAAGCTCCGGGTACCGCCCAATTGTAACCGGGAACGGTTCGTTATGAGCCAAGTCGCTCGTAAATCGACCGTTTCCGGTCGACTGACCTACACCAGTCTCCTTCGGACCTTGAGAACTGCCTTCTCCTTTTTTCTTTTTTATTATTTTGTTCCACGATTTTTCCCCTCGTCTTTTAACGAGGAATTAAGGGGGCAAGCAAAGAGAAATAAAAAAAAAAAAGCAACGAAGAACCGGGGGACCGTGTTGCATTTGCATTCGGGCGTCTTTCTCATTAACCCAGTAAGTTTTCATTATGCTGATTCGAGAAGAGCAACCCCACCGGTCGTCGTCGTCGTTTATTTCGCGCCCCGTCGACTTTCGACACGAATTTACAGAGCTACGATGCAATTTTCCGCGAGAAAATTGAATGGTTGGCGCGTGTTTCAATTCGCGAGACAAAATTCCCGGGCATTCCGTGCCTTTTTTTCCTCCCTTTCTCACCTTGGAATCGCAATTAACCCTTCACGGTCGAGAGCCGGCATATTCCCGGCACGTGGATCGACCGTCTCTCAGAGATCTTTGTGTACGTCGTGTTGTACCTTTCATGATCTGTCAATTCGTGTGTGGTGTCACATATTCGTGACTTTGATACATCATTTTCTATCTCATTATCTCATTCTTAAACAAAATCTCAATACTTAAGTTTCGTGCAATTATTTTCAAGACGATTTTACCGTACGAAAAATTAAATGTCGATATAGTGGAAAGGGTTAAAAAAAATATATATATCAAGTTTCTGTAATTTCGCGTAACGTTTTAAAGAGTGTTCAACATCAAGAAGATCGGGAACGATGTTCGTTAAAAATCGCCAGGAAACGAGCCGATAAGTCTACCTTTGTCGAAGACGAAGCTCGTACGTGAAAAGAAAACTCATCGTTGACGGTGGCGTACTACCCGGTTCGAACAAAGTAAACGAAAGGGTGCAAAAAGAATGAAGTGGAAAAGTCCATTCGAACGGGTACGGATGGGGAGGGGAAAAAGACGGGCCAATTATAGCCGCGTACGCTGTGCGTCCTTAACGAACCGAGAATCGCTGTCGGTGCTTGTGCAAACGGCGCGCCGCGATAGCGTACAGACGCTCGACACATGCCTCAAAGGGAAACGAGTTAAATACTTCTTGACTTCAGAAAGCATAGAGCCCGGCAAATGAACGGCCTGGAATTATGTAGCCAGAACTATCCCCTGGGACACGACCCCCTTCCCCTTTGTTGCCGCCGACTTTTTAACGAATTTCCGACTGTAATTAAAAAGGCTACAAGCGATTGAGTTATGAACCAACCGCGAAGATAAGTAGACGTAATTTCTCGTGCAAAAATAATCATTTTAATGAAGCAATTTAGAAAACAATTAATATAACGTCGACTTTTAGAGTTTTACGAATCAATACGGACCAACTTTCTTTGCGATTTTTTAAAATATTATTAAAAGGTAGCTAACAATAGAAAATCAAGGAAAATTGATTCCTGGGTCCTGGAAGACCCAACAATCGGGGATTTGCGTTTGCCTGAATCTTCGATATAAATTTCAGGCATAAAAAAGAGGAAGTAAAAGATCCTCAATGAATTCCCGACAAGATCGCGACAAAGCGAATAATTTATCGCCCGCTGCCAACGGCACATGCGTTTCCCTC
The DNA here is from genome assembly GCA_022405125.1 of Anthidium xuezhongi. NCBI lineage: Eukaryota > Metazoa > Arthropoda > Insecta > Hymenoptera > Megachilidae > Anthidium > Anthidium xuezhongi. The sequence continues at coordinate 5,759,742 of CM039642.1, read as the reverse complement.
TCTCGTTCTCTTCTTCCCGAACAACTTTTTGAGGAATAATTCAATCTTCGCGAGGCGAAGAACGATCGAAAGTTTCGGAAGGCGCGTTCTCTCGCCGAGATTTCCACGTTGGCTATTGGTAGACCGAGAGCAACTCGAAGCTCACCCTTCTATATCATAGCAATTTTACGCCCGAGCGGACGCGCCGGTTTCGAAGCTCACCGAACTCGCTCAAGAACTTGGAATGATTTGTACCACAAGACTCTGACCTCTTGCCTTCCGCTTCTGCCAGTCCTCAATTCGCCATCGAGCCTCGTCTTAAATTCGGATCCGAACCTAACACCGTTCCGTGGAGAACGAACTTGCATATTGCTTCGAGGATCTTTGATGATTTGTCAAAATTAAAATCAGTCAATTAGGATTGCTTCGTATTTTTAATATTTTGTATCTTTAAAGGAAGAAAGAGTGAATAGAATTAACGTTGAGGTAATAATACAAGGTACAACTGAGCTTAAATTTGAAAATTGATCCTTTCGCAAACAAACTTCTAATGGCAATAAAATGATAGGGAATTTATTTAAGTTGAATTGAATCAAGACTGACGGATTGCCAGAATTTAACTTAAACTTATTAAATCAAAGTCTGATCCTGAACGAGTTAATCTACTTATTCCGGTGAAGTCTGTCGAGCATCAAAGTCATCACCGAACACGTTCAACAATCTTAGACGAAACTAGACCAGTCAAGTTCCGTTTTCGTCAGAAAATTTCCCTTTCGTCGCTCTCAGCTTTCCATTACTCTGTCACGCTCTAATAGTCCGTCAAAATGCATCAAAGCTCGTCGCTGGAAACTCGATTTCGGTTAAAATCACAGAAACTCGTCTGTCTTTCGCCATCAAACCGTTGCTTCTCTTTCTTCCCCTAATCCTTTTTTCGTTTCTCTCGCATTTCGCGACATAACCACGTGGTATTAAGGATATTATGCACGGGAGCTTCCTCGCCGAGTACTCGGAGGATTAAAACAGGTGTATCGCCGTTGCTGGCCACACTCGCCGTGCAATGCTCATGAATAAACAGCTCCGTGCAGCGGAAGCTCGAAAATATGCGAATCAGAGGGACATTCAGGATGCACATTCTTGGTTTCGTCAACGACGAATGGAAGAGCGAGTATTCGATGAAAGATACACATTTTATTTCATGGGAAACGTACACGATACGACCAACAAGATAACCCAGACCGGAGAGCTTAACATCAGCATGATCAAGAACTCATGAATGGCTGCTTGATAACGTTGGATTCAATGAATGACGGTGCTTTGCAAATGTGAAGGGAATAAATATTTAGTAGCTTCAGTTATTATTCTTGTAGAATGATTCGATTATGAGGACAAATTCTGATACCAATTAAAATTAAAAATAATTAATTTATGATTGATAAAAGTACGAATAATTGATTTCCAGATTGAAGTTATCAATGACATCGGTGTAACAGTAATTAATATTTGAGGAATTGTGACAAAGTCTTAAGAAACGATGATATTCGATCTGATTGGTGGACACAGCGTCGAACATGTTTCCGGACAAACCAACAGAGGCAAGAAGTTGCAGGAAGTTCGAGTGGCAAAGCAATGTCTATCGCAGTAACCTCGATGCCGGATAGTTTCGAAATTAGTACGACCAGGTTACGGTTCGTCACGTCTACCAACTAACGGCGGCCTATTTGACCCGTTACCCCTTTCTTCATCGTCTGGATCGTATTCGTTTTACGTCCAAAGAAACCAGAAACATCAAAAAGTTACGAAGACAAGGAAAACATATCAAATTGTCATGATTCGAAAAATTATTTCAATAAGTTTGAAAATTATTTGAAAATGGCACACTTGGATGCCTCTTCCATCGAGAGGGAAAGCAAAAATAGCAAAGAATCCGAGGAATTCTATGAAATTTAAGAATCCTCGAGATAGGGAGAGTTCATAAGGTTCTTCGAGAGATTCTCAAACTCGAGGACCTCCAAATGGTTCAAAAACTTTCGCAATCTCTATTATCCCCCAAAACATACAGAATGTTCCATTTTAATCTACCCACGAAATTATCTGTGGCCCACTTTCGAACTTAAACTTTTTCCACGATTCTAATTCACCCGGTAGAAAATGATCCAAGCCACGCGACACGTTTCACGATCGTCGGGAGGACAATGGAGAAATTTTTCACCGCCGTCCCGGTCCCGAAAGAATCATCATAAAAGTCCACCAGGAATTACTAAATCTCCCAAGGCGAAAAAATCTCTCGATCCCTCTCCCCGCGGCGCGAGTTTCGAAAACTATTTCAAAAGTAAAACGTCCGGATACCCTTTTTCTCTCCCCGTTGTCTGCCTTGGGAAGGTCTCCAGAATCCATTTAACTTTTATGACGGCGTAGCGGGCTCTTTACTGTTTTTCGATCGACCGTATCTCTCTTTCAGACTCTTACGAGGGAAACTGTGCCGAAAACTCCACCCTCTGTCTGTTCTTAGAGCGACGTGCGGCGATTTCAACCCCGGTATTGAACAGTTTCGAACAATTCCTTCGAAAAACTAACTAAAAAAAAAAAAGAAAAAAAAGAGGGAAGCAGAGAAAGGAGAAGCAGATAAAAGGGTAAAGCAATTTCGACGATACCGGACTCGCTACAAAAGGTACATCGATGCGCGAGCTGATCAGAAATTCAATCATGTTGCTCAAACGCGTTTTAACTTCCGGATCTGAATCTTTAATTTTTTCCTCTCGTCGAGCCATGTTGAAGAAGTACACGACAGTTACTGCCACTCAATCCTTGAAATTTTCTGTTCTACAAAATTTCCCCTCGTCTCTCAGTTTATGGGAACCTTTTTATTACGAACCAATGTCTTGCGACGAGATGGTTACTCGTACATTTTTCATTCTTCGACCTTTGCAATCAGAGACATTAGGTATTTATTCGTTAACACTTTGACTGCCACGTCACTCACACATGGGTGACACTTGAATTTCCATTAGAAACTGTTGCTTATAAGGAGTTCTTTTATTTATTTGATTCAAATTATAAATAATAGAAACATGAAAATACTGTAAAAACAAAATATAAACTGTGTCAAAAATAAAATTACTACTTGCCGCAGCGTGGCAGTCAAAGTGTTAAGCAATCTTTTATCAATCGAGGGGGTGGCGCAAAACAGAATAATTCCGTCCGCAAGTTCGACGGTTCCGTTGATCAGCGGTCGTAAAAAGGCCGGAACAGGAAGCGTCGTGGGAACGACGTAAAGCACGGAAGATTGATGGACGGATCGGCAGCAACAGCGGTGGCGATGGTTTCTTAGAACGTGGACGCAAGAAACCGTCTCCAGAGATTAAATCCGAAATACAATTACGACGAGGAGGAAGAAGAATGGCGCGAAAGGTGCAAAAAATTCTGAGCCACTGGATATCGAAAAAGAACGATGGTTGAAACACTGGCTGGTTTCAGTTCGTGTAAGAAAGTTGAACGATAAAAGTGGATGCAGAGGGAAACAAGATACGGAGAAGCTTTTTCGAAAATTGGCTTGGTGTTGCGGGGGGAAAGAACGGTACCATTGTCTATGCACGAAAGGAAATAAAGGTGAGTCTTCCGCGAGCGTGAATAATCTTTCTTCCTTTCGCACGAGGCAGCGTGAAAGCAAATATCTTCCGCAAAATGTACGCTACGCTCTTTTTTAATTTTGTCGCTTTTCCGTAAATGTTCGACGATAATGATTTTCTTTGATCGTAAATCATACTCGATCCAAAAGAACGGCTAAATCTGCGCCACGACCGGAGAATAGATCACCGGGATAGAAATCTTTTTCCAGATGAACACGCTCGGATTTAACACATCAAAGAGTTTCCTGTGACGGATAGCGAAAAGGATCTTTTATTTATCAGATGGAATATCGAATCGCCTGCAATCGTGGGGAATTCAGATCGGTAAAAGGGGGAGAGGGAAACTCCATGCTCGCGATACATCGATATTATTCAATCTTTCAAAAAAGACGATTAAAATTCAAAGGTATCGAGTTGTAACATGAACTTACAGCGTTTTCCTTTTTCGAAATAATATTTTATGTATTTTATGTAATGTCTGTTCAATTTTCAAATAAAATTATGAATTTTTAAGTGAACACAGATGGAGTTCCATTCCAATTTTTGTGTAAATGATTGAAGAAAGAATAAGATAACTATCAAAAGCAAAGAATATTTTAGAAACGGGGAAACCAATACGACGTAACACGAAAGTAAAACACGGAATATTAATGGAAGGATTTAAACTAATTATCGCGGCGCTCTGATCCAATTAGCGAGATTGCAACGTGGCCCTTGTTCTCGGGAGACTTCCTCCCAGTTAACCGAATCGCAAATTACATGTTCTTTACAGCCTCGGACCCAAGCACCCAAAATTATTGGTGTGTAATACGCAATTAGAGAAAAGGCAAAAGAGAGAAGATGAAAGTAATGAGAAATTCTTTAAAAATCTTGAAACGCTAATCACAGTGAAACAAGTATAATGGGATTTCAATCATTAAAGACATAATTAATTATTTGATATTCTTATCTAAAAATAGGCGGAGTTTCACACCAGTTTAGGATTGAAAAAAGAAGTTCGAATCGATTTTATGTTTTTCAATCGTCCCCAGTCAACAGGTAAACCGACACCCAAATCTCGTCCCGAACGTTCCGTGAAACTTTCGAGATGTGCGATTTGAGAGGCACAAAACCGAGCAGACTCGTTTTCAATCAAAATCCCAAACGTTCCCGGGGCCCTGACATTCTCGTAGATCGGATGCCTGGAGCGTTCAAAGCGTTCTAATTACTCGAGGCTGCCTAGTCATTAGTATGAATAAGTAAGCGTCCCCTCGCGACCGTGAGGAATTAAAGTCTTTTAATTAAAGAGCCTTTTTACGGTGAATTTAAATTGCCTGATTTCCCAGAGTTACCTCTTGCGCGATACCCTTTTCCCTTTACTACTTTTTCCATGCTGACTCTTTTGGTAACCCGGCTCTGTCGCTACCACAATTATGTATACCGAGGAAACTTGTCCACTTCAATGAAGAGAAAAAAGAATGAAAAAAAAAAAAACGAAGTCCAGCGATTAGTTTAAATAATCCTCCGGCCGGCAAACCGAGCAGCCTCCTCTCTTTCTCGTCCATCGACAGAAGCAGCCGAGGCTGAACGATTAAAACGTTTGGGATAGCGTAACCGTCTCCTCGTCTATCCCTCTGATGCCTTTGAGGGCTCCGCTCCTGAATCCCCCGTGTGGAATCGATTTGTAGCCTGACGCGTTCGTATCGTTGCCTTCCCGACGAATATATCCGCCAACGATATAAAACGGGCCGCTTTGAGCGATAAGCAACCTCAAACTCTGCTGATTAGACAAAGTTTTACGCGGAGTCTGCTTTTAATCGCGGCACCGGGATAAAAGCGATGGTTTCTCGTGTACAGGTAAATCGAAAATCTGGAATCTGTTTGAGGGAAAATCAATTTTCAAAACACCCCCTTTAGGACCAAAGAGCTCCCTTTATCCTCGAACAAGGGTTTCTAACTTGTATTCCGTGGAACAGCTATCCAAAGGCTTCTGAAAATTTTTCACTTGCTCGCAAAATCAGAGTCCCTTTAAAGTTTTGATTAGTATCTCATAAAATATTTTCTGTTTGTTGGAAGAAACCTTTGCCATCGCGCTACCGTGTGCAATTTCGAATATCGGATTGAATATTAAACGTTTCACGCTGCACGCTGCAACAACATTTTCCTCGCCATCGAAATATCCGTCGAAAGTCAAACACTTTCGCAGGTGAAATTCTTCCTGGCTGAAAATGACGGGGACGACGGGATTACAACCGAAGGGTAAGGTCGGACGCAGACGTCGGATAACCGACGTAAATAGTGTTTCGGGGCGTGTTTGCCGACGAAACCGAGCCGGGGGGTAGGTGGATTCGATGGAAAGGAAAATATTGAACGCGCGGGCACAACTTTCGAATGTCACCGACCGAATGAATCGATGAACAACCAACAACCGGCAATCGCTATATTCCGGGATATCGATCGACAGGGGGGAATCTGATACTTGCCATAATGGTGTTGCCACTTGCGATTTAATCGACCGTGGAGAATTCCAATTTTGAGCACGAGTTGCTCAATAACGGGCGAACTGCGAAACGACAGTTGTGCACCTACTACTCCATTGAACTTTGATAACTCGGATTGTATTACTCTTGCGTTTAACCTTCTGTCGCGGAATCGAGCGTTCCGAAACGGAATTATTAATCGGAGAATAAACGCCGCGTGCAGGCTTCGATAACAGAATATCTTTTGTATGTTTCGGGAACCGATCGATAAGTTTGTACGAAACTTGTTCCCACGATAATTATTATACTAAGCGCAGCAATTTAAACTTTAAAAAGGACTACCTGAACCATTAATTCTTTCAACAGAAACCTCCAGAAATAGAACAGAAATAACGATAAGAAATAAAATTAAAAAAGCAACCAAAATGACTCTTCGAAAAATCGTTAGTTGCTCCGTTGCTGCGCGTCCAAAATGTTTTCCGATGCTCGTTAATTTAACGGGAACCGGAGATGAGACAAACCAGCCGGAAGCGGTTCGAGTCATCAGGGAATACCCGAGACTTCGACGGACTTCGGATGCCTTAATATTGCATTCCTGATTTCCACGTGTTCCGGTAAGCGGTACTCCTCGGCGTACCGGAAGTTGGCGGGTGCTACGCGAGACGTCATGCACCACCAGCAAACCCCCGTCGAATCTCGGATGTTCCGGGATAGTTGATTACACGAAACGGATCCCGTACGGGCCAATTTCGCGCTTCCTACAGGAGGATGATACGCGAACGTTATCGAGGACGATGAGAAACGGGAACCGTTTGGCTGGAACGCGACACTCGCGAAGATCCATCTTGAATATGAAGGAAGAAGAACGTGCCAAGAATGCGGCATCGAGGAAACCGTATCAGCTGTTGCTGTGCCCTTTCCCTCCCTTTTCTTTTAAGAACATCCAATATCCCTTGAAAAATCGACCGAATCGAAGTAAAATTTCCAGCTTCTTCGAACAAAAATTAGTGTGCCCCAAAAATAGCAATAATTTAAGAAATATCTTAAAATAAATCGAACGTGGGAACTTTTTCATTTCTATAATTACAAGATTGTTAGATTTTTGTTTGGCGAATACAATGTTCGAAAACGAGTGCCGTCCGTGGAATTGAATTTTCCTGAAAAACGGGTTGGCCAGGCTCGAATGTTTTTCGCAGATTCGATAGGGAAGTTAAATTAAACTTCGACGAATCCGGGAGCAACGATGAGGGGAAAATCGGTCCGGCTAATCGCTATCGGCGTAATTAATGCCAGCGGATTCGTGGCAAGGTAACCGAGAAATGTTCTATCCCCCCCCGTCCCACCCTCTGTCCTTCTCTTTCCCGATCATTTTAACAGGAGGCCGATGAAATATCTGGTAATTCGGAGAAAGTTTCCCGGCCACGCGAGCGCGCAACGAAGAAGAACAACGGAACCGTAGACGGAGGATGATTTATAGACGAATAAAATAAGAGAATAACGAACAGCGGAGTGTTACGCGGGTGAAATGAATCAGCTTATGAATTTTAAACACGCGTTCGTTTTTCGAGAATAAAAGGAAAGCCGTTGTCCATTCTCTGTCTATTTACTTTCAAATTTATATGAACATATCGTTTTATTCAAATAAAATTAATCAAGAGCAACAAATTTTGTTTGTACTTGAAAGTAATATCATTTTTGAAATTTTTATTAAGATTATCCGGCAGTGGTCTATTTAATTAATCATTATGGTTTTATGGAATTTCAATCAAAATCGATGGGACTCGGCGCAACGCGAAGTTGGAATTTACGAGGGACAAGTCAGTGACAACAATCGCGGATCTTCAGCAGATACCGTCTATGGGAGCTCATCTATCAAAACGGACGACAGTCGTATCGCTAAACCAGAACACGGACACGAGTCATTAACATCGTTCACAATTAAGTGACGATCGCCGTGCGTATCGTGTCCCCCGTTCAATGCTTCGTTTCATCGACTGCCACCGAACAAGACTGACGTTGTCCATCGTTCCGCCGTGTAACAATCCGATGACGGACAGTTCGGGGCGTATCATATGAAATCGATGCCGTATAACATAGACAGAGTCCCATTTATCACTCTTTTGGACTTAATCAACATCTAGTCGTACGGAAGAATATACTGCGGATAAAAGAGGTATTCTGTTCAATCCGATCGATCATTTTTCGAAAGAATTTCGACTCGCGTTCATTTGATGGTTGATACGTAAACGAAATACATAATTTTCAAAACACGTGACATTTTATCTACCAAAGTGTTAACACGAAGAAACAACGAAGCAGGTTCTGGTTGCGCCACGACAGCGTTGATAAGAATCCCGGGCAATCTCGAGTAAAGGGAACAGCGGAGGAAACAAAAGAAGCGCAAGATTTACAACGATGAAGAGAACGTCGGCCGCAAATTGGATTTGCAAATCCCTTTACGGGCTAACCGAGCTAGAGCGTCGTTTATTGTCGCGCGAGGCAGCCCTTCTCGGATCAGAAATCTACCCTTTCCCGATTTTCCTTTTTCCCGCCGAAACGTTCCGTCCACGGATCCGCCCACGACGCTCGCGCGCGTAAACGTAAGCTCGGTAAAAACGGGACGAAAAGAAGAGGGGGGACCGGTTAGGATTACCCTGGCGGACGCAAAAAGATAGCCAGAGACAGGTTAACGCCGAAAACTCGCCTCCCTCCGGGTGCGGAATTATTACACCGAATCCCGCAGGATACGAGCGGGGGCCCACGGGTGATCCCACGAAATTACAAGGGACACGTTCGCTTCGAAACATCCTCGAATAACTTCTTCGCTCGCCTGATCTACAAGACTCGATAAGCCCGGGTCGCCAGAAATTTTTCGAAACCTAACGTACATCGACAATGATCTCGAGAAATTTCCCCGAGGAGCGTAGATTAAGAGAACACGCCCGGGGAATCTTTTGTCAAACGCCTCGCTGAGGGGCGGAAAAAGTTTCCGCGCCAACTTCTCGATCGATGCGGGCCGGAAGGTAAAGGGCCACGAGTTATCGTCGCTTCAACTTTTTTTTTCTCTCATCGGTGCTTTCAGGTGTCGTAAAAAGACGCGATCGTATACATTAAGAAGATGGCCGCGGACGGATTTACGAACGGCGCTCTTAATGACGCGCGGAACAAAAGGGTTTCGATAAAAGAAGTCCTCGCGTTCCACGGGAGGATCGTAAAACGACCTGAAACGATCTTCGCCCGTCGGTTCATCGACGACGTTCTCGATAAATAACTTGCGATACACTTACAAAAAAATAATCGTATAATTAGGAACCAAAGTAGTTTAAAAAATGACGAGGGTAAAAAGAGGTTTAGGGGTTAGCAGGAGTTCTCAAAGAACGAGAAACAATTGTCTCGTAAATATTTGTCTCCGCTTTGCCAGTGGTCCCGTAAATATCGCTTTACGCACCTGTTCGTTCTCCGAGGGCGGAATTCTTCTTTACGACGAGAGCGGAACGGTAACGAGAGCGAAGGAAGGAAAAAAAAGCAAAAGCGACACGAAAAGGGCCCGGCCCTCTGTTGTGCCGTGGAGACCTCGCCGCGGGATATATAATGCGTATTCAAACATTCTTGTGCAAATTTCACCGTCTTTTGTCCCGACCCTTTTTTAACAATTAATAACCCTCATGAATTTTCGCCGCGTGCCGCCGCGGCAGAAAGAAGAAACGAAATAAAGTGGAATGTGGGAGGGTGTGTATATATATACGAGACGTAATAGGGTAACAGGTAGCTACGACGAGAGAGGAAACGGCAAAAGCTCGGATAAAGGGAAGGGAGAGAGAGGAGGCCAGGTCCGTAGCATATATCATGAGGTAATGGTCCCGTTGCGGCTGGGGCGACAACCCTCGCGCTAAAATATCTGCGCAGCCCCTTGTACACCGCGACCTGACGCGAAAATAATAGCCCTACCGAATTAGACTCCCTACCTGTAACCCTACAGCCTTTCGACATCCCGTGTTAACTATCGACGTGTTCTTGGGATACGCTCGCTGATCCCGGGGGTTCAATTATCACGGCAGGGTCGAACTTTCGGGGAAAATGCGGACAGACGAAGTTACTTAACCCTTTGACCGCGAAATACTCGGGAACGGGACCGTCAATATTTCGTTGAGAATCAAGCATCGTTGTTAAAAATAAAAATAAAAAAACATTTGAATATTGCATCGATGTTTGAACAATATTTATTTGGGCGCGTATATGCATTTTTTACAGTTAAACGGTCGGTGGGTCAAGTGCCACGTACTTCAACCCTTGGACGAGCGACCATGGTAAGAGCCAACAATTTAAATTGAATTTTAAAAGTACCCTTTTGTCCGATACGCAAAGTCCTACGTTTGAAAATTTAAACGCTTAACAATCAAAATATCGAGGGATATGGTCGTTGGGTCCGGGTCATTGTCCCGGCTTTGTCGTTCAAGGGTCTCATTATTCGCGAAAGAAACGTGGTCTGTTATTTTAAAATTTGCAATTCTTCGGTCAGGAAAAAAGCTTTAGACTTTGACACTTACAGTGGATGTCCAGCTGTGGGTCTGCGAAGCGATCCGCTGGAGGATGACTCTGGATGGATCTTCACGGTTTGAAAGTGTCCTTCACTCGCGACAAAGCGTCTTTGTTGATACACTTTCTGTTCCGTCTTTCGCAACGGAGTTCACAACAAAGGAACGCGTTACCAGCACGTTAACTATTATTTTATAAACAAAATGTAAGCCAATAACTATACAAGAACGAGTTTAATGACTGGTTGATAAAATGACTCGTGTGTGCCGATGAATTTAAGAAATATTCAAATCGACCGAATCGCAAGGACAACCTCAACGATAATAACACACAGAGAGACGCCCGTGCACGAAGACGAATTACGTGAAACTGACCTGATACCGGTTCCCACACCCCGCTTCGTAACCTACACGATCGTCGCAAGAATCAATATGAGCCGATGTTTCGCGACAAGGGACAACTACTCGAAAAATTCCAGAGTCACCGTAAGAAGCGTGATATTCAAAAACTGTCAATCCTAACATCTGTAAAGCATGATAAGGTGACACCAATACTCGGATAAAATTTATATAACTTGAAGTAATAATATAAAATAACAAAGTGGTCTTAAATATGAAAATTAAATATCTTTAACCCCTTAACCTATGATTTTTCTAACAGGTGAGTTAGAACTAAATATTTATATTTATTTGTATTTGATCAGTCTTGACTGCATTAACTATAATTGCAATTAAGCTTAAAATTAAATTGTAAATAAAATTTGAAGGGGAGAGGTCACGAGTGTGACTCGATATTGTAGGGCAAGGGGTTAATCACTGAAAAATACGTCTTACAAGTCAAAGGACAATGGAACTGTTCACTTTGATACGTGTTTCAATATTTTTATAAAGTACAAGAAACTGAGGCATAGCCTTTGATAGAATTTTTTCTCCAGCCCGCCACGAAGCGTGTTAATGAACTCGTTCGAATCCCTTTCTGTCGCGTCGGAACGAGCGAGGGCTCGCGTTACCTGCTCGCGGCCTCTGCTCGCGCAGGTGACTCAGCGCGACAAAATGCTACTTTCCGCTGGTATAAACTCGGCGCCGTTTCTTGCCCGCCTCGTTCGTGCGTTGTACACGCGCGACGGCGTCGGTACACGGTTTGCTTGGTCTGGCGCGCAGCGCGGTTACCGCAAGAATCGTCGATAAAATAATACACACGGAGAAACAGCCGTGTGCGAGCAAACTCGAGCGTGTAACGCTGTTCTTCGCAAAGTTTCGAGTCGAATCGGCTTCCGGGCGCTGCAACGCTTAACACTTATCGTCTCGAAGCCGTTGCCGGTAAAATCGTACGGTTGGCTAACACTTTATGACCCAGTGCGCCGGATTCCTCGCATCCGCTACGCTCGCGGCCGTGTTTCCCGGTGCTCCCCATCGATTTCGTGTCTCTTCGTTGGATCTTATCGTTTCGAGAATTTCTGGGGAACCGGCTGGTTCTGTCGCCGGTTTATCGAATAATTCCGTAAGGATGCGGTGACATTCGAACGCGTTACATCCATTCGAGAGAAAATCACGAGACACGCCGTCTGAGAACCTCTGCGTCGGGTTTCGTTCTCAAATAGACACATTCCCGCAGATTCAATGTCACGGGGTTCGAGTATCGACGATCGCAAGTCTGCGTCTGACACGCGGATCGTCAGAATTCCCCAACGTGTTCCACGAGACACCGACCTACGGCCCGGGGGGACGCGGTTTGCGTTCATCACTGTTACCCCTTTTCTCCTCCCCCCTTCAAAGGGAGTTCATGGAGCACACAGGGCGGGCCGGCTGATGCGTGCAATAATTATATGCGCAGACTGAATTCCCCGCGAGCAGAGCCATCATCGAGGAATCTCGTTGACTCGTGACTGTCGTCGCTCCTCCACCCCGACGTAGAACAGGTCTCGGGCAAAAGCCGCGTTCCAACGGCGAGCATGATTTCATATGCAAACACAGGGGATACAAGGCCGAGTATCTCCTCACAATGGCTTATGTCATATTCTTCTTTCCTTTCGCCGTTCTCCGACTATCCTCCTCGTCTCTTCGTGGTCCTCCGTTTCGTAACCTTCCATCCTGCTCTCCTCTCCGCCGACCGTTTCTGAATGAACGCGGCATCGTCGTCCTTTATTCTATTTTTAGAGCACACCGTCATTCGTGTTAATCTTTTGAGCAGCGGGCACACGGACACCACGATCGCCGATTTAAATCGCGCCAGCCGCTACGAACTTCTTAGCGACTCGACCGTCGCGATAAGTAACGAATGCGATACAAAACCTTGCTCGCTGAAGACACTGCGGTAATAAAAGACACTTTCGCGGGACAATAAATTGCGAGGTTTAACGCTTTAATTCGCGAGATAAGTGTCGGGGTCACGACAGCTGGAGATCGTAACCTTTCCTGATTTTAGTTTGATACGCGTAAAGCGACCTCTTTATCGTACTCACTATGCAATAGTTTCCTCGATAAGTGCAGAAAAATATTAAAAATATTATGAATCATTAATTTAAAACTTTCTAAGATCATCACGGCTCCAACGACCACTTAAGGGTTAATATCGTGTTATCAGATTTCTATTTAACTTCAACTCGAAATTTAAGCGGCCATTAAAGTTACACAAAAATACATGTACTTGCCGTGGTGTAAAATATAAGTCGCGTTACCATGACATTAGACTTCGTGTCGTGACTCCGATGTAGACACCGCCCACGACATCCTTTCTCGCTCACGGACAAGAGTTTTTCCACCATCTGGAACACCGGAGGCTCGTTAAAGCCTCCAGAAGCTCGTCATCTTTCGAGACGATCGCACGCGACGAGACTTTTATCGGCCGGAATAAATCTCGACGATCGCCCCGCCATTATTCCGGAGATATGGAAAGGAATGATGCCGTAAAACTAATAAACGACGGGGCCGTCGATCGAACGTACATATCGGGTCTTCTTGCGCCGCTCAGAATTTCAACCTTTCCGACAATTTCCCGACAAACTTGTAAACGAAGCTGGAGTACGCTCAATTCTCGAAAGCGTCAAAGATGCAAAGAAATGGAGTTTCCCGACGAAAACAAGTCTTTGCAGTAATAAATCGGATGATACACGGCGCGGGAAAGGAACGAATCGATTTTTTGACCCGGCGGTCCCCGTAACGCGCCCCGTCCGCGCGTTTTCATCCGTTCGTACAGTTTCCGCGAGGCGGAAACAAGGGTCCGTCGATCGTAAATCGTAATCGCGAAAATACGGCTTGTCGGGACATTAGATGGCCGGGATCTCGCTTTGAATAAAGCAGCAAGCGTTGCTCGGAGTCAGAAGATAGGGTGCGAAGAGGGTTAATGCGGTGGGAACAGGTTACGGGGCAGGCCAGCCAACCACGTAGCCAGCCTATAATTTCTGATCAGCATAAATCTCCCTCCTTCTCTCACTCTCTCTGGCACGCTCCCTTCCGTTGCTTCACGGTCAAAGTTGAAACGTCACCCTCGCGCACCCTTTCGCTGCAATGAATATCCACCCCCTTTGGGAACGGCTCTCTCTGTCGTGGCCCCCCGCGATACCGTCGATGCCACTTTGAGGCCGCTGCAGGATCATTGGGATGCGACGGGATCAAAAGTGCCTTCGGGACAGCACGAATTGCAAATTAGACGGACGTCGAACGGCCGGCTGGACCGAGGTGCATAATATTTCAGCCGGGACGCTGGAACGGACGGCACGGTCGTACACTAAATTCGAAAATGTCGAACACGTAACGGGATTAAATATCAGAGATTCTGTTATACGATGGTAGATGATATCGCCGTAAAATAACGACGAGCGTAGACAGGGAATTTCAATTCGTTTTGTCGATTCTTCTCCTTTTTTTTATTCTTGTTAAAAAGCTAACTGTTGTACTACGTTATCGCCTCGTTTTTCTTTCGTGGCTCCATTATACTCCATTTTATTATTTCCTCGTAATTCGTAACTAACTATTCGCTGGCGCGGTGCTATGATAAATAACGCGTACCTTGCGTTTAACGATTATTGACCGTGCAAATTATACATAGCAAAAAGCTTAAGCTTCGATCGTGCCGCAGAGGTAAAATAATATTTTCATCGCGGTTTCTGTTGTTTAATTATGGCGCAAAATAACGAGCGAAATCGCGTTCGCACTCATCGGGCTGTATAAAACGCGTTACTCGAAATTCAAAACAATCGTTGAACCGTCGTTACACGCGAAATTGCAACGAAATGAGATCGGTGATAACGGCGAAGCGATTCGAAGGAAATTCGAGCAACAAACGCGGGGAACACACGAACGGCTTAGACCGTAAAAACCTATCGAAATCGTGTTGAATGGAACCGGTCCGCCCTCGTGAGGTGGTAAGAAACAGGCTCCGAAACAACTACAACAATCTAGTAAATGCGGCCGAAGAAGAAGCGAATGGTTAACCGGCGAGAGAATTCGCAGACCCTGTACGAAGTACCGTTCCTGAAAGTTGTATATTCGGGACGAACTTCTGTCAAATGTCAAAGAAAAGTAAAAACTGAATAATTAACTGCAATCATCCAGAATTATTACAGAATAAAATGAAATGACTGAATTAATTCAAACAATTGGAAAACTATGGATAGTTAACAAATTGATTGAATAATTGAATAATGATTAATAAATGAGGTCAAATCAATTTTGAATGCTGTTAATATTAGGCTAACAGTGTAAAGTACTCTTTCGAATGGTTTCATTTGAAAATTAATCGATAGAAATCATAATAATTGAAATTTAAGTGTACTCACTGTGGCAGTCAACGTGTTAAGTGGCAATTATACAAAATGATATTTAAGATAGTTTTCCAGAAAACATAAAACCGGCCAGATTTTCTGGGTCGTGAAGGAAGGCAAGGAGAAAAGCAGGGGTGTGACGGATGGGGCAACGGATGTGGGTGCCATTATTTAGTCTAGAGCACCGGCCTCGAGAGGATGCTTTTGGCCCGAAGGCGTACCGCGCAAAGTCTGCGCGTATCAAACGAAGAGGATCGAACGAAACGCGACGATACCGGTCAAAGAAATTTCCCCGGCCGAAAACAAGCATAGCCAACGGTCACCTCTGTCCCCTGACCGATTCCATCCGCGTTTCCATCGACGTCCATCGCGGTAAATCCCTTGTTTGCCCGACAGCTCCTTTGCCTCGAGAGATTGGAAAGCTTTTTCGCTTTGAAAACCGCGACTCTGTCCCGACTCTCACTCTTCCTTTCCAGCCTCACAAAGGAGGAAATAAATTAGATTCCTCTCGGCGGTGTATGCCCTTCATGTGTGTATATGTGTGTGTGTGTGTGTGTGTGTGTATCTCGATGTATATACGTGTGTATGTCGTTAAATCACCGAAGCCTTTCATCAAAGCCTAGCCGGGAACAGTCTGCTCTGTCCGCACACGTTTTGTGTGCGCGTGCGTCGCGTTTGTTTGTCGCGAACAAACAGGTGTTGGACAGCAACCTGCGTACCAGAATCGAAATTTAAATTCTACCTTCGACCCTGCTCGATTGCGAACGAATTACCGCGGATCAGGAACGAAGTCTCGAAATGATAAACTTCCGTGGAAACTGAAGTACGACGAGAATTTATGAAATCACGGTCGCGAGAAAGGGGGATGGAAAAGCGAGGATTGATTTTCTCGTCCCGTTCGCCGGGCTCCGTCGAGGGCAAAACCGAACGATAGGATTTCCGCGGCATCTCGCAGCGAAACGCTAATTATTCGACGAATTACGCCATTAGGCGAAGTTTAAGTCGCCGGAGCGGAACAAGAGCGTGCGACTGCGGGGGCCAGGCACAGAGAGGAGGAAAGCGGTGCTCGTATTCCCGGATAGTTCGCAGACTCGTTATGTACGTTTCACGTCGAGTGTCAAACCGAATTTCTGCGGTGGCATACGAATTCAAATTACTTCGGGGAACTTGCCGAACCAGGCCGATTCGGTGATTTTTCTCGACCACCATCGCCACCCGGCCGACCCCTCTTGAACCTTCTGCGGTAATTACGCGAAAGTACAGGCTGCCGGTGTGTGTTGGGAAGTTTGCGAATCCCTCCCACCTCTCGCCAGCAATCCACCCCCCCCCTGCCCCCCCGTCGATTCGGCTCGAATTCGATAACGCCTATCGACGATGAGTTGCGAACGCGTCGAGAAATTAATCGATAACCGTTTCGCGCGCGGAGGAGGGGAACAGGGCCCCCCCGTCATCGGGAGGATTATGAAGGCTTGATAATTAGAAGCCTCGTGACTAAGCGCAGCTTGTCGTCCCGACGGGCGAAAAGTGTCTCGTGAAAGGGTGGGAGGGGGGGTGAGCCCGAGAGTTTGCGGTATCTGACCCGCTGGGATAATTAACGTCGCGTGAAAAATCGGTGTTTCCCGCTCGGTAACGAGCGGACGGTTAAGCAACCACTATTAAAGGCACGCGTTATCATCGTCGAGTAGCTGCATTAATGAAATCCGATGAAAAGGCAAGATTAATGCACATAAATATCTCTGTCGGCCTGCATAAAACGCAACGAGCGGGCAAGCTGTTGGTACAGCCGACGGTGAGGTTTCCAGGAGTGTACTTTACGCGGGTAATTATATAAGAAATATGCACATAGATAGGGTAGTCATTAGATTTCCGCGGCAGGCCATTTTCCTCGCCTCGCCTTGCCCGGACCGTTCCACGCGATATCGTGCCGAAGGGGCGAGAAGAAGAAAGAATCAAGCAAAGGCGAGGTTAAAAAGGGAGACGAGCAAAAGCGAGCCCCCGTGCTGACAGCCAGTCGCGATAATGCACTGCTAGATAACAAAATTCATCGACGATATTAATCGACTAATGGCCGGCTCGCGTGATACTTAAATTCTCTCAGCCCTCCGGGATACAATTATCGATTGTCGAAGAGCAATTAACCGGATGAAAAGGATTACGACGTTCGACTAACGATGACACTACTCAGTCGAGAATTAACGCCTACAGTGCTGAATATTGATATTTTGAATTATTAGTTCCATCTCTTTAAAAACTTAGGGCAAAACTATTTTGTAATTCTCAGAAGCACCAATTACGTGAAAGTTCGAAAGATTTAAGAAACTTTTGCCATCTTCTCGTTCGAATCTGTGAAATTCCAATCGTCGATGACAAATAGCGCGCACGTCGACGCTTCAGACAACAACGGGCGACATTTTCTAACGCGACGTAGGAGGCTGAAACATCGGCGCCGTTTCGAAACGAGGCAAAGTTAACGGCAACGCGTTTGTTTGCGCGGAGGGAAACGAGAGGTAGGCAGGCAGGCAGGCAGGCACCCTAACGAAACGCGGGGCAGGCGATAATTAACTTACGTTTCCGGCTGGCTTTAGTTGGCGCAACTCAAACATCAGGGAAATCGGGAGTTCGGATTCGCATCGGTAAACAATTAGGCAAACGTTCCTGACGTGTCGCCGACTTCGTGTCAACAGCAACTTTGAGCCACGAGTATCGGTAAGTTTGCGGTCCCGATTATAGCCTGGCGCAAGATCGATCTTTATCCAACTACTTTCCTCCTTTTTTCCCTCCCCTTTCCGATGCTCCGCTGGATACCGAAGTTTCGAGCACGCCTTCGATAACAGATTGATCGAAAATCTAGGCCGATACGCCGCTCGAACTAGGCGTCTTTGCCGCGTGAAACTTGGACGGTTTATAATTAATAGCCCGGCCGGGGCGCGCCTTCGTTTCCCACCACTAATTAAGCGGAGGAGACGATTATATCGATGGTCCGGCTTAACCGTGCCTCTTAGCCACCTGACAAGATTTACCGGCCTGTCGATCAATTTGTTCGGTCGTAATCAAGTCTTCCATTCTTTATTGAAAAATATGCTTTTCTTGTTACGATTTCTTTCAAACATCCCACTGTTTAAATTAGAAAATCGATAACAAACCGAACGTTTAGTTTGTAAAGTTATACTAATTAAAGATATATTTAAACGAATCTGCTTTTCTTTGAAGTAAGAGCAAAAGACAATTAATTGACAAGGTTTTTAAAGTAAATATTCGGCTAATTACCGATCATGCTTAATAATTACTCACGTGAAGATCGGTTGAACATCAGACTCACCTGAAACAGAAAAGAAACCAACATTGATACAAACACAATCCATTGAATGCGATACTTAATTTGATGAAAAAATCGTATCTCAAACGAAACGCCTGATCTCGATTTCAATTGTCGCTCGGTTCAGCGAGTGCTTAAACTTGCGGAAATACGGGGGACATATCCGTTAATACACTGATAGTGTACGGGGAGCGTCTTACAGTCGTGCGCGTCTCGTAATTGGGAACGTTCCCGTCGTCTCTCGTTACAAGATAATTCCAAAAGTTTCCCTAGCTCGGCAATGAGCGAGAGGAGACGGTGGCGCATGATGTTAAGAACGGGTTTAAGCGCGACAGGGACAAGTCGAAGGGGTCAGGCGGCGAAGTGAAGGGGGCGGGAGACGGAAATTTGCATCTACACGACGCAGCCAGTATAATGGAATTAAAACGAGGCGGTGTTGCAATTAGCTTCCTAACTAATTCCACAAGCGCGTCATGCGTAGCGAGAATGTTTGCCGCGGAAAAAGAAAAACAGTCCAATGAGGCACAGTTTACGTGCCCGGATTTTTTGATACGTGCGTCATACATGAAAATCTGCTTCCATAAACAGGTTGAATTTTGCTTTGTAAAAATAGAACGGTCCGAGACACGAATAATGTTCTCGTTAATATTAAAATATCGTCGAAAGAGGGAAGAATAAAAAGCAAGTCTCCGTAATATTACTTTTAATTCAAAGGACGCGAATGTAAATTGAATCTGGCCGCGTTTTAATATCGACGAATTCCGTGCGGAAGAAACGCTCGCGTTTCGCGGACCTCTTTGAGAAACGTCGCGGTTCGAATAGAATTTTATCGGTTCGTTTTAACGAATAAAGTTGGCGAAAGAGTAACCGCGCGAAACGGCGCTTGGATACTCGAGAAATATTTTTCCCTGAGCCGTTTAAACGGACCTTTACACGTTGTACACCGTACAAGGGAGCAGAACCGTGTAACGACCACCCGCCTCCTCCATAACATTCGTGGAATTAACCTCGTGTCGGATAGTGAACTAGTTAGGTTCGCGAGCGACAAGGGGAGGGATGGATGAATCGTCGTTGACGGTGCGGGTTCGAGAAGGTAACCAAACGGAAGCGAAGTTAAAGGGGAAGGAACAGGCAAGAAACTCGTGGACAAGTTACTTCCTTTAGGGAAACTTGGATTGCAGTGTGCAAACTGATTTCTTGGATAAACGCTTATGGCGGAGCGAGAAAAGGGACGAAAGAAGAACAGACGCCATAAGTAAAGGTACCAGACGGGGCTGTGTGTCAGACAAAGGGACAATTAAAGTTGCACCAGGCGAAAACTCAAACCCGATGAATGAAAGAAACTACCTGACCTACTACTCTGAACCCGACCAACTTTACTTCGAACAAAGTATGCTAACATAGCAATTTGGATTTTAGATTTAGTATAGATGTTCCTTTTTCTTTCCTCGGTCGTTTAACGTTTACTGCGTGTACACTGCCAGGGCAAAGTAAACAGCTTTGAAACTTTGAGCTTAATTGTATGCACAGTCGAGAACGACACCTAAGGGAAGAATGTCCCAACTCTCGTTTTAATACTTGATAATTGCTATGTGTGTTATGTATTTGAGATAACCGGGTGGAGGACCAAGAACCTTTTTCTCAAAATTATACCCTGCTGAGAGAGAAAAGTGGGACGGTCTCAAGTGCTATTCGTCATCATGGCGAAAATAACCTCTCCCGGATTTTCCAGGCAAACGAAACGATCGATCGCGTAACAAACGATCTCGTTATCGGCTTCGTGTTCTCCTGTACGCTTTGCAACGCGTTGCAGATCACCGATTGTCCGACGAGTTTGCACAGTTTGCGTTTCCCGGCCTCTGCGCAAACAGACAGGCCAGGGTTTGATGATTGCGAACAGGTGAAAGGAGAGGGACGAAGTCATCGGTAACAGAAGCGAGACGCGGTGGAAAACGACGAAGACAGAAAGGGGAACGTAGACAAAGGATGAAGTCACGAGAGGATGTTTCCGTATAATTACAATACACTTCGTCTAGGTCATGGTGTGTTCCCCGGGAACAGCGACAAGCCAACTAGCTGGTAGCCACTGCTAAACTATCAATCCTCTGTCTTCGTGTTCTGCCCTCGGGTCCTCTGTCAGAGGCCCCGTGAACCGGTAATGATACATTAATATCCCCCGGGCGGTCTATCAACAGGCTCCAAAGGACGCGTACCGATCATGAACAGATAATTATATGGTACAAGATGTTTAACGACCATCGAACCCGCCTAGACAACCGATAATAAAGATTTCGTGAAATACTCGAAGCTGGAACAATGTTGGATTTTTCTTCGTTTTCATTTTCGAAATTCTAGATAGAAAATAAAAAATCACAACGATCCCCAAATATTTGATCTCCTCCAAAATTATATTAAGAACGAGCTTTTTCCTCGACGAGGTAATAATTGCTCAGATGATAGGATAAAGCGGTGGGCAAACATTTCATCGCGAAAGCGATGAACTCGGATAAAATTAATTCGATAGCGGTCAGGGGCATCCCCGAGGAAGAAAATCCGAATAACTGGTGGCATACGTCACGGAATCGGATCAGGGAAAACGCCAGCAGCCTCGTAGCTCGTCCCTGTCAGCGTGGCGTGGATATTAGCGAGCGGGCTAGATAGGTAGCGTGAACGGGGCAGCAGGTGATCTATTATCAGGCTTGCGTGTAATCAAGCGAGCTTCAGAAGCGGACGAAAACACAGACAACGCGGTGGATGGTAGGTAACGTAGATGGAAGATGATCAACGATTAATCTCCTACGTAAGGAACTTCGAGGGTGGTTCTCCGCGTAATTCCCCGGCTGAGAAACGTTTGAATCCGCTTTCGTGGCGGACCTTGTTGCGTTTAGAAATTCTTTCGCCGGGATTTATCGCGCATGCTCATCCCGGAGTTAACGCTCCGTTCATCGTGTTCATCGAACGCGATGAAACTTTAATCCCTCTATTGTGTTCGAGTTGCATAGACTCGCGCGGGGATCCAGTCACGGAAATACAAATATAATACGATAATACTGGGATACGGCGGAAGAGTTTATACGAGATGAAGTATCTCTTTCGGTACAAAAGGTTATGAAACGATTAATCTTCACTCGGGTAATTTGATGTTTGGTATTATTATTTTAATGGATTCATGAAACCAGAAGCACGTTTTAATTATAATTACAGCAAAGTGAATTTATTATTTCTATTACGTATCTTATTACATATTAATATTATTCGATGAGGTAAACGTACCGGAAAATGGTACGGTTTTGTGGATATTCGTCATGTAAAATGATTACATTTTAGTAGACCTTATACATATACCTACTTTAAAATCAGTTATCGTGGCTGAAAGTACCAACTAACCATTTTATAGTTAATTAACAATACTAATTCTATATGACGGTTTTACTTTGTAAAAAAAACAGCAAAAAATTTTCATTTGCAAGAACTTAATTCGTATAAACGCTTTACGACCCCCATTCTTCTGTCGCAACCCTGCCCATAAACCGTCATTTGTACTAGCCGACCATGAAAAGAGCGAAAACCTCTAAGTTTCCCTGGTCGAGCGTCGAGTTTGCTCGAATTTACTTTCGCGGCCATTTAAACAGTCTAATTTGAACCGAGACGACAGCGGACGTGCCGCTTCCTCAGCGTTTTCGAACGCGTGTTAAAATCCCAAAGACAAGGGGCGAGTCCGCGGCACGTTTGATCTCCGGCAGCTTTCTCGAGCCAGCCAAAGTACCCTCCCCGTGCCGCGAGTCCTCGTCGCGCAAAGGGCTCAAAGCGAGCACGCTGCGTTCTCCTTCGTCGCGGGCGAGACGGGGCTGCTTGAATAATAGAGATAAAACAGGGTAGAGGTGGAGAAAGTGAATCGCGAAGGGAGAGAAAATGGAACTGCGAGACGGGACCGTATGGAACAAGGAGCTACCTGTTTCTCATGGGACGTTAACGTTCACGTGCGTCTGCACCAGCGACTCTGTCTCTCGTCCCCTGTGCGTGCAACGAGCCGCAGGACCGGCTACAGGATGAAGGAGAATGCAATCCCGTGCATTCGGGAGCATCGAGGCGAACGAGCGAGTCCTCGTTCCCTATGCACTTTGCATTCGTAATGCATAATTCCCATCGTTCGAAGGGGGTCCATTTTTCGTTGCCGATCGATGTTCAGCATCGATTCGTCGGAGGTTTTCTTTTCACGCATTGGCGTACCAATTAACACTTTGACTGCTACGTTACAGCTACTAAAAATTCTACTTGAGAGTAATTTTATGTTTGACAAATTTTATATTCTATTTACTAATATCCAATGAGAAAATTTTCAATTAAACAAATTAAAGAATTCAAGTGTCACCTATGCATGGGTGACGTGGCAGTCAAGGTGTTAACAGGGGTGGTCCTGTGATCGCGAACGTCTATTGTCTGTACAAAGGAGCAGAAGTATCGATAAATTCTGATCTTCGAAAATATGATAATCTTTCAGAAATCACAATACACGCCAAAGGAAGTAAAGAGAATAATTTCAGGATCAAGACGTATTTGTTTGGCGGAGTACGTATGAGTTATCAACGTCGACCGTGCAACGTGAAACGAATTCGCGGTTTGGAATTCGCCAGACACAACAAGAGCTGAGGATCGATGGATGGAACCGCGCTCAGAATATGACCGAATGGACTCGTGGTTACTCTTTTTAATTCGGCAACATTCAGCCGGGGAAAATGGTACGTTAGCAGGGCAAACTTTTTGTCGGACATGAGACGACTCTCTCTCTGATCGAGCAATTCGCGGTTGCAAAAATTGGCCAGGCGAAATTGATAGGTATACGGGGGAAAAAAGAAACGAACGAATAGCTATTTCTTTCGTAAGTTGTTTTATATTGCCACGAATAACGAAAATAAATCTGTACATCGGATATCTGTAAAAATTGTCGTAAATAACTTGACGTTATTATATCTCCATTATTCATCTTTTATTGATGCGCGTACATAATCCTGTGACACAAAAACATCCACTGCTTGATTACATACATCTATTCTTTATCACTAGAACTACCAATGTTTAATGTACACTCTCTTTCGAATAGAAAATAAAATAATAAACAAAATAAATAAGGGATGAAACATACATCATATAACAAAATGAATCTTGTACTATAAAATAAAAGACACTGGAACAAGTCATTTTGACCCCTTTGATAGTTCCAGCGTTAATGCTTCTTATCCAGTGGGTTCGATATCGCGTTTCGAAGCAGTCAATAAACGAAATTGAAGAATCTTTGATTGCTCGACGAGGATCTACCTCGATGACGATGTAGAAATATCACAAGTGGTCGTAAAGCATTCTAACACGACGTTACGCTAACTCCAACTAACCGCCGCCTCGAATTATTACCTTCGTGGCCCTCTCTATCGTCGTTCGAAGGAGAAACGGAAACCGTTCCGACTCTCTTCACGATCGCGAAATGATAGCCCGTGTCAGAATTATTGCTATCCATCCAACGATATATCCCAGCCGACCGGATACCGCCAGGTGTACTTGCACTTCGATAAAGTACAGGGCGCGAAAGTGGTCGGCCTTAATTGTAAAACGGAAGTCACCTTATCGATCGCGATGTTGACGGCGCAGCCGAGAATTTGCGAGCCCTTCGCGAGCTGCATTTCCGAAAAGCAAAAGTGGAAATGCACGTGCGGTTACAACGATCCAAAACAATTCGTGTTCCATTTTCTGAGTTAAAAGAATTAAAAATACGTATGATTTTCAATACAATACGTCATAACGCGATATGGTTTCATTTTGCATTGAGGAAGGTCGACGAAAGAGTATCCGGATAAAATTACGCGACACAAATTGTTTTGATAGTGAAAATATGTAGGTCTCTGATACGAGCTTAAACAACGCTCTTTAATCACACATTTTCTGCTTAACGCTTTAACGACCTCATATTTTATAAAATCTATGACTCACGCAATTTTACGTTCCATTTTCTACGTAAAATAATACTACTGATAAATTTACGTATAACAGCTTCTGCCTTGTATATTTTATTCAACCGTTAATGTATTATTAGAGTGGAAATAAAATTCATAATGGAAGCTGTGCAAATTCCATTAATTCGAATGATCCTACTTTCATTAAAAATTATTTTTTAATTAAAAAAAAAAAAAAACTTGAAAAGAGATCTGCTTCCAAATCAAATATTATATTAACCTACACATAAATAAAAGATTCAGTGTCATTGTGTTGAACGTGGAACAGAATATTCAAAGGCAGATACAACTAAATGTTAATTATACTCGTTCCATCATTTCGCCCCAAAATATAACGTTAACGCGAACAGGTTCGTTCACGGTAGCGAAATAAATTCCGTTTAGAAGGTGGAAGGTCGGAGGAGTATAATTCTTCATTTCACGCGCCTTGGCGAAGGATAAACGACACCCGTCCTGTTCCTCGATGAACCAACGACCACTCGTAAAATAATTACCCGTTGCAAAGACTTTGAAAAAAAAAAGAGAGAGACAAAATAGGAAGAAAGAGTCATAAAGTCTTGCCAGCAGCATTGAAATACGATGACGGCACAAGCGGAACAACCGTGCCGTGTCTCCCGATTTATTAGCCCCCGCTCGAGCGCGATCGATACCCGTTGCCCGTGCATGATTAAGTTTTTATCGAAATCCGAAGTCCCGTGTCACTCATAAATTCACGAGCACCGAAATTCACGTGCATCGTTGCGCTCGTGTTTCGCATCTGTCCGCCGGGGGATGGTGGGGAGGGTGGGGAGGCCGACGGAAGGGTGAAAGAAAAATACATCAACCGGGTGGGGGCTCGGATTCTCGCGAAATTCATCGACGGTTTTTAAAGCCGATTAAAACGCTGTCTCGTAACGCGCGAACGTGCGTCGATATTTAATTACGCACGGTCGCGAGTGCACGCTCCGTTTGTTCGAATCGCCTGCATTATTTAACGTGTTTACGGGCAAATTCGCGAACGCGTTTGCCCGATGAAAGGGACCGTCGATGACCCGAGCGAGATGCTCTTCCATCCGCGATACAACGAAATATGTACATTCGAACGGAAAAGGAGCGGAATAAAAATTTGTTCGACCGAACTCGGTGTTCTTTAAAAAAAAAAAAAAAAGAATGACTGATCCGATCGATTTGAAGGGCGAATTTTCAGCCCCAGGCCACGGGAACTTTCGTCTGGAATTGCGGGGAGGGGTGGGAAAAAAATCGTGAACCGTCACGATGAAGGCATTTGTCGCTCGACAGACGTTCGTTAGAGAAGTTCGATATTCTTTCTGCTCGGCGATACCGATGTCGTTATTATATCGACGTCGGCTCTATTATAATTTCTCTCGACTCGAACTGATAGAAAACGAACCGCGCGTTCCGTGGATAAAAAGGAAAGGGGTCGAGAGAGGGTGCCTCTATATACTATATACTATATAGAGGAAAAAAAATCTCGAGATCCAACGATGATCAAGGATGAAGGAAGAACGGCGAGGTAGGAAGAGACCATTAACGCCGATCCAAAAGATGCCTGAGCGACGTGATATTGGAAATCCTCCTTTTTACGCGAGTCCTCATCCCGCGGGAGTGCCAGGGAAGCCACTCGATTTTTACACCCTCGCCCATCCACCCTCCCTCGATCCTGCACTTCTATTCTTCTCGATTTCGTACTAACTACTGTCGAACGCGATTTTTCAAGATACACAGGCGTTTCCTCTTAACGTGTCGGCTAATCGACGCTAACTCGATTTATCTCAGCTGCAATAACCTATCGTGGACCGATTGATAAGTCGGAATCGAACGGTATCAGGAAACGATAGAAATAAGGACACGGGCAGCTTGCGAGGCGGCGTTACTCGACTTGTGTAAACGTAGCGATTTTTAAGGCTGTCGAAGGGAATTTTATGGAACGGAAATAATCGATCGCGCGACACAACGTGGCGGGATAAGAGGGTTGGAACCGGGAAATCGGGAACAAGTTCCCTCGGTTCGAGACGCGATGCAACAAGGGGAATACTTGCGGGAGAAATTGTATTTCCTGTGACTGGAAAATAATTTCGATCTAGGTCGCGGAATACGACGATCCGAGCGTGAATAACGCGGGAATATGAATAAAATTCAGTATATCGTTCGTGTCGTATAGTTACCGAACGAACGCGTGGCATTCTACACGGAATCGATATCGATCGGCTCGACGTTTTATGTGTAAATTCGTTCTCCATTCTGTTAGGAACGAAAGAAAAAAAAACAGACACACACACACACAGACACGCCGCTCGCCTACGAACGCGATCCACCTTTTACGATCAGCCATGCTCGACAGTCAATGCTCGAAATTTACTCTCAAATATGAGACTGAAGCGTATATTCGTTGCTACGAGGGTGTGTACCGAAACATAGGTATCCGTGTACGGGGATACTTTCTGAACCTTCTCCAATATCGTTTTACTGCACGTTAGTATGAGTTTCTCTTACGGCTTGTACTTTTGTTTGCAGGTACTATCAGTTGCTGTTTCCCCGTCACTTTTTTCATTTTGTTCCACGTACACCTGCATGGTGATCGTGAATAATGAAATTCGTCCAGCTTCGATTCAGAGAGTCATGACGCAAAGAAGCTAATCAATCGTAAGAGAAAAATAGTTAAGTTCCCAAATTGAAGATGTTTTTAACACTTTGACTGCAACTACTAAAAATTTCATTTGATAATAATTTTATTTTTGATACAATATATTGGTATTTCTATTATCCATAATTTCAAATATCTATCAGGAATATTTTAAATTCCTAATAATATAGGCCATGATTTTTAATGAAAATTCAAGTGTCACCCATATGTGGGTGGCAGTCGAAGTGTTAAGAGAGAAAGCAATGGTTCTTTGCTTCCGTGCATCGCCGACCATCCGGACGAATTCTTGGTATTTACGACAGAGTTGTTCCACTATTAAAATACCTGCGTAATGAACATCCAAACATTCGCAAACGCGAAACCTGCTTTGCTAACCTTTCCATTTGTCTGAAAGACTGGAACCTTGTCATTCGACGGAATGCAACCTTTCAAATCGTGGGATACAACTCCATCGACGATTCGTCAAGTTTTTTTTTCTTTTTTTCGAATGTTTTGCATACCATTAATGATACAGAGAAAGAGAAGTGGAAAGCAGCTAGACGAACGCAGAAGCTATCGACTTTCAAAGAGTGGTATCCACGCTTTTTCAACCCTCGACACTACCCGGCGCATTCGGTTTCTACTATTTTTTTTTCTTTTTTTTTTTCTAAAAGCTTTACCCCTTGTGCCACCAAGCGGGCACGAGTTCCTCCGACGCGACGCGGACGCCTCTTTGACCCAGCGCGCTTTTTCTTCCGCATAAATCGACGAAAAATGCATGCATGCGCGCACGCACGGCCGTTGTATCGCCCTCTTTCAGGGCCCGACGCGTTCAAACATCAAACGATGGGCCGGCGTGCGCGGGACAAAGATCCCAGAGCGAAACGGCGGGAAAAAAAAGAGGAGAAGAGAAGGGAGAGCGAGACTCGGTTGAAAGATGCATAAACAACGGTAACCGAGGAAAATGGGGGAAAACTCGGAGAAAAAGGGGGAATAGGTTAGGCGAGAGACGGAGGAGAGAAAGAGAGGCCCGGGAAGAGTGTTGGCAGTAAGTCTCGACCGTTCTTCGTTTCAGCCCGGTCTCTCCGTCTCCGTCGGTTTTCTAAACCGACGAAGGAGCGCGCGTTTGCAAATTACGCGCAGTCTGAGGCGACTTACGGACTTTCAGAGTTTTAATTACTCCACGCGAGAACCACTTTCTCTATCTTCCTCTGGCGTTAGCAACGCTTTCTCACCGCGCACACACCGACGCGTGCATAAACCACGGGGCTACCTATTTCCAGGGACGTACCGTTTCAATTTCGCGAAAGAGCACCGCGTTTCAATGCTAACGGAAAGAGCTCGATCCCTCTTTCCACGCGGCGCGGTTAGCCTGGCCCGATTCTCGATCGCGGTCAAGAATCGACGAAAGATTCCATGAATTCCGAAAGGAACAACCGTGAGAGATCGTTGAAACCCGAGCTTTTTAGGTCTTCCGCGCAGGAGACCTTAGAATCTGAAGTCCGGCGAGCTGAATCCTATTCGAGAGCTCGGTAAACTCGAACCCTTTCTTCCATCGTTTGTTTCCGCCGTCTAAGGTCAATCAACGATTCTTTTGTTCACGAACCGGGTTACCTTTCATTAGAAATTTCTATGTTTTATTCGTGGCCAATTTCTGACAGGAAAGTTTTATTTCAAATATTTCCAATTTTTCAACGACATGTAGTACGCTGCCCTAAATTGAACATTCGTCACGAACGGAATACTTAATCACACTATTCCAGGAAGCACTATTTATTATCGAACGATGTCAAGGAAATTCGCAGTTTTTACAGAAAAATTAACGACACGTTCGTGCGACCTCTATCTTATCATCTTTTAAGTGGAACAAAAATTGTAGATAAGTTAAAGATCAAGGAAACAACACGATTTTCATCCTTCGCCACGGTAGTTTTCTTCTCCGTTTATGGAAGAATTGATACCCGTTCTTTCGTTTTAAGAGCCACACAAATTTAGCCTCGTTCTGTGTTCAAGGTGCGCGCGTGACTCGACATGCGCGTGGCTCGTTAAACAACTAATACGCGACACACATATTTTACAGGTCACGTTCTCCCTACTTTTCCCTCCCCAGGAGTTACTTCCCTCGGCAACGGGGAGGTCCATTAAAAAAAAAAAGAGAGAAGAAATCGCCGAGGCACTTACGGGTACACCGGGTATCCTCCTTCCGGGCGACGTGTGACGCGTCGCGATAAAACCGACACGAAAAAAAGAAGAAAATGCAAAACGAATTTAAAAAAAAAAATCTAGATAGCGATATCGTGGCGTGCGATGAACACGGTTACGAATGTCATACCCGTTGTATCGACGAAAACATCTAGCTGCGTGCAAATCGTGAAAAACTCTCGCGTTTTCTCTCCCCCTCGCGCTTTTTTTTTACACGCTTCTTGTTTTTCCAAACCGAACGAGACCGCAGAACAATTTTAACACGTCCAGCTAATAGGCGGAGTTAAATTGAACGAAGCTTTCAGGACATCGCGTATCCGACACTGGTTGTCGCGACCGGTGTGCAACCCGGGTTTTCGGGCTTTTATATCGATTTTCTGCTACGTACATCGCTTTGTAACCAATTAACAATCCGTTTGGCTAACCAGAAACGGGCGTGAAAGAAGAGATTTAACGATACGACGGTTTCGTTGACATCGTTCGTGCACGCCGTTTGTGTCACGAACGCGGGATACGTGTATTCATACGTTGCACGGTAAAAATGACGGAAGAAAAACGCGGGAAACCGTGGCATCGAGGTACAGAACACGTACGGCCACCGTTTATGGCAATTTCTACGATCCTGCGTTTCCTGTCGGGCACGTAAGCGACGATCGAAACGATCGTCTGACAGTGATAAATGTTGCGTTACCGTGGCTCAGCTCCAGTAAAAACTTTGCATTTCTTTCACGCTCAACTTCATGATCTGAATTTTATAGAAAATTATCGAACGTGAGGAACATTAGTTGCAATCAATTTCTGTTAACAATCTTCGAGCCGGGTCGACGTGGCGGGACCGAAAAATGGATCTTATGGACTTCTCCGAAAGTTCGGCGACGTACGGTGTTCGAGCTCTATATTTATTGATGAGACAAAGTTAATTTACGCCTCGAATCGTATTTTCCTGTACATAAAATATCAAAGATACGTCCGGAACGTCGGCGACGCACGGTACTTAGATTCCAGGTCACTACTGAACCTGAAATAGCTTAGAAATCTTACTTCTGTGTTCGTTCTCCTGTCAAATCTTTTATGGCCATCGAGAATACCAGAAAATCATATTTCATTGCCTCGTCAAAATACCGAGTGACCAGCTTCTTTCAATATTATTTTGTTGGCGACAGGACGCCGGTTTAAATTACGACACAGCAACCAATCTCCTAAACAAACTCCGCGAGTAGTTGGACGTTTCTCGTTTTACTGGGAGCCGAGCCCGCGAGAGAAGCGGTTATCGTCTACGATAATTAATAGACACACATTTGCTCAACGGATTTTCAAACCACCTCGAAGAGCATTATTCCAGGCCGACTCCTCTGGTAAGGGATTTTTATCGCGGAGTGCACTGTGACACGCACGTGTTATCCTCAAGTGGCAGACCACACGCATTCGTGGATAAATATTTACACTGGGGTACGACCCCCAAGTGGTCCCGGGGCAGAAAAACGCGGCTGGACGGGGCAAAGATTTCATTTGCGTTTTACGACGCCAGCGTTTAATGCGTTCAATGGTAACAGTGGCTTGCATATAAAACGCCGGCGGTCACTTCTGTTTAATTCAGTTCAACGCGAACCGGAACGCACCGGTCAAATGATAAACAAATAACGTTTTCGCGTTTCGCTTACGAAAACCTCTTCGGTCTATTTCTATTTTATCTGATTTATTAGCAGTTCGGTGTAGAAATCTCCGGAATAACATCGAAACGATCGATCCGTAACGATCCGAAAATGCCAGGTCGATGCAGCTCACAGTTAGAATATCATTAAAATATCGAACGCTAAGTCCACATCGTATTTGCGGCGCAGCTAAACGTCAAACTTAATCCCGGTTGTATACTGCACAATCCAGGATCGATGAATGCAGCAGTGGATATTTTTACCCTCCTTATTTCGAAATATCAGAGGAAAATAATCCACAGTTGGCACGAACGATCAAACTTATTTCTAAATCTCTATGAAATAGGTTTAACTTTGTTTAATTCCAAATATTTTTAGATATCTTAAAAAGTGAAGGGGTGTAGTTGCTGAGACACTTGACAGATAAGGGGTAGCAAAGGAATCAACGTATGCGAAAGAAAATGCGAAGAAGAAAGAAGACAATATAATTCGCTGATATTTCACAAATTATCGATAGCTGGTTGGTTTACGATGACTTTTATTCGCGCAATTTACAACGCGTTTACCCCACTGGAGGTTCGCGATCACGTAGCCGGCGCATCTAAAATATGACGAGAAATATTAGGTTTTACAAGATACGGACTCGACGACAGCGAAACGAAGTTGAGAAGGGGGAGGGAAATCGAGCACAGAGGCAAATTTATCGTAAGTATTTTTCTTGGTCGCAAGTGCGCGGAATCTCAAAGTTCCATGCGGACGTCCCAATATTTTTATCCCCCTCTTCTCGCAACGCGGTGCCGCTGGCTCGGAGGAAATATGGAAGTCTAAGTTTTCTCGCTTCGAGGAAAATCTACCAATCCCTTTGCAGGGAAATAAAACAAAAAAAAAGAGTGTTGATTTTAATTCCGTGTGTCGCGAACGGATCCACGCGGCGCGGTCGAATGACAGATGTCCCGGAATTCGTTTTCGACTGCGCGGCCCGAAACGAATTTCGTTTCATGTTCCAGCACCGTGATATGCCAAACGTAATTAGCATGCGGATGCGTGCGTTTGATCAGGCGAAACTCTCGTTACGGATCTTTCCATTTCCATGCGGTATTATCCTGTCCAAATTCTTCCTCAACAACCTCCATGGAGTTCCCTTCGACGAATTCGTTGCATAAAAATCGAGACATTTTTCAAAGTCATTAAAAGTACGAAGTTTCTGTCTCTAACAATTATAACTAATAATCATAACAAGCAAATGAAAAAGAGGAAGAGTGACAAAATAAATGATTTATCAAACAGCGATCGCGGTGGTAAAAATGTAATTAGTTAAAGCGAAATCATGGAGTGAACCGTGGCCAGACTTGTCGACGAGTGGAACGAGCAAAAACATCCCCGTATCAACAACAAAGTCCACGGAACAACAAGGTGTTCACGAAAACGCGAACGAACGTTCTGCTTCTATCCCAGGGGGGATCGCTCGTGCTACAGAAACTCGGCAAACAATTATAACTTCCGGTGAGAAACACCATAATATAGTCGAGCCGCTGGCGCGCGTCGTTTCGAAACGTTACATTTATGGTCCCCCCGGTCGGTTGTTGCCGAGCCACGAATTTCTGGCTTCGGAATTTCGGGTTTCACCGTTGCGGTCGTCCACCACCGATCCCTTTCGTTCGTTCCCACCCTCCTCCGATACCCACCCCCCGCTTACCCTTGCCTGGCTAACCCCTTTCGCCTGTCCCACGGAGTCTCTATCTTGCTAACTTCACCTAATTTATCTTTGTCCAGCTGGATCTACTCGATCCAATTCCACCGACCATTTATTTATTCAGCCGCAAGGTAAAGCGCGAATTTATCGTCGAACGTTGCTCTTCTTATTCTGGACCGATTAAACTAAAGGATTCTGGTAACGATACCCGGATTACCGGTAATACGATAATCCTGATATAAAATACAATTTCTCTGAGTATGATCGTTTTAAAGAACCTTGAATCTTGACTCGAAATATATCGTCTTTTGTTGCATGAATATTATTTAATATTAAAATCAATTATTAACATCAGAATATTAAAATTGACTTTTCATACGTTCGTCGTCTCATTAACCACCAGTAATCGATACTATAAATTTAATATTGTCGATTAATTAAACGAAAGCACAGAAAGAGATACGGTATTACAAAATGTTTTTCGCAGAAGGCTGTTAATAATTTCAATTATGACATGTCTGACTACACACGAGCGTCACCGCTGTGACAATAAAATTATACCATCCGTAGAAAATATACGTTGACATAAATGAATCAGGAAGCGGTCGCAAAGGCGAAATACTTTGAGAGTATCTACAAACAGCTTAACTAACGAACACTTTGTTGACTCAGAGCTAACAGAGGTTCGTCCGATATTAAACGACGTGACATTAATCTGTATCAAACGGATCCGCTCTCTGGTTCCCTGAAGCGAGCACGATTCTTCAAGCAACTACCCTCTCGAGACTGGCCTCGATAGCGTTCGAGGAAGAAACTAAAGGAGAATTCATTGCGTTCCCCGTCATCCCAGGCTTCTCATAACAGCGATACATTATATTGGTCACGGTGCCGAGCAAAGTTCTCCCACCTCGCGGCGTATTTTTCCCTCGTCGACGACGAAACAAGTCGCGAAATACCACCCGGGGCAATGGGTCAACGCTGCGCCGCTTAATAAACGAGGATTCGTCTACCAGGCCGTTTCTTTTTCGCGTCAGAAGAGTAAATCTTTTGAAAATTCACGAGCAACCCTCCCCCTCTGTTTCTGTTTTCCCCCCGATCGAAAAGAGAAACGCGAAAATCATCTCTGCCACGCGCACGATGACGCTTTTTGAGGGGTTCAGCCACGGTGATCATTAAAACTGGCGGCAAAAGGAGGGAAAGAAAAAAAAAAATGTTTAATCGCCGGTAATGACTTTGCTGCTTTTCGATAGCGTCGTAAAAACAGAGATTGAGCTTTTAGAGATTCATCAAAGACACGCGAGGTGTCAAAGAGATTCCTGTATGTGTTCATCAAAGGGGGCCAGAAAATTCTATGAAATATATCAAATACACGGCAAGAGCTGTATTAGGTTGGTAACTAAATTCATGACCTCATTCTTTGTGACTTTGCTTTTTCGATACCGAGTCGTCTGACGTGATTCCATGATTTAAAAGTGTCACAAAAAGGCACCGCTGGTACCAATTTGAAGCTAAAAATATGAAGAAAATAATCGTATAAATTATCAATATTTTTGATATAAAATAGCTGGTTTTTCGTTGAAAAATTTCGATTATTGACAATTGTCCAAATGATTGATAAATTTTTCAAAAAGCTCAAATCGTTTATGAACGGACGACTTTTCTTCCGACGTTTTATAAAAGTCTAAAGTCAATAGCGCGCGCGTCGGCAAAATTGTGCTGTGTCCAAAAGTTCCATACATAAAAGAAACAGAAGCTTTACGAACAATCCACGTATTTTCTATATCGAAGTATATACAGATCCAATCTCGTTTCTCCGATCCAATCAAACGCAAAGCCTGATCGAACGAAAAATAACGAACCGATCCGTTGCGTCGAGAAACATCACGGGTTCCGCTACCAAAACAACCTACGGAACGAATCAGGAAGCGGAAATAGCAGTCGGTGATCCTGCTGGTCGGTCCATCCGGCTCGACCGGCCGTCTACAAAAGAAGAGACAATATCTCCTCCGAAGGTTTGATACGGGGGTTATTGGACTCATCGACGCAGCCTCGATGAATAGGATGGCATTGACCAGCGGAGGGACGCAGCCAAGACGCCTGGCGTCTTTTCAGATCGACGTGGACCATCAGTGACTCTACCCGCCATTGAACGACCCATCTCTCGACACAATGTCTCTGGAAATTCCATCGTTGACCAACTTATCGTAGGTCGGGATCCGGGAAAACAGATTCCGGGAATCTGAACTGCGTATTTTATTGATCGAAATTATCAACGATGAAACTGCCAAAGCTATACAAAAATTGCAATTTTCAGATTTCTTACTTAATGTTTTACTTTCTTATACTAACTTTTAAAGAAATAGATAATTGCTTGCATTTATCGCCACAACTTGCAAAAGAATTTTTAATCGCAGTCTCCTTTAACACCTTGCACATTTAATGATCCTCCATTTACCCAAAAAGTTTTATCAGAGTTCTCCTAGCCCCGTAATTTATACATCCAGAACTCACTTGACATCGTTCGGTCAGTACTCGTCTCATCACCGTCTTGCCCATATTCGTCCCTCCACAGAAACCGTGGTGTTCGTTGAATATCTGCCAACCGTGGATACAGTGACATTTTCTCGCCTTTTTTTTCTTTGGTGTGTTTCATCCAAGAAGTAACACTTGTTGATCAGGACTATGACAAGGAATTAATCACCTTTTGATGACAGAAAAAAATTATCACTGGCATAATTAGACATATTTACGAACGTGTTAATTTCACTTTAATCAAAGATTACTCGAATTATACCCAATTCTAACTCGCTGTACGTACAGCATAGAGAGGGAGAGCGAAATTACTAATTACGATGTTGGGAATCAAGCATCGTCGATAACGCCACTACCAGCGCCACTTTTATCAAGGCCACGCCTAATTAATCCCATGATAATTAACAATCTCGCGTTACACGAGCTTGTGTTCGCGTACGGGATACTGATGGAAATAATTAACGATGGAATCGGTCTAATTTCTCACCATGGGGCTGAAAACGATCGGCGAACTGGAAATCGGAAATAACAGTGGACACGATTAATTTCGACTTGTTCGCCCGGTAACCGTCACGATATTTTATCTGATGGGATCGACTCCGTGGACAAACGAGCGAGGATGACGTCTTGATGAATCGATCATCGACGGCGTCCTTATCAGCGGAAGGGTAGTAACAGCGAGCGGAGGGTGAAAAGTTGACCCTGCGATTCTCGCGTGAGATTCCGTGCCAGAATTTTCAACGTGACACGACATGCCTCAAAAGGAAATAATAGATGGGGTGACGGGGAAAAGGGGTGAACACGGAAACGGAAGAGAAGTCTGAGATATAAAATAATCGTAAATGGTTGAA
The DNA here is from genome assembly GCA_022405125.1 of Anthidium xuezhongi. Taxonomy (NCBI): domain Eukaryota; kingdom Metazoa; phylum Arthropoda; class Insecta; order Hymenoptera; family Megachilidae; genus Anthidium; species Anthidium xuezhongi. Next base: position 5,723,506 of record CM039642.1, on the reverse strand, counting down.
GGAAATCGTAGATCAAATCATCGAATAATTTAATATTGCACTTTAAAGAAAACTTTGCGCTCCAGGGTAAATGAAAAATGTAAGAAAATGAATTAAAATTTTATTTCATGATTTTTCATTTTTTTACGTGCAGATCGCGATATCGTATCTTTCGCATGGAAACGAAGAACAGCGTATCGCAGGGACGGATTTCTGATCCAACGGAAGTGTATAAATTATTACCAACGCGGGATTTTTCACGAGACCGACGCGAGCGCGAGCATAGTTCGTGCATGCCGCGAAATTCCCTGGCGGGAGGAGAAAAGCGAAACTTGAACGAGTCGACGAAACGCTTGGAATTGCTAAAGTTTCTCGGTATAATTAGAATTAAATTCCAGGATGATTCTTGGTCAACACGGGGCGCGCAAAAAGCTCGTGACTCGTGTTGTCTGAGGGGAATTAATCGCTGATCAAACATACGCCTGAAAATAAAGTCGTAGCCGACGATAAACCACGTTTAAACGAGACCAGAAAAACTGAAAACAAATGAAGTCGAAAAGGTTTTAGCGCACCTGGTTTTCTTGGAATAACTGTACAGGGTGCGGCAAAAGCACTCAGCGATTTTAATTAATCTGTTATGCCCATTGTATTTCATTAATTAAACAACGGAGACTTTAGAAATTATGAAACGTCGTTGGGTACTTTTTAACATCGATCAATCAATTATCGGAGCGCTCCAGATTTTTATTTATAGAGATATTTAATAAAAATATAGCCGGATTATCGCTCGAAATTATCGCGTTTACTTTTCTGCTAATGAGTACGTTTTTAATTCGTCGCAAATGATCGCCTTTGGCTGACCAGCGCGTAGCAATTTCACACGGAGGGGAATGTGTTCTTTTTTTATCGGGAACCCTTCGGATAATTAATCACCGGCTAATTAACGAGAAAAATCCGAACGACACAGGGAAGAAGGAACGGGAAAAGTGCATACGATGTGTTCAAAAGTACACGAGTCCCGTCGTTTCGCAATTTGTTGAAAAATTCAGTCTCTTTTTCCTTTGCGTCCCGGCCCGCTCCTCGATCTCCTCGTTATTTTTTGCTTGTCGTTAACGTTCCCAAGGCCGACTAAAAACGCCGGATTATGTGATGTCTGAACGATAAAAATACCGATCGTCGTTAGAAATACGAACCATTATTTCGCTTCGGTTAGAAAACAAGAAAAGAACAGAGATTTGCAACGATTTCTTCAAGAAAATATATTCGTGAATCATTGGTTGGATCGTAGAAATCGCAGGTGATTCGAAGCAACGTGTTAATTCAATTAGTTGGATGCGTCAATCAGCCTCAAACTTTTTATTTACACCATTCAATTGCGCAATTTTTAATTTGCAAACCTTGTGCGTTTCAAATCTGACCTATTACGAAAGTTTTTATGATTACTTAACGCGTTAATTGCCACGGGCGACAGTTAAATTTTTATAGACATCCACCATCAGTGTTAGAAATTTTGTTATTTACCTAATTAGAAATACTCATATATGTACGACAGAAATAACGATACACTGCAGAATAATGCGTAAATTAATATTCATTGGAAATAAGAGTGGTGATTAATGAAATTTCAATCGGACAATCGTATTTTGATAACATGCAACCGATTTCTTTCGTAGTAATTTTCCAGAAGTATCACGAATAAACTAATAAATTCAAATCGGCCACTTCTTATCGTCGATCAATGGAGCAGTTGGAATCGGAATATCGTCCCGAAAATCGATGACACAATCGTTTAAAATAGCACCGGTAGTCACGAATGATCGATGACTCGGTACTTAGTTTTATCCGTGGCGCCTTATCGGCCGCGACCGATAAGAAATTCGCTTCTGTGACATCGTGAGGGGATCCAAACGTAGAAAAGCGAGCGGAAAGGAAGCGAGGAAGATTTGATCGATAAATGGATAAGATTGCAACGCAAACGGCCCTCCCTAAACGATAAACCGATTTCTTCCCGGCCCGTTACTTCAACCCGTTCGAACGACGCGTATACACGTTGCGAAAAATTCAATATAAATAACCGAGGCATTGATGTCAACGTTCTTCAATGGCAAGAAAAATTCAAAAGAAACAACAAATTAATAGTCGGGCTTTAATTAATCGATCGGTAATTTGTATGAAACGGCGCGGCGCGAAGATTAATCGGTCCATTTCAATTCAATCCACCTTGAATCGATAGAAACATCCCAGCAATGACCCGCAAAAGTTAGCAACCGCGAAACAATGTTGGCACGCTCCCATACGTGACCCACACGCTTACGTGGAAATATTTCAAGCGAGCTGGCCACGGTCGAGCGGGTTCCGCGGTACTTACAGGTGCAAGGGCAAATCGATTTGATACACGCGAAAAATGAAGCAAGAGGCGGAAGAACGGATTAATAACGGAGAATTTTTTAATTCTAATTTCGCTCCTCGATGAAACTTGCCCCCGATAATCGAGGTTACTTTCAACCCTTCTCTTATCTCATTTTCCAAACGCCTCGGATACTTTTCGCTTCGGTGAAACAAAACGAAAGTCGAGCCGTCTGATTTCAATCGAAGCACCGTTACGTGTACGTTTCACGTAGGTCCGGGTTAAGATTGACCCAGCATCACGGTTCGAGGGTTGAACCCGTGGGTCAGATAGAGAGGCAACGTTCCTCGAGACGGCTAAAGACAGACTGAAAAAGCAGGCGAGGGAGGGAAGTCCGGCTCGTCGGGCACGGTGGGGATGCAGTTTGCCGAGAACACAAACGGAGGAGTGGAGGGCAAAGGTGACCCATGGTGGGGGGATCGAGGAGAGGAGGGGGTTACTCGTGTCGCGCGATAACCGTCGTCGAGGTGCAAACCAGCCGCGAATTCGAAAGGCGGCCAGTTGCTGTTCGCGCGTCGTCAGCGTCGCGTCGTGGGTACATATCCGATCGAGATATCGAGGTAAAACGCGTTTGTGACGCGATACATATCCCCCCCCCCCCATCCCCCTTCTCCTCTCTCGAAAGATTCTACGCGATAAAGTAAACCAGTGATATCGTCCATCATTACGATAGTTTGAATAAAAGAGAAATGATAAATAAGAATGAGACCCATTTGAGAAAGTGCGACAAATCTCAAAGTTCAGCAGAACAGATCGCTCGATGCAAAGGTTACAGAGGCGTCGAGCACGGTCCGCGACCTTACAGCGGCGAGCATCCGTCGAGAGATCGCGGTTGCATAACGCGAAAAGCATCGCGATAGCACGAAACGATGGGAGCCGGATTTTTCCGCGAGCAAACACAGTGGGTGTGCCTGTCCCCGCGTCACGTACAAGGGAACTCGGTCAATGAGTCGCGTTATCTTCGTCCGGGACCACCGACGTCGCGGAAACGAGCGCGACTTCGCTCGGGTTTCTCTCGGCCTTTTTTTTTTTTTTTTGATGGAACGGATAATCGTCTCTCGCAAGCGCATGATTTCCCACGTGGCGCGTATGTGCGTGCGACCGCGTGCGTGTCAACCGTATGTCGTCTTCGGCAGGGACCTGCTCCGAAACAGGAGCGCCGATTAGAACGCTCGAATGCCACGCAATGTGCCACAGCGCAGTGGGTCTTCTGGCTCGGATGCCGTGGCGCGACATTTGCCTCGACTCGTGAGCATAGAAAGGATGACATCATCGTTTCTGTTGAAATAATTCCATTGATCATCTCGCAGTTCACCGTGGAGTGTTTCGGGAAGCTTCAACCAGTACTTTCGTAATCTTTGTCTTAATTAGGATGATGGTCGTAGGCATGACAGCTCTCTGGCTCTCGTCAGAAGGTGATACCACGAGTGTCACCGATAGTACGCTCAGACTTTAACGTCATCGAAGTATCTTAGCCAGGTTGAAACTTGTAGGCACTGTAACCTTTGTCCTAACTCGAGTGACAGCCTTTCATAATTCTAAGGTTACGGTGGAAGAAGCTTCTTGGCACAACTATCGTAACTTTTCAAACGATCGAATCGATCATCGTTGATTGTTGCCCCCTGCTGTCCCGCGTACCTCCAAGGCATATCCCGTTTTTATACTCGTTTTCATCGCGATGGCCTTCGTTCAGCTTCTAACGAGTCTAATAATTCTGCGAGACGAGACTCGTAAATGGAACGACGTATCGTAATTGCTCGCAGCGGACGCGTGTCGGGTGGCATGCAGCTGTCGATCCTCCTCGACATTCCAGCAATATTTCTGCTCGGCCGTGCGAACCCGACTCTACGAAGGTGTTATCGGTTTTCGATGAAACGTTTGTTGCATTACCGCGTACTTTCATTGACATTCGACGGATCGCCCCGATGAAAAAACGAATCATCCGCTTCCGATCGCGTTAAAGGAAGAAATGTTGTTTTACAAACTCCCCCGACGGCGTTTCGGCACGGTACTTGCTCGAGCGGCAAATTGCCTCGCGTTTTATCGCGCGTAAAAGCGTAATATCTTGATTGGCTGACGCGTGCGAATAAAAATAACGATTATTCTGTCGTATTCGACGTTGCCACCCTCCGCGAATGAACGCTTCCAATGGAAAATCCATTTCCACGGGGGGGGGGGGGGGGAGGAAGCCCGACGCGAATAACAGGACAAACTATCAACACGGGAATAATAATGGTTATAATGCTTAATAGAAGATTAATTCCTCTCCAATGGAGCATACTTTGACTCCCGTGGTCCGCTTTAATCCGTATCCGATAATCGGCCAAAACAATTCTCCGCTCCGTATCGGTTCCGTCCAATCGTTCCGTTCGATAAGAACAACCAAACGGCTCGTTCGATGATAACGAATCGAAATCGTTGCGCGAACTTCCTCGAACGGGCACCTCTTCCGGGGATTTCGTCTCGAACGTTTCTTCCAAGAATCGTGCAAGCCTCCGTTGCATCATTTCTCCAGTCGATTAATCGAATCGAGCCCCCGATATATCGAAAGTAGAGCTCAGCCCGTGATTGCGGGATTAACCGCTGTCCCAGACTAACGAGCAGAGTTCGACCTTTCGAGATATCCGATCCTAATCCTTCGTGTAAGTCTCATCCTTTCGAGTCGCGGAGGGATACGCGGAAGTATCGAATCGATCGAGGAGTTTCAGCGGGAAATCGTTGCTCGATGCTCACCGTCGGGATTCCGCGAGCGGGCAGACGCGTGTGGGCGCGACAGACACGCGCGAGCCAAGAGACACGTAATAGGAAGCCATTTGCTCGCGTGTTTGTCGCGGGATCGTGCAAACTTGATGAATCAAGGATATCTACTCGGAGAAGATTTATTTTAATTGATCGATCGTGTGGAATAATTTAAGGGTATCTTGACGCGCACCCTCCGTCTGTTCCGATTCAATTCTCTACGTTTCGTGGATTAATCGTTGAAGCGGTAATCGCTATAGCTTGTATCTGATTGCGGTAATGTGTTTCGATATGGCCTATTGACGGGTGCACGCGCCAAAGACCGTTTCATTGGATACCGCGGTGAAATGAGCACGTGTAATAAGGCACTTTATTAATAACAGCGATCGAGGATGATGGTTGATTTTTTCAAGTGGTACTAGTAATTCTATTCAAACTTTTCATTCCCTACTGCAATTTGCAAATTATAATTATTACAAATTCCATGAAGTTATCTATCCCGTTTCACTGCATTGTTATAATAATAATGTTATTCACAATTCGAACCCTTGATTGCATTAAGTTTCCGGATTTCGATCACCACAGTCGAAAAGAAAATTACTTCGACACCCTGAAAGTTAAATTAACCCCAAACTCTATCGACTCTCCTCGTCTCGTTTTTCTCGCACACGTTCCTGTTTCTACGTCTTCTATTACCAGTCGTGATTCGTTTGTTCGTTACCTATTTGTGTCATTTAGAACGTGCTCGCACCGATAGCCAATTAATCGGTCACAGTTCGGTCACGGTAAACGCATTCGGTGCGTCGATCGGCCGTTGGAGCGTGGAAAAATGCGAATTCCGAGCGGAAACACGATGCACGGGGAGAAGCAATCGATTCGAAGGAGAAACCGGTTGGCTCGATCGTTCTGCAATTTTTCCGTGCTCGTACTTCGAAACGCCAGCTCCAGAACGCGTTAGATCATCCGATCGGCGCTCAGCCTCCAGCCTCTTTTCGCTCCCGTCGTGGACACTTGACGCGCGAGAGTAAAGTAATTAGAGGGTGAAAGAAACGAAATCGTCCGTCCGCTAAAGACGGGCCTGAAAGGTTTCGCGACAGCTCGGAAAATTGAATACTCCCAAAGGATCCTCCGCCGCCCGTTTCTTTCTTTCGCTCTCTCTCTCTCGTCGTATCCTGGACAGCGCGCAATCCTTGCTCGCGTCTCGACGCGTAAATATAATTACGTTCATTGCATTCGGAGCTAACGAAGATCTCTCGAGGCCCGTCGTAATGACGCGTTAAAGAACTTTCAGCTCGTCGAACCGACAGAATCGACCCGTGCTCGTTAGATTAATCAACGGACTCAGAAAACGTTCGCGACTCTTTTCTTTTTTGATAACGCCCAAAGCTCGGTGGCAGGCAACTAGAAAGGACCGGAAGAAATTAAAGAGCCTCGTGTCGGGATGAATGGTGCTAACGAAAAAAAAATTCTTCAACAGTCTGTCGAATTGAACTTGCCCTCGTCGTTTCGCGCCACCCTTTTCACGGCCATTGATGTTTCCCCTCCCTCACCCTCGACAAATGGAAATTCTTATTCGTTAACAACCTTCAATGCCACGAAAGTTTCTGCAAAAGTTCCAGGAAACAATTATCTTTTCGATGAATTCAGCGTACTTTTATGATAGATTCTTGGTGAAATTTTGCTTCGAGGGACAGTGTCGCTATTTGGCTTACACCTGCGAAGAATGATCGCGTAGGGTGCAGGTTGAGTGGTAAATCGACCCCTGCCTTCTCGTCGCTCTGAAAGCTTCTATTTTTCCAACGTGGCTACGTCGGTTAAACGCTGTAATATTTAGAGGCGACCGCATTGTCGGGCACGCGATACGTTGTGAAAAAGTGTCGACGACACGTGTGTTCCGGCGACACAAGAAACACGCTCGCCTCCCGGGAACGCCACGAAAATTACAGTTTTTATGCAGCGAATGAATAAAAGAACGGTGATTCGTGTTTTTAATCTCGCCACGGCTCCTCCCGCGAAGTAAATCTCTTTGAAATATTTGACTGGACATCAACGATACACGGCGTAGAATTCGTTTTGGTTGTTCCGCCGCTAACGAGAAGATCATTTTAATGCGTCTATACGATGCAACGTACGGGACATTTTTATGAATATTATCGTGGCTTGGTAGAAGGAAGATAGGGATCCGGTTTTAAATTAATTTCGCTTTAAAATTCCTAACTAGACGGGAGTAATGGACAGGGCAGATTGAAAGCGAGACGTTTTTCAAAGAAAACAATGGAACAAATTTACCAGAACGCCTCGTGTTCCTCGCGATATATTTTCTTGATAAACAATTTAGCGAAATCTTTAAGCAATTCCTTGCAATTTAATTTGCATTAATTCGATCTGAGTTGACGACATTTCCTCGTTTTTTCTGCACTTGTTCACCCGTATCGGTGAGAAAAACTTGATGGCCCAATTAGCAAACACGGACTATCGTACAAAATTCCATCGCGATAAGTAGAAATTCTACGCAGTTAGAAGAAACGAGAGGGGTCACGAAACCCGTGACAGTTTGATCCGCGCGCGATTGCACAACGCTCGAACGATAACAATTACGTGGCCGAGCCGAGCCAAGACGAACGTTCGTGCATTCCACGATTATTTACTCGAAGATGTTCGCCAATTTCGGACAGCTCGATGTAATATCCGCCCTGAATAGCTGTATTCGTGGTCGAAATTGAATTAGTTCAATTTCTTAAATAAAAGGCCGAGACTTTCGATACTTCAAAAAATGATTAACTTTCTAATTTCAATAATCGATTACCGAAGCTCATCGCGACAGTTAGTGGCTCGAGTAACGGACGAGCATTGCGTAAGCGCGAGCAAAATCAAGTTCCTAAAGTGCAAAGTGTAATGTAACTCGAAGCAGCACGTGTGTATCGAGTGTGTCAAGTCGATAAGCACGCGTCGCGTAGCATCATCCGGTGTAGGTTTTAAAATGCAAATCGCTCGAATTCAATAAAAACCTGCGCGGTTTCGATCGTTCAGCGATCCCCCGTTTCGTAAAAACAGAGGACAATCACCGTGACAAAGTCCCTGATAACGGAGAAACGTAGGGAAACGTTTATAATTAGTCATGGCAAGGTACACACGACGAGTTCGTTGCGCGATCGTTGCGACAGAGATTACAGAGTTTCCTCTTCCAGCGCTAGGCGCGTACGCCTCTGTGATTCACCGTCGTTCGCCACTGTACAATCTCAGTGTTCTTCATTTTTTTGATAAGACAAAAAAGCAAATTCCCTCGCTGATGCGTGTATCGAAGAACGATAACGATGCCTGGGTAGATCGACGAGGATATCGTTAGAATCTTCCGAGAGAGAGAAGCGGTTCGCGTGCGAGGCAGGGCGAAAATTTGACCAGATTTTTTCTGTCGGTGTTCCAGCAACGGCATCGGACAACGCGGATCGAGAAAAACGGGATAATCGCTGGGAATCGTCGGTCGTGATGCTGAACGTCCCCGTACACCGTCACGGACGTGGTCGAATGTGTTTCCGGTCGAACGAAGGGAAATAACGACGAGGATGTCGTAGTCCGAGGCGAGGTGGGAGCGTTTCGCGACGCACTCGAATGAACGACGTTTGCAGCGGCGTCGAAAATTGTTCCGCGACAGGTGGTGAATACCTATGGCGCTATGACCGACAGGATCACGTAGTGGCGCGTGGCGAACGACACGGCACTTCCGTTTGCTACGCCGCTGCGAGGAGGAACGGGGCTGCTCGACTTCCGTGTTCCAGCCTCGAGACAGAGACGATCGTCCACGCTTTTCATTCTGTTTTTTCTTTCCCTTTCGTCGACGGTACGAATGCGATTGGCTCCTGCGGGGAAGGAAATCCGACGGGCAGACATGTCGGGACGACATGCCTGTCGACTCGACCCGGAATCATCTAACATCGATTCGGTATAAAACGACATTGGGAACGTAATCTGACGTAGACAAGAAGAAGAAGAAGAAGAGGATCGAGAGGAGAGGCGCAAAATGGGAGCAGCGAAATTCCTGTTGGGAAGCGCCATTCTAGGACTCTTTTGGAGCAGCTTGTTCAAGGGCGCCCTGAGCAATTCGACGAACAGGTGCGACTATCCCCCCTGCTACTGCGATCATCACGGCAGGCTGACCTGCGACTGTAAGGAAGAGGGAGAGGTATGTTCCCCCATAAACGTAATTTAACCCTAGGACCTGCTACCCTTACCCCTCCACCTACTGTCACTTAGGATAATACCATTCCTTTGTATATGTATATTACGACACAGAATTCACCAGATTCAAAAAGAAAGGGAAAAAGATAATCTTTATTGGCGTGAAATACGATTCGATTTTCTTGGAAAGTGCATTCTCTTGACCGCGACGAGAATGAAATAAATAAAGAGGCGAGGGAGGAAGAACCGTTCTAAATCTCAGCTCGCACCTTTCATCCCTTCGCAGACAGAAAGAAAGGAAGAAACTTCTCTCCGTCGGTCTGGCGCAAAATAGCCCATCGCGTTTAACTCGGTTCCTTTCGTTTCGTCGATTTCGCTTCGTGCCCAGGAGAGCCGTCCTCTCTCCGGGCCAATCGCAATCTCGAATCTCCGTCTTTCTCTGTTTTCTCTTCATCTTTCTGAAACCCCTCCACCTATCCGTTCTCTCCCCTTCGTTCCCACGAATTCATTGAGAAACCGCGACCCGTCCTATCGGACGAAAAATCGCAGACAATATGACACAGCCGGGGTCCAGCGAGATCCCCTTTGTTCGCCGGGAACGCATTATACCGAGCCTGAATCGGGAAGATAAAGGGCCAACTTCCACGGCTTTTAATCGCGCGTACAGAGTGTAAACTTTGATCGTCCGTATCGATGTTCCGCCGTGGGGCGCCGATCTGACCATTACGGAACCGAACTTGACCAAAGGGGTTGTTGAAATAAACAAGGGAGAGAGGGGTGGCTAATCTAACCGGGCAGGTAGGGGTTCCCGTGTAAATTGCGAGGGTGGTGCGAGCGGAACCTTCATAAATTAGAGCGTGTTTACGCAAATCGCGGGGCCAGACGTTGGTGGCAGGTAGACAAGGTACGGCGGGACCCCGCCTTCTACCTGCTTGTACACCCTTTTCTCGAGTATTTATTGTACACGGGACGGGGTACCTACGGGTACCAGCTAAAGGCCCGAAGAAAAATGTGCCTCGAGAAAAATGGCAGTCGTTTTTAACGGATCACGATCACGTGATCCCTCTGTTCGCAGGGCCATCACGACACTCGCTTTTGATCTTTCTGTCCTCTCTACGCTCGATCGAACATTTACAGAATAAACGGTCTCTTGACTGATGGGACACGTCAGAACAATCAAACAGTGTAGACTCTTTTTATCTTCTATTATAAATAAATTCCTAGTCGGGACATTCTTCCGATTGTATATCTTTTTTTATTCTCTACCGTTCTGTCTATAATGGAAAGAATGACACTGGAAAGTCAAGAGGAGTGTCGAATAAAAATATGATTGTTGATTAAAATCGAGACAGCCGTACATTTCTAGGCTACGGTCTTAAGGATCCCTGTCACCTACTGTAACACCTACGAATTTCGCCGCACAATGAGTCTCGGTTTATCGTCGATGCCCTTGGAAACGTCGGCTAGGAGGCCGAGATAAAGCGCTCTTTGTCCCGAGGGACAAGTTACGCCAGCGCGCGCTGTGCGTGTCGTAAACCCGATCCGTAAAGCTTCGAGGTCCGTGACGAAACGAGCACCGTAGTTACGTCGTGAAAACCAATCGTCTCCCGTGGAAAACGAAAGTAAACAGAGAGGAAAAGCTGCCCGGAGAAATCGAACATCGAGAACAAAGTGAAACCGCCAATGAATTTGTGAAACGATTCGATGCTGTTACAGTTCGTGTATACTTGATGAGGTCTATCCCCGTCGTTACATTTTTAAACAAATATTTTCCCGTTCCTGTTCTTACTTTAATCGCGATACCTATCGACCATGAAAGTCCATTAGTTCCAGAGTGGGTGCATATCTAACGCGGTCTTTAACGTCCAATGCTTTATTGCCCAACCTCTGAACGACGAACCGTGGAATGTACTTTTACGTCGCTTCTATTTTCTACGTTTTACGCCATTGTAAAAATTCAAAGTCAAGTTTACGGTCTTTTAAACTTCACTCCGGGCGAAACGAGGGTTAAAGTTTCTCAAAGGATAACGGTACGATTTCCTGATCCAATTGTTTAACGAATCGAGGGAAATTTGCATATCAGACTGTCGCGGCCACTTAGGCGCCTTGTGTCGCGTGCGCATGTAACGGAAGTGGTCGATAAAGTCGGATAAGTTACGGATCGAATATCATCCGCGTCGAAGATCGCGCGGTCTGCATACGCGGATTCTAGAAAATCGCTACCAGATCGAACGAAACCGAACGAGAAACGATATATAAATATGGTTCGCGGCCGTTTAGAGACGTCGTTAACGAAACGGGGCTCCAATTACGCGGAAAATTCAATATCGACGCCGAAGTTGAATAACAATTCGAAGACCATTGCCGTTTCTCGTTGTTGCCCGCGACAGGCTTGCAGGGTTGGGTGCCATACGCCCGTGGAAGGGTGCGCGATGTTCGTTTCGAGGAAAGCTCGGCTAACAACGAACGGAAAGCGAGAAAAGAGGCGGAAAGTTCTATAATGCGCAGCTGGCCCCATGAATTCTCCGCCTCCCTTGAATTTCACATAATGCAGTCGCGGCGTATCGCGAACACGCTTCGGCCAATTTGTCGCCCCGTCTACTCGTGACTAAGAATATATCCTGGTTTCCTTCTCCAACCGTGTGTTTCGTTTTCCATTTTCATCGAATTTTATTGCAGTTTTTCATCCCGAACCATTATACGTTTCTCGATAACGATACCACCGGTACGGGTAGATTTATACCATCCACTTCAGACGCCTTTTCTAGCAAATAATGCAATCAGATAAAATTTTAAAAATTCTGCTTCTGTATTTTCACTAAAAATATATGTTCATAATTGATAAGTAACAGCACTGATAAGAAATGATTTGAAGATTCAAAATCTGGACTAAAAATATTATATAACTCGATTACAAGTATTTCAATCGCGAAGTTATTCGACCAAACTTACATGTGTTTGAACAGCTGCAAAAAGTTATCTGAACGGTTAGCATAAATCAATACTAATCACTTTACGCTCCAATTTTTATGGCAAGAGCTCGTCGAAGTGTAACGTCAAAATTACGAAGCTTGAAAAATTGGTACAAGCTTTTTATTATCCGTGGGACGTATTTAAAATACTGTTAATTATCCACGCCTGATGGTCGTATTTGATAAACATGAGTGAACTGCCTCGAAATCGAGGGAATCCTTGTCTTCCACGGAACGCTCGTAACGACATTGCAGCCGGTCGCGAGAAAACGCAGCGGAGGCGAAGCGTTCGAAAGTTGTTGGCGGCGCCGGCGGATGCTGAATAATTGACGACACCGTAAATAATCGAAAGGACCTTTTAGCGGGCGTACAGCCTTAAACTGTCGCCCGCACTCCCCGTAACGAGCGTCGAAAATAAGGTCAGGAGAGGACGAAACGCGTGTAAAGAACGCGTGCAAAAGTAACAGCTGCGAGCGGAAGCTCGTAAGGGCGCCATTTACAAGAGGAAGGCGGTGGCGGCCGCTTATGAAAACACTCGGAAAATGGAAACTCGATGTCGGGAGCAGGGCTCGCAACGAACAACCATATGGCACATGAAATTTCGCCGGAACGACGATTATCAAATTTCCGCTGACTCGCTCCGAAGCAGCTTTCCAAAGCGGAAACGTTCCTTCTTAATTCTCTTCGATATTTTTCGTCGAGCGTACGCGATCAATTATGGCTGCCGTGGTTGTTGAATTAAAAAGCACGAGGGGGTGAAATAACCGGGACGCGATAACGGCGAATATGTCCCCGTGAGGGAAATTGTTTCGCATAAATTCTTTATGGATCGTAAAAAGAACACTTTTTTCCACGGGACACCGAACTTCGTCCATCGATTCTCCTATCGTTTTCTCCGCCCCCTCCTATTTTCATTTTCATTCTCGCGAACGGCACTCGCAGGACGCGATCAATGGTAAAATAAGAACTCGTGTCGTTCGAGCGCGACGAAAAAATTCTTATACGATGAAAAAAGGCGTCGAGAAGAATAGAATACGGCGGTAATCAAGAAAAATGGTTTTCTTTTTGACGATACGAGACAGCGTCTGAATCACGCGGCTAAAGGGGGTTAAACCGAGGGTCGAGAGAATGAAAGCCGGCGGGAAAAAGGAATCCCGACAATAAAGGGAAAATAAAATTGAGATTCATCGTGCGTACCCCTTACCCAATTACGAATTTGTGCGTAAAATATGGAAAACAAGCCTAAAAGAGAAAATATTATATGAGTTTCTGCGGTCCCGACATCGCGCCCGAAGGATCTGGGAGATGGAGAAAAAAAGTTCCAAGAAACGGAAACGACCGCGTCGACGCGATTGTTCGAGGGGTGAAAAACGAGCTGACGGGGGAGGACGGGAATTTTGAACCCGTGATCTCTTGTACGCTGGGAGATTGTGAGCCGAGAATTGACCAAGAACAATAAAGAATCGACGGGAACAAAAGATCGAGGTAGGGAGAGATCGTGTCGGCGCGGCGGTTAAGAACACGCGTGACTGTGTACCTGAGAAAAGGGGGCACAAAGGTTTTCGCTTTCGTCGACCCGAGAACCCTTTTATTTTCATCCCTTTTCTCTCGCTCGTGAACGCAAGGTCTGCCCTTCGTTCGTGGTTGCTGTTGTGGCTACTCGTTGGAACACATCTCTATTAGCACGAATCGACGAACAGTGGGGTCGAGTAACAAGTGTCTTGATATTTTGACGATTTTTTAACTGACGACATTTAATATCGAAATGATAATCCGCTTGATAACATGGCGTAAAGGGATCTTCTGAATTTACAGTGCACCTTTGAGGGAATAGAAACATCCCTGAATCCTTGACACAAGACCTCGTATTTTAACAAACTTTATACCAAGAGATTATTCTGCCTTCTACAGCTTGCACAAAGGGGCGGCCGGTCTACCTGACTTGAAAAGAGTTCCTCCGCAAAGAACGAAACACCTTCTTCTACCACAGTCCCTAGAACTCTCCGAAACGAATTTTTGTCCGAGAGAACGTACCGGAGGCTCTTTCTCGACTTCACCACCGTCGAAACACACTTACGAATCGATTTCGCGCGCAGGTTCGCCAACGATATAAAATATAGTACGAGGAGCGCTCGCGATGAATCATCTTCGTAAACGAAGTAAACGCGACACCGTTTACCGGGAACGATTCGTTATCGGGGCCGCGTTAACGAGAAAGATGCGATAATCCGACGACCACGATATATCACGAACTGTTTGCCGGGACGAGCCGCGTTCAGGTATGCACAGCGCGCTCTCGGCATCGATTGTTTAACAAACAAGGTGGCTCGAAGTGGCAGGTGGCATCCGAGCATGGCGTGCAAATGAATTAATAAAGGACAAACATAAACGAGCTGCGGAGGCAGCTGGTTGCGAATAACGTTGGGCCGCAGTTAGCCGGACCGTTTCGAGGAACCAACTTCCGGCCCCGTTTCCCTGCCTTTGACGTAAGAATATTTCCGTCCGGGTCTCCTGGCGATCAAAGTTTTAAAACGATTTCCTCGCGGAAAGATAACTTATTCGATACGTGCGTTAGAAGAATTCGAAGTCTCATCCTCGAAAAACGCCTCAGGAAATCTCAACTTGGTTGAAATTTGTCGCAGACCGCTTCGAGATGTTCGAACCGCGATAAGCTGGCAGCGAGGTTGATTAACTTCGCAAGGGAGCCGTTTAACGGAGCAAATAAGAATCGTGTTAACCGGTGCTCGGAAAGGTGCAAGACACGAAATTTCATGCGAAGGTCTCGTTAACGATGGAATTTCCATCGCAACGTTCGCCCCGCCGGGCAGAACAGAGGAAACGACGACGTGGCCGGGCACGGAAAAGCAAAGCCCGCGATTACGATAACAATATTGGCTCAAGCTAATTGGCAGGGACGTGCGACACCGGAGGCACGCGTTGCTAACGATTAGGGTGGTTAGACGTTCAATTACAGCCATTCAACCTCGGCGTCCTGCATCGTTAACATCCGTTCCACATTTGTCTTTGTTAAATAGCTCTCGGTTCGACCGCGACCATTCAGACAAAGACTTTAATAACCATCATGGGAATTCAGGTCCCAGGTTCGTATCATTACATGTGTCTTTCCACTCTGAAAGGGATTCGTTTGCAAGTTGTAAGTGAAGTATTCTTGAAAAATAAAGAATAGTGGCGTGAAAGGGTAACTTCTCATCCCCACTTCCTCCAGTCCCTATTATTCCTTTTTTCTTACGTGGGGAAATCACCACCCCCGGGGTAGGGGCCACGGGTAATATCGAATTTCCATCGACTTAAAGAACACAACTCCCCCTAAATGACACCTTCCTAAAATAATTAATCGTTCGATTTCAGGAGCTGGTGTTAACCGCAGAGGGCGAGCGAAGGCTAAGCCCGCACACGAGCAGGATAGTGGTGGGCAACTGCAGCTCGGTGATCCTGACGAACTCCAGCCTGTCCTCGATGATCGGCCTACGCTCGGTGGACCTGATCAACGTGGCCAACCTGAGCCTGGTCAGGCAAAGTTTCGAGCTGTCGCCCCGCAGCACCCGCACGCGTATCTCCGTGCGGAACTGCAGCATCGACACGATGCCGAGCTTCGTGTTCCGCGGCGACGTGGAGGCGATCATCTTCGAGAACGTGAGGATCGGTCAGCTGAGCGCGTTCTCGTTCGCGAATCTGTTGCACACGGACAACCTGCGGCTGGAGAACTGTCGCATCGAGAGCATGGAGGCGCAGGCGTTCAAGAAATTCGACGTGGGTTTCCTGCACGTGATCGGCGGCAGCTTCGGCGACCAGGTGCCCAGCCGGACGATGAACGACATCGAGGTGTACCATAAATTCATGCTGGACGGCGTTAAAATGGGCACGGTGAGGAGCGAGGCGTTCATCGTGAGGAGTCCACGCACTGTCGCGATACAGAACTGCGCGATGGAGAGCCTGGAGAGCGAGGCGTTCGACGTGACCGCTCGAGGAGCGGTGATCCTGAAGAACAACAGCTTCGGGAGCCTGGCGATAGGCGCGTTCCTCGGCATCCGGGCGGACCCCGAGGCTAGAACTGTCTCTCTGCCCCTGAATCTTCACGATCTCATCTTCAAGGACAACAGCGTGGTGAACTTCGAAGAGGGCTCGATGATGTTCGACCGTAGCAGCTTCCGTCTGGAACTGGACAACCTGTTGGTCGAGCAGCCGTGCGACTGTCAGATGCTGCCCGTATGGAAGAACAACGTGCTCAATTACACGAACGTGTACACGAGGTTCTATAGCAGGCAGAACGCCGTGTTGCCGCCCGCGATGTCGCCGCAGGACTCGATCAACGAGACCCCGGAGACGTTTCTGTGCTTCGACGGCGAGGTGGACCGGGTGGCGACCAGTTTCGTCGACTACGAGACCCGACATTGCTCCCTGGGCGGATCCATACTGGTCTTCGTCCTGATAGTGGCCGGCCTGCTCGTGTTCCTGATAGCGCTCGCCTGTCTGATAGTCTGGTGCTGCAGGAGGCGTCGTCGCAACGGCAGGAAAAAGTGGATCAGCGTGCCGACCAACGCGCCCGACGTGGTCTCGAAGAAGAACGGGGTGATCGGCAGGGAGACGGCCGCCTCCGCGGCACCGGTCGACAGCCGGATAACGATGGTCGTGCCGGACGGCCGGCTGTACCGGGAGACGGAGTTCCACGTGATCGTCGAGAAGGCCGAGCCGTTGACCACCGAATTGTAACGAGAAGCCTCGCGCGGTCCCGCAAGGACCGTCGCAGCACGACTCGAACAGGAACCAGAGGACGAGGAGGAGGAATTCGAGCGGTACGGGGGCTCGAGCCGTTTTCGCGTGTACAAGCTGTGAACGAACGGGACACAACGCTCGCCGGTGCGCGACGAACACGTGCAAAGAACCTCCTATGGGTGGCGGGACACCCAGCTTCGAACGACTTGTGTAACGAGTGTTCAGTGGAATCGTCGAGGACGGACACTCATTCGCGGTTCCACGACCACTTATCGCGCCTACGAATATAGAATAGAGACTCGGTCCACGAGAATCCGTTGTTTTCCATTCAATATCCTTCTTAGAGTACAACAAGCCAGCTCGTAAGCTTCCATTTTACATATCAGGCGTGCGGGACTGCGACTATCCTGACGCTTCGCTATCGTTCCGATGCCTGGACGATGTTTTTCCTTATTTCTCTCTCCGCTTCGAGGGCAGCGCCTCTCGATAGTTGTAATTTCGATCGAGAACCGCGCGTTGTCGGTCGACGCGTAAGCAGCTTCGATAAAAGGGAAGAGACGGTGTCGTTCGAGCTCGAAACTTCTGTCGAGACGAGGACGAGAAGAGGAGAAGAATAAGAAGAGCGGGGCGATAAACAACGACGAGAAGGTCTCGAACCCTCGTGCAAAGTACACAATAAACTTTCGTTGCTTTTATCGATCGAACGGACTAATTCGACGCTGTGTTGATTAACGAAACACTTTCAGCCGAAGAAAGACAGTGCCATTCCTGTACAAAAAAACGATCTTTGCGAGAAAGAACTCGGTCCCTCGGGACGAAGACGAAAGATTAGTTGAATAATTTCATTCGAGACGAGAGAACGTTTGTTGCTCGCTTCCAAAGTCGTGCATGTGCGTGTATGCGTGAGTGTGCGTGCCTGCGTGTATACGATCGTTCCAATTTGCGTTTTTTTCATTGTGCTTGTAACAGAATAAAACGATATTACCTGACACTCCTTGACAATACGGAACACGAATTGAACGCGAAAAGGGGGTAGACTTTTGGAGGAAAAGGGGGGGGGGGGCAACCGCGAGAAGACGCGGAACACTTATCAGCGTTTCGTTCCCAGGGGGTGAAACGATCGTTCTGTTCGATGTAAAATGACGTTCATTCATATTGTAATTTATTTCATTGCGACCGCGTTTTATTTATGAGCTTTCGACTTTGCCAATAAATTGTTGTTACTGTTATCATTCCGATCAGTATCTAATTCTGACGAACGCACGCACGAGGGAAACGCGGACGATTCGAATCTCTAATCATTTCTGAAATCGTGAAACGGCAGTTTTAGCTAATTTTCTCACCAGAAGTCCCACCATTAATGGTAAGTCGAATTATTCTAATGGGTAAACACTGCGATGGAATTTTTCAATTTAGCACCTCTTTACTTTTTCCACAAATTTTGAAAGTTTACCGAAGTTGAAACGCTTTTGTTCGCATGATATTCGAAGCTAATATTTTTCGATTATTCAATTTGCTTTTCGCCACCCAATCGAAGGGGTGTTGACCCCCGGACCACGAAGAGCGCTAAGGATTTAAATTTTCGAAATTTCAAAGCATTTATGATTTTATTGCAAGGCAAATAATGTGGTTTTCGATGTCTGAGTCATTACTGATCCAGGTTCATGGTCCAAGGGTTAAATTTCATAGTCTTTGGTTAACGTTCCAGCTTCTCAGCTCTTCAGCTTTAAAGCGGCCACGAGAGCCGGGGAATCGGCATAACTTCGAGTAGTAACAATGAATTTGAGCGGCTCGGGGGAAGCCCGTAGCCTCGCGGAAGCGGAGAGGCCGGGAAACGAGGAAGCGATTCGTTGAACGTTCGAGCAGCCGGCCGTTTCGCGTTCTAAAAGTACAATACGAGTACCGTAAACGACGCTTTGTCCCCCGTGTGTGCAGCTATCTCGCGCACGTGTGAGCCATGCATTATTGATGCTGCCGCCACTTGCCCTTCTAACGACTCTTCCCTGCTCTCCTTCCTTCCCTCTCGTTTTATACCCCCCGGGGCGACCAGCAGAAATTGGTCCTCGTAGCTTCTCGAGATTATTCAGCGACCTTTTCCTCCTCGCCGTTGCCTCGAGGTGCACGGCCAATTAGAGCCGAAGCGCGAAAAAGAAACGAAAACTTGGATGACCGACTGATATCGCGCCGCGGCGGCGAACAATTATGAACGACCCGGACGGTTTAGGTGTAATTATCGTGAGACTGTGATACAACGACAGCCGACCGTGTACAATGCGATTCGTTCTGCGTCGAATCGTTCGACGATTCAGAGAAGATAATAAAAAACGATCAGATCGATGAGTAGAAAGAGAGGAGTTTGTGATTGCAACTTCCTATGCACTACTTTTTCTTTGTCCCTTTGATTAAGTGCAAATATGAGCGTTTTCACGACAAATTTAATTGGGGGTCAATTAGGGAGCGCGTACAAGAAGCGCCCTTGTTCTTCTTGGTTTTATAGATATACGCGGTTTATTTTCGATTAATAAGATTAGTAGGGGGAGTAAATTGTTGTTGATTGAAGTTTGACCAATTTTAGAAATGAAATTGTTTTATATTCTAGCAGCAACGGGAAGATTATAAGAAACCTTCTTGTTTTTCAATTAAAAAGTTGATTAATTTGCATGGAAAAAAGATAAAATAATGTGTAATTGCTAAATAATTAATTTAATAAGTGGAAAATATTGTGCAAGCGCTTTTTTTGTTGGTTTTTTTGATTTTTTGCTCTGCGCGCCACTAAAACGGTACAAGTGGTGCCATCTAGCGGCAGCGCCTCTGAACTAATGGAACTAAGAGCCTATTAAACGTATTGTACCGATAATATGATGTAAAAGAAACCTTCAGAAATGCATTTAGACAAATAAAAATCATAAGAGTAATTGAGAATCAGTAATAAAGGCTCTAAAATGTAATGGTTATACGTGTTCAGAATGCAAATAAATTCAAGCTTATTTCTTTCCAATAATCATATCCAGAAAAGCTATAGGTGTGTATATCACCTTTAAATATCACTAATTAAACGTAAATGACAGT
This sequence comes from Anthidium xuezhongi, assembly GCA_022405125.1. Lineage (NCBI taxonomy): Eukaryota > Metazoa > Arthropoda > Insecta > Hymenoptera > Megachilidae > Anthidium > Anthidium xuezhongi. The sequence goes on along the minus strand of CM039642.1, from coordinate 5,703,430 downwards.
AATTTGTTAAACAATCCTCATTCATAAATTTATTAAACCGAATATCGTTTAGTAGGTGCAGTAATGCCTAGCAACAGGAAGAGGAACTAAATTAGTGTAAATGTCGGTAATTTACTCTTTTTTAATAATGTACCGATGTCGATAACATACCTTATGTCGATAAAATAAAGTAACACACTGATGTCAGTGATTTAGTTGCATTAATTGGGGTGCTGCCGCTAAATGGCGCCACTTGTATCGTTTTGGTGGCATACAGGGTAAAAAATTAAGAAAAATGAAAAAATAGAGCCCGGAGAGTATTAAATCGATTATTTTATAATAATATAATATTTTCTCTTGCTACTACTCAAATTTGGTAACCATCAACCTTTTTGTATTTATATAATTTGATATAAATCTTAATGTACTTGTCTTTACTACATACTGCATATGTTTGGCCCTTTTTGAAATGGAATAGAAGGAAAAAAAACAGTAATTTCTAAAATTGGTCACTTTTTTCAAATATTCATTGAATAATTTTGAAACACAGTTCTATAACAGAGGGATTTGTTTGGTCAGTTTAGCGATTACGTATTGGCAATGCAAAGTTACCACCCATAAAACTAATCCTTTTCAGTTTACCATCTTAGATGTGGAATAGAATAAAGAATTGCAATTAGGTACTCACCTGAATGGAAGAACACCGTCGAGAGCCTGGGAAACCGTAGGTGGCGAAGCCAGAGCGAATCCTCGGGCAAGTAACGTCGAATGCATGGAGAAAATCCTCTTTGCGGTTTCCTGCATCAGTTCCAGATCCTCTTCCACTTCTTCGTCTGAAAGGATATAAATGAATTCATTGAATAACTCTTACCAAACACAATTGGACACGTCGGAAATTGTACGCGACACTGAAAAGCAAATTATACGTACTAGACACAGATGGCAACGCAAGATTCCTCTTCATGAGACTCGCGGCACAAGCACCGCCGAGAAACGACAGTTCAATTTCTAAATTTTTTAATCCACTTCCTGATGTTATCCAATCGTATCCGATAACTAGACATTTAAACCCGTACGTGGCTGCCCTGTCGTTTTTCATGTAATCCGACGCAGTCTCCAACGAAAATATCACTTCATTTCCTGAGACAATACACCAGTCGATTAGTAACATTTTAATTAAAATGTAGTTCGCTAAATAACTTACCTGGCAATACAATTGCGTTTTGAGGCCACTGACTTTGAATGTTGCTTAGCTTGTGAAGCACAGGCCAATATAAGGGTGTATCTTCCATTGTCGTCGCACTCGTTCTGAAAACAAAATTAATTTGCCTATGACAATCCTTTGCGAAGAAGTTTTAAGACGACGCAGATCAACCCTACTTACCCTCCAGATGAAATAATATTTGGAATGTATAGTTGCAAATAGTCTTCCGGCTGCGCTGTACCACATTCTGGTGTGAATTCGATAGTTAACCATTTAACCGTGTCTGGAAAGGTAACTTTATAATGAGACACTGTGGCACGTTTGTAGGGATGGTCGCTTTCCAACCACGTGTAGTGATGACTGGTAGTGACGGGTGGAGATGCGTGAGACTGAGCATCACTGTCTTGAGAAACTTGAGACGATCCCATCGCGGCTAACAAGTTCAGTGCCGAGACATGGGGAAGCATTTCTTGTATCAAAGTAAGTACCTGAACTCCGCTCTGTAAGAAACAGCTTACATAGGAACCATACTTGAAATACCATTAGTTATAAAGATATAGCATTTACCCTCGGATCTGAAGTAGCCAAGGGACTAATATGCGCCATAACCAAAGGTAAAAGAGTTGTTATAAACGTTGCATTGCCTAGGACTTCGGTGGCTACCACTTCTTCCGCCCTCTCCCTCGCCAATGCAAGTATTTCGTTAGACCTTTGAATAATCGTGGCCGTCATGGCAAGGGTACATTTTCTCGCTTGCACTTCGGCCATCGCTTTGCTCGTATGTTGACCGTCGGAGTCTTGAGGGTTTGAGTAATAAAGGATGTGAGGTATTTGACCTCTAGTTTGCGTTGTACCTGTGGAAGAAACATTTTGTTACTCTGGATCGAATGAAAATATCAAAATTAATTACATACCATTGAAACTTAAGGAACAAGCTGTAAAAGTAAAAGTGGTTCCGTCGGATCCTTTGACGACGCTCAAACCACCATCACCGTTGCTCGTACGACCACCATGGTTCCTCAATCTAATGGCGTACTTTACATTTTCCTTGATGAGCACTGGTTTGTCGAATTTTAACTCTACTATGTCGTTAACGCAATCGTCAGGCCCGAAAGAACCACGTGTAAAGTCCAAACTGCTCCATCGCTGAGTGTGGGATGGATCGTTGCCCGTATTATTTTGCTGTGAAATGCAATATAGTGATAATAATTTGCAATAAAATGATGAATACAATACGGCAATACTTACATCATCAAGCAGTTCCAATTCATAGTCGTACGTCCCAACACCTCCGTAAATACCCACCCCAGCGATAACAATTCCTGGCCTGTCGACCGAGAAACATATCGCGTCGGGGGAACCGTTTCCGGTATTCCAAGATCTCGTTTGGTTCACCCGAGTGAACCTCGAAGGTGTCGTGTACATAAGCCTGCCGCAAGCGGCTTGAAGCTCGTCCTCGTTTCCGCTAGATTGTGCCGCCAGTTCGGCGATCACCCGCGCTAACAAATAACAACAATGAAGAACCAAATCTGGCAGTGATTGTGTCTTTTCTCTACAAAGATTCTTCTTCACAGGGACTAGAATCAAATCTAACAGTCTGTCGAGGACATCGCGGAACGACCAGTTCAAGGTCTCCTTCCCGAAACTTTCTATCTGAGACTTGTAACTAATTTGCTCGACTAAAATTGGGTACTGATGGCTCTCCGTCGAATTGATCATCAACACGCCAGTATTGTCGGATGGACTGAGCTGCCGTTTGATGCTGTCGCTACTGTCCATGATGTTGGTCAGAATCGGAAATGTGCATCGGAGGCGGATGGCTGGATTGCACAGAGAAGCCAAAACGGCCGACAGTAAACGGTCTTTCGTAGATCTTCCCTGTTCCTGTAAAATATTTAATTACTGTTGTAGAGGACCTTGAAATGAACGGGTTATAAAGTGGCAGAGCACTAACCCTATCGATTTCCGATAACAGTTCACACAGACACGTCCATTTTAAATATGCGGTCGGGTAAAATGCATGGTAACAAGCTACAAATGTTCTGTGACACTCGTCCAATATACTATTTGTTAGCTTGTTGTTTATGGTACTGGTACCTGTACGATGAAACATTTCGTACATTGTTAGTAAAACAGGAAATATTGTTATAGTTAAACTATCAAAAACTCACTTTTATTTGATCGCGTCTTCCCTTTACTCTTTGTATTTAATGGCACGGTATCGGATAAAATTTGATGTAACAGCGCGCGTACTTCTCCAATGCATTCTGCTAAGCGCACTGATTCGGAGGGAGTTTTCTTGCCCGCTGTAAATAATTAATGTCGTGTTCAAGAATGATCTAATATTTGAATAGAATTCGATACGCACCTTGGTTAGGATAGATTTCATTGGTATACGTTCTAAGTAGCCGTAGACTAGCTTTGCTGATATAAACCAGACACTCCATTTCGAGTAACGCGTGAGACGAAACAGCATGGACCATGGTATCGTTTAATACTGCCTTTAATGTGTTCCAGCTCCATTGGAGAAGAGATATTAATGATTGGAAACATTCCTGAAAAATAATTTCTGTATACATGTTTTCTGTAATTAAAAAAATAATTAATACGCACTTTAGTAACTGTTCTGCTAAAATCTCGTTTTAATACGTAAACTGGTTCGATTTGGTCTCTTTGCCTGTTAGGTGTCTGATTTTCAGGTGTAACAATGCGATAAAGTAACTGAGGAATTTGCCCGGCATTCACATCCGTCCCGTTATTAGATCTTTTAGAAGATTTAAAGTAAAACATAACTCTAGAAATAAAAAATAATGTAAGAATTCGTCAAATAATTCAATTTCTTATTTTTTAAAGAGTATTCGTTTTACTGACTGGTCTTTTGCCGTGACCATCCCTTGACCACCAGTTCCACAATCGCTGGAAGGGCCGCTAACTTTTGCCCATGCAACATACCACCTGTTAGCTTGCAAAGAAATTGGTTCATCGAATAGAATAGAATATTTTTGTCTGGGTCCACATTCGTACGGTATTTCCTCTGATTCGGCCAGAAGTTCACCATCGTTCTCTTGGTCTCCTCCGTCCGTTCCAATGTCAAATAACTGAAATTATTTTTAACATAATTTTTACGGCCATTTTGCACGATCAATTAAAGATTGAAAGTATAACGACAACTACTTTTATTTTTGCTGTATATTCCCCTCGTCCTCCAAACAGTCCATATCCGCCAAGCAAGATATCGATATCAGGCATAAATCTAATAGCCTCGATCGAATGCGCGGTGTAACCCCAACCACCGCCATGACCTGAAAATATATAAACTATGCTGTTAAAAGAAATAATGATATATACCATTTTCGATCACGTTTTGTACATACTTTCGAATCTATTGACCGTAACAAAATCTTCGCGGCTGTACGCTTTTCCATGCGTCGATTGATTGCATTCATTTTCTTCTACGATAGACAAATTTTCGTCTTGAGCTTGCGTGAGAGTATCCAAACAGGCCAACAAGTGCATCGCAGCTTGGGAACGCGTTACAAAACAGTTTGATACTACAGGCAGTGCTAAGCCTGGATTCAAAATGGACACCTCCAAGCCAGGAATCGTTCTAGCTTCCGTCGATATAATATTATATAGGCTTATTTCATTATTTGTCGGATTAAAAGTCCAAATCACGTTATACAAAGGATCTAAGCACGTTGCACAATTATTGAAGTCGACTTGATCCGCTCCGCTGTAACTATTACAAGTGCCGTCTCGTTTACTTATAACTAAGCATTTGAACGAATTTGCGTGATCAGTTTGATGTGGAATTAAAACTGAAACAATTTATTTTATAATTAGGTATGCTCGTTAATATATAGTAATGGTGGAACGATAATTTACAAAGGAGGACATACTTATGCAGTTTTTATTTGCCATAACAGTACTCCTTGTTAAACTAATAAAATTTATTTCATCAATTTTCACATAAGTTTGATCTCCGCTCGCGCCGACCCACGTTGCGCGTCTACCCCATCGTGGACCGATATTCGGAACAATGTTTGGAAAACTGTACCACGGTTGTGTTCTATCAGAACGGCGGTTAATCTGAGAAGTAGTATTCGGAGAGTCGGTCTGTCCATTCCACCAATTCGTGCCCAACTGCCCTTTCTGAATATAACAGACACATAATAATATTATAATTCAACTCCAATAATAAATAAATTTTAATAGTAATACGAACTTGGTAAGCTCCAAACGTAAAGACTTCGCCTTTCGAAGTAAGGACGACGGTGTGATTACTTCCGGCAGCAACTTGCGTTGCTATGCCTGGTAATTTAACGTGAACGGGCCCAGCGTGCGCTACTAAATCTCCTACACCCAGCTGACCATATATATTGCTCCCAAATGTATAAACCTCTCCGTTTTGTAAGAGCACCACTATGTATGGTATGTAATACACAATTACTAATGTTCATCAGAAAATTTAATCCAAATTTATATACGTTACCTGTATGGTGCAATCCACACGACACTTGAACCACGGGACTCTCGCTGGGCAGAGAAACTCTAGCTGGTGGTATGCTAGCGATTCTTGCCGCGTCGCCTCGTTCGATGTCGCTTCCTCCAATACCTTCTTCGATCATCAAATTAGTCCCCAATCCCAATGCCACTTTTCCAGTACTTTTTTGCATCACGCTTGGACCCGCTGTTTTATACGAAAATTAATATTAACCTAAGTACCAAGAGACTTAATTTGATCTTAAAATATATGCAGATCGTATCTATCTCATAAAGACAACTACCCAATCTTTGACTATTCGGACCTTTCATCTTCATTCCGTATTTCGCGGTACTTGGTCCTGCCTTGGCTCTCTGTTTTTGCTTTATTTCCCCTAGTCTCCGTTGTAAGTACTCCCGAAAATTGGAACTTGATCTACCTAAAATGCAATGAAAATGTTTATAAACGTTATAATTCATTTGTAACATAATGATTTGTAATTAAATTTTTACCATTAGTACAACTTTTTCTTGCGCAGGTTCGACAACATCCGCATTCCGCGCATCCACTGTCACCCTTACCGCATCCACATTCCCTGAAAATGCACGCTTCTGTCATTTGAACCAAATAAAACTTATTTTAAGTACGTACTGTCCAGGGTTTCGATCCGGACGTATGCTGCTCAAACAGGATATACTGCAACCAGTACATTCCCGGCATACCGTGCAGACCATACAGACACGGTGCCTCCATTGATGTAGTCCTGGAGGACACATACCTCGTGTCTCTTCCCAATCTTCAGTTGGTTCTACACCGTCTAAATATAAATAAGAATATATAATTTTTATACAGTAATAAAATATTAAATATATACCATTACCATCTTCCGTCACTAAAACTTCATTATCCGCTGTACCCATTTCCATTGCAACGGAGACGTTCTTATTTAGAGCATGAACTGTTGTAAAATCTCTACCACACTGTCCTTTATTATTAATTCCAAACGTATACAAATGACCCTTATTAGTTAACGCCGCGGCGTGAGCTTTCCCTAGCGAAACGTGGATAACACAGACATCTTTGAGATCGGTAACTACTCCTGAAACTGGATCACTGTGCAAGGTGTCTTTGCCGAACATTAACAAAGAACCCTCTTTAGTGACTAACGCAGTCGATCCATTGTTACAGGCAGCATCTATGATAAACTGTCCTTCTACTTTTGCTATCTTTTTTGGCTTGACTGGCTTGGGTTGTCGACGAACTTTATCTAAAGTTTATAATATATGTTAATTTAATCGAAATTTGATAACCTATTATGTTTCAAATGAATAATGATGAAACCCACTATTATCACCATCTTCTCCACGTCTAGCAGTTCCAGCAAATAAAACAGAACCATCTTCCATGATCATAACAACATGTTGACTATCGTGACCAGTTGCAAAATGTACGAGTCTTGGTCCTTTTCCAAGCGTTAATTCTACCCATCTATTAGGCCTTGTGTTATTTTTCATCCCGAGACTGGTACCTTTTCCAGTATATAATATCTGGAACGTATATAATTTATACAATATACTTTCGTATGTAAAATATAATTGAGATGTCCGAGAACGACTAACCACTTACCTTTCCAGACACAGTTTTTAGTAAACCAAATTCTTTTCCTGCTGTAACTATAGCAATTTCGTCATCACAACCTGGATTTAACGTATGGACAGCTTGTTCTTCGTCAAAAGCAGAATATCCAAAAACATCTACACATTTTCTGGCTAATTTTAATGGTAATTCTGATGCAACTGTTACTGGATTACTTAATGTATTTATTGTTCTGACTACAAAACCATCCTATTAAAATGAACAATACAACATTTATATTGTTTGCTGAAATATTACAAATTTGAACAAATTGAAAGAAAAAGTAGCTAACATCCTTTCCCGCTGTTATCATTCCCAAACATTCGCCATCAGAAAACATAACGGAAGATGACCAGTCACGGCCTTCTAAAACTGCAATCCCCGTGACTACCAGAGTTTCTGCATCGATAATTAGTAACTCGCTCTGTTTCCTAGGTGTGCACTTAAAATATAATGTATTCTAGAAAAAAATTATTTTATATTAGGAAAACATTATCGATATAATTAAACGTGAAAAATAAATATTTAATTAAACTGACATTTGCGTAACCAAGCCAACCCGTTTCCGTTGGATAAAAATCTGCCTTCTGAATATACATATGACCCCAAATGGTTCCACCATGGCCACTACCAATTTTTAATAATCCTCTACTTGTGTGTAGGTACAGGTACTTTCCATCACTCACAAAACTTCTTCCATTTAGTGTTATATTATTTATCTCATTTGGTAACTTAAGCGTAGAAGTATAAATCTTAGAACATTTAGGAACTCCATATGTAATCCAATCTGGCCGTATAAGTTTTCCAAGTAATACAGCTTGTACACTTCTTTGTAAGGATGTTAACACACATGGCATCTGCAATATATAAACAATAATTTGAAACACGAATATCAGTAATCTAAAAATAGATTACTATCAATTAGGAATGACATTTACTTGAATATTTTGAACTGCTAGTGCTCTAGGACACATGAGTAAAGCAGCAATTGCTGCCAACAGACGACCAGTATCACCTCTAACAACCACAAGGCTTAATAAACAGGCACAGGCAACTGCTGTCAAGTGACTACCATCATTAGCAGCTGCTGATTCTGGCCCATGTAAAGTTGCAAGATCCAGTAGCAGGTCAAAAAGTGGATCTAAGAAAAAATAAGAATATTGGGAACATGATACAGGCATCCTCATTTAGTGGAAAATAATTACATATGCTTCTTTGCACCTTACCAATAACATCATCTGGTTCAGACTTCAGGCCTTCAGGGAGTTGTCCTTGTAATATATCCAATAAAGCTGATAATGCTTTTGTACACAAAAGAGGTTCAATTGTTCTACTTTCCCTCATCAATGTGAAAACACTTCTCAAACCAATGCCTACAATCTATAAAACAGTTGAATTTCAATATAGTCCTTTGTACACAGATCCCATGTACTTTTATACATTACCTTTGGTAAACTTTGTATAGTTGATATCCTATCCTCATCATCACTCTCTGTATCCATAGTTTCACTATGTTCTGGTGGTGGAGGAGAATTACAATTTGATACTCTATAAACCTCACTTGATGTTCTAGCATGTCTTTCCAAAATAGCACTCCTGACACTAGCGAATACAGCAAATGCAGATGCATTGCAAGGTAATTCTATTTCTGGTGGACTATTGTAATTTAAATCTCCACTTAAATCAATCTGTAAGTACAAAATATGTGTACTGACTTGTAGTATGGAAAATATGCACAAAAAAAAATTGTTAATACCTTCTTCTTATCCCTTTTACGAATAGATTTATTTTTTTTGCATTTTCTCCATTCCTCCTTATTTCTGAAAATTAAAATATGTACTTTTGTGTACGAAGCTTTTATGATCTAATAAATAAAAAAACTATGAAGAGATCTTTTCAAAGGCAATATATTTAGACTTGTAAAAGCAATTATTATAATAATAAAAATATTTTTTATTTACAAATAAATGTTACATTCTCATTTTTATTAATAATTAACATAAATAAAACAAATTAGGTAACTGATTTTATAGATCATCATTTAATTGACAAAAATAATAAAAAGTATCAATCGCAAATTGCTCTAAAACATTGTATCTTGTTCTGCTTAAGAACTGTCAAACTGACAACTGTAATAAACAAACTGTTTTAGGTTACTTTGAAACGCTTAAAAACACATCGTGTATTTGAATAAGAGTGTAATTTGATCATCAGATTTGATGGAAACAAGAATAACTAATCAGAGTAGTTATTTTAATCATTAGGTTTGATAAATGACAGATGAAGTCACCGCCAAAAGCATCAAGTAAACAAAGCTTGAGGGAGGTTATACACATTTCACACCTCTGTGCCTCAGCGATGCTTTTGAAGAGATTGTAAAAACATTTCACGTAATTCTCCGGCTCGGGCATCAACTTTTCGTGGTCCCCAGACACCATGTTGTGCACAAAATTTTCAACGTACGAATCACCAATTCATTTTCGTAATACTATTGATCGTTGACATTCTCTCGCCTTTCCCATGTGATCGCATCGCAGGTCTATAAAAAGAGCCATTCAACGATTTTCATCGAAGTATATTTATTAATTCAAGCTACAATTTCAATTTCACAGGTGAGAGACAATTTAATACGGTATTATTTTTATGATATTTGAAAACGGCTAAACATCCGTCTTTAATGTATGTCAAGAAATTCGTCTTGAAAGTACCAGACGGACCGCGACTGCCTTGCGATTTCGACTTTTCGATATGCATTATCGTTCTAACGCAGATTATCATTCGATATGGCGGTTCGTCTTCAAATCAATTTGTTTTATTATCTATATTTTTATCAATTGAACGTGTTTACTTAATGTTACAACACTGAACTGGTTCATAAATTTAACTTTACTATATCCTTATCTCTAAAAATTTTCATACATGTGTGAATTTCATTTAAACAGCTTCATTTCACAAAAATTAAAATGTTCAATTTAAGCATAAAATTAGGACAACAATGCTTTAAAATAGCATGAATCAATTCTCTTTTTTTCTGTTTTAAATGGATTTTAATCTTTTGAAAAAATTCTTGAAAATCTGAACTTAAAATACATCCAATTATTAAAGTTTATTCTGTTACTGGCGCAAGCAAAATATTTGCATAATAGAAAGTTCTAAAGAAAATAAAAAAGTGGATAAAAGAATCATAATTAAATTAGTATTAAAACAATATATCCACAGGAAGACCTATCTCAGATATGATTTGGAATTGAGCACCTCGTATAAAAGATAGTATAGTACGCGTATCCTGTTATGCTGAGATTACTGTTTTGAAGATTATCGAGAACATAACCTAAAAAGTATCATTTGAAGAGTATAATTACGTTTAAATTTTCATTTTATTACAAAAAAAAATTGAACAATATTTCCTGAATTATTGTATGATGCACGTGATTAAACAAAAAATTGATAAAGGGTCAAGCAGCACCTATCTATGCCGATAAAAACATAACCAAATGACAGCTTTCAAGCAAGTATGTCATATCCACCTAACTGATCGAATAAATCGTGAATAAATTTATTAACAATTATTCTTTACTTTCAGATAAATTACCTTAATAAATATACAATCATAATTATAAGTTGATTTTTATTTACTTTCGTACTTTTGCTGAAATTGCATTTATCTATGTATATGAAGGGTGTAAAAAGAAAACCACATAGGAATGTGAATAATAATTACAATTGATTGTGATGAAGGAGCATGATTTTCCCAATATATTTTTAGTATGTACTGTAATGAGGTTTAACGTTAATGTATACCAATAATCTAATATCTATGAATGTAATATACATTCATAATTTTATACCTTTGACGATACATTGATTTTAGTTAAATTGGACACAGCAATTACACATGTCACTCAATTGTGTATATATGACTAAAAAAATATATATCATAGAATATCTTGAAAAGTATTTATTATAAAGTGGGAATGGGCAATTGTTTGTGTAAAGATACACCAGAAGAACTTGAAGTATATAGTGGGCAAAATCATGCAGAGACTGAAAATACTATATTACCAGAATCAAGTGTAGGCACAGTTGCGTCTGGTGATGTAAACTCTACACCTTTCAAATTTCCAACTTCAGCTAACATTGATAAGTTAGTACTGGAAACTCTTGGAGTTATTGGTTCTCTTGTTGATAAGTAAGTACCATAAAGCATGGGCCATTCTACATAAGCCCATGTTATAAATCCATCAATTGGTTTATATTATGTATATTCAGTGAGCAGGAACCACCAGCTGCAATGTTAAAATTACATGCAATTGCTGATAAGGAAGATGGATGGATACAAGTTGTTAGTTCCATGGTTAATGTTATTCCTATGCATAATCCATTAGGTCCTTCTGTTATTACTCTTCTGTTAGATGATTGTCCACTACCTTCAAAGGTAAACTTATATTTTTGTATTTTGCTCATTACATGATCATTCAATTATTATTTTAATTATGTTAGGAATCAGTTCTTCGATTATCACACATGTTTCAATTATCCCAAAAACTTGGGAATATACAAACCAGTGCAACTCAGCAACGTAATATTTGTGTAGTTTTGGGTTGTATAGCAGAGAAACTAGCTGGTCCAAGTAGTATTGCTATATTATCTGAGGCCACTTTGGATTATCTTATTTCAAATCTTGTAAGCTTAACTAACTTTATGATATAATATTCAGTTTCTGAGGCTTTGTTCTTATTTGCAATTCATATGTTTTTTCAGAGGGAAGATATTGATCCATATGTGGTCTTATATTCATTGATAGCCTTGGAAAAATTTGCACAGACAAGTATGTGTTTATCAGATACTGGCATGTCAGTGCTGACATATCTTAAATTTTATTCATCAATTATGTTCATTTCTCAGGTGAAAATAAAGTAACTATAAAAAAACGTCTACTGGGAGAAAAGCAAAATCCTTTATTAGAATTGGAAAAATGGGCAACAGAAGCTCATTATGTACGTAGACAAGTAGGTTTCTGTGCACAGTGGTGTTTGGATAACTTATGTAAGTGTTAACAAGTAAATGTTATGTGAAACTGAGGATAAATAATTATTGACACATGTACATTTTCATTATTTTAGTTTTAATGGAAGGTAGGAAATATTCTCATGATTCAGTTGATATGACTGGTATTAATGTTATGTTAAATACAAAAGATGTAAGTGAGTACCTGAAAATATCACCTAATGGCTTGGAGGTAAGCTTTTTAAAAATAACTCACAGTATTGCCATGTTAACTGTCCGGGATTTCGCTGATCTCTATCAATTTTTGGACCCGCTCCGCCCTCTCGTATTTAAAATAAATAAACGTTCGATAGAAAATCAATTGTTATGTCTATATTCTATCATTTTTTTATCCCGAGTTTAAAACATATTTATTTCAACAACCTACCATCTCCAAGATTTCAAATATAAAGCGTCCTCGCTTACCCTGTCCAGAAATAATTTCGTTCTCGGGCAATTAACCCGGCAGTATATTTTATCAAAGAATATTTAAAAATTGGTCCCTATTATTTTAGGCTCGGTGCGATGCTTACTCGTTTGAAAGCGTAAGGTGTACGTTTCAAGTAGATTCGGGAATTTGGTATTACGAAACGCTTGTCATTACTACAGGTGTAATGCAGATTGGTTGGGCTACAAAGGACAGCACGTTCTTAAATCATGCAAGCATTATACTTTTCATTTAATATGCACAGTTACAATTTATAGTCTTGTTTATTCTATTTTGTTATTTTAGGAAGGATATGGTATAGGTGATGATGAATTTTCTTTGGCTTATGACGGTTGTCGTAGATTAATTTGGTATAATGCAAAAAGCGAGAAATATCACGAAAGGCCGTGTTGGAAGGCCGGAGATATTTTGGGTTGTTTATTAGACTTGAACAAATTAGAAATAATATTTTCTATAAATGGTGTACCACTTAAACCTTGTGTTCAAGTATTTAAAACCGTAAGGTACATCGCGTATTTCGATGTATTATGAATAAAGGGGTGTTGAATTTAAAATTCGATCATCAATGCGTAACGTGTGTGTTTTAGGTCTGGATTTTTTGCAGCTGCTAGTTTCATGTCATTCCAACAATGTCTTTTTAATTTTGGAAATGTACCTTTTAAATATCCACCTACCGATCGTGAATACAAAAAATTTAATGATTTCGCTTCTTTGAAGCCTGAAGATAAGGTTGTGCTTCCTAGACACATATATTTAGACCAACTGAGAAAGCTTAGTGTTAGAGAGGATTCGTGTACATTGTGTTTTGACCAAAGAGCTTCAGTGAGATTGTTACCGTGCAATCACAGGTAATATATACGCATGTTCGTGCTTTAATGATTAAACAATTTCGAACCTTTATTTCGAGTACTAAACAAGGATAACTTTTTTTTAATTTAATCTAATGGTTAAATACAATGTAAAAATAAATAATGTTTCAGAGGATTTTGCCAGACGTGTTTGAATCAGTTGGTAGAGTGTCCAATGTGCAGGGCTACAATTGAAGAAGTAGCACTTGATAACATATGACACCACACAAGTACACCAGCATTTTTTAATACTCTTCCACTACCTTTCTTATATTATGCAACTCTCAGGAACTGTCGCGAGATAATCACAATTGTAAAATATCATGTGTATCACATATGGGATATAATTATATCATTCTGTGCATTTGTTTTCATACAATACAGTATTTTTAATCAAGAGAAGGACTACAAATCAATCATAGGAAATAAAGTCAGGTTTACATGTATCACGCTTTTAATATGTATTACTCTAAATGTTGCTTTTAAATATGTGGATATAATATACAAATTATCATATCGTAAATTCAATTTACAAAAGAATATCGTTTCACATCTATCGGCTGTGCGAATTATTTTCTCTAGGTCTTACTTACATACTGTTTGCATTTAATTATATATTTAAAATAAAATACTTTTTTAACACGGTACACATTAAAAACAAAATCAATATTTACAGTTTGCATTTAAATTGCTAGCACTGTATACTATACATTTCCAATTTAATATTTGTGACTGGCTCACAAATATATATAAAACTATTTTGTCCACGAACTTGAAGTTCTTCTCTCTTAAATTATGAAAGTCTGCAATTACCTGTACTTGTCAGTATTGACAAGCAAGTAACTGAATTTGTGCTATAATGTAAGGTTGATTTTAGGGGATTGTAAAATACTGATATCATGTAGTATATCCGAAAAAAAAACGTACATATATATAAGCTCGTATTATATTCTTATGGAGATATAAAATGTTATCATATGTATAATTTTGCAAAACTTTTCTATGAACTCTAATGATTTTCATTCTCAACATTTCCTACTACTTAAAATACCAATTTATGTATTAAATATATAAATCATATTGTATTTTCTATTCTTTGAATCCGTCTACTAAAAAGAAAAAAGAAAGATCGATTCATTGTTCCAAAATAGTTTACAAGTTATTCAGGTACGATCTCTTTATATGCTTTCAGTTAATTTAATTTTTAAATCTCTTATATTTTTGTGTTACTTAACACTTACAATATTACAATGTAAAATATCTCTATTTACCTAAAATGGTTTCATTTTAGTTCAACCCATCGTTACGAGTTAAGAGACAATTAATCTTCCTGTTAATCGTTTTCAATTTTAAAGTTAAAAAGGAAGCGTCGAAACGAGAATCAAAGTTGTTGATATATCGATATATCCGTGAATGTTAAAGAACGATCTCTCGATATGCGAAAAGTTAAATGCATGGCCACGAGGGCGCGCCACAGTTTGTTACAACATGGCGGGTGAGTGAGTGCCTGTGGATCGAACGAAGCTGCTCGAAAACACGAGGGATTTTCAGCTAACCCGTGGTGTTTGTGGGTTTCAGATATATCCGACAACCAGAAAGAAGGACTGGACGACTCAAACAAAGGTGAGTACTGACAAAGAAATACATTATTGACGGTTGTAAACGTGCGCGGAAGGGGTTGGCCGTTCGGCACAGTGGCCCCACCATCGAAGCATGCTAGTGTCTGGCGTGCGTGGCGGTGGCGTGGTCGTAAACTCGTGCCCGTTTTAAATATGTTGCGCCTCGATCAATTTTCGGCTCAGGCCGAGTCAGCAATTTTATTCTCATCCACGACAGCATAGTTTCGATGCCGTTTGAACGAATGTCACGTTGCAATTCGACCGCAAGCCGTATGTCACGCCGTGATTCTCACATGCGCGACCAAGGCATGAGAATGCTCCGATGGCGTTTTATCGGTTAGGGGGCGCCACGAAACGTGCCGCGCTGTGTTTACTTCGACTGCAAGCTGAAAAAAAGAAGAAAACAGAAAAAGGGCACGCGGTCGCTTTTCATCCTCATCTATTGTTCCTACGGGTTTTCACTGGATTCGTGGTACCGGGCTGAAATACCATATGTTTCCCGATGTTTCGCCAACAGTTTATATTTCAACCTCCATCCTCAATTTACGTGTGACGACATACCACGACAGTTAACAAAGTACGTGCATTGTCTTCTTAACACATACTAGAATTTATTTTACTCGAAATCCTTGATATAAGTACAAAAACCATTTTAAACAATTAGGTGTTAATGCATGAATAACAAATCATATCCAAGTAAGCAAATACTATTACAATTTTAAGAAAAATAATCTTTAATTAGTTACTGTTACAAAATATGTTAGAATATCATTCGTAAATCTTTTTATATATTCGTCAAACTTGAATCGTTTGAAAACGTATTGAATGGAAAGAAAAGAACGTAGTTTTAGAGTATTGGAATAAACAAAGAGTTAATGCGCGGTTATTCGCCTATCGGGGTTACTGATCTTCCTTCAACTTCCATCTATTTACTACTGCCATCTATCGTATACAAAACTGAACCAGATTATTAACTCTCTATAGAATATTTCTTATAAGATTCCGTAGTTTCTGACCGTTAAATCGAAACACGTAGGAATATCCGTGGACACAAAATCGATAGGATTCCCCAAATTCGATCAATGTCCGTTGTCGATGATACATCGTGGGTGGATCCTTTTTAGGTTCGTTCATGAACAATATAACGCGTTAACTCTTATCGGAGCATGGCTGGACCCTGTGAGGCCGATAAAGTCGGCGCTCTACGGTATATGGGGCATCCACCTTTGTTTCTTTCTTTCTTTCTTTCTCGTTCTCACACACATCAACACCCTCACCAACTGTTGCTGCTAACTAACTCGTAGTTGGCCCTAATCGACTTTATCTAACATTCCAGAGGTCGTTTATCAGCTTGGCTTACTTATATTTCCAAGCACGAACAGATAGAAAAATATTTGAGCCTGTGCCCTTTCGATCCTCGTGGCAGCGACCCGATTCGAATCGGTGCCCCGTACTACACGAATTCGTATCGGTGATCGGATTCCATCGATCGATTCGTGGAATTCTCTTATCGATCGTTATAGATTTCCACACGAACTGATTCACGCACGGTTTACAGAATTCGTCATTATACATCCTATGTAGAAATCGTTAGAAATCGTTCGAGGTAAATGTCATCTGTTACGAAGCCTGGGCGTACAGGTTCCTTTTAAGTGAGTAATCCTTTTGCGATTCATGGCTCACGTATCCTATTTAATGACGTGCAAAAGCAGCACGTGACACATCGCTTCCTGATTCACACTTCCGATCTGTTTTGATCGTCCACTTGACTTAATACGCGTTGAATTCTTTTTTTGTTCCACGACCTTTGCGCCACGGTTTCGTTTTCCTCGAACATAGATTTCCACGAACAGAGGACGGATTAAGGTTTTTAAATTATTTCGATAACAATGGTTCCTCTCTTTTGGCGGAGGCGTGATTCGTGTGCTCCACGTTCGCCGTTGGAACGCGGCGGATCGAAAAACGTTCGCTGAATTTTTCGATGTCTAACATATGGCTATGGCTACGGGAGTCACGACGAGGCGATAGTAATCAGTTGCGATTATGCAAATGATTCGGTGACTGGCTGTGACAGCCAGCGGGTCGGACGTTTCTCGAGTATCAATGAATCCTTCTTTTCACTCGTGCAACAATACTATCATATTTACCGGTCGTCCAGTTAATTCTTGGTCTCAGTCCTTCCGAACCGATATTGTTACGAACATTTAAAATATTCGAATACTCGCAGTGTTTAAATAACGTGTACATAATTCGAATCCGTAATTGTGGGAAGATACATCGTGCATGCTGAGTTTCCCTAGGGAAAATGACGATGTGAAAGAAGATATGCTCACCACTTGCTACAGCATTAATGTTACCACGATTTATGGCTAATTTTTCCCTAGGGTAACCTACAGTATTAGGAATAACTATATATTAAGTCCGCAGCATTGATTGTATCTTATCTTTTCAAATATTTAAAATTACTGTACAATGATACTGTAACAATATATTTTTCGTCGCTTACCTAAAATTCAACGTGTATCTCGAATGACGATGCGAATCATCGTGGCGAACGCGACAGGATCGATGGAACTCCAACAGGTACGACGAATCCTTGCGAAACATTTGCCACGAAGAAAGAGGAACAAGAGTCCCTTTAACTGGTCGCGAACGTTGCTCTCCCCGTTCCTGGGTGTGTTTGCGTTTATCGGCAAAGTGATCTCTTTCTCTCGTTATTTCCTCTGGACGACGTACGACGTCGACGTCGGACAAGGAGGATAGGAGACGGATAAAAAAAAGAAAGAAAGAAAAGAAGGGAGAGAGAAAGAGAGCGAGCATAGGAGACGAGTATAGGTGGATATACAGAGAAACTTTAATTTCTTGGCATTGTCAGGAGTTCCTTGCCCTTTCAGCCTTTTCAGTTCGGTGGTCTGTTTTTGATAGGAGGCCACGTCGTCTAGACACACCGGGGGTTGCCCGGCTTTTATAATCGCAACGAAATGCACCCCTCCGTGCTCGACGCAAAAATACCGGTTTTTTTCCCTCTCCTCCAACCCCCTCTCGCCCGTCATCTCTTTTCCCCTCAACGTTGAATTTCTCTACCCCCTTTTTAGATTCGTGTCACCCCTTCGTTCCGTAGCGACGTGCCGCCGCGCGTTACATTAAAATGATTTATTCTCTTTATTAAATTCGCATTCGAGGCTACGAGAGCACATTCTTGGCCACGCCGTGAATCGAATCTCGAGACGGAACGATAACGTGTCTCATCCGGCAACGAGAACCTGCCTTGCCCGCCTCTATCTGAAGTGTATGGCAGGACTGGCTTCGGCTTCTCTTTTTTTTTCTTTTTTTCTCTCCTCCTCAGACGAGAGGGTAGTCAAAGGTCACGGTGGTGCATAAATTTCACCCTTCTTTTTACACACGGGCACCGTGTGTGTGTCTCGTTAGTTCGATTCTTGTTTAACTATTTAACCATCTATCCCTATGTTCACGGACACCGCGCTCGGCACGTTCAATGATCGAGAGGATCGAATATCGGGGAGCGTGAAGTATTCGTTATGAAAAATAAAGGAGGGTACCTTGCAATGATAGCAAACATGTTTTCAGATCTTTTGCATAATAGAAGTAATCCTTGGTGTTAGAGTAACGTTGCTCTGAATTTTAACCTTTGCTGCACGACCGGGGTTGAAGCTCTACAGTCACCGGTAACTCCTCGTTTATAATTTTCTTGTGCAATCGTGACATTGGGTTATTATCAGAGTATTAAAGATTCAAAGGTTGTCAGCCCTGATGAAAGGTTAAATATAACCTTCTAAATCTCAACCCCGCTGGTACGGCGAGGGGTGAGAATCTAGAGCCTTATACTTACTTAAAATTAATTCAAAAACTGTCGCCATGACGAAAGGGTTATTTTCTCTCATCGTCGCATTTATGACTTTGTTGCCTTAATAATTTACTGTTAATAAAATAATTGGGGATAATAGAATTAGGTGAAACAC
This sequence comes from Anthidium xuezhongi, assembly GCA_022405125.1. Taxonomy (NCBI): domain Eukaryota; kingdom Metazoa; phylum Arthropoda; class Insecta; order Hymenoptera; family Megachilidae; genus Anthidium; species Anthidium xuezhongi. The sequence goes on along the minus strand of CM039642.1, from coordinate 5,684,188 downwards.
TTTGGCTATAAATGAAAGTAAAAAATACTTTGTTCGATGTTTATATCGAAATTTTATATCTCGAATACAAGAGATTTAACAGTGGGGTGAAATAGTGTTGAAAATTTGTAAATTCACCCCTGACGGACGCGACGAGCAGGAGGAACCGAGCCGAGCGGTGGCGCCTCCTATCGTCGGAACAGACGCTCGAATGGCGGCCCGATTATTACATGACATTCCTCGAATACCATCTAGACCTCCCTCGTCTCCGCTACCAGCCAAGGGTCTTCCTCTTCCTTGTCTTCCGCTCCTCGTCTCGATTTCTTTCTCTCTTTCGTGCATCCGCGTACGCGCGGCAACGCGGCTCCGCTTCTCCAGGGACGCACCGCCGGTGCAGACCTCCGAAACCTCCAAAATAGGCCCGCGATACGAATGATAAAGGCACCCTTCTGCATCTTCCGCTCGCAACGCCCTTCTCGGCCTATGAACCCTCTTCGCGACGTCTTTGCATCCTGTCGCCGCTTTCTCCAACGCCGATCGAGAATCAGCCGCGCCCTGCAGCAAACCAGGCGCGAAGTTGCGTGAGAAAATGGACGAAGGACTGGCGAAACTCAACTTCATCCAAACGAATCTTCTTTTACACCCTCTACGCGCCTTTTTTGCAAAGATCTTCGATGCAATTTCGATAGGAAAGAGGGGTTGATTTCGAGAAGTTTTTCGAAAAATTGTCTCGTTTTCAATTTTTGAGATCGTCAGGGTGTCTTTCGACGGGCAGAACGCGTTAGCGCGTATAGAAGGCCGCTAACGAGGAGGACGATGACGCTGGACGCGGCGGCGGTTGCGAGAGCTATACGATCGATTCGCGGCCGCCTTCTATTGTCGCTGTCTGTGTGCAAGGGTTTGCAGTAACCCCCGTCCGGAGAAGGACGTTGGCTGACACCCTGTTAGAGAAAGGGAAAGACAGCGGCGGCGAGAACGAGAAAGCTGCGGTAGTAGAGAGATAGTACGATTCCTCGTAAGCCACCGAGGCGAACCCATTCATAAAGACCGAGGCCGTGACTAACGAGTAAGGAGAAACGAGCGCGAGCTCCGTTTCTCTCTGTCTTCCCCTCCCTCTCTATTCTTTACTTTCATCTTCAACATCTCTCTCTCTCTCTTTCTTTCGCTCTTATATTTCCTATCGATTTCCTTTCTTCGTTCGGTCGCTTCTTTTCTCATTCCCATTATCGAGCCCGGTAACGAGTCGAATTTTTCCCTTCTTTTCATCCAGTTTCCGTTTCTCTCCTTTCGATGGCGGCTAATTAAAAAGCTGCCCCCGACCGACGAATTTGATGAATGACCGTCCGTTTTCACGATGGAAGAGGGGGTGTAGAATTTCTAGCGGAAACGACGGATCGACGATGTAGGTTTTTGCGATAGCGTACGATCGCACGGGAACCACGGTCGGTTCGCAAGAAACCGTGAAAATCGTAGATACACCAACGGGATGTTAAAACGGCGATGACGGGGAGGAACGTCGAAGGCCTTTCCTAGTCTTCCGCGTTCCATCACGTGGACCGACCTCCGGGAAGGACGCGACATCATCGACGGCGACCGCGATGGTACCGGTTTCTTTTTCCCCGCGACATTCTTCACGGTGTACCCTAGTCGATGGCATTGTTCCCAGCTATTGGTAACGGCCAACAGTAGATTCTGCCTTAAAAGCAGACAGGGAGTTCGTCTTCCACGGCACGTAGATGGCGAACGAACCGTCTTTTTCCACGAGGCTTCGATAGGAGCCTCGGGTCTTCTCGTTCCTCGTAACGCCATGTTTTCTGATATTTTCATCGCGACTCGAGCCACTTAAGGAGCTTTTTCTTCTTCTTTTCTTCCCTTTTTTTTTGGTAATCCGACGTTCAGGACGAAGCTTTTCGTGGGATAGACAGACGCCGGCGTGAACGCGAAGCGTCATAGCTGATCGGGAAATATCGAGATAACCCTTCGAGGGACTTTATTACGAGACCGGGGAAAGTTTTGATTGGGTTACAAAACTCGTTCGCGAAGGGATCGATGGATGGCTCGGAAACGGAAAAGCTCGATGTAAACGCACCCTCTGCTCCTCCCTCACCCTCTCGTTCGTTTCCAATCCTCCCTCTCTGTCCGTCTCTCGCCGGCTACCCCGGCCTTGGCCCAGCGTTCGATGAAAACCGGTGGCCCTTTCCGCTTGCTTTTGGCCATTGCGCACGAGGGTGAAAAAAAAAATAAAAGAGCGGGACAGAGAAATTGAGAAAGAGGAGAAAAAAAACAATCTAGCTAATTTTTCTACCGCATACAAGGGCACTGGGACAACCGGTGTGAAACTAAAGTGCCACCCCACCCTCGGTCCATTCAGTCACCCTTCAAAGGGATCAAAGGTATACGTACAAACCTTTATCCGTCGAGTTCTGCGAATCTGCGATACTCGCTGCGACATTCATTTCTCTCTCTCTGTATCTTCTAACCTCGATTCGTTTCATCGAGAGAATCCCCCCTGTCTCTTTTCACCTGTTTCATACAAAGTATCGATTCTTCCTTAATCAATTATCCAACTATAGGTAATGGTATTAAACCTTTCGTACGTATTATTTTTTCATGTACAACAGGTTATCAGCAGCTTAAAGCGACTATAGTCGTTCTTGGTATACAATTGCCAGTACCAAAGGAGATATTATTAAATGCTAAAGCTTGTGATTCAATTACAGGGTTTTTTATACATCGACGATCCGTATACTCCTTAACCAGAATAGGCAATTTTTCTCATTGTCGTGATCAATATTAACACTGCAACTACTTAGTACCCCAAGAACGGTGTACGATTGTCTTCGTTTCGTTCTTCGTGCAACTTCCGTTGTTTCTCGTTGCATTTTCTGGTATCGTGGCTGGAGTCACGGGTTATCCCGATAGCCGGTGTAATTATTACCATATACGTGACTTTCGATAGCTCACGGTCAAGCCCGTGCTCACGTACGCGTACCGGCACATCCGATTTCGCTATCGAGCGAGCGTGCCGAAGAAAGGAAATCGGCGGTCGTCCAAGGGACGAGCCCAAGGGCTCCGTGGCGATAACGCGTACCGATAACGCGAAGTTTATTCAAAGAACGGCTCGACGGTCCCATTAATCAAACCCGGACGAGAGAGGAGAATCGACGGTTGGCATGAATGCAACGTGCAAGTAGTATCGCCGCCGATACGCAGACGCCGCGTACAGCTGGTGCGTTATCAGGTAACCTTTTAGGGGGTGGTTGCACGAGAGGGGAGAGGGTGAGATAACGGCCAAGGATGTCGTAACACCTTTCTCCCCCCTCTGGCTCCTCCGCTGTTTTCTTCTGAACGAACCACGGGACTAGTCGGGGTCTTTTGTCTCTCTGGTTTCGGAGCCAGTCGGTTCGATTAGGCAGCGCGTGTAAATGTGGAAACTAAGCTTCTCAATGGACGAGCCAGGCATTCTTCGCCTCTGTTTTTAAGGCACGTGTCGTTCTGTGCGTCGCCCGTGTATGCATTCCACACGTGGGTGTGTAGTGTAAATAAAATTCCACGCGTTACCGGCTTCTAACATTCCCGAGGAACACCGGTGCCCCTTGCAGTTGAAGGATAACTTATCACCGTGGCATTTGATGACATAAAAGTATCACTAAATGCCACTTACGACATACCAGTTTCGTAGATCCGAGCCTAAAGAAAATGACTTAAGTAAACGTTTCGTCAACATTCTTTGTTGAAGCAATCAATGGTTCCTCCGGTCTAATCGGTCTCTGTTGGCTGTATCTAGCAATTGATTATTTCGTACAATAATAAATGATTTTTGCAGTCATTATCAGACTTTAAATCCCAAATTGATACAGATTCTATTTTGTTATATTTTATGTCAAAGTTTCTATGTTACATTCGATACGATACAAGTGAACATTTATGGTGTCCGAGTATTTTGATAGGTCGTGATTCTCGAAAGTGGCACGATCGAAGGAATTCCAATTAAAACACTGTTCGACCCGTTTTCGTCAGTGAAAAGCAATTACGTCATCGCGGAGTAACTAGAGAAACGAACGGTCGAGAAAATGAATCCCGTCTCCGACGTAGTACGAGCCGTACGTCATTTCCATGTATTTTTAAAGCTTTTCCCTTCCATCCCCCCCTCCCCCACCCCGTGGTTGATTGAACTCGTCGGCAAGGGACGTAGGAACGTACGACGGGGATATCGAGGTCAAAGCTCGAAGCGGCACGAGAAATTTGTCGTCGCTGGAATGTGCCGGTTCCCGCGCTATTGTTGCGACAATTTAACGCCGTTGTCTTCATCTCCTCCTTCGTTATCTCGCCAACAAGTTAATCTTTATAAATAGCTCGAGCCACAGTTATATTTAATCCTGACCCTCGTGGTCGGTGTTTGTGCCTTCGGCGTGGCTCTTCGCGATGCTGGAAAACCAACGCCTGCACTCGCCCCTATGAATTACGTGGCTATAGCCACGGCTTGATAACCAGTCCAATTTCTTTCCCCCCTTTTTTTTTTATTTATTTATGAAACTGCGTCGCGGAAGTACCGGCTTCCAATTAAGCGGAAGCTACGTTATCGCTTTGATTGCCGGCGTCGCCCATACTTTGGGCGGCTCGTGAACGTCTACGGTAATTAAACTGTCACAAATCTTTCGACGATCTCGTTCGTCCGCTTATAAACAATTTTACTAATCATTCGAAAGAGCGTTCGACGTTTGGTTATTTTATTTTCAATTTCTTCGATGAAATTATTTACCGAAATTCCCGATGACCTTCCAACGATTTTCCGACCCGGTTCCCCGGAATATCTATCTCGCGAAGCAACTAGCACGCCTTTTTGAATAATATAAAAGCTTCCCGCGAATATCCCATCCATCCATCCATCCAGCTTGCCGTTTTTATCACGTACCATTTCTCGTTCTCGTCTTTCCTCGTGGTCCTTCGGTTAACCTGAATTCAGACACGATTGGTAATCGATCGATCTCGCGCCTTCTGTTTCTTTCCTTTCCTCTTTTTTTTTTCCTCTCCTCGCTGGAGAACTCGTCCGTGCCTCTCGTGAACCAAACAATTTTTACACAATCGATCGATTCCCATCGTGTTCCCATTTTCGATTCCGACGAGCAATTTTCCACGGAGCGGCGGAAAATTTCTGTGTCAATCGGTTCGAGGGGAATCGGCACGGACGGTCTCAGACGATCGTGCTAGAAAAGTCCGTTGCGAATTAATCTTGGAGCTGAACCGACAATAAAACCGGACTGTCCTTACATTCCTGGCCAGTGTGTCGCCCGCTATTTTAAGCCCGGAGTTTAATAAACTTACGTCTCTTAATTAGACCTGCTTCCCTCCTCGTCTCTCGTGTATACCCTTCCCCTTTCTTTCTCTCCGTGTCTCGGTTCCTTGCCTTTAGGTTACTGACTGTTCAACGCTCGACGAGCTCGATCAACGCGTTGTTAAAGCCTTAATACGTTTCGCTATCGAACGTATTCGAGAACTTTGTGCGCCTTATTTTCTTTTTTTCTGACCCTTTTATCATCGCTTGGTATTCCCCGCTACGAAATATCGTTTGCCCCCGAATTATCTGCTCGAAATGGCAGAAACGATACGATTCGGAAGGTATACCGCCGTGATTAGATTAACCTTCGAATTGCGGAGCCGGATCAATCGTGACCCAGACATCTGAGCGTATTTTGCGACATCAGTTGCAATTGTTTAATTTAATCTAGACTCTAGTGACCTTTGGTAGCGGAAGGATTAAAGAAATTTAGAAAATAAGAATAAAAGGGAATCGAAGTTTAAAGGTATTGATTCTACTGTTAATTATTGATATCGTTCATCGAGTCTGTTTTGAAATTGTTCTTTACGCCAGGTATTTCTCACTTTTCTCTTCTTTTTTCCTCCCTGCCTCTCCCTCTCGGTCTACCGTTTATGACGCCACGCGAGTTTACGTGTACGTCATGTTACGGCACTGGCGCCGCGTACGCTCGCTATTCTATGATACAATCAATGAATGACTGACTGCGTGCCGTGACGTGGCCGTGCTGGTGACCGTGATGACTTATCTCGAGCTCTTTTCCCTTTCGCCTCTCTGTGCCTCTACGTACATTGATTTTTCTGTTCGAACGACCTAACCAACTTTTTATTTACCGGGGTAGAGGTCGATTCGTTCAACCGATTCATAATACTGTCAGGAATTTATCAGTGATTTTCGATACGAATGAAAATCGACGTGAGTAGTGCCGTTAAACTTTAACCTTTGGAATTGTTATTTTACATTATTCGTATAATCGCAGAGTTATTTCAATTCTATATATTAATCGTCTGTATAATAGCGAAATTTTGTAAAATTCCTCATTTTCCTTTGAAAAATGGCAAAAGGTGGCAGATAATGGTAGAAAATGAATGAACTGTTAATTAACTATTTAATTCTGAAACTTACTAAAGAATAATGAACGTGTCGAATAATTTCTTGAAGAATACCCTCCAGAAACTGTACGATTAATGAATTACTATGTCATTGTCGATAATCAGCTGTCGAAAAATGGCTGGCTGTGGGTGACCGGAATTCTTGATACGAAATTGTTGAAAAAGCAAGTCTCATTTTCACGGGGCGAACCCGCGAGAAAGAGAAAGGTAGAGTCTCCAATAGCGTACGATATGGAGGCCGACAAAGCGTGCTCGTAGTTTTCTCCGCTTCCCCTCGCTTCTATATTCGTCCGTTTCTTCTCCCTTTCTCTCCTTTCATCCGGTGCCACATTAACGACGTAAAACGTACGTTCGCCACGGCAGACCGCACGCCACGATGCAATCAATGAATGACGGTGTGGCGTGGCGTGGCGTGGCGCGGCGCGCGCACTGACCGTGATGACTTTTCTTATCTGCCAGCCTATCTTCCTCTCTCTTTCTCGCTCACGATACCCCGTCTCGTTCTTACCCCCACGCTCTCGTCTCTCTTCTTTCCACGTTTCTGTGCCGCTGTACATCTCGTTTCCCCTCTCGCGGCGTCTACTCGCCTCCTTGTCCCACGAACATCCCCCCTTTTTTTTTTTATTCCCTTTTCTAGCCTCGAACACACTCCGCGTCTCCTTCACGACTTCTCTCCGTCTTTCTTTTTTCCTTCGCTCTCTTCCTGGACTCCCTTCCCTTCATCCGGTTCACATTACGCACGATGCGTACGCTGGGCTAGTACGAGAAGGAAGCGAGCGTCTCCACCCTTATCGCGGCGAAAGCGGCGTGCACGCCCGAGGCGCGTTCAAAAGGTGTTCCTAATGACGGCCCTGCTTCGCCTCGGAGCTGCTGCTGCTGCTGCCCGCTCGATGGTCCTCCGTGGAATCGCGAGCACTGTGTCGAAGGCGTGGTCGTTAAAGGTACACGAAAAATGCGAGCGTAAAATCTTCCCTTTGACACCCCCGTCAAAGATCTTGTCGCGAGTCCAATGTACAGGGTGATTATCAGACACCAGAGGAAACCTAAGTTTCTTCTACGATAGTTACTCTTAACACAAGCCAATTTTGACCTTCCATGGCACGGTATAAAGAATGGTTCATTTGATGACACGAGATAATCATGCTGTATGTAGAGCAGAGTTAGCGAAAGAGGAAAAAGGGGACAGGAGTATCGGAGTCAACAGACGATCGGTCGATCCGTAATGAATTGGAGCCGATCGAACGCACAGAATGGTCCGTAGTACGCGTTGAAACCCGAGACGGAGAAAAAAAAAGGACGAGGAGGAAGATTAACCGTAGGACGGAGAGTAGGTGGTAGAAGAGGAGAGTCAGTCGCGTCGCGGCGTATCGTCGTGGTGGTCGACGAACGGCGTCGTCGTCCTCGTTGTCCTCGTCGACGGTCGGTGACTATCGATCGGTGACGCCGGGCGTCGGCGTCGGCGTCGGCGTCGGTGCCGCGCGGTGGCGCCCCCGTCGTTTTTCCCTAAAGAACGGCGACGGCGCTCTGGCCTACTCGTCCGCCCCTGGGGGGCGGCGGAGGGGGCGGTGGGGGGACACCGACACGCAGACCAATCATGCCTTTGGCGGAGCCGGCAAGAGCAGCCCGGCGTGTACGTTAAGGCCGCCACACTAAATGCGGATTTATCAGTCGACGAGTCGCGTTCAATGGCGTTCAACTTTTCTCGTCCGTTCCCCGTCTCGGCTCGTTTCCGGTCACCCTCACGGCTCGTCGCGAACGTGTCGGTTCCGCGAAACGATCGCGAGCAATCGTCGAGGCGTTCCCTCTGCGGCGCCCCCTTTTTTTCTTCTTTCATTCCGTGGGGGGGAAGTGGTGGAGGGAGAGGGGTGGTGGTGGAGGACGCACCAGCAAGGATGCTGCGTCCTTCGGAACGTCCTTCCGGAGCGTCTCCGTCGGCGTGTTCGCGTACCGCGAGTTTTTCCGTTTTCTCTGGTGGATGAGTGATCCAAAAGTGACATGATTCTGGTTTTTGGACGTGGACCTGTAAGCCGGGACTCGTAGGAACATCGAATTTGTGGTTGATACGCGTGCCATTCGACGAAACGTGCGACAGAAGGACGGTTATAGGTTTTGTCAAGTATTTCTTGTGCGATCATCGTGAATATTTTCGCCGGACGATGTGACGAAAAATGGGATCGTGATGCGATATAAAACACGGAAAAGGTGGCGAGGATCCTCGAGCCGGCCACGCATGGCCGTTTCGCTCGAAGGATGTCGTAAAATGCCGGCGTAAGGATCCATCTCGCCGGTCAGTAACCATTTTCCGACGTCTGTAAGAGAGACGGGATCGAGGCTGGGAACACGAAGATATCGGAAAATTTCATCGAGTAACCGTGACCCGTAACGTAACATCCATGGCGTTACACGATATTTCGACTTTGTGATTGTCGGAATTGTTGTGATTGTTCTCGAGGAGTAATACGTGTGCAGTGTGCGATCTGTTCTTTTTTTTCATCCCCTCGAAACTGTCGCAACGATGTTTGTAGTGACAACGCCTGGAATCACGTGGATACATGAAGAGATCGTCGGATTTCCTTGAACCGCCCCCGAAGGTAAGATCATTCGACTAGAAACTCCCCCTTTTATTCGTTTGAAAAATTGAATGTACAACGCGTTATGTAACTCGATCATCCGGTACAGAACGTTATCCAGTACATCAATTTCAGTTTGCACGATCGAATGGCCGATAATTGCATAATACCTGTTTACTCGCACGATTGACAATAAAATTACCGCGAACAAAAGCTCTCGGCCGGCTCGTTAATCGTGTAAGCGGCGAAAAATTCTTGTACCGGTTGCCGCTTTTTTCTCCGATTAGAATGGATCCGTGAGAAGAGAGAGAGAGAGAGAGAAGGGAGGGGGCGAGTAAGAGAAAGAGGTTCGGGGTTGGTCTCTCGCGAGGAGAGAGGGTGGTTTGGCAAAGAAGAGAAAGAAAAATAAAAAGCGACAAGCTGCCGCGAAACATCGACAAAAACAAATGTTCTCGTCGCGGCTAATGAAACGCCTTCGGGTGCGAGTGACGAGGGACGCGAGGAGAGGGTGAAAAAGAGCCGGGAGGACGAAACAGAGGAAAATCGATATAAAACGTGCCGGAAAGGGGTCAAACAATCAGTCACCCACCGAACAGAATGAGTTATTTCGTAGTTCTGGTGTTCAGGTGTCGCGAAAGGTAGAAATACCGTCAATCGTTGCTCGATCGGCGAGAAAATTCCAATTATCGATCCGTGTCCTCCCTTTTGTCTTCGATATCGCGTCTTTCTTTCGTAATTAGCGAACAGATTGATTCAACGTCGATTGGTTGGCGTCGCTTTGAAGGAAAAGGAGGCCTCGTAATGGGTTGTTATTGATCTATCCCCCGGAGCCTTAAGGCTTTTTCCTTCTCGTCCTTGGTCTCGGATCGCATAAAAAATATTACGCGGAGAACGCGTATGCCCCGGAAGAACCCACCGTAAAGAAAAGCATTCCTCCCGTCCCCTCGCCGTTAATTGCGTGTTCCCCTAATACGCCACCCTTCTGCTCTCTTTGCTTGGTTTCTTGCGGGAACTCGTTGGAGGAAAGAGAAGAAAAAAAAAGAAGCAGGAAAAAGAAAAAGAAAAGTTTCGAGGAGGTAGAAGTGGAGCCGCTGTGAAATCTTTCGTGGTCACAAGGCTCGATGATGGGAAACTTGCTTTTGCTTAAGAAATTCCGGCTAATTGCGGTTCTGTTAGACGCGCGAGTAACGAGAAACTGTTGACGCTAAATTAGAACGTTTCTTTATTTCCCTTCTCTCTTTCTTTCTTTATTTTCTTTCTTTTTTTTTTCTTTATCCCTTCTTGTTTCTTTTAATCATAGCAAATACGAGGCGCACCGAGCCACGGTCTTGTATACCCTTTGACCTCTCCGCTGTTTATCCCGCTTCTGTGGAGCTTTGATTCTAGTGTTACAGGCTCATCGTTATATCTGCAAAAGCCGTAATTACACCGCGATGTAAACGCGGAATAACCCCGAACGGTTATTCTCGTAGCTCGTATAAATTATCGTAGGTGGTCCGAACGAGCGTGCCGGATCGTTATCCCGCGATCGTTTTTCACCAATTTCCACGAGTTTACGAGTACGATCAACCTCTTCGTTCGCGATCATCACGAATCGAGTGCTAGAACTTCGTAAACGGTGTATCGATTACCTGTTTCGATACTGCTCCGGATAATTTGTGCCTTGGTCATTCGATACCAACTTGACGTATCAGATCTATAATAGATTAAGTTTTAAATTAGCCAACCATCCCTTTCACGCATCCATGGAATAATTTATAATCGCTCTGGATCTCCATTTCCCTAAACATTTTCGCGAAACACTTGGCCACCCCGGTGATAAAACAGCGGCGAACGTTCTGGCTAAGTGCGTCATTTTTTTAAAGGGCTAAAGTGGTTTTTACCTCTAACTTCAGCTCCATGTTTAGCCGCAGCACACGATCGTTAATAATCGCGTTATTTTAACGAGCCTAGGACACAAGCGTTATATAATTACGCCGATATATCGGGATTACACAGCATCGATCGGACCTGTCCTACATCTCTATCCGCGGCTGAAAGTAATCGTATAAATATTCATCGAAAGGTGTCTTCGAAATAGAGACGGTGCGGATTGTCTTTCGACCGCTATTCTCGTCGTCGTCGTCGTCGTCGTCGTCGTCGCCGTCAACGTCACCGCGAAATTCGATTATCCGATCGGGGAACATCCATCGGGAATATGCATCGGGGATCGTGGGAAAGTAACGCGGTTTGACGTCATCGGGCGTCGATATCGCACAAAACCGTACTCGAATATCAGGCGTAGTAACCTCGATTCCGAGTTAATTAATAGAAACCGAGTAGGAAACGCTCTGGTGTGTTACCTTCTAAGCGGAACTACCCGCGCGGAGTCGTAACGTCTCGGTATACTTTATCGCCTATGCGGCTGAAAGTCAAGTATCCCATTTGTAATAATAAGCGAGCGTAATTGATGTTTATTCAACGTGCACGGACATTAATAACAGCGTGTAACGATAACCCGCTTCATTAACTTCTTTTGTTGCCTGTAACGCCACTTGTTCCCCGTCACGTGTGAGACGTTCACCGGGTTTGCGTTTCGTTCTCGGTTCATCGTGAGAATTTCTGCCGGTCCCATGATTCTCCTAATAAATAAGGAACGATAACGGTGTATTTTCATTCTGGTTACGGGTCGATGTTTAATATTTGATGCGAACGAGTGTGAATGAAATTGTATCGGGTCAAACGTGCTTTAACCCTTTCAGCGCCGAGATGTCCTCCAGCGTTACACGATGATTTAACGCGTTAACTGGCACGATGGAGCCGGGCGTGTGCGGCAGGCCACGTTAAAACAACGATTAATTATCGATCGATTTTCAACATTTGAATACTTATGCAAAATTTGAAAGAACGATGAAGTGCTTTAAGAAAATAAAAAACGAGGGTAACGGGAAAAAAAAAGCGGTTCACGGAGTCGTATTCAGCGCACAAAAATCAATGAATACCTGTTGAATGTTAGTGGTCCAAAAAAAAAGGAGTTTATTGCACAATGTAACTGATATTAGCGGAAAACTCTAATAAAGTAAATATTTGTACGGGGTGCAAAATCAGTTATTGTTGCTTTTCTTTTTTATTTTTAAACGGAAGAGCAACGACGGTATCGAGTTCGCTCGCCGAGAGTTAAGTATACCTTTAACATCGGGGAAGTTGTTGCACGGCTTTGAAGCTTCGCTGACAAGTCGGCTAAATTATAAATCATAAATAACAGTGTAAAGATCCGCATTCTTGAAAAAAAAAAAGAAAAAAAGCGATCGATTTAGGCGTCGGTGTTCCGGTGGCGGCGGTCTTATCGCGCGATCGTAAAAAGTTAGCCGAGTCGGGTGTAAGCGTACGTCATCGGAGGCAGCGTGGAAAATTTCAAACGAGAAAACTTTCGCTTTCCAATTGCTTCTACTCGTAAACCTATCATTTCGTCAGTTGTCGCGCCACCTGTTATTGTGCGAACACTGCCATCGCGTTTCATGTGCGTTGCTTATAGCGGAAGGTGAACGTACACACGCACGCACACTACGATAGCTTCTTAATTACACACCTTTTGGGTACTGCCCTGCACAGAAATTGCTACTAATTACGTACAATGTTGCTGGACTTTTGGCCATCGCAGTTTTCGATGCTCGCCGATTAATTGCTTTCATGGAACTGGCACAAATATTAAAAAAAGAGAGAGAAAAAAAAAGATAAAGATACGAAGTCGGCATATCTCGGGCCGGGTATAATTAGAAGTTCGTACAGAGTATTACAAAAGTCCGTGGAACGGACGTTAACGACCGTGAAAGAGCATTTTAATCCTGGCCAACTTCTTCCTTTTTTCGCACAAAAAAGTGTCGACTGGCATGCAGAACGTTATTTCAGACAGTCGTTCCGTCATATTAAGCGCGAAGAACAAGAGAAACATTAATTACTTTTCGCGGGACTGTCATGTGCGCCGAGCTTCTCTTTCCCTCTGCTTCTCTGTTCTTGCTTCGGTTATTAATACTCTTGGACACCGGCGTTTCTCTTAATCAACCGTTCCACGATTTTCGCGATATTTTCAATTGAAACGATCCGCGATGAGAATCGACCGCGTTCGTCCATCGTCGCGTTAGCTGTTAACCCTTCCGCTTCCATGGGTGGCTATAGTCGCTCGCCACGAAACGATCGCCATACATGTTTTATGCCTCGAGTTAGCAACCATTTGGTGGAAATTCTCAAATGACGTCTCAGTGTAAAAGCGAATATAAATTAATCGTGACGCAAGAAATTATTTTATCAGCGTTTTCGATCAGAATACAATTTAATTGGTAATGTCCAGTTAGGTACAAGAAAAGAATTTAAAATTCCAATTTGTGGCAGAAATTTGTAAGGGGTTAAAGTACAGTGTTTAGATGGTAGAAAATAGTTCCGGTTTCTATTTAATCGACCTGCGTTATTTCCTGTGAATACGAGATTAGCGGCCACGTAACGAGGTTTATAGTTTCCCAGACGTTGTTAGTGCCGCCACAATAAAACGATACAGGTTTTCGTGATGGCCGGTGCGTGTCTGGCTGGCCAGGGTGCGTACACGCGGGACGTGATTTCGAAGCGTTTGTCGGGGTACGTGTAATTGTATCGGGATCATTCCCACATCGAGGACAGGTCGCGTTCCTTTGTCGCACAGTAGCGTTAGCCTGGCGAGAAGGTTCATTATACGACGTCCAAAAGATCAGGATTTATCCTTTCTGTCGGGACAAACGGGGGGTTGGGGGTACGTTGGGCGCCGAAAATGTCGTTGATCTCTCTCACAAGAGCGGTGGAACTGGTCGGCGACCGTTTGCCTCGGTATCGGGCTGAGAAAGAGAGAACGATCCCCGCGCTCCTCCGGGTTCTTCGACTTCGATCCAGACGGGAGAGAGCAACCTCTCCCTCCGTCGAAGGAAGGAAGGAAGGAAGGAAGGAAGGAGCCGACACACGGGCGAAAGGGGTGCACGCATGACCCTGAACCCAACCGGCGCGCCACCCGGTACAGGGGTGCGAAGCTCCGACAGAGAAAGAGAAGAAAAGAGAGATAGCGCGAGCAAGGAGGAGAACGATGGAGGAGAGGACGGGAAAAAGGGAGGACGTGGGTATATATGCCGAAGCAAGAGAGAGAGAGTGAGAGACAGAGGGAGAGAGAGAGAGAAAGAGAGAAACAGTTCAGAGTACAGTCCCCGGGATCAATACTCCCGCGTCTTGCGATCATTCATCTTGCCACGCCCCTCTGCTCTCTCCACACTCTCTGTTTCTCTCCCTGTTTCTCTCGGTCCCTTTTCACTCCCTCTATCTTTCTCCTGCCGTTCCTTCCATTTCATCCCCGTGGCAGTCACACGGCACCCCTGGTAATCGCGCTCGTCGCCGTTTGCCGCCCAATCCCGCTATCCATTACGATCAACGAACGTACGATCGTGTACGAAGAAAAATTTTCGATGACCCGAAGCACGCGGCTCTGTCGTCTCGCCTCTAAAAAGAAAGAAACACGCAAACGGAACCGAGGCGGTGTCATCGAGAAAGAACAGGAAGAGGGAAAAAAGGGGGGAAATCGATGATACGCGTTGAGATTGGGCATGGAACGACACGGTTACACGGCCGCTGGAATCGATAAACGGCCCGAGTAATCGCGAGTCGTCGCATGAAAGAGGGTGGAGACGAGAACAGGAGAGGAAAAGGTAGGAAAAAAAAAGGGAAATCGTCGTCGGTAACTAGGTGGTAGTAGGGCGCGTATATACGTCGGCGTAAACGCGCGTAGTACGGCTGCACTTGACTCGTCGTTGCACGTGATTCAAATGAGTTTCTGGATGCCCAACCCCCTGCCCTCCCACACGACGATGCCAGCAGGCCGATAGAGGGGGTTGTAGTAGGCCGGACGGCGAGAAAGGGTGGTCTCCAGGAGGGTGGCTCTGCTTGTTTCAGATAGAAGGGCTCGAAAGGCGGAACGGTCGATCCGATCGAGCATCACGATAAAAGAGAGCCTAGAATCGGACAGACGGAAGTCTCTTCGTGCTACAGATCGATATACTGGGTGTTCATATTGTTCATAATGTTGTTCAATAACTTTTACTACTGAAATTCACTGTTCCAAAAATGTACCTCTTTAACCCTTTGTAACACGTGTTAGCGCACTCTATGCACTAATTACACTTCTGCTTATGCATTTCGTGAGTGCAGTTGCTTAGCTCCTCGTCACTTTTGGTGACAAAAAAATGAGAGAAAGGTCAATAACTTTTTGTTTTTATTACATTGTGATGTATGTCGGAAAAATTGTGGCGTTAACACGAACACCCTGTACGTTGTTCTCTTTCCACGTCCTCCCCAGCCTCACCCTGTCCATTTCTTCGCCTTCTTCGTCCTCGCCGCGGCGTCTTCCTCTTTCGTTCTTTTTTTCACTCGGTTCTCTCGCTTCTGTAGGGGCGCAGGAATGGCCGACATCGAGAGAGAAAATCTTTTCCTTCAATTTCTTCGCCTTCTCGTCGAGTTTCCTCCTTCACCCCGTTCCCTACCCCACTCGATGCTGGGAAAAATATCCAGAAGGGAGGCCCCGCGAGTCCTGCGAATCTCTTATAAATTATCGTCTCTCCCCGGGCGGAGGGTAATTTTTGTTCCGTACCGGGGAGAGCGTAAAAACGATAGACAAAAATTAATTCGTCGAGAGGCTTGAATTAGCTGGAAAATTAAAATAATTCTTTACGAAACGCTCGAGGAAAATGTTTCTGTTTTTTACAAGACCGAGCCGCTTGTAAGAAAATCAACTCTTTCTTTTTTTTCTTCTCTTTCCTGCGAGGCGCACACCGCCTCTTGTACAGCCTCCTTCTTGCCTCGTATATGAAATTCAACGAGTTTTCCGCGGACAAAGCGGTGAAAAAAATAGAGGAATCGAGGGAAATTCATGTTTAGCCAGGGAATATGAGAGCACGCCGGGGAAAATAGAGGAATATCTAGACAGGCGGAATAAGGCAAAGGAGAGGCGTAGACTTAGGAACTGCTTCGTTTAAAGCCTTTGCTTTGAACTTCCTTCTTACTCTTGTCACGAGTCGTTACGAACACGCTAGTTACACTCCGGGAACCTTCTTTTGAGCTCGATGCCGAAGACACGGAGAAAATTGTCCGGGAAGGAACAGAGGGAAGCGTGTTCGCGAATCGATCGGATTCGAGCAAACCAACTCTTTGAAATCCTTGTATATTTTATTCTGTACCTTTGTATTATATTAATTCAAGTTCCCCTAATTTATTTGGCTGAAAATTTTCCCACTCTATATTAGAAATTATAGAGTTTCAGAATTCAAAAATTGACCATATTTGTACTCGTTTGATAAGCTGTGATTTAATTTAATTTAATTATGATGTGTTTTCGTATGCGCAGCAATGGAGATTGATGAAGTCGACGAAGACGATGATAATTTGAGTCCTAACGCCTCTGGGACCGGTACATGCAATGTCGGAGGAAGCGGAGACGAAGGTGGTAGGGACGAACTGCTTCTCAAATTGCAACAGTATGTAACGTTGGACACGAACTTCACACGGTGAGTGTTGCACATTTATTCGTTTTACCTTTGTTTCGCCAAGAAAGCCCTCGGTTCCGCTTTGCTTGCTCTCTCTCCTCCGCATGTATACGGAAATATTCAAGAGTGTGACCGTATGACAGAACCATAAAAAGAAGAAAGAGACAGTACCAAAGCTTGCATGAAACAGACAATATTTTCAGGGATAGGTAAATTGATTTGTACTCGGGAGAAAAGTATTTTCAACCACTTGGTCCATGCACGTACATACAGAATTTGTGAAAAGTGCCGCCAAACTAAATTCAACGACTCTTGACTGGGAATTTCTTTCAAGCTAGTACAAGAAAAATCTAAAAAAATTCTATAGTATTTGTCTTGTTAAAATCATTATCTCGGAATTTTGTTAAAATTTTTCATGCGCTGCAGTGAAAAAAAGTTGAGCAAAAATGTGATTTCTTACTTTTCCCTCCCAGTCGAGATACAAAGTTGAAATTTAATACAACACTTTTATAAATAATTGAAAATAATTAGCGATGAATTCGAAATATGAAAATTCTACCCCCCAAAAGTTTCACCGCGAAGTTTCACGTTTATTTAAAGAGACAGTAAATTGCCGGTGCAAGTGGTTAATACATCCCCCTAATTTCTTTCCGCCTTGTATTTATAAACGGAATCGCGCACCCCAGAGACGTTTCCAAATTTCCGGCCTTGTTTGAATATTATTCAAACACGAGACACGAAGAATTTCCAGAAAATTCCCGGTGTGTATTCGGAGTAGCCGAGTCTAGTTCTTTGAAGCACACTCGACGTCTCCGAGAAATGAAAGAAAACTGGAGGGAAAACGATGTTTAACGGCGAATACGGACGAAATTGTGGCATCCAGAAAGAAGATACAAGAGAGAGAGAGAGAGAGAGAGTGAGAGAGTGAAGTGTATGACGTACGCGTAAGCAGACGTTGAATAAGCTCGCGATGAAAGAAATGCCCTGCTCATTTCCATACGATGAAAAAAGGAAATCTCTTGCGGTGTGCATCGACGGGATACAACACAATGTAACGTCGAAGAAGTCCTCTCGTGCAGGTTTCGCTTTTTCTGAGCACCGGCCGGATGCGACCGGCTAAAGAGAGAAAGAGACAGGGCCAGGAGAAGACCCGTCCATAAATTCTCGAAGCGCCGGTAGTCGACGTTCGGTGTTTCTTCTGCTTACAACGAATCCTCGCGTTTGCTTACCAACCCTTCCTCTTCTCGACTTTCTTCCATCTAGTCGCCCCGAACTTTCGCCACCCAGACACATTTTGCCCCCACGGTTTTTTTTCCCCCTCCCCGTACCGTTTTACGTCCACTTCACTTTGTTTCGTACCTGAACCAACAGAGTTTCTTCCCCCCCCTCCTGGTACACCGCTCGAAGGAACGAAAAAATTGCATTCATCGAGAATCGATATTTTAAACAGTGCACGATTTCAATGTCAGTACATATTCGCGATTGGCGACGTAATTCAACGTCATTCCAAAGTCTATAACTGGTTATCGCTGACGTAGCGCCACGGTATCTTCTTTCATATTTACAATAGATTGTGTACATTTCACAATGACTGAGATTTTATTATTTGCCGTTGCTTCTTTTCTCTAAATTATTAATTGCGCGACTTCCATGATTCATGTTCGACTGTCGTGTCACCTAAGGGTGACACATTAACTTCCGTGGAAATCTGATTCTGTAAAAATTCTATAAATAATAGGACATCGTTCAAAGAAATTTTCTAAAGCTTCAGCGTGGCAAATAGCGGAACCCTTCAGTTAAGGGTCCACGATAAGGGGTTAAGAAATGTCGAATCGTTAAAATGGGAGAAATCGATCCACGAATGTGATCCATGACGCGTAGAGGATATCGAGGATAGCAGTCACTCGAGATTACCTACCGCGGAAAGAACTACCACGATCGGACGTGGCGGACCCTAGCCAAATATACACGGTGCGTCAGCGTCGCGGCGCGCGGCGTCGCGTCCTCCCTTCCTGCACCGTCCAACTGCCGGGCGCCTCGTTTGAGGTCAACGTCATTCGCTTCTCTCTCCTTTCTCGCGTTCCCTTGCTTCTTCACCCTTCCCTTCTGCTCCTGTTCTTTTACGATTTCCCCTCTCCCTCCCTCTCTCGCCCGGCTCTTTTTCGCGCGTACGTTTTGGATGAGCGAACTTTGGACCCGTGGCATCAAGTACACCTATAAGTTAAATAGACCGTGTGGCGAAATTCGACCGTCTATATACGTTAGGCCGATTCATGGCCGAATAAATTGTTGGAAAATGATTTTTGCGTTCGAATAAAACGTCAAGGATCGTGTCCGAGTTAAATTGGGTCTTCTATGAAAGAAAATCGAACACGGAGGTTCGTGAAGTGTTTCCTCGGTGGACTGCTTGGCCTTTTCACAGGTGCCAAGAGCACCCAGACTATGTAATTAAAGGCGTGTTTTGTAACCGCGCACGCTGTCGCATGGTTTCCGATTACCTGCTACCGGGTACAACGTGCTCGCGGAATTTCATATGCGATTGGAAAGTTTCCTTCCATCTTTGGAAGCATGTCCATTCGAAAGGTAGCCAAACGCATAAAACATGTGTTTTATTGCTTCATCTCGTAATTCCAATTCATTTTTAATCTAAGACGTTTCGTTCAATCGTTCGTTTAATCGTTTCTAATAAAACATCCCCGCGGCGACCGTATCGATTCTACGGCGATCATGCTCGTTCGACAAGGTGCGCTCGAGCAAACCGAGTTGTTAAACGAATTCGCGGAACTCTTTGTTCGTTTTTCTGATCTGCGAAGAACGATGATGATCAACGAGGAAAAGTTATTCGCGGAAAGTGCGGGAACGCCGATACTTTTGGCGCCACCGATACGTTTCCTCGAAGCTGGCACGTCACACGCACGTGCGAAATATTCTGAAATACCGAGGAGTCGCGGACGACGAAGAGGCCGATGTGTTTTCGGCTGAGCGTACAACGCGAGACGGCCGAAACAAAATACTGCTAAAATTAATCCGCACCTTAGGTCACGTCTGCAACGAGTCTAGACGAGACCGACTAACTCGTTGACGACGACACGGACTTGTCGAAAGCCGACCGAACGATGTTGCGCGCACCGGCGTCAATGTATTCGCCTCTTATCGCGGGAATTTTTTATTTTAACAAAAATTTATCAACACTAACAATGAATCTTCCAATCTGTCTAAATAGAAAAAGGGTTGGTGGAAAAATTACACTCGTAGTGTTTCGGGTGTGTTAAATTTTTTAAGACCTTCATATTTCAAATCGTAATTTCGATAAGTACATAATCGAAAAATATGAAAAGGACAAGATAAGCTTCCCGGTAAAATTGCAAAAGTATAAAATTTATCCTCTTCCGCGTTATCCGCAACATTTTATCGGAACGTACCGGTGCACGGGACAATTACGATCCACGAATTCGCAGAAGTTGCGTTCAGTTGAATTTTAGCGGGGCTTTTTTGTCCCGTGGAGGCGCAGTCATTCGATGACTAGTCGATTTGTCCGAGCGTTTGCCGCGTCATGCCTCTTCCACCGCTGCTGAGAACAGATAATGCGGACATTGTTCGGTGTGAATGCAGCCTTCGGCCAGATGGCACAATTTTCCGATTGTCGTCGTCCGCTTTTTCATCCTACTCGCTCGCTGCCAGCTTTCAATACGCGAAACATACGCGCCTAGACACGACCGCCACATGGTGAGGAAAGAGAAGGGAGGGGGATGATAGAGAGGGGAGGACCAATAAACCGGGATTAGGGTATTAGCCGCGGGTATTTGCGATTTCGATTTACGTTCAGGTAATTTCGTGATTCGGTTTCGGTGGAGGAATGGTTTTGGCCCCCGTATCACGGCCACTGGGACAACCGTGGCCCATCGAACGAAAGGATTCTTCCTTCGGGTGAAATCACGTTTAAAGGGAGTCATAAATTCTTGAGACCCGCTCTGCAACAGTTTGAATCGTGGTCCGTCTCGGTTGTATCACGATGTTACGCTTCAACCCTTCTGTAACGCTATGGAACTTCGAAATCACGTACTCTCATAAAGTTATATTTTTTCAATTTTCTGCCTTGCATCATAGAAACGGTGTAATATCTGGTTGCCGCGCTACCGTTTTAATAAACGAGCAAAAATTTGTTATGTAATGGATAAGGGGTTAAGGCACATTTATATAAGATAATCCAGCGAGGACTTATATAAGTAAATGACCTCTAAAGTGTCTATATATCCCCCTTGTAGCAAATGGGTTAAGCGAGCATACGCAATAAACGAATCTATTGTCTTCGCTCGCAAATTCCTTTATTATTCGAATGGTAGTCGCCTTCGGTTCAGAATACAGTTTTTTTGAAATTGTTAATAACAAAATGTGCTCGAAGCGGCATAAATTTCATGAAGAAAAAGGCTTTTCACCACGCTCGAACGTGAAAAATTTCTGCTCGCTTACTCGTAATGTAAAAAGTAAACAGGGCTCGGGGGTGGGTTTGAAAAATGGTTTAATGTAAATATCGAAACGAGTTTGATCGAAGTTTGCGCTAACAATACGCCGTCAGTGTAAACATTGAATATTAAAATGAACGATTGATTCTCTTGTTTGTGGCATCAGCTCGCCTCCCTTCGCAATGACCCCGGTCACAATTGCAAATGAATTTTTACGAACAAATAAACCGCTGGATATTTGATTACCTGTATCGACGGTTCAACGGGGAAAAGTGCAAAAATTTATTAGATTATTGAATTCGATCGTTAACCATTTAGATGCCATAAGCTAATTGATACGTTCGAAAATTGAAACGGTTTAATACACTAAGTTTTTTTAAAAAATAAATGTTAGATTTTATTTAATATTTCCAGCATTAAAATATAAGGGGTTGTATAAAAAGCTGATTAAAATTAAAAATGGAATTAAGAAATATTAATAACGTAGTTATCGATTAGTTACTCCAACTGATTGAATCTAGAAGGTTCAAGTCTTGTAAATTATATATGAAAATTGATTTTTGATTTAAAAAAGATGGCTGAATTAGTAGAATTTCCAATCGTGCACGTTGATATTTCGTAGAAGAAATAGTAAAGCCGACGTTTAAGGCACATGCCCTTCGCCCTATGACCATCTGCCGCCCGTCTCGTTCTTGCTCCTTTCTTTTTTTCTTGATCGCGTAACACAAGGTCCGTAAAACGGTCGCGATCGATTCGCGCCACGATATCCCAGCATCTGCCGTGGAAAATGGTCGTTAAAGACCACCCTCGCCTCATTAGGGGCCGCTCTCGCGATAATCGTCGTTTCGACGTCGAAAACGTTGGAGAGCTGTCGCAGGACCAGCGACGCAGGAGGCTATCAGCTCCACGTCCGACCTGGAAACTTTTAATAATGCGGTCCTCCGCCAATTAACCTCGCAGCTTGTTGTTCCTTGTTGCGTTTCGTCGTCCAGCCGGAACTTTGCGATGGAAAAGTCCAATGGACGTAACCGGACAAACGAACCTGGAATTACAAGTGTAACATCACCCCTACATGTTTGGTCGTTCACCTTTGTGACGCCTCGTTGTTGGCGATTCTTTCGTTTGTCACAGATTTAAAATAACAATATCGATTCCGTTTGATATCGTTCGATAGCTCAATTTGCAGGCTGGAATCAATGATATCGATTAGGTATCTCCGGCGCCGACGATCGGTCGCGCGAACCGTTCAAGTTTTCAGTGGCAAGTTTCAAAGGGGCGTAAACGCGTCAACTTGTTCGTCGCGACGCGCTAACGGAAAAGGGATTAAGGGTGCATCGGAATGGCAAAGTTCGCGAGGAACACAGGCTGCAAACAGAGGCAAGCGAGGAAAACAGTTACAATATCTTTGCTGGCAGCAGCCGGCTTTTAGGCTTCTGCCTTTCCCCGTCATCTCGCTTCACCGCTTTTCCATCGTCGACAGCGAGACAGGGCTGTTGATAAAATTTCCCTTTCCCCGCGTAAACTACCTGTTTCCCCTACAAGTTATATCACTTAGCACAAATTAATGGATACATTTTTTTAATCAATGCATCTTAGTGGTCTGATCAGATGACATTCTGCCTTGTACTTTCTGAGGTAACAAGGTGTACGTATTATGTAGCGGTCGTTATCGATTCACTTAGTATATAAATAAATTAATGCGATCGTTCGTTAAGATGCACGGTTATTTCGTCATCTTGCAGCCTCGACTTGTCGAAGCACGTCTCGCATTAATGCGCGAGCAAAGGAGAGCCAGTTCTCGAACCCTTTCCTTCCAAAGTTTACTTACACCGGTTCAGGGGAGCCTGTACGAGACGATACCTAGGAAATAACGCGCGTTGGAATTGCAACGGGGACTATCTATGTTCTAGTTGCGCCCGTGGTCTCCTTCTCTCTCTCTTTCTCTCTTTTCGTCTGGCCTCCACTTTCTATTTCTATGCTTCATACCACTGGCATCGCCGGGAGTAATCCGTGTGCATTTACGACCCTCGCCGGGTACAGTCGTAAACGACGTGCATGCGTGTCGGTGAGGGGCAGGTGTGTACATTCGGGGGGAGAAAAACGAGACCTATCTGCCACGCGAGAGAGAAGGACGGGATCAGGGGGTTGGGGAAGGAGAGGGAGAGAGCAGCGCGTGCCGCCGTCGACCATCCGGAGGCCAGGTGTAGCCTTTATCCATTTTACTCGCGTTTGTTACCCTCGGAACCTCTACGATTCCAATGCACCCTCTGGGTCCCGCTTCAGGGGCGCCCATCGACCGACTGGGTGTACAGAAAAAATATATATATATATACATATATATGTGCGCTGCGATCGACGACCGATGCCCACAGACACCGAGTCGGCCTTTCTGCTACATATGCGTACCCCCGAATCGTGTCCAGGCAAACCTGTGATTATCAAGCGTTTTTGTTACCTCCACTTTTCGGCTACGCGAACGACCATCGTTCCTTGCTTTATTGTTGCCGGAACGACTCTTTTTTTCTGACGGGGAGCGTGCTAAGGATCGTTATTTATTCGCTTCCCAGTGAATCGGACGTAGATTTGATTTGCAAAGAGCGATCGAGAAATCGGTAACATGTTCCCATAATGAGCGTGGTGAAGGGATGTTATTAACCCCTTGCACGCGGAAATTTTATTCAGATTATTTGCCAGCAATTGAAAATACTTAGTTATAAAGTAGTGGCAATATACATAATTATAAAAATTATCTTCATTCAGAGGGGAAAATCGAGTGGAAAGGGTTGAGTAATGTTGCAAATTTGTTGCTACTTTTTTCCAAATAAGTATTTCTGTTTCACCCTATTCGCCAGACCTTGCTGCATAATGAATCTCATCCCTGTCTTCATTGTTGTACCCCGCCAGGTGTTTGAATTTTAATACATCCTAATGATATAATATTTTATACATTTGAAACCCTGGGGAAATTAGGAGAAAAAATTCCATTTTTCTAAACCACGAGAACGTACAACAGCCACGCGTTCTTACAGTTCGTTATGGAAGTCGGGGCAAGTTGTGCGATCGATTTTCAACGTTGTTGCAAGCGAATTAAGGTTCGTTTCACTCTGGCACAATGTAGAGAAAGAGATCGATGAAATTCCACCGGAAGACCGTAGGAAATAGGTAGCAGCTGGAATTTCAAAAATCTACCCCAGCTGTCGAGGCTGGCAATCGACGAGTCTAATTCTGAAATGGCAGAGGGAAGGGGGGCAACGCTCTCCTCGACCCCCGTTTGCCCCCTGAGGGCATACGCCCACGCGGAAATGACGTCCGCCCTTAGATAATCAGCAGGGCCCCGGTAACGACCATTTCGAAGGGCGTTCTCGCGGCGTAACTTCCGATTTTCCTGCTCAACCTCCGGCAACGAAGAGAGCCAAAAAGGGCTAGCCAGTCGTTTCGAGGGAAATCCGAGAACGAACGCTCTCTTTCCTGAATTCCTCTCCCCTTGGAAGCGGATGATATTTCGTCGACGAGCAAATAGTATTCGACGAGTCCTTATGTTAATTCCTCGCGATTCTTCGCACTCGTCGAGAAGATTAACAGACGTTGAAATCAATGTTAAAAGATTTTATCCGAGATGCATTCATGATTAATCGGAACTGGGTTAATAAAATATTGAATTCTGAGGGAAACTGGATCGCACCTAAGGGGGATGGTTGTCAAGTTCCAAAAATCAGTTCTAAAATTTTGCGGATGCGACGTGTGTAACATAAATAGTAATGTATTCGCGAAACTGGAGCAATCCAGGATGAAATAGTCAGGGCGGAAATATCCGGCACAGAAGAGACTTCGCCAGACAGATACGTATCCGGGCGTGCATTCGTGAAAAGATTCAAAGGTTAAACTTATCTCGGGATAGACTTTGTGTAGGGCATACTTTTCCTTCTCGCGAAATTCCCAAAGCGTACACCGACGGGGATGAAACGAGGGAGCACGCGTCGGAACACGCTCGGACAGGAGGAAGGGTGCGCGCACCGCGAACAGAATGCACGATGGTACGAGTCGATGGTTCGTTTAAATGCGTCGAGGGTGACCGAAAGGACCATTCGCCAGACGGTCCATCGTCGATCCTTTTAATCCTGCCGGTTCGTGTCCTTTACCCCGGGTGTCTGTCGACGAGAAGGGGTGGTCGATGACGTTCTCTCCGCCAGAGGTGTCTCTCGTCGTTCCTTTCGGACGGCTGTTAGGGCCCGACGGGTTTTTCATCGGTTATCTCGTCCGGGGCATCTTCAACGGCACGGACAACGTTAAATAACGAAGCAAAGCGGAAGAAGGCCGATGACGACGACGGCGACAGCCCTTTGACGTGCATTAAACGCGTCAGGGACTAAGTGTTCCTCCGCAAGTCGCTTCTCTAACCTTCCTTCCTTTTGCCTCTTGCTGCCACTTCTCCCTTTTCTCTTCCTCTCGTTTTCTAAAGCCTTTCGCCACCGAGAGAAAATGACATCGCGCCCCGGCAATAACCCCCCGGCTACCGGCTTCCTCTCGGTCCGGGAGTGGTCTGTCGCGAGCCCAAGTCCTGTAACAGGGGCGAACAGCGGGTCACAAGTACTCTCTTCCCGAGAGAAGTGTCCCGAGGAATAAAGGCGGTCGAGAGTAAACTTTCGGCTTAACTTCTTCAGGTTTTCTGGAACACCTCGAGGCCTCGAGCACGTATTGTCTCGCGCCTTATCGCGATCGTTCTTTTTATTGGATTTCAATTTAAAATGTTCGACGTTCGATTAACAGGTGGAGAGAACGGTGGCCCGATCAAGCGGCGGTCTTGCGGGTTCCTGTGTCTTCTCGTGTGATTCGTGTGCGCTAGGATAGGGCATGAAAGGGGGATAGAACGAGGCTCGTCGACTTGGTCCGTATAAAAGGAACCCGGCTCCCCTCTTTCCGTTGGACGATGAATATTCGATAGTCGAAAATTTGATCATACGAAAGAGTCGTTAGTCGCTGTGGCCTCTTGGGGGAACACGAAAGAGCGACCAGTTATCGTGTTACGACGCGCGTCTCGTGTTAAACCCGGTAACTGAATATATCTCGCTGCCCAATAGCCGTCAAACGGTCGACAACGATCAAATTTGTTCAGTCGGCCATGCTGCTCTTCTTCTTCTTCTTATTCTTCATCCTCATTATCTTATTGCCAAAATATAACAGCTCAACGGATTTTTCTGCTACCCTTGATCGATTTTCTGCTCGAATGAGGCTCCGATTCGATGGAGGATACATCATATCAATTCTTATTAGGATCTTCATTATACGGTTTATCTATCACGAGGACGATATCATAACAAAGCTATTCACGAGGTCTTTTGAGAACGAACCAGTTCGTTTTCGCGTACCTTTCCGAGGACTCCAGGTGCGAAGCCCGCTTCGCCAGGGCCCTTCTCGCCTTCCTCGAGGAGCCACCTCGTATCCCCACTCGCGAGAGGCGACACGACGCTGGCGTCGTCGAAACGCTAGCATCTCGAGAGCCGGGGGCCCCACGCCAACGAGCGAGGCGATCGAAAGAGGAGAGAGAGAGGCTGGTGGGCCTGTGTGTTGTTCGTTCGGCTCGTTTTAAGGAAGTTAGGCCCCTCTCGGTGCCTCGACTTCGTCTCGTCCCGGTTGTGTATCGTGCAGCCAACAACGGCACCGGCGCAGAAGGAGGGTAGAACGAAGGGGAGAGGCAATTTGCGGCGGTGGTGCAGGGCAGCTGCAACCTCACGAGATACGGCTTAGATCGTCGTGGCACGAGCCTTCCTGGCATGTGTTTCCTTCGGGCCCTCGACCTCCCCTCCCCGTTCTGGCCTTCTTCCTTAGATTTTTGCCCGGCCTCCGTCTCGCTTCTCCTCTCCTTCTTCTTCTTCTTCTTCTTCTTCCTTTCTCCTCGATACGCACATGTACATAACTCAAGCGGAACAGACGTCGCGGACCCAACTCTTCCTCGTCCGCGTCAGAGGGGGATCGGGACGCACAGTATTTGGCGTGGACGACGACGATACACGAGAGGCCAGGCCCTGTCGGCTGGCCTTGTTCAACCTGCAGGTCAGCTTTCAGCTAGAGTGCAGCGACTCCTCTTGGTTGGTACAGCTGTACCACTGTCAATAAGGATGGAAAAGGGGTTTGTTTACGGAAAAGCAACCGTTGTTTCGACCGAGAAACAGATAACCTGGATGCCTCCTTCCGATTTTGGAACAAATATTTAGCGTATCGAGATTATCTCATTGAATACAGTCTTCTTCGTGTCCCATTGATCATTTCGAAGGGTGCACCGTCAAGTACAGTAACCTTCCCTAGGGAAAAAGATGATTCAAGGGAAGTTGCTTCAATGTTAGTATTATGCCTCGTTTACATGATACGAGTTTAGGGTTTAAATAAATCAACACTGTCGAGCATTAATCCTTTTCGAGTGCTCAAGGCGTACGATTGCAATTAGAATTATCTTTCTTAACCTACTTATGATATTTGTCTTACGTGAACGTTCATGTTTCGAAGGACGTTCATAGAGAAGGCCAGCCTGCCCAGCCCTGTACATACACACCAGTGCGATACGGTTCCTTTTTTCCCGCGCTATCTTAAAAGTTGTTGATATCGAGTGATCGATCGATCGCGCCTCGTCGCCGACAGCTGTTCGCACGGAATCGCAGTCGAACAGGAATAAAATGATAATCCGTTGCGTAGTAAGTAGCGAGGCGGTCCGTTTCCTGCGCGAAATGGCGCTTTCGGCTTAAACGGTTGCCATCGAACGCGGATCACGTATCGTCCAAGACGATTTCGGGCATCGTTGCCCTTATCAGATCGGTCACTTTGTGCCGTAGGAACCGCATTCCTGTTTTAATGACACCATTGTACATCGAGCCTCTAACGCTAATACGCGACCCTCGGGCTTGATTAAAGGTGGATCAGAACGCTCGAGGCGTATCTTTGTGCTTTTCTACGCTCCTCGGCACGCGAGACTTTTCGCGTTACGTAAGCGTGCAAGAGATCACGATATATACCTTGGCTGGCTGAAAGTAGATCGAAAGAAAGTGGCACGTGCGCCGCAGAAGGAGAATATCGGCTCCCTTTCGGTGGACATCTGTTCGGGGGCTATCAGCGCAGGGAAATTGATGCATTTTTTCCCTGGTTTCGAGCGTGTGCCGGGCAGGAGGAAGAAAAAAAGAAAAGAGGAGATGCACCTCTCTCTCTCCCTTTTTTCTCCAGGCCTGAGCACACCTCGTGGTAGCATCTGCCAGCAGCGATGAAGTGATTTCGTAGCATTGTACACCTTTTTCTTCGTCCCTGGTGCTCGTCCGCTGCGGGGTGCTGCTGCTGCCGCCACGGTTCCGCTGTTCGTGGGCCCTGCATCGAAAAATTTAAATTAGGCGCAGGTAGTCTGCCGGTGGTTGTGTTACCCCGTACACCTACTTTTCTACGGCAAAGAAGAAGGTTCCCTAACCTCCTTCCGCCAGGTTTTCGCTTCGACCTACGTTACGACGTCGTCAACCTCTCTCTCTCTCTCTCTCTCTCCTTTCTTTTCGGGGGCCGTGTATAGCTTTTTTTCCCTTTCCTCGTCGGACGGCACTGTTCGCCGGTGTGGCTGTCTCGCTTGGTCGATAAAATCGCCAAAGGAGGGCCCCGGCCATAGACAGCTTCCTTTGCGCGTGCACACGCGGCTTCGAGAAGAACCCAAACCTCCTGGTCGTATTGCAGCTGACACGCACGTGCCACGTGGCTGTGCACCGGGCATACACAGATGCACAGAGGCGAACGTGTATACGCGCGGAGTATATTTACCGAGAAGCCACGAAAAAGGTGAGTTGGCTTCTCGTCGGGATACTTTCGACCTATCGACCCCCTTCTGGATGATTCCTCTTCGGAGCATAACGTTGCTTCGACCTGGCCCTGACAGATGCGTCGCGAAAATAAAAAAGAATATGGAAAAAGATAGCCCTCTTCTCGAACATTTCTTCGCAGGGGCATAAAATTTATCATCTTTCACAGCCTCTATCTCGAAACAGTATTTTCTTTCGCCACCGACTAGACACGAGCTAAGCACAAAAAGATTCAGGCATACGATACAAGAGTCGTATCGTGGCCGTGTAAGCGCACGTTCATCCTACAGTTGCAGCTCTAAGCGTTCCACGAATTTTCGGAGTCTTACGCGTGGATTCAGATAAACCATCGCCAAGGATCCTGTTACCACTTGTTTATCTTTCGAAAGAATTGCATAATCGGTGCCTCTCGTCGCGTCCAGTTTACCTTTGTTCCTTATGGAGCCTCAGAATTTTAGAAGCACCCGATTCACCTACATTCTCATCCCCCGTATTATTTTTATTTATTCACACGTTGCATACATTTTTCCCCCTGGTGAACACGAATCGTTAAGTAGCAAGCAATCTGTGAGAGGAGGCATCTTGGAGTGCTCGATTCTTAAAAAGACGGCAGGCGGCAAGGGTCGATGATTATCTGACTTCCTGTCCGTTCGCGAGGAGGATCGAAAATTCGGTCAAACGAAAAGATTCATCGACGAGTATTCCTCGATGAACGGTCGTTTTGTCCCCGGTATCTGTCAGTTTCAGCAAGTTCGTCGACAAAGCGGGAAACCGCGATCGCTGCCAAAATATTCGGTGACAAAATAAGATCGGGCCGCGCACAAAGCGCACTTTGTGCCGTTCGTTGACTGCGTAGGAAGCCTTTTACGCTGCTGAGTCTCGGGCCCGGACAATAATTTTCTCGTTTCTCGTGAAAAACATGTTTTCCTTTTGTTCGACGAGACAAAAAGATGGAAAACATGCAATTATTTACTATTCTCCGCGCCGGTGTGTACATTTTACCTTTTATCTAAAGTCTTGATTTCTATCCTCCGCCTCGTTTTACGGGTACGGGGAAAGGTCAACATTGTACTGTACTGGTATAAATTGACCTTTAGTCGTGGGTAGTGTTAAGAAATATAAAAGTGCCGAGGAGGAAGAGAGGAAAGAAAGAAAGAGAGAAACGAAAGAGAGTTCTACGAAAGAAGAGAATGGGTGGGGGCGAGGGGTTGAGGGCTCAGGCACGTGACCGGAAGGCGGGGGGCAAAACGGCGCACGCGCCGTCGTCCTCCACCTGGTGCATCACCTGCTGCCCCCTGCTTAAGCCTCCCTGCCACCGCCTTTCCTCTCTTCTCTCCTATCCTCCTTTTTCTTTAGCTTCTTCACCTCCTCCTCCTCCTCCACCACGGCTATATACTCGTCTTCCCCATCCCTGGGCTCGCTTCACCACCTTCAACCACCTTAGGAACCACTCGACGTTAAGCTGCTCGTTCGTTTGCGATCCTCCTGATTCTTTCTCTTCTTTCTCGCCGCTTTTAAATTAATCTGCGGTTCACCGTCAACCGGCTGCCCAGACACGGGCTCTTTTACTCACGCGAGCCGTGTGTTACGAAACTATGTCAAGAGATAGCGGATTCAAGAGATTCTCGATACAATGGCGGACCACCTCTTCCAGGTCGCGCGGCGGACGGGATATTCTAAAAAGGCGAATTCTCGATGCGAACGGCGTCCCCGCGCATTTTTCCATGCCCGATGGAACGATAAATTATCCACGTTGCGCATCGAGGAATCGTGGATTCCTGAACGTCACGGCGACCGCACCACCTGCCACACCCTCCCCGACGAACCCACGCCACGGCGCGTTAAACGGCCACCGTTTTTCCCTTTTTCCGACGAGCATTTAATTGGCCCGTGTTTACACGACTCGGATCGATGACTGTGTTCGAAAAGGCCAGGGGCCCGTGGACGAATCGCGATGAGGATCCCGATGGACGAGCAATTATCGGGCCCCGGTCTCGGAAACGGAACACGCGGCGACGGCACAAGGTGGCAGATGCGGGGCCAGCACGAGCGAAAGAAAGAGGAACGCCGCCACTACCACGAGCCCCAAGATGAATTCAAGGTCCAGGTGGTGCGGCGTCGCGCGCGTTTCGTGACGCTTTTGTAGGATCGAAGGAATGATCTTTCGGGGCGCGCGACGGGGTCTGGGGTGGCGGCCGGTCGACGAGGAGATCATTGTCCCTTCCGGACAATCTGTCGTTCGCCAAAAATCGATCTTTTTCCACGATTGAAAAACGGCGACGTATAAATAACGTGGCGGAAAATCCGCTTCTTTCGGCCGTCAACGAATGGCGAAGCACGCTAGATCGTGACCTAAGGAGAATGCTCCGGTCGGGTGGGAAATGTCGGGGTATTTATATCTGACCGGGTCAATCGAGATCGCGTAAATTGAACGATCTAAGAACACGATGTAGGACAGTGTTCCTGTTACGCAGCCTTACTAACCGAGGGGATAAACGTGATAATTAACACGTTGCCTCGCTAGAGTGAAAACGGCTATATATGGTGCCGGACGGTTTAATAAGAATCATTAAGGATAAGCTTGCGTTTCGATTTTTTCCATTTCTGTACCTGACAGACGAACTAACCCAAATCTATTTGTTTCTTTCTTTATTTTTATAAACTACAGGAGAAACGCTTCAAATATACAGTTAACCTACTGACGACCCTTGGTATGAATTTCAATGAGTCAAAATATTATTTCGCGAAGGTATAATATTTAAACTTGAATATGAATATTATACATAACGTTGATGGCCAGTAAGGGGTGCGCCCGTACGTTTGCTCCACTGAAAATAGTCTTGGGTCGTTCTGGCTCTCAGACACAGATTTGTCATTAAATTATGATAAGGAGTTGAATATCAACGATGTTCGTGTGGTATTGTTCTAATGAATGATTTTTTTTTGTTCTGTTGCAGGTAAGTTTATCCAAGCGGCGAGATCGCGTACGTGTGTGTACTCTCGAAACATCGTATGTGACGTGAGTAACCATTCACACGTGCTATTATTATAGTAATGTATCCTCCATTCTTGGAATTCTTTATTGTCGTTTGAATGACGCGTATGCAGATATACGCATAATACACGTGAAAAACACGTATGCCTGACGCGTGTTCCGTGTACACAAACTCATAACCAATAGCCGCTTTAATATTTTCATCAACAATCCTCTTATTGATCGTAACTTCTTGCGTCACACGGGACAATTTATTCAACCGTGGCTTCGAGCATAAAACGAAGATGCGGAGAGTAATTTCAGGGATATTTCGCGTATTATACGCGCTATATAAGTACGTATGTAGGTGTTCGCGTTATTTCAGACTCGTCTCCTTTGATTCTTCTCCTTCGTGGAATATTTCTCCTTTGTACGGAACGCACACTGGGGGGATGAACCCTTTGCACTTGGAGCATTTTTGACATTTTTTTTTGAAAATTTAAAAGCCTTAATTTTGGAGAAAAGAGTTACTTTTATTCAGTATAAATAAGACTTAAATCTCACGTTTAAAAGTATTCTAATTAATTGCATATGGTGTCCCGGAGGCGCCATTTCAGTTTAAATATTGCTTAGACGAGAATCTTTAATAATCGATGTTTTAACGTGTCCCGTTACCCATGTCTTAAGTAATTAATTAAAATTCAAATCGAATGGAGCACAAAAGAAATCGTAATTACATGAAATGATCAGAAAAGGAGAAAGAGTATCCGCGTTAAAGAGGGAAAAAAAAAGAAGGTTCGCGTCGCGATTTCAAAGCCCGACAAAGGGAATACTCGAGTAACGCGTCGAAGCTTAGCCGTCGAGCGTTTATTCCGCGAGGAAAGAATTCACGCAGAAAATGCCGCGCGTTTGCTCGATGATTCGGAAAAATTCCAATAACGCGTTGGAGATCCTGACTCACGCGTCGCGTCCTCGTCAATCGAAGCGTTATGAATCGAGACCAAAGAGCGAAATTCATTCGTGATCGTGCTCAACAACCGGGGGGGGGGGCTTCGAGTGTTCCCGAATGAAATTCGAAGGGAACACACGTTTTCCCTCTGCGTCGTCAAACTTTCGGCCACATGCTGCTCTCGTTAACCGCAATCCGCCGTTGATTCCCGATCTTGTGAATGAATTCGTTATCTGAGAAATTGCTCGTGACCCGGCTAGCCGTTCTGCGTGAAATGTATCAGCCTGGTCACGAACGCACGAAACGCAATGGAGAAATAACTAATTTCATTAGTATAACAGTAATAATAGAATCAGAGTTTATAGATTGATAGCTGCATCAAATTTAAAAATGATAAATAGCGAAGGACTTATCCAAACGCTTGCTTGCACAGTTGAAACACGAATGATCGTTGAAGAGCAAAATCAGTGACCTTCCATTGTTTGAGCATCCCGGTTACCCGGAACCGTCTAGCCTCCCTAACGTGTTCAGGCGAGACGGAGGCTCCGTCGTACATTTTGATTCGGAGCCGCTAATGATACAAGGCTCTCGAAAAGATAGTGGTTCTTTGTACGGATTACGGTACACATTTTTACGACCCCACAAAATGTTTTCGCGAAGTGCGTAGGCCACTGCTGCGCGTTACTCCATGGGTTCTGTTCGCGAGCTCGCGGTTCAATGTCGCCAGAAGCAGTCAACAACAATGTGTAACCGCTAAAAATACTCTTGTGTCTCCCTTTCCTCTCCGCTACGTCCTTCTTCGTGCCGGCTTGCCCGTTCATGACTTTTCTTCGCCTGCTTGTTTCTTTCTTTCGTGTCACCCGAGAGAAAGAGAACGAAAGAGAGAGAGAGAGAGAGAGAGAGAGAGAGAGAGAGAGAGAGAGAGAGGCCCGCCGCCACCCCACTTTGAATAGGCGCTCGGTGCAGTAATAGCTTCCTCTTGGAAGTTCTCGTGACAAGTTCAAGACCTTTTTCTTCTTCTTGTTGCTCGTGCTCGAAATCTTTTAAACACGGCCCCCTCCCTTCGTCTCTTTCCTGCTCGAAATTATCTTCGCTTGTACGATTTTCTTAGACCTTCGAAAAAATGACGATAATCAAATTGGAATCAAATTGGCTTCCCTGTTCGAGCATTGGCAATTGGATACATCGAAATCTTAGGTGAAATTGTTATTTTATTGGGACCATCGTTTGTAAATTTATCATTATTTCTGTACTGAGACGTATTAGGGGCATTTAAAAATGAATTTTCTTCGCATCCAATGCCTTGGTTTAACAATTTGAATTATTCGATAGTAGAGAATGAAAATGTTTAGAGGTGAGGATTAGAGTTAGCGGTAGAATTCCACTGAAGAAGGATTGGAAATTAATGAATGTCCTTAAACGGTATGGACAGAAATGTTAGGTGTTACGAGATGATTATGTTGTTTTTATCGAACGTAAGCGCGAACACGTCACAGACGTTTATGTCAGAACAACGAAGAAGTACCTGGCGGCAGATAAGCAGGATTATTGCGAACAGACGTCAACGACGCTATCAATTCTTCTCGCTACGATATGATTCACGGGAGTTCTCGCGATCGAAAGTGATTTTTTTTCGTTTTGAAATACCTAAGTGACATTGTGACCGCCATGCTTAACAACACGCGGGATCGTGTGAAAATTTCGTGAATCATCTATGATACTAGGAAATCCGCTTCATCATCTGTTTCGTTACGACCTTGCAACGTATCCTTTATGTTTCGTACACGTCACAGGTGTTGAATTACAGTTTTCTATTCCGACACCGGCTTCATAGACGCGACGTGAGTCCGTGGTTCGCGGTACTGTTCGAAATTACTGTTATAAACGCGTCGGCCGCGGGATATCGAGAAAATTCGTGAATCACTCCCGGTACCGTGGAACCGGTTGTTTCTTTTTTACACCACGAGAAATTATGACTCGAATGCTCGCGTGATGAATACCGAATGACTCGAGGCTGGACCGCCTCCTGTAATCCGGTCAGATTAGAAGTTCGATCAATTACGTTGCCTCTTTTTATTTTCCTGTCTCTCGTTCGCCGACAAACAACTTGAAAACAAGACCGTGGAACAATAACGAAAGCGCCAATAACGATTTAAAGGTTACTCGATTGCTTATTTTCTCGCTCAATTTTGTTGAATAATCAACCCTATCGGGGGGGTTAAAGGATTATTGCGAGAAACGCTTGAGGGAAACGCGGGGCGAAATCCGGATTGATCCGCGCCGACTCCTCTTCCAAAGTCCCTCTCTTTGCCACGTCTTCGAGGTAACTCGCGGTAGGTTGGTCCACCGGCTGGCTTAATTGCTAATTAATTCTAATTGATAATTCCCTCGATAGTGTCAGGGAAGTAATCTCAAAGCATGTTTACGCGAAAGTTCCGTCGAGCAATCGCCGCCTCGTCTGGGTACACCTTCTTCCCTGTCATCTCGGTTCCCTTCTTCTCGTCCCCGGTTTTCTTTGAACGTGTCCATTTTTCGACGTCAAGGGAAAATTAACGGCTTTCGAGTACCATCGCCCGTATGTATGTACAATTAACGAGCATTTCAATCGTTCTCGAAGATCAAAAGTCTACGAATTGTTTGCACGATTCGTTCGGGTCGATAACGTTTAGGGTACGTTTTCGTATGATTTTGAATCGCGATATTCAGACAAATATTTTTACTCGAGAAACTCGGGTGTAAATTATAGAAAATTTCTATGGAAAGGCTTTCTCTAACCCCAGCCCTTTGCGGGCGAATCGCTTCAAGGTTTAAAATAAAGTAACACAATACACAGTTACTCTTTGTGTCAATAACACAATTCGACGAATTGGACGCATATATGCGTCGATCGTCCGCAAGCCTATTCTCGGCCATCGGAGTCTCGCTGACCCGTGTCGGACGCGTGACGTTCTTGCGAACACGTGAAGAAACCAACGTAAACGTCACACGTGTCACGTGACCGATTTACATACGCAGAGAGGCCAGTTCTGTCGACGTTCCGGTCGATTGAAGTTTGAAAAGACGGTATACGTCGACGAGGAAACGTTTCCGTTTTACCAGACGAGACGGGACGAGGTAGCGGTTTTATCGGCGCGTGTCATTGATGGTCGAAGGAGCAAAGTAAGTCGGTGGAAAATTATTCAACGATATAAAACGGAGAGAGAACGTATCGCGGGTCGGGTCGATTCAAAGGTTTCGTCCAGGCGGAACATCATGGACGTTTCGCTAATGAAATCGATCGTGATGAATGAAATGCTGCATCGTCGACGACGTCAAGCGCCACGTGACTCGTGGGTGAGCGTGTAGGTGTAGGCGGATGGGGCCGCTCGAGGTCGTTCCTCGACAGCATCGAACGATAACACGACCAAACGTTCGTCGACTTTTTTTCGTCTTTACGTCAGTCAGCCGTTAATACTCGCCGCGTCATTGATACGTTCCGTTCTGCGAGCCTCCTGAAACGGAGCGGATCGAACGCCCGCCGCGACATCCACGATACAGCTTTCGAAACGGAATAATTTTATCAAATCTCATTTGCAATTATTTTACAATAAGCAACATCACTGCTATTCGTGTTAGTCGACTACCAATCGCTTTCTTTGGCACCCTTGGTTCATAAAGAAGCTTCTAAGCTTGTGGTACCAAACTGACGCGTCAGAGGAATTAATGAATTTAAAAAAAAACGATTTTCCCTGGCCACCTCTGCCAGGTCGTGTCAATACGACCTCCCGATAAAGTTATCTGACAATACGTCGGTTCGCACCCAATGATAAGTGTAATTACTGCAAATTGTCTGGATTTCGACGGTTCGAGAGGGACAGGACGATCGGAAGGCGTGAGAAACGATATCGTTCGGTGGCAGGCGAGATCCGTACACCGCGAGGAGAGAAGCTTTCAACGCGGAGACGCGTGTTCTCACGAACGCCAGCCTACAGACGCCACGGACAAATATCAAATTGGCTGGGTTGGAGCGTGTTGGTGCGACTCGTTCTAGAAATCGGAATGCACGATGCTCGTGTGCTGGCCGTTCCGTGGTGACGTTCACACCGAGATCAGTGACGAGCCAATACGCATACACGAGCGACTCGCTCGCCGCTCGTCATACACGATCTTCCTGTATGTCCCTGCACTCGGACCCGCTCCGGATTATAAGGAATGTCGACGAACGATGCTATTTCTGCCGCCTCTATCCCGTAACAATCAGGGACGTGTGTGTGTACACGGAAGACCTGAGTTTCGCTACAATAGTACGGTGAAACGTCAATTATTCGAACTAATTGGGCAGACGTATCCGTTTCGATGATTAAAAAAATGTATTTACAGAAATGTATACGCTGGTCTTTGAGATGTGTTTTATAAAATGTCCTTTATTTCTTCGCAACCGAACGGCTTATTTTTAACGATAGTCAGAAATTGCATGAATTATAGAGCAATAATAAAGAGAAAATCGCTGAATCATTTAATGACAGCTGGCTGTAGTTTGAACCACGAGCCGCGAGCAGTTTGCAACGGAAACAAAGTCCAACGAATAACAACGTAACCGTACCCGCGTCATAGAAAATATATTTTTCCGCATAGCTTGGAATTCATTGCACTCGAGTGTTCGTTCCGTGGAATGCGTGCGTTTATAAACCGTGTCGCGTCGTTTAGGGCAAAACCGTGTAATGAGTCTCCGGCATTCTTTTGTTTTTGTAAAATGATAAATAGTAGTTGAACCCGTCGCCGTGGTACAGTAAATGTTGCAAGGCTTTTTCGTTTATGTAATTTCATATTGTTTCCGAGTACGTAACACGCTGTACTGATAACAGAACGTTCGAATAATGGGAGTTCCGATAACAGAGGATTTGCTTGCGCTCCGTTTTGCCCCGCGGGCAGATTCTGTCGCGAGCAAAATCGCGCTCCGGTTCCTTTTCAGCCCGGCTATATCGAAATGCATTAAAGTCCGGCTACGATAACGTTGGCTAGCAAAAGGCATGAATTTTTCAAGAGGCCAAACGAGACACATGCTCGTCTCACGTGACAGCCCATATCGGTAGAATCCCGGCGACCTGTGCCACATAATTTTCCGTGTACACGGTGCAGAGGGACCAATGTTGTGTCACGTTACGCTTGCCCTCACTCCACCCTGCGTACTCGTACGCGCGTACCGCTGCACGCGTGTGTAATACACCGGCTTTTATCGCACGTACGTACACGCACACGTATACGTATACATTGTCGTACCAGTACAGCGCCACCCCGAATACCGGATGTGACGACACTCGCGCACTTGGCCCGACGCACTCTTGAGATGTCTCCTCCCCTCTCTCCCTCTCCCCGTGTCTTCCTCTCTCTTCTACTCGGTTTCTTCCTCCCTTCGCGTCTCTTTGCCCCCCTCCTTCGCCGGTCCCTTCTCTATGATGGCGTACAACGGCTCTGTACGCGAGTTCTCCCTTGCCCTCCTCTCCCTCCCTCCCTCTCTCCCCCCGCGCGCGCGCTAAACCCCCACCGTTATACCCATTTCGCCTCCCCTCCTTTTAACAGGGCGCTATTTACCCTCGTAGTTTCGGCGATGGGCGTCGGTGGCGCTGCTCGTTCTTGCGTCGCATCTCCGATTCGGTGTGTCGTGTCGACGACGTGCACAGCGTTTGACTCGCGCTAGCGCGCACAGTCCCACGCGGATCTTCGCGCGCGTCTCTGCTGTTTTGCACAAGTGTCATTCGCGAATCTCGCCTTTGTTCGGTTCCGCGATGTCTTCGCTGCCGCGACGACGACCGTCGTGTACCACGAGAAATGACGTTTCGAGGTATCATCGCACGCGGACGAAACGCGTACGGTATCGAGACGTACCCGAGGATACCACCGCGTGTGTGCCCCGTACGAACGAGAACCGTGACGGGAAA
This sequence comes from Anthidium xuezhongi, assembly GCA_022405125.1. Lineage (NCBI taxonomy): Eukaryota > Metazoa > Arthropoda > Insecta > Hymenoptera > Megachilidae > Anthidium > Anthidium xuezhongi. The sequence continues at coordinate 5,645,560 of CM039642.1, read as the reverse complement.
GGGGGAAACTGAAAAGAGGACGTTACACACGACAGACAGACAGATGGAGAAAGAGAAGACAACACTCGCGCGGCCATTTTAACTACGTCGTACGCTAACCCGGGCCACCCAGTGTGTGTAGTGTGCAAGAGCCAGAGAACCGTCGCCGCCGCCGCCACCGCCGCCGCTCTCTCCTTAGGCTTAAACTGCGTCTCTCGCGTGCGCGCTTTGCTTCTGCGCACGCGAGAGTCCCGTATGTGTTTTCTCGTACAAACACATACGTACGCGCGTTGGAACGAGTGACGCGCGTGTATTACGCACACTTTCTCGTTTCCCGCATTATGTGGTTGTTTGTCGCGCGAGTTCGGAGCCCCCTCCGGTCTTTTTTCGTCGATCGCCTTGCCCGACAGTCCGAAGGAAATTGACAGCGAAGGAAACGAAGCGTCGATAGTGCGAGCCACACACGAGCGAGAAAATACGAGCAACGACGAAGCCGGAACGATTAACGGGAAACGAGCGCGCTCTCGACCGGTATGTTCGTTGAGAAGCGCGCCAATCTGCTTGCTCGATTGGAGAACATGAAGAAACTTCGATCATCGTGTACGAGATACGCACGACATTACTATAAAAACATGATCGTGAAATGGTCACACGGTTAACGACGAAAAGAAACGTGAATCGAGCACGGTCGAAGGTAGGAAATTGTTCAGCCGGTAACAACGGGCTTGGCAGTGGCTTGTGGGGTTACCCTATGATAACCCGCGCGGAAGAATTGGAACGCGATGGAATAATTGGATGTAAAGGAAAAGAAATACTGAGTCAAGAGTCGAGAACGATCGTAAACAGAGGGGCGGAACGAAACGGAGCTACGTAGCCTGCGAATTCAGCTGGCGAGCCGTGAAAACGAGCACGGGAAAGAGGAACCAGCAACGAAAACGTAAGTCGTACGTTGTAGAAAGAGGTTAAAGGCGCGCTGTACAAGTGGGGATAAGGAAAGTTCGACGTCCGTGGGCAGCGGGTGGTACACAGGGAGAAAGAAACGTGTAGTTATCGTTGCGCGCGACGTAGGTATAAACGAAGGAACCGCGTGACTCGGAATCTGCGCAGTAAATCGCGTTCACGTGAACGCGGCACGAAGGCGCCGCGAAATTTTGCCGTCACGTGGAAAAAATTTCAAGTTCGAACCGCGCACGGTTATTTCGAGAGTCAACCTCTTTTCTTTTTTTCTTCTCTCGCGCTCGGTGTCTACGGTTTTCGAGTTTGTCTTTTAGGAGACCAGTCGGTGCTCTCGTCTTTTAGTCGGTCGCGCAACGAAGCCCCTTCTGCGAAAGACGTGGGCGACATGGTGGCTTACGTAATGCCCCGAGCGATAAGACGGATAACGCAGTCGCGGCTTCGAGCGTGCCACCGAAGCGGCGCCTCTATTTTCGAACGCACGAGTCATTGGTTGCCGCCTAACTCTCGAGGCTTCGTGACACACCCGAAAAATCTTTCCAGACCAGATAAAAATGTCACCAAAGGTGACGGTTTCGCGGTCACTCGTGAAAAATACCTAAACACATCCGGGACGCACGAGATTACGCTCGCTCCAGGATCATTGATCTGTATCGGAGTTCTTCGACCGCGAGTACACTATCGGGGATGATAACCTCCCCTAAGGAAAAGGGCAATATAGGAAAAGAAAGTCGAAAGTTATTACACATTTATGCCCGTAACTTGACCCATTATCCATTTTATCTAGTTACTAAATTAACCAGCTTTCAAATAATTACCGAGTCGAACACTTGTCGCCTAACCTAGGATCAGTACATGGTAACTTTCTAGTATTATGGTTTCCCCCGTACCGCTATTTTCCCTAAGGAAGCCTATCGCGCCCGGTAGTACACATGTACCGTATAGAGATAACAAGTTACAGGGATACAAGTGATACTCGTTGAAATAAGTAATAGAATTTCTTCTGACGGCCAATTTCTCGTCCACGGTGTTTGAAATTTTTTCGTACCGGTCTGGAGTCGCGCGTGGCACCGCCTACTAGGAATCGTCCTCGCCCGATCGATCGTCCAAGTTCGCCAAGGTAAAACCTAGAGTGGAGGCTCGTTCCTTCATCCGGTAACCTCTGGCGTTCCAGGAAGACAAGGTCGGTTACTCGTAACGGTGTGATTCTATCGAATCCTCCGATTGATTAAGAGGGAGTTTGATCAACAAGGATGCCGCCGTCTATGATCATTAGGGTTCTCGTACAGTTTAAAATAAATCGAAAATAAATTACTCAGTCTCTGAAGCAAAGAAAGAAAATTCTGTGTAGCGTTACTGTAATATTCATTTCATAAGGTACCAAATGGAAAGTTTAAATTTGAAATGCGATCATGATGTTTACATTTAAGAAATGAATCCAATGTGAAATGGCGAAAACATGGAAATTGGGTAATTGAAGCGAAATTTAACGCGATCAGCGCAAGTTTTAAGTGTCCTAATAATTATGGACGGCGGTGTGCGCGATCATAGATGGCCACGTGGTGCGAGCCTTGACGTCCCCGAATATCGACGGTTCTCGACGTGATAACGAATAGAGAGAAGGAGGCGTTGTGACTCATCAGCTAACTATGCGAAACTGAATCAGCCGTGCACGATATTAAAATCATGCAACGTTTTGCAATTCACCGCTATGTATCCCGGTGGAACCAGCCTCTTTGATACGTTCTCGTTTCGCGTCGCGCAAAATCATATCCGTCGCGTTATTTCGCGACCGGATTCAATCGATTCTCTCCGTTCGTGTTCGTCCTTTTTTTTTCATTCGAATCAACGATTCATCTCGCGTCGATGATTTTTGGAGCACGAAGTCGAAGAACGGAGGCTCGGGTCCTGTTGAAAATTCTTTTTTCGAAGGGACAACGCACCACAGCCGGCAATTGGCGTATCAAAAAGTTTGCTTTGTAAGATTGGAAGAGGGGGGTGCGAGGAACCGGTGGTGGGGATGCCGGTTCGCATGGTGGACGTGCAAGATGGCGGCCCCGAGTTACAGGGACACGTGAGAGTCGCGTTGCTGCGTTTCACGATGCCAATGAAAATTCCTACACTATCCTGTTATTTCATTACAGACATTTTTTTTACAAAATTTCAATTTTTTGGAAACTTATTTTGATTTTATCTTTTCGTGAAACATGGTACCATATGGGTATCGATGAAATCCACCCCTACCTTCCAATTTTATTAAATCACCATTATAACTTCTAAGATTGCTAAAAGTAATTTAAAATGCAATTTTTGAACGTTTTGAATATAGATTTTCAATTGGGTTTGAATCAGGGAAATGTACAGGGTGCACAAAGCTCGTTTCACATTATCGATAACGTTTCGAAAGATCTGAGGGCGTAAAACTGTTATTAATCTTGGTATTTTGCCCAGAAAGCAAACGTTAAGATTTAGGGGCACCCATAACGAAGCGCCAAAGCACCCACGCCGGCATTATGTTTATCGGACAATTTTCGCTTTGAAGTCTGTTTTCATTACGGTAGTCTGGTTGGTTTTTCGCGGCTGTGTAACGGGGATGATCGATCGTCGAGATTTTTCATGGAAACTGCACTGTTCGCGTTTTCTTCGATTGTTTCCCCGGTGCCGCCACTCATCCACGTTTACGACGGACACGCGTCATTCAGAATGTGGAACGAGAGAGCCCCCCCCCCCTCGTAGACGTGTACGTACGAGGTAAGCTAATTGATCGAGAACAGTCTTGTTTCTTATCGCGGAAACTTTCGACGCTTTTACCCGGATCCGATTTGCGGCGAGCTTGTTTGATTGATCGGATTTAAAGCTGGCTGGGTTGAAAGGGGACGTAAGGTTTTATTTAGTTTTCTTCGAGAAACGACCGCGTGGTTCAAAGAATCCTTTTTACACCCGGAAAAAGATTATTGATAGGATTGTGTTCGAGAAATTGGTATTTTACGGGATAAGCAGAAGTTAGCCCTTTACAATTTTAATTTAACTTTGCTTTTCTTTTCTTTAATTTTAACGAAAGATTTGACCAAAGTAGGTTACGATTTTGTGTAATTAAATAATTAAAGTGACTTTGCTTTGTAAGATTTTTAATCTAATTCTTCTAGTTCATTAGAGCAAAATAGCTATTATCGATATTGGACAGAAATCTCGAGTGAAGAAGCGTATTCCTGAAAGGTCATCGTTCAGATGAAAAAGTCTTTAGTTATGCACCGAGCGTTCGAACGAATCGCTTGGGCGGAAGAAGGAATAGCGTAATGTCGGTCGACGAAGCAGTAAACCTCCGCGTTGTCGAGTTTTCCATATGCAATGGCTAAGAAGCTACAACTGGCACTCGTAATTACCAGTTTACCACTTCTTGGTTCCGTTCGAAATATTTGCATTTTCCTGTAATTAGAATTCTCAGCGCGGCTGCGTGTCTGCTCCGTACAATTTCCTTTGCGGGGGTTGTTTTTCATCCGCGCCGAGTTTCTTTTCCCCGTGAACTATTAACTCGATTCAATTATTCATTTATCGCCAAGTTTAACTGTCAGACGACGAAACCGTCGTCCACCGGCATTTTTCTTGATTTTCTTCAGAGGTTACTTCAAGAAGGGTTGTTGCAGCCTTTTTATTGGTCGCAGAAGGTCCTGCTAATTTTCGTTCTAAATTAACCGGTTTTAATTGAACGAAAGCTTTCGAAACCTCGAATTTTCTGACGAGGACCACTTTCTTTTCCTTACGATCGTTTTTAAACATTTTCGACCAAACGAACCGGACCTTGCAGAGAGATAGATTCCCCGAAACGTCCACGGGGTGGATGCAAAAGTCGGTAACGATGTTACGCACTTAAGGACGAGAGCAGGGAAGGGGTGTGCCCGATAGCGATGCCTGTCGGAAGCTGTAATGGAGATTGATAACCGCTGCCGTAGAAATGTTGACGTAAAGTAAATTACCGTACGAGCCGGATCGAGCCTAAAATATTGAAATCGCTGATGAAATAGTTATCCCGCGAAACAATTTCGAATTCTTGGCTGGGTAAGAAATATTTAACTTATTCGGTGCCTTCGAGACGAAACGAAACTCGAGTTTCGCAACAATAGCAAAAGGCAAGGTTGTATTCTGTGACGAACAACGATATCGTACATTTGGTGGCGGGATTTTATTTAAAGAGCGCTAACCAGCGATAATAGCAGCCTAATAGTCTATGCACGGCGATAAACAGCGACCAACGTTTTCAACGAGCTATGGAACGTGGTCAGGGTGGGCGAGTCACGTTTGGTTGCTACCATAATTGTGCTTTGACGTTATTCCATTGTTTTGTGGTGTCCGCGTGGGTAGCTTCCTCGCGTTTAATGGCTAAGGGTTGATTTTTTTCTATTTACCCTCCAACAGCTGGGTCAATCGCGATCCGAAAACGTATTGTACAATGATGCTTTGAATAAAATTACGTGACATTTCAATTATTAGGGGTACAATCGATTAATTTTCAGTTTTAACATTTCTATTTGTAACTTTGCAGTATTATCTTAATATTGTTTAAAATATTTGCTTTAGGCGCCAGTGGTAATATGATATACGAAGAGTTAATCTCTTCCAAGCAGATTTCGTTTTGACGAAAAATTCCATTTCGAATTCGCAACGCCCACCACGTAAACGTGTAGGTGAAACGATGGTCTCAATAATCCTGGTCCGCGTTTTCTCGCGATGAAACGCTCGTGTACGCGTCCCACATGTTCCGCGTGTAGGCGCCACGACTCTTTCGTCAGCTCGTTACGATTTATAATTTGTCGTAAACGGTGATAGGACTGATCGATCATCGAACCGTTTGGGGGATCGATCGGATCGTTAATCGATTAGTCGAGGCGTTTCAATGGAGACTCTTAACATCTCCTGTGTGATGTCATGAATAAATCTCTGCAAGAACTTGCAAATGATTCATATGCTATTTAAATCCTTTGTTGTTGTACAAGAAGGTGTCAGATTCGATATATTTATTGTTTAATTTATTGAAACGGAGATAAAAGTTTACGTTTTGAAAAATAGAATTCTTTTTCGTTTTACTACGAAACATTGCTGGTCTGTGGAGTCTTTGTCGTCGATGTCGTCGGAGAGACAGCAAGTTTCGAAGGAAACCCAACGAAGGGTGCAGGTGGCTCGTATGTCAAGAAGATGAAGTCTCTCGTCTTGGAACAATGGGCTATGACGTGCCCGCCAGGAAGCGTACACGTCTTACTTCCGGTGACTCGCCGTCTAATTGATTCTCAACCCTCTCGTTCGATTAATGTCGTCTATCGAGTCTCTCGAGTTGCTGCGACATCCACCTCGAACAATTTTGGCAAAAGATCGTAAAAAATTGCAGGTAGTTGAACGTTCAATATAAATACCTGCACGCAAGGGATTTTTTCTTCATAATCGTTTTGACGACGACGAGGAGATTTCTTTGAACTTAGACCGCCGTGAAATATTCGCCTTCCGTGTAATATTCAACGTCATGTCGTAAATTTCCGTCGCGCCGACGCAAAAATTGCCTGACACACGGGCGTCCTTGCACGACCAACTCCTCTCCTGTAGCTCATTCTAAAGGCGACCCTGTGTCGTGCGAGACCTACTTCGAGAATACCGATCCGAAAGGTCGCCGTCTCGTTATTGCGAGAATTAATCTTTCACGGTTACGCCATTACAGTTTCACTTCTGGATATACCGACTGCAATCCCACCCATACAACCGTGTCAGAAACATGATTCACAACTTACGAGCCGTCATTCAGAGTTAAACCGATCGTTTCTAGCACGGGTGATCCTCGTGTAACACAGGCCGTTAGTATTTTTGCGTTAAAACCAGTTTCACGGATCGACAAAATTATCGAAAGGCTCGATTGTACTTGAAATTTTCGAAATCGAAGAAAGCTCGAAAAGCGCGCGGTTATCGAAGACGATCGATAGGGAGTCAGGAGGTGAGCAGAACTAGCGATCGAAAGAGCAACTCTGCTGCGATCGCGTCGGGTTGAAAGGTAGTAGAGGGGTGGTTTGGCGGCGGGGGTTTGTTTTGGTTCGTGACTATCGAAAAGGGGGTGCGTTGGCCCGCTCCCGCAGCCCGTGCCAGGCACGCAGCTGCACGCACCCGATGTGTAGAACGCGCGGCGGGCAACACAAACACGCGAGAATGCAAAATACGCTGCGTGCACGCAGGCCCGCCTCCCGATGCCTGTACGAAAGATAGAGTACCGATAGCGGCGGCGATTCGCCATGGCCCGAGCCGTGATTTAGGGGTCGCTATGGCGCCACGATTCAGAAACAAGGGTTCGTTGAACCCCCGTTCCGCGGCGTTCAACCCTCGGCCACGATCGTTACTCTAAAAGCTCCTCTGTCAGCGTGATTACGAAAATGTTAAACTGGCCCGTTGCAGAAGGGCGAAAGGGGAAAAGAGTAATCAGGGATGAAGAGGAACGAGATACGCGCGTACATACAGGGTGTCCGGCGAGCTGTTCAATAAATATCGTCCACGTGTTCTGTGCGGGTCCTTCTCCGCGAAAAACATCTACTATTGATCTGTTTTCTTCTGTTATCGAGATTTTTTGTTAATTCTTTTGTATGGGGTAGTACAATAATATTATAGCAAGAGTTTGGTACACCAGTGGTCTAAATATTCCATCTACCATTTTATAAAAATAATTTAATTTAACACTAATTCTATAAAAATTTATTGCATTTATAACATCACGTATACTGCGTTCATTACAGCGTGGGGCGTCCATACACTTTTCTTGCTAAATAGGCTTTGAACTATTGAAAAACTGTAAGGCGTGCGCCAAAAACTAGTTTATTTAATCGTAGAAAGTCTTCAATCGTGACAATTTAAACATTACTTCCAAATTAAACTTCCCCAGACACCTGATCCGTATTTAAAAAATTCGTGCGCCGTGTCACGATCAGACACGTCCTTGAATTTCGTCCAAGCAGCATCCCTGGTGCAACGGGTGTTCGAATTGAAACGGAAAAATTCGTGCGATAAAACGCGCAGCCGCCCGGACACGCGTGTAACGGACAAGAGCGCGCGCTGGTTCGCCGTCAAGTGGCAGATTGTAAACATCCGGTAGCCGATGCAAATCCGGCTGCAGCTCGTGTAACGACGACTGTTCACCGAGCGTGTACGTACGTATCGGCGGTTGCGTGCCGCGTTCTGTGTATTCTCACGTCCCGTTGATCCGCCGATTCATACGGAATACGAGGCGGCGTCGCGTTTTCCTGGAGAAAGGGCCGCGCCAGGATATCTGTCTATCGCCGCGATCGCGACGACGGCTTCTTTTGTAGCGTGGTTATTTTGAGAGCGCTCGCGCGGACCGCGGCTTCGCGACAGGAAGCTTCGTCTAGGAGGTTCGTTGCATCGATGCAACGGCTCGTTCTAGTCTGAGAATCGTATTTTTTGTTCACGGCTTTATTAGAATATTCTTGATCGCGGCGCGTAGAGGCGGCGTTTTCGTGGAAACGAACGGGTAGCCGGCAGTATCGCTCGAATAACCACGGAATGAATGATGGCGCCGTAAACCCGCTGAGAAACTGTATGATTCCACGAAGTTCGGTCGAAAATAGTCGAAGACGATATTCTATAGGCATGCTTCCTGGTTGCCCTCTGTTTTCCTCCTTGATTCAGCCTTTTTCGTACGCGACCCAATTTATAGTCTTTCGAATGCACTTATCTCATTTTTCCAATACATATTTTTTATTGAAACCTTGAATAGCAAAAGTCGGCTCAGTTCTGATCCAAATTCAAGTTTTACAAATGGTGTGTAATTGAAAAAAATAAGAAAGAATTTTAATTCAGTTTTCAACAATCTTATCAGCGATGTCTTATAATTCACAGTTCGTAATCATTAGCTTTTCAAAGTATAGGTCCGATCGATCGTCAAAATGGCGGTCGGTATAAAACAGTCCCCCTGCCATCTTCGCGGGTGCTTGTAATTCGCGTCAAGTCCATTAAGTTTCTAGTAATTTGCGGCGTTTAAAACCGTCTCTTATTAACCCTCGAACGGTCCACTATTACAGAGTCAATTTTCAACCGTATCGAAATATTCGTTATACGAAGATTAAAATCATTCTTTGAGGTATTTCAGTCCCGCTACACGATCGGTGTTCTTCATTCCATTTGCCAGAAGTGTAATTAGTCGGTGCAATATCATTTTACAATTCGAGTTAAATTTGGTGATAGCTTACGATGCAAACGAGTTAAATTCGCGACGCCAGGCGCCAGTGGTCTCCGTGGCGATTCACGTGTTAACGAACGAGCGGACGTTCGGTTAAAAAAAAGAACGAAAATGTATAAAAATTCGGCCGTTTTCCACGCTCGCACGGTCTGCGTATCAATGGCGGCTCCGACGTCCCCTTTTGCCCGGCCGATGGTTGGTTCCGTTCGCGTCTCGTCGCCTCTCAGTCACGCTCCCGAGACTGTTTCTCCGTCGAAATCGAAGGAGACATCGCGTTAAAACGATTATTCCTCGAGAACGGGTCGAACGGTCGGGGAAACGAAGGAAGGATCCGTTGCGGCCGCCTCGCTCCCCGACCCCTTAATCGATCGCGTTTCGCGGAGACGCTTTCAGGCTCATAATGAGAAACTCGGCGTCGTGGATGCGGCATTGATTTTCAACCGGGAACTAACTTCCAACGGTAGAAGCAACAAGTAATTACTTTAAAGAAATTGAATTACACGGACTATATAGCAGTGTGCTCGCTTAAGTACACTCGCGCGCCTTCTCCTTCTCTCTCTATCACTGTCTCTGTAATCGAATCACCGAACATTTTCGGTGTAATCGGGATTGTTTGCGCCACGACCGACCTCCTCGTGGGAATTCTTCCTTCTCGTTCACGCGTCCCTTATTCTTGCTCTCGTTTCGTGCCAATTTTTCCGGATGAAAACCGCGCTCCAGAGGAGCCCTACACGGGGGTAAACGTGTACAACCCCTGCGAAAGGTGTGTTCTAATAAACACTGCGATTTAACAGGGATAGGAATATTTTCGACTAAGTAAATAATAGAATTTTTAATAATGAGATAGGCAGTTAAAGTGTTAATGTTACTTGAAGGACTAGGATTAAGTTAAAGTCATACAAGAATCATCGGTATACAACCCTCTGTCGATTGATAAAAAATATAATTCAACTTATTAGATGAGTAATCGTTTTGTGCAAACGTTTCATTAAACATTTTCAATTTACTTTTACGCGTAAAGTTACCCTTCGGGTGTACCGCTACGTGTCCCACCGCGCCCCGTACATCGGAGAGGGTCTCTCACAGGCATCGCGCACGAACGTTTCATCCCCCTGGCGCGGCAACCAGGGTTAAACGTGGTTTTCGGCGTCTCGAAAGACGATCTCGTGCGTAATGTTCCTCCACGAATGCACACGGCGCGGAGCCCTTACCCCAATCTTCTACCCTTTGAACTTTTAAGAGACCACTCGACACTCGGAAAGATGCCTCTAACCCGTTCAATGAGGCCAATACCACGAGGGTGCGGCCCTTAACAAGGTTATGGGACTCTCTCCGTCTCTTTCCCGTTTCTACCCCGTTCGCTTTTGCTCACCATGACCCACCCTGTCGCGCTGCACCCTGTGCCGCTGTATAACGCGTGTACCCCCGGCACTTGCGTCGGTACTCGCGCGCGACAGAAAATCTCTTTCCAACGTCTCGCCAGAGAGGGAGGGGGGTAGGTGGTCGGTTGATTTGGGCGCGAAATTGCCCGACAAAATCAAATTTCATTTCGCCGAGGGCGTGTCTGGACAATCGAGCAGCCAAGTGGCCAGCGGCCAATCTGACTATCTCGTCAACCAATTTTGCCGGTGATTACTTTACTCTCGTAGTCGTCGACGACGTTGTCATCGTTGCTCGTCCCCGCGTCCTGCCGGTCAGAGACATCTTTCCTCTCGCTCCCTTCAACTTTGGGCCGTAATTTAAGGCTCGTTTCACGAAAACGTTAACGGCCGCGTGTATTTTCTCGTCGTGCTCAATAATCACGGGGTTAGGGAGAGAGCGAACCGGCCTCGACTCTCTCTCTGTGTCTCCATTTCTCTCCGCCGAACTACCTGTCATCGGCACGCTCGTAATTTAAATTCTCTTTCGCGAACCGTGTTTTTTCCCTCTTTGCGCCCGCTCGGATTCTAATTACACTGCTAAGAGTTTCTTTAAATATAGGATCATTTTTGTCCGTAGCTGGACATAAATGTGTCAAAGGTGCGCGCGTTTGTCGGACGTCGGCGCTGCAAAGAGAATTCGATGAAGGAACAACGCTGTATTTTATTCGAATTTATTCTAGGATATAATTTTATGGCACATTTTAGATAAAAAGAATTTGTTTAGCAAATGAGTGGATAAATGTTCTGTTATCGGATCCGTGACAGAACGTTTTTAATTCATTTTTACAGACCGGAAGAAAAGGATTTTATTGTGCAGTATGAGAATTATTCCAGAGGTTCGAGATATGCATGTGCGTGTTAGGAAGATCGGGTCCAAGTTTTATAAGGGTTCCTGGAAGGGCGGCGACCTCCCTTTTGGGCTGCTTTCATCTAGACCGCGTCCTTCTCCGTGCTTCCTTCTCTGTCCTTCCATGTGTACGTTCTTTTTCCTCTCGGTTACTCTTTTTTTCTCTTTCCTGGTCGCTGATCGCGTTCCTACTCTCACCTTTCGAACGAAATCCAACGTATCCTGCTCCTTGAATACTTTGGTATCTCTATGAGCAGCTTTTGATCACGTTAATATAATTCATCACTTGTTATCGATTATTTATTTATGAAGATAAATAAAGGGGTACTTAAAGGTCCTGATGACCCAAATATTACAAATTGCATAGTTATTGAAACGATTTGCTATCCAAGTGTTCTTTTAATAATAATTATTCAGAAATAGTAAATATAAAACTTTTGATAGGAAAAGGCAAATATTCGAAAAAACGGTCGGTGTAGAGATCGTTCGAACGACGAAGATGAAAAATCATCGCGGCCAGAGGTCGAAAGCATGGCATAAAAGTCGATCGACTGGCAGTGAGAGTCTCTTGGACGCGGTTGTCAGCTCGTGCCTTAACGAGATTAATTAACACGCCGGAGCGTCGCGGCGCGACGTGTGCGAAGCGTCTGTCCGACTCGGAACCGGTACAGAAACGCGAATCCCGCCTTCGCCACGCACAGAATAATCGAATTTCAGCCAGGCTCTATGGATAGAGAGAGTACTCTCTCTCTCTCTATGGCTTTACGTCCTCTCTCCCGGGGTCCGTGTGTTTCATTTGCTCGTGTCAGTCTCAAATTTCCACGTTCGACGCGTACCTGCCCCCGGAACATACACCCCGGCGCTTTTGCCTGCGCGCCCGTTTGTCGGGCTCGATTTTTCGCCTACCTGTGCCACAACGAGGCTCTCGTGACCCCGGCAGCTTTAAAATAATTCCAACTTATCTGGCTGTGCAGGCGTTATCGTCGAACCGTTGTGTTACCCCCTTTAATTGGAGCAACGAGTTTTCATCGTCGCTAATTGGCCGTGTTACCTACGATATCACACTCCGGTTCAAACGCAGTTACACAGCTCGTCAATCAAATAAATTACGGTATACTCGGGATATACGCGATCTATTGTTAGAATAATCATGAACGTTTTGCGGTCGGAACGTACCTGCCAGGCGTGAACGATATCAAACGCCCCGCGCCACGGTTCGGCCGTTCCGTTGCCTGCAAGGCATATCAAATTTTAGACCAACGCGAAATGAATTTCCTCTACCTTTTGTAAACGAGACTCGTCGTTCGCGTACAAAAAGCTGTACGCGCCCGTGCGTTCGCGTCGTCCTCGATTTCGATCGATGGGGCCCCCCCACGATGCCGCCTTTCATCCTTTTCCGACGTTATTGCGCGTCGCCCTCGTTATATCAAAATTAGAGTACCGAATTAGCTTTTCGAATAAAACGTTCTTTTCACCCATACTAACGATCGTTTCCTCTGATTTCAGGTAAGTCCAGAGATTGTTCTAACGACGCCGCCACGCGAGGCCGTTCACGGTAAGTCCTCTTACCGATCGCTACATTTGCTTTTTAAAAAAACCGCGTTCGTCCTCGTGCACCGAGTGCACTCTGATCGTGACGCAAACTCACGACGCACGCCCTCTCCGGCTCTGAAACGCGCGTGAATGCGGTTTCGTGTGACTTCCTTGGGATTCCTCGTGTGCGCGATGGGGTCATCCTGCGGCTACGATGATGTCTCCGGACAAGGAAACGACGCGATACCACGGATCTCGTTCTCGAAGAAGCCTACGACGCAGTTGCTCCCGCGGTAGGTACGCGCAACTGCGTCGTTCGAATAAAGATCGTAGAAAGAGGGAGGGGGGGTGGGTGGGAGGGCAGGAGGAGAGCATATACGTAAGTACGACAAAGAGGAAGCGAGACGAGGAAGAAAGAGGCCCGAGAGAAAGACAGAGGGAACAGTACGGGAGAGTGTGAGAGAGGAGTGTGCGCTGTTGAAGTTACGGGCCGGTCACGTGGTCCCACGTTCACCTCGCGTACCTCCTTAGTGTGATCCCGCTGGCGCGCGCGCGGGCTCGCTCACCTCCACTCGCGTGTACACACAGAGCGGCCCCCATTAATATTCGGACGTACGCGATATTTTAATACTTATTGCTCGATTATACCGTATTGCGATTACGCGTTACAGAAATATTTCGGGCGTTCGATCCGAAAACGCCTCGGATCCCTCGTATCGGGTAACGTTACGATGCTGTTTCTCGTTAGATTAAAATTGTTTTGCAAAAGCATTTCCTTTCGATTCGCTTCGTTGATATGACAGTTTCCTACGGAGCCGCTGTATCGCTGTTCTATCGATTTTCTAACTCGAAATAACTCGACGCGATAATTACGTGTAATGTTGAAATATTCTCGTTAGCTGATAATCGTCCCGTTTTTTATTAATCGCACCGTGTAACTCAATTACGGCGTAATCGTAAACGAATATATCGAGCGATATTATTTGAATACCGCGGTGTCCGAATATTAATGCGGGCCACCGTACACGTACGTATTAACCGTGCGTGAATGTGTGTGTTGGCGTTCGGAGAGGGGGCGGGCGAGCCCGCGGGGGGAGGGGTGGTATGCGGGAAACGTTTTCCTCGGTTCCCACGGCGCGACGCCTCCCCCCTTTCCCCTCGTCCCTCGCCCTTCTGTTGCCCTCTGTCAGGCGTACAGGCGCGCGCGAGCGGCCTCGTACACCTAATACCCCGAGACTCGAACGCGCACACACACGTGCACGCGATCGTGTGATGTGTATGCCCGTTCGTGTACGTACACACGTTATCCCTCCACCAAAAACTCGAGCCCAAAAGAGGAGGGATGGGAATGACGAGGGTGGGGGTTTGAGGAGGGCAGTGACGCCACTGGACCGCCCGAGATGCTGTGCGAGCCTCGACACAGCGCGATCTCTGGCCGCCCGTAACCCATGGAAAGACGAGGAGAGAGCTGCCTGCCTCTGCTCCGTTCCGCGAGCGTTACGGACCTACTATGCTCTCGAGAGTGGGTGGGTGTACGTCTCGAACCGTGTTTTGCCGTATATACTCGTCGGGAGGGTGAAGAGTAGGAGGATGAAGGAAAAACGTTCTAGTCTGTTTATCTTCCGTAGATGTATCGATGGATTTAAATACAGCGCTTCCGAGAGGATCGATATCGAAACGGCGCCCTCTCGAAATTCTTGTACGGTTCGCGCTACACCTGTTAAGGTGCTTCTTTCTTCGGTGTTCGTGTCGCTTTTTGGGCAAGGCGGAAACGTATTCGCCGGAGTACCGGTGTCGTTCTTTCCCGCTGCCGTATCGGGGTCCAATTTCAGAGGAATGCGCGCTCGGTCTCGAGACCTTGCAAGATAAGGAGATTTTGTAGGAAGAAGCGTCTCCTTTCTCGTTGCGGCGGCTCGAAATTCAAACGAATCAGCCGATTTGCATTCTCACGGCGAATTATGCGCCGCCTCGAGCACCGGTTTCTCTTCCAGATACGTCGTTGACCCTTCGCCGTGTGTGCCCTGTCAACGCGATCGCTAGCGTGCGAGAGTCTCCGTTCGTAGTCGGCGGAGAGTGGCCACGTGGTTCGAATACCGGGGCTGCAGTCCCCGCGAACGCTCGGGACGGTCGGTATTCGAGATTCGTACTCGAGCGCGTACAGTGTGTGCCCGCGATGATTCCGAAGCCAGATATTTCCCTCCCTGTACGCTCGTTCCACCTCCTCCTCCTCCTCCGGCACGGCCCTTGGCCTCCTCGCCTCCCTCCTGAAACCGCTGCCATCGCATTGACGACATTCTCTCACGTGCCGGTCACTCGTGTCACGTCCGTCGTTCCTGGTAACGAGAGAGGAAGATCAGGGAAGAAGGCGGGAAAATTCCACGCGATACGCCTGTCTTCCTTTTCGATGTACGACGCGCGTTGACAACCGTTGTACACGATTGTTCGTCTCGCGATTGGTGCCCCCATGCCAAGTATTTTCAATTTTCAACGTAATTCGATCGAAGAGGTAAGAAGAACGAGGTATTTCATTGAAGAATCGTGACAAAATAGCGAGTTATTCGAATGGGATTGATTATCGCAGCAGGGTACGATGATGTCCCTGGTAAAGTTCGTCAAAGGGAGCACCTTTCCGGGCGTTCCACGCGGGACGTGGAAGTCCGCGATGGAATTTCGAGGAACCTCGTAACGAGAAAAAGAGGAGAGAAAGAGAGAGAAAGAGAGAAGTGCGGTAGGTGGTGGGACGGTGGTTGTCGTTTGGTTCCTGGTGTTCTTGCTGCATAGTCGGGTGCTCCTCGAGAGAGTACCTCTACCTACTCGCTCCCTCGTACCAAAAGGGCAGCACACCTTGGCTGGCCATTGGCTCTCGTCCGTCTTCGTCCCTCTCTTTCAAGAGTCCCCGTTGCCCGTCTTCGTCTCTCCTATCGTCGAGGTTCTCCGGTGTTCCACATAAATACACAAATACCCTGGCATAGCCGACTGGCGCGTATATACCGGGACCACGGCCGCATTCCACGACCCCCCGCCCTTTCCCTCTCACCTCTGCCTCTGTCCTCCCTCTTTTTCTCCCCACCCCTCCCCCCTCCCCCCATCTCTACGGCTTTACCCCTGTGTGTACCTCCGTCACCACTACCACCACCAACGGGCGGCAGCAGCATCGCTAGGAACACCACCATCACCATCGCCGTCACTATCGCGCCGCCAGGGCCCATCTTCGGGGCCCTTTACCTCTCTTCGAGGCCCCGAGAAGTTTCTCTCCCCACCTTTCGGCCCAACGCGCGGGGCTCCTCCCCTCGCGCCTCACACCCTCTTCGCTACCTTCTCGCCCTTCGCACTCGCTCGGCGCCACCGAATACCTCGATGGTTCACTCTCTTTTCAACCGATTCCTCGCCCTTGCCCGGGCCCCTAGTTTCTCTCTTCCCTGTATACACCTTCGTTCCTTCTTCGTCCTCTTCTTACGCTCGTTTACGCCCCACCCTGTTGTGCCCGGTTCGCCTGTTTCGCTCTCGCGCCCGAAGAAGACAAACACACGCACGCACGGGCGCGCGCGCGTCAAGCCGCTGCCACGGACCCTGGTGTGTATACACACCGACCTGCAGGAATATTTTGTTTACCTCGCTCCCAGTTCTTTGAATTCTGCGCCGGCAGCCAGCAGCTCCGCGTTCCTCTTCTCCCTCTTCCTCGTCGGTTCTCGCGCTCCTCCTCGTGTATCCTGCAGCCCTCCACCGAGGGATCAAGGACTCCTCCCCGGGATAGGAACACACACCACTTCTCGTCGCGTTGTTCCGAATCGGTCGCCCGCTCGGTTTCGTCGCTGGCCTGCCACCACCTGTTTTCTTCGCCCCGCGATCGTCGCTTTTCCATTTCAATTTCGCGCGCTACCCCCGTCGTCGAGCGCTTCGAAACGCGCTTCCGGCCCGTGAAAATCGAAACGGAATCGGTTAACCGCGCGTCTCGAGGAACGGTGAATTCCGTTCGTATGCAGGAATGCGGAGCCGGTGTTTGTTCGAGGCAGCGGTTCCCAAACGGGGCAATTGCTTCGACGTTCCCTTTCCTTCTCGCCCTTTCAACGAGACACGGCGATTAAACGCGACTCGTCGCTTATCTTATTCGTATAAGAAAAGATAAGCGTGCATTCGAGTAATCAGCGCGCACCTTTCGTACGATTAACGGCAAAGGCGTCCCGCTCCTTTATCGTCGTTCCTTCGACACTTTTTATCTGCGTTCTCACGCTCAGATTTTTGGAAGAGAAAAAAAAGCACGCGTTCGACCCTCGCGCGTCGTTGACTGTACTCCTGCGTATACGTGTGTGCGTGCGTGTGTGCGTGTGTGTTGGTAGAAACGAAGGGACGATCGGTGTGGAACCGACTGCACACGCACACACGTATCCGCGACGGGCCGCTGGCAAACGGAGTTCGTTTTCGTAAAAGCATGCACTTATTCCCAGCATCCCGAGGTTCTCTGGCCGCGGCAGCAACAACAGAGGAAGGGAAAGGGAAGAGAGCGAGGGGATACGCAGCGGAGAGAGACTCCCGAATGTAATATATAGCACTGAGCAACAAATGAGGTCCTTCCGAGAATCGGGCCACCGACACAGTGCCTGAAACGCACGAGGGGGTGAGAACCACCCCGGTCGGTTTTCTGTTACGCGATGGCTACGAACGATCCTTGCTTGTTTCTCGATCCCTTTCTTCCCCTCTCCATCCATTATTTTTTTCTTTATCTTTCATTCTTTCGTACTTCCTCTTCTCGAAACTCGTTGGAATCGCATTCTGTCTATACGCACCGTTTCTTGCCTCCCTTCGTTTCGTCGATTTCCTCAAACTCCCCTGGTTCGTACGTTTTTCTTATTCAGTCGAAGGAGAAAAAGAAACGGGTCGATTCTTTAAAAGCGACACCTGTTGCAGCGAGCGCTAATTTTCAAAGAGGATGCCGCGTTGTTCGACGCGCGAGGAAGGTTCGTCGACATCGCTAGGGAAACCTGCTTCATCCGAGAGGGACCTCTCTCGCATCCCTCCGGATGAAGAACAGAAGGAGTCGCGCGGGGCGACGGGGGGGGAAGTAAAGAGAGGCGGTGAACCGCCTGGCGCCATAGCGAGCACGCACACCCCCGACCCTCGCCTCTGCCCTTCCCTTTCCCTTTCCCTTCTACTCTACTCTCCTCTCGGGCCCTGGTCCACAGAGTCACGTGACCGTCTGCATTCTGTGTTTTCTGTGAATGACTGGGCCCGCGGGCCAATCGCAGCCACGGCCGATAGAGGCAAGCCTTAGGGCGCGGTGGCGCGACGAAGGACGAGGAGGAGGATGGAGAAACGAGGCAGCGCCGCTCGAAAACGTGGGGGCGCGCGCGGTTTCTTGGCCTTTGCGGGCCCAAACCGGGCTTGGAATTCCTTCCGAGGATACTTCGAAACATTCGACTTTGCTCTTTGTTCGTCGTATGTTTCTCTCGTCGCTTGATCCTTGAGCCCCTTACGGTAGAAACTGCGAGCCGTGATCCCCCCGGACCGGGAATTCTTCATCCGCGGATATTGCGCGACCAAATTCACACCCCCGATACTGAATTCAATATTCTTAATACCAGGGCGCTTATAAATTGGATGTACATTAACCCCTTAGCACTCTATGTATCGATTGTGACCTCTATCCTTTATACTTTGATTAAAATTCAGTTTTGAATTATCAATTTTGAAATATGAATAAAGTGCCTAAATTGTTTCTGTAACTTTAAGGATTAAATATCTTAAATTTGAATGATTTGATACAGTAATTCAGTCAGATCAAAATCATTCGAATTTTGTAATATTTGACATTATGAAAGAACGTATGAGAACTAAAATAACACGAACGATTCCCCGAAGGATAAATTACAGTTTGAAAGAAAATCGAGAAACGTGGTCTAAAATTCTCACATGGGACTGGAGATAAAAAATCCTCGTTTTCGTTTGAAAAGATGCAGATCATAGTGTGACGTTCGGTTTCCTGTCGACGACGAAACCGGCCACGTGACGAAGGGAAGAGACCGTCGCAGGATTTTTTCTCCAGAAAGTAGATACATCGACGTGGTGGAGAACAGGAGCGGCGCTCGTGACCTGTGCCGATTCTCGGAAAGGCGGATGCTCCTTTCGAAAATGTAAATGCAGGAGCCGAGTTAGGGGCAACAAGCGTGTGTCCCAAGAAACAGGAAAGAAGAAGCCTCTCCGCGTCTTCCCTACATATACCTATATTTCTTTTCTTCTCTTTTCCTCTCTCTTTTTCGACCTTTCTCTAACGAGAGAAAATAACCGCGTCAAATTTACACCGCAATTTGCACCGCTAACAATTCAGCCGGAACGACGAAATTTTTCTCGGACCTCGAGGAGAGGACGGTGCCATTAATTCCCCGCCATAAATTCCTCTTCCACCGAGGGGGACGCGCGAAAGAGAGGAGAGCGAAGAGGGAGACGGCTTTACCTTCCTGCCTAGGATTATCTTAAATATTATGACTAGTCCCTTGCCCTGGCGGCGTGCAAGGAGGAACGCGTGGGAATTCAACCTCCGCCATCCTACCCTTGAAAATGGCCCTCCTCCTACCCCTTACGCTTCGCAAGCACCCCCCCCCCCCCCGTCTAAAGGAACGTGGAAAATCACACGATATTTTCTCCGCGAGATATCGCGCTCTTGTTAGCGCGCGTCGTCGATTCCGGGGATTCCACAAAAACACGAATCTATGGGCACTCGAGTTCGTCGAAAAGGGCTTTGCAACACGATCGCCCCGAAAATTAGAAACATCGTGCGGTGTTTCCTTTATTTTTTTCCATCCGATTCCGTGATACGCGCGGAGAGATTTACATCGTCGGTGACGATTTCTCGGGCTACGAACGTCTGGCGTTTCGAACACGAGCGCGAGATATACGGCACAGGAAACGAAGTCTCCGTTCGTAAGAGGAGAGCGATGAGGAAAAAAGAGGGAAGATAGATCCTTGAAGGGCCCATCGATTCCGAGAACCTTGGGGTAGGTCCTTTCGGGAAAAAATGCGTCTATAAAGCATGCACCGGGTCCTGGGAAAAAGGGAAAAGAGATGTCGTGGGACATTTTTCCAGCGTGGTTTTCGGCCAGAGGCGTTGAAGAGAGAGAGAGCAGGAGAGGAAAACACAGCCGAGAGGGCCCCCCCGATAGAGAGCCTCGAATGAATGGGCAAGGGGGTAGGAGTGTATAAGCAGGGAACCGAGAAAGTCGTCGAAATGGAACCGAGCCTCTCGGAAATTTATGTTAAAGTCCGCGTTTCTCAGAAACTCATTGTCGATTCCTCATATGTATGCGGACGATTCGTCTCGTTTTCGTCCGCGGGCCGGTTTTCGGCTATCAACCGGGCGCGCGCGTACACACGAACCGACGAGAGAACGATCTGGGACGCGGATGCCTTTCCTCTACGTGAGAAAAACTCGGAATAACGAACGATTTCGTTTCGTCCGCGTGAGAGAACCCGAGGATTTCTCACGATTGCCTGTCTCGCGTCGAGATTTCTCGTGACTCGTGCATCCGTTTTATCGAACATCGCCGATGCTCATCGCGCGTAACCGATCGCAGCGGACCGCACGCAACGGAATTCTATCGATTCGTCCTGTCTTCCTCGCGGATCGCGTGAACTGGAGCGAGCGCTATCGAACGGTTCCGCTCGTATCCGTTCTCCAGGACTTGAGAGACGTTTTCACGGGAAATCGCGCAATACTGGCGTTGCACGTTTAGAAATTGAAATAAATTTAGCCACTTTAACCCAAAGTTTCTACTTTTTACTATAATAATAAATAATAAAAAATACCAAACGACTCGTACTAAAACTTCAAGAAAGCTAAATTTTGGATAGGATGAACTCTGTCTGGGACCATAAAAGGTTAAATGTCACGCGAAAACCCTTAGCGGGCAAGCGATCGACGACCACCTACCTACACCTACTTTGTAGCGTGTTGTCGCAGGGCCGCCGCCTCGTTAGCGATATACGCGAAGGAAGGTCGGTCATAAAAAAGTGAGAAACCCGAGGAGGGAGCGGTGGCCGTGCTCGTTTTCGATCGGCCGAGGAAAAGAGAGGAGGGCTCCCGCCGTTCCTCGTCGATTCTCGGAAGGTCCGCCACGAAATTTTCGAAGGTGCCGCGCGGCGCTCTACGACCTCGGGCAAATGGAGATTTCGTGTGTCTTGACCTTCGTCAAGGGAGGAGCAGGCGGCGATGCCTGGAGAGGAGAAGAAAAGAAGAGGAGAGGAGAAGAGAGTCAAAAAGGAGGCACACCATCCTTGCTTCTTCGTCGCGGCGCTCCTAACGCCGACCGGCGTCTCCTAACCTTCGGCGAACGCGCAATCTCCTTCGAAGAAAACAGTATCGATTAAGAGAGTCGTCTCTCGGCTCTCCTTCTCCCTTCGTCCTGGCATCGACGAGAGAGGAGGAGGTGGACGAGGAGGAGGAGACCCTGGGCTCTCGAACAGAGAGAGGAGAAAGAAGAAAAACTTTCTTGCTTTCACTGCGCACGGACCAAACGAATTCCTGGGGATCCGCGAGACCTTTGAGATTCCAGCCGCGGGAGAGAGGAGGACAGCCTCTCGAATCAAATATTTCTGCGTTTGTATTTCATCAGATGGAGAGATAAATCTCTGTCGGCGGTCCTATTAAGAATGCGAGACGAAATGACGAGAGACCACGACTGGATTCGAGCCCCGCGAGCTGTCGCGTTCGAAGACGCCGCCTCGAAGAGCGAATTAACCCCTCTGCTATCGGCAGGGGTGAAACATGACAAATTTTTACCTTGCAATTTCGAAGCAAAAGAAACAAATTTAAGCTACCATGGCCGCGATTAGAAATCGAAACGGTCGAAGGAAATTTGGCCGCGAGTTCACCCCGTGGAGCGTTAACGCGGTGGTAGGTGGCTCTCGCCGTGGGGGCCACGGTTTGCGACGAGGGGACAGGAGGGGAGGGGAAAAGGCGAGGAGGGAAGGAGACGATGAGGAGGCCGATTGGAAGGTGAAGATAAAGGGCTACGAGGCGGCGGCACGACCAAAGAGTAGAAGCCGTAAGAGGTTCTCTGCTGCTTCTTCGACGAGGAAAGAAAAAGGAGAGCCACACTGTGCATGGAAAAATAAAAAAAAAAATAAAGGAAGAAGAAAAGAGCGAGAGATGAGAAAGAGGAACGGAGAGGTTGATACGGGGGCAACAACGATGAAGAAGAGAGAGAGAGAGAGAGAGAAAGGAGCGAGATCGAACGAGGCGGCCTGGTCCTGGTTGGTATCTTGGTGAGGATCGCCGAGCTTCGGGGCCTTATTGTGTTGTATTGCCTCGGGGGCCCCGAAGGTGAAACACGGGGCTTCGGTTCCGTCGAATCTACCCCTAGTTATACACCGTGTTATGATACGCTTCTAACGACCGTGAGATGCCGATGATGAGACGCGGTTTTACGCTCTCCTCCGCCACCTCACTCTCTCTCTCTCTCTCTCTCTCTCTCTCTCTCTCTCTCTCTCTCTCTCTCTCTCTCCTTTTATCACCGGAATACACGGTACGACAATAAAGTCTCGGGATTGGCGTTATAAAAAGGCGAACGGCGAAAAATTTTTATTGCAACGATCGTTTAATTTACATTTTGCGGCCGAACCAAACGACACACGTCCAATCAATTGTCGATGCGATAAGTTCGTAAAATTTATTCGATACGAAGAAATTCTTGCGTTTTGGGAAGGGAAGACAGGTACTGGTCAGGAAAGTTAAGTAAATCCTTGTGATTGAAATTGAAATTTTAGAAAATTATTGACCATTTATTTTCGTAAATTATCATTAACCCCTTGCCCTATAATTACACTCGTGACGCACCCCGTATTTCTAACGTCACCTCTATCCTTTATATTTTGAATAAAACTCGATTTTAAATTTAATTCTAATTGCAATTTGTATAGTCAAGGATAGTCAAGTGTGAAATATTCTGGAACTTTTCCCAATTTCCAAGGTGGTGGTGAACAGTACGTGGACCATATTCCCCTATATAAATGGGTCTTAGCATAGCTGTAGCATAGGTCCCGATGGTTCAGTTGAAGAACGAATCGGTCCGTTTCCTCCGAGCATCCGGAGGTCCGAAAAGGAGGACAATCCCAGTCGGACATACGGTCTTTTTCGGCAAATTGCGTCGTAGATTTGGTCGGTGCGCAGGTCCACGGACTCTGTCCCGTACATTGACAAGGTAAACGGGTTCCTTTGCCCTCGCCCGTGATAATTGACGATCGGACGGTTCTGCGTCGTAACAGCGGCTCGCATAGCGGTACGTTCACGTTGTTTATCCTGGTCCGAAGTGACCCACCTCGGTAGGGGAACCGAAGAAGTAAGGAAAAAAAAAAGAAGGTGGTCAGAAGAGTAAAAGCCACCGGTCCGAGTGTCCGGATAGGCGACGCCTAGTCTGCCTCGGGTAACCTCGACTCGTATATTAACATATTAGACCAGCAATGACCACCGGTCGGCTAACGATCCCCCCGTGTTCACGCCAAGTCATCCAAGGCTTCCATTGCTCTTCGATGATTTACGACTCACGAATCACGATCGTGTCACCGTTCCCGTTGCCGATAGAGACCTCGACGGACACGGACCGAGTTCCATAACCTTTTCGCAGTCGCACGATTATTTTAATTACGTTCAAGCCATTCGAATACCCCAACAAATTTTTCAATTATTCGCCTTCTAAACGCCTTGTCATTAAAAATAAAAATAATATTGTAATCACGTGGCTATTAAATTAGGTAATTTAGGGACAAATGTTGAAACATTCGGATACGAGAAAATTTGATATATTGTTTACGTCGAGGTAATTTCTAACGAAACAACGAGAAGCAACCCTCGCGTGGGTCTTTGTGGAAACGAGGAAACGCGCGGCAGGGAGGGGGATAAGCGGTACCGTATGTCCGGCTGTCCGCAGACGGGGAGGTTGGTCGGTGGACATTCCACAGGCCCCAGGTAGCATTAAAGGAATGCAGATAGGATGAATGAGGTGGTCCATGCCACTGCCGACGGATGCATAGGAGTGAATCTTCCTCGTCTCTCTCTCTGTCGCTCTCTTCGAGCCTGCCTCCCCCCTCTCTTCTCGTCCCTTCCTGTTGTCGAAGCGGCGAGAAGGACGGAGAGAAGAAAAGGAGACGGAATCGAGTCGTGAACGTGGAAGACGAAGAGAGAAAGGGAAACCGAGGCGCATTCCACGTTACCGCGATAATTAACGGCTATATTCCAACCCTATCCCACGGGACACGATCCTCGTCGAGGATTCTGAGCGAGATGCTCTCCGGCTACGAGCCGTACCACGAACAGAGACGAACGGGGGGGCATTTGAATAAAAGGCGCGAGTACACGAGTTTCCTTTAATCAAAGAAGATTCTTCCGCGGTAGAAACTTGCTGTTCAAAGATGAGGATTCCATTCCCCGGTTAGAAGCCGAGGAGAAGAATGCGCTCGTCGAAGGGACAGGTTCTTTCGCGCCATCTTTTCAGACGCGAGACTCGAAACGCGTGGCAAACCGCGTTATCGAAATTCCACCGATCGAACACTCTTCTGTTTCTCGCTTTTTGATTTCGTCCCTTCTGGAAGCTTTAATTGCAAAGCTGTCCCCTTTGCAATTAAACCTAAAATATTTATGGTCTATTTACCTTTATTTGTTTAATTAATTTACTATTTTTTAATACGAATAACTCTCAAATTTTACATTCTAAAATATACTCGAGTGCAAAGGGTTAAAATTCGAAATAGGATTTTAAATTTACTCTGCACCCATCGTTCCAGAGACGATACACCCTCCCTTCGAATTTTCACGGATTAATTCGTTTATCCGATTACATCAAAGAACGTACAGGCGACACCCTATCTCTCTTTTCACTCGAATGGAATTTTCGTTCGATCGACTAAAAGCAACGCTGGAGGAATAACCGATGGAGGCCGTGTTTACAGCGTAGAAAAAGTGGCCCGAGGTTGCGTGTGACGACGAAAAACCGTAGATATGAATGGCGAGGGCTATCGTCCACTGGGTCACCGACTGATAATCACGGTCGTTAACACAGAGAGTGGGAGAAGACGAAAGAAGAATCATCGTCGTCCGTCGAACGTATCCCGTTTCTCGCTACGAGAAATTCGCGAGGCTGGCGTAAACGTTGTTCTCTCGGACCCGATAACACGGAATCCACCGGATCGTAAACGATGATTATGTAACGCGATCGATCGGCGTCGTGTGACGTAACGAGCACGACAGAGAAGGCAGAGTTCGCGTTCGGTATCGTTCGTCAGGGTGAATAATCTGTGACACGTGTGGGCTCCGTAGGAAACGCCGAGCCGTTTCATTGCCACATTTTTCCGTGCCCGCCCAATGTGTAATCATCGAGACTTTCCGATAACCGATGATTCCACTGTACATACACCGATTCCTTCGATCGCGTCTCCTCTCGACGATCTTTCTCGTACCCTTCCCTATCAACGCGTTTCTCTTCCTTTTTTTTTCCCTTCTTCTTCTTCTTCTTCTCCCTCTGTTGGTCGATTCGATAAGCCGTGAAGTGCGCGAGAGTAGACGGTTAAAAAAGAGCGACGTGGAAGAAGGGAACGGGAGTGTGACGCGTATTCTGCTTCCTCGCTCGATGTTTCGAAATACTCGGCTTTCATTCATGAGCACGCCACGACGGAAACAAGTATCTCCCTCTCTCTCTCTCCCGTTCGTCGCCCGTTCTTTTTCCATCTTTCGCCCGTCTCTGTCTCACCCCCACTCGTAAAACCGACGACTAGTCTGTCTACTCGATTCAACGGGGAGCGATCAATGGTCGTTATCGGTGTAGATAATTTTCCAGGGCCGATAAAGAGGCGCCAGCATTTTTCACGATCGACAGCAAAGCAAACGTGGCCGCACGCGTGTTGCTCGTGTTACGAACCGCGTCGAGCGTGTTTGTTGGTATCGATGGGGACGTAATGAACCCGCGATGGAAGGATCGCTACTTTCGGCTTCCATTTTGTCGCGATAAATTGATCAAATAATACAAATACAAATAATTATCGTATCTTCAACCCTGTAGGTACTAAGGGTGGTTGTACTCCTCCGACGAGAAGTGTACAATTTGTAAAATAATAAATATTGAAAAGAAACGTTGTTACTTGTAAAATTTTGTGGACGTCGCTTCACAGAAGGGGTAAAAATTCTGGGGTAACATCTCGTTACAGGAAGCTGTCAAAGTCGAAATCTAGCAATTGGAGTCTTCGGTGAAATATTTCCTCGAGACATCGAGGAGTCGTGTTCGTTTTCGAACGATCGCAAGGGGTCGATAGGTCGTTGCCGGTCCGTCTCGAATACAATCGCCGGTACGGATCGTATCGATCGCATCGATCCTCTCTCTTTCTCGGCAAGAGAGTGCCGCCGAGGCTTCTTTTTTCGAGCCCCTCGCGCTGTCTTTCCGTCCTCTCTTTCTCCTTGCGGGTTCGATCGTCGTGTTAGATCGATCGCTCGAAGATCGAATTCCATGCCCGCGCTGTGGGTTCGTCGACGACCTAGAAAACGGCGCTGGCATAGCCGAGAGAGGGTCTGCTCCGGCGGAGGCTCCGCTCTCCTCGTGGAAAATTTTTCATTAAGCCTTTCTCTCCTCTACCTGGCGCCTGCGCCTAATCCCGAATACCTTTGCCTCTTTTCTGTCTCTTTCCCTCTCGATCCGTCCCGCCGCCGCCGCCGCCGCTGCCCGTCACCCTCACCTTTACCCATCGTCAACCTTTTTCTCTTTCTCGTTCTTCTCGTTCCTACGTCTATGAATGGGATTCTTTCGGAGCCGCGTTTCACCGACACGCGAGCGTGTGCGTGCGCCTGCGACACACCAGACACACGGTGTACGCTCCTCCGGCTGGCTTCTCCTCGTAGCTTCACGGACGAGTACCCGAAGAGGAAGGCGTCTCTCTCCTCGGTGCGTACACAGAGAGCAGCCCCAGCACCTTCACGCATTCCAACCTACTCCCATGACGAAATTCAAGACGAGTTGTCGCCACGATAGCTCCGTTTTCTCGTCGGTGTGTCGTCCGAGAGCAAACTTTAAACGCGACCCCGGAGGTTAGAGAGAGGGACGTACGGCGGGGGACCGACGACTCGTTTTCGGTGTTCCAGCGGGCCGAGTTGATTCAAGAAACTCTTAAGTGGTCCCATTTAAGACGGCTCCGACCACCACGACGACGACAGCCACGATCCAACGACAGAGGGGGAAAAAAAACGATTCTGACAGATGGATCGAGTGTCTTGTCTATGCGATTCGAGTGGTATCGGATCGTGAATTTTTCTTCGTCGATAAGTTAGCAGATTTATTTATTATGTGTAGAGCAATTGTTACCCCTTAAAAGAAACAAACACGATTAATTTTTCTACCCTGTAGTGGTAAAAAAGTGTCGAATTAAAGGCAGGATGATAATTTCGCGAGAAATTTGTTTCTTTCGACGAGGAAACTCTAATGAAACCGCAAACGTTTCGTGCCTGTCTATTGGATAGGATATCTATCGTAGCGGCGTTATCGTTTCTGGACCACTTCCTCATCCGGTGGCTCCGTTCGAACGTGCCGCAAATTTTCCCAGCGATACGCGACTTATCGATCGCGCGTGTCGTTCTCGAAACGTACACCACCGAGCGGAATCGATTCGAATTTTCCCCTGTAATCGCTGTCGCATAATTAGGCGTATACTGATTCATCGATCCAATTTTTAAATTACAAAATTTCTTAACAAGCTCTCTTCCATTTCATTTTCAACTTAAAAGAAATTCCAAACCAGAATATTTCTTTTATTACTCCGCTATTTATTTACCGCGTTCTATGAAAAGTCACAATCGTCTCCGCCTAAATAAACGAAGAAGAAAGTTTGGAATTTACGACGGCCCGGTATGTTACATAAAAGTTACATAAAGGGTTAAAGAGGACACCGAATGACAGAAAATTAATTCCTCGGGGCCCGAGGAGGCCCTGAACGACCAGTCGTTCGAGCGTTAAAAAGCGACTAACGGTGCGTCGTTTCGGAGCGTGAGAAAGAAACGCGGCGCAACGAGCGATAAGCCGCCCTAACGTTATTGATAAAGGAACTGGGCGCGAACGTGAAAACGCCAGAAGCTTCGCGACCGATCCCTCCCCCCTCGACGTCTCGTAAATCCGTCGACGCGAGCTGGCTGGTTAATAACTAAATTTCAAATCGTTGGCGGAGGAGGAGGAGAAGGCTCGCCGAGCACGGGGGTTTAGGAAGCGGAAATTCAAGCCGCGTGGCGAGCCCGCGATAATTAACCGTTCAGCGATGCGCGACGAACGTTCAGTTCAAAGCGGCCGAGAGGAAAAAATGCGGAAATTCGTAGGAACCCGAGGGAAAGGAAAAAAAGAGAGAGAGGAAGAGAGAGAGAGGATCGTTGAGACGACGAGGATTGTCGATTTACGAGCGGACGTAAACGCCGCTAAATTACGCGTTGTTCCGCCCACGCGACACGGTCGTTCACCCGAAAACCTATGATTTTCCTCCACGCCTTTTCACGCGGATAGAAACAATTTCGACAACGTACTATTTTTCCGCTATTATACCCGGCGAACGTGACATCGAGCCCTCCCATGGTGGCCGCGCGGGTATCGCCGGAGAAAAATTAACCCTTTCACCACCGTTGGCGCCAAAGGCGTTCCATATATAACGTGTTATCGCTTTCGAATTCTAAATGAAATTTGTCTACCTCTTAACACCTTGTACGCCACTTAAATCGAACGAGAAAAACCCTAAGAAAATTATTATGGCGAAGGTATTTCAATTAACCGCAAGTCCGGATGTTAAATGATTAAATTCTTCGCGAATAATCATTTATCGAACGAAGTCCTTGCACGATGAAAGGGTGAACTGAAATTCCAACAATATCTCGTAAAAACAGCTCGAAAACGATATATATCGTTCGTAGATATTTCAACGGCTGGTTTTCCCTCGGTCCGGGGAAAAAATTAGGCGGGAAATTCGGGAGGTCTCTCGATTCCTGGAAGTTGGAGGGGCGTTCGTGGCAGAAAAAGGGGGTGAGGCGCAGCGAAGGGAGGAAAAAGAGAGAGAAAGACAGACGGGTGTGAGAAGAGAGAGGCGGGTGTGATATCCCTCCCAGGCGTTACGGCGAGCGGGTGTTACCGCAGGACGAAGAAGGGGTGCACGAAGAAGGATACGAGAGCAAAGGGAGAGAGACAGGACACACGGGTCGAGTTGGAAGAGGCACGAGGGGGGGAGGGCGGGAGAGAGAAAGAGGGAGGGTTCTATAGGAATTATATGATGGGAAGGGAAGCAATTATTGGGATGATGGATGGCCCCGGGGCGCCGCTGTAGTGCTTCTCTCTAACCAAAGATCCTTCTGTCCCTCCTTCTCTTTGCCTCTGTCTCGCGTGCGCATCTTTCGTCTGTCCCTTCGTCTCTCTCTCGCCCTTATCGTCTCCCATCGCCACTTACCGTCCTCCTTTCTCATTACCCTCTCTCTCTCTCTCTCTCTCTGTCCCTCTCTCGAAAGGGCAGATTCGCTTGGACCCCGACTCGATTTCGCGAGCATCCGATCTGACGGCGAGAACGAACAAGGGAGATCGTCGATTCGCGACAATGAACGAATCGAGAGAAGTCTTTCGAGACTCGATTAAATTTTTATTCGAAATCAACAGCTTTAACTTGGCATTTCGCCGATTAATTTAAGAATTATTTCTTCGATTTCGACTTCAGAACGTTTCCACGAAAAGGGAAACCGCCACGAGGGCGGTCCTTCCATCCCCCTTGAATATTTTATTCAAAAAACGTTTACTTTTCGTGACCTCGGGAAACTCCGCCCGAATTATCGAGCGCGCGTCGTCGAGTTTAACGTTCGACCGCCCTTGGTGGACGGCCACGATGCCGCCCCCCCTCTGTCGGGGCCAGCACCCCGCGAAATGTTGATTTCGTTGCCGCTAATACCCCGAGAGTCTGCCGCTTAATTCGATTTACTTAGCAGAAGAGGAGGGGGGCACGAAAGGGGGGGTGGCAAACGAAATTGCTCGGTAAAGGGCGTCTTCGTCGGCGACGTAAGAGCCGAGGGGGTTGCCAGCCGCCAACACCCAAGACGCATGCGTACGCTCCGTGCGAGTAAACCAAGCGGGGCCGAGCGGGTGCGTCACTTAGGACGGCCCTTAAATGGTCGCCAACGACGAAGGACGATGAACGAAAGCGCCCCGGAGTCTCGGGGACTATTGAATTAATTTCTAATCATCCACTGGAACGTCGTTGCCATCTACGAGACGCGGCAGACGTTCTTTTTTTTCTCTCTCTCTCTTCTTAATTCAATGAAGTTGAATTTTTATGACAAAGTTCTACGAGAATTATATTTTTTAAAAGTAATTTCAAAATAAAAGAAACATGAAATTAAACTACTCGGTTTTGAATCGCTTCGAGGGTTATTTCTTTAATAATATTAATACAAAATGACTGACTGTCGTTTTTATGGTTTTATTGGAACGGAATTAATTCCAAGTTTTAATCAAGCTTTTATTCGATCAACAAACGATAATCGGAGGGATAGGGTTGTCTATACAACAAAAGAGAAGGTCAGCTCGTTGTTTCTGCGATATGGCTCACAGGATGTTCCAGTAGACGTAGGTACGACAGAAGATCCTCCAACAGGTAGGCGCTTCATGGAAACCGACGTAGAAGACCCCAGAGGCATGCTCGTACGCTCAATGGCTGTTCACACTGGCTTTTTGTCTCGGAATACACGGTTCACATTAGCAAACACCAGTTGACAAGTTCCCTGAGGTTACGTAGAAAATAATTTAGAAATTCAAACCCAATTTCCATAAATTTTCAATAATACTTTGTTGCAAACAAGTGTACGAACTGATAAAAATGTACCGTCTATCATTGATAAAAAATTTTCTACAAATCGCTGGTAAATGAATACGTATCGTTCGGTAACACTTCTTTTTTTCCATACCAATTTTCATTCCCCGTCGAAAAAGGTTCCCGGTTCCCGTTTCACAAGATGTAGTACGTGGCTGGTGTACGCCACTGTCGAAGGTGAGAAAGTGAAAGAATTCGAAAAGGAAAAAAAAAGGGGGGAACCGGAGCCCCGAAGGTGGAGAAAGAGGCGTAGACTGGCAAATGCCGCGAACGTATGAAAACAAATTACGAGGCGGCGTCTGTTTGTTGTGCTCCGAGATGAAGCCGAAGAGAGAAAGGAGCGAACGAGATGAAGCGGCCAGGGGACGAGGATAAACGGTACGGTGCATTCTCCTTGTCTCGCTCCGTTTCTCTGATCCTCGTCTGCACCGGTGCATACGTAAGAGTAGGTAGAGAAGACCGTAGACGGATTCTCGAAGGTGCATTCCATTCCCCTTCCTTCGTTACCTTCGTGTTCTCCTCGTCGTCGTCTTCTTCTTCTTCTTTTGCATCTCCTAACCTCGCGAGATGCGTAAACTCGATCGTACTCTCGTCCTGCCACCAACAGTTTATTCGTCCTTCTTCGAAACACTTTTCTTTGCCACTTATTACAAATTACCTATTTTGTAAGTTAAAATTCATCCCCGTTATCTATATAAGTTGTAACATGTCTGTAACGATCAAAGGGTTAACGACCCAGCATCCAGCCATCCAGAGTTAAACGCGATACGACTTTTGAATCGTCAGCGGTTAACCGAAAGTTTACCAAAGTTAGTTTACAGAACTGTACAAGGGCCTTATCGAGTAAATTCCTTGGCGTTAATTGTGGCGACTAGATTCGTCGCCGGTCGCGGTTTTTATCACGTGTTTTTCCCTCTGTGTATGTGTGTGTGTGTGTGTGTCGCAAGACACGCCCGGCGAGTCGAAACGATTTTCTGCCTCGCGACGATAATAACGACGGTTTACGGGTGGAGAACGGGGGCGGCGGCGGGGGAGCGGGGGTGAAACAACACGCGGCAAGAGAGAAAAGCACAGGTAGGAAGGTCCGATGGTGTCGAGACGATATGATAAAGTGGTGGCGCTAACCTCTCGAGCAAACACACAACGAGGCGCTATCGGCTCTTCTGTCCTACGTGTATCGTTGCGACACAAACGGGGTTCGTGTCGTCTGTCGTTACCTTTCGCTCGGTTTTACGTGGGATGTTATTGTCGCCGTGACCGATTCACCGATAAACGAATTACACGTTAACGGAGAAAGACGTTCGGCCGGTGTACGCGGTCAGATAGCCGACCACTTGTTAACCTTACGATAACGCTAATTATCGAGGGACGTTTACGGGCGCTAAGTTAGACAAAGGGCATTCTTACGGCCGCTTTTAACCCCCTTCGACTCTCAAGTGACCAGTTTAAGTCGGTTAACCCGATGGCAAACCGTGTGACGGATTAATAGATACGCGTTTTATCGCAAAGATAATAATACTTCCTTCGCGAGCAATTAGCGGTCGGGTGCCTTTGGGCGCCGCGAAGGACCAGTTACGAAGGCAGTTTCGCTATTTCAAAAGCCGCCTTTCGAGGCATCGTTAGCGATACTCGGGGCCGCTAATAACTCGAAACAAAGTAACTCGTCCATCTCTGAGCCGTTTGCCCGAACGTCTACCATCGTTGACGTAACACGGCGAACTGACAGTGGTAACTACATTAACCTTTGAAGGGAGGCACCGCGTCGAATCGGATTCGGCACACGCCGGTGCGCCGCAGATTCGAAATTCTCCGCGCCAGACGATGCAACGCGAGTCGCTCAGATACAAAGGAGAAAGCAATTGCGAGTAACGAGCGTTTCTTCTTCGGGCAAGAAATTATTCAGTCATCCTTGGGAGATTTTAACATGTTAACTGTTACAATGCAGATGCGTATCTCGTTCGAACATCAATCGGTAGATCGATTAATTTTCAAATTCAACTTCGCAGTTTGATACCTTCGTTATTGGTATAAAGTAGACAATAAAATTGGAGTAATATTACATTTTGTAGGTGTACACGTTCAGAGTAACTTTCGATTGGAAAACGACAAAGACTTGTACCTAGTAGCTTTGGATTTAGATAACTCAGCAATATCCAAAGCCTAATTCATGAACATTTCAGGATACATAAATCGCGAAGAAGTTCGTTTCCTCGCGCGGGTGTCCTCTTGTGAGAATCGGTGTTGTTCTCGACGATCCCGATCCACTTCTATCAGACCGACACGGCAATTCTACCGTCGACAGGAGGCCAGTTTCTCATCGACGAATCGCATTAGCCTGTCTATACAGGAAATCGAATATTCCGTGGACGAAGCACGGGGAGCCGGATGTCGCGTTCGATCGAGCGCGATCGACCGAGCGAGACGCTGCCGGCAGCCGCGGATTCGAGCCTCGACCCTGCGAACAGAAAGAGGAGGAAGAAGCGCAGCAAGCAGCGGGATAGCCGGGCGTCTTGTCCGTTGTACGATGACAGGTTCGCGTCGTCGTGGCTGCGAGAGAGCAAGCAGGGTTTAAATTTACTCCCTTGGAATCGGGAA
Organism: Anthidium xuezhongi; assembly: GCA_022405125.1. Classification (NCBI taxonomy): domain Eukaryota; kingdom Metazoa; phylum Arthropoda; class Insecta; order Hymenoptera; family Megachilidae; genus Anthidium; species Anthidium xuezhongi. The sequence continues at coordinate 5,612,163 of CM039642.1, read as the reverse complement.
GGCCGGCCTCGGAAGTCGCTGCGAAAACATTGGTGTACGGGCGCAGGCTGTGTGCCAGTGAATAGGCGCGCAGCTCGGAGGGAGCAGCAGGAAACTGCGGAAAAACAAACGCGAGGGCACGAGGTTGGAAAACACGGGAGGAATATGATGGTTGCGCGCCGCGGCGAGCTGTGTGTATGCGTGCGTCGACGAAAACATATAATGAAACAAGAGCAAACGAGAAGAGCAAAAGGAAGGTTTAGAGAGGAACCAGCTAGGACGGGAGGAGGGGTGAAAAAGGGCAGGCCTTTGATGTTTCCACGTACAAAGTCGATCCGTTCTCGAGGTGGTCCCGACAGTGGGAGGCCACAATGGCCACATGGAGTTCTACAAGGTGCTATGTTCACATCGTTCTCCATACTCAATTATCATATTGGGTCTGGGACCAGTTCCGTCTGCCCTCGAACCCCGCACATCCCCTTCGGCATCGTGTGTCTAGCGCATCTTTCTTTTTTTTTCTTTCTCTTCAATTTTCTTCGCTCGTTTTCTTTCTACCTTCGAGAACATCCCTTCTTCCTGTGTGTCTACCCCTTCGCGTCCCGCCGTCGCGTTTCTTTTCACCGCGTTCCGTGGTTCCTCACAACTTTCCTCCTATTCATTCCCTTCGTTGTCTGCTTCTCTCCCTCTCTTTCTCCGCCTGTCTCTCTCTCTTTTTCTCGCTCACACGGGCCATTGTCGGCCGCCCGCTAGCATAATGCATCTTAAACGGCGGCGCCTCAAAGATCGACGCCTCTGCTTGGCCTCTTTGGAATTCTTCAATATAAATTAGATTCTCGAACGGGGATTCTAGATCGGCGCTGCGGCGACCAGGGCTCTGCGCGCGAACGCCTTGACGAAGAGGGGGTTGGCGGGGGGTTAGCCTAGCCCGGGGACTCAAGTATGTATTTATTTATCTATGCGATCGAATATTGGAATATATTTTTTTCCCCCCGCGTCCCCTCGCCCGTCTGTGACCTCTTTTACCCCGGCCTCCAGGCTACCGTGGAACTTCCTCCAACTTTTTTCCCACGTCTCGTCGATAGTTCGTGCGTTCAACGGTTTGAATGCTAACTTCCCTTTCTTTTTTTCTTCTTCTTCTTCTTCCTCTCTCGTTATAAGGCGAGCGTAACGAGTCAACTCGTCGATAACGAACAAGGATTTATACGGAGAAGGATACGCGGGGAGGGTTTGTGTTTCTTGGTCGTACGAAAATAGAAATAGAAAAATACAACGCAGCCCCGTACGCGTTTCAAGTCCATTAATAAAAGCCACCCTGTTCGTGCGGCGTACGATAAAAGGGGGAAGGAGAATTCGTGGCGTTAATTGGAGTAACGTCCTCGATCGTACGACCCGATTAGATCCGTTACACACGCCCCCACGAATTTTCGTATATTTCCACGACGATCCAAGGCCCGGTTTCCTGGAAGAAACTTACCAACCGCCTACGCCGGGGCTAGGGGTGGCGTCGTCGATCGATTCACATCCTCCGAACGAGGAGAGTCCGCGCGCCTCGTATACGGGCCCGCGGTGTCTCGTTTCCTCTTGCGGCGCACCGACTCGCCTGATACCGCTTCGACCACCGTCATTGACGGCCCCGTAGGGAGGTGTACGAGCGACGCTCGCACGCGAACAAGCGATATAACGTTTCCTTGACACGAGATCCATTCATTCGCAGGGGGATCGCGTTCACCCTACGGACACTCCACGTTGTCGTCCGAAGAATCGGCTCGAACGATAACGTCCGATGATATCTGGACGACGATTTCAAACGTGAATTTTGTGGTTCCATTCATGTAGAGAAGTTGAGAATAAAATTCCAAAATATTTAACCTAATTGAGTTCAAATCTGAAGAGCTCCGCGCTGGAAGGGTTAAGGCCGTCTTAAAAATAATAGCGCGTTCCGGTGTTACCCAGATACCCGGTTTCGTCCGAGTTTCCCCTATTTGTTTACGATGGCGCCGTTTCGATTGTGGCTTTTTATCGCAGCATTTATAAACACGTGCACACATCGCACGACGCTGGATATTCGTCGCTCGTAAGTACGTACATAGATCGATAAAAGAGCGAGCGTGGAGGTGGATAAAGCGGACAGAGAGAGGAGAGGCTAGCCGGGTGTAGGTACAAAGCGGGGCTAAGCGAGCGAAAGAAAGGAAGAGGGAGCGAGCGCAGGGCAGAGCCCGGAGAGGAAAGGAGAGTACCGTGGCGCGTAGAGAAGCCCACACGAGTCTGGCCGGATACTCATACTTCCGGTCCTACACATGGCCGTACGGTTCTCTCTCTCGCTTTGTCGCGCTATCGCCGGCCTGTTCCCTCTTCTCGCGACACATTAACGTGTACGTGTACACACGGTTTAGAACCCACCACCACCACCGTCGCGATCGGCTCCGTTTTCTCCCCCTCCGTACGTGGTCGTACACAAAGATACCAACGAACGTCACACGCGACTTACGCCGTCTGACGCTCCGCCGTATATATACGGCTCTGTGTATGTGCGTGTGTGAACGAGGCCTGTTCATGTTTCTCCTGTGTGACGTCACTGACGGCACCCTACGCACGTACGCACGCACAAAGAGAAACAACCACACACGAACTCGCGACCCCGAGTCATTCACCAGGAAAGACCGTTTGCACGATTTCTCGAACTGCTGCACGCCCGCTCCGAAAAGTCCCTCTCGAATCCGTCGCGCGTTCCTTGGGAAAAGAAGAAGAAACTCTACGAGCGTGGAAGGAGAAGAAACGGGGTCTGCTCGCAGAGACAAATTAACGGCTGGGGGTTTCCGTTGGTCGTCGGACGCATTTCGATGAGACAGATTTAGCCGGGAGGAAAAAGTGGGTGTAGGGGATTACGTGGCCTGTTTACAGAGAGAAGCAACGGCTCGTGTCACGGAGAAAGAAAGAAAGAAAGAACGAAGGGGGAGAGAGGGAGGTGGAGGAGAGGCGCGGGTGTGTAGGAGAAGGAAGGAGAGAAGAAGCCAACACAGTAGCCGAGCCATAAGGAAGACGAGGGAAAGAAAGAGGGGGGGAGAGGACAGGGAGAACGGAGCCGGCCACCAATTTGAGAATCGGCGACGACCCTGGGCATCGACGACTTCCGGTGGTTCCGTTGACCCCGTACAAGTTCGTCGCTACGAGGCTCTCTCGCGCCGCGCGCGCTCAAACACAAGCGGACGCCTATTCGCGAGCGCATTGGCCGCGACAGGAGGAGGGTTTTATCCGTCGGTTGTTTCTTGCCGCTGCTGCTGCTGCTGCTGCTGCTGCTTGCTGCCTCCCTTTTCTTTTCCCTCGTGATCCAGGGAGGCGGCCGATGAATCAGGACGCGAAACGAATTTCGTTCGGTGCCTCTCTTAACCCCCAGGCCCCGTTTTATTCCGCTTTTACTCGCGGCAGCTGCGACCGCTCAAAACAAGGATCAACCGGAGCGTAAAAATATCGCGAGGGAGGAAGCTCGAAACTCCGAGAAAGATCTCGAGAAAGGAGGACGAAGCGAAACAAGAGTGTCGACGAAAGGAACGCGAACGGAACGGATCGATCGAATCGTCGATGCAGGCCGCAGCACGACGAGGCTAATTAGCGGATGTGAAAAGCGTAGAGGATACGCGAAGAGAGGACGGGGCGGCAAGAGGGAGGCCGTATTAGTCGCAGGAAGGGTGACGACGAGGAAGAAAAGAGGAAGGAACGGGCGACGAACAAGGCGACGAAGTGCGCACGCGCGCGCTACGTGTCCGCCACTTTATGAATGCACGCCGCACGAACGTGCGCGTCGTGTCGCGTAGCGTCTCTCGTACGTACGCGCCCCGACACGGTACATTCATACGGCCCGTGAACGTAGCCGTCCCCGTCGTAGGCGCGTAGTAAGCGCGCTCGCGAGTGCGCCTAGCGAGTACGCCCCACGGCCCCCGAGGGCCGTTTACTTACCGGCTCATTCGTGTGTCTCGCGAATCGTTGAAACGACTACGCCCGCGTTCATACGGTTATTCCAGGCTGAAAATCCCGGTTACCTCCTCCGTCGAGGAGGAAAATTCTCGTTTAGATTTCAACTAGGAAATAAAAACTAACTTCAAATTAGCACTTTGACAAAACTCTAAATTGTATAATATACTTTTACTTTCGTCTTGTGTAAGTTGAATTTGGAGACGTTTCACACGGTCGACGACCTTTTAATTGGAATCTATTTTAATATAATTATTGTGGGATTGTACGCCCAAAATGAAAGGAATTGCGACAGCAACAATCCCAGTGGACCGACGGTGGTTTGATACAGTCATTTGCACCAGTTACCGGTCAATTAGTTGGCCCTGTTAGTCCACTTTCCCAGACTACGCGCTATCCTAGATTTCCTGTATTTTTGTTTTATTTTCACAAATTCCTATTGTATCTGGTATTTTTCGATATCCATCTTGTCAGGCCAGGATAAACCGGAGCGTCACGTTTCGAAAACATTGAATGAACGTTTTAGGTTGAAACGAGTTCACAAATCACCGAGCGTATCCACGGTTGCGAGTATCGACGTAACAATAACCGCACGCGTTTACACGCACACATGCAGCTGGCATTAATTTGCAGCCTGTAACGCACCGGCCGTCCCACTCGTTCGTTCCTTCTCTCTTTCGCCCGAGCGGAGAGAGAGAGCCGTACGCATGCACCGCCTCTGTGTCGCGCAATAATTGCACTCATTAACATTTTTCTCCGGTTCATTCACCGATGCCGCTGTTTGGCCCCCATCGCCGATCCTCCAGGCCTGGATCCCTTTCGTCGATTCTCATGAAACGCGTCTGCAAATTACGATGTCACTGTCACGAGACAGATCGACTAATTAGCTAAGAAAAATCACGGCTCTTAACGAGCACCTGCTTCATCACGGTTCAAGCCGTTTTCCATCCAGTCATCTCGACGGGGACCTTTGGATTTTTGTTAATGTCCAATTGATGACCCTTTTGTTTTCCCTTTATACACCCGTGTAATTTAAATTTCTACCATGAATTCGAAATTTTCTACAACATTATCGTAACGAATAAATGATGAAAAAATGGATCAAATAGCGTGGCTCGCGATATTGTGGCAAAGGGACGTTTTTGTCGCGATAATCCCCAATCGATTCGTTGGTTCTTACACGGTGTATATTCAGCTAGAAATTCTGAAGGAAGAAAAACGAATTCCATGGTTCCACGAAACTGTTATCCGCCGAAGAATACATCATCCATCATCGTGCAGCATTGTCTCGTGCACCGACAGAAGGAAAGCCTCGAACGGGGCACGGTGGCCGCCCGCATACAATCACGGTATATAAACCCACCCCCGCAGCGTTCAGAAATCTCTGGTTGCAGCAAATCTGGCTCCTTTCTTTTTTTTCCTTCTTTCTCCTCCAGCTGGTTTCTCAACCCGCTCGTGCTACGAACGATAATTGCGCTCACGCAACTCGGCTCATTAACGCCCTTCTTTTCCAACCCTACCCTCTCGTCCGGCCCGTGGTCCATTCATCGGATCCGTCGACGCGCTGCTGCTGCTGGGCTGCGCCACGCACGGAGGAGGATGTCTATTTGTGCATGCCGACGTTACGGCGCTGGGATACGGCGAACGGACACGGGGAAGGAAGGCGAGCGACGGTTCCAGAAGTCAGATGGAAGGAAGGACGCCTCGCATAAATATGTGTAGAAGCTGGAATGTCGGGAGCGAAGCGGCGCGGGAGGAGGAATTTCCTGTTGTGAACCGTCTTGGGATGCATCTGCTGCTGGCTGCCTCTTAAGCCTGAGCAACGCGTGCGAGTACCAATTAAGGCGCCACGAGTCGTCGTGATTGGCCCCATGCCATCCTCGTCTCTTTCTCCTCTCTCTCTCACTCTATCTCTCTCTCTTCCCCTCTTGTGCCTCTCTTGTCTGTTTTCGGTTCCCTCTTCCTGATAACGCAGCCCGTTTGGACGAACCATCACGCACACCCAGCGCCGTTTTAAACGCCGTTTCGTAACGACCGCGCCTTCGATTTCCGCTCGCGCGAGTTTTCTCTTCGGGTCGAACTTCATGGACGACGTTCGTCGAATCGTTCATGGATTTTCCTCTTTCCCTCTCGCCTCAACCCTTTGGAACCCTTAATTTTATTAATTATCGTCGTCTTCGAATAGTACTGTGGATCGATACGCTACGCGCAACATTCATCTCACGTCGAACCTTACCAAAGAGTTAAATGATCTCCACTCTGACGCGAATAAGTAGCAAGGTATGTCACCTGCGTCGCGATCAAGAGGCTGTCGAGAAATATCGCGCTATCCATTTCGAAATCCGAGATGGCGGCGGGCATTCGTCTTCCCTTTTGGGCGCGGATGGGTATCGTTGTTGCCTTAAGTGGCCCGGTGTGTCAGGTGGAGGAACGTAAAAGGGGAAGGAAACCGAGGGGGGGAGGGAGCGAGACGGGCTCGCGCCGCAGTGATTCATCCGGCGGGATCTCTCTCGATTTACGGATAAACGTTTTTCCTTCTTCCTTAACGGGCGCGATCTTGATCCGAAAAGGAACGGATCCGTGTAATTAAGAGAAAAATCGTGAAAGAGGACGGAGGCGATGCAAAGCGAGAAACGCTCGCGCGCGCGTGGTATACGGTTCGCGCGCATTCCGTCACGTTTCCGTGTCTGTTTATAGGTTAGGCGCGCCTCCGTATCGGCGTCGCGAGTCCTACGTTTCATTTCCAACAACCGAAAATGAGATTTCACGAGCGGGAGAGAAAGCCGGGGTACATTGTCGATCGGGATGCAAATTACACGTTTAAAGCGGAGTTGACGATTATTAAAGTCTTCGCCCCGGCGCACGATTGCCGGGCCCCGGACTGTATCGTAGCTCTCCGCGCGCCTCGCAAATTATACACACGATCTCTTTCCCTCTCGCGACGTTGGCAGGCGTATATCGTCCTGAAACGTGGCTCGATCAGCCGTGACGACAAACTTGCAACTCCTCGGTTCCGCCTTCGGGCCAACTTATCTCGGGTATATCGCGGGCGAGATTCGTGCATCGCCGGCCGACTTTCTGTTTCCGCCTCGAAGAACACCGGGGAAAAAGTAACGCGCCAATGCGACCGTACCGTCGTCGGAAATGACGAGTCGAAGAGGGAAGGGTTCGCGATCTTTAATTTTTCAGACTCGACGTTTTCCAAAACTAATGGAAATTTGATTAAATTCAGTGCTCGTAATTGTAATTAAAGCAATTTTATAGTAGGACATAAAAATTTGTGTGCCGGGTACAGTGGATCGATCTAGACTTTGAAGGTTTAATTTTGCATTGGTGAACGCGACATTCTATCGGGACCACAGCGAAACAAAAGGTCTGCGTTATTTATAACCATGATTATTGCCGTATAGATCGATCATTTCCAAGCGGATTACCGTGGCTCGTTCAATCGCAATCCGATTACGAGAAATTGTAATAACCTTTTACCGGATGACAAGAATCCGCCTCGCGAGGTCAGCACACGAGGTCCTCTATAAACTCGGGACACGTCGCGATCCTCGCTACACCACTGACCTTAATAACTCTCCTACGTTCCTCGCGTACCTCGATGATGACGATAGACAAGGTCTGCCCGTCTAGGCAGAGGCGAAGTGTGCGCATCAAATACGTATATAATGTCCCCCCGTCTCTGTCCCTCTCGTTACGTATCGCATCGGAGGAGACGTGTATCTCTCCTTTTTACACTTGACGCATCTATCTCCGGATCTTTCCTCCTCGTGTGTCTCTTTCTGCGTACGAGCACACCTTACGGTCGTTCACACGAGCGCGACCGATGGAATGCACGCCGTTGTACACACACGTGCACACACTCGCGCGTGTGCCTCCGTGCCGAGGAACCGTTAATGAATCTTTGCAGTTCTTAGACCGCCCGTGCGCGTCCCGGTGAGAATGGGACGTTCGCTCGAACCGAACTCCGTGTCCCTTCAGGATTTTCTTTGGAATTTCAGATTTTTGAAAGAAGTCGCTTTTCCCCGAACGCAGGATCCTTTGGTCCTTCGTTTTTCTCAATTGTACCTCCTGTTTTTCTCATAGCCCCAATACAACAGAACTTGATAACAAATCGAAGGATCTTTGTTTTAAGTAATTCTGTAGTCTATCTGGGGAACAATTTCGACCTCGTATAGGATCACAAGCCAAGAAGCTTTGCTCTAATACAGGACGGTAATTTCAATTTGGAACGGGGCACGATCGTTCTCCCTGTGGACTGTTGAATTGTTGTCGATTGTGTGCGTGAGTCAACTTTCTCATTTCGTTCATGCAAACGCCCCGTGATGTGTACCACCCACGACGTTGCCCCCGTTCCGTGAAAGAAAGGAAATGTTGATCGTCGATGCAACGCGGCCTCGGCCGCCTCGCCACTTGCCGCTTTTACTCGGGTAAGAAAAACTAGACGAGAGGCGAGGTCGCATTTCGGCGAAACCGTTCCCCGGACCGCCTGCAACCGATGCTTTTCCCACACGAGAGAGCCCCCGTCGGTAACCTTTTTCTTTTCCCCCGGGGCGGGAGGGAGGGGGGTGGTGGGAGCCGATAACCGGTTTTTCTCCCAATTTCATCGACGGTATTTACGAGTCTCGTTCCTCGCGTTCCATCGCTTTTTCTGTGGAAAACACATGACATCGGTATGCGTTCGTCACTCGAGTAAACACTTGTATCTAATCAATGGGCCGGTCGGTCAGCTTGCGACAGAGAACGTGCGCGCGCGGCATCGTCGTTTTATCGCGCGACGCGCGTGAAAATCGAGCACAGAAATCTTTTTCGTAGCGCGACGAGGGGAGGAAATGGGGAAATGATTTTTCGAATCGCGGTGAATTTTGAAATTTCGTTTCTCGCGTGTGTCACGGGACACGTCGCGTCGAGAGCAGGCCCCGAACCACAGGGCCCCTAAAAAGCACGCCGACGGTGGCAGGCGAGAGAGAACCACCACGGTCGGTACGTGGTTACAGGTCTGTTTGGCGGCGAGCGGTGGCGGTCCACTTCTGAGAACTAACGGGTCTGTTTCGTCCCCTTCTTCACGATTCCCCTGTTCGTTCCCTCCGCCTCGTCCCTGGTCCTTCGGGTTCTTTTACCACCCGCGGCAACGCATTGCCGTATTCCTACACGTAGTAGGTCCGTGTCGGGTTCCGTGTGTCGTGTGGGTGCGTGCAGCACGCATGCGTGAGTGCGTGTTGGCGAGTCGCGAGCGCGCATCGTGTGGTGCTGCTGGTTGCCGCGTCGTGCGCAGCAGCGTGTGCGCAGCCCACGTCTGCGCATCGCCGTGAGCGTGACGCGCCAGCGATCACTCTCAGTGTGGTACGAGCCGTGCCGCGGTACGGTCGTGTTTCGTTTTGTGTCCGGATCTCCTATTTTTCTTCTTCTTTTTTTTTATTTCTTCGTTTGTTCACGGTTATGGAACGCGATGCGCGTGTGCGCGAGTGTTTGCTCGGACTCGATAAACATCCCGTGCAGTTGGTGTCAAGGGCGAAGACGTTCGGGGCACATGTACGTAACGCGGTTCGTGGTTGTTTGTATACAAAGAGCGTTGGCCGTGCGTCCTCGGGCCCAAAGAAAAAAAGGGATATGTATACATATCAGTGCGTTAACGGTGCTTGAACGGAGAGAAACACGTGGCTCGGGGAACGATTTTCGATATCGGAGAAAACGGAACGCCGAAAAACCCGTGTATAAAGCGCTATGGCGGAACCTTCGGCCGGAAATCGCACTACCGGTTTCTCTGCTCGTGAACCGACGCTTTTATTTGTAGCGCGGAGATGGAATTCCCGAAACGGTTCTCGGAACGGCGGAAACGTCGTCGGAGCCGAAAACCTTGATCTATGGCGTACATCTAATATCGTTCGTCGAATAAAAGAAAGGAGAAGAAAAAGGAAAAAGGGTTTAAAAGAATCGCGAAGAAAATTGAGAGAAGGTGGTACACGCCCCCGAAAAACGCATTAAAGGAGTAACGACGAGCAGCGTGGCTTTAACCGGTAATTGGACCATTCTTTTTGCCATTGAGGTAGTAATGGCCCTTGTAGCGTGGTCACGCTACACTACGGTGCGCCATAGTACTATAGAGACTTCCGGCCCGCCGCAGGAAGTGAGACACACGTGTTCAGGCGTATGTGTTCCCATAATACGGGCCTCGACTCCTCCTCTACAGTGCGTCGCAAGTTCGATGGCCCGTACGGGAAGCAAGCACGCCACGGATATATTACCGTTCGTTTCTGGGAAACACGAGCCGAAGAAAAGTGAGCAAACGTCAACGATCGAGTGAATTCACAGACGCTACGAATCCCCCTCACGCGACCAGACTGCGATAAAAGTAGGTACACACACACGCATACATACATATACGCGTATACATAAGACGGACACACGTACGTGTTCATATATCAGCTATACTTATCGGCGACGTAACTTTCGCGAATTAATGTAAATGGAGTCGTAAAGTTTACGGATAGATCACTTTGTATACTAGAAAAAGAATATTCGTATTTTCTTTTAATCTACGTTTATTCGTCTTCGACGACGATCGTCTCTCTATAAATTCTTGAACGAGCCCACACATGGAACAACGCGGCCCACACGCTCGCGAGCCTCTCTAATCGGCCCATTATTCCCATGATTTTTTGGGGAAAACGAACGTGTTATTTATCGGTGAATCTCTCCTACCAGCGTTGCGCGTCGTACCATCGTGCTCCGAAATTCAAATCGTACGCCCTCGTTCGCGAGATCTTATTATGAATGAATTTTCGGCGTTACATTCATATTTCCTGCGCCAGCGTGCGTCCGTAACAGGCAGCAGCCGCGCAGCGGTTCTCATTCGCCTCCGTCCGACGATTCTTTTTCCTCGAGGATATATCATTTATTGCGCAACGCTTGAATAATCGCTTTCAATGGCAATCACGATACCCAGGCTTTTGCATCGCCGCGTTACCGTGTATCCCAATGGTTTTTCCATTTTTATCGACGATTCACGCGTTGCAACTTTCCTTTCACGTCGCCTTAGCGGACGATCTTGAAAACCTCTTCTACCAACCACGGAATTTATTAACCCTCGCTGACGCTGAATACCCCTTTCGAGCACGACATGATGCATGTTCCTCGTTTTTTTCTTTTCGTGAATGTTTAACCACGTGAACGTTAAAGCGTGTTTTATCTAACTTAGTATGTTTTTTATTAATCAGTTTTGATAGACACTCGTGAAATTATTCCCTTTGTAAAATTTCACTTCCTTTTCCAAGAGCGGCTGTACGGCGTGCAGCTATGATTGCCCTTAGTACCCGAAGGGTTAAGGATTAAGAACGTGTATCAGAACATCATACGTGTTTCCTGTTTCTCACCGTACGTTCTCACCGCGATCGCGATCCCCGATAGTTAGGTCGAAGCTGTAGGAGGCTGAGTTAAGGACACTCGCGTGTATGGAATGTCGTTCTCGAAGTTGACTCGCTGCAACCGTGTTTCGTTCCTTCTCTGGTCATGTACCGACACTTTTGCGTATCCCGTGTCGAAACCAGATTAATAGCGTTTATTCGAGGCATCGTTGGAAAAAAGATAAAAGAAAAAAGAAGAAAGGTTGGTAAATGGAAGAGGGCAAAGGAGAACGAGACACGATGTAAGAGACCTTCTTTCTCAAGTTCATCGCTCCCGCGCATGTGCAAACACGAGGCATTCATGTGCCCTTTCTCCGCATTATTGTCGGCGGTCGCGCGTTAATAGGACCCTTCTCGCCCTTCTGCCGTCTCCCCTTACGGGAGACACGACGTTCCCGCCCTCCTGTGGGAAGATATACGATAGTACCCACGTTATACCCGGCGAGGATATCCACTCCGGCTTCCCTGCCCTCTCTCTCCTTCCCGATCTCTTCTCGCGCTCTCCTACTTCCGACGATTCAAACCGGGTTAACGCGCGCGCCTCCGTTCCTAACCCCGTGTGGAAAATTTTCGCGCGATGCAGAAGGCTGCTGGAAAAATTGTACCGGGAAGCAGCAGCGCGGTTAAGGAGAGCCTGGCCACGCAACAGCTGTGGCGAACCGGGCGCCCCGTTTGATTTACGAGCCGAGCCGATTTTTCTTGCTCGTGCGCGCCGTTTCCGAGAACAGCGTCAAAAACGGCCACGGGTATTTTCGGTCCAACAAAGCCAAGCTGATTAAATACGCGATCGCGGTTAGCGGCGCTGGCAATAAAAGCGTCGCGCCATCGCGCGCGTGTTTACGGCCGCTCTGCCCCGTTTCTAGATTCCTCCTCGATCTTTTCTATTATAATACGTCTCCGTGACGAACAGCCACGTTTTTTCTCGTTCGAACCGTCTTAAAGATATATCGAAAACGCAACAATGGCGTTAACCAGAACCAAGCTTCGTTCAATTACGTTCTCGTTGACCCTCTTCATCTTCTGTGTCGTTGCCGGTGTGTTGACAGTCCGGCGACGACGATGCTCGATGCCGGTTGCAACGTGGGCGGGAGAGGGCATACTTCGGAGGTTGTGTTTCTAATAATATCAAAGCAGAATTACGCGCGTTGCCGCGTGCCCCTACAAAGGGTTCTACGACATATATCGGGTTTCCAAGGATTCCGGTGCGTCATCGCGACCGATTCGAATGTGGGCGCGAACCGGGCGCCGCCTGCTTTCTTTTACCGTTTGTCGCGTGCGTTTCGCCACGTTTCCAACGAGACGTTTAACGGTCAGACTTTCGACGAAAGCTAGAAATCGTGTCGCAAATTTGGAATTTCTCGGTTTCGAAATTACGTCCATGATTCTTATTTGGCGGGAACGGTGACGCGACATTAAGAGTCAAGGCCCTCGGGTGTCACGTGAAAACGCGTACCCTTATAGGTCGACGAGCGTGGCCCTGATGCTTGGTTGTTTACGTCGAGACGCAAAAGGGCCAGGAAAGGAAAAGAGGGGGGGAAAGAGAGGGTCGTGTTAGCAGCGTGAGAGAGAGAAAGAAACGTGGCTTCACCAAGGAGCATTTAGCGCAGTGGGCGCTCCCCTCCGTGTTCCTTTACCCCATCGCCCCCATCCTTACCCGACCCTCTGCACCCTTTTCTACCCGTCTCTCTCGTTCGTACGGTCCGGTGCAACGAGGACGAGCCTCTGCACGTTGCCCCTTCGAGTGCATGCACAACGAGGACAGACGAAGCGTGTCTGAGTCGCTGGCCGCCATGACAGAGCGGAATGCATGAGAACGCAGAGCTACTGACCCTCTTGTCCTCCCCTCTTTTTCGCTGTCTCTCCCCTCTTGGGCAACGAACGTCTTCGTCTCTCTCTCTCTCCCTCTCTGTCTCGCACGCGCGCGTTCCATTCTACCTAGCTCTGTCGCTCGTGTGTAGAACCCCACCCCGCCACCCCCTTTAATCTCCATATCAATCCCACTCGCCGAAACTGGAGTGTCTCGAAGCGCGCCGATTTGGAATTTCTTTTCTTTTCTTCTCTCGTTGGCCTCGTGGCTGGCTCTCTCCTCGTCGTCGACGTCGAGGAGGAACGCTTTTCCTCGCCGACGAGACCAGGACGTTGAACCGTCGTCCCGTGGAAGCAGGAATTCGGGATCGGTGAGGGCAATTAACCGGAGCGGTGGTTGGGCTCGCGGCGTGAATTTCAACCGGTATGTCACGTAGCAGCTAGACGCGACACGAGACACCTCCGACGAATACCGGACGGCATGGGAAAGCTTTGGTTAGAGAGCTCGACGTGTGTTCGTTCGTTCGTCAGGTGCTTGGCTGTCGGCGAGAGCAGCAGCAAGTCGTGTGCCAATCGGTCACATAACGGTCGCACGGTCGTAACACGACCGTCGTGTCGCTACCGTGCGCGTATGACGTCAACGAAGATTGACGATCGACGACGGATCATTCATGGCCGATCTCCCGTCTTCGAAAAAAGCGTGCACGTTCGAACGGAGAACGGTCCATGTTCGCCACAGATTCTCCTCGTTTGTACGTGGGTTTTCCTTTCTAAACAGCGAACCAATGACGCAACTCGCACGGCCTTGCGGGATGCAGATCCGAGAGATCTGTCTTAGCCAATGCACGCTACGCGCTCGTTATTGCACGATGAAATAATATTCGTCCAAAGGTTAGATAGTCGGGGAGAGAGCCGAGCCGAAAGGAATTCTCCCGGGCATCGTTCGCGTTTATCAGGTTCCACCACCTGTGAGCTCGCGGAGGAATTCCGCTCGGAGCGTCCTTGATCCCGTATCAGCGTGCGCCAGAGCGGAGAGGAGTCGTGGCGCAGATTCGAGCAGGGTGGAAGTTTCGAGCGCGCCTTAACGCGGAGACGGCTCTCTTCTCTCGTTGGGTCGTTGACTCTGCGTTTCTTGTTTCTTCGAATCCTGGGCCCGGTCCCCGTCCTCGTACCAGGTTTCCCTCTCCTCGTCTTCGTTCCACTCGTCTTCTCCGTCTCTCGTTCTGACTCCGCTAAATCCCTGTCTGTGCGTTGTCGGTCCCTCTGTTTCCCTCGTCGTTTCTTCCCACTTCTGCTCCCGGGTTGCTCTCCTTCTTCTCTCTTGCCCGCGTCTCTCGTTTTTCGTCGGTGCACGCGGATGCTTCTTCTTCTTCTTCTTCTTCTACTACTTCTTCTTCTCCTCCTTCGTTCTCTGCCAGACGGTAAACAACTCCACGCCGCTCTCCTCTCCGCGTTCGCTCTTTCTCCCTCATTCATATCTCACACGAGCGTATCCCGAATTATTTGGATGCCGACGTATTCCACGCAGCGGGGCCGTGCGTGCACCCAGCCGAAGGGAGACCCCGCCCGAGACTGCTACGCGCGGCTCCACGATCCGCGCATTTTTCTCCCCTGGCTGAACTATAAAAATACCATCCCGACCCCAGCGGAAGCGACTAGCCTCCTAGCCCCGTGAATCGAGACGTCAATGGGGAAACCGAGTTTTCGGAGATCTTTTTTTGGACTTCGGTCTACCTTCGTATCCGTTTATAAATTTCGTTAGAAAGAAACTCGGGATCCATTAATACTTTAATCTCGTAAGGGTGGACAAGGATCTATTCCAATTTTATATATTTTAATTACGGAACATCGAGGGAAATTTAAAGGGTATTTCGAGTATCGTTAACGTCGTATTACTCTCGGTATTAAGTGGAGAGGTTAAATTGCAAAACGAAACGCTCGTATTCCGAATAACTGCGATTTTATCGTTCCATTCAGCGGGGGATAACTGCAGAAATTTATCGGAATCGTTCGCATAGTTCAAAAGGTAGTCACGTTATTCCCCCCCCCCCCCCCCCCCCCCTCTCCCAGCATCTCGTGCATCGAAGCAATCGGCGTAAAACCGCGATCGCCCCGATGAATGAAAGGGAGAGACGACGGGGACTTCGGTTGACCGTCCCTCGGAACTTGGCCTGGCGACGAAGAGAAAACGATTAGAATCCGTATTGGAACACCTGGCCGCCTATATCCGCGGCCGTCTTCCGACGAGTCCGTTCAACAGGTGCTATGTCCGTCCGTTCGTGTTGCGAGTCGGTTGTTGAAAAGGAAGCCGGAGAGAGGAGCGAGGAGAGAAGGCGAAAAGAAGTCGAAGGAGAAAAAGAAGATGCTAATTGGAGCGGCTTGTAGCGTCCAGCAGCGCGTGTTAACACGACTTCCAGGTACTCGGCTTCTCGGCTCCTTCCTCCCTTCTCGGATGAATACTTTCCAGTAGGTGCTTCCGGCTAGAAAGACCGCACGGTCGGTCCGCATCAAAGGAGAGCCTTTTCGGGACTCCCGAATGCAAGCGGGACGGGGGATGGTATGCGAGGCGAACAGGGCGCGACAGGTATATAAGCCGGGGAAAATATTTCGGTGACGGACCAAGAATCGAGAAAGGAGAAGGGAACCCGCTTTTCGAGAGAGACTATGAATGATGCGTTCCCCGCCAGTCCCCTCTCCTCACCGCGCTCTACGGTTTTCTCTCTCGTTTCGACCCCACGCGCGTCGACGCGTCTCTCTACCTCGCTTTCTGCCACCTTTTCCTCTCGTACACGCCCGTTAGTCGGACGCACTGGACAAATATTTGCTCGAATTCAGGGCGACCGCTCGTAAATTAGAGGAGGAGCACTAGAGAGAGAGAGAGGGACTCTCTGAAATTCTTCATAGCCTGGCTGGCTAAAAACCTCTCTCACCCCTCGTGCTCTCTACCTCTCATTTAGCATCCCGTATGCCGGGCGTTACTACCCCAGTGTGCCCGCTCGTTTCGAGAGAAGGTTTGACGATGTCTTTGGCCGTCGCCGCGACCGGAAATTAAAACGGGGCTTCCCTTTAAAGTAGCCTCGTTCCTTCGCGCCTCGGTTCCCCGAGCAAAATTCCCGTCCGGCTTGCTGCGCGCGTCCTTTAATCTCGTTCGTGATTAAAAACGAGGTATAACCCCGGAGGAGAGTCGAGACTAGCGACGACGACAACGAATCGGAACCGTATCGGAAACCTTGGCGTCTATCTTTAACTCCGTGAATCATGTGTGGGGTTCTCGCGACTCGTCACCAACGGATTTGGAGTTACTTCGACGTCGGATATCTTCGGTCGCGAGGACAACCGGGGCGGCGGCGAGGCGAGGGAAGAGCGCGGAAAAAAGTGTCACACCTCGGGGGAAGGTCAGCAGCTCTAGCTCGGAAGGGGAGGGAAACTGTTGACCAAATGAAGAGTTCGACGACTGTGCTCGCCGGGGGCACGGGGTGGGAAACGACCCGATAGAGAAAGGGACCCGTCGTTGTGGATGCTGCGAGGATTCTCATAGCCCCGCGGATCGCGATCGGTGCGAGCGAGATGAACGAACTAAAACGCGGAGGGGTACGGAGGGGGAAGATTGAACGAGGGCGGCAGAGAGAAAGAAGCAAAGAAAGAAAGGACGATTGCTGTCCACGGGAGAAGGAAGGAGGGCGGTGAGGATCAGAAGCGTCGTTGGGTGGGGTTGTATGGGAAGGGGGTAGAGAGTGGTGTATGTCGGGTGGGGGTGGGGGCAGTGGCGATGTCCTAGCGAAGGTCACGGCCGGGAATGCGGTTTGCGTCCGTCGGTCCAAAGTGGCGTGCCGCGTTGCAGAGTCTCGCTCTTTCTCCTTCGCTCCCACGGGAACCTCTCGAACGAACCTTCTCTCCTCGTCTTCCTTCTTCTCCTCGTCTCTCTCTAACCCTGGTCGGCTTGCTGGTTCTCCCGCTCGCTCCTACGAGCCGCAGCGGCGCAGACTGCAGGAATGCACCAAATGCATCGCACTGACCGGTGCCTGTCCCATTCTACCGCTTCCACTTGTTTACTTCGGCCGTGCAGTTCCCCCTCCCGTGTCCCCCTCCTCATCCTCCTGCTCCTCCTCGATCCTTTCTCCTTTCGTTGCCGGCTTCTCTTCCTCTACCGTTCTCAGGCCGTGCGAGAAGGGACTAGTTTACTGCCGCACACAGCCTGTGTATCCTTTATCCTGGCGTCCAGCACCGTTCGTCGTTCCCATCGTCGCCCGTCGTCGACCTTCCCTCCCCTCTCACGGTCTTTTTCTTTTCGTCGCTCCACCCCCGTGCGAACGTTCACCCCGTCGTGGCCGCGTGTTTGGAGCGTGTCCTTGCGCTCTCCACACGATCCTCGCCGATTGTCTGTATAAGGAGAAGAGGCGCTGGTATGCGACTACCTTTACCGTCCAGGTTACCAGAATTCTGCTCTCTTCTTATCTCTCTCTCTCTCTTTCTCCCCTCGCTTCGTGTATACGATGCCGTGGCTTTTTCAACAGGTGTGTGCGCGCCTCTCTCGTTCTCTCAGATTCTCTCGTTTTTCTTTCTTTCGATCGTTGAATTAGGATTTTCACGATTCGAAAGCGAGCAACGGGGCGAGAGAAAAGCACAGTTGAGCGAGCATTAACGGATTCCACGGGAGACGGCATTCCATGAAACGCAGGAATTTCCTGGATCGGCTGAGAGCGTGCGCGCGCGCGAACGCTGCGTAACAAAACCGATAGGGTGCAGGGACCTCTCGGGAGGTTTGACGAACTCTCTTCTCTCGCTTGGCTCTCGCCATCCCCCTCGACCTAGCCGAATCCCGCTACGATTCTCTGTCTCTCTGGCCCTGACCCACCCAAAGGATGCAGTCTCACCCCCCCTGTGTGTGCAGTCGAGATACGGAGGGAGAGTCGGGTCTCTGAACCTATATACACCGGTGCGACGGAATAAAGTAGAGGGTGGGGTCTCTCTCTCGGTCTCTCTCTCTCTCGCCGAAAAAGAGGGTGTACCTAAAAGCGGGGTAATCGTATGTGCGCGACCGTCTGGCCCGCGTGTGTGCACACGGAATTTCGCGCGTGTGTTCAGCGCGGCTCGGCTCGGCTCCGCTCGGCCTGACCTGGCTGGGGCGGGAGAAGAACCGACGGACGGGGTGCGGTGCGGTGCGTTCACTCCACAAATCAATACCCCATTGGCCGCCGCGTGTGTGTACCAGCCGTGCACAACGAGCGAAACGTGTCACCCACCGACCCAAACCCAAAGGACGATATAGCAGCTGCACGCACGCACGCACGCACGGCGCGGCAGCCGGCATATGTCGGCCGATAGTCGGCCCCGTGTTCGCGCGCTACATCTTCATCGTAGATCTCGGCCGCCTCGCTTCCGGTCCTAACCAGAAAGAGAGAGAGAGAGTAAAAAAAGAAACTCTCGACTCGAGTCGAATCGTCGTCGCCGTCGTGACGAATAAAATGCTCGCGTGCATTCGTTGTCTTAATTAGTCGCAACGTTCGTTCTCGTCGGAGAACAATAGGATATCGCCATAGGGTAGATATTTCCGGCGCGACCAATACAGTTCCTTTTTTCGACGACCAGAAGAGTCTCGAGCTCTTCTCTCTGTCTCCATTGTTCCGAGTCCGGGGGCTTGCTGCGCAATTACTCGTCAGCCCGCAGTAACGAATCAAATAACAATCCTACGACCATCTCCGCCGAGCAAATTTCTAATTTCCTCTCGTAAACGCCTTGCCGCCGATGCTCCGCGACGTAGTCTCCGGCCCGACGTCTGAAACGCTTACATCGCTCCGGGTCGCGATATTCGGTGAAAGTCGTAGACGCGCGAGTGTCGTATCCTTCCATTCAACTTTCTCCGTCAGCCGAAAAGCTTGTTCGGGTCGTTGACAAAATTTGACAGAGTTCGAAGCGCCCCGTAACCCTGGCGCATCGTGTAACATCGGCCACGACGTGCTCCACCGGCCGTACTTTGTGTGCGTGGCCGTCGGACGGCGCGATGGTAGGGGACTTCATTCAGTGCGCCTCTCGCTGTACGCGGCGCGCATGCGCGGCCCTCCGCGCGTACACACGCTACTCACGCTGGCCTTCCCCCGCGTCCCCTCACCCCCCGTACTCCAGCGTTCCCTCACACTTACGCGTGACGCACGCGCACACCGGTGCACCTACCCGTGCATGGACTTTGTACTCTCTCGGAGCCGACCTCGCTCGTTCCTTCTTTCTCTCGCTCGGCCGTCTAAGAATCCGTCGTCCCCCTTCTTGCTCTCACTCGCGCGCGCGCGCGTACACCGGTCCCGCGATCGCGAGCGCGAACCTCTTTTTGAAAGAGAAGGAACAACGTATCTCTCCCGAGGGGCAAAAGAGCGTGAGCGGCGCGGGTATGTGGGACCCACGAGGCGGGAGGGCCACGGTGCGAACGGCCGAGAGTGACTGAACTGCACAAACGACGACCACACGCCGTCGTCGTGCCGCGTGCTCGAATACGCGCGCGTTTTCGAGCCACGGATCCCTTTCCTTTTCTTTCTTCGTTCCCGCTCGGCTTCGAAGGAATCTCGGGCATAGGCAAGAATTTTTCTTACGAAAGAGATCGTTTTGTCTTTTGTTCCAAGTTCGGCGGTTGCCGTCACTTTACTCTCGGCGGAGACAAAGATCTCTCGTTTCTTGAAGGCTCTCGTGTCATTTCCTGCGGGGGAAAAACTATCGTGTCCATCGGAAGGAGAGAAAACGGAGAGGCACGTAACCCGGCGGTGAACGGGGATCGATGTTTGGAGCGCATTACGCGCGCGGTTCAAGGCAGATCGTTCCAGGTCCGGCCGCGCTTGTTTACGGCCGCGACGTCGGCCCGACAAAAGCGGCCAACGTCGTAACTCGAGTTTTCTTTATCGCCAACACGTCGCGCTCACGGTATTCCGCGTGTTCGAGCTTGCTTTTCATTCTCAGCCGTTCCTCCGGTTCCACGACGACCTTCTCCTGCCCTCCTCCGTCCGCCCGGCTTTTTATACTGCCCTCTTTAGCGAGAGAACTCGATTGGAGTCGACTCGTAACACGCGCCGTACCTCGCAGGCATTGCCTCGTGATGCATTGCTTCCGAGAAACGATAGCACCGGCTCCGACTTTGTGTTCCACCGCCTCCTCGAAAACGTTCACTTTCGAGCTGTTATCCATGAAATTTGTCAGAAATTTCTATGAAACTTGGAGATAAATTGATAACAATATCCCTTACATATCCATCAAGTAAATTAACAAATTTCAAATGTTCCTTTCTTTAATTTCAATTCAGAATTAATTTCGTTTCAAAAAACGAGATCAGACCATATTTGATACAATTACCTTATTTCTAAGTCCCTACGAAATAGGTGCAATATTTTAACTAAGGTGGTTAAAAAGAACCGCTCACTTTCTAACAGCGATACTATTTCCGATCCAATGATTAACGAGCAATTAATTGGCCGGATAGCGAGTGTTAATGTTCACGTACGATATATGTCGCGGCTATTGCCTCACTCATCTTAGATCACGGGGGGAAAGGAAGAGACGGGCTAGAAGGAAACGCTCCGAACCTGCATCTAGTAGCCGGGACAGCGACGTGATTGTAAAGTGCGGTAGAATGCACTCTCTGACGTAGGCTGTGTATTGCTTGGCGCGGCGCGCAGCGCGTTGCATTCCCCTGCGGTGCATTGACTTTGCCTCCCCTCCTGCGCCTCGACCACCTCTTCTGCGCCCCACATCCCCTTCTCTCTTTCACACACACATACACACATGGACACACAACATGCACGAACTGTGTGGTTCTTTCTCTCTTTTGCCGCTTGATCCACGCCGCCGGCCGCGTCGTTGCACTCCACCGCCTCCCCGGTGCAACCGCCTCCCGGCACAACAACAACATTCCTTCTCTCCAGAGTCCCTTCATGCCACGGAGACCCTGGTGCTACCAGACTCTTCTTCGTCTCTCCGTTCCGCCAGACAACGAAGCGAGGCACCGCTGAACGCGTGCAACGAGGATGACGAGAGCGCGTGTGTATCTCCTTCGTTCGTTGTACCGCGAAAACTGGTCGCTCGCGAATCGCGTGTGCGATCGACCTCATGGCCACCAGACGAGAGAGGAGAGCACCTCTCCCGGGCTTGGAAGTTTTCGTTGGTATGCATCGGAACAAGGGTATATACACCGTCGTTCCCTCGCATCGATTTATCGATTGCCGCGCAGCGAGAGGGACCGAGAGGGAGAAAGAGGTTTCGCCTGGTTCGGTTATGTCGATCGATTTGCCGTATGGTCTTCGGGTGTGCTTGATCGCCGGTTTGTGTACCACCGTCTTTCGCTGACGATGGCCATCGAAACTGTGGCGTTTCGATAAAGTTTTTATAGCCGGTCCCCTCCTGTAACATAGCATTCTTACACACGGTTCGAGAATCGAGGAAATTCCTTCATAACGTGTAGGTATTTCTATGGTCAAAAATTAGGAATATACCTCTTGTAACACGGCATTCCTTTCAACGATCGCCCTTAATAAAGGGTTAACCAGTCGTGTCAAATTATCTATCTTGATAGACTGATGAATTTTTTCACGTTTTTTGCAAATTATCGAGATAAAATATTTTGGAAGGGATTTTTTACCGTTGACGAATCGACGTGTCGCGGAGTACGCGCGAATTACGGCCGTTTTCACGGGTCGTTTGTCGCCGCGCGGACCGTGTTACATCGATATCTCTGTTGCTCTTTCGGCGGTGAACGCAGGACCGCTAATTGGGTTATTACACGGGAACGTCCGAATCAGCGGCAAACGCGCATAATAGGCAACCCCTTGGCCCTCCTCCTCGTGTTTGTGAACGGTCTCGGTCCACTGTTTACCCCGGCTGATTTTAAATTTGTCGATAATGCATTGTAAGAGGCTTTACGACGGACTAATTGAGCCATAAACAGAGATTTCGACGAAGAAACCGTTCGAGGGACGAGCGTGTAAATTACGTTCGTCTACCTCGGGGACAATACGATAATTACACGCGCGGAGTCTCAGAAGCTCGCATTTTTCCGTTCTTTGGAAAATTTTCCCCGTTTGTTGCCGGAGATTATACGACAGGTACTCGTACTTGGACCAGCGTCGTGAATGAACCGCGAACAAACGCGCCGTAAACGTCGCTGTCTTGACCATATTGAATATTCTTCGACGTAAGAACCGTATCATTAGCGTTCGGAGTAATCGAAACTCGTGACAAGTTAATCGTAGGCTGGTATAGTCGTCTCGTCTCGTTGAAAGGTACTTAACTTAAAGAACATGAGTCTTATGAAGGCTGCGTTGAATAAAATCGTGAAATTTTATTGTATTCTTAATGGGGTATTTTCGAACACTACATTTTTAATAAATTACTCCTCTGCTAACGATCGAGAACTGCGAATTTTCTTCTTTATCTTCTGGGTCGTCGAGCGTAACAATACGCTTTCGTTTAAAGCGATAAGCGGTATTTAGGCAAGAGATTTAAATCCTGTGGGCCCTGTGTATAGGTGTCGTGTCCAGGGACAGGTGGGTCCCAAAGGCGAGAAACGGACCCAGGGAAAACCCAGAAATATTTGACCTTGGCAATAAACGCGTCGAAGGAAGCCGCGAGTTTCCTTTTGCACGTCGGTCCGGCTGGGGTCGTTAACGTCCACGCGATCCTTTCCCAGTCCTTTTCTTTTCTCGACCGTTCCGAAGCCCTCCCTTTTCGAACGGTTTCGAACGTTTATTTATTGTCGTTTAGGAGCGTAAAACCATAAACCAATTGGAGAAAACGCGGGTTAATCCTCTTCGTGCTTTTAAATCCCACCAACCCCTCTGTCTTTTCTCCGTCGATCGTTTGATTTCTTGGCCCGTAATCGGATTCCCAACTTCTTTCTCTCTCTCTCTCTCTCTGTCCCCCGTCCGAAGGGGTTGCAGGAATCGGACGGTTTCTTAAATGTCACCTGAAGCTGATTTCCGCGTATAGACACCGAATAAAGAATTTATCAGGTGGAAGTAGGTGATGGATTTTCTTCGTTTTCTTTCTTTACACGAGTCTTGGAAATTGTTCGTCCGTTAACTCGCCGGGTATCGATTGGACCCTTTCGTTGCAATCTGAAGCTTAAATTATGACACGTGTATGAACCAAACGTGCAAAAGATAAAGATGGTCGTTTAAATTGTATTTCATTAATGCACAGGGGTTGATTCATCTCTTCTTCCCTTGTTTTTCTACGTTTGTCATTGGTCGAGATGCGCACCTGGCCAGAAGTACAGCACCCCTGATTATTCTACACCATTTGACATCTGGATAAATTTTCACGATTTTCCGAAACCACGAACGATTTCTCCTTTAGCCGGCGTGAAATTGTGTTTCACTTTTTGTGGTTAATTTGTGGCTGATCCCCCTCGATCTAAACGCTCCCAGGAATTAGGAAGTTGCGTGGCTTCGGCCTGTTGCCGATTTTATTTTGAGGCTTCCACGGAGCTTAACTCTTCGATTAAAATTAGCTAAATTAGCGGGGAACGTTGCTTTCTATAAGAACTATCGTTTTGCACCCTCTCAATTTTCTTAATGAAACATATTAAATTTATTTGAAACTTGAATCGTTTATTACAATAATTCAGTGACCCATATAATAATTAACATAAAGGTAACTTACAAAATTTCAAATATTAAATACATTATACACGATGGATAATTTTCCAATTGATAGTGTTAGGATTAGGGTTTTAGGGTCTACATCTTGGCGTTCACGATTTAAATCAAATTTATTTAAAAATTGATATCCTAGAAATTTATAATTTATGTTGCGTGGATGTTCGCCATGAAAAGAAAAATGGAGAACTCTATAAGGAGGGTTAACGAAATCGGAAACCATACATTGAATAGAAAGTCCATTCGTTACCAAGGGGTGCGCACCAACCCCTTCAGACGTCTCGCAGTTTCCTGATCTTCCCGTTCCGTTTTTCACAGCCGATTCGTTAGCGCGTTTGTTCTCCGAAGAAACAAAGAACGATCAGTGATACGAAACAACGCGAAACAGGGCAACAGGGAAGAGCAAGGAGAGGAGAGGTATAAATGGGGAGCCTAAACAAATCCAACAGAGGGGGGGTTAAGAAAAACCCGTGTGAAGACGAACCCGTGGAAAGTCCCGTACATGGAAGCCGGTATCCTTCGCCGCAGGTTTGTCGAGTGGCGGAACCCTAAAGCTTTTTCTCGACCCTCCACGATGTATCCCCCCTCGGCGCAGAATGAACCCCGGTGCACAAGGGTCGTGGAGAGGGCACGATGACGAAGGGCGGTTTCTGGGCCCATGGGAATTTATCTTGTCTCGCTGAATTCGTTCCTCGACTCCTCGAGAAAAATCACTATTAAAGCGATCGCGTGTGAAAATTAGCGCGGTTTATCGAAACTTCCCTCGCAAAATGATTGGCTTCAGGTTTATTAAGTATTGAAGTATTGAAAATTTCATTAGATAGTACTTGTGTTTTTTCTTTATAATTTCAAATATAAACTAAGTATTTTAAATTGATAAATAGACAAACTAAATATTTGTCAATGTTCTCTAAATGAATTTTCCGTCCGAATTATGGGATTTTTCTGAAATTTTCGAAGCGGAGGCACACAAAGGCACGTTTTCAACGCGTAGGAACACCGATGCGAATGTGGGTCGTTCGCGTCAAAGACGAGGTCGAGACGAGGCTTTGTCGTTCGGCTTGCTTCTTGAGATAACAGCTGACTTCCGGTGGCTAGAAAGCGGCAGTCAACTTGTCTGTGACACGGGCGAAACGTCGTCAATCGTTCGCGATATGTTTTTGCCCAATGAAGCGAAGAATATTGTGTTCGCTGAACCCTCCATTCCCTTATGAGACTTTCTTAAAACACCTAATCAAATTTTGGAATAATTAAACAAATAAAATGTATTGCAAAAAAATATCTTCATTGAGAGTACCATTCTTAGGACCATTTACAGAGATTATATTATTTTAAGGAAAGTTTATTTATTTTTTTATGTCCTTATTCTTTTCTACTGTTCTTAGATTAATTTTTCCCGAATAATATTTGTTATTAAATTAAAAAGTACAAGATTGTAAAATTCAACATTGTGTCAGCTACAAATAAAAATTTCTTCGTCCTAAGTTTGACTCGATAAATAAATTTTCGATCAGGATAAAAGGGAAGGAATATTCTTTATTTCTCAATTAGCGTGGCCGGATCGATGGAGAACGCGTCCTCCGTATCCGTTTTTATCGCTCGTTCGCCCCTTACGACGGTGCATTACGTTCATTTCTTCAGTGTCGCCATGAAACCAGCGGCAAATCCACTTTTCTTCCAACGAACGGGATACATGAGAGCCGAGCACGCGACTCGACTACAACGTATCCCGTGGAGTCTGCACGCGATGTCGAAGACAAGATATATCTTCCCATGGATTTCCCCTGTACGCTCGTAAACACCCCTTTTCGAAGATCTCTCTCTCTCTCTCCTCTCCTCTCGCTTTCGTTCTTCCAGTCTGCTAATGGAATCTCGCGAATTCCCCGGGAACACGGTCTAATAAACCGCGCGAATTTTCACACTCGATCGCTTTCAAGTGGAAATTCCTTTGATAGAACCTCCATTCGCGAATTCCAAGAAGTTAAATATCTGTATTTTACAGTTGATAATAATATTGGAAAAGTTCAAGTATTCGACAGGAATTTATTTATAATATTGATATGATAAAAAGTTAAAATGACCAGTGGGTCAATTTGTTGAGAAATAAAGACTACAACATTTCTCTGATTTTCTGTAATAAAGAAGGTAACGTTCGGTAGGCTCATGGGGGATTACAAGAATTCCTCTCGAAATCGACTTTCCCCTAAAATCGAAAGCACCCCCCGAAGTCGTTTCGGTCACGAAACCGTCGTCTTCCCTATCGATCTTACACGAGCCATCTCGAAGCACGAACATGCGCAGAGGTAAACCGCCCACGAGGGGTCGTGCTTCATTTTTGGGCCAGAGGGGGTGCCGGGTCCGCGAGTATTTCCTTTCCCGTTTCGAAGGGGCGAATCTGGAGAGGACCCATCGCGGGTCCGCGTTAACCATCTTCGACGATCTTATTAACGTTTCGATACGGACGATATCAATCGAAATTGTTCAAACGGAGAGGCGGAGGGTATCGAAGATGGTAAGAATGGGTTTCGTCGTCGCCGTCGTCCTCGTGGACGCCGTCATCGTCGACGACGTCGGCGGCGGCCATGTTTGCGCCGGCATGGTAGGCGTTCACGGGCGGTACCATCCCTCCACCCGTTCTCCAACGACTTTGGAGAACGGCCTACCCCCACCAGCGGCCGTCTGGTAAACTTCTGGTGGGGTACCGCAAACGATCATCCGTTGGTGCCGGTTCTACCCCCCACCGTGGTCGCGTCTCCCCTCTGACCTCCCCCCGTTCTCGGCGACAAGCTTCTGTCGGTCTTTGTCTTTCGCGCGGATCGTGGTCGTAGTCGGCTCGTCTCGTGACTGCCAGCGGTTCTCTCCTCGACCATCCCCTCCACCCAACCTTCGTATCCATCCATACGCATCACTGTGTAGAGGGGGTTACGTTACCCCCACCGCGGGTTCGTTAATAATCGAAGTGGGGTGAAGTCTTGTGAGAACGAAGAGGATCGAATCCTCGTATCTTCTCGCATTCCTCCCTTTCTTCTTCTTCTTTTTTGCTTTTTCGATCTGTTCGCAGTCTACCCCGACCACCCCTTCGCTTTCTTTTTTCTATGCACCATTTTGCACACGAGTCGCGTTTCTTCCTTTTTTTTTTTAAATCTACTTCGTTTTACTTCATTTTAGGTTTCTCTCTTCTTTTTTCTCGTCTTCGTCTTCGCCTTGGTCTTCGTCTTCGTACAAGGGACGTTCGCCTTCGTTTCTTGTTGCCACCTCGATGGCCGACTAACAACCACTGACGCACGCTCCCTTTTCGGCCAACTCTCCCCTCGCCCCCTCGCAGCGTCAAGAATTGTTCTGATTGGCCCCCACCGGCGCGGCCGATCGTTAAGATTCGGTGAAGTCCGGCAACTTCCACCCTCCGTTGTTCGGAAGTTGGACGAAATTAGCCTAGGGAAAAGTTGTTGGCCGATCTAGGGAATGTTACGGGCGGGAGGGGAAGCGGCGCGAACGATTCGAGCCTCGTCGACGCAGTTCATCGTTCCTCGTTAAAACTTCCTCGCCACCCGCGGAACTTCTTCCGTTCGCCGTTAATTATCGTCCCGCGATGGTATTTGCATTTTGACGATTCCACCGAGAGAATGTAATTTTCCTTGGGTAAACCTTTCCTTTCTTCGCGCTGATTTTACCCGGTTCTTCACCCTCTCGATGGTGTTCTTTTACCAGGCGAAAAGATGACGATCTGTTACGTTTTAAACCCCCCGATTGCGGGATGTCTTGGATAAAAACCAAGAACGCCTTTCGTATATGTTAAGTTCTATCTTTTGTACGTTTAATTAGAAGCGTGTACGACACCATCTAACCTTCTTTTCCATTTTCTCTTGTTACAGACAAAGAATCGGAAGAATTTTGGTGGAAACGTTCCGAATTGCCGTTAACAGCGGAACGAAACTTAATGTTAACGACATTATGCAATGGGTGCAGCAGATCATTCAGGATCCTGGTAAGTCAATGCACCAAATGTAATTAATGTAGTAATTGTCTGCATCAGTCCCTAATCCAAAGCACCTTTATGATTTTCGATAATATTACAAAAATTAAAAAGAGAATCCCTGTACATAAACATATAAAGTATTCAGAAAAAGAGAATCTGGAATGATTCTGAATTATTCCATAAAGAATAGAATGGTAGTTAAAAAAGAAATTAACACCAGAACAATCAGTATTATAAAGATGTATTTGTTTTCAAATTAAAAAGATACGTAAATAAACTATGCAAAATGAAGGAGTACAAGTCGTATATTTTTTTTCTATATGCAGAAGTTGTATAATTATTTAAGCGCCTCTGCAGTTATAACCGCTTTAAAGTAAGAAGTCCGAAGTCTGTCATTTTCACGGATTTGGTCGTTCTGGTGTTAAATTATCCACTTAAAACGAAACACAGCCCAAGCACGTAACCTGTTGAGTGTCTTTTATGTGCACCCAATAATTGCAAACCGCTCAAGCGTATTATTAGATTATGCTGCAAGCTGCTTTTATCATTTGTGCACAAGATACGAAAGGATTGGAAATAATTCTGAGCCAAATCCTTCACTCGTTGCAAATTCATCGACAGCACTTGTCTAAATGATTTATTTGTCTTTGTTTTTCTTTGTTTTTTTTCTTTTTGTATTTTATGTGTACTTTATGCAAACGCACGTAAGTTTTGTATTGATTAGCATATTTGCACACTTTGTATCTCGTTTTCTCGAAACCTGACAAAAATAAGAATGAAACGTCGCGGTAAGTTCCGAAGGAACAATGGCTTTTGATATGCAACAGATGGAAATCTGTTTCACAATTTTCCGGCAACGAGGAGAACTGTGATTTGTACGTTGCCAAGATGCTTGAGAAAGATTGCACCCCATAAAACACCCCTTTAATTGAAGCTGGGAGCACTGGAATTACCTCTTTCGCTAGAAACTTTCAAATGATAGTTCTCATTTAACTGTACAGCAATCAGACACCTTTAAAAGACAATTTTATCATTTATTTTACATTGTGGAAATTATTAGAGACGCGGATGTCGCGTCACCCGGCCGGTTCGCCATTTGTTTTTCCGGTCGTTGGAAGACGCGTTTAAAAATAGAGGAAGCGCGTTCTTAAGTGAAGACAGAAACGGGAGGGTGGATAAATGACGATGAAGCCGAATTTCGGGGTTACAGACGGGGCTGGCTTATTGCTGCACGAGGCGACGACAAGATTGTCCCTGCTTGCGGGTGCAGCGCGTGCCCCACCGGAAGTCCCTCGTGGTTTCCGTACGCGTGTAGTATTTACACGGGGACGACGTGGAACAGTTTACTTTTTCATCCGTTTCGCTTCCAGCAGAATTTTAAACGAAACACGCCGCGTTCTGACAAAGTTTCTTTTGATTCTGCTTCAAATTTGAGTATTGGGAGTTGCTAATCTTACATTCACAAAAAATAACTTTTTGAGTCAACAATCTATGATAGATTTCGAGAAATTTGTATTCAAATCCCGTAAAAATGTCACGAATTTAATCGCCGCTCTAATATTATCCATTCACCACTTCACCTACCGGAAGCCATTAATGAACTTTCTGACATAACTCGTTCACTAAAAATAGATTAATAAACCTTTGATTACCACCGTTTCGTCCATAACACAGTTGAGACAATAAAACATGTGTACGCTGTAGTTAAAAAGAAGTAGAAAGCAAAAGTCACCCTTCCTAATCTTGAATCACCCTCAAACACAGTTTACCATTTCTTTTGAACGACGTAGGAAATTCGAGTGAACCTTGTTTGTCTCTCGTTGACTTCGAGGAATCTTCGTCCGGTCCGGTCTCGAATTTCGTCTCAGTTCGTTACAGTCGTAGAAAGATAAGAATGGCCATGCGACAGGGGGATGATCGATAAACGTTTATTTGCAATTCGTACGATACCCATTGTCGCCCGTTGGGTACGCGTATTAACGGGAATAATAAAAAAGGTCTCGCGTTTGTTTCACGCGGCGAGGTCGTGGTTGTCGGTCTTAAAGTATTTTCGAAGGTCCGCAGAAAAGAAAGGAGCCATTAGTGGGATGAAAACGCAGTGGCGCGTCATTTTCCACGTTTCCTCGAAGCGGCCCAGGTAAAAAGAAAACGTTTTTCGCGGAAGGATCACCGGCCAGCCTACGTGTGTCTGTGTGTGTGTGTGTGTGTGTGTGTGACTGATGTTGCTTTTTGAAAGGTTCTCCCCCTCTGTCCTCCTCTCTTTTTGGCTGCGCGGCGACGTTTCACAGAGATACTCATCGACGAAACGTCATGGACGTTTCCTTTGAACAAACGGCACGCCATCACGATCCTGCGAAACCACCCCGGTCCGAACGCGTCGATCCCTATTCACCTTACTCCGACGAAGGGATCTCGATTTTTCAAGTGCCTTGCACGAACCGTTAATCCAAAGACGTTTACGATCGGTTTATTGAACTCGTGATGCATCGGTGGCGATCACAGTTTGCTGACTCGGGTTTTCCCCTAATAATTGGCCAACTTATTTTCGACCTGCTTGTATATCTACTCTGGGGACATTTCTAAAGGTTTATGACGTTTTCTGCTTGTTTCGACGAGTATTCCCGATTGTTCACGTACAATCGGTGTTGATACTTTTTATTATGGTTTTATGGCTTCGTGAATGAAAGAAGTTAACCAACGGTGCCTTGCGTTTAACTCCGGCTCGAAATTTGTTAATGTAGCCATTTTAGTGGCCACAGATGGTCAAGACTTTAAGGCAATCAAATAGATTTTTCATAAAATAAACTGTAGGTAATAAACTTATCTCCCGACATTTGTATTAGAGAAGAAATTTCTGTGTTTGTAAAGGGTTGTATCCTCGAGTGTAGCTTTCGAGTTTTATTGAAGTCTGTCAACGATTCGCTCGATTCTTGCAATCGTTGCGCGCCGAGAACGTTGAACAGGAAAAGTCGTATCTTGTAAACTCGTTTGGAGGGATGCTGATGACGGGAAGCGTGTTCAGCCGTCAAGGGATGCGACCGTGTCAAACAGAGGTGCATCACGATACGGCGTGATCCGAAACGAGCGTGTCGCACACCGGTCGGGGCTATTTTTAGGGGACGAAGGAACGTTTTGGGCCGTAACACGTGCCAGGATCGGTGTTTTTCCACGGGCCGATCGAAACGGGCAAGTCGAGGGGGTGGGTCTCTCGACGCTCGAAAATCCCAGGACCCGAGAGGGCACGCGACACACGCGTCCACGTATTTTTGGACGAAGGCGAGAGCAGGAGGGAGACCGGTGCAGCAGGCGCCCCTTTTCCTTCGAAGGACGCCAGTTGCCTGCGTTTCCGACTTTTCCTTGCCATATGTGGAAAGATGTTTGGAAGCTCGACACTTTTGGGAGATATTGACGTTTCCTCTCTCTCCTCCCCCATTTTTTATTTCTGACCGAGGAAACGCAGCTTGCACGTTTCGGAATACGTCAAACTTAATTCGACGCCGGAACGACGTTCTCTGATGTTCTCGACTTTTTTTTTTCTCTCTCTTTGAATTATGCGCTCGTGTTGTAAATTCGAAGTTTTGTTCCTTCGTGATTTATTTTCATAAATATTGAAAACTCGGTGTTTCGATTGATAAAGAAAAGAATATTTAAAGGAAATTTAATTAAAATTGTTAGCTTTAAAATTCGTAATTTTAAACGCAAACTTACATTTAAGAAAAGCAAACACTACGAACATGCCCTTTTTCGCTCTCGCAAGAACGAAAAGCAACAACGCTTCCTCCGCTCGCTATCGATAAGAATGCAACGAAGCCAATTGTTCCAGTAAAAGCGGAGAAAGGGTTGGAACGGTGGTTGTTCCGCGAAGGTGCTTTCCATACGTATCTGACTAGCATTTTCTATGAACCGCGCTGCCAATACCAGCAGGACGGATGTCTTATTATAGTGCACCACCCATGAAATCGATAAGACGAATCAATCGCTGTACCACCTAACCAGAGAAAGAACAATAGTTCGAGTACCAAAAGATTACCAGAATCTAAAGAAACCAAGACTTCTCTCAACGAACGGTTTCCCGCCAAAAGTTCGCGCCACGTGGTCAAAGGCGCGGGAAAAAAAAAGGGAAGGATCCTCTGCGAATACCAATGGACAATGAAACGAAATCCTAGGAAAAACGGATCGACAGGATGTGAAAGAAGACGAAACTGCGGCAAAGGTAAATAATCGGTGACGCTTAATCCTGAAGGAAGCCAGCGGGATATTTTTGGCGGGATCTCCGCTCGTCCACGGACACAGAAGGCGCAAGGATGGAGAGTGGGCGGAGGAAGGAGATAAGACCCAAGCTCGTGATTAATGGACCAGGGGCTGCGCCGTAAGGGAAACGAGGGGGATAGACGAGAGAGGCTTCTCTGGTCGGATGGAAAAGGAAAAACGTAAGGGCGGTGGCAACGAGAGAGGAAACGGATCGTGGAAGTCCCAAACGAGGGGCAGAGGAATGGAGGGAAAAAGGCAGCACGTGCTCGGATGGTGGGCCTGACGAAGGGCGAACAAAGTAGCCGGAAAGGGAACCCTGTTTTGCCCGCGTTCGCCTCCTACCCTTTTCGAGGCTGGGCCTTCTGGTGGTGGGGCAGCTACCCTCGTTCCACCATCCCCACCCTGCGGCTGGAAAAAGTCCAGAGAACCAGGAAGGTGCATTTCCCGCGACAAATCGTCGACCCTTCAGTTGCACCCACGCTCCCGATCGGTGACGTGCTCCTTTTCAGTCCTCTTCGATTTTTTCCCTTTTCTCGGAACTTGGGTCTTTGCGTTTTCCCGCCTTTTTAACAGCGTACCTCGATTCTCTCTACGAAAGTTATAGTGCGGAGATATTATTAATATTCGTATTTAAAATTTCATTCAGAATTTGATTTTCAATTTTTGGCATCGGTTCAGTGTTTCTTTGAATATTTTTTTTATTGAAGAATCGTCGAGGATGAAGAAGTTGAAGACGATTGAAATCTTAGACACATGGTGGATTGTTAAAGTTAACATGGTATCGGTATGTGAATATTTTTTTGTTTTTATTAATAAGCAAGGTTATAAAAAATTTGTGCTAATTTATTAAGAATTGTGTCGCGTTTAATGTTCAGAGGAGAACTACCCTTACTAGCGTAACAATTTTACGCAGTAATTATAAGTTTGAATGAGAATTTAATTTTTAAAAAGATTGTTTCCCATAGTTTAGTTTCTCTCTTAAAATAAGGAAAGTAACATTAACCAAGTATAATAAAGTCTTTAATTTGATATAATAAATAATTGTGTCAAATTGCACAACAACTTCCTTAATTTTATTAGTCTTAAATTGTATTTTATTGGATAAAGAGTTATTTCATCATGAATTTTATCGTACAATGATTCCGTTCGATTAACAAATTTGGACATCGTCACGGCTGGTATACAGAAGTTTATAGTAGGTTCCGAGGAAATTAACGAACGTCGTAGGGTCGTAATTTTCATCGTTGTTGTGCACCTGTTTCCAGTTTGAACGTTGGTCGTCCCACGGCCGTTTCCCTAATGACCAAACGGGAAATTCTCGTTTCTTTATGACCGTGTTCCGAGGCTCTGTTGTGTAAAAGGTGCGAGTTTTCCTAATCAGCAGGGGCGCCGGGGCTCTTGCGACGCCTTCTCTCTTCATTCAGGTATTTTCCACGAAAAAGGGCTGGCCAACAGGGCCCCTTGGCGGCGGAATAAAAACGAACCAAGGTCGAGAAAACGTCGAAGAATGGGTCCCCTGCCTGGTACCCTCCTGTTTTTCTCGCTTTCGACGCACGAATGCTTTACTGTCGGCTAGCGACCGATCGTGAGTTGCAAAGAAACGATCGGATTCCTCCTAGAACACACCGTCATTTTTATCCTCGTTCCACGAATCGACTGGGAGGCTCGTCGCATGGAATTAATACTCGATTAGAAAACAGAAAGGACAAAATGTTAAAGGCGAGACCAGACAATTTTATTTCTACGCCAAAGTATTTCTGTCCGTGATATTTGCTTTTTTATACAATATTTATGCGATCAAATTTTCGTTTCTTTGTCCCTCGAGTTCATTACGGGCGTAATTAATGTTTAGTCAGGAAACGGAAGAAATTACGATAAGTTGGAATATTTTCGACCATGTAAATTATTTTTTGTAAAAACTTTAATTGAATTCGAAATTTTCTTTTTTGTTTTCAGACACGCAAGTTCGATTGGACCTGATGGAACAGCTGCCGCACGTGGTGACGATCTGCCAGGAGGCCTCACATCTTTTCGGCGATGTTCTTCACGATCATCTGCTCAGCATCATTATCACGTTTCTTCAGGATCAAGATAACCAGGTGAATATTTCGATAAGATTAGCGTTGACGTGACGATTGCCATGCCGATTATCGATGACTGGCGCCTTGAATTTTGTAGAATTCAAAAGCACAGAAAATTTTCAGAACATTCGATACATATCGGGATAAATATTTCTTTTAAATTTAAAATAATCAAATTGATAGTGACACGACTAAAAAAAAAATCAATTGTATTTTTGATTTTGGAAAATGTTCATTTCCACCGTAACAATCAACGTATTAACGTAGAATAATAAAAACGAGGGGGGAAAAACATTCTCGACGAGCGTTCCCGAGGTAGCATGAATCGAGCAAGAATTACAGGCCCCATTGACGAATTCCTTGTTCCTCGTGTGGTCAGGTACGAATGACGACCCAGGCAGTGGTGCTCACATTGATGAAGAACGGCCTCCTCGACAGCACCACGATCGAGGTGAAAATCTGTCCTGTGATAGAAGTGCTCTGTGGCTCGTCGATCGATTTCCTTCAATCAGGCATCTCTGTAAGTTTCAACATCCCATTTCTTTCATAACATTGTTCGTTTCTCGATCCAATAAAAACGAGGAGGCACGCGTTCGACAATAGGGAGACAAAATTATTTTATTTGCTTTCATTAATCCTTTGATTGCTTTTAAATAAAATTAATTTCAAACCATCGCATTTCTAAATTTGCTGCAATCAAAGGGTTAGGTTAAACAATTTAATAAAAGAAAATGTGAGAGCGTCGGGGACGAAAGGGTTGAACGCGGCATTCCAGCAAGCAATGGCGTCGAACGCCACTCGAATCGGGCCTCGGGTCAATTGGACGTGCGCTCTAATTAGCGCATACGTATGTAAAGAATCGCGAGCGATCCGTGGCCGCGTTGTATCCTTGTCCGCGTGGTAAATACGAAAGGACTCGCGTCTTTCGTCGCATTCCACGAACCGGGGGAAACTTTCGTACGCCGGTCAGGGAATACACGCGCGTGTCCATCGGGTGCATCGAGGCTGCGTTTCAACATTTTTTCTCCGAGCTTCGCGTTCCGTACGAACGGATTCCGCCTGAAAGACATGGGTAGTGAGATGTTCTCACGCTATCCCGTCTCACTATCTTGTCTTTCATCCGGCGTCCGTTCTACTTCGACGTTCGGCTACGGGTCCGAGGAAATTTTTCTTCTATTTCTGTCGATCCGGGGTACACGAGGAAAAGTTCTAGGCGAAGAGGAATGGCTTTTCAGGGACATGCTTTTACCATCAAAGTTGGTTTGTCATAGAGATCGACTATCACAGCCAGCTTTGATGAGCAAAATTGTGTCCGTCCACGACGACAAATCGAACGAGGAGAGGGATAATCGGAAAAATCGTTTGGAAATAATTACCTCGAAGAGTTGGAGCAAAAAGTTTGGAATCGAAGGAGGAGGAGGGCAGAATGCAGGAAGAGGGAACGGTATCAAGCCGGCGAAATGAAAATACCTTTTGCGGTCCGATACATCAAATTGGTTGTGGAATGTTTCGAGTCATATCACAGCCATTTTGATGAGCTTGGCCCGCAGAATCGATCGTCAGAGGAGAATACGTGTGTTCGTGTGCCCCCGTTCGAGTGTGCTTTGCTACCCCGCTTAATTAATAATCGTCCTGCGGGCGCAACGGAACAAACACGATTTCGTGTTCTTACGAACAAGGAAGAAGTTCGAGGATCGAAGAAAACACGAGAGGAACGCGATCCAATCGTCAAATTGGTTGTGGCGTGTTGCTGTTCGAGATTTCATATCACAGCCATTTTTGACGATTTGGATCGCCGTTTTTTACGACGTCAAATTCGACACGATAGGACTCGATGATAGCCGGGCGTCAAGGGGAAGCGTTTACGCGCGTGTGTATCGCTCACAAAGTGGTTGTGATATGCTGATGCGAGCGTTCATATCACAGCCAGCTTTGATGAGCGCTGCGCCGCGACGACCGACCGCTTCCCGGAAGATCCATGCGCCTTCGATCGTCCATTTTTCCTCCTGTTCAACCAAGAAGAGCTAGTTCAGGAAAATTAAGTACGATTGTCTCGTTACGTTAATTGAAAATGGTATTTTGTAATATTTTAATAATATTTGCAATTGCTACAAAAATAATATTTCTTTTGTGAGGGATGTCTAGACATTAAAGAACTAATAGTGTAAAAATGAATAAATATACCTTTATTAATATCAATTTAATCACTTTTAAATTGAGAACAAAATTTATCTGGATGTGTCATTTTCAATTAATTGACACGACTCGTTTTTTTTCTTTGAGCATCAGTATCATGGTCCACTTGACCCATCTTCGATACGCGTCGACGATGGCGATCTTCGGCGTCCTTTCGAAGAAAAACGTCGTTTCCGATCGGCTGTCCCGATACGGACAACGATAACGAGTTCTTGCGCTTAGTTTCCACTTTCGGGAAAGATCCGTGGCGACTTTTGCGCTCTCATGGTCGCTCGACTTCCTCTCACGGATCCTGGCGCGGATCCACGAAGGACGTCGTCGCGATCGTTCGTCGAATCGCGATCTCTCAGAGGCGGTTGTCGCGTTCGTTCTTCTTTATGGCACGACGAAAGAGAGAGGCGGTTAGGATGAACGATCATTTCGTCTGCTTTGTCTGAAGGACTCTCTATACTGTCAAATTACTGTTAAGTTGACAATTGATCGAAATTGAACATTGTCCAAAATTTGTATTTATTTCTTTTGAGACAACGAATTGATAAATAATAATGTAGACACCTTTATATGTATCTTAGAATTTGAAATGGATCGTATGAGAATGTCCAACGTTTAGGATATTTTGTTTGTCGCTTTTTTGATTTCAGGTATTCTTTGGCAACGTGTGTTCAACTGTTCCTCCCATCAGAGTGGTTGTGATGTGGTGACTTTCGACTCGTATCACAGCCAGCTTTGATGAGCGGAACGGTGCGATTTGTGTCTTCGTAACTATCAATCCTTCAAGAGCATTATACGTGACTTTAATATAAAATAATTATTCTTCCATTGAATTGAAGAAGCATTTACTAAATCTGCAATTTTGCGACTGTACGAACAAATTGGAGCCATTCGAGTGTCAAATTTCTAATATTAAAAATTCCATCGTACATTAATAATTTAAAATCTCTTATCTCGAATGGCTCCAGTTCGAAATATAAAATGAAAATTTTATTTGTATTTAAAAACAGAGAATTGAAAAATGGGCTAAATTAATAAATATTTATAATTTCTTTTAAAATTGTTACTTTTGACGTTCGAAAGTTTCACTGATAAAGAGTTAATCATCGATGATTTTGTACCAACAGCGGTGTGTATTATCGTATATTATATCGATCCGCAGCTCATGAGCAAGATGGCACCGCTCATTGGCAAAAAGCTGACGGAAAAGATTTTTCTGGACAGATACATCGCCCTGTGCGAGAACAAGGACATTTACGTGCGAAAGGTATGCGCCTCGCACTTCGGGGAGATCTGCGTGGCTGTCGGAAAAAAGGCGTTTCTTCGAAAATTGGTGAGTCCTTTTCTTATAATTGTCTCTGACGACCAACGTTCGCCGGGGCACAGGTGTCTAAATCGTTGGTTGATCGATTCCAGTTCCCGATATTCGTCGATCTCTGCTGCGATAAAGCGTGGGGCATCCGGAAAGCTTGCGTGGACGTTATGATGCCGGTCGCGTGCTGCATGACCCTCCAGCAACGTCAATTACTGTTGTCCGAACTTCTGGCCATGCATCTGAACGACGAATCGAAATGGGTGCGAATGTCTGCCTTTCAAATTTTAGGACCATTTATATCCACGTTCGCGAAACAGTTTACCGAAGTAACTTATAATCAACACGGCGAGCTAGTGTTTACCAGCCAACAAGATACTCGTTTCAGGTACAAAAAGCTGAAAGTTTCTTTCCCTCAAATCAAATCCCCTTTGGCCGATACCCCGATTACTCGTTCGTTATTCATATACATTTATGTTCTGCCCCCTTATTTTTCTCCCTGTTTTATTACCCCATCAACCCCGAACAATGTCAAAACTCGATGATTTTGTTTGTGGCACAGTATAAGGTACTCGTACGAAGGCAATTGTCCACCCAAATACGTGGTACGAAGTCACTCGTTCGATTCGGAGGACGTCGAGTCTAAGGATAACTTCAATTCGTCTGTGATAATACAAAAACCGGTCTCCGATGACGAGGAAGAGGAAGACGAGTCCCAGGAGAACCACGTTTTTGCTCTGAGAGCCTACAAATCTAAGGTAAGAGACTTCTGCATTTTAACCCTTTACAAATCTAATTGCCACAGTAACTTACAAATTATAGTATATTCTACAAACGTTGTCCTATATTTTTGATACGAAGAATAACTATCCGTACTTTATAATATATGCGTCGAGGAAGGAAATTATTCAAAAGTATCGTTTTCGTACACTAGCCTTGCCTAAGTAAAATAGAATTAAAAGAAATCCATTCGTCTTGCAAGTTTAATTTAATCCATACCTAATCCAGGTACAAGGCATGACTTACCATTTTGTTTAGGAAATAATACAAGGAAGTAATACTTTTTCCTTTCAGTTACAAGGGAAGTTGAATCAGAACCAATCGACGGATGACGTGGAGAAGTACAATTCGTTTTTATACTACTACATAACGCCGGACCTGCCTTTGGACGAGTCGCTGGTCGAGGCAGCGAGAAGAACGTCGACGAAGAGCGAGCCGGAGTGGAAGCCGGTAATCGACACCGCGAGCAGCAAAGCCTATTTGGACGATGTCGTGGAGGAGAAGTTCCCGGAAGTCGAGCTGATACCCGTGAACGAGGAAGAGCTAGTCCCGTTGCATTTAATCAATGTGTTCCTCACGATGGCCGAGCCGGAACGATACTCGGACATAGGAGCCGATATTCTTCATCATTGCGCGTTCAGTTTCCCCGCCGTGGCGCTCACGTTGGGCAGAGAGCACTGGTACTATCTGCAGCCGACGTACAAGCTGTTGCTGAACGCCGATCAATGGAAAGTCAGACGTACGTTGGCCTCGAGTATTCATGAGATAGCGACGATACTAGGCGAGGAGCTGACCGCGACCGAGCTCGTCCCCGTTTACGATTGGTTCATCAAGGACGTGGACGAGGTCAGAATAGGCGTTCTCAAACACTTGGCGGCCTTTCTGAAGATACTTAAGCCCACCGATCGCTGTCTATATCTACCAAGACTGAAAGAATTCCTGGTCACCGATAACGAATGGAACTGGAGGTTCAGGGAGGAGCTGGCCACCCAACTGTTAGAAATCGTGAACCTGTTCGGGCCCACGGACGTGGAAGAGTACATCGTGCCCCTGTCTCTTGAGCTGCTGAGCGACAAAGTCGCTGCTGTGAGGCACGTTGCACTTTCTTTGGTATGACCTCGCACGTTCGCCATATTTATTATGCGTATATTACCGTGAACGTAACAGGGTGCCTCTTACCTGACGGTTGCTGTGAAACGAGTATCGAGTGAAGCAACGTCAGGACAGCAGGCACCGTGCGACGTTCTTGCGTGCGCGTTCGATGATTCTACTTCGTTGTCTGCACAGGTGGCCCAAATCGTGGCTCATTTATCGGACAACGAACGTCTGGTCACGGCGTTGTTCCAAGAGCTCAAGTTCTCGCTGGGCGTGTACGCGAAGAAGTGGATACGACGGCAAACGTTGGCGTTCGTTTGCGCTCAGCTGATAGCGAAGAACGCGATCAGCGGGCACAGATTCTCGAAAGAGATGCTGCCCAGCCTGCTGAAACTCTCCATGGATAAAGTGCCGAACGTTAGACTGGCAGTAGCGAGGACCTTGTCGAAGAACGTCATCCCGATGGGACGTAAGTATCCATAGCTCTATCCATGAAGAGTAATTATCTCGGGCCTGTGTCTCCAAGTATGTTTATTTTAATTTCCAGCAAACTGGTTGGGAGTCGAACAGGCGGAGAAGGTGAAGAAGCGGCTGAGGGAGATGCGTTCAGACCCGGATCGCGATGTTCGCGTGCTGGCCGGTGGCGAGGAGAACCCCGCGTTGGACATACTGTCTCAGACTAAAGCCGAACAGTCGAGGAACATACTGTTTTAACGAAATTCGAATCATTTCCTGCCATACGAGACGATTGTTTCAGATTGGACAGCCACGGGAGAGAATAAAAGGTGCCGCAAATGTGTTCTTCCACGTGTGAATTGTCTGACGGGGGAATTAATCGGAAGGGAAACGGCGGAGACAACGTAATCGAAGGAAAAACGGATAGGTTTTCTTTTTCTTTTTTTTTCGGGAGACACCATGTTGTATTTATCTATGATGTAAAGAAAACAAAAAGAGCTCAAATTTTAAATAAACGAAACCATGTACCATTTAGTGCGCGGGTCAAGACAGACTGAAGTGCAACCGAAAACGTTGTCGAAGATCCAGAGGACCGACGAAGTTTCCGCGTCCTTTGGACTAAGACGAGATAAGTATCAACGGTCAAAAGACATTACGCAATTATATAAGAGTGTGTGTGCGCGCGCGCGTGTTTAAAAGGAGTTATAAACGTATGCGTGGATAAGATTCGCGGGTATGTATGCGCGTTTTACCATTGTGATCAATTTGTATTTGTAAGTTGGGTCCCTTGGACGGCCGTGCCGGATATAACTAATTGGAGATCTCTCGTTCTTCGATAAACGGGTCGTCGTAGCACGTTCTCCTCGGCCTCGCGTTTCTTGTCCTTTTCGTCGAAATTTCTGTGCTCGCCTCGCGGGGGGGGATCGCTCGAGATACACAATTTTGTAATTTTTACCACGCGTCGACCCGGCTCTCGAGGTTTTCGTGCTACGACTGGCGATGAACTCTCGTGCCGCGTCGTCGATAAACAGAAAACGAAACTCAACGTGGAAATTTCGCGAATAGCAACAGGAAGAAACCAATAAAGGCTTATATACGCGTCGCGCGGTATCGAGATCGCGCGACCGATCACTGTGATTTTTTCGTCTACGCGCAATCACACGAACGAAGGTGTATTGTTTCATGTAGATATTATATTATTATATAAAAAACGTTTAATAATCGTAAGCACACGAACTTTCGCCGTGAACCACCGTGAATCCGAACTTTTTACTCAATTACGTTTCGAGGGTCTTTGTATTTGGAGAACTTTTTTCTGGTGACTTTGTACGAAGAAAAAAAAAATTGCAAACACGCGCGAATGAGAGAGACATCATGTTTGTACGATTTACAAGATTAAAAAGAAAAATACTAGTTTGTAAGCAAACGAGAGACGAACGAAGAGTGCTGTTGAATAAATGATGTGTATTATAGGAGATTTTACAAGTGTAGAGGATAACGCAGGGATCATAAGAAGCAAAAACAGAAATGATCCATTAAAAAACAAATTGAACGATATATTGTACATTCGCGAATATCATCACCAATGTTAAATACCACGAAATGTT
The DNA here is from genome assembly GCA_022405125.1 of Anthidium xuezhongi. Taxonomy (NCBI): domain Eukaryota; kingdom Metazoa; phylum Arthropoda; class Insecta; order Hymenoptera; family Megachilidae; genus Anthidium; species Anthidium xuezhongi. Next base: position 5,570,624 of record CM039642.1, on the reverse strand, counting down.
TCTACACAACATCAAATGGTTCGTGATAATCATCAATAAAACGAAGAAAGGGCGGATTATCGTGTCTTGATTAAACTGTTCGTTAAAAAGAAAAAAGAAAAGAAGGGCTACAGTCACTTTCTGTAAGCAACGAAGACTCGTTACTTGTGAATACGTTTCGAAAGGGGGATGAAAAAAAAAAACGAAGTTTTGTTTAAAATATTCTGTATAATATATTGTGTGTTTGGTAATGAGACCGAAAAAACAAAAAAAAAAAAAATATACACCATGCGATTTGTTACACAACTGCATTTAACAAACTGTTGTTGCCTTACGATTGACAGTCTTCACTTCTGCGTTTTATTTGTGAATGTTTATCGTACTTATACTTTATACATTTTGTTAGAAACAAGTATGTACTTCTAAATTCTTTATTTAATCATACTTTACTTCTCCTTACAACAGGACAACGATATGAATCTTTTGTTACGAACGCGTACGCACTTTGAGGTTCTTCCTTTGACCCTCGAACGACAAATTATGGAGGGAGCCAATTATTTAAGTTTGATTTTAGACTATTTTTTGTTTTCCTTTCTCAAATTTCTTGCGTTTTAAAATTTTATTCCTCTGGGTCGTGTTTGAGCCAATATCATCGTTCGAGGGTCAGTGGGTGCTCTTCCTTTTCTCGCACAGGACAACGACACGAAGATCACAACGTAAGTACATTACAGAGAGATAAAACGACGGATCTCAGAATATACCGAGGAATTTTCCCGGCGGACAAGCCGGTAACTGACAAGCCTTCTCCTCCATTTCGGTTTCCGCGGCAGTGCAATCGTGCAAACAATATCGCCATCTAATTTGACGACCTTTTCCGCAGGTGACACTACAGCTGCTCCAATCCGTCCACCTGCCCCACTTTCGACGTATTTTTGCATTTTCCCTGCGTACCGGTTTCTTCTTTGATACCCTCTTCGGCCTGATGATCGATCGTTTCTTCTCCATGGCCGAGCCCTCCTTTCCTTTCTGCACTAATTTTTCATCCTTGGCCACTATCGACGGATCTATTTTTCTTTCAACTATAATTTTCACGGGGGAGGTTGATTGTTTATTGTCCGACGACACGCATTTTTGAACGATGTTAGGTTCCTTGAAAGCATCGTAGGATGTGCTGGTGTTCAAACAGAGATCGTCGATCTGTCGAGTATTGATTCTCTTCTGCCTTTCGGTTTCCCTCGATTCTTCGATATTGATGAAGTTTTGAAGTTCGTTCACCTGTTAGAAGATTGTTTTCTGTTAGAAGGAAGTTTCTGGAGTTGTGGTATAATTAATCCATTAATACCCAAAGTTACTTATTTTGTAGCAAATTTTTATTTTTACTGCTGGGATCTTAAAATATTTGACACAACAAAATATTTTAGAATTTGTTTAACAAATTTTAGCATTAAGTTGCCTATTAATCGTTAAATAAATATGGTATTTATTATACTTGGTGTACTATAACATTTGTATTTTATAATGGAGAATACGAGGCAACGTATGGAAATTAATGGATCAAACGACAGATTCATTAAATTTACTTTCGTAACCAATTTCTTTGCCAGTTCTTTCACTTCCCCGATCGATCTCGCCGCACGATCACCATCCGCCTTGTACATCACAGAACGCGGCCTATCGTTGTGATCGGTATATTGATGCGCTTCCGGTTCCCGTATATTCTCGTAATATCTCAATTCGTCTTCCTTGCTCAGAAATCCGTGACTGGCTTGCGAATTCTTATCCCTTTTCTCGCGTAATTTCGTCGCCTGCCAAGCCGTCTGTTGTTTCTCGTTTTTCGTCAAGAACGCGTCGTTCGATCCGGCCGCGAGGTCATCGTCAACGTCGTTTCCGGTTGCCAGAAATTCAGAATTATCGTCGTTATTCTCCATGACGGAGTTCACGGTATCGGGATCGTTAATATCGTTCGTGCTTTCGATTGATTTTTTCGATTCTACGAATCTGTGACGAAAATTGTGCTTATTATTTTTCTTAGAAACTACCTTAGCGATTCCTACGTTTGATTTACCAGCTCTTCTCCCTCCGTTCACCTTTCTTTTGCGAGGCGTTCTTAGTTTATTCGAATCCTTCAAACTAGTTAATTTCTTATCCTGTTTCTTCCTTCCATGTTTCTTCTTCCTCTTCGGCTTCGAGCTCCTCTCTTCGCGATCGTTCTTCGCCTTTCTTTTCAGCCGAAGCAAATGCGCCTTCAGATTGGCGGCAACCAGACCCGACAGTTCCTGATTTTCACCCTCGACGTCCGAATTTTGAGAATCGGATGGAGTCTTCTTCATTAAATTGTTTCGTTTCCTCCTCACTAGGTCCACCGCTAGCATAAGGTCCTCCGGAAGGTCCTCGACTTCCGTGTCCTCGGTTGATCGTCGATTCGTGAGCAGATTATCCTCTTTGGAAGATTCCAGAGCGTTTATTTTATTGTTGGAACCGACAGACTTATCGTCCTCGTTTGAAGAGGAGATAAGTGGGCGTGTATCAGTAATTTCGTCCGAGGGAGAAAATTCTTCAGACTTAATTTCTCGTTTGGCATCGAACGAGACGTCGTCGTAGGAATTCTCGTCGATCGATTCGTAAGAGTTCCGAGGGAAAGAGTTGGCTAAATCCTTCAGGTAATCCTGTCGATACGCCGAAGACAAAAGCGGATCCCATTTGCTCCTCTTTACTCGGATGTGCGCTTTCAAAGAATCCTGATCCTCGATCCCGTCTATGAGTATCGGTTCGTCGTAGTCCACGAGCGTCCTTTTTCCCGCCTTTTCCCCTTCGTTGTTTTGAAACGTTTGCTGAGGAGATTTCTCGTCGTCGTAAACCGCGCACAAGGTCCTTCGTTTCCACTTTCGATCGATCAGAGTTGATTTTGATTTGACCCCGTAAATATCATTCGCGTAACAGTATATCGGATCTATCAAAGTATTTGAAATTATTTCCTTCCCGCCGTACGTTGGAATATCGTTTATCTCATTTTTCTGCCATATTCGTAATTCGTCCAAGTATTTCGTTGCATTTTTTAAGTAGTTGATTTCAAGCTCGGTACGAGTTATCGATGTTGACTCGTGCACGCATACTTCGTTTAAAGCACTCATCAATCCGTGAAACGCGTGTGTGAAATTTACAATGGAATCGTTGAGATTGCTTAATCGTCCACAACGTTTCTTGTAACAGTGATTATAAGTATAATAATGCGACGAGGGGTCGATTTTGTTGATAATGTTATCTTGGTTTGTTTTGATGGCAGAAGAAACTAACAAAAGGACAATGAAAATCCATATGGCTGAATAAATCGAAAGTTTCAGCATTACACGCGTTGTTCCACGTTATTTTATGTTACGTCACTCATTAGTAGTCGATAAATTATATTCTTGGAGGTTATTGTTTATAAAGAACTGTTAAAATGATTTACTCCGGGCTTTTGGGACATTTCGAATTTCCTGCTTTTGCGATTTTGGTTATGATCGATTAATCGAACCACGCGTACCACCATCGATAGTTCTCGTAGTTTTAAAGTGTAGTTTCAAACTTTATTTATTCTTCTAAGCGCTGATTCGGGTTATAAATTAAACTAATTATTTTCTAAACGTATTGATTGATGATTAACAAATAATACAATTCCCTGAATCGTTGTAAACGGTGCCTTAAGTGTTCAGCATTCTGTCATATCGGTGTTACAGTTCAAATGTGTTCAAGTTTCTATTTTTCATAAATAATACGTGAGTTATTTAATATGTTTAATACATATAATATAATAGGTTAAATTTTTGTTTGAGGGATACATATGATTGTGTCAAAAACCTAAGGACTTATACTTAATATTGGGTTGGCAAGAAAGTAATTTCGGTTTGCATAAATAGATAGCGTTGTGTTTATTTCGTTATTCTTCTGTCAATGTTATAATGTTTTTCTCTTAATCAGAAGAACAATCTGAGGGAAGGTATTTTTCTTGGAATTTTAGTGACATCAAATTCCAGGAATTTTCGGGAACCCCTTTTGCGAAATCAAAATCCAGATTTTGAGAAATTGTATCAGGAGAATATGATGTGCCAGGAGGTATTCTTCTGGCCACTTCTCGGAATTTTAGTGTCGTGAAATTCCAGGAATTTTCGGGAACCCCTTTTGCGAAATCAAAATCCAGATTTTGAGAAATTGTATCAGGAGAATATGATGTGCCAGGAGGTATTCTTCAGGCCACTTCTCGGAATTTTAGTGACGTGAAATTCCAGGAATTTTCGGGAACCCCTTTTGCGAAATCAAAATCCAGATTTTGAGAAATAGTATCAGGAGAATGTGCCAGGAGGTATTCTTCTGGCCACTTCTCGGAATTTTAGTGTCGTGAAATTCCAGGAATTTTCGGGAACCCCTTTTGCGAAATCAAAATCCAGATTTTGAGAAATTGTATCAGGAGAATATGATGTGCCAGGAGGTATTCTTCAGGCCACTTCTCGGAATTTTAATGACGTGAAATTCCAGGAATTTTCGGGAACCCCTTTTGCGAAATCAAAATCCAGATTTTGAGAAATAGTATCAGGAGAATATGATGTGCCAGGAGGTATTCTTCTGGCCACTTCTCGGAATTTTAGTGACGTGAAATTCCAGGAATTTTCGGGAACCCCTTTTGCGAAATCAAAATCCAGATTTTGAGGAATTGTATCAGGGGAATATGATGTGCCAGGAGGTATTCTTCTGGCCACTTCTCGGAATTTTAGTGACGTGAAATTCCAGGAATTTTCGGGAACCCCTTTTGCGAAATCAAAATCCAGATTTTGAGAAATTGTATCAGGAGAATATGATGTGCCAGGAGGTAATCTTCTATAATAAACTATTATAGCAATATTCTAAGATATTTCGGAAGGGGTTGTAGTTATTAAAAATGTGTTCGTACAAAAGTTGTTCGGCAAAATGGGGTGCATCGTGTGGTAATAATTATTTTCTTCTGGGTGGAGCAGTAGAGGAGATCTGAAGGTCAATGTAACTTTTTTAAATGGGATGCTATAATTTTCTCTTCAGAATGTAACAGCAGGCACCGAGACGAATTCAACCATGTGCTACATGGTGGTATTCTGATTTGGATAAATGTGAATGTATGTAAAAAACCTAAAAACAGCATCGTGAAATAAGAATTTTGTATCAGAATTTTCGGGAGCCCCTTTTGCGGAATCAAAATCCAGATTTTGAGAAATTGTATCAGGAGAATATGATGTGCCAGGAGGTATTCTTCGTGTCACTTCTCGGAATTTTAGTGACGTCAAATTCCAGGAATTTCCGGGAACTTGGACTCAGAAACCAAGGATTTAATTAATAATTGGAACTTAAATACCTGTTGTATCAATTCTATAACAAATACGATTATAAATTAAAGTTGTATAGATAGTGCGCAAAATTACAATTGTAAACGTTAGTTGTAAATAATTTAATAACTATTCTAAAGCTCAATGTATAATAAATCATTTAGTTTATTGAATAAATGCAGATTTTCAAAAATATCCCAGAACTCGTTTATTTATTTAAATAAACCTTTCTTGATATCCTTATCCAGTAAATAATTTCAGAAAATAATGAAAATTAACAATAGCAAATCGAAGACTATAAAATTTAAATTCACAGAATTTCGGATCCCGAAATTGTATCAGGAGAATATGATGTGCCAGGAGGTATTCTTCGTGTCACTTCTCGGAATTTTAGTGACGTCAAATTCCAGGAATTTTCGGGAACTTGGACTCAGAAACCAAGGATTTAATTAATAATTGGAACTTAAATACCTGTTGTATCAATTCTATAACAAATCCGATTATAAATTAAAGTTGTATAGATAGTGCGCAAAATTACAATTGTAAACGTTAGTTGTAAATAATTTAATAACTATTCTAAAGCTCAATGTACAATAAATCATTTAGTTTATTGAATAAATGCAGATTTTCAAAAATAACCCAGAACTCGTTTATTTATTTAAATAAACCTCTCTTGATATCCTTATCCCATAAATAATTTCAGAAAATAATGAAAATTAACAATAGCAAATCGAAGACTATAAAATTTAAATTCACAGAATTTCGCATCCCGAAATTGTATCAGGAGAATATGATGTGCCAGGAGGTATTCTTCTGGCCACTTCTCGGAATTTTAGTGACGTGAAATTCCAGGAATTTTCGGGAACCCCTTTTGCGAAATCAAAATCCAGATTTTGAGAAATTGTATCAGGAGAATATGATGTGCCAGGAGGTATTCTTCGTGTCACTTCTCGGAATTTTAGTGACGTCAAATTCCAGGAATTTCCGGGAACTTGGACTCAGAAACCAAGGATTTAATTAATAATTGGAACTTAAATACCTGTTGTATCAATTCTATAACAAATCCGATTATAAATTAAAGTTGTATAGATAGTGCGCAAAATTACAATTGTAAACGTTAGTTGTAAATAATTTAATAACTATTCTAAAGCTCAATGTACAATAAATCATTTAGTTTATTGAATAAATGCAGATTTTCAAAAATAACCCAGAACTCGTTTATTTATTTAAATAAACCTCTCTTGATATCCTTATCCCATAAATAATTTCAGAAAATAATGAAAATTAACAATAGCAAATCGAAGACTATAAAATTTAAATTCACAGAATTTCGCATCCCGAAATTGTATCAGGAGAATATGATGTGCCAGGAGGTATTCTTCTGGCCACTTCTCGGAATTTTAGTGACGTGAAGTTCCAGGAATTTTCGGGAACCCCTTTTGCGAAATCAAAATCCAGATTTTGAGAAATTGTATCAGGAGAATATGATGTGCCAGGAGGTATTCTTCGTGTCACTTCTCGGAATTTTAGTGACGTCAAATTCCAGGAATTTCCGGGAACTTGGACTCAGAAACCAAGGATTTAATTAATAATTGGAACTTAAATACCTGTTGTATCAATTCTATAACAAATCCGATTATAAATTAAAGTTGTATAGATAGTGCGCAAAATTACAATTGTAAACGTTAGTTGTAAATAATTTAATAACTATTCTAAAGCTCAATGTACAATAAATCATTTAGTTTATTGAATAAATGCAGATTTTCAAAAATAACCCAGAACTCGTTTATTTATTTAAATAAACCTCTCTTGATATCCTTATCCCATAAATAATTTCAGAAAATAATGAAAATTAACAATAGCAAATCGAAGACTATAAAATTTAAATTCACAGAATTTCGCATCCCGAAATTGTATCAGGAGAATATGATGTGCCAGGAGGTATTCTTCTGGCCACTTCTCGGAATTTTAGTGACGTGAAGTTCCAGGAATTTTCGGGAACCCCTTTTGCGAAATCGAAATCCAGATTTTGAGAAATTGTATCAGGAGAATATGATGTGCCAGGAGGTATTCTTCGTGTCACTTCTCGGAATTTTAGTGACGTCAAATTCCAGGAATTTCCGGGAACTTGGACTCAGAAACCAAGGATTTAATTAATAATTGGAACTTAAATACCTGTTGTATCAATTCTATAACAAATACGATTATAAATTAAAGTTGTATAGATAGTGCGCAAAATTACAATTGTAAACGTTAGTTGTAAATAATTTAATAACTATTCTAAAGCTCAATGTACAATAAATCATTTAGTTTATTGAATAAATGCAGATTTTCAAAAATAACCCAGAACTCGTTTATTTATTTAAATAAACCTCTCTTGATATCCTTATCCCATAAATAATTTCAGAAAATAATGAAAATTAACAATAGCAAATCGAAGACTATAAAATTTAAATTCACAGAATTTCGCATCCCGAAATTGTATCAGGAGAATATGATGTGCCAGGAGGTATTCTTCTGGCCACTTCTCGGAATTTTAGTGACGTGAAATTCCAGGAATTTTCGGGAGCCCCTTTTGCGAAATCAAAATCCAGATTTTGAGAAATTGTATCAGGAGAATATGATGTGCCAGGAGGTAATCTTCTATAATAAACTATTATAGCAATATTCTAAGATATTTCGGAAGGGGTTGTAGTTATTAAAAATGTGTTCGTACAAAAGTTGTTCGGCAAAATGGGGTGCATCGTGTGGTAATAATTATTTTCTTCTGGGTGGAGCAGTAGAGGAGATCTGAAGGTCAATGTAACTTTTTTAAATGGGATGCTATAATTTTCTCTTCAGAATGTAACAGCAGGCACCGAGACGAATTCAACCATGTGCTACATGTTGGTATTCTGATTTGGATAAATGTGAATGTATGTAAAAAACCTAAAAACAGCATCGTGAAATAAGAATTTTGTATCAGAATTTTCGGGAGCCCCTTTTGCGGAATCAAAATCCAGATTTTGAGAAATTGTATCAGGAGAATATGATGTGCCAGGAGGTATTCTTCTATAATCAACTATTATAGCAATATTCTAAGATATTTCGGAAGGGGTTGTAGTTATTAAAAATGTGTTCGTACAAAAGTTGTTCGGCAAAATGGGGTGCATCGTGTGGTAATAATTATTTTCTTCTGGGTGGAGCAGTAGAGGAGATCTGAAGGTCAATGTAACTTTTTTAAATGGGATGCTATAATTTTCTCTTCAGAATGTAACAGCAGGCACCGAGACGAATTCAACCATGTGCTACATGTTGGTATTCTGATTTGGATAAAGGTGAATGTATGTAAAAAACCTAAAAACAGCATCGTGAAATAAGAATTTTGTATCAGAATTTTCGGGAGCCCCTTTTGCGGAATCAAAATCCAGATTTTGAGAAATTGTATCAGGAGAATATGATGTGCCAGGAGGTATTCTTCTATAATCAACTATTATAGCAATATTCTAAGATATTTCGGAAGGGGTTGTAGTTATTAAAAATGTGTTCGTACAAAAGTTGTTCGGCAAAATGGGGTGCATCGTGTGGTAATAATTATTTTCTTCTGGGTGGAGCAGTAGAGGAGATCTGAAGGTCAATGTAACTTTTTTAAATGGGATGCTATAATTTTCTCTTCAGAATGTAACAGCAGGCACCGAGACGAATTCAACCATGTGCTACATGTTGGTATTCTGATTTGGATAAAGGTGAATGTATGTAAAAAACCTAAAAACAGCATCGTGAAATAAGAATTTTGTATCAGAATTTTCGGGAGCCCCTTTTGCGGAATCAAAATCCAGATTTTGAGAAATTGTATCAGGAGAATATGATGTGCCAGGAGGTATTCTTCATGCACTACTCAACTTTTATGACGTAAATTCTAAGATATTTCGGAACGGGTTTGTCGATATAAAAATGTGTTCGTACAAAAGTTGTTCGGCAAAATGGGGTGCATCGTGTGGTAATAATTATTTTCTTCTGGGTGGAGCAGTAGAGGAGATCTGAAGGTCAATGTAACTTTTTTAAATGGGATGCTATAATTTTCTCCTCAGAATGTAACAGCAGGCACCGAGACGAATTCAACCATGTGCTACATTGTATCGGATATGATGTGCCGAGTATTCAGGCACTCTCGAATTTATGGTGAAATTCAGAATTTCGGAACCCTTTGCGAAATCAAATCAGATTTGAGAATTGTATCAGAATATGATGTGCCAGGAGGTATTTTTCGTGTCACTTCTCGAAATTTTAGTGACGTTAAATTCCAGGAATTTTCGGGAGCCCCTTTTGCGAAATCAAAATCCAGATTTTGAGAAATTGTATCAGGAGAATATGATGTGCCAGGAGGTAATCTTCTATAATAAACTATTATAGCAATATTCTAAGATATTTCGGAAGGGGTTGTAGTTATTAAAAATGTGTTCGTACAAAAGTTGTTCGGCAAAATGGGGTGCATCGTGTGGTAATAATTATTTTCTTCTGGGTGGAGCAGTAGAGGAGATCTGAAGGTCAATGTAACTTTTTTAAATGGGATGCTATAATTTTCTCTTCAGAATGTAACAGCAGGCACCGAGACGAATTCAACCATGTGCTACATGTTGGTATTCTGATTTGGATAAATGTGAATGTATGTAAAAAACCTAAAAACAGCATCGTGAAATAAGAATTTTGTATCAGAATTTTCGGGAGCCCCTTTTGCGGAATCAAAATCCAGATTTTGAGAAATTGTATCAGGAGAATATGATGTGCCAGGAGGTATTCTTCTATAATCAACTATTATAGCAATATTCTAAGATATTTCGGAAGGGGTTGTAGTTATTAAAAATGTGTTCGTACAAAAGTTGTTCGGCAAAATGAGGTGCATCGTGTGGTAATAATTATTTTCTTCTGGGTGGAGCAGTAGAGGAGATCTGAAGGTCAATGTAACTTTTTTAAATGGGATGCTATAATTTTCTCTTCAGAATGTAACAGCAGGCACCGAGACGAATTCAACCATGTGCTACATGTTGGTATTCTGATTTGGATAAAGGTGAATGTATGTAAAAAACCTAAAAACAGCATCGTGAAATAAGAATTTTGTATCAGAATTTTCGGGAGCTCCTTTTGCGGAATCAAAATCCAGATTTTGAGAAATTGTATCAGGAGAATATGATGTGCCAGGAGGTATTCTTCTATAATCAACTATTATAGCAATATTCTAAGATATTTCGGAAGGGGTTGTAGTTATTAAAAATGTGTTCGTACAAAAGTTGTTCGGCAAAATGGGGTGCATCGTGTGGTAATAATTATTTTCTTCTGGGTGGAGCAGTAGAGGAGATCTGAAGGTCAATGTAACTTTTTTAAATGGGATGCTATAATTTTCTCTTCAGAATGTAACAGCAGGCTCCGAGACGAATTCAACCATGTGCTACATGTTGGTATTCTGATTTGGATAAATGTGAATGTATGTAAAAAACCTAAAAACAGCATCGTGAAATAAGAATTTTGTATCAGAATTTTCGGGAGCCCCTTTTGCGGAATCAAAATCCAGATTTTGAGAAATTGTATCAGGAGAATATGATGTGCCAGGAGGTATTCTTCTATAATCAACTATTATAGCAATATTCTAAGATATTTCGGAAGGGGTTGTAGTTATTAAAAATGTGTTCGTACAAAAGTTGCTTGGCAAAATGGGGTGCATCGTGTGGTAATAATTATTTTCTTCTGGGTGGAGCAGTAGAGGAGATCTGAAGGTCAATGTAACTTTTTTAAATGGGATGCTATAATTTTCTCTTCAGAATGTAACAGCAGGCACCGAGACGAATTCAACCATGTGCTACATGTTGGTATTCTGATTTGGATAAAGGTGAATGTATGTAAATAACCTAAAAACAGCATCGTGAAATAAGAATTTTGTATCAGAATTTTCGGGAGCCCCTTTTGCGGAATCAAAATCCAGATTTTGAGAAATTGTATCAGGAGAATATGATGTGCCAGGAGGTAATCTTCAGGCCACTTTTCGGGAACCCCTTTTGCGAAATCAAAATCCAGATTTTGAGAAATTGTATCAGGAGAATATGATGTGCCAGGAGGTATTCTTCAGGCCACTTCTCGGAATTTTAGTGACGTCGAATTCCAGGAATTTTCGGGAACCCTTTTTGCGAAATCAAAATCCAGATTTTGAGAAATTGTATCAGGAGAATATGATGTGCCAGGAGGTAATCTTCGGCCACTTCTCGAATTTTAGTGACGTGAAATTCCAGGAATTTTCGGGAGCCCCTTTTGCGGAATCAAAATCCAGATTTTGAGAAGTTGTATCAGGAGAATATGATGTGCCAGGAGGTAATCTTCAGGCCACTTCTCCGAATTTCAGGGACGTCAAATCCCAGGAATTTTCGGGAGCCCCTTTTGCGGAATCAAAATCCAGATTTTGAGAAATTGTATCAGGAGAATATGATGTGCCAGGAGGTGTTCTTCGTGCCACTTCTTGGAATTTTCCTGGCGTCAAATTTGAGGAATTTTCGGGAGCCCCTTTTGCGAAATCAAAATCCAGATTTTGAGAAATTGTATCAGGAGAATATGATGTGCCAGGAGGTATTCTTCTATAATCAACTATTATAGCAATATTCTAAGATATTTCGGAAGGGGTTGTAGTTATTAAAAATGTGTTCGTACAAAAGTTGTTCGGCAAAATGGGGTGCATCGTGTGGTAATAATTATTTTCTTCTGGGTGGAGCAGTAGAGGAGATCTGAAGGTCAATGTAACTTTTTTAAATGGGATGCTATAATTTTCTCTTCAGAATATAACAGCAGGCACCGAGACGAATTCAACCATGTGCTACATGTTGGTATTCTGATTTGGATAAATGTGAATGTATGTAAAAAACCTAAAAACAGCATCGTGAAATAAGAATTTTGTATCAGAATTTTCGGGAGCCCCTTTTGCGGAATCAAAATCCAGATTTTGAGAAATTGTATCAGGAGAATATGATGTGCCAGGAGGTATTCTTCTATAATCAACTATTATAGCAATATTCTAAGATATTTCGGAAGGGGTTGTAGTTATTAAAAATGTGTTCGTACAAAAGTTGTTCGGCAAAATGGGGTGCATCGTGTGGTAATAATTATTTTCTTCTGGGTGGAGCAGTAGAGGAGATCTGAAGGTCAATGTAACTTTTTTAAATGGGATGCTATAATTTTCTCTTCAGAATGTAACAGCAGGCACCGAGACGAATTCAACCATGTGCTACATGTTGGTATTCTGATTTGGATAAATGTGAATGTATGTAAAAAACCTAAAAACAGCATCGTGAAATAAGAATTTTGTATCAGAATTTTCGGGAGCCCCTTTTGCGGAATCAAAATCCAGATTTTGAGAAATTGTATCAGGAGAATATGATGTGCCAGGAGGTATTCTTCTATAATCAACTATTATAGCAATATTCTAAGATATTTCGGAAGGGGTTGTAGTTATTAAAAATGTGTTCGTACAAAAGTTGTTCGGCAAAATGGGGTGCATCGTGTGGTAATAATTATTTTCTTCTGGGTGGAGCAGTAGAGGAGATCTGAAGGTCAATGTAACTTTTTTAAATGGGATGCTATAATTTTCTCTTCAGAATGTAACAGCAGGCACCGAGACGAATTCAACCATGTGCTACATGTTGGTATTCTGATTTGGATAAATGTGAATGTATGTAAAAAACCTAAAAACAGCATCGTGAAATAAGAATTTTGTATCAGAATTTTCGGGAGCCCCTTTTGCGGAATCAAAATCCAGATTTTGAGAAATTGTATCAGGAGAATATGATGTGCCAGGAGGTATTCTTCTATAATAAACTATTATAGCAATATTCTAAGATATTTCGGAAGGGGTTGTAGTTATTAAAAATGTGTTCGTACAAAAGTTGTTCGGCAAAATAGGGTGCATCGTGTGGTAATAATTATTTTCTTCTGGGTGGAGCAGTAGAGGAGATCTGAAGGTCAATGTAACTTTTTTAAATGGGATGCTATAATTTTCTCTTCAGAATGTAACAGCAGGCACCGAGACGAATTCAACCATGTGCTACATGTTGGTATTCTGATTTGGATAAATGTGAATGTATGTAAAAAACCTAAAAACAGCATCGTGAAATAAGAATTTTGTATCAGAATTTTCGGGAGCCCCTTTTGCGGAATCAAAATCCAGATTTTGAGAAATTGTATCAGGAGAATATGATGTGCCAGGAGGTATTCTTCTATAATAAACTATTATAGCAATATTCTAAGATATTTCGGAAGGGGTTGTAGTTATTAAAAATGTGTTCGTACAAAAGTTGTTCGGCAAAATGGGGTGCATCGTGTGGTAATAATTATTTTCTTCTGGGTGGAGCAGTAGAGGAGATCTGAAGGTCAATGTAACTTTTTTAAATGGGATGCTATAATTTTCTCTTCAGAATGTAACAGCAGGCACCGAGACGAATTCAACCATGTGCTACATGTTGGTATTCTGATTTGGATAAATGTGAATGTATGTAAAAAACCTAAAAACAGCATCGTGAAATAAGAATTTTGTATCAGAATTTTCGGGAGCCCCTTTTGCGGAATCAAAATCCAGATTTTGAGAAATTGTATCAGGAGAATATGATGTGCCAGGAGGTATTCTTCTATAATAAACTATTATAGCAATATTCTAAGATATTTCGGAAGGGGTTGTAGTTATTAAAAATGTGTTCGTACAAAAGTTGTTCGGCAAAATGGGGTGCATCGTGTGGTAATAATTATTTTCTTCTGGGTGGAGCAGTAGAGGAGATCTGAAGGTCAATGTAACTTTTTTAAATGGGATGCTATAATTTTCTCTTCAGAATGTAACAGCAGGCACCGAGACGAATTCAACCATGTGCTACATGTTGGTATTCTGATTTGGATAAATGTGAATGTATGTAAAAAACCTAAAAACAGCATCGTGAAATAAGAATTTTGTATCAGAATTTTCGGGAGCCCCTTTTGCGGAATCAAAATCCAGATTTTGAGAAATTGTATCAGGAGAATATGATGTGCCAGGAGGTATTCTTCTATAATAAACTATTATAGCAATATTCTAAGATATTTCGGAAGGGGTTGTAGTTATTAAAAATGTGTTCGTACAAAAGTTGTTCGGCAAAATGGGGTGCATCGTGTGGTAATAATTATTTTCTTCTGGGTGGAGCAGTAGAGGAGATCTGAAGGTCAATGTAACTTTTTTAAATGGGATGCTATAATTTTCTCTTCAGAATGTAACAGCAGGCACCGAGACGAATTCAACCATGTGCTACATGTTGGTATTCTGATTTGGATAAATGTGAATGTATGTAAAAAACCTAAAAACAGCATCGTGAAATAAGAATTTTGTATCAGAATTTTCGGGAGCCCCTTTTGCGGAATCAAAATCCAGATTTTGAGAAATTGTATCAGGAGAATATGATGTGCCAGGAGGTATTCTTCTATAATAAACTATTATAGCAATATTCTAAGATATTTCGGAAGGGGTTGTAGTTATTAAAAATGTGTTCGTACAAAAGTTGTTCGGCAAAATGGGGTGCATCGTGTGGTAATAATTATTTTCTTCTGGGTGGAGCAGTAGAGGAGATCTGAAGGTCAATGTAACTTTTTTAAATGGGATGCTATAATTTTCTCTTCAGAATGTAACAGCAGGCACCGAGACGAATTCAACCATGTGCTACATGTTGGTATTCTGATTTGGATAAATGTGAATGTATGTAAAAAACCTAAAAACAGCATCGTGAAATAAGAATTTTGTATCAGAATTTTCGGGAGCCCCTTTTGCGGAATCAAAATCCAGATTTTGAGAAATTGTATCAGGAGAATATGATGTGCCAGGAGGTATTCTTCTATAATAAACTATTATAGCAATATTCTAAGATATTTCGGAAGGGGTTGTAGTTATTAAAAATGTGTTCGTACAAAAGTTGTTCGGCAAAATGGGGTGCATCGTGTGGTAATAATTATTTTCTTCTGGGTGGAGCAGTAGAGGAGATCTGAAGGTCAATGTAACTTTTTTAAATGGGATGCTATAATTTTCTCTTCAGAATGTAACAGCAGGCACCGAGACGAATTCAACCATGTGCTACATGTTGGTATTCTGATTTGGATAAATGTGAATGTATGTAAAAAACCTAAAAACAGCATCGTGAAATAAGAATTTTGTATCAGAATTTTCGGGAGCCCCTTTTGCGGAATCAAAATCCAGATTTTGAGAAATTGTATCAGGAGAATATGATGTGCCAGGAGGTATTCTTCTATAATAAACTATTATAGCAATATTCTAAGATATTTCGGAAGGGGTTGTAGTTATTAAAAATGTGTTCGTACAAAAGTTGTTCGGCAAAATGGGGTGCATCGTGTGGTAATAATTATTTTCTTCTGGGTGGAGCAGTAGAGGAGATCTGAAGGTCAATGTAACTTTTTTAAATGGGATGCTATAATTTTCTCTTCAGAATGTAACAGCAGGCACCGAGACGAATTCAACCATGTGCTACATGTTGGTATTCTGATTTGGATAAATGTGAATGTATGTAAAAAACCTAAAAACAGCATCGTGAAATAAGAATTTTGTATCAGAATTTTCGGGAGCCCCTTTTGCGGAATCAAAATCCAGATTTTGAGAAATTGTATCAGGAGAATATGATGTGCCAGGAGGTATTCTTCTATAATCAACTATTATAGCAATATTCTAAGATATTTCGGAAGGGGTTGTAGTTATTAAAAATGTGTTCGTACAAAAGTTGTTCGGCAAAATGGGGTGCATCGTGTGGTAATAATTATTTTCTTCTGGGTGGAGCAGTAGAGGAGATCTGAAGGTCAATGTAACTTTTTTAAATGGGATGCTATAATTTTCTCTTCAGAATGTAACAGCAGGCACCGAGACGAATTCAACCATGTGCTACATGTTGGTATTCTGATTTGGATAAATGTGAATGTATGTAAAAAACCTAAAAACAGCATCGTGAAATAAGAATTTTGTATCAGAATTTTCGGGAGCCCCTTTTGCGGAATCAAAATCCAGATTTTGAGAAATTGTATCAGGAGAATATGATGTGCCAGGAGGTATTCTTCTATAATCAACTATTATAGCAATATTCTAAGATATTTCGGAAGGGGTTGTAGTTATTAAAAATGTGTTCGTACAAAAGTTGTTCGGCAAAATGGGGTGCATCGTGTGGTAATAATTATTTTCTTCTGGGTGGAGCAGTAGAGGAGATCTGAAGGTCAATGTAACTTTTTTAAATGGGATGCTATAATTTTCTCTTCAGAATGTAACAGCAGGCACCGAGACGAATTCAACCATGTGCTACATGTTGGTATTCTGATTTGGATAAATGTGAATGTATGTAAAAAACCTAAAAACAGCATCGTGAAATAAGAATTTTGTATCAGAATTTTCGGGAGCCCCTTTTGCGGAATCAAAATCCAGATTTTGAGAAATTGTATCAGGAGAATATGATGTGCCAGGAGGTATTCTTCTATAATAAACTATTATAGCAATATTCTAAGATATTTCGGAAGGGGTTGTAGTTATTAAAAATGTGTTCGTACAAAAGTTGTTCGGCAAAATGGGGTGCATCGTGTGGTAATAATTATTTTCTTCTGGGTGGAGCAGTAGAGGAGATCTGAAGGTCAATGTAACTTTTTTAAATGGGATGCTATAATTTTCTCTTCAGAATGTAACAGCAGGCTCCGAGACGAATTCAACCATGTGCTACATGTTGGTATTCTGATTTGGATAAATGTGAATGTATGTAAAAAACCTAAAAACAGCATCGTGAAATAAGAATTTTGTATCAGAATTTTCGGGAGCCCCTTTTGCGGAATCAAAATCCAGATTTTGAGAAATTGTATCAGGAGAATATGATGTGCCAGGAGGTATTCTTCTATAATCAACTATTATAGCAATATTCTAAGATATTTCGGAAGGGGTTGTAGTTATTAAAAATGTGTTCGTACAAAAGTTGTTCGGCAAAATGGGGTGCATCGTGTGGTAATAATTATTTTCTTCTGGGTGGAGCAGTAGAGGAGATCTGAAGGTCAATGTAACTTTTTTAAATGGGATGCTATAATTTTCTCTTCAGAATGTAACAGCAGGCACCGAGACGAATTCAACCATGTGCTACATGTTGGTATTCTGATTTGGATAAATGTGAATGTATGTAAAAAACCTAAAAACAGCATCGTGAAATAAGAATTTTGTATCAGAATTTTCGGGAGCCCCTTTTGCGGAATCAAAATCCAGATTTTGAGAAATTGTATCAGGAGAATATGATGTGCCAGGAGGTATTCTTCTATAATCAACTATTATAGCAATATTCTAAGATATTTCGGAAGGGGTTGTAGTTATTAAAAATGTGTTCGTACAAAAGTTGTTCGGCAAAATGGGGTGCATCGTGTGGTAATAATTATTTTCTTCTGGGTGGAGCAGTAGAGGAGATCTGAAGGTCAATGTAACTTTTTTAAATGGGATGCTATAATTTTCTCTTCAGAATGTAACAGCAGGCACCGAGACGAATTCAACCATGTGCTACATGTTGGTATTCTGATTTGGATAAATGTGAATGTATGTAAAAAACCTAAAAACAGCATCGTGAAATAAGAATTTTGTATCAGAATTTTCGGGAGCCCCTTTTGCGGAATCAAAATCCAGATTTTGAGAAATTGTATCAGGAGAATATGATGTGCCAGGAGGTATTCTTCTATAATCAACTATTATAGCAATATTCTAAGATATTTCGGAAGGGGTTGTAGTTATTAAAAATGTGTTCGTACAAAAGTTGTTCGGCAAAATGGGGTGCATCGTGTGGTAATAATTATTTTCTTCTGGGTGGAGCAGTAGAGGAGATCTGAAGGTCAATGTAACTTTTTTAAATGGGATGCTATAATTTTCTCTTCAGAATGTAACAGCAGGCTCCGAGACGAATTCAACCATGTGCTACATGTTGGTATTCTGATTTGGATAAATGTGAATGTATGTAAAAAACCTAAAAACAGCATCGTGAAATAAGAATTTTGTATCAGAATTTTCGGGAGCCCCTTTTGCGGAATCAAAATCCAGATTTTGAGAAATTGTATCAGGAGAATATGATGTGCCAGGAGGTATTCTTCTATAATCAACTATTATAGCAATATTCTAAGATATTTCGGAAGGGGTTGTAGTTATTAAAAATGTGTTCGTACAAAAGTTGTTCGGCAAAATGGGGTGCATCGTGTGGTAATAATTATTTTCTTCTGGGTGGAGCAGTAGAGGAGATCTGAAGGTCAATGTAACTTTTTTAAATGGGATGCTATAATTTTCTCTTCAGAATGTAACAGCAGGCACCGAGACGAATTCAACCATGTGCTACATGTTGGTATTCTGATTTGGATAAATGTGAATGTATGTAAAAAACCTAAAAACAGCATCGTGAAATAAGAATTTTGTATCAGAATTTTCGGGAGCCCCTTTTGCGGAATCAAAATCCAGATTTTGAGAAATTGTATCAGGAGAATATGATGTGCCAGGAGGTATTCTTCTATAATCAACTATTATAGCAATATTCTAAGATATTTCGGAAGGGGTTGTAGTTATTAAAAATGTGTTCGTACAAAAGTTGTTCGGCAAAATGGGGTGCATCGTGTGGTAATAATTATTTTCTTCTGGGTGGAGCAGTAGAGGAGATCTGAAGGTCAATGTAACTTTTTTAAATGGGATGCTATAATTTTCTCTTCAGAATGTAACAGCAGGCTCCGAGACGAATTCAACCATGTGCTACATGTTGGTATTCTGATTTGGATAAATGTGAATGTATGTAAAAAACCTAAAAACAGCATCGTGAAATAAGAATTTTGTATCAGAATTTTCGGGAGCCCCTTTTGCGGAATCAAAATCCAGATTTTGAGAAATTGTATCAGGAGAATATGATGTGCCAGGAGGTATTCTTCTATAATCAACTATTATAGCAATATTCTAAGATATTTCGGAAGGGGTTGTAGTTATTAAAAATGTGTTCGTACAAAAGTTGTTCGGCAAAATGGGGTGCATCGTGTGGTAATAATTATTTTCTTCTGGGTGGAGCAGTAGAGGAGATCTGAAGGTCAATGTAACTTTTTTAAATGGGATGCTATAATTTTCTCTTCAGAATGTAACAGCAGGCACCGAGACGAATTCAACCATGTGCTACATGTTGGTATTCTGATTTGGATAAATGTGAATGTATGTAAAAAACCTAAAAACAGCATCGTGAAATAAGAATTTTGTATCAGAATTTTCGGGAGCCCCTTTTGCGGAATCAAAATCCAGATTTTGAGAAATTGTATCAGGAGAATATGATGTGCCAGGAGGTATTCTTCTATAATCAACTATTATAGCAATATTCTAAGATATTTCGGAAGGGGTTGTAGTTATTAAAAATGTGTTCGTACAAAAGTTGTTCGGCAAAATGGGGTGCATCGTGTGGTAATAATTATTTTCTTCTGGGTGGAGCAGTAGAGGAGATCTGAAGGTCAATGTAACTTTTTTAAATGGGATGCTATAATTTTCTCTTCAGAATGTAACAGCAGGCACCGAGACGAATTCAACCATGTGCTACATGTTGGTATTCTGATTTGGATAAATGTGAATGTATGTAAAAAACCTAAAAACAGCATCGTGAAATAAGAATTTTGTATCAGAATTTTCGGGAGCCCCTTTTGCGGAATCAAAATCCAGATTTTGAGAAATTGTATCAGGAGAATATGATGTGCCAGGAGGTATTCTTCTATAATCAACTATTATAGCAATATTCTAAGATATTTCGGAAGGGGTTGTAGTTATTAAAAATGTGTTCGTACAAAAGTTGTTCGGCAAAATGGGGTGCATCGTGTGGTAATAATTATTTTCTTCTGGGTGGAGCAGTAGAGGAGATCTGAAGGTCAATGTAACTTTTTTAAATGGGATGCTATAATTTTCTCTTCAGAATGTAACAGCAGGCACCGAGACGAATTCAACGATGTGCTACATGTTGGTATTCTGATTTGGATAAAGGTGAATGTATGTAAAAAACCTAAAAACAGCATCGTGAAATAAGAATTTTGTATCAGAATTTTCGGGAGCCCCTTTTGCGGAATCAAAATCCAGATTTTGAGAAATTGTATCAGGAGAATATGATGTGCCAGGAGGTATTTTTCGTGTCACTTCTCGGAATTTTAGTGACGTGAAATTCCAGGAATTTTCGGGAGCCCCTTTTGCGAAATCAAAATCCAGATTTTGAGAAATTGTATCAGGAGAATATGATGTGCCAGGAGGTATTTTTCGTGTCACTTCTCGGAATTTTAGTGACGTGAAATTCCAGGAATTTTCGGGAACCCCTTTTGCGAAATCAAAATCCAGATTTTGAGAAATTGTATCAGGAGAATATGATGTGCCAGGAGGTATTCTTCGTGTCACTTCTCGGAATTTTAGTGACGTGAAATTCCAGGAATTTTCGGGAACTTGGACTCAGAAACCAAGGATTTAATTAATAATTGGAACTTAAATACCTGTTGTATCAATTCTATAACAAATCCGATTATAAATTAAAGTTGTATAGATAGTGCGCAAAATTACAATTGTAAACGTTAGTTGTAAATAATTTAATAACTATTCTAAAGCTCAATGTACAATAAATCATTTAGTTTATTGAATAAATGCAGATTTTCAAAAATAACCCAGAACTCGTTTATTTATTTAAATAAACCTCTCTTGATATCCTTATCCCATAAATAATTTCAGAAAATAATGAAAATTAACAATAGCAAATCGAAGACTATAAAATTTAAATTCACAGAATTTCGCATCCCGAAATTGTATCAGGAGAATATGATGTGCCAGGAGGTATTCTTCTGGCCACTTCTCGGAATTTTAGTGACGTGAAATTCCAGGAATTTTCGGGAACCCCTTTTGCGAAATCAAAATCCAGATTTTGAGAAATTGTATCAGGAGAATATGATGTGCCAGGAGGTATTCTTCGTGTCACTTCTCGGAATTTTAGTGACGTCAAATTCCAGGAATTTCCGGGAACTTGAACTCAGAAACCAAGGATTTAATTAATAATTGGAACTTAAATACCTGTTGTATCAATTCTATAACAAATCCGATTATGAATTAAAGTTGTATAGATAGTGCGCAAAATTACAATTGTAAACGTTAGTTGTAAATAATTTAATAACTATTCTAAAGTTCAATGTATAATAAATCATTTAGTTTATTGAATAAATGCAGATTTTCAAAAATACCCCAGAACTCGTTTATTTATTTAAATAAACCTCTCTTGATATCCTTATCCCATAAATAATTTCAGAAAATAATGAAAATTAACAATAGCGAATCGAAGACTATAAAATTTAAATTCACAGAATTTCGCATCCCGAAATTGTATCAGGAGAATATGATGTGCCAGGAGGTATTCTTCTGGCCACTTCTCGGAATTTTAGTGACGTGAAATTCCAGGAATTTTCGGGAACCCCTTTTGCGAAATCAAAATCCAGATTTTGAGAAATTGTATCAGGAGAATATGATGTGCCAGGAGGTATTCTTCGTGTCACTTCTCGGAATTTTAGTGACGTCAAATTCCAGGAATTTCCGGGAACTTGGACTCAGAAACCAAGGATTTAATTAATAATTGGAACTTAAATACCTGTTGTATCAATTCTATAACAAATCCGATTATAAATTAAAGTTGTATAGATAGTGCGCAAAATTACAATTGTAAACGTTAGTTGTAAATAATTTAATAACTATTCTAAAGCTCAATGTATAATAAATCATTTAGTTTATTGAATAAATGCAGATTTTCAAAAATAACCCAGAACTCGTTTATTTATTTAAATAAACCTCTCTTGATATCCTTATCCCATAAATAATTTCAGAAAATAATGAAAATTAACAATAGCAAATCGAAGACTATAAAATTTAAATTCACAGAATTTCGCATCCCGAAATTGTATCAGGAGAATATGATGTGCCAGGAGGTATTCTTCTGGCCACTTCTCGGAATTTTAGTGACGTGAAATTCCAGGAATTTTCGGGAACCCCTTTTGCGAAATCAAAATCCAGATTTTGAGAAATTGTATCAGGAGAATATGATGTGCCAGGAGGTATTCTTCGTGTCACTTCTCGGAATTTTAGTGACGTCAAATTCCAGGAATTTCCGGGAACTTGGACTCAGAAACCAAGGATTTAATTAATAATTGGAACTTAAATACCTGTTGTATCAATTCTATAACAAATCCGATTATAAATTGAAGTTGTATAGATAGTGCGCAAAATTACAATTGTAAACGTTAGTTGTAAATAATTTAATAACTATTCTATAGCTCAATGTATAATAAATCATTTAGTTTATTGAATAAATGCAGATTTTCAAAAATACCCCAGAACTCGTTTATTTATTTAAATAAACCTCTCTTGATATCCTTATCCCATAAATAATTTCAGAAAATAATGAAAATTAACAATAGCGAATCGAAGACTATAAAATTTAAATTCACAGAATTTCGCATCCCGAAATTGTATCAGGAGAATATGATGTGCCAGGAGGTATTCTTCTGGCCACTTCTCGGAATTTTAGTGACGTGAAATTCCAGGAATTTTCGGGAACCCCTTTTGCGAAATCAAAATCCAGATTTTGAGAAATTGTATCAGGAGAATATGATGTGCCAGGAGGTATTCTTCGTGTCACTTCTCGGAATTTTAGTGACGTCAAATTCCAGGAATTTCCGGGAACTTGGACTCAGAAACCAAGGATTTAATTAATAATTGGAACTTAAATACCTGTTGTATCAATTCTATAACAAATCCGATTATAAATTGAAGTTGTATAGATAGTGCGCAAAATTACAATTGTAAACGTTAGTTGTAAATAATTTAATAACTATTCTATAGCTCAATGTATAATAAATCATTTAGTTTATTGAATAAATGCAGATTTTCAAAAATAACCCAGAACTCGTTTATTTATTTAAATAAACCTCTCTTGATATCCTTATCCCATAAATAATTTCAGAAAATAATGAAAATTAACAATAGCAAATCGAAGACTATAAAATTTAAATTCACAGAATTTCGCATCCCGAAATTGTATCAGGAGAATATGATGTGCCAGGAGGTATTCTTCTGGCCACTTCTCGGAATTTTAGTGACGTGAAATTCCAGGAATTTTCGGGAACCCCTTTTGCGAAATCAAAATCCAGATTTTGAGAAATTGTATCAGGAGAATATGATGTGCCAGGAGGTATTCTTCGTGTCACTTCTCGGAATTTTAGTGACGTCAAATTCCAGGAATTTCCGGGAACTTGGACTCAGAAACCAAGGATTTAATTAATAATTGGAACTTAAATACCTGTTGTATCAATTCTATAACAAATCCGATTATAAATTAAAGTTGTATAGATAGTGCGCAAAATTACAATTGTAAACGTTAGTTGTAAATAATTTAATAACTATTCTAAAGCTCAATGTACAATAAATCATTTAGTTTATTGAATAAATGCAGATTTTCAAAAATAACCCAGAACTCGTTTATTTATTTAAATAAACCTCTCTTGATATCCTTATCCCATAAATAATTTCAGAAAATAATGAAAATTAACAATAGCAAATCGAAGACTATAAAATTTAAATTCACAGAATTTCGCATCCCGAAATTGTATCAGGAGAATATGATGTGCCAGGAGGTATTCTTCTGGCCACTTCTCGGAATTTTAGTGACGTGAAATTCCAGGAATTTTCGGGAACCCCTTTTGCGAAATCAAAATCCAGATTTTGAGAAATTGTATCAGGAGAATATGATGTGCCAGGAGGTATTCTTCTGGCCACTTCTCGGAATTTTAGTGACGTGAAGTTCCAGGAATTTTCGGGAACCCCTTTTGCGAAATCAAAATCCAGATTTTGAGAAATTGTATCAGGAGAATATGATGTGCCAGGAGGTATTCTTCGTGTCACTTCTCGGAATTTTAGTGACGTCAAATTCCAGGAATTTCCGGGAACTTGGACTCAGAAACCAAGGATTTAATTAATAATTGGAACTTAAATACCTGTTGTATCAATTCTATAACAAATCCGATTATAAATTAAAGTTGTATAGATAGTGCGCAAAATTACAATTGTAAACGTTAGTTGTAAATAATTTAATAACTATTCTAAAGCTCAATGTACAATAAATCATTTAGTTTATTGAATAAATGCAGATTTTCAAAAATAACCCAGAACTCGTTTATTTATTTAAATAAACCTCTCTTGATATCCTTATCCCATAAATAATTTCAGAAAATAATGAAAATTAACAATAGCAAATCGAAGACTATAAAATTTAAATTCACAGAATTTCGCATCCCGAAATTGTATCAGGAGAATATGATGTGCCAGGAGGTATTCTTCTGGCCACTTCTCGGAATTTTAGTGACGTGAAGTTCCAGGAATTTTCGGGAACCCCTTTTGCGAAATCGAAATCCAGATTTTGAGAAATTGTATCAGGAGAATATGATGTGCCAGGAGGTATCCTTCAGGCCACTTCTTGAAATTTTCGCGACGTCAAATTCCAGGAATTACCGAAAGCAAATTTCTTTTCCGTATTTTGTAGATGATAATTTATTAGGTTGGGACAAAAGTAATTAAAAATTGTATCTAAAATGGAAAATAATTTGATGCGAGTGAATGTAAAAAATAAAAAAGGAAAATATGTCGGAAACCTAAATGTGTCAACCTTTTAAAAGAAAAACATTATAATATTGACAAAAGAATAGCGAAACAAACACAACGCTACTATTTATACAAACCAAAATTACTTTCTTGCCAATCCAATAGATAAAAAAGTCAGTTTTACTTCACCTGTCAAATATGCTGAAAGCCTGTGATAGTAGAATGCGGATAACTTTTAAACTAGTGCGTTCGTAGATCTAAAAGCTGTATATTTTAATTGTTTTTAACGAATATTTATTAAAAAATTGATAGTTGGTCTCCAAGGAAAACTTTAGTTATAAAATATAATGGATTTCTTAAAATTAGTGTACATAGTTTCATTTACTGTAATGGTAAGTGATGAAGGTGTTATAACATAACCTATGAAATATATGTGATACATCGAAATAAAATCTATTACATGAATTAGAAATACTTAAATAAAAAGTGATTTGTATCTATTTTCAAATCTACTTTTTATTTAATTGAATCAGGTGTGAATAGTTAATGTGTTTTTAGGTACACACTGTGTCATCAGAATTTTCTGCTGATGACTGCAAAAACTTAGGTTTCAATAAAGCTAATTTACTCTGTTCCACGTGCGAAGAATTTAATAAACATGGACTGAGTGAAATATGGTAAACAGTCGTTTCATAAATTTTAAACGTTATAATATTGCATTTTCTTATGAAAAATACAAAAAGAATTTTTAAAAATTATAGGAACAATTGTAAAGAATGTTGTTTAAAAGATGATGATTATGAGGCATCTGGATTAAAACGGTATCCACGTGCTATTCTTGAAGTTTGCACATGTAAATTTGGTGCCTATCCACAGATTCAAGGTACATCCAAATTGAATTAAAATTAAACTTTCGTTTCACTAATTTGTATTGCTTTTAGCTTTCATAAAAAGCAATCGGCCAAGTAAATACAAAAATCTACAAATAAAATATGTCAGAGGCTTAGATCCAATAATCAAGTTATTGGATGCAGATAATAAAGTTGAGGACATTCTGGATATACACAAGTGGGATACAGATTCTGTGGATGAATTCTTAGCAACTCATCTTTCTATGGACTAAATACTGTTAATGGACTTAAATGTAAATATTCATATTTTTCTGAATAATTTATATTTGTAGATTAGTCCATTCTTTAAACGTATGGTATTAAAAGATACATCCCAGTACAGAGTACTTTGTACCATTTATATTGTTTATTTTATATATTCTACAATATTATTACAGAATAATCCAATATTGGAATGAAAACATATTGAATGATTTAAAAGTACAGTATCATTTTTTTTTTTCTTAAGTGCTTTAGTAAACAATCATTGTTCTTTATGATTCTTACACACAAATAAAAATATGTAATATAAAGAAATAGTGAAAAATCACTTATCATTGCAATATATTGCTTGGCTGTAGTAGCCTGATTCTTTTCTCATGGACGCAAATTCGTTTATAATGAATTAATGTCAAAGACAAGATGCATATTATCATATTGAAATTAGAAATTTTAGACCAACGTACAGTTTCCGTATATTTAAAAACGATTTCTTTATCACATAAAAGATCTCGTGATACATTTTCACTATCTTATTTTTAAAAAATCAATATTTCCACATTAATCATTATGAAATTTGATTACAAGTATTTTGTCACAATCAGAGGTAAAGTCGACGAAATACATCCTAATTTACCTTAATTTTTAGATCTGTCAATAATACGTTCCTAACAGGAATGACTCTTACGCTAGTTTCATAACATGGTTATTATTTTAAAAACCATCGTCATATTTTAATCGCTTCAATATGAATATCTTCTTGACATAGATAGCTCCAAGATAATTTTAATAGTAATACACGACAGTATATTTCTATCTTCTTTTTTTTTATCATTTCTTCCTTTCAGCAAATTGCAAACACTATAGTTCATTATGAAGTAAATAATATTCCATTTCAAGCACTTCGAATAAGCTTGGATAAAAATTGATAGTAACTCTCTATTTTGTACATAAATAGCATACATGAACGATATTAGAGTATCTCCCGGTTTTCTGTAAAAAGATAGCCATAAACATTTAATTATGATACATTCTGTCCATACATCTTGTCAAAATGATATAATAAAAAGTTAAATTACTTAAACATCGATGACTTAAAGAGATAATCTAATGAAATCTAACAATAGATGCAAGATTAAGAGATACAATGATTATATACTACATCCAAGCTTACTCTTAGGTCGCGTTCAAACTGAACAAGTAAGTGGCACCACTAATTAATCTGAATAGTTAGGTTTTTTGCGTTGCCTGTACCACTTGAGTTGTCAAAAAAATATAGTAATTTGCTATATTTAAAAAAGCGTTTGCCTTAAGAATCGACTTTGATAATTTCGTGAATATTTAATTAGAGAAATCGATATATTTATACCTAGCTGTTAACAATTATTTATAGTATCATAAATAGATCTTAATATCACCCAAACATAAATAAATATTATAATTATTCATAATAGTATGAATGAACATATTTATCTATACTTTTACCTCCCACTGTTAGTTTTTTCACTTAATCAATATAATATTACATGCATGAAAAAATAATGGCTATATATCGTTTGTGACAAACCGGTGTTGGTTTGCATGGTTTTTTAAAATATGTAACTTCGTAATCACAGAAAGGAACCATTTCCTTTTCCTGACAACGTACCTGGTACAAGCAAGGCAACCCAGTTCAGGTTAATTACTGGCGTATCTTTTGGGGTTCAGTTTCTTTTCAAGTCTGAATGCGCCCTTATTCTTGGAATAGATATCACTTTATCGCCGGGCCCTTCGTGCTCGAGGACTACCACGGCCGCGTACAAAACCTCTACCGCGTGATGGTTTCATGGGTGGATTTTGTTCCCTGTTGTTGTCTACCACCTTTTGCACAGATTTTTCATTCTCAGTATTTTGTTCCTTCTCTTCCCCGTCATCGATTAAGTTACCTATCTCCGCCTCGTTGTCGTTATCGATGTCGGCCCAAACTTTATCAACCGGAGTTTTCTTTTCTTGATCGTTAGTTGCGTTCTCTGTGGACTGTTCATTAGCATTCTCGGTTTCATGATGTTCCTCCTCTTCGGATTCCGCGTCGGCTTCGAGTGGGTCGTACTTTTCATCCCCGTCGGCTTTCTTTTGCGCGTTCGAATTTTCGGTACTGTTCTCTTGCGCTTCTTTCATCTCCACGCTATCTTCCTCTTCGGAATGAGTGACCTTACGACGTTTCCAGTTTCCTTCGTATTCCTTATTGTTTTCTTGAGCGACTTCATTGGTCTAAAGTAAATAAAAAAAATAGAATATATTAAAAGTCCCATATTTATAACACTAATGATAGTTTCTTTTTATAATCAATCATACCTCTGATTGTTCGGATGGTTTTTGTTCAGTGGTTTCTGTATTTGAGGTTAAAGCCTTCACTTCCTGTACGAAGTTTCGATAGTGAGTAATACTACGTAAATGAGCATTCATATCCTCGGCTTGGAGCATGAATCTCCTACATTTTTCACAATAGAAGCCTTGAACTTCTTTTACTAAAGATTTTCCTGTGTATATGAAACATAAATTATATGTAAGTCGACGTATAATGAAAAATGGCGTCTGAATATGGTACAAATATTTACCTATAGAAACTTGATTCTGCCGACAATATTTGTAAGATGGTATTTTGAACTTCTTCTCGCTTAAATTCTCAACAATATCTGTTATGTATTCCTGCTCCCCTCCGGCCTCTTCTTCCTTTTCATTTTTATTATCAGGACCAACATCTTTCTCCTCATCCTCGGCGGTGCGTACTTCAGCTTCTCCTTTTGCAAGTTTTTCTGCAAAAGAGAGAAAAGTGTGACACCATAAAATTTAATCAATACGTATAATTTACTGCAGATATTTCTTACGTACCTTTCTTCTTATTCTTCCGTTGCTCTTCGCATTGTACAGCGTTCTTCATGTGCGCGGGGGTTAAACAATGCTCGTCGTACTCGATACGCGAGGGGAATTCTTTCAGACAAGGGAAACATCTCGGATGTAAAAATGTTTTCAATTGTTGATGCTTCTCACTTTTTCTGTGCGTCGATAAAGTTCCATAGAAGTTCAGATCGCACATCGTACAATACTCCCGCACATTGAAATCCACGGAAACCTTACAAGGATAAAAGCGAATGTAACCATTTTATCTAGACATTAATCCAGGAAATATCTTTATACTCACTTTCTTTCCACGACGTTTCGAATTAGTCAAACTAAGTTCGCGTTGTTCCTCCGCCACTCTTAATTCGTGTCTCATTAAGTCGACCTTTAATTTATACGATTCGTCCAATTTCTCCATCATCAATTGATGCGCTCGTCCTCGTAAATGATTTTCAAACGACTAAAATAGTAAAAAGGAATCAATAACCGGAAGTCTGGTTCAATCTGTACCAAGCAAAGATTAAGTACATACATATCCGTCCCACATGTGCTTGTTACAGATGTGGCAGAACATGTGACTCATAGGAACTTCCGCGTAACGACTTTCAGCGTGTCTGGCTTCTGATTTCTTGCCAGTCATTTTAGAATCCTTATCAGGCGAGCTTGTTTCCTTCGGCGCATCTTCCGTTACGGACGTATCCGCTTTCTGTTCCGTATCTTCTTCAGGCTTTTCGTCTGATTCCTCACCTTTACCCACTTTGTCCACAGTTTCTTTTTTCTCGTCTTTCCATGCGCGTTTCTTATCTTCGGACTCATCGTTCTCGTCGCTAATATAAAAACAAACACAAGATTTTTATTATACCTACAAATTAAATCACGTCTATTATTGATATATATTTTTTAACATAATTTAAATATTCATTTAACGTGTTCAAATACAAACAATCTGTAATATCAATAAGTAAAAAAATTATGCACAATATATATTAAAGTCAAAAGAAGATAACTCACACTTCTAACAACTTTTAATTCGCTTCGAATCACGAATGAAATATATTGAGTGACGTGTATCAAAAGAACAGAGTATAAGGGACATATATTGTAACTGTGATCGTGAAACTATTAATGTTA
Source organism: Anthidium xuezhongi (assembly GCA_022405125.1). Taxonomy (NCBI): domain Eukaryota; kingdom Metazoa; phylum Arthropoda; class Insecta; order Hymenoptera; family Megachilidae; genus Anthidium; species Anthidium xuezhongi. The sequence continues at coordinate 5,540,538 of CM039642.1, read as the reverse complement.
CAGATTTGTAGATAATTTAAGTTAAAATTTGAAATGTGAGTTGAGTTTAACCAACAATTGGTGGGAGTGAAACATATAAAATGTTACTACGCAGACATATGTATAAAATATATATGTATGTATATATATTTTTAATCAGGCAAGAAAGGGCACAAATGCTAATATTATAGCAATTTATAATACCGTATGTATGTAAGAAACACCATACATACAGAGATAGGTGAGAGAAATGAGACTTACTGAAGTTTGAAGAAACTATTCACAATCACCAGGAGCTTACCTTTTCGCAACAGGTGCTTCTGCTTTTTCATTATCAGAGGTCTTAACGTCCTGCTGTTCCTTTTTGGCAGTCTGATTTTGTTTAGAGGCAGGAATTGGTTTAGAAGATTTATCGTTGCGATGCTGAGTTTGGTTTCCATTCATACGTTGATTGCCGGACTGGGGTGCACGAGATTGTTGTGCAGATGGACCACGTCGCCCAGCAGGGCCATCACGGGCGCGATTGCCCATCTAGTCATGTAGGTCAAATGACCAAACCGTCATGAGAAGTATCTGATATAATTGCGATTCTTTCTTCGAATCGAATCTGGTTTTAAAAAACCCAATGGGATGTATTGAGGGAGAAAAATATTCTACTCGATTCGGAAGCAGGACGTATTTAGTGTTCCAACGAACACCAAAAGGTCAGTGTTTCCACATTACAGTGGAAGGGGAAAGGAAAAATAGTTGTAGACAAGTTGAAGATGCGTACAATCAAAGCATCGTCTAACTTTATATAGGCAAATGATCCTTGTTGATCATAGGATATGATATTCGTAAAACGCATAACTTCTTCCTTTGAGCACAGTCCAATAATGTTCAATGAAAAATAATCAACAAGAAGAAGAAGCTAAATCAATGAAAAATGCTGTTTGCAATCAATATTTTTCAATAACGTTCTTCCATCAATTTTAACTGCAATGACGAATAGAAGACTTGGGTTGATTATAAGCATACCAAGTCAGAGGAGAGATATATCTGCAAGTCTATACTGAAATTTGCTACACAAAGCCAAGATTAGCTTCCACTGTTAAAAAACGTGAAATTGCATATTGAAATCAATCACACGTCTTGTTACCGTGTCTTTAAATGAAATAACTTTGCGATAGTACTTAATTCTCCTACGAAAATCGTGTGCAACAAAACTACTCCAACACTAAGAACTGTTTATGCTTAATAACTTCAGAAGATAATCAATATAGTAATCCACTGATTGAAAACCTTATTAATGAATCGATCAATGAACATAAGAGAATTTCTAACTTTCAGAATAGGTATTGATGTTGTTGATGTAAAAAAAAAGAATGAAATAAATAAAAGAAGTGTGGATCGAATTTTGCCTCTTTAAAATTTCCATTTGAAATAAGATCCACATTTGAAATATTATAATATTCATACCTTATTGTATGGTTGCGGTCGCTGATTCTTCATTGGGTGTCTAACAGGACGATCATTATACCGCCCAGAAGAAAAGTTCTGCTGATTTGGAAAATTTGGACCTGGCCCAGAAAAATTATTGCTAAGGCTGAGAAGCGATGGTACCTGCTGCAAGTACAACATTGTATTAATAAAATATTGTAACAATCATAAATAATAGTTTTAAGAAATGTGTTTTTACCTGTGGTTGTACTTCTTGTTGGCTACGTAATAAATTTGAAAGAAGGTTGCTAGCTATTGCTAACTGTGCTTCAGGTGATGTCAAAGACAAATTATTGTTAGGGGTTGGTAAAATCCCTCTGCCGGGCATCATTCCTCCTTCCCAAGGATTCATTCCACCGCTTCCACCACCTCCACCGCCTCCTCCTCCACCCATTCCACCACCCATATTACCACCCATACCACCTCCGCCTCCACCCATGTTACTAACTCTGCCTCCTCCTCCACTACCACCACCACCACCGCCTCCTCCTCGATTATTAAAGCTTCGATTCCCAAAGGAATCTCGTTTTATTCCTCGATTGAAAGACATTGTGCCTGGAAAATAAATAAATCTTAAATATGTTATAATATTACAAAATAATACTTTCTTCTATTTATCATTATTATTATAGTAAATTATTTTTAAATATAGTAGTTTAGATATATTATTTATAATTAGAAACTTAAAATATAAGTCCATATTAAACATTGTAATATCTTAAATATATTTGAATTTTCATACTACAAATTTTTAATATATAAGTAGAGCATGAAAGGGCGTCGATTTCTAATATTAAAAACTAGAACAGTTTTAACAATTTAATCACGTAAACTTTTGCTTATTGAAAAATAATAAATAATTAAGTTAGTTCAATATAATATAAACGTACAAATAAATGTGATACATAATAAAAGGAAATAATTATTCCTTACATTTTCAATCGACGTTTTACGTATCAAACGACGCCGTACAATGTGACTAAAGTGTTAAATTTCAAAACCATTTATTACTGCACAAATTTCTATTTATTTCAAGCTAAAGATATTCAAATGATATTTTAAGATATTTAATATGGAATTTTTACTTTGAATTAAAAGAAAAACGAAAGAATTACGTACTCGAAAACGTTAATATGAACAGTACCGCACGAAAGGGAGACAAAACGGAACGCACAAGGAAATGGAGTCACCAAGCGTCTACCATAAATTAGAACGGCAAAAGCAGGGTTCTAAATGGTCGACAGTAATACCAATTCTTGATTTTAATTGGCTGAATTTTTGTGGCTATTAATTCTACAAATATAAATTGCATTTTAATACATTATTTAATATTAAAAAAGTAATATATTTTAAAGAGCGAAAGGTAGTATAATCATTTTGAGTGAATCATTTCATAATACTCTTAGCAAAGGAAATATATTACACATTATACTAAATAATTTCCATGTAAATTTGAAAAATTACTTCTCTTTGTTTCTAATCCGAATATAACAATTAATTAAACGATTAAGCTGATTTTTATTGTATTTAAATAATTGGATTGTGCGGTTTCTCTCATTACATATAATACGAGGATAACTTAAATTCAGTAATTTAATGAAAATACTTACACTCTCTTGCCAATAGTACACGCAGGTAATGGTGCTATTCCACGTGCGAATTGTATCAACCATCGAGCATTGTTAACGTTCTTTTTCTACGATAACCGAATATTAAAACTGTAACAAATAATTAAATAATTTTATTCAGATATTTCTGTTCAAATAGAATCAACCGATATTTAAGAAAATTAAAGTATACGATATAATAACTTTTGTATACCAAATAGTCTGTCATTAACACCCGGTGTTTGTAAAATAAACTAATAACAAGTTTTTTAAACATTATTGTATGTATGTAACATTTTTAAGAATCTACTTTTTTATTTGATGGTGAGACATAATGACAAATCAAAGACCAGTCTCTTGTGGTCTTGACTTCTGTGCTGTACCAGATTTAAGTAACTGCCTTTTTACAGCAAATTCATCCAAGTAAGTTGTAAAAGAAGTTAACAATTGTTTTCTTACTTTTATTGATTAAAAAGATCATGTTTATTATATATATTTATAGGTATGAATTTATATGTGCTCCACTTGTTCATCCATTATTCAAAAGAGAGTTTGTGTGTGGTCCTGCAAAATACCGATTGGGTCCATTTACCAGACCAGACTTAATACTATGCAGTTCCGGTAAATATAAATTAACAGGTGTATAGTATTCTTATAATGACATAATTTTATTTCACAGATTGGAATAATTTAATTATTGGTAAATTATCACCACATATTAAGGTTGATTCCAAAAATCCTATCTTAAAGAAAAATAGCGAAGAAGCATTGATTCAGGAATTGACTTTGGCAAGTCATTTAGGTCTGGTAGGAGTTACTTTTAAATTGACAAGAGGAATAGAACATAACACAAATCTTGCTAGAATTATCTGTGATAAAGTATCAAGCTCCTCTAGCTTACAGGTATATACACAAATAAAATTTTCTTTCTTATGTGATTATAATACATAGTTCTTTTAATTTTTTTTTTTTTTTTTTAGGTTTGGATACAAGTACCTATGGAAAACCCACTTAAACAAGCTTATTCTTACAGAGAAGATGAATCAGTAGAAAGTGATTCGATAGAAAGTCCATGGGAGTGGTGGAATGCCTTTAGAGCAATTTGTGATTATGATAGGAAGTTAGGTGTTGCATTAATTGTAAGCCATGATCTTCCAGAACAAGAAGAGGTACTTTAACTATTATTTTATGTATACATTATCAAGGATATAGAAACCTAGATTTAATGAAACTCTTTTAATCATAAGATTGACAAGTGGCTAGGAGAACCAGTTAAATGTCTGATCTTCCCAACAACCTCATTTATTACAAATAAAAAAGGATTTCCTGTTCTGAGTAAAGCACATCAGGCGTTAGTAAAAAAATTTTCTACATTAGAGGTACAATTTGTACTCACAGGAGCAAATAGACATATGAACATTAGTTATTATCATGATTATTTGGAGTACTTATGGAAGGTAAAGTTAAAAATTTAGCGTCAATGATTCATCTTGAACAATTCCGTTTAATTTCAATAATTTTATACAGGGATGTCAAATGAACGGACCAGTGGAAAGATTCGTGCGCGGTTACGAAGATTATCTGCAATGTCCTTTGCAGCCTCTTATGGATAATCTAGAATCTCAAACATACGAAATATTTGAAAAGGATCCTGTTAAGTATTCCCAGTATCAGTCAGCTATACATCAAGCGATACTTAAATTTCAGACGGAATCGGAAGACAAAAGTAGAAAAATGTAATACATTCAATACGATTACCTTTAATCATAGAAAAATACAAAATTATGTCCGATTTTAGAGTAATAATGGTGGTTGGTGCCGGAAGAGGACCACTCGTTCACGCATCTTTAAACGCGGCAGAAATGGCAAATCAACAAATTAAAGTATACGCTGTAGAAAAAAATCCTAATGCAGTATTAACGTATGATCTCAGTTACCTCAAATCTTTTAATTCATTACTTATAATAATTCTTTTGGTATATAGCTTGCAGGCACTGGAGAGAGATATGTGGGAGGACAAAGTAACAGTAGTGTCTTGCGATATGAGGGACTGGAGCGCTCCTGAAAAGGCCGATATTTTAGTGTCTGAATTGCTCGGCTCTTTTGGTGATAATGAACTGTCCCCCGAATGTTTGGACGGGGTTCAGCGTTTCCTGAAAGGTATGTACTTAATAATACTTTTTTTTTATACTAATTATTAAATATCATGATATGGTACCAGATGATGGTATAAGTATACCGTGTTCATATACTTCGTACATCGCCCCCGTGCAGTCGTCGAAGTTGTATAACGAAGTAAGACAGTGTAAACTTAAGGACAAACATCTTTTGGCTAATTTTGAAACATCCTACGTAGTTCATCTACAGAATAAGTATGACATAGCCAAGCCACAGCCATTGTTCACATTTAAACATCCAAATAAAGGTAAGTAAGTTGGTAATATATATTTGCGACTTTAAAATGTTGATTGCTATTTGTTTATTATCATTGCAGATTGTGTTACTGATAATTCGCGGTACGAGATAAAGACGTTCGATGTTCAACAAAATTGTGTATTACACGGTTTCTCGGGGTATTTTGACACGGTTTTGTACAAAGATCTTACTCTGAGCATACAACCAAGTACGCGTAGTCCTGGAATGTTCAGCTGGTTTCCTATCTTTTTCCCGATCAAGGTAAGATCGAATTTTACGCTCGAAATGAAAAAATCACTAATATATGATTTATTACCGAAGGATCCAGTACAATTAAAAGCAGGGGACCAAATAGTTGTTCATTTTTGGCGTCAGTGTACTTCTAAAAATGTTTGGTACGAATGGTGCATTAGCAAACCTGTCCCAGGACCTATTCATAATCCAAATGGTCGCTCTGATACAATAGGTTTATAGTTCGATATTTTTGTAATTGGTTTATCTCGATAAGAAAAGAAAAAAATACGTTAAGGTATCTTTGTAATCGTACTATAACAAAAATTTGATCAAAGAATAGTTTTTTTTTTGCAGCAAATGACTATAGTTTAGGTAAGCGAATAGTATGCATTTTTTATTTGAAATATTTTATAGATTTTCGTTGGAAAACTATTCTCGAATTGATATAAAAATGTTAAGAAAACAGATGTAAATGTAATATTAAATAACATACATTAAAGAATGGTAAGATCGTCAAAATCTAATATCACATACCAATATGAATTTGTCAAGATGCGTTATAAAGATAGTTCAATAAATGTTCTTAGAGTAAAATCTTATGTTTTTGTTTGTGTATTACTGGTATAAATGCTAAGGTCACCGATATTGTACAACTTTGATAACATAAATTACATGTTATCAGTCAGGAGTAAAGTGTGTGTATACCGCCCTTTTAACCTCACGTGACCGCATTTAAAATGTCAATAACATTGTGTTCTTTAAAATAGCTTAAAATATAAGATCATGGAAATTTAATTTACATTATAAAAAAAATGTTATATAAAGTTTTCTATATGAACAATACAGCAAATATGTTATTACTTCGTACATTAATTTGCAAAAATCTTTTATTTTTCATATATAGAATTTTATTTCACAGTGATAATAATTGTAAAATTGTGATCAATTTTATTCATTATGCACATATAGATTTTTTTACTTATTTATTTAAATATTTGTCGAAACAGTTAGCAAATATCGAGAATACCGTTACAGGCGCTTATTTAGTGCGTAATTATTCACACCCTATATGTTATATTTGTTCCATATTAGTCTGAATGATGAAATATATTTTATGAGATAAGCATAATCGATAGTATGCAAAGAATACAACGTTTTGTAGAAATGTTTTAACATTCATTCGAATCGCGCCTTTTCGTTCATACTTAGCACTGGCAGCACTACGGAAATTTTATGAACTTAGTCAAAGAGGAAGTATTGCAGACGACACATACATAGTGAGGTTAAAGTTTTTAATTGTTTAAAACCGGAATAAATCAAAATTATTATGGCAAAAGTAATCGCACGAATGACTAAATATACGACGAGGACATTTCCATGTGTCACAAGAGAAAATTTATTTGGTTTTACCTCGTCGAAAGTGTCGTCAAGTATATCACGTTCTATCGCTACCACTCGATGTTTGAGAGCCGGTAAGTTTAAAAAAATGACCTGATTTTAAGATTTAAGAATAGTTAAATATTTTTAATAATGCTTGTAACAAATAAAAATTGTAGTTACTATTATAACAGTATAAGAACTTGTATCACAAATTTATTCCAATGTGTGCAGAAACTTATTTTATGAATTATTTATTATGTATAAAACATCCCCTTATAAAACTCAAACTTTTTTAAGAATTTAAACCTTTTATATTAGGCATTTAATTTAATTGCTAGTACAAAAATAATATGTATTAATGTTTTTCCCTTTGGTAGAAGTTTCATCAGTACAGTGATAAATAAAATATTTTTAATGTTTAGATAAGTTCTTCACAGACAGACACGAGTGGATAGTAATTGATGGGAAAATAGGCACAATTGGAATATCCAATTATGCACAGGAATCCCTAGGTGATGTTGTGTATGCCCAGCTTCCAGAGATTGACACTGAAGTAAAGCAGGGAGGTCAGAATGCATCTTCATCTATTTCATGAATTAAAAAAAGAGACAAATGTCTGTACTTTTCATCTAATTCAAATTAATTTTACAGATGAATGTGGAGCGTTAGAATCAGTGAAAGCTGCCTCTGAATTGTATAGTCCTGTTAGTGGGAAAGTAATAGAAAAGAATGAAGTAGTTGAGAAAACACCCAGTTTAGTTAACAAATCCTGTTATGAAAAAGGATGGTTGTTTAAAATAGAATTAAATAATCCAGATGAACTTAAGAGCCTGATGAATGAACAGTCATATGAATTATACCTGAAATCTGATCCACATTAAAAACATTATATTGGTAATATGTGTGAAGTTACTATTTAGTTGTGATTTATTTTATTAAGTATTCAATGTTCTATCATAGACTAGGTATGGAATAGATTACACAAGTAATATGATTTTGTGTTAGATAATTTAAAGTCAAGCAATCCTTTATCATTTTCAAGTCACATTCTTCTTTATCAATTACGGTTGGCATTGCATTGCAGCGCTATTTGTGGTAGGAATTAAAATTAAACACGCGTTTTTGTTTTTGTTACAGCACAATGCACGCGTGTGTTTAATGCACGATACTTTTATGTAATGCATATTAAAAGCTGGCATAAATGTAGAACACGATACACGCGATGAAAAAACCAAATAGTAGCTTATTTCGCGACAAAACGCGATATTTTATTTTGTTAGTTCTGATGTGTGCTGCTAAATGGCGCGATTTGTACCGTTTGCGGGGCGGGCTTAGTTTAAAATTAACAAAATATTAAAAATACGTTCTGAACGATCCTAAATCGTTTATTTTATAATAATTTAATGTTTTTTCTTTTTTTTTACATAAGAAAAATAAGCAATAGTTTTTTGAAGAACAAATGTTCTACAATGAAAGAAAGAGTTAGCTTTTAATCATAGTTCAACAATTTACCGTTAAGTAGCGCTAGTAGTGCTGTTTTAAAAGCGCTTTGGAATTCAAAGCATAGAAAGCTGATAAGTTACATTTCTTTTCCTTTACCTTTCCTTATAACACAGTTAAACACATTTAATGCTGTGATAGGAAACAACTTAAGCATTTCAGATGTTTCTATGAATTCTAACAGGTTGACGAAGTGAAATGCTGAAGTATCTTTAAATTGTTAAATTAATCATTGTATAATGATACGATGAACGTCTTTGTTACTGTACACGAGTGAAAGTAATCGTTCGAATATTTGGAGGCCTTTTATATCTAATAGAATGTTTATCTAACAGAGTTACAATATATAGAACGTACGCGACATTTGATTAATAATATGTATATATTCTACTCTGATATATAGGTACGTTTGAACGCAGCGCAAATACTCTTATCAGTTAGTACGCGTGTTCGCAGAATTGGCAGATATTGCGAGGTACACAAAGTGAAAACATCAGATTTGAAACACTCGAAAAGCAGGACAGATGAGATCCAATCAATTTTCCGATTTAAAGTTCCGTTCTGTTTTTAAATTTACCCGAAACGCTCGAGATAAAGAAAGTTTTTTAAACCGGTCGCGCAAAACATTGCGCGAACGACAAGTTGCAGGGTTCATGGCGCGTAGTTGGCGTTATGGCACGAATTAAGCCGACGAACGCGTGCAACACGAATTTCCACTCGTACACGACGAAAGGAAAAACGCGGAGGTGGGGTTGGCGGCGATTTCACGACTCGTTCGACGAGGCATCGACAGTTCTTCGCGGCGACTAATCGCGAGGAGATAATACATCGACGTGCATGCAATTTCGTTTCGTCGAAATTCTTTAATTCCATCGACCGCGACCGCGTTTCTTATCGCGAGCGGCGAGACCACCTCCGATTTCGAGTCGGATCGTTAGCTCCTCGGCGATGGGGCACGTCGGTTCCTTCTTTTCTTTCGTTTTAGATCGACTCGAGTGACGTATCGAGGCCCAGAAAATTTCCTCCTCCAACCGTGTGTGTCAGCGACGGCCACGTCCTTCGTGAAACTCCTCGCGCGTCATCGACCAGTGACGTACGATCGCGAGACGACAGCGGGCACGACGAAAAAAAATAATCCACGGAATGCCGCGTTGTGCGTGCATTTCATGACACGCACGTGTTTACTAGCCACTTTCCTGTTCCCTGTGTCTCGGCTCGATGTTTTTTAAGGATCACATTCGAGGCCCGTCTAGCGTGGAAGTTCCAGTTTCGAGGCGCGTGGCGTCATCGGCGGTAGTGTCTGCGACAGTGTCGTAGAATCGCGATGAGACCCGTTTGCGTGGATCACGTTCGAGGCGTCCAGTGATCAAGCATTTTGTGTGCCACACCAAACACCCGGTGGTATGTGTAAGGAACCTGGTAACTGTAAATCTCTGAAGAGTTCTGCCGCGAGCCGTAAACATCTTGTTTTCGAAACGAAGACGAAGAAGAAGCGATCGTATGCGAGGACGCCATGTTGTAGGCTGTGGTGGTAATCAAAACGCTAACACGGTGACCGCGAACGGTTGAAAGGATGATTTATGCGAGGTAATTCCATATGATTCATTCCGTTATCAGTGCATCAACCAAAGAATCATAGACCAGCTGGATAATTAACAATATTATCATGGACCATGATTAGAGATTTTATTATGAGCTCGTTAGCGTTCGTCCGTGAGCCTCATCATCTGCTTAAGGTGTCCGCTTAGGTCTGTCATGTGATAGACTCTTCATTATTATGAAATTTTGTCAGTTTCGAGGTTTTTGGTACTTGGCATTCACGATTGCGTAAATTTTGTAACATACGATGAACTTTACCCCTGTAGTATCGCGATTAATATTCCTCGCGTGAAATTGAAACGATACGCCGTACAAATAACTGAAAATCTTAATCTGTTTTATCTTGATAAGCCGTGGCTACCGTCGGTAGTGAAAAAAAAACGTTCTTTTTTCGATCAATACGATTGATTCGTTTTCGCTATCAATCGTTTCAGATAAATTAAGCTGGTTGGACAGCGAGGGAATGATAGTTTGGGAATTTCGGGTCATTAGGTAAATCTTTAACAGTTCTTTCCCTAATTTCTAGAATATCTTAGAAACACGATGTTCGCGATGATGAGGCACGAGTTATATTTATCATTTCCTCCTTTTTTCTAATTTATAGACAGACGCATCGAGAGCCATTCAATAACCAAAGAGACGGAACGAGTTTAGATTAGAATACAGCTGTAAATTTTAAAGCATACGAAAGTTATAATTTTTCAATATATGAAAGTATAAACTGTTCAAAGTATGAGGTGGCTTCCTTGCTATCAGTCAAACATAATTGTTTGGTCAATATTTATCATCCTATTAGTAACGGCATGTTCTTTCAAAAAGTGTATCGGTGAAAAACAACCTTGATTTAAAGAATGCAAGGCTATCTAAAATTCTTTTGCACGAAGCATATTTTCTTGGTGGTACCCTTAGGGTGCCCCTGTTAGTAGATCAAATGTACACCTGCGTGCACTAAGGGCTTCCCTAGGGAAAATGGCGTCGGAGAGGCGGAAATTCCCATCCAGATAACGTGTTCCCATCCAGTACGAAAACGTGTACAATTGCACATTCGATAGCACCATTTTCTTTAGGGATGCGTATTGTGCCTGTCAATCGTAAGAGGAAATTCCTTGGCTAATCTGTTTCAGATTAAGATTCAGATAAACAGCCTGTCTTATTTGTTTATTGAATGACTGTACGGTGCAAATCTTGTGGCGACACAATGAAAAAGAAATGCCGTTGTTTCCGCAGCGCATGGGCATGGTAACGTTGGTGCAACAGCATCAGCAGACGACACCGGACGAGACTCGGTACCAGAAGGATCAAGATCAAGGTAACGGAATCTCGAGCGAGAATCATCGGGAGGTCGAGGATCGTCGCGAGGAAATCGCACACCCTCTGAAAGATACCGCGGTCGTCGCCACCGGAAATGGTAGCCTCGCCAGTTCTTCTACGCAGTGCAGTGACGTAGAAGCGGAGGACGATGAAGACGAGACCGACACCGACGAGGGTGATTGGATACCCGATCTGCCGGTGCCCACGGTGTTACAGCAACATCAACAAGTGACCACCGCTAACGGGAACGTGGTGTTGCCCAACGCGGACGCCTCGAATTTCGGTGATGTGCGAGTAAAGAACTCGACTAACGTGCATCTCGGTAACAAGACGTTTTATAAGGGACCGGTGACGATAAAGCAATTTGTTTATACGAACCCGGTATTGGTGCAGGATAACAATACCGTTAAGGGCGACAGCGAACAAGCACCCTCTGCGAACGACACTAATTCGTCCACCGTTAAGGAAAACTCGGCTGCCAACGGTTCGGTACTGTCTCAGACCCATAATATCGACAAAGGTGATCATTTTAAGAATGTATTTTGCTGTTTACTGGATTAAAGAGCTTCACTGGAACTCGTTAACACGACCCCTCGAAAGGAAAACCAATTAGGGATCTAACGGTGCAAGTTTCAGTGATTACCGAAATTACGATTCTCTGAAATATTTTAGGAGGGACGAAATGAATGTTCGAGAATTGGAAATTAAAAATATTATAAATTATAAATTTGAAAGCTATGTACAGTACCGATTGCGTTGGCTTTTTTAGAGAAAATGGCAATCTAAGGAAAATTGAAATAATTAACCTACCCCATTATCCATTTCATTCCTTTCATAAGTTTAATGCTTGCAATTCCCAAAATGATAGAGTTTCCTTCTGCATCGCCATTTTCCCTAAGGAAGGCTATCATGCTCGGCACCGTCATCAATTCAGGTAGATCTTCCGATTTAATTCTTTATCTCAATTGGCAACACTTTCTTTTCTTGTAAATTAATTGTATTTTATCGGATCAGTAAGTTTGTAAATTGTATCTTCACCCGTTCAGTTTTTATCTCTGCGCAGTCACTAATTGAATGTGATAAAAAGCAATCGGAAGTTACATCCTGTCCAGAGATTTGCGTCAAACCGATTGACGACAAATACGTTTAGTGTTCGAGTGTTGTTTAGTCGTCCAGGCTTTCCAAGTTTACTATTTATCCGCGAGATGTACAGCAAAATGGTTTATATTTCCGATATTTTTCCTTGCCATTATTGCAATGCCGGAATAATGGGTACGTACTTTACGGTGATTAATTTTTACAATTCTATGACGTATAAAGCTTTATAGCTCCGTATGAATTTTGAATAATTTTCATACAAGCATTCTAATAAGTATTTTTATTCTGGCATAGATTGCAAAAACATTTTGGCCTATAAATTAGACGAAACGGCATCGTACGGTAACGCAGAAGATCGCGACAACGTAGAACAAACAGTATTGAAAAAGGGTTAATACTTTTTACCCGTTGATAGTACATTATATAAATCATTTTACTTGAAATAATTAGAAATATAAAGGAAGGCTCGTTCAGTTTTAATTTGAAGTATTTGCTTATCCTTTCAGTTGCAAAATGGCTGTGGACCTGGAGATTCGTAGCACTTATGTTTGTGCTTGCCTTAATCCTCGTGACCATTGTGATCGTCGTGAGTGTGTATCTCGCGAGTAATTCCACCGCTGCGCCGGCTCCAGTTTTCCCGGAAATTCCAGATTCTTCTGTCGGAGGTAATTCCATATTTACACAATTTTCGTACGCGTTTGGATGATTAATATTCATGCTCTCTTCGTATCTCATACCCAAGCATGTACCCGTTACCTATTCCGGTTCAAATTACAGGTGAAGTGAAAAATGTTCGTTTCGTCGAGCGAAACGAATGGGGTGCCCAACCACCTTCGGAAAACTTGACGAGGCTAAAGCTTCCGGTGCCGTACGTGATTATCAGTCACACGGCGACCGAATTTTGTACGACACAATCGGAGTGCACGTTTCACGTTCGATTCGCTCAAACGTTTCATATCGAGTCCAGAGGGTGGTCGGATATCGGTTATAATTTTCTGGTCGGCGGGGACGGACTCGTGTACGTTGGTCGAAGTTGGGATTACATGGGGGCGCACACGTTTGGATTCAATAACATGAGCATAGGCATTTCCTTCATCGGTACCTTTAACTCGGTGGTACCACCTAAAAACCAGCTACACGCAGCCCAACGACTTATCGAAATAGGGGTGGAACGTGGTAAAATTTCGCCGAATTATAAATTATTCGGACACCGACAACTCTCGAAGACGTTAAGCCCGGGCCTTGCTTTGTACAATATCATCAAAGGATGGCCGCATTGGTCGATGTATCCGTGAACGAAGTAACTTCTCGTGTAATTTAAAATGTTCGACAAAATTTTTACAAAATTGCCTAAAAGAAAATTACGTTCACTTGGTATTTATAACTTTGTGAAAGAATTTAAGTAACTCCACTGATAAGATGACGAAAATACTTTAATTACGTATACGAATGATAATTTGGAATCGGTAAATGACTTCACGATACAGAATGTGCGTAACACCGTTAAAAAAAAAAAAAAAGCAACTTGAGAATACTGATAAATAATTACGATGCGTAGATCTCTTTTGTAGATAAGTGAAACGGAAGAAAACGATTATGATATAAAAATGTAATATCGTGTTCTCAATTGCAAATGTGATGTGTATATTTTGTTAAAATACTTATAATTTTATATTTTATATTATGTAAAATACAAGAATTTTTTTAAGTCATTCAATATATACATATACTGAAAGAAAATATAATGTACATATTATGAAAACATCAAATTATCTCAAATATATAAAAAGTGCATAATATAAAATGTTTGATTCCAAATGTTGAATACATTATCTACTATTTGCTTATGTCTTTAGAGTGAAATATTTAAATGTTTGACGCAAAAGTGTATTCTTCTGTTCGTACATTAAGTATACGATGTAACATAGGTGGCTCCAACAAAAACTCACTTGAATTTTTGAAGTCTTTTACTGCTGACAGATGGCGCAAACTCTGAACATCGAATTATCAAGTCCCGTTTACAAGTTGCGAGCGTTTCGAATTAGAAGTATTGCGGAACGCAAAAAAAGAAGAATGCAAATGAAACAAAACGATGCGTTGCGGAACGCAGATTGTTTAAAGCAACTGTTACTAACAGTATCCTTAAAGGAAGAAATATTACAGAACTCTCAGGGATCGAAAATTTTTATAAATTTTTTATAATTTTCTGATCAACATGGTCAATATGATATCGTTGTCAAAGAAAGGAATCGTGTACGAAGCTATAGTATCTAAGATAGCCATTTTGGCGGGTGACGTGTTTGCATGCCGAGTATTGACACCCATAACATAAATGATCGACGTTGCATGTAATATGGCGATATTCGTTTTCTAAATGCACAAAAACTGATGAATATGGTTAACCATCGTGCGAGTAACAACGGATTATTGAAATTTTTCACAATGGTGAGAAATATTAATAACTACAGCTATTGGCAGATAGTAAACAGAGGAAAGACCGCGTATAATATTCAGTTGCGCTAGGGGGAGGGGGGCAATGCACCATGGGAACAATTTGCGACAGGCGCATGCGCAGATCAGTTTACAGTTGGAGCTTGGAAGAAAATGGCGTCAGCTAAGTTTCTGGAGGAAGCTCTGAGCACGGACGTCGATGAATCCGCAGTGAACGCGATAGTAGGCTCCCTTGAAACGCAACTAGTAACATCGACGCCGGCTGTGTCTGGTCATCAAGTAAGTTCTGCGTCAGTCAGCCAGCAGAATCATCAGGTGAACAGTGGTATTTCCAACGGGGGCACCATCACCGCGGTACAGCCGCAGAAACATGGGGTTTCAAACGGTGGCGGTGCTACCACAGTGAATAGTCTGATGACTCAAGAAGTAACGAAGTCTATTACCACGAGCACTCTTCTCCCTGTAAACGTGGTTACCTCAAACACAGTGGCGCCACAGGTTACTACACAACAGCAGCAACAGCATACACAGTCAGCAGTCCCCCCTGCTGCTTATATCAATCAAGTTACCACAAACCAGGTGACCAGCAATCAGACAACAAATATACCAAGCCTTACTAAAGCACACGAGCCTGTCAAGATTATTTATCCGACTGTTGGTCAAGTAATAGCAACGACAGGGGTAGCAAATGCCAATAATAAACTTTCTTTTCCTGCACAAACTGTTGGACAACTAGCCAATGGTACTTTGGGAATAACATCACAGGCAGTGTTACAGACAACATCAAATGTTTCCAATGTTGGTTCTGTTAGTGAAACCGGTAGTCAAACAGTGGCTAGTGTAAATAAGCCAACAGGTACAGCTTTGGTGATAAAGACTAGTGTAGCACCCAGTGGTATGGTTTCTGTTCCAATGTCTGTTCCTGTTTCTGTGGCTGGCAATGCTGTCAGCACAGCATTACAGGGTAAAGCTGGGGTTACATCTACAATAGTACCCAGCAATGTGCAAATTCTTAATGTGAATACAATGCGTCCTGGCACACCAGTGGCAGGACAGCAAGCAGGGAAGCAGGTTGCACCAAGAGTAGTAATTGGTCAACACATGCTTGGAACAAGACCTGGAGCACCAGGGGTAAGATATTTATACTTTGTAAACAAATGTACAAATACATTTAAAATTCATTTAATTAACCATTTTAGTTTGTTTATGTTGGTATTATTCATTTATTTTTCAATATTTTTTATTTTAAATATAAGTATGTAACTTCTCTTCTACAAATTTGGTATATTATGCTATGTTATTAAAATATTCATTTAAACATTTTTAGATAACATTACAAACATTACATGGTCTTCAACCTGGGACTCAAGGTCACATATTACTAAAAACAGAAAGTGGGCAATATCAGTTACTAAGGGTAGGGCCACCACCAACTGCAGGTACACCTGCTGGTACTGCAGTTACACCAAATAGTATAGCGGGAAATGCAGTGGTTGCTGCACCATCTCCAGGCACTACCTACCGCTTAGCCTCAGTGCCGGCTGTAAGTAGGCTGAATACACAGTTCACTGGCCCACCACTCGCCACCTTAAGAAAATCTGTTCAGGTGACGCACTCTTATACCTCTTACAAGACTCGATGTAGTGCTGTAGTAGACTTTTAGTTTGTGCCATTAGTTGGAATGGTGTTATTGGTAAGGCTATGTATTATGTTATATTCTTTATTCTGTATTAGTTTGTTTCAATTTTTCAAATTTTTCATTAAAATATAATAGACTTTTATATCCATTCAGTTTTTTTATTTCATTAAAAAAAAAAATGATCAAAAAAGGCTTAGTTCACAGTTCATTTTAAAATTTATAAAAAATTTCGATTGTTATAAATGATTGAAAGATTTTATGTAGCATACAAAGGATTTTATTTTTTTATTGGCTTATTTGTTGGGATGCCTCTTTTTTTGTAGAAATTTTTCAAATGTGCAGTTTTACTGAATTCAATGCCTTTATCATACATACACACACATACATACACGTTGCATGTTATATTGGTTAAGGGTGTAACAGTAGAACTTATTTTCAGATATAATAAATTTATAGTAATCAAAAGGATATTTTACATAACATAGATCAAAAGCATTTTAACAATTTTACTTGAGACTATTCTAATACTTCATTATTCACTAAAATGTTGCTATTCAAATTTTCATGTAGAAATTACATTTGATTATCTTAATATAAAAATTATTAATCTTATATAAAATTCTGTCTTATTAATATGTAGAATACCCATTATCTCATACTAAATACATGAAATCAGAGACAAGTGTACATATATTTTTCAATAAGAAATGGTTAAATATTAACAAATTAAACAAATTTATACGAGTCTGTACAAGGTACAAGTGCGTCTTCAATGTTACTATAATTGTGATTGTTCAATGACAGGAATATAAAATGTATTTGTTTGTTTCGAAGTAATGAAATTTGTTGGAACAAAAAAGAAATAGAAATGTAGATTTTATGTTTGAGTAGTCTGAAGTTCAGCATGCATATAGAAAAGAATATAGATTATAAATCACAAGAGCACTACAATAAGAGAACATGTAATGCTGCAGACATTTCTTTAGATATTTCATGTCAGAATGCATGTGGGAAGTAAATTTATTATTATTATTATTTTAATTATTTGCATTCTTTTAGTGATACTGAGCTTCAGAATATTAAAGAATGTAATCTTTTTCTGTTAAATTTACTTTTTATAAATAAATATTGAATAAAGTGTATCATGTAATAAAGTTCATGTATTGTTAATAAGAAAATTATTAAGAAAAAGATTACAACAGTATTAAGTAATGAAAAGTTGACAATATAAAACCTACATAGAAATGTTTGCTTTGAAAATAAAAGCATGCCATAAATCAAATTATTATTTATGATATAAATTTATTGTTCATATTTTATTTTTAACAGTGCTGCAAGTTGCTTTTGAATGATACTGCAGCTTCATAATTCAAATTATCAATTTTTTAAATTCACAAATATTCGTTAATTTTCTAAGTAAATTGGTTTAGCAAATGAACATTTTTCGAACGACTTTGAGTGCAAAAAAGAAAATGTTGTAACACTGATTTATTTATCAAATGCAGACAGTGGCTGCAACTATTACAACAGCAACTACAACTCCAGCTACGGTGACTGCTGCTACCACAACTACACCTACTCCACCTGTTACAACTGTCCAAACAGTTCAAACACCTGCACCTGTATGTATAATCAAATTAAAAATACTGTGTGTTGTGATATTTATTGATTACAGCATTATATCAATTTTAGTAATTGATCATTTTATAACTGCATACAGGGTATATACATTGTGTTCTCCTTTTTTCTATTTCTAGCGTCAAACTACCGATAATACCAAAGAAAAGTGCCGTAAATTTTTAGCAAACTTGTTAGAGTTATCTAGTCGAGAACCTAAAGCTGTGGAGCGAAATGTTCGAACTTTGATACAAGAATTAATCGATACTAAAGTCGAACCCGAAGAGTTCTGTGATAGGCTTGAAAGATTATTGAATGCTTCACCTCAACCATGTTTGATTGGATTTCTCAAAAAGAGTTTGCCACTTTTACGGCAATCGCTCGTTACGAAAGAGTTGGTTATAGAGGGTATAAAGCCGCCACCAGCCAACGTTGTTTTCCCTGTAACATCGGCCACCCCCATAGTAACGCAGGTAAGAATAATTTATTCGTTCTATCGTAAAAAAGTAGTGAATAGTGGTATTTATACTGCTTACTTACGCTACTTCCATTCGTTGTATTCATACCTTTCGCTACGCACACCATAAATGTACTTTATGATGTAATGTAGCAGAATCAGCTTAGACCAACTGTTGCCGTGGCAACAGCAACAATTCCTGTAACTGCAGTTACTGCAACCACACAAGTAAGGGTAATGACTCCACTACCTGCAGCTACGACCACAGTCCCTCGACCTCCTCAGCCAGTTCAACAGAGGCTGGTAAGATAGTCCTGTAACGTAGTATTGTATAATTAGCGATTAGCGATACGTACTTTCTTCATAATTGATATTTTAATAAAGTTATCTGATTCGAATGAAATAAAATTACGATATTTGTAATTTGTTTCTAGATGCGACCGGTTACAACAGTAGTTCGTAGTCCTACAGCGTATACTGTAAAGTCAACGGTAGCGGTAACTGGTATTCGACCTACTGTTCCTACGGTTCAAAAACCACCTGTTACAACAACTGTTGTTAAGACAGTCACAACTACAACGCAGGGAAAAACAATCAATACAACCACTACTGTTAATAAAGCCGTAGTGCCTTCTTTTGTTCCAAAGCCAGTTATTAAAGAAAAAGAAAAGAAAACATTTTCATCTGCAGGATACACGTAAGTGATCATTCTTAAATATCATTAAATATTTTTATAAAGTTCGAAAGTTTTATATGTTGTTTTTAAATAGTGGAGATGACGATATCAACGATGTCGCGGCTATGGGTGGGGTCAATCTTGCCGAGGAATCGCAAAGGATCCTCGGCTCCACGGAGTTCGTCGGGACACAAATAAGATCCTGTAAGGATGAAGTGTTTTTACATATGACACCGTTACAGCAAAGAATTAAACAAATTGGTAGGTGTTTCATTCTTCAGTTTAAACGTAAACTGTATATTCAATATATTTAAACAATTTTTCGTTTTAGTTTCTAATTATGGATTAGAAGAACCTAATCAAGAAGTTGCAGCGTTAATATCGCATGCCGCACAAGAAAGGTTAAAGAATTTAGTAGAAAAATTAGCAGTAATCGCTGAACACAGGATAGATTTGATAAAGGTGCGATGGAGAGGTTATGTTAAATTCGATCGACTTCGGATCGATAATAATCGATTATTTCTGAATCGAGCGGTACGTACTGTTTCTAGGTGGATCCGCGATACGAAGTAACTCAAGATGTCAGGGCGCAGTTAAAGTTCTTAGAAGACTTGGATAAAGTCGAGCGTAGAAGACACGAAGAGCAAGAAAGAGAATTACTTCTACGCGCCGCGAAAAGTCGCGCGAAAACGGAAGATCCGGAACAAGCTAAGCTCAAGGCGAAAGCAAAAGAGGTATTTTCGTACATTTGCAAGTTGAAGAAACCGTTGGCCGTGTAAGTAGGAGTAATTGTATCATTGATGTTTCGCAGATGCAACGTGCAGAGATGGAAGAATTAAGGCAAAGAGAAGCTAACTTGACGGCGTTACAAGCGATTGGTCCACGTAAAAAGCCTAAACTCGATGTAGGGGGGTCCGCCAGTAGTCCCGGAAACAATTCCGGTTTGAACACATCAGCGACGGGTATTAACAGACAAATGCCGATGAGACCACGTTTGAAAAGGGTGAACTTCAGAGACTTGTTGTTCCTTCTTGAACAAGAGAAAGAAACATGTAGGAGCACTATGCTGTATAAATCATACTTGAAGTGATGTTCTGTGAAGGGCAGGAACTTGAGTGACCCGCCCGATATTTGGCGCCCAACCTATACGGTCTTCTGTGAGCTGGCCTCAATGGACCTTGATCGATCATGTAACGTTCGTATACGTTGCATTGTACAGTGTTTCATAAGTTGCATACGATGAAATTCATTGCGAATCACGTCGAGATTCCACATACATTCAGAATAAGAATTATTTCTACCGTGTCGATAAGCTTCCCTACTGTAAATGACTGAAGATTTTTTAAATGTAATATAAATAGATTGTTCTTTATTTTTCAACACGAAATCGCATCACTGAGAGATGAGCAATGTGTATGAGCACATGCTTAGTGATCAGTCTGGGTAGTCTCTGTGGTAAGGGTGTTTGTGTGGCCATATATAAACGTTGTTATATGGTGTGTTGTACGTATGTGGAACGAATGATTGTACATTGTCATTTATGTATATGCCTGCTGCATTGTAACACTTGACCTATACTTTTGGACACTGTAGCGCTAGTGTAAAGAGTGCAGGTTTTGTTAATATATAGTGAAATCGTATTTTTGCAAATTATAATGTAACGAAATGAAAAAAAGGTAAAAAAAAAACATACTGTGAGCACACTGTCCAAAAAGTATGGAATAATTTGTACAATATCTTACACCTAAAAAAAACACAAAAAAAAAATACTAAATAGTGATAATTTCAATGTTGGTACAACAAAATATAGCTACTCTCCACCATAAGATGGAATTGTTATCAGTATATTATGTTGTAATCTACATTTTCAGTGTTTATAAAAAAAAAAAAACATTAGCTGTTACGTTTTTTATTAAAGAAATATTTACAAAAGTAAGAATCACGGATATTTTTTCGATTAACGTTTAATTTAATTAATTTATATTTCCTTCGTTGGAATTGGTGCGGTTCTTGCTAATATTCAGATAAAAAGTGTGCTTCGCATAATCGATCGAAGAAGAAGATGAGGAAAAAAAGGGAAAATAATTCAAAGCGTGTACCTGATTTATAATGTAAAAGAATTTGCTGCATATGTACGTGGGTGCCTATTATCATAATGAAAAAGAAACAGAGAAAGGGGGAAAAAAAAGGAAGAAAAGAAGAAAGAAGGAAAAACAGAAGACATTGATCTTTTCTAACTTTTGCTCATCGCATGAGCGTTCTTACGTTACGCGTGGCCCGATGTATAGACATTTTTTCGTGCAAACAAATTAACACCCATCATACATGCCCGTCTAGAGAACATTGATACATACACACCTGTATATACGTACTAATAATACGCATGTATCATTTCGTTTAGCGTTCGTTTTTAGTATCATCAATCGGTTTAGATTAACCGCGGTATAGTCTCTTTGTTCTGTAACAGCATTTAATCGTACAGAGTCTCGAATGATTTTGTGTTCATTCACGCAATTTTGCATATAAATATATAGAAAAAACTCTCGTCTTTGGAACATATTCGACAATTTACACGATTACCAATATGGGGGAAGCCATACATTTTTTATAAGCTTTAAATATATATATATATATATAAATTTGATATAAGTTTGTTGAGGGCAATTGATAGAATGGTTTTCTATTATACTGCCGTAGTTTAAATGCAATTTACGAGAAAAAAAAAAGAAACGAAGAAGAATAAGAAGATGAAAAATAATGAAAAAACGATAATATAAATACGAGGCATACTATTTATTTCATATTTCTTTTTTCAATAATCCTCAAGATGATGGTTATTTCAGATTATCCATTAACGAAATGATGAATTATGAAAGAAAGTTTAAGTATTCCGATAATCTGAATTAACCGTGGTTCTTCAATGATTTTCGTGCTTCCATATTTTTCAGGGAGCACGATACACGTTTCCCGACCACTAGCGTTCGCGAAATATTAAAAAATGATATATATATATACATATATGTACATATATATATATATATATAAAAATAACAGATGCACTTACACCTGTAAGTCTTCTTAGTGTAAATAATAAGAGAAGAACAAGAAACGTGAGAGAGCGAGTGGGAGAATGAGTGTGTGATAGGAAAAAAAGCGTATATCGACGTAACGTTTCAGTTACAAAAATTACGTGAAACGTAGTTGCTTCAACGGTTCAAAAAAAAAAATATCGATCGAAAAAATACAAAATACGCGCACAAGACTGACGAACCTTTATGTAAAGAGAGAGAGAGAGAGAGAAAAAAGAAAAAAGATGTTAAGTTGAACTTTATATACTGTTATCCTTTTTGAAATATCCGTAGTGCCGATTAAATTGCGAGACGAATCAGTACAAAAGCGAGAGGAAGCGAAAAACAAGAAGATGGACGTTCGAACGAGAAGCGGAAATATATCGACAAGAGGGGAAAGGGTACATTGCAATACTGATCTCAGTTAAATATAATTTGTTATTGCGTGCACCGTGAAAGCGATTCTGCCTTTTCTAATATCGTATAATAATATTACAATTTATTGTAAGTTCTTCGTTCGCGAGAAAGGAGCCCGAAAATTGATAAAGAAAAGAAAAAAAAATATGAAGCGGATCGTTGAAGCAAAGTTGTTCGAGTACATGTAAATAATTCGTTCTTTATTTCAGTCGCTAAATATATACGTTCTGTCGGAAATGACGGCGCCCGGTGAACACCGTTTACATGTACCATACTTTTTCGGCCGCGAAATATGTAAAAGGAAAAGAGAAAAGAACGAGAGGAAACGAAATGGTATTTTTCTTTTTGTCGTCAGATGCGTGTTCCTCTTTGCAATGATCGCGTCGTTTCCTTTTTTTTTTTTGTACGAGCTCGACACGAGAGGTAAAAAGCGAAAAAGAAAAAAAATGAAAAAAAATTTAACGATAAGAACCGCAAGTTTTCGAAGTTTAGATGATAACGTTCTCCTTACTGCCACTAGGTGGAAATTATTAATATAAATATATAAAGAAAAATAGAGGAATGTAAAGAAACTAAAGAACTAATGGTACATAGCAGTTTTGGTACAGTATGATATTTTTACAAATTGTAATTGGATAAGTCGTAAGCCAAGAGAATAATAAAAAGAAAAAAAAAAAAAAGAAAGAAAAATACGAAAACAAGTTTCACCAAAGAAGTAGCCCGAATTTCTTTACTCTTAAATCGTTATTAATCGTTTCAATTATTATTTTTCATTTAGAAGAAAAGGAAAAACAATGCGTTTGTTGTATAATGTGCATCGATTTTTCTTTTTCCCGATACAAATTTTGTTTTCGTTTTTCGTTTAGCGTAGTTCGATAAAAGTTCATCAAATTTCGGGCTATCAATGTATTCGCAAAATTAAACTATACAGATACTGAAAGTAACACTTGAGTAAGGATTATTTCTCTGTCGCCTTGTAGTTTTAATTGTACTCGTAAGGATTTGGTACAGAAGTTTTCCTTTCATTCGATATAACATTTGTACAAAATCGAATTAAACGTCATGAAAAGTAAAATTATGTAATGAAAATATGTCGAACGACGCCTTGCTTCGATTACGTGTCACACGAACGTATTCTAGACGGTTCCTAACGTGTTCTATTTAAAGATGCTCTTGAACTATTTGTTCGAGTATCAGCGCGCTGGCTTTACGATCGGAGCGTTATCGTAATCGCATAAGCAGACCGGTACTTGCATTGTGAATCATGCTCGATACCCCTTCAAACTTCTTATTTGGTTTCGAGTAGGTTTAAGTTCTCGAAACTTTCCTTTTCATATGAAAAATAAAATTCACCAAAAGAGTTTCGTGCGTCACCTATGTATCATTGCGAATATTATTTACCAGTTACTTTGTTGTTGTATTTTGTTAAGCAATTTTTTGACACATTAATACAATCCTTGGTCGAATTAAAAAACGTGGCATAATTTGGTAAAATTGCAGAAATTCACGGATTCTTTCCAACCGCGGATCCAGCAAAAAATATTGTTCATCAAGCCTCGACGCGGACAATGGTTTCGTTCCCGGGGTATCCTCGAATTTCAAGCCCCGTCTTCCATGTTGACGCCAAAGGCTACTTCGCCTCGTGTCGTGTATTGAAGGACCTGGGACTGAGGTGGCCCTCGGGCGATCCAGAAATGGAATATAATCAAGCCGTTGCTCGACAGAGACCGAGAAGCCTGCCGGGGGTGGGAGGTAAAATGTGCAATAGCCTGGCGAGAGGAGGACGGAAAAGGGTTTCGCAGACGGAGAGGAACGCGCGGAGACCCCCGGGAGAAAGAAAACGAGCCATTGAGAATCGTGGAAGAAAGGGTTGTTGCGAAGATAGAATCAGCTAAAAGGTAGATAAAATTACATGGTTCTGAAAGGAATGAAAATCAAGAAGAAAAGAATCGCGGAGAGGGAGTCGAAGAAAATGGGACTGACAATACCGAACGAACGGGTTAAAAAGAGGAATGGAAAGAAATCAAGACATCGGGGACGAAGAAAGGGGTTGCTGCAAAAGGGGAGAAGACAGATTCGTATAAATACGAAAAAAAAGAGAATCGCGAAGAGAACACAAAGAAGGGGTTGCGTAAAGAACAAAGAATAGGGGGGTTGTAAAGAAAATTACACCGACAATACAGGGTAAATTGAATGGAGATATAAAAAAGAGCAGCGGAATAAAATGGCAAAGGAAGAGGATACAAGAGGTACGGGTGTGTTTTGGAAAAACTAAAAAAGAAGAAGAAAAGGGGGTTGCATAAAGAGTACGAGGTTACGAATAAAATGATCCTAACGATACGGTGGAATGAATAAAAACGATGAAAGCAGGAAGAGAAAATGCATAACAAAAAGTAGTCAAGACATCGAGGAGGAGGGCGAAGGGAACAGCGTTTTAGAGTAAGGATACAGAGATTTATGCATGTATAAACAGAAAAGAAAAGAGGAGGAGGGGGTTGCGTAGAGTGCAAGAGGGTTGTAAAGAAAATGACGCTAACAGTACGGTAGAATGGATGAAGAGATAAAGAGAGGAATAGAACAGAAGGGTCGAGAAACAGACAGAGGCAGGGAAAGAGAGGGAGAGACGGTCGAAGCGGCAGATTCGAGGGATGACAGCCCGCGGCCCGTACTACCCTCGGGCATCGCGGATATTGAGTTCACGGTAACCATGGTAACGGGGCCCGAGGCAATGACGTTTGTGCGCTTTATCCCTTATTCCCGCGGTTACGTGATCAACGCGGTTCCGAGCTCTTTCGCCCTCTCCCTCCGCCCCTCTGTTCCCTCTTTCCACCCCTTGTTTCTTCTCGTACATTATCCACTACTCTTTTTTCTCGCTCTTCGAAAAGGATCTATTGTATTGAATTTACGAATCATCGGATCTGATCCTCCGTAACCCTGCTAATTAACCCCTTGAGCGGAAATGACGTTTGTCGCCAAACTTTTCACGAGTTAGTCATCCTCCATTAATTTATTTCTTTATCTTACAATCATTAAATCTTTGTAAATATTAGAAATCTTTATTGTTCCAATTTACAGGTGCTCTTTGTGTTAGAATCACAGCAAAGGGGTGACTTTTTCTCGGATCGTATGTACATAAGGGAAGTTCGATAATTCGAAAATTACGATTTTTTTAAAACTTTGCAGATTTGTAGGGGACCTCGAGAGAAGTATAGCGTAATTTTTTCTTTTGTCTTAATTTCAGTTCTTCAGGGTGGAAACACCTCCTAAAGGTAGATAGCAAAATTCTAAGTACGTAACGCGCTACGAGCAACTGTTGATTCGTGTGTAATGTCCATCTACATGCCCCTTTAGCCCCTTTTTTCTTTAGGATCGTGACCAGAGATTCTCCAGAGTAACGGTTGCTGCCGTTACCTTTCGCCAGGGGCTGGCCCCTTAAAGCTGGTGACCAGGTGTGCTACGGAGCAATGGTTGCCGCCGTTGCCTACCGCCAGGGGCATTAAAATAATTTATGCAAATGTGCATAAAAATAGGAACTTTTACGCGCATATACATTGTTGTATATATATGAAAAAGATGTCTTTAAGCAGACACAAACACTGGTCGATATCGCAATTTTAATGAAAATGATATTTTAAGAGTACTATTCAAAACTTGACTGTTGGAATCGTTCAATATTGATTTTAATCATGTTCTTGATTAAATGACTCCTGCAACTATTTTTTTTTTTGTTTCTTTGTTCCAGAAAGAATATCTATTCTCGATGGAATGTATGCACGAGTGAAACATGCGATTTCGAAAGCTAACAGAGCGAAAGGTCATCGCACGGGATGCACGAGTTGTTGCTTCACAGTCGGCGGAAGGACTTGAATACCGATACCGTGTAACTCGTCCAAAATTTGTACAATACAATTTTTATACCCACGTAGTCTGCCTAACGATTTCAATTCATCCGGTTGCACGGTCGGATTTTATTTTTCCTCTTGAAATCCAATCGGTTCCGGTCACTTCCACGCCGTAGTTGTTCCTCCAGTCGATCGGAGATATTTTAAAAAAATTTTTATTCCGGTTTCACTCGACCGGTTAACGTGAAAATTAAACACGTTCGTATATTAATAATTTTTCGACGTGCTGGAAAACTAATGACATCGATGGTTAGTTAAAGTGTACGCTTCTGGTCGTCGATGGATTAACTTCGCGTAATGAAAGGGAACATGGTATGAGTTACGAGTTGTTCAGAATTTGTACGGTTTCAAGTAATAAACGTTTTATTGAACGGGATACTTAACGTAGCAAGTGTCTTAAACTATTTTCCCTCTTCTTTTGTTTAAAAGGTGTATTAACCGGGGTAATAGGTGAATCGGAAGTCGGAAACCGACAGAATCGTACGAACAACTCCTTTCAATTCGACGTTGTTCGTTCGTTTGGGTTAGGATTATTTCTAAAACGTATCTTGTTAGTTATAGAAACACAGCTTTTTTTTTAATCGATGAGATCAACGCGTGTTGCTTCGTTGTCGAATGCGTTTAAGTACATAGAATATTTATATTTATATATATATATATATATATATAGATATAGATACACGTTTATTCGCGGTATTTACAGTAATTAGTATGGCATTTAAATACATATAGGTACACCTTATTAAATAAAGAGTTCTTATATGCATAAGCGGGTCACGAGCGTGCGTAATTGTATCGTTTCACGATACAATATTCTTGGATTTTTCAGAAAAAAATAACAGCAACTTCTTGTAATTTTATAGGCGGTTGAGTTACAGCGAGATTGCCTTAATCGAAGAAATTTGATTTACAAAACACTGTGGAATTAAATTTGGAAAAAAGAAAATCAATTTGCACGCTTTCCCACACCAACGACCATCGCACCCTCATCCTCGAACAGAATCAACGTGTAATTGCTGATGAACAGATTAATATCAATATGCATTAATGTATTTAAAGTATTTCATAGGAAGTATCGAAACTTGAGGTATTATTAACTTTTAATATCTATATTTCTTGACAATTTACGAAGATATCAATATTTATTTAATACTTTCCGATCATCAGTAATTACGGTACAGTAGAGTTTCATTCATCTGACATCCGTTTAACCCTTTCGTAGATGATCAATTTGAGTCGACACTTTAATACTTAAAATTTGTTTCCGATTTATTCTTAAAGTATTTAAAAATTAACTGAGACTTGTATGTCTTGTTGTTCAGAAAAGGTTTAAGTCGATGAATGTTTAAAACTTGTAGTGTCACCCTTATATTAGATTGATAATTATCTGTTAACATAGCAATTTTGTTGCAATCGATGTTACATTAACACCTTATCAAATATGTAATTTAATGTAATCAAATTTCGTGTACTTTTATGATAATACCACCTCTCTGAACTCGAAGGTGTTAAAAAGTTGACAGCAGTATTAATCCTTGTATTATTTCATCGTGCACTTTTGCGATTTGCACACATAACCAATAAATTATAGAATAACGATACAAATTCTACAACTCAAGTGTCTTTAAAGGTACCTTATCTGCCCCTTCGAACATAGAAAATTTGATTTACAGAAGGTTAACGAAACATGAGAACACTCGTTCTCAGCTACGCGTCAAACGAATAGAATTCTACCGCATCTTCGAGGATCTATCCGGCGAAGCAGTACTTCCGTTCGCCGTGAACAATCTGTATCATCGTCGTCGTTCGTGGCAGCAGTCTTGAAGAGAGTTCTCCTGGACAACTCACTCGGGATCTCGTTGGAGGCAACGGATCGTTCTCGAGCTCGTTTTACGCTGGTTGTTCCGTCAGGTGTTGACGGCCTGTCGGACGAACAGGTACTCGGAGAATTGCTGGCCCTCGACGCCGCCCCCGTTGCTGGCCACCACGCGGAAACCGGCGTTCAGAAGCCTGGTGATGGCTTGCACCGAGTTCAGCTTGCAGTAACCGTTCAAGGGAAACCTGATCAGGTGACGGGTGTCCTGTTGGTGCCAAGCGACGCCGGATCTGGCGTCGATCACTGCCTGGGTCGTTTCCGGGAACACCTCGTCCAGCAGCGCGCGACCGCCGGACAGCATGACCCGTTCGCCCAGGTCGGGGCTGACGTGGAGGGCCACGCATTCGTAGCTGCAATTGTTGACCTCGTTGCCGCGAATCTTCTCGGAATCGCGGTTGCAGGGAACCGCGGTGCAGCTGGTGCCGCGCGCGCCCTGCTGGTTCGTCGGCGGCGGACTCGGCGACGAGGACGACATCGTGGTCGTCGTCGTGGAACCGTTCTTTATGCGCTCCTTCTTCATTTGTTCCAGCTGCCTGCACATCGCTGTAACAGACCATGCGCACGCTTTGTGTGAGAAATTGTGCACGGACTGGATAACGTTATGGAAGCCGCCGCGTGGAAAGAATGGAAGGAAGATGGGACATACGAGTTTGCTAATGGATTCGCTAATAAGCTTGTCCAGAGGAGGCTCGTACTGGGATAATTGAAGAAGTCAACGAGCAGGTATTTTACATTTTTATTGGAGACATTAGTATTTTATTTTGCAACTTCTTTTGCAAGGTACTGTTCAAGTTACTGTCATTTAATTCATTTTTATGGCAGCAATGATTGTAACAAGAATATTATCTTGTGTAATAGAGGAATATAAAAAGACGTTCTGATGTTTAAAATGGCAGACGATAGATGATTTCTCTTACGTGCAATGTCGAAATATCGGGCTTCCTCCAGTAACAGATCCAAATCCGCGAAATTGTCCGGTATCAGCAGTCGGGAATTTCTCATGAAGTTCAAGATGTGTCTGAACATACCACCGTCCCTGTCGATGAAATAATGCTGCTTCAATGAATCCAGAACGATGGGGATACTTCCGTTAAACAGTTTCGCCAGCCTCGATTCCGGATATCTGCGAACAGAATTTGATACACGGGGTGCATCATGAGTGTGACACGATATTATAGGGCAAGGGGTTAAACAGCATCGAAAAATTATTGTCACAGTCAAGGATGGTTGTTGAGAAAGGATTGAAGTGTTAAACAAGCAGGGTCTTCAGCTATTCCATTTGTCGAATAAAATTACAACTTCTTATATTTGTTTAATTCTCGTTGATCGATGAATCAAGAAGTTTCAGCGAGTAGCAACACACAAACTAAGCCTTCTCGTTGATGAGGTATCGCTGAGACGAGAGCAGGTGTTGGTATTTCTGATCACCTGTCGAAAACGCTTCAAGTTACACGGTTAACATTCGAGATAGCAGCAGCTGTTTTAGACTGAAATTCTTAACGAAGTCTCTTCCCTTGGTTCCGCTTTAATTGACGATTTCCGGACGTGCAGGATGGATCAACATCGCGTCGTATAATATACATTTTGTCTTGGATCGATGTGCCGCTAATTAAAGACCGTACGCTCGTCGACTTGTATAATTTATTGTTTCATTCGATCAATGAAAGGGTAATGGTAATTCGTTCGGAGAACGGAAGTATTCGTGGGGTAGTTTTAGTTTCAACTTGCAAATTTTTTAACAAAAGATTAATTAACAGAGGTCCTAAATTTTTGAAATATTTTAATTTGTACTGTTAGCAAATAGAATTCATACTTTGATTAATTTTAGCAAATGATAACTATAATAGGATTAATGTCTTGTAATTTATGAGATACGAAAGGATACATCAATGGAGATTTTTGTTCCTGCAATAAGCAAAGTATAACAGGTTTACTTAATGCAGTTTTATAGAGGTTGTATAGTTCTGTATCTAAAGAGGAAGTTGTGTAATCCCAGCAGGGAAACAATGAGCTCATTCTATTCTATTCTTGATCTACATAATCTGGGAACAGTAATTGTTCTTCATTTTTAGGTTCTGAATGAAAGATATAATGAATTACTTTTCCTCAAATAGAACAAGCATTGATGATTTATTGTTAGTTGCAAATTATTAAATTCAAAGCTGCTAAACTCACAATTAGCCCAGTTACCATCCTTGGAGGGTTAATAACCTCCATAAATTATTTTAAAATATTATCTCCAGGCAAATTTAATTGTTACTGATTTTTAATATTAACATTAAATAACATAACGTGAAATTTCGCTCACGGTAGTTCTTAAGGGTTGTAAAGAGATTGCAAGTACATTTTTAGTAATTTTTCAAATGAGCCAGCATCGAAATGAAGATACGATCGTGACTATTAAAGTCCTTCGGAAGGGTTGCTTATTACGCACGCGATTTCGATCGCTTAATCCCGTGGCAACGATCGATTATCTCGTCATCGCCGGCCTCGAATTTCATCTCTTTATTCCGGTAATCGTGCCGGAGGAGAAGACGAAGCCGCTATCATTTTCGTGAAAGCTGCTGGAACGGATGCATTCCGAACGATCCAAGACGGAGAAAGGACGAATAGGGGGAAACCGGAAGAACCGTGCTTGGAGAGAAGTTTGCTGATGAACGAAACGAAGAGAAAACGGGGATTAACCCCTTAAGTGATCCATCGAATTGAAGAAAGCGGTTCAAAAGATGCAAAAAATCTAAGGTAAGTTAAGCTCAGAAAAGCAGAAGCAATATGTAAATTAATTTCTATAATATTAAAAAAAAAAAAGAAAAATAAATTATTTGAAACAGTACCGAGAATATAATCTTCGTATTTTATATTATCGTCTGTCTTGCTAAGCACGGTTATGTCTACTGCGACGATTAATGCGTCAACTAAATAAAGTCAATGGCTTAATGAACGCGGATATGCAGATGGCCGACGTCGAATCGTGCCACCTTTTCCGGCTCGGCTTTAGAAAGTGCCCGTGACATTTTCGAGCTCGTTTCACGTCGTATTGCATCGACGAACGGGTCGAACTATTCTTGCTGCGTTCCTCTGCACTCGATACGACGTACCTGAGAATTATATCTTGATACAATGTGGTATTGCGATTCCCTGTCCGTTACGAGGACGTTGCGGTTATGATTTATCGAGATGCGTTGATGATTATCTTCGTGGGATTAAATTAACGATAAATTGATATTGCCTCGTTATAAACCGATGCCGCGGTTCTTATTTAATGACATTGATTCTTGATCGAAAAAAGATTTAAATCCCACCTGAAGAACTGTGTTGCATTATTTATGTGTCTCTGCAAGTTCTCTCCATTGGGTTAGATGGGTTACGATTCCAAATTCTAAACCATCGAGGTCTAAATGACCACAGCATCCACAAATCCTTCGCAGGATCGCGTCAAACGTTGATAGATAGTTTATGATGCGTTTTTCGATACCGGTCCCAGCAGGATTCTGCGTGCACGAAGGTCGTCGTAATTTAGCATATAATAGACGAGTGGCCAGGAAAAAGGACGAGAGGGACAAAGAGGACGGGGATTGTGCTAAAGACGAAGGCCGGCAACAGGAACGGGCACATATATAGGAAAAGAGAATGAAACGAAGAGAAAGAGAAAGAGCTCTCTCGGTTGTTCGTGTTGTATCTCGACGGTGCGTTATGGCACAACGAGGGAGAAATACCGACGTA
The DNA here is from genome assembly GCA_022405125.1 of Anthidium xuezhongi. Classification (NCBI taxonomy): domain Eukaryota; kingdom Metazoa; phylum Arthropoda; class Insecta; order Hymenoptera; family Megachilidae; genus Anthidium; species Anthidium xuezhongi. The sequence continues at coordinate 5,508,110 of CM039642.1, read as the reverse complement.
GGTATCCGGTGCCCCCTCAGGCCGGTTCCCATACCTTCCATGGCGATAACATATAATAACGACGGCCCTGGTGGTGCCCGTGGGCGATCTGACTTTAGCGGACGAGACGGAGAAAGAGAAGACGCACCTCGGGGTAGGTAGGACGACGTTATACGTGTACACGAACCGAAAGGATTCGTCGTCTTTCTCTCTGGTCTCTCGGTCTTTTCGACGCTGCCGCGAAACTCGAGACCCGAAGGACGAGAAAATGAAAATTCTGTGGATACTGTGTCAGAAATTCTACCCTTACCGATGGGCGTTATCGAATATTGGCTGCTCGAAACGTTTCTCTACTTTCGACGGAATATGAATTGTCCCCTGGACCCAGTATTTATTCATTTATTAGGTCGTCGCATGTCGAATGACGCGATGTGTCAATTTCAGGCTTAAGGCTTGATGAAAGTTAAATTATCGTTGCGATTATTCAGAATGCCAATTTCAATTTACAAAATTAATGTGTAATTAATACTGTTTATATTTTACTTTAATTTACAATCGTTACAATTTAATTTATAATAATGCAGCCCGGGGCGTTTCAGCCCGGTATCGTGCTTATTTAATTTATTTATGAGAACGACAATAATGGAAATTGTTTTATTACAATTAAACTATTTATAAGAGTAAGTCTCAAACATTTACCCATCAAAGTCACGATCGAACGGCACCGATCGTCAAAGTGTGAAATGAAATCGATGTCGCTTCGAATACAATCATCATCGTTTGATCGCTCGTTTCCTTTATCAAAGAGTACAATAGAGGAGCACTGACGGGGCAAAATCGGTTCAAGATCAACGATGATGAATAATAACAATAAGAAGAAGCAGGGTCGAAGAAACATCGACGAGAAACGATTGTGGTGGATAGAGAGGTGAAAAAAAGGTGAGAAAGTATTGAGGATGAACAAAAAGGAAGATAAAGATGGATGTATGATGCTCGAAGGCAAAGAGCGCGTTGTCTATAGGGATCACGATGCGGAAAGGGTGGATGTGCGGGGGAGGAAACGGTACCAGGGGCGGAGGAAGAACGGCGTGATTACCCCGGGCGATTTCTTGGGCCCACCGACCGACCGAGGTCCGATCCCGGGTCAGATCCACTCGCTATGGGAAAACGCTAAACGATTGGCTCACATCACTCAGATTCCTGCTCTGCTTTTGGTTCACACACACACACACACACACACACACACACGCATGCGTGTACTCGTGGCTGATTTTATAGGAACACGATTATATATGTGCCAACGAGTTGCTCGATTCAAGGTTTAGTTTCTTGTGTCTGAGGTGTGAATCAGATTAATTAACCCTTTCATGATCGTGAAAGAGGTATCTTGTGAAATGATTTCTATTCGTTCCGTTTTTAATTATTCGAGGCAAATGACTTTCGTAAGCAACTGATAATGTTAACAATTTTTATTACGAAAACGTAAATTGATAAAGAATGGAAATTTGAAATAATTCAGTTCCAAAATATAGTAGTTGAGTAATTGTTGATAACATTTCTTGCAAATGAATACTTTGTCGAAAGTATCCCTTTGTTAGAGCTGGGGAAAATTATACTACACTGAAGGGCAAGGATACGAGGACTCGTTGAATCCACTATGGGATACCCTGAGGGCCTTCGCCAGGACTATCCAGCCCGGTAGAATGATGGACGACGTTTTAGGGATTACGTGATACCGGAAGCACAAACTAATAATCAATAGTTACGTCACTTATGAGAGTGTTTGGTGAAAAACTACCGTTTGAACCAGGGGTGATCCATGGAAATGCTCCATCAACCCTTAACAACCATGGCTTAGAATTAGATGTACCATTGTCTACTTTTAAGTGCAAATCTCATAAATTTATTTTTGATAGTCACATGAAAAGTTAATTTTATGATAGTTTGGCAATACGAATCAAATATATTTAATAGAAAAATGAAGAAAGAATGATTCTTTAAATTATTTAAAAATTACTCGCTTCGTGTTTATCGCGCTGTGAAGCAGTAGCAATTCCATATAAGTTGTTAATCCGACAGTGATGAATCGCGACGATCAAAATTCTACTCTATTTGTTGTCTCTATTCTTTACAGTTTGATTTAGTAGCAGTTTCCAGCAAAGGCTCAGGAACGTTTTTCCCCCGCTTGTATCCTTATCTACGCACAATCGTAGCCTCTCGATCATCATTATTATTGCTGTCCATTGTCGTTCGTTTCTCGAAGACCGGTGTATAAATTCTCGTAGGTGTCTCGGCTTGAGAAACGACTATCTTCGATGCGATCTTCGCTCGATGCCGTTATACAAGTCGACGATGATTTACCTGGCGTAAATCAATTTCATGAGTAACACGGGGGGGAAACGCGTGAAGGTGGGGCTTCCACTGGCAACCGTTTCAATATTTGTTTTACAAAATGTATTCTTAAACATATTATAGGCTTGTCACTTAAATTCTATCGATTCGATGTTTTTTCTTAAATTGCAACATAATTTGTCTCAAACGTTTCTCGATATTTAATCAACAGGTGAAAGGTTATTTCAGATGTACCCTCTCGAGTCTTTAATTAGAGAAACTTCGATCATTATGTTTTACAAGATTGGTGTTATGGTTGTATATATTAAGTTTAGGTGCAATCGCGATAGAACAACTAACATTTCGAGCTGCAATTTGCCCTGCGTTTAATGGGTGAAAGGTGTAACTTACTTATCATACAATACACTGTATACCGATACTAATGCGACCCGAAGACTTTTACCGCCTTTCACGCGACCATTGGGTTAAGTAAGAACTAACCATAGCCGATAGAATAGTCAATTTATTCAGAATACTTTCAACAACTATAATTATGTTAAAACTCAGCAATCAAAATTTGTTCGATAGAAAGCCTCAAATTAGCGAAAAATATGCTATTACAATATTTTTACTTGCCACGTTATGTTTATATCAAAAAATAGTAAATTGACGAACAAGATATACGCAAATAAAATCAGTAATTATAATTTTTTATATATTAAAAAGTGCTTTGAATATTAAAATACCAGCTACCAATTCAACGAATGCATGTTTACCGACGATTAGAATAAACCGAGCTTATCGCAAGAGACAAAATCGATGTTTAACAAGCACAAAATGACCGGGTGTAACACGGTAGCATAAACGAACCAAGATCTCGAATACGGTGTCCGGTCCCGTCGACTTTTCCTACGTTCGTCTCGATACGATCGAACGGACAGCGGTCTCGTGGTACTTTCGACAAAACAATAAGGTCGACAGTGTGTAATGGGGAAGGTGCAATCGAGCGTGTCGAAGGAGATGGCGGAGAGGTTGTCCAGTCGGTTTTCTACTGTATCCAGGACTTTTCTCCTCGTACTGGTGCTACAAATCAGTATACTTATCGTTGACCGTTCGCAGCGATTAATAAAATGGAAACGAGTGATAAATCCAGCCTGGGGATCGATGAAAAATCAATCCACTTTACGGTAGCACGATTCAGGCTGGCACCGATATCCCTGAGTCCTTTGAGTTTTAATACTTTAGCAATTATTCTACGTAAATTATCTTATATTACATTAATATTTTCATTACTGATTTATAAGATATATTTTCCGGTACATATTAAAAGGTATAATGGAAGTATAAAATATTACTAGTTTATTATCAAATATAAAATTTGAGATAAATTTAATTGCAAAGTGGTTATATGAGGGGATTCATTGGTTTTACGATACGTTATCATGGCTAATAACCTGAATAAATACCTAGATAATTAATTCTGCTCTTTCTAAAAGCATTAAACTTACTATTACGTTTTCTAATGATACTAAAATCGTGTAGGAAGAGATTTAATCTGTGGTTGCAGCTAAAGGTTAATTCTCTTTGATATTATCATTTTCCTTGTAATAGAGGAAATATTTTCTTCTGTCATTCAGACGGTCAGTATAAATTACGAACGTTAAGTAAATTAATAATTTCAAATGGAATCACAGGAGCAGAAAGGGTTAATGTAAATCCGTTCACTCATTCGAATCATCAACCGGTCTCTCGTTTTTCTTTCGAGACTTCCAACTGGTAGCCGTGCTTATCTTCATACTTTATTGGCAGCGTTATCGGGTAATTGATATAAATTGAAGGGAACCGGTTCCCGATGCAATTAAGAATCCCTTAATTGATCCTGATACCCCCGTTGTCGACCTTTGTTTCGCCGTAAAATTGAAATATCGCGATCGTGGGTGGATCGGCCACGATTTCCACGCGGTTCAGTACGATCCGGAGAGCCATTGTTTCCGATTCGCGTAACGGTACACGCTCGTAAATCTTCAGCCGGTGGTTTTGAATCGAAGCCAGAGGATCCGGTGACTCGGTTAATGTTTCCCGTTAACGTTCGCCCCGACGACAACCGTGGGCCCCCGTTCGCCAATTAGAATTAACTTTCCCGCGAACGCGCGTCGTGCCTCGATCCCGATCCTCCCCGGATCTGACTAACGTTTCTTCTCGACGATCGTGGCATCGAGATATCCATCCATGTCGAAGTTAGTTAGCGTACAAACGGCGGGTCGTAACGAGCATCGGCATGAATATATATCGAGGGACGTTCGCGTGCAACTGTGTTGGCTCCATCGGATCGTTTAATCACTCTGTTGCGGGAGAGCGGAAACCGTTTCCTTCGCGAAATTGATTAATTCTTAAATTGCTTAATAAATTGTATTTACGTTCATCCCTTTCAACTCTTTCGCTCTTTTTCAATCGATCCGTAAACGGGTTAATAAATTATAACACAATGGGTGGCGGCTACCGCGCTGGAAACTTGCCAAAGTGTAAAAATTCGAGTATAATTTATCGTATCGCGATGGTTACTTGCGAAATTTTACAGTAGCTCGCGAAAATATAGAAACTGAAATATTTCCTATGACGAGTAAGAGAAACTCTAGAAAATACGTGATTAAGTAATAAATTATGCTATAAAAGTTTACCCTATCGTAATTATAATTTAATATATCGTGGTGGTCATTAGCGAAAAATAGGAAATGAAAGTACTATAAATTTCGTAAATATTAAGTAGATACTTAAATTTCTCCTGCAAGTGATCTTTTCCATCTCTGATGTAACAAGCTTATCAAAGACACGAAAAAAAAAAGAAATGAAAAGAAAAATTAACTTCTGTTCCCTCTGTTTATAGCTAATACGCGTTTTATGTGTACCTAGGACGGTAGCATTGTGGCGTTCAACGCGATCGTCACGGAAAGGTTACCGCGGAAGAAAAAGAAATGCCTATCTCGTATTCATTATCAAACACGATGGGATTTGATTGCCGTACGGGCTCGGTAATTTATTACCATCCCGATCGACGAGATTTATCAAACAGCTTCTGCCTGTACGCGCAACAGTTGGCCAATGACGGAGGCGGTCGTTAAAAGACGAGCAAAAGGTGTTCGCCGTCGAATCGTGCGCTACCTGGTCGAATCGAATGATTAGCGGGAAAGTCTCGTGGTTTGCTTCTCGTCAAGATTTCAACGGATTTTCCGTCGAACAACGGATCCCGGTTAACGTGGATTTCGGATTAGAGCGCGTTCGCAAAGCGCGCTCGGGCGCTTTCACGTTTACGTCTATTTTATGCATAAAGTACATGGGAATACCGCAAATAGCCTTTGGACACCGGCGGCCATGGTAACGGTGTGCCTGATTGCGAGCGATATGCTCGTCGAGATTATTCTACGAACATCCTGGAACGTTGTCGATGGTCACGTTTCCGCGATTCGGCCATCACGCTCCCTTTCTACTATCCAGCTTTGCGATCCTTCTAATCCATTTCCTACGATAAGAGCGATTGTGGGAGGAAAAATGATTTAAAATTTTTATTACGAAATCTTATTTAGAAGTTAACACTTTGACGACTAAGTTTTGTAATTTTATCGTAGAATCATATTTGACAGATTTTATCTAGGCTATGAAGTTCTCGATCAAGTCATAACTCGATAATAAATGATATAAATAAGAATTTACGATTAATGAGAGCTAGTTATACAGGTGTTGAATGAACATTTTATAATTCATATTGGTTGCACTCGCTGAAGGAAGTGTTATAATTTGAGCGACTTATTAGTCTCGCCGAAACGATTCAAAGTATGCACGAGCAGTGAAAGTAAGTCTCGAGATACATTTATTTCCTGTTTAATCATATGCAATCTCGAGTTCTCATTCCGGTGTGACTTTCCAAAGTTATCATACGTTTCTTTTGCATAATGGTTAAATTTATTACGACAGAAAATCTGGCCTACTTTTGAGGGGAATTGAAGGGAAAAATAGACTCATGGCAAATTAATGAAAATTTAGGAATCTTTAATTTTTCGAATCATAAAACCGATGTATTCATTGTCATGTACCTCTTTTCTGGAGATCAGCTGAGATTTAACAAGTGTCCCAAGACTATTGAATAACACCGCATAATAGAACGTGTTCACGTTGGATAAAATTCGATCAGTTACCGACAGGACGATTTATAACTATAACAGAGCAGGATCGACCCATTTATATTCTAATGGTCGACAACAGAGAGGACCGATCTCTACTTTCCCGAACGTCTGGCCAGCAGAAATGTGTATCTGGGGTTCATTATCGCTGATTTCACTTTTCCGTTCGCATAATAAATTAGACCGAGAGTCGCATGCTTGTTACTTTCCATACGTTGTTGAATTTTTTTCCAAACGCTAAGGCACGTGTCTAATTTGAGAATAAAAATCGCCACGAGTGGACACTGTTCGCTGAAAGTCACTTTTCAGCTCACGACAGTCACTTTCAGTGCCCACTCGCTTCCCGTACTTTCTTGTGGCAATTTTATTCTTACGCGGACACGTAATTCTTTTTTTACGGATTTTCAGATGGATATGTACTTACTTGGTCAACGTTTCGAGGGAGGACGTGTATATCGTGCCGCCTACGTCGATGTGCACCGGCGCGGTGTACCTGGATGCAGCCGCGACGCAAGGTATCCCGGTCATCTTTTGATTGTATGCCGGTGCAGCCGGCGTCGGTGGCGTCGGCGACGAGGAATTCGACATCGTGGGCGACGTGGCCGGCGAACTGCTTGGCGACAGCAATCTGACAAAGATACTTTCGACATTAGCCACCATCAGGCCCTGTTCCTTCTACGAGCCTTCGAAGCTCGAGCTTCGACCATCGAGGAAGAACGATGAGGGTGCAAGAAAAGAATAGGCTGAGAGAAATTTTAACCCTTTTCTACAAGAATTTTTCAACGTGAAATAAAAATTTGATTTATTTTAGAATATAGAAAATTGAGTAGAGGGATAAAAACAGAAACAGAAAATAATATAATTTCTATGTACATGAAATGCTTCAAGGTTTTAGGATTCCATAAGAACTTTTAAGTATTTTTGTTTAAAATTTAAATTAGTTTGAGCAAGTTAGAGAAGAATCATGATTCGATCCTTATCGTTCTTCCTTTGTAACACTTAATTTCTATCAGTTTTTATAAATCTTTACGTTTAATCTAAGTGTATTAAATTTGTATACAGAGTTGCAAATAATTTTTGAAACTCGTGTAATAAGAAACAGATTACAAATATACAGTACACTGTACTTTGATATACTTTTATTTACCTCATTTTAATTTGAGCGCTAGGGAACATATTGCGTTGTGCCAGCTCCGCCTTTGCCTCCTTTCCGTCGGCCTCACATTTCCGTCTGTAATTAAAAGTCCACGTAATGTTAACCAGCATCCACAATACGTAAAATGTACTACGTTTAATATTTATCAACTCAACGATAAAATTCTATTATTTACCCTACCAAAATTGAATTTCATTTGTAAAGCATTCGAAAATTTATCTTCACTGTCCTTTTAAAAATTCAATTGAATAAGTTATGCATCTTTTCAAAGACAAAAACGCCAGAAAGTCTGACATTAACTCGAAACTTTCCCTCTAACGAGGTCGCGCTCGCGGGTCGATTTCGACCACGACCGGGGCTCGATTTAATTTATCGATCCCCGGGTTCGCGACGATAAGGCTGATTTAACAGGGCATTGTTTTCGGTTAAGTCGTCGATCCGGAACGCCTCGGACCGGCTTTCTGCACCGGCCCACACGCGAGCACGCGGCCATTTTCATACGTAAGTATTAATCAGGCAATTAACGCTTGAACAATATTTAACGAGCAAGAAAACCAAACTCGCCGTGGCTCCGGGAGAAAACCGAGATGAATTCGTTTTTGGCCTATGTACACACCTCTACGCTTTGTTCCTAAGTCTTTTTCATCGTCTTGTTTCCGGTTCGGATCCCCCATACGCAGGATTCTTTATTTTGCGGAATTTTTAAAATAAAATTGTTTAAAACTTCAATAATTGCGATAAAATGAATCATTTATTAAGTTTTTATTTTCTTAGTAAATATTATATAGAAATTAAAAATATTTAGTTTTTTCTTTAACTCAGATTGTGGAATTGTAGTCAATGCCACTAAGAGGGTTGTTTAAATTGGTGTTGTGAAGGTTCCACTTCACCCATTTTGCAAAATAAATGAAAAATAAAAACGTAAAATTATTCCTCCATATTCGTATAACAAATTTATAATTTCATCCTTCTATCATCCTTCTATCAAATGTTGTACCAACATTTTGAGGGTGGTCCAAGCATTTGACTTTACATCTTCGATAAAATCATATTTCCCATTCCTATCAATAAAACTATAAACTTCATCTCGGGTTTCTTTCAAAATAATCCGCAACAACCGTATCGTGCCAGGGAATCAATCATCCCGGCCCAATCCACGAATCCTGGCTAGGTTACGGGGGTATAAATCATCGCGGGACGTGGTAACGTTAACCATCGCCGTATAAACCCCAATAAATACGCGGCCGTGTATCGTGAGGGTATTAAAGAACCCGGTGGAAGTACCATCGACCACGAAACTCGAGAAGGAAAGAAGGTTCTCGTCGTCGTCGTAGCTGGCCGCGATATTTATTTTCAGCCTGTAAGCCAGAGTTTGCTACGACGTTCGATGAGGACTAAGGTACGCCGAGGGGACTGGTTCCCCTTTTCTTCTTCTTCTTCTTCTTCTTCTTGGTCCGTGGTGTACGAGGATCGCCGCGGGAACAACGCGATACGCTATGCAGAATATTATCTTCGTTGCTCTTCAGAATCATCGAGCAATCTGGCCGTGACTGTGATCGTCATGAGTTAGATTTAAAGTCTAACTAGCTCCAAAAATTGTACAGTTGAAGGGTGAGACATTGGTGGATGGCGACTCGAATAATTAGTGGAAGTAAATTGGTATTTATATTTATATTTTTTAATTCCCCCTTATTTTATATTTCAAAAGTTTAAAGAATTAATATAGTATTAATGTCAAGTTAGTTAATTTGTTTAGTGAAAATTAACATATGTACTAAGTCATATCGAACTTTAATTATCATGATGGATAATTGATTTTCAAATTTTACAAATAAGATATCTCGTGGTTCAATTTTGATGTTCGTTTCTTTAAACATATATGTATATATAAGGTACCTTGGTACGAAACGAGCTGATGGCGGAGGGCAACAACGAGCGTATTCGTTGCCCGGGGCCAATCCACGGTCTCTCGTGGACGTTTATGAATGTGGAATAACAGACGAACATGGTGAGGCTGTTTATTTGGACGCTTGCCCCATATATTTTAATTGGAGCCCCGAGTGCAACCAGGCCGACGATAAATCTGCAAGGGGGATGGTATAGGGTTGTATACGAGGGCGTGAAAGAACCGTGGGTGAAGGGATTATAGAGATTCGTGTGGGTATTATCGGGGATTGGTGACAAAACCTGTTGGTATTTTGAGGTTCATTAAATTATCTAATCATTTAATACTGCAATTTGCTGGTATCTATTGCCGTAAGCTTGTACATCGTTAATATATGCAATGAATTCACAGTTAAATAAAAAAATGTATTTCACAGTTAATTGGTTATTAATTACGTGTACGGTATTGATTTATCGTGTTAAATGTATTATTAATTTGACATGTACATCTTTTTATGTTAATCATAGAATGACCTGTACGCAACTTAAAGGTGTTTTGCGTCAATAAATGCAACAAACATTATACTTGGAATGCCTTTGGGCTATCGATTAACGTATGCGGATTCGACTAATGCAGACACACGTATAAATGCGCTCGTAATTAACCCAGATCATAATTGCACGGCAAATTGCGAGTAAGAACGATCAGAACGGGATCAATTATCGAAACAAACACACAATAAACTCTGTAGTTGACTTTGGCTTCCGATCTAATCTTGTTCGAGAGGCGAATCATAAATGTTCGCGATAGTGTCGTTTTCTGCGGTTACGTAAAAACGTGGATCGGATTGCTTTTATTGCGTCAGTATGGTTAACGTTATTGATAGCGTCGCGATAAAATACGAACGAAAACAAAATAAAACGAAATGGGGAAAGTTAATAGTGATTCGAAAAATAAAATCGTGTTACTTAATTCAAGATTCAAAATTAATGCAGAGCATTAATGATCTGGTACACTAAATTATTATTTTTTGTGCAAAAATTTGTCTGTATTCTTTCCTTTTTGGGTTATTTAATGAATTAAATTATGTAGCACTAGTTGATAACGATAATCAGGTCATTTGGTGTAAATAGGGTATTTGGAAGTAGGTACGTAAGTAGAATAAGACAGCAGTAGTCAGACCGAGATCGCTCACGATACATTCTTGTTATTCTTTCGAAAATTCACTTTTCTTTTCATTCCTGCACTAATTATTTGTGTAAATTAAATCCATCAGACTAGTCGGTAACCACTAGATCAACCTGCGTAAGTAGAATCAGACAATAGCGATCAGACCACGCCGTACTCTTTACAGTAAGCAATTTTTCCAATTATTTTATCACTTTCTCGCGACAATCGTACACAAAGTTTAGAGTAGCAGGCTGTTCAAAGCGATCAGTCGTGTGCACGTGTGTCAAGAAGAAGTGTCGCCCGGGGCCACGACGAGGGGGGATCCGACACGTTCTAAGGACACGCGCGTGTCCTCAGCGCGTGTACGTCGTCGCAAACTAGAAGTCCAGCCTTACGTTTACGTGGACATCGAATCACCCGGGGCGGTTGTTCTATGTAAATTTCTCGGTTTCTAACCGATACACCACGCGTCTCCGTGTCTCTAAAAATCTTCACGATGGCTTGAAAAAATCCAATTCTTTCTCCTCGTATCAGATATCATTCTGTCAGACGCCCAAGTAAGTCGGAGAAATCATGTACATACGTAGAACGGAAGCCGTGTAACGTGTCACGAAGGCGGTATTATCGTATGGAAATAAGGGGTTAATTAAGGTTCGCTGAAAGATCGAACGCGTCGATACGTCACCGCTTTCGTTTCTTCCGCCGTGTTTTCCGGGGTCATCAGCCGCCAGGCGAATCGATAAGAAATTCTGCCATTTCTTTTCGAAAATGCACAAACTTTCGTGAAACCGATTTGAAATTGCTTGCTAGAAAATTAATATCTACTCGATGATTTATCAATTTTATAACCGTTCCGCATTATATATTTCTTTACGATCATTTCGTTAATAACATTTTCTAATGATCGTGACCGCGATCATGTTTTCCCCACCTCTTTTTATCAATCGAAGTCGAATGAAAATGTCGCATGACGTTGTACAAATCGAACCGTGACTACGTGAAATTAACCGACGAATACAAGCGTGCAAATCGTGCGTGAATTAAGATTTACCACGAGGAAGTGGTCGAAACGTTCGATTCCTTCTAGCCTGGGGGCTCGCGAAAGACAAGCTCGATTAAAATCTCGCCGCTAATTAAACTCTCGAACGTGGAAGAAGAAGAAAAAAAAAGGATTAACGACGTAGCTGCATCTTGGACGACGAAAAAGAACAGGTCCCTCGGTTGATTCGCGAACAAAGATGCTGTGTCTTGGATAAATATTTATACGAGAGACTTGTACGAATGGGGCATAAATATAGAAGAAGGATAAGGGCGCGAGGGCAAAAAGAGGGGAGGAACAAGTATTCGCCATTATGCGGCATCTTCAATATTGTTTTAGCCTTTATCGTACGCCTTTGTGACTCGTTCAGACACAAACTATTACAATCCAAAATTTACAATTTACAATATTGCTGTAATTAGTGATGGACGTTCGAAATTTTTAGTTAGTTTTTTAGAAATTTAACCCATCCATTGTTTTTTTATTAGACTGTTTGATTTTCAAATATTGATATTAAAATTTAAATGAGTTTCCAGAATAATTATTTTCTGGGATTGACAAGTGCAATCTGTTTGTACAAATTCTCGAGAGACACTCGACAACTCGAGTACCTGTATCGATTCTTTAAAGATCATCCAAGCTACGCAACGCATAATTAATAGCGTTCGTAACAATATTGGTCCGGCTAATTAGGCATCTCCATATTCTGCGCGACCTTTCGACCAACGCGATTCCTGCCCGACAAAAAGTGAAGAATCTCCATTTCAGTAGTGGAGAAGTCCCGACTTCTGGCATTAACGTGGCCCCGGGCGTTTTAAATAATACTATTCGCGAAAGAAAATGAGGCATTTTCGAATTTGCATCAGCAATGGCCCCGGGCCATCGGTGTCCTCAGTGTTCTTCGAGTAAGTACCAGTCGGCGAGACGAGGCGAGAGGCGAGGCTTTCTTCTACACGGGTACCCTGAAACGATTTCAACGAGGCAGCGCCGACTATCCAGGATGTGTACCATGACTCGGGTTCATTTGGCTTTCCTCAATTTGTAAACCTAATGGGTTCAACTAGCCGAGTTTCTTATACAATATGTTCGATTTAAGTGTATTCACGTCATTATTTTAAAACTCGAAAACATGTTTAAATTGATCGATGCAACTTAATAATTGTTATTCACAAAAATATCAATACTGACATTAAAATAATTTCTAAGTTTCTAGTTCATTAATTAAAGTACCGTACTTTGGATAAATCTTGATATCTACGTATCCAATTAACTTCTGATTTCAACAATTTTACTTCGATTCAAGTCTACGAAATATATGTTCAACGAGATTCAGTTAAATAAAATTAATTTCAACCAACCATTAATTTTCAAGAATAGTCACACGTGTCATCGATGTAGGAAACCTACAAAGATATTAACGATCCTGACCGAGTCGTAAAGCGTCGCTTTGACACAGAAACTATCCGCTGACCCCATAGATTTATCGTTGAAATACGCGCTTCAAACTCGACGATATTACGCTAATCTGTCACGTATCCACTCGACTATACGAGTCTCCCGTTCGGATCGATCGTCGTGGGAAATCGCAACTATTCGTGTTTTATACGACTTCGTACACGGGTTCAATGACGCGTGAAAACGATCAAGATCCTTGTTTTTTTGCGAGAGTTCTTGTTCCGGTTGTCGTCCGTGGAATCACGATGGAATGCACTTCATCGAACGAATTTATCGTCGATGCCGGTTAAACCGACTCTACCAGGTGTTGGAACAAGGTGGGATTACTTGTTTCCCGTTCATTATACGGGAAGATTTCTCTTTATGATTGGTAGGATAAGAAATGGTAATGGGTCGAATTTATCTTAATAAAATGAATGGTTCGGTCTTTATCGGGGAAAAACAAGACACTTTGACGTTAACGTAGTTATCTTATGAACTTTCTTCTAAATTTATTAGAAAATCAAAAAATTCAGTTCAATTCCTAATATTTCATCTGATAGAGATTCAGTTTTTTAAATAAACTGAAAAATATCTACGAAAATTTAGTATTGTTTGAATAACTTATGCCATTTTTATCATTTAGATACTTAAATTTAAATGTTCTGACAGAGTTGAAACCGTACACCACTTTTTAAAAATTAAAGTTCTCTGCAAATCTAGAAAGGACGTCCACAGGAAGTTCGCGTTGCAGTTTACAATTCGAACAAAAATACGCGTTGCTGAAACGTGATACAAAGTGACGTGCTTCCGGTAACGCAATATCATCCTGCACGAGCGCCGCCGGTGATCCGCGTGTCGCGGGAAATTAGGTCGAAGATCTTGCATAAAATGGAGAGCAACGAATCGCCAGAAAGAAGTAGAAGGGGAGGGGAAGAAATGGACCACCCAACACGCGTGTACGCTAGATTTTCCTCGAGGACGTACGTCGGCGAACGTCCTTGGCGGAATCTTCCTCTTCTTCGCCTAGCTTTCGTGTTTAACCCACATCCGCCATTCTGCGAGTAACTCGTTGGATCTGCTGATTGAAGATTGGCCGGGGAACAACCACGGTAGTTATTACCGGGTTTAATAAGCGTTGGTGCTTTCGCAAGATAGATGAAGCCTTCTTACGAGTTGGTTCTGCGAGTCAGAAGGACGTGGTGTAATGAAGAAGAAGAAGAGAAGGAGGAGGTGGTGGTGGCGGAGAGAGGTGAACGGTACGAGAAGGTGTCGTGTGTAGAGCATGATCGTGGGTCGAAAGTTAAGGAGGGGGATGTAAAACGATGACGATAAAGGTGGTTGGATTAAACGTACCGTTGAGAAGGTAATTGGGTTACCAGCGATCTTTTCTTTCACCGGCAAAAAATTTTATCGTACCGGTAGCTCCTGGTTTTTGGGGTCAATTGCGACCTAGGGATGGGGGATCCTTTTTTGTGGAAATTTTACTCGGGTTATATATATTATACAATATTTTAGTTCGTGTATTGTAATTAAAATTAAAGATATTAAGGTTAATTTTATTTAATATTTTAATTTGTTGAATAAAATTATTAGCGTAAAATTAGATAATACGACTTAGTGATACCTCGACTGCCAAAGTAGATGCAGCCACTAGCAAGATACATGCTAGTAAAATTATTGGGCATGAAAGCAATTAATTTTCAATTCCTAAACTTGAAACCTGAATTCTCGGTTTCTCATAAAAATTTCACTTTCCAAAGTTCAAAATCGAGTCCTCGCGTCAAAGTGTCGGTTACTCGCGAAACGTCTGTCACAGTATCGTCGAGACCCGCTCAAAGAAACATAGCTCGAAGCAGAGTTGAAATGTCAATGGCGGCGTGCGCCGACCGTAAAAGGAAAGCACGGTAAAGAAGAAAGAAAAAACGAAGAAAAGAAACTCAGGAGCGTAATGTCACCGAAGTTGTAACTCGAAGAAGCGGGAGACGATCGCGTGTTCAATTGTCCCGACGATTACCCGTGTACGGTTGGGCAAATAAAAAAAAAGGGGGACGAGAGGGGGGCCCTGGATGGAACAGGGGAAGAAAGCGACGGTAAGGGTAACAGAAGAGAGAAAAAAGGAGCAAACGAAAAGGAGGACGGGTAAAAGGAGGAATAAGAGGAGTGGTTCCTTTTCTTTGGTGCATACACGAGCTTCGAAAGGTGGATGGTCGAAGCGCGTGCCGACCGGTTTGGCTTGCGTTCACAGTTGCCCACCAACACTTCTACGTGGATGGCTTGAAATTTATCGATGCCACGACCTGGCACGTAGTTTTGCTCATCCTTTCAAGGCACCACTGCCTTGTCGCTTAATTCGCGTTTAGAGGAGCCTCAATTAAGCCGCGATGCATCACCGAGCAACAGCTTGTTCGCAACCTAAACACCCATTTCTATACTTCCATTTAACTGTGTCTTACGTTCCTGAGAAAGTACCGTAAAATTGAGCTAATAATATATAATAATTAGAAGTGGAATGTACTTTCCATCGAGTCTCTACAAATCGAATTTTCGTTTGTTGATCCCACAATTCCAGCTCGTTCCCTATTTCAACACTTACTCAAGCAACTCAGCCACGATTGTTATATTTTGGATAAAAAATTGACAAGCCTCGGGCACGAATAACTACGTAGCTAGAAGGGATTGGTGAGCCGGGCTGCCCACGTAACTGCTTCGGCTGTTTCTGCACAAGGGAAGTGGAGAGGCCGAGAAGGCACTCCCGACACGCGCCAATGCATGTCTTGCTCCATTTCATCCTCGCCTATTCCCACCACTTGCTCACCTACTTACCCTACGAGACGGAAACTCTGACCGAGACGTTGGCGCGCAAGATTGAAACTGGCCGAGATTGGAATTTCATGCGACGCAACACGCTCGTTGCAACACGCATCGCGCCAGCACTGTTCTCCGGTTCGGCGAGTTTTATGCGCCGTCGCGATCGATCTTTCCGACGATTTTCTCGCGCCTTTTCCCCGAACTCGACGCTTCGTCAGCTATTTTCTCCTCGCGTGATTTTACAGATGTAATTTAACTCGTCATCGGGCAATGAATTTAACGTTTAAAACGCGAGAAAGTGAGTTGCTTTTGTTACGAGATCCTTGTTCTTGGGTATAAAAGTGAAAACATTGAGCGAGAGTTGCAAAACAGTCTTAGGAATTCTTTTAAGGTAGTCGATATTAGTCAAATTAATTAATTGATTAGAGACGCGATAAATGGATCGGCGATCGAGGATCGAAAGGTACTAAGAGAACGGAGAAACCGAGCCACCGTTCCGCGTTGGAAGATCGATGGATTCGCGGGGAATCGACGGTGGGAGGACACGGTTGAGGTAATTAATCGATTGGACAAGGAGCAGGAGAATGTATCTTCGTTGGTGGTCCTGATTGTCGACAAGGAGGCGTCGCGGTTAGAATCGATCAGAAGTTCAAGTTTTGTAATCCGCCGAGCGATTGCACTGCACCCGAAACTTGTTCCCCGTTCAACTCTCGCGGCACAGGAACGGATCGTAATTTACCTCGTTATTAATTTATTAAATACCGTTCGTACCATTTAATTGCAACCTACTCAAATGTTTGTCGAACGATAGGCGGTAATTATCGTCTTGATAAATGGGCGTGTTTTTTTCGTACGATCTCGTTATTCGACGAAATCATGTAAAATTCGAAACAAGGCCACGGTACGTTTCTATTCGATGTAACGATCGTAAAACCTCGATCGGTAGCGTAAGAAATTGGTTCATTGGTGCACGATATTGCGCTCATTAAGTACTGTAACGATCCTTCAGATTGTACTTTTATTGCACGTTAATGACGGATAATTGTTTTCCATTGCCCGTTTTGATTTCAAAAATGAACTAAAACTGAGTGTTCGAGGAAGATGATTAAATCCCTTCAATATACGAATAAAATTATTCTATTTGTAGATAATCGTGAGCAATTAAATGTAGAATGTCCTTGATTTTCTATAAAAAGAGGATATCAAGAACTTATATGTGTATATCACAGAAGGATAATGAAAGCCGCGGAATTTAACTGAGCACTACTTCGTTACTTTAATATTAATGTTACATAATTAACACGTTGACTGCTATGGTGGTCACCGGCGCCTCAAATTTTCTATAATCGAATAATTAATAAAAGAAAAGGTAAAATAAATCGTGGATGTCGTTGGCATTAGACTAATAGTGTTTCATTTGAAAACTAATCGATAGAACTCGTAATAATTGGAATTTCAGTGTGTCTTACCACACACGTCTGATTTCACTGTGGCAGTCAAAGCGTTAAGCACTTCTATCTTTCTTTATTGACTTAGAATACGAAATCGCATCATCTTTAACACTAAAAGGGTTAATGTCTATTAAGAATCTGTAAACCTTTGAACCTATATCTTCAAGATCCTGCACAAGTTCATTAAATGTTCAGTGACTCGAATAAAAGAACATTAAACTAACAATACAAGGTATTAAATTGAAAGGTTAAATTGATTGCGTCTTCAACAATTACGATTGTAGCCTCTTACTACATTCGTCCGTTTTTATTGCGGCAATCATCGCGTAAATCCTCACCGAGAATCATCAAATCTATGTAAAAACTGGATTTTCTTCTATTCGCAACAGAAGAACTCTTCTAAGAATTTAATCACCCTCTACAAAGCCATAGAATACAATTTACAAACGCTTTCCTTAAAAAAAAGAAACTGAAGAGAATGGTAAAGTAGATCGTGGCTGGATCCTCGGCACTTAGATTGATACAGAGCCGTGTGTTCTCGCGTGTACGCGTGGCCCCGACATCTCGGACAAGGGAAAATATTTACGTGAAAATTCCGCCTTGGGTGGCGGTGGTTCATGAATAATTTCGGTCCGCAGGAGACTCGTCAGCCGTCGGCTAAACGCCCGGGGCGCTAGGTTCTAATTACGGCAACTGCAGAGCTCGTCTGCGCCCGGGGCGATCCCCCGGGTCAGTTTCCAACCCCCCCTCCCCCCGTTTTCCTACCCCAGCACAATTTCCACAGAGTCCACATCCCTTCCACATCCGTTCTCTAAAACGCTGCCGGGTGCTGTATCCATCCCTCTTGCCTTCCCTCTATCCTGCCCTGTTCCTCCTCCTCCTTCTTCTTCTTCTGTTGCTTGCCATCGGTACGCGTCGACTAGCTAGCTAGACCGAGGCGCCGGTAACCGCTTCGAAAAGTTTCCACGATCGTCTCTGCCCTCCCGTGTTTTTCCTCGATTTCCAGGCGACGCTCGAATATCATGAAATTCCGGCTGTTATTTCAAAGTAGCTGCGTATCCCATCGGAAATCCAATCGTTATAGACTCTTTCTCCACCTCTGTTTTCTCTTCGCCGGTTTTCCACCTGTTTTTCTCGCCCGCTGTACGGATCCCGCGATCGGAGGATCCATTCGTGACCGAAATACCGAGGAATGACCCGCGAGCCTTTTAACGGTAATCGATAATTGCTCGATCGCTTAATGAAATAAACTAAGTATTATTCTCATTATTTTTATCGTAACGAAACTAATAGATATTGGCATAAGAACTCGAGGCTATCAATTAATATCGAATTTGCGCAAAAATTATAATTGATATTCGAAGCTGAAACAGTTATAATTGATCCTGTAGATCATTCGTAAAAATGATCCATAACGAAATCTCGATATCGATGGATGCTGACAATTAGTATTAAAAAATTTGTACAAAATAAATAGAAGTCGCTGTCGAAGATGTTTCATAATACAGCCACGGTTGTTGGTCGCAATGAAATTAATTGGCGCTAGTAAAGGTAACTGATACCATCAATTAATATTACAGAATTTGCACAAAGGATTGCATGAAATAAATTGGAGCTTTACAAAAAGATCAAGGACTCGTTTGTTAGTCTTAGGCTGATTAATACCACAAAATCTGTGTAAAAATGAGAATCTACGTCGAAGATCGAACCGTGCAAATAATTTATGTGTCGCAACAACTAGGAGCAAAATCACGGCTCCTGTTGATCGTTTTGTAACGAGACCACGGTCTCGGTTGTTGATCGTAATGAAATTAATGGAGGCTGATAAAGGGACACGAGCGTTCGTACGCGAGCGGAAAACACGTCGTTTCGCGTGGCAGAAGATAAATCGCGTTCCCGGGACTTTCGTCATTTTCTGCCACGCTTTCGAGAGAAAACGTGTTTCCTACGTGGCTGCGTGGGCACCGAAGCGGGCCCCGTTACCTCGCTTTGTCACGGATGCACGTCCCCGGACGACAGGCCAATAATTATTTCAGATAGCGAGGAAACTTTTTTAACGAACCGAAACGTTGAACCCCGCGCGCGAGCCGTGTGTCGCGCGAGCTGCGCGTGTCGCAAGCCGATCAAAGCGGACGAGCCACACGCTTGATACGTTTCGATCGTTCGCTCGTAACTCGCGAATCGCGTCACGCGAGAAAATTTAAGAGCTTGTAATCGGTCGGACGATTCTCGTTAACTCCGGATGAACACGGAACACTTTGCACGATGAAATTTCATTTTTTAAAATAAACATCGAGGGAAAAATGATCATAGAAGGCACGGAATTTATGTCGATTGTAAACGGGATTTTATGTCAGCCTCTCGAGGAAAAATAGTCTGGGGTAATTTATTCGTCGTTGAAAGCGATGCTCAGATTCGAAAGTTACGACGTTTTCAAGGAAAATTTATATTTTATGTTTGTCAGACTCGTATATTTGTGTCAAACGAAGATTGTACTTTATTACGTTTAATAAAAGCAAGTATTTCGATCTGATTTTCAAGTCGTTGACGAGTTTTCAATTATTTAAGGACATACTCCTGATTAAATTGAATTTGATACAATTATCTTTATTGCAAGTTAATTTAAATTTATTGCATTTGCAATCAGGAATTCTTTAGAAGTTTTCCTTTGTTAAGTAGTAAACACGTTGGAATCCGCAGTGAAAATATCAATAATTAAGGATACGATCTTCTATATCGTAAACTTAAGCTTGCATCAGTATCAATAAGATCATGACAGCCAAGGTGTTAACGAGAAATTTTATTAATACCTAATAAATTACTGTTTCTCACAGTATAGTAGATATAAAATAAAATAAGGAATAATAATATAGAAATTCAAACATCGAAGACAGGAATACATGACACTGGTCATCAAAGTGTCAACGCTTTAATAATCTGATACAAAAAAGAATTCGACTGCAAACGGCTTAAGAAACCCGGATTAACGCGAGACCATCGCGTCGAGTTATTGCAGAAGTGCATTAACTCTCGAAAGCGGATTCCATGTGTCGTGGCACGATATGTCAATGCAACGAACGTGAAATGCATAATTGATCATAAGCATTGTTCGATGAGTATGGAACGCAGTCTCGGATTGTGCAATTCTATTGTACGTACCTTTGATTTTCCGAGAACGAACAAGCAAGTGCGATCAAATATCGCAAATCGATTGCAGCCTTTTATTCACACGAGGAGCATGGCTCGAATGAAAAATACGGGGTCATATAGACCTGGCTATGGAAGGAATATATGCAAAATGCACCGGTCATACAGCGTTTGGGAATTTTGTGTACTTTATTTTAATTACGTTCGATGTTTTTGTGCATTGCATTCGCGAATAATTTGCAATTCAAGAATCTTAATTTTATTGCAAAATGGAAACACTGACACTAACCCTTTAGCTCTGACGGTCCTAATATTTAGAAATATAGAAACATAATATAATAAATATTATACTTCTAAAAATCTGAAAACTTCGTGATGTCATACTATTAGAAACTTAATGATGTAATTTTAATAGACTTATGATATCGTTTATTTTTCAAGGATTTATATATACGTCTATCGGAGCGAAAGGGTTGAATGAAATGTGGACCCGAACGAAATCACGATCGATTCGTTTCGACTGTCATTTCGCGTGGCGAGCTGTCGTTAAGGGGACATTTTAAAGTTCGACTGCTTCCCGGCCACTTAATTAACGGCTATTTCGTTTCCACGTTCGTGAACAGACGTCGATTCGTCACGCAACATTTCGACACCACGATTTAAGAAAATTACCATGAACATACAGTCTGCAATTTTTTTGCCCTTCTCTCAATTTTTATCCTGTTTCCCCTCCCCGTTCGAAGTTTGTCCAATAAAGTAAATCACTGTTACTTTTGATCAAAATCGACGAGGAAAGGGGACGCGTGAAAGTTATGATTTGTTGTATAAAAATTTCGCTAAAAGACGTTCTTAGCCTCGTTAATCTTGTGTTAAATTGACTAAGAGAGAGGTGAAGCGAGCTTGTTGTCTTCTAATCGTGATTAGTCACATTAAATTGCAATCAACGTGAAAGTAAAAAGCGAATAATTAGAATGAATGGTGCATTGCTTTACGATTCTAATTTAGTATCTGACAACCTGATTAACCTAAGTTCATTTTATTTTAACCGAATTACATACATTATTTTATTTTCATTTTTTTGATAAAAATTTTATAGAGTTAATCAAATAATTTTTTTTAATATTCACTACTTTCAAAAATGTAAATTTTGAAAAGGTTTTTTTTTAAAAAAGGAAAGAAAAGTAAAGAAAACGAAGTTAAACTAGTATAGTTCTCATGCTCGATTGCTACGTGGATTTCTCTGATATTTATGAATACTCTAGTTCCCATTTTGAGGTTCGTTATTGACGTTCGGAAATAAAAAGTTCTATGGGTTTGATAAAAAGTCCAGAATATTTGAAAAAGATCGTGATAAATTGTAGACGAATATTGCACTCGTAAAAAAGAACGATAAATGATTCATACGCGTGAATATCAAAAATCGATTCCAAGAGTTGCTACCAAATTCGTTTCACGATAAAAATATTTGGAAACAATAACTTTTATTCATTTAATGTATTTTTAAACTATCTAAATCTGTGTATTTATTTAATCCTTGATAATAGGGTTGTATATCACCCCATATAGTCAATAAATAGTGAAGTATATTATTTCAATCTTATAATTTATTAATTACAAATTGATGACAATTGAATAGTGGAAGTGCACAATAATATTTTTATTAAAATTAGATGCACATATTTTCAAAAAACAATATTTAGAACAGTAGTAAGAGAAATGGAAATAAATTAAAATAAATATTAAAGGTAAAGTGTTAATATCTCAGAAGCAACTGTCCGACGATTAAATAATGTCTGCATATCACTTTAGACATTAAGGGTTAATCAAATTCTTTTTCAAAATCCAATTTACACACTTGATAATTATCAATCACGAACAGATTCACCAAAATCACTTTAATGCAAATATTTTTCAACACTCACCGTTTCTGACACGTGGGCTCCAGGTTGACGGTTGTTTTCGCGTCCACGGTTGTCGAGACTCCGAAACACCACACACAAAAAAAAAGGAAAAAAAAAGAAAAATAAAGCCGAAGAAACTCAACACTCCGTCGAATCCAGGATGGAAATTCGAGCTACCTGTGTCACGCACACAGATCCACGTGGTCACGGTTCACGTGTCTTCTGGCGACAGGTAAACAGACCGCGAACCGCACGTCACCGCGGCTTTAATGGAACTGAAGTGTTTCTTCGGCGTCAGACCGTTCGCGCTACTTCCCCCACCGCCGGTGCCACCCTTCCCTCGCGGCTCGAGCACCCCGCGGCGTTTTGGTAAGCGCCCTGAGCTGGCAATCCTCCTCGCCCCTCGAGGTCACCCTGCTCCGCCGTGTGTCAATTGGCTTTGCAACCCCCGTCAATGCCCCGCGGTCAGCTCGATATCCACCATTATCATCGTCATCGTTATTATGATTATTTTCAACGACGTTCGTTCTTTTCATTCTTTTTTTTTTTATTCGCCGGGCGCTGGTTAATTAGTCTCGCTTCGACTGGGATCCCTCTGGCGTTCGAGGATTTCCTACGTCGCATTCAGCGTGTAATTTCCATTCGATCCAACCAGACTAGATTGACCGGGATGCAACTTCGTCGTGATGCAAATGAAATTTAATCAACGACACAACAACTTCATTCCTGTTGGCCGCCTCCAGGTATCGCGGTCTTTTCGATTCGATTTCTTTTAAAAGGGATCGGGCTTCTTCGATTTAGATTATCGCGTTTCCCTCCTTTTGTTTTTGTTGTCCACCACCGCGGGCTCCTTCGACGAAACGCCTCGAGGGGATCTCGCTTCTTCAAGGTATCGAAGCTGGAAAACCTTCTGCGTACCTTTGGATTATACAGCCCTGTTTATAACAGTTTGATTGATATCAGAAGTTTGGCTAAAATTATGTTAAAATATCTAGTCGAAGGAAGGTACTAAGTTCATTAAAATTAATTTACCAAAGGATTATAATAAGAGAATAAAGGAGAAATTGAACATTGTTAAAGTTATTGTAAAAAATTGAAATGAAGAAGAAACTTGTATAAAAGACAGTCTATAATAATAAATTATTGCACACACCCAGGACACACCTTGACTATGTTCCTAAATACCTGCTTATATATCCATTTTTCCTCTTTGCATTTCTACATCTAATGATTAATCTCATTCAGAAAACGAAGCAATAGACAAATTAAAAAATACGTGATAAGTTACGATCGAACGATAACGACCTCGGTACCGAAGTAATTTTTTGCACTTTCAAAGTAATTCGTTCGATAAACAATTTAGATAAACGCTTCTATCTATCTGGCTAGCGTTTATACGTGGCTCACACTTAACGTTATAATAATAACAATAATCTGTAAAACCTCGTTCGAGTTAACTAATGAGATATTTAGTATGCACGTTATATCAGGGCATCTGTGCTTACCCGTTCATTTACCTTTTCATCTTCAGCCGGGGAAGTTCGAGTAATTGTACCCTTACATATAAATTATCCATCACGAAGAGTATTCCACGTCCATCTTTACAATGTATCAGCGATGTTGTCGCTGTTAAGAATAATTGACACTAACGAAAACCCACCAATGATGGGGTGATTGAATCTCTTTTTCGTTCTTAGGTAACGATGGAGGACGATAATGAAGATTGATACAATTTGTAGAAAATAATGGTAAATGAATCGTTCTAGGTGGGTACCTACGCTTTTTTAAGGCTGACATGCAAGACATCAAGCCTCATAATACCAAGAGGGGAGTATTTTATTTGTATCATTTTTTAGGCTATGGCCCTTGGACAGAGCGACCTAGAAGGTGCCCTGGGACACCTAATCATCCACAGGAAAAAAAATGCAAACAGTCAATAGAATTAATTCCTCTTTACAATAAAATCGTGTATTCAGAAGTCCCTATGCTCCTACCTTGACACGTTGACTGCCACAGTGGATACAGACGTGTGTGGTCAGACACACTTAAATTCTAATTATTAAGGATACTATCGATTAATTTTCAAACGTAACCATTCAAATTGCTGTTTTGCACTACCAGCCTAATCCTAGCAATATCCACAGTTTGTTTTATCTCTTTTTTTTGTTAATTATTCGATTATAGAAAATTTGAGGCGCCATGTCAACGAGTTAAAATGGTCACCTCTTGACAGAAATGAGAAACCTCACTGCGATCTTGCAATTACTATGAAAATCAGTCTGATTGTCCAAAGAGCACTGAATCCAAGATAAATAATGCAGAGGAAAATGTTGAAGAGGGGATTCGCAGGATGTACATTCGTGGCTGGAGCTTTTCCAAACGGGCCTACACGTCACAGGCCTCGTAAAGTTACAGTTGGTACTTGGCCGATACGATTGGCCATCGGCCATCGAGAATAATGGGGCAGTTGGCGAGGGCCGATATAAAGGGAACCAAGCCTCCGCTCGGTTCGGCTCAGCTCCGCTCGGCCCCGGTGTCTGTCGTATTTTCAGTTGCCCTGGGGCTAAAACGGCCACGGCCGACAACATCGTTCCAGAACGCCCGGGGCGCTTCCAAACCAACCGGACGATGCTGCTCGCATACGTAAACGGTAACTTCGTCAGGGACAAAGTGACGCTCGTGTGTACGCGCGCCGATGGTAGGGACCACTTTGCCATTTTCGAGGCTCATTCGAAACGCCCGGGCGCCGTTTTTGTCGCGCCCGCTTCTTCCCGCCGCGTCCACGGCGCTGATTTTATCCGAGGGCCTGCAGGACGCTCGCGACGAAATCGCCTGCATTAAGGAAACCGTCGAGGCTACGGCCTGGACCCCGATTTCGAGGAAATCAAGGGGCGTTTCGATAACTCGATGATTGACACACTCACGGTTATGGTACCGGTGCACTCCTCCCGATCGAACGACTGTTAATCGACGGCCGATTTAAGAGCTTCTGCAGCGATTACTCGGCCGGCTAAGTGATAAGGGACATTCTGAAAGTCGGGTTTCGAAAGAGGCAACTATGGACACTGTACGCTTTTATCGACGAGATGAAAGTTTATATTGTACCATTAGGGTAAAATTATGGAACTCTTGGGGACTCTTGCTCGCTACCTGATTACGAAAGTTACTTTCCTTCTTGCGTATAACGTGTGAATGATCAGAATACGGAATCTTATTTTTGTACTCAAATAAATCCTACAGTTTTTTTAAATAATTACATAGTAATCTTATTTTGTCGCGAAGTATTTCTGAAATTTGTTGAAAATTGTTATTTTAAATATAATGAAATAAATTATTTAAATTTAATGATTATGCATTTGTGGAACATGCGTCTAGTCGTATTTATTCGTCCACGAAAGGTTACAGAAGCAGATTTTCTAGGAAGAACGTTGCATCCACCTAATCACCGATCTATTAGGTGAAAAGGAAAAAATCTAATGGCAAAGTGGTTAATAAATTCTAGTAGATAAACAAGATTCCGTATAAACTAGCGGTAAACGGTGTTCCTTTTAGTCCATTAGAAAGATAACACGAGTGAAAGGACGATGCAATCGTTCTTAGACGAAGTTCGTCCGTCTTTTCCTTCCTCTCTAATCTGCTGACTGAAATCTATCAAGGAATGTGGCGATCGAGAGGAACGATCGATCGATCCATCACCACGGGTTTCGACGGTTCGTGATACATTCGTCTCTTCACACTTAGAAAGAAAGATCGTACAATGTTATCCGTCTGAATCATCTCGTTGATGCCATTTGTATGTTTTTGCGGGTCGGGGCTATCAATCAATGAAGCGAAACCATAAAAAAAACAGGCGGCACCCCGTTGAGAATCATCCTTGTTGTTTCGCGTTTCACGATTTGTGAAATCGATTCCTCCTCGTGTCCTATTTGCTAAATCTATTCAAAATAAATCCAACACTCTTATAACACGGAATCTGCACGTACACTTCTACATGTAATATTCTGATAACACGGTTTTTATGTGCAATGACTTAATTTTGATATGGAACGGATTAACCGCGTTACAGAAGGGTTGATCGTACAACAATGATTCGCAAGGGTCGTATTTAGAAAATTTCACATTAAAGGATTTTTGTCCTTAATTTGAAGCCGATGATATTTTCTAATAAGTAAAATGAATTTTCTCCCATTTCTCAAACAATTTTACCTGACACGTGTTCGCTCTTCCAATCTTCGCTTGTAAGAATCGTTTTAAAAAATTTCTTCTCGCAAAATGTATCGTTGATCCTCGGCGAACGCGCGTTGTCCTCGCGACAAAGAAGAGCCGGACGAAAGATGAAATGCAAGAGCAACGATGTAGTAGGAGGAGAGGAGATCGAGGAAAGAGTAGGAAGGCAAAGTATAATGGTGGTCACATGCCTGGGGGCGTTCGTTCGCGGAGAAGAGCAAGAAAAGAGACAGAGACGGGGATAGAGGGCCAGGGGGGAGACGATTCACGATGAAGAAAGAAGAAAATAATGTGATGTTTTTGTATCATACGATATACAGACTGCCGGCATGGCGGACCGGTATAACCCCGAGGCGTTCAGCAGGATGTAACGAGGAGAGTCCGAGTGTTGCCCGTGGGTCCACATATTTTAGGGAGAAGACTTTCCCCCTTTGCCCTCCGGTTTGGCCCTACGTGTCTTTGAAACGGGTCGTGTTGCGCCCAAGGCGACCGCCTCGCTTCTCCTTCGTTTCTTTATCTGTCCTCTCTCGGTTCTTCATGGATAGAATTTTATTTTATCATCGGACCCGAGGAAGAAGTAACGTCGTCCACGCGAGCCGTGGCAATTAAATCGAAGACGTATTCCTACGCGCGCACGTGCACATCGCTTTTCATTGATATGCAAATACGCGGCGATGGAAAATTCACCGTGATACCCGGGTGGGTGTACGCTCGAACGGGAATTGTGAAACGTCGCTATAAAATCCCGTCGTCCCGATTCACAACCCATTGAAACTGATACTTTATTCGAGGCTTATCGGCTCTTGTTCGTAATCAACAATACCGTCGCTCCTACGCGACCTATCCTTCAACATCGCTGTTGCGTTTCGCAAAAAGATGGTCAAAATTACGATCGATACTCGTTTGCGCGCGTCAAGCTTGTGTACGTTGCTGATTCTACTCTGTCAGCTAATTGCAAACGCGAACAGCGAGCTGGGTGTTAAATAACGCTTTCCTTGTTATTTTTTAAGTAACGATTTCTAAATAAATGAAGGCTTTGAAGAAAGGCGGTACAAGCTGAACCTTTTATGCAATTATATCACTTTAAAAATGATTAAAATCAGTAAAGAAGAATCTATGGTACATAATTAAGATCTCAAAGTTAATAGAAACCGCTGATTTCTGATATTTCAACCGCGAAACTTGGAAGTTTCGAGCATAAGATCACCGGATGTACCTCCGTTATCCTTCTCGTCGCCTGTTCCGGTGCCCACGACGCGCAAAACCATGCATCGCACGCGCGTGCACCTCAGCCGTCGCGTTGGCGGGAAAGAAAGGGTAAGGTAGCTCGAACTTCGATCTTTCTCTTATAGTCGGTTACGTGACCTCTTGTGGGTGTATGTTTAACCTTTTCGATGGCAGTCGGCAAAGAGAGGAGTATGGCCGGCGGCCCCCGACTCTCCCCTCCCGCCCACAACCCCCATGAACCCCGTAGCCCAAGCCTCCGACGATCACCCACGCAAGCGAATGTAAATTACCGGAGGCTGTGAATCATTTTGAGAAGATTCCAGACAGCCCCCGGGCACCTTCTCTTCTCGTCTGCGGTGCCCCTCTTTTTTTTTTCACTCTTCGCTCCCCTTTTTTTTCCGCCGTCTTCCTCCTTTCTCGAACGCGCGCGTCCTTGTCCCGCCGCGGATTTTGTCCTCGTCTCGCACTCGTACCCGCTTACGTAAGGCCGTGGAACGCTCCCTGAGAAAGGCAAGGATCCCATAGATGGCCGTGGGATGTGCTCTGGGCCTTAACTCCCACCTAACGCGAACCAGGGCCCCGCCAATAACGTTTATTAAGCGCCTTCTGGCTCCGTGCGCGCCCTCACGAAACCCGTCGCTCGTGATCGAGGAAAAACGTGGAATTCATGGCTACCGACTTGTACCCACATCCATCTGTAGCCGCGTCCATGGAACGTGACGTGATTCGAGCCTCGTGCTACGATACGATCGCTGAATCACTTACGATCGAGCATTTTTTTCTCGCCGTGTTCGATGCCTTCGGTCGAGTCGCTGTTTCTTTCGCAATTCTGTTAAGGGGTTGTGCAGGTTGATCAGGACTTGCATCTTTAATTACCATCTAACTCTTTAACGATACGAGCATCTGTGGTAATCAATAATCTATACTCGAGTTAATTGAGAGGCACAAGTGTTGGGGCATCAATATTTCAGATAACAGAGCAATCACTCTTCTTGGTTAAACAGACTGCTGGGTAAACTGATGGTCCACTTACTTATTTATGGATTTCATGTTTTATTGGTTCTGGATTCACTTTATTCAGACAACTTTAGATAATGGGTGCTAGAATAATAATACGTGGTCATAAATATTGGGGGCTAAAATGCTTCGGGTATCGAAGAACCATATGCTGTTCGAGTTAGGGTTGCAATCTCTTTTCGAGATAATTTTCACATGAACAACCTGTCAGAATCGCAATTATGCCGTTAACATAGATCCGCAGACCGCTTTCTGGTTGCTCGTGACTTCCGTTCACCGAATGATCACGATCCACGGCAATCATCGAATCAATATAAAATTCATATAATCGATATAAAAATGAAATCGGTGCACAGTTCGCGGATCAACGGAAGGCAGCGTATAATTATATTATTACGGTAGGTCGGATCGGGCGTATAATTTTCATGTTTACGATACCTTTTATTCGCGCGTCGCATTAATAATTTAGCGGCCATTATAAAATGAATATAAACACAATCATTCGCGCAGAATCGCGGCCGGTATATCGTTATTCGCATGCGAGAACCCGGCTAATGACCTCCGTGAATTTCAATATCGGTCGGGCATATTAAGCGACGCTTGATCAAATTTCCAATAACCACTGACAGAAGTCACCCGGCACCTGATCCTCCAATTCCCATTGGCACGTACAAGTATTATTTTTTTTTATTTGCTGATGCAGTGAAATTGAAAATTTCAGATCAATAAACGATTTAGGATCTGTGTCAGTAATTGATAAGAATTGGGGGGGTTAAGAATGCTTTCTGTTTGCCATTCAATTTATAATTTTGATTAATTTTAAAAACATGGTTCAATGATTTATGAGTGCCTATTATCTTAGCCACGAAAGAGTTAATGAATTGGTGTTAAAATTAATCTCAAGTAAGTCAACATCGACGAGAGTAAGGAAAACGAGATAAGACAAAGAAGATGGCAAAGGACAAAACGTAACCGAATAAAGGGGGGCGAAGAAAATTACAGTGTAATAAGGCCGGTTTATTTTATCGTCACCGACGGCTATAATTCAATCCGTTTGGCTAGTTTAACGAGGAGGCTTAACTGCAATTAATCTCGCACACTCGTCTAATAATTCTCCCATAACCACTCCATTAACCAGCACCGGCGGCCCACGAATGGGCTTTTAAACTTGGCTATCTTAACGCCTGGTACACTCCGCCAGGTACTTTTCTACTCTAAAACAAGATTTACCCGCGAGTGTCGAAGTTTCGCATTTCCCAGGGATGTTGAAGTACGAGCAAGTAACTCTACATCGATCAAAAGAATAAGAAAAATTTTGTTCGCTATCCTGAGAAATAATTAAATTTGTAATTATCGCAAGACACGGATTGATTCATGCGCGCAGATAGACATCGATGATCCGATCCGGTGATTTAATCGGAATCGATCCAATTATATCTGATCGATCGTGTAAGAGAAAACGATGTCAACACCTGGACTGATGTGATTAATTGGGGTATCATTTATTTGCACATTCTTCTGATAAACTGATTGTAAGATTGGAAGTATTCACTTGCATTTTCATTATTTATTACTAATATTTTATTATCTTATCAGATAAATAAAAGAATTCCTTTTGATATAATTAACCCTCTGTCAATAGGATTTCGCTAATAATTATTTCAATAAAAATGTTAATCAACTTACTTAGATATTATTTTCCAATGTATAATATTCTTTCGTTGACAAATGTATATACTTATGTACTCAATTTCAGTGGAACTACGCGGGTCACGACCGACTTTCTAGATCGAATACATTAACCTAAGTTCAATATACCTGTAAAACCAACGAATACACTTTTCCCTCGATTTCCATACAGGTACCATCGCCATTATCATAAATTTAGCACCGAACCGATTCAAAATCCCACAATTCACGATACGCCGGCTGGTGGCACGCTTTCTATCAAGATCGAGAAGTCATCATCGAGCGAAGCGGAAACAAAAAGGAGGAACAGAAGATACGAAACAGAAAGAAAGCGTAGAGTAAAGGCGATCGTAGGAAACGTTGCTGAAGCAGAGCTTGTTTCCTTTTCTTCGGTTCGTGAAGACCGCTTATAGGCAACGCGAGTCCCGGGGGCGACTCGTGAAGATCGTGAAGATCGAGCAAGACGGTGATACACGAAGGAGGCGATGGCCCGTGTTTGGCTCGCGGGGGCGTTCGAGCGGGTTCGAAACGCTTGCACACGTCGCGAAAGGGAACACGCTGGATCACAGGGACGAAGAGGGCAGAGCAGGAAGGTGAGACGCGTGTGTGTGCACACCAGAAACCCCGGTGCGACGAGGAAAGAGAGCGTTCTGGAGCGCTCGAAGCGTAGCTATGCAAGAACGGACACACAACGGTCTCTCCGTATCTCTCTCTCTCTCTCTGTTTCTCCCTTTGCTCTGTTCCCTATCCAGGAACACAGTTTCGTCCTCTCTCTCTTCCTCGTTCCGTTTGCCTCTCACTGCAATTAGGGAATTGCCCGGGGTATCCCGCATTCATCGCAATCCAACCACGCTGACATGAACCGCCGTGGTAAAAGTGTGCAATGGGTTATTCTCATGCATTGTTCGCGAAAACGCGGCTTCGTGGATTAGCTTGCATCGGGTGTCTGATTATCGCTAGATCCTCGATCCTTATCCACTTAAGTTATTGACGATGTATGCAAAGATCGTACGCAGCAGGTAGGCCATAGACAGTGATGTAAGTCATATGTGTTTATATTTGTAAATAAAATCGTATGAATTATATAAATATTAGATAGTTAATCTTTCAGTACCATCTTTCAGTACCAAAGACAAAAATCTTTGAATACTACAGGTTCTCAAATTTGCGTTAAAATAAAAATTACATATTCTTTGTACCTGTTGCATTTCAAAAGCAAAATTTTCTGTAATGATGTAAATAATTTTCAATAAAGAGATGTATTTTGCATGTACACACGCAGTCTAGTTATCTACCCTCTTCTTTAGAGGTGGTTGCTGGTAGCTCTTCAGGGTGGCGCCGAAGGAGTTCCCGGTTTATCAGGGGGGTCCCTTCTCTCGTTATCGTTCCTCCTCCGTTATCGTGTTGCCTTCTTTTTCCTCGATGGAGAAACTCGACTGTACAGGAGGCGTGGCGGCGGCAAATGACGCTTTACGAGCGACATCGTCACGGTAAAATTTTTCGTTCCACCTGGAAACACGGCTGTCGAACGTTAATTGCCAGGCAAACGCTTCGCGCGTAAAAAGCATGATCGACGTGTCGCCGTTCCACGCTGCAAACACAGCCGGCCCCGATCGGTGCTCGAATGATATATCGAGATGGATTAACCCTTTCACGAACGGTTCGCGTTCTCCTTGACGAATCCGTTTTGATCGTTTCTGTATACAAGGTGTCCAACTGTTAATTTTCTAATTCATTTTTAACCAAGTGATAAGTAAATGACGCTATTAGGTCAATAATTTACCAAGAATAATGATTTTTATAAAATAAAACAAATACAAACTGCAAAATTGTATTAAACTTAATGGACATTATTTTGAACATTTAATAAAATAATGAATTGATCTTAATTAATGATCTATAAATCTTGGCAGGTGTAACTTTGAAATAATATTTTCTTTTGTAATGAAATTGTGTTTTCTTCAATTGTCAAGTACAAATAAGCTGGGACACCCTGTACGTCGTTAAGTAATTGCAGTTGAGTAAGAAGTCGTCGAGGAAGGACTGTATTAACGACTGTAACTGCTTCTCCTTCGGTCAAAGTTGTCCAATCAACGTCAAACGTTTCTCCGCTATCGCGTGGGTATGTTTCGTCAACGTGGTACAACGTTGAAGTATCGAACGGGAGTCCTGTTGATCTGGTTCTTGCCTCGAAATCCGTCCACGTCATCAATTATTTCGATCACCCTTTCGTCGGCATTTTTAAACCCTTGCGACGCTTCTTCTTCTTCTCCGACGATTTCTTTTTTTTCTCCGGCACCCGCGGCATCGCTGGTGAGACGGCCGCGAAAAATGGTCGCGGGCTCAGGTACTTCATTAATATTTCATTTCGTTGCTTATCGTTACCGCGGAGCCGCACCGCGGTGCCGAGCCCCGGGGCATCGTTACTCCCTCCGAGCAAGCATACAAGGCTAGGCCAGGACGAAAAGGTGGAAAGCGAGAAACGACGAGAGGCAAAGGGCCACGGAAAAAGAAGGGAAGACAAATATAGAGCACCGCAACGAAGAGGGACCGGCGGAGACCCCGTAGTGCACTTTATTACGCCGAAAGACGGAACGTGGCTTCGTGTTTCGTGAACCAGAGACAAACTTACGAAATTTGTGTTATGATGTCGAGCCTTTATATTTCAATCTGACTTGGAATTTTCAGAAGGTTCAGTCCTTTAATTGTCATCGTTTTACGTATTTTATTGTACATTAATTAAAGTAGAAAAATTGCTCAAGTGCTGAGCTTATTTAAAAAAAAATTTAATTTTGAATTTGTTTCACTAGTGGTAATTTTAATATAATATTTTTTAATATGAAAAATTTATCGAAATATTAATGGCACTTTATTTTTGTTTTTCTGCCAGAAGTATTTTCAAGTAATTTATAATTGGTTAACTATGATCTTTCCTTCTAAGTGATTGACGGACTTCGTGCGTTATCCACATACAGCTGTCTCTTAAAATGCGCATTAAACCCACAAGGAAAATTATGTAATTAAATCCCTGCTGCATTTTCACTATCGCAAAATTAATAGGCGATATATTTATACAATTATCAAGTTGTCAGAATGAGCAAGGCTACCTAATAGATCCTGAGCGACGTAAACGTAATTTTTTCTCTTTTCGATGATATATTATCCTCCTTGTAAGTACTTGTTTAAGTACTGATTTACACATACCTGCGAGATTTTTCAGCTAACTTCTAATGAACTGGCGATTCAAAATAGTTTCGTTTAATTTATTACCAGTGTAAGTTAAAAATAATCGAAACGGCCAACATCATTAAAAGGCACAAAATTAATGATTCTTATTCAACGTACAACTCAATTCAAAGAATCTCTTCGTGTCATCGAACCGACCCAAAATCAAGAACTAAAGAACGAAGAAACAACTAGTCCATCAGGCAGGACGACGATAAGTCGAGTCGCACAATGTATTCAGACGTTGAAAACCGTCTCAAGGGAGGAGAAGACCGCGAACGTCCACGGATGACGATAAAAAGAAAGGCTGCGGTCGAAGGGGCTGAAAGTGTGCGACATCAGAAGGGGGAGGAGGAGGAGGAGGAGGTGGGAAAGGGCATAGAAAGCAAGGCAAGAAGAGAAGAGGAGAGAAGCAGCAGGCACGGTCCGTCGTGAAATCGCTTCGGGCATCACGGAGCGTATTGTCTCGCTGGATGTCCTCGGGGCACCGTGAATCCCTCCACCTTTTCGTACCCTCTCACCCTTCGCCCGTGCCCACTTCCCTTCCCCTCTGGCCGTGGGTGGAGGCGGGGGTGCAGAGCTCGCCGCTATCTCCTCTCGTTTCCGTGCCCGCAGCGGAACGACCGTTGCTCTTCGTGGTGGGGTACACCTCCGCGTCTAACCCCGGGGGCATCCTCCACACAACGACGGTGGCCGGGAGGGGAGGATAAGGGGTCGGCTGGAGCCTCCTTCTTCTTCTTCTACGGCTGCATGATTCCGCGCCTCCGCCCCCGGGCTAACCGAAACGGCTCTTACGCGTGTGTATATGCACGTAAGTACACGTACCGGGGTATTGGCATCTGCCTGCATCGCCCCGGGCAAGGTATACCTCTTCTTCATCATCTTCTTCTTCCTCTTCTTCTTCTTACTCCTCTTCTTCGTCCCCGTTGCCCTCTTCCTCGCTATCTTCCTCGTGATAATTCCGTTCTCTTTGCGTTATAGTTTCATGTTGCTCGATCGACCGGCTGGAAAAGATCGCCGATATGTATCTTCGACGATCTTGCTTCACTTGTGTGTGGTCATCTTTGCTGGATTTTGTTTAACCTTCTTCGAGTTTCTAAATTAAATCGTTGAGTACTAATTTGTATCGCAGCATTCAAAACTTTGATAAGATTAGATAATTATATTATAGTAATAGGCAGCTGCAGCCCCTATAATTCCAAGAAAGGTCATTCTTCCAAAATCTGAATCGAATTTTCAAAATTTATACAACATATTACAAATAAAGAAATAAATATTTAAAGGATGGAACCATTCTTTTTAATGTATCCTCTGATAGACTGGTAGCACCAGGAATAATTTATTAATTTTTTACCATCAGCGCTCAATTAACAAGTCTTCGAGGCTTTGGTTTCAATACTGTTCCCCTAAGTAACATTCCTGCCGGATGTGTTATTTAAATTTCGACGAAACGAGCCTGTTTGTTCTGTTACCTTTCGAAGAATTTCATCGTCGTATCCGCGTCGCGTTTCTATATTTAGTGTCACATGTTCAGCGTGTATGGCCCCGAGCAAGGTATCTCTTCGTTCTCGTTTCTTCGTCTTCCACTTGGTCATGGTTTCGTTCGGACCAATCGCCTCGTAACAGTTTTATAATACAACGTTGATTCGTATTGATGAACGTGTCACCGTCTCTCGCGGCTCCTTATCTCGCGGTCAGATGGTCGACGATAGTCGAGCCGAAGGATCATCATCTTCCTTCGCTGTGCAACGTTCGAGTGACCCTTCAGGGCTACTCAACACGACTGTAAATCTTGTGTGCGTGCGCTTATGCATCGTCAAACGTGCTAGCTGCATTGCCTCGGGTCACTTGTGCTCCCTTCTCTCGGTTTCTTATTTCTTCCTGCTTCTTTTTATTCGTTTGCCCGTCTTCCGGGATTTTTTCTTTAGCTCATCGTTGTGTCTTGTATCGACGCAGGGATCACCCAAAACTTAATCTATGATGATTGGTCAAATCATTTGACCATTTTTTAATATTTATCTTTATTCTTGTTCCATTTGAGAAATATAGACCACTCTGGTAGTAATTGTAGTTTGGTTCTTAAACTCTTTGATTGCAAAAGGTTTGTAATTTTAATATTAAGTTTCTTAAATTTTATTTTGGTCATTTATCAAAACACGTCGCAGTCAAAGAGTTAATGTAACCTCCTGATTACCATATTTGTCATTCGTGGATTTTAATTAATTTGATAGTCGCCGTGAAAGTGGACGTGTTCAAACGAAATCAAGTTTTCCATTTGCTACTTTGCATAACTACAGTGATATCGATGCTATTTCAAATTGAGTTTCAATCCTTTCCTTTCCTTTCCGTGATTAAAAATTCGTCGTACCGATCACTGGTGACCCACATGGTAGCAAATGTGTTAGCAGAACATCGAAGTATGTAATTGAATCTTTGGCTTTTAATAACCCTCTACTAATATTTGTAATTTGCTAAATTATATATTTTCTTCGTTAATAATTTCACACTAATAGATAGCCTGCAGAAGTTTATGCAAATGTCTAATTTCTCTTTGAAGTTTTACCCACTTTGCGTGTTCTGAATGTATTATATCGATTTGTTGCACATAGCATGCAATTTCTGTGTGTACTTTTACACATTACTATGGATATTTCAGGATACATATTCTTAATCTTTAAACAGCATAATATATTTGTAATATTAGTTTAGACAGGGGGTGAAAAGGTACAATAAATTCCATATTATTCAACGAACATTTTATTATAAATAATCCTCATACTCCTGTAATCGCGCACACTTGTACACGCGAATCTTTAAAAATGCACTTTACAGCTGTGACGATTTTTACGAGTCCCACATCGGTGACAGATCCCCGTGCGTTTATCTCCAGGCGGGCACGATTTTTCATCCGCCATGCGGGCATTGTGTAATTGTAAAACCAATTAAGTCGCTTGTTCATCGTGCCACGGTATTCCGTGAATGTTGCATTCTATGTTAAAACTAATCGCTTACGTTAACGCTACAAACGCAGAAAAAGAGTTGTTTTTATCCGTCCCTCTTTGACCGATTAAACTAACGTGCAGCAGATTTTGTCCGCCGGGCAATCGACCGCGGTTTGTTGCAAAGTTTGCGCGCAAGAGTCCATGCACTCGCCTCCAAAGTGACGGCAATGCGTTCTGTACTCCATTTTAACTGCGAACAGAAAAATCATGGGGATTGAGAAAGGGGATCGCGGTTCAGGGGTGCTCCAGCACCCCACTGTATCGATTAATCGAATTACTGGGAGATTAAATAGATTTGTAATGGAATTTGGACTGGCGTGCAAAGATAAATTATTAAATTATTAAATTGCCATCGTGGGTACTTGGAACTAATGTCAATTATATTTTTAGATGTATGTTGTTATTTTTATGGCATTTAGCGCTTCGATAATAAAATTGGATGCGTGGATTATAAAATAAACTCAAGGCAAACCTCCTGGTATCAAGAAATCTGTAAAGCAAAAATTGCACGAAATGATGAAAAAAAAAGGAGTAGCTATAAGAATCGATGATACGTAGCGACATGTTTCGTGAAAGTGTGGCGGCCGGTGACGTATGAATTAACTGATCGAGCGATCCGTTCGAAATTCACGCCGCACAATAGCGAATCTCGAGAGTATTCGATTTGGCACGGTAGAAATGATGATGTCGCGTGTGTGTACGTACGTATACGTGTACCGTGGCGTGAAATTGCTATATCCAACGGTAACGAGTGGTTACGTTAACGTTACTGCCTCCTAATTGCTATAGTCCCATGTGTTTTCTATCGTGACGCCAATAAACGAAAGCGTGCCATGTCCATACGACCTCGCGGATATCAATAACGAGCCTGTGTTAGCGATAGAAGAATGAAAATTGCCATTCATATGAAAAAAAAAAGAAACGTTTATTTAATGTGACACGAGAATTGCGAGTCCCTGATTTTTATTCATGCACGCTTTACGACTGAAATTTGTTCATTATTCAATCGTAACGCGGTTGGACTGTTACTGATACAAGTTAAGAAAATTATAATTTTCCTTTTCTTTTAATTGGAAGAAAATTAATGAAAAATTTGAAAAAGTTCTACTTTTTAATTTATTGCAATATTAACGTCAAAAAGTGATATTACTTTGACTGACAGTTGTCGAGTAATAGGTAAATAAGAAAAAGGGAAGTTTAATTGGCAACCTGGTACAACAATTACACTACCTATATATTTAACTACGATTTTATTTAATTTTATCAAAGCACTTACCAACACTGCAACACGTGTCGGTGGACTGTGGACACGTTCCACCGACCAACGGATCGTCGCATTTCGACGAATCCAGACAATTTTCCTGTGGGCACACGCTGTTTGCAGCTGAAAATACAAAATTAATATTGATTGTAGCTTTCGATAAGATTTTGAATGCTTTTTACACGTACGATTTAAATATTTATAGGAGGTAAAGTAGAGGACAAAGTGGTTGTTTTCATCTCGCGACCAAATTTTCCACGATCAAGGGAAAACTTTTGGAAGAACGCGAGGGGGACGGGGTGGTGAACTCGTTCCATGTTTCAATTTATATCACGAAACTCTCACGGCAAAGAAAGCCACTCGCTTCTCGATCAAAGGAAAGCCCGTAGTTATTTTCGATGATGTCACGTAAAATCTATAATCGAAGTTAAACATCGAACGACAACAAAAAAATACTTTCAACTTCCCAATTAAAAATTCTATTATTTATGAACGTCTACAAATTTATTAAAAAATTTTGATTCAATAATTATCAATGTAAATTAAAATAATTTCGATTCTTCTGTAATGTTTTAAAGTAATTACGAGGACCAGATATTTAATTCGATCTTTCTCTAAGTTCTTACCGGCCGGATGCTGAAGAATGGCCACAAGGACAGCCAGAAGAAGAGCCAGGAACTTCATGTTGTCGTAGTTGGAACGCGTGTCTCTTTGACAGTCAACGATTCAATGGTCTCACTTTCCCGGCTCTGGCATTATATAAACGTAAGCGACCAACGTTACGCGACCCTCACACACACGCGCGTGTACACATGTCTACAACCGTTTCGTCGTCGTGCATTTCATTATCTCCGGGACCAACGTACGAACACGATGTTGCCTCTGTCTTGAAGAGCGATTCAATCGATCGTCCGGTGATTTCCGGAGCACGAGCGCATCTTTGTGCTTCCCCTTTCGAGTAAACGATCGACTCATGCACCGCGGCTTGTTTAGAGTGTTGACGTACGGATTAATGTTTAATCTCTGACACGAATCCAATATCCAGACGTGATCTCCTCCTCCCCTCACCATTATGCGTTTTCAACCTTGCTTCTTGTTCGCGGAACAATTAGTATTCCTGTTTAGCGAATTGTTAGCTTAGTGCTAATTTTTCGATTCTATGAAAGGCAACTGTTTTTTTTTCCATATTCCTGGTAATTTAAGCAAGGCAATGTTGAAACGTGATTATTTTGTTTTTCTCATTTTTTTATTGGTGAAGTAATTCGGGAATATTTTTTAAGGTAATTCATTTAATTTGTGAGGACAGTGTAATGTTAAATAGTAATTTTGGTATATGTAAAAAGATTTAATAACCACGCGTTTGAATATTTTTCAGTTTCCATACTTATTTTTTTCTTGAAGCAATAATTAAAAATATTTCCAAACAAGATACTATTCACTATATAAAATATAAAATATTACGAATTAAAATTTCTTTGTATTTTAAAAATATAAATACTTCTGAGGGTGCCTCATAGAATATCTGAGTTATAACATCCAGACTCTAGCTAACATTTTTTATTCCTTTCATACTAATTAGTTACTACTTTGTTCGTCCAAAGTTCTCAAAGTAATAATAACTCTAGATCAGAGGTTGATCCGCCAACTTTTTCCCAAGGTCTCATAAAATCGCCATCAATTTCCCGATCGTGTCGTCTATGATCGAGCCAGATCATTCACTTGGCAAAAGATTAATGAACCTTGTCTCGACGCTGAGCAATGCTATCCGAATTGTGCCGATAAAAGGTTTCGCCGGTGATTTATGAGCGGCGCCTCCCGTCTAATGGAACCAGCTTGAAGAGAGCTGCTCATACCTGGCAACGATTGTTCTGACAACCTTTTTAGATATCGAAATCGTGCTGGGTAACATATTTTTCTTTTTTTTCGTTAAAAAGCAACACCGGCTAGCGTTGCTTCGATTACCGATATGCATTTAAGTGACATTTTAACTCTAAAATGTTCTTTCATTCTCCGAATATTTTCGTTAATGGATTTTTCAAACAGAGCATTCATATCAATTTTGCAAAATGATTCGTTGCAGGAAAGTTATCTTATCCTTTCCTCTACAGTCAAATATTTTCTTTCAGATACATAGTACACTTGAAATATTGCGCATCTTTATCTTCTGCAACCTTGTTGTTTTACGATATTGTTCATTTTCTTGATGCAGGGAATTTTCCAGCAATTTTTTTCCCTCCCGCGGACGATAGGTTTAATTAACTTGTTTTTTGTTAATCAAAGATTGAATCTGCTTAAGAGGACTTTCGACTATGTTTGTAATGCGATTAGATTAGAGATTGTTCTTCAGGATGATCTTGAAGCTGCTTGAAATATAACTCGAGGTTCTTCTCCGACAGGTACTTATCTTGCTTCCAAGGTAGTGTTATAAGTAGATAAAGTAAATATTTTTCTGTAATACTGTAATTATAATATTTACTCTCGTTAAAAAAGTGATAAAGGAAAACAAAAATATAGTATTATTATAAATAGAGTACTACCATACTGTAACCATATCATGTAATATATAGGCATATATATATAGGTATTACTATAAGTATAATAAAATATATCAAACATGTAATTCTGAGATTAATCCTTTCGCTCCAACTGGAAATATAATACATTAAGAAAAGAACTTTAAAAATGTCAAAACTTTGAGAAACTTTGAAACTTCCAAATAATATTTGTCTAAATTCAGAAATCTAAAAATATAAATGTTGCATCGATGGAATCGTTGTGAAGAAGAAAATCGTAGCCAGATTCAGAAAGGAACACTCAGTACTTTATTTGTTAATCATTTCAACGTATACTTGGATCCATCTTAAGAATTACAGAAAAAGGTGGGTGCAGAGGGGAACGTTTGAACGGCTGACTCTGTTTTTGGCACTTTACCAGCATCGTGTCTCTGTATGCGTGAGTATATACACCTTTCTCTGAGTCCCCGAAACTGTGAACAACAGTTAGTAATCACGGTCGTTCACAGTCGGTTTCTGTGTCTCGATTTCCCATCTGACAGGTCGATTTCGTTTCGTTCAAACGTTCGTTCACGATTTTCTTTCTTTCTTTTCGTTGGGCCTCGGGTGAACGCGGCCTGAAAAAACACGGATCGATTCATCCCGATGCCAGATCGTCAGAATTTTTCTCTCGTGGACGATCCTTCCGTCCGTCCTTAAATGGTAAATCAAAGGAAAGAGCGTGTCGATTATTACGTTCTCGCGATTAAACAGAGAGTCGAATCTACGCCCGCTATAACGACGGTGAATTCATTTCATTTTTTTTTCCTTCTTTCTTTCTTTCTTTCGAACGGAAAGGAATACACAATGGAACGATATAAGTACTTCGCTACGTACGACGGGCTTCGAATGTACAAGTAAGCGGAAATTTTTCACTCGCAGCTGGTGTTCTGAAACGATTTCAGCTGGTTCGGTATTATTCGTGGAAAACATGAAAATTAACTTATTAATACCTTATGTTTTAATAAAATCGAGTTGAGATTCTGAGGATTACCTGGAAGGTTTGCCTTGTCAATAAAAATTGAGATTGTTGCCTATTAAGTAGGTAAAAAATTATAATTGCTAATTAACCAGCAATAGTTTTTACAAATTCTGAAATTAAAGATAAACAAAGTCAATCACTTTGCAAGTTTTAAATCTTATTTCCTAAAAACTCTTGTAGGTAAATCTTAAATACTTGTCATATTGAGCAGAACGGTAAGAATTAATCAGTTCTTCGAATCAATCACCAGCTGCAATGAAAAGTCCCTCTTGTTCACCTAGCATCAGTATCTAGACTCGTATGTACAAGTGGATAGACTTAATCAGTGCACGACATCGTAGGATACTGTACACGATAGCAGCACTCTGGTAGGAATCGAAGGATCGAGTTGACTAGAAAATATCGAGGATCGTTCGTCAAAAAAGCGGATAGTCAATCAGATTTCTGCGAAAATTACACCGTTTCTCCTCGCGTTCTCTCGTTCCCGTCTCTAAAACAGTGAGCCAGACAAAGAGATCTAGAACGGAAGAACAGCCGTCGAATTGCGTGAAAATCCCACGTTCGATCCTCTTCGACACGGAGAAACATGAAATTAGACCCTGCTCGCG
The DNA here is from genome assembly GCA_022405125.1 of Anthidium xuezhongi. Classification (NCBI taxonomy): domain Eukaryota; kingdom Metazoa; phylum Arthropoda; class Insecta; order Hymenoptera; family Megachilidae; genus Anthidium; species Anthidium xuezhongi. The sequence continues at coordinate 5,465,841 of CM039642.1, read as the reverse complement.
TTAAAAACTAACGATTGTACACTTTCGGACAGTTCAACTCGAGAGATCGACTTCCCCGTTGGAAGAAGTCATTCATTCATTTTTTTAAAGGGTATCTTTCAGTTTTTGTCCGTTGTATCACAGTTAATCGGGATCGTCCTTATGCACCAGGTCGATAGTCCGCGATCATGCTCTTCAGGAACGTGTAAATGTCTTTGAACGTCGGTCTAGAGGTCTCGTCCCTTCGCCAACACGAGCACATCATTCTGTAGACTTCTTCTGGGCACATCGTAGGCTTGGGAAGATATACCTAAAATTAAAAGGTAAATTTGAGGGAAATTAAAATTCTAGGTTTTCAAATTTAATTTTTTAATTAGAATAATCTTATTAATTTACACAGCTCGAGTATAAACACTGGTTTTAATTATTCTCAAAATCATTGATCAAATATGGGATTTACCTGTAACTCGGCTCCGTAATACATGTGCTCGGCATTCTGTATGACTTGATCGTTGCTCAGATGTTGAAAAGGTTTCTCTCTAGCCAAACTCATCACCTCCCAAAGAGTCACAGCGAACGACCATACGCTGCTCGAGCAAGTGTACCTGTCCTGAAATCGGCATCAAGTTCATTAATCATCTTACAGACTTATTAAAATTCTATAAATGAAAATTTTTAATAATTCCTATCCCCATTATTATTCATTTATGCCCTAAATATTTACACTAATGTTTCAACCCCTTTACGATTAAATCTAAATAGCTTCAAAGAAAGATATGTGGCAAGATTTCGATTTCAATTGACGATTCAATGTCTGGCGGTACAATTCTACAGATTTTACGGATAACGAAAGAACCAGATCGTTAAAAAGAGATTAGAAGGTGCGAGAACGAATATCAATTTGCCCTCACCAACAGAATGCTTTCCCACGGCAACCATCTGATCGGCGCCGGCGGTCTGCCGCCTATGTCACTGTAATCCTTCTTGTAAAGGTCACTGCACATCGCTATGTCGGTCACTTTCACGGTGTAAGAACGACCCACTAGACAGTTCCTGGCCGCCAGGTCCTTGTGCACCAGATTCTTACACTCGAGGAACCTCATGCCGGATGCTATCTGCGTTCCCATGTACAACAGGCAGCTTTGACTGGCAAAACGTGAAATTCGTTATGAAATTATGCTTTCCATCAGCCGCGATTGATTACGACGAACGATTCTATTTCGGACGTCCACGGATTTCGAGATTCGTTTTGGACCAGACTTTCCTTTTCTCTGAATTTGGACTCCTCGAATCTTGCAATGTTGGGGTAAAATAACGTTAATCTGCGAATTATGGTTAGAATTAGACCCAGAATTTGATTCGACCAGAAATACGCTTCAGGATTATTCGAGATCCATCAGCGCAACAATATCCTCGACCTCTCGAGTTATTAAAGGAAAATCTCTAGGTTTAACCTCTCGCCTCACGATTTTCTTAGCCTCGTAATCTCGATATCCGTTTATCGACGTTCACGTGTATCGTTTTAGGATCTTCTTAAAGTCATGAAACGTCGAGATTCTCACCTAAGGGCCTTCAAATTGCAGCTCGGCCTAAGCGTTCCCGTAAGTGGCACACTGTACTGAAGATAATGGGCCAGATCACCGAGTTCCGTGTACTCGATGATCGTCCACGGTACTGGATCCATCGTGCACACTCCCAGGATCCGTGCCACGTTCGGGTCCGACAGGCCGGACAGAAATCGGACTTCTCTCATTTGTTCTGTCGTACTACCGGCTCGAATGTCGTTGGTGCAGGTCGGCACGCGAGCCACGACGAGTCTCGGAGCGTCCGGTACCACGTCTTCAAGTCCGACAGCCTCGCAGACTATCGCCTGTACACCATCGAACCAGATCGTTATCTCGAAAGATAGTTTATTGATCGTGCGAGTTGTCTCTTTATAGATCAATATCTTAACTCTTCGTAAAAGTTTGCAAAATTCTAAGATATTCATCAAAGTCTGTATTAAATTATATCGTCATGTCAAGTATTTAAAAATTTCACGGAGTTTTTATTTGTGATCCTTGGTTACTTATTCAGAATTTAATATTTAGTTAAAGGTGCTAATCTGACTTTAATATTTTGAATTACTAATGTAATTTGATCAGTATTTATAATTCGAAGAAATTTCGTTGGCTATGAAAATTAACCGAAAATATATTTCTGTTCTAGTTAATGTGTTATTATAGTACCTCGCCGATGGTTCTCGAGCCGAGCTTCTCTGTGGTACGTAGGCACTGTCGTGGTATATTTGTGGGCTCTATTTCCTTGCATTTATACGGTTTGTTCATGCTGGGTGCGATGTTCCAGCCGACGACAGGTGCAGGTATCTGTGAACACAATCCAGAATGTTTATTCAACTTCCGAAAGGTACCTTTGAAAAATATTTTTTATTATGTTTTAAAATATTGAAATGTTGAAATACGTGAAAATTTGCGAAATATCATTGTCACAGAATTTTGTGCAGCTCGATCGGGGACGAAGTTTCGCTTATTAGATGGAAATTGATGTTTCGTAGACGAACCTTGTGTTTCTCTTTGGGTGCTGTGTGCCAGCGTTTCGAGTGGATCTGATCGACGTCCCGCTGATGATTAGACGCGGCTGCGATATTGAGTTTCGCAGTTGAACTGGTGTAACTTTGAAGGGTCCTATAATGTTGCGAGTGTCGCGCAGGGGAGTTTGTTGGCGACGAGGAACAGCTCGTTGGACCTATGGTGGATTCTGGCCTCGTGTCCAGCCGGACGCTCTCCTCGGAGACGTTTACATCCTTCAGATCCTTCGGGGATTCTTAAAATAAATTCATTTTCTCATCAAGCAATTAAAAATAAATCAAGGTTGTACGAATTTATATTCAAAGATTTGCATAAATTTTCATTAGGCAACGATTCGATATAAATTTCTTCGGTGTCCTTCGAGATAAGAAGCGACGATCGTCGCGTTTAAAAACTCACCGGAAGTGGCAACGATCGCGTACGTGGATTTATACTGCGGGCTGACCAGGGGCGAATTGAATTGTTCCATTGTCAAAGACTCGTGCATACTTCCGTCTTCCGGCATGTCCGGCGAAACGTGATTGGCAGTTTCTGCCAGCATTCCACCAGGGGTTAAATTCAAGAGTAACCCCTGTGAAAATCGTGAAAAACATTCATTTCTATCAGCGTTTCATCCATTGAAAGCCTATTAACCCGTCCAAGCTTGAAAACTCTTATCCGATTCCAAAATCGATGGTAACAAAATTTTCTAATCAATTAGAAACTTAAAAATCTTAAAAATTTCATCTTTGACAATTAATTCGTTACTAGATTAAAATATTAACATTTAAACACACGACGAAACGTGTATTTAGTTTACAAATTAATTTTCAGTTTACGTTCGTAGAACCACGATAAATCGAGCAACAATCCCGGAGAAAAAAGTAACATTATTTCTGTTAGAATTTAAAAATACGTTAAAATATTGGAAAAACAGGGATTGTTAACTTAGTAAATTAAGCTTGTGCCATTCACGACATAACTGGCTATTTTGTTCACAAACACACGGACAAATTACTGTATTTACATAATGTGTTCGAAAATAACGAAAAAAAAACGTACAACTCTCGAACAGGTAGACAGAAAATGATTTTCGTTTTACAAAACACACCGGACGCGAATTCTCTAGTCATTTTAGGATGACAAAGTTTTCAGGACTTTTAATGATGAATTAAAATCCAGGTTCTATCGGACGAGAAAAGTTTTCGCATATTTATGAGGACCAAGGTTCGGCTCTCGCCCCCTCCCCTTCTTACCTTCATGTTTATGGCGAATCCAAATGGATTTTTCAGCACGGTCGGCGAGCTCTGGAGTTTTTGCCGTCGATTCAGAAGCAGAATAATGACGAACACCAACAGAAGAAGCAGGATAATGGCGGTCAGAACACCTATTAGTACCTCTAAATATTCCTGACCCTCTCCCGCTGCTGTAACTATGCCAAACGTGGTCGCTTTAATAGAAAATACCCGTGGGCTTTATTCGTCGCGGCATAAACGGCGAATAAATCAATCGTCGACGTTGAAACGATGCAAATCGAGGAAGTTCCGGCTCGACCATTAAGTATGCTAATTAAAAAAAAAAAAAAAAAGAAAGAAAGGAAAAAAGAAGACGAAAAAAGAAACGAACGGCAGAAAGAAAGAAGAATTCTGAAGTCTGTTTTGAAATTAAAATAATGCTTTCTACGACGACGTGAATATACCTCGGTCAGAGAAATAGAAAAGGACAAAAACGGTACAGAAATTTATTCCGTGGAATTGAATGAAACTGGGTCACCGTTTAAATCCCTTTTTTTTACTTCCATTTCGATTGCATAATCCGTCCGTGTCAATTAATTGTTATCATTGCATCTTTTTTTAAATAAAACAAAAAAAAGAAAGAAAGAAATATAATACGGGTTGTTCCAGAACGTTTAAAATTTTTATCACTTCCTATATATCAATTTAAAACATTCAAAATCAATTTGCACTTCGATTTTTTTAACACGTACAATCGGGAGCATTCGAAATCCAATTATGAAGGCAATCTGGACCTGTTAACACCGTATATTGCCGTGAGGGGTCACCGATGGCCGGCATCATGAATTCGATATAAACGAATAAAAGAACAATAAAAAAAGGTGAAAGAAATTCCAAATAGAATTAACATATACTTTACCCCTTTGTGGAACATTTATGATACATTATTCTCGACTGTATAAAAGAATTATTAATAAATAATTAAGGATGTTAACTGTCTTTAATTTTCTAATAAGTTATCGATTAATCTCCAAGAAAATCTTTATGCTGTAATATATTAATAAATTGTGGAAGATAATTTTTTTCCCTAGGAAGAATGGTTTGGCGATAAAGGGTTAATAACTTTGAATTTCAGGTAATCGACCGCATAACTCGAATTAGTCAGCCAGGAATAATACTTCCGTGAACCAGTGAATCGTTCGTTCGGGGTAAAAAAGCAGATTTTATAGGTCGTAAAGGGAGCTGCACCGTCTAAGAATGCTCGCAACCTCTTCACCCTCCGGCATCGTTTAAAAAACCGTAACATTTTATCGCGACGCGGGAAGGGAAAAAGCTAATCGTCGTTTCGGTGGCGGAGCAAAGTGTTCGGCGCGTGCGAAAAAGCTAGAAGGCGGAAGATCCTGTGGGGGAAGAAGGACAGGAAGCCGAGGAGCTCGATAAAGCGACTTTACAATGCGCCGTTACATTCTTCCAATTTTTCACGTCGACCGGTCGCTGTTTTATCGTGGCTTCGGCTCCTTGTGCCCGGCGAGAAACGGAAGTAGCGTCACGACGCCGGTTTTACGAGAGAAATAAATAAGCCCGGGCAGCAAGAGTGGCCTCGCGTGGCGATCAAGATCTCACGTCGGCCCAAAGACTCGCGGAGACCGATTTTCTTCGATCAGCCATCCCCCCTGTCCCGTCGCCTGACGTCGCTCGAGCGGAAAAGTAAAACGAGCCGACCCTCTCGCTCCCTCTTCCTCCGTCCGGGCAATTTCGACTTTAATTCGCGAGCACAGGTGCCGGCGGACCTGTGCGCCGACGATTCGAGCCGGAAAATCTACCCTTTAAATCACTCTCTAGTTTTTTTTTTCACCGTTAATCTGAAAAAAATGGAGGGAAACCGAAGGACAGAGGAAGGGCTTTTAATTTTTTTTCTGAGTCTGTTCTATCGGTTTAAATATTTTGCTTCGAAGGGCGAAGAAAAATTGTCAGTTTCATTATTATACTAGTAATATAAATTTGAAGATTTTACTTGTAATTTCATTTTTGTTCTAACATTAATTATTGAATTATACGAAATTTAAGTATGAAATTTTATTAATAATGTCCTTTCCACTCACAAATTTTGGAAATTGACGTGTTCAAGAATGATGTATGAATTTGTCTTCCTCCTATTCTTTTGTCCCTTTTTATTTTTATTTTCTTCTCGACCCTTATTTTTTTCTTTCAAATACTAGGATAGTATCAATAACTCTTTCATATTGTTTCGGCACAAACTGTCCCAGTTTTTTCCCTTTCTATCGTGTCTCTTACATCATTTCCCTTTTTCTTCTCTTATTCTGTGTTTCTAAGGTTGCTTTCATTTCTTTTGATCCCGATAATGCTGCAGACGTGCGTACGATTTCTCATTAAAGACGACGATTCGAGGTCGAAACAGGATTAAAACGAGCACAAGGACGCAACTAAAACGTTGAACAGGATTTGTAAATTCGTTTCAGGGAATGTGTGATCACGGCCAGGTAGATTGCTGCTTAATTAAGATATTCTCCGTTGCCTTTTCTCGAGCTTCTTTTTTCCAATTATCTACCTTCGCTGGATTAACTGGATACTTTGCATCCGAGTGGTTTTCCTGTTAATCCAGCTCTTTATCCAGTCACTGAGCTTTCCGCCTTCCCCTATCGAACTGAAGCTCGTGGTTGTATAATGGCTTCTTGTTTACACCATTTGATCGGTCCGATTCGAACATTCGCATTCAAAAACATTTTTGTTGAATTTGTCGCGATTCTAATAAAATATATTTCTGTGGTTTCATTTAAAAAATAAGAGATTCAAATTTTCTTTGAAGTAAAACAATGTCCTGAAGTCCATACAAATAAAATCCTTTGTAAGAAAATGAATTTAAAACAAATTTTTTGTTTTAGGTGCCCATATTGATTATGGGCCTTTAAATGTCACTGCGCGAGATACCTTTTTACAGTCTTTGAGAGTTAATACGTTACTCGTCACAACTTCTTTCATTCGGGGTCCAATTTTTATTCCGCCCTCGTTAAAAATTTCGCCGGCCATTCGTCCGCAAAAGCGACGCGGCCCCCGTTTTACAACGGCTTAGCCGTCGTTTCCGGTTAATCGCGAGGCTAAAAACGCACGCTTTCGAACTCGCCTAAACGCAAAACCGTACACGCGTTCCTCCCTCTCCCCCCCACCTGGTTTTTTCTCCGTTTCCTTTTTATTTTCACCTGTATCCTTCCGCCTCTTTGCGTTAGAAAACGCTCAAAACCGAGGTCTCGCGTGCCCGCGTACACGGAATCTCGTTACGGTCACCTCTAACGATGCGATTTTTTTGCATCCTTTATTTTCAATCTTTTATTTTACCCGGTGGATAATCGCGGTCCAGAAACCAGCGAGAAACTGCTCGTTTATTCCCCCGACGGGTTCAGAGGAAATATTTTAAGCCGCGCTCGCGGACAGAGATACAGGAAGATGGAATTTTCGTTTCTGCTTTCCGTGGCCCATCATGCACACGTAATTAAGCCTTCTTCGTTCGTCCGTGTTTCCCTTCTTTGGCCCACGAACGTCTCCTTATTTCCTCCCCTGTCTTTACATCCTTGTACGGAGAAATTAATATCTACTCCTGAAGCAAACGTTTCCTGAAAATGGTAAGACGATACTTTCGACGGCAAAGCGGATTCACGCGGAATTTCTCCAACTTTTCCCCCAAAATTCTTTAATACACGAAGCAAACACTGATTTTTGTAAAAATTGTCCAATTTTCGAAAACGTGGTTTATTATAATGTTTCGAAAACAAATCATCGAGAACGGGAAAATATTTGTATCGTCATATTTCGTCCATAACATTTTTCCATCCTCGACGTTTCGTGGCTTTTTTCTACTCTCGTTTCTGTGTTTTATTTTTTTCATGAAAAATAAAAAAGAAAAAATATTCGTTGTGCTACCGGATACGAAATCGATTCGTTAGAGCAATACAACCGGGGTTTCATCTCGCTTTCTCCTCTTCCGTGCTCTCCACCGACGGCCAACCTCTTAATCCGACTAATTGTTTACGTTACGAGCAAGTTGCTACGTGAATTATAAACTATCCAAAGTTTCTCTATCCTTCTCGCGACTCCTTCTAATCGTATCCTCGCCTCGGCAAAGAATGGCGGCCTGGTTCCGCTAATGAAGTTACTTGGTCGGACAAACCTTGTGTACTCTCCAAGCGAAAGAGGACGAGTATACTTGATCGCAGCCTTACTCTGTTGTATAATCGAGCTAGCGGATCGGTTAGATTCGTTTCAACGTGGACGAGATTGTTAAATGGAAAATAGGACTACTTTCCACTAACAATTCTACTATTCATTCACTTAAGATCTCGGTTTTGCTAGAAAACGATCCCCAGTTACTGATACTAGAAGCAAATTATATATTATTTAAATTTGAGACCACTGTCCATTACAATTTTTCGTTATATTACTTTGGGTATAGAACTTATTCGGTGTTTCAGAGTTTCAAATTAGTTAATTAAACAACTCGGAAATAAAAGTTACTGGTGGAAATATTATATTTTAATCAGTGAGAAGTTAAACTACCAAATTTTTCTTTTATTCGTTGTGATAACTAGGAAACTGTGATATTCGTGTCGCAAGTAGAAATGGACCTGCATAGTCAGACACGTTATTGGGTTAGTGGGGAATAAATGTCCACCTTAACCTCAAAACCTGGGAAAAAAGTAGTAAAAATTAATTGACCCGAATGGAGTTCTGAATTTTATACACTTCCCCAAGTTTTGCCAATTTTAAAAATCTCAGAATTTTTTAAAAAGGTGTATGATAAAAAAATGTTATTTGCAAAGTGTTAAATTCAATTCTTCAATTTCAATTTTTAATTGGTGTAATAACAATGTTAGTTATTACACCAGTCAAAAGTAGTTAAGGCAAATATTTCTTTATAATACTGCAAGCAATTAATAGAAATATCCAATAAGAAAAAACACCCAAAGGACACAAAAATTTGAGTATTATCAGGTTAAAAGCAGGGGCATACTCAAGAATCGAAGAGTCAAGTGTTATTAATTACAAGCGTAAGATTATCACACTTGTCACGTGCGATAATAAGAGCGCCAGTCGAGTGGACAAATTTCAATTAGAGCGTAAGAATCGATGAATGATGTACGGTAGAATCGGTGGGAAGAAAAGAATTAAGAGCAAGGAAATTACCAATTACATTATAAAGAGCTCCTCGTATCTCCCGGGTTCATTCATTATTCGTTTTTCACGGCAACCAAGATCTTATCTCCTCCCCTTCATCTTCTTCTTCTGCTTCTTTCTTTTTCCCCCCCTCCCCAGACCGTGAACAAATTACTTGGCGATCATACGGCGAGGTCGTTGCTCATGATTAGTTAAGTTCAAGAGCGTAGTCGTTGCGCGAGATAAGAAAGATAAAGAAAAGTTTCGAATGCTCCCGGTGTAGTTAACTCGGGATTAATACGAATTAAATGCCGCCACCGATGTCGAGTCACTTACTTGTTTGCAAGTTAAGATCCAGCTCGGGGTTCATCGGTATTTCCCCGTTGAACTCGGACGCTGACTCCTCGGTGGTATTTTCATAGGGATTCGCTGGAATCAGGAAACGTGTCTCGCTAATTAAACTGTTGTAAATCTTTTAATCTGGCCGACAACAAAGCCTATCCCCCTTTGTTCCATTCTCTTTTCGACCGTTTCACCAACTACTGGAAATTTCGTATTCCCGCAAACAACAACAACTGATTACGAGTTTTCGAGCCAAAGCGTTCTATAATATTTGTACGAGAGACAGAACGTTGCGCGTATCAGGAAATTATTGCTGCGGAAAATAAATTTCGTTCGTTTAATGGAAAATCGTGAATATTTAGTTTCGCTGCTTTCCAATCGTGTTTCTGTTCTGTCTGCGAAATAATATGTACTCGTTCAAGTTTATTATACGGACTGATATTTTCCCTTTTTTTTTTTTAAATATTCGATTCGTATTTATTATAAAAACAGGACGGAAGAAATATGAAATTGTGAAAATAACTTTTTTATAACTCAACACGACGTTATAAAAAATGTATAACTTTCTTTTTCAACGACGAAACTTTCAGTTACAAAATGTATAATCTATGTTTATTTTTAATCACCTGTAGCGATTCAACATTTTCATTTCTTATATTCGTAAAATTGACAGATGGTATAATTGAATTGACAAGAAAAAGAATAAGCAAGCTCAAATTTACAAATGATTGGATCGTATTTTTAATAATCGGTATTATAATTTGTCCCCTTTGTGATTGGCAGCTTTTCAGTCGGAAATTAATTAACACACATCCAGCTAATTTTCGCCACGGAAAGTTCAGAAATTTTGTCTGATTCATACAAATGTCTGCGCTTTTGTGCGACGAGTTTGATGCAAATAGAATGAAAGACTTACTTCCGTCGAACGTCACCTCGCTGATCATGATCCACCTGGCTGCGAAATACAAATGTATTTTAAGAAACCTTCCTCGACGTTCGTGCAGTCCTATGGACACGTTCCTGGCATTTTCTAACACGATATCCGGGATGTAAGAGTAGGACAATGGTTCCTCTTCGTAAGTCTCGCCGTCGACGCTGAACCAGACTTCTGCTTTGGAAAACACCTGGTGTACAAAGAATTTGTAACGAGATTAGCATCCGAAATTATGCAAAATATATTCAATTAGGTGATTACGATAGTAGGCAGCGATGGGCAGTATTAGAAAATTAATATAAGCTGATTAAGATGGAACTAATTAGGATGACAGTTTCGGATGCCATCGCTGTTATATCAATAATATGAAATATTGATTACACTAATAACGCGAAAGCTGAAAATACATGAGATTAATAATTTTCGTGTTAACAATGCGTTAAATATTAGATAACAATGATACGCTTCTGAGCGTTGAAATTTTCATAATTCTGAATATTTAATGCGATATATCTTCGAATCCTATCAAGAGCAAATAGAAACGATATGCAAGGAATTTCGTTATATCGGTTTAACGATACAATCGGTCGTGAAAAGTAGCATTAACGGGTTTTAAACGATAGCGATCGCAGAATAAGATGTCGAATTAATTACGATTAATTACGGTTCGAGCGTACAATGGAACATCGATAACCGTATCTCCCGTGTGATAACACGGTTGCACAAGACTTCTAATCGACGATACAGCTTCACGACCACTTAAAATATTAGGCGATTAAGAGCGTTGTATCGTTCCCATTGATTTCCCACGTAATGACACAACAATACGTTATCCAGTCACGTGTCTCGCATGTCAAACCAAACGGAGAATAAAGGAACTCTTGCCTTAATGGGGGCTAGTTGATGGACCATCTCGTTCAACTCACCGTGTAAGCAATAACTGGTACTTAATGGCTTGGCCTTTCATTCGAATGAAAGGAGCTCTATCTCATTGACATTTCAATGTATTCGAGTTTGATAATGCACTTTTGCCATTAATTTACCTCAAAAATTCAGAATTATCAAACCATTAGGGTGCGGTCTAGGGTGCCGTCTAACAACTACAGTGAAGGACCACCCAAGTTGAAACGTTTAAACATTTATTGTGTAAGGATTGAAAATTGCAACAAAATTTTCCAATTAAATTAAATCCTTGCTTTAATACAGATCAGGATGCTTTCGAAATTTTAATTCTTAATCTAACATATACACTAAATATTTCAAAATAATTACAAAGTGTATTTAAATTGAAATAATAATTTAAAATTTTAACCACGTTTTCATTATATGGATTCACGATTTTTCAAGACTTTTATGATCAGGACACCCTCGTAATTTCACCCCATGGAAAATATCGCCTATCCAGCTTAACAATGAATTGGGCTCATTAAAAGTTTTATCTTCGCCACGATGAACTTTATAAGTCTGAGGAGGGGGATAAAAACCATTAAAAAGATTACCTGCACATCTCTCAAGAAATAATTGTTGGTATAGATGTGCACCGCCTCGAAGATCCAGGTCACTTCAAATTCGAACACGAGCTCCACGTAATCGTCCTCGAAGGTGTCTCTCATCCATGCTATCCAACCGGTGCCTGAAGGAAAAAAAAAAGAATAGTATCCGTTTCACGAGTGAATCGATCAACCACGGATCCCATCCCCCCCTGGACAACTTCGTTAACGCGAATCGAAGTTAAAGCCCGAGCAACGATTGATCTATTGTTTCTCTTGTTAATTGAATTGATCCCGTTCAGGGTAACTTCCGGGCACAAGAACCACTCCTTCGAGCGTGTTTCTCCGTCGATGCTCTCTGTTTTGTAAAGTGTCGCATCAGCAATCTACCGTCTTCGCGAATCGCGGGTGCCAAGTACCGATAACAGTGGCTCGATATTCACGAATGGAATATTGATGTCGAGGAGGTGGATTTTCAACGGCAAAATATCAATTGTATCACGATTCCAGGTAAAAGGTCACTTTGGGATCGGTTATTTCGTTTTTCGAATCATAAGCGATTCCAATGTAAACGAGAACGCGTTTTTGATTTCAATTTGTTTATTGTTTGAGTGGCAAGGTAGAAATGAATGGCAATTTTTTATTTCCTTAGATTTCCATTTTGCATATTTTTAATATTGGGTGTAAAGTATGTATTTTTACGAATTTGTACATTTTATTTTCGCCAAAGTATTATTAATTAGATGAGAAAGCAAAGAAAATTTGTATGCTAGGAAATTATATTAAAAATTGTAATTTCATTAAGAAACAGATTTGGTTTTAAGGAAACAATATTTCTTCGTCATGGTGATACGTAAATCAATACCCTGGACCGTTCAAAGTTTCAAGACCGAGCCCTCCTCTCGAAAAAAGGAGCATCCACGGTAGCCAAACCTCTAGTCTGAAAGAGCACTTCCGGCGAAGGTGTCTTCGAGACACGTCCTGTTTCGGCACTTAGCACCCTACCGTGCATCCACCCACCGATTACCTCTTCCATCTCCCATGTCCAGCCTGTAATTATCCGCGCCGACCTCGCCATCGATCAGCCGGCCCAGACCATCGGTCAACAAGTTGTCTTGCCTTTTACCATCGTACGAGATGTCGCTCAATTCTGGTGTTGGTGAATCGGGCACGGTGTAGCTCACCACACCGCCTGGAACACACATGCACACAAGTTTCACGTGACAAGCGTCGTATCTTTTAAAACAAACTTGAACAAACTGGACCAACTTTGTTCAACTCCGCTGGGCGAAGCGGAGGAAAGAATAGGGCAAGAAATTGTCTTGTCGTCGACATCATAGGTGGTTTGTTTGTTATTGAGAAAAGGATACTATTTGTTGCAGTGAGTTTGGGTTGAAGGTTGATTAATCATTAAACAAAATTTGGAGTTCTGAAAATACTGAGGCGGTATCGATACTAGAGTACCATCAAAAAATAATATTTCTAAGTTTTCAAAATCCGTATCCTTATTTTTGATAAAATTATCTGGAATTTTTTGGTGTATTCGATGTTTAATGACAATAAGCCGCGAGTGGCCGCCAAACGGGTCACGGACGCGATTAACCGCGAGCGTGTGTCCGGAGCGTGTTCAGGAGGGTCGAGCGTTCGTGGTAAGAAAATTAATAACGAAACAACAGGAACGAAGGCGACGCGGTCACTATGTCGTGCTTAAAATCGCCTAACTACTTTCAATATTTCACGGTACATACGTCCGTGGCCGGTGAACCGTGTCACGCGATGCGGTCGAGCGAGTTTCGGGCAGGCTTGACGCGGGAATGAAACCTCGACTCGAGATTTCGATTGCTGAAAACACGCCCGGTTTCGATTTGCATACCGGAAGAGAATTGTTCGGTGCATAAATTATGCATAAGACTATTCATTTGAAATAAAAAGAAAAAAATTTAAAGAAGATCGTTTAAAATCATTAATACTTTAATTATTATACCAAATTAAAGTTTTAGTAATATCCATTGATGATACGGCGACGGGGACTATAAGTTATAAATTATGCTTGCTATTAATTATGAACTTCGGAATTCATTAACTACTTTCGTTGATAGTTTCCCCGGCTTTCGGCGTACACGCGTGCAAAGTACATACGTTAACACGAGGTTTCGTACTCACTGTCGTTAACGCGACATCGTCCTGTAATCCGGAAATCCGCTAATCTAATCCACGCCAGGCAACCCCTCCGCCGGTTGCCACACAAATTATTACAAAGTTTCATCGAGTGTCGTTAGAGCAATTTCCAGGGAAGTTGCCCTCAAAGGCGAAGAGTGCACTCGTAACAAGTTTCGAAATCAATCCGGCCCCTCCACGATCCTCTTCGCTCTCGTCGCTGGGTCATTTTCAAAAGCCACTTTTACCCCACTAAGGATAACGAGACGTCGGCTCGACGACTACTTCGACTTTCTTGTCACGATCTTGTTCCACAATTCGAATTGACTTTTGATTACCGGAAACGGATTTACCTCTGTACATGGATCGTACTATTTACTAGGTGAAACTTTGCTTAATATATAAATTTTATGAATTAACTTCGAGTCGAGGGTCTTGAGATTTTTATAGGTTTTTCTTCGAGGGTTCGAGGACGTTTCGAAGCCGAAGCTTTTAGGAAGAATTTTTATTTGAAGAGGATTTTACATCTGGAAGATTCAGGCAGTGTCAATATTAATGAAATTAAAAGTATCTTGAATTCTGGTTTATTACTTTTGTGGGATAAATGATATCCTACAAGAATAAAATTAGAGGTGAATAGTTTTTTACTAAAAAAAAGAAATTCCAGAAGATAATATAATAACAACTAACATTTGAGGAGCCATCTTCGTAAAGAACGTCGTTTTACGTTAGCATGCAAAGGATTAACCCAGATCCGATCGATTATCCAGGAACAATCGAGGATCACGCGTGTCAGTGCCAAAAGGTATAATTCGGCTTTCGTTGTTTCATCGTCGTTGGTGTCCGCGTTCGGCATGGGTAATCGTTCGCGTTCGCCAAAGGTGCCTAGGGCATCGGCGTTGTTTTAACCAGATGTCGTGCACGACCGCTATAAATCCAACATTCCCGCCCACCGAAGCTCGATCCCACACGCTCCAAGGAACGCTTCTTATAGCGCGAAACCTCTCATGTCGCCTGTTCCGAGAGCCACCTCTCGCTTTCCTTCGTTTTCTCGTGGCTCTTCGTGGAGGTTGGTTTCACGACATTAGCGACCTAGAAAAATCATTTATGCAAACGACGCCCATTACACCGATATTGATATACCACGGGGCTCGTGCACCGGGTCACCTCGTATTTCCTCGTGAGAAATATTACGTGTTTCACGTGTACCACCCCCTTCGGGCCAAGAATCGTCGACCGACGTACTTTTTGCAACACCTTTATCGCTCTACCCTGTCATTTGAATTTAGCCTTTGCCCGTATAAGATTTCGCTGTTGATCTTTGCAGAGCTTGTGCAATCGACACGATTCTGGGTGAAAAGAAAATAAATAGAAAATATGATTAAAGGAGTACAGAATACTCTTCAGTGGCAATTAATTCTAAAGACAGAAAATAAATTTTTAAACGTCTGAAGTATTTTCCACTTTTCTAACGATATCAATTTTCCACTTTAAAAATGAGTCAGACGTCGGTCGAGAGCGCGGTATGAAAATGGACGGGCGGATAACAGAGGATAATCGTAGCAGATCTCGAAGATTGATAAAGAAATTACAAAAGTTAAGAAACATTTGCAGAACTGCCATCGGAGATGCTATCATTTTTCATTATCCTGTGTCTCTGTTACAAAAGTGGATGATTGATTTTTACGCGCGGGGGCAGAGACGCGGTCGACATATCGATTTTCCATTAGGCCGAATGAACGGTGACTTGCAAAAATAATTGAATGCACGCGCGTTCGAGTAATTCGACACGACCGCCCGGATTAATATGCAACGCGGTCGAAACGGTAACTCGAGAAAGGAGAAGGAAACAATTCATATTTCATACGCAAAAGAAGCCGATCGTCGGTCGAGCCTCGATGAACACGCGAGAACGCGCGATCCCGTTTATATCTGAAAGCTTTTAAAAACGAAACGGGCCGCTCGAACCACGAATCAATTGACCCGTATTTTATATACACGTCCATTAATATTTATGCCCGACATATTTCTCGGGATTAAATACAATCTTCCGTGAAGTGGTACATTTAATAAAGCGGGGAGGAAAAAAGAGCACGGTGAATACTAATTAAAGCGTGCAATACCGAGGCCGGCTATTAGAATACTTGGAATGCTGGAATAAAAATGATTAAAAAGATAGAAAAGGACAGGAAAAATGGACGGAGCCCTACCAGCCAACCCTATCGTGCAGGATTAACTTCACGCTTCCTCTTTGCGGCGATCTCCGGATAATTTACTCTCGCGATGTATTTTTATATAAAATTTCCCACAGCGACTGAGAATTCCGTCGTAGAATATTTTTAGATTTTTTAATTTAAAAAAAGATTATTACCTTTGGAAATATTCAATGGACAAGCAGATATTTTTATTTCACTTATTTAGCGAAAATTAGAAGGAGATGTTAAGAAATATTTGACAGAGCGACAAATTTCTACAGTTTCTATTTCGTCAATTTGGAAAAATGTAGAAATCTTAGATTCGAGAGTCTGATATTTTATATTTTTTTCATGAGTTTTATATTTTATTTCCACAATATTTTGTTTCTAATATCCAATGGGAAAATTTTCAACCGAATAAGAATTCCTAATAATATGGGTGATGGTTTGTAATGGAAATTCAAGTGCTACCCGTATATGGTGTTAACATGTTTACCCTGCTATTAATAAATAACCCCAGCAATCCAATGCATCTTCCAAAAGAAATAAATCTACATCTGATTTCAAGCTCCACTTCCGTTTTTCATCCTCACAGTTCAGGCGTTCTCGTTTCCCTGCCAACGAACAAAAATACTCATGTTTCTTTCCTCGACGAGGTATTAGACGATACGGTGCGAAGCGGCGCCGGGCGCCGCGGCGTCGCGGGACGAGCTCCCGACACTTCCACCCGTCCACACGCGTTGCGTGCACGGGCTATCGGGATAGATTGTTCGCCAACAACGTCCAGACGTGTTTCGACGTATAGGACAATGTCCACCCATGTTGATTCCATTAGACGCGTTCGAACGGGCAAAGTAGGTCGAAAACAAAGGTGCATAGAACTCGAGTTGACAAGAGAAGAGCAACCGATGAGTTCGCTCGTGTAACGCTGTTACTGTACTAGCCTTAATGGAATCCAGCATCGCAGTTGGACTCCGGCTTGGATTCTGCCTCTGGTTGCCGTCTCAGCAGCGGCACGCCAAATTGAATGAAATTGCAATTTGGAAATTAATCGCTGGCTGTCCGGTCGCCTAGCCGTCGTACTTCCATCGTACGTTCCATCGTGGAATTGCAAATTTACATGGCTACGTTTGCTTCGTCGAGGACCTTAACCCCCCCTCCCTCTACCTGCTCCGGATGATTTGATGACTCTTGTCGTTTAAGATATTGCAATTTCAATATTTGATGGCATTTTGATTTTTTTTTAAATGATTTTCAATGGAATTTTTTTAGAAAATCATAAGAAGGGATTGATAAGGATTTTTGACGTTACTTACTCCTGTCCTGACAGCCTCTCAGCTCGATTCGAAGACAAACTGTCCGTCTGTGTTCCGAATGGGGCAAGATTCGTATTTGACTGGCAAAAATTGGAGGCACCAATCGATGGGACACAATGGTCGAGGTGTCGCTGTTTCCAGCCAGGACCTGAAACAACAGCAATCGTGAAAAAAGCAACATTCGTCGGCGAACGATTAATCGTAAAACGATTCCAGGATTCATCGATATCTCCAGCAAAATGTATCAACGGGAATCTTAGTAAATCCATTGGACGTGATGCAGTGTTTGGAACGATGTGCTTCATCGGCCACCATATAATTATCGGGTTAATTGCGATAATTTCACCGATTCAATTACAGCAGCCGATTAATGTGTTCGGTTGGTCGCGACACGACTCGAGCACCATACGATTAATTTAGTCGACCATTTCGCGAAACAATTTCGTATCTGATAATAACCGGGCGTTGATCGTGGACGAGCGATTCGCAAACGGCGAGGGGGCAGCGTTGGATAGGGGAGAAACGTTGATGCACGAGCTACGTACCGATCAAATCGACGTCAATATTAATCAACTTACCCTGAAATCTCAGTGAAACGCCAGCGTGTATGCACGACCCCGTTTAGGCATAGATCATGATTGCATCGATTCGAAGGTAATGCCACGGTTAATGCATCCGTTAGCCTAAACCGTGTGAATTAACATTCGAATAAATTTTGACGTTCGTGCCACGAAATCAAGCAAACACGATCTGTAAGTTGTTCGTCAATTTTCTGTCGTTTTTAAAACGAAAGAAACTAAAATTAATCAAATGCAGGGAGTTAGAAAAAATACCACAAATACGACAAAAGATTAGATTCTGATTAGAATTTGTAACTTGTCAAATTTTAATAAATTCTAGAGAGAATAGTGTTGAGATTTTCGAATGCTTTTTAAATTATTTTAACCTTTTAATATTTTTAACGTTAGTATACTTGAAGAAGGAGGATAGAATGATCGATTCAATTTTCACGCCGTCGCCTTTTCTAATTTCTACCAAAGAAGGAATAGAATTCTCTCCGAATAACGTGACTCGGTGCATGGGCAACATCCATTTGCCTTTACAGAAGTGTCGGGCCGAACACAAAACGTGTCGTTTCTCACGCCAACGTGCGATAAATTATCGCAAGACGCATCGCAGAACGCTTATCGCGGTTGAAATTACTTAATTGGACAATTCTCCGTTGGGAAACGGCTCTTAATTATTCGATGAACGCAGTCAACCGGACCAGAGTTTCCACGAAATTTAACCCCTTCACCCTCGCAATGTTTAGCGAATTTATTTTTAACCATTTGATCCTTGAAACCAGACATTTCGAAACTCGACGCTTTTAACCTTTTGATTCTATCAAAATTTTGTATTATAATAAATAAATTAAAAAATATATAAAAATAACATGTATTCGAATTTTTGAAAATGAAAAATTGCAAAATGCCGAACAATGTTCTTCCGTAGACGTGAAAGGGTAATATTGCCAGGGAATTTGATCACGACATTTGCGCTTCGTGATATGCGAGCACACGTTCGATTGAACTTCGATTTTATCGTAAATAAAAAGAAAGCTAGGAGGAGTTGGTTCGAAGGGTTGATGCGTTATAGATGTCAGAACGTTTCCGGCGCGCAGGTAGCTATCGATGATTGAAAGTTACCATCTTTTCCACGCTTCAATCTTTAGGGAATAGACTTTGAGTTCCACGAGTACCGTGACTCGAATTGTGCTCGAATCGTCGACAACCATGGAATTACAATAAGGGAAGTTGAAATTCGAAGTTCTGTTCTTCTTTCGAAACGATACAAAACTTACAAATAGTCGATTAAAATAGAAAACTCTGTGATTAACCAAATCATTAATAATATTTCAGTGATGAAGAGGGAATTGATTAAATTGATAAAAATTATATTCCTCGGTTTAACGCAATGAAAGCTTCGACAAATATTTGTCACAATAAATAACAAAGTTTGTCTACTGTTAGAAACGTAGCATTATTTTTGCTGTCTTCCCTAGTTCAAAACTTCATGGAACCACTAAAAGCGTTGTTCAATGTTCTGGCAACCGTATTTAAGCAGGACCATTCTGACCCAATGAATCGCGGACGCGGTCAATTTACGAGTCGCTTCTGTATCGTGAACAAACCCTCTTGGTTAATCCACGACGGGAAAATAAAGGAGGGAACGGGCTTGATTGCGGTCACGTTATTCAGGATCTCTCTCCCTCCACCGTCCGACTTAAGGTACTTCTACACCACTGTCAACACACGTGTTCTAACCTACAAGCCATCACGTACCTCCTTGTTATCCCAGCGCTTATATCGTCGCCACTCGGTGAATCCGGGACGTCGATACTCCAGGGTGTACTCCTCCACGTATTCCTGGCCACGGCCGTGATCGTAACGACCCTGACTCTGTACACCGGTGATCACGTGAGGTCCGGAAAGATCCACTTGCAACCACTCACGGATTCCTCTCTCTATCTGGCTCTTTGGGCACCAAGCGCCGCCCGCCGTCTCCTTTCGCAGCCTATTTTCGACAGAATTTGTTAGCGGAAGTTTCAATGAATTTTCATGGGGCCCTAAGGTCGGCCACTCTCAGACCCCAATGCGATATCGCGTCGCCTTTAAGGCGTAGGATAAATTGAATCGCATACTAAGATTGTTTTAACCCTTTTATGGCGATGCCTGGATGTAATTGGAACCGAGTATATTGCGACCGAGCCGTACCAATTGGTAAATGGTGGAAAACATTTATTCGCGTTACGAATTCTAAGGGTTGATCCGTTTAATGGGGCGGAAGTGATACGGAGGCTCGAAATATTGAAAAAATATGTACAAGCGTATGTACGATTCTTTTCTCTTTAATTTTAATAACGAATTTTCGTTGGTCCCTTGTTAAAACGTACCGCAGTAAAAAACAATGGACTTGAAAACATCAATTTTCGTTCCAGCTGGAAAATTCGTGTCTGCCCGTACATGGCTGGAATCGTATAACAATAATCGTATCGAAAATGTAGCCACGTCAACATGGTATATGTTCGATTCATGGCTCGTTTCATTCTTTTATACCTTTCCCGTCACGATAACCGAATGGTGATTTTTCATTCGGACTTGAACGGACATAATTAATTGATATTATATTTCTGCGCGATATATCTTCGATGTAGCGAATACCGACAGATCTCGAAGCCGACGGACGCTTTTAAACGCACGACCGAAAGTCGTTTCGCCTCGACGAATTAATTAACGAAATTGCTCGACGGTTCTTGCGACCACGAATGTTTATCAATGCGACGAAAGTCTAAAATAAAACTTCTAATTTCTTTTGAACCTCGCCACACGGCAAATACCATTAAGTCGATACGTCGTGGCGAATTTATTGGAAGTTTCTTTGAAATGCTTTGATGCTTCCAACGCGACGTATTTTTAGGTCTAGTAGCTTTTTTATATTCTTTTTTTGTGTTTTAACTTTTGAACGTCAGGGGCTGGATCAATCGTGATCCAAATTTATGAAACGTACACAATACATCCATTGGAATTGGATGATTTTTCTAAATGAAAGACTCGTATTAGAAAAATAATACTTAGATAGGACAAAATTCTAAATCAAAGGGGTGTATATCATTAAAATAACTAATAATAACAGTATAATATCTCTTTTAAACTTTCGGAAGTCAAGTTTATCTATCAGTAATAGAATCTTTCAATTCTGCAAGTTAAAACTGACGTACATGAACGATTTATAATTATAAAAGCCTAAACAAAACTTAATTACCTTAAGAATTGATAAATTAATAATAATAACGTAATTTTTATCTTAAAAGTTAATAAATTAGCAATATTTTACTGATAGAAGTGTTAATAAGTCAGAATGCATGTTAAAATGCATAAGAAAGTCTTATTAAAATTATCAAAAGTTTGCACAGCTGTCATTAAAGTACCGTTCGGAATATTTGCATTAGGTTAAGTTTGTAAGAAAGTAGAAACCTTCCTCTTTAATTCAGTTTTTGTTTCAGGCCGTTATCTTTATCCGTTCCTGAGATATCGTCGTTGGAAGACATACATAATTTTTCATAAAAATTCGTTCGCCGTCTCACTCGCACTCGGTTAGTCGGTGTCTAGACGTCTGGTCACGCTAGACGATGTTTACGTCTACCCCTTTACTATTTGTTTACATACAATTCCTGGAAAAATGTCTGGGGCGCCAGACGGGGCTACCCCTTCCCCCTTTCTCACTCCGCGGCGGTCGCTTTGTAAACTTTAAAGCTCTATATCTCAGGAACTAATTAAGATATCGTGATGCAACAAACTGCGCTATTATCTGCACACTTCCCTCTATCTTCAGAGCCTATTATATCAAATTTTGCATGGCTTTTTATGCCTATTGTTAGATTGTTCTCCACTATTTGGAACATTACAACCTTGTTTAAGAAATGGATATATATCTTTAAATGAGTATAATAAATATCTGAACCATTTAAGTAATATTATGGACCAGTATGAACAATATTTATTTGTAATCATTTGTAATTTGAATTGTTAATACCAATATGGCAATGCAGATAAAAGTTTTATTTATGAAAAATCCTCTTCCAATGTTTTGATATTTGATCAAAATTCACAGTACAAAGTGCAAAACTCTTTTTATATTATATTAAATATTTATTTTATTATTGTTCATCAGTCATCGATATGAATTTAAATTGTTTTTAATTTTATGAATATCAAGCTAAAAAAGGGAAAAGAAATCGAATAAATTGAAAGTTTAAAAAAGATTTTGCACAGATTCACCGTGAGACGTAGTTAATGTTTCATCGGCTGCTCGGCAACGAGGAGTCTGTCTAGGCACAATTATAGTCCTCCGGCTATCACAGCATCGCTCGAACAAAGAAGAACAATTCACGAGGCCATTCGCCGGCTTCAAGAACTTCTTCGGTTCGAGAGAAGTGTACTTAAACAGCGAATCCGGGTTTCAGTTTTTTTTTCTCCCTCTCTTGTCTCTCTTTCTATTTGCTTTTTACGTTTCTTCGCTGCGTCCGCTCTAAATCGACCCCGATGAAACTTCGCGAAACTTTCATCACCTAACGGCTCTTTGGACCTGTGATTTCTACCTAATAACGAAGTTAACTCGCCGATTGACGAGTGGATCGTCCTTTTCTTGTCCCCGACGAGGATAATTGATTCGTAGAACCGGAATTCGATCGTTAAAACATTTCATTCAATGTTTCGGGAAGACAAACTGAGAGGAACCGTGTTAAAATGAATGTGGACAGATTTAGAATGGGGTATGTTCGATTTAAAACCCAGAGGAATCGGTGAAATGTCCTCAATCTTTGATTCTAATTAAGCTTGTTTCTGTGGTAATTGAAGAATCGTGTGCTAATTGAAATTAATTGACACGTTGACTCCAGAGATTTTTAAATTAGTTTTATCGAATGAATGTAGAATGAAAATAAAATTCATTTTAACACCTGCAGCAATGTACTCCAAATAATTTTTATTAACACGTTGAAAGCTAAGCTACCTCAATTTCATTTTCAATAATTTCAATTTATTATTTTTTACAATATTTATTTTTAGCGGATACACTGGTGTTGTTACGAGTTTATATTCTGGTAAAAGCTATCCAATACGACTGTGTATACTGTATAGCATAATTTGCTGTTATGTTTTTATGAAATATTAAAGATGGTATCCTTCATGGATGCAACGCGAGAAGTTATAACTGCGAGGATGGTTTGCATTCGTAAGGCGCATTTACAATCACTGTCTGACCACTTCTATCTTCTACTACTGAATACTTAGAAGGCGTAGATAGGTCCAGTTTAATGATTATCGAAAGTTAATTGCATAGTTTATAGAATCCATTTCTTTTTATATAAAAAAGGAGATTAATAAAAAAATTATGGTTGCAAAGTTTCCAGCTTTCAATTTAAATGTTGGCACGAAAAATGACGTATCAAAGTCAGAATTAAATAAATCAAAAAATTCTAAAATTGAATTTTATTTGAAACCTTCATTCCGAGAAAGAAAAGTTATGGTTCCCTGGAACAGTTAAAAAAAACATTCAATCCAACAGCATTCTACATTAATTATTTTTAATTGTAAAGCTGGAACAGAATCTGACAAATTACCGGACAAATTTTATTTTCTAGAAGCTCTACGTTAAAAACTATTAAGCTCAGAGAAGCGGTTCATTGTAGAAGGGAAACAATGTCATGGCCAGTGCTCGATCACTCGAATCACTCTCAGTCGATGCTTTTTTTTTACTCAATAACAACGCAATTACCGGCGGGATAATATTTTCCCCTCGAAACTGCCAATGCCGCGCGTAACTTCGTCCTCGTCCTCCCCCTTCTGGAACAAGGCTAGGACGGTATCAGCTAGTAGCAGTTTCTATTTTTTTTTCTCGCCGGCGTTTTCGCAAACGCCAGGAGAAAAGCTGCGTCGCCGGCCTCGGTCTCGATTAATTTCATCGGTCCGACGGTATCGCTGAACACGATTAAAAGTAAAGTTCTCGCTAGGACGGACGTGTTCATTAAATTACAGTCGATGGAACAACGAAGCAGAAACGAGCAGAGATTGCAAAGAGGACGAAAAGTAAAATTAGAACGAAACTATGGTTATAATATCTGGGAGACGTTAACAGGACCAGCACCATAAATTTAATATGATTAAATAATCAAGCAAAATTAAAGAGAGGAAACCATAGAATTTTAAGTATTATTAACATGTACTGATATTTTAATTATTACAGATATGGCTAATCAATTTTACAATTTCTTATCCTATAATTTATACTATTCCATGTGCGAACTGTTTACTAATTGGTTTACTAATTATCTATTTAATCCTTTAATCCATTAATGTACTGATTTGTATTAACGAACGTGTTAATGTTATATTAATCGTATAAATTATTAACTGAAACTCTTAAATGGGCAAATTAAATGATTACAATTGCAATAATTACAATTATAAGTAATAATTGAAATCAGTTTCTCCCCTCAGAGCTTATTTTACTAGGCTAGGACCTTCGGATGTGTTTATTTTTTTAACGAACGACTCACCTGCCATTTTTTGGACCAACGTTCGTCACGTACGAAGAGGATGCCGTGATGGCTGAATCCGGTATGTCACCTGACTCCATACCCAAGGACTGGTTGCATGATCCTGAAACACATGATTTAATTTGATTAGACGATTATACTTAGAGTAGAATAATATTTAGAGATTTTTTCTATAATAAATTCTAATACATCTGACACGTCAAGTTCTATTTGTATAAAATTTTTTAAGTCTTCGGTATCCGACGGGATAATAAATTTTGCGATTGAAAATGTACCGGTCGCATTTCTTTGTGACTCGACAGCTGTTACACGTAATGAAATTCGTCGCGAAAATGCTGGAAATATTTGAAATGCACCGTGAAATGCAACAATAATACGCGGACGGGAATGTAAATATTACCGCTGAATCGATACTCGGAATTTCAGTGAAATTGGAGAAAGAACTTCGACATTTGAAGCATTGTTGCTCTTTGACGTTGCGGGATTTCTTTGAATTCCATTATTGCACGAGGTACTTCATAACTGTATCGAGTGGTTTCATGAACTTCTTTTCAGGAATGCATTTACCTGCGATATTTGATGCAATCGTTAGCACTTAATGCGTTTCAGTGGGAGCTTTTTAGAATTTTTGTTATTTTCTTCAATTTTCTTTAATAAAAATTAGTAGCTCTTAGTATAGTAAATTATTTATTTCAACTTACTATGATCCTAACGTAGTATTAAAAATGTATGATAGGCTGTGCTGGTGTAGCTTTGAAAACACTGTACCTCCTATTTTCCAGTTATAGAAAGGTGCAAAACATATAAAATTTTCGTAGAAAAATAACAAACGAATAAATACTCATCGATAATCGTTTCAAATCATTTTCTTACTCGATTAATCTCGATTTATCCGCACGTTTTCAACAAATTCACGTTCCTCCTTCGTCGGCAAACTCGATACCGTATTAACGCGTTCGAGTTTCTTTAATTCCTCGCTTATTCGACGACAAAGTGTGCAGAAATCAGGAGCGTAAACAGCAATCACGAGTTTTCCTATCGCGGGGCAATCGGATACGTGGCGAAGATTGCCCGGGCATTATCCGTTGATCGTTATACTTTTTTAGCCCGTCGACGTTCGCGTTTCAATTTGCCAGAAGTTTACCGCCGTTCGAAGTGTAATCTTTCCATTAAAGTTTCTGCCGGACGATAAAGGTCCGTGAAAAGCTCGAACAAGATCCGAAAGGCGAGACGAGACCGGGACGGATTAATCGGTGCGAATAAATTTACATTATCGAGATGAGCAGAATCGAGCGATTCGATTGTCTCGCGCAAAAAGACGCATTTTCATTCGCGATCGGATTAAATCTTTGACAAAAAGAGTAGAGATCAAGGGACTCGCTGCGCGAGACTGATTTATACCACAAAATCTTGATAAATGATTTATTAATCCATTTTCATCGTCATCGAATAATTGTTGTAAAGAGAAGAAACGATGAAATTCGTAATATTTCATCATAATATTTTTGATAATGAGAAAGAAAGCTAATAGACGATTCACGAATATCCTGTGAACATTTTTCTGTCCTGTTTTCTCTCGAAACGACTTTGCAGCGCTTTCTGGAACGGTTGTTCCTTATCCAGAGGATTTCCACTCGTATTAATCTCTCTTGGGATAACGATAAACGCAATGTTTATTGCCGGGGTTCTTTGCTTTATTTCCGCGAAAAGGAAGTCCGTTGGCTTGATTTAACCTGCCACGATGCCGCTTGTCCAAAAGGATTTCCGTAAGAGAGTTGATGAAAGGGAAAAGAGGGAAAAAGATTTAATCGAGCAGAAGCGTGCTCGCGATCGTATGGCTGTCGAAGCCAATAACAGCCCGGTACAGGAGCGATCCATTCTGCTTGATTTCGACGAGCTGCTCGAGTTAGCCTCCAGTAAGGGCGTTTAAATTTAATTTTAGGGAAGTTAAGTTAATAAAATTCGTCAGACGATTATAACAATGTGTTCAAAGAATAAAGTCCGACTTTATCCCTTTACAAGGCTATGAATTACTTATTTGGGAGCCAGAGAACCTTGGCCCCCTTTTTTGGGCGCGCCATTGTCCGGGTCAATACGTTACGCCCTGATTTCGATCGTCACAACATTTTTACCAACGAGCAAAAGCACAGTCTAATTACGTTCCGGGTTCGCCCTCGAATCGTAAATAATTCAATCCCCTCGACGGCTCGCCCCTCGCTCGAAACAACGTCGGCTCGAACAAAGAAAAGAATGGGGGCCTCACCCTCTCTCCCGTCGCATCGTTACTTCAGACAGCAAGGTGGTTGTACGGTGTCAGGGTTGCGTTCGAAAAACGAAGGAACGTAGCCGTGCCAGCGCACCCCCCCTTTTACCGACACCTAGCTGCACCCAGCTCGCCTCGGAGACACATGCAAATCACATAAGCGTTTGAACTTCCAAACGTATTCATAGAACGGCGTTTCACCCTCTGGCCGTTGCTTCTGTCTTTCGTGTTTCGTTCGATGTCTGCCAGCCGTTGGAAACAGAGCGCGGGGGCGAACAGGGGCTGGGTAGGGGGGATGCTCGAGTCACAAGCGACGTAAAATAACGCGAGCCTCGGGGGACGTGGCTACGTTCCTGACGTTCGTTTCGTGTTCGTTTCGCGTCGATTCTCGCGTACGTGGTTCCACCAGGTGAAACAGAAACGAGAGCACGCGACAATCGCGAACCCGCGCCGCCACCCTCTTCCAATCCGCTGCCGCTTTAAAAACGTCCTTTGTACCACCCGACAAAATTTCTTTCCACCTTCGAACAAATTGCTTGAAAGGGTTCGACCCCCTTTCCTTTTTCCTTCTTTTTTTTTTCGTTCTTCGTTCTTCGTTTTTCTTTCTGAGACCGGGCTTGCTTTTTCACGAAACTCCCTGCGACGCTTCTGTTTCCAGCGTTCCTCTTTCTCGAAAAAAAAGAGGAGGAGGGGAGGGCGACACGGACGACCACCTTCCGACAATTTATTTCCCGTAGTGAATTAGACCGGTCTCAAAGTGCCTTTCTCTGGTCACGAGCCAACGGAAGTGCAGTTGCCACGCGTCCGCGATTCTTCGCTAATTTACGCCCGCATTATGTCCGCGATGCAATTTGTTAGAATTATCTATTATACGTGTGTGCGTGCGTGTAACGTTTCCGTTGAAACGGTGAGAGTTTCTCATAATATCGTGCTCGTACATGAAATGAAATTTTAGGAAGAGGGAAAGGGGAAAATGGGAGGGAGAGAGAACGAGGAGCGAATCCAGTTTGAGGGGAAGCTACGGAATTGACGTTGCTTTAAATTGTTCCACGGGATGATTTTTTCCTTACTCTTTTTTCGTTTTTCTCGTCAGACACCGTTACCGTGCACACGTTACCTGTTCCGACTGTCTGGTCCCTCCCGAAACGCAATTTCTCTTGTCTAACGGTTAAGCTTCGTGAAAATGAGGACACCGTTTAAGCACCTCGGAATGATTTACCACCCCGTTGGATTATAGCGTTTCCTGGTGTCCTAGAGATTCTACACGTGCATTCAGCACCATTCGGAGGAAAGAAGGAAATTTATGATCTCGAGCGTCGAAGGCTGCGCGTAATTATAGTTTGTCATTTGACAACGAGTTACGGTCGACTCGAATTATTGGCATCGTTGATCTTCATTCGGGGCTTGTTTGATTGTTATACATCATCGGTGGGAAATTTTATTGAAATCGAACGCGTTACGAGACCTTTTGTGCGAGCCCGACGTGCGCGATAAATTTTGTCAAAGATATTTTTTTTTTCTCTGATCGCGGGAAATACATCAACTGTAATATCGGGGATTAACAGGTCGATGTTTAATTCGGGAATTTAAAAGATACATTCAGCGGCGAAACATTTAATTCTCTCTACAATCTATCGGCGATTTTATATTTCCAATTCCTGTTCGATTTCAAAAGCCATTGATTCGCGTAATCATGATTTGCACGTTCCAGAGGTAGAATTCGGTAGAATAAACGCGTGCAGATCAGACACGGTTCGGTTCACGCGAGACTTGCTGCAGCGAAAATTATTCGATACAGTACATTATGTTATTAGGGGTACTGTTATCTTAGATATCAACATTTTTATATATAAATAGGTAGAACTCAGTAGAATACACGTGCAATCATTTCAGATCCTGAATTCAGTAGAATACACCAGGCTTTGTCAGACAATCTCGTTTCAATTATTCTGCCAAATCCACCGTAGAAAATATCGTATAGAAATCAACCCATACAGATTAAAAAAGACACAATGATTTTAGATCCTGACGTTTTCAGGCTTGAAAGATAAAATTCAGTGGAATACACAGGCATTAGTCAGACATTCCAGTACTAATAAGTGACTCGACTTCTACGGCAAAACTGGCTATGTGTAATGAAGCATACGGTATTAATTGCTACAAATATAACTAGTTAAAATTATAACTTAAGATTTAGAACCTATGGAAACCAAAAATTGCACTAAATTTGCAATAAAGAAATTATTGTAGTTATAATACCAATTACTTTAATAAAATAGTATGGACGCGCAATCTTATTTGTTAAGTATCAAAGAAATTAATCTCTCAGATTTTTCAGAAACGTCAGGATTATTATCCATGTCAGATTATCCCTAATTCAGTTTGCCAGCGTCTTCAGGCCAAGCAACAGTTCCCGTCCTATTGTTCAGATTGGTAGAATCCTTGCAGGCCGGATTCGCGAGGCAGCAGACGTTTCGTGGATTCATTGCGACACATTCCTCGCTGAACTATTCGTCTTGCGAGGTGGCGTGCAATTTGGCGAAGCCACGAATACGACAACCGGAAATCCGTAGCCACGGCTCGGGTCTCAGCCGCATAGACGCGTACGTCCGTGTGCGAGGACCATCGAATTCTTCGTGCGTTTTGCCAAGTTCTGGTTACACGGGGTGGAAAAAAGGAGGGGGTGTAGGTGAAAGGAAGGGATCGAGGAGTCGGAACACGTTGGGGTCGTTAGTTGGTGTTTGAAACGACCCGTGCTCGAATACTTTGTACCGTGGCGCGGGATCAAAGGATCGGCACACGTTAACTTTTGCCTTATTCTTTTGAAACTTTTATCTGCCCGCCCGAGAATTCCCGCGTACGTTTTTCCATCCTGATGGAACACGCGACCCACCTTTGATACGCATCGCCGATGAATTGTTGCAAATGGGAAACGATCCTTTGTTCGATAAAATCGTGGCCGAGCATTTTCGTGGGTTATCGATATCGATTTAAAAACGAGCGCCGATTTTTCAAATCTTTCGATTCTTTATAATTCGAACATTTTAGGTTCGAAATAATATCTTCAAAAACTAGATAAAAATTCGTACAGCCTAAGAAAGATATTCATCCAAACTCTTCTGTATCATTTTACAAATTCAATAGAATATTCTGATACGAGCGGATAGGAAACAGGACGAACGTATACCCGATTTAAATAAGGAGGAAAAAAATTGAAGGAAACGGTCGACGGAAATTTCGTGGTCGTTTGAATTTCAAGGGAGGACAAGGTAGAGGGGGAGAAAGAGGAGGAAGAAGAAATCAGGAAAGGAGAGGGAAGATTTTACGCGACACGATGTTTAAAATCACAATTCCGTTCGGTACTCGACGAGTTCTCCAAGAAAATTGCATTCGACGAATGCCTCCATTCTGTTCCACCATGACGATCCAATGCGATTTCTCTTTTCCTATCGTACGTAGCCCCTCCCCTCCCCTCTCTGCACCCTATTTCCCCCGGCCCTCCCCACCGTTCGCTACTTTCAACCCTGTCTGAAAAAGAAGTTTATCGCGCATCGGTAACTCGCGCGAGCGCGTGCACGCTTTAAGGCTGCATTTTCTTAAAACTTCTCTAATATTTCCGGCGGGCCTCCTCTGTGCACCTCGTTAAAGTCCTTTTCCATCGACTCGACGCCCTGACGTTTCTCGTTGCGCATGTTGACGGAACACTTGGCCTACAGAACGCCATTAAAAGTTTTCATATACACTTCCTGTGTACACACGTACACTTGTGTATATATAATATATTATATAGACGAAAGTATGACAGAGAAGGAAATCAGAAAAATACTGAACAGGTCTCGCGCTGAAGAGTCTTCTTTAAACGTTTCCTTTATCCCTGTAATATCCTATTTTCGCGAACGAAATTTCATGCAAATTGATCGGAACGTCGTTTATCTTTTACAGGATTTGATTTGCGTTACTGTTTGTAAATTAATTGCACTGGTGTAATGGTATTCTTAAGATTTAATTTAATTTGTATTGATATTAACTTCTAAAAGTATTATGCAAAAGTATTATTGCATCCTGCAGTATTTTAGTGTGACAATATTACATGAATTCATATGGTATTCTATTACGGACTACTTTATAGGATTTTGTAACGAACTATAAGCTTCTAAGCTTAACAGTGATATTGCATAATATTGAAACTCATTTAACAACATTCTAAAGCTCCAATTACTAGCTACAATTGTTCTCCGCTAATTAATCATTTCTATTACTATCTCCAAAATGTATCGAGTCAAATTCACCACCATTAAGCTTACAATTACTGCACACTTGAAACGACGTAAAATATCCAAAATGTATTATTGCGATGTGCCCGATAGAATTTGCCTTTAATTACTTAGGTTTGTAGATAATTAAAATTCAATGAATTAAAATCGATATTCACAGAAGTAAGGTAAGATTTGAAAAAAGCATCATTAAAGTGTAGATATAATTAAATTTGCCTGAAACTATGCAGGCTGTAATCACTGTAACTTCCTTTCACGTCTCATTTCCATTACATAGCGACAATTAAAATAGATATCCATAGAAGCAAAGCTTCTCAAAGGTACAAAAGCTTCAAAGATGACCAGAAGCAACATTCAAAGGACATTCCGCAAACCGACGACCACTTTCGTCAGTGACAAAAACACCTTTAACCGGCTCCACGAGCGACGTGTATCACGTTGTTTGGTCCACTCTGGCGAGCGTTACTAATGAATGAAAATCCGGATTGAAAACTCCCCGTCGGCCGTGATAGTCTTTGCCAAGCAATCGGCTTTTGTCCGTTTCTCACCTGCCGACGGAAACAACGACCTCCTTTTTCTCGTCTTTGCCTCTCGGTTCTTCCCGTTTGTCCTCGTTTGAAATAAGAGTAGCTTTCCGGACTAGGAAACGGCCCAATGCAATCGATACACAAGTACAGGGTGCTACCAATCCGGTGGTGCAATCATACAGGGCATAAGTATACACGAAAAAATAAGCCGGTACTGAAAATTTATTTTGCTTAATTGTATAGACAAAAAGACGAATTATTTTTGTATTAATAAAAACGAGGGTGTTTGATAAAGTATTAGTTTGTATTAATTCTACCTCTTACATTATTTATTACATGATTATTTTGATTCATCAAATTTTTCCTAACTCTGTTAATTTTAAAGACTCAGCAATAAAATTTAAAGGGAATACGTAGAAAAGAATGTAAAATCGAATTAAAGACTTTATTAGAATAGGTTCTGAGTGTTCCGGAGCTCTATTTGTATGCAATATATTTTCATACATATTCCACCTCTTTCTAGTCGTACCGGCAGATCGAGAACATCCCGTATAGTTCTACGCCCCTTGTATCCCGCGCTGAATCCACCTCGCCGCCCCCCCCCCCCGTCCACGCGTGCGTTTTTACTTTTCCACCTTTAGTGCATCCCCTTTTCACCTTCGAGCTTTTTTATTTCGCTCGCTTATATCGGTTTCCTCTCCCTTTGAAGCGATGGGAGCGTCGCCAGGTGTCCCGGCTATAATCCTGCTCGAACCGAACCCGGAACGGGACTGCAGGGATCGCCCAAGGGTCGTGGCCAATGGCGTAGCAACGATTCCCCGGACCGCACTTGACCGTTCTTCTTTTTTCTTTTTTTTTTTATTCCAAACGAATTCCCGGATTTTCGTTTCGCTAAACCGGTCACAGTGGGATTGTCCGTACGGAGAAAATTCCCTAGATTTTAGTTGCGTCCGTGCATCTGGCCGGCGCAACCTACGTTCCCATGCTGGAATTATTCAGACGTCGCGACGCCCAAATAAATTCGACGAGTGACTGAAGAAACGGATTCCCGGCTGAAACGTTTTTCGAGCTGAATACATACGCGACGATGCGCTTACAGAATTATTAATGTCTCTAACGATCTCTTAACCGTGGTGCAAGTGACGTGGCGTGTTTCTTCTGTGATAAGTTTTCAGAGACTCACGAGATGATCCATGAAGGGTAGAAGTTCGCACGACAGACTCATTGAAGGTAATTTAAAAAGAAATGTTCGATTCTTAAAGATGCTTCGTTTACGTTGTCGCAGTGTTACTTTAAAAGGCGCACGTTGCGAGAAGGAAAGTAGATTTAGCGCAAATGGAAATGAATAAAGCGTATTCGTATTTGATGTCGCGAATGAATGCGTCCGTCGTGTGTTCTCGAATTTTTTACGTTCTATCGACTGTCGATACCTCGCCGGGATATCGATGAATGCGATACCGAGCGCGACGTGTACCAAGCATCCAGAGATTTTTATTATGCTCCTTATATATCCCGTCATCGATTTCCTTTCGTATTTACTCGCACGCTCTTTAAACGCTCCCTGTAGCGTATATTACACGCGTACGCATTCTCATGGAAAATATTGCGTACGAATGCGTGGCGTATTCATAAGTTCTCCATTCTTCTTTTTTTTTCTCTTTTCGCTGCAGACGATTTTCTTCGCCGTTCACGAAGTGCTTCGCGGATTTTAAAGCTCGATTCTCCATGTCTTCCGCTTACATGCACCTTCGATAATCGATGGAGTACATTCGGATTGTGATGCAGATGTTCGATGCTTCGTTTGTTTTTTAGTTCTTTCAAGGCGATATGCACAATTCGATAATAACACCCGAAGCGTCTGAATTTTTTATCTTAAAATGGTAATATCGTAATCTTGATGTACAGAATTTGTTATGTTATGTACTGCGGTGCTATTTTGTTTCGATTTTTATATTAAATCTTATGATTTTTACGCTTAAAATATAAAATTCAGTAGAATAGTCGAGCTTTGGTCAGACATTCTACTTCCACTTAATGCAGCGACAGCTATGGTGAAAAATACCTTTTACAACACGATCTATTGTATTAATAAACATGAAATAAATATTTTTACGTGTCATACTTAACGATTCGACTGTCAAAATAAAAAATACCTAATTAAACGAAATAAAAGTTATTCGATCGTTCCTGTAAATATTTTACATTACGAAATACCCCTGTCAGATTACCGTATTTCTCGTTTCGGGATAATTGAGCGAAAGGGATTCGTTTAGGAGGCGATAAATTAATCAACGATCGCTCGATCGTTCCCAATTGCCGACTTCCGGAGTTGCTTCTGCCTGCGAAGCGGAAATCAATCGATCTCGTTCGCGCCCCGAAGACCTAATTAACGATTCAATGATATGCAACAGGGAGCGTGGAAAGTTCACGTTTCGAATTAACGATCGACCGCTTTCATTATTATTTACGAGGCTGGGCCAGTCTTGAAACCGGACGATCTCGTGGTTAACGAAGTTTGAACCGTAGAACTATTATACTTTTGGAAACCGTGACAACCCGAAGACAACTTCGACAACTTAGAAATTAGTTAATTGCTCGACGACCAGCAAGAACCGTCTTTCCTCTGTAATAAAATTAACACGTCACGAAAACCACTCCTTGCCCCTGTGCCGTCCCGAGTGACTTCTCCCAGCTCCGCACAGTACCCAATATTAGTACTTTTAATTAGGTTAGTCAAAGAATTCCTAAAGATATGGGTGACAAATTTCTATGGAAATTAAAGTGCCTTCAATATAGCTGATGGAAGATGCATAAATGTGCAAAGTTGTAAAATACACTTACTACTATCACTGGTTATCGTTATTATATTTAATTATTGTTAATTGTCACATCAAATTTGCATTGTACCTTAAGAAAACGCGTATTCTCAGGTGTGGAAACAAAGGGGTTGAACAGCACCGACTGTCTATCGAAGTTTCGCGCGACCGACTTACGAATTCCAAGAAACCTTCGAATCAAGTCGTTTTTCCAAACGAGTGAGGGGGGGGGGGGGAGATGGGGTGAAAACACACACACACAGCGGAAGTGGCGGCGTGCAATAAGAGGCAGGGACGTTGGCCGCGTAATTGTTCCCGGCCACTTTGCCGGAATATTAAAACCGGCAGTTCCCGGGAGTGACTTCTGAAGCGTCCATCGTGACGGCGTGTTTATTGTAACGAGCGGAGTCGGAGGAGCCGTCGTAAAGTTAAAGAGAGCAGCGAACGGGAGAACGGGGGACGAAAAACGGGGGAAAAGGCGAGAGAGACAGAAGAGGGGGAGGAAAAGGGATTCTCTATTACACGAGGGAGAGAGCCGTACAATGGAATTCCAGCCGCGGTCTTGGGGCGAAGCAATTTCGAAGCAGTTTTCGCCGGGGCAGTTAAATTTAAACAGACCCCGACCGTCTATTTTACGTGGGGGGGTTATTAACGTTATTCGCGGTTAATTCCGTTCTCTTTCATAGAAAATGAATACGCGAATACACACGAAGCGTTCACCGTCTCTCTCCCCCTCCGCCCACAGGCTGATGGAAAATCACGGATGAAAGAACATCGGTGGTTGAAAATTTATTGTCGTTCCGTTGACCATAGAAATCCGTGGGAAAACGTCTCTCGTTGATCATAATGCCGAGCGAATATTTAACGGACGTTTGAACCCTAAACGACCGATCCTCTGTTTCCTCGTGAACATCGGGGGGGTGTATGTAACGAGCGACAAGCCGGCCGTACACCGAAAGGATTTATACGAATTTTCCGGCGAGAATGGCTCCGAACGACACCCGATAGAGAACGAACGTTCAATGAATGCTACCGCAAACGAGAGCCAATTTGGATAATGTTTACACTATCGTAATTATGGCGTTTTTAATCCCTTCGATAATGAGCTTCGAGCACAACGTTAAAATGCATTTGAATTTGTTCTTTTTTTTAATATTCTTTCTTTAATTGGGGTTAACTAAATAGTCTCTCGAAATTAAGCACACGACGCTTGAATGTACAGGGCGGGTCGTTTGGCGTTATCATTTTAATTTATGTAAATATTGGTGCAGACAAAAGTGGATTAAAATAAAAGCAGGTAAACATACTAAGAGAAGAATGTGAACTTTCCAAACAACTTAAATAGCACTTCCATAGTTTCGAAATGTTTGTATTCAGAGAAGAAACGCGTAATTTTCTTCTAAAACAAATTAAGGGCTGTCTTAGAAGTTTTAACTTTGAAAATTTATCTTTTGAAACAAAAATCTAGGCAAAAATATTTTAAATATTTCATCGAAGTGAAGTGTGCCAATGTTTCGATAAATAAAACTTTTGACGTCTGCAACAACCGAACAGACATTATTTTTAGTTTCGATGGAAAGAAATAAATTCGATTTCAGCGCACCTGAATTGCACGTGTGTCTTCGGCTTGTTCTCGCCTCTTTGTAGCCGTGCCTCCGTTAATTCCGGTAAAAATCCGGTAACAAGTCGTGGCTCGTGTAAACAGGAGATTACAAATCATAAGGTAAACGGCGCAAATTCGATTGCCGGAAAGGTTGCCACGGAATTGGGGCCACTCTTCGCACAGAGACGTTCGACAAATAGAAACCGTTCCAACGGGCAAGCGACGCGAAAACATTTTTCCGTTTCATGAGCCCTTCTGCCTGGGCAACGTCTGTCCGATTAAGGTCAAAACAAAAACATAACCGACATCGAGCAAAAACTTGTCGACTAGAGTGACGGGGAAGCAGGTGGTGCGCACACGTGTTAAATCTTTGATTTTATATCTACCTATTCAATCTATCTTATCTATCAATCACACTTCTAAATATTCTAGAAAAATTAAATTTTCAGATCAAAAGGAAAATACAATAATTTTTTTATTTCATAAACTAGGGCGATAATTGTCAGGATCAGAATTAAGAATTTTTCCAAATAAAAGCTGAACTTCATACACAATCGTAGACACCGCGAATCGATAAAACAGCGAGCCACGAATTAGGGTCAACACGGACGATTCTTTTTCACGGTTTTTTTTTTTAAATTTTTGAAAGCCTTCGACCATTTGGTTGAATACCACATAAGCGTAGCCATTAAACCATTTTGCGAGTCTGCCAGTGACTGTTGGGATTTTTTAGGCCCTTCACCGTTTTTCCCTTTTTTATTTATTTATTTATTTTTTGCTGTTTTTTTCTCTCTTTCTTGCGCTCACTGCGCTCCGAGGACGTCGACCTGATTTCACGAGCTAATGGATGCGACGACGAGTCACTCAAAGGTCTCTCGAATGGTACACGTTAGTCGAATCGCTGATATTTAGCTCGAACGAAGAATTTTTAACGCTACTTTCGCCGTGAATGTTTTACTTCGGTTTCTAAAATATTCCTTTTGTCGTAATTTCGTTATTTTAGAATGTCTCGCGTGCTTTGCTACACGCATAATCAGGTCCTGGTTAATTAGTCGATAAAATCATCGTCGTCATCATCGTAAAATTTTGCGAAGAAACTGTACATTGTTTTTAATTAACACTTTGGCGCCCTCGGATTCCACGGAACTAATGGATTTTGCAGTTTTAAGTATCTTTTTATATTGGAAAAGGGATTACTAAGAAAAATACGCACAGGAACGTGTGCCACAGAATTATTTTTTAAATTAGAGTACAAAAATCATGATTTAGAATCTTTTATTATCATATGCAAAAATTATAGAAAAATAAAAAATTGATGGGTCAATTCATCCTCCACACTTTCCTTTAATTAAAAAAAGTCTAAATTGTCAACATTGCGTGGTAAAGTGATTATTAAAAATCTGTAGTAACAGTAAATAATTACTGGTATATCACTTAGAATAATAAATATTCGCTTATCGTTTTATTAAAAACAAATACCACGTGCATATTCAAGGCAATATTAAATTTCATAAAATCTCGTTTCCTTCTTCGAATCACAATTGCAAATATTTTCATAAGAAAAGAATTTCTGCTTGAGCGCCATCTGAATAAAAATGTCGTGCAAAGATACTAAACGATTCCCTTTAAAGAAAATTTAAGGTGATCTTGAGTTTATTAAAAGGTGTTTTCTTCCTTTTATTGTTTCATTATCTTTTTAAATAACATTCGAGCTTGGACTTATCAGATTGCCGAAGAAACAGAAGGTCGAGAAGACTTAACGAATAATTAGCTGTTAATTATATGGAATTTTGGTTTTAATGGAAGTAGAATCTGGGCTCTCGTCTGTCTGTGGTTTCTTTCGGTAAAGCCTGGCAAAACGAATCCGCCCGTGTTCCCTTAGCCTCGTAACTGCGGTGGAATTAGGATTTCACGGGACGCCTCTTGCCATCCCACAATGTTGGAACGTTAAGAAAGTTCAGGATAAAAGAGCTGAAATGAGCCGAGCACCGTCTTTAATGAGCATTCAGCTCGGTCTCGTGAAACCGAAAAATCCCCCTCGCGTTTAACCAGACTGGTGCATTGTTAAAACTAACAACGCCGCCCCGGTATGGACGTCTTAGTTAAAAGGTGCCGTGTCTGATATTAATATCGTTGCTTCTTTAAAAATTCATTAGATTGGACAACATCCAACAGTCGACTGTTTCCCTTTTCCTCCAAAGAATTAACCTAATTGTATTCCAAATAAATAAGTGGCTTCTACTTTGAATAGAAAGAAGCGTTCTTGATTGTATTTGAAGTTTTTTAAGGCATGGACATGCTGGACAGTCGCCAGGGATCTTTAAATGAAAAATTTTATTTAATTTTATCGAAGCTTTACATCTTTGTTAAAAGGGAGAAAAAACATGTCATGGGAAATTGAAATTTATTACTTCATAAATTATTAACAACTCGTTGTATTTGCAGTAATTTCTCGATAGCTCCACTGGAATTTATTCTACAGTTTAATAACAATTCAGAATTTACTCGACGATAACAAAATTCTCATTTCTGGGGTAATAATCATAGATCTCTAAGACGCTGTTGCTCCCCCCTCCCTCCTTCCAGGAACCTTCATCCCTTAAATTTCACCGTTCAGCATATTTAAAGCGGGGAGAGGGAAAAAAGATCGAAACGGATAAAATCCCTCGTAAGTAAACCTTATACGCAAAATATGCAAAGATTCGGTTGTAATTCAACTCGGTTAATCTTCGCGAGTTATTCATTCTGCTGACGATTCTTATCGCCGTTGAACAACCACCCTCTACGGCGAGATTTCCAGCGGTGGAGGGACGGTGTGTCGTAAATTAATTCTAAGCGATATCTTCTCCAAATTCTCTCCGGCACCTGGCCGATTCACCAGTGCATTATGCCGGGGCACGCACGCCGCGTTTTTCCCTGACTACCCCTCCTCCTCTTTTTTTTTTTAAATCTTTTATCTGGAAACACCGACGAAAATATTCCGGGATATATCGGTCGGAAAGAAGGGCACGAGACGCTTTTTTGTTTCCACCCTCGAATTTTTCGCCCCCGCGACCAGTTAAATCTTGGGAGAATCCCTCCAATCTGGGCATCAACATTTAGCCGTGGCAACGATCCGAACTCGGTCAGTGGACCGGAAAGGGAATATCATTCCACCTTTTAGTTTCATGGGTCCACGCTTTCTCTCGTTTTCGTCTGGGGTTATTGTTGTTTTTCCTGGCTGGTTTTACCCCTCGGGGCTGAAAACACCGCGGTCGCATTTGATGAAGCGGGTCGGAATAAATTATACCTCGAGGTGGAATAAAAGTTATTCATTAGAACATCCATAGTATTTTGAGCTTGTTTTATTCCGTAATGTGTGTTGTTAATCCTTGACTACCATGGTAGAATCAATTCTCCTTTTACCAAAATTAAATTTATAATTTCTTTACAGGCTACTTGATAAATATA
Organism: Anthidium xuezhongi; assembly: GCA_022405125.1. Lineage (NCBI taxonomy): Eukaryota > Metazoa > Arthropoda > Insecta > Hymenoptera > Megachilidae > Anthidium > Anthidium xuezhongi. The sequence continues at coordinate 5,426,428 of CM039642.1, read as the reverse complement.
TAAAAGTAGAATAAACTTTGAACAAAGTTGGTACTATTTCAACGTAAAGTGATAAAATGAAAGTTAAAATTTGCAAATTAATCGATCGTGCCTTTATTAATCAGTCCATTGTCACCGTCGGGGTTGACGCGTTAGGGATGGTAATACCGTATCACGAAAAGTATCTTAACCAGGAACAAACGTTACAATGGTTCTCCATGAGCGTAATGGGAGCTCGTTATCGTCGTAGCAGGGCCGAATATCGTACGCCTAATAAACCCCGTAACGCGATATGAAAACAGTTTCCGGTTCCCTTCATGTTTTTAGCTCGGGTATCGCTTTCAATATTCCCGTAGACGTCAGACAGGAAAGTCGCGCGATGACATTGAAAGCACTGTCATCGGCGGAGTGACAGACTTCAGACACTTTAATTAGAAGCACCAGGGTAGCTGCAGGTGAAATCAGTAGTCAGGATAATAATGGTCGACGAGAGGACATCCCGGTTCTGACGACTAATAGGCATCACCGCGTTGATTACGAAGTTGGAAGGAACGAATGAACAAAGTGACAGGAAACGGTATTCCGTGGCGGTTTCTGAATGCGAAAGACCGATCGATAATATCGGGTTTAAATTTCTTTTTCTTTTTGGGGGAGGGAGAGGGGGTCGGGTACAGACAGCGTTGGAAACGACCATACGACTGATTTCAACCTCGCTTCCTTCAAAAGAGAAAGAATTTAAAGGAGCGCGATGGTAAAAGTTAAAACGATGTAATCGCATAAAATATTACACAGGATGAAATTAATGTCAAAGCTTCGAATATACCGAAGGATTATGATACGTTATTGTCGGAAAATTTTGTCGCGGCGTATCGTATATTTTGCTCGAAGTATCATCGACCTTTTTCGCTTCTTTAATTTTTTCCAACTGCAAAGGGTGAGTCACGCAACTGGGGCGAGTCATATCTCTCGTTCGGCTGCAAATAGGAATACACGGCAGGGGGAAAAAGGCTGAGTACTATCTTTCTATGACCTCATAAGTTTAACGATGTACCTGCAACGTACTGTTGCACTTATTTCCCCTCGCGTTGTTTAAATAGAGCCATATGTTTTCTCTCGGATAAGTCAATTCCGCTCGCGTGTCCAGCAGCAGTGAACAATGTTTGGAAAGCATGTAACTACCTTGTGGCGTCGCAAAATATACGTAATAATATGTATTATTGTTAAGTAATATGATATTCTGTGTGTAAGTAACGTGGTACCATAAGATAATATTTTATTAAACCGTACAATACCAAACCTATGTAGAAGGTGGCTGTTGCGTTAAAATTACAGGAATTTGTAATAAATAAAGGATATTGTAAAATTAAAAAATTAAAAACATCTAAGTGACCATTTTATTAGAAATTTGTTGAATTATCCTTCTCTATTAAGCAATTAAGCTTAAAATAAAAATACGGGAATTTCTAAACTTTACTGTTATTATAATCAATTGATACGCACGATACTTCCGGTTTAAATCGGCGATTTCACACGCGTAAATAGAAATTAACGTTACCCCCATTGGGTAGCACGATTTTACCTGACACTTGAGAGAAGAGACTATTGGATCCTCGTTTTCGTAGAATCTACCGTCTCTCCGCGTATCTGCTCGTTGCTTCATTGTTTACCCTGTGACAGGCTGGTGTACCTAGATGACAGCACGTACACGTGACATCGTATGCATCGCAGCTCCGGTGTACACACGACGCTGAAGATGAATATTCCAGAGGTGCACGAGGAGAAAGAAGAGGAACATGATATGACGAGGCTCGACGCGAGCGACAAGAGACAAACTTGACGCGCTTTTCACGAGCCAATAAGGAGACCAGAAAAGGGGGATATAATGGAATGATTCCCGTTACTCGACAAGGAATTTTGCTCTTCCCATTTGTTCAACGCACAAAAGAAATATCTCACGTCAGACAAAAAAAGGGAATTTGTCGAGACCTGTTTGACGTAGCAAAAAAGATCAAACAAGCTTACCCCGATGTTCATTTAAACTTCATACTCTTTTTAATTCTGGAAAATAGAGATTTTTAATTTTCGACTCTCTGTTCCCAAATTTTTACGAAGAAAATGCCTACGTCGAAATTATATTTTTAATTTTACCTCCGTAACAAATATACTTTTTTTAAATCCACTACTTACATATTTCTTTCATTTGAATTTCAAGAGCTCCGAGTAAGTGGAAAATGTTCAGACGCAATTTCGAAAGCCGAAAGAACCAACGAATCTCCAAGTTATTCGACAAAAATTTCTCCCGAGAAGTGTTTCGAAATTTGAACGAGGTTCGCACGCAAGAGCGAGCCCGACGCGGCCGGGATGGCGGCGTTAGAAACTGGGCTAATGAAACTCTTCAGGGCGCGCACAATCGTCCGTTTACAAATGCACGACGAGCCACGAATACCGTTCTCGATTCAACAGTCGCGATGAATCCTCCGAGCTATAACCCGGCACTCGGTTTGTCCTGGCAAAACTTGAAAGAACAATACCGTCGCGAGAGCGTTTCGTCGCTTCCTTTTCCGTGGCCCCGTAGCCGCGCTTACGCTCATTAGTCAACGCTGATTCCTTTTCAAGTCCCGAAGATGCGCTATTGTTTACAACGCGATTGTTCGCCCAACACGTAATATCACGGGGACCCGTTCTTGCGAGACCGTGCGAAAACTCGAAGAAAGAGACGACGACGAAGAAACCAGCCGGGGTCTTGGCTCGCGGATAAGAAACACACCACAAGCAAAAGGGCCGAAGCGAGACAAAAGAGGGCCCGGGACGGGGGAGGGGGCGGGCGAATAGAATGCAATAAGATGAGACTTTGGTGTGCTCTACGCGTGGTAGAATTGACGTGCTCCTTACGAAGCTGAACGCCCCGGCTATACAGGAACGAGGAGAGGATAGAAGCCGAAGAGGAGGAGAAAGCTTGACGAGCAGCCGGGAAGAGATAGCGCGGAGAAGGTAGGAAGGCACGTCGTGGCTTCTACAAGCCGTGGAAGGTCCCGATTGTTCTCTGCAACCGACTGTGTCTCATTACTTCGAATTGGCTGGCCGTAGACAATGCCAGCGGGTAATACGGTTATCCGGAAGATGGTTTTCAGCGGCCTCCTCTTCGTTTCACCGCCCGTCCTTTATCCCTGCAACCAAGACCGTCGTGCGGCCCTTTTACACGCTTCGCCTTCCTCCACCTTTCCCTCTCGCCTACACACACACGTGCACTCCGTTCTTTTTCTTAAATCGCGTTACGAGGTTACCCAGCTGCCGCACGCGTATCCGTCCAGGTAACCGAAACCGCGATCCTGGGAAAAGGAACGGAAGGGACAGGGATAATCGGAAGATGCTGACCGAGAAGAAAGGTTGTCACGTGATAGCTAATTCTCTCAAGATAAGAATAAAAAATGAAGAGGTATGACAAATGATTCTTTGATTTTTCCAATTAACGCGAAGATTTCCTTTTATTTCTCTTTTGGGTGCAATTTTTTAAAGATGGCATTGTTTACTGAACCTTCGGTGATTATTGGATCTGGGTGGATAGGTTTTTTATACCGTTTGTATTATTGCAAAAAATATGAAGGTATCCTTGAACTGAATCGAGAGCTAAATCGATTTATTTATACTCAAAAAGTTATGGCATGAAAGCTAGGAGCCAGAATCATCGAACTCGTTGAAACGAAACTGAATTTAATTGGTTCCTACTCTGATCACAGTTTTTCCAATCGTACCTGAATAATCCCGATAACATCCATCCAGATTTACCGAGTCCAATTAAATCTAACCACTTACGAAACGCTATTAGTAAATTTTATTAGGATACCAGAGAATTTTAATTTAAATTTCAAAAACGTTGGAACTCCATAGCGGACAAATTAAAAATTACGTGGTCAAACATCAAACGGCGAATGCCGGGGTAATAGTGATCCGAGTTAAGTGCACTTCGAATTAATTAAACGCTCAAACTTTTAAATAAAAGAAATTGATACTTAAAAACATACTTTAGAAAAACTTTGGGAAATCAAATTAAAAGAAGTTTAAAATTCAATTTATATTATTATTTACATTTCAGCAGTCCGTGGAATAATTTTCAATATCAAATAGCCTTCATTTTCATTGCAAATTATTATAAACTATTCTGTATTCAAAACGTGTGAAAGCTGTGACTTCAGTAAAGCAATGTATCTACTGTGTCTGACATATTATTGACTTATTCTACTGGCTCTGTACATTTCATAGAGAAATCTACTTAATAGTACGTTCTCCCTCAAATTTTCCTCATGTCAGAATAAAATTTGAGTTTATTTTGTACAAAATATGTCATATGTAGAATTGCTGTATAAATGATGGAAACCTTTACATGCTCCCAGTAACAAAGAGTTCCGCTTCGTCCCTGAGGGGTTAACAAGAAGAAAGCTCGGATCACACTTCAGGTGTGATTCTCATTTCAAATTAAGCACTTTCGCGAGATATTACAAGGCGGAAAAGTTTAATAGACAAAGGGAAAGAGGAAAGAAAAAAGGATTGGCGGTGTAGAAAGAAGAGAAGGAAGTTTCTTTCGACCGGGGGAGGGAGGAGATGAGAATCGAAGATTAACCGACGACACGACTTTGGATCGGACAAGATGACGTTTCCAGTTCGGCCCAGGGTTTCCGTAGTCGAGGGGAACTGCTCTGCATTTCAAATCCGCGAAAAGCCGGCAAGCTTTTCGTCACGGACGGTCGATTCAGTTGGCTGAGATGAAACGGCTCAGAAAAGGGAACGGTTTTGCTTGGACAGCGATAGAATTCTTCGAACGATATACTACACCGTGGAAATCAATCGGATGTAAATCGAACTGTCTATACTATTTGAATTAATTGAACATTATCGTAATAACACAAAATTTGAATGAGTTGGAACAAGATAAACAAAATTTCCACGTTTTCTGCTTCTATTCGAAATGAATTTCGTGAACATTTCTCGAAACATTTGCGGGTATTCGATAAAAAATTGAAAAAAGAAAATACTAAAATTGCGAAAGACTTGGCGGATACAGGACCAATTTTCGCTATTACCGTCGAAAGAAAAATCGAAATTTAATCGAACATGAACGGTGAACAGGTACGAAATAAATTGTAATATTGTCTTCCATTGTTTCGAATTACTGTCGGTACAATAGCCCGATAATTACCGTAACGTTTGTCCCCGTGCATATTCAATTTATTTTTCCGCTTTTCATCCACCTTTTGTTCACAAATTACCGGGCGCCATCGCTTTTATTATATATCGTCCGACGTTAGAATAGATTAGCCGGAACGATCTCATTTAAAATTGAAACCTCTTCCCGCACGACAGAACAACGATCACATTATTCCTGGACGATAAATAATTTAACGATGACCGAGGTTCAAATTTTTACCAACGAACCCGGTCCCTTTCGAGCTCTCCCCTTTCGTAGAGGATAAAACTTCCGGCGAATTGGTTTTAATCGATCTCCTTAAGTATATTGAATTGCACGAAAAAATTGATAAGCTTCTGTTATTAAATTCTTTTTTTTCTAAGATAAAACTGCTTTACCTTCTGTTCAATAAATATTTAAAGAGTGTAATTACCTTGGTGATAAAAATTTAAAAAGTGGATCACGAGTGGATTCTGAGCACAGAAGAGCACAGTGATTTTATTTATTAAACTTAACTTACTATTTGTAACTTTGATCAAATATTGCTGTGTAATTTTCAATATCTCGAATTTGTGCAATCCAATGCTATTAATATAGGAATTTAGAGTGACTGAAACAAATATCTTTGAAAATTGTTCCAAACGTTTAAAAATTAATTAGGACAACTTCGCGATATATAGGGCTGTGTTATTATGGGAAGTACATATTTGGGCGATCCATGTTCTGGGACGTAACAAGGCGCATAAGTATTCAACGCGAACGTTCGAATCATTCCCGCGTGAAATATCGAAGTTGGCTAATTTGTTATCAGTCGAGAGGTCGAGGTACGTGTAGAAATCTCCCGGCCTGACCAATTCGCCCCAGTTACGGAAACTTTTAATGTTGTTAAACGTCTCTGCTCGACTTACGACGAACACTTTGCCACCTCGTATCTGCACGAAGAAAACCTATAGATCACCATGGAACGGACCTCCACGCGTATGCGAATAGACGTTCGGAATAATAAAAGCTTTTTGTCAAGTTTCCCCGCCGAGGAACCTTTACGCGATCCTCGTTCCCGGCAATCCCGTAATAAAGTGTTTTCATAAAATATTTACGAGCAGCTTTATGATTTATTTATACGATTTTATTAGGAATTTCAAAGTGAAATATACCGCGGGTCGAATTGCAGTTTTAGATGGCACCGCGGTAAATCGTTCGCTGATATGAATTGCTTGAATGAGAATTAGAATATCGTGGTATTTCGTTTATTCGATATAAAAGATTTTAATAACTGGATTTTATTATATGGTTAACAGTAATTTTTCTGTTATGCAACCTGTGGATTTAAAAAATATATGCAGTAGAGTTCTGGAAAATTAGGCGTTCAAATTTTCAGTTTTCATCGTTTGTAAGGTAATCTCTTTTTATTAATATTTATTAGTGTTCATAAATGCTGATAAACTAATCCTATTGTGGCGCTTAGAGTTAAAACAATAGCCTTAAAATGTAAAAAAAAAATAAATTTAAATTGTAGCTTTCTTGAAAACTTGTCATTTGGGAATTAACAAAATTAAATATTACCCAGAATCCAGAATAAATTTTTACTATAAACACGACATCGGACTCATCTAAATTTCAAATGAAATTTTTCATCGTTGAACAGCTCAAAATCGGCTTTCGAAACGCAATGCAAGTGTAGCAAACCGGAAACGTGATGACGACTGCTAGTTTAAGGATTAACGCGCAAACTGTTGGATCCACGTGTTAAACCTCGTGCACACAAGCCCTATATTCTCGTCTCGTCTGGTCCATTCAGTCTGGCAAGCTCAAATATGATACATTAACCACCTATGTGGCCTTTTGTCATTGAAATCAGTTAACTCGACGATACTATATACTGTCAGTGAAATTCAGTCGTCGTCAACGAGCGGATCCTGGGCACGGCTCGTTCGAGTGTGCACAAAGTAATCATTTTCCCGTCGGAACAATGGTCAGGGCCCTTATGCATGTTTCAACAATCGCCACGACCCGGCTGGACACCTTTCGGTGGATCAGCCGGGTAGTGCGTGGCCCGCGGAAAGGTCAGGATAAAAGAAAAAGAGATCACGGCTGTTCGAAACAAAGGGAAAGAACCGAAACGGTCCTCGACGACCGTCTCAAGGATGATGGCCGAGTGCGTCCCGTGCTTGCACTTATCTTTTGTGCGAACTGTTTGCCCAACCACCAAGACAGACCATTTACCATAACGAGGGAAACGGAAGCTTCGAGCAGAACTCCTTGCCGCCCTTACGAAAGCTTGCGACAATAGTACGTCCGCTGTGAACTTCGACCCACACTCCGTCCTCGACGACCTTTCCCTTTATCCAACCCTTCGCTCGAACGTTTCTTCTCGTTGCACCCCCTACGTTGCTTTTCCTCTGTTTTCCATGAACTCGTTTCCATATCCAACTTGAATCGAGCACGCTCGACGCGTGAATAGTCAAAGCGATCGCGTTAATCTTTAACTATAGGTTCTAGCTGTTTGTCGAGAATTCGATTGGCAAGATGTTCAGTTCCATAGCTGTTTATAGTTAATACTTGCGTTTTTTCTATTTATTACAGATTGGATCGTAATAGTCTACTTTTGCAACAAGGGTAGTTAGATAATTGATGGTTAGCCCTTCATTTTCTAATCAGTATAACTATCCAATAAGAATTATTACCTACTTTCGAACTATGAACACGCTGAGTATAAGTTTCGTGAGTGTGGGGCATAAATCTGTTAATTACTCTTAGATGATTAAACTTCCGTAACGTATTATCCAAATTCATCACGTAATTCATTGTCCATCCGAGCACCTAACAATACCGTTAACAGGTTGGTATTGTTGAGACCGAGAAGGGTTTGTTTAGCGAGTGGATAATCGGTTCGCTTAGAAATTGATGGTAGTATGTGCGTGCCACTCGGATCGTCGAGAATAATTTTCTCCAGAGCAAATCTTTGTTTAGTTCACTGTTCATGGTGAATGGCGATCTCGTGAATTACCGTTTGAATAAGTTTGACGTTCGGATCCACGAACAGTGAGCTGGTTCCTCGGTTTGTCAAACGCACGACACCAGGGTGACGGAGTGGGTGCCCCATACAATACATACGTGTTGCTGTTTACGAACTTGAAAATGAGATAACGCGAATTTCGAGGAGACACTATCAATCTTACTGTATTCTTGAACATACTTTTCTCGTCTCGAAATGTTTTTGAAACTTCCAAGTCGTTCGAAAATTAATAGAATCAGAATGACTGATAACGTAAGATAACAGATTTGAATAATTAGGGTTCTGGTCTGACTATTCATATCTATTTTCACTTTTCCGATAGAAATTCAGAAATTTTCGGAAACGTTATATTTTTAGAAAGTTTGAAACATTAAAATATTATGTTTCTATAAATTTAGAAATATCGGAATATAATTCTGTAAGTTTCGAAGCTTTGAAATAGTATATTTTTAAAAACCTAAAAATGTCGAAATACTATGCCCCTAGGAACTTATAAATATTGAAATATTACATTTTAAATAGAATTTACGAAAGGAAATATATTTTTAAAAATTTAGGAACTTTGTACTAGAAGCTTAGAAATGTAGTTTAAAAAGGTTCGATCCAGCGTCTTGCAGTTTTTTCCTCTTGTAATTGTTCGTTCTTGTTGTTTAGAGTTAAACAGATAGATCAGAAGTCGTGTTGTCGTTAGTTGGTCAGAAAGATATACTGTTATGCGAGAAAAACAAGTGTTCTTTGAGAATGTTTGCTGCTTTTGGAGAGAATGCATTGTGTATAATGGGCAACGTACGTTTCCATTGCACGACAAAAGATAATTCTTGAGCGTTCTCTGAAACGTGTCGCTCTTTTTGTTCCACTGTTGAGAAACTTTCTTCAACCCGGCCAACCCAAGTTTGTTCCGTTTCTCTTGATCTTTCATTCATGAACACGTGAAAAAGATATTTTTGTTGAAGTTTTCAACAATTACAACATTTACGTACCAACTAATAATTTGTACTGACTTAACGATTTCAGAGTTATAAATAAAAATGACATTTTAAAGAGAGATCCATTAAAATTGGATTAGCAATAAGAATGAAAAAATATCGTGTAAAAACCTTTAGTTGTTTTATATACAAAGAATAAGAAAAGTTATGGAATTACAGGAACAGAATTTCATGCAATCTGTATGCTAATTAAAGCTTTTCAGTAAGTTTCATATTGACAGGAAAGTAATTCTCTCATTAACCCACTTTAAAATTCACTGTTTCATAAATACATATAACAATTTTTGGGAAGTCTATGAACAATGCGTGTTTGGAAATTCGTGGATTTTAATTATAATGCATTATTAAAATTTCTCTTGATTTTATGTACTGGTTGATGCAGGTGCAGGTCACAAAAGGGTTCGAAAAATCAATAGCAGATTTAAATTTAATTCTTGTTTTAATTCATCATGTAAAATTTAAATTACCCTTGCGTCGGTGACTCAAGGGTTCAGGAACCTCTATATGCTCGAACCCGTGAAAACTGATATATTAGTCAAATCACTAACAAATGTACGGGGCAAAAGTACCATTTGGCCTCTACAGTGAGAAGCTCGTGAAATTTTTAAGCAACCATTCCAGGTGTGCTTCCCATTTTCACCAGGCTCTATCGATCCCGTTGCCCTCCGCCGCTAATTCCTTTCTTCCCAACAAAATTGCGTTCCGACGTTCGTGTAATCGAGTCAATCCCTCAGCACGACGAAAGTCCCTCCGCTTCGAGGTCGAAAATTCTTTCGTTTTTTTTTCTTTTTTTTTCATTCGTTGAATACATCAAGCGTTCCAAGCACGTATAAACGCAGGCTAAAGAAAAGTTTTGAGGTTACACGGAATTTCCACGGCGTCGAACCGTGTTTCAGGTATGTGATGAGTAGCGAAAGACACTCGGATGGTATGTGATGGGGGAAAAAAGCGTCGATAATCGCGGGAACTTTGTAAGTTGTTTCGACGAATCACGGCAAGCCGTGTCGTCCCCTACGATAAATCTTCCCCTGAACAATCTTACGAGATTTCTTTCGTTAAAAGCGATGGAGTTTAAGGCGTGATTTAAATGATATATCCCCCTGAAGTTCTATCTAAAATCGTACCGCTGACATAATTTATAAGATCAAAGCGATCTTTCGTTAAAATTTAATCCTTAGTCTTAATCCTTGAAAGACAATTAATATTTAATTTTATGCTTTGCATTGTTTTAATCTTACAGTGTTCCGGGGGTTTATAATTAAAATTCTGTGTATAAACTTTCGTTCCGAAGATATGTTCACGAATGGGCTTAAAAGTGTCCAAGGAATACAAATTCGTAGCAGTATCATGAAAAATTGTTAAAGGAGTCATAGAAATAGGTAACCGAGCATTTTTCATCATATCGAACCATGTTTAAATCATTTTCCCCCGATTTTTCTTGAGAAAATAAAAGAGCCCCAAGCATGCTAGCTGCAAGGATTACATCGTCAGAGCCGGGAACGTTTAATATACATAGAACCTTCGACAGAGCAATCGATGGAAGTTGCTTATTGGCAATTTGTCGAGTGACGGGGATGGGATGTAGAAACCTGGTAACGAGGAGGTTGTTTTCCGAAGACGAGGCGCTGCCTCTCGGCGGAAAATCGTCTTCCACCCTTCCTTAGCTATCGAATGCATCGTGGTGCAACGAACTTAAAGAGAAGAAAGGGGAGGGGGGGGTGGAGCCCTCAGCGAGATGCAATTTATCCTGTCGCATTAGATTCAAAATAATTGATCCCCCGGGCAGACGGGGAATAGCGAGTCATTACTCGAGACTGATGATTCCGCCATCGGTCGAGCTGCTCGGAGGAAAATAAAAACTGAGAGATCACCTGTTCCCGATGAGAAATTTGACGGCCGAGGAAAAGAAAGACGAAAGAGCCAAGAAGCTTTCGAGTGGGTTGCTTCTGTCCGATGAACCAGTTTTCCTTGATTATAATAGGGGGAGCGATTTATGTCGGGCCGTGACAGATCCAAATTGGATCAGATCGTGATCTTAATCATCTTTAATCCTTGCTGCGAATTTGCATATCGTGATACATTTTATAATTTGAGAAATGATGATTAACTTTTAAGTCAAACCATTTCAATTGAATTCTGGACTATTCATTATTTTTATTCTTTAAATATCAACAATAGAGCTCTGGATCAATTTCAGATGTTTGGCTGAACTTTGTTCAAGGGTCAATGATTGTTTTATAATCGATCGAATTTAATCGCATCGGATGATATCGAACGCGTGTTAGACACCGTTAGACAAATCTGACATAATTGAGTTCGGTATCGAGTTTCACGATCCTTAATAGATATTGTCAAAGATAATATGTTTCGCGAGTGCGCTAGTAGAATCGTGTCGTTTAAAATGAAATTTGTATCAACAGCGCACGGCCGCTTTCATATTCATGGTCTATTAAAATTCACCGACCATATACATATCACGTGAAAATGATTGAAATCTGAATAAAACACGGGAGTACCGGACGCATGAGACTTCGTGTGCGTAATTCGCGGTAATTAATAATTATGATGGCGTGTATCAAATTGCCGGCTCGAAGCGCGACCGAGAGAGTCGTACCCGGTCGCGTGGAACAATTTACACAGAGAGGGAAAAGAACGAGAGAGAGAGAGAGAGAGAGAGAGAGATGGAAAAAAGCTGGAGAATAAGTGGACTCACGTATATCGAGTGCCCGAACATCGCGAGTTGGCCCGAACAACGTCACCAGCGCCCAGAACTTGGCAATTATTGGCAGGCAATCAGTCTTCATGGTCGTCCAGATGCGGTGTCTTCATGGAAGCTCGATGGCAATCGCCTGAAAACACACCGCAAAGAGAAAAAAAAAACGATGTATCTCCAAGTTTATACACCTTCGGGGCGAAATTACTTTCTCAAGTTTTGAACTACTTTCCGAACTGCTATTCGGTCAGCTTCATTTTTTATAACGGGCCACCGCCGCGAAAACCCCGTCCGGAACGTTATTACGGGACGGAAATTAAACTATCGTGATTTAGAAGGTTGATTATTAACGTCGGGTCACGTTAACCTTCTGCTACTTCCAATATTGAGGCTTTATGGTTTCAACGTCAAGATTTCGGGCTCTTTTTATTTGGATAAAGGAAGATGTGAAAGCACTCAAACTTTTATTTTATGCGAGGCTCTTCGGAAAAGTCAAGCTCTATTTCGTATGAATATGCTATTAATATTTTGACTATTTCGTTCTTTCTATTTATAATTTGAATAAAAAATTTGGATTGCACAGAAGTTAACATTAATTGTTATATTCGTTTAGATCTTTGATAGCAAATTTCTTAACTTTAGATCCCCTTAAACCACTTAACCCTATCATCAATCGAACCCCCCTCGATACCTATTGGATGCAAAATATTTCCAAATTCATCTCACGAACCATCGCTGATACAAGTAATCAATCTTTCAAGATACATCTCATCAGCCTCTCGTTTTTATTCCGTACAACACGTTCGCCTTTCTTATGCGATCAGAACCGTTATCGTTCCTCAGCAATTTCTTCTCTGTTGTCCTTGGATCCGATAAAACCATCGATCGTTATTGGATCACGTACAGAGTGGAGGGAGCAAAATGAAAGGAAAAAAGAAGTTCCTTTTTTTTTTTACCCGACATATTTCTTAACCAGAGGGTAAGAAGTATAGCGCGGGGCAAAACGAGAGGGATGGATGTAATCGACTTAAGAGTAAAACCGCGGCAAGTCGTCGGTTACCTTTTTGCTTGGCACGCTACTGGACAACCAGTCAGTTTCCGGTGGTCTCTGTGGTACGTGTGTCGCCTAGAGAAACACACAGAAAGTTGAGGGGGAGGCGGAGGGTGGACTGACTCTGACTGGTAATCGAGTCCCCGCTCAATTAGACCAACCTTGCACTTTTGCGTCCTCCCTGGTCGCCATCGTGGAAGACGAGGAGGGAACGATAAGGGTGAAAGAGTGCATCGCTTCTTTGGCTTTGTTCCATTTTTATTTCAGCCCTCGGAAACGGCTTTTACGGGCACGCAAGTACCGTTCGACGTGCTACTCGACCCGGTGAAATGAAGAAAGGGAGAATTTCGCTGCAGTCGGTTCCGAACACTGGACAAAGCCCAATTAATGGTACAAGATGTAATTGATTACAATGGAAAGGGCATCGGACCGTTGTCTACATTCTTTTCAAAAATCTTTGAATCTAGTTGCTTCGAAATCCTTCAATCATCGTTTAATAATACAAAAATTGTTGTTTTTATGTCGAATTATTTTTTTATACCAATTAACATAGTCGATTGGTCAGATTCTAATATTTCAAATTTTATAAACATTTAGAAGTTTGGACATTTATGATTTTGATATATTAAGTATTCTATTTATTATAATTAGGAAAATTGATATTTTAGTACCCCATATGTCGAAATTGATTTAATTACCAAATTTATTATTTCCTATTTATTGAGGTACCGACACGAAAATAACCAATTAGAATAAATTGGAAGAAAATGAACAAATAAATGGGAGGAAATAAATTAGGAAACGTTAGTTTATATTTCGATGGTAGTATACCAATGATTCCTTTAACTGAAAATAACCAATTTGGAACGTCATTTTGACAGTTTTGATTAAGATCTTCAATTTCGTGTAGATAAAAGGTATTATTATCTTTGTTTTAGACAAATCTAACCTTTTCCTATTCTATATTAAATAATCGAAATTGAGGTTGTAGATATAATCCGGAGAAACGAAGGAATTGTTACAGTAATAGCGATTACCAGGAAAGATAAAAGTTTCAGCTTGTGAATTTCAACCGGAGAACAGTGAAACTCCATTTTTCAGAAGAGTGCAAAGTTTCTCGCGATTAACATACATTTACATCTTTCCTGCGCAGTGAACGTTCTTCTTCTAACAAGAGGAAACGCTTTCTTAAAAACTAAGAGACTCGAAGAAAACTCCTGGAAGTTGTTTAAAAGTTGGTAAACTGGATGCTTTAACAAATACTTATATACTTATCAAACTTATCAGCGTTTAATCACAGGAGATCCAAGTAGATATGTAGAATCTGATACCGAACGTACATGATACTGGATACAAAGGATCAGATCGTGTAATCGAGATACGATGTAAGCGTATCTCGGGTTCACAAGACCCAGTATAGTCCAACTGCTGTAGGCAATACGATACAAGCAATCTCAGATCAATAAAATTGAATTGAAATGAATATAAAATTACTTTGTTTCCTTCCATGTATCAATAAATTCGAATTACAAACAGTAATTAATTTGCATTTCCAAAATAGAAAACTTAGGGAATAGTTCTAGAAGAATAGAATAAAGATCGGTTGCATTTAAGTTAATGCACAACAAATTGCGTTATTATCTGCACACTTCCCTCTATCTTTAGAGTCTGTTATATCAAATTTTGAATGTTTATTTTATTAATGAAAATAAATCTTCCTTCCAATTAATGGACGAGGAGAATCAAATTGGACGGATGATACAATAAACATCAAATTCATAAATATCGAATCACGGATATTCCGTTACGGGAATCATTATCATGTAATGTATTAGCGTGTTGTATCGACTTTTGAAACATGAAATATCTGCTACCGTAATTTGAGGGATCCGCGGTTTCAATGTAATATCGTTTATCGAGGTTTTTGTCAGGTTTGCGTTAGTACGCGGAGATGTTTGGTCACTAATTAAACAACGCTGTCCGTGTAATTTAATCCGTATACGAGATTCAATATCCTCGTTAACGGGATACTAATTGTACGGATGTTTCAATTATTGTAAATATGTTATGACTGGCGATGCTCGTCCACGGCCGCGCCAGACAAACTTTAAACGGTCCTTTTCGGCTTCGAGAGTTTTTCATTCCTGTACCTATTGGCTTTTCCATCGATACCGTTCCTGAATAATGTACACCTCCTCTCTACGGTCAGATTTAATCCTTTGGGTGCACGAAGTTTAGTAATCGACCATCGATGACGTTTTAATTGATACTTGCGTAAACACACATGGGTTCGCCTAAAATATTGATTTGAAAATTGAAAAAACAACACGTGATTTTACTGAAATTTATAATTCCCTGTTCAGAATTTCCAATCTGCAATACAGTCATTAAACGAAAGAAAGGTAAGAATCGTGGAAAGAGTCGAAACGAGCTTCGTATCGCGAAGAACTTTCACCGTTAAGGGTAGCAAGGAGAAAACGATTTCCATGAAATTTTTCGAGACGGGGAAGTAGCTCCCAAGGACTTCCACCCCCCATAATGACTGGGACCACCAACCAATTCCTTTCTGCTGCGTTAGCGAAATACATTCGAGATTTTATGGACTCGTGCAGGAGTCAGTGAAACTTGCCGATCGTAGTCAGCCAAAATCTCGAAAGATCTTGGTTGATAGCCGCCTCTATGCTAGGCTTATACGAGATGAGATAACAAAACTGTGCCTTAAAGTTCCTTGTAGAAAACGACGATTCGCAACGTAGCGTTTCCTAAAGAGGCACATAAAGGTATAAAAGGAGTCTCGATTATGGCACGAAGCCTTGGTTTTGACATACAATTAACCACTTTTCTACTAAAAGTAAATATATTAGGCTCGATTCAAATAAATTAAATTAAACATTAAATTTTGAAATAGCTATTATTCAAAGGAAGTTTTACATAATTAAATACAAATCTATTATATTAAATATATTAAATTATAATATTGAAGGTGATGTAATTAATTAATAATGCAAATTGATGTTTATGCATTCTACCAATTATGTATGCATTGTTCTACTTTGGTTACAGTACAACTTTAAAAATATGCATTTGGATGCTTATATTTTGAAAAAGATTGTGAAACTATTATTTGCATGAAAGATCATTTTTATAATTATCCATACCACGTAAGATCGTGGTACAAGGGAATAGTAAGTCATTATTAGGAATGAGACCATTGTAACTAATCGTTCCTCTTCGAGCTAAATGGGAGTTTACTCACTTAGAAATTGTTAGGGATATGTTACTCGTAGAGGGCCATTGGTAACCTAGGGCCTCTGTAATTCCCATAAGAACTTCATTTACACTTTCAACGCTCGTTTATTCTAATGCCGTGCAACCTATATTACAGCGGGAAAGGGCCCGGTAGCAAACTGGCTCGTGCACCCTCGGTGCTTACCCGACTCGTTTCATAGAAATTTTGCCAGACGCTAATGAAAATCGACGAACAGGAACCGGATATCGTTCGTGGACCATTTCAAAAAACAACGAGATACACGCTTGCTTTGCCCCGGTTCGTAATTTCCGGAATTGGGTTAATTAAAACGCATCGTTCGCTGATTCTGTCTTTATCTCGATTTGCAATTTCGAAAAGCAATTTCATTATAGTTTCCTACGCAACGTGGACAGGGCGTGTTTTTTTATCGTCCAACGTAATGGATCCTGGCGACGAGTTAGAACGATTGATTTGGGTTTAACGAATGTATTGGCTCGTTTGAAATTGAATTATCGAACCGTCACAAATGAAACAAATAGAAACGGGACTCAGAATTGTTCGATTAGCAGACGACTAATTCGACGAAACCGAGAATTCGATATTCGACCAAAAATGTAGAGAGTTATGTTACAAAACATTGAAAAGTGTATTAATTATGTTTTAAATTATCTGTTAATTTTTAAAGGGGTTTCAAATACATTATAAAGCTTTATTTTTAATTAAATCCTTAAATTTAAATATGGCAAAGAATTAACAACTTGAATGGCTTTTACTTTGATTCAAAGTTATAATAAATATTTCTGTAAAAAAGGAAGAACACAAATTTAGTTGTCAATGTGATAACAAAAATCAGATAAAAGAAATTCATCAGTTTTAAGGTTAAAATACGTAGCAATAAATACTCCATTATCAGATACACATCTTTTTACACCACCCTCCCCGAAGTATTTCTCACGGCAAACAGTTCAATTCCAGATTCTACCCGCGAGCGAATTGCCCTCTGTAAACGCTAATACATTCCCCAAAGCAATATTGTTCCCGACAATTGAGAAATCGGAATCGCGGCGCATAGATATCCATGTTAGCCCCAGCAGAGTTGGGTCTCACCGTCGTATAAGACACGTTCCCAAAGGAGTTTTCGTCCTGAATAGCTGGCAGAACATCATCTTCGTGAACCTATCGTTGGCTATTATCGCGTACCCTGCGGTTTTAAGCTATCGCGGCACATAAGAGTGCCAACAGGAGAACTTTTGCCCTCCCCTGCGATCTTACCCTTCACTTAACATTACTCAAAGAGCTTCAGATTCTTTGTAAAAATATTACTTGAAAAAATATGGACCTAAAAGAGCTCCATCATTTTGACCTATATTTTTAATTAAAATTCATAATATTATCGAACCTTTAAAATTCGAGTTTGAATCACTGGTGTATAACTTTTTGTTAGAGGTTTGTTTTAATGGATTACTCTTTCCCTCATATTTCATCAACTTTTCTATTCTGTGATTTTTACTCCTATTCAGTATTTTTTATCTCTTACAGATCTGTAACTGAAGCATTTTTGTAATTCCCCGTGCACGATTTCGACGATCTGAATACTACCCGGCATTTATTCAAATTTTAAGAAAATACGGTTTTATGAATAAACAATTTGTAAATAATTATTTTGAATTATTTCTCTATGATTCTTAACGCAAACTATCATTGAAAAATATGTACGCGTTCAGGAGATAAACCCACAGTTTCGTTTTTGTTAACTAAACAAGAAGCTCTTTTTGATGTATTTATTTTACAATGGAGCTTTAGCTCGTCCTCAATTTCTATCGTGCAGTTGGAGTATTCGATTCTTCGGCTTGCATCGGGCAAGCATCGATGTTCAAGTATTATCTCGTTCCTGTTGCGCCATCGCGTTCACGGCATTATAAAAAAAAAAAGAAAGAAAAATGTATCGATAAGCGATATATCCGATAAGTCCTGACTACATCTTTACCGTGTCGCAACGTTCGAGCCACCGGCGCATCTAAACGATCGACTTTTTTCCACTTGGCGATGGAAACAAGAATGGAACACGAAGAGCAAAAAAAAAAAGGGGAAACGACCAAGTGATTTCGTATTTTCCGATGGAGTGCAAAACCATCGCGAATCATTGTTTCGTGTACAATTAATTAAAAACGAAGGTATTACAGACTCAACCCCCTTGGTTCTTCGTTATTTCGATGGTCCTCCTGACGAGTGGTCGTTCTCTCTTCCCGGTCTCCGGCGAAAGAACAATTCCCGTTACCCGGCGATCGCGTCACGGGCGTTTTTTATCGCGCGAAACAATGCAGGCATCGTTCGATTGTTTTTACGACGCGCGTGTTTAATGCACAACTCGGAAATCGCGAGCTTTCCATCGCGGCGAAAACAACCGGCTTCGCTGTATCCCTCCCGTTCCTCCATGCGTACTCGATTAACGCTCGTTCAAACTTTCACCGTTTTCATAAACGTCGCTGAATATTTTATTTGTCGCTCCGCGCGCGCGACTGTCCGCTTTCAGCCTCGCGGTTTCGAGCCTTCGATGCGCCAATTGTTTCAACGATACGCACGTTTTTGCGGCGGAGAATTTATCGATTTATAAATAAGGAAGCGCTGACAGAATTTGATGACAGAAAAGTGGATGAAAATGGCACTTGTGGCATATCAATTTGAAGCTTAAGACTTAACGAGAATGACTGTATAAAGACTTTATCAATATTCTTAATATGAAATAGCTGGCTCCTCGTTAAAGCGACTATTTAGATATTTATTAAACTGTAAATTGATTCATTCATTATCGCAATGTTTAACCCCTTAACGCGGGTCAGTTAGAGGTTAATATTTATTGCTTCGATATTAGAACAAATGAAGAAATATTAAATTTAAAATTAAGTTGTAATAAAAATTTGAAGGGGAGAGATCGCATCTGAACTGTAGGGTGCGTCACGAGTGTGACTCGATATCGTAGGGCAAGGGGTTAAGCTGTCACTTTTATGAAATCTTAAGCTCTAAATCGACGTGACGTGGGTCTAAGGTTCGCATCCGTGCGAAGATAAAACGATCCGGATAACCAGACGTCTTTCTCGCGAGTTCGCGTTAATCGTCGAATTAAAGATCGAAGCGTCGTCGGCGAACAATGCATCGTCGGTTGATGCTCGTTAGGCGTTGAACGTGCGGTTAACACGCGATACACAGAGCGTCGCGACGTCGACCACGGCTAATGAAGTACCTACCAGCTAGCTGGCACACACGTTTCACGCTGTCGGCATTGTCGGCGACGCGCGTTGAAATAGAAACAGAGACACGTTACATTGTTCGGTTAACCTGGAACCGTTTTCCTCGTACGTGTACAATTTTCCAGCACCTTCTCCTCCCCCCCGCCCCGCCCGCTCACTCTGTATGAACTACATCGTCGCGATAACGGTCCACGTAAACGCGTTTCATTCGGAGGAGGCTGCCGCGTCTCCGCGCGCGTGCACACCTTTACGGTCCGCGAAACTGTGCGAACCGTTTTCTCTCTCAACAGAATCCTGTTTTCCCGACGTTTCTGCCGTCAACGAACACCCTCGGTCGGAAGGCATATAATAAATCTCTGTCGAGGATGAGAGCTCTCGTTAGACGCGACGCTGTAAGCTTCTTTCGTTGTTCTGGAATTGAACGCGCGAGTTTGTACCCTTAACCGCGGGCGAAACGAAGACAATTATTTTTTACTTTTATAGCACTCGAAGAGATTTCATTTTATTTTTAATACAAATTCGAGGAGTTTCTTTCTCGACACTCGATTCTTGATGTTTATTACTTGTAACACTTAAGTTTTGTGACTGCAAGTAAGGCAAAGGAAATTATTTTTATCTGTATTCTAAAGACGGAGGTTCATGATTCGAATTTTTTTTTTATGTAATGAGTCTCGAGATCTTGATTGGAATTTGTGAATTAAATAATGCTCTTTTATAGCTTTATTTGAAGAATTGGATTCAACGGCGTGTTTAATCGCACGATGCACCGAAGAGGGTGAACGAATTTCCTGCTTCCTTATCGCTTCAAGAGCCAAGGTGTGACGGGTTTAGCACATGATTGCCAGTCGGCTAGACTTCGCACTTATCGAGCTTCGACCGCGTGTAAATTGAAAACAACGGCTGTTGACCCTAGATTCTCTGCTCGATTATAGGATTCGACGTCGATGCAACGTTCTGACAGTCTATACGCGATTAGAAGGCACGTCCAACGGAGTTCTACGCTTCCCTTTAACTTGCACTTTGCTGCATTCTACCTTGTAGTCGTGGTACGGATGAAAATTGCAGTCGTTCGAGTCGAAATGTTTCAGAAGCGCCTCGATATCTGCGTTCGACAGTTAATCGAACACCGAATTTTCTTCTAATTGATCCCAGTAGTAAAGATAGCCGCATTCGCACCCCAATGGTTAACACGAGAAGCCTTAGGCATCGGTGATCGCATTCCCTTAAAACGCTCGATTTTATCGTGGCATTTTCTGCTTCAATGGTATCATGTGCACGGTTCAATAACGAAGAAAGTCGATCTGCTTCCGTGAGCGTTCATCGAACAACCTTATCGTAACTGACGATAGGGCGTGCGAATGCACGAGTCGGGCCACGATACTCGGAAGCGGCGTGCATACGTTACCGTTCGAACCGGTAGATCTGAAGTTATGATAATGCGTGAGAAACGCGTGCGACATGTTTCACCGTCGCGTTTTGTTCGCCTTCTCAACTGGCGCCGACGATGTGTTTTGTCGTTATCG
Source organism: Anthidium xuezhongi (assembly GCA_022405125.1). Classification (NCBI taxonomy): domain Eukaryota; kingdom Metazoa; phylum Arthropoda; class Insecta; order Hymenoptera; family Megachilidae; genus Anthidium; species Anthidium xuezhongi. The sequence continues at coordinate 5,405,480 of CM039642.1, read as the reverse complement.
GTCGCGCCACGACGCTGAATTTTAACCGCCACGGGGGGTCCCGGTGACCTGAGTTTCAAATTTTATGATTTATGATAATCAGTGGCAGTAGTGGCTTCAATAATTTGATTTTTAACACTTTGAATGCCATTTCATACAAAATTATTTATTTGCTTAAGTATTTAAACTTTTTTAACTTTTTAAACTTTCGTGTTAAATAAAATTAAAAATATTTATCTTTTTGCAATCTGTGGATTTGTTATAGATTGTGATAACAACGAAGGAAACTGTACTCTGTTCTGTAACAATTTTAAACAAAGCTATGGAGAAACATTTTACTCGAAATGCCGTGTACAACGAAGTACAGGCAGGCCGGAAATCTTGATAGGAATAACTCTTGCTTTCCATAATACGGTCAAGATATAACACAGATTTAGGCTGCGTATTTCAAGATATGTCGTGTAAGTCCGATAAGTCGGTTGTATCTGCAGACAATTGCATGTATTTGCAACTCTGATCAGTTAACCGTATCTCGAAACAACTCCATACGAATGAGAGTACATTCCATATTAACTTCTACCGTTACACATTGCTAATTTGATTAAAATTTGGAAAATGGAAATACAGTAAAGTAAAAAATTAAATTTTAATAATTTCAAGATTGAGTTACATTAAGAATTCGATCAGTAAGAAATAATGGCTTCTGATTGAAACATATTTAATTACTATTTCATTCTTAATTCATTTTGTATAATGGGTTATCTTATAATAAATTCTTTCTATACTAATTTTTATCTCCTTTTCTCTTACACTTTACTCCCATAACATTTTAAGCTTCCTAGTTAAATATACGAACAAAACATTTACCAACAACGAATTAACGAACCCGATCCCTTAATCCTTCTTCAATTTTATTCGTATCGATGGTCATTCGAAACTAACAATTTCAAGCGAACTGGATCTTCATGAATTCGTCAATGATCATCGAGCATCGCGGTCAGCAATTATCGGTAATTAGTGGTCGATATCGATTCCCTCGAAACGGTTTCGAGACTGGTAATCGACTATGGATGGGATTTCATGCTGAGCCCACTTGCAACGCACCCACACACTTGGACAACGATGGGAATGATTTTTCATTGAGTTCGTGCGTTACGTTTCGTGTCGCCCCGCTGTTAGAAAGGCCAACTTGCCGGAAGCGACATGTGATTTACTGCAATTACATTTAATCATTAATGCCGTGTCCACGTTCAAGATGTACGGGCCACGATAGCGCGCCGCTGGTAATGACCGATGAATATTTTTATCGTCGATTCATTATTTTCCTATCTGCGACTCGTGTGTCGGAAATTTCTCCTTCTCGTCGCGTGTGTTTTTTTTTTCACCGACAAACAAAAGTTTCGCAACGAAACCGCTTAGGAATATTGCTAACAAGCTATGAGTAGCGTGCCGTTATCGGCGAGCCATGATAGCCGTCGGAAATAAAAGTTTTGTTCTGAGAACGAGCATAGCGGAAGATGAAATATTGATGGTGCTTGCATTTTTTAATTTTCTGCTTCGTTAGCTTTACCGATTGTTTGTTGATAACAGTACGCGTTGATGTTAAATGGCTCATCATTTGAGCTTCTAACTAAAATAATTAATGAAAGAAAAGAGAAGACAATAATTTTAGTAACGTCAGTATTGTATGTATACTTTAATTATACTTTACTTAATCTATTCTTATGGATATTTAAACGATTAATATTTGAATCACTTCATATTGTTTTGCATTTAAATCTTAAATATTTTATCCAGGCAGAAAATAAATTTGCGCTACTTTCATAATAAATTGTTAAGGTAATATTTAAATGTTAATTGAGCAGAGGATTGTTCGAGCATGTTTTGGGTACATTGAACAAGATTCAATTTGTACGACAAAGTAGCGGGGTGTTTTTAAAAGGCAGTGGAACGACACCGTATCGAGGCAGCCGGCATGTCATTATCGTTCTCCCCGCGCAAGTAGTATACATAAGTTACCATTCAGACAAGTAGTTCAAGGAACGCGTTCGCGCACTCACGAAAAGGAGAATCTTCCCCCTCGATGGAAGCGGCCATTGCGATAAGATATGAGAAATATGCTCGATACATTTTCCCAGTATTGTTACACCCTCCCTTCGCCCTCAGGTTTTGCTATATAAAGGGGATCCTCTTTAAGCGATCCCTTCTTCATACACCGCAAAATGGTGCTCTCTTTTCGGTATCTGCTCTCCTTCAAGTTTCTACTTGTTCATAAAATCTTACTGCTTCCCGATTTTTTCGAATTTGTGAACCTCGCTAAACGACATGGCTTTACTTTATGAAATTTATCTCACGAAATCATTCGAACTCTTCATTTTTATTCGTAAAACTAAATTTATATTGTCGTTATTTTAAAGGTCCGTCGTTTTAGAATGAATAATCAGAGACTATAAAATAAAATTCGTATTAAATAGAAGATTAATGAAGATCCCACAAAATCGAACGAATTAAAATAATCAACCTTCCAACTATCCCATTCAATTTCAGCCCGTAAGACACTGCAACCTTGATCCGGGTCGTAAAAATACCCACAGCGATCCTCTCGAGTATCAACCAAAGTATCGTATAAAATTTGCGCGATAATATCGCGTCAGTTTGAACCCGCGCAGTGCCGTTTAATTTCATTTAATGCAACTCGCGATCAACCCTCTTAATTCGACTGTCGTCAGCTCGTTTAACGGCGCCGTTATGGTTGGCGAACTGGATGTTGCATCGCGATAAGATCGTCCGCCGGCAAGCTGATTGGATACAGGACCTAAACACCGCGTACCAGGCAAGAAGATTACCGTTTAGTCGGAAGATGCAGCAGGGTTGAAAAGGGGGTCGATATTAATTGAAGCGTAGCGAGTTAGGTGGATGGAGGTTATTTAAGCGAAACGTTTGATACCCGAGCTCTGCTGCAGATGAAGCGTGCACACCATCGCTCCATCGTGGCTGATGATGCTGGATGTTACTAATTTCCAGCCGCCGTACACGCTGCTTCAAGAATTCTGCTCGCGTCTCCACGGAGACAAGACAAAACGGATTCGCCTAACAGACGCTTGATGCTCGCGACATCGTGACGAGTATACGTTTAATTTCGTGAACTTCATCGAATTGGAATTAACTTCGTGATGCGACTGATGTTATGACTTTGACAACGATATTGAAGAACGAGAATTTCTTGGATAGAATATGAATTATTGATTAATTAATGATACTATAATTCAAATCTAAAATCATGGTACGAATTTGTGAAGAATTAAAAGTGCTCTTTGAAAGCTCTCGTACGATTGAACAAATGTTACAACACACGCGTATAACCGTATTCCTCCGCCTTTCCGGCGGTAACTCGTCACTTCTGTGTTTTCACTGCTAAAAGCCACGATCGCTTAGGCCGAACAACAGTCCGGGGCTATTGAATAAAGTATTATGCGAGAGGTATGGCCGTTCCAGACGCGATAAGTGCAGCAGCATGCGATCGTGCTCGTTCACCGAGCGGATAGACAAGAGAAAAGGGTTGTTTTGTCGAGGAAAGAGAAAAGAGTCGGAGGTGGTGGTAGGATACGAGAGGAAAAGGCGGGCGATGGACTTTTTGCGGCGAGTGGTCCTTAAAAAACGGCTGGTCTGTACGCGGGATGGCCACTTGCCTGTGGTATGAAACAGCGGATGCCGAAACAGCGAGCGAGAGGAAAAGCGTTAGCGATGCACTCGTAACTGCAACGACGATAATGCCACTCAGCGAATGCATCCAAAAAAGGGAACTGACGAAGCGTCAGAATTTCAAAAGCCGCTTCTGGCCTGCAAATGCATTGCGGGAAACCGTGTTCCCGTTTCTTTTATCCCCCCGGTTTCTTCTCTCCTTTTTTTTTTCCCTTCATTTTTCTTTCTTCTCGCGGCAACACATCCCTCTTCTCGCGGCCTAAACCGGCCTCTTTCTTTACCGAGCTTTTCCTCTATTTTCGTCCTCGTCGAGAGTCGAAACACGTGTACACGTTGTTTAATGTTTCCCGGCGTAGCGTGGACGGCGCTAAAAGGATGCGGCGGAGTCTTCCTCGAAAATAGAGAACAAAAATTGCAGACGTATCTTTGTCGTTGAACCGTTTCAAAGTGCATCCCGCGCATATGAAGATTAGACGCGATTCGCGATTCTTCTTTTCTCTGACGCTTCTTTGATTTTTCCTTTCCCTTCCTGCTCGCTAATTGATCGTGAGCTCGTCGTGCTTTAAGCGTACTGCATTTAAAGGATTTAGTACGAGTGTCTCAGTGTTTTTTTGTTGTGATCCTCAAATAAGATTTGGGGATTTGTGTTATTAAAGGTACGAATAACTAAATTTCTCTTTTAATTTAATAATTTATATCATCACCATAACGGTGTAACTTTGACATGGTACGCCAACCACAAAAAGTTTAAATTATATAGGATGAAAACTACCGCTATAAAAATAATTGAGTGGGTAGAAAACCAGATGAATATTTAAACAAACTGTGTGCTTTTTTCTCATTTTCGTTCAAACTGTCCCATCGTTTTCAACGAACGACAGATATCGTTCGGTCAATGATCATCCCCGTTTCTTCCCGCGCAGCGTTCACGCGCGAATTGCGCGGAACAGAGAGAAAGAAGCTCGTGTTGTCGAGCAAGTGGTACATTACCGTGGCTGATCAGACTTTGTTCACGTTCGATCGAGCAGACCGCATCGAACGGTGGCTCTCTCGTTTCTCGCCTGTACGCACATCGTGAACGCGTAACACGCGCGTACTCGCGCCTGACGCCGTCGCATTATCCGCCTCTGTTGAAGAATATGAATAAAAGAAGGGAAGAAAAAAGGTCGCCGGCACGGTCAACGTTCTTTTATACACGGTGGCGTAAAAATATTCGTGACGTCGACTATTTACTACGAAGACCTTGTTAATAGGTTCGTCGCTATAATTTGTGATGATAGATAAATAAATTGCAAGCTTTAATTGATTGCAATTTATTTAAAAATATTATGTTTTAAATAGCTTCGAATTCAGCAGTCTACAGTCTTCGATTTTCATATTTCGAGCTCATTAACGTTCCAAAATCATTATCAGTTTGTTTGGTATGCACACGGTGCTCGTGTGAACTATCTCATCGATATGAAAAGTTATGGGTCACCGGGATCCATAGTTTTGCGATAATCGTTGTCAGCGGAGGGCCGCGATGTTTCCGCGATCCGTTCTATCTAGGCAGGGCACCGCTCGTAATACAATTCATCACGACACGATAATTAATTACGAGGTATCTCATCATGTGTTTACTTGTATTTATACGTTTACGAGGGAACCGCAGGAAATCGACCACGATCGCTTCGCGAACCGACGCCCTATTAATTCGGTATCTCGCGGAGCGAGTAGCGCAGCTGCGCTTTCCATAGTCCATAACGCGCGTCCATTCGGTGCCGCGGAAGGCTGAAAATGTTTACGTGCCATCGAACCGCCATTTGTCACGCGATAAATGATCAGTTCACGTTCGCAACGAACGATCGTATTTATTGGGTCGTCAAAAAATTTCATCTACGCCTTTTCATATTTTTACGTCCCATTAATAACGCCCCGTTATTTTAGCAAGGTGGTTCCAGAATCGAATTACGGAGAAATATATAAAAATGCACAGATGTTAATTACTCAGAAGATGCGATTACACCGAAGTAGAAATTTTCGTAATATAATTGCGTTCATTCGTTTTCCACCATTTTTTGTTCCGTCGCTCGATCGTAATTATTCTGTTAATATATTTGTAAAAACACGGTGTGGTTTTCAACATCAAACTAAAACTTCGCCTAGCAATTATTACTTGGAATACCCAACCGCTGAAGCATCGTAATTCACCGCAAAAAAAACATCCAGCATCACGCTAAAGACCTTTGCGTTTACCGTATTTTACTTTTCCGTAATTGTTGCATCTCCCAATGCTCGGCCAAACTAAAAACATACCGTGCCTTGAAACCGTACTTACTCGAAACTGATTCTTTTTATTAAAAAAGAAATTAGTTCTGAATTGTTAATCATTCCAGGAATCAAGATAATTTGCATCGTTATAAACAAGTCGTTTGTTACACATTTTGGATCGTTTATACTTTGATACGATAGACAAGATCTTTTTACGATGATAAGGGGTGGAAATGAGTCGGTTTAAACAGGACACGTCAGTCACTTTCGGGGCGATTAGAAGCGTTCAGCCGAGGATTTAGGGTGTTTGGCGTGGGAGGGTGGGGCCTTTTTCCGGTGGCCCACTTTTTATGGCAATACAAACACAAGCGGCAGTTTCAGTAGGATCAAAGGGTCCTTCAGCACCCTCGTTCCCCTACAACCGCCAGACTAGGCGGTTAACTGGTAAGGGGTGGTGGTGGTCTGCCACTGTCGACGGTGGCCTAACCACCACCATCGTGCCACCAGTAAATTATGTAGCATAATGGCGAGAAAGAGAGCAACCTCTGGTTGGCTCTCGATCGAGCGAGAAAGAGACAAGATGGTAGCAAACCGGGGTGGTTGAGTGGCTAGAAACCGGAGGTTCAGGGATTTTCTGCTTCATTCGTCAATGTCACTACCTATCTGGCCTCCTCTATCCCAACTACCGACTTGCTAGTTTAATCGACCTCGCTAATTTGCTTTTATTTATTTTGTCCCTCGTTTCTGACAATGCAGAATGCATTGAGAATGTTTTACCGCGCTATATCATTTCAGCACTTATGGTAACTTATGCTCATTTCATGTGTATACATGTTTTGAGTATTAAAATTTGTATAAAACGTGTAGCACAATATTGTTTCATAAATGATATATTTTTATAATTTGTAGGTATCATTCTGGCATATGTTGCGTGATGTTATTTTATTTTACTTTTTTTTTTTATTTGAATTGATTCAACGTAAAAAGCTTTTACGGAATAATGTTGAAAAACGAATAATTTGTGAGATATTTTAAATTGGAAATTCAGTCATTTCGTAAAAAAATTTGAAATATTTTTCGAATATTTTGCCTTTTTTGATATGTTGACTGTCGCAGTATATTTCAGGTCATATGAAAATTACGATTCAAGTATACCCTTTCGACCCCCATGATAGTTAACGTGTTAATATCGTCTCCTAATATAATTTCACTGTATTCCAAACAATTAATCTATTTAAGCAAATATGTACTTTCAATGATACAAAAGATAAGTTTTAGTTTACGAGATAATTGCAGAAAATATTAAACTGGGTCATTTTGTATAAATCGAACGAACACCATCGACCATTAAAATGTTAATAACCGACATTCTACCGCAATCAGCCGGAGAAAAAAAACATAAATTCTGATATCGCGCGCTAATCTCGCCAACCCTTTACCATTTTGCTCAGCCCATAATTGAAACCACGCGAAGAGAAACTTAACAGTGGCCACAAATTGATCAGGCGTATAAATCAAAATCAAAATCCCGACCACCCTCGAATGTCCTCGTTTCTTACATCACACTGACGTGTTTCAATTTACCGGGGGATAATTAAACGGGGCATCGAAACATAGCTTCGCGGATTGATTTATGATACCCGGGACCGTGATTTCTTCGGGCTACATGTCCGACGTATAAATCGAGCCCGATGATAAGCCCGCGAAAAGAGAAAAATAACGGCCTGGTTTTCAGCGTAAAAGTCGATAAATATTAGCCTGTGTCGTCGGCATCGAGAGGGTGGTGGCAGTTAATTTTTCCACCGAGGAAAGGGTGAGGGGGAGGGAAAAGGGGCGGATCTCGAGGAAGAAAACGGGAGCGCAGGCAAAAGGGCGACAGGGATACCTTTTCCTGCTTCATTCGTCAACGTCAAGAGCTCCAAAGAACCGCTTTCGTAGTTCATGCTAAACCGCTAATACGATCCTGTTTACTTTTATCCACACATTTTTCCGCTCGACTTTCCACCCTCCCTCCCTCCCACGCCGGCGAACACCGCCCCTGTTCCTTTTTTACCTGGACGATTAATTCCGCGTTTCTTTTGCCGGATGAGCGGGCCTGTATCGATCCGAAACGGACGTCGAGGGACGTGTTTTGTTGTCAGAAAATTTCGTAAAAATTCGCGCGCACGAGAATATCCGTCGCGACGGCACGTTCTCAGACGGCCGTGGTATTTATAGGGGACGAAGTCGATAGTCTCGAGTGCCATCGGGAATAAAACTGTTCGTTGCATCGCCGCGAAGAAACTTTCTCGCAGCTTGAATTCCTTCAAGGATATCACTCGACCTCGCTTTGCATCCCGGCGAATACAATTCCGTCTTGAATATTTAAAGCGTTCCCCCGTTGATTTCAAAGGATCGAAGCGCAATATAGACGTTAAACATTAATGCACGATGGGTCCTGTTTCGACAACGTATCGGATAAAAATTGAGTCCTACGGACGAGCAAACAGTGTCACAAAAGAATAATGTATTAGTTCGACGATTGATATTTTCTTTTCTTAAAGAATTGTGCTTATGAAAGTTTAACAAATCATTTTAAAGACTTGATAAATATTTATGTAATTATTAGGAAAATATCGTGTTTAGGCTTTGTATTTCGATAGGTTAATAATTAATCGATAAAAGTACAGAAGTTTTGGGAGTCAGTTAAAAAATTAATTGCTATATCAATCGACAGTAATTCGTTCTTAGAGATGGTTTCAGGGAGGAGAAACGTTTTTTCTCTGAGGTTTCAATGCAAAAAAGATTTCGACAGCGACATTACCCGCTCGTTGATGGCAGCGACCGAGATTTTTCTCGCGCCACAAGCTCGGCTCGCGTGCGTGAAAGAGCGCGATTACGATCGGTTGAAATTCGTGCTCGAACACGGGGAATTCGTGTCCCGTTTCCCCCAATTTGATCGGCACGAGCAGATAAAACCTGGGGCCCCGGAATAACACGACTACCTGGAAATATTCGAAGCTCGCGCGACTATAAAATGTCAAGAGAATGTTCGCAATGCCCGCTAATAACGTGTTCCCTCGAATTTATCAGGCTGTTCTCCGTGAAAACCCGACCGATCGCAAACGAGAAACAAAGGGAAATGGCAACCGGTCCGTGGACCGTTTGGATTCTGTGGTTCAGTTAGGAAGCAATTTACATTATGAGGCTATTTTCCCTTCCGTATAGGTGATCCTTGTCTCTTACTACATCGTAACCGAAAAGAAAAACAGGTTTTCGTCTTGGAAACACCTCGAGCGATGTGTTACATTATTTTTATTTCATTTGAAACATCGAGTGGAAATGTTAATCATTAATAAAATTAAAATTTGCTATTTTATCGTATCTCTTTAATAGTAAATGCTTGATTATCAAACTGATTAAATATTGTTCTTATTTTGAACAAATCTTATGTGATATTTTTACGATTATTCATAATTAGGTTTCTGTAAGGATTCAAGTGTCAAATTATGCTAATTACAACCTTAGTAATAAGTAATGCTACACGTACTACGAAAAGGTATTCATGTACTTTTTCTTTACTTCATTCTCAAGCAAGTCACTCAATTTTCATTAAGCGCAATCAAAATCCAACACAATGACACTGCTCGACACGAATACAACCGAGTTAATATTCCCAGCAATTGAACGCGAGCGTGAATAGTGACGACGAATGAACTTGAATCGCTAATGGAACGTAACTGAAGATCACATTGAACATAAATGGAACACTCGCCCGTTCCATGGTCCCTTTTGTACTCGAAAATTGACCTTCTTTGACCGAGGATGACTGGACGGTGACGAAACCTCTCGTTCAATTCTCGGCCCTGTTTCGCACATTCATCCGAACCATGAGTCACCGAGCTTCTCATTAACGCCAGCATGTATTTACCTTTGTCACGTGACATTTGTATAGCTTGATTATTTCATTTTTTAAATCAACTTTTCCTTTAGCGTCAAGCCTCGTTTCAATCGCCTTTTCATTTAACGCACAGAGACTGCCGCAGTAGAAACAGACACGAATGGTCAGACGTGTCGAAGTTTCGATTACCAACGCGTTGGATCATTTTGGTTAATTAAAAAAACATCACAATTGTGGAACGACATTTATAGAGCGAAATTTAATCAATATTGTATTAAATAAATTGAAATTGTTTATAGTTAAAAATAGAAATTTTGTCACATTTCAATTCCTATTTGATTTAGATGTAAATAAAGGACTATCTTTAATGCAAGGTAACTTATAATTAGACTTTTTTAAGGTTTCTGTCAGAAATCTGACATAGAAATTAATTTTCTTTCGCCAGTTAATTACTTTATTATATTACATTTTACGGTAACCCGTAACCCTCCGAGTTAATCAACTATTTGGTGCCGCAAACTGCCGGAATGGAAATTTGATTTTAATCGAAAATGTCCCACACGCTCCTTCATCGAGCGTTTTGTATCCTCGACATGGGATCGCAATTTCCCGTCAAAACGAGTTTGCCAAGTGTTTCTGGCCTAAACCGACCCTATAATCCTTCATTAAGTATTCCATACCATGTGTCGCGTCGTTATAGCACGATTTTGTCCATTAAAGTCGTCGCTGTTACCGTTCGAAACCTGAAATCACTCTCTCGCAGATTATGCTTTTCCCTTATTCACTATTTAACCCGTATTTTTCGTCCGTCGTTGTTAATCCTTCCCGGTCCTTTTATCGTGCAATTAATTAAGAGAGTAATATCGGTAAGTACGGTCTGTTTCCTTGGCTTGCGAGAAGCGTAATCAGCAAGGATCCAGAATTAAAACGACGAACGCTATATACGTACACGTGTGTATGGACGTGGCACGAGAGATAAACAAACAGCCATGGTCACCCGCGAGGCAGAAGAATAAATCTTGCGATATTATTTCCGCGGTCGCTCCTGTCCTTTTTCTTTTCGAATTATTACGACCCTTTCTTCTCGACGCTGCCGACGCTCCGATTTTTTCTCCTTTTCCTTCCATCTTTTGTACATCCTGTTGGCTATTAAAGAGGAGCTTGTTTTTACGGCGCTTTTCCCCTCTTAAAATGTATTTCTTGGGATTTTCAACGCACGATTTGCTAAATCGTTCCGCGTCTACGTTGCACGACTGACGTTTTAACGGCGAACGCCACCAATTATGCCCTCTTACGAGCTCGTTAATTTTTTCCCCTACCCTCGAACCCACGGCCCGTCTTCCTTTCCGTCTGTTGATGTAATTAATTTTCGAAGTTACGAGCGTGCGTGTCAACGGCAAGATCGTAATCAGCAGAAATGTTTGTTCGGCGAAACGGAAACGATTTTCCGCAGGTCATTGAATCTCCCGGCTGATGATTTCTTACGTCCGCCATACTTTCTCTTATAACATTTTGTTAGGCTTTTGATGCAAGGTCGAGAGGAAATAACTTTTCAAATTACTGCCTCGAGTTGTTGGCAAACTTTTGCCTTTCTGCCTCTTTTGGTAAAGACGTAATCAAAATTATTTATAGAATGTAATGATGCTGTCAGATATTCAGAATTTTTCTTCATCTTTCTTCTCCTTTGCCGAAGAACATTTTTCAAATTGATTTCCACTTCGATAGAAATCCGTATTCTTTCTTCAAGTTTTTGACTGAATTGAACATTAAATTTAATTTAAATCGAAATATTAATATTATTTATGTAATATTACTTTACAGAATTGATTGAATTCTTAGTGTTTTTGTTCACTCGATAATAATAAAGTATATTTCAATATTGAAAAGATTATTTAAATTCACGGATGTACGTACAAATGTTTAGTCCCTATAACGTTGATATAAAAGGAGTTCCATCTTGCAGCAGAAACTAACGGGTTCAGAAGCAAAATTTCGCGACGACCGAAACAGCAAACGAATCGAGTTTAAAGTTTCGACGAGTCCTCCCCACGGATGTTAACCGGGTCTAACTAGCGTTTAACTCCCGGAAGGCGGGATGGCTCTTCCTTCCGTCAGATTAGAGCTGCCACGAAGCATCGAATTAGCGGGCCGTCAGTTTCCGCGTTACGTGTTTCGCGGCTGATAAATAACCCGCCGCAGCCAGTGCCCCGTTGTCGCGAAATAACTATCCCGGGATGCCCCTCCCAGTTATCAACGGTACCGACAAATTTCATCGGGAACCAGGCGTCGAGCTGCCTTTTAATTGAGCCGACGCCACCTGAAACTTCTGCTTACACCGATGTAAACTCGCATCGCGTCGACTTGCCGTCTCCTTGTTAAGCGTCACGACTGCCCTTAGCTATTCAATTAACCTGGCTCCTCGGCTGAAAGTTTAAGCGTAGCGAGCGTGGAATTTAAAGGAACCGGTTGCGGCTGCTGTAATTGGAAGGTATTTTTGTGCTTCACAGACAACGAATCGTAATTACACGTGAGCCTGCACTGTGATTTTTCGATTTAAAGTAATTTCCAAGGAGGAAATTACTTATCTACCATAGGGTGGAATAAATAACCAACAATATTTATTTTTGTCCACGATTTCAATAAACAGACCGAAATTAATTTTTCCATTGAAATAAAAAGCCTTATTGCTTTATGATAACTGTTTAACACGACCAGAATTGATTTCTCAGTTCAATATTATTAATGACTTCTAAACGACATAGATCTACGTCTAGGCCACGAATGTGTTTACAATAAATTTTTCATCCTGAATATAAATCGCCAGGGAGGAAGAAAATATTTAACTTTCATAGTACAAACGCGGCGACTTGATGTTGATTCGTGTGCATATTTCAAAACTCATTTCTGCCCGTCTCTTTTTCCAACTATCAAATGAAACTGAGTTTATACGAGAATATCAGCAAGCTTCGTAAGCTCGGTGAAGTTATTAGTTTATGACTCGATGAAATCCAAAATTTAATCAAGGCTGCCAGCGGTTTCTGTGGTCAACGACTGACTCTCGCAACTCTTGCTGTGTTATTACTTTATTTTTGAGAGCAACGAACAAACGCGACCCAAGGTTATTGGAAAGATATTCCTGTATTGTAAATTCATAAACTGATTGTTTCACGAGAAATTGAACTGAAATTACTAATTATTGAACTATACAAAATTTGAAACGCTCCATGGCAATCGGTATTTTGAATAATTAATTTAATATTAATTCTATTTCAGATTTGCCTTCCTTTTCCTTTGCCTAATAATTCGATTGCACAGAATTTAAGGCATCCATAGTACATGTTAACGATTAAAGTTTGGCTCTTGCTAAGGACATCTATATTGAGATCATTTTTACTTTCATGATTGTTTAAATATTTTGTGTATTCCATCGTACCAAGGGTGAAGTTCGTGTAGCTTCAAGAATTATTTACAGAATCGTTCAAAGGGAACAATTCGACCAAAAGATCACGAATTTCTCGTTCCGTTTGACGTCTGATCATCCGGTAAAACGTCGAATTAGCTACACGTCATTTTCCGCATTAGCCTGATCGCTCGCAGACGCAAATACACACCGCTGTGTACACACGCACACACGTTTGCGGTTCTCGAACGGTTCGACCGACCGCATGTCACGATCGGCCAATGTGTTCGCCTACACCGAGATTTCACAGGCAATTAGGTTGTCGTATCTTTCGCGAGGGAAATTGGCGCCGTTTTGCCCCCTTCCTCACGCCGTTCCTCTCTCTCTCTCTCTCTCTCTCTGCTTCTTCTCTTTTTCATTTTTTTTTATTTTTGTTTTTCGGTTAACAATTTATCGAAAACCGTAAACTGTGAAATAGATAGCCGGTCTTGTAGAAAATTGCTGTTACGGTATATTTGATTGAAAGTTTTGTTTATACGCGTATCGTGAAATCTGTTTGTTGGAGAAACATGTTTCGCCGCGCCAATATCGACGGTTTTGGCACACGCGCGAAAATCTCGGCGAAAAAATTGAACAAATTTCGATCGACGCGTGGGTCGAAAATGAAAAAAAAAAAAGGGATTGAAGTCGCCCAACAACATGGACTTTGCGTTATAAAAGGGATCGTTGTGTATATTTTCGATTTTGGGGGCACAAAGTTGAATCGTGTTTAAATAGTAAGTTAAACTTTGATTCACGTTCAATTTGATGATTTTTTAAAAATTTGTATCCTTTTAATTTGTCAGTGACACAAGTTATGATTCATTGTATACTACATAAACCTAATCAAATATTAGTAGTATTATTATGAAGGGAGTCTAAACAAAAAGTCAAAACTATAATAATTTTTCAAAGTACCCAAATTTTATTATATTCCTTAATACAGAACATCAAATTTAATATGAAAATAATTGTTACGCGAATAAACGATGAATTTTTATCAAGGGAACAACGTCTGTTATTTTCGTGTTCATCATTTTCGATAGAATGCGAAGAATGAATTCCGGAAGAAAGATTGTATAACAATTTTCCGCCAAGATTGGATATACTATCTTGTACGTCTCACCTATCCACCGACGCGTATATTGAAAGAGATCCATCTTACTTGACTGATAGTCCGGTTGTTCATCCTGTAAATCCCTAGATCGCCAAACGAAAGCAGATGTTTCGCTGTCATCGTGGAACAAGTCGCCGATTCACGTCATCCACCCGTTTTAGTTTGATCCGTTTCATGGCAGCGGTTCCTCTTTAATCCGATGAAGCCAACTGACTATATCATTCGCGTACAGTTGGCACGACTACCACCGGGACGGGAATGCCTGATTTTACGAGCGATCGTTTGCCCGACTAAAACGTGGAAACCGATTAACCGTAACGTGCTTGTACGAATTAATGTTCGAGTTTACAGCCGACAGGATCTTTCCACTTTTATGCTTCCATATCGTGTAAAAATCCGTCCTTTCGAGTCACAGTTTCAAATCATTGTAATCGCCTTTTCGAACTTTTCGGTAGAATAAAAAGCGCCTTTGTAAATTTGGAATATTACCATAAATGGTTCAGGAATTTTGACGTAGTTCGCAAACAATTTATGTTAATTCACACAGTGAAGATGTACTGATACCAACTACTAAATTTAAGCTTTGAATTTGTTCGAATGTTTCGAAATTAGAACAACTCTCCTTTTCGAAACACAGAAAAGAACAGTTCTCAATGTCACACATCGAGTATCGTGTAATGCGAAGACAAAATCGACTTTCTATATGGACATGACCCTCGAAACGTATCGGCAAAGCTGTCGACACGATCGATCGCGATCCACCACCTTGGACACGGTTTCTCACCAGCCTTATCGCTTTATTTCCGATAACCCGGGACGAAATGGGACCGATTCGAGCCGGCGATTGCGATTCTTTCGTGGTCGAAAGAAGTTCGATATCGCAAGGGCCGATAGAACAGTTGCCGACTTGGTGATTGCACGGGGTTAGATATCGGATCTATCTTCCTCGCGGAGGGCAGAAAACAGGAAAGAGCAACCGTACCAGCCGTTGAAGATGCTCCAAGTCAGGTGTTTCCCTGTACGTGGCTCATTTCGCTGTTGTTTGCTCGAGAGCGTTCGTTTGCTCGTGCCAATCCCAACCCCCCTCTCCCTTTGCCCCACGGTAAAGTCTGACTCGACGGGGGTTGAAATTGTGTCTCGCACGGGGGAATGGAAAATATTTGAATGAAGTTTGATTAGTGTGAAATTTTGATCATTTATCTTCTTCTTTCTGTTATAAATTATGTTAGATTTTTCTGGATATAGAAATTGGGCATTTATCTTAACTAACCGTGAACCTGACATTATAATCAACCTTTGAATGCAAATTGGAGATAAACGTAAAAATTTTTACTAATAAAAAAATTTTTTTGCTAATTATTGAAATCCAAATAAACTTCCTAACTTTTCAATTTTTCTGTAGTAGAATTTCGGCACACTTAATAGTAAACATAATTAGTTAAGAAAATGGAATAAATTAAATTATTACGAACACAAACTTCGGTGTCCCTTTATGACTTATATTTCAGAGGAATGTTGCACGAAAAGTTTCTTGAATGAGTTTATTAAATTCTCGAAACATTAGCCACCTGGAAATGATAATATTTTGAAACAATCGTAAAATTCCCAACGAAGTTGCGTCTGAATGGGACACGATTTGAAATCGTGCTGTTTCTTCATAGAAACGCAACATCGTTCCTGTACTCGAGATGCTCGTTGCTTTTCAAATTTCTCAAAGGTATCTCCCGGCACGGCTCGAAGTAAACGAGACACCCATACACGGATACACGCACACCATGGGATCGCAATTAAAAGTGAACCATTCCTAATGCGTTTACCCTCGTCGAACTCTTTTGAATTTGCATTTAAATATTTCATCTGACGGATAAACGCGGCTCACTGCGAGGCACCGAGAAAATACATAGAAATCTGAACTCCTCGGATGGTCCCTTGCTCAAAGGGTCCGGTCGAAAAGGACGGGAGGCTCTTTTCAAGGAACGAAGTAATCCACTAACAGCTGATACCGTCTCAACAGCCGCAAGACCGCGTATTCTATCAAATGCATTAAATCGCAAGACACTTTTCCTCGGAAGAGTCCCATCTTCCCGTTGGAATTCAAAGAGGGCGTACAGTCAGGTCAATGTTCCAACGCAATTGTTTATTTTTTCAACATCTTTGAAATATAATTTTTTTGATGATTAAAAAAAAAATTAGAACTCTTCATGAATCTCTAAAAAAATTGTCACCATTAAATAAAGCATAAAAATGGATGAGAAAAAGATTCATCAGCTTTCATTGAAAGCTCATATCCACCCTAAAAACGGAAATAACCAGGGGACTAAGTAAAATGCGACATCCAGGACATCGCATCCGAATTCCAGATCGCTAATAACGTTAAGTTCTCAGCCAGATAATAGTTTCGCGAAAGCTCAGCGTGAAATATTCCCCTGCCATCGAGAGTCCTGCAAAACGAACCGACGAAAGTAATAAAAGTAATAAAAAGAAAGAGAGAGAGAGAATTGGGTGCAGAAAAAAAAGGACTCGGGCATTAGAGGAGCGCGAGTTCGTCGATACAGTATTCAGCATTTTTCAGCGCAATGGATATCGAGTTAAATTTAATGCAATTTCGCGTTACATTATTCCGATAATCTTATCGCGCGTCATTGCCCATTGGACTTATGGACGGGCTTTTATCTTCCGTTCGGTTATAGCGCCTCCGACCGGTTCAGTTATCGTATTATTTCACGCCCGATAGTTATTAATCGAATACCGATACCGGACGAATAAATAGAAATTCCCGTTCAAATTGCTATTATATCGAACAGCTATGAAAGTATCGCCGAGTCGGTTATCAATGTGATCAGTCGGCGAGGTAAGAAATTGGGGATCGTTTGCAAGCACCGGAACGGTGATAATAGTTCGCAACTATAAACCGCGCCAATTTCAGTCCTCGCAAGCTCGAAATTAATAATCGTAGCTTGGAAATCTTGAATCCAATCAATATAAAGATTTTCGTTATGTCAGGAGAGAAAATTGCCAGGCGTATAAACTTAAATATTTTAGAATTCAAATTGTTACTAAAAAATTTAATAAAAGAACTTGCAGGTTCGAGTAGCCTCTTGTCAGAGTTCAGAAAAATCCCAAAGCTTGCCAAATCAGCTGAAACCGAAGCTCTAGTTGTTTCTAAGCTTGTATGAGGAAGTCTCTCTGACTCGCAAGCTCGGATCTGAACAACTTTAGAATACGAATGGTCTATTATCAAGACGAGTGGAAACGAAAAATCGGTCCATCTTGCAATTTCGCCTCTAAGAAAATTTAAAATTCCGATATTCCGTTAGGAAAGTCGTAAGGAGTTAGGGAGCTTATGATAGGAAATCACTGTGTCTCGGAACCGAAGGATTCCGCGCGATCAAAGAAACCTATAGAATTCGATAAACTCGCAAGATCCAACTCCGAATCTAGAGTTCCGACGACTTTAAAATCCAAATATGGAAACTTGCCGAAGTTCTGGTGGGGTTAAAAGAGTTTCAAAATTGAAGTATAGAAACGTCGCTCTAGCCCCCGCTCTATTCGTACGAATAAACACCGTCCACAAACGCAGCTATAAACCAACGATATCGCAATTTATAAGCTCTCTAGGTTTTATTTTTATCCGAGCATTGGTCATTGTTATATCCGGTTTTTACCGGCACACGGAGTGATACGGTTCCGTTCGAGAACTTTACGCATCCTCAACGGGAAACGCCGTTACTGGATCGTAAGAAACAACCAGTGCACTTTCCTTCTTTCGAACGAGACCATCATTCCTCTCCATAAATTCTGACCTTACTCTCCGCCTGTGTATTGATATATGAATACCAGATGCGGATTCGCCAAATCGGAACACAAGATATACCTTTTGTTGTTCCCGAAACGAAACGCGGGAGATACAATATTTGCCTTCTCGTTTACGCGTGCCGTAAACCAGCCGGCGATGTCGAAAGATCTCACAGTATTGCTCGCGATCGAATGCGATTGAATAATAAAATCACTTTTTATTTCGTCGGCGTGTCGGAAAAATTCGTATGAAAAAAAGGAAGAATATTTCGAAACTGGATGATATTAATACGATATAAATCAGTTTAAGAGATACTTTATTCCTGGATAGAAGAAGGTTAAAAATAAAAGGGGGAAATGCAAGCCTGTCGCAGTTGGCAGGTCCAAGAATGTGGAAGCTTGTGCGAGCAGAAATGACAAAAATCCTCTTCCAGCTTAATCACACCGTCCGTATCGGGTCCCATTAGTCCTCGGCTCGGAATCGCCGGCGGGTTGCTTTTCGTCGCGCGAGCAAAGAGTGCGAGCGTACAGCCTGGGTTGGCCGCTGGCCAGCCCGAAAGTTGACGAGCCGACATCGCGCGTATTTCTCGCTCGCGTCTCAGCCAGCTACGGCCTTTGTGTCCTCGCGGCGAAAACACTCAGGTAGATGCGAATAATCCCGAAAGCAATTTGGCGGCAGTCTCCGTTCAATCTACTCCCCCGGCTCTACTATCTTTCGAGTAGCGCCAGCTTCTCCCGCTATTTTCTCTCCGGGCTACGGGCTTGGCCATCGTCGAACGGGCCTGGGATACGCTTTAACGAGGCAGACGAGCCTGAAGGAGGTAACTTCGACATTCTCGAGTGGGCTCGAAAGTTGATTTTAAGCCGTTATTAACGGATGCGTATCAAGCTCTCGGAGCTTGACCGCTCGAGAGCGGCTCCCTATTCGAACTGTACTCGCGAAGCACCTTTCAAAAGCGGTACGAATATCTGCAGCCATAATTTTCAACTAAATTTTCTGCTTTACTAATATATCTCAATATTTATTGAATTCGAGCTAATCTTTGTACTGTACACGAAAAGAAAGGAATGTCTGATTCTGATTGCCATCAAGAAGTGTTCTAAATGTATTGAGAAAGTTAGTAAATTAAACGTAAAGTAATTGAAATAAATTTGGTGAGTTTCGTTAACAATATTAACCTTTCAACTATGGTATGCTTTGACCAGAACAATTATAATAAAATTGATTTACCAGCAGTATTTCTACAGCATTTAGCAGTTAAAGGGTTAAAACGTGTAAGAGCAACAAAATGTGAAGCTTTCCCATTCAAATAAAAAATTACTGTTTATTGAAGATGATTTTCCAGACCACATTAAATTATTCTAGAAATTATTTTTGGTTCTGGGATCTTCGAGGCATAAATAAATTTTGATTTTTGATCTATCATGTTTATGGGAGCAGCTGTCTTTTCGGATCAAACTACAGGACCCTCACATATTAATTGACGAATAACCGATAAATTTATCGACCTGGTTTGGTTTAATGGGACCAAGTTAGACTGATCGAACCTGATATTGCCATATGGTCGAGAATAGGATAAATCGTGAAATCGATTAATTGTGACGTTGAAAATAGCCAGAGCGTAAATCTTCGCACAACTAAAATTTATTGATTTGTCCGGTGGTTGAATTAATGCTGTGCGAGCAATAAAAAAGTTTGCCAGTATCGATTATTACGCGATGAATATGGAAATCCTATATGGAAACCCTTAAACGTACGAATTCTATCATAGGTGATCAAATGTTTTTTAATCATTTCATGTGCAATAAAATTGTAGGAAGATTTTCTATATCCATTGGATTTGTCAAATGATTACAACAGGAAGAAAATTATTTACTCTTATTTCAGGAAAACGATTCTTGGGAAAATCGAGCACTTTTTGTCGTTGAGTTATAGAGAATTCGAATGAAAACGTTATGTATATTTCATGAAGAAATAGTTATCAGTTCCTGGAATTTTTACGTCCATTCCTAACGGTTTATTTAGAAGCTTTTACTCCCAGACATCAAATTGCTTTTATTCCACGAAGTTTGAGTGACAAGATTTATCGGCAGCGCCGTAAATATTCCGCGAAATCCATTATCGGTTTCTAATTTGCGCTCATCCTCGATCCTGTTGACGTATTATGTCAGCACTCCATTGCGAACTTACTATTATTCCATCGATACCCAAGGACCACGAAGAAAGATGAACACGTTAATCACGACGCTGAACCCGTTCCTTTATCAAAAACCTTATTCGGACATTTAAGTATTTAACAAAAAAAATAAAAATTTATACTTCTACATCTTAATCGTGTAATGAAGTTCTATTAAAAATTATTGGAAGCTTCTTTAAACGGTATTCTTATATTTTGACGAACCTTATCTATTATTCTAATTATACTTCTTTATTTCATCAGTAACTTCAAGCAACTACTGTTCTAATTGGGAAATTTTTAATCAAGTTACTGGCAAAATTCCTAAAAGTAAGTTAAGATAATTTTATCCAATATAGCCTATCTAACATTCAAGAATTGTTACAAATTTCTTCTCGGAAGGGAGGTTGAAATTAAAACGCATATTTAAGAAATTTAAAACTGTTCCAATAATTTCGGGGAAATATGTGATTAGACTGTGTTGGACAAAATTGTATCGCTTGGTAGAAATTTTAATTGCATCCCGGTTAATTAAATCTTGAACAACAACGAAACAAAAAATCTGATCGTTAGCGGATTAAATATTAAGTCGATTTCATCGACCCAGTTTTTTTTTCCTGTTCTGCCGGCTTACCAATCATTGCCCATTCATGTGCAAAGTATTAATTACGCTCGATGTAACAATTGCACAGCATGCACCGGCAATTGTGGCTCGTATTGTAGTTAGAATATTCAAGTTAGACTCGGTCTAAGTGGATGTTAACGTATCATTGAACGATCTTAACGAGGCAGACGAGCGGTTCCTGTACGACGGGTAGGAAACTTTGCTATCCTCGAGTACACTTCAAGTCCATCTTAGCCAGTCATTAACGGATGCATCGTGTAATGATACGTGCTTCAGAAGTCTGATCTCTTCAATGGCGCACCCTTAATATCTACGTCGTCCAATAACAATTAACGAACTACCCTTGTTTCATTATGTCATACGTGCACCGTCATCGACCCTTCACATTTTTTAAAGCCTATGGATGATTCGATATTTTTTAAATGTGATTGTATTTGAAAGTAATAATTTTAATAATAATCAAACTATAATTAGATAACACACTAAATACCAAAAGAATATTAACCTATCAACGTTGAAACAGTACATTCTTGCAAAATATTATTTATTATGTTAGATGCATTGGTACTACTTTAAAGCTATCTAGAAAATTATTTTCATTGAAAATATTTGTCGAGTTCAAAGGATGAAAAATATTGAAAGAATACCAAACACAATTCTCGCAAAGCATTATTCAAAAGACACTCTATACATGCAATGATCATACAAACCGACGATTGACCATTTTAGCAAATTGGAATAGCGCATACATGACCACTAACTACGTGTTTGAATGCAACGGTACAGGGTGCAGCAGGATATTACAGGATGCTAAGGGCGCGAAGCGGAGAAACCAATATCCTTAATAACACAGAAGCGCAAGGCGCAGTGCGCGATGAATTACAGTTGGATAACGCGACGATTTCGTATAAAATAGATTTTCGGAGAATCACTGAAATTCCCTGCGTTACGATACCGCAGCTGCTTTTGAAATGGTACCGTAAGCTTGGGGGCGCTTTGTTCGTGCGCGATCAGGTTTTCAAAAGCCGCTTTAACAGCGTGCTGACCTCGGCTTTCAAGATCCCCTTCGGGTTTGCCCGGGGATGCTAAACTTCCTGCGAACTGATGGCGCCTGATTGGCTCGTTAAAGCTGTTCCGTGATGCTCCATTCGACTGCGATTGATTCGAATGAAATATTGAAGCTGCGATGGAATCGTTAATCGCGACGGCTCCTCCGCCGTTATTCTTCAACCCGCCAACATTCTCCCGCTGTTTCGCCGAGTTTAACCATTCACAGGCAAACTGAGTAATTCTTAATCTTCTTACCCTTTTAGAATTTCCCAAAAATCTAACAAACATTTATTTCCCTAAAGAGAACGCGTTGATGACAATCGAAAAGGAGTCCTGTTCTCTTAATTGTTATTTGTCGTAGCTTTCTCGATGAAACAAAGAAGCAGAAGTCTGGCAATCGCGCGGCTACGTGTCGCGAATGTCGACAAAAAGTCGTCGAGTTTATTGCCCCGGACGAGTCGAACTAATCATCGCCGTCCCATTGATCGATGGTCCGACGCCAAGGGTCAGAAAACAAATTTAGGACGAACGTGGTTAATTAGTGTCGCGACCCGCACGTCCATAACCCCGGTGAGACGAAATTTTCTCGTGTCCTGCCAACTCGACGGGGACACGGGTATTCCCTTCCGTTTTACGGGAGGGAATCGTGACGAAACCAGTTAAAAATCGTCGGAGCAGAACGCAGCCAGGACCCGGGGCGATAACGAATGAATAATATTAAGACGGTTTGCCGCCTCGTGACGTTTATATCGCCGAATGATAAAAGTATGGAAACGCGTTGCTCGAATGTAAGGGAACGCTACCAGTGGTTAATGCTAACCGTGATCAGACAAAGGAGAAATGTACTTTGTGATGCGTAAGAGTATTACGCGAGAACGGGGTCTCTTGGAACGGGAGGAATTTCACCTGTATGATACTTTTATCAAAGCAACCGTGCATGAATTAAATACTCGGACTTTTCGAACTTCCACGTCGAATGATAACGTTTAGATTAATTATGGATAATAATCGCGCATACCTTATTTCATATGGGCAAGGGCTCTTAAGTTCCATTTTGTATTCTTGTTTGAATACGTACACGAAAGAAACTGTATGGTTTATACTCGATAATTGATTGCCCTTTTTTTTATCGTTATTATCCGTTTGTACACTGTATAGAAATTATTTTTCAAATTTACAAAGACATTTCAAACAAATAAATTTATCAGACAACTTACTTGACAATTATTTTAATTACTTGAAAATTATTTTAATTAAATGAAAAGCATAATTTGAAAAATAAAGGTGTCGTAACCTTATAATATGTCTGACTAAGTATACCTGTTTCTACTGTGATTAATCATACATGAGCTAAAGAACTTTCCAAGTTAGCGCACGTTCCGACTCCGAATAAAAAACAAACTAAAACCGTGCCGCCGACATCTATCGAGCAATTCGTTTCAAGCAAGTTGCTGGAAATCGTCGTTCGAAGAAAGTCATACAGCCCAAAGAAACTTTGAACGCGGAAACACACATCGAGCACATTTCTGCCGTCGCTTGCTTCCGTTTGCCAAAAAGCAAACGTACCGTGCGGAAAAAGAAGTCATGGTCGATTTGACGGATACAATAAATCCACGGAACATCGAGGCTGTATCGATTGCACGCCGGCGTGGCGAGCGTCGTTCAACGCGTCTTCGCGACGCTGAATTTTATTTACGACGCAATAAATTCGCCATCAATAATGATCGCGAAGCATTGTAAATCCCCCCCGATGCAACAGATGCCGTTTCTTCGACAATACCGAACACGTTTGATCGCGGAATAGGTGCACGTACGAGCCCGATGCACGCACGCGCCGACTCTTATGCTGATATAGCTCTGACGAGTAATCGAATAACACCTCGACGATAAACTATCGATAAACTATCATCGACCCAAATAATATGGCGGTATTATTCAGGAAAATGTGCCCTGCACCCCTCAAAGTGGATATCAGCTACAAAAATATACGTGTCTGATATATTTATGGAAACTACATTTTTGCAGTTTTATAAAAATTGGTGATGGACATTTTGATACCGTCTTTTGCAAGAACAAAATTGCATTTAGAATTGGGATTCGATCATTTATTTTCACTTTAAACATCTGCTGTTACGAGCAACACCGTTTCTAACTTTCGAACCGATTTAATCTGCTAAAAGGGAAATAAGCGAAAAGTTTCTGATCGAGCCACGTCCCGTTCAGAAATTTACCACTTGTGTACGATAAGTCAGTCAGAATGGAACTTTTACCGGTAAAAAACAACCTTTGCTTCTTATCCACGTTGATACGTCACATTCGATGCAATCGCGATCGAATCTTTCCAGGAACTCTTTCGACCCAATTTGTTTCATGATACGCCAGAAGAACGGCACACGTATACAAAATAATTCGATAAATATAAAATCGAATAAATAATAACGAGGCATGAATAATACCCGGCATTATTTCGCCGCGGCGGTTTAATGAGCGCTAAACAATGAATTTTAATTAAATTGGATCTCGGAGAGATCAGAGGAACGCGATCTCATTGTCATTGTTCCCTTGAACATTGTTTTTCAATGACTAATTACATACGAGGTTGGTATTAATTACTCGCGGTACTTGTTACTGTGCTCGAGCGAATAATCGTAAACGAAAATGCTCGTTCGCGCAGACACGCGCAACGCATACAGGGTATTCCGTGCGATTCAGACTTTAATCTTCCGCATTTAGAACGTATCTTAACATGCCCGGGTCTAAAGTAACTTTACAGCTTTTGAAAAGTTGAAGCTTCGTTTTAAGAAGCTGTACACGTTCGTGAATCTGTTTGTCCTCGCCCTGTTCGTCGATTCGCTGTATTTAATTATGAATAAAATTGAAATTTCATATTTTAGGATTCTCTGATAAAATAAAACGCCACTACTGAGCAAAGGATTGAAACGTTGTGTCGAGTCAAAAGTGTATTTTATGAAAAATATATAATGACAAAGAAGAAAGGAACAAAACAGTAATATACAGGTAAGTAAAATTGCATTGAAGTAACAAAAAATTTGTGTCATTTCGAGGAATTAAAAAATAGATAAAATTTGAAAATTCTTTTCTTGTTTTTAGAATCATAAATATAATTATCTTGATATTTTAATTAAAAAGAAAATAGAAATATTTTATAATTTCGGCCCTCTAAGCGTCACATAGGACAAATTACTATGTTGCCTTTTAATTTTGTTTTATGACAGTTTTTAACTGTTCTAGAAATACAACCTGTCCCATTTTTGTGGGACATCTGGTATACACGTGTACGTTAATACCCGCAACAACGAAACAATGTCGTGGGAAAGTTCCTCCATAGTCCATTGTGTCTGATCCTCGACTAGGTAAAACACTACGATTAATCGAGCGCTTTTTTTTCACAATTGTACGCAAAACACAAAGAAACGAAGCAAACAAAAATGATAGAAAATCCCTGGAAGAGAAAGCAAATTACTTCGCGGCGCAATCGCTGCCGCTTCGAGGAAGATCCAAACGCGAAGACATATTTTTCGCTCGGGTAAAAAATTGATTCGCGAAAAAGTTTCGCGCACCGTCCGCGTGTAACATCGACGCAAGTTGGCCGTACGTAAATAAATGCGATTAATCGTAACGTCGAGAGTCTTTTTCGTCCGTCCCAGTTCTCCCGCGAAACATCGTGCTTTTATAAATCATTCCCCCCTCCCTGTTTCGCTCATACCACCGTGTCTGATCGAGTGATTTATGGATCAATTGTTCCGTAGTCCATTGAAACGAGAGTATCGTTCGAACAGCGACGATTTTCAGCGAAAGGTGAACCATCCCCGATGGATTTCAGGTTGTTTGCTGCGGTGCCGTTTGTAATTGGAGTGTACGATACAGCTGTCGACTTGAAGGTCCAAGGAATTTTGAGAATTTCCCTGATTTCGGTAAGTAATTAACAGTTAAGTCGAATTTATCTTAACTGGGAAACCTGATGCTATGTTACGAAATAACGTGGTACAAATGATTCAAAATACAATATTTTCGAGCAATATCTCTACCAAAAGTGATTAGATCAATCAGCGGGTCACATGTCCTGTTTCATCAATCGTCAGGAAGTAGAGAATAGAATTTGTTAAACCAAGGGGGTAATTTCCTAATTTAAGCTTTCAATTCGATATTACATCCAATTAAAAGTGTCCTTTGTTTTCCCTCCTTCTAATTAGATAAGGGGTGATTAACGACTTAAGCGCTTTAATGAGAAAACGTTGGTAGCATTATTAGTCCATTATCAATTTCTATGATAATTTTACAGCCGTGACATTAACACGGTTAAATTGAATAAACGGCAATATTATTTTTTACTATGATTTAAAAGCATTTGGATTGAAATTCATTTAAAATTTAGATCAAGGAAACAACATACAAAAGCTCTAACGAACCGTTCCATTCCGGCATTTCAAAAGAATTACGATCTACTTTAATCGTACCTTTTCTAATTAAAACCTTTCGTCCAATTATTCTTGGTCATAAAGTTTAATTGAAACCTGACCACAAGCTCATCCTCGTCGATTCTCTAGCTTTACAACCGGTCGAAACCTCACGCATTCCATCACGCGATACCATCATTACAATTCCACGAAATTTGTACGCGTGTATTACGGTTGAACTCGACTTGCCACGCGTCCGTGCATCATGCTAAATCTTGTTACTCGACGTTTGTAGCCCCCTTCCCTCGAAAAGGCCCCTTTGATCCTTCGCCACGATAAACTCATATAGTCAGTCAATGTCGATGAACCCACGTACACGTTCGATGAAAGTGATCGATGTTTTCTAATGCATGCGTTGGCAAATCTTCGATAGTCAATAAAAATCTGACCATATTATTAAAAGCAGCTATGACAATTAGATATAAGAATAGCTACTGTAAAGACAGTAGATTGCAAATAAAATTTGATATAATAATTTATATACCTAATATAGAATCTTCGAAATACGATTAATTCATTTTTCAGTTCAAGGTTTTCACTGGGCAAATGGAAGAAATAATTAGTAATATTTATTGGGCGAGAAAATGATGAAAAGCAAAGTCGCTCTCACGGTTAAAGTAAATTTCGCGGCTTTCAAAAGCGGCATCTATTCCCAGCGGATGTTCAGCAATGAGTAAGCGGTGCGTGAAGCCAAGCCGCGACCGGAAGCAGCCCCTATTTGTATCGTTGTGCCGCAACGATAGTGTATACCGCACGTTAATGTTAGGTGTACGCTTGGCGGTGCTCCTGAGCGTGATTTTATCGGCGCGGTTACACGGGCCGTATTATACATTCGCATTCGTGAGGAATTTTCGATTAGATAAATTTAAATGAGGACATTACATTTTATGTTTATATTGAACGGTCGTTAACTAATTTGAGGCTGATGTTGCAGAAAATTCTTTGAATTTATAATTTTATCAACGATAAAATTTCAATTTCTATTCAATTATACAGAAATTGAGCCACTGATCTAGGATTTAAAATTTTTCTGTAATTTAAGTACCACACCATTCGATCGCAACTGAGTTCGAACCAGAATATGCAAAATAAAAATTACATACAGTCAATCCTCTTTTAAAGTTTATACACGAGAAGCGTATTACGGAAGGGCTGTTACTATTTTCGCACCGTGTTTTCAAAGTGCCACGTTATAAGAGGATTTAGTGTATTGAAAATTCTGTGTGACGGAAACAAACTTCTATAAGAATTTTGTCAATGCTGTTAAACTCTCGACGTTTCTAAGCCATAAAAAGTGTTCCGAGTCTATCGTTGTCGAATATATATATATATATATATAACAAAAAAGCTCCTAGGGCAACAAAAGTACATGAGGATGATTAATCGTTTACGCGAGATGTTCGATCGTTTCGCAACAACGGCCGATCCGCCTAGCGTTCGCGTTATTGCTTTTGACGCGGTTGCAACCACAGAATTTATACGAAGCTTCCTATATGCAAATGGACGGTCGCGTACGAAGCTTCGAGCTTTTAATCGCGAACGAGCGAGCTTAACCGCCCGGCGAATTCGTCGACGCCGATTCGACATTGAAACCGTTTCCATGTAATGCCCGAGAGTCGTCGTCCTACATTCGTTTCGTGCAACCTCCGATCATTTTCGATGGAAATGCGACCATTTTTCCTAGTTTTTTACAGTTCGCCTTCCAATCTGTTCTCCGTTCCCTACGTTCGTTACCTCGACGTTCTTCGCTGACGAACCGAGCCACCGGCTCGAATTTCAGGGTTAATTAAATTCGGGGTTCGACGAAGATTGTCATAATTGCTTCCCGTTCGAGTTTGAGGGGTTCCTTCGGCGGATTTTATAAGATATTTGTTGGAAGCTTGGATATTTTGGTTTATAAATAGGGAGAAAAAGAATTCTTGTGTTGATATTGTAAAAAGGATTCCAGGCTTTTGAAGATTTAATCAGACTGGCAATTAAACTCGAAATCCCTTCCGCGTAATTTGTTTCAAAACAGAATTCTACGAAAATATCTCATAAATACGACGAGGAATTAAACGGACGTCCTTTCATTAACTTTTTCGAAGAATTATTAAATTAGTAATTAGATGCGAACTGTTGTATTCTTTTCTACGAAATTATTCATTAAGATTTCGAGGAAAATTTCATTGATTATAAAAAAAAATATTAACACTAGAATTACCGAGGTTTTATATTTTTAGATTGAAAATAAAATAGAAATATAAACGAAGGTAGATTGAATCATATACCAGCATATACAATAAGCTTTTATCTTGTTTCATTAAAAGTCAAACAATTTTGGAATTTAAAATAAAAAATTTAAAACCGGTAATTTTGATGAATGATAAATAATTTATTCACGGTTCTACGGATTATTCGAGAAATCTCTGGAAAGATACGTGGAAATAAAACAGTACGTGTTTCGATTAATCAAAGTCATGATGATACATAAAGCGAACCGTTCGCTGTGTCAACAGAATTATCCCGAAAATCAACACGATTCATTTAAAACAACCACCGTACCTAACAAGCGATCTTAAATAGTTAATCGCGGCATGAACTTTGAAATTTCTTTTGTTAAACTCGATTCGGATCTGCGGAATCAGGGCGTCGCGGGTTTTCTCAAAGAAAGAACGACTTATCGCGTCGCGAATGTCGAGGAAACGTTTTCACCACGCGAAGCCGAGGGCCTCGTGTATCGTGGTTGGATCCTTACGTGCAAAATCCGTACCGGCGATCAATGGGGGGTCAGTGGTACGCCACGAGGAGATCGACGGGGCGAAAGGGGGTGGGGTGTTCTGATGGTTAGAATAGGCGGCGAAGCTTGGCCACGGCATTCAACGAGGCTAACTCTATCCCGGCAAATTACATTTCCATCTCCGTACGTGATAGGTGCAGCAAACATGCCCGTCAACGTCCGACCGAGTTTCTACCTGATTAGTTACACCCGACAAGGATTATATTTCCAAAGCAATTAGTTATCCAACTTTCTCGTGTTACCGTGTCGTCGTTGTTGATCACGTCATCGTATCGAAAATGTTGGTCACTGAAGGACAAGATGGCTCGAAGAAAATTCAATTTTTCCCCCCGCAAGGTACCCGATGGAACAAACGCGTCTGACCAATCGCAGGTTCCATTGTCTAAAGTTCGCCGACACTTTTTAAATCATGGTTTACTTCAGAGCCTCAAAGATTTTAATACCCCCTTTAGCATAATAATTCTCTTTCATAAATGCAAATTAATTTTTTTTATTAGTTACAAGTTCAATAAACTGTCTCCCGATCTCCTGTATTAAATGTAACTAATGAGTATTGTGTTTTTTTTGATAAATTGCGACTGTAAAGTATTTAAATTGACACAGTACGAAATATACACATCTAAAATTTCAAAGTATTTTGGGTTCTTGAAACCGTAACTTTGAAATCCGCCCTCAATTCGTGTACGACCCTTCAATTTTTGAACCCGCCCTCAGTGTTCGTGTACGACCACCGTTGCGCTTGCCATTGTGTTGAAAATATTAGCCACCAAAGGACAAAGTAGGGAAGTGCATGGACGTCAAAGATGAAGAAAATGAAATTTTTTGTTACGAAATGGGAAATCGTACTTGAAACGTGAGCGAAGTAACCACTATGTCAGATCAAACATGGAACGTTCTACTTTTGATACATTTGTGAATCATATATACACTCAAAGTTTACATCTTTTGTATTTTCAATAATTTAATTCTAACATTGTCAATTTCTACTGAAAATTCTTCGAAATTCTTAAATAGAACTATCATGTCTGACCAAACGTACATTACTCTACTTCTGTACACTTAAAATTTTATCTAAATATTTTTGGAGTCTCGACTTTACAGCTTTAAAGTATTAAATTTCTATTGAAAATTCTTGACACGAGGAATTATACTCGAAACGTACAAGATGGAAATTCCATGTCTGACCAAACACGGGTTTCTCTACTTCTGCGTCTCGAAAGTTTTAATCTTTCGAGCTTCTCGATGTTATAACCTCGAAATCTTGAATTTCTATTGAAGTAACCGGGGTTATATTCAACGAGGTCAAATTAAAATACCCGGACGTCTGAGACCCGTCGAGCTTTCCCGCGTTTATGTACCGTCGACGTCGTCGAGCTTCTGGCTGTTGAAACAACAAACTTTCCCGATTCGATCCTGACGAACGGTGAACAAGTGAAATTTCCACGCTACGTTTGAACGAATTTCCTGCGAAATTTATGCGACAAACGGCGACGTCGTTGACGCGATGCAACATTAACTCCATTTCGATCGATGATTTTCACCTTTTACCAGGACCGACTCGCTCATCAGCGAGTTTATTCACTCTCGAACCGAAATATCAACATTTTAGCAGGACAAATATTTCGAGGTGCAAATAAATAAACGACAGAACGAACGCCGTTCGAACCTGGCCGAAATAACAACGAACTTCTACGTCAGTTTGAAGCGTACACGAGAGCTGTCCGACCGTGTTGCCCAGCGAGATATTTCACAATAAATCAACCAGCATGAACTAGATATCATTTCATTTCGCAGATGCAAATATGAAAATACTTTATTCGGTTTTTCGAGCGTTAATTATGCCTTTATCGAGGACTATTCGTCGTTACCGCATCTTTGTAACTTTCGAACACGATTGGCAGTAACCTCTTATTTCTTTATTTCCTAACGCAAATTAGTAACCGGGTACTCAGGTATTAATTTTTGTGCAAATATCGTTACAGTTTTACTTTTATTCCAATTAAAAATATTTCAAATATTAACAAACACTTTCAGTATTACATTGAAGTCATTTAAATCACTTCAGATAATATTTTTAATTCTTACAGTCTGTAATTTTAAGTAATTAATGTAAGCAATCTCTGGTTAGGTAAGTAAGAGAATATTATACAATATGGACGATGGATTTCTATGGAAATTTAAGCGTATGAGAGACACGGTAACGAACGTTTTAAATTGATACCAAGGTAGCTGGTTACTCACGGGACGATTAAAAAACGCACGAGAAATTCGAATCGGGTGTAATCAAGATAAAAAGTAATTTAAACTTTCCACTCACCCAATCAGGTAGCTAGAACAAGGACAGCCTCGGGTCGGTTGTTATCCTCGACGATGGCGTCTCGTTGCACATCCGCTCGCCTCAGGATCGTTCTCCAAGCTTGCACCGAAGAAACTTCGATCGCAGCATCATCCTCCGCGACTCCAGGTCCTCCTTCATTGTTTTCGTTTCACTGGCTGCTATCAGTCCCAAGGAACTCGCGCGACGTCACACGTGATCAAACGATCCCGGACCGCGAGACACCGTAACCGACGTGTTTCGCCTCTTTCCCCGGAAACGGAGGGAGAGAACGATTGAGGTGTTCACGAACGGTATCGCGAACGCACAGGCGGAAGGGCGCGCGCGAAACGAACGAGCGGGTACGAGCCGCGGGCAAAACAAAACGAAACGAAGGGGAACGACGTGATGCACGCGGTGGCCAGTCGCAGACTGAACTCACGATCCGCGAGTAGCATCGATTTCGACGGAGGGGGAGGAGAGGAAAGCACCACGGGCCGAGATGGCTGGGTGGGGGGTGCAAGGGTGCGGTGGGGCGAAAGCAACGAGAACGGATGAGGCGCAACGAGAGGAGCAGTCAACCTATAACACGAGTCTAAGGGTACGTTTTCACGTGACACTAAATCGCAACATTTGATGCCGTGACACTAAACGCCATGACCTTTCGAGGGTTGGTAAGTTTTCTTCGAAATCATTCAATCTGTTAATCGAATATTCGTGCCGATTGCTTTCAATGATATCGAAGAGATTGAAGATTTCAACATTTTTTCGTAATTGTCATGGAACTCACCGTATCGGTGCACAAGCATTTTTGAAATTTAACACAGTCGCGCTTCGATGTCTGCAATTTTTAACTGTCACAGAGATGCAACCTTTTTCCAATTTTATTTCAATGATTATTGATTTCTGTTTTAATAATAACTTGCCCGGCGCGCAATACACATGCCAATCTATATTTGATTAAATCATCGCATAGTGGACGAATAATTTTCTGAGAAAATTATTTTTTTCAAACGACGTAATCTATTGTACCAAATTCCGAGAACTTTAATTAAGAAATTCCATTTCTTTGAACGAATTATTCGTCGTTGAATCGCGATCGAATTCGAGCCGAAAGAGTCAAAGGGTTCGCTGGGCACGATTCGTGTTTTTCGTCATTCAATATATCTTTAAATACGTTCATTGAACAGTGTTTGGCAGAGGAGATGCAGATTGGTCGAGTTCCAACACGGATAACGTTGAATGGTGCGCTAATGCTAGGGTTCGTGAACTGCGATTGTGGATCGACGCACGTCGCCGACGATAATCGTCGATCAACGATGGATTCAACGTCACGCGTGGTCGACAAAGGCAAACAGTGGTTGTCCGTGATTCGTCTGTGCGTTTGCTAACGTTATTACACCGTCCCAGAAATCACAGTGATCGTCAAACGGTCTTCCTTTCGTGGCTCTGCAACAGCGCCTCCATTAAATCATTCAATTCTGGGGTTTCCGAATCCTCCAATTTCCCTTTGTGTGTCGATTACTATCTTACATATTTTCTTCTTTTTCCTGCACTGACATAGGTGATCGGAGATCTGTAAATTAAAGAGGGCAAATTTTGAAACACATCGTATAAATTAAATTTTATTTTCGTTAATAAACCACGTTATCGAATTAACCATTTTTTAACCCTTTCATTTTCCTCGTCCAATAACCTGATAGTGTTCAGATTCAATGTATATCAGATTATCGGGATTTTAATAGGAGGCAGAAAATTAAAAGTTTACGTCGAAAAATTAAATAATTACATATCGAACGAGGGTCATTACGACGTGCCACACACGCAATAGCATTTTCACCCTGGCAACAAGTTAATTAACTCGAAAGCTTCGTCGCAGTTTAATTTCTAAAAATAGTAGGTTTAGAAACTCGTCGCACAATTTTTCGCACAGGATCGATAAACAATCGTAATTTGCTACCGCCCGAGATTGAATAAAGCAAAGACGGAGTGGGCAGTTACAAGCACGCAATTGATAGAATCAATCAAAGTGTTTCGTCGTGCATCCAATCGAAGGTACACTTGGCCGATCGTTATTTTCGAATATCGCGCTGAACAGAGAAGAGTTTTGTCGACGAACCGGACGGTTCAACTAGACCAGTTGGTCGGCAAACGAGGGATCCAGATTTCGAGATCCGATCCCCGCAACACGATCGACCGATCCAATTTCCCTTTACAAATTAAATCACGTTCCCCGTGACCTATCCCACGTGCCTTTATGGTTCGTCGTTCTATGTGATTTCTAACAATCACTCATCGTGGCTGAAACGATGGAAATAAACAAATGAACACGAATTGCTGCAAGTGTTTCCAATGAATTTAATCGAATAACAAGAACCTCCATGAAGGATAAAATTGATGGTCCTATGGAGTCGAAAATAGGGGTAATATTGATAAAAATAGACAGTATTAAATTATTTATAGTTTATCTAATTTCTGTTTGTTATAAAATTATTCAAATGTGTAAGGAACATAATACAAAATAAAATTTTCATATTTTCATAGAATTTCAAGGTGTGCAAAACTTTTGACAGCGCATATAATTTTCACTTGGATATCGACGTTTTCAAATTTATCGCAGGTTATCTGGGTCGCAGTCATATCGTCATAAATGTAATTTCATCAAGGTGTCACTTCAATGTAGCCAGGGTGACTAATTTATATTATTCAGCATGTGGTTTAATTTAAATTAGGTTATTATTTAATATCGCGTATAATTAATTTATGAGCGTAAGAAAGGTAGAGGTGGAACCGAAACTTATGAATGGGTTATATTTTTAACGAGCCTCGTCTCGCTTCTCAGGTCTTTGTTTCCGATGAACCGTGAAGGATCAGGTTCCAGGCACGATACTTTGAAGGATTTCTATATTTGATACATGGGATCTGGGTTACGAACTGTGCATAAATTCGTTAAGGTAGCCCGTGGGAATACGATATGGTGAAGTTGGGATTTTCGTAAAAAGGGCTGGCACACTCGGCCGGTTCCAATTAAGCTTACGGGCTCACCCGTTTCTAGACAAATATTAGGCGCCGTCCGAGCGTCCCGACGCCCCACGTTACCAACGGCACGCCGTATTAAATATTCGTCGTATAACGCCCAGGATGTATACCTCGTTAAGCACGCCGAAACTGCTGGACCTCTCGAACGGCGACGTTCACGGAATTCTTCCCTTGTTTTACCCCTTTTACCGAATCAAGTCAAAATTGTACGAAGTCAACTTTAGCTTTTATGAAAATATTGCACGTCTCCTCCAATTTGCCGTTATAAAGGATACATCACGAAATATGTGACATTATAAAAGAATTTTTCAATTTGTTTCTGTTTTTGTCTTACAAACACCTTTGATTAAAAACAGTAAATCATATCTTATATACCAGGTGTCCTAACTTGATGAATAAATTTGCAAAAGTATATAAAAAAAGATCCATAGAAGATCAAGTATCATCATTCAGAAGGTCCTTTAACATCATATTATTCATAATCAGAAAAATTGAAATTCATTTATTCAGTGTAATACAGAGATTATAGACCTGAGATATGAGATTTTATTGTTTAATATCCTGTCAAAGACTGTCAAAGAAAATCACGAATTTCCCGTTAACAATACAAACAATCAAAAACCGTCCACTCTATCAACGAAATCAACGTCTGGTTCTAATAAAATTTTATCAAGTAACAGAGATCTCCTTAACAAGTTCTCAGGAATAAAGAAAGGGAAGAATTCTCGGGCGAAGTCTTAGGTTTCTGAACGTAATTAGCC
Organism: Anthidium xuezhongi; assembly: GCA_022405125.1. Lineage (NCBI taxonomy): Eukaryota > Metazoa > Arthropoda > Insecta > Hymenoptera > Megachilidae > Anthidium > Anthidium xuezhongi. Next base: position 5,370,095 of record CM039642.1, on the reverse strand, counting down.
GGTGACGAACAAAGGAGTATCGTAAATGAAAGTCGCCTCGAGATCGATTATCATTTAAAGATTGTCTTTCGAGCACGAGCGTTCGGTGGATTAAAAGCTAAACACCGTCCATTATTTCAAGTGAACCCGCCCCCTTCCCCCCGGCCCCCGCGTTTCTTCCTCGCGCTTTTGTTCCGTTGTCGTCGATGTCCTGTGAATATAAAGGACTTCGAGGAAACTTCCTCGACCGAGGAACTGTCAACTCGATCGTCTCGAGACTATCGCGTTGCCGATACCCTCTTCTCGGTTATTGTCCGACGCGACCGCGACTTAATTATTTCGCCGGATAGCGAATTAGAACGGTGGTCGGCCAGACACGATGGATCGCCGATGAGCACGCGATACCAGCGCGGAAACGAGAGATTGAAAATCCGTGAACTCGTGAAATTCGAGTCGTCAGGATTGGAACAACTTCGTAGGCTAAGGTTAATCGAATCTCTTCTCTTATCAATTACCATACCTCGCGTCTGGAACGAAATTCGTTCGTGGAAACTCGGTTACAGGATTAAATTTGAAACCTTCAGATTCTGTGTGGAAATTGGAAATTTTGAAATATTTCATTCTTAGAAATTTCGAAAAATGATATGTTTTGGAGTTTGAGAAATTCTTATGCAAAATATACAGAAGTGTTCAGAATTCAGTTGCCACCCTAATCAAATTAATCCAAAGTGAACGTATCCGATTTAGTCCACCCAAGTTTTAGAAATTGTCATAATTTTTGGTAGAGTAAGAATTTAAATTAAAATTGACATGTGTTGAAATGATATAGGATACCAGAATAGTCCAGCTTGTAAGCTCGAGAACCCTCGACCAATTTTTATTTACCTCGTTTGACTCATATGAATGAAAACTTCGTTGGGGTTAGTAAATTGAGCACGATGCTTTAATACGGATTGTAAAGAATGATTTTCATTAGATCCATAATTATGGTTCCGCATGAAACGAGGGGAACGGTGAGGGCCAGGAATAAATCATGCACAATATGGGCACACCGTGTAATCACCCAGTAATTCGAGGATCGATACAGGACGGAAAGAGATGGGCCGGCACGGACATCAGACGGTCAATTAGACGTAATGGGAGGAAAATTGTATGTAATGTTGATGGGTTGTTAGAAACACAAAATAAACATTTTACCGAGCAATTCAGGTTTCCAAGAAGAACTTCTGTCATTCGAACATTGTGCTTTCTCTCGCAAATATTATACATTTTTATAGAAATTCTGTTTAATCATCGAATTAATTGATTATTTTAGTAATCAACACATTGTTGACGGTATCGACTCGCTTCTCACACGTTTTCTAAATATTTGGAATACAAGAGCGATGTAAATATTTGTAAAATATGAAAGAGATTAAAATAAATTCACATCTCAATAAACAACACCGATAAACAACTCGATAATTTTCTATAAAATAGTGAAATTTTGAAACGAACGATATTTTCAAGACACTATAGCGTTCAATTGTTTTATACTACGATTAAACAACTTCAGTGTTTATAAATTTTACCGAGGCACTTGAAAATCGTTAATAATAGTTCAACGTTTGTTCGTAACGAGATGGAATCTATTATTTCGTGTTTGAAGTCGATTACACGTTTATTAGCATGGATTAAATATGCTTCGCTCGAAATCTATCGCAGATTTGTTGGCACGCCCGTGTTGCGCGATATTTCACGCGAATGGCTCTCGAATGGAACAAAACTGAATATTTCCGAGCGAAGATAATATTTCCATAAAAGTATTACTCATTAACGAGAGTTGGTCGTTACGAATCGTAACCAACGGGGATTGTTAATGCAAAATGATCTGAAAATATGGAGGAAGAAATGGTCGTTTCGTTACGGTGTCATTTTTCATTCTTATCGTGACTGATAATTATAAAATCTAACAAGATTCATAAAATTCGTAAAAATATAAATTATTTATCGTATTCGTCTGAATAATTGAGTATCGTCCCATTATTCATAAAAATACTAATCCTAATATTAATCAAATTTTTATTTATTTCTTTAAATAATCTTTTCAATATTTTTCCCATAAATAGTAATCTTAATAACAGTAGACCTGGACTATAAATAACAGGAAGGCTTAAATAACATTCTATCAATGACAATATTATAAAATTATTTTTTTAGCCATCAGAAAATTTAAATTTGCACCTGGATAACTCATTCGTGCATATAATGTTGTAACGTCAGATATTTCCTGTCGATGATAGGAAATTTACAAGAATAGCAACACTAACAACGTTTTATTTCAATGAAACTATTAATAAGTCATATGACAGCCCGTCAATATAAATGTATGAATATTATGTATTTATAGAAATGTCAGGTGTGAGTTTTGAAAATATTTTCCATAAGATAAATTATGTCAACGTGGGTTACCGTATTATGTCACACGGAGGGCTTATAAAAATTGTTATGGCATAAAAAAAGGAAACTATTAATAGAGGTGATTGCAGGGTCTGTCTCCATGTATTGATCAAGCGGTCGGTCTATGATCACACGTGTCTCGTAACAGCATGCTTCTACGATCAATTACTCTACCGGCACAATAGGTAAGGCCTTCTGTATCTTCGCTACATTACTGGAGAACACTATACTGGCTCATTAAGGAAACCATGCGTCATTAAGTCATATTCTAGCATCGTGCATCGTGCCGGATAAAATGCGAACACATGCACACGGTATTTATAACTGACATAATTTTATACAACGAGAAAGGAGCAGCATGATAAACGATAATTTCAATTTATAAGCTCGATGCGGAAGGTTTGTCGTACTTGTACAACATTCCGTTTGAAAGAAATTTATGGGAACATTTAATCCCCTGCATCGGTCAAATTTTTACTGCATTTGTATCATTTGATTTATGTATTATACATAGCAAAGGAAGATGAGTATAATTCATTTTCTATGAATATTAAAAGTTTTAAAATGCTAGAGGATTAATAAACTTTAATTTTTATTTAAACGTAAATTAATAATTCCCCAATAAAAAGGTATTATTTTGTTATTTGTTATCATCAATCGACAGTTTTGACAACGCAAAGGTTTGTTAGATGAAATATAGATTGCAGACGTGCTGGACATAATCCAAACAATTCCAAAACAACAAGACCAACTGCGCAGGCAATCCTGTACTCGCGAGGCTCGATATAGGAGGTACTGTACTCCTGAACTATCATGTTAACAACATGGAACACAGAGAACGAGGATCCAGATATCCAAAACTCGTGGGACACGGATAACCCTGAACTATGACACTGAGATGCAACACTTGAAATCCTGGATCTGTAAAATATAGCACGGATCAGCTCAGATTCTATGTCGAAGAATCTACCGAGAATCGGATGCTGAAGATAACAGGATCATTCGTTTCGGTGTACAGAATTTCAAGGGTTATGAAACTTTGAGAGATTCTAGTTGAAGTTTTGAGATTTCGAAAGACCTCAACTAAAGAATCCAAGAACGCTTAAAATTCTTAAAACACTTAACGTCCAGAAATTCTAAGGATCAAACATAAATTTAGCACCCAAGTCTTGAAACATTTAATAACTTAGATCCTAGAAGTTAAATACAAAAAATGTATAATTTTGGGAGTCGACCTTGGAAATATTTTGAACCGAGCTTTATTTTTCATCTATGTTATACAAACTTGTTAATATTCAAACGTGCAGTGTAATATTGAATTGTTGTTATTCATTTTCGTTGCCTTGCATTCATTTATCCTAATTGTTTCCTCACGCGTTAACGTTCACCGAAACAAATTCATCCGTTGTATTCTAAAACGTAACGGGCTTTAAAGTACAAACAACCATTCCTTTATCCTGGATTTCAAACGTTTTCCGTCTAAAGGAGCAGATGCAACAACTGACGTATCGTCCCTTGTAAGACGGGACTTGTGTAGGTAGGCAAGCGTCTCTTCATTATTCAAAGTTAAGCGCGGTCATTGGTCATGGTGTCTGCTGCCTCTTGGAAACACTTCGAGCTTAACAACGCTTCATTTACTGTTTGCTTCAGGAAAAGAGGCCCGGAATAGACGTATTTATACGTCTCACGCAAACCACGAATATTATTCCCCCCATTTCAATACTATCGCAACAAATGTTCGTTAAAAAGAACTGTTAACGAACTTGCCTCTAATTCGTGAAACCAACGTCCATTCGATATCATCATCAATATTCACGGACGGTATCTGAAATACGAGCTGAATAATTCGAGACTGATTGAAGTGAATCGCGGGCTATTTAATTTCGGATTAGAACAAGTTGAAGCTTAATTTTTATTTGAAAGAAAGATCGAAATATGTAAAGGACTGATTTTACTTAAAAATAAAAGGGAAACATTGTACGATCCAAAATGGGATGAATGAAATTCGAGGAAAATATGATGAAACAGACTAAAATACGGTGGTTTGAAATTTTCGAGAAATAGAATAGTTTCATACATAGAAAGACGAAATTTAACAGAGATAGATAGAGACAGGAAGACAAAGATGGAGGGAGAGGAAGATGTACCGACGACTAAGGGTTACGCTTATGTGTTGGTGCACGAACGATGGACCAGTGGTCGCACCATGTGCTAACTTAACTGAAGGGATTACGAGCTTAGTTAATGGATGCCCTCTTCCCCCCCTTCGTGTACGGTTCACGGGTAACCACTCTGTTACCCCTGTTCCGGGGCTACGCCACCCCTTGAGCGCTCGATGGATTTCCAAAATCTTTCGTAATAAATGCCGGGTTGTATGACCGAAGGGGTCACCGAGATATTCCACCATAGCTCTTGGACCATTTGCGGCCTTTCGGGATTACGCCGCTTAGTTAACACCGGATCTCTATTAACTCTTAGCGGTTAGACGTTACCCTTCGTGTCCCATCTTTTCTCTCGATCAAAAGGGTCTATTTAACCTTCTAACGAAGTTAGGTCAATCGTGACCCGGAACACTGAGAACGTGTTACGCAACGGTGACCCCGATTATCAGGCTCTAGAATTTTTAATCCTCGATAATATTAATAACCTGATCGCTGGTGGAATATTTTTACATTTATTTTAAACAGAACACTTGGAATATGTTGGATAAGTAATACCTATACTATTTAATATAGTTTTCATCTTGAAAATTAGTATATCTGTGTTTAAGAAAATTAATAAAATCAAACCTGTACAATAATTGGCAAGGCTAATCATCTCTAAGATTTGACTTTTAGCTTATCAACCCTATTATCTCTGTGTGTTTAGATAATACTAATTAAATTCAGCTTTTGATCCATCTGAAAATATATATATCATATAATATTAATAGGATTTGTTTAGCGCAGAGAAAGATTCGTGTTCATATAAATTGCTGTTTAACGAAATAAACAGGCAAGTAGTAGCTGATGTCGTGTAGTCAGACAGAGTCCCCGACAAGACCGATTTTTCGTTTGCGAACCACTTTAATCAAAAAGCGTATCCCATAAATCGCAGAAAGCATAAGATTTATAAGCAACTACTTTCAAGCAGTCAATGCTACCCGATGAATAGAATGTATTTACTTTGAAATATTTATGTAATCTCAGAAACGAAGACGATATTTAAGATTCTATGCTACGGTGACTCTTAATGAAGTGATCTTACTGAAATACCCTAAATGAAATTACTTGGTCCCAGTTTCCCTCCATACAAATATTACGACTATTCATTCTGCTAATTACGAATCAAAGGGTGTTTGCCTTGAAATTAACGCGTGCAGCGAGACTGGCGAAATACTTTATATTAAAAATAATTTATTTCGTGTACGCTATTGTTTACCAAACAATGAAGTCCTCCCGTAACTAAAGATCCTTTGAAATACATTTACTTTTTAATTTCGTAAACTTAAACAGTGCTGGCATTTTACACAGGCAGGATGTATAATCAAAACCGACTACGTTCTCGGATCGTTCGTCAACGAAGATTAATTTCTCGGAAGAGAGGAAAGGAATAGAAAGATTCGTTTATCTGTTCATCTCGAGAGGGGGCAACGTAACTCTCTCGACGCTAGATCTCGACGTTGCGATAGGGTCGGAAGTTACGGAAGTCCGGCGAAAGGGGCAGAGAAACGAACGGAAACGGTTGAATCGCCGGGACATGGGCTCGTATGAAGTCGCGAACATCGAAACGGTAAAAAGTCGCGCTGGCTCGCTCGACTTGCCAATATCTTGGTTCGGATTTGTGGCTGCGCTGGGCCCTCTTCTCTTCTTCGCCATCCACTTCGCCGAGATATCACGGCAAGTTTTCAACGGGCGTACCTGCCGGCGATAAATAACCCAGCCTAGAAGCCGCGTTACACGTGCTCGCCTTGAGCCATTCGAATCGAGCGGATCGAATGGAATTTCTTGGAAAATTTGCGCTTTAAGGGAATCCAACCGTGATCTGAAGGCTTTCGAAAATGATTTTTACAGTTTATAGGTGTTACAATGAAAGTGCATTAAAGAAAAGTATTTCCTTTTATGAAGAATCATGAAAAGATTTAATTAGACTGAGGTCTTATCTGATATTAATTACGGTCTTAAACGATTTGCCAAAAGCCTCTTAATCGTTTCTGCAGGTAATAAAATTAGAAACGTGAAATTCGTCAAAAGCTGATCTACTGAGATATTTACGTCTCAGAAACTAAAATCCAGAAAAGCTATAAGCGTCAATTGTTACTTTTAATATTTCGTCAAAAGTATCTTACTTATTTCAGGAATTTGAAATTGCTCTAATATTAACATCTGGATGTCAAAGCGCTGAGTGGGCAATAATGTAATCTTAAATTTAGACTTCCCATTTCCACCTTCCAAATTGTGCACTATTTTCGTAGACATTATTTTAAGTATTTTATTAAACGCATTACTTTATTGCTAATAGCCTAAACACTGATGCTTTATCAATTTTATGATGATCGATTAATATAATGAATCGACTATAGACGTTGCGTTGCAACGCGTAATCCCGGACGATCTTAAAAGTCAAAGTGCATTCGAACGCTAATGAATTCCAAGTTCCGTCCTTTCGCCAGGCATCACGGATCTTAACGTGAGTTCACGTAATCTCGACGAAGGTTCGCAAAGTAGTTGCACGGGAATCGCGTGCACTCGGTGCACACTCTAATTGTTTTAAACAGAAGGCAAAGAAAGCCGAAGGCCCGTGGGTCGGGGACGGGCGACATCTTAAACGGGGTAACAAAGTTTAAAAGACCATCGATCACGCGATCGTGACAAACGAAACTCGACAATTTGAGCCGCCCTCCAAACAACGTATCCGCTCTGATTTCCGAACTTTGAGCACAGGACAGCGAGAGACGGGGCGAGACGGTCGGCGGGGGCTGGGAAACAATTTTCGCCCGAATTTGCCACCGGTTCACCTTCGCCGTCTCTGTTTTTCGAATTTCTATCCCGTTTCGAATCCTGATCAATTCCCCGACGGTACGAAAGCCTGGTTGCATACCAACGAAAAGAAAAACAAACTAAAAAAAAAAGAAGAAAACAAAACAAAAAAAAAAGGTAGAAAGCGAGCACCGTGATTCTGAAACTAGTCGACCGATACCGAGGTTAAAAATCACGCGTCACTTCCTTCGGTAACGATACAAGCAGGCGATAATGGAAAGCGTGTCATAAAAATGAAGATAAAATTAATAAAAAAAAAACTGAAAATTGTTATTTTCTCCGTATTGTTGCCGAGATGGAAATGTAAATTCGAAAAAAGGAGAAAAATATAATACTTGACATTTACATAATTATTTTTTTTTTTATCCCCACTTTTGTAGAGTCTGCCAGTGACGCTCTCACTAAATCGACCAGGCTGATCGTTAATTTGCATACCGAAACACGCAAGGATTTGTAAAACGTACTAATAAATCATGGCAACGGCGATCCTGAGAGTTATTAAATTATACACTACAAGTAGCAGGACACGTGCACCTATATAATAATTCCTTCAACATCAACCGTATTGTAATATCCGTTCGGAGTCACGTTAGCATTTCCTGCCGTTCCAGGAACGCGAAAATAACACCGCGATTGATTATTATCAGATTCAGGGAAAATGTTGGGTGGTTTAAAAAATTTGTAGCATAATTTAACGATAACATCGAATTTCGGATAAGTCAAAATTATCCGAGATAAACGAATATATTTTTACTCCAAATAAAAAATTCCACGAGCGAAGAAATGATTCTGGGACATCTTAATCCCGTTCCAGATTTTCATTCCAGAATCTCAAAATAAAAAGAGCCGTCCATTGTTCTTGGATAACTTGGTTTTATTCGAAATTCTTATTCGAGGAAGAATAAAAAGTTATTAGTCGTTCTCAAATATTGTCGTCTCGTTCGAAATTCATATTCAAAGATCATTCGAGTAACTCGAAACTCGGGACGTCGACGACGTGACCCTGAAGAAAGAGGGTTTACGGTTCTGCGTAAAAACAGGCATACACGCGAAACGAAATAAAACGAAAGAGGAGGTGGACGAAAAGAGAGACATAAAACGGGTTGGATATGGGGAGAAGGAAGGGTTGGGTCTCGCGGTTAGGTGCAATTTCGTGGTCGGTCGTGCGTGTGTAGTGTGTCACGGGCAACCAGGAGGAGAGGATGTAAAATGCGGAAGAATCGTTCGTTGGGAAAGCTGGATCGAAGAGAAACGAGGTCGGCGGGGGAAAAAAATTGAACCCACGGGATTTCATTGGTGCTACCACGCTACCGTGGTCAGCTTCTGTCGAGTTATTTGCTCGTATAACCACGATTGGAAATCACGAAGAGATTTTGACCAAGGAAAATCTGTTTTCATACCAAAGTTTCGCACTACGAACAGGCCCTATTATCTTGAACTTGGTAATTGAACACTGGTTCATTACTATTGTAATTCGTTGTACTGGATTATTTGGAAAAGATAAATTATGACAATGATGGCACAAATCTTATTGTTAAATGTCGTGCAGCAATTTTCAACAATTTCCTAAGCTAATATTTCTAAGATTTTAAATATGAAAGCTAATAATTTCTCAAATATTATTCATGAGACAAATTCCAATAGTTTAATATTTAATAAGTATTCAGATAATAGAATAATAAAATTAACGAGATGTCGTGAAAAAATTTTCAGCGCCACAATAAATGCAAGATTCTCATCATCTCATCAACTCATCTTCCTCGAACATCTCGTAGTCGGTCACGGTGCATATGCATAACGTTCGTCTAATAAATAGAAGCGTCATCTCGCGAGGGATGTTCCTGAAGAACCGGGGATTGAAAGTTTCTTCGTTGCCAGTGGCGGCGGGTCGTCGTTGGCGCGAATTAACTGTTTCGGCGGTGAATATGTTTCTTATATCCGAGGTTGGATTTGTCGCGAAGTTCGAATGAAATTATAGAAGTTTCAACGGAGGAAACTCGCGTCTTCCTCGCCCCCCCCCCCTACGTTCTCCACCTCTGCCGCCACTGTGTTTGACCGACTTCGCGGGATGAAATTTATGAAAGAGAAGGAGCTACCGGCGTCGAGCAGTCAATTTTCCTGCCTTATTTCCTCGTGTAAACTGATAATGGTGTTTAACGTGTCGCGCTGAGTGTCGGTGGATTTAGTCGGTGAATTCAGTTCAGTTCAGCGCGGAAGTTGGCGGGAAAGTAACGGGGACACGTTCGAACGAGCCGCTGAAAGCTGCTGGCTGCTGCTGCTGCTGCTGCTGCTGTTGGAAATTTCAGTAGTACGAGTCAACGTACGCGCCGACAACTTTCACCGTTAACGTTCCTCTCGACTATCCTGGCTCGAGTGTCACATTATCCGGATGTACTTTCATTATGGAATAATTGAAAGGTTCCCAGTATAAAACGACCCTCGGTAAATGTTGTTCTTTGTGTTCGGGGAACAGAAAACGACGACGTTAAAGATCCTCCGTTAACTAATTCGAATCGAAGTCTGAATGTTTCAGGATTTCAGAGGAGTTTTTGTTATAGGATTGTAAAAATTTACTTTTCGAATATATTTTTCTAAGTACACGTTCATACGGTTTTTCGCATTCGCATATGAAATAATGATCGATCGATCATCGCCGACAGCGTGTGTCAAACGTATTGCTGGGACATCATCGATGCAACGCACGGTTCGCGTGGTCGCAAATTCTTCGCATGCAACCATCGCGAGGCATGCAATCGTCCATTTTACATGGAAACACTCCCACGACAGTTCTCTCCCCTAATCCGCTTCGTCTATTCGTTGCGTTTCCGCCTGATTATGGAGTTTCAGACCCTTCAATCCGCTCGGGTTTGTTCGTTCGCTTCTGACTCTCGTCGAGCATTTTATTTATTCAAATCTAATAAGGAAGACAAAAGAAGGGGATGAATGAAATTAAACAGCACCCTCTTAACGTAATACAATTCAGGGAAGCGTAATAAAAAAAACCCTCGCCTAATTTTGCTATTTCTGACTAAGACAATCCTGTTTGTGGTTCACGTCTGTTTTCGTTAACCTTATAAACGATATTTTTTTTTGAATTCATTTCGAAATCGCATGCTGTCTTTTAAAATAATTAAATAAGTTCGTTTTCAGCATTTCGTCTTTGCATTTTTTACTGTTGAACCGATATAAATAACGTAAGCTGTTACGATTAAATTGGAGCAATTGACAACCCGAGAAGAGCTCAGCAACATCCAAACACGTGTATTTGCTAGCGGTGCGTTTAACGGATCATATCGAGCACAGTAGTTTATTAAACGAAAATACGGATCCAAATGGACGGGTTCACGCAACGCCAGGAGTAAACTAAGTCCGACCTTATTCGTGTCCTGTTTTCGCTGTTGTTTCGATGCAACGCGGGAGAAGATACGCTGCGAGCTCTTTGGAATTCATACGGGAACCATTTGCCTACGTCTGGATATGGAATCGTGATTTAACCGATGCGAAAACTGATCCCCTGTATTGCTGAACGTTAATGGACAAACGCACTTTGGTGAATCGTCAAACGAGAAACTGACAGAGATCCCGGGGGAATCTGAACTCTGTACCCCGTATATCTTCAAACTTGAGATTTACATTTAATGCATTCGCAAATAACTAATTATTAGGACTTTTGTTTTGGGAACAGAGCAAGATGACCTAACTTTGATCCAAGTATCAATTATGTCTGAAATATTCTATAAATTTTGTACTTTAATGAAAAAATATGGGAATTTTAAATACAGAAGTGGATAATCGACAGAGATTTTAAATAAAGATATATAAAATGTCTTGGGAAGAAAAGCACGAAGCGTCGAAGATAAATGGCATCAAATTGCGAATTATCTCGCGGAAAGAATCGGACGGGTAAATATTAGTTCGCGAGATATATCGTCCATGAATACGGAACGATAAATTCCGACACAATTTCCCTTTTTTCTACTTAAATTCACAAATTACCGATTCGATAGCCGATTATGTTAAATCGGTAAAATCCAACCGAACGGAATCGAATCTTCCTGAAATCTTCGATATTTTCGTTTTGTTTCGCAATTTCAATCGCGATTATCTCTCAGGAGTCTCTTCCGCGTTGGTGCATTTAGCAATGCGAACGGTTTGAAAAAAAAAAGAGGAGCACACGAAGAAAGAGAGAGAGGAAAAAAAAGCGCTTGCACGTCAAAAGGTACGGCAATCAATACGCAAACGAACAGTGCTCTGTCATCGGGGACGCTGTTCGTTCCCCCCCCGCAACGTCCTGACATCGTCGAAGTGGCGTCGCGTCGTTCGACAGCCGCTAAACATCAAAAGCCTCTCTTAAATAAATAATAAATGTAGATGCATCGTGCCCGCCCGGTGACGTATCGTCGATGGGCTTCCCCCCGCGTTCTTCGGCTCCCGCCGATCGATGATATTAACCCTCCGAATGAAAAATGCGCGCGGTTATTTGGGTCAGACGCGGACGTTCGACGCGTGGATCGCGATAACATTAGCGCCCGTTGAACAAGACTAATCGACGGACGCTGAAACGGTGAAATTCGGCGAAGGATAAACATCGTTTTACAGGGAATAATATTTCCCAAGGATTTTCGATTAATAAACTCAGGGGAAGGTCTGTGGTGATTGTTCAACCCCTACGCAGTCAAATTTAGTTGGTAATCTATGAGTAAGACTCCAGGATTTTAGGATAAGGTGTTCCAGTACTTCAAACTCACAATATTTCAATATTCCAAAGATCTAGGCTCTTAATATCACAATACGACCCCCTAGTGTATTAAAATATTAATATACTAACATTTATTTGCCCTAATACCCAATTTGTATTAATTTCCCAACGTAGTAAGTACCCGAGCACCTCAAGAATCTGATACCCTAATTATCTGGTACTGTATTTTTAAAGTCTTAATAGAAAATATTTAAAAACTGTTGTCTTCTATCTTAATTTCACGGAGTAGATAAATTTTTATCCTCTTATCTCAGAGTTATTAAACCATTCTTCACTGCACACTTCTTAAGCATCGGTACTGCTACGAACTAACGAGAGCCTCGATTTCAAACGATCGAACGCTACCCGGAAAACGAAGCCCGATTAATTTCAGTTTTCATCGAAACAGACCTCATTAGACGAGTTTGGGTGTAAATTACCAATAAAAGTCGAAACCTTCCGTCGAACCAATTTGAACGTTAAACAATAACCGCTCGAACGTTGATTTAACGTCGACGGGGTAGGTTTCAAACGGTTCCTGGCCGGACGATAATTCATTCTACTCTAATAGCGTATAAATTATACAGGGATGTTGCATTGCGCATCCTTTATCCCTGTCCAACGTTGTGCTAATTGCAAACGCGGATTAGTCTCGCCAACGTTGAGAAAACAGAAGTTGCGACATAAAATTCTAACCGTGCATTTCGACGGGACTGGGGTAAAGAATCATAGAAACGGACGGGGGAAGGGGGGATAAAAATACATAGAAAACACATTTAGCCTGGCGTGTCGAGCTACTCCTTAAATCTTCATTTCTCTATAAATCCGTTTTCTCGTTTCACGGCTCGAACACAATGGCGAGGGCCGGTCTCGAGGCACGCCGGGATTCGTATTAATGATCCTTTCATTCTGAAACCGGTGCCGTTGGTTTCATCCAGGAGTCCCGAACGGGAAGGCCGGGAATTAATATCGTGAAAAATTCGTCAGCGCCTGGCAGCGGCCGGGAACAGCCTCCCAAGTGGTTCGCTCGCTGATTTCGTAATGGCCAACCGCCATTTGCCTCTCCCATAATCCCGTTAATTTCTACTTATAGCGTTCGGTTTAATTAGAGGTACCGGTGACGTGCGCCGCCGTCGTTGGCTGACTTGCGCCGTGGAAAATGTTTAAAGATCAGAAACCGAGGATAACTCGTCGTTTAAAAGATTAATAATACGAGTCGGTAAGTTGATGAGAATGTTTTTGGCAGGAATGGTAACTGACAAATAGACTGTTTGTTTTTAGGTAGAGAAGAGACTGTGTATTTTCGAAATTCTATTTTAAACGTTCGAGATAATTTGACAGGGAATTTTAATTTGACGTTTAATGTGCGTTTTTCTTTTCGTGAAAATATGAAGCTCAAGTTTCTTATTCTTTAGGTCTCGTGAAACTATTTTACCTCAGATTATTCATAATAGGCAATAATTAATTTCACCTTTCTTTTTGAAAATTAATAATCTCGAAAATATCATTTTAAAATTTATATATAATAATATGGAAGCGTACCAACGAAGGGATTAATATTTTAAATCAGTGAAAAACCTGTTAATACATTTTGTAATTTCAGCAATTAAGAGTTTTCATGATTGCCAAATGATATTTTTTTTTAATTTTTTAATTTTTTATTCATTAGCAGAGTGCATTTCACTTGTAAACGGTAATAACCGTCAATTTCCCGTCGAAATAATAGACAATTTTGATGCTATCCTTTGACGGTATTCTGTCAATACCGTAGCATCCTTCTTCAAAGATCCGATGACATACCCACACGCCATTCGTATTTACTCACCGTTTAAATAATCAATGCCGATCCCGTTGATTACTATTAATCGCGGTGCCATAAATTTCGTCGACGCACCACTAATTTCATGTACCATAAATCCGTAACCGGTCACCTAATTTCAATCGCGCGGCCATTTTTATTCCCGTTAATCAGTCCTAAAATTCCTTGATTGATAATCAATGACGCGTGACACGCGCGTCGATAACCCGACATTAGCGTGTCATCAAAAGCCCGGCGAAGCTGCTTGTAAAATCACTCGATTTCCACTATTCGTCCTGAAACTCGTACACGCGTCAAGGGATTCGCTATTAATCCGGATTTCAGATTTACAAACGTCGATCGGCGTTACGCAGCTGCGTGCGAATTAATTTTATTTAAACAAAGCGGTTTCGTCGCAGTAAAAAGTTCAAAAAGCACAGCTGCCTAGCACGAGCAGCATCCTATTCGCATTCATTTTATCCTTATATTTCTGAGGGTTGATTATTTTCAAAATGAGTGCCAGGAAATCGTGGATATAATTACGTTTTCATTGTTAAGAGAAAATATTGCGTACATAACATTTTCATTGTTGACAACCTTGCATCCATAGAAAATTCAGTCCAATGGAAAAAGCATCCTTAGGCTATTATAAACTTAGACAGTGCCTCAATTAAAAGCAGAATTGCTTAACAGGTATTCAACATAAACCGTTCATTTTCAACCTGAAAGCTTTCTAAAGCTCTCGAGCTCGGTCCAAACGGTAGCTCAAATAAACAAGAAAATCAAAGTGTCGTTGCAAAAAATAATCTCACTGTCTACTACGCATTAAACGTGTTCATCCTCCTAGTTCCAGCGCTCGGCGCAAAAAGCTCCTTAAGCTGCATGGCTTAGCCTGGACAGGACCCCGGTACTTTTTTACATAGCGGGTACGTTCTCGAAGAAAGGAAGTACATACGTAGACGGTACGTGGACAAGAAGGTGCGCGAGGGATGCAGAAGGTAGGGTCCGGTTAAGCCGCGCATGCAGATGATGGTCCCAGGGTACGTGGGTAGGTGGGTCCCGGGTGCCCTCACGTCACCCAATTTGGATTCCTCGGGGACCGAAACGAGCCCGTTTTCTCGCGATACCCGTTTCCCTGGCTTCCAATAAAATGGAAATGTCTCGGTTGCTGACACGCTGCCACGGGGATCAGGGGGATTCGGTTAAAGGGGCTCGGAACTACTTTATTGTCCTGCGGCAAGGTAAGCAGCATGTTGGCACGCGTTACGTGTGTACGTACGTATGTATATGGAAATAAACGTGGAAGCACTGGCAACCGGCACGTCCGATCTGGGACACACCCATCCCGTCCACCCTGTCTCCCCCTCCCCCCTCGCGCCGCATCCTGTTTCGCCGATGGAACGCATCGAGTGCTTTTCATGGGAGCACGCCCGTCGACGTTCCTGTCTCGTAGCTTCTGTATCCGGCAAACAATTGAACTGGGACGTCGGGGCTTGGTCGTCATCGGTTACGTGTATCTAACGTTGCCGTGCACCCTCTCTCGTTTTTTTTTCCGACGGTTCGCGTCGATACACCCGTCTCCAATAAGATTCCTTTTTTCGGGGCCAATTCAACGAGGATCGTTCCCGACGACGAAAACGAGCAGTCGTATGATGAATATCGGCCGGGGCTGCACGCGACGGCTAAAAGGAATTTACGGATCGAACGCGATCGTAGCCTGGTATTTTCCTATCCTACCATTCCTCTATGGAATACAGATAGTTCGATCAGGATAAATTTTAAATTTTTGGTGCTATGAAATTCCATCGGACTTGAAAGAAGCATGCTCGACAATGGACAGGCTGAAATCTTTTTACGAATAAAAGTGATCAAGAAAATAACGTTGCTTGATGTAATAAATATGCAATTACTTCTGGTCCTTTGATATCGACGCTCGTTCGTTTAAATAAGAAATTACCAAACGAGAGTATATTTTATGTAGGGCGCGTAATGGAATCGTGGCGAAATACCCGCAAAGCATGTAATTAAGCGGCGAAACGTTTGCATTCGATCGCGTTAAAACTATAAACGCGATAAATTTCGTGTAAATATATTAGCTGATTAAACGTTATCAATATCAGATTTTCAACGTTTCGTGTCCGGATGAAATACGACGAACTTGTAACCGTGGCACTCGATTCTGACGACCTCCACCTTGCGGCCTCGATGGAAACGATTCTGGGGTTACATAAATCGACATCGAATACCTTTCAGCCATATTACCTAATATCAGCCTCCCTCGATACATTGAATTCTATTGAAACGATACTGGGGTGACATCAACCGGTCCCCTCGAAATCGTCACTGTTGGGTGCCACAATTCGGTCCGTTATTGTAACCTCTCGTGACACCAATGCCTACCATACAGATACGTTATTCGACCGTTTCACGATCCTGCTTTCGTGGTTCCATGAGATTTTATAAGGGTTATAGGCGTAATAATATTCCATGGAATCAGAGTTTCTCGTATCAACGCCCATTCCCTTAACAATATCGAGACTTTCACATTTTTATTCTATTTCGGTATAATAATATACCACGGTATTAGAGCTGTCATTCAAATTCTAATGACGTATTCTGTTTCCAGAATAAGCCATATCTTTGAAAGTCAACCGAATATTTATATCAAAGCACAAATTTGGATAAAAATCGTAAAGTTACCACAATTATGGTAATAGGTAATAGTTATTCTTTCAATTTATCGATTAAAGTATTTTCAAATAGCGACGCCGTTTCGGAGCGTGAGAAAGTCGATTAGCTACGCTAAAATGACAGTATTCCTGTATTGTTGCCATCAAGCATTGTTACCGACTACATCACGAGACTCCTCGTTCGAATTCGTGTCATCGCTAACGTTCCCTGCTCGGTAACGTTTCGTTCGGTTCGCTCCATAAGCATATCAAGTTCGTGATTATTATGCAAACGAGCCAGAAGACTGCGGAACACGATAGAACGGGCGAGTGTGGAGAATGTTGTTATCGCGCGCGTATGTCTTCGTGAGAGATGTAAACTCCCCATTTGCGTTGGGCTGCGTTAATGCGTTTCCGATACCAATCTGCTCTGTTTCCAGCACGTTTATTCGAATAAGCAGTCGCGCATCGAGCATTGAAAGACTCGCTCTCTCTCGCAGAGGAGAAAACTACGAAGTTCTGACAAGAACGATCGTCGAACCAGAGTGTTTCGTTCTTCGAGGAAATATGCTTCGCGCGGACGGGTCAAAGGGAGACAATCGTCTGAACGCACGAGGCGCGGAGTCTTGCCGAACAGATAATGATAACGGTTTAATTGAATTACATCGACCGCAACAGCGGGGCGCGGGTCCGAAGGGACACGTCAAGTGCTTTTCATGAGACAAGGCCACCGGTGTCTAGTCTACCGTAATTATTGTCCCAAACTGTGCCACTCGTGGGGCTTTCCGCGATGCGCCGAGTTAATATGCGAGCCACGAAATGGGCAACGTTTTAATTAACACCGAAAGTCGGCGAACTTTTGCGGTCAGAAAAAATCACCTTTCCACCCTCAAACGTACTCGTTTAACGAACTCTATCCGCGGCCACGATAACGAGCATCGTAATGAGCATCGTTGAAAGTGTGATCGATCGTTGCAGTCGTCTTAATTGATTGGTTGTATCATATATTATTCCCGGAACGGAATTAATGGCGTTGTCAATTGTCTCTTCGCATGCGATATATATACAACGCGTTAACGAAGAAACACTTCATGGAATTAGGCAATAAATTATTTTCGATCTTTGAATTCTGTTGTGCGAAAGCTCTCGCGGCTCATCCATCAACGGCAAACATGTAATCGTAAAAGTAGCAGAGGCGATCAGACATGTGATCGGACAACTGGAATAGGCGTAAAGTACAATCAGATAAGTTGAGTAATGCGATGTATCATCGGAAAATTAAAATAGGTACTGAGAAAAGTCGGACAAGTGGAACGAGTGTCATGTGTCATCAGATAAATGTGGTGTATGATCAGACCAAAAAGAATGAGTGCAATATATCTACATAAATGTAAGTAGAATAAGAGCAGTGTATATGCAAGTTAGATGAGTAGAATATTTTGATGTATGACGAGAAAAAGGGGATAGGTGCTGCAACATGTCAGACAAGTAGAATAAGTATCGTTAAGAGAAATCAGTAGAATAACCACAGTGTGTAATCAGACGTGCACCATAAATAAGTAGAATAAGTGCAGTCAGTGGTCAGACAAGCATAACAAGTAGAGTTAGTAGTCAGACAAGTAGAACAAGGGCAGTTAGTGGCCAGACAAGTACAACTATCCTACTATATCATAACAGAACGGTATAGACCGTCTGATCAGACAAGTAGAATAGGGCTTAGTTCGGTTTACACGGATTCGACTTGAGTGTGGAGATTAGAATCCTGCTGAAAGTTTTCTGCAGATTTAGCTCAAAACCCGCTCGAATTATTAAGAGGATGACAAATCATAACTCTAACGTTTGATGGGTTTGCTTGAAGAGGCTTTCCGTGAGACAAAGCTGTCGGTGTCCACTAGTTTTGTCATGAACCGCTGTTACCCAAGGGGGTTGCAGAAGGATTAAGGGGTGACACGATGGACCGCACATTCCGCACATGTGCGACGTATCCGATCCTTTCACGTCGCTGTCACTGCTTTGATAAATCGGAATTAAAACGCATCCCTGTGCAGCATGGCTCGCCCCATTCGGCGAGAGTAGCCATCTCGACGTGTACAATGTGCACTGTCCGATACAAAACAGCCTTCCGCGGAACATGGAAGTTCAATAAAAATTGATTCCTACCTTACGCTATCTTCCTGATACCTCTGGACACTAGAAATTCTATCAAGGTACACTGCACAACAACTAGAAAATCGTCCATTCAAATCCTTCCAACACACGCACGTGTTAAGACATGTTCTTTTGATGAAATGAAAAATTTCAAGAAAGAAACATAATAATTTAATGAGTGTTTAATTTCTAGTTCCTCGGATCGGGTTATTATAATTACGCCACTTTTCAGAAATTCAAAAACAGCAATTCAAATGTTTCTTGAAAAAGAAACTCAATTTATTACCACGCTCGTCCTTTCCTGCCGGTCTGACCGCACACAGTGAAACTCTACTTGTCCGACCACCTACTTCCTTAATCCGTTTGGCTAACCGCGCGCCGGCCTCTTCTACTTGTCTGACCACGCGCCGACTCGTTCTCCTCGGTCGCGCCGGCCGCGATTCTTTTCCCCGTCAAATATTAACCGGGCCGTCGTACGTAAGAAGAAAGGAACGACGAGGAGAGCTGTCAGAACGATACCCGGGGACGTTCCGATAAAAGGAAACGTTCTATCGTCGAGCAGGAAAATGGAGCAAAGATAGATCCCGCGAAACTTAAAAGACAGGGGGTACCGGGAGATACCGTTATCGGGAAACGTGAGCCACTAACGGCACAATATAATAGCGTATCTGGCACATAGTCGGCCAAACAGTTCGATGTGAGGCGAGTCGTCAGGCGAGCCCGTGTATATACGTCGTTTTGCAGCCGTCTAGCCGAGATACGTCTCTACGCCCGGCCCTCCCCTGCCCTTCGTTCCCCGCCACGGTTGCCTCGGTCGAAAGCGTGTGCTCGCATACCAACGAGCGTCGTGGATGGAACTCCCCGAAAGCGTCATAGTTGCGAGTCAGTTTGTGCTGTGCAAGCGGGAAAAAGATTTTTCACAAGCAGAAAAAGGAATGGCCCCCCCGTCCATTTGGAGGTGGCGGTACGAAATCCCGAAAAGTGGAACGCACGCGTGAACGACAATTTGAATAACGGTGCACATAGGTAGGCGCGCACGAGCGCTAGGCGGCTCTCGACCGAAAAAGTGAACCACGAGAAAAATCTGATATTCGGTTATCGGCCAGGGAAAACGAAGTTTCCGAAGCGTGAATGCGCCCCGGTACTTTCCGATGCGCATAGCCCGCGAGATGGATTTAACTTTGCAACAGGGACATTAAAATTGACGAATACGGTCTGAAAAGTGTGGAAATCCCTCCGGCTTTGATTCGTTAAACGCAGAGCCTCCGACTTTTAATTCTTGCACGAGGTGTTTTATCGTACACATGAATATTTATTCGGAATCGAACGATTATTGGGTTCATGAAATCGTTGAAAATTTGAAAAGACGCGTTAATATACAGTATTATCGATATCAATAAAAATAAAAAAATGATGCCATATGGACGAGTTTTATCATTTATAGTGTTACAATTTCTTATTCAAACATTTTATCGGGATAAAATTCGACGAAAAATGGAAATACTGAAATTTATAATACACTATTTGGCGATTAATGCAGTAAGTATTTGTTGTGAAAAATTAAAATTGCTTTTGGAAAATTGTAAAAATTATCAGTGGCTCGTGAAATACCAAATTATTTAACTTTCACAAGTAACATAACATTATATAATACTTTATATCTAGTTAATAAAATTAATACCAAGTTTCAGTTTTAAGATACATTTTTTACTGATGTAGGTCAGTTCAATGTAGCAGACACAATCATACAATCTTATCGTGTCACAGAAGAACGAAATTTGAACATTTGGACTGTTTCACGAACCAATTCTTACGCGTAATATCCTACAAGTCTCTGATAGGAAGTTCGACCGTCCCGGAAACGATGACGGTTCGATTGGATACTAGTACTACTGCACGATGTACAAGAAAAAGTATAGATTACACAGGAAACGTTTAGACGTTTCGGTATTCTTGGCAACGGACACCGACATGAATACTTGCATTTCTGGCCAGTTTCCAAGAAACATTATAATACGTTCCACCGTAACACCCTCGAAACATGTGTCACACATACCCCCAGCTCATTTATAAAATGTCCCGTATAATCGAGTATTATGATTTTACCTTACCATGCATTATCGTTCAAACAATCGATCCAGTCGCATTTAGATTGAAATATAGCTCAACAATTTAGATTTTGTTTTAAGTGTGTACACATCGATTTGGTGGAAGTATGATATAGTTGATTTTAAATTTTACTCGATTAATGAATGCAGTAGAAACGGACGTGAGTGATCAGACACGTTATAGTTGAAATTATTGAAGATATGAACTTACTTATCATTGTAAGACTAAATGATGAACTCGTCTTGTTATAGAATCGGGTACAAGCGGTTTTCGTCGAAGTAAACGGTCCAATTGTATAATATATAATTAATTGACCGAAATTAATAATTGGAGTATCGTTTTATGGAAGATATTTCTAGCCAATTATACAAATGCAGTATGAAGATAACGAAATTGGATTGGTGAAATAAAATAAAATAATTACCGTGGACAAAGGGTATCGTAATTAATTATTAAAACGTCCATTGAAATGCAGGGGAAAACGAAATATCCGGTAAATGTAAAAAGTATTCACTGATCACAGTAATTTGAAACAAGAATATCCACTCGGTTTTAAATCCATTATTCGATTTCATACAGATGTATACCTACCACCCGTATGTTATATTTGCAATATGTAGGTACTCCGATTTCCAAATTTATCCGGTATTCATTATTGTATTATGTTGTCTGGAAATTTCATGCATTTTTCTTTATAAATAGCTCAGAATATAGAAAGGTATCATTGAATATTTATAAAATTCTATATTGTAGCGGTGATTGCATAGCTAGCGATGAACCTTTGAGAAAGATAGAGCTTTACTTATTAATGGTCGCAAACGCCCAATTGCTAGCTTTTCGCTAGGTTTTGCTAGGTTTTCGAGTTTGGACTGTGTTACATCTACCGTGCAGTATGAAGAAGTCAGGTTTACTCCTCTACCTTTACGCCTAAAACATCACCCTTTTATAGACGAGCGCAGACCACGGATAGTGTTCGCCCTATCTGACAGAACACTTCGTACTGTGTGGTACGGGAGTATATGCGTAGGGGTTTCTCCCCAGAGACGTCACCCTCGCAGGTTTCCCTAAGGGGGCGACGCGTTCCAATATTAATACCATAAGGGTTCATCTTGTTAATTTTTCCATTAAAACATCTTCAATTATCCCCACAAATAAATTAAAAATAAAATACACTATTCTCTGTTATTATGGTACTGTCCTTTTCAAATTTCATACTAATTGAAACATTGTGAACAAAATTTTAACTTAGCTCATAATTTATCAGAAATTTTATGAATATTGATGTTTTGTATAAAAAAATTGTAAATACCAATCAAACAGCGAGGTCTACCGAAAACTATTCGAAAAAAATATAAATCGCTGTACAGTGAAAGCAACATCTGCGTTCATCTATGGTTTCCTCGATATTCTTCCAAAAATCACACACACGGGCCAGTTTTGATTTTTTTCAATTTGTTCAGACCCCCATTCGGTCGGTGTCTCTTTACAGATCAAAGTGGGTCACCGTGTTAGTTACGCGAACACCGAAGTCGAAAACGCAGCGGAACGCGCACACGAATAGAAGGATGAGCATCGATTCTATCTGTTCCAAGTAAATACAGGATAGTTAAACAAGCAAATATGCCGGACTGTGAAACCGGGCGGAAACGGTTGCCGCATAAGTTCTCCAGCGGATCGAAGAGCGTATCCCGAGATGACACACGATCCGAAAGTAGCGACGCGATGAAAATGAATTCCTCCCCCGTTCCCCTGCCTACCGCCCCCTCCGCATGCAACGAGAATTCTCATCGAACAACCTCGACGAATTCCTGGCAAATGTTTGGTTTGGACGAGTGTGTTTTTCATTTCTCGGTGATTCTGCGTAGAATCAGCTTCGATGTAAAGCTTGTTCGCGCACAGATTCCTTCGATGCCGTGCCATTGTGTGGAATTTTATTTTTTGTTATTTTTTTTTTTTTTTTGGAAACTCATTCGTGTAACACGAAAATACAGTTTCAGAATTGGTACACGAGCGGTCGATAAGCAATCAAATGATTCGCTCAGCTTTCGGTGATACGATTCTGATCGTTTCTCAAAATCAATATGAACGATTAATTTAATCTAAGTTGGATTAAATTAAGTTCGTGTCAACAGTTGGAACTGCACTGTCACTTGGATTAAGTCAAACTGCTTGTTTAAAGCTATTACTCCGATTGAGATTAGGTACATCCTCTCAACGTTTCATTTGTTCCAAGTTGAACTATTTTGAAATTAAGGTTTTGAAATTAATCTTTTCATTCCTAAAGTAATATACAGACGAAAATACCGAAGAGAAAATGTTTATGTAAAATACGAAAAATTCAGAATAATTTTGCAGATGTTAAAAAAATCGAATATGCAAATTAAAAAGTACGTATTTAAAATTCTTTAATGACGAAAGAAATTTTTATAAGAATCTTACTTTAAGACAAATACGTCTTTGCATCTCTGAGATTTAAGAAATGACTTGAAATTCGAGCGTAAAAGCTCCCGAAAGGCAAACATTTAAATCATAATTGCACGGCATTACCATTTTCCGCGCGAATAAATCACGCGAAGAAAAACGAACAATATACTAAAAATAGACGATGAAGGTACATAACGACCGTGGAGACACATGAAATTAAAGCAAACTTCCGACGATTCCGCGGGTTTCATTTTCAACGATGCTCGAACGAACAAGCGTGTTTAACGTTTGATAAGCGTACATTTCGGTCCTGCCGGACAATTACGGGAATCCTGGAATATTTCTTCCGGGAATGCAGGACGGTATCGCGCGGAACCGCGGATAGAATTCTTGTTTGTTCTAAGCGCGGCGTCATGATTGGGCTGGATACTTGGGCGTATCGGGACCCGGGGCGGTCGGGGTGTCTTTGCCGCTTTTCGTGACACGAAAATAACGCATTCACGAAAGGAATTCTGATGAAAAGACAGCGAAAATTGAATTTAGCATAGTGGTGGCCGGGGATCGCCGTTACGTGTAATGCTGTTTCAGCTGCGGCACATTTCTGCTCGAGGGTCCGGCGTTTATGTAACGTTGCTCGTTTGCCACCGGTCGGTGACACACACGCGAAATTTCTCTGTGCTCGTTGATGACTTACACCAGGCCCGGCCATTTTGACCTTTCACGCTTGAATAATTGACTTTTACTCATGTATCGCGTTACACCGGCCTAGTAACGAGTCGCGTACCCGAAAAGGGGTGAAAATCATTTGAATGTTAAAAAGACATTTATTTCAGAAGTTTCTCCAAAGTATTCATAAATGTTGTTTTATTTAAACAAAAAAATATTACGATAGATCAATTACTCTGGTTTAAAACGAAGGAGAAACTCATTCAATTTGACGGATAGTTCTGGAGATAAAGATTCACGAGCTCAATATAATTTTGAAGATACTGAACGTATATTAGCTTTCCTACACATTGGAATTTTACTTGAAAGTAAATTCCTGTTCCTGCAATTTTCGTTTAAAGATAACCATGATACTGTATATTTCCGACACTTGAACTTTTAACGATTCAAGACGCATAGAACCCCGGAATGTTTGCTGAAATGGTCGGTGAAACGTTTAAGTCGTGCCGAAGGAAACGGGTAAACAGAGGAACCGGCGAAGTTGAAATTTAAGTAAAAGCCAAAACCATTGCCGAGTAAAATAAACTAGCCGCTTTGCAAGTTAAATATACAAAGGCGAAGCGTTACTCATTAATACTGAAAATTCTTTGATCGTTATTGCATTTATCTAGATTTAATTAAAAGTTCTTTAATCAACAGTTCGCCGCTCATGTATTTTCAAAAACCGCATAGTTGATATCGTAAAAATCAACATGTACCACAAATGACACAAATATTTGTGTTTTTAAACCCTAGATTTTGTGCTGGAATTACTTTTCGGATAATGGAAATAACAATTTCAAAGATCTTTGCGATATTCAGTGGTTGCATTCGTTTTCATGTACCGATTTAATTTTAAACATTGAAGCACCCAAGGAACGGGTCAGTGCACATTTTTTCTTGTTTTCAGGAAGAGCCGGGGCGATCCGTACACGTCGCTGGTCGTTACGTTGCACAGTTACGGAGTCATGTAGAATTTAAAGTCTCAGACAGCGACAAGTGGCGAGCAAGTTTAAAATTAAAGGTACAGTGACCGTTGTACACTCAGGAATTTAATAGCCTCGTATAAGTACACATTTAGCTGTGTATTATGGTGTACAGCCTGCGAAGCGTTGAAAGAGAGGAAATAGTACCGCAATGAACTCTACTGAATAAAAATATTCATTCAAAGCTAATTAATGTACCACCAGATTTAACAAGAAATTAATAAATCTCAAAAATAATTATTAACTGTTAAAATACGATTCTTCAATTTGTAAAATATGCAATGTAGATACAAATTGGTAATAAATTTGTAATAAATATCAACAATAAAGATTCCTAAGGAGTTGTCAAGAGAAACACAAAAATTGTCAAATCTTTCGTAATAGGTATGAGTGGTATAAACGATTAAGAAATTTGATCCCTTCATCCCTTTCATAATCCCGGTATAATACAAACGAAATTGCAAAAAGTATTAGATATTGAGCCTATTAGACTTCGATCAGAAAGGGGTTAACAGCGTGACACTTTGCAATCGGGATAATGGTTGATGGAAGTAGCAGTCTCCCGGGAAGTAGTATGAATCAATATGTGGTCGGACGTCGCGGTGAAGGAGAATGGGAAGTCGATTAGTCAGACGTATGCTGGTTGCCGGAAGTCGGGGACGGTTCCCTTGTACATTCAGTAGCACGGGTCGGTGCGTTGTCAGACGGGTGTGCAGCAGTACAAACAGACCGAAGTTTGGCCAAGTGGTGCAGGTAGACGTTCAAGGAAACGATACGTATTTAATGAGCAACAGAGAGCGACAGACGGTGAATAACACCGGTTAATGAGCCGTGAGCCGACCGATAAGGATAACTGATCAATCGAGTGGTTAATGATACTACTATTTGAGAGGTACATAGTCGATCGCACCTCGAGAATCAAGAAAATTATCAATCGGATAATCGAGGATTCGAGAAAAGTAATATCTTTACAAATTTTTTATACTGTTAAAAAATAATTTCTTTTACTTCCGCCCAAGGAAGGGAAGGTACTCGTCAATTGAATTTTGCACAGTACGAACCCAAGATATCGTAGAATAATTCTAATTTCATATTCAGCGGGACATGAACACAACACGAAACACCGTACAACAGTGGTGACGAATTGTCGTCAACGAGCGGCATTAGAATTCCATGACGCGGCCACGGCGTCCCATGAATTTGATCAGTGCGACAACGTTTTGTAACGATATCCCAACGGCAAGGGAAATATCGCACGGGCGTCGCCTCGACGCCAGTCAGGTAAATTCGTCATCGATCTCGAGCACGTTTCCCGATCGCGTCCCGAAGGGTGCGAAGGGTGTAACGTACCGGGTACCGAAAAAGGGGACCGTTCCCTTAGCACCCTTCTCGCCGGAGGAACATTTAAAGACAGCATCGGTGCACGTACGCCAAAAACGAAAATTATGACCGCGGCTCGTGACAGGCGGAAGGAAATGGAATTTTCGCACCTGCAACCTATACCACGAGGCGGGTGACGAAGGGACGCTAATGCTATAGTCTCGTTTCTCACCCCCCTGTTCCAAAAGAAAAAACCGTTCAGTCACGTTTCCCTTGAGCATCGATCGACCCTGCGGTCACGAGGCATCGAAACCACGATTCGCTAACCGTTTCCTTACTTATTTGGTCGAGCCTCCTTCAGGAGGGAACGAACTGCCCCTCTAAACGCGACGATTTATACAATTTTTCGTTTCACACCCCAGGGAAAAATAGACGTTTCCGGTTAAAGAGTAACACAATCGACGGACAAATATACATAATTCCGCAGAAATCTTCTTTCAACTTTTAAAGTGCCTTTAACTGAGCACCAACAATGAATAATAGACTCCCAACAGCGCGCGAGACAGGGAATAAATATGATCAAACCTTTTTGTGCATTAATTTTTCATCAGGATAGAAAGAAATATGGTTCTCCCAGGGCGTTAAAAAATATATCCCGGAGCTTCGTCGAATCGATAAAGGGTTGAAATTATAAAACGAATACTTTAATACGCGTAACACCGTGCTCGTTCCGTGTCTTAAACGCGGGAAAGCCACGACTGAAATAAACTGATCGCCACGGTTTTTCCGACCGGTGACAAGCTGGATATTACTTTCTCAGATCTACCCCCGCATATTTCCTGTTCCTTCTTACCGGCAAAGAGAGGGACGAAAAGAAAAAGGCAACGAGAACTTTGCGTCCCCTCCCGCCCTTCCGACACGTTCGTTTTCGTTTCTTTTGTTCCGGTTCGGTCTCGTGACGGGCCACTTTTGCGATTAAACTTTATACCGGCGGTTCGGTCCGTTCTTCTGACCCGCGGCTTCTTTAAGCAAGGCTAAGAACGGAGTACTTGAAATAATTTCCCTGGAGATGAGCCGTATATAAACGAATACGAGCGACCATTATTGCGGTAAACGCTCACGGCCGCGTTAAAAAATGCGTGGAATAAATTACGCCATAAAGGGGGTGGAATTGACCGTTCTTCGTTAAATGCGTGAACGAGCTGTCCGATTAAAATACAAACCACAGATTACTCGTATACCTTTTTCATACACCTTTTAAAGCAACATAGCTTCTCTGAAATTGTATCAAACGGCTCGAGACGACGTTTTTGGTGTTTTAAGAAAATTGTAATTAGTTAAAAGCGCGCGAAAGTTACATTCTACCATCTTTTATTAACTGCCTCGGCTAAATTATATTTTATAAACTAAGTTCGAGTAACTTTAGAAGTTACTCAAGCGCCCCGCGAGAACTTATTGTAATTAATTTAATGAAGCACGAAAAGAACGATCAAAATTGGTTATTCATCTAATTTTCAGCTCGCGTTAAGGGCCCCGGAACGATGTAGACGTTGAAGTTCGCGCGGTCCCCGGTGAAAATTTAAACGTTTGATTAATTCGTTCGAATCACTATGGCCGAGTAGAGTAAGAATGCTTGTTCTGAATTAACATTAACCTCAATTAAGATTTATTAAGTACAATACACTTTACGCGGTAACTGTAACCGACTTGAACAACTTGGAACAAGTTCCAACAACTTCACGAGACTCGAGCCAACTAAGTAACTTCGGCTTACTCTTACAGACGGAAGAATTGATTTTCCGGTTTCATTGCGCTATTAATTCGTCGAAGAATAATATGTGTGTTTTCTTATTAAAAAGATTTCCGACCACTTTGTATAAATTCGACTATTTGAATTGAAATTGTGTTAGTTTTAAAATACTCAAACGGGTTTCCTTTGATCAGAATTCAATTTAACACAATTTTACTTGCAGAAATTCGAACAATTTATAGAATATCGCGAATGGAATATTGTTTCGGATTCTGGAAACATTCAGCAGCGAGTTTACGCTCTTTTTTTCTACCCTGCATCAATTTCATTCCGCGGGCTAATGAAATTTCACGAAGTTCTCGTTGCATTTTAGCTGGTTATTATACGTTATTATACGGGTGAAACGATTGAACGGTCTTCCGGCGATTTTAACCCGGCCCTTGTAATAAAGGAAAATTGAAATGGGCTTTGCAAAGCAAACAAAATAATGGTTTACTTAAGTAAACATTTCAAAAACTTCCCCTTTAAATAACTTGCATAACAACTACCTTAAAAGTACGGTAGTTTCCTAAAACCATACTCTCAAATATTCATTTTGTTACAAAATTCATTCCGTGTAAATAAAAAAAAATGAAAAGCTGATTAGTCGAATACTTGATTAAACAATTATTTAAATTTGTTCGTTCCTTTGTGCATAGATGAATGATTAATTCTGAGACAATTTATTGTATCTAGGTCAAAAAACACCCAGAAAACACCCTGATACACCCCTCTGGTTCCCATTTATATCGAGCACGATACATACATAATAACGAAGCTAATATCCCCGAAGGCTTCGCCAGCACAGATGTCCAATAGAAGACGGATCCCGTTGGTCTGACTTCCACGGGACGATTCTACTAGTTGCCGACTTAATCGGGCAACTTGGACGCAAAGGATAGACGGCGTTTCCCGATGCACCTCGAAGGGGTTCGAGCGCATGAATTTCTTGCAGCTGCTTCAGCCAACTTCCGGCATTTATATCGGACTTCGATCAATAATGCATGACGACCGAGTCGAGGCGACCGAGCTATTGCACCGGGCAAAAATGAAAGAACCGTGTTATTTCAACGCGAGAAACAGGGGGAAAAAGAGAGAAGCGTGCCGGATCGATTAATTTAATTGATTAGCCATGAATAACCGATTGAAGGTAACCGGCCGGGCGAAAGAACGCGTAGAAACAACCGTGTTCTCCTTTCAACGAGTTTCCACAGAATAAACCGATCGCGTAATGCTTGCTCGTTAGATATGATTTTAATTGGAACTCGAGAGGCACCGCGATGACCCAGTGAAGTTACTTTAGTTCCTAGAACTATCGATGTTTATGAAAAAATCTTCTCTGTCTCTGTTTTCGAATTTCCATCGCATTTTACTGGGTTTGTTCCTCCAATTTTTCTGATGTTCAATTCTTTGAAGTATACAAAATTGTCAAATACCTAATAAAATTATTAGCAATTAGTAATGAAATACTTTTTTAAATAACTTAAAAGGGTACTTGAACTTTCATCGACGTCTAGAGAAAAATATGAGACACAATTTATTTGCTAAATATCTATTTCAAATTTAAAAGGAACTCTTCTAACATGTAATTAAAGAGAGATTTTTTCTCGTTTAATGCCTAGTGCTATTTGCTTTTGTTTGTTAAAAGAGTTTACTTTGGACGGACCGTTCGTTGACTCGTTTCACTGAATAGTAAAGAAAATTTATGATTTTGAACTTGTTGTTTTTAAAGAAACTCTCTGAAGTTTACAGAAATGGAAAGGCTAGGTAGTCCAAACTAATTTCCGAAGTAAGGTTTATTTAACGTCACTTCTTTCTTTTTAATGCAGTTTCTGGATGGCACAGCCACCCCTTTCGCGGAACTTTGAAATGTAAAATAACTGATGACTAGTTTAGTTTCTGTTGGCTAAACGTTGCAGTCTTTTTACGCTAACTGCAAGAATTTTTCAACTACAATTTCTTTACTTATCGCATCTACGTTCAATAAACCGTATTAGTAAATGTACCCGGTCGAACACTCCCTGGATGCACGCGATTAAATTCGCAACAACAGGCCTTCGTCGCGTTTGACACGTTTCCACGGTTGACAGTCGAACAGAAAAAAAAAATCATCCCGGATTAACCTGGTCTTTTTCAGCGGCGAACATTTTCCATTTCCCTTCGAACCGAGGCAAACAATCAGTTAGATTTATTTCGAAATAAAAGTATCGCGTCTCGTCGACCGTTACCGCCGCACCGTCCATTAACCCTGGAACGAGTATAAACAATTTACTTGCACAACAGAAACGTAACAATACCAGATGGTTAATCACGTGAGTGCATCCGATCGATTCGTAAATTGACTATTGATTGATTACTTTCTTTTATTTGACGAAAAATAGCTGAGCCACTATATCATCCCCCAATTATTATTCAGACTTCGATCGGGCACAAAATTTTCCTATTGTTATTTCTCATCTATTGTCTATCGAATAAATTTTCATACGAAGATCGTTAAAATACAAAATTACTCGTCGTTTGCAAGAAACTTCATTTTATTCGAATAACGCCTGATTTCGCTAAGAATTTTCGCTACGAAGCTGTAACTAATAACGTTCCGCGACGATTCGTTGTTGGACGTCACGATTTGAATTATTCCACGGGGGAGGTTTTTTTTTTAAGCATTAACTCGGATTACACTAAACGAAACGCCAACCACGCGTAATAAATAATTCCTTCCCTTTGCTTTCGTTTCGTCGTTCTAGCCCGGGCTCTCTCCGCGTTGTACAAAGCACCAGGTGTAAGCGGCAGTGCCGGGGCCGTTGTTACTTCCATATTAAAAGGATTAATGCAGTTAGGGATCTACCGGTTCCCGTCGAAACACGCCTCGTATATTCGCTGAAGAGAAAATTACGGCGAAGGGATACGCGAATTTACGTCCGTCGCGTTTCCCTGTGTAATTCATAAGTACTGGGAGACTTTTTCGATGGCGGGGGGCGCAGGACGGGGGAACGGGGAAGGACGAAGTTACCATTGGCAATCTTTAAAGTGGATGACGGAGGAAACGTAACCGGCGGAAAATTAATGTTTAAACGAATCCACCGGCCCGATGATGAATTGTAAATGAGATAACGAAGACGAAAGCTTGGAAAGCACAATGTAATTTATTATCAGGTTGGTATCGTTGGAAAAAACAAAGAAGAAGAGTCAGATGTTTGTAAAACGTTGAAACAAAGAATCTCGCTCGGAGATGCTTTTGAAAAAAGCGTGTCAGGATTAATTGCAATTTCGTTTGTACGAACCAAATGTTATTTACTGCGTGACCTTCTGTTTCTAGGGGCGATGTAATTATGAACTTAACAGGGAACTAATTACATCGTTGAAGTCCCTTCACATACTCTTTCATTTCATATTAATTATACCGTACGTATAAAAAGATTGAAATAATTAACGTTACCGCAGCTAGCATCTGTCATAAAAATAAATTTAAAAGAATATCCTTTATTTAGAATTCGAAATTAATACTAAAATAAAAATGTAGAAGATGTGCACTGACGACCATAAATCTGTTAATTTCAATTTTGCAATGGTAGGCGCGTTTTAAGAAACGTGAAACTCATCATTCAAGGGGCTGCACGAAAACCGACGTGACCTGGCAAGAACCAAGAAAATCGAGCAAAACCGGCGCCGTGAAATGTTCCGCATCAGCAACCGCGAATCTGTTAATTCGTCGAAATTTCATTGTAGCAGGCGTATTCGTGCCTTAAGAAAAGTAAAACACACCGTCCCGCCGGTTGGGTGCGAGAACCGTCGCGATGGAACGTACTACTTCAACGACCGTGAATCTGTTGATCCGCTTAAATTCTATACCGGCGAACGAATTTCCGCCATGAAAAAAGTAAAACCCGCTCTCCCGGTTACCGTGCGAGAACCGACACGACTGGAGGAAACCAATGTAAAGTACTTCAGCAATAGCGGATCGGTTGATCCACTGGCAAGGAAATTTTTTAGCAAGGAAAGAGTAGTAGTTAAAACTCCAAGCGTTACACGATTAAACTGATGCGACCAGACGAACTTTAATCCTCTGAAATACTAGGGAAATAAATGAATTTTAGCCTTGCGAAACGGAGAAATAATTAACCTTGACGTTAGTGTAATAATTAGATAAGCTGATGTGTTTGCAGTCAAGATGTTAAAGAATTATTAATCCTAGAGGAGTCCAGGCTGTGTTATAAAAAGGTAAAAGGTAAATTTTGATTCCAAGGAACGTGAAAACCAACCCTGACATTCGCGCAAAAATCGAGCAGACAATGCGTAGCCGACCAGACCGGCGCCGAGCGGTGCACCCTCGGCGGACAATCGGAAACGTGTTCCAAGCAGCAGCAATTCGGGCCGCGATGTCGTCCACGTTTCCACGTGCCTGATCCCCAATGCCACGGTGAGATTAGCTAAATTCGATGGCCATTTTCATCCGCAGCGTCGCTCCGCTCGCGGTCGATTGTATATTATAGCCATATATTTTAGCGCGTCGAGCGGGTCGACGCTCCCTCTTTCCGGCGACGGGTGGAAATGAAATTTTCCAGCGTTACAGCGAGATCGGCCGTTACGACGGGCGATATTTTGCGACGGGTGTACGCGCGTGTCGGAATTTCAACCGACCGGGGCCATAAGCGATTGATTATTTGTTGCTACGCGGCTGGCATACGGTCACGTTCGAACACGTCTCGCGGGTAACAGAAAAAAATAAAAATAGAAAACAGGGAAGAACGAACGCAGGATATTATCGATTTTCACCAGGCAGGAAGACGGGATTGTCATCCAACAACGACGCGGGCTTAATCATCGAACGAACAGCCGGACGTCTGAACGATAAATAATATTCAATCAGTCTTCGATGGAATTCCATGAGCAACGACAAGGCTCGATCACTGTCACTAACTGAAGGGAACGTCACAGACGTTGCCTCGATATCGAGGACAGGGTAAAGGCAAGGTAACAGGGTTTTTAAATTGTTATTGATCACCCCGTGAAATATGACGGTGCCCCGACTAATAAAAGGGCTGCCTTTTCGAGTCTGTTTCATGCGTTCCAATCGTGACGGATTGATTAGGGGAATGGACTTTTGAACTAGGAGCAAAAGAGACCTCTAATTTCACTTTTCAAAACGATAGTTGATGTACAGAGTCGTAGACAATTTATGAACGAACCACTTGAGACACGGATGGTTCGAAGGTGGCCAGTGGTGGCCTGCAGATCCTGGTATAGTTCAATTTTTAAGTTTATCGTTGAGATTAGGGTGAGAATGAAAGGGAGGGTGTTTGAAAGCGAAAAAGAAGCAGTGTAGATTGGAGTAATATTAGAATACATAGTCTAGTTTAATTTAGTTAAGCCTAGATGTACTTTGTTTTAAATAAAATACATTTATACGTCAACTTATTCCAATCCCACAATATTCTTTTTTAAAGTTTAATTAAGTAAAGATAGATTTTCAGTATAATAAATAATGACAAGCAGGATAACTCTAAAATTATAAATTCTGTATGGTAAAACAAATCAAGAATTCTCTTACTAGTTTCGAATATAAATGGCTGGGTACTAAATATTTGATGAGTACGGTTGGTATATTATTAGTTCTAGCGAAGTTCTAGTCATTTTATGTTAAGAAACTTAATACGTGGTTTATGTCGTTATTTCAATCAAACGTTAAACTTCAATGCAGCATAAGTGTTATTTCACGATACTTTTATGTCATCGTAGATTTTCGACGTTCCCTTCAATAGGATCCCACAATTAATTGACTAACGTTTGACAAATAATGAACGCAATAAAGTGTCGGGAACAAAGAGGGAAGTACTCTGCAACGAATTGCTTACGTGGCTTGTATCTCGATCCTTGTAATCAGGTAAAATACGTTCCACGTGTTGCGAGCTGAATTAGCGTGGAATTCCACGCGAGGTCAAGCGTTAACGAAAAGAGCCATATTTTTGCTCGCGTGCACGTTTCACGTTGCTGTTGCTTACGTTCCCGTGTCCGTGTATTTTTTGATACTCCATTAAGCGGGACCATGTTATTCTTTTTTTTTTTTGTACACTTTTTTTTCATTCAAACGTTTCAGGTAACGATCGATTAGCGATCCGATGAAATTCACGCGTCTCTCGATACGATTTTATCAGGCCGTGTCGACAAAAATACCGTGGAAACACGACGGTATCGTTCGATATACGTCGACCGAACGTTTTCCACCACGAACAACATTTGTGCGACCGAGCGAAACGAGCGATGAAACGATTCCGTGGAAAACAACCCGGGGTTACGTTAGAATAATAATTCGAAATTGATTAACGTTAATCAGGATAATCATTTACGGGCAGAGGAATTTATCAATGATTCTATTACGTCAATTATAAATTTAATATTCGAAACTTAATACCCAGATAGAATTTACCCGGTAATAATTAAACGAACCGTTATTCGTAGCCTGTGCCCGGGGACGTATCAAAATAGAAATCGAATCAAGCGAAGCTGTGAAATTTTTTCTTCCTGACTTTGATTGACATGAATATTTATTTGCGATTCTCTAAGATATAGGACAGTTTGACCAAAATAAAGAAATCGATTTTTGTTCAATAGAAATGCAACTCGAGTCAATTTTCTGCCTCGATAAAGTATGTATTTAATTACCAAATTTATTACTAACTAAATTTCGATCTTCACCGCTGCTTTCTACAAAATTATTTATTAGCATTTAACGAATAACAATTTCCATTCAAAGCAGTTACCACCGGAAGCGATAATCTTATATCAGACTTGTAATAAATTTTTGAAACCCTTAGGGGAAACAAAATTTAGGGGAAGGTTATGAAATTAGTTCCTAATCTAACATTATAATATATAACCGTACTGAGCTCTAATAAACGAACTTGTTGATTAAAATTACTTTCGTTTCAAGTACGAGAAATTTGTTAAATGTAATACGATACTGAGAATTGTTCTACTGAAATAATGTGAAAAAAATTAGACGTCGTATTTCACCCCGAAGGAAATACATATTCTAAAAGGCTAATTCCTTTCGATAGAAGGATTAGGCAGGATACCGTGAAACGTGTCTAGAAGGATTAACGTGTTATACCCGTATCCAACCCTCGTCACATTTAACCCTCTGACTTTCTTCGCATCGAAATACGCGGATTCGTTGACACGCTCGTTGGAATGATACTTGAGTACGTCTGTTAATTGTACTTTATTTACCGAAAAGAGAAAAAGATGATTCTAAAACGAGCGAAACTGGCAAATATATTTTATACGCTGAAAGAACACGAAAGTTATTAATACGGTGAGTTTTTCTGAAAAACTGTTCGTCGTAAAATGAAACTTCTGTTCCAGAACACGCATGAAATTCTAAAAGACGTTTCTTTCGAAACCATAAACCGCGAAACCTCAATCATCGTGGTTCACAGAAATAGATGGAACTGTATATTTACAGCAGCACGAAGAGATGTGTTTCAGTGAGAAATGAAATTGTTTGAGCAACCGAACGTCAAATATTGAATAATTAATTTAAAACGTCTGTGCTTTTAACAGTTTGCTAATTTGACGTGAATATATCAGTCGTATAATTAACATACCCGATCGGTCCAAAATAAATGAGCTATTATAATAACCCATTTGTTCCCAAATTACCTTTTGCTTTTTTGTTCCACTCAATTATTCGAAATAAATATTTAATAGAATTAATATCCATTACAAATAGGTACTTTTATTTGCATAATTAATTTTAGGATTACAGCCACCCCAAATTGATGCAATCAATGTCATTCTTCTGTTCTAAATAAAGCGCAAAAGAAACAACCTAAGAACAACCTACTTTAGTTTCTCCGCTTGTTCGTCGAAGAATGTTTCTCCTGTGTTAATCCAGGGGAAAAAAGGAGCCCGCCGGTTGGCGTGCACATCGAAAGGAGAAATCTCGGTAAACACACTCGACCATAAAGGTGATCGTCTGGTGTTACACGTAATCCCGCAAAAAATTCGAGAGCCACTACAGACGAGAGTGTTTCACATCGGATTAACGTGGCACTCGTGACCCTAACCCTATCGCATCTTGTCCAATGGTCTTTCCCCTGCGACAGGGTCACGAAGGACACGCGATACGCCTCTCCTCTCCTCCCGCCAGGACCCCTCTATCTTTGTCCGTCGTTGTTTTATCGGATACCCGGTCACATCGTGCAAATCCATCGCGATAGCCGACCGATAACGACCGATTCGAAGGTGTAGCCGCAACGTTCGTGTTGTACACGCACCTAGAAACAAGGCTTGACAATCGAAAACGTGACGCGACGCGTGTTGGAAAATCGTCCGACCATTTCGTTTCCATCAAACGTTTTGCGTAACGTCAGCACGAACGCGGCGACGAAAAAAACAAAAAAGAACGATGATTTATGCGAACGGCTCGTTTCCAAGATGAACTGAACGCAAAAGTCTTCGCGCGTGGGAGTTTGAGTAAATTTTCTTTTGAAGGGATAAGTATTTAACTTAAAAACACATAATTAGTTTATTAGGTCAGATTTTCTACTAAAAGGATGGATTCAATCCGCTATTCTTATCCAAAATCACAGCGATTTTGGTGTTATTTTAAACGGCACATGTCCATCGTGTTTCGCATTTGTTTCGATTGTGTAATCGGCTTTCGGATTACTTGATTTCTATTTGTGCAAACGGATTTTAATTTAAATCAATCTTCCTCTCGTCGAGACCCGAATTCTATTTCGACCTCTCGCTGATCAGGACCGATGATTTTCGTTTAAAACACTCTGATTCGAGCAAAAATTGCCAGGGCAAACTTTGCACAGCTTACAGCCCCACCAAGTTTTGGTGAAAATAAATGGACCAATATCGAAGGGAATTTAAATGCGATCCCTTTTGATCTTTTTGTTGTGTTTGGGTTTTAAGCAATTAACCCTTTAATGGTTTACGACTGCAATTACGCCCTGTACGAATGTAATGTTCTCAAATAAGCCCAAAACCGATCGCATCAATTGTTTAGAAATCTATTCAGCCTGTCAATGGGAACGATGTAATCATAAAACCGACGTTTCATTTGTTATGCACGTAATAATTAAATTGATTTCTCTAGGGGTAATATTTTATGATGGCTTTTAAGGGTCACACGTTGATTCATTACGTTAATTTGTCACAACATAAAAGCAGTAATCATTGTAAAACCTCTTTTATCCAAATTAATTGGGAAACATAATTGTTCGGAAATTTAAATGATTGATCGATCATTTTTCTTTTGGCGCTGATAGAAAGCAATCTGTTCAAATAATACAATTTTTGATAATAAATTGGCTGCCACTTGATTTAAATTTTCATACTAATTACTTAAATAAACATAATTAGAAATATTTCTATTAAGTACTTGAAATTATGAATAATAGAAATATCGAAACAATGTAAAAATAAAAATAAAAATTTGTCAGAAGCAGATAATGAATATTTGGATATGAGAGGTCTTAACAGCAAAGTCTCATTTGTTCCACGATATAATAAATAAATTAAAAAATAACTTACCTTTCGATTCCCAGTCCCAGCAACCATCTCCAGCAACTTTCTCTCGAACCACCAGCAGGAATTAACCATAAACACACACTTTATGTCTTTTTTAAAGGACTTTGACAAATTTCTGGAAGGCAATGGACATAGATGAGAACGGATTTCGTGGTGATGGTAGGATTATCACAACCGGGATAAAAGTCAAAGCGCTGAGTATTTATTTCGAAAAACGGATCGTTATGTACAAACGTATTAAATACACGTGTGTGACATTTACACATGAAACAGGTGGAAGCGTTTCGAATGTTAAATCACGCACAATGATCGATATGTACGTCGACAAAACAATGGACAATCGATTTTCTATCACTTAATACGACTTATTTACAACCCATTTCGCCGTTTATATTTGCACAGGAGGGGTTGTCTACACGCGAGACGACACGAACGAGACTGAACCCCGTTTCACCGACTTTGACGACGAACTTTTGATAAACAGCGACAAACTCGTGTTATGTTTTGAAATCAAGCTCGTGAACGTAGACTATTTACATACGGTTCGAAAGGAATTTACGCTTGGAATTAACGAACGAAATGTTGATGTATCGATTCAAAAATTTAACATCATAAATCGCGTCAATTTTTGCCATTTCATTTAATGAAATCTTTCAATTTTTTACGTGCACTGCATTGCATGTTTAAAAATATATTGGGTCTTTAAAATAAACGAGATACCACTATCTAGCCCTTAATTACAAATATTATTCATATTTCAATGCAACTTATGAAGAGAAATGATTAATCAGCTAATTTTCCTAATTATAAATTATGAAAAAAGATTATCCAAATTATTTACAAATTAAAGAGACAACAAAATGGAATTTTCACCCCTTTTAAAAAACGTTCGAAGTCTCAGCTATATTTCGTTATTTAACATTGAAAATTAAACAGGACGAGAATGTAGGCCAATTTATCGCTATTTACCGAAATCCGTCGAGCAAGAGGTATCGATTCGATGTTGCGCCTTTACAGAGGCTGCAAAAACGCTCGTCGGCTGATGGAATCGGAGAAAAAGCACGATCGTGTTTTATAACGAAGGCAGCGGATATTAAATTCCAGCGGCAAACCTGGAATTCCCGTGTACGCGGCACTTCCGTCTGACTTTTGTTTGCGTCTGCCAGACCAAGCCGACGCGGCGCGGCGACAAAAACCGAACGCCTCCATTGCGTAAACACACGCGGCGAAATAAAGCTCGTTTGCAAAGGAGAGACGGGCATCGGGTTTGAGCGACGAAACAACAATCCGTTCGATGTATATCACCTATGAGTTTTCTTTTTCAACAAACATTCCAGAAGATATTCAAGATTTTTTTCATTTGGAGTAACGTCTTCGAAATAATTAACCCTTTCCACTCGATTATCCCTTCTGAGGGATCATAAAAAGGATGCAGATAATTTTGGAAAGAAATATAAATAATTTCTTTTTATTTTCTTAAGTTTCCTTCGAAATATAATTTAAATAGAATAATTATTTCCAATACTATATTATCCGAGTGCAAAGGGTTAAAATGATAATAATCTTATTTACAAACCCTTGTGTTACCAAATTTTGAATAATTCCTTTTCTCATTACACATCACAGGTGGATCTTAACTAACTTTTCCGGTTTCCGTTTCGAACTGCTCGCAACGTTCGAGTATCTCGTTCGGTCGGTCAATATCCAAGCGCCCCGCGGCTATCCACGATTTTCTGTTTAACGACCATGATTTATTTCGAAACAAAATTATAATATCGCGGGCGCAATTTAAAAACGTTTCTGGACCGCATTAATTTTTGCTCGGCATACCGTGTTACGTCTCAGTTGGAATGAAAATCGAGAATGGTGAACGAGGCTTGCACGCGAAAGCTCGAACCTCTATTTTTTATGC
Organism: Anthidium xuezhongi; assembly: GCA_022405125.1. Classification (NCBI taxonomy): domain Eukaryota; kingdom Metazoa; phylum Arthropoda; class Insecta; order Hymenoptera; family Megachilidae; genus Anthidium; species Anthidium xuezhongi. The sequence continues at coordinate 5,330,518 of CM039642.1, read as the reverse complement.
TCAGAGAAGCGACGAAATATTGAAACAAAAGTAACAAAAAAGGGGAAAGAAGATCCACCATCAATCCGATCCCGTCTCACTTTGATGAACAAAACGGAACAATTTTATAATATTTATATATATATATATATATATGTACTCATTTTTGTTTTGTTTTGTTATTACAAACTGTACAAAGTGCGTTCTCACGATATTATCGCTACAATGGAAACGATTAATTCAATGAATTTTCTTTAGTCGCTTTAACGATTTCCTTTTTATATACATACATATAATAATTGTCTCTCTTACCTCTCTCGATCTATCTAACTCTTTCATTCCTTCTCTCACATTCTTTCTCTCTCCATCAAACGTTCAGCAGAGGAATTCTTCCTACAAAGAGAAACGATCAGTGACAAATTATTAGAAACATATTTTCGTTCAAAAGTTATAGGACACTTACTTGAAATTTCATAGGAATGTAAGAAAAAATAATTGGATCATCTAAATTCCATTAGAAAAGAATTATTATTTTTAATTAATTTAGCGTATTACATTTATTGCCCAACCTGTTTCACGTTGGAGCAGATAAGCCATATCATCCTCCATAAGGTGGATTAAAATAAACGATAATAATCAAATATTAAAGGAAAGTTTCTTTTAGTTCGTACAATTAGCTGCGGTAACAAGTATCTGTAATAATTGATACTTAAATCCATGATAAAAAGAAATATTAAGAATTGTTTTCATTAATTTCGTCACTAACACTTTAAATATGTTATTCGTTGTTATAATTAACAATAATAACTAATTTTCAAATTTGAGCTTTGAAGTAACTTATCTTAAATTATTGAAACAATATCAATTCTACTTAAAACCCTTTCCCCTTAATTAAAAGTTATTAAAATAGACTCATGACCTATGACTTTTGAATAAAAATGTAATAAAATCACAATTCTTTCTCCTTTACCTATCGATATGTTCAGATATGTGCCATAGGACAGATCAAAATGCACGATATGTCAACGATAGAAATACGAGTCTTAATTAACAATATCCTTTTTATACCGTACGATCGATAATTTTAATTTCGATAATTGATCGCTCGAAAGCTGAACCGTTTTTTTCCTGTTTCCCCTGGATCAAACGCGAAGCGTTTGCTCCAGTTCAAATAAATTCAAATAAACGAGTAAATTAATAACGAAAGATGATCGAACCGTCACAAAGGAGAGTAATTAGAAAAATCGAATCGTTTCTTGAATTTAATTTCACCTCCGTTTGTATCTCAATCTTGTTTTTAGTTCAATTTGTAGGAAGGACTGTGCGCATAGTTGTTCAAAAACGATCCACGAAGTCGATTAACGTTTCCCATCGATCTGTCTCGTTAAGCTCGTCGTGCGATCGATCTTGATTTCTTCCCAACATCGATATTCATCTTCTTTTTTATTATTTCTAAAGTTACGTATCCATTTGAAAGTAAAACTCGCGCGAGAAGCTGCTACTAGTTATTCCTGCGATTTTTACTCTCATGCGAACACGCACCCTTATCGAATTAACCCTCGAACGACGAAACCTGGGTCGGTGATGACCAAGACCAAAGACAAATAAATTTATAAAATAAATTAAATAAAGATTCATCGTTCAAGGACTAACGCGAGCTTCATCGTCCTGCCGTTGCCTCGAAGGAAAAGGGATACAAAGAAGTTCTGTTGATCGATATAATAAAGGTTCTTCCTAATAGAGTGGCAGTATTTCTTACCGTAAATCGCTCTTAATCTTTAATATCATATATTAAATTACCAACGTCGTGTCATAGACAATATCATAGACTTTTCATATGCAAAATGAAACCTCTCGATTCAGTTTCTCAGCCCAGCGACTGAAAACAGTCCTACGAAGAGGTAATCGTCGTTCTTTTTTTTCATTATTATGAATAAATTATAGGGAGCTTCAGGTTGAGTAATTTCTAGAACAATTTCTCGATGCAACTCATTTTTCTTGTCAAAGGAAGCAGTAATTCGTGGATCCTTCTCGTAGGACCGTCTTCAGCGAATTACACTTTACAGATCGCGAGTGACTGTTCAACCGTGTAACATTTACAAATCTCAGAACAACGCTTAACTGTTTCTTGCGCCATCGCATTACCATCTTTCGAAAATTTCGTTATTTATCGTTATCCATTCATTCTAACAATCATAAATTTCTCATTGTTCCTCGCTGGCCACGGTCCTGTACCCAATAAACTGCTGCTACAGCTTCAGATTATCGATTATTCTGTTTTCTTCTTATTAAGGTACGTTTTCCCCCTCGTCGTTCGTTAAAAGGAAAAACTCTGTTTGTGTTGCAGACGCAAATAAACAAGTAGAACGGGTCCTTTATTGATCAGACATACTGACTATCTCATAGAGGATAAAAACGATGTAAAAATGTTCGGAGGAAATCAAAATATCAAGATAATACTATGATTCAATTTTCCTTTAATCTCTTCAGAATTTAAAAACCTTATTTTTCAGTTATTCTGTTACTAGTAATTAATAAAATTTGAAGTACTTTGAGGAAATTAAATTATGACACATCGTTTGATTCGAGATATGAATATTTATTTTAATTTTAATTTTGTGCCAATTCTTTTGTTTTATAATTTCATCGAACTCGACATAACCGATATAATAATATGATTCAGTGATTAATAACAAAATCATGATCGAAACGTAGCGCGAAATAAATGGTTGAATTTATTTACTGAATTCAATACAACGGCGCGTGCGAGAAGCAAAGAAAATTGTTCAAAAATGGAGCAAAATCAATTTTTCAAAAAGATAAACGCCAGCGGTAACGAAACACGAGACCGATGTTCAATTATTTAAAACAAAAACCGTCAACGAAGCGTCAGTTACCAAGGGGACAATCGAGATAAAAAGAATGCCTGCCGGGGGAAAAAAGTCGAACAAGAATATTCATCGGTTAAATGGACCGTGTTCTATTCTCTCCTATAAACGTAACTTCAGGTCACACGAGCTTCCCTCATCCCTTATTTCCATCCCTTGTTCGCAGAATCACGATACAACCGATTGGTGGTTTAGTAGAACTCGATCGGCAGCAGGGCCATCGAGTAAACTTTCCGCGAATCGATCGATCGAACCCTGGCGACCCCAAGGGGGATAAATGCAAGCCTTAAGAACGAGGTCTCTAAATAAATTTACGCTATCGGTTAATCACCGTTAACATTTCTTTACACGCTATATATATAATATATATTTATATATATAATATGTACGAACTCTTATACTTGCAACCTCTAGTGGTATTGTCAAACATTTATGCACTTCGGCTAAGCGCATTTTAAGCTTATTAGTAGCTTCAGGAAACTTAACTGCAAGCCACTGGCTCGAGGAATTTCTTCTTTTTTATTTTTATTTTATTTTTTTATTTTGTCTTTTATATCGATATCCCACCCCCCGTTCTCGTACTCCGCCTCGATCAATTGGTTCAAGATTCTGCATCCATCATCGAACTTCAACGTAACTTCCGGTATACCGATCGTCAGCGACGGTTAATTAAAATCTTTTGAGAAGGGAACCCTCGCTAACATTGCAAACGATCCAGATAATAAATTTTCAATCGAACTTCTCACGTTTCCAATTACTCCGACACGAATTTGTGCTGTTTAATCGTAGGCAGTGGGGTAGAACTCCAAGAAATAAGGACAAAATTCGTAATATTTTATAAACAAAAATACATAAAAATTTATTTATAAATCAAATATTGATATTTCGTATTATTATTTAAAACGCATTCGTTTTCCATTTCTTGGACTTCTGCCTGAGTGATAGAACAAGATATTGACTATTCGATATTATCTTAGTTAATTAGGATGCACGATCGCAAAGAAGATATGAAAATTTCATTAATGGATGTGTCGTTTCGAGGCTGCACTTTCGCCCGAAGAAGAATGGCCACGATGAAAACATTATTGTATCTTCGAGCGATTTTCGAAGTTCAAGCCACGTGTATTCTGAACGTGACACGAGTATCATAAGCTTGTTTGCTGACAGTATCAGTTTCATGGCGGTGCGCGCACGATTTATCGAACGTGCTTCCTGTCTATTGGCCCACGATAGGAACGTTCCATTTCGAGCGCTACGATTTCGTTCAAGTTACCGATTTGTTTGCGTTCTCTCTGCCACGGTTCCGCGACGATTACAGTCTCTAATCGGCGTCGAGAAAACGCTCGATCTTGACGCGTGCATCGAAAAGCACTTCGATATCAACATAAATTCCAACATCGGAAAGAGAGTAAACCGAGCGTCGATGATAATCGATGTTACAAGTGTCGATCAGAGTTTAATTTTAATTACAAATGAAATTTTGATGAACAATCGCCCGATCAACGATTTACCTTCAATTCAGATGATCTCGAGTCCGATCAGCTACTCTGGTACTAACTTGGTCTGACCTGGTGCTGCTTGGTCGTTGATGGACAGTTCCACCAGTTCCCGTTCAACTCGCCGATCATAGAAAGCCGGATCAGATTCCAGCCTTCTAGTTCTCTGTATCAGGTGTCGTTCGTGTCCGCGTGTTTGTAACCGAGATTTTTCCTTTGAAGGAACATGTGGATCTCGCGGAAATTCGGACGGTCCACGTCGTTCCTGTGCCAGCACTCGCGCATCAGCTCGTAGATGTCCTTGGGACAGTTCTTCGGCAACGATAAAATAATCTGCAAAGGATTAGAACGTGCGACTGGCGAATTTGTTCAGAATAGCTCTAATAAAATGAAATAAATTTTGGTATTTTTTGACGAAAATTTATATTTCAGATAAATTAATAACAATGTATAACAGCATTTAGGTGGATTAATAACAGTATCAATGTCTGCTGCAATTTTGTTTCATAATTTAGGATTTAATAGATTATTAAACGTTCAATTAGCAAACTCGTATAATAATATTTGATAGGAAATGTAAAATTCGTAATTTACTTCGAATTTACCTGTAATGACGGTTTATAATATTCTGCAAAAGGATTTGCACGGGCGATTGGCGAGTATGTTTGGAATATATTACGCAAACTGCAGATATTAATAACTGGTGTAATGTTATGTGATTAGAATCAAATCGTTATAATCCTAGAATAATCTACAAAAGCTTTATGCACACGACCGATAAATTTGCCCGGCGCGCCATACATAAACTTCAGGCTAAATATTAACCCGTGTAAACTTGTAGTGTAATCCAATACTTCTGTGTACCCGTGCTAATTGCACCTTTGAAACACCGGCGGATTGCGTAAACGAGAAAAACAAAAAGAAAAAAAAAAAATGGCGAAAGTTTGACGAAACCGAATTTCACGGTATTTAAACAAGATCAAGTTTCCCGAAATGTTTAGCCAGAAAAAGCTGTAAATTTCAAGAGATTCTTGCACGCTGCATAAACGATTCTGAACGACCGTTATAACAGCCAGATTGTTTGCGTCGTGGGTAATTTATGTTCGAATACCTCCGCGTTTACTACGAAATTTCGTGATACCGCAACGAAAAATGGATCAATAAATTTTCTGTTCGAGGAACAAGATTGCAAACGGAACGTAAATATTCTACCAACTAGCGATCTCGTAATTCCAGCTTGGAAAACAGATTCCCTTTCTTATGGAAACTATTATCATTTAATTGGAATATTTTTAGACCACGTTATTTTCGATAAAATTCAGCGGAGCATCTCTGGCAATTCGTTACGTTAAAGGTACTACTTACCCTTCTATCGTCCTCCTGGTAAAAATAGGTAGCATTCTCGACTATGCGATGGTCCGGTAGTTCCTCGAATGGTTGTTCCCTTGCAAAAGTTAAAATCTCCCAAAGAGTCACCGCAAAAGACCAGACGTCACTTTTTGACGTGTGTCTTCCCTGATGGATACAAGACACCATACAATGGAATTTAGTTTGTATACGTGGCCATACAATAACGTTTTACAAATAAAATCAAATAATACTTTAGTCAAATAATAAAAAATAAGGGAAAAATGTTATTTGAGTTAAATAAACTTTTATATATTCATATAAAACGGATCGATCGATTCAATATTCCAAATTGTATTGATTATTCAACTGGAAGCTAAATTTACTGCACCTTCCTAAACGTGTTCTACTACAAAGCATTCAAAAAAGGTTGATAACTTCCCAACAACAAAATTATGGAGATTAATAATTTAATTGGTAATCAAAAATACAAAAACTGTTCCTTAATAGTTCAGGAAAGCAACGTTTCACGAAACGGTAAATGCTGATCAACGGTTGCCAGAGTGAAAGAGCCAGGGTGGAAGTTAACGCGAAGATCTACGGGAAACTTAGGGTAGCGAGTGTGGCAGAGTAATTTATGGAAACTGTGTGCCAGTTGGACGACAACTTCGAACGGGAAAGCAGCACCGTGAAACGGTTACACGTCTTTACTCTTTCCTTCGCATTGGCAGCAAGGCGTCTTGTGGTTTCCTCGACTGGCATACGCGTATTCCTCAACTCTCTTTCACCCCCTTAGCCCCCGGGAAAAACCGAAACCGGGCATCGAGGTGGAAAACGTTGCTCTGTTTATCCACCTAATTGATAATTTTGTGCTTTATTTAAAATTCTTTGAAAATTTTGATATCAAATAATTTACTGGGTAATAAATAATTCAACTGGTGGTAGGTGATAATTCAGATACAGGTAATAATTTATGCGAAAATTTAATATAGGTCACAATTTTCGTACAGGTAACAGGTAATAATTTATCTACTTATAATAAAGTGCAAATTTTGATTTCAACTTCTGCCGATCTCCCCAAAAAATGTTCAAACTTTAGACAGATCATATTGGGTATAAACTGTTCTACGTTAATGCAAACACCAACACATAAAAGCAGCATCAACCTCAAAACATTCATTTTAAGAATATACTTTGACTAAGCTTCTTACACTCATTTTATCTTCAAATTTCTGAACTATGTAAGTACTTTCATTTCCGAGAGATTCTTCGGTAATCTACTTAAACGTGTTATCAATTTTGAATATCATTATTCTATAAAGTATCTTCTATAAATACGCAAAATTTCGTCTTCGATTGGAAATAAATCATTCAAATTATATCAATTTTCAGTTCAAAGGCTTTACTAATTTGTATTAAAAAATATACCTTAAGCTGTCAATTAATGTAGTACAAGTACCATTTTGTAATGATTTCATGTCATCAAATCGTGTTAGAAATTGTATCTTATACTATAATTTTCAGTCAGTCATTTTGTGTCAAGAATACAAATGAGTAGTTTACGTGGCCATTTTCTGCAAAGTCTAAATTGAAACGAAACAACTGTTGTTTTATAATACTTTAATATCACGAACATTATGTCGGGCACCGATGTGTTGAAAACGACTGTTTAAGATGCAAAATGAGCTAGCTCGTTGTTGTAAAATTTACGATAGCTGATCGTTGGACATTAGTTCGCGATCAGCATCCGTCCGAACGAAGTCGAACGTTATATCATTGAACCGACGCTAATTCCGTATAATTCTTGAAGCGGCACGACCTCGTTTCATTAACACAGCACAATGGCGTAGGTCGGATAAACGATGGCAATAATGAAACATTAACGACACAGTCAATTTGAAATGACTACGTGAACGACCGGGAAAATACTATATCGGACGCTCGTTTCCCATTTCGTCGAATTACCATTTAGCCATCAATTTGCCGCAGCACGGATTTCATTCATACGCGATTTCCGATGGCAACGGGACCCACTGATGGATTCAAATCAACGTTTTCATTGAAACTGAAAGAAGATGAACATGTTTCGTATCGTTCTCTAAACGTTTTGTGTTATCCCCGTACGAAAAAAATTGAATTTTTCAGTTAATTGAAAATATTCCGCTTCGAAAATTTGATACGACAATCGATACAATGAAAATGGTTAAGTTTATACTGACACATGATCGTAAAAATTAATAATATAAATGTTTATTTTCAATTTTCAATTTCAAACTATCATCGCTAAACAATTTAATTTCATAGTATTTAGATTAAAAAAAGTTGTAAAGTATCATTTGTAATATTAAAATTGTAGAGAACAATTATTATATGATTTTTGTTTCCAACAAATATATTCAAGATACGCATCTATCATTGCGTCTGATCATTAACCAACATGTTCTACTTGCTCAGCTTCTCATTTTTCTTTGCTTTATTTACCACCAGGACAAAAAAAGATCTTTCAAATTGTTAGGATTATTTAAAAAATCGATAAAGTGTAAGAGTTATACCAAGAAAAACGATCGATAAGGATTTAACGTTGTGTCTGACCTCTGGCTGACTTGTTCTACTTGTTCTACCTCCGTATTCAGTAAAATGCCACAAAGTTCTTACTGTAAATAGTGATTCGCATATTTGAGAATCTATTATTCTTACAGAAAGTAAATACAAGTTCTATATTGTGCTATTCATTAAAATTATTAAAAATTAATAAGAAATTATCAAAGTTTAAAAATCAGTCGACGTCTGACAATTGGCGGACTCGCTCTACTTGTTCATGAACTTGAAGAAACACTAAAACCTTGTAATTTTAAAGGACGATTCCCGTACCAAATTGTAGCCCCGAGTTTTTCTTCGCTCTATTCGCAATCGGAACAGAAACAGAATCCCGAAAATCGGAAACCGACAGGAAATATGCGAAGTGGAGCAATTGTGCCGAGGGTGTGGGTACAGAGGGTCCGGTTAAGCAGGAACAATCGAACCGGACATTGAAAACGAATTCACGTACCTGGACTTTCACGATTCCGTGGATGACACGGCGAATCAGCTCTATTCGCTAATGCCACACGACCGCAGACAACTCTACCGGGCCGATGCTTCGCGGTTTCGCGGATCGACAGTTCAATATCGACGGCTACGAACGAGAAATTAAAAACAGGATGCCATCGAATAAAATACGTCGGCCCCGTGGACCTCACTACCATTCGTTACACTGATATACCGGCCATACTGGTACGTTGCCAATAAATCCAGCCTGACCACGTCGCTACGTGGAATACGTATTTTCGCGACTTCATTCCTGGCGTACCAGGCCGTGAATGTTAACGGTCTCGTGTTACTGCAAGCTAAACGACGCGATAACTGTTCTGCCCAACCCCCCCATCTCGATTTGAAACGATACAGAGAATGTACTGTTGATGAACTGTCAACGATCCCGTTGTTTGTGAACGATTTTAATTGGCGCTACGGTGCACGCTTGAATTCATATTTATTCCGAAACTCTCACACGATAGAATATTAAAACTTTACCATGTAATCAGAGTTAACCGATGCAGATGAGAAAATTCGAAACAGGGTTAAAACTACTGTATCGTCCTCTAATAATTAATAAAATAGGAAATTAAAATATTAAATTGAACGATTTCATCTTTAATAAAATTCCATTATTAGTCATCAATAAGCTTACAGAAATTTGTCAAAAGTTGCTAGTTAATTATTCTAAAGGTCGATGCATACCCACTTTAAATATTGAGAGATTAAGATCTTTGATTTCAAAGGTACATCCTTTGGGATCCATTAAAAACTGAACGTTTTAAATTATCATCTCTCTAATGTGACCTAATCTGTTCGCTCTAGCTCGAATCCACTTTAACTGCTTGAATCCACTTCGATCCGTGTGGATCAGCGGAGGATGGCTTTCTGAGCAAGTAGGAGGGTTAGAATAGATCCAGCTGAATCGAGGCAGATTCGAAGTCGAAATGGCTCGAAACGCGTGGAAGTCATCCATTAAACGGTAATCGCTGTTGTTTTAACTCGGGGATCGATGAATTTTAAAGGCAAACATTCGTGACAAAGTTGTAAGCCGGGAAACTTTGATTCCCGACCATTCGAGCCTGAAATATGCTAACGCAAGTACTATTATCCTCAATTACCATGCAATTTCAAATTCTGAAACTGTACAGCACGAAAGCGACGGGACTATTTTTACTTCGTGAGACGAAAGAATCGATCGATTCGTTTCTTCGTTTCGCAGTTAAATCACGGATCATTTGATATTCGCGTATCAATTATACCGTCGAAGCAGTCGACAGATTTCTATCTTCGGGCATTAAATATCCCAGCCAATTAACGGCACCAGGGTTAATTAACGACTCACCATCAGCATGGATTCCCAGGCCATCCAGCGAATTGGCAGAGGAGGTCGACCCTCGACCCGGAAGTAGTCAGCCGCGTAGGCGTTCCTTCCGGAGCCCAGATCCGACACTTTCACCGTGTAACCACGGCTCACCAAGCAGTTTCTGTAACCAGACCATAAACTTTTCTCTCCCTAACTGTCACCTCTCTTTTATTTTCTCTCATTTTATTACAACAGCTGCCGCGGCAGCTTCGCGGATATTTTTCAACCATGTTGCGCGGACACTTTTCAGCTGACCCACATCAGCCAACTTTTTTATTTCAATATTCGCTAAACCGATGGTGCAAAACAAACTGTTTCGTTTCTTTTTAATTTCTGCGATAGTTTACCTGTTCGTTCAACAAAACCCTATTGATCCTGCCTCCTTCTATCTGCGACAGAACTTTTATACGACGAGAGAACACGATAAACTTTGCGAGATAATCCGTCTTCGAGAGGATTATTCCGGTCCTCCCCTGTTCCGCCACTCGAACACGTAGACAAATGTATCGCTATGAACAGTGCTCAAAGGACTGTTCACGATCTTCCGAGGGGATCAGAATCGATTCGAAGGGTGGATATATACGTTTCTGACAAGTTGTGCGCGTCTTCAAGTACGTTGCTGTTTCGTCAAGGTATTGTTGGTCGTGGCGTAACTCTACTCAAGAAAAATATTACGAAAGGGATACTATTAAAATCTTCCAATGATTCTTTTCATAACTCCAATTTCTTACAATTTAGGGGTGGAATTTGCCAAAGTACTAAGATAAAAATTTTCAAGGTTCCTTATTGCAATCTTCCAAAATACTAAGTTAAACAACTATAAAAATAAATAAATAAGCAAAAATTCTTCCAACAAACAGGCATTTTTAATTGAAGACACACGTTAAAGTCCGAAACGACAAAGCTGCAGGTTTTTCATTTCTGTTTTACGAGTTAAGATTGCTTCAGTTAAAGGCAATTCTTCGTTTCCGATTCGGTTTGTCGCGTTTCCAACGTGCTTTATAGCCCCGTCCGGTAACGATGCACTCTTCGACATCGTTTCGAGCGTGAGTCGTTTTTAAGCAGCTCGAGGTAGAAGGGTTCTAAACGCGTCGAAAAGCTATGGACGCTCCAAGTTTCGCGCTGATTTGCACGTAAAACGGACTGTTTATTGGGCGTGAAAAGCTTTAGTGCCCGGTACCTTTTCTTTTATCTTCCAGCCATCTTTGCGTCGCCGGTTTATGGCTTTTAAGCGGACCTGTCCGTGAAACATCAAACTCGATCATATGCAGTGATCGTTTATTCATTAACCTCTTTCGTTCTATCACTCGCAAATAATTCAACAAAGCACAAGTTACTCAAAATGATTAAATCTTTCTAACAAATGTATTACTAATAACGTCACTATATTATATCGAATTATAACACGGTTCCATGATTTCTCTTCTCTCGTCAGAAAATTATTACACTTTATTAATGTTCGTATCAAATATCACATATTACCAGACGGTTGTTTCTTTCGCCTGTAAAATATTCTTCATTTCAAGTAAAAATTACGAATGATTAAGTTACGAGTCTCTTTCTTTACTAAGAAAAATAAAACGTAATAAATTACGAAGGGACCTTTGCGTACAACGCGTAAAAGAAAGAGGAAAAAGGGATTCAAAGGGTAAGTAAACGCGCGAGGCATTTATTTGCCGTGCACAACGCTCAAAACTCGTTTCTATAAATCAACGGGCAATTAATTTCAGCCGCGCGCGACCGTTCCGCGTTTATGCGACACCGACGCCTGTGCCACGGGCCATTGTAATTAAAGTTTATGATTAGAGTTAATAATTCGAACACGTGACCCAGCCACCCCGCGTCGCCCCCACTTGTTCGCTTTTAATGGCCCAGCCACGTCGGGTCGCCTGGTATCCGACAGTTTCGGTCCAAATTCGACGCGCGATTCGACGGAAATAACCGTGGGGGCCACGAGAATTTCACTCTCGAATCGTTGCGACACCTTGAAGAAAATACCGTAGTTCCAACGATTCGTCAACGTGCCGTTTAATTAAATCGCGATCGGTTTATTTAAAATCCGAATACCGTTTCGGGTAAAAATAGAAAAACATTTGTGTCTTTGAACGTTTCAATCGAGACCTTTTGTGGACAGAGTTCTTCGAATCGAATTTAGCATTCTGTGCAGTCGTCGTCGATAAACAGAAAGTTGCATCGGTTTATTTTTCGAATCGGGACAGTAGACGACTATCGGCGAAACGCTTCGATGCTTGATTCTATTCCGGACCGAACGTTCTTGTCCGTGAATTAAATTTGTAAGGCGGACAGAAATGACGAGCTGACGTTCGAGATAAACGATCGATCTTAAAATACTCCAAGTGAAATCAGTTTAATCCAATAAATACGAAATAAGAAAGTAGAAAGGGATCTTGAATGTCTTTTGTGTCAAGATTATAAATATTTTCTAAACATTGCCCAAAACACGTGCCGTTCTAATAAAAGTAGGAAGGTTAGTATTATTAGGAATCAGAATCGGGCCGTTCGGTCCAGCGGTAGCAATTTATTAAATAGCGTAACTATTCAAGTGCTCGGAACTGTACCGGAACGATTCTGCTTCGAAACTGCTTCATTACTCTGTGTCGATCGTTATCGTTCGGCAAAGTGGGCGACATAACTGAACGCGATAGTTTTGCTTTTCGAGCACTCGAAGCGGTGGCAGTAACCATAGCCATCGGACTGGCTGCACAAACAAAAGTACCCGCATCCGTGGAACTAACTGTAACCACGTTGAAGAGGAAACACGCGTTTGCGCAAGCCAAAGAGAGCAGCCGACGAGAGGGTGCCCCGTGTCGTCGAACGAGTGACTGATCGGCGAACTTTGACTCAAAGTAATCTACGAGGAGCTGTCTGTCGTTACCTTGTGGCGAGATCCCGATGCACGAAGTCCATTTCCTCGAGGTGTTTCATGCCGGATGCTATTTGCGTGGCCATGTAAACCAACGTGCCGAAACTGCAACAGGAAGAAGCAGACGGTTCCGTTCAGAAAGTTTGCCATTCGCGAAACTACGCCAACGTGTACGTGCGAACACGTATATAAACTATCCTTTCGTAAGTATCTGGATACCATCTCTCTTTTTATTCTTTAGATTAGATGTGTTAAAAAATAATTATTAGCCAGGAGGGAGTATAATCTTTAAAATTTGAAGGCAAAATTTGATTCAGAGGCAAAAAATTATAAGTTTTAAAGGGTTAATACGTTTAATAAATTTTGCACTAGTTAAGCTCTCGAGCTTCTAATTAATTTGTTTAAAGGCCAAGAAGTAATATTGAAGGTTTAATATTTTTAACAAACTTCTGACAAGTTAAGCTCTTCGGTTTCAACATTACTTCGCTTGAAAATCGAAAGGAGCGAATGAAACTTCGAAATATGTAACACGATTAACAATATTTAAAGCAGACTTTCGACAGTATAGAAAATTTAGTCTTTTAATAAATTTCGGACAAGTTAAGCTTTACGTGTAATAATCGAAGGGTGCGAATACAATTTTCAAGATATAAAAAGGTTTCCATAGAGAACTTCATTTAAAAATTTTCCAATTTCATTAATATCTTCAATAATTAGCAATCGCTAAGTCCAGATACTTACATATTCATTCATTTAAAAATGAAACATTACGACATAAAGTATTTAATGGAAATACATATTTGCATAAACATTCGTGATCTATTTATGAACGATAGTGTACAGACCAAGGTACGCTGATATCAGCTCGCAATACCGTAAATGGCGACGCTTTAAAGCGAAGAGGAGAACTCGCGGACCATTTGCATCGGCAACAAAAGCTCGACAGATCGAGCGTTTTTGCTCGCGTTCGTTCTGTTCCTGGATTACAAACTTCACGAGTTTTTTCCCTTTTTTTCCCAACGTTTCTTGTTCGAAACGCGTACGGGGCGGGGAGGGAACGTTTCGAGCGGCTTTTTTTCCCCTCGGGGATGCAACCGACCACTTCCATAGTCGTCATTCCCGGTTATCGTACTGATGAGCTTCTAACCGGGGATAATGCACGACAGTCGACGATTTGTTTAAATAACGCGCGCGAATCTTTCTCAGTTCGCATCAACGCGCGCGGATTTATACGCCGCGAATGGATTTATTATCGCTGCGCTGGTTCGATCGGGGACGAATCGCATCAGACTAATTTCCATCGCTCCTTTCAAGATTTTCCAGAGATTTATTCTGTCAACGTTTAACAAATGTAATTGATCGTACGCGATAGGTATTGAAAGTTGTATCGTCAGCAATTTATTTAAAAATTTGTTAATCCAATGCAAAAAACCGGAACTGTTCATCGAATTATTTCTCTCTGTATACTTCATAATGAAAAAATTCATATTAATCATTTTAAAGAAGATTTCACGTCCAAAATAATACAATATTTTGATCAATTTTCATTTAAATCGGTACCCTCTGTTCCATCTTTTCTTGTTAATACCACCATCTAAAGTTCTATAACTTTAACCCATAACATCCAGTCCCTTGGTATCTACCGTCCCATAAACCTTTCGTTCCAAATGAAACTTCATTTACTCGTGAAAATTTTCCGTATCATTTTTCAAGGCAGGAAAGCTCCAATCAATTTATAAACCTCTTGGCAAAAAAAAAATCACACAGGAAAAAGAGTATATATATGAATCAAACCGCTAACAGGAAAGAACGTTTGTCATGAAGTAGGTCGTCATTTGGAATGCAAATTTCGAGCAGCCTGTAGATCGATATGCTTGGCCGTTTCCAACGAAGACAAAGAGCGGACGGTTTCTATCGGTTGTTTCCGTTGCAAACGGGTCATCGTTGTGCGAACGCGCCGGAAAAACACGGCCCCGTCGACAGCTGTCACCGGCACCGATCATCTTCTCTGTCGTTCGCCTCTCATTTTCGCTCGATTTCTCCTATTTCGAGCACTTTGCACGCGTGCATCCCTACTCCTGGACACGATTGGAACTGACGTTTCTACGACGATCAAACCCGAAAAAAAAAACAAAAAAAAATTGGGTTCATCGTGATCCGGACGGTATCGTTAATCGAAATATCATTTGTCGCGAGTTCGACGTCGACAGAAAGAATGATCGTTTGTTTCATCCTCGATTGCAACAATTAAAATGCTGACGTTGCTACTGGTACAATTTTTATAACAAACATTAGCTAACGGTATAGTTAATGAAGACTAATTTTTATTCAATATTCCTGTAACAAAATTTTTATAATTTTCTTTGATGAAAATTTAAGCTGGCGCCAAGTGTCCAAAGAATAGGGATTTGGAATAATTTTGTTACAAGAGAATTGGGTAATTATACTTTGATGCGAAAGTAAAATAAAATTAATTATTCTATAAATAATATTTTTATTTTCTGTGTATGAGAAAAAGTAAAAGACCTTAACAATGTTTTCAAGATTCTGAAAAGGGACGGATGTTGAATAAAATCGTTTCCTCTCGGAGATAACTTAAATTACTCGTACCTGAGTGTCTTGGCAGTGTGTACGGTGGACGTTTCGGCGATGTGACTCTGCAGGTATTGATTCAAATCCCCGTATTCGCCGTTTTCCAATACGATGCACATGGGGTCGTCTTCGAGGCTCGCACCGAGTAGCCGCGCGACATTCCGATCGACGAGCCGTGCTAGTCTTTTTGCTTCCTGTTGAAACTCTATCCTGAAAAATACACGTGGACACTCGGAAGTAATATCTTTATAGTCCGCTACCCCGTCTATCGCCGGGCTATTGAATACGGACGCCGGGATATACTGGAAATAATGCGAGCACTCTATCCCGGAAAGCTTTCTACCTTCCTCGTTTTTCAATCGTTTCCTCTCGTTCAGAAGGACAAGGAACGGGCATGGGAAAATAGAAGAGGAACCGTAGCAGATACGTAACATGGATCATGGATAATAGCTATTCTTAGATTATCGTTTCGAGAACCTCAGGCTCGCGAGTTTATTGCTTAACAGAGCCTCTTGGATTCTGTTTCAATTGCCTGATACTTATTTGAGAGAAATTGATATATGATAGCATAAAGTGTGCCCAAATATCGAAATTGTGATTATTTATTTACAAAGTCTGTCTGTTGTGTCTACAGTGGTAGAGTAAATCTTTGAACAATTTCGAAATAAATTTATTGATTAATTCGATAATACAACATTTCTAATATTTCTAAATCAATATTTAATATTTCATATTTTTAAATATTGGGAATACTATCAATTTATAATACACTACTAAACAGTAAATTGAAAATCAAAGAACAATGTTCAAAGATATTAAATGCCCTGGGAATTGTGGTTGCAGTGTTATTTCTTTATGCATTTTAACTCGGTTTGATTTGTAACGAGAACTTGTGTAATTTGAACTACCAAATGTAATTGGGATGGTGTACGCAACAACGTGACACTGGCTCGTTCCAGGATTTTCGTTAATAAATTCTGCTATTTTGAGGAACTTTGAGCTACAAAGGGTCAGAACGTAAACCGGAAAATGCGTCTCTCCAGGGGACAGCGTGGAGAAGTTTCGAGAGTACAGAAGCGAAGCAGAACTTTCTGACCGGGTCCGGAGTAAATTATAATTTTCTAAAGTTACACTGATTGATTAAAGCGTAACCGGAATTGGACATCAAAGTAGCTCCGAGATAATTTTAATCCGATAAAAATTTCGTATTATATTAACCGTTTAAAAAGTTTGTATCGTTTATAATAGCTTCTGATATCAAATTTCTTAATCATCAATTAATATCCACTTTTTCAGTTATTTCTCACACAGATAATAATAATTTTGTCTTGAAATTGAATAAATTAATCACAAGGCAGTTGATCGTCTCTGAGACCGAATCATCGATAGTTTTAAACACTTTCCCCGTGTTATAACGTCGCGGCTACTTAATACAGGAACCGTCATTATATTCGAAATCACTTTGTGCCGCGTATTATCGAATTATCAGACGAACACGCTGCTCTAAATATAATCGATCGAGATAATTTTCTATCGATGCCCTACACTTCCATTATCCCTTCCGCTCGCCACCCTCTCTCGCCCCACCGACATCCCTCCCCGTGCCCGTTCCATTAACCGGATGGATAATAAATGAATCAGAGTAGCACTCGATAATCGGCTAGGATAATTTTCCACCAGTTATCCTATACTTCCCATATTTTCAGTCACCGTGAAATATCGAACGTTTAATAGTTTTCGGCCACTAAATACGCCGACTTAAACGAGGCCGCCCCAATAACGTGTTGCTCGATTCATTTTCTATTTGGCAAATTTAATTACCGTCCACGTTTTATCGGTTCCCAATTTCATGCCATGCCGCTGTGCCGTTTAGCACGGGTCTTCGGAAGAAATTAACACGGTGCGTTAATATAAATAAATAAAGAAAAGATCTTCCGTATTAATCGTTTCTTTTGAAAACTTAGAGCGGCATTAGCCTTCAAAGAGAGCCTTACGTTAAATTTGTAGAAACTTAAAAATTGTGAAAAATGATATTCTTAGGAATTTAGAAAGCCTTCCACGGAATCTTACGTTTACAGTAAAATTACATTTTCTTTTTTCAAATTTATTTGTGATAAATTCCAGCATGCCGTTTGTAGGTTAAGAAATATTGCAGTAAAAAGAAACGGTGCCGGATGATACAAGATTCTTACCTAAGCGCATCAGAGGATCCGGGTCTCAGGGATTTAACGATCACGAGGTCGCTGCTGGTGTTCCGGAAAACTTCGTCGTAACCGGGAAATCTGTCGATCTCGCAAATGTGAACGTCGCCGAAGTATCCGCAGCCGAGGTTCTCAACGATGTTCAGCTTCTCCCGGGGGAAGTCTAAGATGCACTCGGCCACCTCGTCCTCCTCCTCGGTAAGCATATCCTCGGGACTGTAGCTTGTCATGCTGCTGGAGGCTTTCGCGCTCATTGGCGGTGGCGTGCTCGGCGTGGGGGATGGCGGCAACGGTGGCAAGGAATTCTATAATAAAAACCGGGATACTACGGGAGAAACGGGACGAAGCTGCTTAGCAAGGAATATACTGAAATTTTCCTTGTTAGGCTTTTCCTTCCTTGGAGTGAGATTATATCTTCTCTCTGAAAGTGCACCACTCCTTGAAACATCTTATGGAATACATAAATACCCATTAAAAATATGGGTGTCAAAATCACACAAAAAATTGGGATTTACAATGAATAGGAAACAAGATTTTCAACTTTTAAATTTTTAAATTTCGTTTGCGAATATAAAATAACGAGTTAAGCAAGAACAAGCTCTGAAGCTTCTGTTGTATTTCATAATACAGCCAGAATAATTTATGGAAAATATTCATCAGTCATTCGAGTAATCAATAACCGCACCTTTTGTGTTATCCTTAATCAATATATCCACCTGTAAGATGTTTCCTCGAACGTCTCGCATTAGTCATGATCAACAGTTTCCCGTTCTCTTGTTTTCCATTCATTAAACCCCATTATTCTCCATGTATGTTTAACCCGGGAAATTTTCAATCTTAACCGAAAATAAATGAATCAGTGGTTAAGTTTATTTTTCAGAGAAGAATGGTAAGTTCTGAAACAGGCGCTACAGTAGGCAAGTGGCGTAATCGAGACTTAAAAAATCGAAAAGTCACGAGCCAGTGTTTGACACAGTTCCACGCTCGAAGCGGTCCGCATTAATGTGTGCCTTTCAGAAGACTGATCGCCATGGATCGCATGTCTGGCGTACATTTTTGATACTCACCTTGCAGATCTCCGTGCTGGCGTAATACTTTTCCGGCGGCGGTGGTATGGGCGGTGGATTAGATGGATATTCCTGAACCGGTGGAATCGGCCTGGTAAGATTGATCGCCGTGTTCAGCAACAGCGGAATAACCGGCTGCACCTCGGTGATCCCTGACCGTCCGGAAGAGGGGAGGCAAAATGAGAAGAATAAATAAAAAAAAAAAGGAATTTTGACAAGGTTAGAAAAGACACGATGGCCAGTCAGCACGAAAGAAATTATCGGCCAAGTTTTAACCTGGCCGACGCGGGTTGCATGTTCCTTGGAACTTTCGAACGACCACTTCCTACGTTTCCTTCGTCTTTCTATTACCGAACCTACGTAACATTTATTACGACACGTAACGCGAGTCGATCCCACTCGTTTCATCGTGACTCTTGCTTATCTTTCTAGGTCAGAATTCCAACACATCCAAGGAGTTTACGTCCGACTCAAAACAATTTCCCTTCGCAGTTTCGACCGGGACTCTAAGAAATCTCCGTTCCCTTCTTACGTATATTTTTTAAGAAACTCGTATTTATTTCTGCTTGTCATGAAAAGTCCTAACGATCTTTTGCCGTAAGAACTGCGAGTAAATATTTCGTATAAACTGGCGGAAACAACGTCGTTTCGAGGTTGAGGCTCGACGTCTCGGGCCGTACCACGGAATGTTAATTGCTCGAATAATCTTGCGGCTAATTGATGCGCCCTGTAAGTTTCCCCGCTCTTTATGAACTTCTAACGATACCCGACATAACGGGAATAATTTTCTGACAGACACCGCTCGCGGAATACTTTCGTGCAGCGCGGAGGAAGGTTTTTCGGCCGGCGAAACCGTGGCAAAATACGGGGAAACGAAATAACTCGTCAACTATTCGGGCTACGTGAACGAGAACGCCGAGTCGAAAGCGTGTTTCGCTCGAGAGTTGTCTAGAATTTTTTTCCTACTGCCAGAAATAATAGTCACGAAAGCGTAGCCAGACATTTTTTCCTGTCTTTGCTCGGCAAACGTACGCCAAAGCGACGAGAACTTTTCGATTCGACGGGACAGATTAAAGATATAGCTCGTCGGGACACGATTCTTTATGATTTATAGCTGCGCGAGCATCGGCTTAAGCGCCTCGAACTCTATAATAAACCGTCGATCGTTAGGCCGTAATTTAATTCGAGCCTTTTGCACGTTTCGATATCGGGGTAGGTGTTTATCGTCACGATCGTTACTCGTAACACGCTTCTATTTGATACAACTTTAATTGAACGCAGAGCCATTCATTTTGAGTTTTCTCGTTGTCGAATCACACGCTGTTCAAGCAAACATCGGGCTAGCGAAATCAAACTACTTCAACGAGCATCAAGTTTGCGTGCAATCGTTCAATTACATCCGATTCTATCATGTCAATGCATTTAAATTCATTATTTACAGAGTTAAACATAAAATTATTGGTTTATTCGTGAAATGAACTTGAAACCTCGGTGTCTAATTAATAGCTGCATGACTGAAACGGTAATTAGCTTATAACAATATATTTAGCTAAAAATAGAGCTTCCTATTTCTATAATAAACCTTGGTAATAAAAGGGTCAAATGAGGCAGAAGCACAGGAAAATTAAATTATTATCATCATAACAGCAAAAGTTTCATGAAACGATTTGGTACTTCACTTAATTCTGAATATTACGAAAATCTTAAGCAGTCAAATCTTCCGTGACTAATTGATAATCTCGAGGTACACGGGGACTAATTATTTAATGCAACGTGTTATTTAATTTAAATCCAACCAGCGGTGTACACAGAGAATTCGAAAGGCTTAAGCGCTAGCACTTAATGTCGCTACCAACCACTGTAATCCGTGATAGTTTTGTGTAGTTGCGGTGTCGTCGTGGCGTAGGTGGCGGGGTGGTACTGCGCCGGAAGTGGAGGGCAAATTGGTCCCTTGTCCTCGCCCTCCTCCTGCACGGAAACCTGCGGCCGAATATTGAGCGTTCACGTTAATGAGGCTGACATTTATGCACACGCCGAGCGTGTGTATCGAGCGGGCAAAAGCGATACGCTTTTCCCCTATCACCCCTTCACTTCGGAAACTTTCCCTTCTGCTCTAAATCACCGTCGATATTTAAAATATTCAAGACATTTCTTTCCTTTTGAACACGAATAAATTTCATTACTAATCACAAAATTTGAACTTTTCATTTAATAATCATTTATGAAAATAATTGATTAATTTTAAATACCCTACAATGGTGTACATATTATCCCAGTGATCAATTGAAAACTATTGTATGTGTTTCGACCCTGTCTACTAGCGTATATATTCGTCGATCGTCCACAAAGGATCAATAGTCATAAACTAAGCTTTAAGTTATGATTTAAAAATAAAAGAAAATAATATTCTGAAAAAGAAATGTATGAACTGTTGTTCCGGCGAAAGAGATAATTTCATTTAATGTTATCACGAGCACAATGCATCGATACGCATTCAACCTGCCACATAATTCCCGTGGAATAAAATTTAACCGTATCATCGAGTAATTATCAGTTACGGTTCGCCCTGACGTCCGAGGAAATTGGATCAGTGTATATTACACGAGACCCAATTCGTTAATAATCAACCGCCTGCCAAATGTTCGAATCGATACCTCATTACGATCGACGAAGGTAAAAGGTGAAAATTCAAGATTCAGCAAGTGTGCATTGTTTTCCCGGTGCCTCGAATAAAACGTCCCTTAACTTTCCTGGTAATGGAGCGAGGCTGTCCGAGTTGCAGCCTCGTTTGCGTTTTTCTATTAGCAACACTCGTTTCATCCTCGAACTCCTGGAACTGTTTTCTCGTCTTCCTTTAAGGCAACTTTTCGCTTGACATTAAAACTCGTGGCTTTGGCTGCCCTGATACCGTGACATTTTTTTTACACGTTTTCATGCTGTTTAATAAATGTGACATTAAACCTTGAACAATGACAATATTAACTTAATCTTGTGTTTTTAGTTTGAAATTGTTTCTTTAAGAAAATATATGATTACTTTTTGACTTAGTGAAAAATAGAAGATTTCTGTGATGTTATAACAGTAAAAGATGATATTTAATGCCATCATATCGACATGGTACACGAAACTGTAAACGTTTCAATTAACACGTCACCAGAAGTCATGACATTAATGTCAAGGGACTCAGTTTCGCGGTTTGTCGTCACACGAAGGGGCACCCTTATCGATCCTCCCCTTCAAAGGTGTGCAAGGCCAGCGAAGAACAAGCTACCCTGCAGGAAATTAACGCTTCTCCTTTGCGCAACAAACAATCCTACGTCGGTAGCACCGATATCTCACCCTTTCCTTTAGTGTCGAACGATAAGGGGGATGATGCGGAGCCCTCGAACGGTCCCAGCGGCTTGCGATATATAATATCCATTGATCTTTGCCTTGCCATCGACGCGAATGTCACAGACGGCCTGGTCGAGAAGGCAGACCACCGTAAGGGGTACGGGGGTGTTAATTTCCGTTTAGGAAACGTTAGGGTGGCAGAGCCGGCGAGACGGCGCCACCGTTAAGATAAGATAACCACTTAGCCATCGGGATTCTGCTCGAATCTCTTTGCACGAATCTCTTTTTCCACCGTCCGTGTTCCTTGCCCTCTTTCTGCCCTTTTTCTCGCCGTCTTTCCTCGTCGAACCTCTACCTCGTCTCCTCTGATCGCTGTCGTTTCTGGTACCGTTACTCGTCTTCCTGCCATCTAACCGTCCCATCTAACGCTTCTCTTTCACCATTAGGGCTGTATCTGAAGTCCTGTCGCGTCCTCCACGGCCCTTATGGCCGGGCATTCAAAGCGACATCGTTGGGCTCTTTCGCGTTTATGACGCGATCAGCGTGCTGCTGTCTTGTCGGGGCTGTTCCTCCAGGATTACAGGACGATGCCGTCCACAGGGCACGCGTCGCGATCTTCTATCTCGTCCTCGAAAAAAGATAGGGAACAACAAACAAGTTGCCTCTGCGTGGGCAACTTTGGGCAGGTGTCGCTGATGAAAATGGCTCGCAAAGTAAAATTTGAAATTCAACCGGGCTTTGAGAGATGTATCTGCTCGATGGCCACCAGGTGAAATATTTATCTGGAATTTGAACGTAGTTCGCGAGCAAACGCGATAAATAACGCGAGCGTAATTCCTCCGCGAATGGTAAAAAGGAAGAGGATCCGCGAGGAGTGATGGTCGATGAAATCCCAGACGCGGGGAGCGTGAAGGATTTCAGGAACAAAACGATCTTCCATTAATTAACGACGAAGTGCTTTCTGCCATTTTCATTACTGCGGCTACGCTTTTGTCCTCTTTGCCGTTCAACCTGTCAGATATTTGCACATTTCCCGCCTTCTCTTGACACTCAACCGTTATGCGATGTCGTTTACTCTATCACCAGTCCCGCGTTTCTTTTCCCATCTCCTCGGCTGAGCAATTTCAACCGCGCAGATCGAATTCCACGCCCGATATCTCGATTTTTGTGCCTGTCAATCATACTGTCAATATTCAATCCTTCCAACCTGACAATTTTGCGTATAAATTTTCATTACTTTCGAAATACTTGTACTTTTTTTTTGGAAAAAGCTTCATAAATTACACTTTAAATATTAATTACATAATTACGGTAACAATTTCATGTCAAACCATATTCGATGTATACAATTTTTAGCAATGTTTTTGATAGTTTAGCGAGAAAACCTCTTCCCCAAAAACAATAAGAAGAAATATGACGAAAAACGAGGAAAATAGAAGAACCGTGTCGCGCGATTCAACAGATGTTATGTTTGTTTTCCATCAGAAAGACGCTGCACCGTTTGGCCCCGCTGTTTTTCTAATGTTTAATCCAGAAACTAGCGGTCGTAACAATTCGAATACACGCGTACGTCAAATTTGCGGCCAGGATTACCGTATACGAGAATCAACGGGAAAGGGAGAGAGAGAGAGTTTGTTGCTTTAAATTAAAATAATCTGTTTTCGCATAGCCACCCCTCGTATTGCGACTAACCCCACGGCTAAAGTCGGTAATCGCATTACCTCACTTTTGAACGCCTCCCTTTCTCTCTTTTGCCACCCTCTCTAATTCGGCGAACCCTCGTTGTCGCCAAACCCCCGTGACACCCTCGATCAGTCGGAATAAAAGCGCGTTCATGGGCCTGAATGACGATCGGACCGTTCGGGAATAATAAATTCCATAAAATTCGTGAATTCGGGATCTTTTATCGCGGGACAGTTTGATAAAGGAGTTGGTAATAGCTCCATATGGAGGATCCTGAGATACGATATTCTTTCTTAAAGGAAATACTCGGGATTTTGGGCAGAGGAGGGTTGCAGAAAAGATTTCCTCGTACATTGAAGTATGATTGTTTGGTGGTGATTTAATATAACAGAGAAATTAAAAAAATTAGTGAAAATTTTAGGTATGGTTAATATTATAATAACAACCCTTGGATACTGAAGGACTACAATAAGTATACTTTAAAATTGAGTAATTCTGGATTTCTAATTTTAAATTATTTCTACAAAAATTTAAATTCTCGAACGGTATTAAATAAAAAGTTTAAATCCAGAAATGAAACAACTGTAATATCAATAATTACAATTATTACTTATCGATACCTGCTATTTCAGCAAAGTATTTTAACAATTAAGCTTCTTGCGAATAAATTACGAATATTTTCATCACTTTCGCGTACAAAGGAATTACTTTTTATTTTTCCGACGATATATTACTACAGAAAGAATTTAATTATACCGTCAATATCATATACATTTTCATTATTTGGTTTCTGTCTTCGTTCGAACGTGCCTCACTTCCAACGATCAATTTTTCCAATATTTCATTAAGGAGAAAATGTTCGTGAGCAAGTGGTTCGTTAACCCAAGAGAAAATGAATATTTTTTTTATCCCCGGAAGAAAATAATTCGACAACCCAACAAGCTGATCTTCGTTCAGCACCGTTGTCATACCCGTATATTTTTATTTAAAAGAAGCCAATTAAAAAACATTCAAACAAGCAGGTATTTTTTTCGTGAATTAATGAACGTTTAAATTTCAACTCTTTGTTTATACCACGAAACGATGAAATAGTCTTTAAAAGGAAAAGCATTATTTCCCCCTGGAATTCTCGGTATGGGCAAATTGGACGACCATTTTCAAAGATTAAATGAACAACAATTGCGACGGAATAACGATAATGTCAACACTAGATACCGATTACCTTTTTCCACGGGGCATGAATCATGTAAATTTATGGGAAACGAAGATGGAAATGCGTTAAATCACCGGTTTCGTTGGTTTCTGCCTCATTTATCATTCACGATTTACGTCCACACGTGGCTACTAATTTAATAATATTGCGTAGAAATATTTCAAAACGGACCCAACACGATGTGTTCCGGTAAAAGAAATACTGTCCTATTCTCGTTAAACAATATATCATTCGACAGAAATTTCTGGCATTGTTTTCGAAACCAACCGAGATCGTCGGGGCCGGGAAGCTTATAAATATTTCATCGTCTCGCCCCATCGAGCGGATCTGACTGACCCATGAAACGTCAACTACAAATTTCCTTTTGTTTTATTGGCACAAATTTAAAGCCCGTACCAGCTCACCTGTCAAGTAATTTGTAACTAATGGTACCACTTAATCAGCATAATGGAAATGAGTAGATTTAATAAGGCACGTTAAAATACTAATTATCAGCCCCTGAACGGTAGATGGTCAACCAAAACTCCAAAGTATTATCCAAACAGTACATTATGTAAACTTTTGAAATATCACGTTAAACGACTACAATATTTCTTGATAATAAATAAATTACTGAAGTAGTATTGGTATAATTTCAATTAATTATCTCCATAATTCTACCAACAACAAATAATTAAATCATTTTCGGAGAATTGAAATTTTCGTGTAACTTTGATTACGAAAATATTCGTTTGGCGAAAAGGGTTGGACAGGAAGTGCGAAGAGATCGACCGATGAGAAAAAAAGGGAAACGGTATACTCGACAGGTTTGCAACGTCGAGGCGAGACAAGTAGCAGGTGGCTAATACCGGAAGTGGTGTGGAACGGTGGTGAACACGAAGTAGATGCCTACGTGTGTACACAGGCTTGCTCACGGGCCAGATAACGCACGTTTCGTGCCGACAATACGGCTATACGAGCGGCTCTTTTAATTAAGTGGAGTCAGCTAGACTGGACTGGTTAAAATTTATTCAACGGGAATCATAGCTGTTCCCCCGTCAGCTGAGTCGATGCAATGAAATAGGGAGAGACTTTTAAGAGACACTCCTCCGTGTGAAACGCTTTTGTTTAATGATCCAGGGAGAAGATTAGCCGCGTTTTCGCGAATCTTTATAGTTTTAATTATAATTCTGAATCGAATCAAACATTCCATTTTCAACATTCCTTATTATTTGATCCTTCAACTATCAAATAATTATCAAAAGGGAGAAAAAGACAAATCGTGAATAGCGTTAATATTAAACTAACAATGCAAGATATCAAATTGGAATTATTATCCACTGCGATAGTCGATAAAAGGAAATCAAAGAGGGTAATGTTTCCCACTCACACGGTCGTTAAACTTGATATCCCAAATACAAATTTATTATCCACCTAATTGAGAACGTACCAGACTGCGTTCGCTGAAATATGGCCCACGATCCATTCGTCAAAAGTATTTAACAGTGAAAAAAAAAAAAAGAGGTTAAATTCCTTGCGCCACTGTTTCCGTTCTGTCTCATTCCCTTTGCGTGAGCACAATTTTTCCAGCCCGTTCGTTGTGGAGAGCATGTTTCAACATTGTTCGCCACACTAACGGCGGTAATTAATTTTTCCCGGGACAAAGTGGATCCGTCTTCAGGCACGCGCTCTCATTACCACCGGTACGCGTGCACACACACACGTAGATAGAAGATACATCCTCCCTTTAACCAAGGGAACGGCGAACCACGGACGACAACAAATATAAAACTTTAATAATTCCCGCTATTACACGAAGCTCGACCGGAATTTGCGAGTAGCGTGGACATTCCACTTTGAAATGAAGTGTTAGATATGCGCAATCGTTCCTTTGAAATCGTCCTGCCGTTTCGTTTTTTTTTTCTACCCCCTTGGAACGCGTTCGTTGCGCATAATCAGGGGTTGACAGAAGTTAAGTTGATGAATTTTCGCGAAAATTGTTGCAAACAAATGAAAGCCGTAATAGGTGGATCTTTGTGCCAGGCCATTTCATAATTAATTTCCTGTGTGCATGTTACTTTAATGCGCGAAATAAAATTACCGTGCATAGTTGATTAATCATAACCATTAGAGGCACGACAAAAATTTGCATCGTCTCCCCTTTGCGTTATTAAAAAGACTCTTTCGCGGCGATCGCGGCGTTAATCTCTTTTATGAAATTTATAAAGGATAAATAATAAATAATACGTATCGTTGAATTTTATATCGACGATCTTTTGAAAGCGTTAAATCACTTGGAAACCGAATCAATTTTTATTCGAACTTCGCTCAAAGCTTTTAATTCGCAATATTACCTATCAATAAAACACTCTCATCACGTTATAAAATGAATAACGAGGAAAATAAGCCTAAACGAAATGGCTTTTATGAAAATTAGCTATTGTTTCTCGAGTGGCCTTTTTGATCGTTGATTTCGATCGTCGACGGAGGAAAATATTTGATCTTTCGATTCTACAGCCTCGTATCCAACGATAACAGGACCGAAACGTTTACCATGATTGCTGAAAAGCTTTTTCATCCCCGAGCACGCTGAAAACGGAGAGCAAATAACCACGGTACCGTGAGCTTTATTAGGATCGAAACGAGCCGACACTCGAGTCGTTGGCCGAAGAAAAATCACGATCACTGGAACAAGATTGTCGACGGTGATTTAGGAAATTGACGGTGTCGAGTTGAAACGTTGGCCGCTGGTAACGAGTCATTCTATGCTCTGTTCTACGAGAATGGATCTAATTAGTCGATTTCGTATCCTGTTACCAATCATTCTTTTCCTTAAAACCGCGTTTAATTTGCGAGATTTCAAATGGTACTTAAATTCAGGGAAAACTCGATCGAGACAAAAGTTGTTTTCCATCTTTTAAGTAAATTTTAAAGCAGCAGACCGATAACTCGGATTCCACCTTCCTGAAATGAAAATCTGTGGCATCTACGTTGAAAGGAGTAATCGATACGCCATGGAATGGTTACACGTTTAAAATCAAAATTTATATGCGGATGGTCGACTAAAATAATTGTTAAAATACTCCACTGCGCATAGGATGGAACGAAATTCAAATTTTTTTCAAACGATAGATTCAACGTAACAGAATTTCCGGGAAAATACAACGATCCGGTTGTTGTCGTTGTTATTATTTAGATTTCGCGTGTTTACATTGTAATCCGACCGAATTGGAGCGGCACGCGCGTGTTTCAATCGGCTACATCGCAACGAGTTACGACGAAATGATTTTTGTTACTCGATTTCCGATGTTTGATAAAATAACTGATGTAACGACCAGACAGGAAAACCGTGTCGGAAATTTATTCGATTTCGGGATTCATTGAACGAAGGCAGGAACGCTTACCTTTAAATCACCATGTTGGTCGTAGAACGTGGAAGGCGCGAGGGCAGCCTTCAGCCTCCGATTTCGATAAAAAATGAACATGATGGCAGCCAATAGCATCACGATCACCGTTGTTAAGATCCCAATTACCAGACCCACGAATTGTTTCGATTCTGGCTCCTTGCTCTTATCTGGAACTGATCAATAAGTATCTGGTTATTTCCTTTGAAAGGGTATAGCAGGATAAAATAACAATATTCAATAATTATAACAATTAACAAATGAATAATTAGAAAATACATTAAAATTAATTAAAATCGTTTAAAATAAAATAAAATTTGGTAGACGTAACAATTATTCATTCTAAAGCTATAAAATTATAATAATTATAACAAAATTTGCATAATTATAATAAAATAATAATGTTAAATGAATAAAATAAAATAATTAAATAAGCGAGTAATTTGAAAATTTCGGAAATTTCAAGAAACCACTCATGCATGAATAGGTGACAATAGCCAGGTACCAAGAGTCTGTCAACCATGAAATCATTCACCCATGAAGTCTTAGTTTTTGTGATAACGGATGAACTTGACAGAGGTCAAAATCAGTCATTTTTACTCCGGACGTCGAAGAGTTCACATCAACCTGTCAACCACCCATGGTACATACCAATCCATCGAGTTGTCTGATATGGGATCACTTATGGGTTACTGCATGGGGTACCATGGATGCACGGTGTGCCTGCCTATGTCCATGGACATTCAACTGTGGATATACTAGTGTGTTTAGTGAAGTGATTACTCAAGTGTAAGTGCATGTGTACATGATCTTATTACTGTGTTACATATTGTGGTTTAGTGGTCACATACATGCATGCTAGTGTTATTTTTAACCCTTTAAAAAATGTCAACAATACTCTGATATAATACGTTCTCTGACTGTTGCACTAATTATATTTGCTATTTCCGGGATTTTATTTTAACTAATACTTTTTATACTTTCATTTCGTTGCTGATATTTTTATTTCAATAAATTATTTGTCACTTTAAATACCTTCCTTTCCCTTCCTCAAATCCTACATCCATTAACTTTAAGTTAGCTTTAAATTTTAAGTTCCCTCTTATATTACTATTAGTAATAAGAATATGATATTAAATTACAAAGTGCGTATACCGTGCGTGGGAGGTTGGGAGGGCACGTGGACACAAGTTCTTCATCAGGTAGCCTGTGTTACCTGATGAAGAACTTGTGTCACTTGTAAGCACTTTCTACTCTGAACTGTACTTGTCGAATCGAGGATTACCTCCTTTTCATTCCGTTTTAACTTGTAGCTTCTTTTTCATATATTTTTACCCACAATTCGCTTTCGTCCGGTATCCTCGATGTTAGGCGTGGCGTACTCGCTCGCGTTGCAAGCCGGCTGCATGCGGGTCGTCGACCATTCGGTAATTCTCGGTAATCGTAAGTCATTTTCTATCATCTGGTATCTCACTTGAGTTGACCAGTGAGGGTTGGTCGTGCGGTGGCTTGGGTGGTTTTGAGTTCTGAGGGTTACTGGCTAGTTACGGAAGCGGCCACGGGGTCTCTGTGATGGGCTCGTCTCGGTTAGACCCCTTTTCAACGGGGGCAGTTTCGAGTTCCAAAACAGATTTCGCGATGGTTCAATTCTGTGCTAGTCGGTACCCTCAGGCTCGATTCCATTCCTAGTTTACGTAAGTCGCGATCTGATTCTTACTGGTCCACTTAGGTGGGGTACTGGGTGGTGGAAGGTGCTGGTCACTGGGGTTGTTGGGTGGCCGCGAGTACGTCGTGTACACACGGGGATACTTTGGGACTAAAGCGAATTCTTTGCTTTGCTCGCGTTTCTTTCTTATTACTTTCTTGATTATAGTTATTTTGCACTTAGTATTCTTTTCAAAATTTCTTTATTTCACTTTGATTTTTCGAAGTTCCCTTCTTTTTGATATTCCATTTCAATTTTCACTTGTCCAACTTTCTTTGATGGCAATCCTTCGAGATATGACAAGTACAGTTTTAGAGTAGAAAGTGCAGGTAGGGACCTTGTGATTAGTTTTAAGGTAGTTAAGTTAAGTTAAGCATGGACATCGTGGGATCATCGTGGGATCATCGTGGGATCATCGTGGGACATCGAGGGAACCAGGACATCGAGGGAACCAGGACATCGAGGGAACCAGGACATCGAGGGAACCAGGACATCGAGGGAACCAGGACATCGAGGGAACCAGGACATCGAGGGATTTGCCGATTAAGTTAATTTTAAGACTAGTTTTAGTCGATTGTAGGATGTTTGTAAGTGTGAGTGGGTACTAAGCGAATGGGTTCTTTTGTTTCAGGTCGGGTCACAATCGTAGCCACCTCCTCGTGGTGTGACCTGGTAATCGATATCATTTTTCAAAGACACAAAATTGTATAAAAATCAAGTCTTTAGAAAATGATATCGAGCCAAGTGCTACGAATTGCTGTAAAATAAAAACTTACTCGAATAATTAAGTCTTCTCTTTGCATTACCTATCCATCCTCAATCCTTTATCCCAATATAATTACAAAGTGCGTATACCGTGCGTGGGAGGTTGGGAGGGCACGGGACACAAGTTCTTCATCAGGTAGCCTGTTACCTGATGAAGAACTTGTGTCACTTGTAAGCACTTTCTACTCTAAACTGTACTTGTCTACTCGAAGGCTTGCCACCTTTGCACTCCGTCTTAGTTTATAGTTTATATTTCATATATTTTTACCTACAATTCGCTTTCGTTCGGTATCCTCGATGTCAAGCGCGACGTACTCGCCCGCGTTGCAAGCCGGCTGCACGCGGGTCGTCGACCATTCGGTAATTCTCGGTGATCGTAAGTCATTTTCCATCATCTGATATCTCACTTGAGTTGACCAGTGAGGGTTGGTCGTGCGGTGGCTTGGGTGGTTTTGAGTTCTGAGGGTTACTGGCTAGTTACGGAAGCGGCCACGGGGTCTCTGTGATGGGCTCGTCTCGGTTAGACCCCTTTTCAACGGGGGCAGTTTCGAGTTCCAAAACAGATTTCGCGATGGTTCAATTCTGTGCTAGTCGGTACCCTCAGGCTCGATTCCATTCCTAGTTTACGTAAGTCGCGATCTGATTCTTACTGGTCCTCTTAGGTGGGGTACTGGGTGGTAGAAGATGCTGGTCACTGGGGTTGTTGGGTGGCCGCGAGTACGTCGCGTGCATACGGGGATACTTTGGGACTAAAGCGAATTCTTTGCTTTGCTCGCGTTTCTTTCTTATTACTTTCCTTATTATAGTTATTTTGCACTTAGTATTCTTTTCAAAATTTCTTTATTTCACTTTCATTTTTCGAAGTTCCCTTCATTTAAATATTCTATTTCATTTTCACTTTTCTAAACTTCCTTAATGGCAATCCTTCGAGATATGACAAGTACAGCTTTAGAGTAGAAAGTGCAGGTTAGGGACCCTGTATTTAGTTTTAAGGTAGTTAGTCGTTAAGTTAAGTTAAGCATGGACGTCGTGGGATCATCGAGGGAACGCACAGGACATCGAGGGAACCAGGACATCGAGGGAACGCACAGGACATCGAGGGAACCAGGACATCGAGGGATTTGCCGATTAAGTTAATTTTAAGACTAGTTTTAGTCGATTGTAGGATGTTTGTAAGTGTGAGTGGGTACTAAGCGAATGGGTTCTTTTGTTTCAGGTCGGGTCACAATCGTAGCCACCTCCTCGTGGTGTGACCTGGTAATCGATATCATTTTCTAAAGACCGAAATTTTATAAAAATCGAGTCGTTAGAAAATGATATCGAGCTAAGTGCTACGTTTCGCGGTTAAATAAGAAGTTACTTGGTTCCTTAAGATTTCTTTTTGCCTTACCTAACCATTCTCAATCCAATGTATTTCGTAAAATCACTTTCGCCAATATTGAATGTGTTCGAAAATTAACTTTCACGTGTTGCTTGGGCAGATGAGATCTGGCTGTTCAGTAACGAGCCAAACCGATCGATGGAAATAACAAAGAGCAAAGGGTCCTTTCCGCGCATCGATTTCCATGCGCTTACAAATGCTCGTGAACGTTTCTCTGCCTGCCCGCACTGAGAGACACTAACACGCCAGGCATAGCTCTATTTGCATACTGGTCAACTGATACAGTCACGGTGCACGAGCGATCAGGATGGTTATTATAGCGAAGGCAACTTCGCATAATGCACGTTGACGCGATAATGATGATTGCGTTCATCGTGCACGTCGTAATTGGATCAGCTGATCAATTGACACAATATCGAGCGATCGCTTTTATTCCTTGAACACTGAACGTCGGTTATTCTGAACTCGTAACAGAGACCCTAGACGTTCAATAATACTGTCGTCTCTTGAAATGAATCAAATTAACATTGAATGTCTAAGGGTATTCTGACATCGTGTATACCTTTACACTGTTTTTCTTAAATCTATGATCAGACATAAATAAAATTACTTTACTCTTCTTGATGGAAATATAGTAGTATAATACATACAGAAATATACTAATGATATTCAATGAGGATGGTGTACACGAGAAAATATAATCAGAAGGTAATGATGAAATTACTAACAGTACTAGTATCAGTAAGTAGAGATAATACTGTTGAACTTGGAGGGTCCTTGTTAGCCATTGGTTTAATTAGAACTTATTAACTCTTTTTACATTTGTGTGAAGAAAATAAGGAAAGGCAACGTTCGAGTAAGAGTAAACGTTTCTCGTTGGAACAATCGTCGATTTCATCGTTGTTTCTCGCCTCTCGAAAGATATTTTCGTGCAACTTTCAACAAGTTCGCGGCTCACTTGAGTTCGCTATGAAACTTCGACGCGAGAGGAGGAAAAACGAACACGTTCCGCTTCGTAACGCTTCTCGCTTGTTCCTTTCGAGAGTCAAAGATCGTTACACAAGGAGCAGAATATTGGTTTCATCGCGAGAAAGGCTGAATTGTAACGAACGTTGAATGCGCGTCGTATCCGACCGAACCCGAAGACTTTTAGTTTTTCACATCGGCAAGCTTTTGCACGTGCTTCGCGAGAAACGAGCCGAAGAATCTTCAGTGCCTGCATATGTATAGAAATTGTTGCGTTTCGTCTATTCTCTTTCCACTCCCGCACGATAAAATGGAATTTCGTTTAATCCATTTGTTACCGCGTGTTTTAATTAAAAATAATTCAGTAGATCATAATTCGATGATAGAAATTTCACAACAGATTACGCAATATTCAATTTTATTTATAAAATCTAAGCACAAAGATAATTACGATTTTAATTAAAAATGAAAAGGAAACGAATTTATGTTGAAACACGACGAGCAATTATATTAAAGCACAAAAGGATTTTTGCGTTTTCATTTCAGCAATCAGTGTATTAAATTATGAATTTTGATGAAATTTCATGACTTCGGAACGAAAGTAATAATTAAAAAATTTTTATTTTTATTACCATATTAATATGAACAATTCAAATTACAACCAAATATTTTTTTATTTTCTATTTTTCTATTTTCTTCTGAATCGTACAGAATTGGACCAACAGCATTGCTTAATAAAAACCTTGGACCAGCGTATTGCAATCGAATATTACCTTGAATAAAAATGGCATGTAAAACGGTAAGTTCTTTTGATAATTACGTGGCGATCAATGAACGTTGCTAAAGATTGACCACAATAACGAAGCAACGACAAAAGAGACGGTTCGTGATTGGTATCCAATTTTCCTGCAGCCTTGGAGAGTAAATAGGCAACAGCATTGGAGAACAAGGAAAATAAAGGAGGGAGGTGAATAAAAACGAATTGAAATCGTGCGGAAAATTACGATGGGAAAACGGTCGATGCAACAATACTGGAAAGCGGTCAGACTTACGGGCATTATCGTTGTTCTCCTCCTTATTAAAAGTGGCCTTTACTTCGTCCCTCTGTAGCGGACCCTCGTTATTCTGATAGGGGCTGCCAGTAGCTGATACAATGGCGCTCTTGTTCCTCGCCTCTTCATCCTCGGTGTTGTTCCATTCCGAGATCACTGCGCATCAGGGATGAAGACTAATGAAATTCTCGGCCATCAAAAGAATTGAACTAGAAAGAAGTCTTTCTGTTTTCCTTTTAAACGAAGACAATATTGTACGAATTAATAAATGCAAAAGCAACCGTTTAATGTTCATTTATTCAATATGCTTGTTACAGTTTATTAATGATTCTTATTTAAATTGACAATAAATGGCCGAAGGAACTAAAGGCAACTTTCAACAGAGCTGGAGTAACACAACTTCGAAACTTCCTACAGATGAACGACCTTCTATCGATTAACCTTCGTTAAACGTACCCTCAAAAAGAAGTCCTTAACAGTTCTCACGTTACATTCGATTAACGCAACAAAGGGGAGGAGAGATCGATTCCCCGACGAATGAAATAGAAATCTGAAAACCCATTCGCTTCACGTCCAGGAGAAATTCTGGCCACTTCGAGAGACCGAGCGATCGAAGTTATCTCTCACGGAACGAGAGAACACTATTTAATTATATTATTTTACTGACAAATCATCATTGCTGCTAATTTACTGCTTACAATATTATATGGTTCAGAAAAATGTCTTAACCCTTTAAGGAAACTATTTTAGAGACTTAGCAAGCGATTATTACACTCGGTGCTCACTTTTGCATAAATTCAATCCATATAAAAAGCATTGGTAAAGATTTCCTTAGACAAATATCATGAATCCTTTTCTTTTCATTATAGAATCATCTTTAGAAAGAGGAAATGCTAACGATAAAATCAAGAACGATCGGTAGCCGACACGAACCTCGTTATTCCCGAGATTACCAGTTCACAATTGACGGGAAAGAGAATTCTATCGCGCCTTCCGGGTCCGAGGATTCATTGTCCCTTCAAAGTGAATGCGTTCTGACGTATCATCGTCGGTGCACAGCCCGCCTGATTATTCCTCATCATCCTCGATAATTCTATCGTTGGCGAAGCGGGGAACGGCGAGCGTGTCGGCTAAAATTGGAAATCGAATCCGCAGGGGCAACGTAAGTAGAAGAGGGTGACTTCGTGGCTGATCCGCTCCTTGATCCAAAGTTCGAGATCGTTGGCTTCAACGTATACCCCGTACGAGGCCGAAGATATTCGCGAGAAGCTATTTCGTTATCGATATCACGGTATCATGACTTTCCCGGGATCCCTTTTGTTTTCCCCCACGAAACCCCGTATATTCTCTCATGGACCGTTTTTCTTCCTTTTTACGCGAGACACGCGGTAGCCTTTTCCGAGGGAGCCGAGAAGAGACAGCCTTTTCTTGCGAGGAAAATGTTTTCCGATGCTTCCACGGAATAATATATGTCCGAAATAAATTATCGGAGAGGAGGGCCTAACAAGGACGATAATCGACGAGCATGATATCTTCTTACAGTCAAAAGTGAACCCGTCAGAAGCGAAGACGGAACTAGAAGACTTTGTTTCACAAATCTGAGGATTCAATTTTCAATTTGCAAACATGTAAATTCTTAAATTACTATAGATATTAAATATTGTTTAAATAAATATAAGTTGCTAAAACTATTTTTCTACTAAGTTATTAACGCTATAAATAATTAAATACTACATGAATTAATCAATTTTCTGCATTCCTTAATTATTGAGCTACCATTACCTCAAAATTGATTAACTTATGAGTTAAATTTAAAAAGCGCTTAACATTTAATTGCTTGTAAGGACAAAGTTTCTTACCTGACTCGAAGATCACTTCACTGAGCATAATCCAACGGGCTGCAAAGTACAGCTGCAGCTTCAGAAATCGTCCGGCACGTGAATGAAGCTTTATGGTAACGTCACGTGCCTGTTCCAACACCAGGTCCGGTATGTAGGAAAAATGTACAGGTTCACCATTAAATTGGTTCCCACCGGCTCCAAGATAGACCTTCGCGTAAGAAAAGACCTGCGAAAGAATCGTGTACGTGTGCACCTGTGTTTGTCTACGACCTGAAATGAAGCGATTGCAGGGCGTGTAAACGGAAAGGAAATCGTTGAACGTGATGGAAACGTTTCATCTGTTTCGTCCACCTTTTTCTTCCACCTTTTTTCGCGCCTGTTCTCTCGTGTATCGCGTGCGAACAAGAAAATTGGGTAATAAGTATGTCTAGGAGAATTTGATCTCTCGCCCGTTCACGTGGGCTTGTTTCTTATCGCGAACGAAATTTTTACGAGATCGTTCGGGTTATTATTGGATCTCACGCAGAATTCTTGGATCAGATTTTTAAGTAATTAACCTCTAGACTATGGTAGAGATAATCTGAACGATGGATTTCTAAGGTATTTTCAAATATGATTCCATTGTGTATAGAAATTAATTATTTTAGCACATACATACATGGTTCTGTTTAGATTAATTAGAAATTAATTGCATGAAACATTATGAAATTATCCACTTCAAGTAATCGATATAGGAGTAAATTAAAAATGTTATACAAGTTGATACTATGTATATATTAAATTTTTATTAGGGTAAGAGTTGATTAGGTTACATTTAAAGCATTTGAATAATTGAAACGTAACTGTAAACGGTTTCGATGGCACGGAAGATTAAAAATTTTCAGCGAAAGATCAAGGAACATTCGACGAAACCGTCTGCCCGTTAAGATAACAGCTATCCAGATTGAAAAACTTTCAGAAAATGATCCCGTTTTTTCTTCCTGTTATCAGCTAGCCACCGTACTCGAACGGATAATAACGAATTCATGGATCTCGCAGTCAGTTTATATAGATTAAGCAAACATCAATCTTCGTGTTCAGTGAATATACTGGGAATATTAATTGGTATAATCTCGAAGGAAGCGTATTTGAATATCATTTTACGCGATTCGTAGCTGCCACTGGATCCCCAGATATTGTAAGGAAATACGAAACGAAGAACCAAGAAAATATTTGTATGATTCTAGACTTAAGGTCTAATGGCGACACGTATTTCCTCAAATACTTCACGCTTATGATTTTCAAAAAATTTAGAGATTTTACGAACCTGCACATCCTTCGTGAAGTAATTGTTCATGTGCAGGTGAATGGCAGTGAAGTTTCTCGAATAATCGAACTCGAAGGTGATTTCCACTGGACGTCCCAGCATGCTGGGTGTATCGTTTCTCCAGCCAACCCACTCGTAACCTGAAATGAACAAGAAAAGAAAGAGAAATGGTTATTTAATATCAATCCGGATTCATTTTCTTCTTTAATAGCTTTCATAAATAAAGCACTGGATGGATTAGAAGAAATTTAAAAGCCTTCGATTCAACTTTAAAAACTTAATAAGCAAGATATTTTATAATTCATTCGTTTTAATTGCTCTTTTGTACAAAAATCTAACTAACTCTCAGTTTTTAAGTATTTTTAATTTTCTATTTTTCCAAGTCTTTTGTAACAAGAGACTTGTGTAAAGAAAAGGTATTAAATTCGATTTTGAAACTTCTGACCGATACAGAAACCAAACTATCACTTTTAGCTTACATTTCCCACACAAAAAATTGTGAAAAATCAATCTTTCACATCGCGACATGCATATTGATCTTGCAACGAATTCTGTTTACAGGTTTCTTTTTCAACCCCATCGCCCGTTCCCGTCCCGTCGTTCCCGTAACTAAAAATAAAACGACAAACATCGTCGACATTTTTTAATTCATTTCAATGGCTGAGAATCAATATCGAAAAAAAGACCGCGTCGTTCGGCACTTGGTACCGCGTTCCATAAAAATCGAATCTGCAGTTAATTCGAATTTAACAATATCGAACGGTCCGGTGTTCCCCCCCGTTCGTGTGCCCTCTCCTACCTCCCTCTTTTAGAACGTGTGTATGCTTTAACAATATGAATGAAACGCGAAACGAGGATATTTCCATTCGTAGCTTAGCCGTGTCCGAAAAATGACACGTTGCACCGTTGGATCCGATTACGCGATCGACACCCACCGGACGACAAACGAGACAATAAAATCTGTAACATAAATAATCCGCGAATACGCGGGCGTGACGGGAAATTTGTTTCGCGACCAGCCCGAACGGCCGTTCGTATCAAACGAACAAATTGTTTCAACGTGGAACGCATTTGTTGCAAATTGCTGGATGCACTGTCAAAAAGGCTCGCCGTCCCAACCTATTTTCCCTCGAACGACAGCTGGTGCTTTTTGAATGTTGCCTTAATTAATTGTCAGTTGAATGGGAAATAGCAGGCGTTCCGTGCAATCTGTGACTGCATTGAATTCTGCGGTCTTTTCTGCGAACGAAAGAAAAGACCCCCGGTGCTCGTTTCTGTTCCCTGTAAGAAACTTCTGCCTCCGCAGTTACTTTTCTTCGACTTCGATGATCAGTCTTTATTATGTAAATGCGGGATATCTCGCGGTAGACACGACCCTTTCATTTTTCATTAATTTTACGCGGTTGCCCGATGAATTGAAGTGAATTTATTTATGAAATAATATAAGCTCGGATCGTGTACCTCGTTTGTAAATCGAATTAAATTTATGACCTTTACATCATTTATGCATAGAATTATTTATTAAAGCTCGTATATAATAATATTCAATTACTACGAATAATATTCGAATTGGCGATCTGTCATTACATATGTAACAATTTTACGTTAAAAAAGTGATTTAAGTGAATTCAGTCGTCAGTCCACTCTTCAGAAAATTTTCAGACATAACTCCAATTAAATTTTAATTAATTTTCCTTAGATTTCATTAATAAGTCTTGCAGCCAGTGTTAAAGTCCGGAGCTAGAAAATCTCGTCGACACGAAAGAGATGTATTAAAATTTGCTAAATCTGATTAATCAGTCTACTCAATAAATCACACACGAAATTCTACGCCTCTGTACCACCCTTCTCTCACGTGGTTTGCTAAAAGCCAGATATCCGTTTCAGAATTCAGTTCCATGTAACGAGGCATCGAATTGAAAGCAGTCGCTAAATTATACACCCGTTGATTCAGCAATGCTAATTTTGCAAGATTATCATCCTAATAGAATCCTGAACGTCATCTATCGTTGGCAAAAGTATCGTTGAAGTACTCTATAATTCATTTACAACGCTCACCCTCTTGTACCCTTTATTCCTTTGGATTTATGCGAGCATCCAGGCTCTGTTTCGAACGTGTCGGTAGATAACACACCGCAGGAGGAGCGAAACGCTGTTTCGTGAAATGGAAGAGTTTCGGGGTCGCAACAGCAGTTATTGCACGAATCCCGCCATTAGATTCCACGATGCGGGGCCGGTGTGCGAGCACACAAGCACGCGTGTGTGCTCACGCGGGAATACGGGGATTGAAAATGGACTGCAATAGTCCTAAAGCCAACGTTTTTTTATTTTTTATTTTTTCAAACCCTGGTCTCGGTTACTTTTCGCGGTTCCCTTCGAATTTCCGCCTTTAATCGGACGCTGCCTGCGGTTTTCCGGCCGAACTTTCGTCTGTGGCTTCGAATTCGAAAATTCTGCGCCACTGCTGTCTATTCCTGTAATAAACTCCGAAAGAAGTTTTCAACCAGCCGGTCGAAAAAAAAAAACGAGAACACGTTAACATTTGGCCGCGTTACAAATTTTCTTGATTCAGAAGTTTCCTTTCAAATTCATTCGATCATTCAAAGAGATTACACGAGCGCTTATAATTTATTTATTTTTGCGAAAACGAAGTTTCTAAGATTGAACGTCGAATTGGAATTTGAGTGGCTCAAAACGTCCACTTCTTAAAAAGAAAGTAATTACAAGAGGGGCAAGGTGTGCTTAAGAATAAAAAAGTGAAGTAATTCTTGAAAAGAAATCAGCAACGTTTCACGCAAAGTGCATCAATTAGCTTGGCACAAAGCTTTCTTAACCTTTTATGGTGATTCAACTGTGCAGAAGGAAGGAAGAAAGAATCAGAATACTCCAGTAATCCTCTATTTACATTTCAATTTTTTTCCCCCGCCCCTCCCTTAATGCCTCCTCGTGAGATCGCAAGGAACTTGATACACCTTGCACCACTGCCTTGCAAAGATCTGTTCTTCACGCTATAAATCCAGCACATTTTTATCTTTCCTGCTCGACGAACTCTCCAGGGAAGGGGTAAAACAAGCCAGAGTCTGAGGGAAGAAAAACGAGGGTGTCGAGAGCGGTAAGGCCGGGGTGGCTCCGTTTTCGTCCTTACAACCTACGACACTGTACTCCTTTAAAGGTTATTAAAAGCTCGACGTTTCGATTCGATACCCGTTCCAACCTTAACCCCACGATTTTCTTCCTATCGACTGGTCTACAACAATGTTCGCCACTCATAGAGAGTGACATTATATCGTTTGATCTACCCGCTTTCATATAAACCTCAACCTTAATATCGTCCCTCGGGTAAATAGTTTCCAGTTTCCTGTCGTCGCCGCCTTCGTTCCCTATCTACCATCAATTTTGAACATTCAAAAGGGTCATAAGATAACCACCATGCTACGTAGATGCATACCGCGTTGCGATCATTTCCTCGATTAAAACAGTTTCAAGCTGTAACAAAGAGCACTGATTGTCTCGTGATGACTTTGAACCCTTTGCCATACGATTTGCAAACTATTGCTTCAATTATAAATTTCTATATTCTTTTCGTATACAATACTGATATAATTTTCCAGCACTCAATTTCATGACGTTAGAGGTGGTACAAAAGTGAATTCTCGCTAACAGGAATGTAATTAAATTACCTACATCGTTAGAAAGTTCAGAACATAAACATACCCTCTTGACCACGTGAAGTATCAATAAAAGCGATGTAATAATTACTACGTAATATCCTTAGTCCCTAATTTGATAACGAGGAGTCAACAACGCATCTATCGTATCAACGAGCGAACGTAGTAATTACTTTTGCAAACAATTCGTCAAGAAAGTTTATTAACAAGAAAGCTAGCAAAGTATCTCGCCGGGATGGAAACTTTGGAAATACCGCGAACTTCGTGGCGATATTGGAATCAGCAACACCCCCGTACTCTTGGCTCATCTGCCAGCAATTTGCAAGTTATTACCTGATGACCCACTTGTTCGTGGAATCATGGTGACGTGCTGTTTCCCAAAGATGTTCTAATTACGCTATGCTGCTTGACTTGGCCACCATTCCTTCGCCAAGTGTAACGTGGCGGTATATTGAAGACAGAACAGATATTAGTTCTAATGAAACGATTGACAGTCGTTAAATGTTTAGATATAGAGTGCAAAACTTATAGTTGATACTGTCAACGTAATAATTCTCTAATAAATTGTAAAATTCCTGAAGAAAACATGAAGGCGGAGAAATAATAATATTTGAGATGTGAAAGAAGAGAATGCCATATTTTTAATGATTTAATATTTTTAATGGAAAGTAAATTTTCACTTGTATTCTTTACGACTTTTTAATCTTGGACGGTACCCAAAGGATTATGCCAAGATTTTATACGTACAAATGATCGTCAGTTATTATTGTTACGGATTCATTTCCCGGTTATCTTACTGGGGAAAAGCGATCCAGTTGAACTCAATTCGAGAAACTGCAGAGTGATTTTAGAAGGAATCAAGAAAGAAGGGGACAGAAGGGTTGCACGCAGTCTCGGCGGGTTTAAAAGTTTAAGAAGCTGAATGTACGTAGTTCCCGGTTGTTCCCGTGGCGTAAATGGAAAGACACAAATGTATCTTGGGAGCCGGTAAACAGCAGTGTGACTCGCAGTCTAGCCTGCGGTTCAATATAAATGTAAATTGGAACAGATTCGAAAGTGCCAGGGAACACGATTCGTCTACCGGAGTCCAAACATCTAGCCAGCTTTCTGGAATTCTCTTATCACTGACCCACACACCTGGAATCGAAGCGAGGAACGTTTTATTCTCCCGCCAGGTACCGATTGTTACAATCAGAAATCTTTCGTTTGATGTTCCAAATCACTCTCTATCTTTGCATTAAAATATGCAACTTTTTGTTTAACACTTCCGCAGCAAGTAATTTTTATTTCAATCGAGGGAACTTCTTTGTATTCCTTTCCCAATAATACGTGTGCAACTCGATAGGCGTCTGGCAAATTAAATTCGCCAGATGAAACGAAACCACGAATCTGCAATTGAGATTTAATGACATTCTCCGAGTCTCTTCGATAAGAATTTTCTATTCGACGAAGGAAGGAAGCCAAACGATACTAACCGAACAGGTTACTACTGGCCAGCAGCCTGATCTTAGTTCGGATGAGTTTCTTAATCTTTCACGGATTAATCGGACCCGTCGAAACAAATTTTCGACGATCAGGCAGGAAACGAAAGTTCTTGGATGGAAGAGGTACGAAAAGAGGGCGATCGAACTAGGATGGAACTAGATAGCTAATATATTGCACGTACAAAGCTATTTCCGTCGAAGGATACATTCGTACAGTTTTCTACTTTTGGCAAGCACACCAATGTTGATTAACCAACCCCAAATTTTAGGATATCCTTTCATCCATCTCTCTGTAAATGATCTCTTGTAAAGCTGTAAGATCTCTAGTAAAAGCGAATACTACTAAAATGTCAAATTAAGGCATTGGATTAAAAATTAAATCAACGTAAATTTCTTAAAACAACAGTAACTACTGCATGCTCGTAACGTTATTGGGGAACATGCCCAACTCTGTTAGGCTAGTTCTCCAACACGCTAATCCAGACACGATCGAGCAGCAACGTTAATCTCATTTCGGCACGATGCAACGGCTCACCTTTTCCGTTGCCGCTGACGTCCAATCTGAAGTTGTCAGGACCCTTTTGCCCGTCGACAAGTTGACCGAGTCCCCCGGAGAGGTAGCCTCCTTCTTCCTTGCCGTCGTACGTCCTGTCGGAAAGGTCAACCTCCGAGCCCCTTTTAATTCCTTGGGGCATGGAGTACGACACCAGGCCCTCTGCGAACACACCAACAACGTAAAAGCGTAACAGTTTTGCAACGGAATCGGCGTGCACGTTCCTCTGAACTATGCATCATCGTGTCGGTGCACCGCGGAGACAAGATGGACGTTTCATTCTCGGCTATACGTGATCAGATTGCGCCGGTTAAATCATGTATTTCTAACAGCCGGCTGGAAAGTTTTGAAATTTTTATCGCGGCGCGCCATTAGTTGGATTATTTCTCGCTCGGATATCCCGCGGCAGCGATTGATAACCTTTTTTAAAGATGGATCGTTAAAATAACGACGATTCGAATTTAATTTTGCACTCAAATTTTGCAGCATTTATTTAAATATTATGTTTCACAGCATTTAAATATAATTATCCTGCGATAAAGCTTAAAAAGGACCCAAAAGGAGGATCGAGTGGTTGCATAAATTAAGAACGATAGAAATTTGTATATTTCAAACCCGTTTAATTCAAGTAATTCAATAATGAATATCGAGAAATTTTGGATCGTATTTATTTATAATTCAGAGGTCCACGAAAATTTGGTATGCACCGGGTGAAACGGGGATTCGATGTTTCGAGCGATAACGTTTTAATAAAACAACACCTTTAAAAAGTATACATTTGTTTCTCTGTCAAGTATCCATCATAGTTGAACGCATTAAATATAAATATAAACGCGAATGCTTCACCCTGTTAATTAGTCAAACGCATATATGTATATTAAAATGGTCTCTCAGGAAGGAAGTTTCGAACAGAAATATTTCATTTTATATATTTTTTTAACGCGTACTACAATGGGACGTTATATACGCCCCGCTAAAAATTGATGCAAAAAGGGTATTTACAAAATTGTGTTGCTTCCTCTCAGCCAACTTTTTGTATCCCAAATTCGTTCCAGTTCGAGGGAAAAAGTATTTGTGTTGCAACGGAGAAGATCGTCGATTCGTTTTTCGGCGATAAAAAACGGAAACACGGAGTAATTTAATCATTCCGCATCTTCATCCACGTCAAAGCGATATTCGACGAAAGTCAGCCGTTTTCTCGACAGTGACACACGGAGAAATGATTTATCTGGAGACAGGAAGTATCGCCGGGCGGATATTGACAGACGTCGATAGGCGTCGACGATTTTCTCGTGAAAAATACACCTTCCTTAATGCTTCGCTGAACAACGAGCATCGAATTTATTCCCGAGCACCGCGGGCCAGATTAAATTCTCGATACCGTTAAACTCGTAGTTTGCGCGGGCGTCGAGCAAAAACTGCGAACACCCCCTTTCCGTTTCCGGTCGCGTTCCCAGAACGAAACCGATTCGCCGCCCCTATTGCTTTCCCTACCGATAACGCTGCAAAACGATAAATTTTAAACGGCGCAAAAACACCGTATTTATATTTATCATTGTGTGTATAACGCTCGGCGCGTGGAGGGCCAGGCGGGGCCGGAATAAAAAAAAATAAAAAAGGTTCGACAAGAAATATGCAGCCAAACTACTGTCGCACGCATCGTGCAATTGCAGTAATTTCGGCTGCAATCGCCGTGCGGGATATGGAAAGCACGTGGTGCAATCCAAAAGTAACGAGACATTTTTCTTTATA
This sequence comes from Anthidium xuezhongi, assembly GCA_022405125.1. Lineage (NCBI taxonomy): Eukaryota > Metazoa > Arthropoda > Insecta > Hymenoptera > Megachilidae > Anthidium > Anthidium xuezhongi. Next base: position 5,285,541 of record CM039642.1, on the reverse strand, counting down.
CCTCAGATTGCTATTACGATCCATAAAGATTACAAACAATGATTTTTATTCATTTTGCACAGAAACTTAGTAATTGTACATGACAAATTAGAGGTACACCACAATTATTCTGACACTTAAGTTTTGACAGGTTTTGTTACTAACTACAATTTCATTCATTTGATAAGCTTTCAAAAAGTCAGCGCATTATCGTCCGACAACACGGGCATGATATGATACCGGCTATTCGATAATGGAAACCAAACATCGACGGTGCAAATATTTCTTACGAGAACGTAGGATGTGTAGCAATCACAAGCAGCATCGATACACCCTGTGCGTCGGTGTATCGATACTTATGAAATCGAGAGCAACAACAGTACTCGAGGCACCGGTGGAACCCTTTCGAGGTGAGATTAAAGCAAACACACCTGTACACCGTATTCCGATCGCGCTCGTAAATCTACGCCGGCGCGAGCCCCGAACAGACGAGATTGTTGGGAAATTTAATCAAATAACAAATTAACCGATCAATTCGATTCGTGGCTGAAATTCATATAAATTATGCGGGTTAGATATAATATCACCAGACGAAGTGTACAAATTTGATCGGGTTTCGGTGCATAATATTATAATACAATACCGTAGTTACAGGGGGGAATTATTATTGTAGCCTGTACTTGATCTTGATTGGTTTAATTGTAAATTAATTGTAACGAAATTTCGAAATCGTTGCCATGGCGACCGGTTTAAATAGCTTCGTCAAGACTAAAGGCCGAACCTTGCAAAATTTAAATAACAGTTAATACGTTCATCATCAAATAACTTCAAATTCCAAATTAATTATGATACATCAATTAATGCCATATACAATTTTCTTTAACTCTTTCTTTCCCTGGCTATATTTTAATATTAATTTTGTAGTGTCAATCACCAGTGAAATTTTAAACAACTAATTTACAATTAAGTACATAATAGGTACATGCTACCTTCACGAAAGAAAAATGAAAAACCCTTCCATGAAAATAAAAGTATTCGGTTTAATTTTTACTGAACTCGTCCGACTTGAGTACCGCAAGAAGTGCTTCATTGTTCCAAGTAAAAAATCCCCCAGTTTTATTGCGGCGTCGTATACAACATCACCGGGAGCTTTTACAATTTAAATTCCCCTTAACTCTTTATTTCGCTAAATACAGCGTTCAGGACGCGACCAGCCGAAGATATTCCAGTCTCGGTTGAAGATATTCAAAATTCCAGAAGAAAATACGATCTCGATCGTACGTCACTTCCGGCGAAAGGAGCTCTCCGTTCAGATAAAATGGAAAACAGTGACAGCGTGATAAGAATGCTCGAAACAGTGGAGCTACGACTTCGTCCGTTTCAATACTTAGCCGGGACGGATGCGAAATAAGAAGAGAGCATCCGGGGGAAAGAGCGACGATAAATTTCACTCACCGGTCCATGGGCACCCATAAAGCTCGACCCGTATGCACACCATCCGCATATGAGAGGTATAAGGGATGAAACGGATCTTCGTCGCGACGATGGCCGGGTCGAAAATCTGCTCCTCCTCCGAATACGGATTATTATTCCCCGCCAGAAGCTGAAACGAAAACGTTGCTCGCGTTAATGAATTATTTTGAAACGGAAATAAAACCCATAAATCGATGCAGCGTTCGAATAGACGCTTTAAATAATTTTGACAGACGTTTTGTAAGATAAATTCTAAAAAGGGAAGGCAAAATAAATTTGATCGACTAAGAGGCAAAGAGAATACGTTCGTGTATATTTTTTGATATTTCAGTTAGTTCAGTTCTTTATATAGTAACTGGACAGGAGATTGATATTTAAAAGTTATGACAGGATTCTTCTTATAAAGCTCTAAAAAAGTATCGGTTTAAAGTGTCCATTTACCGTCAGTCAATCACAATTACGATACAGATTAAGGAATTTTCACGGTGCTATTATATCATCGTAAATATGTCCCAGCTGTGTCAATTCGATTTCTTCGAAAATAAATCGAGCCACAACGCCGGCTGTCAATTTTCCGTCCTTTTGGAAAATACAGGAACAGCTTGAATGCAGTTTAACGAGACGGGGAATATATTACAATTTCTATCAAAGTTTATGTCTATTATCGCGTTTTAATTTCATGCTTTCCTCCTTTTTTCCCCCCTTGTCAAGACTTAAATTATTCCCTTGCAAATCATTTTTTTTAATACACGAAAGGGTTCTTTGTACAGTGACTCGAGGATTAACCCTCTGTTACCTTAATATTCTATGTTTTTTGAAAACGAATGATAAAGGTATTTGCATGTTTAAATCACAAAGAATAATTTTACAATTTATTCTTTGGAACGCATGTAAATCACACTGATGCATAATAAAGACGATGAAGCGGAAAGCTCGGTATCCATAATAAAAATTTGGTATTTCGTCTCAAAGCTGCGCAAATGCACGAAGGATTAAAAGAGCAGTTGATCGTTAACTGCTGATCTTTGTTTCGAGGCGATCTCGAATTTCAACAGAGAGTACCACTTTCCCGATCCGATTAGCAAAGAACAGCTCTTCTAAATGTAAATACTCGGCATTAAATCTGTACAGAAAGCGGTGAACGTCGTTCGTTTGTTCATCGATCGATTCCCCGGGGAACAGGTTGCCACGACGTTGTTCCTTCAAGGATAACCAGTCCTTTCAACCGTGGTACAAACATCGAGGTTGGACCACGAATACATTTTTTCATATTCTATTGATTCTTGTGAAGAAAATTTCTATCGATGCAATAATTTATGTTAGGTGTTGGGAGTTAGATCTTGGGAGTAGGACCGTGAGTTCGATTAATTTGAATAATTGGAGTATTGGAAACTTCAGATTCCAATTTCAATTCGAAGTTACCTAATTGTAAGCTGTTTTAATATTCGAGTTTCAAATTCAACTTCAAAATCACGTAAATTATTCGAATACTCGAATTTCCATAGTTCCAGTTAGGAGTTCGAATGAAATCATTTGGAAGAAATGCAAATGCAGCTGGATGAATTATTACAGGAACCACCCTTCAGCTACACAATCGTTGAAATATGACCTACTCGTTGTCGTCATTTACCGAAATGGTCGTATCTGCTAATAGGCTAACGAAGTACCTCGGTTATCTCCGCGACATTTTAAATCACTTCTTTTCCAGTTACAATGGTACCAATGGACCAAACGTTTTCGCTAGGAGATTAAGTTACATTCAGATTTTATGGTCAGATTAGAATTTCTAACCGGATATATCTGTTATTCGATCTGAAAAATACGAAGCCCGTAATTTAATCCTTCTGACGTACGCTACCAAGGAAATCCTGACGGAGATTATATATTATTTTGGAACGAAGGGTTGGTAACGGGATACCGAATATTCTTGTTGCTTTGATTTTATACCTAACGGTTTCGTATTGTTGATTTAACAAGAGAACGAGGGGTGTTAAATTGCACGATATTTCGCGAGATCTGTAGTTCGACTGGGGTATTAGAACCGGCACGTAATTGTGGGTTTCTTTGGGGAGGAAGAACTGCCTTGATGTTAATATTTTAGCTGCCGAAACGGGAAGTCAATTTTTTTTATCTCGATTAATGTCAATCAATTTTATGAAGATTCTTAAACGCATCAATCATTCGCGGTTGTTTTATGAACTTAGAGGGATGTTGACAGACACTTCAAGTATCCTTCTAGATATAAAAAACGTTTAAAATAATCTCTTAGGTTTAACTTAATTTATTTTTCCAAAATTAAATAATATTTTTGAGATTCTAAAGTAGGGCTTTTGGCTAAAAATTGTTTAATCGAATATTTTATGCCTTTTTTATTGCGGATCAACCTGTCCTCTCGTTATTTGAATTTTCAATCCTCCTTTATCGCGTTTCGTCGAGAGAGTCCTGCAAACTGATACGATGTCTGTCGAAAGTCGATTTTCGCGAAGATTTTCCGCACGCGTTTCGAGCAATTCTCGCGTGTTGCAGGCGTCTCGGCAGATATATTAAATGGATTCGTGCCGTTTCCATGAAATCCGACGATTCTCGCGTCTACGACACGGCTCGAGGATGAGAAGCGTAGAGAATTTCGTGCCGTTTCATCCGTATAAGGATTGTGTATCGTGTTCAACCATCGATGACAAAGCTGCTATCGTATCTCAGAAGTCGAAGTGAAAAAAAAAAGATGAATTTTATTCGAAGTCTACCCTGGAATTGCTGAATCGAGGCTATCGCAATTCCTTCAATCATTACAAGATAAAAAATTTAAGTACACCCCTTTCAGAATTTTTGCCGATCGTAGTAAATTGTTAATAAAAGAAACCCAAAAATATAGATAGCTAAAATAATAAAAATTCCTTGTTTATTTTAATTTATTTGACTGTAAATGATTATAAAAAAAAAAATTAAGTTATCTTAAGCAGTTTTCAATTGAATAAAATAAGCATCAAAGATTTGACCGATACGAGGCTCGATATCGATAACACCGAGTTCACCAGACACGGTTGTCCACGAGTCGAGGTCAGGGGATCCAATATCGTGACACTCGGGTCGTGGAAACCAATACCGACGCATCCAGGGTCATGGGATCCAATAACGACTGCTCCCGTTCGAAAATAGATTCCAACAACTTCAGGATCGTCGAATCGACTGTGGAAATCAAGTTTTACAACTGCTCGATCGGTGAATAACTAACCACTTGCGCTTCCTGTTCGATATTTTAAAATTTAGAACAACTCCCAACGATTAATTAAAGATACCTTAAACTACTAAATTCCCCGCTTCAGAAGTTTCCCTCTAAAATTAACTATAACAAGGATTTCGAACCATCCGTATTTCAATTGGTTTTATGAAAAATTATCTAACGACCTTTAAACTTTTTTTTTTTAATTCAAATTCAATGAATTGCTGTTGAAATTTTTATCTCTACGGTAAAATTAGGGTAACTAAGTACCTAGCTGTTTTATTATCAAACCATGCAATAAATAAAATAGAGGAAATATAAAATAACAAAAAGTGCTATCTGGAAGCTATATTTTTAAAATATCAGTTTTAACTCTTCCTTTATTCTACACCGCATCTTATCATTAATCAACGTCAAAGTTAACGGTATCAAGATCAGAAAGGGGTTTAGAACATGCTCAATGCACACAGATCAATCGTGGGTCGAATTGGCAACGTACGGTTGCGATACAGACTTAATACAGCAAAGGGTGCGCAGACGGTAGACAGCTGTAAGCGATGCAAGGGGTTGTAAACACCACGCAAATGGAACGCGTCCCCTTAAATCGTTGCTAGCTAGAACGGCGTGGGCGAAACGGACTCGGAACGACCGACCACGGATGCATTCCAACTGCAACTGCAACTGCGACTGCAGCGAGCGTACGGGAATACAAGCAGCAGGTCGGCGTATACGCGATAGGAATAATTAATACAGCCATAAACAAGCACCGGGGGACGGGATGGTAACGGTGGAGCCGATATCGTCCCACCGACACATAAAATTGATATCCATGTTCGAAGGAGGCAGGATCGTTCTGAAGGGAACCCATATATCCGGTGACTTGGATGGATAGCTGTTGCTGTTCGTGGCAACGTAATGTGGGTCAACTGCACCATGGGCTTCTTTGCATATTTTCTTGACCGTTCATTTGCTATCGTTCAAATATTTTTATGAATAGATCAATTAATCCTCTTAGGATCAGAGATTTTTAGGGAAATTACAATCTACAATTTTATAAATTTGATGAAAGCAAGGTATTTATTTAAATAGGGGTTCAGCTTGAAGAAATACTAGGAAAGGTCGTGGTATACTACTTTGAAAGCTTGTACTCAATTCTAAACTGCAACAGAAATGTTAATAACTGTGATAATTTAATATTTTCATTGCAAAGCACTTGTACGTACCCCCAGTTTGATTTTATACCGACTTGCACTACTAATATCACTGGTACACCGTACAGACCGCTTATGTCTGACCATTTACTGACTCGTACTACTTGATATTATAACTTCGCCTATTTCAAGGATCGCCAGGGACGAATAAGGTGTATCGTTTATTGTGTCTTAACTAATCCTACATTCTCTAACAGTTTGATAAATTTGTGAATTTAATTTCACGAAACAAGTAGAAAACCATACCATAACCGAGGCATACGTGTACAGGAATGAACAGAGATCTGGTTAAAGGTTAAAATATATAAAACCTTATGCTTTTCAAGATTACAATGCCCTCTATCTTTACACGTTGTACTAACGACCCTTTTGTTCCCATTCTAACTCTAATAGAATGACTTTTCCTTATCCCTGGAGAGCTTCTTCCGGCTATAACCGGATAGCGCTCCAGAGAGGTCCCAAGAAGGTTACTGGGTCAATAGAATGTTTGAGCTTTTTATCCAGTCGGTGCACAGGATGGGGTCGATTTTGAGAGGTCAGGATCATAGCAGTTTCAACGATACGTCCACGATTTTATTAGCTGCCCGCTTCAGACCGAAACGCTTCGTCGGCAACTTGATATTTCCTTATTTACAGTAACTCCACCTTTATTTCTTCCAGTATCATCCTTAACAAATTACTTCCTTTACGACGTTATTCTCTATCGTAAAAAATCAAGCGAAGAATTCGAAATTACAAATTCGAAACGACTTTCAACTTTCTATATTGCATCGTTTTACAATCTTTTAATACGAAATTTCATCCACGTTAAAACTGCCAGTAAACCTTTAAAAAAAGGCCGACTCGCTTCTTTCTATTTCTCATATTAAAAGTAATAACTCTTTAAGCCCCCTTAACGTAAACGATACACGCGACTTTTTCATTTATATTTCCTTTCCACTGTTTTTTTCCAACTAAAAAACTGCTTTAAGCTTTATGTAATTACGAAAGATGTTCTATCCGGTCGTTAAAACTCGGTCGTTTATAACTCCGAAAGGGTTGATTTCCCGACACATTACCTCTAATTCCCGGAGTTCTGAACTCTCTGTATTTAAATATCCCCGCGAACGAGAAATTGTTCGTGTAACACGTGTCTTGACCCAATTCTGCCTCGCCTTTAAGTCCCCGTACGATATTTCCCTTTCAATTTTCCCCTTCGTGAGCGAGCACCGTGAACCCAGTCACGAAAACGCATTACGGGCACGGTCTAGCGGCTCGCGGCGGAATTAAGTCGAAATTCACATTTGAATTCAGGTAAAAACGGCTGTGGGACTGCGCTCTGATGGAAACGGGTAGGATCGTCTCTTTCTTTCGTGCTAGCCAGCTCGTTGTCGCGGCCAGGCTGGGACAATTGCCAACGGTGGACGTGTTTTCATTAACGACGACGAAACTCTTTGGACCGGCCTCATTTGCGGCGTTCCTCCATCGGCGCTCGTTACATAACAAGCGACGACAAAATTGAATAATCTCCGTGGAAAATGCTTCTGAACGAATCGTCGCCAAGTAACCGTGACAAAAAGAAAACTATTCTGTCGGAGCGAACGACGTAAGAAGCATGGAATACTAATAGTTGTGGGTCATTAGCCACCTGCCTTCAATTTTTAATCTTGCAAATACCCTTTTAATTCATAAATAAAAAATTCTTTACCAATCGAATCCAGGAGTTTGCAACGAAGAGCGTGTGTTTATGAAACGAAGAACGGTTTCCTAGAAGTGGAAGAAGGGTAACGCGAAAAGCAAACGGGGCGCACGAACACTGTTATTTATAAATTTAAATTTTGTACGCGATATATTTCGCGGAAAACTATCCGAGCGAACGAGCTTCCGGCTAAACACGCCTATAACGTGGTAATTCCGGTGCATCGAAATTTATCGCGCGTGCTGCCGAGATTCTAGCGAGAAGGAGGACACTACACGCGAGAAACAAGACACGGTTGCTCCCCGATGATAACGTTCCCAGGGGTGTGTCGCGATAAATCCGCGGATGAAAGTCAACACGTAACGGTGTTCCCCGCAAGAAAGGATGAACGTACATTTATGTTTCTCGCGGTTGAAATAAAACCATCGGCTTACGAGCCTTTGATGACACGTTTTCCATATTTTCACCCCGGCACAAAGGATTTAATAACACACTCCAACTTGTGTTTCTATCACATGAATCATCAGGTGATGAACATAGAAGAATGTTTGAAAAGTTCTTTCAACATCAACTCGGCAATTTGTATATTAAATGTAACGTGCATGAAAGTCAAATTAAATGAATTTAATGTTTGGGTAAATTTTCATTTTACGTAGGAAAACACGGAGTGCTTTTGAGGTATTTTTGATGAAAGCGTGAGATATTGTTAGGAAATTATCTATTTATTGTGTCTAATATGGCCTTAAATTCAAAATGGTTTAATTGCAAGTTTCAAATTTCCTAGATATATCACAAAATTTCCTTTAATTTCAACCTCCAATCCCTAAGAAAATTAGAAAAATTCTATAGCTGGTATAAAACACACTGAAAGTTAATTTCGTAACTCAACATTCCAATTTCTTACTTTTAAACTTTTCTTATCTTTACCTTCCGGGTACTCGATTTCATGGAAATTATGACGATCATTACACCAAATCAAATAGTATTAACGCGATTGAAAGACGCTCTATACGAATCTGCGCGAAGTCACAGAAGATGGTACAAATAAGGGGCGAAGATTACCCAGAATTCCTCAGAACTGTTCGCAGGATGCCAAAAATACGGGTTTAACCAGAGATGACGAGTGACTCGACTTCTGTTTGACTTAGCGACCGCTCGGCGCTTAAGCTCACAGATACCGACGGTAATTTCCATCGAAATTTCAATCTCGTTTATCTACAAAGTAACTTCCACAAGCCCCGTCCGTCCCAGTCGTCGTCCCACACCCTTCCGTTCACGCTGTATCACCCCTCAGGCGATCGTCCTGGCTGCCGGCAGCACGTATCGAATTTTAATCAATCACCGATAGGGACAGCCAATTCCAAAGCCAATTAACATATTCATTCCAGCGGGACTGACGATCTTTTTCCACTGATTTTGGCAAAATCCAGATTGCAATATGGCGAGCCTAATTTAGGTGTCGGGTTATTGCGCGACAGTCATTATCGCGTACTTGCGTTTACAGTCACATATTGTATGAAACCTGACTTCACAAGTAATATTTACGTCTCGATTAATTTCTTTTTATATTGACGTTTAAGTGTATATACTGAGTGACCTTAAAGTTTTATTTAATAACAGAATATTTTAAATACCAAAACTTTGATTTTAAATTGATTCATATTTCTAGTTTGCGAATAAAACTTCCAAGTATACGAGTTTATTGATAGAATGCACATTTATGGATTTGGTATAAGTTGGGATATCTATTGAAGAATAATTTATGAATAATCTTCTTTTAAACAATTTGTAGTTTTCAGAACACATATAAATTGTAAAATATTTCTCAAAAAAGCAACAATTATAGATTTAAAAAATTTGTTAATAATTACAATTCTAAAAAAGAATTCGGTCGCGAACGAACGTTGTACGACATCAAGCGGTTCTCACGCGTAAAATCGACTCATTTGCACCTGCGCAGCCAGCTACGTGACACCGTATATTATATCGTGAAACACAGCCCAGTGTCGTGTATAATTCGATACAAAGAGGTGGTGACGTGCACCAATACACGATCGAACCAGGCATCGATGGATTACGGATTACCGGCCCGAACGTGGACACCCTATTAGCAGATTACCACGCGGCCTGGAAACAATTTTCTACGGCCACACTTGTTCCCTCTCTCTTTCTCCTTTTTTTTCTCTCCCTCGCCTCCCTGTTCCCTAACATTTTTCAACGCTCGTGCCCGGCCGATTTTTTCATCCCCCTTTTCCCCTTTTTTTTATTTTTCGTGACTCCATCAGAGCGCAGGCTCGAACGATTCCATCCAGACGAGAGCACTCGCCTCGAGGTTGGAAGAGGAGAGGGAATTTCATTGAGTTTTTGTTCCCTTTCATTCGATTTTCGAAATATCTCGCGTCCACGCAACCGCCCCTCTCCTCTTCCCTCTACGAAATCCATTTCGACGTAAACGAATAGTTACAACTGGTCGACGGTGATTCCTCTACGTCGTGGTTTCCCACCGGATCGAAATCGCTGGGAACGAATTTCGCGGTGTTCCTTGTTCCCGGAATTTTTCCCTGGCAATTCGTGCTACTTATGAATTTTTCATTCGTTGCGTTTCGCCCGGCAAACCTGTTGCTAACGGGTGGCGCAGTAAGAAAAGGGGTTCGTTCGTGGATCCTTCGAATTGGTCGGCTTAGCGGGCGAACATTCAACCGCAAGAGGATCAGCTAGATTTCCCTAACGATAATGCTTGCAAATATTTTCTTCCCAAACCGAGGAACAGTGTAAAGAGCGCGCTCATTAATCCTTCCTTGCATGATTTCGTCAATTCTGAGAAAAAGTACATTTTTAAGCAGAAACGTGTTTTACAAATCTAGTTGAAGGAAAATTATGCGCATAATGTTATAAATTTGCGAGAAACAATGTAAGAAATCAGCTGGTATTTTCTTTAAACGAAATTAAAAGAACTCAGGTTCTTCTTTCGTTTCTGGTAGTTAAACGCCCTCGCCTCGTTTAACGACGAGATTAAACGGCGTGGAAAATAGAAGAAGTAGAATCAGGAAATAGTTTAATCTTCCACCAGAAGAGCGGAGATAATTTCTTGAATTACAATCGACATTTAATTGGATAGAACTTTTCTTGCAACTTATCTTGCCCTCAAAGGAACAAGTATTCTTGCACCGCGGTTCTCTGCGCGTTTCCGTTTGTCTTTTAACGTCAAAAAAATGTAACATAAATTCGGTTTTACGTTCCATTAAATTTAATGATCGTTTACAAGCCGTTTGTCGTTGTAAATGAAAACTGCACCGTTCCAGAGACAATAGGTCCATGATTTCATGCCCTTATTTTTTTTTTTTTTTGAAAGCTTATTCGCCTCTTTCCTCTCGTAAAACATCGAACGAGCTTCACGAAAAACTTCTCGTCAAAATACCACGAACTAACCGGTTCGTTCCGCGGTTCCTACCCTCCGCTGTATTTTCATTTTAATTTTACAAGCGGAGAAAAATACTTCAATTATTATTTTCTCGTTTTGCCGACATCCAATGTCCCGATTCAAAATATCACGTGTTTTGGTTGTTGAAGTTGATGTTGAAGTTCAACTGTAATTCATTACTGAATGTTTCAAGGTACAGTTAGTAAAAACAAAATTGTTATAAATATATTTGATACTTTACAGGATCACTAGAGATTTCATTAGTTACAATCTGTCATAAATTTCAAAATAATTACTACCCCTGTCTCATAATAATAGTAGCTAGTGAATATTTAAACGAGAATTATTGACGAATGCAGTTGTAAATTATATTGTAACGCAAAATTGCAAAGCCTTCAATCAAAATCAATGTTCCATGATATCTGTCATTTGTCTTGACACATCTTCCAATTCTTGGGTTAACCTAATTGTTATTAAAATTATAGCTGTTTTTCTAATTTCATCCGCTGATCGATATCAATTGCTTCCCAGGTATAGTTAAAATGTCGATTTATTTAATAGACAGAAGACCCTTCCAGAAAGTTTAAACAATATATTCGAGCCACACGTATCCATATCACTCGTTAAAATAAGCTCCATGTTATAATAAACATTAGTAATATAAATCATAAGAAACTTTCACCATTCCCATTTTATTGATCGCTCAGAATTGCTCGTTTAGATTCACCTGACAGTATAAGTGTTAACAAAACCCCATGGAACTCGAATTGAATCGTGAAGAGATTAAAAACACAGCATCGTGGGTGAAAAGTAATTGCCTACAGGGTGGCACGAGAGAAGCAGCCGGAAATGGGACGTTCACGAAAGCGTGTTCCGGTTTTTCGGGTTCCCGTAAGACGAGCCACCGTTACCATCTGCTCGGGTTACCTGGCGTCGACCTCCTAACCTCGACGAGATAATGAAACCCGGCGGAAGACGTTGCACCGGTGGCTTTAATTCCATCAGTATACCACCTTCCTGGGGCAATTCCAATTTGCCCCACCTTTAAACCCCGCCACGCGCCACGCAACGGTTCCGGAACGTTTAAACAACTCACCTAGATCCTGGGAAATTTTTATGGAGCCTCGCGCTACGCCATAAAAATAAAACTCCATGAACGAAGAACGCCGTAAGTATAGTATAAATATATTTTCAAGTTTTCAAATTTCTAAAAACATACAAGTATTTCTAATATTTCAAAACTTTTGAGTTTCTAAATTCTAATTAAAATTTTCTTAATTTTAATTAAACAATGTAATATTTTTAGTTAGAGGAAAGGAGTTAACACTTAGAAGGTAGTAATTTTCTACCCTTATTTTAAATATTTAAATATATATTAATAAGTCGAATTCCACATGTTTCCAGTTAATATACTATATAAGTAATTGTAAACATATAGTTGGGAATATTTAATAAAAATAAATAAAATTCCATAAAATAGCAGCTTTATTTCTAAGAAGCTGTATCTATTTTATTCTAGCTTTACCCGAAAACGTTCAGAGTGATATGGATAAAAGATTTGAAATACCTATAAAGTTTGAAGGATTATAAACATACGGATAACGTGAGTGTAATAACGCTGATAAAAATTTGCCTAAACTATGTGCGAAATTTGGTGGGCAGATATTATCAAAATCCAAATTTTTCACTCAGTTTATCAAGTACTATCTACCCACATAAAATTCCCGTCGCCCTTTTCCATAACATCCCGCGCATTCCTTAATTCCCTTGTATTCCTCGTAAAGTATTCCGCGAACGACCCCTCGCCTCCGCTTATCAGGGCCCTTTACGAGCCCTTTCATCTCTCGGCTCGCATCGTTTACAGCGAAGAAAATTGCGTTCGTGGTAAATACGCGTATTTTTCTCGAAACAACCCGTGTTTGTTCGAGAACCGCCCGCCCCACGATCCCCATCGTTTCTCCACCCCCGAAAAGTATTTCGAACGTCGATTTCGCCCCACGCGCGCGTGCATCGCCGACGGTGAAACATTACGTAAAAATATCTGGAAAAATATATATTTTCTCGCCGCGCCCGGCCCGTTCCCTTCGATTTCGCTCTGTCCCATTCGTTTTCCCTCTTTATTTAATATATCCGACGGAGTAAAAAGGGAAATCGTGACGGCATGGAAATTCCGCGTCAACGGTCGATCGGGAAAGCCCGTTTCCAGTTGTGCCTCGCTTGTTACCCCGTCTCCCCCGTGGAAAGATGCCCGTGGAAGTGTTGGGTCACGTACAGCCCCGCGATAACACGGTCGTTTTCCTTTCCCCTCATCCTTTACGCGGTATCTCGCTCTGTTCTCGATCCTGCCGCGCTCCTCTAAGCAAGCTCGGTTCTCCCCGGTCGTATTCAAAGGAGCAAAGGAAAAGAGCCCGAGCACAAAGATCACATACCGGCCAGATTGAGGCTGCAGGGTAAACGTTCGCGTGTTCTTCCTTATTCTCGTCTGACTTCCGTTTTCTCTTAAATTCCCCGTGTCTGGGCTTTCCCTCTCGCGTTTCTCTGTCCTTTTGCCTCTTATCCCCCGCTTGATTCCGAACCGTTCGTACGGCTTTGAGCGAGTCCGCGTGAAAATTGTGAGACCGGCGCCGAGCAACTAGGACACACAGGACGGCTGGCCGTGTACAGCCGGAAGTGGTCGTGTGCGATTTGACGGAGATAAGCAGAGGGGAATCAGCGCAGGATGGAAAACACGGGAAAGCTTGACAGAGACCCGAGTAACGAGACTCCCCGTTGCCGAGCCAACTTTGTACCGACTTTCGAGGACTACTTTACCCGTATGGTCCCTTTTCCTGCGTGCCAATGTGTATCGAGATACCGCCCCAAAGTTATGGCCGCTTCTTTACAGCGGCTTTTCACCGTACGAATTCGTTGGATCTCGTTTCCCAGCTTCAGAGAAACTGGTTCACCCTTTATTTGAATTTCCAAATTCAGATTCTCAGCGGCGATTACTTCTGGAATTGGCGGACACAAACAACGTTACATAAACTTTGGAATACTTGTGTCGATATATATTACAGTATTTTTAGCTTAGAGACGATAGGGTGGCCCCCATAATCCTTATTTGCTTCTTATTCTGTCTGTCCTTTTGAATATAAAACTATGCGCAAACGTTATTATGCTCGCACTAAGTGAATTTCTTATCAGATTTATCGATTATTGAAACAGGAACCGTTTGGGTCGTAGAAGAGCTTAAGCTTGCTATGAATTAGGAAAGCTAATCTCACTGACTTTCCCAGATCCACAAATAGCATTACATGTCTGTTGTGTAAAAGCTGGTTTGTTTATTATAAAAATGTATCAATTTCAAATGGTTTCTGAGCTACTCTCAGAAATAAAATTAATAAAATTAATTTATCCAATATTTTGTTATCACTATAACAATAGAAAAATTCTGGCTATATTTCTGTATCTAATTTCAATTAACACCAGTAAAAGCAACCAGACGTATTATACTTATTCAAGAATCGACTTTTATTTTTCAACTCTATTGTTAGTAACAGAATTCTCTCGCGAGCTTAACACCATTAAAAGCTCCTGTCTATAGAAAGGTTGCCGCGATCCATGGTTCGTGCAAAATCCAATTTTTCCAATATTCCAGACCATAGTTCAACAATACGAATCGCTCGGGGAAAAAGGTACTCGTTCATTTGTCGATCAATGCAAAAACGAAACTATTGATACCGACAAAGCGTTTCGTCCATTTACGAACCAGCGGCAGCAATTCGCGTTCGTCATCGAGCCGCGTTGTTTAAGAAAGGAACACGACGGGAAAAAGGAAGAAACGACACGGCACGATTGATTATGAGGAAGTTGTTTTAAAACCATAGAATAAATGCGAACGGTTTATTGCGAAGCCATTAAAATACCATTTACCGAGACAAGTCGCAACCCACCGGCAAAAAATCCATATTGATCTTCCCTTTCTGATTGATCGATTGCTATTAAAGCCGGTGCGAAACTTTTATGCACTTTTCACAGTGACCGGAAATTAACATTGTATTAAAACAAACGGTGAGATTGATTGTTTCGAAGAAAGTGATTTACTGGAACTGTCGAGAATTTATGACTGAAATATACAAGAAAGGATAGAAGAAAGTTTTACAGGTATTTTGTTTAATTGCCGTGAAACGTTTTATAAAGTAAAAGCAGCTTTTGACTGATAGCATTCGCGTTTTCAGTCAGTTTCGGGTACGAGTGAAAAGTTATTAATCGAGAAATTTGAATAATGTTTCATACCGTGAAATCTGTCGATGTTTTTAATTCAACGCTGATAATTAGAAATGTAAACATTCTTTGAAGACGTCTCGCTCTTCAATCTGTCATTTATTTTCACTCGAGAATAAAAAATAAGTTTAAAAAGAAAAGGGAAATAAACGTAAGGTATAAAAATGATGAAATACACTCTATTTCCAAAGGTATTTACAAAAAGAGGTTATTATATCTTTAATTTATTTAACCAAAAGGGTAAAGTATTATCATTTTTCAACAATTATTAGTGTAAAATATATTTAAGTACAAGAGCAATGAATACAACGTTTTTCAAAAAGAAATGTGTTTTAATACACCAGCAATTACCTGATAATAAAATATCCTATCATTTCGGTCCAAAACGTATTATTATCCCACGACACTCGACTCTCGATTCCAATTTCAATAGACAAATTTCCCTGTCGCCGTTATCACGAGCACCAGTCTCAGTGCGTCCTGAAACGCGAGGGTAACGATAATTCGAGTCGAGAGCTCCAAGAGCCGGCCCTGTTCCCCTTAATTTCATCGTGACTGGTAAATCGCTTTAACCGGCATGATGTATTTTGACGAGCTAATGGATATCGCGTACGGATTATCATGCTAAAGAGACGTTAATTAACGGGTCGACCCGTTGTAACGGCTGCTTATACCGGCCACCGGGAACGCTATAGATAGGGATGCACGGAAGTGGGAGGAGGAGGTTCTGGCGGGAAACACAACGTTCGAGGAACAGAAAACGTTGGACTGGCTCGGGGCTATCGGGACGGTAGCTTCCGCGATACGCGCAGATTTTCCCCGTTCAAAAGAATGGAATTACGCCAGCGACTCTTTGTTCCCCGAACCCCTCCCCCCCACTCCCTACCTCGGAGCCAGGATAAAACCGTAATCCGATTTCCTTGACGAGAGCAATTACAAAGATTGGCACCGCATTAACTCGACCGGCACAGTCTCGTTCTCGTCACGAAATTGCTTTATAATTGGGCGTTCGTATAAAAATCCCCGGGTTCGTGCCACGGATACGGAAAGTCGGCCTTAATGCTCGCGATCACGGTAGTTAGAGATGAAGCTTTAAATCGGGGATAGTGTGGTGTTGAACGTTACGATTAAAAATTAACACCCTCGCGATACTCGGTCGGTTCATTTTCCATCTATCGTTAATATGTAAGTTGGCAATTGACCCAGGTTCAGTGCTCAAGCAATACTAATAAATTTTTTAATTTAACTTTACGATTTGTTTCCGTAGATTATTCATGGTGCAGTATTTGGAACAATTAAGCGAGTTAATTTTCACCGAGTATAGGATATCTCATTAATTTCATTAGAAAAATTTACGAAGACATTTATTACGCCAGCAAGATTTCTTACCTAACAAAGTTTGTTTTATGCAGAAGCCTTTCACGTCTTGTCTTTAATCACTTTTAAAAGAGTTAATGGGGGAACATCTTAAAAATTTTTAATGAAATTGCTCGTAAACTTTTAGTACAGCTTCAAAGTAAACTCGAGAAACATTTTTTTATTCTGAAAATGACCTCCATAACGCGGCCAATAAAAGTTGTATGAAAGTAGTGTCCATCAGTGGGAGAGCGAGATATGTCTGACCACACGCAGGCTGTCACTACTTACGTTCCTTACCGATACCACACGCGTATTGTCAATAAAAACTTTGTTTTTAATTAATCATAAGATATTCAATCTTTTTCTTTTCACGCTGAGATTTTAATAGCATTTTAAATTAATTAAATATTCCGCTCCATAAATGACGACTCCATGAATAAAATGGTATGTATACTTGAAACAATAGAGTCCTTTTTACAAGATTAATATTAGAAACTCCAAGTTACTTTGAATAATTTATTAATAACATAAAAGTACTCAATATTCTTACTATAAAATGATCGATTCTTTTATCGAAAATTGAATAATTGTTAATGGAAAATTATAAACTGCAAGTAGACCGATCAATTGCACTACTAGTTATTTGATATCTAAAATATGAATTACGATACCTTTATCCCATCAAATTTCCTAAATATGAACAATCGGTACCAATTATCCAAACCATAATAATAATAATAATTTCTAATTAACCTACCACCCCGAAAATTCGCACTCTCGCCACGAACATGCTCAAGTTTAACACGCCTTAACGTTCGTTTACGAGGGAGCCGAAACGAGTCCAGTTACACCGCGAGTTTCTCGAGTGTCTTGTTCGCAACGACTATAAAAGAGTGGCCGAAGAAGAAAGAGGAGGGAAAGAAAAAAGAAGGCACGAATCGATCGTTAGCCAGGAGGCAGAAGGTGTATACGTACCTCCATGCCACGTCGATTTCTCCATCGCACCCACTTGTTGAACCCCGGTCGCCAATATTCAACGAAATACTCCTCGGTGTACTCGACCCCGTGGCCGTTGCCGAATCTTCCCTGGGTCCTAGTGGACGTCAGTATACGGGGGCTGTGCAGGTTCACCTCCAGGTACTCTTTGCCCTCTTTCGTGACCATATTTTTCGGGCACCAGGCACCGCCGCCCTTGTCTTGTCTCAGCCTGCGAAAACCGGAGGAATTACGGTTCAGAATTATTACCAAGGAGCCGAGAAATAGGAATATTCCCGCGTTCACGCGAGACCCCGGCTGAGTTACGAACACGCGCAAACACAGAGGGAATCTCTCTCCGCTCGGAGATACTTTCGGTTGTTCCTTGAATAAGCAATAAAAGGCTATGTTTAAGGAGGGCGCGGAGGGAAATCCTTGCCTTCTTTTTCGTTATGGTTATGAGAAACGCGTGTTACCAGCATTATGAAGATTCCTCAACCTTTGAAGGGGGAAATGAAATTGTTCGTTCTTGGGAAAGAAATGAATTGCGCGCTCTTAGGAAACATTCAATTCGAGCGCAAAAGATGAAGCGAGTAAACGCGTTCCCTTAACAGTAAACGAAATAATCAATTGTGTAAATGATATTTAATATTCCCGCCTGCAATAGAACCCTTTTTAGAACCAGAAATAAATTCCTTTTCCGTGGAATTTTATGACATCGAAAAATTCTGCTATTCAAGCTGTCAAATTAAAAAACTGGCTCTGCGCTTTTGTGCCTTTTTGATTTGTCAAAGTACTTTTAAAATATTAATATAATATTACACGGAATACCGTACATTACCATCTACTTTTAAGCTGAAAAGGTTTATATTGAACTTTCGTAGAGTTAAAAGATTAATTCTACGAAATGAGCTCCGAGAATATTTTTAAATAGCTTCAAAGAATCTAAAATGTAGACTTTAACACTTGCGGAAGCAAAAGTGACTCTTACGGGTAAAAAAGGAAGAGAATTATTTGCAAATCCGTGTAGTGGATAATTATTTGTATGTAAAGAGCATTATAAAGTAGCAAAAACGGGTCTGGAAAGGCAGGCGTTGTTCATTTAATTCATAATCCCATGCTGAAACTACTATCCGCGCGTCAAATTATTCAACACATAGAAAATCGAATTTCAAATACGTTCTCTATAATCGTAACGGACAGTTAATTCACAAAGGGAAGCAAAATAATATCGGAAACGTGTTATTGAAACGATTCTCGCTCGGTTCTTCCGCTCCTCCTAGGCGTTAAAAAAGTAATTAATAGTCGGATTTTCCCTCTGTTTCGACGCGTTGCTTCCAAGCCCGGGATCGACGGGTGTTCGCGTATTAAATTAATGACGCCCGTCGATTGATTTACGAGCGTTCGTATAACTGGAAAGTTGTTTTTTTTTTCATTTTCATTATCGATTTTCAGTTATTTATAATCATTTGTATATGTATCGAGCCGCTTCTAGCGATAATGGCTTTCAACACCGACGGAGAACGAGGGAGAGAAGAAGAGGAAGGGAAAAAAGGAGAAAGAGTAGACAAGCCTGAAGAGGTGGATGAAAGAGGGGTGCAATCGGTGTTTAATCATCGCGCACGCTTCTGACCCACTTGCTCTCGTCGCGAAGAACAACGAAAAAGCAGTTTCGATTCCAACCCGTTTCCTCGACAATAGAGCACCGTTATTATTGATGCCTCGCCCTGTACACCTGCGCTACTTTACCGGCATTAACGCGATCAATTTTCGTACAGGCACGAAAAATTCCTCGGGGAATGCTTCTCTTAAACCTGTACACCAGAAATCGCTCGAGATTTCTACGCAGCAGTATTAATTCATCCGATATTTTCACAATAAATACCTAAAAGAATTCTTAATAATATGAATGGTGGATTTGTATGGAAATTAAGTGCATAAATTAACTACATGAGGGTAGTAAGCTTAATTCAGGAGTAGGTTTGGTTGTAGTTGTTCCTCCAGATGGTTTTTGTAGCAAATTGAACATTTTTTAGACTTTGGGATTAACATATATACAGCGCACACACGCGATCTCGAGTTAAAAAAACAACGGTCCGCTCGATAACCAGATTGCATTATGCACAGAGGGAAGATTCTTCACGCGATAAGAAACTTAGCCGAGGAAGTTTAATCTTAAGCTCTATTTACCGCGTAACGAGCTTCCAGAATTAAGGACATCGAGGTGAAGGGGTCACAGAGTACCGAGCTTATTATCACTCGCGAGGCTAACTCGCTAATCGTTCTGACTGAACGAGCGGACTGCCGGCCACGTCTGCGATACAATTTCCCTGATTTTCAAAGCTCGTTAGCTTGGTAATCGTCTCGAAATGAAACTCCGTCCCCAACCTTTCGCCGCCCTCCTCTCCCTTTTGCACGCGAACTTTTTCCCCGATATTGCACGGATTCCCTTCGTCAATTAAAATTAATGAAAGCTGACCCGGCGCCTAGCCGCAGGCGTACCGTGCCGCTGACAGGCGGCGATACTTTATTTCGTTAGCCGCTGAGAGAACCGTAGCAATTAATCTATTATTTCGTTGCAATTTTCCCGACAAATTCGGCGCTGTTTAGAGAACGCAAGGTCCAGTTATGCTTCGGATTTGTACGGGCTAATCAGACGATATTTTGAACAAGGTTAATTTTCATTCTCGTGCTCGTAACAACTGCTCGAGTATAACGTTTAAATATTTTCAGTGCTTGATATTTAAAACTGTTCATTGTGTACCTTGGATATTAACAGGTTGATTGCTTGCATCGTAAATTTTGTATGTTCAAGTAATTAATGAAAGAAAAGAGTAGAAAAAATGTTGAATATCGTCAACAACCGAAAATTAGTCGATTACATTGAGAATTTAATTCCACTGCCACAGTCGACGTGAGAATACTACTGGCGCAGTAGAAATATTAGTGTATGGTCAGACGTGGGTACAACACGTTATAAAATATCGATGTAACTTTTGTGGTACACAAAATTTTTATAATAATTTAATTTATTTTAATAAGAAAATGGTCATTTGTAATTTGGTATATCAATATAAAAATTCCTAGAGTTTTAATTTAAGTTCATATGGCAATTAAGTGTTTTCAATTTTCCTCGAATGTTCGATTGAAAATTTAGAAACCAAATGTTTAGAATTACTATTAACTTTTCCCAACGATACATTCAAGTCGAAATAAAATGGAAATCGCATGAATCACGAGGGTAAAGAAGATCACGGATCAGCCACAAAAGATTCAGAGGCAAGACGGGTTTGGTCGAGGTCCAAAGGGCGAGGAATTTCCCACGAGTGGACGTTACTTCCGGCGTGGCTTGCAGGGCCAACCCTCCGATTCAGATAGACGCGTGCACGGGCGACACAAAGCGACAGAGAATCTCCATGGAAATATTTCAGCTGGTTCGGTCGTCGAGCACTATCATACAGGCGGCATGCCCGCATGTAAACAATAGACCAGGCGAAACCCACTGAAAGCGTTTGCGGTTAATTAGGCAGCAATGCTGTTAACAATGTCCTGGCTTCGTCCATGCCCCCCCTCCTCTAACCCTTCCCTCTCAGCTCCCCCCCCCCTTTTCGTCCGTTCCGTCCGCAAACCTACGTAGCACCGTCGAAATTCCCCGCAACGCGGCCCAATCCCGGCCACGATTTCGTTCGAATAAAGTTATATCAGACAAACCCTCCTTCACCGACCGATTCCACGATCGCCTGGAGGTCGCTAATTATCCGCCATTCCTGTGGGCTAATTACGCTTGGCAAGGAAATTAGCCGAGGGTTCGTCGAAAATTTCAACGACGATACCCGTTTCTGTGTCTTGTTACGACCGCAAAACCCTTTCTAGCCGAGGCTTATTTTCTTTGATGTGGTGGAAAACGTAAACGTTCATATTGTTCCGGATCCTATTCTCTTTGGACTCGTGAAAATTGATAATCAAATGGTTAGAGAAGATAGAATTTCATGATTTCAACGTATTTGGTTTATGGCAAAATTAAGATAATAATGACAAATAAGTACGCTCGATTCCGATGAATAGCGATAGAGAAATTTTGTAACGGAACGGTTCAAAAAATTATTTGCAACGATGTCATTGAATGTTCAAGAAGGCATTACACGACTTCACAGTCGTTTAATAACACGGCAAGGAGTTTTATATTTAATATTAAGAAGGCAACCTAAGGTAGCTTTAAAGATACAATATTGTGAAGTGTATCGTAAGTTTCCCCGGGATTCTAAGCTTCAACGACAATCTCTTCAAGAGACCAATATCGTTCTAAAGAGTTGCAACAAAGTTGTAACTCAACACAAAGCTCGAGTCCTTGAAGTTTTAAAGCCTTTTCAACCTTAAACGCTGGATTTTTAAAACGATCACATGAAATCCAAGACCTGAAGGCTTTGACAAATTAGCGAACATTCCATAATATTATCTAAAGAATATAATAATAAATTTCCTACTTTTTTTTAAATTACGAACTTGGAATATTTTGTTTGATACTATGGAAATCGTTATAACAACTCAATTCAAAGTCTTAATAAATATATTCAAAGTGAATAAAAATTCCTTTATCACTTTGCTAATCCATGGCTTTATCTTTTATATGTAAGAAATTAAAAATCAATATTGGATTGAAGGACACTAATTCTTTAAACTCAAAGCTCGAGAAAAAGATCATTAATCAAACTGGAGGCTTATTTTAATAACCCTGCGCCAAACCTTCAAAACTGAGGTCATAAATAAACCGAACATCGTTTTAAATAGGTGCAATAATCTTAGAAGCAACCATCCGGCCTCGGCGCAGGTAATTATTAAAACGAAAATCACTTTTCAAAGCGGAATACGATTCTTCCATCGCGTGCAAGGATGAGATGGCTGCTTAAAGGTTTACGAAGTTCCTTGCCCGTTATAATCGCGTTGCCGTTATTAAAGGAAATTATTTCAATTCTCCTCCGCCCCTCCCACTCGGAGTAGTTTTACAAACTCGAACGAGGGCGAAACGCCAGCCGCAGCGTTTCCGTGAAACTTGTAATCGTTTCTTAAGAAGCACGCATTCCATCGCGTTTACGTAATCGGATCATGCCGGGCAAACAAGTTTAAAGCACCCACCACGATGCCGACCGTGTTACAGCAGTTCTTTTCGTTAATGGGGGGTCATCAGCGTGGCCGGATGCTACGTAAGTTGACCCGCAACAACGAAGGGGATGCCACCGGGGAGCCGTGGGAATTCCCTCGCGTGTTTTCCCTCGAATTGGAAAAATTTACGAAAATGGAGACCAGGTCTGGAATTGACTCGTTTTGGGACCAAGAAAGGCGTAAAAGGAGCTCCGAACGTATTCAGCCGGGATCCTTCGGACCTTCGATCTTTTGATCATAAACTTTTATTAGTCGTCGTAAATAAGTATCGAAACTGCCCGGTGAAACTCCATCGCAATGAATAGCAGAAAAGATAACCGAAACGTAATTGAATAAATAACAGAATGTTGCGAAAAATCTTAAACTTTAACACTGAAACTATCAAATCGATCAAAATTATTGCCTCCAGTTATTTATTTTAAATTACGAAATTTGCCTTTCTATAACTTTACAAATACTATCCCTTTGGCCTTAAACTTAAAATAATTTCAAATAATGCAACAAATAAATTCGAGCGCAAAGAATGAACGATGGTAATTATTCAGGTGCCTTTTATGGAAAATCCCATAGTTCGAATGACGGCTATAATATGTTTTAAAGCGCGAGTATCCCTCGTTCACCGAATTTAGTGTTCAATTTCACTCGTAAATAACAGTGTCTAGTCCACTGTTGATTTGCTTGAAATTCGATTCCCGGAGAATCCTAATTTCTTGGGAAATAGTTACAGAGTTCGATCCTAATAGGAAGCCAATAGTCCAGAGGAAATTTACGGTAGTAGCCGGGCAACCAACCGATCGGGTAACCAGCCTTATGGCTTGGCTAGCATAAAGTAGCCTTGTTGAGAAATGCTCCAAAATGGGAAGCCAGCATCGGCCAGAGGCGCTACGCTCGCCTCATCAGTCGAAAGGTGCATTAGCATTGCTAATGACCTGCGATCGTTGCAGCCGCATGCTTTCTGTCTGTTCGATGCGTTCGTTATTTGAAAATGAACCATCATCGCCCGTGTCCGTCATATTCAGGCGATGATGATTTTGACGACGTCGAGGGCTAATTAGCTGTCTATTCAGTTTAAGGGATCTCCGATCCCTTCATATATTTATTTAAAAATGATGGAAAATGGAGAATATAATATTTCTATTTTTAATAAATCGGTGTCATTCCTTTTAAAATACTTTTAAAATGCTAATTATTAAGTTCTTTAGAATTCATTCGAAAATTAAAACAATTGAAACCATTTAGCCTTAAAATAAATGCTATGCTTCGAATGACGAACAAACGACAAATTTAGTAATCTCAATTTGGAATGTGATTTTTATTCGGACAAAATAAACATTATCTTTTTGCGAGGGAATACGTGAGTCGCCGGGAGTCCATAATAGAGCCAAGAAAAAGTACCCTAAGACCCGGTCACCATCGACGACTTATTTTTCAAGGAGCGACGATATTCCAGCCACGTTCGTGAACTACTCGCTTTCCTTTATTACCCGTTCGCGTACGTGCAGCTCCGTCACTCGTTTCAACGACGACCCAATACCCTTTCGTTTCTCTGACGCACAAAAATTTAATTGAATTTTTCCCTAATACCGCAACTTCGATGGCGCCGGCCTCGACGCTGTAGGGAATCGCAAAAACGGTCTCGGGAGGGGCGGGAGCTCGCGGCAGGATGCACGTTATGAGACACTGCGCGAACATTTTGACGGGGACTAACATTCTCGCTAATTAGACGCGAAACGAGCGTCTATTACGTTACACGCCACCCTCGAAGGCGACGAAGGACCGCGCGTATAACGCTCGAAAATATGTACGCTACCTCTAACAAGGTGGCTCGGTAATTTGAATCGTAAGCACGGCAAGAGATTTCGAGAAGTGTTGCTATAAACTGTGAAGTTATACTATGGATTTGCAGCAATTTTAAACTAGGGTATCGTAGGTAATACGAGATTATGAAGCTTGGGGTATCGATTTCCGTGCTACGAGAATCAGGATAACAGGAAACGTTCCCATTTTCCAGTAGTTGCTCGAAGGACGTTTAGACGATTCATTAAATATTTGTTTTTTCTTCTTTGCATTTAATTTTGATAGAAAAAAAATTAATATTATTTCCATCTTTAAAGGGTGTATCGCAGAAAATTTCGCTCGTCTGGAACTTTGACAACTTTATTACTTGTGAAAGTAATAAAATTAGAAAGCACCTTGTTGCCGACAAAAGACGCTTCGAGTACCCGGAAATAAAACTAAAAATGTTTCAGGATTCTCGAATATCTTTTTTAAACAATAAACGAAGTCTAAGCACACTGCCTCGCGCAACACCAGCTAACACCCGAAAACAAATCACCGCTAAAACAGTCTTCGATTGAACAAATTGTTCACAATGTCTGATCTGTTCGAAGTAACTTCCATCCACGCAACAGGAAACATTCCAAACGGCGATACATCTTCAGCATCGATCTTCACATTGAGGAAGCTTATTTATCGTGTACGTAACGGTACGTACTGGAGCAAGAACAGCCCTCGGAAGCCACGTGTTGCTTCTCTTCGTCTTCCAACGGTGGACAAATAATCCCGAGTAACCTCGATTCAATCCAGCTTCGAACCTGTCGATATGGTCGCGAAAACATTGTCGTTATTGAACATCGGAATTATCTATTTAACAACGTGAAAATCGGTCTAATATTTACTTGTGCCATTGCGTTAGAATCCTTTATGAAAACTGAAGTCCTTTCGATCCTAGTTCCTTGAGTAATCCATTTTTCCATTTAAAAAGAAATTTAAAGTTACTGCATGCACTTGGGACATCTCATATTTTAGATAATTCAAATTTAAGATTTGATATTACGCTAAGATAGCTAATTAGAAGGTTCAATTAGAAAATTAGCTATTCGTGTCACTAATAATTGTATAAAAATGAATTCTTTCCAGCAAGGTTAATTTGACGAAAGTGGACCTTGAGGTTAGCGAGTCAGTAAATCTTGAATTCGTTTTTTAAGCGTTCCATACAGTCGGCGGTCACGTTCTTTCACGTCGGCACCCACGTCCGTACCCCTCCGTTCTTTTGCTCCCGTTTTCGAACGGTTATCGAATATGCCAGGAATGCCGTCGCCGAATATGCCATCAGCCAAATGATCCGTGAAAATTCCAGCTGGCCCCGGCGCGATTTTATGCGAGCCCGATCCAACTTCCTTTTTTACTCGTACACGTACGAGCGTACACGCGCGCACCCGTTCTACACAGAGGGAGAAAGATCGAAAAGCACGGCCGACTGGAAGAACGGGGAGGAAAAAGCTTCAGCTATACCGGAACCGTGGATATTAAAGCTTATGGTGAATGACAGTGATGCTCGATGGATTGGCACGGATTGATTCTGCTTCCATTTCCAAGCGATCCGCGGATTCCGATACCCGAGCACTTGTCAATAAATAGAGCTGTTCCCTCTTTCTTCCGCGTACGACGGTGTCCCGTTTTCTCCCGCGGCTCTTTTCGCAAATCGTCTTGAAAATTCGCGAAGCGTCGATCACCGAACATCCACATTTTTCATTCGAACTTCGAACCAAAAAACCATCCAAACGTACAAATAACGGAACAACAGTGTCTCTCTCTCTCTCGAGAGAGATGAACCTATTGTAGGAACGTTTTCAATGGATCTCTTCCGATGTCAACCGATTTTATTCAAAAATGAATCAAATATTTTGGATTCCGGAACAAAGCTTGACGATGAAACTTTAGAAAAGAGAGGCAAATTGGCACCGCGAAAGGGAAGAAACGAAGATTGGAAGGTTCAAATACCCGTACAATGCTCGCAATTTACGGCGACCGATTTAAATAAATTTTAAGGAAACTTTTCGCGGGGGCTTCGGCCATGAATAATCACAGTTTAATCGACGCTTCGACCGTTCCAGTTTCACGGAAAACAAAGGGAGCCACAGTGTCTGCGGAAACGCGGAAACTTTCCAGCAAAATCCGCGCGGAATCGCGATGAAAGCTGCACGGCCAGGCATATTTCAGCGTGGACAGTTTGCGAAATATGCCGTCGACTTTGTGTCCGGCCACTGTTCTCCGCGAATATTTGCCTCACGGGTCCTGTTAAATGTTTATTATTTTTTTCCCCCGCCCTCTTTCGCTTCCTCTGTCGCTCGTTTCGCCATGGAATTCGTCATTAGAAACTTATACTTTTGAATCGCGTGCGATTCAGGCGCCGATATCGATGATACAAAGCGGCTCGCTTGTTGCCGGGGATTTTCGCCGTGATTTTTCAGGACCGTGAAAGAGATCGTAAACCACCGATACGCTTTCATAATGATGGAAAAGAAAGTATACAAAAGGATATTGCACATCAAACAGTTGAAATAATAAATGTAAAAGTTGTTCATTTTAAAATATCTGTCAATATTAATTCTAGGAGTAAACTTTCATTACCCAGAATGGAAATGTTATAAGTACTTAATGCAGCAATGCTGATTAAACAAGAAATAAAATTTGTAATAAAGAGCAAAACCTTTAAATAATATTTGCTAAATAGTTGAGTTACTATTTACGTTCCACCTTCATTTCCTTTAAAATTAAAAATTAAAATTAAAAATTTTCTTTAAAACTATCCAAATTTTGATTCCCAATTAATCTAAAGAACAGAATCGAAGTAATTAGAGCTTCAACCATAAACTGTTTTAAGAAAAAGTAAAATTTATTGATACATCGATGTATAGATCATTTTAATGAAATTTGAGGAGGGAAGAGGAGGCATAAGGCTTCTCACGAAACACGTGCATAATGAAAAGCTTGTGTAAACCAAAGCCGGGACAAAGTTTCGCCTCGTCATATATCAGAAACGACAATCCGCGAAAGTCATCCCGGTGCTCGACCGAAAACTCTTTCGTTCCCGGGCTCGTACGTCGAGATACGTGATTCCCCTTTCATGAGACGACAACTTGCTGCAACAACTTCGAGCTTGTTCTACTTACTTCGAGTTCCGTGCTATCGTGAACAGCCTAAATTCAATCCCGAAGTACAAAGTTTCCCAGTGAGGATGGCTCGGTCAGTTACGTCGTCGAACGAGATTCTTTCTCGCCAGAAACACGAAAGAACCATCGTCAACATAACGAACGTTACTTACTACCTGCCTACGTGAGCCGACTGTCCTCTGAAAATGATTCCTCATGAAATTCGACTGCCACGAGTGTAATATCTTGAATTTTGAGTAATTGAATAAATAATCAGATGAAAAAAGTACACAGACTTTGAACAGACTGGATTGAAAATTGAACGGTTTAAAACGAAGTATAAAATTAGTTTGACTATCAAAAAGATTGAAAAGTTAGATATATTCTTCTTAATATCTTCTTCTCAGTGGATTCGTGGCAGCAGTAGACTTGGCGCCTGGACCGCCGCAGTAGAAAAGACCAGACATAGTCAGACACGCTACAATCGTAAGTATTAGAAATGCAATCGTACCACTACTTAAATTAAACTTTGCACTTTCTGGCCTAATGATAATGTAATTCTAATATACAAATACCATTTTTGATAAATATTATTAAGAACACGAGTCCCCAAAAGTACCCTATAAATTTTCTTCACTGCACTCGATAAAGTTTATTCGGAACATATTTTAGTAAACCAAAGGAAAAGAGCAGTAATAACTCATCGCTGGTCTTTACTATTTCTCGTAAACGTTGATCTCGATTCTCGAATGAACTCCGATGAAACGAAATCACGTTCGAAATCGGATCGGAACGAATTCAATTCCGTCGCTCGAGCGTACGCGAAAGTTACGAACGACGAAACAACAACGCGGAACAGGGTACAAAAGTACGCGAAGAAGACGAATTCGAAGACAGAGCGGGGACGCGCGAGTTTCGCCGGCTTCGAAACTCGCGGAAGCGGCTGCTGGAACTCGATAAGGGGAACGCGTCGCGTCACCGATGATTGCAAATAGAATTTCGCGTTATCGCTAACGAGAATTTCGTCTCGGTTGTTCACGCGGCGGCGGCGGCGGCGACGACGACGACGACGACGACGACGACGACGACGACGACGGGAAACAGAATAAAGAGGAACGCGGAACGCTCGATACTACGTGTGGCCGATGAATCGAGAAACGTGAGCGCACCTCTTTGCTGATATCGTACGGTATACGTCTATAAATATCCGTGGGCTATGGTATTTTTCAAAGAATTCAATTCTTACTGCGAATAGAAATACCCTGTTCTATTTTATTGCTTATCAATGTCATCGATGAGCAAAATAAAATGTAATGATACCGTGAAAAGAATTTTAATTGATTGCATTTTTCATAAGGTAGAGGCTAATCTATTTCTGTTACAGTGAAGCTTTCGAAAATCGAGTTCTATTTCGAAAAGGAAAAGGTGAAACTTTAATTTGATATTTAAAAATTCCCTGGCAAATTTACAGTCACTCGAATGCATAATAAAGTAAAATATTCCGATTAAATAGCTTGGAGCACGTGGCAGTTGAAAAAAGAATCATTAAATTAAGGGGTTTAATCGTTTCATTGATAAGCCAGCTAATTTGTAATTCGTAAAATTCTATTTATATACTGTTACTTGAAAGATGTTAAATATTCGAGGAATTATGAATAATAGTGTACACGTATACAAGCAACGGCATCGTTCACACGCCCGACACGAAACACGGAAACGACGAAATAGATTTTCGTTATCACCGTGTCCTCTTCGCTTCGCGTGCAACGAAATAACGCAGGCCCCGAGGCGGATCGGCTGCCGAACTTCACCGTGGAAATTTGATATCCTGATACGATTTACGCTCGTTACTTGAAATCAAGAAGAAAGAGATGCAAAGGAAGTTTTGCCTGCGACTGCATTTCAACAAATTTTCAAACTATTTTAATTTTGTTTCTTAATGAAATATAATATATTTTTGAATGCCATGCTAAGATCCTTGAATTCTAAACAAATACAGTGCATTATTTTTACAATATTTAGCTGTTTCAAATCTGCAAACTTAGATAATTAGATAAATAAGACCATTTCCATTGAAATGATTAGGGTTGATTTTCGAAATTTAATATTTCTCACTTATCAAATATTCTATAGAATCTTCGAACCAACGTCACAGGATTAACCAAAAATTTTTATCTCAAATCTGTTACAAAATATTCCCATCGTATTCTTATCGGCGTTCGTAAAAATTTCCTCGAAAGATTGATTCGAGAAGTCATTGCGACCGTCTGATAGACGACTTCCTTTTATCGATCGCGGAAGAATCTGAGAAGGAACGCGGATGATATCCACACGATTTACCGACGGTATTGATATTCAATAACCCCGGATCGTCCACCGACAACGTTGACCTTAAATAAAACCAAAAGTGCCCGTCCGTATACCGGGCTCCGTGCAATGGGGTCGGATCGTAAAGTTTGGCGAGTCCGCGTTCCTTCCCGTCGATATCTCGACGGCATTCCATCCACGGACGATTTTAAAATTCTAATTCCGACGAAGAATGAACGTTCCGTAAAGCTGCCGTGATACAATTCATCTGGGGATACCAGAAATTCGAGCCCGTGTTACGTCGTCGTTGAATCGTTTGGTTTTCGTCAAAGCGACCCAGATACCCTTCTCTCTCCCCCCTCCCAGCCGATAGAATTTTCTATAAAGTTTCACCGCGACGAAATCGAACTTTGTGCCGTATAGCAAAAGGGAGGAGGGCGGTGTTTTTGTACGTGTACGTCAATATTTGAGCCTGTGAAACTGGATCGAAACGTGGGTAAAGACTGTCGCGTGAATATGCATCGCGTGCACCCTCGTGTTCAAGCGTACCGACGAATTTCAACCCCCTCAAAGTTTCCGGCTTTCTCTTATTATACGCGGTTTACGAGAAATTATATGGCTCGCGGAAGACACTCTCGGCTTTTTTTACAATCGAAACCATGAATTCCGGAAGTCGATCAATCAACATTTCGAGGGAAACTGACTTGTTTATTTCTGCTCTTCAGTTATCCATTAATCCACGAACGATGAATCCGGACCAATCATATGTTTCTAATTTTGTACAATCAAATTTTTAAACGCGAAGTTGAAGTGGGTGGCTCTCCGACGTCTCGGGGTTGAAATTTGTTATTTCTTCTTTGAATATTGTATTGCTTAAAATTTACAGACGAAATTTGTCTGCTAATAGTTTCATAAAAGACGTCGGTTTATGAAAATAAATTCAGACATCAAAGTGTTGCGAAGTTTAAGATATATTAAACGTACCCTTTCTTATATAGAAATATTAGGTCACCAAGAACATATCTCTTAATTCTAGAACAGCCAGTGCTGAATTTATACGTAGTTTGAGAGTTAAAAATAAATTGACACATTGACCCTTGTACTAGAAATAACGGTATGTAGATAGCACGACGAAATTTGTAACACAACTATTAACCATTTCCTTGTACGAGATATGTCACGTCTTTCGACGATAAATCTCGTCGCGACATATCTCGTCCCATACGAAGAGGTTGTTACTCAGAATTACTTTTTAATTATTTGACCTAATTAAATTTGCAGCGTTCGTCATCGACGATTAATAGAAATTATAATTCTTTTCTCTTTCAATCTATGCTCGCTTAAACTGCTTTAACGTTGACATACAATATCGTTCCATCTACGTTATCCAACTATTCAGCTGCAGTAGATTCATCTGAACTTAACGAGTTCACCGCTGAGCTTTTGTTATCAGACTCAACGTCACTCACTAGATTGGTATCAGGATGAAAATCATCAGGATGAAAATTTCATGGTTGAACCTACTGGTTAAAATCGTGAGCCCTTTTATTATACGAGAGTATATTATTTCCCGACAGCGTTGACAGAAATCTTTTGCCGTTTCAAAACAGTGGAAAGACCAACAATAAAAATAATCAGAATCTTTACAACGATACTATCAAACTTTTGTAAAAAGTCTAAAATGTCAACTGAAATTAAAAATAATTATTAAAGTGAACAGTTTAAATTGAAAAATTTGCATAATTGCAATCTTAGTATGTCTTGTTAAGGAGAAACACTAAATGGAAAAAGAAATCTTCAAATTCCAAGAAATGTTTATATTCATTTACCAGTTTCAAATATCAAGTCTGCGCCCTTAAGCTCCCTTTGTCTTTTACAAAAGAACAAGAAACGTTCTTTTCCATCTCACAGAAAGCTGGAAAACGAGTTCGGCCAAGCATTCCAGTTAATCGCGCAAAAAGCGCTAACTGACTTATCGTATAAGCGCGATAACCAGCGAACGATGACCCAGTTGCATTTTAACGACTATGTTAATTCAACGAAGCCAAAGTATCAAGGGTTAAAACATGACTGGGTCTTATCGCGATCAGAATGTCGCTCTTTAACCGTCCCCTAAAATCGAATGACAAAATTAATTTTACCAAACGGGTTCAGAGAAAATAGAACAAAAATGCTAATCTAAAAAAATAATAATTTATTTGATCCTGAAGTAGGTTTTCAAAGAATTCTGAGTATTTTTCAGAATTTATACTTCGAGTTTGGCTCCGGATAACGCGTGGTTCCTTTAAATGGAAACAGCATATTTTATCTGTACAAAAATATTCCGTACAAAAAGGTATTGAATATTAAAAAGATCACGAAGCACGATTTCAACTTTTTTATAAAATATCTCGAGAACCGTTGATGCCGGTAATCGATAAAGCCCGTTAGCGATAAGCCCAAAGCAAGGAGTGGAAAATGTAAGACGTTTAGAGAACCGCTTCAGGAATAATTCAGTCGAGTCTGTTCCCAAACGATCACGAGATAATTTGCAATCATTTGCAACAATCAATTGAACGCGTAACCCACCGGATCTCGAGTTGAGAGCCGCAATTACGATAAGAATTTCACCGAGTTTTCGGAGCGAGCCGAGCCGGATAAAGGAAGCTCTAGCCGCGATGAAGCCTGAATGCAGAAACCGAGGAAACAAAGAGGCTCTGTCCCGGGGAAACGATGAAAGCAGCGACTTTTATGGATAAAGGATTTTTAAGGGTCGACCCGGTTAGTAGTTGGCGATTGATCTTCGACGTATACCGTTCTGCACTCTATTTTTATGGGACGTGAACGACGGCTTTAAACGAAACACTTGGCCGAGCTTCGTTAATAACTGCCGTGACGGTCATTGGTATCCGAAGCCCCGAAATTTAGAGAAATTATCAGCAAAACGGAATGGAGAATTACTGATAATTTAAGATATCAAATGTTATTATTTACGTTTTAGAGATTCAGGCCATACGTGTCCCGACTTCGCTGTTCGAAGGTAAACCGAAACTTCGTCTAAGCAAAATATTGATAAGAAAAAGGCACTCGCGTCCCCAAAGGAATTCACCTCTCTAGAACCCTAAGAGCTCGAGCCTGATCGAGTCAAGGCATTCATCGAGTTTGAAGCCAAAAATATTCCTGAGGGTTGTTACACACACACCCCTCGCATCAGGCCAAGATTTATGCGACGAAATGGCTCGTCACGCAAACGACGGGGTAAGTCCGTCCGAGACGGTTCCTCCATGTATAATAGAACGTATCGAGACGCGTCGTGCCAGCGGGTACGTACCTGGTCGCGGAAATGTAGAAAAATAATAATAAAAAAAAAAAGAAAGAAAAGAAAAGGAAAGAGAAGAAAGCCGGCGACGGAGAGGGTGGCCAAAGGGTGTAGTTGTCGGTTCATAAATCACTGGAACGAAAGGAAGGGAGAGTAGGACCGAAGCAAACGGGGTTTTCGAATGGTAACAAAGTGGAAGATAGCCCCGGCTGGAAGGTCGCTAGAATATGGCCACCATTTTTCGTTGGCTTCGCCCGCTGAAAGGGCACGTAACGGCGTAGGACGTTTTATGTCTGCGTGATTCCGTCTTTTCACTCCGTGCACCCCACGTCGAAGATTTTAGCCTGTCATGCTTGAAACTTCCACCCCCTCTCCCCCTCTTCATGTTCCTTCCTACTCTTTTACCCTCCGGGCCACCCTTTTGTCGTATCTTCCCACTCGCCATTCGAAACCCTGGCCACCCTGCGTTTCCCCTTTTCGTGCCGGCTCTAAAGCGATACGAATGACCACTAGCTCGGCCACGAAAGCGAAAACTTCTTCTTCGCACCTATAGATTCCCCCCCTCATCCAGCCCCTCATCGATCCTGCCTTTTT
This sequence comes from Anthidium xuezhongi, assembly GCA_022405125.1. Taxonomy (NCBI): domain Eukaryota; kingdom Metazoa; phylum Arthropoda; class Insecta; order Hymenoptera; family Megachilidae; genus Anthidium; species Anthidium xuezhongi. The sequence goes on along the minus strand of CM039642.1, from coordinate 5,251,669 downwards.
TAACAAGCAGCCACCGTACTCGAGTCACAAACCCTTTAACCACCTCTCTATTTCGATGCTGCCCGCTTTAACCTCTACGCTTTCGACGAAACGAAACACGAAGGAATTCTTTTATTATTAGGGGGTGAATTCTGCTCGAACCAAGAACGACGAGGATTTAAAACTACATCGAATCTTGATCTTTATTCGCGAATTCAGAATCATCGTATTACGGTTGTTTGCTTCTTTCGGCTATTTCCGGGTTTGACGTTACACCTGCGATTCAATTTTCTACGTGTCCGATGAGATCTGGGCACAAGGACGTAAAGTTTCGCGACGAGACCAAGTCACCTGACCACCCTTGTACATACTTGCTGTTCGGGAATTCGAAGGAGAGATAACTATGCCAGAAACTATCTTGCCGACCGGGAAACTTTGCACAGAACTATTCGAATTCGTTAGCCCGTTACTTGTTACCTCCATTCCATGGTGCTTTAATCCCGTACGATTCAATTTCCTTCTGAACATTTTTATATTCGGTGACGTAACTTTCTAATCCAAAGTTCTTCAACTTACATTGATGTATCTTGGACCAATTTCAAATTTCTGTGGGGTACGTTTATGCAAATTGGAATTTTAATCTTCAAACGGAACAATCGGTGGTAACCGATGAAAGAATCGCTCGTACACGAACGGTCAAAAGATTAAGGGACGCGCACGGCGAGCTCGAATTAATTTCACCGACGCGATTCCATTAACGTTGACGTGAAATTCCGCGCGATACGTCGAGCGTGTAGCGGAGGGCCGCGATAGCGCGGCGTCTGGCTCGGTTTACACGGCGAGTGGACGGCAAACACGATCCCTCTTTTCATTCGTCCTTTCGATAAACATTTTTTTAACCGATTACAAAAACGTCGCTTCCACGCTGCCGGACCTTTGTGCGGTAACAATGCGATGGAAATGTAGTGCATATTTCACGCTGGAAAATCGAGAAAGCCCGACCGTACAAAGCCGGATATGGGTCAGAGTTGTAACGCCCGAACAGAACGCGACATTGTTTGTTACGGAAGACAAAAGCCAGATACGAGTAGCACACGGAATTGCTTAAAGTTTCAGGCACGGTTCACGCGAAAAAATTTCGAAAATCGGAAGAGAATTCCCCGTGCGCTATCGGCCATATGCCGGCTGTTAATGAGCGGTGGTGTTGAGTAGATTTGAAAAATTATTTCAAAGAGTAGCCGTGAGTATTGCAAGCCAAAAGAATAAAATTTCTATTTAAAAGAAATAATTTAGGTATTTTAAAATACTTGCAAATCAATTTATTGTACTAATTATTTTTAATCGCCAAATTCAACATTCTTAATGATATACGATTAGTGAAAAGACGGTGAAAAAATATTGAAAAGATAATGATTTCTGAGACGTATTAAGGGCGATGCTGCAGACATCGAGACAGACAGAGGGTGGTCGTGAAAAATCAGCCGGCATCTGGGGCGTTGCACCCCTTTTGCTAAGAGGAGCAACGTCTCACCCTAATACAGATTTATTGCCGCCTAAGAGCCGGAGCTGACCGTCCTAATTCAGGTATTATGCTGAGGCAGGAACGAGGAATTTACACGAAATTGGAGGTAATTTGTAGGGGTCGAGTTCACCTCCCGCCACCCACCCCTTCGCCACCGACACCCTGCTCGTTCCCTCGATTCCATTCGCTGTTACATCGAGCCGAACTCGTGCACCAGGATATACATATACTCTCGAAACTAGCCAAAAACGATCGTGTCTAAATCCTTAAGGTAATCCGCAAATAAGTCGCCTTTCGACTTATGTAGTTAATTGGACGATTTATCCTGTGCAGGTAATAATTAAAGGATTGAGCATAGTTAAACGATAAAACGTCAAAGATCAAATAGAATTTAAATAGATTGCAGAGGCAAGTAGAAAAGTCTACGTATGATCAGACAAATGGAATAAAGGTAGAATGCGGTCAGACAGGTCTCATAGGGGTGGTAGATAATCAGCCAAATAGAATAGGAGCAATAAACGGTCAGACAAGTAGAATAAGAGCGGTACGTGGCCGAACAAGTAGAATGGGTACGATATATGGTCAGACACCCTCGAGTGAGAATATTCCAAGTCATAAAAAGCTGGATAAAAGAATTAACGCTTTAATCGCGGTAGTAGAAATTACGAATTAATTTTTAACACGATATTTCGATTAACTATTTCAATTTAGTAACCTAATTTTACTCTTAATTGTACTCATTCAGATCCATCCTGCTCTATTTTTGAATTATTCAATCGGATTAAATTCTGGTGCTGCACCTTTAAATATATATTATGATATTCCAGGCACTTTAAAAATTAAATTACGGAAAAGGTCTTAAACTTAATAAATATTCTTGGATGGCTTCTCTCCACAACTAAACCGATTTTAAACATTCTTCCTTGCACTCTCTTAACGTCAAGGAAAAAAAGAAAGATGGATGAAAGTATGCATCGTATGACAATGACGGATGATAGTGAATAAGCGAAAAGTTTCTACAATCATACGTATCCGTAAAAGCAACTCCTATTTTTTTCTCTCTCTTTATATATCAATTACGTACTTCGCCGCAGGTTGACTTGCCGTTCGAAATTTATAACCCGATTTCATGCAAACCTGCATTTACCCTGCCACGTTTCAACTTTCAGTTCGATGGCTCGACATCGTGAAAATAAAAAGTAAAAGAAATGAAAAGAAGAGGCTTGAATACTTATTTCTCTCTCTCTCTCTTTCTCTGTCCCACGGTGTTACCGTCGGTATCACGGGCCGAGGATATCACAGACGCATTATTAACAGACATCGAACAGTCATTTCCGGTGGCGCGTTACGAGCTACCCTCATAAATTGCCCGGCTTCGTAAATGTTCCCGAATCGATTTGGCTGTCAAGCGTCCGGCGTCCGCCACGAATCAAGATCGTAATATCGCTAGTAAAAACGTCAGGAAGACGATTCCTCTTTTTGACAAACGACGGACACGCTCCACTCCGAGTGTATCAAGGTTAATCTGGCTTTTCGATTTTTCTTTCGACCGTGTTCCCTTCACGTGGTGAAAAGCGAGAGAAAAAAAAAAGGAAACAAAGAAGAAAAAAAAGAAAACGAACCGCCCCTTTCCCAGCTTCTTATTACATGGTACACGCGATTAATTCGATATTAGCAGCTTACAAGCCGCGTTTTTTGTTCCCTCGCATCCGATATTCGTTCCAGCTCTCGATAACAGAATTCTACAAGCCCGCTTTCCAGGCCGTGTGCCATTTAAAATTTTAATGCGGCACGAGGCTCGAACTGCCCTCCCCCGGGGGGTCAACTTCGCGATCTTAATCTCGCCCTTGTAATAAGAAATAAACCGAAGCCGCCCCGCCGGACTCGGTAAATACCGGTCAACCGTGCCGTTGAAACGTTCGTACGTTGCACGCGACCCAGATCGTGAAACAGAAAGAATTTCGACGCGATTAGAGAGCCGCGAGCCGGTCGTTATCGAGATCGATCCTTCTAACGCGACAGATTTATTTCGCAACCGGCTAAACGTCGCTAAATGAACACGCATCTAATCGTGCGAACGGTTACTTTAATTCGCTGAAAGAACGACGAGGATTGAAATGCTGATTCGATCTAACTTGTACCCGTGTAACTTCCAGATAACGTATCAAATTTTTTTTCGTCGTCGATTCGAAAGTTTTCCCTTCACAGTTTTCAGCGTGCACCATTCCGACTTATCAAGCAGATTGCGAAGTAATCGCGTGGCATGTTTAACTTTCATTAACAATTTATCAACGCTTTCGTATTCATCACCGAAGCTTATTAGGGTGCTAACTCAGCAAAAATTATTTTATTTAGAGGTACAAGTGCTTTAATAATCCAATTCTGTAAATATGGAAAATTTCAGTTGCAAAATTCAAAAATGTGCAGTATATTTTGCTAACTTTCAACTGTTACACGTAAAATGTAAAAATGAATATTAATGTACAGATGTATCTTATTTGCGATTATGATATTAATTGAAACGATTTAATATACAAACGTATAGGGACGTTCAGGAATAGCTGTAACTAACAAGTTAAACGGATCGATACTGTAAGTGTCGAGTAGTCCTGCGAGCTTCGCAAAATCATAAGAACCTAAACGAAGGAAAGATTTATTGCATCGCTAACGAACTCTCATTGTTATCCTCTTTACCTTCCGCTTCGATGAGTTACCGGAGTTTTAAACAAGGCTCTTCGAGTTCGTATCAATCTGCTGCAGAACTGTACAATCGAGTGCAATCAACCGAAACCAGTGTACAGTGTGCTTTATAATATTACAATATAACTTTTGCTTAATTTTGTTCATCGGTTGCTGATATTATACGTTTAACATTATTTGAGACCCTCAGGGGTACATCACGTCCTTACTTTAAATACTACTTCAAAATATATAAAATTTTGTTGAAACTTCATTTCGTTCCTAAATTTCCAGGATCCAAGGATAAAAATAATACTTTGTTTAGAATTTTCGAGACGAATGAGTACCCTTTAACCTGTGCTAGTTTTATGAGAGTTAATGACAGCAATTTTAACTCTTTTCCTTAGAATTAAGTAAATAAGACCGCTGCACGAAACACTTTGTAACACGGAAACAAGATCAGATTAGAATCTGTTCCTGCCGTGTTTCCACGTGTTTAGGAACAGCCAAAGTGGCTGGTGAAACAAGAAACTCCCATGGCGGATCGGAACAGACGACTTGCTCAACTGTAATCGAGCATTTCGACGATATTATTCATTGTTCACTTACCTAGCATGCTTCGGGCCAAGGCTGGGATCGTACATAGAGCTGGCTGATATGTCTTCGTCGGGGATTTCGCCATTCTCCATGCCCAGAGCCGCGGTACATTGTCCTGAAAGGATTCAGAACGGTATTAGAGACGTGGAATTCAATATCTGTCCGTGCCTCGTCAACTTCGCCCTTTAAATCGAGCCGACGGATCATCCGGGTGAAAATGAAACGTTAATGAACGAGAAACAGGCGACGATTTTCAAGCACGAATTTCCCGCACCGCACACCGGCTCGATTTCGACGAATCATCGCGTACACCCATGCATTTGTTTCCGTTCAACGAGTGTTTCGATATTTAACAAGGTAATTAAAGTTGATGGACGACAAATAAATAGCCATCAATCGATGAATCGATTTTAATGACACCCTTCGGTAATCTGTTTCGCGTTTACACGTATAAAAGCGATTTTTAGAAAATAATCTAATCAGCTTTAGAGGACAATGTATTTTAAATTGGGTCGAAAGGATGCAAGGAATGAATGACTGATGGTACTAATAATTTTTGAAACAATAAAATATTGTAATTAAATGTCAGCTATATTTAATTCCGTTAAATACTTTAATTAATAAATTATTGAAAAAGTTAACTGTCCCTAATATGGTCTATCATCCAACAAGGACTAGTGACATTTTTGGTACCTTCCAATAATTCCTGCTCGCAAATTTTAATTTCAACCCCCGCCCCCGAATAAATGATAAAAATTCCCGAAGCTTAGGTAGGTCATATTCGGCTTAGCACTGTCACAAATTCAAAATGAAATATTGCAAAGGACTTTCCATTCTGACATTTTCTCATTTATCTCGGCAAAATTCACACAATGGTTTGCAGGTGAAATATCAAATTTCTTCGTAACAAAAAAAAAAAAAAAAATAGTAACGTTGCCGCAAAATGTACCGGTCTGTGTGTATAAAACGGTATGGTTACGATCACGTGAAAATTCTCCAGCGAAATGCTCCGGAACAGAAGTCGTAGCTGGCACGTGACACCGTTTCCCAGTGTACACACAAGGGATCCAATCGAGATCCAATGGCGAACCACCATCGAACTTTTTTCCCCTCGTTCCCTTGCCGTCGTAAAAGTTTGCCGTTGTTGCCCGATGACCACGGTAAACGGACGGGGCGAAAATATCGGTACAGGTGAAACACAATCATAAATAACCCGCAACCGTGTTAACTCCACCTTCGCAACGATCCCATTCTTTCTTTATTCGTGTAACTATCGAGCTGGGAGTTAATCCTTTCCCTCTGGAGTTATTCGTTAACATTAAACAAATAGCAATTTTCAACGCTATCTTCTATCAAATCTGTGACAATTTTTCGATTCTTCTGTGATGGAGTTTTAATATGAATTGCAGCCTAACACGTTTTATAGAAATTTTCCAAACGATCAGTTTCCGAAACAGAAGACGCCAAACTATGCTGACAAGTACGATAAATTATCGAATCTGTAGCGTCATAGGGTGGGTCACGATGCAGGCCACGCCACGACGTTACACTTAAGCCACGGCGCTGCAGTTACGCTGGAAAGTTTCAAAACTGCAGAATGCAGCGGACGTGGGATTAGCCAACGTCCGGAGGAGCCGAGGAGACCCACTGTGCCAGCTATAGCCTTCGCGAAGTGACGTTATAACGGGCAAAACTTCGCTTGTGTTTATAACTGTCCTTTAGGTACCAGTCGTCGTCCATTACGGAGATAAACTTCGCTCGCGGAGATGTATCGATGTCTCCCTCAAGGAGATTCTGTATTTACACGAGAAAATACTTATACTCAAAGAATTGATTTACTCGATTAGAAGTGAATCCGAGCTTCCAAATTTCCTGTGCATTTGAATTTTCGATCACGAATCCTTCGATTCTAGGACCTCGGATATTTGGATCTTTGAATTACGAAACCTTGCAATCGATCGTGGATTTGACTATCGCGGAACCTTTAATTATAACCTCGAAACTGTAAATTAAGGCCACGTTTCGTCATTTTAACCCGGATCTGTAATTTATCGCGTACGTTTCACGGAAACGCGAAATCGTTATCACGAGCCGGATAGTAATGGTTCAACATCGAAGGAGAAGGAAGTTGTTGTTACATAAGCTACTTGACAAATTTTGAAAGTGCAAGATGTGGGTCGCTCTGAATTAGCTGTCGTGCCAGAGTTGAGTTTATATTCAACTGACTGCGATTGTCATACAAACTGGTAATGCAGTTACTTCCTGGAACGTGTTGGTGAATCGGTGTTACAACAGCGAAACTTCGCGGCCGCTTCTTACCTCCCCTAAATTCTACAAACCTCCTCGCAACTCCCATTCCCACCTCCCCCTCCTCCACCCACCCCTCGCCGTTTGTTGTATGCGCATGTTTTGTATACTCTCTTCTGTACATAGAGGATAGACGGCTGGTTTTCCGACTTCCTGCATGAATCGCAATTTCGCGTAAGCTACTGGCAGGCGAATTTGCCTCTGCCCGAAACGTGCTTATTGTTTTGGCACATACGGCGTATATATTTTAACATTTCATTTGCGTATCGCGAAATTTCCTGTACGTTAATACCGGCACACGCGCCTAACCGGTGAATCTCGCGATGCGAAATTCCAGTTTTATTTATATCAGTGCAAAGCGAATTAACGCGTTAATTACCACAATGAAAATAACCGCGTGCGGTGCGGCGCATTATAATTGCAATTATTCAAAATGCTATCGTTTCATGATTCAGTTTACTCTGCTACCGCTCGCTACCCCGTGTAACCACTATAACATTAATGACATTTAAAATTCAGTTTCTTCCAGTTAATTCGCTGAGCCCGGTATCAGTGGTACTCCATGGAAGTTAACGTATTAACAAAAGATATGGGCGTGAATATGTTCGTTAATATTTATAATCTAACTTCGGTACTAAAAAGTAACCGACGAAGGGTTAGTGGTTGCAACATTACACGCCTTTTAGACGAAAGTGTTAAACACAGAGAAAACGAGGTTTAATATAGAATGATAAAAGCACAGTGAATAATATTACTGCTGCGAGGTGTTAATGTGACGTTTTTAATAAAAGAACGACGAGCATGAAACTATGATAAAATTCCTGATTCTTTAAAAAGCTCGAAGAACGGAATCGTGGAAAAAGGAGCTTGCTCGGTGTACAAATTTCCACGAGCGATTAAACGTTTGCTAGGCGTAGAGCAAGTTGATATCACAAAGCAGTTAACGGAAGTACGAGAAAGTCATTCGACGAGCTCTATTTAGGACAATTTCAAGCGGGATTGTTTGCAGTTCCTCGTGGCCAACAATCATCCCTAAAACACAATCCGACCGAACCGCTTTCGATGAACGCTGGCCTTACCAGGAACAATAAATCTACGATTCTCGTTAACGTATCCTCTGCTGTTAACTTAAAATCCCCCTCGAACTAATAATTACTTTCCCTTTAATTGGAATTCAACTCCCTCTGATTTAGTTTTTCGCAACTATTCACTCCCAGGCATTCGTACTCCCATGCACACATCGCTCCAAAGTTTAGTTCAAACCTAAATTTTTGTTCAAACGTTCGAGAAACCTCATTTCTTGGCATTTTTAGGAATAGAAATTAAGACAAGGATATGTGAAAATTAGAAAATAAGGATTTTAAATGAGTAGCTATTAAAAGTTTTCAAAATAATAGAATAGATAATAGAATAAATTGGCCACATTCGAAGCGAAACAAAGCCAGGTTATCTTTATCAGCATACCAGGGCCCGTACTCTCAACAGAGCCAATCATTCTCAATTGCGAACGAAAAGAAAAGAAAGAAACGGACACGTTCACGAGGCGGAACGACTAAACGTGATAAATTAACTGGAGCAACGTGTTTCATACAGGCATAGAAGTTGCACCGTTGGCTTCAGAACTGGAAACTCTAAGCACACTGACATAATTGCTCACCAGAATAAAATGTTCTCCATACGACACGTTCGCCATTGTTCCCGTTTGCCAATAATATGCAACACGCCTGTCTGTGCGGCGCGAGTGAACCGTACTTCGCCAGATAGGCACGGCCTAGTTCCCTTTGCAATTCAATCCTTAGAACTGTCGTCATCCTGCAACTTCGATCCCGTTTCCCGTGAAACCAACGACAACCGCGCCCCTCCTCATCCGCCATCCATTACTGGGCCAAACTACGACTGAGATCAGCCGCATTGTAATTACCGAACTCATGATACAACTACGCGGATTCGTTAAGCGAGACTTGGCAAAAAAATATATACATTTCGCCTTTCTGACGATACCAAGTCGAGCAAAGTTCGAAACCCGTTTGGACGATGGTACGTGGGAACGGCGCAACGACGGTTCGTTGGTCGCGCAAATTGGGAATGGTCGATTCACGGATTTTTGGATATTTGGCCCGATTTTCGCGTATTTTTCGACTGAACCCTGCATACCGCGGGCTTCGAACAATTTCAAGGAAAAAAATCGATCGATGAAAATGATTGGAATGAAAAGGACGAAAGTTGTAATTCATGGTTGCTGGGCTTGTTTTCAACGGTATTACATTCTATTAATGAAATAAAATAATCATTTTTAGGGAATTATACTTGGAATATCAGACAAATAAAGCAACGATCCAAATGAAATTGGTTGATATAATAAAATTTTCAAAGGTGTAATGAATTAATCAAATGATGTGCAATGGTGGTTTTGGTGCATCAGCTGCATTGCTAAAATCTATTTAGAATCACGTTTGGAGATGAGTCTCGTGTTCTAAACGACCACTCAATCCCTTCGAGGTATCTTAAACGCTTGTCACTTGCACCCAACGCGCGAGTTTATTCACCCGTACAACAGGATAGCGTAGCGAGCAATTCCCGTTAGAGGGGATCTTCGTATAATTACTGGAACGGTTTAAACTTAATTATATGTACTGCACGCTCGATTGATTCGCTCGTTTCGAGCACGAGGCTGAAGCTTCAAGACGCCAGTACAACACTAATTTTGGAAATTATAATATTAGGTGGATGCAAAAGTTCTATCACTTTCTGCATTACGTATTTAATGAAATTTAATATATTCGTGACTTTCATACGATTATCTTTCCAAAATTAATTAATAGAATTTTATAGATATGGATTTTTATTTGAAAAAAGTTCTGAAACAAAATACGTAGGAAGATTAAAAATTTAGTTACAAAAACAACAAATTAAAAGGTTTCGTTACCATAAAAATAGAACTATGTTGCAAATTAAGCTTTTTATTTGATATCCTGTATAAGGAATTTAATTTTAACGTTGCCTGTTCTCTTTTCAGTTTTTCGATTATACAATTCATGATTAAGGTCGTCTCGTAATACTTAATTCGAAATTGAAGTTTCTAATTATTCTTCCTTTATCCTTCGAGAAAGCTGTAATTGCCGCGGGACAATATATTTTCGAATTAGAACTGTCTTTCATTTAATCCGTCTCGTCGTTTCGTAAACTTCATGCGCGGAATTGCAAACAATGGCCGGATTCGCCATTGTTCGTTAACACAAAGTAAACAGGAATAAGAACGCGAAAAGATGCAGGTAATTACAGCTAAATTCCAGGATCTTGTTTGAAACAAGATTTCAGAGTGATACTTTAAAAAAAAAGGAACAAAGAACGTTTCCTGCGCATTTGAAAAACCCGCATGAATTAGAAATATGAAATTTCTGTTATATTCAAAATTCTCAATTTTTTTCCTCCGATTTTTGACGTACATACAAAAATTCACGTTTCATTGATTTTTATTACTCATCATAAAAGTAAAATATTTAAAATTTATTACCTCATTTGAGAATTTCTGAACCGAATGAATTTTTTAATTATGCTTTCGGTGCAGAACAATTGCTTCAAAGTACTGCACCATTTTCACGGAATAAAACTACCTGCTCTACAATTAGTTCTTTATTACGAGTGTTCAAGTCTAGGACCTTGTTTTTCTGTAATATGTACATGTAAAAGAGCGAAAGAATTGGCAAAGGTCAGGACGCTTTAAACTTGCGTGCTTATATTCAGTTTATTACGAATAATACAAATGATTGGTCTCGCGAATGATCGACTCCCAGATCAAAGAGCGTTTTTTAAATTTTTATACCCCGTATTCATTCCTTTGTGTTCGATTTTAATAGAACGCCGTCGCTTTTAATTCCAAAGCAGATCAAAAAGTTATACGCACTGCCGGTATCTTGGCTTTCTCATTTATCATTGAATATTCTCTGCGGTTGCATAAGAACAAAGATTTACAAAAATGCTCGAAATACAATGTCAACCGAAACCTACAAATCTTACACAACGTCGAGGCTACCAGCAGCCGAGTTCTCCGGATTCCTCGAAAATTCGCTAAATCGATAAAATTTTCCGGCATAGCAGCTGCACATATCTCCGTGGCCAAAGTGCCACTTCGTCCCGGCGTATTTGCGCGTCTCGACGCCGGTGCACGGTGGAAAAAAAATTGAAATTTTATAACCAGACTTTCATAGGAGGCGCCGTATCCCGCTACCGCTTCCGCTTGGATTGCATCAAGAGAAAAGAAATCCGTACAGAATCTCCGGAGTCTTGTGTTTTTCGCGCGCGCCGCGTGTACGTGTGAGCGTTTACGCCCGGGAACAAGGCGAACGGGGTAGGGGAAAAAATTTCAGAATAATTTTTCTCCGTTTCAGCATCCGACGATATTACGGCGAATAGCGAGCGGGAGGGGCGGGAGGGGCCGGGGGAAGACAAAACTAAGGTAAATTCATTTTCTCGGAATAGTCGCCGCACAAATGGAACAATATTTTCCCTTCGTTTCGCCCCGTTTCGCCGCCGTCCCGGCGAAATGAGCCCGGCCGAACCGTAAGTTACACGACACCGGGTATACGTTTGCCCGGGATAGACTGCACCGGATACGGAACCGTGTGTGTCGCGACACTTCCTGCCGGTCGAAACGCTTTAACGTTGGCACCTGGCGCTGAACGACGACAACCTGGATAACTTATGGCGCGAATCTTTCATCCACTTGTGATATCAATACCCTCTCCTCTACTTTTATGAACAGGGACCGAGTCGTGTGTCCGGTGATAAAGCTCGGGGAACATTAAAGACCTCGGACGTTTCGTTTCAACGACGAGAACGAACGAGCTCTATGTTCAGTGATTTTTATTTAACCAAAAAGTTTTTCAAGATACTTTCAGAGATGAGATTTTGTTCTGCTTTATTATTTTAATGATATTTTGTTATTTCACATATGTGTGATCAAATCATTTTTCAATATATCACACTGTTTTTCATTTCAAATTTCCTAATCGATTAATAATTTGTATCATCAGTCACCGATGGGCACGAGCTGGTAGATAAGCTTAGAAAAGGTAGGGATCTCACGTTCAAACGATCAGAATATCTGAGTTAACTCACCTAAGTCGAAACAATGACACCATGGCAGAGACAACAGAATGAATATGCCGATAAGTAGTCCTCGAAGAGGACCCGGGTCTGGTCTAGGTTGGAGAACTGGCATGTTGCTGGTGACCTGAGCCATCGGCACGCCGACAAGCCGCTACTCCTCATCACTAACTGTCGACGATCCTGACCGCATCGGTCATCGAGCACGTTCCTGGCATCGTGATGGCCGAAAGGTGGTGAGTGTTCTCGCCGATATCCTGCGCATAGAGTAATCCACGTTAATACTCTGCAGATGTCTAGAAACGTCGCTAATAGATAGCCCAAATTGATTATTGCATCGAATCGTGCCATGTACCAATACGAATTACCTATGAAATATTTCAAAACAAATAATATGGATCCTTTGAGTAATATTTTAAAGATAACGGTATTAAACTTTCGAGAAATACTTTAATCATGTTTATTTCTATGGATCGAATACAATTTTCTCGTTCGTTAAATTCAAACACTGTCGATATTCCTGGCTTTTTCCTCGCACCTCACCCCGTCCCCTTTGTTATAGATACGTGCAGGTAGTATCCAGGATTCGTTTGAAACTCCTAGTTATTCCGACCGCGTCCTAGCATGTAGGAAGTTCCGGGACAGTGTGCAACTATGTACGTAGCCGAGCAACAAGAACGCCTGTACACGCGCGAAGTATGCTGCTCTAAACAATCCGGCTATAGTCTAAGGGTTAGAAATAATTAGTAACGGTACGACTTTAATCTACCGACATTGTAGCGGCATTAAAACGGGATGTGACGTATTAAGGTCGAATTTATGCAGCACGGGATTCGCCCTGCGTTAATTGAACGAGACCCGACTTACGGATCTACGTTTTCAGTAGAACAGGTACATCAATGGTCAGACGCATCGATAAAGGTTCCCTGCGAAGGTCTCCTTTCTGCGTCAGGAATTTTTGGTATATTATTATGCATATCTTCTTTTTGGAAAATGAAATTTATTCCACTACAGTGGTAATAGGCTTCCTTTTATTAGAATTTACGAGTATTTGAGAAGAAATGTATATAATTTGAATGATATAATATCAAGGCAGAGTTATCCGACTGGAAGCGCATCTCTGTTTTTCATGTAGCGTTTCAAGGATGCGAAACCGAGTCCGTGTAACATTTGATATTCAGCTATAGAGCACGAAGAGGCTCGTAAAGCCGTCAGAAACAAGTGTTACGCCCTGTATCGAGCTTGTAAGATATGACGGAATGCATGTATGGAAACCTATAATGGAACTTCGGGGCTAAACATTTTGAATAGTGAATGCAAAATGACCTAACGCGTTCATCTAATTAATCCCACAAATACTTAAAACGACAAAAAATTAAATTGTACGATTCTGAAACTTTTACTCAATTTATTCAACAATGAAAAGTTGTAAAACTTTGACAATGACACGATTCAAATAGTAACACCCTGTATAATTTTAATTTAATTTTCAACTTCCTTTTGTATCTTTTGAATTGGAACGCTACTTTTTTCACAAAAGCCTCAATATTTTACAATATACCTCTCGGGTCCAACAATCACTATTAACGTACGATTGTCCGGCTTTTAATCAACCAACAGAAACTTCAACGACCTTAACCTAAGTTTAAACAGGATTAACCTTAGAAACAAGTGGGAAAAGGACAAGAGGGACACATCCGTGGAACAGAATCGACAGGGTGGACCAACGAGTAGACACTGTCGAAGCTTTTGTGCCGGTTCGATAGCCCGTGCAAGGCAAACAAGCCAGCAAGACACGAAACAGGTTCCGCCGCACGGAAGCGGGTCCGACTTCCGTCCAATGGACTTTCCCTCTTCCGTTCACGGGATGTCGAGCACCGTCATTACGTCGTATGTAGACAAGCCTGATGCTTTAGCCAGTCTGGGCAGACAGAAGGGAAACAGACCAAGAATACGCGAAAGGAGACGAAGGATTTTGGGATGCAAATTTTATTCCGCTACTCTTCCTCCATCGTCTGCTCGATCCCCCTCTCCCCTCTTCCTCTGCCCTCCTTTTCTTTTTTTCACCGTCCCTCCGACTTGCCAGTTTCTTTAACCGGCTTCTTCGTTCTTTTTTTTTTCTCCTCTTCTTCGTCTTTTCTTACAACGATCCCGCGGGATCCTTTATGCGTCGACGAGCAGAGTCGACTAAGTTATCGCGGGACGGTTTTTCGCGACTTTCGCGAGATCGTGAAACCATTCTGTCCGACCTTTTGGAACGGGGGAAAAACTAGACGCGCAAAAAGCGGCGAGTTAATGAATTCTGACAGTCGACCCGACAGCTTTATCTCGCGCGAAGAAAGACTTACGACGCTCGATCAGCAAAGTTTCACCGTTCGATGCGTCCCAGCGGGGAATCGTCGGAATAAAACGATCTTACTTTCCCGGATAATTGTTAAACTTTGTAAATAGGTAGCGGAGTAAAACAATTTTTAGTGCAATACTAAAGGAAGAAATGAAGACATCTATATGCGTAATATCTCAAAATTAGGTCATATGACAGCGTGTGACAAACTTTGGGACACTAATGTGAGTATTCCAGAATGTTAATTATTAATATTACCTATAAATGTGGAGATTTTAGTAGAAAATAGCGATATAAGCGAAGAAAGGTTCATCAATGCTCGAGAAGTGCTAAAGTTAATTAGTTGACCTAATAATAAGGTAAAATCGATAATAGACTACGTCACTTTCTCAAAGAAAACTGTTTGAAAGTACAATGCCAAAAATTTGAAAATAAAAATTCAAAGGGAATATCCAAAGAAATTTCCCAACTCTGCATAATACTCCAATTTTTCCGGCTACATCGTGTTTGTATATTCCACAAATACGAATAAATAAAACACACGATATTATTCACGATGGAATAAAACTCAAACCCCTTTATCATCGTGCACGAGTATCCTTCCAGCTGATTTCATTTCACATTCATGGGCGAAACGGAGAAAACGATGTCTTGATATTAAAGGCAATCTAACAGGAACAGAAAAACGTAGATCTCGTTACTTTTCGAGTCGCGGCTAATGTACTATGGATTACCTGAGGGAGCAGGCGAGCGAGAAAAAGGGAACGGTAAGCAAGATTTCTTGGGGCTCGAAGAAAGGGTGTAACAAAGGAAAAAGTGCCAGAAACTTTAAGGTCTGCCAAGTAGTTCGCCGTTAAGCAAGGATTTACCGATTCTTCCGAGAGGATACCGTCCGTGTGACCTGCCTCCGGGTCCGGGAAGATAGGAATAAAAGAAAGGAAGGGGGTTGATCATCGAATCGATAAAACATACAACACCGAACTTCATTGAAAATGTTTGTCCACTTACAGCGGACGAACTACCCGGGCAAACACGATTATCGAATTGAGACCAGCTGAATTTTTTTTCATGGACAAAATCTCGGTTGGATTCGAAGTATAATTTTCGCGAACGAAGGATTTCACGTTCTCTCGACCAACCAGACTCGTTTAAGAGGGTTACGAGCTTCCATTGCGAATAAAAAATTATTATTTACCGGTAGCCAAGTTATGGTAGTTACTCGAAGAGAAGAGGAGCTAACATTCATTTATTTATGGGTCTGAGCCCTCCGTTATTTTCACAGAAACAATTTTCTTTAATAATATTCTATATTTATTGATATTTACTAGAATTTCATCCTTTTTAAATTTAATACAATTTGGGATTTTGAATTGCTCTTGTGAAAGTTCTAAAGTAAATTATATATCTTCAAAAATTGACTATAAATCAAAAAATTGATACAGCAATCGATTCAAACATTTTACCATAATTCAACGGGTTTATAGAAGATATGAATTTAGTTACGCAAGTTTTGGTCGTCTTCCGATTTATCTCGACTTGTCGATTCGTCGAAACGATGAAAGTGCACGTATCCCTCGGGAAATCCACGGGACGTTGACCAAAGGGCAGCACTTACCGTCGTTATCGGAGAAGTTGTAAAGTTTGCGCGAACGCGTTCAATTTCAATATAAAAATTTCACAGTTTTCAACGAAAAAATCTGCGCCTTCGTTGAAGGGTGCACCTCACTTGCGGTGCACCCTTCAACGAATCTGACCAACATATTCCATTTTCACTGAATTTTTCTGTGGTTGCAAAGGTGTGCCTCGAACAGACCACATTATCGCAAGATTTATAAACCGAGGAACCCACTTGTGTACAATTGTTTTATTTTGTATCGTTAATACGTGATAAAATTATTTTTTATTTCTTAACTACTTTTCTTATCTCTCAACTTCTTTATTTTTTATTATATTTGATAACAGTTATCGTTTATCTCTAAATCAAGTATAAAAATGACTTTTCTGCAAACTTCCTCTTGAAAGATATAAAACTTTACCATGTGCTGTTTTTCTACCGAGTTTTCAATCTTATAATTCATATTTTTAACTCTTTAATCTTAATTACAATCAACCAGCGATATTTCTTTAAAAAATTAGAACAACGAAAGTCAGGTTTTCGCATTAATAAGATATTAAGACGAACGATGGCAACAGTCCATTACACGAAAAGATATGCACCCCCTATGCGCTCGTATAAAATCGGCATAATTTATATTTTTTATTAGCTGGAAAAAGCAGATATCTGACTTGAAGGTTTACTTAATTACACTGCTATACAAACGACACAGCCAATGGACGGTTGTTTCTCGTTGAAATGACCCAGTTGAATACAGTACGGGTGACGAGGAGCAGGAGGGGATAGGGGTGGCATTAATATTCACAGCGGAACGATGTTTTGAAGATGGAAATATCGTGCCGGTTCTAAAGAGAACGATCGGATTAATAAGCAAAGCTTCGTCGACGAGACATTATAAACGACAAACTGAAATTCTAATTATGCACCCTACTCCCCGATCCAACCCGTGAAAGGAGTAGGGGTAAAAATCAGAGGCAACGGATGAATTTTCGAAAAAAGAACGACGAAGAAAATCGAGCTCTCTGAACATTTCGGGGATCCTCTGGTCCCGTGCCGGAAGACGAGTATCAATGGAACTCGAAAATTTCGAGGACTTTTAAACGCGTTAATGACCCAGCATTCACTGTGCACGGCTGAACACGTTGGATTTCCGCCAATCAGCACAGCAATTAGCGGAATTCACCGTACGTGCTTGCTCGACAATCGGACGAAACGATCTGACAAACAACTGACAGATTTTCGGGATTTAATAAATAGACCGGGGACAAAGGGAAGTGGGTACAATTTCAGATGAATCATTTGCCAATCTGTGAAAAATTTCAAAAGGACTGATCTCCGGATAAAATTTGAATGGATTTAATTTTCTTCGCCAATAAACAGGGTAACAAAAAGGCAATTATACTAAATGTAGTCCAGCTGCGATTTTTCGAGTACTTTAAATTATCAGACCAATTTCAAATTTCTAAAGAAATTGCGTCTAATTGCAATTTCTATTCCCTTATAAAATATCACCAAAATTTCCCAAGCGTATTGATCATATCGAGCAGAATTATGCCGTGTAAAAGGCCAAGACTGGGTCGAGGAAAAATTTAAAAGTCGTTTATTGTCTTTTTTATCGCTACGCGACGAATGGAGCGAAAACGAGGACAAGAACGACAGACCCTACGGACCGTCACGGTTTTTTGGATCGTCAAGGATCGTCACTCCACGCCTATCGATCTTCATTTTTCCGTGATGCCGGCGATTGTGCATGCTTCGCTTGATTCTCGAAAGATCGCGAAACTTCTTGCAAGAATCGTTGACACGACTCGACAATTGACGATCGTCTTTTACAGTCTATTAATCTTGAACTCTGAAAGGGCGATTATTTCCCGCCCCGTAATTTAATAGAAATCGCTTTCGTCAAAACGCTGCTGAAAAAGCAATCGAACCCCCAGTCGAAACAAAATCTCCATAAATCCTGGAACCTGTACAAAATAGTTGGTTGTATGAAAATCAGCTGACAATATTTATGATAGGTACGGGGTGATCAAGAAAGAACGTATTTATATGTCTGTTGCCGGAGGGCAAATGCGTTGGGTTAATTTCCGTTTGACTAATGCAACGAATTTCGTCGGTCTCGTTTCCGGTGGCTTCTCTATGAATACACGCGTGCACGTACAAACAGAATGTCGTGTTGCGTTAGCAGTTCTATCGTGAGCGTGTACAAACACTGTGCTAAGTACAACGTTACGTACACGTGTCGAATATACCGCGTCGATATTGAACCATCCAGGACCATCCATGCTGCAATCGGTTGTAACGCAGATTTTTGTTGGTTTTGGGAAAATGTAGAGGAATTAGTGTCCCGTCTCTCGCTCAAAACGCTTCCGGCATTATTCGAGTAAAATATTTTGAAAATAACTTTAAATGAATTTTTGGTACTACGGTACAGTTAAAATAACGCTAAGTATTTCTGAAATATTTCATGAAGATATCTCCGGGCACGATTTTTGCGCCAGAATGTACTATCCATGGTGGCAACTAAAAACGGCGAGAATGTGGCCGCGAATGCAAGTAAATTCGTGTGGATAACGAGTTGTGTGGAAGCGTGGAGGGAAGACGTGTAATTCAAGACTTAATGAGGGTTTTGGACGTGTAACTTCAAATGGGGCTTCTGGTGGAAGATAGTGCAAACTTTGGTAGTTTCATTTGAAACGGAAAGGATCAGCGTTGTTGCGGGATGAAATTAACAGAGGATGATTATTTAATTGTCAAGTAGTTGGTGCTGTTCAATTATTACCTCACTCGAGATTCACACTTGTGAATGTGTAATCGAAAACGAGCGAAGAACAAATTGATCCATCACACATCATTTTCTTTTACTTATCTAAATCAATAACATTCTCGACTCTTAAACATTTTAAATATATAAAATGAGGAATTAAATTAAAAGAAATATAATAATTTTGTAAATTTAAAGCTTCAAAATATTGTTAGGATATTAGAAATGAAAAACCTTCAGCCTAAAAGAGCACGTGTAGAGTACCAAAAAAGGCAAACCCATGGTGCCATATGGCGACAGCCCTTTCGGTACTTAATTTCGATGACATTTGAATTTTCGATCGCCATTTTCTCCGCACATCGTAACCCCGTCCGTATTCCGCTCGTGTCATCGAAATCTATCGGCTCGTATTGTGTACGCACGTGCGCAAACTTACCCGTGTGTACACGCACACGCGAACAGGCGCGTTATAAGATGCACCCGCGTAAGCGTTCGTACGTGAACGCGTGTGTATGTACGTATGCGCCCATTGAACAGCGGTAACCGCTACAATATACGAGGCTGCCTGTACGCCGGCATTTTACAATGGCCACGTTTTGATAACGACAACGAGCCGAACGGTACCGGGCTATTTAAAACACAAAACAGAAAATGTTTCAACGTCCGCAGCGATATTATTCAATGTATCGCTATTGTCCACGGGAGAACGGCGGAGTTGAGGCAGATGAATCGGGCATGGAATTCGAAAACTCGTTGTCGAGTGAACTCTCTGCCAGGGAATTTCTCTCGATATCGAAACGAACGTTTCTGTTGCTCCTTCCCTTAGACCCGTGTCTAACTTCTCAGGGAACAACGAACAAAGTTGATTATTTCCTTTCTTTTACATCGGAGAGTTTTATTTTGTACGAGGTGGTATAATTAAATTTGTGCTAAAAGGATCCAGGTAGTCCATACAGGCTGTGAGTATTGATAGTATCAACAGTGTACATGGCACCTTTTTTTAAATTAAGAAGACTCATTTATTAAATCACGAAAATTTTGGCAATATTAACAGTGATGGCAATCAACCACGTGATCCCTATTCCCTGTAGATTTTATAATATCGTGATATTTCGCGCGCTGGTTCGAGCGTTCCCGGCAGTTTCTCTACGAAACAGCTCGCGTTCTGATTGGGCCATTCGTCGTATCCGTGAAAAGCATATTTGCTAGCTGATTCCTCCTTTTCGCCGCGGCTATCACGGTAAAATGGCAACGGGGAGAACAATAAACGCCGTCAGCCGGAGGAAATATTTTAACAGGCCCGACCGACCATGCGTCACGCCGACAAACTGAGCAATTATGATCCGGCCTTTAGAAAACGCTCGACTCTTCGCTTTACGACGGGATACCGTAACATTCTGCTGTCCCTTTCTCTTTTTTATCGCGGCTTTAACTGCCGCCACCCCGTGGAACAAAGTAATAATTCATTATGGAACCCGGAACGATATAAAAGAGAATCCGAAAGGGAAGAATATCCCATTTGTGTTTTTGACGCGACTAACAATTGTAATAAGTTTAAAAAGGTGAATTGTAATTTATTTTACTTTAAATAAATAATTCTTCTAACGTACACTGTGTCGAGTTAAAAAGCGCTTCGTTCGCGAACAAGAAATAACAAGAAATCACGTGCACCGTTAAATCGATACAACCTTTATCCGGAAGACGTTTTAACGGAAGTACCTGTCGCACGACATCCGAGAAAAATCCCGTCCACTTGAAATCCTATTGTTCCGATTCCCAGGGCAACGGAAAGACTAAATAATAAATGGTAGCGTTTGATGAACTCGATCGCCGGCTCCCTCTCCGTCGTTCAAAATCATTGATACGCTTCGATTCACAAGCGAGGAGGTAACCCGCAGCTTTCCGATCCTCGGCGAGATTCCGCTCGTTACCGAGGGAAAGGGAAGACAAGACAGAGTGGCTCATGGAAGTCAAGGAAGCGTAAGGAGCTAACGTAGGAAGAGAATAGGAGGCCCTTCAAGGAATAGACCATGGTTAGCCAAACGATCCGGGGGCAGGGGGCGTAGAGGGTCCCGAAATAATCTCTTTAAGAGCCACCCGCCATCCAGTAAAGCTGAAACCCGAGTTACGTACTTCAGACGGCGGACCCGGTCAATGAGCGGCCATTCGCCAAAACGTGATCGACCTCTTGATTTAATGACAAACGCCGCTATAAGCGACGATCAAATTATTCCTCCACGTCGGACGGTTAAAACGTTTCTAATCAAATTTATTGCTTTCTGGCGGTCTGATCAGATGTGTTTCGATTTTTTGATTGCTTATGTCTTCTGAAATATCAAAGCGACCCTGAGCTCATTTTATCTCAATACTTCAGATGATCATTTTCATTATTTCAATCCGCATATAGAATTGCTTATTATTTTTGTTTTTCATTTTTATGTTTGGTTTTTCCCTCTATTTTATTCTTCCCTGCTTTATTGGGGATATTTATTAACCTGAAAATTCTGATAATTTTTGAAAACTCAGTAATTTTTTATATGTTATAATGTTGAACTAAATATGAAACCTGTGAATCGGTTAATTACAAAGGAGAAACACGTACACGTGACTTTTTATTGGTCAATTATTTGTTTCACGAAGTTAATTGCGCGAAAAGCGTAATAGCGCTACTCGCGACCAGTCTGAGAGTACAACACAGCCATTCAGCGTAATTCAGCTGACGATGGACCTTTTAAGAACCGCCTGAAATGCTGTGCCATTTCTGCTCGACACGTCGTCACCTTTGTCTCCATTGCGCGCCGTAATTTTATGAAAATTACCCGGAAAATCGATCGTACTTACGCCGTACAATGTTCCCGTTTGATTTACCCCTAACAAATAGAAGACAACTTTTTCGATCGTCGAAAGTTGATCGCGAGGTTTTGTTCGAGGAAAGACAGTTTTCCTTTAATCGTAACTTTTTTCCCGTTACAATTTATTCTATCAGATACTACCCGGCAGTAAAACCGGCGCTTTATGACGATAGTCTAGAAATTTTGGTCGCATCCGAAGCACCGGCACCAATCACCCCATAAAAGTAGCTGTATGAGAAAACTAACGTGGACTTTTCCACCGTCCATCGGCTCCTCTTCTAAAAGGAAGATCCATTTTTGATGGATTCGAGAGAGACACCAGCTGCGCGACAATAACAGTTATAAATCGTTTCGCGAGATTTACTTAACACAGAAGCAAGAAAGGAGAAAGTTGTCCGATACAATATTTATACAGTCACCTAGAGTTCACGAAGCTCGAGGAACTCGTTCTCAGTCGTCAGTCAATTCCTTTAATTGAAAGGCCGCGCAACGTAATTGGTTAAGGCAATCTCAGACGATTCGTTTCTTTCTGCCCTCTACGTAATATCGCTTTTATATCGTTCACTCGAGAAAACTGTTTCGACCGATTCCCGAATCAATTTATCGGATCGAAACGATACACCGAATCTTGAGTTATTGCTTTAACCTTTTGCGCACCACCGGTGTCATAAATCTATAGATAAAAGACCTTTAACTGAAACCTAAACTACTGAAACGTATTGTACCTCGATGTTTTGAAACAATTTTCAGGTGAATTAAAATTACAGAAATGAGACTGATTACGTTCCAAAGGCATTTAAAGCAAATTTTAATATATCAATTAAACACGATCTCATAGAAATGTCTTCAAAGTGTTGCTACTACAAAATTTCCAAAACAAAAATGAAATAATTACCGAAGAATTAATAACGCTACACTTTCTTCATTTTTGTCTCGCTAAATTGCATAGCCACCAGCGACAATGTTCCACTCAAGACAACAATAACGCTCCAGGAGGAGGCTTTCAGGCCGTATCCGAACGAACCGATCAGCATCCTTCGGTGTCCCCTTTCAATTTGACTTGGAAAGTTCCCGAGGGCGACATTCCGGGGCCCCTTTTATTCGGCGAACTCTTCGAGAGCTGTACACTACGGATAGGAGAAACTAGGCGCCGGGGAATGAGGCGAGGGTGGCGACGAACAACGAGAAAGAAAGGGGCAAGTTAAATAAGAGGGGAACAGGGCTGACGAAGAGGGGAAATCGTTGAGAAGCCGAGGTGAGAACGAGAGGAAGAAAAGAGGAACGGGGGGAAGGGACGACCGAGTGGCCGGTTAAACGACACTTCATACATGGAAGGTTATCGCGTCTGTTGGGCGCTGATATCAGGCGTCTTTCCCTGGAAACTTGCCGCCTTCAGAGTGTCGGGGGCATCGTCGAGTTCCGTCTCATCTTCAAGCCCGTCGTGCCGTGTTCATTACTCACATGCAAATACCCGGCTTGAAACCCTTGCTCCGTACGCGTCGCGACGCCTTTCACGCCGTGTACGATTCTTTCCACTTTCCGACGTCTCTTCCGCTCGTGTTTTTCCTGCCGTTTCGCCTTGTTCGCGGCGGAAAAGAGAGCGGCAAAATAGTCTCGTTTAATGCTTAAGTATCTCGCGCTGGGGATACCGTGGATGCTCGTTTGGATGAAACATTATTGGAACGTATTGTTATCTGTATGCCAACGACGGGTTTACAGCCGATACTTTGATGATATCGATTTTTAATAGACTATAAACTGTAAGATACTGGAACAAGTCAAGTATTGTGGAATTTAGGATTTTTAACCCTTTGCATTTGGAAAATACTTACATACAAAGTAGAAAAAGAAAAATAAATTAGTTGTATTTCCCTTAAAAATCATCTGCATTCTTTTTGTGTCCCCTAAAGTGGAAAGGGTTAAAGAAATATAATTCACTGCAATGCAATATTTGGGGAATTTTTAATTATCATATTGATTTAAAATACAAGATATAACATTTTTAAACATATTGGTTCTTGGTTTATACGGTAACGAATTAAAGTCCAAGAGAAAGCAGTCGATGCGTGCGTTATATCACATGTCTGACCATACACGGACCAGTTCTACTTACCGAGTCGCGCAGTAACACTGCTGACATAACTGAACTGAATTCATTATGTTAGCAATAATTTTGATTTAATTTGTCACTTTATGCTATTTTAATATTATTTCTTTAACTTTAGTTTTATCAATTGACTAATTGTAAGATTCGTCGTCCACATTTTAAACCAATCTATTTGAATTCGTAATATTACTTTATTCAAATAAAAAGAATGTTTCGTGTATTTTTATTTATATAAACTTTTCGTCGAGCGTATAATGGTTTTCCCAGATATTTCCCTCGCTTGCGCAGTTCTAAGAATCATAAGAGACCCGTGGCAAAAAGACGGCGGGAACAAAGTTAACTTTTCGTTCGTGCTCGTAAGACGTAAAAAGAAAAGCGTTATCGTAACGTAGCATAACGCGACACCGATAAAACTCAATTCCCCCGCAAGTTCGTTAGGAACAACCAAGACCGGTGAGAAACTAACTGGTAAACCAATCTGAAATTCTTTCTTATAAAACAGAACTTCTGTTGTTCCACTGCTTACGCAACTCGCGAGCATCCAGGGACTTTTGTCACAAAATTTCCTTCGCCAGAATTCAATACATCGCGCAACGGTCTACGTCATATCCGATTCTTTTCCAACCGTGAGTCGTGAACCGCCTCAAAGCTCGAGAAACATCGAGGAAAAAGACGTCGACGAAGTACGAAAAAATAAAGAAGAAGAAAGAAAAGCCGATCGTCTGGGAGGAAAGTTCAGTCATGCCGTTTTCACGGCTGCCACATTAGCCGAAAAACGGTCGGATGCGAGTCACGTAAACGCGGGGGTGCAATTCGTCGTTTAGCTTTCGTCGACGCAGCCCTGTCACCTCGAGTTATCTGCTCGAACCGTGCGAGTTGTCGAAACGGAACGACGAGGGACACGATCGAGTCGCACCAACACCGACTCGGAGGAAGAAGAGACAACGACCAGAAACGAAACGAAATAAGAAAAGGGGTAGCAGGAAGAGTAAGGAGGTGGCTACGAGGGCCCCGTGGAACGTCGCGTACGGCCCTGCCCTGCAGGAAGAGATCTCTGTATTCCCGGCAGGAGTCCGTACACTCGATAGTGTGCTTTAGAAAAATTCGTGACGAAACTGCCAAGTCGAGCCCCGCACAATTTACGTTATTAAATCGGCGGAACGGCTCGAAGCACCGGACGAGTGCTGTCTATTCGACGCTGTTCCCCGTTTAAGTTCTCCTCCAGGATCCACCCCCGTCGCCTCCGCCCGTCCACTTACGTTTCAACACCTTCTTTCTCTACCGCGTGTGTCCTCGTAACGGCTTCCTAGACCGCCCCGTTCCTTCGATTCATGGATTTTTCACGTAGTCCGATAAGATTCTTCGAAGGTCCGGCCTTCTCTGATCATAACGCGACCTGGATTTCCGTGGACCGTCACCCTTGTGTATATTCTTCAGGATCACGTTCGCGTACCGGCAGGAATTCGAAATGATACTCCGTGTGCTTGAACAGCTACGAGCCTTTTCTCCAACGGCAGATCTAGACTGCTATAAAGATTTACAGGACCGTCTCGAAAATTTTAGCAGACGAATCTAATGGTATTTTAAATTTGGGGTGGATGTAATTTGAGGGACGTCATCAATTTGAAGTCGTATGCTTTCTATCACATCACGATATTACTCTGAATATTTATTACCCGATACTTTATTTTTTAAGCCTCTTTCTTAAGCGTTAAGTAGATAATTGGTTTCCTTGTTAAGTATTTAAGAATACTTCTGAAACTTAGTATTTTTCGTGTTTCTTATATTAATAAGGCAAAGGATATAGGCAGGCGAGGCAAGGGAACAAAATAATCTTTCTTGCCTTCGTTCGAGCCGAATATCGCTCAATGCCGCTGATATTTTTCCCCGCGTGACTCCTCCAGGTGACTGTGCGCCAGAATGCGCTCGACGGTTTTCATCTTCGATCCCGAATCGTTTTCCGATACGTACACCAATACCAACGTGTACCAGCCGCCGATTTCACATTCCCGCCCGTTTTATTCCAAATATCTGGCACGCCTGGCATTAAATCGAACCAAAAAAAGGGACACCGACCGACAGGCGGGACAGAAAAATGTCGGATGCGAGTAGAAAATCCAGCTGAAAGCCGTGAAGAAGGATTCTGGGGGGGCTGATCGAATTCATATTTCAATCTAGGATGCGATGGCTTAATGCTCCTTCTTGCGACAGCGCCGCCTAACACCTGATCTCTAATACCGTTATGATTCGAGTTATGGTGAAATTATTTTCTACTAAATTCGACGAGAAAATAATCGACCTATTTCCTATCACATACCCCACCCATGATTCGTAAGTGCCGAAGAATTCCTAAGGTTCTGTTCCAACTTTATAATAATTTCCCCACCATTAATAATATGTTTTACAACCGTGCTAATATAAAAAAAATTCATAAAAAAGTTAGAATCGTAATTTGATATAACTCTCTGCTCAGGAAACTAACAATCAATACATTTCAAGTTAATTATCGGAAACTATAAATGCATTCGCATACTGTCCGATAATGTCGGAAATTAAGAGGTGGATTAGCGATCGAATAAAATAGAACTGGCCCTCCCCCCGCCGTTCCGGAGGAACAACTCCGGAATCCAATTATCTTACTCTTCGATTGTCCTAATTAAACACTCAATCCGGTCGCTGATGCGTTCGGTGTTCCGTCATCCGTGGAATTTAAATCCATCCCCAGTTTCACGTTAATGGCACGCGAGGCCGACGCTGCGGGGCCAATGAAAATTCGCCAACGTTTCGTGTCCGTTCAATGACAGAACCGAAAGTCAGAGAATTATTTCCCGGTGCTCGACGATTTCCTCCATTTTCGCGCGAGGAAATGTCTCCGCGTTATTTAAAACTTTCGACCAGATAAACATTTTTCCAAACTGGATTACACAAAGGAATATTTTTAAGCGTTCAACTCGATCCCCCGTGTATAAATCACTTTTCATCGAACAGCGAAACTCAATAACGAAAGAAAGAATCGTTCGTGCGAAAGATCAAAGGGAACATTGATGGAACACGACAGTTCCGTAGCCAAAAAAAGACGGAAAAAAGATATATATAACGTTGAAACAAAAAAAAAAAAAGGGGGAGAGACGTTCGACAAACTTTCCCGGAAATGAATTGAATTCGTGCCACGAGGAACGAGCTGGAACGCAACAAAACCGAGCGTGAAATCATGCGCGACGAGTTCCGGCGTTCCTTGGGGATTTTTACCTCGCGCCGGGCCGTGACACGTAGCTGTCGTAATATCTCGCGAATTTTTCGAGCACACGAGCCGGGATATCGATCGACCATCTGTTCCACCTGCGCCAATCCTCTGTGTCGGTACGGATACCTTTATCGGCCGATTACGAGACCCATCTTCGATCGCCGGGTCAAGGATCGCCACTCGAACGCCTTTGATATCAAAGAACAGTGGATAGCACCGATTTCGAACGGTACAAACGGGAACAGGAAATAACGGGGCCAGAAGAAATAGGCAACCGGTCTTGTTCGTGCGTGTACAGAGTGTTGGAAAAAAGGATCTGCCTGGATTGGATGAAAATTGGA
Organism: Anthidium xuezhongi; assembly: GCA_022405125.1. NCBI lineage: Eukaryota > Metazoa > Arthropoda > Insecta > Hymenoptera > Megachilidae > Anthidium > Anthidium xuezhongi. The sequence continues at coordinate 5,224,212 of CM039642.1, read as the reverse complement.
TTGCGTGTTATGTTACACGTTTGTAACTTTTGATAAAATGTTTAGCAAGGTCTATGCCAGTATTTTCCCATCTTTATGGTAAAGTCCAAAAAGAAACTTATAGACTGACATTTAATCCGAATCACTGATATTAAAGGTCTTCAGCTGCACCTACCAATTAAAATAACCGAGAGAAAAATGCTCAGGTAAACCGTCACGAAGCAAAATCAAAACTAAAACAATTAAATTCTCGACATGCGTTCGTCAAGCATCTTTCCCTGTCTTTAATGAGAACTATCAGCTTCCGAACAGTTCTTTAAACAGACCACGGTTCGCGAGAACTCCAAAGCGGATGCGCGTCGACAAAAAAAGCAGATGATCGAACGATACAAGAATTCATCGTCTAATTATAAGAATAAAAATGTACGACTAGCCGTTAATTTCAGACCGTATCCGCGGATCGGCGATCCGACGATCATTTCCGAATGCAAGATTACAGAGCTGTTGTTAGTTAGCATGCGCGAAGATTGCTCGTGGATTTAATGCTCGCCGTTCGTTCAACGGGATATTTAATCGCACCGCGTACATTCCCCCTTATGGCTTTCGTTTTGTGTAATAACCACCGAGAGCGGACCATAATCCGTAATGATAAATAATTTCCACATCGGACGAAATCCTTTCCAGTTTATTCGACGTTCGATTATCATTATTCTCGTTCGTTGTTTCGGCAGTTTGCTACGTGTTTTTGCATTAATTATCACGTTCTTTTGGATAACGCTTCGATAACGAGAACTGAGGATATTTCTCCGCGGTACGTAATCAGTATCACCTGTATTTATCAAGTATAAATCCAAGGAGAAAAGGATTGTATATAATTTAATTTATCTTCGTCGTATTTTGTATTTAATCACATAAATCCTTACTGTATTAAACAAAAAGGATATTAACGTGGTGATAATCATGTAAAGCGGACAGGTGTGATATTTTTACTGAAACCACTTCATAAATGCTTCAACAATTATGAGCTCAGATTTTTAAACGAAATACTTGATTAGCAATTAACAATACATATTAGGGTCCAGACAAATTTTGTAGTGTGAGGGGTTTTAGGGGCTCACATGACCGGAGGTTTATGATGCAAACGTGGCTCTCGGTTAATTTGTTAAGGGAGAAACGTAATTAACGTAAACCTGGTCACTGTCGCAAGGTTCAGGTAGATAACGTTCTGGGTACATCCCCAACAAAGTTGTAGTAAATCATTCACATCCCCTCATTCTACTATTGCTTATTTCAGCAATTAAAAGATTTATATAAAATTTGTTAAAAATACCAGAGATGTTTTTTTTTCGTTTTCCATATCATCAATAAGAGAGTAGCCTGAGAACGTTTAAAAACGAATAAGAACCAGACCATCGGGATCCCCGAAGACAAATTCGGACTGCAAATAGTTGAAACGGGTCGACGACTTCTCGTATTCGTTTGCGACTGAATTATTCCTGTCCCTCTCGTTGTTCGCGATATTTTATTTCTCGCGTAGCAAACCCGACGGCTAGGTATTCCCGCGGCTGGAAAAATCGACGGTGCTTTCATTGAAATATTCACGAACGTATCGCTCGATACCGGTCAGGATAACGGCGATCCGATCTGTACGCACGCAGGAATCAACGTATTGTTCCCAACGGGACCGGAACACGCTACGAAACGATCGGCTTTCTAATATTTACAACGACCTACACGGCCAATTTCGATGGCGTTCATTAAACCAGTCGAGCCTCCAGACACGTCGTATTTCATATTAACGAAATGTTAGTCGGGGCTTTAAAACGATCACCGATAAGGAAACATAAACAGTTTTCTGTTTTTTAATCCTTTTGATACGAAAATAATATTGCATGATTGTCTTCTAATAGCCTTCCAGATTAATCTTACAAAAGTGAAATAATAATTTTTATTAGCAAATTAATGTTACGAAATAAATTATTTCCATTTGTTCGATTTAACACGAATCACTGTTCGAGTCGAAAATAACGATACAAACATTTTCTTATCGAATGACGATACCGAATCAGGTCAAGAAAGATTCGCAGTCAGACGTCATTGAATAGATCCTGTCTATTCAACGAGCAACGGACTCGTTGAATTAATTAGAAATTAATAAAAAAGAAAGCCCAGGGGATCGAGGGTACAAGGAAATGAATTCTTATTGTTCGAGTGGCCGTCTCGGCTGTCTGTTCATCGAAAACTTCGATTCGAAATAAACTTGCCTTTATTCGGGACCGGTCGAGCCTGTATCGGAAACGGCCAAGTTAAGAAAGAAAGTTTTTTTTTCGGAACGAAAGAACGGCCCCGATATCGCTCTTTAATGAGCAACGAATCCGGCTGTCCTATAATTGAAGCGACGTTACGAGCATCGTGGGTCGCGGGGACCCGTCAAAAAGATGAGCGGAACAGCGAGAATCTATGGTGGTGGAAGTGCAGCCATCTGAAAAGTTGTCGAGTGACCGACTGCTCCAAACTCGCTGGAAAGTTCAAGCATTTCACCCTTCACGGAAGATATTTTCTTGTTAGCTTTTTTCCTCTTCCTCGTTTATTTGCCCCTCACCTCCTTCACGGACATCTTTTTTGTCGCCCTAAGTTCCACTCCGGGGTAACCACTTATCGACTATTCTCGCGAATGGTATCGTTGCTTCAGATATTTATCGCGTGAAGTGAGAAATTCAAGATAAGAAATAAAAATTGTGGTAGAAGTTTGGGTTCGCATAAATCTAGTCTTGCTACTTTTGCAAAATGGCATTTATCGATTTTGCGCGAAACCTCGAAGAAAGAGTTGCAAATCAAACATCCGACGTTCATAATAATTTCAAAATAAATTCGTGCGGAATGCACTTTAAACTTGAAACTTCCTCTCCGGCAAAATTAACCCTAGGCATGCCGCGGCACTTCGATCGTTATGCGATAAAATATTTAAACGCAAGAATTTCGGAGGAGGAATGTTTCAAAATTCAATTTGGATTGTTAGTTCTTCCCAATTAATCTGGCCCTTCGACTTCTGATACAGATACAAGGATGAACAAAAGGTATTCGAAGTTTTCAATCGAAAAATTGAAGTTTCGAATAGCCGTATCGATTTCCAACTGGAATTCAAATATCTTCGAAACGTTTCCTCTCTCGATATTTTCGAGGCACGAAGTTTGTATTTCGATCGAAATTCCATTTCCCAGAGAAGCGAAGAAGCTACGTTCGCCCATATCCGTTTCCATGTTTTCGACGGAACAACGGCCAAACCCGCGAAATGAATAATCGCGGATACATTCTTGTAAAAGGTCAGGCGACAACGTACACCGGCGAACACACAGCTGATTAAATTGCTCGACCTGGCCACGGGCGTACAGGCTGGCTCGCGAGGAGGAACGTCCTGCAACACCGACTATTCGTCACAATCAATCAACCCGAGGAGCCTGTCTAAGCGAGAAAGAGAGAAAAAAATACAAGAATACACCAGCACCAATATACTTTCGTACAAACTGACAGAACGTATAGGCACGATGTCATGGATGTGTTCATTCGCGCTTCGGAACATACGTAAACAAATTTTCGCTCTGGGCCATCGACGGACGAGAAACATCCCTCTTGATCGTATTGTTTCGTTCCCTTTTTTTAGCGACCATTGAGTTGCAAGAAAAAGAAAAAAAAGAAAAAAGAACTAGATAAAGTTATGGTTCACGTTCTATAAATAACAACCCTCCCCGCGTCTAAACGCCCTCTCTCCTCCTTCCTTTCCATCTATCACGGTCGCCAGACCTTTAAATATTGTATGATCTGCTAAATATTGTATGATCGAATAATTAATAAAAGAAAAGGTAAAATAAATTATGGACGTGGCTAAAATTAGATTACACATTAAATTTAAAAATTAATCTAAAGAATCCTTGATAATTGAAATGTTAGTGTATCTTAGCGCACACGTTGGTTTTCATTGCGGAAGTGAACGTTAATTCGGACAATGTCCAGGACCGTGATACGACAGAGCTGGAGTTTACGCGCGTACTGTTGATTCGACCAATTTATGCAAGGAACCGTGTGTACCCAATGATCACCGAGATTCGTGTGCATCTCGAAACGAAAGATAGCCACAAAGTGAAACCAGGAACACAGGCAGGATAGGGTGGTGTGACGCAGTGCATCGCGGTCGAAATATCGATCGGGCAATTATTCTCGTGTGAGTTACGACAGGCAACGATCGTGAGTTAGATTAAGCCGGTGACACATGGTGATATGAGTTACGGGATCGCGTCCAATGTAGACCATAGCGGCACGGAGATAATATGGGAAACGAGGAGTGTAGCCGTCTATCTCGTCCTTTCTTCCTCTTTCGTACGTGTCTGTATCGTCCTCTCTCGCTTCCCCCCCTGTTCGAATGATGCGGTATAATACGGATACCTCGGCCGGGTCAGCAAGATTAGCCGGATCATGGCGGAAGCACGAACCGGCTACGATACCGACGATCTGTTTTGAGTAGGAATTAACAATTGCTTTCGTAAAACCGTCGCTAACGTCACGATCACTCTTTGCCCTGTCACATTTCCGACGTCGATTCGCAAGAAACCGTCTATCCGTTCGTATACACGACGGCTTCTTGGTCTCGTAGATCCGTAGAAACTGGGTCAATGGGATTGGCAGAATCAAGAAGGAAACGCGAATCCGCGTCGATCCGATCGGTTTTTAACGTGCACCGAAGCGAACGCGATAAAGCGCATTCCGCTAAATTGATGGCTCTTCGTTTCGTCCATCAGGATATAATTGAGAACAAACTCGGCTGATTTAAAAGCGTCGATTCTACTCAGGCGCTGATGGATGCGGTTTTTCCTACGCTTTGGTGTTTCATTCCTTTCGAACAATTGATGCAATTTATGAGGGACTCGAGCGGAATTATTAAATATATCGGGGAAATTTATGCGCCTACCGGATATGGAAGACAAAGAGCGCGATAGATCATTATTCAATTATTCAATAAAGAAGCGCTTCTATTTAGACGGGTAATAATTTACGGATAATCTTCAATGAGCTTGGAACTGTGAAGCACGTTGCGAGCTTGTTATACAGTTACGTTCTACGTTAATTAAATTATTGCAACTGTTAGAACCGTGCCGTTAATTATTGCCTTAGGAAAATAGAAACCGATCCCTTTCCATTTAATTCAAAGTAGCTCCCGAATGATCAACGTATCCAACTGTGGCAGCCGGTGGGTATTTAAGAACCGTTCCGTGCAAGAATAGAACGAATCGTTTCATTTCCGTTCGTCGAACAGAATCGATGCTCCCGTTTCTCAAACAGTCCCGGGTCTTTCTTGGAATCTCCATATCGAGGCCGAGGCGTTCGATAAAATTTTTTCTCCGCCAGGATCGAACCGAAGGACTAGCCCGTTGATTGGCGTCGAGCAGATTGCGGGAGGCTGAAACGAAGAATGGCCCGCGGCTGTTCGTATCCTTCCCGCGGGTTACGCGAATTGAGAGAGATCATTTCGTCCTGCTTCGAAATCAGAATTCCCGATTGAAAGCCGCAGTCTGAACCACTTTCGCGGCGGTTCGAGCGTGAAAACGGGCCTCGGATAACTTTAAAATAAACCAGCAACACGGCCGTCGAACTTCGTTAATTACTCCTCCCCGGCGCGGCCTGTTTTTTTCCGAAACAGATCTCGAGCCAGGAACTTTTGAAAAGACCTCGGTTTCGAGAAACACCGACCTCCCTCTGCGAGGGAAGGCATCCTTTAAAAGCGACCTGGAAGATAGCGGCCTTGGAAATGGAAAACGAACGAGAAGGATATTTCGAGGGAACGTTTCAAAAAGATTCGCAGACCCAATCAGAGTTCGTCGAGCAACGAAGCTGATAATTCGTTCTGATCTATCGATCGGCGGGAAGCAAAGCAAACCGACCGGGAGCCGTTCTCCTTCGGCGTCTACGTCATAAATCAGACTTCGACTTCGCCTGGCTGACTGAAACCGACCAGGACTCGGACGATTAGACTCGTCGGCCGAAAAGTTGGCCAACTTTCCCTCCCACCTTTCCAATCTACCCGCTCGCCGTCTTCGTCGACGATCCGCTCGATCGAGGCTTCTCCAACTTGCCGGATCGAAAGACGAGGATTAGAAGGAAAAAAACGGGGAAAAAATATCGGCATCGTGTTGCTCGTTGCTTTTAGCCACGACGAAGATGATTATCGAGATGGACAGCCAACTTTCGAACGGTATTTGATAATATAATCGAAGCAATGAGGACCGCTCGTAATTGGGCCGGGCTCTTCGTTGCTGAAGTTAACGAGAAAACTTGGCTTCGTCGATCGAGACTTCTTTTTTTTTTTCTTTGTTTAACTTTTAAACGACCAGATGCAATTTGTATTGCGTAGACGATGAGCCGGAGTTAAGATTCCCGCAGGAGTTATTCATTTCTCTGCGGAATATTCGATGTTTCGCGTTGAAGAAAGAGATTTCCATTTCTAGTTCGTGAAACAATTTCCAATTAGAATGTCGTAAGCTGCATATTTTTGAATCTTCTTTGAACATTTTTCAATTCAATAAAGAATTACACGAACTTTCGAATATATATTAGAGGATGCTTGGTTTAAATATTTGAGGGAGGATTAGGATAAAATTTCAAAGTTTCAAATTAATGGAATCCAACGTCAGAATAACGAAGTATTATTCTGAATATTATTACTATTAATCTGAGAGCTTGAATTTGAAAACGAAGTAGTTTTATCCTGAAGAATAAATACTGATATTTTTAGCATTTTCTACGCGAGCTGCTTTTATGAACAAATTCAAAAACAAAATTCCCGGAGAATTCGTTCCCGACAGAGCTGGAAATAAACAGGCGCCACTACGAATCCCCTGTTCCCTCTAGTGCACGGTAATTCCAGCCACAGAGTCGATTAGGAATATTAAATGACGCACTCCTGGATTACTGTACAGTCATTCACAATTTATTTTTTTCCCTTCTATTGCTCTTTGTCCCCGCTCAAGCAGCCTGAACAGCCCCCGAACGGGGTTTCAAAGCCCTTTCTTTCTCGCTGTCTTTCCGAGCTTTGTACGATCGGTATTGTTTGCCGCTTTGTAGCGAATTCTGTGCACGACACGGTTGATATTCTAGAGAAATAATAATAGACCAAGGTGAACGGGAATAGAAATCGTGCGACACAGTTTTGCGCGATTCTGGACACGATTTGTCGAACGGGACAGGGATAGAATTTCATCGAAGCTGGATCGAAACGAATCCGTTGATCAGGCTCGAATTAATACGATCAGATTTTATGTTCTCATTGAAACGACAGATTATTTTTCCGTAACGATATCCGCGAACGAGCTGGCGCGCAATGGGGATAAATTAATGTAAAAACAAGCCCCGGGAATAGGATCTGATGGGATATGAAAATGAATTATCCCGTTCTGTTTCTTCTCCGCGGGCCAGATTTGTATTTTAACAAACAGATAACCGTGCGATGTAATTATAAATCTTCGTACGCTCGCAGTGTGACTTTTATCGTTGATTAGGCGGGGATAAGCTGGAAAATTAATTTCTTCCGTGTTTTCGTTGGATCAGAGATCAGAGAAACGTAAAAGGATATCTGAAGACGAGATCGGACTATTACACTCGAAAATTAGCTTTCGCGAGGATAAGAAGATACGGCAGCGAAAATGCACATAGAAACGAAGCTGAAAAGCTCAGCGATTTCATAGAATTTTAATACACCGTCGTGTTCTCCTTTTTTTTGTAGAAAGTGGACTCTGTGCATCCTTGGTTTTGCAGAGCTCTGGATTTCAGGAATACGTAGGTTAGATAGAAAGTGTCGAGGATAACATTGTGATGGCCAGGCCATAACTTATGCCGTTCAAGCTCGAAGTATCGATGAACACATCGATGTTGCCGGTGTTATCAGTCTGGAAAGGGAGGAGCTCGTAAAATCGTCCGGAGATTCGTCCGATAACCAGTGTTTTCCAATTTCCGCCACTGTTGGACGAACTACAGGGGATTCAGATCGCGATGATATGCAACGATCGTTCGAAATCCTCGCTCAATAAAGAACTTTTCACCTGAACGAGCACCATGTTATCCGTGATTGTAAACGCGTACCTTACACCCGAGCAAACCATGTTTTCTTCGATAAAAATTCTGAATGATATTTTTATAAAAGTAACGTGAATTCCTTTTCAATTTACACGCCCTATATTTGAAGTAAGCTTGAATAAAAATCCAATATTAACCCCATAATGTATTGCTTGGATATTAAAACGAATAAGGAATAATTTCACACTTGGCAAACCTTGACTGTATAAACTGCAATTAGAATGAAATTTAAAATAGAATTTTAATCAAAATATAATGGGATAGAGGTCATTTACGAAATACGAGGTGCGTCAGGAGTGTGACACGATATTGTAGGGCAAGGGGTTAGCCTGTCAAATAAGCACGGCGGATAAAGACCTTAAACTGTGACAGATTCAGTCATTTGATGAGGATCGAAATATCAAATACCATGGTCGGAATAATCCTCGAAATATCAATAATTTAAACCACTTAATATTCACAATTTCGACCAGAATTAATTTCAGATTCTCGTTTGAACAGCCTTTCTGCTTGAGGAGATACCGATGCTGAACCCATCCAATTTGCAGGCAAAATAGCATCTCCTCAAAGTTGCCCTTATTTCGTAGGGCAAAGCGGAGGGATAGTTGATCGCGGAGGGGGAGGGGGGAGGGGCAAGAATTAATCAAAGCGAAGAAACGACGAAAAGACGAGAGAAAACGTTCAAGATGAAAGATAAGCTCGTACGGTCTGTAAACACATCCGTCGAGAGATAACGAGGAGCCTCTGTTCGCGACTTAAACGACGACCGTAAACGAAGCCAAGGGTTGCTACGGGCTATGCCAGTTTCCCACCGTCATCGGTTCCAAAATTAACAATAACGCCGTGAACGAGCCGTTGCGAGCGGTTTGTCGCGTGTGCTCGTTACCCTCTTTGCGGGGTTCTCGCTTCGGAACAACGTGCAAACAGCTCGTCGCCAATTAAAGGCAGGTGGGGATTAAAGCGACGGACGAGCGAACATAGAACTACGAATTCGTGACGGAAACTGTAGAATTTGTAACTCCTGGTTCGATAGAAATCCACCCATGGTTTTCTATCACAGGGAAATTGTATGTTATCGTTCCACGTATTATAGAAAAAAAAAAGAGAAAAGTTTAACCGATAACCAGCATGGCTTCCACGCGGTTATACCTTGTAATAATTACGGAATCCCTCCTGCCTGGTAATTATTGATTATTGCCTGCGATGACTTATAACCCGTTACAGAGATTCTATATTTCACGGAAGTCGTACAAGTTGTGCGTTTCAAATGCTAAAGGTTTTTTGGTAAATGACAATTTGCAATGCTGAATATCATTTTCGATATGAAATTCGATATGAAACCGAGTAAGCGCACGATAATTAGGGCGTTAAACGATGTTATTAGTTCGAACGTAAACGCACGATGATTGCATGCAAATGATTCGTGAAAGAATATTATTGCCTCTGAATCAGCAAATCAAACAACGTTGGAGTCGAGGGGGAACGGTAGGAATTAGATAACGCTGTAGTTTCTACGTGGCTCGGGGTTTCGGGAAGCGATATTATTGGAAGCCAATGAATCAAAAGTTGCATCGTTACAACCCGCTCCTGTGGGACACGGTGCAGCTGACTGTGCATGGGGTCGGAAACGCGTATGCGGACGATAGATGTTTCGAGTTTCGAATAGAAACGAACTTCCCCTCAGAAGTTTCGTAAGTTACCCCCTCAATGGTTAAATTCGTTCAACTGAACGATCTTCAGAAAAGGGTAAATTTATAGTACGCCCATGTCATTTTTTATTAACATACCCCCCTATTTATATTCAGTTATGTTTAAGGATTATGTTTATGTACTTATATTCATTTTTATCCATATTTCGGAATCATTTCTTGTTAAAATTATTGACTTTAAAGAGCAGATTTTCAGAGTGAAAGAAAAATAGCCAAGAACAACTGTTCTCTAACACGTAACTTGAGCAGAGAGTTACCGGCAAGGGTCGAAGGAATGATCATTGGACAATACTGTCCTCGAGTACTCTGGTTTCAGAAGGTAATGTGTCCCGAAGGAAAGCGTATTCGTGATTATAGCCGAGGGCAAGCGCATAGTCGGCGAGTTCTCTAGGCACGTCGAAGGAAACGATTGTCCTTCGGGGCATCGCGTGAAATCAGTAACTTAGAAAACGGGCTGGGCATAAAACGAGCAGCAATAAACGCGGATTAACGGTCAATTTGTGCAAGGAGTCGTATTATTGTCGGGGAAACTGTAAAGTAACGGAATTAACATGTCGCGATAACGAGACACGTTAAACGCGTGCAAAACATTGAACCTGCTTTCAATTAAAATTATAACGACATGATTCAATTTATTTGAAGAAGGGCTTTTTCGCTAAATGACTATGAAACGTGAAAAAATAGCTACACCTGGCAAAATATTGAAATTTGAAAAACAATCACAATAGTTATGGAGTGTTCCGTGGAAACTGGGTTGACAAAAATTGGAATCTCGAATATAAAAAAGCGTGGTTGATCTGCGAAAACATGTTTGCAGTTCTGAAAAGAGCCACGCCGTAGAAAGAATTCGACACCACGGTAAATTAACCAACGTTAAAATTACTTTCGGCCAGGATCGGATTAACGAGGACGTTCAAGCCCCGGTGCCTTACCGCGGAGAATATTTCATTTCCACGGTTGGTCCCGATATGCCGGGACAACGGGGATTAAGTAATCCCGTTTTCCCGGATAATTCAACGGATCCGGAGAAAATCTACGACGTCGATAGCGAACGCTGCGCAAGGAATGAAACGAAAGCTTTCAAACCGTCTAAGACTCTCGAACGATCGCAGAAATCGACGGGTATCCTTTAATTTGGAGATTAAACAGAAGGACTCGCTATGCAATTCGATTTCAATCTTCCAGGTTTCATCTTTCGATTCGTTGTCCCTTGATTGAGTCCGCGGAACTTCTAATCCCTTCTGGAAAGCGAGAAAAACAACGGGGAAAATGATTTTCCCGTTGCTTTCGCGGGGGGAATCGTGCCGGCAGCGTTTTCAACGAGGACGATTTACCGAGTCTCGTTTCAATCGTCAGCACGTTTTCGAAGGAACGCCTAACCAGGCTCGTATTAATCCTCTCGGCAGACGGGTTTAAAGTTAATTAAACCACCGCGTATATCATCGCCGCGAAGTCTGCGCTGAGTGCACTTGGCAAATATAACTTCTGCTACGAGACGTGTACGGTGGATTATTTCGAATATAATTATGGATTTTATCATCACCAAGTATTTTATTATAGGTCAAATTTGGATGAACTTGTTTGAAAATGAAGTAGAAGTAGTCAATCGTAATCCAGATTATAACAAAATACAAAGTTATAAAATTTTAAATGTAAAGCTAGGGTAAGGTTCAAATTGAAATTTAAGTTACTGCTGTTTTAAGGGACTTTCTTCCAAGGATTAATAAAGAATTCTATCGTGGAATTAACACCTCGTTTGTGTAACATATTACAGAACACGGTGCACGCTTGTACATTTAACCTCCAGTATTAACAATTCATTTTCACAAGCATACCTGCACACCTTTGGTAAATAATTCTACAGTTTTAGAAAGCGTATATTTACATTCTCCGTTGCGAAAGCATTAAACTGCCTTGTATGCAGATTCGGTGTTCAACAGTTCATAGTCAAACTACTGAACAGTTCGTTCCAATTTCGTGCTGGCCCGGTGCTTTTACAAAGAAAATTCCGTTCCCTTGTAAACTACCAGTTAATGTTAAACTTTCGCGGCAGGATCGTCCATTACGTTTATCTTATCTTGAGGTGACGCACTTCCGCGTGTATGACACATGGCACCTACCACGCGACATCCACCCACCGTGATACATCTCATGTTTCATTATGATTCATTATGCTTCCGGTTGGTAAAGCCGCGTAACCATCTTTGGAAATTAATTTAAATCGGAACGTATCGATTTTCCGACAGTGGGAGGGGATTAAAATTCATACGCCTCGGGAATACCAGATTTCAATGGTAATTTAATGAAACTGAACGCACACCCGGCAAACCATGCGAATTTTTTCGCTATCCAATGTTAATCATAATGAATTCATAAAATCTTCGTGGTATTATGGGATTGAATATCGTTTCTGATATTAATACCACGACATTCTGATAGAATTTCTAATTTGATAAGAACGTATAATCCTATCGCCCTAAAATCGCTTCACCGAGACTTTGAGAATATATTCTAAGAATATACCTACGCACAAAGGATTGAATAATTATAGCGGCGAGTCACGTTTACCCTCGAATACCTTGAATCGCCGTTTAAAATTCACCATAAACCAGTAAAGCTCGTGAAACGGTCGATGCGTGTAACACCGCGACACCACCCTCGGCGAGCATTCAAAAATAAAATACGACGATATAAAGCGTAGACAGGGTCGATTTATCGACGACGCCGCACCGACCCCGGCCGAAATGAAGGTCCTCAGACTTCGTTACGATCGCGGTTCATACTTAAACCACGAACAGGACCCGGTCCGTTTAAGGGCAATAACATCGTCGAACGAGCCAGCCGATAATAGGCCGAAGGTCTGAGCACCCCGTAAACTCGAATCGACGGAAATGAGAGAACAAAGGGGTGAGTGACGCATGCAAATTGACTGGGCGTACCTTTTAAATCAATGTTTTCGCGCGTTGCACGACCACCCTCGCGTGAGAGTGACTTTGAAAGTCGGCAGAAAAAAAAGAACGGGGGGGGGGGGGGGGAGAACTTTTGCGAGCCGAAATAAGGGGCGTCACCGAGTGGAAGAAGGGCTAATGGTCTGGCAAGACGGAACGCCCAACGTATTTAGAAGATTTTATGAAAACTACGGGATCGCGTGACCCCATAGAGCACTCTCGTGTCTCCATCATCGTCGTCGAACGGAGTTAGCGACGTTTGTGCCTTTTCTTTTATACGACGGCAATTTGTCTACCGCAACGGGGGAAAGGGTATTCAAGATCGAGTTGTCAAGGCTGGGTCGTGACATTCAACATTGAATTGGAGGGAACGGAGAAGGTCAATTTATTGATGCGCCGACTGATTTGCCTCGCATCAGATTACTCGTTGTGTGCTATCGAATTGTGTAGTTACTCGTATCTAGGTATCTGGAGTTGTTCACGAAAATTTTTTACCATGACATTTTTATGGAGATTGGGGGTATAAAGTTATTACCTTCACGGAGATACTATCTACTTCGATATAACAGCGTACCCAATAACTGAATTGATAATTTGTAAAGGACGTAGAAGATGAAGAAAGAAAGTGACGACAATTGGGTAAAATTATAATAGAAAAACAAATTACCTAGTTAATAAAACGAATTTAATATGATTCTCAGTTTAGAGATCATTAAAAATAATGTGAATATTTGTATGAACCGTGCAGGAATAAATATTTAACTCTGGCTGGCGTATCCCTCTAAAAATTCATAGAGTAAGGGGTTAAGAGCAACAGCGGAGGGTCAAGCTGTCCCCAACGTGTTAAATTCATTCTGTCCTTAATTCTGAACAGTAAAATAGTAGACGTTGAATCTATGGGGAATGTGACAAATTTTTTGGACGATCTCACGGGGATTCCTCCCCGTCTGCTGTTCCGCGAACCATCAGCCACGCGGAATGAATCTTGGTGCGCGCCAAGCGTCACAACGCGGCTCTCGAATCGAATTTCCAGCCGGCCGAAAGTTATCCGACACCCTCGTCGGGTAGAGAAAGGGCTGTCGGCGTGGAACGAGGACGAAAAAAATGCGTGGAAAAAAGGACCGATCGTCCGAGCAGGAGGGGAAAAAATACGAGGAACGTGGCTGGCGAAAGTCGACAAAGCATTCGACGGAACTTTTTGCATCCAACGATGGTCCCACCTTTTTTCCACCCTGGCAACGCGGGAAATTCAATTTTCACGTTCGCACGCATTCAACCCGGGATGGGTACACACGCATTCGAGCAACGTACGACGGCACGACAATGCGAGGACCACGGTCCAACGAGCACACCGAGCTGCGATAAGCACCGGCGACCACACCTCAGCACTACTCGACTGATAGAATTATTTTTAAAACGGTTATTCGAATATTAAATCGCGCCTTATTCCACTGTTTTTATTACAGTTATTAATCCTTATTTCTGAAACAAAACACTTAAAGAACAGTTTTAAAAAGACAAAATAAAGATTGGTTACATTTAAGCTATCATCCAAGTCTATTAAATAGAATTATTAATAAATTTATAGTTATTTGTAGTAACGTATGATTTGATTATTTAAAGTGAGAAATGTGGACGTGGCAAATGCAAATTCCCTTTTACCTCTATGCTATCGTTGCCCAATACCTTACCCAAAACGGCCTCGTGTATCGACGCGTGTACGTTCACGCGTTCGTGTGTTTCACCTTGCAACGCGTGTCGACCATGGTGGTTGCGTGTCGTATACGGGGACCGATTCACCGCAAGTAATTAGGTGATGCGTTTATCGCGCATCAGTTGGCCGTCGCCACGGCGTGACGGGCTAACTAGTTATCATTGATTATCGCCCTCGAGAATCAGATTCTTCACAGTTCGTCGGCGTCGTAGCTCGTCACCGTGTTGCTACACGTTGCTCGTTGCTTTCGTGCGTGCAAGCGGGTTTGCGTTGTACACTTTGTTTCCATGGTGAACGTACACGCGCACACGCGCGCCTTTGCGAAAAAAGAAGGCCCTTTGTATTCACGGCCCCGGGCAACGCGACACGTTTTACCGGTTCACTGAACGGTGTACGATACCTTCTGTTGGATGGTGAAATTATCCTGTTCCAACGCTGGCAATTAGCGGCCAGTATTAGAGCTTGCGGTTAGAACTGAACTCGGCTCGATGGATTATTTTATTACTCGTATTAGGTATACTGCCGTTTCGTTTTACAAATTAACGTTATCATCTGTAAATAGCATAGTATCAAGGATCCATCAAATCTTGTTTCATTTTTTTATCTTAATTTAATTTATTTATCTTCGCAAAATTCACAGTTATTTGAATTCCATCGCAAAGAGATTAAAAAATTATCTCAAATACTGCCTGTTTTGATTGCAAATCGTTATCTGTTGAATAAATATTCAGATCACAAATTTAGTTGGCAATCTAATACTTCGAAGTGTTAATTAAAACTACTGAAATATAAATACGATAATAAATTCGTGGTGGCGAGCCTCTTGATAAAGTAATCTCGACTGCCTTCAAAATTGCACAGATCTGTTCGGATATGCATCATTCTTCGCTGGTACAATAAGAAGTTTCCACATTTCCATTCACAGTCCAATATCGTATAAGAGGATCCGTCTTAAAAGCGCGAGCGCGTTTCGCGCTGTATCGCAATTTCGAAGTCGAAAACTCGATCCCGGAGGATTAGAAGCTGGCGTTCTCCTAATGTGACAGGCGGAGAATTTCGGGAACGCGTAGCGAGGAGGAAAAATTGAGAGCGAAGGCGTTCGATGAAGTTTCATCCCTCTCTGGATAATTGACAAGTAACTGGCGCATAACGATTTCGAGCGGGGTAGCGAAGCTTGTTAAATCTGCTGCCAGGGCTCCATTTTCGGAATACTTATCGTGATTTTCTTCCACGAACTGCTGCGAGGCGTTGCGTTCAAACGGTACGCTTTTAAACGCTTCCGCAGCTCGACGGAGGATGTTTGCGGATGTAAAATGTCTTATTCGGGGAAGTTTTATCAACACGATCCGGCAAGATCGCGATCCTCAGAATTCGAACGCTTCAAACCACGTAAACAGTCACATCCGTATTGGTCGGTTCCAGAGGCGTTTGCTCGCTCAAAAGCGCCCGACGAGTTCGAGCGTGTGTCGTAACGGCTCGTTCTGTAGTCACGTGGTAAATAATGAAAATCGGGGTTTGCAGACACTGCGAAAAGAGCAGACGTCGATCGAGCTTTGCGGTGTTTCCTTTGAGCTACAAATTGGACCTGCGGTATTTCGTCTGTTTGTTGAAAAGTGAAGTTGAAGCGAGCAACAAACGCCGCCATGGGGGGCCACAATGTTCTGCGCTGGATAAGATAATTAAATAGTCAAGAGAGTTTTGGAATCGAAAGGAAGTTCCCGATTCGTGACATTAGAAAACACGAAACCATTATTTCTGAAATTTAAGCACGATATTCTTTCGATAACTATTCAATTTTTTCGTATTAAAGAATATTATAAGCACGTTAAAAGTATACCAGTTCTTTTATGAAAGGATCACAGTATTCTTTATTATAGCAACGCTACGACATATTTGATAACAAAGGCTCTTGTGTTACCGAGATTTATAGCAGAATGCAAAATAAAAGTAAATTTATTCTGAACGATAAAACCTTTACACGGCAATGCAATTTATCCTATTTAGAAATCGAAGGAACACACAGTTAAAATACGCTAATCTCCCGATTCACGTGCACGCCGCCCCGAACGATTAGCTTTAGAGCTTGAAAGGGAATTAAACGTTCCGTTTTCCCGACCATCGCCGGTTATTAATTTCTATCGAGAAACCATTAACCGAACCAGTTCGAACGCTATTAAAAGCTGTAACGATCGTAAAAAATAATTCGACCGAATGTCGAGCGAAGAATCGAAAAGGATTGAACGAAACTGCGCCTGGGTGAATCCCGTTCGATCGATAGTTTATTAAAATTTAGTTACGACCTCGGAGGGTGAACAAGCGAAAGGGTAGTTTCAACCTCTCGTATTGTTTAACTAGAAACTTTCCCCCCTCTGCAACTCTCATCTCTGCAGCTGGGCGTGATTAAAGAGCTGCCTCGAGGTTGTTCTCGCGATGAAGCTCGCCGCTTCCGGGAAAGACATTGTTCCGAAACTCGCGCCGCGTATCGACTGGCAAGGGAACGCGTTGACTTTGTACAGCCTGTTTCACCGGGAAATACTTTGAGAAATAATAATATGGGTTATAACAAAAAGAAATCATTCGTGATGATTCTTCGTCCTAATTTTAATTATAAATTGACACTTTGATTTATTTTGCAAGATTACCGTTTTACTTTTCTTAGTAGTTGTTTGTATACTAGCTGTTTCATGCAGCAAATATTATTTTGTATGGTATAATAACTAATGTGCAAATAACATAATAGTTAATAAAGCTTAGCTCTTTAGATAAATATTTAACGATTTAATTAAAGTTTCAATAGTATTATAATATAATAGGAAGTAATAAAACGTAAATGCGTTATAATTAAAAATAGATACTACGATAAGTAGCCACTAATTTAAACTCCAATTCTATCCCAATTCTACCCCAATAACGTATAAAAATGGACAAAGTTTATAATACCGACAATATTAGAACATATCCATCATGGAACCATAGTTTTAGAAATCCCATAGCATCAGAAATCTCTGAACTACCATAACTTCTTGAAGTGCCAACATTTTCCCTTAAAACACCCTATACGCACGGTATGACGCGTATAAACTGGGAAAAATAACCCGGTTAAAAGGGCAGCGAACACTGGCGAGCCATTTACGCTAATCGTTGCCTAGTTCCACTTTTTATCCACCCTCCTCCTCTCCCTCGCTTTTTCCCTGTCCGCCACTTGTTCGCCGTGGAAACGCATCGCGACGTAATTGATATTTGGCCCGTGATTTATGAAATTCTCATGGAACAATTTCGCTGCTAAATTGACCGCATATTTTTAGCCGAATTCTCGTCGTCCAACGACTGGTACATGTTGTTTCGTGAAAACAAATACCGGTCTTTGTTACGAAAAAAAAAAAAAAATTAACCTATGTCCCTTTTTCCTCGTCGATTTACACAATTTGTTAGATTTCGGAAAGGTGCGCAAAAGAACAACCCCGAACGACGTGACCCGTTAACTACGACTCGTCAGCCACGACTTTATTTCGTCGAGAAAAAGATAAACTTCTTGCGTGGGCCAGCGACGTTTGGCTTTATGCACAAGTACGAGTCGAGGGATAAAATTAGCCGCGTATTTTTTGCGCGGGATACAAAGTTGGTCATCGTCGACCTGGAACTTTCAACACTTGAAAGGTTTCGAAAAAGAAACTCCTCTCGTTCCGTCCGTCTTTCCAACTACGAGACCACCCCCGACACTTGTTAAGTACCTTATTTGAGTTTCAAAGTTGATCGCCACGCTCTTCTTGCTCCTTTCGCGGTTTTTCCCCTTTTCCTTTCCGTGGAGGTCCGGCTCGCGTACGCGCGCCAACCAAAGGACAGCGTCTTTAATGAGGTCGCCTGTCGTATCTCGAAGCGATCTCCTTCAACCCCGAGCGTTCTCTTCCCGGCCGAATAATCTCGCGTACGGATCGTTCCTGACAACTATCGACCAACGACGAAAAGGTACGGGGGAGGAGGGAAGAAAGAAGGGAAAAGAACCATCGAAATACGTGGGCGACAGTTTCTGGAACACCGATAACCCTCCTCTCAACAGGTTTTCTCGCCCCTTCCTATAGTTTCGCGACCGGAGCACCACGTTTTCAATAATCCCGAAAGTTTTCAAGGAAAATCTCCGCCTCCTGGATCGATGGAAGAATTGAATTTATTAACGTGACTCTCTAGAAAAAAAAACAGAGAGGGAGAGGGAGAAACGATCGTTCGAAATCCACTCGAGCCATTTTATCGCGTACAAACGCGGCTTGTTCCATCTTTTCTCGAAAGCCGTCGCTCCATTCAGCGTGAATTTCACGCGCAATTAAGAGCGTCGCGCGGTCGCACGAATGGAATACTAACCGCTTGTTTAACGCCTCGGCTTCGATACGGTCAACGATATCGTTCGGTACGTATCGATATCGGCTCGCGATCGAACGACACGCCCGATCCGACGTTGTTCCGCGGGTGAAGTCGGGGATTCTTTGTCGCTGTGGAAGCTCGCGGAACGGACGGCTTTTCAGAGTGCCCATCGCCCACGGAAAAACTGATCTGTCAGCCGCAAAATCTATTCGACGATGCAGTTAACGACTTTTTCTGACGCACCGTATAACGTTGACGCCGTTTTATAAAGTTTGCTCAAAGTGATTTGTGGCCTCGATACCTATTAATTATAGAATTAATCGTTTTTGCGATTATTACTTCCTTTTTATACAGAAAAAGATACTTTGACAGAAATTTATGCAAAATATTTAAAAAAAATTGTAGTTATTGTAAATTGTGAGGCGCCTATTTTAGTTTTATTGGATACGTCTGATTATATACGGACCTGTT
This sequence comes from Anthidium xuezhongi, assembly GCA_022405125.1. Lineage (NCBI taxonomy): Eukaryota > Metazoa > Arthropoda > Insecta > Hymenoptera > Megachilidae > Anthidium > Anthidium xuezhongi. Next base: position 5,204,914 of record CM039642.1, on the reverse strand, counting down.
TCACTTAATTCCCTGTGTACCCCTTTTTTTTCGTAACTTTCGTGTAACACACGTGATTCTATAAAATCGATAACAGTAACAAAACGGTCCTGAATACGCGAACACAGTAACAAGCTGCTCGTGGACAGAAAAAAAATGGTGTAGACACATCGTCGCACCGAAACGACACGTAATTTATGTACACCGTGTTGCAACGTTACGATAATGAAAGAGCCACGATGTGGATTAATTAACTTGTTGTTGCAGGGGGGAAAAAAACGAGGTTTGTGAAAGCCAATTCGTGTTAGAGAGCCTGGCATCGTTCCGATGCCGTTACAAAAATTTCGCTCGTTAATCTGCTATTTAATTAACGTTTAGCATTTCAAAATCGTTATTATCACTTTAATCATTATTTTCAATACATTCATTAGAACACTATTGATTCACGTTTCAAAGGTTGTTTTGTTTTACACTCTATATAATTTGAACTTTAAACAACTTTTTATTACTTCAATTTCAGTTTTTATCTCACGGTTTGTATGTTTTTGACTCGTCTACCAACTTCCTTCCATACGATCTCATTAACACGCGTGCATGGGTTAGCCAAAATTTCCTAAATTTCTCATTCGATGCTGCAAACAGTTATACGAGACCGTAATTAGTTACAACCCGCAATGTGCTGCAAATATTTGTCCAACTACTTTAACATCGAATGTTAGCAGATATACAGCTTCCCGCAAACCTCGTGGCTGCCGTACACCCGCGTCTACCACTTGTATCTCATGGAATAAAAATTTATCAAATTTATTACAATAAATAACCAATAGACGCTTTCAAAAATTGTCTAGGCTCGTTAACTTGTTAACAAAGCTTGAAACTACGATATTTCAAAGGATTTTTTGATTATTGCATCAAAGGATACAATGAAGATATGATTAAAACGTTAGGGTATAGGATTCAGCAAACTATGAAAGGGTTAATTAGATAAGAACGGCCGATGAAGGGGCAGAATTCGCGGAAGTAGACCGCAGGAAAACTCGTGCAAAGAATAACTGTGTATTTCTGGCGCCTGTATGTACTGGCAGGATAGGTACACCGGTTTCTAAAGTCTTTCATTACCAAGGAGCCGGTTGCGAGGGGCGCGCCAGTTTCCTGGTGCGCGAACGTGAAGGAACTCCTTATGGTTTCGACGGCAACACGCCCGCTTCCGGTGCACACGAGCCTTCGGTTCATCCATTGTGGAACATTCTGAACTCGGCGTAACTAACGTAACTCGATTGCCTCGTCGTACTGGGTCATATCGAGGAATCTAACTTACCTGTCTTTCCGACACCGGTGCCGCCGTTCTCCAATTAAGCGATTCGCGTCTGCCAACTCCCTCTCTCTTTCCTCCCCCCTGGTCCCTGCCACATTAGGATAGAATCGCAATGAGTAGTCGCGCCCGTTGGAAATCCTTTATGACCCGACACGGCGCATCCAGACGACTCGTGTCTTCCTATTGTGCAACGTAAACACGTGCCGTAGTAATAAATATTCAAGATTGCTCCGGGAGTTATTGCATATACACCCCGCTCGTAATAAAGGCCGCGCAGCCAGTGAGTCTGGCGAACGCGTGGGTGTAATATACTTACAAATGTGGGGTCGATCTTCCGTAACCCCTCGGGGACTACGCGAAACTCTTCAAGATCGACGGTACATATGTGATGTTCGTTATATTAAAGTCTTCAATAATTTTCATGAATTAGCTTTGAGTTAACGTTTTGATGCTTCGTTCGTTCACTAATTCGCCGAAACGCGTAACTCTCCGTTCGGACACCTTTAATGTTCCTCCGAGCTCGCAACCGGCGTGGTTCTGCTGAATTATAAACGGTAATTCCGGAAATCCGCTCGGTTAAAATTCCCTCTTCGGCCGGCGGGGCGGTTTGTTATTCCGGCGAAGACATTCCATCGGCCGGAACAATTAAATTCTAAGACGGCGACGCTCCTAATGAATCGGGCCCTTTATCTTGTTCCCTTTTTCCGTTTTTTCATTATAAAAGCGACGAGCTCGGAATAAATTGTAACGGAAGCAAACCGCGTGGCAAACTTACGCTTCAGCGTTGCCGCTCGTACGTTGTCGCGGCGAGGATAAACGCTTCGCGGACTGGAAAGCAGTCGCATTCCAGAACAGTGATTTTAACAGCGTCGTTCCCTGAAACGTTAGGATTACTCGCGCCCGGCAACGTCACAGTTTAACGGCTCCCACGTTCGAAAGTAATTAGGTTAATTCCGCTAAAAGCTTGCGTGGCTAGATGCACACGAAATTATCTTGGAATTTTACCGACGTCCGGCGAGAAACTTGAATTTCCTCACAACGTCGACAAGTGGCTCGAGCGATACACAGATCAGAGGAGAATCGTTTTATTAATTATCGATTTGGAATTATTGTAATTTCTTTTTTCGAAGTTAATCCATAACTAGCGTGGTACTTTGTCACATAAAATATACAATCTGTGGAAAAATATTGTAATATTTGCAATTCTGTTTCTTCTGATAGATAAATATTTAAAGCAATTAATTATTGGAAAATCGACTAAAACTTTAAACAAAGATTTAAACACTCTCCATCGATACCGTATGAGCATGTATATACGAAATGCACGTGGTGGAAATATCTGTGAAAGGTAGGAGAGATTAATCGACTTTCCAATAATGGTATCGTAGAAAATTACAAAATTGAAAATATTGCTAAAACGTCGACCTGTGAAATTCCATCTGAAATTTCCAACGTGTCCAGCTCACTACGGCGAGTAATTACTTAACGGCACGGTCAATATGGAGCGACAGAGAAACATGCCCACAGAATTCGTGTAAAATCCCTCCCCTCCGCTTGTTACCACTTCTCGAATGCGAGGGACGTGTTTGAAAAATGAAAAATTCCACGAATATGCGTGCTCGAGCCGTGCTACGTGCAGAGAATGGAGGGCAAACCTAGATAAAATCGCTAAAGTTTTCAGGGTAAAAGTTCAAAGTACGACGAGCGAAGAGACGAAGAAAGTAATTATAATGTGCCTAATCCGAACCTGTCAAAACTTATCCCTATAATTCCAGCCGGATGACTGATTAGAGCGAAAGATAACGGGAGATCGGGAAAAGTAATGAAGTTCCATTCACCCGAGTCTGCATCGTGTGGAAAAATCGTAGAATGAAATCGACAGGTATGTCAGGAAATTAAATTTCACATTTAATTACTCAAATTAAGTAGCGAGCCGTTGAAATCGTCGGAGGGCCAAATTGAAAGAAAATTGGAGAAGTATAAAGAGAGAGAGAGAGAGAAAAAAGGAGAGCGTGGTAAAACGTCACGAAAGCGCCTCGTACTCGTCGATTACTTCCTGTCGCGTTAAGGCCGGCCGACACGCGCAAGTTTTTCAATTTTCGAGCCCCGAAACTCGAAATCGGGCGTGTTATCATCGACGGAACTGCGTGGCCAGACCAGAAAGGGATACGAGAGCCGACGTCACGCTAATCCTCCAGCTGTACCGTTACACGAACGTACGCCGTCTGTAATTAGTTTTGCCATTAAGCGACTTTGAAGTTTACTTCGAACGATAAGCTTCGCTCGCAGACGTAACTGAAATTTCGTTGCTTTCGGCCAACACGCGCGATCGTATCTCGCGACGCGGACCAGACGACGAGTAATCATAGACCCGCTGTCTTTGGTGTCATCGATTTAATTCTATGCCATCAGGGTAATCGTGCGCGATCTTTCCATGGAAATTGCACTCGTACGAACGTCACGGAATTAATCCTTCCGCTATGGAAACGCTCGATCAAAAACAATTGTACCTTTGATTTATTGCTCAGAGTCACGTAATTGAATTCGTTGTAGACCGTGTGTAATTTTTATAATTTTATTTTAAAGGGAGGTTGAAATTTTCAAATAAAAATTGACTGAAAAAGTTTGGTGACGTGTGCTTAAAAAATTCTAAAAAGGTCCAATAATTTGGAGTACAAGAAATATTATACATGAGTTTACTACGGTCTAGGCTGGATTTAGCTATCTGGGATCTAATTTCAAATAAATTACACGCTGCACGTTGATCATTGACATCGTGAAAAATTACAGGGTGCGTTTCAGACCGGAAGCAATCCAAGTCACCGCCGTGCGCGATGTAAGAAAAACACGAGTTACCGCGGACGAAATTATTACGGATTAATTATGTTTACGGGAAAAACCTGGCGAAATTTACCGAGACAGTGTACACAGCGTGATTCAACGTCGCTGGAAGACGGAAAGCCTGTACTCGTATGCCACTGCACACAGGAATAAACAAATTTTTCAACGAAGCGTTCTGGAACGACACGCCGCGTCTCTTTCCCCTTGTGTCGGCCGCCGACGTGCATTCACTTCGTCGTCCCCGTGTAAGTTTACTGCGAGCAAATACCATAAGGAACGCTTGAATGAGCACTCGCGCATCCGTTCCTAAGCTGATTACGATATATGGGAATTCATCGAGTACCTCGCGCTGCGTTACGCTGTAAAAATACCGTGGCCTGTTTGACCATTTCTGTACGTGTAATGCAGGCTCATCAGTCTTTTAAACATTCTTCCCAAAACTTTAAAATTAAAATTCTTACACTTTTTCATTATTACGAACATTCTTTATCCTGCATTGCAATTACAAACTGAAAGAATTTTTTAATTATGGAACACAATAAAAATTACAACTGTTGGGATTTAATTAGAACTTGACGATCAATAATCTGGTAACGAAATTGTGTAAATCGTTAAAATCGTATGGCGATCGATATGGCATCTTATATTCCTTCTACAGGATCCAGTGTCTATCTTAATTTTTATGGAATATTATATTGCCACTATAATATTAATAGCGTAAAGTAGCAATTAGAATGATTACGTTTAAAAATGAATCAATAGAACCCTCAATAATTGGAATTTAAGTGTGTCTTAAATGTGGCAGTCAACGTGTTAATTTTAAAATAAATGGGAGCAAAAGGAGTATGGACTGAGGCATTGCTTTCCAGTTCACATTCATGTTGCAGAGTATAGTGATACTTGCAAGGGTTCAAAGCAGAACAGAATTGTGCCGAACGATTCGTAGGTACAACTGTATAACTAACGTAACCCCATCTAATTTCGACAAACAAATTTGTGTTACAGAAACGAAATTACCCCGCTACCGGAAGCTGTAACGCCGAGCTAAACATCGTGTAACGAGCAAACCGTTTAAACTGATTTATACGGTATGGGCTGCAAATAGAATTTCGAGAACTAATGGAAAGCACTGTAACGAGGAAATATAATGCATCGCGAGCAGTTACCCCCTCCGCGAAATTGCTTCTTATGAAAACTTGTTCGAAGAAGTCGTTCGCGTCGGTCGGTGGAAAATTGCTGGTTGCGCAAAGAAGATTGCCCGCGAAGCCGAACGTCGGAGGGAAAAAGAAAGACGAGGCGACGGCCGGAGGTATGGACGAATAATATTGCGTCGGCCAGCGTATTTACTCGTCGGGAAGTTTTAGGAGCGGCCCGATTGGGCGGTTCGTTACGACCGCAACTCCACTTACAAGTAATTAGACTAACAAGCACCGAGCAGAGGGACCGGCGAATTTCGACCGGGGAGAAATTCAGTCGCCCGCTTGTCGGCATTCGCGTCAAGTTCGTTTTCTTCATTGTTCGCCGATTTCTCGCCACTGCCTGAATTACGTTTCAACCTCAATCGCACCTTATTCCCTCTATGCAAATCCCTCTCGACGCGTTAAACGTTACAATGAAAACAGTCATGTGCAATTACCAAAACACATCTAGAATTAAATTAACTTTTTATTGTGGCAATACTAAAATAAAATTCAAAGAACAGAATTTCTATCAAAACTCATGTTGTTACTTGCTTGTTTTGAATAAATGAACCTCGCACTATAACTAGATAACGAAGGGTTAACGTTCTCAGTTGATACGCTGAATCACAGAGGTTGTATTTTATCTACGAGCAGCAGATTGAATTAACGACTTACGAATTCCACGAATCACCGGGTTAAATGAATTTATCAGTAGCATGTGTGCTTGCCTTATACGAAAGGGCGTCTCGTGGCGGCGCGGCGACGAGGATAATATAATAATGTGGTAAAACGCAGGATCGTGTAACATCGTGCCGCGGGCGATTTGTAAAATTTATCTCGCCACGGTGAGCCAACGATCGCGGTGAGATAGCGCAGGAAGGCGAATCTGGGCGAATCCTATCCATGGGGTGATTGCTTCGTGGATAAAGTACGCGTTGCCAAAAGCGCCCTTATGTAATCTTCGAGCCACATTATTAGCGAGCTTGTGCCCTATCGACTACTATATCCTGCGAATACCACGGTCCAGAAATTGGGTACCTTGCAAGCTTCCAGTGTCAAGCGTACTTTATACGCTTATTGCTAACTGACCTACATCCGTGTTTGGTACGCTATTAGGCGAAACCTGGTTGCCTCGGACAACACCGAATCGAGAGTATTTCCGGCGTTCTGCTGCAAAAATTTCAGCTTCGAGGAAAATTCTACGAAAATACTGTCCGTTGTTCTCTTTTAGAAGTGGAATAAAAAATTAACGCATTCGCTGCCATGGACAAATTTTGTATAATGGAATAATTAATGAAAGAAAAGACAAAATAAACCGTGGATGTCGCTGAAGTTAAGCTAATAATGCAAAATAGCAATTTGAATGGTTGTATTTAAAAATTAATCGATAGAATTCTTAATAATTAAAATTTCAGTGTGTCTTACTGATTTACCTTGACACCATCTAAAGATATCACAAAGAAGCAAACCGATATCCTGTTCAGTCGTTTCATTTATACACTCGACTCCAAGTTCTGAGAAAATAGGGGATCGATTGTTCTTGCCGTAACACGTTATCCACGAAACAAATATTTATTCCTCTGGGGATCTGTGGCTGGTCCCACGGGAGAGGAAACGATTCCTTTATCGAGAACTACGTCTACCGGGATCCGCGAGATACTCGAAGGCTGCGTGATCGCGGCTGGTCCGCCCGCGGGGGAAGAAGACAAATCGACGTGGAAATAGAATTTACGATGGGAATGAAAGACGACAGGGGGGAGTTGTTTTAAATTCATAGACCGAAACGATGTTAGGAGATCCCTAGACGGTGCATAAACATTTTTAAACGAATGTAAAAGAGGGAAACCGGCAGGGTATTAAATCAACGGGCAAGGGATCCGTAATTCGATAAAGATTTCTTGAAAAATTATACGGCATGCCTCGGTAATCTCGGTATAATTGCTGGAAGATAATTGGTTACGTTCGCAAAGGGGATGGACGGTTTAATCGTACCTCTTTGCCTTTTTCCCTTCGTCTTGTTACGATCTTACAAAGGTATCGCGATACCAATTGAATTTATCGCGAAACTAACACGACCGCTCCGTAAACCCCGACGGGAAATCAGACTTTGTCGTTGGAATTCGCTTATTACGCGTCGCACAAGTTATTCCGGATGTTTGTCGTAAAACGCGCGGTGTACGTTCGAAACCGATGAAAGAATAATACTTGGTGGCATAAAGTTTTCGAAGAATTTACAAAGAAGTTCGAACGACGGGGAGCCGGAAGCACGGTATACACGAAGTTGGCCCGATATCCGTGATATCGAATCCTCCCTGGACGAGCTGGAACGTTTTTGTCGCGTAAAAAGGCATCGAATAGCTGGCATTGCCTTGAACGATGAGCCCCTCGTTCGTTTCGATCCAACAATAAAACGATACGATCCTATACAACCGATTGACGAGCGATCGACAATCTGAACTATCTTTCCGGGGAACACCGATCCAGGCATCTGCAATTTATTTCGACGTGTAATCGAGGATTTAAGCAACCGCGGATACCTTTCTGAATACCGGGCCACGAATTCCTCGGATCCGGACCGAAACACGACGATAAATGGAAAAATATTGCGGATAAAAATAACGCACAATCGATAATCGATTGGTACGATCTGTTAATATAAATAGCGGTGTCGGACAACGAGAAGCTGTGGTACTTTTATAACGCAGTGATCCAATAACCTATATTGTCCTATGTTCGCTTCGTACGCGATAATCATAGCGTAATTTAAATTACGTGGGCATTAAAACAGAATGTATAAATAACCGTGTCAGATTTTATAATAAAAAGCAATGACAGTATTTGAATCTGTTGTTTGTTGAATTAAAAGTGTTACTTGAAAACTCATGTCCAATAATTGTTAGAGTTAAGGTTAAGATTAGGGTTGGGTAATTCTAGGGTGCTACTTTATCCCGTAATAAACTGATTAAGGAAGAAAACCTACCTACCGTTATTTTATAACAACTACCTCAATATTATTTTGCAAAATTAGAAATGATTCAGAAAGTTTTCCAAATTTCTAAATGCAATAGTTAACGAAATGGAGAACGATACTTAGTATCCTAGTAGAAAATTTAAAAATATAGAATGATATTTTTGAAAATATTACGAAAAATCCATTACGAGCTTGAAGCTCCTAATTGATCAGCATCGAGGTATTTCAAGCGAGCCAAGCCACCAGAGTCTTTCCTCAAAGAAAGGAAGACAAGCTTTTAATCCTCGCGTTCCGAGGCCAACGGCTTATAAGCGTGTAGCCATGCCTGCGAAAGCTCGAGACAATGGCACCCAGTCGTATCGTCGGCTTCGTACTTCGAAGAGAAACGGAAAGCCGAGCGAAGAAGAGATTTAACACGGAATAAGACGATTACGGCTTAGCTTAACGCCTTCGACGCTGAAATGCTACGTTTCTGCTTCCCTTCATTCGATGCCAATTTCGAAACTTCCCTATTAATGCAACTATAACGCTCGTGCAATTTAAACTCACGGTTCAGATCATTTCTTTCTTTTTTTTCACGAGAGATTAATTAGGAACGGTTTTATCGATTAAAACCGTTTGAATTATAGACGGGTATAAATTTGAACATCGGCTCGAAACCGATAATATTTATATCGAATATATGTATAGGCAAAAATATTATGACAACGTTATAAAATGTAAATTCGAGGCTGTTATGAAATTGAAATTGAAACTGAAAATGTGAAATTACGTAAGAGGGAATAGTCGTTATTATAAAAATCAACGAACCGTTGGGACAATGACAACGATTTATTCCGTTGTGAAAAAAAAGAAAGGAAGAATATAAATATATTTCGAACGAATAATTTCTACGGATACGACGAAACCAATATTCTCGCCGGTCTCGTGTTCGACGTTGAATCGAATGCAATGTATCGTTAATGACCCCCAAAATATTGACAAATTATCGTTGCCTCCTAAAAAGAACGGTATTGATTAACGGACGCGTTTCAAAGATAGCATTCCATTTTTTGCTTCATTAAACATTAGTAATCAGCAGAATGGCGATATGGAAACAGCGGACGGTGTACATCCATGTGTAATCCTCGTTCGGCCCACATTTGTCGATACGTCATTAAATATTTTCCCCCAATATGGTATTTATGCTGCGGCCGCTATTGAATATGCATACACACGGTATCTGCATATTTCGCGTGTATCAAAGTTTCACCGATTCGCGATCGATCGGTCGATTAATTCTCACGTACAAATCCGCCATTTCCTTTGCGATGATTCGCGGGTAAATATGGGGCTCGGGTTTCGAGCGTATCTTAAAATCAAATACGAGCCATTTCAATTGTATGGAACGAAATATTCTACCTTCGATGATTTTCGTATAAAAAATGAAGCGATTTAAAATACCAAATTGAATCGTTATAATGCAAAATGTATTCTGAATATCGTTATCAATTCACTTATGTTATCGTGAGTCGTATAAATCACGACTATTTCTACTGTTGCTAGTAGTAGATATCAAGCATTAGTAAGACGAATGATCCCGCAGTCAGCAGTAGATATCCAGTACTGGTCAGACGGCTGAGCATAGAGCGAACAGTAGTACATGCCAGGCATGGGTCAGACGGTCGCTTCTACTGCCGTCAGTAGTACAAGTCAAACAGTGGTCAGACAGCGTCCACAGCATTCGTAGCGGATTTAAAAAAATTCTCCTCGCGATTCACTCATGCGTTTTGTACTTCTATTTGTGTGCAGATTCCTGGGAAAATGTACGGAGAAAATAGAAGCCAAAAGAAGGAAACGTTTAATTGATTTCTGTTTCCCGTTTCAATTTCGTAGCTCGATTCGAGCCAGCTATTTCTTCGATTACTTTTCCGGCCCCGTTTGGATACATCTCGTTGCCAGCTATTTTCGATCTTTCGATTGAACGTCTTCGATACTCCGATACCATTAAGAGGACAAAATCGAAAGAATTATCCGCTACATTGGTCAAATCTGACCTAGCTTCTATCGACTATTCAATGTTTCTGAATTGTGACCATTTTCTCGTGAAGCTAATCGTGAAACCAGAATCGAGCTAATTTGAGAAGATCGTTCTTTGAATTTCTAACATTAGTCTGCAGAGAAACCTCGTTTGTTAATTAAAAGGCAAAGGTGTTAAATATTTAAAAACGAGAATTCTAAAAAAAAGGACGAAAAATGTAATAGGAGTTCCAGAACGCATCTTCAGCCACTAATTAAAAACGCCAGAACACACTACATTAAAATGAGGTGTTTCGAAGCATCCTCGTTAAGTAGAAGGCCACTTCTATCCTCTTCAGGGATTCAAAGTTGCCCAGACTAATGCCCGTTAATCACGCGGTGGCTCGTGAACGCTCCACCAAACCTGACCCCTTCGACGACACGAATAATTCAGCTAATGGACTTAAAATAGAGGATTATTGTTATTATAATGCCAAAGGATGAATTCGACACGGAAGCAGAATACAAAGGGGCAGAAAGGAACACACACACACGATTGCCAGTTGCGTTTCAAGCCCAGTCACGTTGAAATTAGATTGATAAGATCGATGAAAAAGGTTCCGCGAGAGAGTAAAAGTCGGTATTACCATTGGCCGTTGGATAATGCACCCGATCGGAGATAAAACCCCTCGGAATTCGATTAAGAGTGTGGCTTAAAGGTTGCGGAACAAAAGAAGAGGAGAATCGTCTGAACGATCACGGTGATCGTTGGCCGCCGCCTAAAGGTGGCCTTTTTCTCCTCGTTCTATGAAATTCCTGTCATAAGTCTCTTAGGTAAGTTGATTGGATTCGGTTGCAGCCGCATCTCGTAACCCCATTTTCCCGGGCGAGAAAAGCGGCCAGGATTTATCGTACGAGCCACTCCCCCCCGCCCCTTTCCGCCGTCGTATATCGATGCCGCAGCTTAGATTTCGATTTGGAGCGAGCTTTGGGCGAGCCTTCGAATGGCCGCCAATTTTCACGCTTCCCGGTGAAACTTCCAATGTACAGGACGGATGAAACTTTCTGAAATTCATGAGAAGACACGAGGGTGCAGCCGGCGCGCGACACACGGGACAAGTAGCTCCGGTCCGGGGTATATTGCCGGAAAAATCGGAAGCGCGGCGAAAGTTTCCAGGATTTTTGCAAAACCCCCCGAGATCTTTGACCCGGCTTCGGAAATTTTTTAAAACCGAGCGTATTACACGGAAGCCGATTCGAGGATCGCCCCGGGGTCCAAACGTTCTTCGTTTGTGAATAACCCTGTTGGATAAAGGACGAGAGGGTACTCACCGATCGTTGGGATCGCGTCTCCGTGGCTGCAGGATTTCAGCGCATTTTTGGCAGGTGAATTCGGTACTCTAGAACCACAAAAAGGAAGGTATTAGTATCAATGAATCATCAGATATAATTTATAGTTAACGCGCTGTCTGCCACAGTGGATACGGACGTGTGTGGTAAGACACACTTAAATTCTAATTATTAAGGATATTAATATCCATGGTTTATTTTATCCTTTGTTTTGTTAATTATTCGATCATAGACAACTTGAGGCGCCGGTGATCACCAAAATAAGAATTTAAAATCTATCGAGTCGGAAAAGTGGAACGAATGGGGTTCGATAACACGTTTGAAAATGCTCGCGACAGTCGAAATGGATTCCTGGCATTGATTTTGGCCAGAGAGAAGATAGCGTTCGCGACGGGACGTTTCCATATGTATTCCAACATTTCAGCCTGTCCCGGCAGCCGATACCCTTCTTTATCATTTTTACGGCCGAGTAGAAGGTCGTGGCACAGGCGTCCGCATATTTATCCGAGCGTGCCGGCAATAAAACACAGACCCGGCCGCGCATATCCGGTTGTCCCGCGGGCTGTTCTCCGCAACCGTATAATATTCCGCTTAGGAATCCCGTAAACGATGCGAACGCGTACGAAGGTGAACGTCCGGTTTCATGTGAAAACCGAAACGAGTCTCCGCCTTGACAGGCACGCGGATCCAAACGGAATAGTTACGCAAGATCGCAGGAACCGTCGTGAAACTTTGAACAGCCGAGTGGCTCGCCGACCTGCACAGTTCGTCGGCGAATTAATTAATTTAGCGACGAATTCGTCGGACGACGTGCGCGGCCCCGAAGACTCGCGATTCTCGTTAAAATTTCCGAAAGAAAATCGATCAAGCTGCACGTTCCATCGAGACGAACAATCACTGCGCATCGTTTCGAAGTTCGTTACAAAATAGGTGTCACAGGAGCCGGCGAATGCAATTTGCGCCGTAACTTTAACGAAGGAAATTGAAGCTCAATTAACCTAACGCGACTGAAGGAAGAAATACGGGGAACGAAAGCCGTATTTGCAGAGACACGGCACAGGGAACGGGTCGATATCGAAAGAATTTCTAAGTTTCCTGGTTCGTCGGTCCGACGAGACCAAGTGCCAACATTGATCCGTGGTTGCAGGTCCCTTCTCCTCCGTTGCCATTGCTTTCCTGAACGAATTTTCAATATTTAGAGAGAGGCACGCCGAGAGGAACGAGTCCGCACCGATATCGCGTGGTCCAAGTTCCCTCGGTCCCGATTCCAGGACTTCAAAATAGTTCCTATCGATTTCTATGGTCGTAGTCTTATCCGTATTTTACCGATCCAATGAAAATCGAAGGAAAAATTGTAAAGAACCGAAGTATACCTCAAGCTCTTGAATTTTCTCCGGGCACGGATGAAATCGGCGAAGCGGTCCGTTTAATTCGCGGAACGATGAGATTTGTTTCGTGCCTGGTTCCAAAGAACGAGTTAAAGGGAATCGTCGGGTATTGGGCGGAGTCGCAAATTTAATAATAGAAAAAGTTTCTAGCGTTACAAATTTAACAAGAAACTCCCGACTTCGACGGGTCTGGTGATTCGCTCGCTTTCCTAAAGTTTCCCATCTTCCGTTGTTCGGTTCCTAGTGTTCGACCGAGGATCCTTGCCATCTCATCCAACGGAATTCTATAGGGAAAGTCGATATGTGAACGTCGGTTAGAGGGAGAGAGAGAGAGACGCGAGCTCTTTGAACGACGAAAGTTGATCCTACCTTCTCCAGTTTCGCTTCGGCCGATGAAATCGTTTAATTAATAGAATCTTATACCAGCTGTTAGCTCTTTGTCTGCGAACGATATTGATTCAAACGAAGCGGCACACTCTACTGAATCAAATGGATATTAGCTTTTATACTGAAGTGTATAGTAATCAGGAACGTACGCCTCGAATTTTCACCCAGAAATCATTAGAAATTTAATCAAACACGTTGGATTACTTTGTCTTGCAATTTATCCTTTCTGTTTGGTAACTTGGGTAAGTTATTTTAAATTATCTTCAAATTTGGAAGTGTAATTTCTTACTTTCAATGTACTTTTCGACGTAGCAATTCATAACATTGAAAAGCCGATTGATAAGCTTCCGGGCGGTAAGGTTATGAATGGAAGTTTTTATGTTACTGTGATAATTCAAAGGGTTAACAATACGATTGAAAAGCAAACACGAACGCATTCAAGACACCGGCGCTGCCTCGTTCAATCTAAAGCTTCCTTGGCGCAATAACAATTGCCAGACATCTTTCGTGGCCGTCTTCGTACAAAACCGTAGAAGCACCATTTCGCGTCCATTTCTGTTTCACGCTATTCGAGTCCTCGTCGCGGGCACAAGCGGACAGAGTCAGGGACACGAAGGCGGGCAGGGAGACAAATAGGCAGGCAGAAAGCAAGCTATCGCGCGGCACGGTAATCCCAGTCGTGTTTTCTGGGTCGGTTGCACCCAGGATTGCGGTAGCCGGAGTGCATTGTCTCCGCGAAATACGGCCGCGGAAGAAACGAAAATTATGCCCAACCCCCCCTCCCCGTTCCCCGTCGCGAAATGCTTTATTTCCTGTACCGGCTGGTGTTTCCTCTTTCACGCGTTACACCTCCGCCTCCTCTTTCCGTCCAAGCGAGCGTAGAGAGCGCGGCGACGAGGTCATTTGCCTTTACGTGCAGCCATAAAGGTCTCAGAGACGTAACGTTGGCTCATTCGCGGGAAGAGATCCTCCTCTCGTTCTCTTCGAAAACAGAGGCGAACAGACGCTCCAACAGAGCCTGGATGGGAACAACGGGAGACGACGGCACAGACGCCGAGGACAAAGACGAAGGGCTCCACGGCCGAGAGGACACCGGGGTCTCGACGAGGCAGCCGCGCTCGTTTCGAACGAGTTAAGACGTCGACTGATGGACGTCCACGAGGAAACGAGAAAACGGCGATGAGGCACGAATCAAGGGACGAAACGAAAGAGCAGTCGCGTGCCACCGCCTCGAACAGGCGCTTTGATCCCCGATACGTGTGCTCTCGTTGTCTTCTTGTTGACTAACACTTCCTGGATCTCCTTTTTCACGCTCACGTTTCAATGTCCCTCTCTTTCTCTCTCTTTTCCTGTTCATTTCTTCTTCATTCCACGCATCTCTTCGTTCGGTCTGGAGGTAAGTTGGAATCGGGTCTAGCCAGGATCGATCGATAGGGACTGCAAGAGTCCATGGTAACGGGATTACCAGGGAAATTTAAGAATTAAGCGTGATTCCGTTCCGTATCGAGCCACGCTGACGCTCGTCAAGTTGAATTACGACCGGTAATACCCCGGCGGAGGTTAAAACTATTCCTCCGGATGGAAATCGAATTTTTAGCGAGCCGTTGAAGTATCGAGAGTAATAATTAAAACTGCAAATTCTTGTTCGCGAACAGACGCGTGTTGAAAGGATGGAAAGGTGAACGGGTGGAATGAGGAATATTATGCATGATAGGAATATAGAAATATCAAATCAGAAACAAGAATTTTCCTGTAAGATTTTGCCTGTTTATATTGAGTTGTACTACTGGCGATTGAAAAAGACTATAAATTTTCATTAGAAAATTGTTGTAAATCGGAAGAGTACCATATAACATAATATTAATCGTGTTGGAAATTTGTCTGCTATTTTACGGAACCAACAGTATAGAACGATGAACAATTTAATATTCCTGGCAACGAACGTCAAATTATATCGTCCACGATTACAAAAGATGCATGATAAATAATGAATTAAACTTCGCATTCAAAATATTACACATGTCCAGTACCATGACACTACAGAACCATGTGTAACGATAAACGCAGAAGACAATAACCTTACGTGGCAGAATTACAGTGAAAAATGTTTTATCATCCTTTCGTTTCCATTTACCCGAACCGTAACGGTATAATTTATGTAAGAGAAAATCGCAAAACTTGAGTTATACGATAATGCTGTCCAACGGCTGACTTTAATTTAATATGTTGAACCCCTGATACGTTTATATTAGCGGGCGAAGCTTTTATAGCCGTGTAATATTTCCCCGATGAAACTGGAAAGGAAGATACAAATATCAACGAGCAGGGGAATCGTTTCGCCGCACTGTTCGTTAATTATCATTAACGGAACGTGCGGATCGTAGAAACGCACGGGGCCGAATCAGCGATTAGGAATCTGTAATCCGCGCGAATGTCGAAGCCGAAAAGTGATTGTCGATAACGGACCGAGAATTCCAGGCTTACTTGCATAATTAAGCACAAATATCGTCGCGCAGTTGATCGAATGCTTTGCATTATGCAGCATTATGCGAGACCACGATAACCGTGTAAGTCAATGTATCCTGATTAGAGCATCGTAACCCAGATTCCGTCCTAATTCGTGCTTCTATTCCACAAATGTATTTCGTGTTTGTTTTTGTAAACAATTAAGCTAAATAAAAATCCAGCTGGCCTCGCATTTTATAGAATTTCTAATTTTTAATTTCTGATTATATTTAATACCGGATTAGTAATACAATTGTAATTGAAAGTTTTAATAATAAAATTAATATTTGAATGAAATAATTGTTCAGAAGGATGACACAAATCTCGGGAAAAAAGAAATTCATTCGTACAATGAAGAATAAAGAAGTTTCCTTTCATCAAACGTAACCACCCTAAAGCACAGCAAAGAAACAAGCGACACCCTCGAGAGCGAGGAGAAAAGCAGGGGCAAGATTATGAAAGCTTATTGTATTTGTCCCAACAGAGACTCTTTATCTAATTCCGTTCAACATCCTCCCTTGATGGACGCACAAACAGTCGTCGTCCCCTTTCAATTCGAAGCCTACACGGTCATGATACACGCTCGTCGTGTACTGATCCACCCTCTGAAACAGCCCGAAAATACCGTCGAGACACGGCCGCGCGAGGGACGAAAATCTTTTTTCGGGTCGGTCCCGGCGGTCGTTCCAGCGACGAAAAGCTCGAAAATGGGAAAGGAACGACGAAGCCCGGGACCTCTCCCCGTGTCGTCGACGAAATAAGATACTTCGTGAAAGTAATTTCCCCGGGAAAAGTAAGTTTTCGCCGAGTAATAGGTTCCGCACTTGCCTCGTGGTGGTTGCACGATCGCGTCGTTGCCTCTACGTATTCGACTAAGAGAAGCTTCGACTCGACGAGCTTCTGGCTCCCACCGCGGCAGAGATTCCTCGATGAGTCGAGGTTAAAGGTCGACGTGTAACTTTAATCGCCGTCGCTTCCAGTCCCGTGCATCCTATCCTCGCTGTTTTTTTCCAGGTCCGACAGGACCCTTCGTTCGTTCAAAAAAAAAAAATACCTGGACTCTTAGTCCAATAAATTATTTGTAACGCGTAAGTGTTTGATCGGCACTAATATTTGCCTGAATTTAATATTACGATCTAAGTGGTGCGGCTTCGTACCATTGACCTGATTATGAGTGACCATTATTGATTACTGTTTGACCGAGCCGAGCCATTAATTACTGTCTGACCGGGCCTGATAATGCTTGATTGTGTGCTAAACCTGACAACCTTGCTACGTTGGAATATTCATCCTGCATGAAACAGACGCAATCTCTGTTGGCTCCTATATCGTTATTTTGATTTAATCTATCTGTGCCTTGTCGCTGTATTGTTAGAACTAATAGTATTTAACCGATGTACTATTTTATCAAGAAATTACCAAGTTTTTGCGGATGAATTCTTCATTTTACAATAACGTCTTTTAATATTATTTCTCCGTTTAGTAGTACCGTTATATATTATAAATATTCTTTAAAAATATCCTTGTTTATTTGAAGATTGTAACTCACTTTCGTGTTTCTTCATTGTACATTTAATTTGCATATCAGTTAATAATATACAATTTTCTAAGGTGTGTACACACACGTTCCCTAAATGACTATCCATTTCGAGAGGGCGTGTACAGAAGTATACACACCCTTTGTTGCGAAAGGGTCAAGTTTAATCGTAACGATCAAACTTTACCCTTCCACCACTACCCCTACTGCGTGACAATCTCAAATCGATCGCCATAATCTGATAAATAATTCATTTATTAATTACTTTGACGCGGACAAATAAAATCCTATTAATATTATTTATAATTAGTGAACCAAATTTTCCCAAAAGCGATACTTGAGCCTCGAAGACAAAAAATTATAAAAGCATCTAGAATATTTTTTAATTTTCAAAAAATTATAAATATATTTGGTCAAGGTTTGATTCAATTTGAAAAAAGCAAAGCTCAAGGACCTTTTTTCTTAAGGACTCGAACTTGACCGACGTAGATTGAAATCTCCTTGCATAAATCACCCAGTTGATTTTATTGTGCGCCAACTGTACAAGCGCAATTAGTTTTCCAAGAGGGGACAAAAAGCGCTCGTGGCGTCCCCGCGTTTAAACTCGTACAAAAGGCGGAGAACACGGTTTTTTTTCGCATTGCCGAGCAATATGTCATCCTAGACTGCGCAATGCCGCGATACGTGTCCGGGGCACGTAACAACACGCACCACGACCCGTACGAGCCGTTGAGTCATTCTCTCTGTACGCCGTATCTACCGGCCACGATAACAACCGTCCGCACGAAGCGTCTAGACGCGGCGCGAGGGTGCGCAATGACGAGGGAGAGAGCTATCGTGGATTTTTACACGGTGTAACAGGCTGGATATACTTTTTCCCGCGGTCTGTAATTACAAGTCTATCGTCGGTCGCATCTGGACTCGGGACGATAACGTCTCGCGTCTCCGTTCGTCCCTTTTAATACGCGTACGCGTCGCAAGTATATTGCAAGGTATCACGTGAGAAACTCGACTCGAGGGTTGTATCATTCCCGTCTAGAGATGTCAGTAAAAAAATAGTTAAGTTTCAATTCGATTGAAAGTCAGTCTAGTCAGCGGGACGGCGTAACGAAAACGCCGGCGGCGATTTAAATTGGCGGTCTCGTCCCTCGGGCTCTCATAGACTCCTGATTAGATATTCCAATCGGAATACCTGACGAGAATACTCACTTTTAGTGGATTCTCGATGTACTTAGCTCGACATCCGGGGACCTATTCCCTCTAATTGGATCCGTCATCGTAATTACAACACCCTTCACCACCCCCGGGGCTCTTGCTCCGAAAAATCGAGTTTCGAAATTGGAAGTATCGAACATCGTAGTTTGATGAACAAGTTCGCACGTGACTGTGACCGTAATGAGGATTTTGCTAATAATTAATTTAAACACGAAAATGTTTCCTTCGTTAGAATATTTTTTACAAATAAAAATTAAATGCTTAGAAATAAATGAAAAGAATGCAATTTCATTAGCATACTTTAACGAAGACAAAGAACGATGAATAAATAATATCTGCTACGTTCTTCTTTGGTGATCGAAGAAAGTAATCAACAGCTCGTACACCTTAAGCGTCAGTCGTGTTATTATAGATATTAAAGGCGCCAGGTCGGACAATAAGTGGCCCATTATCCAGTCACGATGCACTTTTTGGCAAAAGTTCCTTTCATTATCGGGCCACGTAATTGGCGCATCCGGAATTTTCGGTTGCACCGGGTGACTCAGCTAACCGGCACTGACTCACTCCTCTGACTCGTTTGTTGGCCGTCTGCATCTTAACGAGCAGGATACGCGTTAAGATCAAATAAAGAACTTCCGGTCCGGCATAAAATCGAGAAACGTTGGACCCGGCTGAATTTCCAGAACTTTTATCGACCCGGCCGGATCTCTCGCCCCGCTTAATGAATATTCCCTCGCTGTTCTGCGATAAATTATCGGAATCCAACCGAAATCGTCTTCAATGGGAATATGATAATTAAGACAGGCTTCCGAACGAAGCATGCTAATCCGTCGGCAAAAGGGGAAGAGAGAGAAAGTGAAACTCCGACGAGGATATCCTGAAATTTCACCAGTGCACGTACCACTTTAATGTATTTTCTTCCTTTTCTCTTCTTCGTTTCTCGTTTCTCTCTCTCTCTCTCTCTCTCTCTCTCCGCCGAGATTTTCGCTACGTTCACGGTTCACGGATTGAAAGATCGTACAATCGTGATTCGCGAACCGGCGCGGATCCTTCGTAGAAATCGTAAAAACCTGGCAGACGAAGCTTCCGAAAATCTCAGGTTTCGACCAGGTATAATTCTCTCGTTGGGTTAGGTTACTGTGCTGCCTAGCCGTTCGTACGTTACGAGGCAATAAACCTCCGTCTCGGGATTCATGCCAGACATCTTTGAGATTAAGCTCGTCCAGGGCCCGTTTATCCTACGACTTCCACCGATCGTGGCCTCGATACTTGGTTAAATAAACGTCCGCTATTGTTCCCTCGAATCACCATTCAAATTATATTTATATCACAATCCTTTGATTGTTAATTAGGTTGAAAAAATGAATTTTACAACCTGTTTGAGTATTTAACTCTGTTCTACTGTACGGGAATCGAAAAATTATCACAAATGCACAAAAGACTATCGAATCAAATGGCATTCATTCTGATTCGAAGTTGTTATTTAATTTTTTAGTTCTATGGTCCGTACATTTCAGTTTCCGACTGGGTCGCAGTCAAACAATTAATATCCCTTTGTCGGGGATATTAAATTAATAACTCTACATTCGGGAATAAAGTCCGTTAATAAAAAGTTATAGGGCGCCCAGGGACAAAGGTCGCAAAGAAAAGTTTAATAATTGCAGAAAAATAATCTAAGCTCTGTTAGCAAATAATATTGCAATAACCTTGTTATTCGATTAATTCAAGAACATCGAATTAACAAATTTACGTTTGGAAATGAGGATAAGAATTGACAAGACACGCAGAGAAGTGGTAAATCGATGAGTCAAATTAACGAAGGCGTTTATACTCGTTGCTAAGCGTTGCTCAATTAAATTTTTCGTCAAAGGCTGATCGTCGGAGATTTTCGCAAAGTCTCGACACGGTCTGTCAGAGAGAGTAAAGAGGGAAAAGGAGGGGAAAAAAAACAGGCAAAACGGACTTTGTGAAACCGTGTACCGCTACCGTCGGCGCACTTATTAAGACTTATTACAGTTCTCACGCGGCGAGCGGAGCCGCACAGCCTCCTTTTCTCGACGAGAAAAGCTCCTTGGCGTTGGCTGGCAGCACTCGCGGGCGCAAACCAGGCCGCTTAATTGTTATAAATTGCTCTATCGGTTCGCGAAATGATTTACCGGTTCGCTCCGCATAAATTGCAACAAAGACTTTCGTTAAGAGAGTGATTTACGGCTTCGCAACATCCTTCCACGGTTCACACCCGACGAGCATCTTTCTTCCCTTCTCTCGATATCTTGGCCCGTTCTCTCCTCCGGCAGCTTTCCCAAGAATTATTATTCAATTTAATTCCCCGTGAACGCGAGCCTGAATATTTATTCCGTTGGAAGACGGCCTCAATTTATATTCCCTCGGTACGCGGTACTTTGTAACGCGCCATGGAACACGTGTCATTCGTCGATGCGAGAAATCGATTAAACGGAATGAAAGTGCCGGGAAATAACGTTCGACGAAGACGCGAAATACCAGGTAAAATATCTTAATTTTAACGAATATCGATGACGAAACATACTATTCTCGAGATAAACGTTTCGATGTTCGACGGATAAAAAGGGTAAATTAATTTGACGAGTTCGTTTACGCGCGAGAGTGTCTAAGGAGAAAGGTGACTAGATATATCGGCGCCTAAAACGAAGCCAGCCGACTAATGGAAATGTAAATCGGTCTTAAAGGGGTGCCCCTTCGTTTGTATCGTAGGCGTTGCTAAAGGAACGAAGAAAATTCTTCGGCGTGCGTGAACCGACGAATCAGAGACGGCAAATAAATGCAGAGAGACGACGGAAGGTCGACGAAAAAGAACGTTGCACCGGTTGGCTCGTCGGCGTCGAGGGGCGCGGGGTAGGTTTGTGCACTCGTTACAACGTCGTCTCACTCGAATGGCTTTTCGTGAACGGGTATGAAAAAGCCCCACAGTCTGTGTGAGATCGCGCATACTGCGCTTTGAGCCCGTACACTCGGCCGTGCGTGTATAAATACTTCGAAAAGCACGGTTCGGGATGCCGTTAAAGCGCCGGCTGTGCTCAAAAGACGTGCACGGGCCTGTTACCGATAAAACACCCATGTATATTGCTTCGTTGCGACTGCGAGCTTCAATCTAATAAACATTCCGTAGAGGCGGTACAATGTGAGAGATTCAGGGGCGAGCGAATGCGATCTTGAAAGGAGGGAAAATGTAAAAAATTGAGAGGCTCGGTAGAAAACGTGTACGAGTACATCTGATTTCTGAAAATTGTATACCAGTACTAATAATATTTCCTGGGAACGGTGGAAAGTGAATTATTCAAAAATCGATCGAACTATGGTGAAAAGATAAGAATTCTTTATCGTCTACTTTAATATTCTGAATGTTATTGCCACGACACTTATTTTCTTACGAATTCACAGTGAAGACAAATTGAATGTATGCACGGGTATTTAAGTAGTATATTTCAAAGAAAAGAAAAAGTATGACATTGTAGCAAAGAAACTGTACTTTTGTGACGCGACGACCTTAATAATTTCTTAACGCAATAGATCAATTCTTTAGTGACAAGACGGGCAGAGTCCGTTTCATTCTCTATTCCCTTTGTGGTGTCTTCGTAAGTAGAGCTAGTAATTTATGAAAAGACAGATGACCACAAGTGTTATGTATTGATTTTAAAAACGAACCCTCCCACCGTGAGAAATTATTTCGTACTATCGACTGCTCTTTCCGTGAAAAATCTATCCTTCTTACTACCCTTTGTACTCGTTCAGAATTATACCATCAATTTCGAACTACTTTCCGATCGTTCATTAATATTGGACAAAATATCAGAATTTTACGGAGTATTGCGGGGTTAAAATCCTTCAAGATCGAAGAGAAAACGTCAGCAATAATAACAGGATCTCAAAAGCTGAGGATTGTCACTCGGTAAACGAGTGCTCACTTCGATGGTGTTACGAAAGGTTTCACAGGGTGCTCGAACGGCGCGTCATCGATTCGGCCGGGGTCGTTTCCGGCAAGTGACACTCCCCGTCGGTCGTTAGGACGAATTCATTCGCGGCACCCTCGAATTCTTTTATATCAACGAACTCCATCGGGCTCCGCCGGGCGATATAGAAAAAGGAACGGGGATAATAAAAATTCACCGAAATCTTGAATTCATTAAACGTGGCCCGGTGCCAGTTGCGCCTGGCCCTTTCCTGGTGTTACTTAACCCGTCCACGGTTCGCAAATTAATGAACCCTTGACCCCGACCAGACCGCCCTGAACGATGAAATATTACCGACTGACGATTACGGATATTAGTTTATGTAATACGAAATACATCGAACTTTTTCGAGAAGGGGTAAAAGTCATTTATTAAATTGAAACACACGTCTATGTATTTTTCCATTTCAGGAATTCTTATAATATCCATGATAGAAGATTAAAAATTGTAAAAATTGACGATAGACTTCCTCAGTTACAAAATTTAGAGTATCAATAAACTATATTATCACTCTTTCAACATTTTATTCCCAAGAATGAAGAAAGGGAAGCTTTGCGAATCTCGAGTTGAAAAAAGAACATTGAGGGAAAGGCAAACGATAAAAGGTAGGAGGATAAACCAACGGGAGCGATTTTCGCAACTTTTCGCGCATCCGACGTTAACTTTTTCTTTCTCAGTTTCTCAAACGTGAATTTTTACGGTCGATGAATTCAATTAAAAAGAAGAGGAAAAAAGTAACGGGAAGATAAAGAAGGGGTGAAACTGTAAGTAGAAAGAATCGTTGTAACAGCATCCGTTGGAATCTGTTTGACTTGGTCGACAACAAGCAGGTTCTTCGCTATTTCTCCTCGCGCTATTTGTTTCCCGCGAACGCCCCGCTCGAGTTTCACACTCTGCCGATTTTCCCAGCCGCAAAATTTGCCGGGATAACGAGCTAGCTCAGCTTCGCGCCAACTTCCCGAGCGTTCGTCCGGAATAAAGTAACAACTGTAATTGATCTGATAACTTATTACGTGAACCGGACAATGCTGTCCCCATTTGTTCGAATCGGATCGCAGATAATCCCACGACGCATGGAACCATTGCACTTTGATCATAGAAATATTTGATAAATCGGTAACCGACGTTTCTGAATGCACCGCGCGGCACGTCGGCATGATTAATGTCGAAATTGCTCCAACTAATTAATATAAACTAATACAGAAATTATTCGCGCGTTGTAACCAAAGTTACAGCGTTGTTTGGAACTGTGGATCCAACAATGTTTCATGCAAGTCTTGATTCACTGTTAACGTTCAAAAGTAAACTAAATTCGCCATCAACCGTGTAAACGCACGGGATGGTGTATTTACAAAGAAAACCGTGAAATAACGTCGGAAGGGCGGGTTTGAAAATTTCACGGTGCGCCGCGAAGCCATGAAAAATAAGGTATTGTCGCCCACAGCGATATTCCGAACGTATAAATTCCAATTTGATCGATGGTACCCTTTTGTTTAATCAGATATTCGCGGATCCATCGTTTCGTCGTTGATAAACGATCGTGTCCGCCGACGTAACTATCGCAATACGCGCTAACCACCGCTGAATACGAGTTTCGTTGTTTAAACGATACACGG
Organism: Anthidium xuezhongi; assembly: GCA_022405125.1. Lineage (NCBI taxonomy): Eukaryota > Metazoa > Arthropoda > Insecta > Hymenoptera > Megachilidae > Anthidium > Anthidium xuezhongi. The sequence continues at coordinate 5,180,642 of CM039642.1, read as the reverse complement.
GATTTCGATTTTGATTTAGGTGACGTGAAAAGTAATTTGGGTCAGTTGATGCGGTAATTGAGATATAAACGATCCGAAATGAAATACCGAGGAAACAATGATCGGAGGATACCTTCGTGGGAGCAGCTCGATATACGGTGCCTTTATTGAATCAACCGGCTGAATCGGTTTTGTTTAATATTCCGCCGTCGAAATCGCGGAACGGAAACTCGAGCTCTTATACAGCGAAGGCAAAAATGATATTCCATGGAAAAAAAAAAAAGGCTTAAGTAAAACGATTGGGGGTTTTGAAACAACCCCTTCTTTCTCGCGGAGATTATACATCCCATTAAATAACGAAAGGGGAGGAAGGTCTGTAATGCGGTAATTAATAAATGTTCGGTGGAGGGATATAGCCGTTTCCGGGGGATCGTCCGCGAGGACGGATTAGTACGAGGAATCTCAATCAAGCAGAAGCAGCTCGGCCGGGGAAGTTTCTTCGATCTCGTCCACTTATTCATGCCTGGAGCTAGAGAAAACTTAGGAAAGCAGGACGGGATCTCGATGGGGGCGAAAGAAGGATGAGAAAGTGGATATCCAGGGATGAAGTAACCGATTCATTCGACGACAATGTTCGAAATAAATATTTGCTTCCTCGTAATTGCATTTATTCATCGTACTGATACGAGGGACAACAAACTGTGCAACAGAGGAAGGCAGAAAGTGCATTTTCAAGGAGCACAAAAAATTCTGGAACGAACCACCGTCAATCGCCAGCGAATAAAATTTCTATTCCCTGATGTCTTTTATCGAAAAAGGGTTGGGAGCTCGATAGAAAATAACGATTCCAGATGCAATTTTATTTAAATATGCGAGCAACGAGGATCGCCATCGAATATGCACGAAAATCGAAAGAACGTCGAACGGTAATCGTAAATGGGCGAAGAAGGAAGGGAGCAAGGAAGAAGGAGAGAGAGAGAGAAAAAAAGGAGAAACAATGAAGACAGGGAAAAAGAGGGAAAATGGCCGAGAATCGGGAACTCGTGGCGAAGTTCTTGAAAGCGTCGTTCGTCCCTGGTGATTTTACGAAGCGTAGCAGGGGGCAGTTGCTCCTCTACATCCAAAGGTATAAAACCCATCGTTCCGGTACCATTCTGCTCGCGCACCGCTTCCCATCTTTTTCCATTTCTGCCGTTCGCTCGTTCCGCAGCCACCGTTCTTGCCTGACAAACTTATGTCCGCAATAGCTACTCCATAAATAAATTCCCAGGCCTCCCTGCGGAGGCCGCGGGAACCTTGGGGATATAAGCGAAAGAAATTGAGAAAAATCGCGGGTGTGTATCGTACCGTATCGATAAAGTAATTACCACGGGCGGAGCTTTCATTAGCAGGCCCGCCGATACCTCTCTGCTTAAAGGGAAACTAGGACGTCCACGTGGCAATGGCTCGCCTTACAAATAATCGATATCATTCGCCCGGAGAATGTTATCAAGTGTTTCAATCCCTTAATCAAGAAATTAATTCAGCAATAAATAAACCGAGCAATTGACTATTATTCAGCGATAATTAATATATCTACATTGCCAGGTGTTCTGTGTTAATCTATCTCCTCAGTTTGGTACTTGGAACGATAAATATAGTTTTAATAACAGAAACTTTTATTAGTCGAATTACCTAACTTATTTTCTTAATAGAATGCATTATTCTTTTAAGAAGATTTCAAGTACATGTCACTCTTAGCATACATGAAGTATCGGGCAATAAATTATTGTAGATGACAGTACACAGTCATGCAAACATCAGAAACAGCCATCCTTAACAAATAATAAATTAATGATGGCTCATAGCGTATCATTTCCTTCGTGAACTTTATCGGTAGATAGTTGGAATATCGATCGATGGGTATAGCCGCTTTTAGCACAGGCCGAGGGTTAAGGTGTGTATCAATCAAGAGATCACACAGGAGGTTCCGTGGATTTAACGACCATCGAAGCCGTGGTTATTAGAGCAACCATAATATTTGAGCAATTTTCGAAGAACGAGTGGCTCGCGAGTTTAGGGGGTGAGAGCAAGTTTGAAGCAGGAAACTCAAGCGGGCCGGGCGCTGCGCGGCGCGTCGGTCGAGAATTATGCAAGTTTCTAACCCCAGATTAGGGATTCGCGATGTATCTAATAGCATTATTAGGGTCGTTGGTAGGAAGTGGTGCGCTTCTCGAGAGTGGTTGATCCCAGGGAAGCACTAAATTTCTAGCTTATAATGCAAGCTAACTGAAGCAGCAGAGAACGAGAACGTTGTTGCTTCCTTGTATTTCTCGCTCGTAACCCTTCTCTGTTTCCACCGTCACACCCCCGTTCTCACCCCCCAAAATACGATTCTCTGTCCTTCCCCGTCCCGTGCCGCGATTTCCCTTTAACTTCCGGCTCGGCTATCGTGTTTCGTCTCTCCTTATCTAGACGCGATACACGTAAATTCTACGAGGATGACCCCTCTCACGGTACGAAACGAATGGAAACGCTTTCGCCGTCATATCGTGCTTTGTGTGCAAAAGCATTCAACGTTTCTACGCTCGTTCCAGTTCGCGTGCAAGCATTAATTAGTATTTCACGGGACCCTGTGAAATTCAACCGTACAAATCCGTGTGTACAAAGTATTTAATTAACCTGTCACACGATCTCTGAATGCTAAACAGCCGGGGCCCGGGCGTTGTCCGAAATTATTTTAGGCGTCGTTAACAATGGCCGGGCGATTAATGCCGGGGGTAAACCGTGCGGAAAATGAAAGATATCGTACGAGCACGTTGGCAAAACATGTAATTATGAGTCACGTTCGTTGATCCGCACGTCAGACGTTTTCATCGTCGTGAAACGAACACGGACCGCCTAATAGGTCTGACCGAATGCTCGCTGAACCAAGAAATTACCTAGAATAGCAACGCTTTCGGGGGGATTCGAATCGTCACGGAAGTTCACCCAATAATCGAGGAGCCAGACTCCAGGACGAGCATAACGAGAATCCAATAGACCGGCTACGAACACGCTTTGACGTAATGGCTTCGTTTCGAACGAGGGTCAATTCGATGATTCCAGTGATGGAGGTCGAAACGGAGGGAGAGACACCTGGATAACGTTCAGAATTCTGAGGATCCGTCATACAGAACGTTAACGTTGCCAACGAAAGTTTTCGAGTCTCGTGAAAAGAATTTGTTCAAAGTACTGACTATAAACCGTGATCAAAGCTCGAGCATTGTTTTCCTTCAGTTGCTGTTTTCCCGACGATTTTTCAAATTGAACAACGAGCAAATACTAGAACCGTTCGATAACTAACGAGACAAACAGCTGTAGTTCAACAATTGTTTTTAAACAACGGTACACATGTTTTCATCAAATGGCATTTTCAGATAACAGTTACAAGAACGACGAACAACGAGAAGAAACCATTTGAAATATTTTATACGTTTTGGATCAAAAACACCGCTCGAATTAATTTTTAGATTCCTCTTCGATGCACGTGTTACTCAAGAGATCTCTATGTCCAATACTATATAAATTTAAAAAGAAACTAATTACTTTTCTGTTTGGGAAAGGACCCGTCAAAGTTAATAATCCCCGCGGGAAAACAAAAACAATCACAGGGACAATAGAAATCTGAAGAATGAACAGGCCAGTAGTAGATCCAGACTACAAGCCATCCTGAAAATCAAGTTACTTCGGTCGGGCTGAAATGCAGAAGCGCGGCGGTGTCTGTTAAATCAAAACTTTCCGCACGGGATGTGTCCAAGAAACCGGAAGCTGGCTGTGCTGACATTCCCTCTTGCCTCCCGCCGTTAAAGCGTCCTCGTTCCTTTCCCCCCCGTTCCCCGTCGCGCAGTTGGACGACGAGTTCCTTCGTCAAATTTCCCAGCCAGCTAGACGAGGGCCGAAGACGAAGCCGGAGAAGTTTGGAAACGGTCTGTCGGTTGGTTACCCTCGGCGTTTGCTGTTTTCTCGCGAAATAAACGGCGATAATTCCGGATAACTCCGCTTCCCTCGTTGCGCGCGCGGAATCGAAACCTTTACGAATTCAATGAAACTTTTTCCTAGTAGTTTTCCCGGACGATGAGCCCGCGTTATGATTTATTTATCTTCGGTCGGCGAAAGTTGACGGGCGAACCGCGTTTATGTAAATCGAACAGGAAAAAGCTTTTATTCTAATGATCCCGCCGCGCTGGACGCGCGAGTTCCGCAGGTAAAAAAAAAAAAAGTACACCGGAAACGGTTTCTGCGGATCCCTCTCTCCGGGACTCCGTTTCGTTCCGACCACGCGTTGTTTGCTCATACTTTCGGCCGACCAAATTGGCTTAACTTGCGGCCGTGTTCGACGGGCGACAATTTGTTGACGAGCGAGGGCAAATAATTTGGGACCGCCGAAATAACGCGATGTAAACCGAGCTACAATGGCGAGGAACCAGGGCTAGACGCGATCACGGCTCGATTCATCGTAAAACGTCGAAAATGTTGCCACTAACGATTGTTTGCCGTTGATCAACCTGCGTGATCCTCTTTTCAAGTGGTCATTTCGCGCTGGACGCTACGCATCGTTCGTGACGACCGTTTTGCGGCGATTGTGCCGTACTAATTTCCAGGTAAATATTTGAGAAACCGAGAAATCAACGTTGAAAACGAGGAAAAAGAACAAATCCTATATTCGTGTATCTTATTGTTAGACAATAAATTATAAATGACTTTAGTCCTGTATTCTATTTAAATTATAATTTGAGAGAAATTTAAAAAAAGAAAAATAAATTAGTTGTATTTGTCTCAAAAATCATCTGAAGGGACAACCGAGTAGAATAAGAAAATGTTCTATCATACTTATCCAAGAATATAAATCGTAGAAATGTATTAAACTAAAGTTAATAAAAAAAAAGAATTAGAAGAAGCTTTCAGAATACGGTGAAAGTTGACCACAATAAATGTCCACCGTATCAACGGCGTATGTCCGTTTTCTGCGAGGTATCATGCTCGTTATTTTAAAGAATCACGAGCAAAGGTGACTAACGTGTACACGGTGGCCTCTCATTATTTCACGGGGCAGGCTACAGGCTCTCCTTAATAACTATAATGAACGTTCGTGTGCGCGGCTTGATGGGCGAGGCACCTACCGGTTTACGTCCCGCTTTACGCGGACCTCAACTACTGACCGCAATAAACAGTAACAAAAGCAATATAAGGATGGGGTCTGGGTTAAATTCCGGTCGCGTTGGCTGAGCAGGCAATCTCTTCGAGAGCTTTTCCCATCAAGGGTAGCCGGGGGTTTTACAGCGAACCGTCGAGAGAATGTTTCCCGATACCGAAGGTAATACGTTCCGCGCACAGAGGAAGCGGATCTTCGAGGCTCGCATCTGCGGAATATTAGAAACCCGGTTGCGATACACCGGCCGGATTAACTGCGAGTAACTGTACGCTCGCATTACGTCGAAATGGTCGTTGGAATTTTTTTCTCTTTTCTTTTTTTTTTTTTTTCTTTGTCGGGACCCATCGTTCCACGAACGAAGCGGATATGATTTTTCCATCGACTTTCTTCGCGATGCGCCCGGATAAATGATTACGATCGGTTCCTTTCTAACGACTTCAACGTTCATCTCCAGCAGAATTCACGAACCGATGTGTATTCATCGTTTTGGCTTCGTTGAGCTTATTACTTGGCGTTTCCGGCTCATTTGCCACGCTACACCGCGATATTGAAAAGCGTACGAGGAGAAATGGCTTGAAATACACGGGGAAAGGGAGACTTTTGGGGTGAATCCAGGACACGGAGATGATGAAGAGACCGTGCGAACGCTCGTGTTGCGTGATTTTTATTTTCAAATTGCCCGCGTTGTAAACCTTAACTTACAAATGAACAGTTACGAATGATCTTTTTCAGATTTTAATAAACGCTGCAACTACTAAAAATTTCATTTGATAATAATTTTATTTTTGACAAACTATATATTCTGTTTCCACAATATTTTGCTATTTCTATTATCCATAATTTCAAACATCTAACAGGAATATTTTCAATCAAATAAACGAATAAATTCCTAATAATATAGGCCATGATTTTTAATGGAAATTCAAGTGTCACCCCTATGTGGGTGACGTGGCAGTCAAAGTGTAAATAGAAGATAGTTACTCAGGAAACCTTGCCAAATGTTCTGTGCAACAAATCGTTCGTGAGGAAGTAACTGATGAATCCTAATCGAGCATCCGAATCGTACTTCCATTAACAACGCAAGGCACCGAAGGGAAAGTTCAATGTCTTCGACCGAATACATCTAAGGCGTTGTCGGATTAGATAATACCGTGACGTCACGTGCAAAGTTAGAACTAATCGCGAGAAGCATCTTCGTTAAGCCGTCGGTACAGGCTGCGCCGTCGACGCCACTCAACTATTCCTCCCCCGATTTTACCCTCGTTTCCTCGTTCCAACCGGCACCGCCACCACCCGCTCGCGTTCCACGGCTGCTATCCAGCTGTTTACTTTTTCGATTTGCATGGATCCGGAATTTCCATTGCACGAAACTTCTTTTACGCGGGTACGCCTTCCAACGGGCTCTCGAGCTACCTCTCGAGCAACAGCGTATTCGCGTTTCATTTAATATCACGTTATTGCGTACACATCGCGCGATTCTCGCCAACGCGAACAATTTGAGCGAGCTTATTATTCCAGATTCCCGAAGAATTTCTGTTCGTTCCCGTTCCCTGACGTTCGTTGCAACGATACAATTTCACTCGCTCGCGCGTACACATTTCCACTTTACATAGTATTATGTTCAAGGAAATAGATAAGTATCGTTACGTTCTTTTCAGAGGACTGATCAACTGATGATCGATATTAATTCGTCGATTCGCAAAATCAAACTTTACTTTTGATTTAGATTATAATCGAAACGCGAGGGACACGAATTATACTCGGTTTGTTAATACTGTTTGAGTTACCGTAGTATTCCAGATCTAACATCGTCGGAATACACCAATCAAGGAACACGAGAGATGCATCAAACTAAGATACACACAATCAAGAATAACAGAACATTTGACTACATCCGTTATCTTAATTAGCCGCAAAAACGTAGAAATAATAAAAATATTACAAATGTACAATTCTGTCATAAATGAAGATCATATATTCTCGCTTAAAAATTATGTGCACTACCTAGCGCAGTTTTAGATAACACTCGAATAACGTCACTCGGGAGCAGCGATAGACAACTGGCGAAAAAATGACGGCCTCCCGTCTATCGATCGCGATATCGTTCCTGGAGATCGACATAGATCAAGCCGTGGACAGCAAGTTGAAATACGTCGCGCGTTTTCAGCCCCCGTTTTTCGACTGGCTAGCTTGACGCGGGAACGATACTCTCGAAAAGACCCCATATTCACCCCGGGGCAATAATTTTCACAGCAAACAACACAGGGACGCCCGGATACGAGGAGATATCTAATATTCGCACTCGGGCCACCAAGTGGAATTTCTTGTTCGCGCGAAGGGTAACCGCTAAACCTCGTGTACTCGATAGTAGTTGAAAGCACCCCCGCTTAGTAATCTTACCCCCGGGGTTCGCTGGTGAAGCGTGAAATTTAAACCCATCTCAGCCACCGCATAATCAACATCGTGGAATCAATGGACTACCAGGCGGTTATTGAAGGGACCTCGATCTTGTGTCAATTTTCAAGACGTTGACGTTGCTAGTTTTATTATCGTGAACTTTCGATATACCCTTTTTGGCGAAAGGAACCGTAACTATTACGAGATTAATTAAAATTATTCAGAATTCGAGCTTAAAATAATCATTATTCCTAACCACTCTTCTTACGTTTGTCAAACAAATCTACAAATTCTTTACTATTTATAATAAAACAATATTAAAGTTAATTATGAAGTAGGAATATGTATATATTAACTTGTTACGTCTAACTATTTGAATGGTATCGAGGACGGAAACGTTTAACCACACGAGACGATCGATCCGATCGGAAATCAGACGATTGTTCCTAGTATTTGCCGTGTATATTCGTTCCTGTGAAAACATACAAGGTTACGGTGGATCGTACACGAAGAAAATTCGCTTGTAACGCTTTCTGGCAGCAAAATTTCCGACCGACTCGCCGAGATATCTCGGTTACCGTGGCTGAAAGTAGAAACAGAGTTAACTAGTCCGCCGTGAAGTTCCATGTCCGGGCGTACACGCTCCGGTTCCCGGCTTCCGACAGCGCTTTTCACCGGGCCAGATTCTGACACTTGGACATCTCTCTTCAACCCGATTCGTAGCCAGCGTTCAACATTTTATTGCGACGATGAAGAGATCAGAAACGATGATATTAAACGGTCACGCGAGTTTTACAGAACGTGTTATCCTGTCGGTTAGTCAAACCGCTTTCGACTAGCTGGCCGGAACAACAGCTGGCTATAAGGTTTCTAGCAATTTCGGGAGACACGTGAAATACGATTGCCTGAATCTTTGGTCGCTAAACGTATATCGAAAAGATCAGTTTCGCGATAATTAAACGATTAACTGATACACGGTCAAAATTCTGATTGTGCTCGAGCAATTATAATTCAACGGTGGATGAAACCTGATTTCGATCAAACGTAACTTGAATGTTTCCAGCAACTCCGTGCCTATTATACGATAATACTAATAATTTATACAGTTGCGATTAGGGTCCCGTATAGCGTTAATTCCGATATCTTAACAGTTCTGACGAGGATTTCCAAGTTCCGACCGAAATCGTTACAATTAACGATTTAAGCCTTCTAATATGTTACTTTATCAACTCGCATTACTATTAGACTTATAAATAGCAAAATTAAAAATGAAAAATGTATTTCCAATATCACATTTATCAATTTACAACATTTGTAATTAATTAACTCATTTTCATTCCATTAATATTCTTTGAAATGGTAGGCCTACACGTTACACGAATAAACGTTGGAACTATACAGGGGGTAACGGCACAAAAGCATCTCTTTTTTGTTTCATAAAACGTTGACTCTATAAAATTTGTTTGATCAGGGAACTATGATCAAGCGTAATGTATCAAAACATCACCACTTTGTGGTGTTTACGCCGCACGTGATATCGATGACGGAAAGAGGCTCGCTCTATCCTCGAATTTATTAAATTTTATCCCAGTCAATGGTGGTGTGGCTTTGACAAAAACGAGATGAAAGGAAAACCACGGCGGCGAGATCGACGGGATGGAGGGGGCGTGCGTCGGGGGTCCCTTGAAAAAAATCCCTTATCCAAATGAATATCGAATTCCATTCGCGCTGTGCAACGAACGATGAAAGCATACCGTAACAATTTTTCATCGCATATTTGCCGCGGATCGTTATCTTTGCCGTGGCGCGTCGATAAAATATTTGCTCGGGTACCGGAGGGCGAACAAAACTGCGAAGGTGACGCACGATCAAGTATTGATTTTCCCAAAGCAACGGCGAGCACACGCGAACTTTAGATACGGCCAGGATAACAAGGGAGTTCAAAAATAGGCGGTTCGGATCGATGCAGGTGCTGGTTGGTCCTTGGAACGGAGTTAACCAAACAAAAGCTTATCCTAATACTCCCTCCAGCTGCTCTCTTCTTATAACTTCTCGCATTCGTTCCAACTTTCATTCTATTTTTCTTTCTCTTACCTCCCCCGGCTCTCTGTCTTTTCTATTTTCCGACCCTCGACCGACCGCCGTTCGCTACCATCGCCACCCACTTCCCCCATTCGTTCAGCTTTACTTTAATTATAAGTACCGTCACGTAATAAGTTCCGCATTCGGAGAATACTAATTACAGAACCGCGGGAAACGACGACACCGGAGGGAGAACCGGCAGAAACGGAAATGGTATCGGTTTACCAATTTCCAGCTCACGTCGCGCTGTGCTTTAAAATGTCCGTCTGACTATGAATAACTGTGCTTCGACTTAAAAGTGTATCGATCATTCGGAATAAGTAGAATCGTTAAGGTTTTCAACCCCTTTATTCAATTTTTATTGTATTTTATGTTAATGTCATTGGGATGCTGATGATTTGGAAGAAATTGACTTAAAGGACTGGCAACTCCTTCAGCGATAAGATATGTTTTCTTTGTAAACTGACCCACAACTTTAGCGATCAGACCGGTTATTTTGATAAACTTAGAGAGGTATGTTCAAGAACGGAATAAAACGCAGGAATAGAGCCAAAGGATGACAGGAATTCCGTGGAATGACGTTCATTAAACGAGGTGATAGTAGTTAACCGACCAAGGGTGGCGAAGAGACGAGGCGGAGGGCCTTCGAACTAAACCACCGCTAGTCCCCGCAACCTAATCCAATATAAATCTCCTGGTATAAAGCTGTTCCGATTAATGGCTCGACAAACCAATGTGGTGGAGGCCGGGTCTACGGCTATATAACCAGGACCAAGTCCCCTGAAGCGAAACCCCTCAACCATCACCCAGCCCCACCCACTCCTTCCTATATTCCTTTCCGCCCTCTGTGAGCCACTCCTACCGCCATCGCCATCAGCGTCGCCACCGACACGACCACCACGATCCCTGGGATCCTGAGCTACTTGGATAGCATCGACTACGAACCGAGAGGAAGCGCAACGGGGAAGAGGGTGGGTGCGACCAGGGGGAACGGTGACTGCAACCCTGCTATCCTCTAAGACGTACCGCCAACTTTATCCCGAACTTAAGAAATGGCAGAGCTAATGAGCTTTTAAATTATTCCGTGACGTCGCTGAAGAGAAACGAAGAAAGGGGGAAGAGAGAGAGAGAGAGACAAGGAGGAAAGGGTTGCCTAAGGTAGGCCCGAAATTCTCAAATAGAGAGGAAAGGAATTGAGAAGAGTCATAAAGAACCGGGGTACCGGGCAAGAAACAAACGGTCGCGAAGAAAAGAAGACGACGGCGAGGACGACGTCGTTGAAGAGACGGGGAAACGAGACAAAAAGACGCGTGCTCGTGCGCTTTCTTTTTGTTGGAACGTCGGGAACGCAGGAAGTATGTGTTCCATTCCGAGGGTGGCTCTTTTCGGCAGAACTTTGTATTTGGTTGCGGCTGTCTGATCTCGTCCCCGACTTTCAATAGAAATATTAATAACGCGACTTAGAATAACGATCTGGGAACTTTATCAATTTGTCAATACATTTTTCAATGCCTGTTCTTTTCAACAACCTGATTACATCGTTTTATTATCTAATGACAAAGTGTCCTCGCCGCTTGATATTACTCCTGGGAAGTTAAATCTGGATTAGTTTATTAATTATTTCAAGATAAGTCGGTTAATTCAGTAACGAGATAAAATAAATGACGGTCTAGATTAATCATCGTGCCCAGGTATACACGTCTGGTAACTTTGAGAACTTTTCCCGATGAAAACCGGCGTTCCCGATTCGTCGACGTCTCGAGAATAAAAATCCGAAAATTATCGATGCCTCGAACCGCAAGGAACAGCGGGAAAACTCGGATGCGTGGGTGGCTGGAGTTAGCCGCTCTAAAGGAAGATCTCGAAGGTGGAAAATATCATCTTGTCACTTAGGCGAACGTATATGAATCCCAAAGGATCGGGGCCGGCTACATACGTGCTCTCCATAACCCCGGGCTTGGAAACAACGTATATGTCCTGAGAGACTCTTTCCACGGACCTGGTAGGCACCCCGGTGCCGCGTCGTAGCGAAAGCGAGGTGACAAGAGTCGGGAAAGAGGAAGAAGTTTCGTAACGGAAACGGTGAAAAACCGTCGAGATTAAAATCTACCGGATACGGAGGTAAGAAGAGGCGGGAGAGGATGGAAGGTGGTCCGAAAGACGGATGAAAGTTCGCGAAGTGGAAAGAAAAGGGTGGAGGGTGGAGGAGGGGAGGACGAAGCGAAAGCTTGCGGTAGTTATACATCTCTGAATATTGGAATAACTCGAATGCCGGGCTTCCCCGACGTTTATACCTCGCGGCGCGACTATATACACAGAGATATTCGGACGATTGCCGGGAACAAGACATTCTTCGCGGTGCTCGCTCCCTTTTTCCCTCCTTAAGCAACCAGCCAGGAAAGGTGGCACGGGGCAAGGGGGTTAAACCGACTGCTAGGAATTCCTCACCTTTTGTCGGCCATCGAGCCAACGCGAACCCGATGTCTCCGCTTTCGTTCGACGCCGAGATTCCGCGCGAGCTGCGGCTACCCCCGCCCTCCCCTCCCTCCCCGTCCCCTTTTCTTTTTTACCCTGCTTGCTCTTTCGCGGCAAGGGTGTAATCTCGCCCCCGGAACATCGACTACGCGAATACAAGGATCGAGACTGAATTCATTCGTTTCTTAAAGAATTCATCGTATAGTACGTTGTTAATTAATCAATTTATTAATTGCAATTTATAAGACCAAAAATGAAGTGATTTTTCCCTTTAATAATTAGGAAATAAATAGTAAGATATGGTTTTTATTTAATTTATCGAACATGATGGATATAAGAATGTAGTCAATTGAAATCATTTAATTACCATTGTTACACTGTGAATAATTTTAAAAAGAGCACGGTACTAATTTGTCCCCATGGCAATTATGATACACTTTAACTTTTTAGAAACATAATGAAGAATGAATGATAATGAAAATCGATCCATTCGAATATGCAAATTCCCAGTCTGTTCATTAGTGATACGAACAATGGCAGGTTTTGTTCATTAGCTATTATTATGGAATCGATTCGATATTAATTGCTAATTGCATTATCTACTTTAATGACATGGATACCGTATCTCACAATAACATTGATCGAAGAACACCCATTACATCATACGAAGCGTTCAACGCGTATTCGCAACTTACTCGATATCGTCTTTGTTTAATATTGTACACATTTCGTCGAACAGCAGCCCACTCGAAAATTGATTGTTTCAAAAGTTGTCTCTGTTATCATCAATCCAATCAGTTCTATTCGCTCGTTGCTCGACAATGTATCGTCAAAACTCTGTTCAAAAACAATGTTAACAAAGCGAGAAAGAGACATATGTATCAGGTCGTTTAATTAATCGAGAAATATTAGTGCGAAACGCAAGAGTTAGTTAAATTTCTAGCCCATTTTTTTTAAATTTATGTAATCTTCTACTATCTAATTTGTTAAATACTATCTAATTTTTTAATATATGTTCAGGATATTAGCAAGGTTCCCCTGTCACGAATACCAACTTCTTCCGGCCCGATTTCCACACGATTCAACGTATTCGGTATCTGCGATCGTTCAAGTTCGCGGTTAACTTGTTCTTTTCGCGGCAAGTCTCGATCTAATACAAGATTTGAAAGCGATTATTCATAGCCAGGGACAGATAATCGATAACACGTCAGGTCGACTGGTGGCGGTTGCCGCGAGGTCTACCGACGACGTTTGGATTCCACGTCGAAACGTTCCGAAAATCGATAATCGTCGAACAGGTGTGGCTAGATGTGTCCGCCTTCCTCAAACTGTTCCCGATAATTCGTGATCCTCGTGTCTCGTGTTCTCTGACGGGCGACAATCGTTTGAACACGTCAATGATCGTCAGATTAAACGATTAAAATCTAACAGTGCACCATAACTGTGGCGATCAAATTGCAATTACTGTAACTTTTATCAATGAAACTAAAGCACGGTATTCGATAAAAAATGAAAATTTGCTACAAGGCAGAAACGATCTATGTGGTTTTCAAAGTACTGGCTATGGAATACCATTAATATTAAAATACAGTTAACTCGAATGCTCGACAAGTTCACATTCTTAACCAACAAGTTGTCTTGGAAATTTTGACAGAGGCACGACGAGAAAATTGAACAACGTTAGTTTATGATGAAGTTTCCCTTTTCTTCGGCAGAGAATTCCTATATTCGCCGACATTATTATCCGAGCTGTAAGTTATTCTGCCAGAAGGAGCAATTAAATATTGTCGGACCGGTATACCGTCGTATTTCACTTCAGCTCCGACAAACGCTTTCCGGCGAGCGTATATACGAACACACCCGGAGAACCATAGAGTTCCTTGCATTTGTCAAGATTCCGAACATTCATTCGTCTTGTTGTTTACCGGGCCGCCTCGTCGTCACGTCGGAAAGTAATATCGGGGAAATATGGTTTCCTCGCGGCTGTCAAATTTCGTGCGCGTCCTCGCGCTCATTTAACACGGGAATTCGAATTTCTAGAGAGCTGGCTCAAATATCATACAGGGAATCTCGCAACATCGCTGAAATCATTGTACCAGAGATTCCTTAAAAATGACGATTCTCTTAGTTATCGCGGATAATTATTACCTTCTCTTTCCGTAAACTAAATTAATTAACTTAAATTTTATATAACTGGAAGTCTTGAAACGTTTAAATTCACAGTTTAAAATTATTTGCTAATTGACCTGAGAAATAACTAATTAAGCAAAAATTAATTTTCTGTAATTGGAACGCAGATATTGAGTATCTGTGAGGCGCTGATACAACAGAAGTAGAGGTAATAACACGATTTGCAAATAAGTTTGAGACTCAGATTAGAATTTTAGCAAAATACTGTGACGATTAATTAGAAACCTGCAGGGACGTAGAATAACGCGTTCGTCATGGCCGATCATTTTTAACGACGGCAACACGGAAGAACGATTCGCAGCCGTCGATAACGAGCCGTTCGCGGACAGGTACCGAAAATTCGCGCGTCCTCCATAATGCGATCGTCAGACCGTGAGGACCGATATTCGCAGGTGACAATTACATCGGCATCGACATTGTTCGGCTTCCGACATTCCGATACACGCGTTCCACGGAAACTGCAGTCTACGCGTGTCTACCGATCCTGTAATGTTCCGACGGGACCGCGGGCGATTTCGAGCTTTTCAGAATTAATCGGCGATACCGTGATACCTTACGCCGTTATATATCCAGCAAAACGATTCGCTGGCCACGATTCAACCGGTCGAATCGTCGAAACTAACACGTTTAGACCCATTACCGGCCGAAATTATCGCAATGACACGACGGATACAGGCGCGCGTACGCGTTCTAAATTATGCACACGACGATACCCCAGCGTCGAAAATCATTCCCCGTTTTATCCTGATCTCTCCGCGTTATTGCACCGAATAAACGATGCTGTCCGTTTGGTCAAGATTAGCGCCGATTAATGGACACGGAACAATCAGTCGAGTGAATATAAAAATGATATCCGTGGAACTCTCCTGGGCCGCTTGAAATATAAAAATTTTCACAAATTTCAAACTTTGACATAAAATTTTCATTTAGAAAATTTCGCTGCTGTCAATCGGTGATTCTTTTATCGCAAAAAAGGGAGGGATTACGAGGTGTAATTTACGGTGTTCTTTAAACGAATCGTGTAATTCGTTGAACAGAACGGCTACGTAATACCCAGGGCAACGAAAGCGAGAATTATCGAGGTATCTTCGATCTGTATTCCCTCGATTGTGGGCGCGCGCGCGCGCGCGCGGCGTTCTGGATATGACGAAAATAATCCCCGTGAGCGAGCCGCGTGATTAAAACGAGTTCCCGCTTTGAGATTTCACGCACGTCAATGATAACGTGCAGAGAATTGCGCCCCGTTCCGCTTTATTCCGAACGGTGCCCGCTATTAGTCAGCCTGGGAATACGTCCAGAGGTATCGACAGGAATTTGCGCAAAACGAAGGTGGCCAGACGAGTATAACCTTCTCTTCCTTTTTTATTTTCTTATACACCTGAGAATACACGGCCGTGTCCGTCGACCGTGCTAGCCGGGAAAAACGTGGCCAATTTCGTCGATGAACTCTCCCGATTGTACGGTAGGATCGGAAGTGAGAAAATAATCCCTACGGAATGAAATGCTCGAACACAGGAATCGCCGAAGCGTGTGATCAACATGCGCGTTGACGATTAGAAAGGAAAAAGATGGAAGGGAAATTAAAGCTGTTGCCTCGACCGTACGCTTTTAAACGGCGAACCGGTGTAATGATAATTACTGTGGAGAAGCGGAAATTGTCTCTGAAAGTGGTCAACGAAGACGTGAATACCGAAGCAAACTTTAACCCGTAAACGCGTGGCGTGCCGTTTAGCAATACAGAAGAATTTACGTCCATTAGTCCTGTAATGTTTAAATTTTGTTTTAATTTTGTAAGATACAAAGAAGTCATTAAAAATTTGTTTTCAACCACAGATACGTTAATCTGCGGCGCATTTCATTTCCGTGATGCGCTCATTCAAGATAACGGTTGTTTATCTGATAACTACTCTGCATCAACTAAACCGAATGCAGTTGTTCGGTTCAATCTGATTGCAGGTTATAAAGCAAGCGTTCTCATTACTTTTGGAACAAACCGCGTACTTCAAGCGTTATCTACAGGTCCTATTTGCATCGAGAGTCTGAGAATTTTGCATTTTCATCTGAAATTGCAATGACGGTCGACTAACATTCTCACCGATGCGAGATAACGAAAGAAATTATTTGTAAAATTCAACTGAAACCATGAATACGGGTCGCGTGAATCATCTGAGAATCTGCGGTCGCGAAATAACGATGCCAAACGTGGAAGACACTTCTGGTCGTGAATTTTCCAGCCGGACCAGAGGCAACATATGCACACCCTCATTACGACCATTGAATGGCACCGTTATAATTATCGTTAAACAAGGTGCTTGGCAACCTGTCAGGTAGCTGCAGCTGTCGCAATGACAATTCTACACCTGCGGACTCGAAATCAGCGTCAAGCATCGAATGAAGTATTGCTGGCTGCTATCGGCTGCAATGATTTCATTCGCGATATAATTTCATATTTAGCCGTAATTCCGTTACGCGTCCAGGTATGCACTGCCGTGGTATTTATTTGTTTTTTATCGCGGCAAAAATGTTGCAAAAATTGATTGATACGATATTATAAATTATTCCAGGAATCGAATAAAATCTGAACCAATATTTTTCAGATTAAATTAAAAATAATATTTATATTTATTATCGAGCTGCTACTGTTTTACTATTTTTAATTTTATTTTCTCAATAACATTGAAATTGAAGAAACCTTTGGTAGAAAATTAATAAAAAATTATTATACATGGAATGAATTTGTATTTTCTTTCTTTTGGAACAATCTTGTTCTGTCTTTCGCCTTTTATATTTGTATCTCTGAAATTTAACGGTATCTCGTCGCAGGAATTTGCATCAAGATCTCGGTAAATTTCAAGCGTTTGCAAACCCGACGATCAAAATCTCGCGAATGCTTAAACAGGGACATCATGGGAGATGGTCCTGTATAAAATGAAGAACGTCGGAGAGAAACGGAGCCCTGCTCGAGTGCCGTTGCATATAAATTTACTCCTCCCTCGCGGAGGATTTTTCTCGTATTAAAATTCGTTACAGCGAAACGAACGATTCGAAACGGGTGGATATCGTGACAGAGGTTCGACCGTGTCGTCGCGTCGAAAGCTGTGCTTGAAATTTCGATGCCGGAAATTTTATTGGGCATCAATTTATCGGAATTCTGTTAAATTTTATCGTCGAACCGTTAGGAATATTCGATCGCGTCCAACATTGGTCGTAATTATTGTTACTATGCTCTGTAATGGATTAAACATCGAAAACGTTTCATTTCACGTGTGAACGCAACACTGGATGCTTTCATTGAATAAAAAATTCGGAATAAAATTCAGAGCATAAATTATTCCAGAAATTCAACAGTCGGTTAATTACCAATTTCCTAAATGGAACGTGATAAACACGAATCAAATGGTAATATTTCGCTCGATGCTATAACAAAGGACAATTTCAAAGGTTTCCCGACAAAATAGTCTAGTAATTAATAATCGTTTATCCACCCATGGTTATTGCTGAGTAAATTTTCGATGCATTTGCGAAAATCTGTTCTTTCAAAGGCTGTTCTAAACCAGAAATACAAGAACAAAAAAGTTAAAAATACGATTCCTTAATTTTCTAAATTGCTCTAGTATTACTTTTGCCTTAAGAAGTTATTAAAATAAACTCCGACTGAAAGTAGCATCCACTTCCGTTCAAAATTTTAATTTCGACGAAACAAATCATTAGCTGTACCCCAAAGTATGCACAGAGGTACATCCTTTTGAAACGCATAAATGTCCACCGCTAATACCCGGAAATTACATCGCCTAAGAGGAGAAGATCGCAAGGGAAATCATCGACAAATTACCCGAATACTAAGCGGGACCAATAACGCGTTCAACGACCAGCTGGCAGTATGCGACCCAGTTACACGGGTGTGGAAAGCCGGGGGCGCAAGTCGGTCGTTTTGTCGAAGGTTATAGGTAGCCTACGAGCCATCGAACAATTTCATCTTTCGTCGTGGAGTACGCGCGGCGAGGCTTGGTTTCTAGTCGGCGCCAAGCATCGAGCGTGGCTCGAATGGTACTAGGACGGTGATTAGCGTGGCAGAAGGCTTTCCCCCCTCGCTATTCGAGTGGCTGTCGCAGAGCCGAGAGGAGAAGCGAGCGGAGCGGAATCCGGATCGGTCGTGCTAAGTAGCATTTAATTGAACGCCCTATTCGAGTTCGTTAGCGGAGCGTCGCAGTTACAGCGTCGTGTACCGGTCGACGTCGAGCTATTAGCAAGAGTTTAATTATAATTACCAGGCCCCTGGTAACGCGATATCGAAGCGTTTATCGGCGTAAACATTCGCAGGTGTAATCCTAAGGAGGAGCGATTCGACCGTTCGATATCGAGGCGACGATAAGACGGTTTAATTGGCTTCGAAGCGCGCGCGCTCCGAGCCCATGGATATCGCGTTGATCGCGAAAGAATTCCATCGCGCAAAGGGTGCGGTCGGGCGGCGCCTTTGACGCGATTATCGGGATATGAAAGGCGGAAAAAAGATATTTCGGACGAAAGGAAAACGCGCCGCGGACGGATAATTGCGCTGATTACGTGGACGAGCATCGATGGCAAATTTGCATTCGCACGGCGTTTTATCGAGGGACAGGTTCTACCCTCAGAATGGGTAATCGTTCGATTAAGCCGTCGTTCGCGCGACTCTAATCCGAGCTTCGACGTTTTAATTAAACGCATCGTTCACAAGTGTCCGGTATGTTGAAATAGCGAAACGTTCGCGGCGACAGGAAATTAACGCGGGTTCGATCGATCGTGAATCGTCGGTTTTCTCGTGCCTTTTTTACGACACGTTACACGTTGCTCGATGTTCGACTAGTTTTTCTCGAAGGGATCAGGGATCAATTTCTTTCGTTTCTCGAAAACGTTGTCTTTTTTCGAATAAAATACGAAGAAAATGGGGCGGATCGCTTCGTTCGGAGCGACGGTAACAAATGTTGCGCGAAAGAAGAAATTCCCGCGAAATTCATTTTCGAAAAATACTTTGTTCTCGAGCGATTCGATTGCCTGGTCCCTTTAAAAGCCCCAAGACCGAAAGGGGCAAGAATATGGAGAGAAACGAGAAAAAGGGGGAGAACGAGAACAAATTTCACGTAATGTTCAAGAGGCTTTTAGGAAATCACGAGTCGTAAACGAGTGTGTGCGCGACTGCTGCCGAGTGCGGAGAAGAATACAGAGTGCGAAGCGAGCGGGTGAACGAGTCGCGAGTAATAATAAAGATCGGGCAACGAAAGGGGTGCGGAGGAAGATTGGCGGCCCAAGGGAGACCCTGTCGTTCGTGAAAAAAAAGAGAAGGGTTGCCTGTTCAAATCACAATTTTTTTTTTTTTTTCTTAACTACATCGTCCTTGGTAGAAATCCTCGATACGGCAATCGATGCTCGACAAGGCCGGTATTCTGACGATCGTTCCCGCTGGCAGCGACAATTAAGCTTTTATTGACAGCGTTACCGTCAACCCTTCGCAATTTCTGCGTCTTTTTCCCCGTCGTGCATGCGTTCTCCTTTAATCCGACGCGCGCAGACCTTTCTGCGAGGAAAATTAGAGGATTATGAAAAGCTATCGGCCGTGCTGAAATAAGCTGGCTCCGTGCACGACAAAAGAAAAAGGCACGACAAAAAGCGGGCGAACAGATTGCGAGAAATGTTTTTGAGAAATGAAGATAAAGCTATTCTGCGAGCACGACAGGACAAAAGAAACGAGAAATGTACAAGCAAGATTCTCTGTTTAATTTTTTACAATACTACACGAACCGGCTTGTTACATCAAATTGCTGTTTGTATCAAATTAAGAATTATTTATCAAAATTCACGAAATATTAATTTTCTGAAGTACAGAAAAATATTTAATTGTCAATCTAATACACAACATAATAAGTCATCGAAGTATTGGCAAAAGTCGGTAAATTAAAAGTAACTTGGAGAACTTTAAAATTGAACGCGAGCTAGGATATCGATAGCGGGAAAATTGAATGGATTACAAAAGTACTGTTCCGGTTCTTTTATTTTCTTTCGTTCAATTAAAATCGAGTTAAAATCGGTAACAACTATTCTAACGAAGAGTATCGACAGGTAACCGGATACAGAATCGAAGTGCACACGTAATAAATCACGGATCATTCGAAGGAAATAAATTTAATCATCGACGTTTTCACTATTACCGTACGAACTATAAAACATGATATTACTGGGATGCAGTAGAACGCAACGCGTCAGAGCGTAGGAACGCGATCGATCAGTTCGGAGATTTCATCGAAACAGAGATTGATACCGAAAGAATTTTGTTCCCTGCACCTATCCATCTTTCCATTCCTTCGGATAAAACACGGACAGGCGCATGAAAGGCGAAGGTATTAATTCAACAAGCTATTTTCCTAGCAGCGTGTGATTTACAACGTTATCCGATGCTCTCGTTTAACGTTCACAGATCTATCGTTACGTAGCCGAAGCAGACCAGGTATACTACCAGGTATACTTTGCATCGAACTGCGAATTTTCGTCGAGAGATCGCGGGGGGAAACTTCGTTAACGCCCGGCCGAATGATAAGCGATATCGTGTTAATTCGTGTTATTTACCGACAACGTGCACACAACACGGGCCCGGTCGTTGGCCGGAACCCCGAGATCCTCGTATTAGGTCATTTGGCTTGGTTAACCGCCAATCGATATCTCGTTTTAATAGTCATAAAAGTTGAATAATTCGATGGTCCTGTTCGAGCCGCGTCCTCGTGAAAGATAACTGTCACGCGACTTCGATGCAATTCGTCTATTATACGACCGATAATAACACCACTCGATACTTCGATTATCATCGCGACGTCGATAAAAGTCTCATCAGATTTTATTTCTATTTTTCTCTTATTAATCTTTATCTCTCTAGATATTTTATTATATCTATCATCCAGAAGTTTGAATACTTGGTACAAGTATTTCCAATTAACTTTCAGACGACGAACCATGGAGCGAGTTGAGAACTTAAATTGAATTTTAAACTATTTTCCCTGTTAGTTTTTTCAGAACGTTCGTTCGAATATGGTTTGTCCAGCGTACGATGTTGCGTTTTAAAATTTTATAACTCAGGTTTCCAGATTTCGGATTCAAGGGTTAAATAAATAAGCGCATTTTTGATAAGTTCAGTAATAAATGATAACCGAGAATTGGCTGAGAAATTATTAAAGGAAGCAATGAATTTTCTGAAGAAAGCAAATTATTTATAGGACAACCCAATATTAAAGAGATTACGGTACTTCGAAAAAATTGAGATTGGTTAAGAAGGATCGTACAAAACATTAGCGTATCAGTACACGAAGGTCGACGAGAGGGTGGGTCGATTACGCTTTTTATGCTGCGATTTGCCCGCTGTACAATGTAACGAGATGGATCATCAAACGAGAGCACGTAATGGAACTTCAAGAAAACCACGATCACGTTACAAAATGATCTACTTCGGGACACAAGGCTTTACAATATTATTTAATTCAATATTAAGTATCGTTTAGGAGGGTACAAGGAATCTCTCGGTCCTTGCTGTATTCCGGACGCTTTTTGGGCCATCCAGTAAATTTTGCCGTGCTCCCGATTAAATGCGCCCCTCGAAATACGAAATATCCATCTACAGATTGCTATCGATCAGCCTGCATCTTACAGGTAGCTTTAGACCCGCAATTTTCCGTATTACTTCGGCTCAATGGCGAGTAACCGAGTCACTCGAGGATTTTTGACGTCGTATATATCAAGTTGATTCGTTGTAATTTCAACGACCAGACCCGAACCAAGGGAACCGTGAATTCGATACACGTGGAATTTTCTCATCGGCGTAAATTTGCTTCGTTCACCGTCGAGGCAGCCCGTGCTGTCCCTCTCGCTTAAATCGTTACTGTTGCGAAACAAACGCCTATATAAATTTTACGTCTGACCTGTTTTATTTAGAGAAATCGTATATTGCACGCTGCAAAATCCATAACGCGAGATACGAGTTCGCGGTTTCTTATTTCCACGGCGAGCTCGATCGGTGGCGATCGGAGAAACGTACGATCCTACTAAACTATCGAGTTGCTTGTACTTCTTGGATAAAAGTACCTCTGGATTAGTATTTCTTAAATTCAAGATAAGTTAGCTTGAAATCGATTTACTCTAAAATAAAAATAAAAATAATAACTCCTTCAACGCCACTTTAAATATCCTACAATTAGGCTAATTGGACTCGAACGACTTCGAACGGAGTAACTCGATTAATCTCAACAAAGGTTAAGCGTAATCGAACAATAATGTCATAATCTCTTGACAACTTTTTTTTTATTGTGAAACGAATAAATGGGAAACAACAAAATGTAATTGGATTCTGATCTCCGGGATTATTTCAACGGGCAGAATTTCAATTTTGATAAAGTGCATCGTACTTGTATAGAATATCTTTTCTCCCGAACACTCCACCGATACACTGCTGGCAAGACCTTAAATTTGGGCCACGATTATGAACAAGCACGGTCTAATTGAGGCTGAAGCTTCGATATTTCTTCGGCACGAATAAACTTCTCCTTGACATTTATTCTTTGCGAAAGCTTCTGTACGTTTGGTAAGTGGAATACGTACAAACAAAACGAAGAACCGACTTTGAGTTCCGGTATTAAAATAAATTTCGCATCTGTCAAATGGAAAAACCACGATAAACGGTGGTCTCTGTATCGGCGTAACGCAAGCTACGAACAACGCGAACCTTTCTCGACGGTTCATCAAATTTACAGTCAATTATCGTAATGCTGGTTAACGATCGGAACGATGACGAGGGCGTTGTCGTGATTGGAAGATGGGACGAGGCAAGCTTCGATTTCTCCATTATTGAGAAACTCTGAGAACCGGGCGCAACAAAGAGGCAATCGACCCTCTTTCAAGATAGTTCGATTTGTTTGCAGAACCGGACCGTTCGGCTTAATTTAACGACGAGTACGTGGCCGTACTTCGTGAAAACCCTCGACAGTATCCTGTAATTTTCTCGAAAGCAGGACACGCGAAAATTTATCTCGAACCAGCTCTCTGCCTGTTCCTCGGCCCCTCCCTCTCTCTCTCTTCTCGGTCCATTGTAAGAAGCGAGCAGCAGAGACTTTCCTCGACGATACGTTTCTCGATCATAATATCGCGTCGCCCGATATCACGATATCGATTGGAACGTACGTGATTTTTTGCTAGACGAATTTTGAAAGCAAATCGAAAACCTTTGATCGAAAATAGAATTCCTTCGCTGTTACGTACACCATCACGATCAGATTGTTACAGATGTTGTATTATAATCTGTATTTTATTACCATCTGATATATTTTTATATGTAATTCAGTATTAGATAGGTAATTAAAAAGAATTGTTATTATCATAACCGCGAATTTGGACAATTTTTATTACCAAAAATAATCTAATTGCTATTTTAATTCATAAAAATCGAGTTGCAAGAAGTTAAATCGTGAATCAGATAAAAATTCATTCGCAACGTTTCTTGTCATACAAACGCAAATATTTTGGACAAGTTCGTGGTTTATTTCGTATATTTACAGCTTAATGGGTTACCGGTGGATTGTTCAATAAATAAGGGCACCTGTGCCGTTTGTGCTTATATTAAAATATCGATCGTAGGGTCAGCCACGACTTATCAAGTCCATTTATCCAATGAACGTTACGCCATTTGCCGCCGCGATATTATCATCCGACGCGTGTAACGCGTGCAAAGAAATAAAGCGACGGAGAAAAAAGAAGAAGGGGGTGAAAAGGGGGTTCGAGGGAACGTCGAAGCTGCAAAAGTCGTGTCGCGTCGCGTTCGACGATCGAAGGTACTTCGAAAAGAGTGTATATATATATATAGTGAAAAATCCATTTCTACGGGAGTGTTGAAATTTCCTGAAGGTTTTCACGCAACGACAGTATCGATATCAACTCTCACTCCCAGATAATGTGCTTCGAGCGAGCTCTCTCTATATTCCCTGTGCAGTCAACCGTGAAAGAGAAGAGGAATCTCGGCGAAACGTTTTCGCGCTATCATTTATACCGGCCTCTGGCTCGGTTGTGTGTCTGTCCCGCAATATCAGTTCGCGTAAAATATTCGCCTGTCTCCGGGTTAGGTCGACGGAAAAACAAGAATTTTATGCCACCAGAAAGAGAGACGGAGAGAGGGACACGGGATACGTGTATGTGCGCGAGCCTGTGTTGGAACGAAGAAAATACAAGGGGACAAAATCGCAAAGACACACATGAAAATATCTAGCCTATGAACCGCAAACGTTGCAACCTGCTCCACTTTCCACGCTGATACGGCATGTCCGTCGTGTAAAATAAAAAAAAAAAAGAGTGGAAGCGAAGTGCTTCTATGCCGACCGAAAGCTCTACGAGCGTCCAGCATATTCTTTTCATCTTTTTCCTTTTTTTTTTTTGCTCCCTTTCTCATTTTCGCCTCTCTGTACCGAATCGAGCACGACCGGGCATTTATATCGCGCTTAATATTGGCCAGCCGCAGTAACGTTAAAACGCGATAATGCTCAGGAAGTGGATGGTCAGGTCCAGCAATTTTTGCGAGGCGCGTTATATCATCGCTGCAACGAAAATGAAAAAAGAGCAGAAACGCCACGCTCGGTAATTACATTCGCTCGGCTCCGTACACTTTTGTTCGACCGTGTTGCTTTGAATCGGCTCGGTACCGCGTTTAAACCGCCCGGCTATTCTTTGCTCAACAACTTACATGGCTTGATCTTTAAATTGCTTTCATTAAACGAGTAATCGATTTTGCGAGGGTACATGGATACATCCAGATTAAACGGTATAAGAGAGAGAGAAATTTTCTAAGTCGTAACTTTAGCAGGAATAATATTGAAATTAATAATGATTTTTAAATATTAGATCTAACACTTTTCATTTTGTTTCTTGAAAAATTTAATTTACGTTAAAAGAAAAGGGATGCTTGGAGAGTTCTCCCTGTAAAAGTTAAGAACAGGTTTTAAAGAACGTGACTAAATTGAAAAAAATATAACTGTACAACTGGAAGGTGATGGGAAGAAAGTTGAAAAGAACATATCAAGGAGAGAAGATCTGGCTTTCAACAGGTATTAGACATGAGAAATCCTATGTAGCAGTCTCGTTGAGAATGGTGGAAAGAACAACCGAGACGGGGAAAACGCAGAAGACGAGCCATCAGACAAAGGGGAAGGGCTGTTTATTCAAGGGATGATCGTGATCGCACGTGAGGGTTCACCGCAACCGCGTCACGGCCGCAATTTCCAAGTTACCACCGCGGCTGAGCTCGATCCCTTATTTAGGAGAACTCTCCGTGTCCTATCCCACGGGAGTCCCGTGGAAGCATCAATTTCTGGAACGAGTGCTACGTGCCGAGGCGCTAACTCGAGAACTTCAGAATAGTTGTCTTTCAAGTTCCGTCCTTTCTGACTTCGATATATCCAATAACGTTCGATCTTTTCCAACGAATATAAATACCATTAGTTTCCTGTCACTCGTTCAAATCTCCCTTGAAAATTGGACTGTTCGATCGGCCGGTTAATTGAATTCCGATAATTGCATTCTGCTCGCGATGTAATTGCGTTTCTGATACGCACAGATCGCCTCGATATTAACACCTTACCTATCGCTCACGAATCAAGTGGACAAGAAATATTCTCTTGATCGAAAATTAACAAGTAAAATTGATTCACGTTGCCATGTAGAGCTCTTCAATTTTAATAATTAAATTCTATAATGAATGGATTCATCGATACAGTAATATTTAACCGAAAAGTGCTTACGAACTTGTATTGCTTACACTCTACATATAATTATTTTTATATAAATTCCAATTTATAGATTCTAAAACAATATTAGGCAACAATATTAGGCGTTTATTATGAATTTAACGAGAAGATTAACTACGAAGCTCTATTAATTTTTATCCCAGCCACTAACCACCGACACCAGAAAGTCTATTTAATAAACTTCCGGTAGTTAACAGGGTCGCGAAGTTCCTACGACCTATACCACGCGAAAACGAAATTGTTTAGTTTGGCTTAGGTGGTATGTGTCTTGGAATTCACGCAGAAATTCCTGTCCCCTCCCCCGTTCTATTTCGCAAGTATTGGTGTTGTTTCTAGCTGGTTACAGTTTTGCTGGCTTCCAAGGTGTACACCGCATGGCCGACGGCGCTGTTGCAGGAATACCTAAAGGGGGTGGCTAAAATATGCGCGCCCTTACTCTGGGGTTAAACACACGAGCTGTTGCGACACCGTCGCCACCCGCCACCCTCCCGTCTCCCATACGGATTTTCAATAACGCCCGGCGGATTCTTCGACGATATTGGCGAAAGTGCGAGCGGACGAGCTCTCACGTTACGAACGTCTGAGAACAACGAGACAGCCAAAAGTTGCCACTCTTGTACAGGGTGGCCCCACCTAACTTGACCAACTTAGAATTTTCGGTGGTTGAACGAAAGCTTAGAAGATCAAATTTCGTCGTGCTTCCTCCAATATGGTATCATTCATAAAAGAAATTTTGATTTATTCGATGTGTTATGAAACTGGTAAATGAATTTTTGATTTATTTATCTCATAGAACATAGAAAAAGTTCAGTGTATCATATAAAATCTGATTTTTAAATATAGAGTTTGGTATCATTCGATGACATAAAAATACCACAGGATACCACTTATGGCATATCAATTTGAAACACAAAGTTTCATGAAAACGACTATGTAAACGATTCATCAATATTCTGAATACAAAATGGCTGGTTTTTCGTTATACAAGTTTTCCTTTGGAGCCGCCTGACGGGAAAGTATGAGATATAATACTTCATATTTTCCCTTCATATACAGAGTGTTCTAAAAAAGAATTATGTAACCCGAAAAAGGTAAAATTTTCCATGGTATAACAAATTAAAAAGTTCGTGCTACATTTTAGAATATAAACTGGTAAAAAATTGAATATTTATAGTAAGAATATTCATCAAGCTCTTACATAGTTATTTTCTTCGAACTTTTAAGGTACAAATTGATATGCCACACGTGATATCCAGCGGTACTTTTATGTCACAAAATCGTGTCGGGCATTTGGTATGATACAATCAAATATCATTGCGCGCAAAGTGGTTCTTTCCATCGTTATCAGTGATTCTTCGTGTAACGAGAAATCGATTCTGAACAACTGTAGAAGTAGAGCCTGAAATGACTATCAACACGATTCTTCGATGTTCGGGGAGAGGCAAACGCGTGATTACGAACTACTTTCGAACTTCGGGGAAATACCTTTCCCTAAACGATGAACTTTGCTCGATCGTGTTCCCCCGAGCGACCTCGTGAGATGGCCCTTGCGAGAACTCTTGCCAGACATTTTCCTATAACGACCTGTTGTTATAGATTTGCTCGATCACAAACGGAATTTTAAAACGTGATACAAGCTCTGCCGTCAGAGATTGTTTCTTTGCAACCATCAAAGCTAACTCTAATCACAGAGTCATCGCACTCTCTAATTGTCTTTGATCAACGAAAGGCACGAGTGTTTCGAGCAGACGAGCGAATATTGACATTTGTTTCTTTGAAATATGAAAAAGATCTTGAACAAAAGTGGCAACTATAGAATGTAACAGCAAACGTATGCACGTCTCATCGGCGGAGAGGCAAATGAACAAGAACAAAGAGCTGTCTTTCCGGCAAAATAATTTCCAATGGCGCGTTTAAAAAATTACGCTTTTACCCTGCTACTTTATGTTTTCCATCGCTCGACGACGCAAGAAGTCGGATATCATCGCCTTTGAAAACGCTTCTTTCCACTCCGTGCGGTATTTCGGTCAAGCACCTCCATTATGCTTCAAAACATTCCCCTGTTCGCTTCGCTTTTTTTTCCCCCTTACCCGGCTCCCCCGAGGGACACCGACCGACAGCAGTCTGCGTTTCCGTCTCCCGTCTGCAAAACTTCTCTTTCCTCGAACGTGTATAAGCGTTTGGAGATGCCAATACGAACGGCTGCGTGCACCAAGCAAATGGAAATTTTAAGTGCTCCCACGACTGTAACGTACTATGCTCGTTTCGTTGCATCCTATGCGACCGTCCATAAATGTACCGTCTTCCGGTGCACGGTTGTGTACGTTAATGGCGACACAACCGCGAGAAGGTCTCTCCCGCTCCGTGCGGCGCCGCTAACCGAACGCCATCGAGACCCTTGGACCGACTGTATCGGAGTTGGATTTACGCGGTTAAATATTGTTGCGAATTCGTTCAATTTTAACAACGGTTCCTGCCAAAGCGAGGAGGGGTCGAGAACGACGGCCATTTTAGAGATACAATCGCGACAAGATGTAAGATAGCGTACGACGCAATGAAAACTGTCTCGTTTCGCGGGAAACCAATTACATAGGAAAATGGTACGCCCCCGTGTTCGTTTGCATCTTCGCGGTGTCGTGAAACGAAAACCGGCTGGAAGGCGAGCCTTAGGAAAAGCCGAAAAACGGAAACGGCTCGGGACGCAATCCCTTTATGCAAATTTCCCTGGCAACCATCTGACGCCCTTCCACGAACAGACAAGTGCTTGGCCACTTTATGGCACCCTAAACAGGCTAAAACGTTCGACATGCTGTTATCGAACCGCTAAAATCTGGAATCGCGATCAAGCGCAAATTTGTTGTAGAAAAGGGGGCACGGGACTGAATTCTGTGTTTAATGATGAAAGAATTGGAACCGAGGGATCGTTCGATAAATTAGAAACAGAGCATGGAGTAAACGCGGTACACAGTGAATTTCAATTTAAAAAAATCCTATCCGACGCTCCGTTCGGAATTCGTTTCGGAAACCCGTGCAAAAACCTTTGGTCCAATTAACCTTAGCAGTGCCAAAGTTACGAGTTCGCTCGGCGCAATCTTTAAATCGCTCTTGGCAAATGAATCTACGAGAAATCATCTCGTAAAAGAAACGTCAACGGTTCTCTATGTAAAAAGATTGTATTAAAATTACAGAACTGATAAAATTGAAGCATCAGAAACAACTAAAAGAACAAAAGTATTTGCTGGGCGCCGATTAAAGAACGTACCCCCTTGTTAACACAAGAACGATTGAGATTGGTTATTCTTCAGGATAATATTCAGCTACAGACTCGACGTTATAAAATCCAACGACATTAAGCATGAAATATCTCTATATTCATCATCCCTCCAGGATACATCGTACGTAAAGTATCTCTTTTGTTATCCAAATACCCTTTTAAGGAGAACTATTTTTCTCCACGAAAATCTCTCCGGCCGCATCCTTCAAGAATTACCCGAAATAAAGCGCGGGACCTCGAAATTGAAGTACGTCGAAACAAAAGGAACCCCCGTCCCGTACGAATAAAATAATTGAAACCGAATAAAAACACACTGTTAGCCATTTGATCGCGTTTCAAATGGGGAGGGTGCAAAAAAAAAGGGGGTTCGATTCCGTGTGCACGAGTCGTTCGAAAACGTTTCGTGGGAGCGTGGCAAATGTAACGTAGGTACCATTTTTATCTGGAATTTTTCAATCTCGCTAGGCGAGCTACAACTCACGATAGCAGAAAATGAATGCCATGCCGCGTAAGTGTATTCCCGTGTAGCAAAGACGAGGGTGTAAGTCACTCGACCTCACGCGACTTTGCGGACCTGCACGAGTCACCGGAGAACCCTGACCTCCGTATCAAAAATCTATCAATTTCTTTCCCTTACGCTTTTTTAAATCAGAAGAATAATGCGAAGCGCTCCAAAATTAAGCTTGAAAGTGCTAAGCTTCTGTATTCGAGAATTCTTATCAAGAAGGTACGTCTGCATTCAATTAAATCGAGCGAATTCTTCAAATTTATTGTAATACGATCAAATAATTAAATTAATGTATTAAAATTCCTCTGAACCAAAAAAATTTAATAAAGTCCCTTCAAATACAGAATGCGGACGATGTTATCAGAGGATCGAATCCACGGGGATTGCAATAAAGCTCGTGATTCAATTGATACAACGGAATGAAATTAAACAGTGTGTCGCAATCGTTGATGAAATCCAATTGTAATAACGCGAGTAATTATCGTCGTACATTTGCGAACGAGATCTTCGTGGAGGGTTTTCGCTACTAATCACGTACCGGAAGTGACAAAAGCCTTCCACCCGGTTCTTACTCGTTTACGGAACGATGGAAGGACCGTTCGAGCGGTCTAATCGCCGGATTACGTGCCACGGGGGTTCGCGATAAAAGTGTTCTTTGGTGTACGTTTTTCGCGACACCATAACGTGATCGTTGTATGCACAGGATGCAGAATTAGCGAGGGGAGCGCGCGTGACCGAGCCGCGAGCCAATCGAGAGCGAATAAAAGCAACAAAGGGAAAGGAAAAGCAGTGGAACGGAACAGGAAAAAAGAACAAGTTCTTATCGATATTCCGTTGATTTCCATACACGAGAGCATCAAACCGAACACGGATAAGAAAGGAATTCGACGAACAAATAGGAACGCATTGGCACAACCACACAGAATTCAAATGGCGTGAAGAGGAGGAGAAAGGGGGCGGGGGGAAACGGAATTCGCGGGTCTAACTTCGCGACGGAGAGGCTGTTTGCATGAAAATCCAGCGACCAAGTGAAATTCAGTTAGCAAACTACCGTGGTCGGAATATTTCGTATTCTCGATTAACGGCGACAAGAACGAAAGGCAAAAATAAAGGTTGCTAAAAGAATGAAAAGTGTTCTTTTGATCCGTGCCACTCGCGCGGATGTTAGCTATTTTTAATTCTCTTTACCAACCTCGCCGTGGCCCCCGTAATGACGAGCATTAACCAATTAGCGTCCACTACCCTTCCTCTTAACTGCTTTCTTTCTTCTTCTTTTTCCTCTTTTTTCGTTGCTGTTTCCTTCTTTTATTTTTCTTTGCCTTCCAGCCATGGTTCGAGAATACTGAAACAGACGTTCCAAACGGGTCCATGGAAAGATGCAACACGCTGCCGGTGTCCGTTTATTTTCAGCACCGCGTGTGCCATCAGACTACCGCGGTTTGGCGAAAGCTTTGAACTCGCCAAAACGAATATTATTTCTGCGGCGACGTGACTCTTTTGGAAAGGATTCGCTTCGAGAGGGTACGAATCGCTTAACGAAACCGTGAAAGCGTGTCTAGAATTATGAATATCCGAGCTAAATGAAAAATTCGTCGACCTCCACGGACCCAGTCTCTCTCGTCAACTCTGTTGATACGAATCTTTTATTCCGTTTGAGAACGGAAGTAAATGGCAAGTGGGCGAGTTGTCGGCGAGAGAAAACTGAAGTGCAACTATCAGGAACTACGTAAGATGTTTCATACAATTCGTAGCGGATTCTGAATGTAATTAGCTGAACAAACTACTTCAAGTTTTGATAGCTGATGCGATTTTAATGCTTCAATCTTTGTCTAATTAAATCACGCTACGAGTGCTTCTAATCTAATCGGATCCAAAATACTGTTTACCAAAATCGAATACACAGTAATTTTCATCAAACTCGAAACATCGGATCAATAACATTTGTGTTATCGAATCATATCAAATATTCGCGTTTCAAAATCGATCATTTGACATGCAACAACCTAATAATTTTGCTGGTATAATTTATCATGCTTGACTGAAGAATTTCACAAAAAAAAAATTTCTTTAAAAATCATTAAAATATGTGAATAGCGCTGAAACGTAAGATTTTCCAAACATTTTTATCACCAGATTGGAATTCGTTCTTACCACATACTTATCGTAACCCATGAAAATGACTGGTTAAGGATGTACAAAGATATCGGGGTAAGAAAAATTTGAATATTGAAGGGGATGAATTATAATCCTCGAGCGTATTTTATGGTATCGGTAGAACGTTTTCCAATATTGGTAATGGTGAAAATTATTTATGCGCACGATGTCGACATAGATATTAGAAGCATGAGAAATATCGCAACCAAAACGAACGTCTTTGCTATATTCAATTCGAATCAACGATTTTCAACCGAGGAAAGATATTGCGGGAGAAATTGAAATTCTGCCCCGCGTTGTGTCCGTGAAATACCTGTTCACCGCATAAATCCGCGAGTTATGTGTACATGTACAATTTCGATTAAACGCGAAACATTGGAAAACCGATAAAAATCCGGGCTAAGTTATGGAAACGGTCGGGTATGTAAACGTTTCCCCCATTTTTTTCTTCTCATTTTAATTTAACTTTAAAACACGTGTATAAATTCTTGACCGGATTCCGTATCGCGAAGTATCAAAGTAATGCCGCTTATCAAAATGGCGTCTCATTTCGCGCAACATACAATTTTCCTCGCGGTGAGAAATTACATGAAAACTATTCGCGTAACGTTTGTAAGGAACATTCCAGTCTCTTGGGCAATTTATCGATACCCGTACAATGGTTAATGGTCTCGTTCGATAAATAACACGAGCGTACGGTTGCGAGTAACGAGAGAGATACGTTATGCAGCCACGACACCTACTCGTAAATCGGTAACCGACAAGGCGCCAACACAATAGATAAATATGGTGCCACTTACCGGTTAGACGCGTCGTGTTGTCGGCTGCTGGACGATGCGTACACTCCAGAAAAATACGGGCACACACGCGATAAAAACACAGGCGTACAGAACGACAACAGTTAACGAAATGGAACAGGCTGGCACCGATGTCCTCCCAAACAAAAGTTACGTTTAGTATAGGTCACGTCGCCGCCAGATTACGCCAAAGACGATTTAACTCGCGCACTACCCCCACCCCTGCGTCCCGTGTACAGTCGCAGTCCGAGCTTCGCGTCGACGACAACAAACGCGCGCACGCTACGTGTATCTTCACTGTGTTCTTGTGCCGATTGGGAATAGAACCGAACGTTCAAATGGCGTCGAATATCCTTTCAAACCGTCGGATTCGAGTGGACGAAGTAGAGCTCTGCCGTTCGCAAATGGAATCCCGGAGTTTCACGTGTCGAAATAATCGTCTTTCAAAGGGGATCGACCCGGCGTCGTTTTCAAGATGGAGTATTCGGTGAGTGTGACCGTTGACAGTTTATATTTCAAAGTTATTGACACTCCGTGTGCGATCGTATTCGATCCTCTGTATCTCTTCAATTCCTTTGGCCGAGTAATTGTTTCAAATCTACCGTTTCGTTGCTCGTAATAAAACTACGTTTACTGAGTTACAAAGAACCGCCAAGTTCGACGGAAAAATTTCGAACAACGGTAATGGCGCGAAATCAGTGCTGACAACAAGACGGATACGAACGAAGTTTCAGGTTATGTGTTTGAAAAGTATTCCTTACGATGTTATTTCTTAATAAGCACGCACAATTGTAAGATAGATTAGATTTCGAAAGAATACGATATCGATATTATAAGTTATTTAGCTCGAAAAACGGAGTATCGTTTTTACCATGAACATTCGGTTCCCTTGCATTTAATCATCCCAATCGACGAACGTAAAACACAGAATTGAGTAGAAACGAAAATAAACGTATAAAAAATAAGATAACGTGGTACGATTAACGTGACAATTGTCCCGTGAGTACTAACACACACGAATACACCGAACGAACTACCAAAACGACAGAGGGCGACACAGTGTCCTCACCGATGCGCGGTTCGAGTGCAACTGAGCTAGTCGTGGCAAGCCCGTCGAGCCGAAAGCCACAAGCCGCGTCAGCCGACCGGCGGCGACGGACCAATCAGGGTTGTTCTCTGCGCAACTACCCGACACCCAAGAATTGACCACATGCTTGCTGATTTACCCCTTTCAGCTTTCTTTTTTGCAACCCTTTATTGTCGTTTTCGTTAAGAAAACGTCGAAATCCGTACGATCGTTCGCTTCTTTTTTCACCTCATTTGCGCTATGCCATTTATCGTGAAACGGATTCGAAAGATGGATACATTCATATTGTTTCTGATAGAACGACGTTTTCCTAATACGGTTCTGTCGTGATTCGTGATTTATCACGAAGATACGTGCGCCCTGTACGGTTTCAATGATCAAACGTAATAAAATATCGCTTATAAAGATGTTCACTCACCGTTTTATATCAGATAAATCAGAACTGTGCTACTGGTCTATAATAGTGAAAGAAACTTGATAAAATTTTTGGAAAACAGTGTTTAAAGATAAAATTTCTAACATTGAAGGGTTTATCTCAATTCGTTTTGATAAAAGCTCTAATATCATTAATCAAACTTTGCGTTAGAAAATTCTAAATTTAATACTTAAACTTTACTTATCAAAGCATTTCAAATTCCCTTCGTACAGGGTAAAAATGATTGTTCCAATTAATTTTCTCGTGCCGCGTTGTAAAAAGGGTGTCAGGGATAGATAACTTAATTGCAGCAATCAAACATATCTTACGTCTACGAGCACAGAGCCCTTCTATGGTTTTTTCTCCTGCCCGATGTTTGCAGTTCGCAAACGTGCCGCCTTTCAACAAGCAGACGTTGATGGATCCCTATGATCCAGTTTCACGAACCATTGGAATTGCAAGTTTTTTCTTGACCTTGCCAAGCTCTTCAACGTCCCGCGGATTAAAGCAGAACTTTTCATGACCTTACAAGTCGCTCGCTCATCGAGCTCTTTGAGTCTATTGAACCGAACGGCGTACAGGCGAACGGGGTTAGAGCGGACGATTCAGCGGGGAATTAAAATTAATGGTTGTTTGACTGGTACTTCTCGAGCACGTATTATCACCCCGTTAAAGCGTATGCAAAACGACGACGATTAAACGTACGTCTTTGCGTACGGGTGTGATTTTCGCGCGAGCGTACGATAACGACTGCGAACTGTGCCCGTTTGCATGCGAGCACGGTTAGGTCGAGTGATCTCGTTCGAATTGGTGGTCGTTATATCAGATCAGCGTTGTTTCGATTTCGCGTATCGCCAATCAACGAGATTCGATTATTCATCTTTTCCCGTACCTTTGTGAACGTTTTTGTGCCGCGCCAACGAGCATCGTTTTTGCTTTCCGCCTCGACTAGCCGATAATCCACTTGGAGGAACGTTGTCGAGCATCTCGGGTCTCCGTTGTGCACGATCGAATCGATATCCTGATACGCGCCGTGTGACGTGTCGTTTATCGCTTTTCACTCGAATTTTTCCGGACGCGGGCTACGTGAAAAGCTTTGCTTCCGTGGATAAATCTAATATCGTTCTTACCTGCGCCTTCGCGAGTAGCTCGCTCGAATCCCGTGGGGATTCCGTGCTCGTGGAAAATCCTCTAGTCGGCTCGAGATGTACATGTGCGTGCCCGGATCCCGGGATATTCTGTTTTAATAATGTAATCAGAGAACGCGCGATTACGCTCCGACGCGTGGTACGTTCTCGTTCCGTGACACAATCGGACGCTCCCGATATCCGTGGAATTACGATCAGCAATATCGTACACGATATTGACGTGGCCTATTGTACCGATGTTGTATAGGTGCAATACCCGGATAATGGGTATAATGAATTCTTGAAACTTCCTTGCACCGATGGGTAATGTCCTTCGCGTGGAATTCTCGGTCGAAAACACGCTTAATTTCGTTATTGTTAGAGAGAAATTCGCTAACTCTACTTCGCGCATAGTAAATCTGGGTACAATCGAATACGAACTCGAGCGGCTCTCTATCGTCTCCGCATTCGCTCCCAGATTGCTTATAATCTGCAATCAATGGAACGAATTTGAATCTTCTGTAGTTTTGATATCGTTCGCGGGGGTTTGTTTAACTACATTTTACTATCTATTCGATGAAAGTTGCGAAAGAGGCAATCTGGATCCGTGCTAAAAGTTTTAGATTCGAACAGCTATTGATTCGAACAGCTCGTATTGTTCGCCAGCCGACGTATCAATTTTATTTCCGAAATGGAATAAAAAGTGGATGTAACTAGGTTGCTAGTTACCGGGCGGTAGCGGTTACAATCAAACAGAATCGCGCACGAGGCCGGTAAACGATAAATGCATCGCGAAGTGTACAAACACGTGTACAGGAGTATTTACATTCTGTGCCCACGTACCGTGAGATACAAAGCTGCACAGGCACAGGAATATCGAGGCTGAGGAGGAATCGACAGTACTGTAAATACACGAGGAGAGCACCGCGTTGATTAGCTGCTCGCTTGTACGCCGTTTCAGTTAGCTCACGCTTGAATTAAATCCGACAGGCCAATCGACAGGCACAATTAACTTCGATCCTTTGTGCACACGTACCGTGGAACAGGGCGCTGGAAAATATCGTGCGTTTCTTACTTTTTACCGATCCTCCTTGGCTCTTTCATCGTTCGGATAATTGCTCGAGTACAATGAAGTAACGCATAGGAATCGGCGCGATTATACCTGCCGGATTATTTATTCTCGCACGAAGCAAACGTACATCATCCACGGACCGGATTAAACCTGAAGAACAGATAAATCGAGTACGTGGACTAACAGGTATTGTACCGTCGGTATCTTCCTGTGAATCTCAATGTCTGAGCAACGTTTAATCGAGAAAGTTGTAAGATCCTGCATCGCTGATTCGAAACACGACTACTTCGAACGAAACTAATGAATTAAATTATAGTTTTTTACCTTAAAGTGAGATATCAGTTCGGTTATATCGAAGAACCGTACGCGCTATGATATCGATTGTGCTGTTACCCTTAAACCTGTTACTCTAGCCACCTTTGCTGAAAAGATGGAGAAAATACATTAAATTTTTTTAATTTTCATCGAATGAAAAACGAACACTTTGTCTACAGTCACTTTTATTAATTAAAAAGTTAACATCGTCTTAATACAACGCGTATTAAGATATTAGTTCGTCGTTGAAACAGAATATAATCGGGATTCCGATATCGAGGGGGTTGAAAATGATTGGTTCGGTTCGAAGTAGGTGCGAGTTGCAGCCAAATCTCGGCGTCAGGTTCCACGGAGTCAAATGCGAGCGCCCTATAATCAAAACGTTATAGGCGTGCACCAGCTGCTGATCATGTTATACAATCACCGTTCCCCGATGCTACATGTATACTTCTACGAGCTGCGGTTTCTCGTTCATGTAGACGGTCGAACACAGCTGTCCATATCGGCGGATGTCGAACGATGAACATCGATACACTAACGTCCGTGCGGCTTACCTTGAATAAAAGACAGTTCGTAAAACAGATGACCGCCGTGTCCCAAATAGGTTGTGCAATTGATTGGCATTCCGTGTGTCAGCATCGAAGTCGATCCGTCGAAAGGATCAAAGGAAGTCGTGATGCGTGATTAGCATTAAATTCTTGTGGCAAAAGTGTACGTCTTTGAAGAATGAAGGTACCTTGGTATCTCGCCAGGGTCCATTGAAATCGATTCGATGAAAGGAGCAAGATACGTGCACGCGATTTGCAGCAATTATAAGCGCCGAAGAAAAAAAGTCAAGGATGACGTTTGTTAAAATGTTATTCGAGGTTAT
The DNA here is from genome assembly GCA_022405125.1 of Anthidium xuezhongi. NCBI lineage: Eukaryota > Metazoa > Arthropoda > Insecta > Hymenoptera > Megachilidae > Anthidium > Anthidium xuezhongi. Next base: position 5,142,925 of record CM039642.1, on the reverse strand, counting down.
CAGTTCAATGTTCAACGGCTCGTTTAATCGTGTTGAATTAATTGAATGGAAGATCCTGGGTCGTGATAGCGTGTACGAGGCAACGAAATGGAAACACGATGAAAAGGACAAGAATTTGGCTAGCCCGGTAAACAGAATATTCGTGGTCACGATCGCATGCGAGCGAGTGCCAGCGGTTCCACCATCGTTTGGCCATGGGTTTAATCGAGATTCCGGGTGGAGCAGAAGTGGGCGTGGGCGCGTTTCACATCAGGAAGGGTATGCGTACAGAATACAGTAATTATGATTCTCGGACCCGTCGCATTCAGAGGGAAATGAACTTGCCGTCCGGACACGCGACTTTATTAACGAATGGCCATGCTGAATAGACCTAAACATCCCAGCCTCCTCGACTCGAGGATTCTCGGTTGCCTTGGATGGGGCAAACGAAAGAAGGGGGTTAAGAGGCATGATTAATTGCGCGTCGCCTAATTACCAATTAGTCGGACGGTCGGAGACATTGCATGAAAGAGGCAGCCGACTATTTTTCTCGTTTCCTTTCTTCTCGGGCTATTTCCACCTTTAAGTAAAGGAAATACGAAGAAAAGGGGGAAAATTGTAAGCAATTTCTCCATAGATAATGTGGTAGAAGTTGAAATCGATAATAGACTGAAATTGCTGCTGTCTTTCGAAACTAATAAATTAAAGCATATATTGAAAGCAATCCTTCGGTACTTTGACAATGATTTACGATCTCCAAGATTTTTAAAGACAATCGTTTTATTATTGCTCTTCGAACTTCGTACTTTTATGAAAGCCACTGTCCCTTATGAATATTTGAAACGCATCCTTATATCGACGGGTTCTTGAGCCGAGGTTTCAATTTCAAAACCGTTGAATTTAATCGATGCATGCATTTAAGTTAAAGCATACGAGTCATCTTGCCGATCCGTATTGTTCACTTGGTCGACGTTCTTTGTCGCTTGAAGTATGCCCCAGGAATATCAAGCAACCCTCTCTCGTCTTTCGCCGTTAAATGTGTCACGTCTATGAATATCCATCGAGAATTTACATTTAATTGAATACCCTCCGAAAAGAGATACTTTGCGTTACTTTTCGGACTTTATATCGGCCTGATAGGACGGGAAATATATACGTAATATACGATATCGTCCCGAAAGGATAGAGGACCATTTCGCGAGACCCCCGGTGGCAAAAAAGGGCTCCGATGTTCTTGAAATATTTATGCATTTGTCGGCGAAAGCGTAAATATTGTATGGCCCTCGATATCGAGGAGGGGAAGGGGTGTTGCGGTGGGATATACATCTTTGGTAACAGGGGCTCCGGGCAAAGGTACGAGTCGGGAGTCTCCCTTCCGTCAAATCAATTTTCCTTATTTATCGCCGGCAATTGTTTTTCGATATCGTTCCCCATGGAAAAGTCGCTACGGTTTCGTTTCGATCGTGTCAGCTTGTTTTACGCGTGACCTCCCTCGTAAATATTAAACAATGAACATAAATACGCCACGTTTCGAGAGGACGAAACACGAATTTAAAGCCCATAAAAAAAAGAGAAGAACAAGTTATCCACCCCCCCCCCCCCCTCTTAACCGAGCAATATATTATACCGCTAATAATATTTATAACGGAGGCTACGCGAAAATAGGGCGGCGTTATGGGTTGTCGTTATTAAGTATCCAAGAACATCATTCTCGTTTCCCTTCGATCCCGCCACGCGTTCGTTTTCATCCCGGTCGCTACGAGGTTCTGGCACATCGCACGTACACTTTTTCCCATAAGGATTTCGTAAATCCCTACCGAAGGAGAAAGATGGATCTCCCATTAAGCAAAACGCCGAACAAATAAGGATTTTTCCCTCGAAACGCGCCACCCTTAGGCTCTATTGAGAACCGGACGAGATTCGAGCAGGCGATGCGGAATATTTCGACGCTGAACGCGGCTTATTTTATTCGTACGGGAATATTATCGATGCAAAAAGGTCCGCTCTTCAATGGATCAGGTTGTATGTCGATGTTTCGTTAACGGTTGGCCAACAATATCTGAAAATACGTGACGTGGCATAATAATAGAACGCCTCGAAGCTTCTTATTCTTGCTTGAAATTTTCTTCGCGAGTATTCGCCTTCCGTACATATCGCGACGGGAAATATAACTACCGGTGTAATATAAGAATTCGTAGTTCTCACAATTTTCTGATCATTAAAGTTTCATTTAATTCGTCTGGATGAAGTTGATAAAAAGCGAGCCGAACGATTTTGAAAAAGGATACCGGCCGTTTAAAAAGGGGCGACATTTTGTTAATTGCGGTTCTTCGTTAGAATAAATTATTCTCCGCGCTTTCTGTGCACCACCCTATCTCGCGCCGTGCCGGTCTCACTTTCCTTTTGTTCTCCGCTCCAGAGATCCTCTTTGACAAAGATAACGAGGCTGCTCGAAAGGCATTCGAAGGCTAAATGCAGAAATGCCATATTTCAGGACGCCGGTTGCGCCCTGGCCCTTCTTCGCCGAGGGTGGTGACCCTCCAAAGCCGAGCGAGTCGAACTTCATCTGCGATTCAAGAAAGGAGGAGGAATTAACTTAAATATTAGACATCTATGCAGACGGTCTAGATCGGACTATGAGCCTGAATACCGTGGAATAGCGAGCATAATACTTTCCTATTTAAAGTAACTTGTTCGAGCGTTTCCACTTGTATTAACATTCTTAATGCTCGGCTTTATACGTTTCAAAGACTTCCTTTCTCTCTTCATTATGTTAACAAAAGTCGAAGGTCTTTGTTAAAGTTGTAGGGTCGATAAAAGCGCATCCGTTTTATTACAGCTAGCCATTCTACGAGCAGATTTCACGACCCCTTTAATAAAACGTTAACAGTCTTCTTCTATCGGTCGTTTGTCTCTTTCCCTCGTCTCTCGTCTTCCGTTGAATCGCGTTCATTGATTAATGGAATATTTGCTTCGTAATCGCGTAATAACCGTGGATGACGTCCCTTAACCGCCCGGTTTCGCCGCCGCTTCTCGCGTCGACAGTTTTCAGCATCGAATTCGACCGGTTCGAGGCGATGGGTTCGCTGCAACGCGGGCCGTCGCCGCGTGCAGATCGTTCCGGACGATGCATTTAATCCACTCTTCGCATCCGACTAGCGGAATCACGATAATACGAGGTAATATCGACGTCGTCATTAAGGGCGGTAGGAAACTTCGCCGACCGCTAAATCAGGTCGCAGTTACTTAAGAGATTGGTCCTCTCGCGGTGAAAATCCTTGGAATATTTAAGGCCCGTTGGGCCAAGTTAGCACACAGCCCTGAGTCCCGAGTTTCGCTCGAAGCGCAGATGCTGCGAGCAATCGAAGCGAAACTCCGCGAGGCGCCACCACTCGATTTCCACCCCCTTCGCTATTTCTCGTTAAATTTAAATTCAGATAAATTAAGGGAGGCGGCGTCTAAGTGGAAAAATAAGATTGGAGCCGCGTTGTAGGCGGGTTTATATCGAGGCTTCTTCTCCTTCCTTTGCCACCTGGTCCCTCCCTTCTTGCACCCTCCCTTCCTCCCCCTCGGTTTCGCCCTTTCGCCATCCCTCTTTCTTGCGGCCGCTTTTCGTCCCGAGCCGTGAGAGACGGCGGCAAAACGGGCGATCCGGGAAGAGAGGCTGGGGTCGTTCAGGTACAAGGGGGTATTTTTAACAGAGTTGAGGCAAGGATTTGCATAGGCAATAAGGTCGGCGCGATATATTGCCAGAACTTTTAACAGCGCAACCCACCCTTCGCCCGCCGCCTGCCCCGCGGTATGAATAAGCCGTAAATAATTTTCTATTCGACTTTCCCTCTCGTCGAGTTGCACACGAGACGGTTCCACGCCAGAAAACGCTCGACAAAGTCGTTTCCCTCGGTTCGGCTTTGGGTGTACTTTGCGAGGGAGCTTGTCTTTCGAAGACGTTTCACTTTTCATTAAGAGATATGACGGGTATTAGTGTCCAAAGTGTAATAAAGCGTCTCGCAAGAAACCGGCTCTGTCTATGGTACTGTTTATCGGCTTTGAGATGTCTCGCGGTTTTAAAGCGTATACATTTCGTGAACTTCTTCAAGTTTCCTTTATAAGGGACTCATTCGGTCTTTTGTGCTGATCTTCACTTCCTTTCTTTATTGCTCTCTTCTTTGAATGATTGTTGATCCCTCGCCAGTTGTATATCTTTTTTATTCCACAAATATATTTTAACTAACATATTTTTTTATGCTCAACAAGGTTGAAAAGTATTTGTGTTAATAAAATTAACAAATTTAACAAGACCCTGTTCTTACAATTGTAGCAATTATAAAATCAAATTGAAATCCTGTGAAATATTAATTAAGGTATTAAATTTTGTTGTGAACTTAATTAAAATTCCTATTCCGTGCAATTTTATAATAATACGTGCCGGGATTCGTTTATTTGCATCGAAAAATACAAGTGTAAGAATGTTCTTTTACAAATCACATACTCCCTCTTGCATGGAGCATAGAAAACAAATAGAATCCTAGAATTGATCTAGCCAGTCGGTTCAGTCGAGGGTGAGTTTCGAAACCAACAGAGGGTTGTTCCGTCTTCCCTTCATAGTTGTACGATTTTCATCGCGATGGCGCCACGGCCGAGCTGTTCTCGCAAGGATCTAGACCTGCCTAGACCTGCCATGTCTATCGTGCTCCTTGTCAATTGGGTGGCTAATTTTTTGGTTGACAATTATAAACACATTTTATATTTTTACGATTTTCAGCTAATGATTTTACAATGTGTTTTGGTAGCAAAATTTAATTAAAAATTGCCATGATTTCAGTTAAAAAAGAAAAGAAAATGAATCTATGTTACAATAAAATAAACAGTAATAGAACAAAGATTATAATACAATATAAAGAGATTTATATATTTTCACTGCGGTAATCAATGTTTTAACTTCAAATTCTTATGAAATATTATAATTTTTAATATTCAAGTTACAAATAAATGTTTCTGACGAAATATACGCGGTTTTCGCATTTTTAAGTAGAAAAAAAGATCTCTGCGCAGGACGATTGACATTTTCCACGTGCCTACAACCCTACGACGTTCTCGTCGATAATTCTCCCAGTGGTTGAGTACTGGAAGGGTCGGGAAAGCCTTTAAGATCGCCGGCACTCTTGCTTCAAATTGGGACAAGTAACGAATGCGTAATCTCGTCGGTTTAATTTATCGAGATTGTACCACGAAACAAAGTGAAACGAATTCGACGAGATTTACAACCTCCTGCACCTCCATTATCATTCTGTTGCATATTCAAATTTTGTTCGGTGCATACAGATCGAGATTAAAAATAGGTTACTCAGCCGGTCTTTCGATGCTGCCAGCGGTATGCGTAATTAATGGAAGCTTTTCATGAGCCAGCACTTTCGATATTCTCTGATTGTTCAATAAGCGGATATCGGTATTAAATTTAATATTCCTGTGCTGGTATGCTCGTATCAACGGGTGCTTTTGTGGATTACCGTTCGCAGAATACATAGTTTTTAATTCCAGATAATACAAGTAATAACAATATTTAAACGTCATGGGAAATATTATTTCCCAGTGAAATTTATCATCGCTTAATTATTTTTACTTCATTTTAATGCAAATTATATTCTAAGTCATATATCAATAAAAGAATCATCATTTTATTTGTCGCATTTAATTTTCGACTTGATTTTTTGATCAAATAAATTCATCGATCTGTTTTACAGTTTTGTTGGACAAATATAAATTGTTCTCTTTCGTATTGAATTGTATTTAGAAAACAAATGGAAACATCTAGTGGAAAAGTTGTGTAAAGTAGGAGCAATTTGGAATATCAGACAGTTTATCAGGAAGCAAAGCAATATTCTCGCAAATACGCTCAAAGGAGCTATCGATCTCGTTGGGTCTTGACACCGGCATAACGTGCAAAGGCGCATCGGCAAATTTGCCAAGAGACGAAGAGGACAGGTCGCGAGAACACCGTCATTACTCAAATTCTCATTAGCAACGCCAGACCCGAGCCAGCCAGCGAGTTTACTAATTAACGCAGTCAGGGTGGTCCCTTAATATTAGAAGGAGGATCCTCGAAGAGCAAAGACGCGACAGTAGGATATATGGCTGTCGGTTTTCATTAGAGGAGAGATAAATGCGCGATCGGCACGCTCGATCGACGTTTCTTGCGGTTTGCTCGCGATATTTGCGTGCAATTCTTGCCGCTAACAAATCGTCTTCGTGGAACGGGGCGACCAATCGATGCGCGCGATCATTGTAAAATGTAAAAACGTTGCCAGACGGGCCGCGTTATACGAACGCTCCGGGGTACGCCCTTTCGTGAATCCGTCTCATTACCCTTTCATAAGATGTCAAGGTGGTATGTTTCAGTACCGTGCAGTGAAAGTTCCATTCTGCACGTTGGAATATTATGACAACGCGTGATACGTTCGTTTTTACGATCCCCTGTAGAGGGACAGTAAAGTGAACTGTCTTTGCTATAAATATTTTTCATTCTGTCCTAGGCACGCAACGAAAACGGTGCTTTCGGTGACAAGCATCAGCACTAAACTCAATACGTACCATTTCCATATTGGCTCCGATAACACTAGGGAATTCTTTGTACACAATTTTACACAATACAAGCTTTTTTTGAACGCTCTTAGAAAATATTGGACCGACAATCGAACTCGTAATTTTCACATTTTCTTTCCGCAAAATTATTCATCGAATTATTGCTGACGAAAGAGTTATAGCGAGCATTGGTTAACAGTTCAGCCGGCACCACGTCACGCGAGTCAAGGTTCTTTCGTCTCTGTTCAAAGAAAAATGAAGTTAATCTAATGCTCGGTGACTATGGGATACACAGGCTCAAAGGGGCGTAGCATGCCACGGGGGTGTATCTCCCTTTTCCTGTCAAGCCGACAATGTCGAAGGCATGTGTACTATGCCGTAAAGATCGCGCGACCCAAAGGATCTTCAAGAATGGAGTATTGCTTTCCAGATATCCTATACTCGTAAAATAGCCTTAATGTACTCTGTTCGCGACCGGTGTTATCGATCCTTGCTCTTCCTAACTCATGTACGTACACATGTGTACATGTGTACAATGGGATTGTGCTTCTTATAAAATACAGACGATCGTTTTCAATCAAAGTATCATCAAAATTAGTAATCTTTTGTTATACCATCGAAGGAATGTTCAGTCTGTAGATTGTCGTACGCGTACGATAATTAATTCGTGTTCCTCCGACCAAAGAATGGGGCATAATTTTCAAGTGACTCGATAAATGCGCCAGGTATTATAAATGTATCCAGGACGGCGCGGTACGTGGTTGTAGACGTTTGAATAGCGTCATGAACACCCTCGTGGGACTTCGTGTGGTGTTTTTTACGGCGTGATGCAGCGGCTGACTGAAAAATTCCCTGCTGGTCCACTATTTTTTTCCATTCATCGCTCTCTCTATTTTTCTCCCTCTCCTTTATCCCGCTTCTGTTTCTCGCTCGCCGGCCGAATGATTAACGATCCGCGACAGGGAAAAGAAGCGGACGAATAAAAGTGCACGTCCCTCCCCGTGGAATTTCGCTGTTTCGCGTGCGTCTGACATGTTTCCAGCGTGTTTGCCGGACTATTAATGCCCGCCGCGAAATAATAACGATATAAATCATCCACGTTGGCCGAGCCGCGGTCGGAGATCAATTTATCGCCCCGAGACGAAATCGACGAACGGCGTCTTCGTTTTTTTTCCCCTTCTCGACTCACCTGAACGATCGACGGTAAAAAGTTCGAGGTAACGCGATGATAAATCTGTTTATCAAGCCCGTGTCGCGAGCATCTTTTCCCACTTCCTCCACGAAAATTGCTTTCGTACATTTTGGTCGAGCGGATCCACCAAGTTCCGTCTTTTACACCGACGACAAATTTATTCTCCGTCTTCCTCGTGTCTCTCTCGTTTCCTGTAAAAACGTGTTTACGTTTATCGTTGACAGCGGCTGTAAAACGTAAGACTCGCGCGAAAGAAATTGCTCCGTAACGCTTTGAACGGGCGGAATGTCTAGCGAATGTCTTAGAATGGTTAGTTCCACTTTCGATGATTAGAACCGCACAACGCGCAGGACCGAAGCGTCTTAAGCATCTTCGACTTTGACCAAAACTAACTTCCCGACCAGCTCCTGGGTCCCATAGATTGATGCACCCTGGGGCGACGACCCCGCCAAGGATCGCTTATTAATCATTACGGCCACCGTGTGAACTTTAGCCTCGAGGCAGACACGCGCACGTCTCACCAACACCTTCGCAGGGATTTATATTTCTCGTCGTCGAGTTACAGGTCCGCTTAACTGTCTAATTAACTCGCCCTTCGATTCGATTCGACCTTAAACGTCGACTACGATTTCATGAACCATTACGCGTCGAACTTCCATTATCATCGAACGATGCTGGAATTAATGAGATCTGTGACGATTAATTTATCGCCAATTTAACACTGCATAGTAAAATTCATTTGTCGTAGTCTTTGACTGCTTAGGATGACTATAGTTATATTATTGCTGGATGAAGAGTCGAAACTTCAAAATGAGATTAAATATGAAGATACCTATAAATTATTTTGAATTAATGAAAATTAATGCCGATGGAATAGTTCACGAAATATTGTCCAGGAAAGCATTGTAGGTGATTTTAGTGCAACTCTGAATATTCATCGAAGGCAGAAACGTCTGTCGGCAGGGTAGCTTGAAGGTTCGAAACGGTTGGTCCGCTTGAAAATCATTAGGCGAGGGCCATTGATAACGGTAGCCCGTTAGCAATGGCAGCGCGGAAGGAAGATAGCAGCCGCGACTCTTTACCGGCAGAGGACAGAACGGAAAGGGGAGAAAGGCACCCTTCGGTCCTCGCACCTCCCCCGTTCGAGATAAAACGTACAGCCCGCATCAAAGTATCCACTCCTTTTTTACGACGCGTTCTTTTTTAAGCGTTTCAAATGCCACGCCATGGCCGTAGTCGCGAATCGAGAGAAAGAGAGCTCTTTCTCGCGCCTACCACCCCTCCCCCCCCTCCGACCCTCAAAAGTTTCACCCTCTCTGTTTCGTGCACCGTCGAAACTTACCCCTGTCTCGCAATCGCTCTCTTTTTACTCGTATTTTCTCTTTACGTTGACAGACCGATCTCGACGGGTTTTTTAATGGCAGCAACGAAATGACGCGTTACAGAATTCGTGGCCGCTTTTCTGTTTCCTCTGTGAGCCACCGAGCTCTTAACGAGTAATTACCACGTTCGTCGGATGTAAGCGGGAAGAAAACGTTAAATGGACTCGGCTGCGTGTGCCTTTGAAAGGGATTTATTGTTGGCCGTAAATACTGCGTCTAGTTCGCAACACAAGGGCGCGCGCCTGTTCTCTGATCTAGATCGTTTTTAGAAGTTCCTCAAAAGCAGAATCGCTTTGCTCCTTGCAGAATGCATATGAAAATGCACATGCTTCTGAAACACGGTAGCTGTCGAGTAAGTAATGTCAAGGAAATAGAAAAAAAGTTGTCCGCGGTCTCGGCAGTTTTCGAATTTTAATACCTACGCCTTGAAAAGAATATTTCTTCCCTCTCCGTTTCCGTCAGTTTCACCTATTTTCGTTTCACGAAGACACCTGTAATCTCATCACCCCGACGCGAAATCTATCCTATTTCCCGTCTATAAATCGATCAATAATTCGCGTGCATTCACGAAACAGGTGTTGTTCGTTGCAGCTGAAACGAGCAGAGGAAAAAAAAAAAGGAGTCGTTCAATCAGAATGCTAACCGATCGTGTCGGAACTGTGGCACGAAATGCGATATTGGAAGGAGTAGATCGATACAATGGGTACATTTAGCGAAATTGTTACGGGAGAGGAATAGAGAGGACGAGAGGCGAATAGGAAAGAAGACAAGAGATCCGAGAGGGTGAACGGCGGGAGGATCGTGCTAGTCCAGTAGCGAGGGGTGGCGACGGCCAATAGGGGTTGCATAATTCATAGCCTCGGTTACACCCGTACCCGGAATTGCGCTCGGCTCGTTGTGTGTTTGCGTAGTGTCAGAACAATATCGCCGTGCGAAAGTTCCACGGCTGCCGGGAGATGCGATTTACGTCTAAATTGCCAAGGTTACACCGCGGTTACCTCCCCCCTTCGCGTTTCGCTCGCGCCTTTATGCCCGCGGGTTACGTTTCGCGTAACGCCGCGTAAAACCGCCGACGTAGGTGAAATAAAATCGGTGGATTTATGAATTTATGGAAGTAGAACGGATCCGAGTTATCCCGGGCGTCTCTCGGTGACGTAACGCAAATCCGCGCGGAACCGCGATCGTCTGGCTCGTCGAGAACGGGAAAGCGGTTTCCCGGGGCAGGACGGGAGGGGAGAGAAAAGGATCTCGCTCTTCGTGTCTCGCTCGTTGAAATACTTTTGCGCCGTTAAAAGGGTGAAAGAAAGGAAAGTAGAAGGGTGGGGTGGGCACGATTAAAACAGAGGTAGATATTTTTAAAATAGACCAGGATATGGGCGCAACAATGTCTGCGGCAGCATTAGCGGAAAACTTTCGACCCCCTTTGTGCCGCGTTTCCCGGATAAATCCATTCCGTGGTCAGGTTTCGCTTTCATCTGTATGTCGAGAGGATAATGGCTGTATTCCCAAACGGCGAGAGGTAGCGGCGGCACGGTGGCGAGCGAAGCGAAAACCCACCCTCACAGGCGGCTAACGTAAGGGTGAGAGAGCACGGCTCGCTCGGTCTAAATCTTTTACACCAGATGCGAAGATGATCAAAGGACACCTTCGTCCGGGTACACCCGTATCTCGTGCTTGCGGCGAACCTCTGAACCTGATATATGTTGATCCATGTCCAAGACACCATCCCTTTCCCTCTGTTTTTTTCTCCCTTCCTTCTTCCCTCTGTTCCGCCTCCATTCGTCGATCGCGCCGCTCTTTTTCCGGAAGTACTTATTTTATTAATGCCCGCCATTCGTACGCGTCGGTCAGCATGCGAAGACAGGGATGCTACTAAGGGGTAGGGGAACCGTTTCACCGATGAAACCACGTGTCGAGTGTCCATCTATTTCTGTGATAGCCACGTCTCTCCGTGGGGAAAGATACGGTTCCGGTTCAGGCTCCGTGCTACGCTTCTTGTGAAAATACACGGTCGCACGATGCTCATGGGAACCGGCGGGACCGGCGTTAGTTCCGGAGAATTCGTGCAACACGGGACGTGTTTCCGGTAAATTTTCACACCTGCAACCGCGACCGACCGCGCGCACGCTGTTTTTGCGAAATTTCTCGCGCCAGGTTTCGGGGATATCTCTGTTCGGTCGGTCGCAAATCTGCCGACGTTTCGGCAGGAAAGTTTTATCCGGCTTCCCGGCGAGGAGTATCCTTTTCATATTCCTTATCTGCCCCGCATGGAAATGCGTATTTTCCATTTGGCCCGGCTCCTTTTCGTACGCGTTTACATAATACGACGAGGTGGTACGTACGATTTCGTTTTTTGCTCTCCGCCGCTCGTCTGATCTTCTCCGTCGAAAGAAGGGGGGAAAAAAGGAGGCAGAAACGTAATAAGAATAAATCGTCAAAGGTACCGGCCAGATGGTGGTTGACAGGAACGCGACGAGAACGAGATGGGACGGATAATCCCATGGGCCTCCACGATGGCCCCAACAGATATACGACTCGTGTTAGCGCCTATACGAGTCGTATTTGTTTTTGGCTAACAAGTCCGTGAGTCGTGTATATTCGGACAGAATGCTCGCCGACGTATCGCCTGTTTACCGATTATTCCCGTGTCGTCGTTCGAATCGATAGCTCGACTTCGAGAATCCAACGAACGATAAGGACCGTCGCGTAAAACTCCACTGATAAGGGGATTGAATTTAATCAGCGATATTCATGGCCCACTATAAGTGAAATACGAAACAGTAATATTCCAGCAAATTACCTTCCAACGACTATAACACGATTTACGAGATACCCCGTAACTGGTAACGAAAAGAGGGCGGAAACGAGGAATAAAATATTTTTGGCTGAGAAATCGATGGGAAGCAAATTTTACAGCTATTTTAAAGGCGAATTTTTAAGACTATAGCCAACGTTACGAGGGTCGTTCGAGTTTCATACGAGAATCGTAACCAACCCCCTCCAGTTTCCAAAACCGAACTTCTCGCAAGTCTGTCCTCCTGTAACAGCCCCCCTCTGCTCTCCTTTGTCTTGCACAGTACCCTTCGACCTTCTCCCTTTGTTTTCAAGCCCAGCCGCGAAAGCAATAAAACCTTATTATACCCGGCTGGAATTTCAATGGCGCAACGCGTCTCGGTGCAAGGTGGACGTGGAAACGCGAGCCGAAAGGGGGGTTGCGAGGAAAGTGATCGATGGGGACATACGTCAAGCCAGCAGGACGGACAGCCAGTCCGGGGAAGAGACAAGATGAGAAGAACGAGAAGGATGAGGACGTGTCGGAAGGTAAGTTGGAGAGGGTTGAAAAGGTGCGGGTGCTTCAGGGCGAAGGGGGTACGGCCGGGGCTGCCAGGTGGCGAGACAACACCTAACGTGAATACAAATTACTCTCCTTGCGCTTCGGTTACCAGCGCCGTGCCGCTTCATCCCGCAGGATGACACTGCCAATCACGTCGGCCTTTCTGGATTAACGTCGACGATGGAGCGTCGTCAGGGTATGTAATTCGCGATGGATTATTGTGGGGACACAATCTCATTGTAACACCCTCGATTGTCGGCCGTAGTGATTTACGTTTCCTTCGTGGAAAAATCAAATTACGTTTCTTCGTGAGAAATCATGGTTTTCTTCTGTATTTTTATTCAACTCCTTAAAATATCTAGGGCTAAATCAAATACTCTAGAATTTCTGTTATTATAACTGTATATTAGAGAGACAAAAGTGTTTGGATACTATAGGTACTAAATTTCGGATTAACACTTTAGATAATATCGTATTTATCTCGTGCATCGCATTGGCTCTTCACCTTTATCCAAAAGCACCCTTTGCGATACAATGCAAGACCTATGCAAACACGATCTGTATTCAAAACGTGTAAATCGCAGGGCCATTTGCTAGCTGATATCTCGGCATATTACGTCCCCTTATGTCCTTTCTCCACCCCTGAACCGGGAGCTCAGGATAATTATTTTCCATATCGATGATCGAGACACCCACCGTGCACCGCAGCCATCCGACAGGATTACCAACCGCATAAGACCGTGTACCGGCATTGTGTCTGTCACGTTTTTCCAGAAACGGTGCAAAGTGGATACGTGCCGCCGTGGCCGGCCGATACGTGACCCGGCGAATAGAAAAGTGGCCGAAACCGGGTGTCACCTCGTAAATCTGCTGTCTGCGATCCGACAGATCCGGTGTTAATACGTCAAGAGGAGGCTCGTGCCGCGTATGCATACGTCGATCGCAATAGCCGATCATCGTCAAAGAGGAGCACGCCGTTCCCTGTCCTATTGTTGATGGAACCGAGTCGGGTCAATCGGGTTCCCGAGGCGGGCCAATATAAGAATCCAGGCGCGCATCGAATGCCCCGACACACGTTCGACCATTGTAACGGTTTGTTTAATGCGACGTTAGAAATTTGTTTCCGTCGACAGCTGCGAGGGCAGCGGGCATTGTGTGAAACGGGCACAATGGGAACGCCTAGCATTCCCCGCGGTGTCCAATGAGAGCAGAAGAACGAGAAGAGAGAAAATTTGTGGTCTGAGGGAAGAAAAGGAGCCGGGAACGGAGGATAAATGCGACGATCCGCCCTTCCAACGAACCCTGTTCGCGTGCAACCTCGCCGTTTTCCACTTTCAACCACCCCCGTGACCGAAGATCGAGGTTTAAAAATTCAGTCCCTCTTCCGTTCGCCCCTCTCTCTCTTTTTCTCCTCTTTTCTTAGTTCGAGGGGTCCTTGACCCGTGCGTTAACGGGGAGCAGATTAGGTTTCTCTTATCGTTCGAAACAGCGAAGGGATGATGCTCGAGTTCTCTCTCTCCACGTAGGAGAAGACCGAATCGCTGTTCGGCGAAAGATCGATACCGGTTATGGATGGGAATGACGTTTTAAGAAAAGGAAGGAGGAAATGATTTACAAGGGGCACGCGATCCAGATCAGATTTTTATGCCACCTTTTTCGGCCCCGTCGTTCACGATGACTTATCGCGCGAAATTGTCGCGAGGAACGGGAGTCACGTAACAGCCGAACGACAAAATGGAACGATGTACGATCGAGACTCTTCGTCCGGTCGGTCGGGCACTCTTTTTTTCCACCCCTCCTCCCACCTGTCGTACGTTCTCTAAATCGATCGATATTCCTCGCCGTTACCCGTTGCCGCACGCGTCTTGTCGCAAGCCCGTGGCACGTGTAAGAGGAGGAACTCGGCCTTCCTCGTCCGACAGACGTTTTGCCAATTTTCCATGGCGGCCACGAACGGACTGAAACAATTCGGGTGACGTCCAGTCTGATCAAATAATACGGAGACTTCGAACTCCGATATGGAGAGAGCAGTCTCGTTTTACGACCGTGTTCCAAATAGCTTCGTTCGAGTGGCCGACGCACAACGGGACGATAGATTTTCCTTTCCAACTGGCTTTTACACTTTCTGTCTTTCTTACGAGCCGATATCCGTCGATGATGTTGATCGCTCTCGGTGATTCGTTTCAATTAATTTGTTTGCACGATGCCAGGGGACGAAAGGGTTAAATGATTGATCAGAAGGGCAACTCGCGTTTAGTATGTGCCTCGAAGGAAGGTTTTCTCAACTATTTATAAAAACTATAATATTTTATCATTTTTAACTGACTTAAATTAAAATAATGAGAAGAATTTACTTAAACAAGAAAAGTATTATAAACCATCGAGTGATCTGAAAGATGAAGATAAGTACTGTAGATCACCAGTATCCTTAATGAAGCCAGGTCCTTCAGAACACAACTTACACCCGGAAATATTAAATAAATGAGAGTAACCGTACCGTGAAAATTTGTTTAAAAAATAATTAAAAATATTCGAACTCGATCAAAATCTCGTCAACGAGGCAGTGCAAATATTCCAACGCATTAATTAATGCATGAAAATCATTAAGCGAAGAGCGATGGGGAAGTTAAACGCGGAAGCGACTCGCGCAGCCTTGGTGGACACAAATTAATCTTGATTCGAGCCGTGTTCCTTATCGATGGAAACTCGTTCAGGAAGTCATCATTATCCAGAGGCGATGCCATAAAATATATAGATAAAAGCGTGTCTGACGCTCGGGTATCTACGAGCACCATCGACGACGATGTACGCAGACGTCGTCGGTACGGACACGGTTTCTTCTGTAATCGACCGCCGGATACTTCCCCCGGTGAACACGGTAAACCGTCGGGGCAATATAAATCACGTGGATCGATTAAAAGCGCGGTTCTGATCTCTCTATATATGGTATCGGCTTATAAATTCAAATCGAATCCGAAGGCAGATGTAATTGGTCGTCGTTCCGTGGGCACGGTCGAAAAAAATATTATGATGAATGCACGATCGAATCGATCGGTTCGAATCGCGGGTAGCCCAACAGAGAGACAATTAATATACGATCCGAAATGTATTTCACCGGGTTTTCTCGTTTCCTTCGACGTGGCATTAAGAGATCATTAAACTGTCGCGTGAATGGTAATGAAGATTTATTTTTGCGCGACAGCCGAACGCGTAACGAAACATTCGAAATGACTGATGATATTTTTAGAACCGGTCCGTCTAATACCCGCTGTTCGAACACGTTCCCGACGCGATACGTCACCCCGTGGGAGACGAACAATTTTTATGCCGTATTTTGACACGGTTCAACCCTATCCCCGGTGCAACACGATATTCGGAATCTGTTGTTCATCTGTCCGCACACGTGACACGTATAGTTGTTACACGGCCGCTTTTTGAACGATGTGTTCCTGTAATCTTACTCTCGAAACGTCGACGAGGTGTGTAGGTCTGTATTTTTTTCTTCCTTCCCGACCGTCGCGCCAGGAAAAGGGGGGTTCCGATCTCAAAAGGGTCGCCGCGCTCGTTCACGCTCACGACTTTTTGACGTTCCGTAAAAAATCGTGCACTGGCGGAGGGAGGGCCCGACCGATCATCGCGCCTCGAATTAACGAAGAACGTTATTAAAAGCAAACACTGCCACCGAACAGATTAACTCTCCTCGTCTCGTCGACGACCAGCTCAGCCGGCGGGCGGATCGATGATCGATCGCGAACGATACGACACGAATTCGGCCCCGATGAAATTATATGAACCGTGACCGGGCGTACGTATTTGACCCGGCCGATGTTACGTTAACCGAGGGGCGTGTCACGGCGGGACAATGAATTCAAGATCACGTCTCTTCTGTAGCCGAGCGGCGCGAACTTAAACCGAGTTACGAAATTAAGTAATTTATATTTATGTATTCACCGAGTGTAACAAGATAGGCGCGCGAGCGCTCGCGTGAATCGGCTTGGCGCGTGGCCGTTTCACGCCGCTCTCGGGGCGCGATTCGAGAGGTCACAAGTCTCCTAATCAAAGAACTCGCGGACCCTGAAGGCATCGTTTTAAGGCCGTGTCAATTATCCCGGTCCTTTAATTCCTTCTTGTTGCCTGACAAAATTCCGTCACATCAAAGGTATAAAGTTTAATAAAAATGACTTCGTGAACGTTCGGGGTAGCTTATTCTTCAAACTTCAAGTCAGACCGACAACTGACATACGAAATTTGAAATTGTATCTAAATTCGGATCGAGCAGTCTATTTTCATGACATTAGGTACGAAGGTTTCTGAGTTTATTGTTCTCGGGATATCGAATTTAGTTTCCTGACCCACATCTGAAAATAGGAATTCGACATGTTTAATTTCCGCTAACCCACATCCGTGGTTTCGGCTATTTTCTCTTTCACAGTTCGTCGGGTTTAAATCATTTCGGAAGAAATTGGTTCTACACTCAGAATCGCTCTAATCAGACGTAACGAACTTATTTGACGTGCTTAACGATCCATTTAATCATTTCACGACTTCTGTATTATTCTACGTTTATTCCATTTGTGTGGAACCCTACCCATTTTAAACACCAAGTACCTACCCCGAATCACCATAAATCGTCTAGCTGGAGGAGCAAAAAGAGACGAAACCTCGAAGGATCAACCTCTCGTTCCCAATAACCCGGTCCCAGGACTCGGGACGCAGCGGTCGTGTTCATCAGTTACCCTCTAACTCGATGCATCCAATAAACGAGCCGGTCGAGTTCATTTGTCTCTGGTACCTCGAGACATCGAACAATTAGGAGCGAACTAGGTGGCATTGATCCTTTCCCTTGCTCCTTTTTTTCGCTTCTCGAGGAGCCGGGCGCGAAGGTCCCATGGGTGACCCATCACGGGGGGTCGACGCAGGGAATTCTCCCTCGTTCGTCACGCGGTGACAAGCCCGTCTACCGTTTTCGGGGTGAGCAACGTGGAAACAGCTTGTCATCTCTTTCGCTTCCCCGTGCCACGTGGAAATTGCGTGTCACTCGTGAAAGCCACCAGGTAATTACTTTTGCAAACGGCAAAAACAAGAAGGAGAACCACAAAGGGCACTCGGCTCGTCCGCCCGGAAGGAGGAGGTGGTTCCTCGAGGAATCGATGACGCTCGAGTCGGTACAAAATTGGCCCCCCGACGTACGTCGGTGAATCGGATTCGGATAAAATCGATACAACCTTCCAGGTTGCAAACTCGACCGACCGGTGGCGCCAGGCGCCAGGATTCTACGACCAAGACTGTCCCAAACTGTCGTCGAACCAATTTGCTTTACGTCCATTGCATTAACGACATTTTGGGCTAATAGATTGGTTCCAATTTACATGTCATTTAGGACCGTCTCTGGTAGTACCAACACCTGTCCTCTCCCATAATCCTCTTCATCGTGCTATTCAGTGGAGTCTTCATGGTTATCCAACCCACAAGTAAAGAAGAAAGGGAAGATTCTTAGCTGGGTCTGAAAGGGTTGAAACATGAGTTATACTTTCAATTTACCTACCACCTGGTACACGAGCATTGTAAACAATCCGCTTTGACGAATGAGCAAAGAAACGTACAGCGAAGCAGCCACCTTACTAAATTTTATTATTCATGGCCTCGAGATTCGGACTACCTGGCCAGGTACCTTGGTCCTCGTGCGAGGAGCAACAAGAAAGGCAATTCCCCTAACCGTGGACCGATCTGGCCTGGTATCTACGAGGGAAGGCCGCTCGCTTAGGAGCCCAGGGATGGTTCTCTTTTTCTGTTGGTTCAGAGCCCCGGGGCCCGGGCTCGAAGGTTCGCCAGTTGGAATTATTTACGCAACGATGTCGATACATGTGGGCACGAAGGATGGGCCTGGAAACGCGGCACACGCGTCTCTCCGGCGAGCGTATGCAAAACATGGGCGGAGCTGGCACATACTCATCGGACAATCTGCACTGTCATCAGCATGCGACTAAACGCGACACGGCTCGTCGTAACGCATTGTTGGAGAGGCGTCGTCGCGCGTCGCCATGCCGAACGCAACGTAACGAGCGTTTTAGCTCGTCCCTGAACGAGTGCTCGATCCCGGCAGCAGATATTTTCTTCTCGTCGTTCCTTGTTTTTTTTTTCGCGCCGCTCGAACAAAATCGTAATTGACGGTTGCCAGGCATAATTCACGCCCTTGTCGATCGTTGGTACCGAGCGCAGAAGAGGCTTCGTGCGAACCGGATGCGGAAAGGGTGTAAAAAAAACAAGAAGTACACTCTCGATCGGTTAAAACTGCTTCTCGTGTTCCGTCTGGCAGAGTGTCGTATAGATTCGAACGTGTCAATTGCAGCTAAGGTAACGAGGACGTCGTACAAGAAAGACGTCACGCGGCCAGATAAGCGACCGTGCTCGACCCGCTCGGCCATTAAACTAAATTCTCGCTTCGACGGCTCGTTAGAACGGAAACCTCCTCGAAAATTGCTGGCGAGCTTCTGTTTCTGGCTTGGCCGATTCTAGGTCTTCGACAAATCGCGACATATCGACCGATAGTTTCTGTCACTTCTATAAATGATTTTCTTCTCTTTAAATTTTTCTTCTCAACTTATTACAACGAAAATATGACCATACTCCATTTTGTGCAATTTTTATTGCCTTATATTTGCTAAACCCTTTGCTAGATCCTTTTCAAAGTTTCGGTATTACGATTAGTAAATCTTTCGAAAATCTAATCAAATGTTCTTATTCACATAACTTATACGAGTTTAACGATCAAAATGGATGAAGTTTCCTCAGAATTCTGCTACCATAAATTCGACATTTCTGGCGGAGAAACAATGTTCAGAATAAGGAGGCGATCGTGCGTCGACAAACAGAACCATTTATCTGGGATACCCTTTAAGTCCGGCTCGAAATGACCCATACGCGTGCGATAACCAACGAGGACTATCGGCGCTCGTAGTTTCCAATTCGAACGTCCATCAGCGAACGGCCGCGATGTTCGAGCGATTCAAAGCCCGTTCCCGTAGCTCGTTAACGGCGAACCAACGAGAGAAAGGAGAAAGAGCTGGAAGATGGCATGAGCCGATACAGGGTGAGCTATGCCCATCGTGGGCCTCCTTCCACGGAATCTGGAGCTTCCTCGCTCCATTTATCAATGGAGGAACGAGCGAGAAGACTGAAGAAAACAAGAACTTCTAAGAGGACGAGAAGCAAAAGAAGGAGAAGAGGAAGATGCGAGAACTCGATGGAGCCTGAAGAGAAGAGGAAGAAGAGGAAGAAGAAAAGATGGGCCAGTGCAAACTCATTCAATCCGGGAATAGCGGCTCGTTATTTATCCGCCGCCCTGGTAATAGATCCTGCTCTATAAAGTCGCGTTGCTCTTCGGTAATTGGGAAGAAACGAACCTCGAACAAGGGAATTGAGAAAGGAATTTGCCATGGGTCGCTGCTGTACGATTAGATTCGCTATTTCGGTACCTCCGTTTCCTCAACACCTGTGGTAACGAACAGAACAGAATTCAAGACACCTGAACTTTCTTTAAATATTTATTTCCATAAAATAAAAATTGAAAATTGAAATTTATTTTCACGTTGCCTCGTTTGATGGGGAAATACCCGATAGATTTTTTAAGGCATGGATTACCGTTGGCTCGGAAATGCAACGAGATACGGAGGTCCGAAATATTCGAACGAGGAGCGACAGGAAGTTGGACCGGCCTACTTTCCACTTATTTGCTGGCCTCTGGCGAATTAATCTTCCAGGAAACTGCATCCGTCTCTCCGTAAGCGAACGGCCGCGGGAGAGAGCCTTTTTCCCCGATACTTTCCCAACAAATCACCGGGAAAAATCTGGCAGAGTTCGCCGTCGAAATTCCGCCAACTCGAAAGACGCTAGTTCGACGAAACTTCCTACCCACCCGAGTGGGCAGAGTATTTCGGAATGAATTCGCCCTGTTTCAGAATTCTCTTGTGGTTGTAATCCCCGAGGCCCGTGGTCCTTTGCGGCTCGAGTAGAATTCAAAAATAAAATGAACTTCAGTAGTTTGAAGAAAAAAGAGAAAGCCAAATTACAAATGTGCTATAATCATTTCAAGGCTTAAATTTTCCATTATACTTATTAATATTTCAGTTGCACCATAATTAATAGGTAAATTAAATTTGCCTCGATACACAAATTCTGGAACGCATCGAGGGGGAATGGTTTCAAAGTAGAAGTCAGATCGTCATCGAAAGGATCTCGAGAAAGAGTATTTTTTTTTACGCAACGCGAGTGCACACAGGTCGGGTAGCTAAGAGAGCCTCTTAGCAAATTAACTTGCCACAATGAATTCCGCCTGTAACTGCAACGCACGGAGCCCCTTTTTTTCCGCTCGACGGTGTTTCAATGATAACGCGCGCGACCTTTTCCCCTGTGACAGGCGGGCGCGCGTTCGGTGCTCGTCGCTCGTGAAACTGAAGCGCATTACAGGCCCATGAGCCGATGCGAGTAATTTTCGTTCCACGAGCCGCTCTTCCTTTGAGATGTCACGCATTGTTCGGCCAAGTGCCGCTTACGGGGGCACGAATCGACGAGCAAGCGAACCGAAATGAACAATTATCGATCGTCGAGGTGGCTCGCGGAAAAAAGTCATCCGGCATAAGGGTAAGTGCGTGTCCATTTGACGGTGCAACTATGGCGACTTGCTCCCGAAGAACACCGGGGAGGAGGGACAGTTTGACCGCCTGGAAACTTTCCTGAGACGGAAAGCAATTTTCCTCGTCCATGCTGCGCGTTTCTTGAAAAAAAATCACGGGTCCATTGGGTCTTCGGAAACTCGCGGAACAAGATCGTTACAGGCGCGAGAATCTCTCGAGTCTGGACGATCGTTCGTTTAAACGCTCGCCTCGGAAACGTTGAATCAGCTATTTGTGAATTAGCTTCCTTCCAATTCTGCTCGCTGCCTCCGCGAACTGCGACCCCACGAGCAGCCTGTTACATCGCCGGCGTCGACGTTTCCATGGCCGAGGTTAAGATAGCGGAAGCCGCTGATCTGCCAAAGCCCGCTGAGTGGATCCTGGAAATCATATTAGCATGCAAATGCGGTATGGATCCTCTAATTCTCGCGGCCGGGATTCCCTGCGTATTATACAAAATTCCCCCTCTGGACAATTTTAAACCTCGTCGCCCGTCTGAGCGCACCTCTCAGGTACAGTCGATAGCTAACGAATTTAACGATTCGTTCTGGGACAGGGGTGGTCGGACTGATCGTGACCCAGACTTGCTAATCATATAGCAAGTCAAATATTTTTAACAAAATGTTTTTAATCGAATTTCAAACTTAATTTAAAACCACGAAAAGGCCCGGTAGTTTTCACGCGATTAAAGTAATAGAACGTCTAATCTTTCTTGCTCAGCTCTGTTTTCGAGCCACCCACCGTCACGGCAAATTGTTAATTTACTTCGGGTAAAGAAGTGCGTCTACGTCAAGCGGTCGGATAGAGGAGCGGGGAGACATTACTCAAATACTCATTAGCAGGGTCGAAATAAACGCCCGGTCCTGGTCGCTAATTAACGCACGAGACAGCCCCGTGGTACGGACCGGGTTAAGGCGGTTCTCAAGATATTGTGTCGCGCGGCCCTCCCCTGCTCCCTCTTTTTCTTCTGCCTCTCTTTTCACCCGGCTCGGTCAGGACATCCCCGCGTCGGTGTGCGTGAACGTACCTGGCATTACCTGTTTTAATTAGCCACGAGACTAATGCGAGATCGACGTGGCCAATCCGGAATCCCAAGATGCCGTGACCACCTCGCCGCCACGGAGACAGAAACGAGGAGAAGGATCGCGGGGATAAAAGGCTGGCGAAATGTCGGCACGGCTATCCTGAACCTTCTAATAGGTTAATTTTTCAGCGAGCCATCCCTTTAAACGGCCCCCCTTGTTAATGAGAACAAATGCGTGTCGTTATCACGGTAACGGCATTCTTTTTGTCCTTCTGCTGGGTGTGGAAAATTTTGTCGACTCGGGACGCGAAGGTCGCACTGTTTGAAAAGGCGGAGAAAAGTGTTAATTCTTGGAATAAAAACCCAAGGTTCCACTTTTAATGTGCCGCAACAGCACAAATTGAATCTTGTTACCTGCATACACGTCGAATAAGAGTGATGGTTCGATACAGACCGGGAGTCAATCAAAGCAACCCTTCGCCATGAAGATTTATTAAAGCACACCGCTATTTGTCAACTCGTACGGATGGTTGAAAATCGACAGGCAGAAAATGAAAAAATATATTCAAACCGTGCAAGGTTTCTTGTACGTATCGTTGGCATTGAAGGAAACGTAATGAAAGGAACGTTTATAACAGCGGGAACGTTGCCAGGACGTGTCGAAAGAAATCGTTAATTAAATCGTCGGCTGAACCGCTCCTCTCCGGGGCGACCCGGGGGTAACCGCTCATAAGCAAAGCGTGGAAACGTTTGCCGAAATTTATGACGGTGAAGTTTCTTAACAACCTGTAACTGGCGCGCCGCTTACGGCGGCTTTCAATTGATAATCCGCTCCGCGAGCTCCCGCAACGCCGTCAGCCAACGGGGATGAAGGATAGCCGCGATTTCTTAGGGACAAGGCTACTTACTCATTCGCGGCGGTTTCCAGCGGATTCAAAAGGTATATCGTCGCAGCGAGATCAAGAAGAACCGTGGACGAACGAACGGGAGGGAATGGAGGGGGATCCCTATGAAATTTAAATGCAAGTCAAGAAGCGTTTCACGATGGACGGGAGAAGGTTCGGACGGAACCGAAAAGCCAACGAAGGCCGAAGGGAAGAGTTACGAGTGCCACGGATGAAACGGGAGGTGGAGAAAGAAGAGACGGGAATGGAAACGGGTTGAAAGAAACAGAAACGAGAAGAAAGGCGGCATCGCGATGTTCTGCGGCACAAGACCTCTCATTAGCGGATCTACGTGTCTCAGTGCTTAATTATCTCGTCCCCGAACCGACCCGTCATTCTGTTTTCCCTTCGAAATTTCTACCGGACGTCTAACACAATATAACAGAGTTCATTTCGTGCCAATTTGCATGTACCGTCTGCTAATTCCGCGAAATTGAATTTGTCGCCGCGCCTTTCCTCCGGCACGTGCTCGGTTTCCTCCGGCGGCCTTGTAAGCCGACTGGACAACACCCTTTTCCTCCCTTTTGCTTTTGGAACGCATCTTCCATGAGCTTTTGTTCACTTTTCTTACTTGCAACCAGAAGGACATCATTCTGCAAAAATGGATTACTTTCGTTGGGACAGATATTAATCTTTCACGATAGTGTAGTTTCTATTTTTATATTTTGTCTCAAAAATATTTCCATTCATTGGTGGTCACCAATGGTCAGTATTTAAAATATTGTATAATTAATATTAAATTAATTATTGCAAGATACTAAACTGTAAGGTTAAGTTTGGAAATCGATCGTATCCTTAGTAACTGGGCTTCGATGTGTCTTGCTAGCTACATCCAATTCTACTGCGGAAATTAACGTAGCCCATTAACCGAACGGAAAATGATTAAAAGAAGATTTAAACAGCACTGAAATTACATTAATTGCGCGAAGGAGCGAGTGGAAAGTTTAAATTGAAAAGCGAAACGATCGTATCCCGAATAATTGTATTTACAGCGTGTCTGACCACACACGTCTGTTTCTACTTATTTTCTCCGGTTAATGTTTCCACGGATATAAGTCACGATTAAGGGTAATGGCGTTATTCAAAAATCGTCGAACGGACGAGGTCGCAGTCTGGCGAGTCAGCGTTCGAGCTGAAGAGATCGGTAGTTCCAAAGCGGATCAGCGGAGGGTCGAAAGTCGAATATAATAGAGCTCAGCGGAGGTGGAAGCGTTTAATCCACGACTCGACGATACAACGACCTATATTCGTATTTGTGTACGAATGTTTGTGGTAAACGGCAACGGCGTCGCGTGCGAGAACGATCGATAAATCAATTCGAGGCGAGTCCGCAAGCGCGCAAGCCGAGCGGTGCCACGTCTGGAAACCGTTTGCACTGCAGGTAATACGGTTATACATATCGTTTCGTGTTTTTTTTTCTTCTCCCACCTTTGATTGAAAGGGAGCTATGACCGCCTACGATCCACGGAAAATACCTTGCGACTGTATTAAATTATAATCGATTAAACGATACACGTGTCTCGGCGTGGCAGTCGCGTAAACGCGTCTTGGGTCATCGAACGGGCCGCGGAATCTCTTCTAAATACATTTCCATATTTTTACGGCCGGTATACGTTCTAAATAAAGATCTCATCGTCGCCTGTCACACACGACGAAGAATTGCGAGCCGACACGAACGCTCAGGTATCGAGCGTCCTACGCGGACACTCGCAGCCGAAAAAAACACTTTCTTTTTAATCCATTCCAACGAACAATGATTTATTCCGATACGAATGATTTGTGAACATTAGAAATTGGCTAATGGACCTTCGCTGTCAACCAACGATTTTTGAAAGATTACCTGGCTGTTTGAACACACTCGCGGTCGAGCACGCGATATCAAGTATCGATCGGCCACATTTTTCGAGTTCGTGTCGGTACAAGAAAAGGAAAAGAAAATTGAGAGCAACTGATGGGGAATTTTAATGAATAAAACTCGCATAGAAGGTTTATCGAAGATCTTTAATTTTTCGAATACAGATAACTCAATCGTTTATTAAAAAATGAATTGTAGAGGCTTGGAGGCGACTACTCGAATGCAAAACCATTACAAGAATGATCGCGTCAATCGTTTATTTTTCAAGGCGGAGCCTGAATGGTCCCGCCGCCTCTTGGCATTTTACGCGCGGTGCACGTACAACATTCTTAACACCTTGACTGCCACAGTGAAAACAGACGTGTGTGGTAAGACACACTGAAATTCCAATTATTAAGACCTCTATCAATTCATTTTCAAATATAATCATTTAAATTACTACTTTACACTGTTAGTCTAATACCAGCAACATCCACGATTTATTTTATCTTTTCTTTTATTAATTATTGGATTAGAGAAAATTTGGCCTGTGACTACGTAAAAGAATTCAAATATCGAATAAGATGAAATAAACGATTAAAGAGCAGCCTGAAAAAACCATCGAATATCGTAGACTCGCAATAATAAATAAATCAGTTCCGACGACATGAAATCGAGCACAATAAGAAATCAATTATTCGGGAACTTTTGCCAGAAGCGTCGAGTTTATCGAGGAGTTGCCACTTATTACCGCATTAATGCTTTCGAAAAGGAAACTTTTCGAAAGAAACACGGTCCCGTTCTCGGGGAAGGTCAATGCCGAATGGTCGACAATGGAATGGCTCGAGGGGGTAGGTGGAGTGTAGCCAAAGTTTCCGAGTAAGAGGCAAGTTTCGTGTTTCCATTCTTGCCGGCGTACGCGTTTCCTTCGAGCCTGTTTGCCGGCTGTTCGAAACGGTCGTTCGATACAACGCGCGGAACCCCGGCGCTATAACGACGTTAAAACGCGCGGGGACGAAAGGAAAGGCGCGGGGCCTTCCCGTGATTTCTTCGTTGCCATTTCGCCGGAGAAATTTAATTTGCTTAATCGACGGGGCCACAGAGAGGGAGAGGGGGAGGAGGCGCGTTCCGGTGAAACGCCGTTGGGAAAGTTTGAACGGAGTTGCGCTCTGTCGAAAGCGGAGAGAATTCATTGGCGTAATACCGGGACCGGGCTGCCACGTCCTGCGCCGGTTGTTGATCAGGCGGACCGGTATTACGCGATATCGAGCGAGGAACAGGAGCAGAGAACGAGCGTAAAGGTGAAAACGTATTATCATTGTGTCACGTGAAATCGAGCGAAATCATCTGGCATTCGAAAAGTGCGAGTCAACGCGTTTCTGACGTTGTAAATTTCGCTTGTCGTTCGTTTTGCATATTACGGCGATACGTGATTTCACGCGATATAATTTACCCGCCATATGGCACTTTGTCTTTTACAAAATAGACGGAACTTGACTTTTATTCCTTTCGAAGCATGCGAAACCATAAATCTTTGTCCTGTGTGGGAAATAAAGGTGTCACGCGTGTAACCCGGGAAACGAACGTGTTAATGCCGCGACATTAAGTGTCATGACTTCTAACATATTCGGTGTCGTGAAATATTATTTCAAACTTCCGAGGATTGAACCACTAGTCTGATCCTTGAAGTCAAAATATTTGTAGTATTTTTAATACTACGCAAATGAGTTTACGAATAATATAAGGTATCCTTTTTAATCCTTTCCCAACGGTGACGTCTTTTCTTCGCGTTCGGGCGTCGATCGCGCCAGACGAAAGAAGCTCGCGAGGTGTCGTTAAAACTCGTTACAGAATTATACGTGACACCCGACTGAAAGGTGTCTGCGACCAACAAACGACCATCCCATCGAGACAGTGAGTGGGCCGGAGGGGTTGCGAATGTCTGCGCGAATGAATTCGTGTCGAGAATCCCGATTCTTGGTCGTCTCGCGGGAAACGATCGTTTTAACCCTTTTAAACGCCGCAAATGTGTTTGTACGCGCGACGATTAAAATTATAGAAGAAACACGAGCACGAAGAAATTGCCACGACTTTGTTTCACGGGGTTACTAATTAGAAGAAGAATTATTGGAATTTTCTTTATTTATTAGCCTGGAAACTATTTCAGTTTTATTTCTGATATATTCCTGATTAATAAACACGCTTCGTATCCTGTAAAAGATTCCTTTTTCTATTCAAATACGTGCACAGGAAGTGGCAGGAACAAACACCGTGCACGTACGCGCATAATAAAGAACGCGTTAGTGTCTGGCGAAAGAAGTTTCAGCGGCAATAAAAGTTGGAAGTTGTCGCAGGAACGAAAATAGTGCTTTCTGAACGCGTCGAGCTGAAAATCCTGTTGCGAACGGGTCAGAAGGGAAGAGGAAGTTGGTCGAGTTTCAGGGGGATGATTAGTATCGTCCGAAAGGGTTGGTCGAAAGGAGCAGCTTGCCAGTTACCGCCCATGGTCGTCGAGCTGACGGGCAAAACGCTTCCCCCTCTTCCCTCACCGGCGGAGTGTGAATGGTCTAAGAAAGCGTCGGCGGAATACAATAATTACTTCACCTCAGATTTACGAGGACCGGGAAATTGAAATTTTCGTGCCACGCCGGGCACGAAGGCAGCCGTGCCGCGCTCGCACGCAGTACAGAACATTTTCAATTATGGCATTATAATTTGTTGCCTCTGCCGCGGCGAATGCGCGGCTGCCGCCTGTAGAGATTATATTAATTTAATTTCGTCTTCTTTGACCGTGTCGGCCCTCACCCTCAGTCCTTCTACTCTCCGCGATACCGCCCCGGTTGGAAAACGCGCGATGTTACGCGCAAGCGCGCCACCGCGCTCTACCTATGCACATACCTACCCGGCAAAATTTATGCCTCGACTCGCCGACGGACGCTTTGATATATTTTTCAATTTTTCTGGCCTGCCCTTGCCACTCCATTTTGCGGCGACTTTAAAAAAGAGAATTTACACTCGCGCCGGCGAATTCGCTCGTTTTCCGGTTTCGAGCTCTCGACCGACTTAAAGAAGTTAAAGGACGGGCCAACGCTTTGACGAACCGAAGCTAACGGCTTCAATCGAAGCGCTTTACCTTCTTTTGGCGATATTTTGAGAGTCAGGGTTGATCGCAATTTCACATTCATTTAAAAGTGTTTCGTAGCTTAAAGTTATTATTAAAAAGTAGAGTACCGAGGTCAAAACTAGCCTAAAATAAAACCGAAAGAAAGTCCGTCGCATTCTTGCCCGCGTTAGCGATGTTCGAGCAGTTCGTGCGGAAATGATTGATCGTCCCGCGTGCGGTCAGTTTCGTGCGAGGTTTCGCAGTTCGTCGTCGAAACAAAAATAGAGTGCGAAAGTAATTATAGAGGCGAGCAACGAGCAGCTTCGAATGAAAAACAAGAGGCGAAAAAGAAAAAGAAAACGTTCGAGCGGAACGGTGTGTACGGGTCGAGGGGAGGATGTAGGAGTCGGATGCGGCGGTTGGTGTGGGTGGTTCGGCGTTAGGGTTGCACACGGAAGGTGGAGGATACAGACTGGCAAAGGGTGGCTGGCTGAAGGGCTGCAGAAGCGGAATGAGCGGCTAGTGTCAACACTCGCTCACTTTGTGAAGCCGGCAACTCGCTGGAAAGCGGGTACCGCGCGATATTAACGTTTTCTCCCCTGGCCTCGAAAATCCCAACCCCCTCTCTCTGCGCCCACCCCCCAAGGCCGTGGCCACGAACGGCCACTTAAATAAACACTGCGCGCGTTTTATTTGATATTTTACACATGACTCGGTCGAAAATGAAATAACTCCGCGCGATACGTTTATCGAACGACCTCGTAGTCGTCGTCGTCGACATCGTCGCGGGTCCCCCATCAGCGCCCCCGTT
This sequence comes from Anthidium xuezhongi, assembly GCA_022405125.1. NCBI lineage: Eukaryota > Metazoa > Arthropoda > Insecta > Hymenoptera > Megachilidae > Anthidium > Anthidium xuezhongi. The sequence continues at coordinate 5,114,068 of CM039642.1, read as the reverse complement.
ACTCGTCTCCAACGGTGCACTCCTCTCTTTGACGTCTGCTCGATCCTTTCTTTTTACGTTTCGCCCGGCGGCCAGACGAGCCAAGTTATTTTAAAGAGACGAATAAAAAGGGGGGTTTGGAAATCGAACGAGGCGATTCGTTTGTTGATGTATCGTGAAAGGGGTAACGATGTGGTTACCAGACGACGTCTGTTTGTGCAGCGACGACGCCACCGATGGTCCTTTGGATAACGTTAATTCGTTGCTCATCGAGAATTTTGATATATTTCTTAATACCTCTTCAAAGATTTTTATTGTGGAGATAATCAGTTGTCATTGATAATTGACACTACATAATTGGGTAATTTAATCATAATAAGACTCGGGGAATACATATATACGGTTCCTGTTGAAGTATGTCTGACCATTTGTGACTACTTCCACTGTGAGCCAACATATCGACACTTAACACGTTGACTGCCACAGTGAAAACAGACGTGCGTGGTAAGACACACTTTAATTCCAATTATTAAGATTTCTAACGAAAGAAATGACTAATTTTCAAAAGTCAATTGCAAAGAAATTTTCTCCCACACGTCCGTGATTCTATCATTGATCCGATCAAGAATGCTATAATGGACACAGCCGTGTATATCCGTACCGCTTATCAATTGCGATCTGAAAGTTTGTTGTAACGCGGTGTACATTACTAAGATTCTTCGATGTCATCGTAATAATAGATTTCGTTTTTCGTGCGATTGTTCGGCACGTTGTAAAAGATGATCGAAACACCTTGCGATCGATCAGGAAAAACGAGATACAAAGAAGCTGCACGCATCGTGGCCGGCCGTTAGACGGTCAATTTCCGGCGCATTGATTGGCGGCGGTAAGGCGGGAAAACGCTATATCACCGTCTGGCATGACGGTGCAACGCGGAGTGCAATTTACTGCAAACGCACGCGGCTTAAACCGATGATAAACGATCCCGTGGCTTGACCGAGGGAAAGAAACGAAAGCGGGAACGACTTTTCGACGATTCCTATCGAGCGTATCGCTTTGGATTACCGTTTCAGAGGCTTGATTGGAAAGCTTCATTCTTTACGGCTGACCGGCTAGAAAGCCGGCTATAATTAATCGGATAACATCTATGAAGTATGATCCGGCCGTTTCCAGCATCCAAAGGAACAACATTTGCTTCTTTATCGATTAAAATTGTAATTGACGTAATTGGCTTTAAGTGAGAAGTGTTGTGTATCTGGGGAATCGTATCGAACACGTAATGTCCTGGATAAAACAAGATAATTGGTTTGAAAGTAAATGATTATAAGTCATCGGACATAAATCTTTATCCGCTAAATGAGAAACTTATTTGATCAGAAAATTGAACAAAATTATTTTTAAAAGTTAAAACTTAAGATTGCAGTCTTTATTTTCGATTGGCAGTTCGCAAAGGGAGATATTGGATAGAATTAATTAATCGTTCGACACGGGATACTTTTTTATAGAAAATAAGAGGAAATGAGCGAGAAAACTGGAAGGTATCTGGAAGAAATGCCGCAGCTTTGCCACGTGATCGAAGTTCAGTGAACAATCAATCCGGGTAGCAAACAGACGACCACAGATAGGCCCCTTTCACACGGTCCACTGGTTCGATAGGCGTCTGACGAGAAATACACGGCGGGCCTAGTCGTTGGGAGACAATCTCCCATCGACCAAACGGACCGTACAAAAGAAAAGCATCGAAACGCGCCAGAAATGTCGGGGTCGAAGCCGAAGTCGCGCGATCCTCGTCTTGTCTGAATTCTTGCTTTGATTCCGATCGCGTCGTTCCTTAACCGTTCGAGCTGACAGTCAAATTATGGCAGCCGGATGCTCGATCAATCTCCCGACGCGACTGCAACTGCGCTTTGACTTGCACGATCCATTCGTCGCGAACGAAATCCGAGTCATGAATCTTCCGCCTGTCAGAATTTCATTATTTTGTTTCGAGCAATCGTCCGATAACCAGTATCGACAGTCAAATGTCGCAATGACAATTTATGCTCAACATTTGATAGCTTCACTTTTTACGTAATCAATACTATAGAAACTTTTGTAGTAGACACTAAAAAATGATTAATTTCTTTGTCACGAATTCATGCCACCAACCGAGTATTGTATTTTACCAAAAATTACAAATAAGATCACTCGAAATATCTCCAAGCTAACATCCTAATGAATTTTAACACTGCACACGAGTGCATTCGTGGTCGACGTATCCGGACGGGCAAAGGTCCGAGAGGAAATTTATTTCCACCTGTCAGGACGATTCTGCATGCGCCGTGGGTGCCTCGTCTCGATCATTACGGACGTGGGTCGAAAAAGATCGCCGAAACAGAGGGGACCCGTGCAGGTTCCTCTCGTTCCTCTCCTGGTCCATCATGATCCCTGCTCGAATCTGTGCGAATCGACGGGACCGCGTGTGCGTGGCCGATATTCACCCACGCGTCTGCCGCGAGCTCGTGGGGATCCGTGCGGCACGGGGGAGGAAAGAGGAGTCTTGCTTATCCCCGTTACGCCGGGGGAATAATGGCAGTGTATATTTTAGCGGGCACGCTAATCGCCCGGTTATTAATATTGCATCGGTCCCCGAATCCAGGATTAGGCGCATATCGGCCGAAATACTCTGCCGTCCATCCCCGTAATTGATTGTCACGGATTCGTCATTTTCACCCCTCGCTTTCGGCCGCCCGCCTACCATTGTTCCATACCGATGCTCGTTTTCACCTGCGGAACCCCCATGGAAACGCGTGCTGTTCTGTTTAGCGTTTGATCATCCGGCGAACGATTAGCATGGATTGTAATAACGATTAAGCGATTGGGAATAATTTCCACGGGAACCCGTTGAATAACATTTAACGAGCAATCCGAGTCGTTGACGAAAATTTGCATTCTTATTATTAAAAATTTGAAATATTCGACGATTCGGAATTTGTAACTTCCGTGTCGCTAATGATCGCGATCGCGATTTAAATTTAACGAGAACGACACGCGAAGATAGATGCTCAAACTTATCGCGGGTTTTGCATCTTTATGAATTTATATCTGGGCATTAGCTTTATAACGCTATCTTAAATGGATACAGCGTGTAAGATCGCGATAATAAATACGTCAAATAATTACGTTTTTGCGGCGAGGAGAAAAAGAAGGGAGAGGAGAACGCTGATAGAATTATCAACAAGAAGAGCAGTGGAAATTACGGGCAGGGACCAGCTTCGACGAAGAAGTATTTTATCATCTGGCCGACGGTATCTGGTACAGCTGGTAATGATATGATTATTCAGAAACCAGTATCGGGGAACGTTGGAAGAACACGAAGTTACGGTGGAATTATCAGCGAGTAATGATCGTCGGGACAGACACGGTACAAGGGTGCTCGTGGGTCGATATTAATTCGCAGTTCTATATTAAGCGCGTCACGCGTGCCGGCCTTGGTATGTCGCGATCGGTAACGAGTATCGGTGGCCGTCGATCGGTGGCCATTTATTAATTTTACGATTCGACGATTCACTGGATTCCGAAAGCAGGCGGGAACGCCACGGCACGGCACCGGGGAGATCATTAATCACACGTGCGATCGGAGCCCGATCGATTTTTCGCACATGCTAATCGCGGTTTATTAATATTGCATCGATTACGAACGACGTACGGCTTACGGGGAAGGGAGAACCAGTCCCAACTGTGTAATTGATGATCGTTGGAACCGTCGTACCGATTCCGTTCGTAACCGTTCGACGCGTATCCGCGAGGATTACCGCGGTACGAGTCTTCATCCTCGCATCTGTAATCGGGCAGCGCCGCGCACATGTTCACCGGCTCTTATGACGAATATCACCACCCTAATATTACCCAAATCCGTCGTACATTTGCAGGATTATGCGACAGACCATACGGTTCAGCTGTGACACAACTGGCCTATCGTAAATTTGGAAGGGCATTACAATGGGCTGAACAGCTAAACATATTCTTTGAATTGCAAAGATGTAATCATCAGAATCTACAGATTTATTCCGACACGTGTTCTGCTATTCACGCAACTTGTAATGTCTGTAAGACGAGAATTTTATGCGCTGGAAACTATTATATTAACCCTTTTCCCTATTTGCAAAGAAAAGAATTACAAATATTTATAAATTATCAAATTTTACATTTAAAAGAAACAGAGGGTTAATTAGGAGTCCACCAATCAATGAGTTGAACTCAATATACATAATAACAAAGTATTTGCTACTTCAGATTTCTAGTCGTCACAAAATCCAGTTAAAGCATCACTTGAAATATTTGTACCTTCCTGAATTAAATCCTGCGTAACAGGAGGAAACTCTCCAACTGTCCCCGTAAATACGACCGATTAATCACGCTTTTACGCCCGATACGTCACAGACGGTCAACAATGTCTGAAGCTTTCGGTACAAGGTTCAGGCATATGCTCGCATAGAGGAAGGCGAGCACAAGTTTCGACGCTTTCGCGCGCCCCTTCGTGACTTAATGGATTGGAATGGGGCAAAGGTCGATCACGTAATTGCAAGTACGACTAGAACGCCGAGGAAATGGAGGCCAAAGCGATATTTCGTACTTTCGTTCGCAAACGCCATGCCCATTTGTCCATGAAGAATGGGACCCCTGGCTTCTCTCGGATTGTACTTTCCGAATTGGTGGCCTCGGTTCCTTGCCACGCTGCCGGTCGATCGGTCGAAGAGACAATAACGTTGGATCGAAGCAAGGGACCGTCGATGTTCAGTCGAATTTAAAATCGTCCAATGCTCACCAGTGAGTGTCGATCAGTGCGATTTCTAATTAGCAATAAAATCGTTTCAAAAATAATTGTATCGGTAGTTTGTATCCGTAAAATTATTCGAACTAATCCGTAATAAGAAAGAAATAGAAGTTATTTAAACGAACCAGAAAATAAAACGTTTAGTATCTCTGGGATATTTATGGAAGACGAAACGGGAGTTTAATTGAAACGTATTAATTCCGCCGACGATAAATCGCTATTAATCGATGCCCTCGCAACACCGGTTACTTTTCCTCTCGCATCTGCATGCTGATTTACGAGTGACGCCGCTTGAAATGCAGCCACGTTTGCGACCCTTCTTGAAGGCGTGCTAATTAAAAGGAACGATCGAAAAATAACCGCAGAAAGAGGGCCATTCTTCGTGGATGCATACAAAACTTGATCAGACTCATTGTTCAGCGATTTTGTAAGCGTTCGCGGTTTTATTCGCCGGATACGAGCAGGCGTGTCAGAATCTATGCAAGCTAATCGTCTCCATTAATTGCCGGATCCGTATTGTGTAGTGTCTGTCGGTGGGTAGGCGAGCTATGAAGGACGATCCATCATTCCTAAAGATACGCCTCCTCGTAATCACGGGTGTACGCGTGTCCGAGGCATCGGGTGCCGAGGGAACACAGTCAAGTTTTAATGGGGTCCCCTGGAAACTTTTCCAGCGACGGCGAATTAGAATCCCCGGTAATTTCGCTGAAAACTTTTCTGCTCGCCCACGCCGTAAAAGGCCTGTCCGAAACGCTGAGAAAAAAGGAAGTTTCGTCGTTGTCGCGGCTGAAGCGAGCGGAACGTTCGACGCACGATTAACCAGCTGATGGATTGCCATCGGATCGGTCGCTCTAATAAATAGACCGTACTTACGCCATCCTCCGTCCCGCACTGATTTTTCCCTCCCGTCAATTATTTCGTTTCTCGGCCGAGGAAATCGGCCGAGCGCCTCCCTTACCGTCCCGGAAATCGCTGATCCCCGGATGGTTCTCGTTACGGTGTTCCTGGAACCGTGCCAACGCAGGCAAAAATATCCAACTCGTTCGCGTTCCATCGTTTATTCTATGCACGAGTGTATCTTTCATTCGGCAACGCGAAATTGATACGTAAATAACCCTCGATGCTACTCTCCCCCTTATCGAGTCGAGAGAGGGAGAGAGAGATAGAGGCGAGGGTCAAAGGGCGGCCGCAGGATTGTCGGTCGAACGGAACCACGTGCATGTTTGCACGGCGAAAGATGAGGGGGAGAGAAATGAAGCCTCCTCCTTTTTCGTAATAATCGAGAACCGTCGGGCCAAAATCGTCCGTTGAAAATTGAGGGTTATGCAATCGAACGCAGGACGACCAATGAACTACACGAATAATTCCCGTGGAGCTGGTATCCGTGAATGGAAACGGCTACTCGAACCTTTGCCCGACAATAATTGAAACCGCATTCTCCGTGGCCATTAATGGCCCTTCCCGTTCCTCTTCGACGCTCGTTCCCCGTCTCCGTTCCCCGCCCGCTTCTCGCTGTCTCGATCCAACCGGCAGCTGCCGCCTCTTCTTTTCCTCTTTTCCATTAGCCTGGACCGTCGAGCGAACCTATGATTCGGAAATCCAACTCGGAGACGATGCGAACAGGTAGCCGTGCTGTCGCGACGGGTAGATATATGGGTTACACGGAAATACGAGAGGGAGAAAGGGCTTCATACAAATTGAATTTGTGCAATTACGGGAGTAATTACGTCGAGATTAGGGCCATTACCTGCGCACCCACCGCACAGACACACGCCCCTCGGTCCTTTCGCTTTGACTTCTTCCCTCCTTACTAATGAACGACGCTGTCGAGAATTCCGCTTGGTTCCTTGCCGACCCCGGCTCTTTTCGTTTCGCGGTATTCAATATGGCTTCGAACGATCGATCCTGGATGAATGATTCGCGGCTTCGATTCCAGTCTCAAGCGATTGAAACGTCACGCGGCTATTGGTACGGGTTCGTTATTTGTTCGACTTGATTCGTCGTTCTTTCTCGCGAGATAGGGTGGCTGGAAGGGGTGCGCGAAATTTTAATTGAATAGGCAGCGATTATTATAATCATTATTGTAATATTTCTTTAATATCTCAAACGATGACGTTAAAATTCGAAATGCTTGAATTTCGATAAAGGATCCCCGGAATCACAGTATCCAGGGAAAACATCAAAAGAACCAACACAAATTAAAATATTTTCCCCAAACTCTACAACATCGAGGCCGTCGATCGCGATCGTTTTATGCTCGCCCCGAAAATGCAAACGAAATCGTCCCGCACAAAAGCGGTCCAACCCTAAAAATCACGGTACGTCACGGCACAAAGAGCATGAACGACGATCAGCAGGGCATCCCTCGCGATGTGTATTCACCCCCCGTGCGATCATAGCTCGATGACAGACTAATCGTAATCAACGTCCACGACGAGAGCAGCACTTTCGGGAGCGGGAAGAGCGTTGTCTGAAGTGGCGCGAGACAAAAGAGGAAGCTGGCGGAGAGATTGTTCGAGGGGAATCATCGGCGTAACGTTGAAGCCTGGCTGCTGCGTGTTTTATCTCGTTCGGAGGATGCAAGGCGCAACCCGGAGCCGCAAACAGTTGTAAAGAATTCGTGCACGAGCCGGCTAGGCTGGGCTCGGTGTGTACGACGCGGGACCGCTATCTACCTCGAGCAGAGGCTCCGTTAACTACCATTTATCGCGAGCCACGCCGCTGCGTAATCAATTCCTCTGCTCTGCTCGCGGCCGGAATTTCAAAACTTTTCAGGCTTCCCTCTTCTTCCGCTTCCCAAGCGAGCCCCTTTCGTCCTCGTCGTCGTCGTAGCCGTCGTCGTCTCTGTCGGCGAAGGGGACACGCTGAAACGAGAGGGCGAGACGCCGAGGGAGAGGGCCTGTTGCGAGGTTTCGCCGAGTGGCTTATATCAGATTAACCCCGCGGCACCCGTGCCGCTAATTTCCAATTAATTATCTCCGCGCTGACGCACCGTGAGAATGTGACGTGATTATCGTGATTCCCAAGTTTCTCGGTTCCTCGACCGGGTTCCTCTTTTTTTTTGCCAACGGTACTTCACCAGAGGATGATTACCCCTCTTCCCTTTTTTTCCTTTCCCTCGCGCCTTCCACGTTTTGCGCGCTGCTCGCGAGCGCCGCGTTCGTACGACAGAGATCCGTCCGGAATCTCTGCCTGGGCGCCTTTAATCCTTAATTAAAGTTTGAAGCGTTAACGCTCCCGCCAAGAATGTGGAGCACACTAATTGCCGGCGGAACATGATTACGCGAATCCGTCGCGCGGAAGTTTGGCTGAGAAAATGATTTTCAGCCTCGTTTGCGCGATTTATGTCCAGTCGAAGCGTGGAAGCTCTGAATTCTCTTTTTTATTTTCGTTTATACGATTCCGAGCCCCCTCGAATTGGTTCAAAAAAATAATATCGACTCAACAGGGTCCTTTCATTAGAATTATCATTCCGTGAAAGCAATTTGGCGGCGGAATAATCCGTAATAACCGCGGATGAATTTATCTTAACTAACGACGCTTGAAATAAGAAACACGCTAGGGTCCGGTCTCGGAACGATTTTTCCTCCCTAGAGGGGTAACGAGAAAAGGCAAGGGAGAGTACGTTGCGAGAAAACGAAAGAAGGTCGCAGAGGGTTGTGGCCGTAAGATGGTTTTCCCCCCTTTCACCCCGCCCTCCACTTAAAAACTACCACCTCACCGCGCCGGGTCGCCGCTTAATGGACGCGAAAAATATCGCGGCTGCTCAGGGGACGGTAACTAGGGTAGCTATACACCCGCTCGTGATTACGCTTCAGCCGCAGAGTGAAAAGCACCCCGTTCGCCTCGGCCGCCCACCCTTCGTGACGGCTCATTACGCTCTTTCCATTATTCAATTAATCGCGGCCATTTATTATCATCAGGTGGAAGGCGTGAATCGAACGGGGACACGCATTGTCGAGCGTGATATTGTGCTCGGGTAAAGGAACCACGGTGAGCAAAGACGACGGTGGTGGTGGTAGTTTTGGGGATGATAGAGGGCTGTGTATAAACGTTGACTTCACTGTCCTAAAAAGCATGAAATTGCTCGGGCGTAGATTTTCATTCGCACCGGTTGGACGATCGAGTCACGCCTCAGAACCTTTTTATTAATTAATATAATGGAAACAAGTCTTGAAAAGGAGGGTTGTGGAAACCGGGCGGAGGGTAGTTTTGTTTCTCTCCGAATTTCTTACCAACCCTTCTGTTTCAGGGTTATGTACCGCAAAAGGAGAAACTTTTTTATTGAATGGAGCGTATTTTGTGAGCAAAGTTTCACATAGCGAAATGCATGTGTCTGCGACCATTTCGCTTTTGATAACAGTGTGGAAACGTTTCTTATTTCTTGTTAGACTGGATTTTATAGTCCAATAAAGAAGATAATTTGATCTTATAAGTAAAGGCTAGATCAGTTTCAAATTTTATTAATATTTACTTTGATACATTGGTTGACTTATTTTAACTCTTAGATATCAAAGGTTTATAAATTTTAATTACACAACCATTCGAGGTCCATCTCGTATCCTCATGATTATAGATCGCGGAGAATATGAAGGTACCATCTTAACGATCGAGGGAACAGAAGATACACGTTGAACAGACTCGAAGTGGAGCATAACTCGTCACGCAAAGGGCCAGAAGGGTTGAGCGATGACACCGGAGAGAGGCGAACAACCGACGGCGATACTGCAAGGGCAGGAACGTAGGATCAGATTGATTAATAGGGGGTACATCTGTTACCGGCGAGCGAGAGGGTGGATGGCAATAGTCCATGGAAGGGTAGCCTCGCAGTTAGCATTAATCACTGCAACACGCCGCGGCCTGACTGTCAGGTCCCTTATAATGCCCATTGGCGTGGAACCGGTCGCTCTTTCCACCTGGGACAGATCGTTTGGGGTCCCGTTCGAGTACATCCGACCGTATAAACTTACCATATTACCGCTGTTTCTGGAGATCCGGGCGTGAATTAATTTAGATCCCGTAATTTTCCAACTTCTCGATACCACACACTGAAGACATCGACTTTCTTCGTTATCTTTTTATACGTAATTAAGAAAACTTATTTAGAAATTGGGTTGTATAATATCGAAAAATTAACGTTCTGAATACGTGTCGATGAAACTCTTATAAAATTGTATACACATTCGAGTAGCAAAGGATGAAGGTAACGGTACACCAGTGAAAAGTGTTGAAAGCTTTCTCACCTAACGCTTCCCTACGGACGAGCAACGAATGCGTACACCGACTTCACGAAAATCTATCATCGGTCCCTGGGTGGTAGATTTGACAGCTGCGGGGTTCACCCCGCAAGCATCGGCCCAAAGTATTCAAGATTCCTGGCATATTGCCCCCTCGTGACTGTAATTAATGAAGGGGGTACCGCAATGGATACGGGCTCTTCACGAGGGGTGCTAATACCGACTCGTACGGGGAAACCCCCCTTTGGCTTAGAATTCTATTTATTATATTTAATTCAACAGCGACGACACAAGTGTACACGGTGCCCGGCTATTATATATCACGCAGCGTGTCTGAAATTGATTTTGCAATAAACGGAACGCGCAGATTTATTGTTTATTTCTTGATATACGGTTCTGCGTACCCTATCGCGTGTCTACCAGATTCATGGTGCTAATTCGTAGATTTTATTGTACCCTATTGACGCAACTATTTGAAATTCGCAATACATCGATGGGAGATATTCATTTATTGCTGTATTAGGGGTGTCAGCCTTGACGATGTCCATCATTTTATTGGCGAAGGTTATTCCCTACCGCGTACACCGTTATATTTCCATAAACGAACGAATCGTAGTGCTCTTCAACAATTCGTAGCTCCAATTCCGACCGCCGTATATTTCATCCGAATTAATTAGCAGATACACCAGCTGCAATACTGTATCGGTCTGCATGGTACATGCGGACGAAACCAGTCCTCGGTTAGAACCGAGGCGTACCAGTCGTCTTCTGCAAACCGCAACCATCGAAGAGGAACGATCTCGAAGCGAGCGGAGCGCAAGACGTATGTGCGAGGCGAGTTTCGCGCAATTGACTCGGGACAAAACGATACAACACCGATCCCTTCGCCGCGTTCCTGTACGCTGTCCCGTTTCGCAGATAAAGGGACGAATTAGTACCCCCTTCGTTCGATGAATTTGAAACTCGAAGGAGTTACGGTCGCGCTGGAATCGTACGTTTCGATTCTAACATCACCAATTAATCTTTTCGCTCGTTACGTATGCTTTTAGCGACCGGCAATAAAAGCTCTTGAAATTTTTAATTAGTAATTACGGTACGATACGGGTCGTGCAATGTCATATCAATTGTAAAGACACGTCTTGCCAGCCGTGGAACAGCTAGCTGCAGGTCTGACGCAGCAACAAAATACAGCAGTGAGCAGAGAACGCTCCCGAATACGGTCCCCTGTCAAACAATAATACAGCCGTAGATCACGCAACAATGGCGAACATGGCTGCGTTCGATTGTACATTCACAGAGATTGTAAGCATTCAGCCCCTTTAACGCGGAATTAATTAAGAGATACGTTATCCCCGGGCAGCGTTCGCAGACCGAGGCGAGAGTGGCAGCCGGTTCGATGAAGCGTCAACTTCCGAGAAGGAACCTGCACCACCTCGAAACAAGACCGATGCACGGATGCGTGGGCGCTTTGTCGTATGAAAGACGCCGTTCCACGGGAAACAGGGACAATACGAGTGCCCGGCCGAGCCATTGTATCCTCGCGAGAGCCTCCGTAATACGTCGGGGCCTCTTTAGGCGCGATAACGACGCGACGTTTACATTGGTCCTGTGGAAATTACCCCAATTAGTCGTGCAAAGTCGGCCCACCAGCCACGACTTTGCCCGCTCATGATGTACATTTGTACGTGTACTCGCATGTACGCCTGAAATAGAATGTAATCGCCATTATGGTCTGGGCTTGTTGATTGGCTCTTTTGTTGTCCGGGCCAACAACCCCTTTCGACGTCGCCGGCTAAGACAACGAAGGGGCTGAAGCTGTTGCTTGCCAGGGATTTATTGAAATGTTTGTGCTCTCCTTACCATAGGATTAGAATTTTGAGGATCACGAACTGGGTGTAGATAACATTTTAACCCTTGAAATATTTTTTTTTTGCAAATTTAATCATCCCATTATCCCATTATTTGAACCAACTTTGACGTAATCGAGTGTTTAACTCATTAACTTGATTGCCTTTTATTATTACGAATGGCACCAGTTATAATAATTGAAGATCATTTAGAGACGAATCGATAAACTTTAATTTTGCCGCTATAATTATCAGACGCTGAAAATCCCAGTCTATTGGTCGTTAGTTCGGTCTTCGTTTTATCTGCTGGTCGGAGAACGATGTTCAACTTCCCGTTCGGAAAAAGTTTCTCGATTAAAATTTTGTTCGTTCCTCGACAGAGTTTCGTACGTACAGGCTGGGGAAGGGTGGGCCGGGTAACAGAGGGGAGGTAAATAGTATTCGCGGAGCGCCCCGCTGATACCGGTGTAAATTTTTAACGAATTTAACATAAGTTTATGTCGGTTCCCTTGGCCCGGGCGGACAGAATAACTCGCGCATTCTTTCGTGCGCTGCAGGTTGCAGAAAAAAAAAATCGTTATTCGTCGACGCTCTTAATGGAATAAGAAAATACGAACGCTGGCGGGAGTAATTAATTCTAACGGAATTAAAATTTAGCCGGATGGCAAAAGCGACCCGGCGACCTTCGCCGGGAACACAACTTCCGTTTCGCGCTCTTAAGTTCCCGGAGGCTCGATTTCCTTTCGGAAGTTCGGTAACGGAGGAACGAAATTAAAATAAACCGTGTACTTCCATTAATTGGTTCGCAGTCGGTAAAAAGTTCTTTCCACGCGAGCGAAAAGAAAAAAGAAAGGAGCGTGAGTCCCAGGAAATTCGAGGTCGCGTAGTGAAGACGTACCAGGCCCGAGTTCCTCGAGAGCTTGTTTTAATTCGACGGAAAGTGTGTCGAGAGTTGTATAAACAAGCCAGAAAACAAGCCACTCCGCTGCCGTCCCGGGAACGATCTCTCCGCGCTTCGAGGCCTCGTGCTTCAGCGAGGGTGCAGCGTGTATCCGCTTCTGCGAATCGCGCGGACCGAGAAAAGAGTAGCGTGGCTCTTGAAAACAACCGCAGAAACGACGAACAGATGGAACGGGATCGGGGAAGACGAGGAGGAGGACCGTTGGGCCGCTCGAGCATAAGTTTAGTCTACGACGGTGCTCGGCCACCATGTGTCCCCCATCGGAAAACATTCAGAAGAGGCGCACTGACAACTTGTCAGCGCTGCGTCCACGTTCGAGGGCCAACGAGACGTCGAGGCGGTACAGTGTAAACACAGGAAGCGACCACGACGGTGGAAGCAACCCTCCAGGAAGCGGTGACCTCTCATGATCGCCGGCTCGCTCTTTTTTCTGCGAGCTATCGCTCCATCGCTCTTTTCTGAATCTTAAAATTTATTCATTATTTATTCCAACACTCTTATAAACACTTGAGCTGATTATTTCATTAAAATTAAAGAAATGTTTTCACAGAAGGCTCACAGAAGATAATTGAAATCGTCACAATTGTTAACGAAATTAATACCAATCTTAGCTTTTATTATATGTACTATTTTTGCTAATCTTGACACCCTCAAAATCCACAATTTTTCTTTTTCTTTTACAATTTCTGCATTAGTTAAATTGATGATTTCATTATAAGCCCTCACGAATACCATCTGTCGTTACGAATTTATTCCACGAGGAGAACGCTGAAAATAATCAGAAAAAGAGGACGACTTGGCTCGTTGGCGAAGCTGGTCGACGGGAGGACACCGGTCGCCGCCTAATTGTGGCTGACGTGGGTGCTGAAAGATGACATCGAGCGGACCGTGGGACTCGCGCGCCGCACTGTCACTCGATATCGTGTTTTGGATTCTAATGGCGTTTATCGTCGTGTCAGGTTGAACGTCGGCGAGCAACAGTTGGCGTAAGTTACGCGCGTGTTAACACGCGTTGTTGCTCAAAACGCTATACCCGTCCGCTCGTTTGTTTGTTTATTCCCCGAGCTGGGATACTCGCTTTCATTCGATGTTTGCCCGCGTCGTTTCGCACCGTAAATGGGATCGATTTTGTTTCGCGAACGATTATTTGTTTGACGAACAATCAGTTAATTGAACGGAGCAAAAAAGGTCGCCGCGAGAAAAAAAGAAAATCCTGCGTTCGTCGCCGGTGCCGGATGGATTGGTTCGTTGCCCCGATTGTACACGCGTCATATTCTTCGACATTGGAAATCGAAAGGTACTCGAGCGCGATGAAAACAATGAATATTTACCCAGAAAGTTTCGCGTGCCAACGCCTTCGACGGTTGAAATAGGGTAGGAAGGTTGTATTCAAAGACACGAGTATGCTCGAGTTCGTGGAATTTTCATTGGAACAGTACACGTCTAGCTGGCAGATGGCAATCACGCAACAGATACAAGCCACGGCCCGTTACAACGAGCATATACACCGCGATGGTATAACCTCGTGTTGCACGGGGCCTCCGTTACAATCTGCTACCCATCGTCCATTAAATCTCTATTACACCCGTTGAAAATCTCCAGCTGCACACACGGCAGAGGCACTGGCGTTTCGGGGTCAAAGGTCGCGCGATATTGCAACCTGACCTACGACCCTATACTTCCCACGCAGTTATACCTGAACACACATAGCTGTCTGTCATCACGGTTTCGTTATCGGACGGTTCTCACGAACAATCGTTGTTTCTGCCTCTGCATCGGGCCGTGATTTTTCGATATGCAACGTGCCGCGAGAATACCGCGGATACACGACGATATCGTGTGTTTGCTCTGCGAATGTGTATAATATCGTGCTCGTGTCAGTGAGGTGAACCTTCTAACGACCTTTCGTGGCTGGGATCTTTGTTGCAGAAGGCATCTAATTTGGTGGTTGTTCGTGGCTCACGAGAATGAAGTGGTTTGGAAATCCTCGTACGAGATGCTGCTTGGTGAGTCAATTGAATATTATTTTCTAGCATTTTTTAACATAAGGTACCTTGAAATACTGTATTCCATTCTTGTTTATCAATCAAGGATGGAGTAAGGCATATGTGATTTGTATTTACCATGAAAGTGATTGAAAAACTAAATATTATAATTCAGAAAATAGCAAAATAAGATACCCTAAGCTAGTATTAAGCTGGTATTACAAAGGGTTAATAAAATTAATAAAAAAATTAGAAATGGCCTAACAGTTTTCACTTCATTTAATAATTTCTAGCAATTGAAAATCGATAAACTGTTAGAGAAGCAAATATAATTACAGATACAAAACGATTATACCATTTTTTTCCTGTTTTAATATGCACGTCCATTTATACTTTCCGTCTGGAATCATTTCGCGTCTGGTGTTTGAAATTCGAGTACCGTAGAAAGTTTGCTCGCTTCATTATAAATAATTACAATGGAAAATCGAAAGAGCTTTACCCCCGATATTTAATTCGTCGTTTCAATTACCGGCGACAGGTACTTTCCAATACCTTCATCGAATTTCAAACAATGCAATTCGACAAATAATTGTCACGCGCCACGCGTACCCCCGGGCCGTGTTCAATAAAAGCGTATTTTTCGAAATGATTATATCGATATCATTTTACATTCTTGCATACGCGATACAACATCGGAAATTGGATTTCCATGTTTGCCTGCGAGAAACACAAACTTTCGAAGGAATCGACAAACATTTAAACCGTGCGTAACCGGTTTCGAATCGAGAAACGTTTCAAGCGCGACAAATTTTCGAAATCCTGGACATCGGTGCGTTCTTTCTGAAAAAAAAGAAAAAAAAAATGACTATGAAGTTTCTTCGACGGCACACAGGGTTCAGCGTCGATACAATATTTTCCGCGAAAGGAAACGTGGGTGGATAAGCCTGGAAGTGGCGCAACCGGGTGTGATAGAGGCAATCAGAGAGCCCATTATATTGCTGTCACGAGCTGAAGAGGGTAAACTCCCGGCGCTGCAATATTACTCATAAGCCTTTTGCTTCTGATTCGTAATACGTTTATTGCGATAACGTTTTTCTTCCGGCGCGTTACGTATCGATTGTACGACGATTGATCGGCGAGAACGTAGCAGGAAACTTCTGCAAATTGGCTCGATTGCCGGATACATTGACATGCGATGATCAAAACGTAGCGCTGTCGAGTAACGAATCTCTATAACCGTATCTATTGCGAACCTATTCACCCGGTTTATCTGGTTCACGCGTGACGAGACACGAGTTCAAACATTAACCTTTTTGGTACTACGGACCCATAAATACGTTTCCAGGAAAAAATCATTCGATCGCTATCTTGATTAACCTTCGATTGAGAGAATCCATGGATTAACTACTAAAGCACGAAGAATATTTCGGATAAAAAAATTTGCATTTTTATTCAAATTGGGGGTAGATACAAAGTTATGCATATCCAAATATTCGTTAACAGTGGTATTTAACTCTGCTCAGCATTAATGGATATAGTTTAATCCATTAATTCGAAGATATAAAATGGGTAGTGATAGAAAAAGAATAAAATAATAAAATTTTAGTCTAATCGTGAATCCCTTTGAAACTGAAATTTATAAAATAACAATGCAAACAGCAGGTACTCTTTTTGATCCGCGTAGTCGGGACAGCGGCGTTAATTAATAATGGGAGTCGAGTTCGATATCTGGGTACAATTCGACCACCGCAGCGATAGGGGTCACGGATCGCCGGGGTCAGGTCGTCGCCAGGTGCAGGTGCAGGTGAACAGAGTCGAGGGGGGTCGGGAGTGGGTGGTTTAAGGGCGCAAACGCGAGCGCCCCGTAGTCGAAACGGGAACTATCACAACTTAATATCGATCCGGTAATTCTCGCGATGCTCTGTGCCTCTCCGCTCCGAAGTTCCCTCGATTTTCGAGCTCGCTTCTGTCCGTCGGTTCGTCCCTTTTCCACGGACGTGTCCGTACGTTTCTCTCGCTTCGCCTTTGCGCGTTCCTCCGACTATCTCGGTCACTTTCTCGTTGCTCTCGTCTTTCCGGCAGCGGTCGGTTCCTCACTTTCAAACTCCGGACAACCGCGGCGGAGTCAGTCGTAATCAATATGGAATCCTACTTATCTCTATGCCTGGGCTTTTCGACTCTATCCGTTCCCTTCGGCCATTCCTCTAGACTCGGCCTGATGCCCTGCCACGAACACGTCCTGGATCTCGCCGGGGATCGTGTTGCCTTCGAGCTACCCTTTCTTACCTTGTTACCAATGATATTTACATATATCCTGTGATAAATATAAAATTAGTACCGTTTCGAATAAAAATGTAAAGAAAAGGATAACACTTAATTGGAGCAAATTGAACGCACGATACTTTGCACAGCAACATAAGTGTTCGCCATTTAACTAATTAACCGTGTCCCCAAGTTCTCACATAAATACACACGTGGTACGAGAGAAGTTATAGAGCAAAGGTTCGAACTTCGCGTGCCCCAAGTGTCCTCGATGTTTCGCTGTAACAATTTCGCTCGAATCTTTCCAACGTTACCACCGGAGTCGTCATCGTGCGAGACCATTGCTAAACTTTCGGTACAACTTCAGAAAAGCTTCCCAAGTGGAGAGGAAGCAGTTTCCCGTGACGCGAGCGGCGAGTGTACGCGCGGCTCGTTCGAAAACTGGGTTGCCCGGTGAACGAGAGTTCGCTGGGCCGTTCTAGAGAGAACACCGGGAAACTTGCACGGATTTCGACAACCTGGACGGAAGTCCGGATCCGAAACCTCGGGAAACACGTATCCGTGCGGTAACGAGTCGTCTCGCGAGACTCGTGGATCGGAAAGGAACCTCGAAGAAATCTGATCACGTTTTCGCTTATGGGCTCGCGATCGACTGACAAACCGGCCACGAAATTTTATCGATCGTCACGGGGAACGGCAGTCGCACGAACTCCCGGGCAACGGTTCGCCTTTAGGCGGTTCGTGTAAACGCGTGCTTCCGGTTGACGACCGATAAAGCGCGGCTGATTCGGATTGCGTAGCGCGCCGCCGCACGCGCATACACGCACCGCTTGGAATGTTGATCGAACGCCGATAAATACCTGGCTTCGGTGTACATAGACGCGGAGTGTCGGAGAGCAGATATTTCGAGTCGGCCACGAAACGCACTGATCGATCGGCCTTGTCGTTGAATTCAGAGACCAGTGATCGAAAGAGCGAGGAAGTAGTCTCGTTAGACCTTTTATCTTGTCATTGAATGAATTAATTATATTTTCCAAGTAACATATTTTCTACTTGATACCATGCTATTTCTATCGTTCAAGAACGATTACCCAAAGTCCAATATAGCCAAACGTAATTCCAATATGTTCTCCCTTCAACATACTTGCGAACATCAATGACAGCAAATTTCTTCTGGACATCCGCACGCCCTTAACATCCGTCTTGGGATTCGTTGGGGGGTTCAGTTCCACCTATGGATCACGGAAGATGAAGATCTGGTCGGAGATTAGCGACGAACGGCACGAAATAAATCAATTAGCTTGACGCGATGCGGTTCCCGCGCGACACTTTCCCTTCGTCCGGTTAAGCTTGGATCGGTATTTTTGTCCTCCCTTCGCCAGCGGGTCATCCCCGATTCTGTAATAAAAGGCTGGACGAGATTTTCTTGTCAGCGGACGGCTAAATAAACCCGTGAACGGTGCCGCGGCGCTGTCCTGCATACAGAAACCACGAGGAATACCTTCCTTTTTGTTCGGTCCGGTCCGCTGGCGCGCACAGAGATCGACCGGATGTGTCGAGGAAATAAAATGACACGCGTCTGCATCGTCATTCGTGATAATGGCGGTGCAGACTGCGCTTGAGTCGGGTCACGACGGCTCGTTTTCACTGTCATTCCAACGCGTTATTGTTTTGTCAGCGACGACTTGAAAAAAAAAAAGAATGGAAAAAGGGGAGACCGGGGGAGAAATGGCGGGATTCGATCCTCTAATTCGCGGGTCTGGACGGATGGAATTCGTGGGCTCGCGACGTGATCGTTTAATAATTCAGGGGCTCTGCCGATGCAAATAAACTTCGTCCCTTCCCTGTACGTTTCTAACCCATTGTCCCCGTAGCTTTGTCGTCATTCTTGGTTGATGCGTGGCATGTGTATGAGTTTTCATGCTGGTGTTTTGTTATTTCGTTGACAGTGTTTGATGCGTCGTGCTGGATTAAAACGGTATTAAACGGAAAAGTTAAATGGTTAGATGCATTGAGAAACGAAATTCGGGAAGTGTCTATATTCTGAATAATTTGTGTTATGTTTTAGTACGTCAATTTTCACTGTGACAGTCAACGTTGTTATATGTGGAACAGTTCAATAAGAATTATTGACACGTTGATTGCCACAGTGGATATCGCCGTGTGTGGTACGGCACACTTACAATATGAATTCTTAACACGTCTGTCGCCACATCGGTCATCGGTGATCTCATACTACGAATTTAATTAAGAATTAATAACCGAAGGATCAGTCTGAATACCGCTAAGATCGTATTGATGATCTAAAATAACAAACTGAAATATTTTATTAAATGATTAACTTCTAATAATTTATACGATCATATGTCTTATTAGATATGGCTGTATCTACTGTGAATTCTTTTTTTCGAGTTTAACCTTGGATTACTATTACAGTATTAACACGACTGAAAATTTTAATTACTAAAGATTCTTGCATTATTAGCCTAGCATGGTCAGCCAACCTGTTAATAACGTTACAAAGTTTCTCCAATATTTCCTTCCTTTGAGCAATTATTATTGCACAGAAATAGAAAAACATCAGTACCATCATTTTACTTTTATCGCTTCAACGTTCTCCAAAATATTCCTCTTTACCGGCCATTTAAACTTCCGAATTCCTCGAAAATCACGGCAATTAGTTGCACCTGGTGGCACAATAGAGGAAAAAAAGACGTCCCGTTAAACTTCGTCGAGGAAAGAACCTCGGCAGACCTAGGTGGCCAATTCGAGTCGCGATTGCAGCAAGTTAGTTTTCAATGCGACCGTTCGTTCGTTTAAAGCGTCCCCGATACGGAATCAAAGCGATCGAAAAAATTGCCGCGAGGTAAACGCACGGTCCGACGAATTCGCGACGGGGCGCAATCGAGGGTGACCGGAGGAACGGGGTGCTCGACCATGGGAAATAAAAAGGAGGGTAATTATGAAACGTGTATCCAGCTGTGCCCTCGAAACTCGGATAAAGCCCGGTTTCGCAACACTGGCGGGGGGTCGCCATTCGCCCGTGGGCCTCTCGAGCACGCCGGGCTACCTTACGACTCCATTCAAAAGCGGGGCAGGCTGCTAAGTACAAGGGGCGAGGAGGGGGTTTGGTTAATCGGCGAATATCCAGGAAGTTCGCAGGTTTCGTCGTCAGGATCGGTCGCGTGCTTCGTACGCGCGGCCCGATAAAAGTATCACGAACTTTTACATTATTTAGAATTCCCGTTAAATAAACGAACCGTCGCGTTCGGTTCGTTGCGACGGCTATACGCGCGCGGCCTACGAATTAACTCGGTCCATTCATTTGGAAACACCCGCCATCCGTGCAGCCAATCGGTGCGATCGCGCGAAAATATATTTCTTTCCGCTTGTTTTTCGATACGCCCACTCGCCACCACCGTCCACGGCCAGAAGTGTTCCGGAATGTAAATAAGCCCTGAGCCGCGTTTTCCGCTTCGACGTAATACTTCTGCAAATAGAACACGTCCGCGATATCATTTAACGACAAGTAATTGCCGGCGTATAATTCGCGCCGGCGGAATGGTTTCTGGGACCCTAAAGTCTTCCCGTTTCTGCACAATGCTTCTGCAAATTAATGTTATTTTAAAAGTTGTGTCGTGGGATCCAGGTGAAATTGGAGCTTAACGCAAACCGGAAGAAATTATTTTAAATTCGAATTGTTATCGTTGCATAAATTACAAGATTTCGACCCCTTTAATTAAGCACCTTCCACATACCGCCAAGCGTTCAGTAGTGTTGAGATGGTTCAATTAAAGGTATAAATAATTATGCATAAAAATATAGTGGAAGAAAAATATATATTTAAGAACTGCCTGCAAACGCGAGTAAAATTCGCAAGCATCCCCAAACTCTAATAAACGGACATGCTATAAACAAGTCAGGAAGGAAGGAATCGTTATTTAGTAAGAACACCCTAAGAAATGTAACGGAAGATCCGAGTACCCGAGACGAACGCGTTCGATTCGCAGAACAAGTGTATCCGATCGCGGTAATCGTGTAGCGAGGGTGGCGTTAACAGGCTCTCCGAAATCCCCGGCATCCCGTAGGGGCGTGTAATAACGCGTTATGTAACAACAACGAAATCAGCCGCGACGAGGATCGTAGACGGTGCTTATTACGACGGCACCGGAGGACGTCGCCATCGGCAAGGATGCTTTTCGTGTTATTTGCAGATCGTGCACGCCCGCAGCGTGCAACGTGGATCAATTGCGATGCAGCTCTTGTAGGAGAGAGCCACGAGGCGGTGCATAGCGAGCATAACGCGAATGACAGAGAGATACCTGCTCGGGAGACGTGAACAACGGGGGGTGAGGCGGGGGAAAGGTATCGAACAGAGAGGGACAGTCGAAAGGAGGTACAAGGAAGGAGGAGAGGGGGGGGAGTCTGGATTGGCGAACAGATGCACAGCACGATCGCGAAGCCCGATGTATTGCGTTTGCTAATCCCCAGCATGGCTGACAGTATAATACACCGCTTTGCAAACAGCAGCAACATCGGTGCTGCTGCTACCGCCGCCGCTGCTGTTGCAATGCCTTGCAACCCCTTCGGTGCCTCTCCCGAGGCAGCTAAGTATGCGCGTATGTACCAGCTACCGGCTCCTACGTGAGGGTACGAGCTTGTGTCCGGGTATACAGGGTGTCCCATCCAACCCCCAGTTGTTTTGTTTCTTTTGTAACGATACCGAAAAAACTGCATCATCAGGGATCAGTTATTTGAAATGAATAATTAGGCTATGCGAAGGAAGGAAAAAATCGTGGGTACGACTTTGATAACAAAATAATTAAGAGTGACACTCCACGCTCATTAATGGGGAACAGAGGGATAAACGAAGCACACCGTTTAACCTTTCAATTCACGATCCAGCTACATCCCCCTAACCTCACGCTGCGGAGGTTGACGTTGATTGTTCTGTGATAGAACGAATGAATCGACCCCCTGTTCTCTGATACCGTTCGATTCTCTTGATTCGGTCTCGAGGGACCAGCGTCGCCGTCGAGCGATCGCGTTCCCCGATGGTAACGCGTCAACGATGCTCGGTTGGCTTTTTGTTAAACAGTCGTCGGAACGGTACCCAGCCCCCGTCGAAAGGCACGGAATTGTTCGCAGCGTTGAAACGTCGCGTCGAATGGAGCCGGTCGATTAATTCTCGCGAATACCGTACCGCCGAGATATCGTCGAGGAACCGGAGAACGGGGAGGGTAAAAACAATCGACCGTGAACTTGTTCCAGCCGAGGAATCGTTCAGCCGTCTCGAAGTTGTCGTGAGAGATCGCGAGTGGAAGGTGGAAAGAATGAAATCGTCGGCCGAACAAGGCGCACAAAGACCCAGCGGAGAGTCCGGTACCCGCCGCGGGTAATTTCATTTTCTTTTTCTCCGGACGAGACCGTTGACAAAACGCGTGCGCGCGCGCGCGTACCACGGCCCTGACCCTCGATCATCTCGTACGCGAAGCAACCCCTGCCCGACGTGTACCTCGAGCACTTGATGAATCAAAGTAAAACGGACGACGACATTCGGAATCGCGGAACGTACAAAAGGCGCGAACAAAGGCGGCCATTCAGCGGAGGAATCGAGGCTGAATGTGACCCGGTCCCCGGGTCCTCTCGATACGTGTACCTAGCCACTCCATGCTCGCTGGGCCTGAATGGAGGACGAAGCTTTCCTGGGAACGAGATAATCTCGCTTATAGAAAGTACGGCCTCGAGCGCCTCGCTCCAGGCCCCTCAAGCATCGAGCAACGTTCCCTAGCCGGCTCTGGATAGCAAAAAAGAAAAACCTGCCCCCGTGTCTTCAAACGAAGGAAATCTCGGGTGAAAAGGATCGTCCTCTTTGATCTCGTCAGGAAATGAATGCAAGGAGTGTTGACCTTTTTGCGGCGGACACGGTGAAACGGGGTTAACGCATATTGCGACCCGACGTTTTCATCCCCCTCCTACCTCCCTTTTCAGCCGACGAGATTTCTGTCTGGCGACGGAAATTCTCTCGAAGCTCTCGAATGAAATTTGGGTCGATTCATTCTCTCAAATGCCGTTCGCTAATTAAACGGGATCATTTGAAATCCTTCTCGTTTTTTCTTGCGTTTCGAGGGTAGTTTTTTTCGCTACGATTCAATTATCGGTTAAAAGGGAATTTCTGGATCGAACAAAACACTTTTTTAGCCCTTTCTCTTCTCGACGTCAACCGATTGTGTAGTTCTTTTGATTTTTCGTATATTTTAACACAGGATTACAGAATGAATGAGAATTACAGTACTTAAGCTTTTTATTTTGAAATGTATGGCAACCTATATTTATATTTTCCTTTATTAAACTTTCTAATCAAAATTTTCGCGGAGGAATCGATGAAAATTTGAGCCTTTCAGCTTCGAAAACACTGGTTGTTTGCTGTCTTGTCGCTGATCGAATTTGTCTATTAGCTTTGGAAAGAAAGGATTTAGCGGAACGGCGATGAAATTTTTGTGAGCAATGCCCGATGGACGAAACGCTCGACAGCGGAAGGTCCAGACACGGCATTGACAGCGTTACTTCCACGCGAGCGGACCGTTCGATTCGAGCAACTACCGGTTAAAGTACGCGATTCCTTCCTTTTCTTCGGCTTCTCAACCTCTGACGTGCATTGTCTCTGATTCAAAGGCGACACGAAGATTGCCGGTTGATAGGTTATCTTCGGTTGGACTGGTTCCCGTTGAAAAAAGTCTTAAGACGTTCCACGTCGAAAGGTTTCGATTGTCTTAATTTTCAGAGAACGATGCCAGCCGCACAATCTCGCCAAGCGATGTCTAAGAGGGGAAAAATTTCATTACGACGGTCTTCCTTTTTATCAATGAAAACTCATCGGGAAAGAGTGCCTCGCTCTTCCCGCTTTCGCGTATTATTTCGCTGTTACTTATTCCATACCTTACATTTTGTTTTACGAAAGATTATTATAACATTAAATTCAACGTTCTTCTATGATATACACAGAAATTTTCAACACTTGCAATTATAGATTTGGGGGATGGGAAACAATGAAATTCAAACATTTTAATATTCCTAAATTTAACAAATACCGATCGCTCGCAACTATGGTTAGAGATAGGTTGAAAAAGCCCTGGTCACGGCTTACAATATTTTATTTTAAATAAATAATATTTCACAGATTGAGTCAAGCCGAGCGCTTTATCCTCAAAGAATCGATGTACGTAAAAAAGTAGGTAGCTCCATTTAAAATTGTCTACCCATTACACCAAAGAAAGGAACCGTTCACTTGATGGACTCTTCAAAGCAGCAGGATAATTGCTAAAAATTAATCATCCCTTCGTCTGGATAGTTTTAATAGCCGAAAAAAGAGCGGCTGACAGAATTCGCCCGTGGGTCGGGTTAAAATTAAAAAAAAAGAAACTTATTGTTAGAAGTTGTTCGTCGACGCGTCTCGAACTCATCCTCCGGGCCGGAACGGCAAGAGATCTCCCGGCGTGCAGGCGCTAAGTGACTGATAAAGCCCGGTGAAATCCAATTAGAAGCTTTTAATACTTATCGGCCAGGCAGTTCGATGCGAACCGGCACGTAGCAACAATATTTCACGATTTCTCGAGCGAGGAGCAGGCTGCGTTCGTAATTGCGCGCACTTACCGCGCGATTTATCAGTCACGACGTGAACGTTCGACGTCTTTCGTGCTGAAACACGTACACGCGCGCACACGCCCCGGCCGGATTTCTACGAATCGAACGAGACGCGGGCTGATACAGAAAGCGAGGCACCGTTCGATAAACGAACCGCAAAGAACGATGAGATAATGAGCCGTGGAGCGATAGCCCCTCGTTTCGAGTGAATCGTCCTCTTGTGTGCCGGCCCGTTCCGCGAAGAAATAGTTTGCACCGTACGAGATATTTCGCGAACACGTCACGCCTTTCAGAAGCGGTATGGTCGATGTCTCAGAGGTTAAAGTACTCTCAATTCGATGATGAAGGCCTTTACAAAATTTAAAGGATTTAAAATTATTTTAAACATTCATTTTCAGAATATCGTATTCGTTTTATTGCGAATTTGTTAAGTATTAAGCCTGGAATTCTGAACACACGGAATATTATTTATACCAGAAATGTAGGGAAATATTTGTTAAATATATACCTGATTCTGTAAATTACCATGACCGCAAAGTACACAAAGTTCTCCAAGGCAAGTTCAGAATACATTTAAGGAAGAATGTACTTCTATTAAATTGAAATAGAGGTATCAAGCAAACACTCGACGAGGGGGGTTCACAATCTCTCATCGTTTTGGACGTTGATGAGGCCGGTCTTGCGTGAAGCTCTGATAAGCGAGTGAATAGCAAGGCATTCGCGGCAAATTTCTTTCCTCATTCAGCAAGAACGTCTACACCCGCGTCCAATTTCCGCGGTACCTGTTGTTCCCCCCATTTACGCGCCACAGCCATTTCTTCCCCGTTGTAAGTGCTCTTACACGAGTACTCAACCGCGAGCTTATAATGTACCATTGTTTATTAAGATACGCCTTTTATGACCGCGTGTACTTTCGTTCGAAGATAACCAGTCCGCAGAGAGCCCCGTTAAATTATCATGCACACCTGGCCGGCCAAAGAAGGATCCGGTCTAACGCGTTATTAGCACAATAATACGATCCTTATCACGCGCGTTGTTTGTTCAAACGCCTCGTACAACATCGCGTGTACACGTCCCTGGTGTAGCTTGATTCGTTACGAATTAACAAACAATTCGAGGGCGGAAATAAAATATGTACCCCGTTCGAAACAAGGCGCGAATCCCCGGTCTCCTCGAAGGGCGGGATCGAACCTGACGGAGAAAACGAGAAATTTCCCGAAGGACCGTTGGAACACGGTGCTACGATCGGCTCTGTAAATATACTTGGAGCTCGCGCGCGTTCAATCTTGCATGTTGATTCCACACTGTCCGATCTGAATTTAAGGGCTCGAGTTTTCTGCACCGTTTGCGTTATCCGGAGTCCGACCGACCGTTTCCGGACCGGCGATCAATCCGGAAACCGCGCGAAGCTTCGCCAAACCGAAACATCCTTCTTGCATCCTCTCGAACGCGTCGCGCGACCCTGTCCCGATTACAAAGTGGACCCCGCTCGTTAATTAATTGGAAGGCGAATACGGTGTGTCGCGGGCGCAACGTCGACGAGATGATCGATACGGTCCGCCCGAGTCGCCGCGTGTTCCCGACCTCATCCGGCACTTCGAGTGCCACGACTTTATCGAAAGTTCCGGGACCGGTGTGTGCCCGCGACAAACGAGCGCGACCAGGGCGACAGAGGGATGCGCCTACGATATTACGGAAGCAGGTGTGTGCGTTGCTTAACAAACAAGCGGTGATTAATGGGCTTCCCCCGATAACACGGTGTCTTCCTGGGTCCGCGACGTTCTCGAGGAACCCGGTGCACGCTTGAATATTACCTCGAAAGCCGCGCGGAGGGGGCTGTCTGTAATTAGTTGAAAGAGTCACGGGGACGTCGTATCGCGCACGGATCGCGGACGAACGACGGCTACGATTACCGCTGCTCGCTCGAATAGAGTCAGACTGACGATGACGACCGATCTGGAATCTAGTTGACATGCCGGAAATTACGTTTCACCGTCGGCGTTGCGGTAATGGGGATGCTGAGTGCGATAGGCTGGATTTCGGGGGTTGCCCGCCGTGTACGTTTCGTGTGGACCGAGGGACAAGGGGTCAGGGTGACGAAAGAATGACTACCTTGTTTTCGATAGCCGGCCAATCCATCATCCGTTCTGATACTCTTGTACTGTCGTCTGGTGGAAAAAAAGAATATCAGGGACGAATATCTGTAGCAGTAAGAGGGTGTGCCGAGATTAAATTTATTTTTATAGAAGATCGTACATAGAAGACCTATTATAAATATTAGAATTTTAATAGTAACGTACTTGAAAGATACTTTTATCAAAGTTCGACAATTTTTATCGCATGAAATTACGGCTCGTTTCGAGCACAAATACCCGGGACGAAGATAAAACAACGAAACCATTTATTTCAACGCGCACTCGAACGCGACGGACGCAAATTCATGACGATTGCACGGAATAACGGCGGAAAGTGCGGCGTGTCGCTTTGGTCGTCCGTCGCCGGTTTTGGTTTTTTCCATTAACGTAATTGTTTATTTTCGAAAATGAAGTTTCGATGGCACTCGAGGCCCACACACGGGTTCGGGCATCGTTAAAACTTTTGTAGACCGTGATAACATAGGAAAATTCTAATGAGTCGCGAATTCGTCACGTTTCCGCGTCGCGTGTAACGAGACGTTCCGCTCGACGGGAATTACATCGCCACGGGTCAAACGGATCAATACGAGGCCGGTGTAATATATGGCACATCAAAGGTAATAACAGACGACCCGACGGCCGCCTTCGTATGCACAGTCGAACAATCGATCGATTATCTACTCTCGCTTTTAAACGGATATTGAACTTCATTATATTTACCTGTTTAGTCGGCGCCGTTCAATTTCGCCGTTGCTCTCCCGTTTAGTGAGCAATGATCCCAGTATGTTATTGTCAATAGGATAAGGAGGAACGTGTTATCTATGAAATTGATCTATGAAAGTTCTCAAAATCTGCGTGTAACGTTTAAGTGATGTCCCTTGTTAGTGTCTCTCGTTCAAGTGTCACTTAGTGTGTTAATTAAGAACTTACGATAAAACCCCCTAAATTTCATCCCTTGAGCCATACCGTAAGGAAACTGTACTTGGTCTGAAACACTTTGAGCGTGTTTCTTTGATTCCTTGATACAGCGTGGAAAAAAAAGATCGACAGACGAATGCTTTTAATTCCTGCAGACGTGGGGTTCTGCCAAAAGACCGCTTAAAAATCGATTCGACCGTGAATAACAAAAAAAAAAAAGCTGCGAGCACTTTCAATGCTCACGACCACGTGGCCGTGAAACAACGATCGTCTCAGAGCCGTTTTCCTGCCGCTTTTGAGACGGAAAGCGACGCCGGCAAGAGGAAGCGTCTCCTGAAAGAGACGATTCAACCGGCTGTAAGTACAACGGGAGGGTAGGTGGAAGCGCGAAGGGTCGTCGATTTGAATTCGTATCGATCGAGCGGTCGCTCGCGCCATTAGCAGATTGTATCGTCCGTTTGCTCTGGCCTTAATTAATTTCAAAGTTCCAGTGACCCGTCGACCGGCACACCAATTACGGGAATGCGAATCGTCACGCCGATTGCCAATGACACGATTTGTTACCGACTCTGATTACCAGCTCGAAACTTATGGACCCGGGTCCTGACGTTCCTCCATATCCCCTCCTCTTTGCCTTTGTCAATCCGAAATTGATGATTTTACGAACAACGCGGACGCGCTTTGATCATACGATATCATTATCGTTATTCCCTTTGACGAGAAGTCCCCGCGAAAGAGTATCGTGTTGCGACAATGAGCGGAGTGAAAAACAAATCGTAGCGAAGGTACAGGGTGTCTGGAACGACTTTCAGAAACGATTTCACAAAATAATGAGTCGAAATTTCTTCTCTCTTCGAACAACACCCTCCGTTAATTAAAAATAACAGCGTCTCTCGGTTTCCGTAGATTGATATTAAAGTTTAATTAAATTCCGACAAAAGATATTTTGTTGAAAACAGATGGAAATACGTTTGCACGTAAATTTGTTAAATTGTAAACCCATCTCTGAGCCACGTGGATCGTTCACGTTCAAATGGCGTGAAAAACGGGCAGATCGTCGACTTGGAAGCGTGGCTGTGATCGCGTACAAAAATCCACGCTCGAAAGTGGCGCAAATCGATTACCGGCGCGCGAGGAACAGCGATATCACATCCCGATCATAAATCACTGTCGCGGCGGTTGGGTAATCGAGCTTGGTATGCTTTAGCCGGCGAAGGCCAGTCGATATTAATTCGCCGATCGAATCGGAAGGAAGGTTCAGCCACCTTAAGCGGACGTGCCGCGGAAAGAGGCTCGCGCATTTCACCGGGTTTTCCACTTTCGTCGAGCCTTCCGACCCCTGTATTTCACCCAAAAAGCCCAACCTCTACCGCCCCTACCAAGGTTTGGCCCGTGTCATCATCCCCCTTCGCGCCCACGATCCAGCCTCTTTCTTTACCTTCCTCTTAGCAACCCTCTACCCTTCTGCGACGCTCGCTCGCTAAGTGCACCTCGTCTCCGGCTCCCCTACTTTTCCACTTCGATATTCCTTCCTCCTTCCATCCCTTTTTCGAAGCCGGTCCAGCGTCGCGGCGCGATGAAAAATTCTTGCCGCAGGCGATGCCTCTTCCCTCCGCAGCCTCGTAAAATCCCTCCCCCGCAACCGATCAGAAATAAAAGTTCAACAAGTATTTTCAACTTTCGATCGTAGCTCGACCGCGTTCCGATGTTCTTTTCTGAAACCGCTTCTCTCCTCGATATTTATTCCCTCCCTCGAACACACCTCCGTTACGCGAGGATATGTTTCTTCTTTTCGATAACTTGGTGCATAAGGTGTTGAGAAAAAGAGTTGGGGGCGAATTCCTCAAACGTGAGTCGAAAAATCAACCCTTATGGTTCGTGGTATTTACACCTGCAGTTAAAATAGCTCTCCGAGGAACAATGATAAACAGTGTGTCTTTCGAAAACCCGGATGATGGATCTTCCAAAGCTGTAAGTTGTTAAAAAGTGTCAGACGCGATACAAACCGTGATTGATACAGCCATGTTGCCTGAATGAAAGGATTAACATTTTTGTCCAGCGTTTTAGCCCCGGCGATATTACCGTGAAAAAGTGCGGCCGCGTCGAGTAACTTTGTAAAATACTTTGTAACCCGTGTGTCATCGCAGGCAGGACGAGCCAGCCCGTATAAAGGATAGTCCTGGACGTTTGGAAGCGATCCAAGTTGAACAGGGTCGCTGTTGTGTGCCACTAGCATCGGGAAATGGGCCGTGCTAATCGTTCTACTCAGAGCCCCTTTGTCCCCCACCCTCTATATCCTCTTTCCCTCCGTGAACCACCCTCTTTCGTCGTGCCCTTCCTCTCTTGTCGCTCGTTCCGTCAAGGTCTCACAATGTTCCTCTGTCCCTGTAATTGCGTGAAATCATATCGAATCCTCCTACCCCGTGAAGCGTTGCCATACTTTCCTAACTGCCGACAGACGTTCCGTCGATGGGAACGCCCTTTCTGAATCCGTGAAAAGTTCCGTGAACCAAGTTTTCCGAGAGACAATGGCGCGCGCCCCGCTGCTTGGCCGTGCTCGTTAATCGGCCTCGCGGTTTGCATTCAAGCAAAATTTTCATTCGAGCCGTTCAATGGAGGAAAAGTTGGTTTTCCTGGCTCGCGTTTCTTCGCCGCGAGTTTTCAGCGCCGCGGGCCAAGCTCTCGAGGTACATGCCCCGCGTCTGGGGGCGCGAGACGATCTTCGAGGGGCGACGATCCCGGCTCTCCTCTGCAAACAGGATTTCGAGGATTTTCTAAATCGTGTTCGATGGAAAAGTATTTGTAAAGTTTGGCGGCTAAGAAATTGTCTGTCGAGGTGTTCGATTTTTGTTTCCAGCCTGGAGCTTGTTCCCAGCCTGAGCGGTAGGGAACAAAAGAATACGAAAGTCACCTGCATTTTACCTGGCCGTTCGAATCAATTTTGTCTTGCTAATGACGCCGGGCCCTCCCGTCGGGCGTTCGTAAAAGGGAAACGCATCCTCGGCTTCCTTTTTCGAATTGCCGCGAAATCGCTGACCCTCGTTGTGCGCCCCCGATAATGAATAAAAGGTGCGCCTATTCCTAGGATAAGAGGGTCTCGGGACGGCAACGATAAAATCGCTAAGGATAAATTGAATCGAGGCAGTCCCATCGATCCGGTGCTTCCTTTGATCTTCGAAAGGTCAATCCACGTCGAGACTTCGCTTCCAATGGGGCTGGCTAACCTTGCGGTCGTGGCAACCGTCGCGATGACTTCGAGAAATCGATGCACCCGTCCTCGTGAACCCTTGCCGGAAAGGGGACTCGGTCTGCGCCGCGCGATTTAAGCCCTTGTTCAGGAACTTGTACCGACGTCATCGTGTAATCGCGTGGAAAACTCGGCTGCACCCTTTCTGTGACAACGTTCACCTGCCCACCTTGGTTTGTTAACACCGATCCCCTGTCCGTCGAAGTTCAGTTCATTCGCTCGTCGCCTTTAATCCAAAATCGGTTAATATTTTTAGCATGATTAAAATTAACACACTAATATTTGCACCAATAAATATTTATTCGTGTCAGAAATTTTCTTAATATCCAATTAACTAATACGAACTGTTAAGGTTCTCCAAAAGTACCTTACTAATAACGAGCTAATATCAAGAAAACTTTCTTAAGCAATTTCTGCCAAGTATCGAAGAAGCACGCGTCGGGGTATTCGTAGAAAATTAATACTTTTATGATCCTCTATAATTGCGCAAAGTTCGGATCCAATTGAAATGCTGAATTGGCCAATGAGCTGGTTTGCTTCGCGAATGTATTCAATGGTTCACGATCGAAAACTTGGTTCTGTTAGCTCAAGATACTTCGAGTGGCCGGTATCGTGTACAAGGCAATTACGTGAAGAGCCGTCTGGGTGGTCCAATCGGAATGGATTTCACGCATATAATTGCTTAATGGCGCCAGCATGTTTAGGCATTATTACTCGGAGCAAACAGAAGGGGTGGCTCGTCTGGAATAATGGAGCAATGGTATTGTTGCAGTTTAGGGCTCGAATTGTTAAACTGTTAGTTTTACGATTGTATTGTCAGCTTCGGGAGAACATATTCGTGCACCGTCTTAATCGAGACGATCTTAATTGAAGTTGAAATAAATGAAAACTTCATTTTCCGTAGAAATGAAACGATAATAAAAAATTCTCTGTCTCGAAAAGATCCAATTAACAAACTTTCTTGAAATTAATTGTTTCATAAGTAGCTCCCAACATCACAGTAGCTTTTCCAACATTTGAGGAGATCTTTGTTTTAAAATTTGACATATATATTGAGACATGTTCCTTGAAATTTTCATCGTCGTCTAATTACCGTGCAGCGAGAATCAGGCTAGGACGAAAATGGAACTGGATTGTATGTAATAAAACATGCAATCGCGATAACAAAAGTGTAGGAGGCAAAAGGGACAACAGAGGCACAAAAGCCGCATAAGTTAATGGGTCATTAGGTAAGAGGTCCTTCCCCTCGAGAACCACCGGCAAAAATGGTAATTAAACAAGCATTCATAGCCTCTATATATCCGCGAACCTCTGAATTAAACATAAACAAGCAGTTTAATTGGGTCAAACAATTGTGCCTCTCGTATCTGTGTCAAAGACATCCGGAACGACTGCAAGGAAGTTCTTCTCTCTTCTCTGTAATGAAAATTCCTGAATGAACTCTAATATTGCGTTTCCCTTTATGAACTAATTAAATTGTTCTATCTGAATGCAAAAAGGCTCGTTCTGCTCAATTGTAATACCAGAATGGACTCGGGTATAAAAGATACTCGAATAAATTCGAATAAAATTAAATTTTATGGATGCCTTTTGTTCCTTTTCTAATTATGTTTCTATCGCTAATTAACTTGTTGTGCAGTTCGAGCCAAAGAATATTTGTTAATATCAATTAACGTTAATGTAATGTAACGAGGGTCACAGGATCTAATGGCCCCAGATAATAAAGAAGTTATTCCTTTATAATTAAAATCTGTGCATTTAAGAATTACTAATTAAATTTATTCCATCGCAATGAATTCGCATCTAACTCCGCGCCTAAGATATATAATATTTCTCCTATTTCAATAAATGTTTGAGAAACGAAAGAAGAACGAAGGACGTTAACGTCCCTTGATTTATGACTGCCGATCCCGAAGGGGGCTCGTTTCGCGAAAGCGTTTACAATTCGTGACGGCATTTTGCTAGATACTTTCGCGAGGGAACCCGTTACTTCCCAGCCTCTGCTCGATGATTAGAGTCGTTTTAGTTTTGAGTGCCAGCGACGACGACGACGACGGCGACGAGAAGAACGATCCATCCCCCTCGAACGACGCTATTGTGCCCGGCTGGGGAAGACAGTGGTGGGCTTTGATTACGACATTGTGCGAACGAGAGTCCCAGACGCGGCATGACTTCGCCGGTTTAAGCCGCATTCACAACAGCCACCGGCAAATCCTTCGGCACCGACATCGTCGTCACGCGCTGCGTAATATAAATGACAATTTGTCGAGATTGTTCTGCCTTTTGTTCCAGGGCTGCTTTTAATTCCGCGCCGCCTCGCTTCGCTTCTCCGCCAGACGTTTCGCAAACATTCGCGCTTTAGCAACAATTCATTACAGTGCATGTGTGTGTTTGTGCGTGTGCACGAAGTATAGCCTAAGAGATTGCCAGTGAATCTGGGCAAAACTATTTCTTATTGTCAGAATGGTGTATTCATGAAATTAAGCGTTTTAATTCAATGCCGTTACATACTAAATTTATTCAATATAATTCTTATGAAAAAATAATAAAATCTCAGTCAGCTCTCTTGCTGAGTTTTGGATGGAAACATGAAAGTTGTAACAGTTTATACCTTCTTTATTATTTTTTTTTAATAAGGTTACACAAGAAAGTTAATAGCCAACAAAGTATTATATCGCATCGAAATCGCATTATTAAAAAATTGAGTATATTACAAATATAATTATTTTTCAGTCCAGACGTGTTCTAACAAAAATACAGAGAACTCTGGCTAAATGCTTCAATCAAAGTCAAGATCGATCGAAAGCCAAGCGTGAAATCAACGAATATATTCTTCACGTCAAATTTTTCATCGCTTGACGGTCTTGATGTCAAGCTCGAATCGCGAAATAGTCGTATTACGCTCGCCAGGTAGCCCACCTGTCCGCGCGGTCTCCGATACAGATCTCGAAATTCGCGCGGTGGCAGCGGACCTTTCTCACGGGGCCGAGAGGGACGATAGGGAAAAAGGGAAAAAGGAAGAGGGGAAAAAACGGGACAGCCTCTCTTTCACGCAATTACGTCGAGTAAAATTGCGAGAGCCGCTCGTTTCCGAGCGGGTAAATCGATCAAAGGCCGCGGTCTCCGCGCGACCGGCAGCCTGCCGATTGGAAATTTCGACAATTTGACGCGGCCTATTCGATTTCACCGAGTGCCGGCATTCCCTCTCGCGTTCTTCGCGAGAGAACAGAGACGTACGCGATCCTGTGTACAATGAAATTGTACAAAAGAACGGACGATTGTTCCGTGTCGTTGAACACGGCTCGCCCGTGGAAAAAGTGCCCCTTGCTCTCGTTCCACGAGGGTGTAAATCGCTTATCTCTATCGTTTCAAACAATTTTCACGTTGCCCGTTACATTGAACCGTGTTTTACACAAAATATGGAAAAATAGATTTTCAGAAACGTTTGATTTGTTCTCCTTTTTTGTTTGTTTTAGAAAAGTTGAAAGGTAAGATTGACGAGTATAACCGAGTGCGGTAATGAATCTTGCTCCGTTCTATTCTAGTATCAGTTCATCTTTCATTCTGTTATAATTCGAGATTAAGAAGGTGAAAATAAATGTACATTCTGGTGATAACGTATATGGTATAGTTTCGATTAAGAAAGCAGAGAGGAGGTTAAGTACGTTTGAGATTAATTACAATACAAATTAAGGAAGGAAATATTATATATTTGGAAACTTAGCAATGATCAGTATTCGATGAAAATGATAAATAATCTGCTAGAATTAGTTAAACTGAAAGCTAATATATTTGTCTATACGTTAGCGCCAGAAAAGAAACTCATCAAACGTAGAAACATCCATCCAGGTGGAAAGGAAAGCGCAGGGGAAACTGAAAGGATTATTTACCCGGGAAATTACTCCGCGCTCGGTGTTCTCTTTTTCCAAATTTAATCTAGTTCTGTGCCGGTCAATTTTCAACAACCACGTCCGAACAGAAGATCGTAAATCTAGCCTAGAAAGAGAGGAAAAGAAAGGGGAAAAAACAGAGGGTAGATCTACCACCGCGAACCGTAACCCCTTTCGCGGAGAATATTTCCCACAGGATCGAAGGATGCCCGTTTTAATCCAGACGTACCTCGAAAATTTCCAATTCCCGGCCGGTTTTCGAACTCGTCTGCGACCAATTTCCATCGTCTTCTCGTTCCTCCCTGACGCGGCTTCGCGAAACGCGACGACGCGCAATTAGAAGAACAGAACCGGGGGAAAAACTCGTGTACCAACGATAAAAAACGAATCGAGCGACGCGGGAGGAGACCACGGGACGAGGGACAGAATTCCAACGGTCGAAAGAGAAGAGAAAAAAAAAACAGGACACAAGGTGGATCGTGCTCGAGGGACGAGCGGAAGCGATCAGTTTCGAGAAAATTGCCTTCGATCGGTCGACCTTGAACTCGATAACACCGGAAGGAAAAACAGCGGAGAACGGAACGGAAAAAGGAAACCGAGCCGAGGGACGCGCGGAAGGAGACAAGGGGTGTCAAGGTGGTGAGTGAACGACGGACAAGGAGCAGTTACGGAGAAGGAGGAGGAGAGATAGATGTGGATGGATCGTTCCCGTGGGACGTTCGTGGTAGCCGTGTTCCATGGCGTACCGCAGGACGTGTCCATGGTGTGTTTCCTGTCGTGCTGCGGTGCACCGTGGTACGAGCTCGATCACTGTGTACCATACGTGTGGTACACGTAAGCTACGTACACCGCTGTTCATAAGTTAATGGACACTTACGTGAATTGAAGAAGATGTAAAATAACTCATGGTTGTGGACTGCGAAAGCAATTTTATCACTTCATCCGAAAGACTAAAGTTTTATAGAGATTTTCTACAAGGATTCATATTTTCTATATTTTGAAGTTTGAAAGAAAACATAAATAATTCTTACTTTGTTTACTTTGCTTCATAATCGTTTAAAAATGGATAGGTGTCAGATGTTGTATATTTAAGTTTATCAGATAGCCGATGATTTATGGACGGGTGTGTACATAGTGATGGAAAATACTATAGCGGCTATAGAGCAACGGCGAATCCCCTCGGGGATTCCCCTCTCGGCGCAATTAGTGGCCTGGTCGCTGAGAGTCGACCAGCTCCTTAATTATATCTTTTAAAATATCGGACTTAAATTGAAAAGTCGCCTCCTTAATTATATTTCGGATACCGGGTATTATATACCTCGAAACACCCTTCGCGAGGCAACCCCCTTGTAGAACCCAAGCGCCTCCACTTACCCTCCCTCCCCGTTTCGAGCGGTGCCTGTACCGATATTGATTTACGGAACCCTCAATTATCCTAGCCGGTGAGGAATCGTAGCGTGGATGCTCCTTGGCCCCGAATCTCCTTCTCCTTTTTAAACATCCTCCCGGCCTCTCCGTTTCTTTTCTTTTACGCGCAGCCACGCGGATACAAAGCCGATCGTGAATCATAAGCTCCGGGCTTAACGAGCCGTGCCTTTAAGCGGCGAGCCGGTTCGATGATGAATTTAAGGATCTTCTTACTTCGTTTCTCTTCCTCTACCCCCCCGTATGACGGTTCGTTGAAGAACTCGAAGGGACATCAAATGTTTGGGGTCCCATGACATAATCAAAGCTGTATCCGAGTATCAGACCGCTGATGTTCATGCAAATTCATGGGTACGAGTACCTGCAGAAAAATTGGAAAAATATTTATACAATCGAGTCTAAATTTAAAAGCCCTATTTTGAAAGCAAAAACTTACAAATGAAGCGCCACTCGAACGCAAGGGTTAAACAGGTGATAATTGAAGAAATCGGTTTTAACTTAACACTCATTTTATTTTTCATATTTTGCATATTACACGTCACACTTAAACTTCGTAACATCAGCATAGATTGAAATTTTTTTGATAACATTTCCCTTTTTTAAAATATGGATTTTATGCCGGGACTCGCGACGAAATTTAACTAATGTTATTAAGGCGAACCGGTTTCTCACTCCCGGCATCTCTCAGGAATCGGTATGGTTCATAAATAAAATATCAGGCAGCCAATTAGAAACTCCGGCTGGGAAATTAATGAATCCAACGACGAGGCGCAAGGGCGTCAGGTCTTTCGCCTCATTATTAAAACACCGTGCGTACGAGATTTTCGAGAGGTCGGGAATGTCGACCAGGCCGGGGACCGAGCTTGGAATTCGCCTTGCGTGAAACGTCTAATTTTCTTTCCGTCGGCTTTTCCCCCGCGTCGATACCGTTCGAGCGAAACTTGGAATACTTGTGGGTTGATTTTCTATTGTTCGACTAAATTGAAAACTTGCTACCTCTTTTTTTTTCTTGCTCGAGAAATTGAAAAGAATCGCGACGGGGAGGCGGAACACGTTCCCGCTATGTTATCGCATATCAAATAATCTATTTCAAAATATATAAATACCTCAAAATGATATTTGAAAAATTTGTTAAAAATCTACTTTTCTGAGAATGATCTGATAAATCCTTATCTTCGGTAAGAATATTAAAATTTCGATCCTATTGTCTCTTGATACGGTTTGCTGACGAGATAGCAATTTGGAACGTTGTTTTAATATCGGAATATTTTCTTTAGAGAAATATCCCTCTTTATAAACTTGCCCCCGCCACCTGGAAAGTTGCGGGGGCGTAACAAGATTCCGTCCTGTTAAAAGTCTGCCGAAAGTTCACGGTATAAAAAGCGGTGTTAAGTATACGGATACACGAAGGCGGGCTGAAAAACAGTAAGTGATTAATTGCGGCTTCTTATTTAACTCGATGAAAAGTTCCTGGGGAATTTCTCGAAGTTCGCCCTTTAAAAGTAGGCAGAAGAGGCGGCTGCTTCGTTATGCAAATAATAACAGCAACAGCGGAACGCTTCTTTGATGCGTTTCATTTATCTTCGTTCAGCCGAGACTTTCCCAACAAAAATCGGCTCTTGAACGGTTCCCTCGTTTCGATCGGCTTTTTCCGTCGGCGGGAAATTATCAAACTTTCTTGTATTATTTACCGCGAATACCTGTCAGAGCGTATACGATGTCAGATTACATCTTATCCGTTAATTGTTGTTCGTTAATTGATACGGCGCGTCGATTCGGTGTCATAAATATCAATTCATTTAGAAATTTGTTATGGTATCTTCAATATTTGTAATATGCGTGTGTTTTAACGTCGAACACATTGTAATCGAGCCGGATTGCTAGCGGATATAAACATTTTATCATCAAATTAATTGTATCGGGAAATCCATGCTTGTAATCGGATACGTTCGGATCCATCGTGTAATTCCAGGTTGATCGTTTTCGTACCGCGTTCAAATCTCCATTAATTTACGCAAATTTTGTGCCAAAATTTTTATCATAGTAGAACGCGATTTATTACAAAATAATTTGTAAAGTATTCTATTCTCCAAAAATTTAAGGGGGTATCCACTGTTCTGCTAAAATCGCATTACCAAATTAAGAAACCGATTCTTAGAATTCCTACCGCACCAATCAACGGGTTAATCGATCATTGGATGAAACCTTGTCCGGACAAACGGACTTTGAACAAGCAGCTCTGTAACTAGCTACAAAAGAGTCTAGCTTGTTGGATCAATAGAGGAACGACGATGCTGTCAAAGCCTACGAGCTACGATTCCAACGTGCGAGAGATTCAAAGCAGTCGGCCGGACATCTACGAGGGCGATCTCCTTTGTAAGCGAACGATTGTAGCCGATCGACGAAGCAGATAGAGTCCCGTAACGTAAGAAAGCCCCGTTTCTTATTGACGTTTTCCTTCCCGGTGCACAATGCCGCGCCACGGTATCGATTATACCTAATCTCGCTAAAACTCGTCCGCTGTGTACCTGCCGCTAAACGACGCTCGATGCCTCCTTCGAATTTCGTATCTCGACCCGACGATCGCCGTCGACGTGACACCTGCTACCTGCTACCACTCGCCTCATCCTCAAAGGCCGTCCTTAAAATCGTCCCACGCGCCCCATACTTATGTAAGGAGCGTACCAACGGCCAAGAGATGGGCCAGTCCAGATACCAGCCAGACAGTTATTCACTTTGTCGACGTTCGATCGCGCGCTTCTTGTCGACGAAAGAGGATTACCGTTCCACCGTCAAAGCGAATCCCCCTCCTGCCCGGTTTTTGCCGCCAAACCGGGGAACGATTATAAGGATCTGGCCATGGGTTTCCGAACAGAAGCGACGGACGTCGGTCCCGGTGTTGTATTGTATTACGTCGATCGATCGACGCTTCTTGCTCGGACCGGACACTTTGTACCCCCGTAATGCGACGCTTCGTGACGGTAAGAAACGTCGAAACGTCGGACCGCGACACTTCGCCCCGTTTTTGCGCGGCCACGGCATCGATTTCGGCGGACAATTGAATCGTTTCCTTTCTATCGCCAGCCGTGAACGTTATCGTTTTGAAACGGCGACGAAATGGTGATATTAACCCTCCGTTAGGAACGATTATAATCTTCCAGGTGTAGAATTGATTCTGGTAATCAGCTTTGTGTTAGGGTTAGATTATGAATTTATTCATGGTTCGCATTGTTAGGGATGACGAAGTATCTATAGCACGCAGGCTGCTAACAATGGGAGGTGATAAACTAAAATACTAACCGCGAGACACAAAGAAGATACAAAGTATTTATGGAAGGCATCGTAACGTGCAAAGCTTCGTATCTTTTCCCTCCTTCGTTTTTCCCCCGTTCTGCTTATTCTAGCGAAACGTTTCGAGTCTTTGGCTCGGTTTCACGGTAAAATGGCAACTACACGCGGCCATTGCGTATCGCTATAATTACGCGAGCATCGATAAGTGATCTAGGCTGTGAAAGACAGCGTACCAGGGGGGGTACCGATTATGCACGCCATCGATTCTGGTCACTTTGTAATTTTCATCCCAGGCGTCCTCTTGCCCGATGCCCGTTCATTACTTTCACCGGACGATTATACACCGCTGTAATCTATTTTTCTTCGTCCTCCGCCCCCTTCAACCCCCTTCTTGTCACGAACGGTTTTCCCTTTACTCCTGCATCGCTTATCAACGAAACGAGCTCTCGAGTCTCGCGTGTGAGAAAAGTCACTCGCGATCTCCCTCGACCAGGCCAATGCCAGTTTTCGCGTTGAAACTCGCCATGAAACCGTTGCTAATCGTTTTGCCGTTATTAAACTAGTTAGTTTATCGCTGGGGCCTAATGTCGCGCGATCACGCGGCCGTTTCTTCGTCGCAATTACAGAAACACGTATAAGTAACTATTATTGCGAGTTGACGTACTTTCCGTGCGCGAGAGAGCGCTAATGGAACCCGAAGAGGGCCGCTCCGGCGCAAGATCCTGATCACCGGTTCCTTGGCTACTTGTGCGCGGTCTTATAATAATTTTTCGAAACGAACGGTAGTGGTTTTCCTCCTTACTTTGTATCGAATTTTATTAAATACCTTGAAGTATATTGCTGATATCGGTGAACGCCAGTGAACCGTAATGAATCGAAGGGTTAATAAGAAAAGAGTACTAGTATAACCAGAATAATGAAACTTTTGAGCTTAAAGACTTAAACCTACGTTCTACTTCAAAGATAAAGTCGCATTGTCCTTAAATACGGTTCACAGGATCCGCATAACTTGTTCCTATGTCCAGGTTTTATGGAGGTTCGTTGTCCCAGCGCCGCGAGTAAGCGGCAAATAATCGAGGAAAGTTGCAATCGATAGTTAGGCACACCTGCACATCCCCTGAATATTTGATCTGTTCAATGCATCGAAGTAGCGGCGCAACTAGTCCCAAATGGATCCCTAAATAACGTCCAATAATAAGTGTTCTTGGAGCACTTATCGGGTCGCAGTTTCCGGACGGGTCGTGTCTCAATCAGCGTCGATGCTTGAATAATACAGCGTTTTCGTAAAAGCCTTCCACCGTATACCGTGGCATCGACGACCTATTTCGCAATTAAACGGGCCGTGAGACGGGAGCCGGGACGAACGACGATCATTTCGACGTACCCGGGCCGTTTATTAACGACGCGTAACGATAAGCGAACGATAATGGAATACGTATGAACGTTCGTGATAAACGATGCATTACTTTTCGTGCGACAACATCGATTCCCTTTCGCCACGTTGGTTTTATGTTTCTCGCTCGGCGATCCGCGAAATTGCTTAATAAAATCAATCGGCAGCGCTGGTCGATTAGCATACCAATGCGTGAACAGAACCGCGCGAAGAGGAAGAAATTGGCTCCGGTCTTCGATACGTGATTCAATGAGTTCGCTAATAACTTGGAATTATTTTAATGAGACTATATTATCCTAGGATTAATTCTGTGATATAGTATGGTTAGATTTTCAAAATTATTCTAAACCCTTAATCCCTGTGCACTTGAGTGGTGCCTCCGGGATTATATATTAATTTGTAACTCTTTTCTCCCAAATTAAGGCTTTTAAATTCTTCTTTCATTGGAAAAGAAATCTAGACTGCTTCGAGTGCGAAGGGTTAAATGAATCACAGTATGAAGGTAACATAACTAAGACAGTATCTTGAGTAACTGAATCATTTAAGAAGGGAAGAATCGTGCAAACCTTAGGATTGCAGGGTTTCCAGGCAACCTGTCAGAATTTCGCGGAAAATCGTTTTTCGCGTGCAGCGCATCGGCCAATCAAATATTAATGCTCGCAGTTGTTACATCGCCGGGCAATTTCAGAACGAGCTCGCCATCAAGCTCGCGAGCTATACGCCTCGGCCATAAATTCGTTCCGGCTCTCCTCTGTTCGCATTCCCCTCTCCCTATAACCCCGTCCGACCGACCGGGGAATAGTTGTGAAAAGGGGGTGGTGGTGGTGGTACCGGGTAGCAGACAGAGCCGGGGGATGGTTGCGAGCACCTTTCGACCCCTGTACGTGTCGTAGCTGATATTCCAGGTATTGATAAAATAATGAGTGCATTATTAACTCGGTTTAGCCGCGGGGGGTAAGCGTGTAATGTGTGTTGGCATGCGATCGACGTCTGTGCACGGGTTGCCGGCCACGTACACACGCGTCAGGAACGCCGAGCGTTTCTCAAACATGCGTTCACCGGGTGTCCGTAATGTAGCCAGGTAGCTGGTGTCGTTTACGTACGGGCTTGAATGTTAATTTTCTGCCGACGATAAGCAACAGAGATGGAAGTTGGAAGCAGGGTGGAGAGTTTGAACGATACACATCGCCGCGTTGTTAATTACTTTTGCAATCGTGCTGGAGGATTTGTATGAATTGTGCTTATGGATATTTCAGAAATGATTTTATCGCGCGTTTCTCCTACGTGCACCGTTCGAGGAAGCATGAAATTAGTGAAAACTGATAGACGAAAAATAAATGGAAAAGCTAATTTTTTATAATATCGAGTGTTAAATAATACTGTCATAGATTTCTAAATACCCAGCTCATCCCCTAATGAGATCATTCGAATTCGTGTTTTTTCAGACCGACTGGCCAGCGGACATGGAAGCAGGGCTGCCAGGTCGAACACCCTGTACATGTGCACGCACGAACGCCGCCCCTTTCGCACATTTTTTTGGTGGATAGATAGGAAAGGCCAGGGAGACGAAGCGGATAGCAGCAGGAGGGTGAAGTCAGGTACGTGAGGATATGCGTGCACGCGTTATATTGATCTTATAACGGACGAGTGCGTGCTGGCAGGCCGGTAACGCTCACGCATTAAAGCACACACGGCCTCGGTCTCGCGCTCGAGGAGGGTGTTCCCCGTTGCTTGTGCACCAACGTTTACCGACCTAGCCCCTTGGCTTCTGCGGCCGTTTCACCGGGCGGTAGCTACTTCTAATTCGCGTTGATAAGCAAAAACTATGCGCGATAATTCATTGATCAACTGATACCTCGCGTATACGCTCCACTTACCGTCTAGGGTAAGGCTTCGCGCCTCGCCCCTTCGTTAAATTCAAAGACGAATATCATTTCAGGGGACCCTCCTTCTCTTGATTAATTTTATACAAATTCGACCGAACTTTTGTCAAGAAAATCTGTACTCAGCATCCTAAATGCAGGGAATGGGGGATGATATCAAAGAAAAAATCGATTTTTTTATTCACGTTCTATGTCATCGTCATTTAACACTTCCAAAATGACACACGCATCAGCGTCATCGGTAAATTACGAATTAATGCTCGAGGTTCCATAACGCATTTCACCGGGTCCGAATCCACGCGTAAAATTCTCGGAAAATCAGTTTCGCGTTCGGGCATTACATTCAGCTGGAGCTCCCTTTCGATATGGAGGAGGATTAACGCATGGGGCTGCCAATGGTGTTATTTAAAAACTCGCTACCCCGTATGCGAATCTCGCCACGTGGGCTAGATGCAACGAGACCGGATGGAGGAGAGGGGCCAGCCTCCAGAGGGGCGGTGACCAGTCACAGAGGGGTAGAATTCGTAGGCTGGCTCGACGTAGACGCACCTGAGCCCCCTAGTTTTCCGA
Organism: Anthidium xuezhongi; assembly: GCA_022405125.1. Lineage (NCBI taxonomy): Eukaryota > Metazoa > Arthropoda > Insecta > Hymenoptera > Megachilidae > Anthidium > Anthidium xuezhongi. Next base: position 5,070,585 of record CM039642.1, on the reverse strand, counting down.
GCATGCTAATTCCCACAGACGGGGCTCTTTAAGCGGCTGCCACTCGTTGTGCACGACAAAGCGAAAATAAAGTATTCCGAATGGGAGAAAAATCGAACAGACCCGGCTACGTGTTACTTTGCATCCAAAATGGAAAATGATGTTCCACAGCATTTGAAAAATAACTTAATGTACCGTTCGTGAGGGAATGGGATATCTGTTTTGAAGATGGGTGTGTTTTGAATGGATGGGCCATAAAAGGTGGAAAATTTAATATTACTATTTAAATTGGTAAACCCAGTTACCTCGTAAACGTCCTTTTATAGCTCTGTATAAATTAACTCGGAATATCATCCAATAAATGTGATATCTTTTTAAAAATTCATTTTTAATCTAAATATTTGTTAAAGGATGATAGGTACCTTTTAAAACATAGAAAAGGTATTTTTACTTATAATTATAAACTGAAACTTCATTTTCCATGTCGAGAATTAAAATATAAGGAAATGAATAAAACTCATTTAAATTTTCGATAAACGTGTTATATCATTCATTGATACTGGCAGGGATTATTTGCTCGGTCAAATAAACTACATTCTTAATTCAATTCAGAATTTACAATTCGAATAATAATTTTGAAACAATTTTATTCAAATGACGGCCAGTTCTGTTTTCGAATCACGCTCGTAATGGATTCGACGGGATGGAACCTGAGGGGTGGGGGGGTGTGGTGTGCCGTTAGCGGCGACATTATCACAGGGAATATTTAAAAATTTTCCTGGACGTTTCATCAGGATGAGAGTACCTCGCGCGTGTATCACATCCATGTTACCGCTCGTACAACCGTGCGGCATTGTGCATCGTCGAAAAGCGCCCGCGATAGTCGACGACTATCATTCGTACCGTGCTCGTCTATGCAGACTAATACGTCGTGCTTCTAATTGCGAACGGTCGCGATCCACCCATCGGTCCCATGATAGTTTTCCAAAACGAAACACAAAGGGAAATGATGAAAACGCGCTCCGCGAACGAAGCGTGAGGACGACGCGATCGTCGCGAGTGTGCACGATGGCTGTGTTACGTCTGCAGTTCGAACGCCGGCGATAAACGTCGGTAAATATTTGCTCCGCTGCGACAGTCGTTGTATCGAGAAAGGATCGCGTGTACCTTGGAAAAAAAAAGAAGAGAAAAAAGAAAAACGAAGGGGGAAAGAGACTTGTGCCGTTTACTCGAAGAAGCTTAGACTGGGTGACACCCCCGCTGAAAAGCTACGCTGAAAAACGGCCATTTACACGAGCCGCTCTTTCGACGACGCTTAGAAGTGTACGTGCGGCGGGTTATCCTTGGGAACGCGAAAGAAATCACGGATCCTTTGAAGGAGAGGTATAAACGGAGCAACGATTGGCGGCTGTTACGGGAAGATCGTTAGTCATCCGTTGGGGCGGATAGAGGAAGAACCGACAATTTCGCGTTTTCAAAGGCTGGTCCCGATTCAGCGAGCGGTTTCGCGATTTGCCGACGGCGGATGGCCAGTAACCGCGATAAAATTATCGTGCCGAACCGAAGAGAAAGAGAGGGAGCCAAAAGGAGCGGAACAACTTGCCGCGAGAATGACTGAAGCGGAAGAGAGACGGGAACACGATAGAGAAACGCTCGCGAGGCATCAAAGAGCTATAATTGGACGTCAGGTTGTAAGAGGGATCTATATTTAGGACGATGCCTGCGAAACCGTATGGGAGGCCGGACGGCCACCTTCTCGTTGGCCCTACGAGCGCAAAGAGCAGACCTCTTAACGTCACGAGAGCCACGAATTATTGCGCCATTCCGGTCACTTAGGGTGCGACCGGCCCTTATTACCGGTACACCCGCCACCCCGTTCGCTCTAGCGTTCCCTTATGCTCGCCTTCCCGCTGATCGATGGAAAACCTTTCGTTTCTTCGAGAATTCTTTCCGCGTGCTTCGAAGCCCGTAATTCTTCTCATTTTTCCAACGATTCATCGTGGTCAGTTACGATCTCGCATCCTGTAAAATTAATCCGATCCTTTATACCTAAGTGCATTCCCACGTGAACCTTACACTGCTTCTTATTCAATTTTTAGTATCGAGGATTACTAGGTGCTTTACAAATCTCTCTAACCTGACGCTAACCGCTGATTTGCAATCTTATATTTTTATTAGTTTGGCAACTAAATTCGTAGAATCCATATCTTTTTTCTATAGAATTATTCAAATTCCATAAATAATAATTTTCAATCCACATTGTAAAAAATATTTAGCTTTCTCTTTGAGTGATTTTAAAATAAAATACGAAATATAAAAATGTTGTATATCGTGCCTTAGTAAAAATTTCGAACGCGTAGGCAATAAGCAGAATAGAAAACTGGGAGGGTTATTAAAAATATAAAAAAATATTAATGTCGCGGACAGCCGATGCACCCTCGTTTCAGCGATAGACGTCGCGTCGCGGGAGGGTGAATAAAATCAAATTTTCGCTTAAGAACGAACGGGACATGATTAATGTATGTCACGTAGGCTTTCGGAAAGACGAAAATGAGGCTCCACCCATACCCCCTCCTCATATTCAAGGCTGTTTTTCAACTTGAATTTCCGTTACGGGGTGAATAATACCCCGTACCCCCTGTCGACTGGAAATGGCGAATAAACTGCAAACTTTCTCGTGCGTTCATTCCAGAAGTCTTAAGCTCGCTCGAATAATGTGATCGCGGAAATGCCTGATCTAACGAATTACGCGTTGGAATTACATTTTCCCTTTTCTCTCTCTCTCTCTCTCTTTTTTCTCTCTGCTTTCGATGGCTGCCACGCGGAATGTAACTTTATTAAAGGGATCTTGTATTCAATTTAGAGAGGATTTCGAAAGGACATTTTTTCCGACAGATACAGCTTCCCCCGTTTGGGGAGAGCCAGGCAAAAAAAAAGAAGAAAAATGAGAACCAGTAAGCCCATAAGCTCATCAAAATATTTACCGGAGGTCGTTTCTTTTTCTTCGAAACGATGTAGCCATTTAAAATGTGGATCGATGAGGGTCCTGAACTTTCAAATCGTGGCCCGCGATGATTTTTAATTGTGCTTCGATTCGAAGAAGCTTTGATACGACAGTGGAGATTTATTTTCAAAAAATCTTCGAGACAAAACTGAAAATTGGGTATATTTTATAATTCGATGGCACTCGATTCTTTTAAAATAAATTCACCCCTTTTCCTCGCCATTAATGCAACGTGGTTCAAGAGCGACGCGAAAACAAGACAGAGGATTCAAAGCTCCTATAAAAGCTACGTGCTCGTTTAATTAGTGCAATTTATCGATTGGCCGTGTACACCGGCAAAAGTGTCTACATATTCTCGAGCAAGCAGGAATATTGCTCTCCGATCAGCAATTTTCTGACCCGAGTACCTCGAGCACCTTCGACCCGACACCACCCTCGAAGTGCTCGAGCGTTCATCGAGTGTTTCCGTACACCCTTGGGAAGTCGAAAGGGTAGTGCTCCACCGACTTGAGCAGCCTCATCTCGATTTCCGTCGAGCAGTTAGTAACGTGATCTGTCGTCGATTTATTTTCCAATCCTTCTTCCTTTTTCTTTCTTCTTTCTTTTTAATCCCCCTCTGTTTCTTTGTCCCCCGACCCCTCGTCGACGACGGAATATCGGATCGTCTGGAGTAACCAACAAACTATTATTAGAACGAACGCCAGACACGATTTGTTGAATAATTAAAGGGAGCCACGTAGCTCGGACGAAGTTGAAATCCAATTGGGATACGTGACACGGGACTCGTTAATGATTGACTTAAACAATTACCACTGCACTAACCAGTGAAGTTGGATCTTGAATATTGTATCGAACAGCCGCCATCTGGCTAAGAGAGCGACAGAATTAAAGTATGAAATATTGAAACGGATAAGTTACTCGTGGAATGTAAAAGTTTGCATCGTTTATAGGTCAATCTTCTTCATTAGTAACTATCTCGTATTTCTTAAGATTTATTGATACTTCTTCCCCTTGACGTGTCAGAGGTGTTAGTGTTTCGTTTTATTTTTAATTAAATTCCTCGATTTGATGTTTAAAACAAATACTTCAACTGAAATATTTTTCTTACGAGGATATTCAACGTGTTTTATTAAAAAAGTTAACCTTTCATCGTCCGACGGTGATTATACAGGGTGTCCCAGAACTCTTGTAGGAGCCGGAAATGGGGGGTAGCTGAGACTATTCTGAACAACAATTTCCATTGCAAAAATATCGGATGGGGCTTCGTTTTTGAATTATTAAGCAAAAACACTGACCAATCAGAGCGCGTCTCGGGCGCGCGCTCAGTACCGTCAGTGTAGCGTCGAGCCTAGTCGCCCCGGGACAAGCGCCTCGGTAGAGCAGGAAGCGTTAAACACAAGTAATATTGAACATAAAAGTAAAAAACAAATGGTAGAATGTTATGAGAGTAATCGTACCTTAGAATAAAGGGAATGACTGAATGGCTGGATATCCCAACAGAAGGAATAAGTAAAAATTGCAGAATATTTTCAAATACATTTTCGGTAATTCCTAGAATTTCAGTGACGTCAAATTCCAGGAATTTTCGGAAACCGTTTATAACCAAATTTACTCTTTTCTGTACCTTAAATATATTCTTCGCTTTTTTTTTACTTTTATGTTTCGAAACTTCTGTGCAATGTTTCTTTATACTATTTCTCGCTTTTTAAGTGAAATTTTTTAAGGACTGGATAATGGAAGTTAGGTTTATAAATGAACAAACAATTGTTTTAGTTTCATTTGATGTTTATTGAAAATTCTTTCAATTATGTATGTTACATAAAGGTTACATTCTTAATTCTAACGCACTTAATTCTAACTACTAACTGTAAAAGCTGCATTTATTCAATAAACTACATGATTTATACATTCAGCTTTACAATAGTTATTATATTATTTATAACTAACGTTTACAATTGTAACTTTGCGAGATTGCTGCGGAGGGAGTGGGAGGTCCGATCGGCGGACGAGTGTTCTCTCCCTCTTACGCATTAGCATACTGCGTTGGCTTGGTGCGAGTGAGAGAGGTGACGCTCTCGCGGAGTCTTTCCTCTCGCTGGTTCATCGGCGTACCTGGCGCGGGCTGTGATGTATAATTTTTAATCGTTGCGTTACAATAATTAATAGTACGAGTTATTCGAGGTACAGACTATTGTAGATCGGTTTTTCGTGTTCGAAAATGTAAAATTCGATACCAGATTGTAGACGGTGTTTTTAGACATGACTTTTATCTTTATGTATCAATAATTTCTCAATAATTGTGAAAATAACATTTTTCTCATTTTGATACGAGATGGACAACAGCTGCGTCATGTTGAAAATGACAATAGTTCCGCGGTCCATTAGCTCGCAGAACTATTGCCGAAAACAGAGCCGCCATGTTGGAAATGACAATAGTTCCGCGGTCCATCAGCTCGTAGAACTATTGTCGCGGAAGGAATGAGAGGTCCGATACGCGGACTAGTGTTCTCTCCCTCGCACATTGAGGGAGTGAGAGGTCCGATTGTCGGACTAGTGTTCACTCTCTCGCACATTGAGGGAGTGAGAGGTCCGATCGGCGGACTAGTGTTCACTCTCTCGCACATTGGTGTTGTGCGCAGGCGCGAGTTTGGCGTAGAGGGAGTGAGAGACTAGATGCTCGGTGCTCTCACTCACACATTGAGGGAGTGAGAGGTGAGATTGGCGGACTAGTGTTCTCTCCCTCGCACATTGAGGGAGTGAGAGGTCCGACACGCGGGCTAGTGTTCTCTCCCTCGCACATTGAGGGAGTGAGAGGTCCGATACGCGGACTAGTGTTCTCTCCCTCGCACATTGAGGGAGTGAGAGGTCCGACACGCGGACTAGTGTTCTCTCCCTCGCACATTGAGGGAGTGAGAGGTCCGATCGACGGACGAGTGTTCTCTCCCTCTTACGCATTAGCATACTGCGTTGGCTTGGTGCGAGTGAGAGGGGTGACGCTCTCGCGGAGTCTTTCCTCTCGCTGGTGCATCGGCGTACCTGGCGCGGGCTGTGACGTATAATTTTTAGTTGTTGCGTTACAATAATTAATAGTATGAGTTATTCGAGGTACAGACTATTGTAGATCGGTTTTTCGTGTTCGAAAATGTAAAATTCGATACCAGATTGTAGACGGTGTTTTTAGACATGACTTTTATCTTTATGTATCAATAATTTCTCAATAATTGTGAAAATAACATTTTTCTCATTTTGATACGAGATGGACAACAGCTGCGTCATGTTGAAAATGACAATAGTTCCGCGGTCCATTAGCTCGCAGAACTATTGCCGAAAACAGAGCCGCCATGTTGGAAATGACAATAGTTCCGCGGTCCATCAGCTCGTAGAACTATTGTCGCGGAAGGAGTGAGAGGTCCGACACGCGGACTAGTGTTCTCTCCCTCGCACATTGAGGGAGTGAGAGGTCCGACACGCGGGCTAGTGTTCTCTCCCTCGCACATTGAGGGAGTGAGAGGTCCGATACGCGGACTAGTGTTCTCTCCCTCGCACATTGAGGGAGTGAGAGGTCCGACACGCGGACTAGTGTTCTCTCCCTCGCACATTGAGGGAGTGAGAGGTCCGATCGACGGACGAGTGTTCTCTCCCTCTTACGCATTAGCATACTGCGTTGGCTTGGTGCGAGTGAGAGGGGTGACGCTCTCGCGGAGTCTTTCCTCTCGCTGGTGCATCGGCGTACCTGGCGCGGGCTGTGACGTATAATTTTTAGTTGTTGCGTTACAATAATTAATAGTATGAGTTATTCGAGGTACAGACTATTGTAGATCGGTTTTTCGTGTTCGAAAATGTAAAATTCGATACCAGATTGTAGACGGTGTTTTTAGACATGACTTTTATCTTTATGTATCAATAATTTCTCAATAATTGTGAAAATAACATTTTTCTCATTTTGATACGAGATGGACAACAGCTGCGTCATGTTGAAAATGACAATAGTTCCGCGGTCCATTAGCTCGCAGAACTATTGCCGAAAACAGAGCCGCCATGTTGGAAATGACAATAGTTCCGCGGTCCATCAGCTCGTAGAACTATTGTCGCGGAAGGAGTGAGAGGTCCGACACGCGGACTAGTGTTCTCTCCCTCGCACATTGAGGGAGTGAGAGGTCCGACACGCGGGCTAGTGTTCTCTCCCTCGCACATTGAGGGAGTGAGAGGTCCGATACGCGGACTAGTGTTCTCTCCCTCGCACATTGAGGGAGTGAGAGGTCCGACACGCGGACTAGTGTTCTCTCCCTCGCACATTGAGGGAGTGAGAGGTCCGATCGACGGACGAGTGTTCTCTCCCTCTTACGCATTAGCATACTGCGTTGGCTTGGTGCGAGTGAGAGGGGTGACGCTCTCGCGGAGTCTTTCCTCTCGCTGGTGCATCGGCGTACCTGGCGCGGGCTGTGACGTATAATTTTTAGTTGTTGCGTTACAATAATTAATAGTATGAGTTATTCGAGGTACAGACTATTGTAGATCGGTTTTTCGTGTTCGAAAATGTAAAATTCGATACCAGATTGTAGACGGTGTTTTTAGACATGACTTTTATCTTTATGTATCAATAATTTCTCAATAATTGTGAAAATAACATTTTTCTCATTTTGATACGAGATGGACAACAGCTGCGTCATGTTGAAAATGACAATAGTTCCGCGGTCCATTAGCTCGCAGAACTATTGCCGAAAACAGAGCCGCCATGTTGGAAATGACAATAGTTCCGCGGTCCATCAGCTCGTAGAACTATTGTCGCGGAAGGAGTGAGAGGTCCGACACGCGGACTAGTGTTCTCTCCCTCGCACATTGAGGGAGTGAGAGGTCCGACACGCGGGCTAGTGTTCTCTCCCTCGCACATTGAGGGAGTGAGAGGTCCGATACGCGGACTAGTGTTCTCTCCCTCGCACATTGAGGGAGTGAGAGGTCCGACACGCGGACTAGTGTTCTCTCCCTCGCACATTGAGGGAGTGAGAGGTCCGATCGACGGACGAGTGTTCTCTCCCTCTTACGCATTAGCATACTGCGTTGGCTTGGTGCGAGTGAGAGGGGTGACGCTCTCGCGGAGTCTTTCCTCTCGCTGGTTCATCGGCGTACCTGGCGCGGGCTGTGATGTATAATTTTTAATTGTTGCGTTACAATAATTAATAGTATGAGTTATTCGAGGTACAGACTATTGTAGATCGGTTTTTCGTGTTCGAAAATGTAAAATTCGATACCAGATTGTAGACGGTGTTTTTAGACATGACTTTTATCTTTATGTATCAATAATTTCTCAATAATTGTGAAAATAACATTTTTCTCATTTTGATACGAGATGGACAACAGCTGCGTCATGTTGAAAATGACAATAGTTCCGCGGTCCATTAGCTCGCAGAACTATTGCCGAAAACAGAGCCGCCATGTTGGAAATGACAATAGTTCCGCGGTCCATCAGCTCGTAGAACTATTGTCGCGGAAGGAGTGAGAGGTCCGACACGCGGACTAGTGTTCTCTCCCTCGCACATTGAGGGAGTGAGAGGTCCGACACGCGGCTAGTGTTCTCTCCCTCGCACATTGAGGGAGTGAGAGGTCCGATACGCGGACTAGTGTTCTCTCCCTCGCACATTGAGGGAGTGAGAGGTCCGACACGCGGACTAGTGTTCTCTCCCTCGCACATTGAGGGAGTGAGAGGTCCGATCGACGGACGAGTGTTCTCTCCCTCTTACGCATTAGCATACTGCGTTGGCTTGGTGCGAGTGAGAGGGGTGACGCTCTCGCGGAGTCTTTCCTCTCGCTGGTTCATCGGCGTACCTGGCGCGGGCTGTGATGTATAATTTTTAATCGTTGCGTTACAATAATTAATAGTATGAGTTATTCGAGGTACAGACTATTGTAGATCGGTTTTTCGTGTTCGAAAATGTAAAATTCGATACCAGATTGTAGACGGTGTTTTTAGACATGACTTTTATCTTTATGTATCAATAATTTCTCAATAATTGTGAAAATAACATTTTTCTCATTTTGATACGAGATGGACAACAGCTGCGTCATGTTGAAAATGACAATAGTTCCGCGGTCCATTAGCTCGCAGAACTATTGCCGAAAACAGAGCCGCCATGTTGGAAATGACAATAGTTCCGCGGTCCATCAGCTCGTAGAACTATTGTCGCGGAAGGAGTGAGAGGTCCGACACGCGGACTAGTGTTCTCTCCCTCGCACATTGAGGGAGTGAGAGGTCCGACACGCGGGCTAGTGTTCTCTCCCTCGCACATTGAGGGAGTGAGAGGTCCGATACGCGGACTAGTGTTCTCTCCCTCGCACATTGAGGGAGTGAGAGGTCCGACACGCGGACTAGTGTTCTCTCCCTCGCACATTGAGGGAGTGAGAGGTCCGATCGACGGACGAGTGTTCTCTCCCTCTTACGCATTAGCATACTGCGTTGGCTTGGTGCGAGTGAGAGGGGTGACGCTCTCGCGGAGTCTTTCCTCTCGCTGGTTCATCGGCGTACCTGGCGCGGGCTGTGATGTATAATTTTTAATCGTTGCGTTACAATAATTAATAGTATGAGTTATTCGAGGTACAGACTATTGTAGATCGGTTTTTCGTGTTCGAAAATGTAAAATTCGATACCAGATTGTAGACGGTGTTTTTAGACATGACTTTTATCTTTATGTATCAATAATTTCTCAATAATTGTGAAAATAACATTTTTCTCATTTTGATACGAGATGGACAACAGCTGCGTCATGTTGAAAATGACAATAGTTCCGCGGTCCATTAGCTCGCAGAACTATTGCCGAAAACAGAGCCGCCATGTTGGAAATGACAATAGTTCCGCGGTCCATCAGCTCGTAGAACTATTGTCGCGGAAGGAGTGAGAGGTCCGACACGCGGACTAGTGTTCTCTCCCTCGCACATTGAGGGAGTGAGAGGTCCGACACGCGGACTAGTGTTCTCTCCCTCGCACATTGAGGGAGTGAGAGGTCCGATACGCGGACTAGTGTTCTCTCCCTCGCACATTGAGGGAGTGAGAGGTCCGACACGCGGACTAGTGTTCTCTCCCTCGCACATTGAGGGAGTGAGAGGTCCGATCGACGGACGAGTGTTCTCTCCCTCTTACGCATTAGCATACTGCGTTGGCTTGGTGCGAGTGAGAGGGGTGACGCTCTCGCGGAGTCTTTCCTCTCGCTGGTTCATCGGCGTACCTGGCGCGGGCTGTGATGTATAATTTTTAATCGTTGCGTTACAATAATTAATAGTATGAGTTATTCGAGGTACAGACTATTGTAGATCGGTTTTTCGTGTTCGAAAATGTAAAATTCGATACCAGATTGTAGACGGTGTTTTTAGACATGACTTTTATCTTTATGTATCAATAATTTCTCAATAATTGTGAAAATAACATTTTTCTCATTTTGATACGAGATGGACAACAGCTGCGTCATGTTGAAAATGACAATAGTTCCGCGGTCCATTAGCTCGCAGAACTATTGCCGAAAACAGAGCCGCCATGTTGGAAATGACAATAGTTCCGCGGTCCATCAGCTCGTAGAACTATTGTCGCGGAAGGAGTGAGAGGTCCGACACGCGGACTAGTGTTCTCTCCCTCGCACATTGAGGGAGTGAGAGGTCCGACACGCGGACTAGTGTTCTCTCCCTCGCACATTGAGGGAGTGAGAGGTCCGATACGCGGACTAGTGTTCTCTCCCTCGCACATTGAGGGAGTGAGAGGTCCGACACGCGGACTAGTGTTCTCTCCCTCGCACATTGAGGGAGTGAGAGGTCCGATCGACGGACGAGTGTTCTCTCCCTCTTACGCATTAGCATACTGCGTTGGCTTGGTGCGAGTGAGAGGGGTGACGCTCTCGCGGAGTCTTTCCTCTCGCTGGTTCATCGGCGTACCTGGCGCGGGCTGTGATGTATAATTTTTAATCGTTGCGTTACAATAATTAATAGTATGAGTTATTCGAGGTACAGACTATTGTAGATCGGTTTTTCGTGTTCGAAAATGTAAAATTCGATACCAGATTGTAGACGGTGTTTTTAGACATGACTTTTATCTTTATGTATCAATAATTTCTCAATAATTGTGAAAATAACATTTTTCTCATTTTGATACGAGATGGACAACAGCTGCGTCATGTTGAAAATGACAATAGTTCCGCGGTCCATTAGCTCGCAGAACTATTGCCGAAAACAGAGCCGCCATGTTGGAAATGACAATAGTTCCGCGGTCCATCAGCTCGTAGAACTATTGTCGCGGAAGGAGTGAGAGGTCCGACACGCGGACTAGTGTTCTCTCCCTCGCACATTGAGGGAGTGAGAGGTCCGACACGCGGACTAGTGTTCTCTCCCTCGCACATTGAGGGAGTGAGAGGTCCGATACGCGGACTAGTGTTCTCTCCCTCGCACATTGAGGGAGTGAGAGGTCCGACACGCGGACTAGTGTTCTCTCCCTCGCACATTGAGGGAGTGAGAGGTCCGATCGACGGACGAGTGTTCTCTCCCTCTTACGCATTAGCATACTGCGTTGGCTTGGTGCGAGTGAGAGGGGTGACGCTCTCGCGGAGTCTTTCCTCTCGCTGGTGCATCGGCGTACCTGGCGCGGGCTGTGATGTATAATTTTTAATCGTTGCGTTACAATAATTAATAGTATGAGTTATTCGAGGTTCAGACTATTGTAGATCGGTTTTTCGTGTTCGAAAATGTAAAATTTGATACCAAATTAGCCAGTGCTTCTACGTTTTCTATTATTCATTAATGGTCGGGTAGTTACGTTCATCCCTTTTGTGTGAGGTTATGACTAAGTCCCTGTAATTTTATGTACAAGCTGCCTTAGTTTAATGATACATGACTAGAGAAATACAATTTTGCAAACTCGAGATCATTGGTTTCTGAGTCTAGTTTCATGTTACCAATAAACAATGGGAAGGATTTATCTACTGAGAGTAAACATAATCCATCAAATTCAAACCTGATTGAAAATGATCAATTTTGTTATATCGTATGTAAGTATAAAGTATTATAATTTTATTCAAGTAGTTAATAATAACGTATTTTGCTGTGTTGCAGATTAGAAGATGTATTTGTTATACATTTCTACGCCACATAAGCTGCACATTAACATCATCAAATCAACAGGAAACTTTCTGGCAGTTTCTCAGATATCAGTGTTCGGTAATTTTTGGAATTGGACACTACTAAAATTTCAAGAAATGGCACGAAGAATACTTCCTGTCACATCATGTTCTCCTAATACAAATCTGCAAACTTGAGATCCTTGGTTTCTGAGTCTAATTTCATTTTACCAATAAACAATGGAAAGGATTTATCTACGGAGAGTAAACTGTTCTTCAATAGTTATACTGAATATATAAGTACATATGTAATTGTAGAATGTCTTTATTTCATAAGAATATTGTACTGCGCTTAAGCTATATGTTAAATAATTATAAAAATATGTTGTATGTAAAAATACTGATATGTAAGTTTTACAATTTGTAATTATAAGTGCGTTAAAGTTAAGAATCTAATATTTAAGTAAGTTTTACAGTTAGTAGTTATAAGTGCGTTAGAATTAACAATGTAACATTTATGTAACATGTATAATTGAAAGAATTTTCAATAAACATAGAGTTAAACTAAAGCAATTGTTTATTCATTTATAAACCTAACTCCCTTATCCAGCCCTTACAAAATTTCACTTAAAAAGCAAGAAATAATGTAGAAAAACATTGCACAGAAGTTTCGAAATACAAAAGTAGAAAAAGAAACGAAAAATATCGGTTTGATACAGAGAAGAACAAAATTCGGTACAAACGGTTTCCAGGAATTCCTGGAATTCGACGTCACTAAAATTCTGGGAAGTGGCACGAAGAATACCTCCTGGCACATCATATTCTCCTGATACAAAGTTCTTATGTCAAGATTCTGATTTTAGGAGTGCGAAATTTTTGGAAACCATTTTGGAAGGTATGTTAAATAAATACATTTATATCACACTTTATTTGTTTATTTTTATCTTTCTTTCTACATTATTTTAATACTTAATATATAATTTGTATAATTTATACTATTTACAAAGTACGTACTATCTCTACAGACACTGACTAATAAAAGTAAAAATTATAAACTATTATAGCAAAATTCTATATAGAGAAATACGGCGGTACTATTGTTCTTCTGATACATTTTTAAAAATCCTGGAACTTGGTTTCGCAAAAGGGGATCCCGGAAATTCCTGGAATTCGACGTCACTAAAATTCTGGGAAGTGGCACGAAGAATACCTCCTGGCACATCATATTCTCCTGATACAATTTCTCAAACCTGGATTTTGATTCCGCAAAAGGGGCTCCCGAAAATTCTGATACAAACTTCTTATTTCCGATGCTGTTTTTAGGTTTTTTACATACATTCACCTTTATCCCAATCAGAATACCAACATGTACCATATCGTTGAATTCGTCTCGGTGCCTGCTATTAAATTCTGAAGAGAAAACTATAGCATCCCATTTAAAAAAGTTACATTGACCTTCAGATCTCCTCTACTACTCCACCCAGAAGAAAATAATTACTACCACACGATGCAGCCCATTTTGCCAAGCAACTTTTGTACGAAAACATTTTTAATAACTGCATCCCCTTCCGAGATATCTTAGAATATTGCTATAATAGTGTATTATAGAAGATTACCTCCTGGCACATCATATTCTCCTGATACAATTTCTCAAACCTGGATTTTGATTCCGCAAAAGGGGCTCCCGAAAATTCTGATACAAACTTCTTATTTCCGATGCTGTTTTTAGGTTTTTTACATACATTCACCTTTATCCCAATCAGAATACCAACATGTACCACATCGTTGAATTCGTCTCGGTGCCTGCTATTAAATTCTGAAGAGAAAACTATAGCATCCCATTTAAAAAAGTTACATTGACCTTCAGATCTCCTCTACTACTCCACCCAGAAGAAAATAATTACTACCACACGATGCAGCCCATTTTGCCAAGCAACTTTTGTACGAAAACATTTTTAATAACTGCATCCCCTTCCGAGATATCTTAGAATATTGCTATAATAGTGTATTATAGAAGATTACCTCCTGGCACATCATATTCTCCTGATACAATTTCTCAAACCTGGATTTTGATTCCGCAAAAGGGGCTCCCGAAAATTCTGATACAAACTTCTTATTTCCGATGCTGTTTTTAGGTTTTTTACATACATTCACCTTTATCCCAATCAGAATACCAACATGTACCACATCGTTGAATTCGTCTCGGTGCCTGCTATTAAATTCTGAAGAGAAAACTATAGTTGAGAAATTGGTTTGAGAAATTGTATCAGGAGAATATGATGTGCCAGGAGGTAATCTTCTATAATACACTATTATAGCAATATTCTAAGATATCTCGGAAGGGGATGCAGTTATTAAAAATGTTTTCGTACAAAAGTTGCTTGGCAAAATGGGCTGCATCGTGTGGTAGTAATTATTTTCTTCTGGGTGGAGTAGTAGAGGAGATCTGAAGGTCAATGTAACTTTTTTAAATGGGATGCTATAGTTTTCTCTTCAGAATTTAATAGCAGGCACCGAGACGAATTCAACGATGTGGTACATGTTGGTATTCTGATTGGGATAAAGGTGAATGTATGTAAAAAACCTAAAAACAGCATCGGAAATAAGAAGTTTGTATCAGAATTTTCGGGAGCCCCTTTTGCGGAATCAAAATCCAGGTTTGAGAAATTGTATCAGGAGAATATGATGTGCCAGGAGGTAATCTTCTATAATACACTATTATAGCAATATTCTAAGATATCTCGGAAGGGGATGCAGTTATTAAAAATGTTTTCGTACAAAAGTTGCTTGGCAAAATGGGCTGCATCGTGTGGTAGTAATTATTTTCTTCTGGGTGGAGTAGTAGAGGAGATCTGAAGGTCAATGTAACTTTTTTAAATGGGATGCTATAGTTTTCTCTTCAGAATTTAATAGCAGGCACCGAGACGAATTCAACGATGTGGTACATGTTGGTATTCTGATTGGGATAAAGGTGAATGTATGTAAAAAACCTAAAAACAGCATCGGAAATAAGAAGTTTGTATCAGAATTTTCGGGAGCCCCTTTTGCGGAATCAAAATCCAGGTTTGAGAAATTGTATCAGGAGAATATGATGTGCCAGGAGGTAATCTTCTATAATACACTATTATAGCAATATTCTAAGATATCTCGGAAGGGGATGCAGTTATTAAAAATGTTTTCGTACAAAAGTTGCTTGGCAAAATGGGCTGCATCGTGTGGTAGTAATTATTTTCTTCTGGGTGGAGTAGTAGAGGAGATCTGAAGGTCAATGTAACTTTTTTAAATGGGATGCTATAGTTTTCTCTTCAGAATTTAATAGCAGGCACCGAGACGAATTCAACGATGTGGTACATGTTGGTATTCTGATTGGGATAAAGGTGAATGTATGTAAAAAACCTAAAAACAGCATCGGAAATAAGAAGTTTGTATCAGAATTTTCGGGAGCCCCTTTTGCGGAATCAAAATCCAGGTTTGAGAAATTGTATCAGGAGAATATGATGTGCCAGGAGGTAATCTTCTATAATACACTATTATAGCAATATTCTAAGATATCTCGGAAGGGGATGCAGTTATTAAAAATGTTTTCGTACAAAAGTTGCTTGGCAAAATGGGCTGCATCGTGTGGTAGTAATTATTTTCTTCTGGGTGGAGTAGTAGAGGAGATCTGAAGGTCAATGTAACTTTTTTAAATGGGATGCTATAGTTTTCTCTTCAGAATTTAATAGCAGGCACCGAGACGAATTCAACGATGTGGTACATGTTGGTATTCTGATTGGGATAAAGGTGAATGTATGTAAAAAACCTAAAAACAGCATCGGAAATAAGAAGTTTGTATCAGAATTTTCGGGAGCCCCTTTTGCGGAATCAAAATCCAGGTTTGAGAAATTGTATCAGGAGAATATGATGTGCCAGGAGGTAATCTTCTATAATACACTATTATAGCAATATTCTAAGATATCTCGGAAGGGGATGCAGTTATTAAAAATGTTTTCGTACAAAAGTTGCTTGGCAAAATGGGCTGCATCGTGTGGTAGTAATTATTTTCTTCTGGGTGGAGTAGTAGAGGAGATCTGAAGGTCAATGTAACTTTTTTAAATGGGATGCTATAGTTTTCTCTTCAGAATTTAATAGCAGGCACCGAGACGAATTCAACGATGTGGTACATGTTGGTATTCTGATTGGGATAAAGGTGAATGTATGTAAAAAACCTAAAAACAGCATCGGAAATAAGAAGTTTGTATCAGAATTTTCGGGAGCCCCTTTTGCGGAATCAAAATCCAGGTTTGAGAAATTGTATCAGGAGAATATGATGTGCCAGGAGGTAATCTTCTATAATACACTATTATAGCAATATTCTAAGATATCTCGGAAGGGGATGCAGTTATTAAAAATGTTTTCGTACAAAAGTTGCTTGGCAAAATGGGCTGCATCGTGTGGTAGTAATTATTTTCTTCTGGGTGGAGTAGTAGAGGAGATCTGAAGGTCAATGTAACTTTTTTAAATGGGATGCTATAGTTTTCTCTTCAGAATTTAATAGCAGGCACCGAGACGAATTCAACGATGTGGTACATGTTGGTATTCTGATTGGGATAAAGGTGAATGTATGTAAAAAACCTAAAAACAGCATCGGAAATAAGAAGTTTGTATCAGAATTTTCGGGAGCCCCTTTTGCGGAATCAAAATCCAGGTTTGAGAAATTGTATCAGGAGAATATGATGTGCCAGGAGGTAATCTTCTATAATACACTATTATAGCAATATTCTAAGATATCTCGGAAGGGGATGCAGTTATTAAAAATGTTTTCGTACAAAAGTTGCTTGGCAAAATGGGCTGCATCGTGTGGTAGTAATTATTTTCTTCTGGGTGGAGTAGTAGAGGAGATCTGAAGGTCAATGTAACTTTTTTAAATGGGATGCTATAGTTTTCTCTTCAGAATTTAATAGCAGGCACCGAGACGAATTCAACGATGTGGTACATGTTGGTATTCTGATTGGGATAAAGGTGAATGTATGTAAAAAACCTAAAAACAGCATCGGAAATAAGAAGTTTGTATCAGAATTTTCGGGAGCCCCTTTTGCGGAATCAAAATCCAGGTTTGAGAAATTGTATCAGGAGAATATGATGTGCCAGGAGGTAATCTTCTATAATACACTATTATAGCAATATTCTAAGATATCTCGGAAGGGGATGCAGTTATTAAAAATGTTTTCGTACAAAAGTTGCTTGGCAAAATGGGCTGCATCGTGTGGTAGTAATTATTTTCTTCTGGGTGGAGTAGTAGAGGAGATCTGAAGGTCAATGTAACTTTTTTAAATGGGATGCTATAGTTTTCTCTTCAGAATTTAATAGCAGGCACCGAGACGAATTCAACGATGTGGTACATGTTGGTATTCTGATTGGGATAAAGGTGAATGTATGTAAAAAACCTAAAAACAGCATCGGAAATAAGAAGTTTGTATCAGAATTTTCGGGAGCCCCTTTTGCGGAATCAAAATCCAGGTTTGAGAAATTGTATCAGGAGAATATGATGTGCCAGGAGGTAATCTTCTATAATACACTATTATAGCAATATTCTAAGATATCTCGGAAGGGGATGCAGTTATTAAAAATGTTTTCGTACAAAAGTTGCTTGGCAAAATGGGCTGCATCGTGTGGTAGTAATTATTTTCTTCTGGGTGGAGTAGTAGAGGAGATCTGAAGGTCAATGTAACTTTTTTAAATGGGATGCTATAGTTTTCTCTTCAGAATTTAATAGCAGGCACCGAGACGAATTCAACGATGTGGTACATGTTGGTATTCTGATTGGGATAAAGGTGAATGTATGTAAAAAACCTAAAAACAGCATCGGAAATAAGAAGTTTGTATCAGAATTTTCGGGAGCCCCTTTTGCGGAATCAAAATCCAGGTTTGAGAAATTGTATCAGGAGAATATGATGTGCCAGGAGGTAATCTTCTATAATACACTATTATAGCAATATTCTAAGATATCTCGGAAGTGGATGCAGTTATTAAAAATGTTTTCGTACAAAAGTTGCTTGGCAAAATGGGCTGCATCGTGTGGTAGTAATTATTTTCTTCTGGGTGGAGTAGTAGAGGAGATCTGAAGGTCAATGTAACTTTTTTAAATGGGATGCTATAGTTTTCTCTTCAGAATTTAATAGCAGGCACCGAGACGAATTCAACGATGTGGTACATGTTGGTATTCTGATTGGGATAAAGGTGAATGTATGTAAAAAACCTAAAAACAGCATCGGAAATAAGAAGTTTGTATCAGAATTTTCGGGAGCCCCTTTTGCGGAATCAAAATCCAGGTTTGAGAAATTGTATCAGGAGAATATGATGTGCCAGGAGGTAATCTTCTATAATACACTATTATAGCAATATTCTAAGATATCTCGGAAGGGGATG
This sequence comes from Anthidium xuezhongi, assembly GCA_022405125.1. Taxonomy (NCBI): domain Eukaryota; kingdom Metazoa; phylum Arthropoda; class Insecta; order Hymenoptera; family Megachilidae; genus Anthidium; species Anthidium xuezhongi. The sequence goes on along the minus strand of CM039642.1, from coordinate 5,052,105 downwards.
CAGTTATTAAAAATGTTTTCGTACAAAAGTTGCTTGGCAAAATGGGCTGCATCGTGTGGTAGTAATTATTTTCTTCTGGGTGGAGTAGTAGAGGAGATCTGAAGGTCAATGTAACTTTTTTAAATGGGATGCTATAGTTTTCTCTTCAGAATTTAATAGCAGGCACCGAGACGAATTCAACGATGTGGTACATGTTGGTATTCTGATTGGGATAAAGGTGAATGTATGTAAAAAACCTAAAAACAGCATCGGAAATAAGAAGTTTGTATCAGAATTTTCGGGAGCCCCTTTTGCGGAATCAAAATCCAGGTTTGAGAAATTGTATCAGGAGAATATGATGTGCCAGGAGGTAATCTTCTATAATACACTATTATAGCAATATTCTAAGATATCTCGGAAGGGGATGCAGTTATTAAAAATGTTTTCGTACAAAAGTTGCTTGGCAAAATGGGCTGCATCGTGTGGTAGTAATTATTTTCTTCTGGGTGGAGTAGTAGAGGAGATCTGAAGGTCAATGTAACTTTTTTAAATGGGATGCTATAGTTTTCTCTTCAGAATTTAATAGCAGGCACCGAGACGAATTCAACGATGTGGTACATGTTGGTATTCTGATTGGGATAAAGGTGAATGTATGTAAAAAACCTAAAAACAGCATCGGAAATAAGAAGTTTGTATCAGAATTTTCGGGAGCCCCTTTTGCGGAATCAAAATCCAGGTTTGAGAAATTGTATCAGGAGAATATGATGTGCCAGGAGGTAATCTTCTATAATACACTATTATAGCAATATTCTAAGATATCTCGGAAGGGGATGCAGTTATTAAAAATGTTTTCGTACAAAAGTTGCTTGGCAAAATGGGCTGCATCGTGTGGTAGTAATTATTTTCTTCTGGGTGGAGTAGTAGAGGAGATCTGAAGGTCAATGTAACTTTTTTAAATGGGATGCTATAGTTTTCTCTTCAGAATTTAATAGCAGGCACCGAGACGAATTCAACGATGTGGTACATGTTGGTATTCTGATTGGGATAAAGGTGAATGTATGTAAAAAACCTAAAAACAGCATCGGAAATAAGAAGTTTGTATCAGAATTTTCGGGAGCCCCTTTTGCGGAATCAAAATCCAGGTTTGAGAAATTGTATCAGGAGAATATGATGTGCCAGGAGGTAATCTTCTATAATACACTATTATAGCAATATTCTAAGATATCTCGGAAGGGGATGCAGTTATTAAAAATGTTTTCGTACAAAAGTTGCTTGGCAAAATGGGCTGCATCGTGTGGTAGTAATTATTTTCTTCTGGGTGGAGTAGTAGAGGAGATCTGAAGGTCAATGTAACTTTTTTAAATGGGATGCTATAGTTTTCTCTTCAGAATTTAATAGCAGGCACCGAGACGAATTCAACGATGTGGTACATGTTGGTATTCTGATTGGGATAAAGGTGAATGTATGTAAAAAACCTAAAAACAGCATCGGAAATAAGAAGTTTGTATCAGAATTTTCGGGAGCCCCTTTTGCGGAATCAAAATCCAGGTTTGAGAAATTGTATCAGGAGAATATGATGTGCCAGGAGGTAATCTTCTATAATACACTATTATAGCAATATTCTAAGATATCTCGGAAGGGGATGCAGTTATTAAAAATGTTTTCGTACAAAAGTTGCTTGGCAAAATGGGCTGCATCGTGTGGTAGTAATTATTTTCTTCTGGGTGGAGTAGTAGAGGAGATCTGAAGGTCAATGTAACTTTTTTAAATGGGATGCTATAGTTTTCTCTTCAGAATTTAATAGCTGGCACCGAGACGAATTCAACGATGTGGTACATGTTGGTATTCTGATTGGGATAAAGGTGAATGTATGTAAAAAACCTAAAAACAGCATCGGAAATAAGAAGTTTGTATCAGAATTTTCGGGAGCCCCTTTTGCGGAATCAAAATCCAGGTTTGAGAAATTGTATCAGGAGAATATGATGTGCCAGGAGGTAATCTTCTATAATACACTATTATAGCAATATTCTAAGATATCTCGGAAGGGGATGCAGTTATTAAAAATGTTTTCGTACAAAAGTTGCTTGGCAAAATGGGCTGCATCGTGTGGTAGTAATTATTTTCTTCTGGGTGGAGTAGTAGAGGAGATCTGAAGGTCAATGTAACTTTTTTAAATGGGATGCTATAGTTTTCTCTTCAGAATTTAATAGCTGGCACCGAGACGAATTCAACGATGTGGTACATGTTGGTATTCTGATTGGGATAAAGGTGAATGTATGTAAAAAACCTAAAAACAGCATCGGAAATAAGAAGTTTGTATCAGAATTTTCGGGAGCCCCTTTTGCGGAATCAAAATCCAGGTTTGAGAAATTGTATCAGGAGAATATGATGTGCCAGGAGGTAATCTTCTATAATACACTATTATAGCAATATTCTAAGATATCTCGGAAGGGGATGCAGTTATTAAAAATGTTTTCGTACAAAAGTTGCTTGGCAAAATGGGCTGCATCGTGTGGTAGTAATTATTTTCTTCTGGGTGGAGTAGTAGAGGAGATCTGAAGGTCAATGTAACTTTTTTAAATGGGATGCTATAGTTTTCTCTTCAGAATTTAATAGCAGGCACCGAGACGAATTCAACGATGTGGTACATGTTGGTATTCTGATTGGGATAAAGGTGAATGTATGTAAAAAACCTAAAAACAGCATCGGAAATAAGAAGTTTGTATCAGAATTTTCGGGAGCCCCTTTTGCGGAATCAAAATCCAGGTTTGAGAAATTGTATCAGGAGAATATGATGTGCCAGGAGGTAATCTTCTATAATACACTATTATAGCAATATTCTAAGATATCTCGGAAGGGGATGCAGTTATTAAAAATGTTTTCGTACAAAAGTTGCTTGGCAAAATGGGCTGCATCGTGTGGTAGTAATTATTTTCTTCTGGGTGGAGTAGTAGAGGAGATCTGAAGGTCAATGTAACTTTTTTAAATGGGATGCTATAGTTTTCTCTTCAGAATTTAATAGCAGGCACCGAGACGAATTCAACGATGTGGTACATGTTGGTATTCTGATTGGGATAAAGGTGAATGTATGTAAAAAACCTAAAAACAGCATCGGAAATAAGAAGTTTGTATCAGAATTTTCGGGAGCCCCTTTTGCGGAATCAAAATCCAGGTTTGAGAAATTGTATCAGGAGAATATGATGTGCCAGGAGGTAATCTTCTATAATACACTATTATAGCAATATTCTAAGATATCTCGGAAGGGGATGCAGTTATTAAAAATGTTTTCGTACAAAAGTTGCTTGGCAAAATGGGCTGCATCGTGTGGTAGTAATTATTTTCTTCTGGGTGGAGTAGTAGAGGAGATCTGAAGGTCAATGTAACTTTTTTAAATGGGATGCTATAGTTTTCTCTTCAGAATTTAACAGCTGGCACCGAGACGAATTCAACGATGTGGTACATGTTGGTATTCTGATTGGGATAAAGGTGAATGTATGTAAAAAACCTAAAAACAGCATCGGAAATAAGAAGTTTGTATCAGAATTTTCGGGAGCCCCTTTTGCGGAATCAAAATCCAGGTTTGAGAAATTGTATCAGGAGAATATGATGTGCCAGGAGGTAATCTTCTATAATACACTATTATAGCAATATTCTAAGATATCTCGGAAGGGGATGCAGTTATTAAAAATGTTTTCGTACAAAAGTTGCTTGGCAAAATGGGCTGCATCGTGTGGTAGTAATTATTTTCTTCTGGGTGGAGTAGTAGAGGAGATCTGAAGGTCAATGTAACTTTTTTAAATGGGATGCTATAGTTTCCTCTTCAGAATTTAATAGCAGGCACCGAGACGAATTCAACGATGTGGTACATGTTGGTATTCTGATTGGGATAAAGGTGAATGTATGTAAAAAACCTAAAAACAGCATCGGAAATAAGAAGTTTGTATCAGAATTTTCGGGAGCCCCTTTTGCGGAATCAAAATCCAGGTTTGAGAAATTGTATCAGGAGAATATGATGTGCCAGGAGGTAATCTTCTATAATACACTATTATAGCAATATTCTAAGATATCTCGGAAGGGGATGCAGTTATTAAAAATGTTTTCGTACAAAAGTTGCTTGGCAAAATGGGCTGCATCGTGTGGTAGTAATTATTTTCTTCTGGGTGGAGTAGTAGAGGAGATCTGAAGGTCAATGTAACTTTTTTAAATGGGATGCTATAGTTTTCTCTTCAGAATTTAATAGCTGGCACCGAGACGAATTCAACGATATGGTACATGTTGGTATTCTGATTGGGATAAAGGTGAATGTATGTAAAAAACCTAAAAACAGCATCGGAAATAAGAAGTTTGTATCAGAATTTTCGGGAGCCCCTTTTGCGGAATCAAAATCCAGGTTTGAGAAATTGTATCAGGAGAATATGATGTGCCAGGAGGTATTCTTCGTGCCACTTCCCAGAATTTTAGTGACGTCGAATTCCAGGAATTTCCGGGCTCCCCTTTTGCGAAACCAAGTTCCAGGATTTTTAAAAATGTATCAGAAGACCAATAGTACCGCCGTATTTCTCTATATAGAATTTTGGTATAATAGTTTATAATTTTTACTTTTATTAGTCAGTGTCTGTAGAGATAGTACGTACTTTGTAAATAGTATAGATTATACGAATTATATATTAAGTATTAAAATAATGTAGAAAGAAAGATAAAAATAAACAAATAAAGTGTGATATATATGTATTTATTTAACATACCTTCCAAAATGGTTTCCAAAAATTTCGCACTCCTAAAATCAAAATCTTGACATAAGAACTTTGTATCAGGAGAATATGATGTGCCAGGAGGTATTCTTCGTGCCACTTCCCAGAATTTTAGTGACGTCGAATTCCAGGAATTCCTGGAAACCGTTTGTACCGAATTTTGTTCTTCTCTGTATCAAACCGATATTTTTCGTTTCTTTTTCTACTTTTGTATTTCGAAACTTCTGTGCAATGTTTTTCTACATTATTTCTTGCTTTTTAAGTGAAATTTTGTAAGGGCTGGATAAGGGAGTTAGGTTTATAAATGAATAAACAATTGCTTTAGTTTAACTCTATGTTTATTGAAAATTCTTTCAATTATACATGTTACATAAATGTTACATTGTTAATTCTAACGCACTTATAACTACTAACTGTAAAACTTACTTAAATATTAGATTCTTAACTTTAACGCACTTATAATTACAAATTGTAAAACTTACATATCAGTATTTTTACATACAACATATTTTTATAATTATTTAACATATAGCTTAAGCGCAGTACAATATTCTTATGAAATAAAGACATTCTACAATTACATATGTACTTATATATTCAGTATAACTATTGAAGAACAGTTTACTCTCCGTAGATAAATCCTTTCCATTGTTTATTGGTAAAATGAAATTAGACTCAGAAACCAAGGATCTCAAGTTTGCAGATTTGTATTAGGAGAACATGATGTGACAGGAAGTATTCTTCGTGCCATTTCTTGAAATTTTAGTAGTGTCCAATTCCAAAAATTACCGAACACTGATATCTGAGAAACTGCCAGAAAGTTTCCTGTTGATTTGATGATGTTAATGTGCAGCTTATGTGGCGTAGAAATGTATAACAAATACATCTTCTAATCTGCAACACAGCAAAATACGTTATTATTAACTACTTGAATAAAATTATAATACTTTATATTAGTAGTTAGAATTAAGTGCGTTAGAATTAAGAATGTAACCTTTATGTAACATACATAATTGAAAGAATTTTCAATAAACATCAAATGAAACTAAAACAATTGTTTGTTCATTTATAAACCTAACTTCCATTATCCAGTCCTTAAAAAATTTCCCTTAAAAAGCGAGAAATAGTATAAAGAAACATTGCACAGAAGTTTCGAAACATAAAAGTAATAAAAAAGCGAAAAATATATTTAAGGTACAGAAAAGAGTAAATTTGGTTATAAACGGTTTCCGAAAATTCCTGGAATTTGACGTCACTGAAATTCTAGGAATTACCGAAAATGTATTTGAAAATATTCTGCAATTTTTACTTATTCCTTCTGTTGGGATATCCAGCCATTCAGTCATTCCCTTTATTCTAAGGTACGATTACTCTCATAACATTCTACCATTTGTTTTTTACTTTTATGTTCAATATTACTTGTGTTTAACGCTTCCTGTTCTACCGAGGCGCTTGTCCCGGGGCGACTAGGCTCGACGCTACACTGACGGTACTGAGCGCGCGCCCGAGACGCGCTCTGATTGGTCAGTGTTTTTGCTTAATAATTCAAAAACGAAGCCCCATTCGATATTTTTGCAAAGGAAATTGTTGTTCAGAATAGTCTCAGCTACCCCCTATTTCCGGCTCCTACAGGAGTTCTGGGACACCCTGTATATTAAAATTAGTTGGTACGAAAGAAGTCGATATCAAAAGGCTGTCCACGCGGTAGCAGAAAGTATGCTAAACACGAGGCGCACGAAAGGCGGTCCCCAACCCTTTCGCAAAGCCCTTCTGGGGGGGGATTAACGAAGTCACAGGGTACAGGACGTAAACACACGTTCCTGTGGCGGGTCAGGATGCGGATCCTGGTGGCGTCTGACAGGGGACCGAAGACGGCTCCATTCTGAAACGGGATTAACGCCGACGCGAGGAATTCGAAAAAGCAACCCTTGACAGCTTAATGCCGATCAGAATCTAAGCCGGCTATTTAACCCGGAGCGGATCGCTTTGGTCATACGCGCAGCTGATTTCACCCCTCGACCGTTTTATTTACCTTTTCCGTCCGTAAGTTTTTCTCCTTGACCCTCGACGCGTTTCAAAGACCTCCTCGTGACGAACGGGGTGAGTCCCGAGGCCGTTTCTTGGAAAATTCTTCTGATCTTTCCGCTTGTCCGTCGAATGAAGCTTTGACAAGTTTCCACGACTCGTAGGTTCCACCTTTGTCCATGGTAAGCTGATTAGTTATTTTCATAGGATAAGTTCGTTCTTGAATCCGTTCGTGAAATAAAACGCCTATTCAATTTTTCAGAATAGAACCATTCTTTTGAGAAAGCTGTCATTTCTTTATATTATTTTAGTTCAGTCTGTACATGATTATAAAATCACTTTAATTTAAGGAAAAAAGCAATGCAAACATTCGCACAACTCTGCAAGCTTTAGCTTAATCATTTTGACTTGTTGATTACAAAAATCCGTATTGTTTTAAAACGAATACGTAGCGAGTTGTTTCGCGAGAACCATGGCAAAATTGAGTCTGCTGGATAAAAAAGAGCAAAAATATAGTTTCAATCTCCGTACAGCACGTGTTGTTCATTGTTCGATAAAGGTTTTAACGAGCACACAAAACCCCTTATCGGGTACAAGTACGCCGAATCGTGGATAGATTCGTTCGGTGACCTTATTGCGTCGCCTTTGTATCGAAAGATACATAGCGCTCAATGGTTCCAGGAATTACTTTGGATAAGATAAGGACAATAATCGCACGGGCTTATCTTTTGGATTTTAAAACGCTTCCTTAATCGTACATCGGCCCCGATATTCCCTTTTTTATATCGTTTTCTCGAAACAAAGCTTCGTGTTACCAATGGCTGATCATTGTTGATCTTATCTACTTGCTTTGTGTATCGTCATCTTTTAAAATAGAATTTCTTTCGAAGAAATCATGAACGTCTGTTGTTTGAACTGATAATACTTGTGTCACCAGTCATATTTGTGCTAAACTTTTTTTTTTATTAAATGGAAGGAAATGAAAAGTTACCTTACAATTCATTATTTTTAATAACCGATATTACAAGAAATTTAATGCAAATTTTTGTTTAGTGGTACTTTCAAATATTAATAATATAATAATTTACAATAAGTATACGATCATTTTATATTATTAGTTCAAAGTAGTACCAAATCTGATTCATAGCTGACGATTCAAACATTTATAATTCCTCTTCAATCGCTTGTGGATTAATTATCAAACAACGTTGTTCTAACAAACACGACACTCGTTAGCTTAGTCAGCTCAGATGGTTTGAAGTTCTCGGTCAGATCCAACTAGACGAGTGGCAGGAGGTCGCAGATGGTGACGTTATACGTTTGAAAACATCGCGGCTGACAAGCATTCGCATATCTTGGCCGCAGTACCCCGGGGATTTAACGAGGGATGGCCAGGATCTAAGTCATACCCCCGGAGGAACGTCCTGGATATAGGAAATACAGGAGCGTCGATCTCTGAGCGGCGAGCAAAGCCCGCGAGCTTACCCGTCTAAGCTCCTCTCAGCGAGCAGCTCGGCCATCTTTCGCGCTGAGGAAGGCTTTCGGCGATTCTCGGCCTCACAATGATATTTCTCATATTCGCGCAAGCCGAAGAAGGGCTTAGAAACGCTGATGTACACTTACCATTTATCTTCATTATGATTTTTAGGAGAAGAAATTTTACTTTTTACTTTTTACTTTCAACAGTTACATTGCTATAGAGGGTCATTTAAAGTCTTACCCCTTAATTAACCATAAAAATTGTCCACCACCTAAAATATCATTGCATCTTAGAGATTTCTGTACCCATACTTGAGTTTCCTTAGAAATGGTCAGCCGAAGGAACTCGCGGAGGAATTCGTCATTCGGCAAGTCCTCGAGTTTCGTCGAATCGATCCCGAAACGTCGACGACGAGTTCGTGGAATATCGAGCACGGTACCTTCTATTTTTTCTTCCCCTTCGTTTCCGTCCCGACCGCTTTAAATGCAGGTCAAAAGAGTTTCTGCTCTTTCCAGCTTGTCGACGGAATTTCGAATCCCCCCTGTACAGGAGAGAGAGAGAGAGACGGGTGTACACGTTTGTAGGCGATATCTTTCCGGGGTCGTGAGTCATGCAGCGCACGTCGACGGACGTTTCCCAATATATTTCAGGTATGCATGGCGCTTTCCACGATAAGATATTTCAATATTGACACCCTGTCAGTATTTACCGGGCGGCGCGAGAGATTAGGCGAGCAGTCGGTACATATTTGTACGAGTTTCACTTTGGGTGATTGTACTCTCGTCGCTCGTTCGGCTTGGTACGTTGAAAACGAAGCCGGGCAGAGACGCACTTTGACGAGCACGATTCGATTCTGATAACGTTCTGCAGCTACGAGCGGCGACGATTTCGGCTCAAAGTCCGTTGTCGTTTTTTCCATCGTTAAAGGGAAACGTTGGACGCGTTCTGCGCCCTGATAACTCGAAACGTTATCGCTCTTCCTTCGAAAACAATTACAGCTAATAGTTTTGGGGTCTTTAGTATTTTAATTTACACGATTTCGAGTTTTCTTAATTGGCCATAATCGAAAAAGGATAGCTATCATTCTCTAGTGTAACATTGTAACGAATTAGGTATGATATATGATAAATATAATTATTAAAAACCTAGCCAAAAATACCAAGGGTGTTATTAAAACACCCTACGGACGCTAATGACATACAGCAAATTCACCTTTCTATAACGATGAAAACAGAAATAGGGCATTTGAACATTTTTTATTAATCTGTCACAAGTGTTCTTTCCCCTAAAACGCGCCTCCCTTCCCTGAAAACACCCCCACGGTGTTTCACGGTAATCACGTCCACTCACGCACGCGGACGCCCCTCTAAATCATAAATGAGCCCATCGTTTTTGCGTTCGTCTCCATGGTGCTCAATTCAGTGGAAAAGAAAAATTACGCTTAATTGCAGCGACGCAACTGTGCATTCATTAAAACACAGTTTTCACTATTATGCAAACAACCCTCTCGAAAAAGCAACTTAGACATCTGTAATGGGATAAATATATATTCGCGTGGCGCCAGCGGATGATGTGTTTCCATTAACGCAACGCAATTAGCGGCTACGCGCTTGCACTTCCGTTCTCCCCGAAGTTACATTCTCTCTGGTTACTCGATCGAGACCAAGAAAACTCGAGCCGCGGCCGTTTAATTGAAAGTGTCATCTTTTACGTCCCTTCATTTTGCTGCTCGTGAAAATAACGAAAAAGTCCACGATCTCCATCAGGAAACGGTATCAGCGATGGTAATTTCATTTGGCGCCTTCAATCGAGTGCGCAGCATTTCGGGGCGGGCGAACGATGATCAAAGTTAATACGTTTCGTTAATCTGGTCGTCGGAGGCCGGCAATTTTCATTTGCCCGTCTGTTTACGGGAATTGAAGAACGCACGGTGAAACGTAGCCGGTATAAAACGAATTATAAAATACAATGTACGCGTGCCTCCGCAACACCGGCATCGAATCAAATTTTCGAAATTTGATTTGCCGTGTGTTAATTTCTCGCTGCCATCCGCGTAATCGATTTCTACGGGAATCTGTGCCCAGCCCGGTACGCTGTTATCGTTCGATTGTGTTTCCTCAACTATTTTTGTCCCTGTTCCTCTTTGCTCTTCATTTTTATAATCGATTCGTCGGCAATCTGTCATTTCTCACCGTCGATTTGATTGAATATTGTTTCGCTCGAAGCAGATTCAGAGGGAACCGACGATTTTTCGAATTTCGTTCGGTTCTGAAAGTTTTCAATTTTATTATTCGAAAAGGCTCAAATGTTATTTCTAAGAACGTATCGAAGAATTAAACGAACACCGCACGGAATGGCGCGGTCAGAAAGGGTTAATCAAACATTTGAGCCTGCGCCCAGTTTCCTTGAACACACTTCCCTGTTGTGCATCAAACAAATCGAAGTACATCCTCGAAGCGCAAATACACATCGAGGCAGTTTGTTTCGAGGGCAAAGGCGACGACACGAGGGGCCATCCTCGCGCAAACGTTCACGCTTGCGGGCGGGAACGAGAGGGAAAAGCGGAAAAGAGCAGGAGGGTCGGGTTCGACGAGCAGGTTCGCGTGTTCCTTCGCATTCCTCGAACGAGAAACGAGCAAGGACACGATCCAACGACCCCGCAGTACAGCTCTCGGACGGTGCACGATACGTATGCCCGCATTATCTGTTCTAGAATAAAGCCAGTTTCCGAAGTCAACCGTCCGTGGGGCCAAAGGTCATAGCTCCGGCTGGCTAAGCGACTTTGATTATAGCTTCGGATTTCCAGCGGGGAAAATTGAGAGGTACGATAAATGCTCGTTCGAAGTTTTCTGTACTCGTACGGGGGGGAAAAAACGCGGTTGCAAGGGTGGAAACGGTGCAAGCGATGCGTTCTCCTTGGGAAGGGAAATTTCTGGACGTTGCGAACCGTGTGCTTAAGCGAAACGTTTCGTTCGTTCATTGGACGTCCACGGAATCGATCGCAGTTGGGAAGAATATGGTTGTTCGTTATTAAGTTGGGTCGTTGGGGAGATTGATACTTCGAAGCTTGTTCTTCGGAAATATGCTTGTTAAGATTCGGTATATCGACGAACCGGAATATTCCTCCTAATTGAGTTTCGGTTCGGTATCGATTCGAGACTGCGGCTTTAAAAAATAATTATGATATCAGATATGAAACGTTTGCTCGTCGAATTAAATTTTAGATCTTAAACCAGTTGGTCTAACTTTCATAAATTAGATTAAAAGACTACTTTATACTTTTAATCGCAAAATTTTGTATATGATTTCGACTATTACTTTCGACTAAGGATCATTTTTCAATATTTCAACGGGAAATTAAATCATCTCGCAGATGATCCCTCATTTCATATTTGTAAATGGAAACTGTTCTTTAGTAGCTTTATCTACCATAAAATTGTCCTGAAATTATATTCCCAGTCCGGTCGATAACTCGCAATCGTATTTCTGTTGCAAACCAGACGGGAATTCCCTCGGTATTCCTAGTATACCGGCAAAAGAAAATAACATTCGCAAAGCAATGATCGCCAGATGTGCAAGGAAATCACGGGCCGGTCACGCATTTCATTGTCGAAACGGGTTGTTCATAACCCGAGAATGAACGAGAGCAGCTGAACAGTTGGTATTTAGTAGGCATTATTAAACTTCAAAGCTCGACTTGGATATTTCGTCTTAACCAACATTCAACGTTCCTCGTAGCTAACCTTATTCAAAGCTAACTGAAATGTTAATACGATTTCCAAACACGATTATTTCAAAATTCGCAATTTCGAAATGAATTTATATCATGAGAGCTATTCAAGACTTTCGACTGCTGCATTATCAACGTGATGGCTTATTTGATTATTTCAAATTCAAGGTACCTGGCACACGTTATTCTTGACACGATTTCTTAAAATTATGGGTTTTATCAAAGGACGTTGAACAGCGACGTTACTTTACTTTTATTTTCTCTCAAAGTGATTTTACGTTACAATGTAAATGGAATTCGTGTGCATGGACCCCCCAAGGGCTCGAACCCGCTACTTTGTCGCTAATCGTACGTTTTTACGCGCCAATTGGCGAAACTATAAAAGATTTACAGGAATGTTCACTTTCGTCGCGCCGGGACCAACCCCAGTTCGCGACCAACCCCCGCGGTCGTTTCTGCATTATGCCCGAAAGTGGTTCTTTATCGCGGCGCGATAAACATTCCGCAAAGCCGTGAACGCGATAGAACCGTGTACGATTCGCGTACACGGTATAAATAGTCACGAAGGTTCTTTCACCGTGGAACGAAAATACGTTCGCGGCCGTGCAAACGTACCAATCTCTCGCGACGTTTCGCCGCGCTTAAATCAACAGTCTAGCCGGTCGTACGTTTCCTCGTGGACATTCCTTTTTTCTCTCTTTTTTTTTTTTATTTTCGCTACGCTCAAGTTGGATGCCAGCAAAGAAAGCCGAAAGGCGTATCGTCGGGTCCCTTTCGCGAGAGCAAACGGAACGCGGCGAAAGTTTCCGAGAGGATCTCGGAGCCGGCGGAAAGTAGCGAGGTGTACCGTGGAGAGGACATTTTTTAAACACCGTTATCGCGACGTCGAGCACGGGAAATATTATGAAACGGGAGATAAAAGGATTTAGGGACCTTCGTATATCGATAAAATAGCGTCTGTGAGAATTGCGTGAAATTTGGGAAACGAAAAATGGAACGAAATTAAGTTTAACGCGTAAACTAATTTTCAAAAAGTTCCCCGTTCGGCGTCTTAATACTGCTCCAACTGCTCCAACTCTTTGAGCACAAACGGAATTCAAAAATTATATTCTCATCCCATTTGCACCCTTGATGTTACAATTTGGAAAGCATCTACGAATCCACTATTCATCTAACATTTCTCGCCGCTCCTTTTGACGAGTACGTTGTGCAAACATTTCCGTGTATAAAAATTCAGCTCAAACAATCCAGATAAAACGTAAGAGTGACTCGTCGAGGTACAGTTCCCAAAAACATTCTGACAGTAATGTATGCAGTCATACAGAACTAACATAGACCTGTCACGGGAGCGTAGCTGAAAAGCGTGTAACATTAAAGGGACAGTCTCCGGTAGCCGGTCCCTTGCGAGAGGAATAAGGCAAGGCTCGGTTTTTCCGGAGATCCCTCCATTTTCTAAGGGTTCCGTACAATGAAATGGCAGGTAAGACAGGAGTCACGGATGATCCGTAAAAACGGCGACGATAATCCAGGAAAAGGTAGCCTGGCCTCGTGGCACCTGCGACACCTGTTTGTTACCGGCGAGTTTCCGCGAGCGAAGTTGAACTCGCCTCTTCGTAGGGTCTGTGCCTCCCACGTGGCGTGCACGCGTGTGTGCACAGTCCGGTGGATGCAATACGTATGCACGACATCAGGTGGGAACACGACACGCTGACGAGGTGCAGGAACGAACCGGCTGCATGCGCCCCACGAGAAACCTGTATTTAATCGAGCCGCGTTCTGGAAGGCGATAGTTTACGCGCGATACGTGTCGAAGAAGAGCGAGAAGCTTGGTATTACTCGCTGTTTTCGCCGGCAATTTTTGACGGAATAACGCGGAGCGGATTTCGTCGGACGCCCAACACGATGAAACTGGGAGGATGTTCCTTCGGGGCCGATGGAACGAACCCTGGCGCTGTAATAAGGGAGAAACCGATGGAATGTGCTTAAATGTGCAGGGAACCTGGTGTGAATTCACGTGTACGAAATTGTAGTTTAACTCTTTGTAATCGAAGATGATAAGCCGGTTACAGTAAAGTATTTTTATCATGGCAGTGTTAAATTAATTTTGGGTATGATTCATTCGATGGATTCACTTGATGTCATCTCGATATAAAATTTCACTACTGTACAATGGTTTGCAATATTAAATTTGATAGCAGTCATAGTTTATCATAAAAATTTGGATCCTTCATATTAACCCTTTTAATTAATCGAATAATTACCGAGAGGAAAGATAAAATGAATTGTAAATACCACTAACTTTAAAATAATAATACAAAGTTGTACTGAAATTTAACCAAACTTAATAATTAAAATTCTGATGTGTCTTACCACATACGACCGTTCTCACAGTGTCGATCGACGAGTCACGAGAGAATTTAGCTGTATCATGTATGGAACAGCATCGAAAGGAAACGATGATCGAGGATCGAAAGGAAAAAGGAACGGCAGGCCGTGATTAACTGCGGGGAAGCGATTGGCGAAAGAAGTGCAAGAGCAGGGACAAAAAAAGAACACAGGAAAAGGGAAGAGCAAGTTTTCCGCGAGTAAGAAGGGCGCGGCGCCAAGTCGAGAATTACGAGGCTCAGGTGCGCGCGGGTACATTATTAAAAAACCGGAAACCTCATCATTTTCACCGGTTCTCGTAAAGATATTAAATGGAGACTTTATGTTGCCGGTGTTGATCGCGTGTGCCTCGTCGGCTGCTCGCATCTTCACGCTTACGCGAGCGTGTACATAGGAAGCGTGTATGTGTATACTCGCGTACACGTGTGTGTACATGCACGATCGTACGGCTCGTTGGCGCGTGTACGCGTAGATCTTACGGCGATTTCCGTTTCGTGTTTCACGCGACACACGCGCGAACGCGAACGAGCGAAACGCACACCGTCGAAGCGTGCGTAATCGCGATAAGTGACGCACGCGCCGCGCCGTTCAAGCTGGACGAGCGAAGTCGCGCACAGAGCCGAGCGGAGGAAGTGCATATACATTGATTCCCGCACTTCCGTCCTTTGTTCGCGCGGCTGCGGGCCCGCGGCTGTTTCTGCTTTATACAACGCCACCGTCGCTCGATTATCCGAGTCAATCTACAACGAGTCGACGCGACGTCCACGTTCAGTTTCCATTGCTTGGCCCGCTGTGTCTGCTATAATATTTCAAGATCGCGAACACCGGCCGTGCCGGTCACACATGCCTCGCTGGGAACACATCATCGATACATCGAACAAAGAGTATCGGCACGGGCAAGGCGCGCAATCTTTAACTTGTGGATTGGGATCATTTGTTTTGCAAGGTGCGTTACGAGTCTGACTCGTCAAATTATGGCAAGGGGCGCCAATTATTGAAGTTTTTCGGTACTTCAGTCAGATATTTTCTCAAGTACAGTTAACTGCCTTCCAATACAAGAAAAAGTATACTAGGTACAATTTGGTAACTCTAGTATTATAGTGAATGATAGGGACACCTTCCACGGCGCCATTTTCCGTAGGGAAACCGATCGCTCAGCTCTCCCTAAGAAAAATGAGGATATAGGAAAGGAAGATCCCATCACTAGTCTTAATTCAAGAACTTTCGAACGAAGCTTTTGTTGATGATAAATCTTGCGAATTATACGCGGTATGGATTGTGCGGATTACTTAGCTGTCGGGTTTTTCAAGAAATACCGGGGCCGATTAAAGCGGAAGCGGATAGAAGGGAGTCTCGTGTATCGGTTCCACGTGTTTCTCAAAGCCTGCACGTATCCCTTTCTAGCGTGCCAGGCAGGTGTTACTCGCGTTCCTCTTTACGTTTCAACGGCGCCGCGATTACCGTTCGCATTCCAACGGAACGTTTCTTTTTCCCCTGGGTCGAACTTCTTCCTCTCTCGTGCTCCCACGTTTTCCTCGTTTTGCGTTTCAGCTAGCGCCTTCTTCGAGCGTTTTCTTCCTCGACTCCCTTTGTACGGCGAGTCTATTTCGCCGAAGCGATCCGCCTATCGGGCCAGCCACGTTTTCCGCCTGACTTTGCAAATCCTTCGGTAAGCAAGAATCGCGTGTCCGTACTCCATGGAATCGTCTTTTTTTTCTTCCTTCGATGACCTCGTTCCATCCGCTTCCCGAGTCGCGTCGTTTCGCTCACCCTCTCCAGGCTTGTCTCTCTTTTCGACGCCTATCATCGTGGCCGTTTAAAATCGCAACCCCCTGCCCGGTCGAGGGTTCGTCGAGAACGAACTGGCTTCGTTAGGGTCGATTCGCCACCCCCGTCGGCCCTGCTATGACAGGGTAGGAAAACAATTTTGCGGTGAACGACGGATTGGCGTTTTTATTATTAACGCGAGCAGCCCTCCGTTATGAAAATTTTAAACGCGGACCAGAGATAAACGGACCTGAAACGGATAGGGAAGATGCGCCTCGAAGATCGTTATGAATATTGAACGGCAGAAGGTAGTTAAAAGCTTTCGTTCGGGTTTTTCTATTTAATCAAATAAAGATTCATGATATGTAATAAATGTTTGCATTTTGATTAAGCATGCTTCATCGGAGAATCCCAAATTTTACGATTCATATTATTAGAATTCGTCGCATGGACTGTACCAAAGCTACTTCGCGCGAAAAGTGTTAACACGTTTCATGTTCCCCAGAAATTTATAGCCGCAATTAGTTCCGCGTAGCATTATATCTCCGCCGTTCAAAGGAAACAAGTTTATGATACTCGTAATGCTCGCCAAAGGTGGGTCATACTTAATACACGAAAACCTTGATCGGTTCGAGGCTCGACAAAATCTTGCGTGCCATTAAGTCTAATAAAACGTTGCGTAAGTACTGAAGAAATAGCGCTCTTATTTTCAAGGAAACGGCTTCGAAGCTTATACCGAGTGTATGAAATAAAATTGTTTGCTGTGCAATTCTGTACATTTGGAGCTTTAAAAAGAACGAATTTTCGATTTCCTTCTTAGCGATCTCAGATTACGATCCAATGCAAACGTTTTAACAGGAAAAAAAGGCGATCGCGAATCGCGTCATTATTTCGCGGGTCGGATGATGAATTAAATGTGAAGTGCGAGCTGATGAAATTCGTCGACCCCCCTGTACACCTGTTTTCGCAGGGAATTAACGAGCACGCCCATTGACGCGTTTCCGCGATTTGTTAGTCGCGTCAAGTTGTTAATTCGACGCGTTTTTCGTCGAAGGAATTTATTGTGTCGATTGCCCGCCGGCCGTTCGAAAGATCAGTTTGAAATTGTAAAAATTGATTAAAGTGAGAGAATACGAGGTTTCCTGTTAATAAGAAGCGTCACTTTCGAGCCGTCTGTATGCATTAAAATTTTCGTTCGGCAGAAATGTATGCGTATCCGTAGTTTGCTTTTCAATTTATCGCCTGTGTGTAATTGTCGCGCGAATGAATTCGATGGAAGTGGCATTTAATTGCTTTCTATTCGATTGAAATCAATTTCAATATTCTCGCGGAATATATTCTCGCGCGTGCCGGGAAATTACAATATATCATTGTACGGTTGAAAAAAAAAAGGACAAAACACCGGTGTACACATACCGAGCGAAACGGGAACTAAGCAAATTGAAAGCAAATAACTGCTGAATATTCTTCGCTTCGGTCCTTTCTTTGTAACGCAATAAAATGAAATTTTTTCGAAAAAAACAGAGGCCAATAACTCATAACGTTTGCAAACCAAAAATTGATACGGCGAAAAGTCGGTTGTCCTCTTTTCTCTCCGGTGTAACCGCGATATTTCATCAAACATTGCGCTGCGGTTTACACACAGAAAAATGAAAAACAAAAAAACAACGGTGGAAAAAATGTAGAAGA
This sequence comes from Anthidium xuezhongi, assembly GCA_022405125.1. NCBI lineage: Eukaryota > Metazoa > Arthropoda > Insecta > Hymenoptera > Megachilidae > Anthidium > Anthidium xuezhongi. Next base: position 5,034,299 of record CM039642.1, on the reverse strand, counting down.
AAAAACGTGGACGCGTCGCCGCCAGGCAAATAAGAGCAAACGAGATTTTATGTTACATTATCGTGCGCAGGATGGTGCGGTGCTCGTTATTTTCAAAATGCAACCGTGCACCCCGGGGGGGTCGAAATTAAAAATCCACGAGATTGTAAAACGTACCAATACGACACGCAAGGATTCCGTCCACGCGCTCGATTATAGCCACTCTCTCGTCGATCAAATGTTAACGTGTTACGCATACGGGCTGGCCCAGGAAATGTCAATACCAATATCGGCAGATTGGACAGGAAATTTTCAGGAAAAAAACATGATATTCGCGTGTACTCGATTCGCAATAACTACTGAAGTACGCTTGTTAAAATATGCTGCAACATGATACGATTTGCTGCAATAAATATACATGCATGTACTAGATATATGATAATCATTTTTTCAAACTAGAATTATTTAAAAAAATATCACGTTTCTTTACACACGTTTGGAACGTTTTGTTACAGTACAAATTTGTTAATTTTATACAACTCGCTTAGAATTTCTAAATTAATTTGTCCATTACAGAAACAGAAATAACATGCCCGTATGTATTTGCTCTAATTACACTATTACAAGTCATTTTAATTACAATAGAAAATGCAATATTTGAGTAACCACCAAAAAATCTTCCTTTAAGCGCCTTTTTTTAATTCATTTATTAAACATACAGGTGTCACATTCATAACCCTCTCACTAATTAAAAAATACCTGAATTCTTGAACAAAAATGAAAAAGAATTAACCATACAAGTATATCCTTCGTCCCTAGTCACCTGTAGAGTTCGTCGACTCAATATCCATCAGTGTTCAGCCTCTCTCGCAAACACAATCGATCGCGAAGCCTCGCATTCGATTAATTAGATCCAATGATCCGACGAGCATCTTCGACCGCGTTAATGATTCTGAGAATCGGCGCGCTTAGGGTGACGGCGCGAGCGCGAGCGCACACGTGTTGCCGAATTTTTTTGCGAAGATCTGTCACGGGCCGGATGAGATTTATCAACGCTGTTGCAAAGTTCGCGCATCACTGGTCGACGAGGAGTCGAGGAGTTTTTCGGCGAACGGAGCATTTTAATTGATCAGGGCTGTTTCGGAAGAGATTTCCTCGAGGCCGAGGTTATTCACGGGTCGGAAGACACGGCGAAAGAAGAGAGAGAGAGAGAGAGAGAGAGAAAAACGTGTCGTCCGAAGCATCCGGAAGTTTGGTCGGCCTTAAACGGCGGGGCGTGTCCAGGAATTCCTGAACGGTTGCACCGATACGGGCCGCCGTTGACCACCGGCGACCCTGATAAAACGAAGCGTCGCCTGGGGTATCTCGAGCTTGCGCGTGACACGATGAAAAAAGCACCCCTCTCCCTCCTCCGCCCTAAACTACACACAAAAAAAAAATGAGAAAGAAGAAGAAACGGGCGAATAACACGGAGCTTTTTTCGACGACGGCCGGACACGTGCAGAATTTAAATCACCGAGCCTCGGTTTCGTTTTATTAGCGACGAGTATCGCGCGACGCTAACGTTCGCTCGTAACTTTTGAAGTGGAGACCGCGCAAATTCGCCGACCCCGCTTGGTGACGATAACAATTATTCTGTTCCCCGAGTTGACTAACTCTTGAAGTTATTATGAACGGTACTGTTGCTAATTCTGGTAAAAACAGCATTACCAGCTCGAAAAAATTCAAGAAAAAGCTCGAATGATCGCGACGAAGGCAGTATAGTTAGTGAATAGTGACTACGGTAGAGTGGAAGGAATGTAATTGGCAACTCTGGGTAAAAATATCATTTAAATAGAATAATTATTCCCAATACTATATTATGAAAAAATTTTGCAAGTGCAAAGGGTTAAATATTACAAGTTTCATATAAACATGTAACATCACATAGTTTCATTTATAAATTAATAATGCATAGTTATGTTGTTTTTAAGTGAAATCAATTATTTTTTAAGCAAATGTGATAGGTATGTAAGAAATATCCGTAAATCGGGTGTTAAAATGAACGATGATGGAACGGTGGGACGGGCACGACAGCCAAGAGGATTTCCATCCCCTAATCGGGCTAATATCCGTTTCACGGGTATCCCGAAAAATCCGTCGGTTGGAAAGTCAGCCGTCACCGTTCGGCCGGATGAATCATTGGTCGAAATCGCTTCTCATGGCGATTAATGGGTGCGGGACCACCGCAGCGGCCGTCCGGATTAAAAGCGGTCGAAACGTTGAAATTTTCACGGCCAATATTCGTTGTTACATAGAGTGTCGGTGATGTACGGACACGAATGCAGCCCTCGTAGAGGACGGGTCGCACCCGTTGTGGAGATTGGGGATCCGGCATGCAGGACCGGCATACAGGATCGTTCTTCTCGGTGCCAACGAGCTTTCCGAGGGCGAGAGAGCTCCGTGCACAATGCCATTGTGTCCGACCGGTATAATGACGACGGTATTATAAATGAAACGTCTGCGACTAATTTGGGACAAGCGTGGAACGGCCAGAATCGCCTCGAAAGACCGCCGGGCGTCGTTTACCACCGCTTACAACCCCCTGTTCCGAGGCACGTACGCGTGTCGCTGTTTCCCCGGGAAAATCTTCGCCGTAGGTAAACCGTAATCGATGAATTTTAAAGCAATTTAATTGTTTATTTGATCTCAGATTAATTTGATTATTGTGCAGGACGTGCGGATATTAGAATTAGGGTGTTTGGAGTCAATCTATCAGGTATTTTTTCAATTTTTGTAATTTGAAATAAGAGGAAACACAATTAAAATTTACAGAACTGAATAAGGTTAAATCTAAAAATAATGATGGAAATGTTATACTTTCAATATTCCTAATTTAAAATTAAATAACAAAAAAGATAAGATTTTATCGGAACGCTGTGTTTAACATTCCAGATGATAGACGCTCCTTTTAAAGTATTTTATTTTTTCCAAAGTCCCCTATCGTTTATTTTTAGACGGGATATATTTATTAGAGGGTAGACTCTCAAAAGACGTATTTACAAGAGAGAGGAGCTCGAACGCGCTAATTCACCGCACGTTTTGTGAGCGTGAAGAATTGCGCTTCGTTTGTGCGGCGTGCTAGCACGACCTGCCCCTTTCCGGTCATCGTGCCGGAAAACGAAGATGGGTAATTCCACGCCCTTTTCCTTCGCGATGTCTCGGATTTTGTTCTAAATTCAATACATCGTAGTTCACGTGAAATTGAAGGGTGTTTGAGTCATCATTTCTCTCGTTTCAAGATCCTTTGCCTATTTTTATTTTGTAAGTTTTATTTTGTAAGGACCGATTTTCGATCTTTCACCATTGGAAAATGGAATTGTTTTAATATACAGAATGCAAAGATTATCGGGGATTCGCGACGGAAGTATTTGATTACTATGGAAATTCACGAAGGAGCTGGACGAGCTCTCCTTCCTTATTTCCACGGTCCAATTTGATGATTAAACGTGATAATTGAGGCGACGTTAATCAAGAATGGCCGCAACTTAAATAATCCGTTCAATGCAAGGAAAATCTTTGCCTTAGCCTTCGATTTTCTTGTCAGACTCTTTTTATGCTTTTCCTTCGTTACGGAATCGGACGTCCATCGAGGAGGGTGATTTTTTGCTTTATCTTATCCCGTCTAACTTGCGCTGTCAGTAATGTAACGGTTGTGATAGAACGATTTATGACATACATTCTAACATTGGAATACATAAAACTTTATTACTCGCTTTATGCAGCTACTGATAATCTAGTACTAAACCTTTCCCCTCTTTGCGATTAAAATACGGTATAATTGAATTTTAATTTCGACATTGACGGTAATTATCATTTCTCTTAACGTTGCAGCAGAAAACGGTCGACTGTAACCAACGCGATTTCTGAAATTACAAGGCAAAAGATTAATTATTAACGAAATGTTTATACGCTCCCGTTTATTAAATTTCGAGCTTGAAATTGGCGCAATATAAGTAACACTCTGTTGCGCGTATAAATTGAATTAATGAAGCATCGATAATTTTGATTTACAATAGGTAATCGCACAATGAAGATGTACGCTACGTTGCACCGATCCGATATCGGTGAATTATTGTAGATAATTTGATAGTATCCGCGATCCGATTCGAAATCGATGTTCGCCTAGTTAAATTCACAGCAAGAGGGGCGCGGACGAAAATTCCGTAACGGTGGTAACCAGAAGCTATCGCGCAGCCAGTGGGTGAAAAAGGAGGCCAGCAACACCGGTAAAATAACAGGCATGACAAACGTTCGTAGAATAGATTTTCCAGTCCCGCAGCCTGTGCCACGGTCCGGCTTACCAGACTGGACTTCCGCCACTCTCGCTGGATCGTCGGGAAATAGGGCCTGGCAGAGTACCAGAGACCAAAGTCCTGCGATATCAGCTTCTCGTTTCGTCTTCCTTTTCCATTTTCTTTGAGGATACCCCCGTAAAGGCGGGCCGGCCAAAAGCCCCCATTGTATCGATGATATCTTCGATATTCGTTCTCCGATTGAAAATCACTACCCCCCCCGACGGACATTATGTGCTCGTTTCTCCATCGTTTCGGGGAAGGGAACTCGATCGTTGGATCTGGCCGTGAGCATCTTTACGTTTCGCGATTGGAACGCTGTATATTTCGGGGGGTACATGATATTTCGTACGCTGTTCAGACAGTACTGAAAGATAATTTATGTCTCAAGGTCTGTCGTAATGGAAAATGTTTCGTAACCTGGGCCAGTTTGCATTCTTAATTTATTTAATTCTGCAATTATCGTATAAAAATATAGAAACTCGAATGTTACATAGCAGGAGAAAGTTGGCATGTCTATTATTACATCCAAAGAATCTTTCTCGATTTTCTTCGAGTTAGCGTAGAGATCATGAAGACATAATCGACCGAAACATCGGAATTCGGATGTCACATGGTGGGAGAAAAATGTCCCTTTTTTCAGAAATCCCCTGAGAACACGCCACGTGGCTGTTCGCCGGTCGTAGGGCCAAATTGGTCGATGTTTCGTCCATTTCGTTAGCCGAACGCCAAACGCCCACCGACCGACCACATTCAGAACGTGTTTGCGCCGGTGGTTTTCACAGCACCGGAAGACCATTCGACGCGATGAGCTATACTCGCCTTCCTGTCAACGACTAACGAGACCCGCCCTCTTCTTACCCCGTGTTCGCACCGCTTTTCACCCTGTGCCAGGCGCCCCGTTGCGCTTTAGCCAAACACCGTCGGACACTTCCACCGGTCTTTTCCTTTTGCCGAAGGAAAACTTGATTTACTGCCCACGGACTGTTGGCCATTCCCTTTTCGTAACAGCCACCAGATACGTTACTTTTCTGCTGTTTATTATGCGGTCACCAGTCGGAAGGTATATTCGTGGTAAATGGTGAATTAATACCAACTATTGTTTTTAAAGAAAATTTCTGATAATTTTATTTTTCACAAACTTTATATCCTGTTTCGACAGTATTTTGCTATTTCTATTATTCATCATTTTAAATGTCTAATAGGAATATTTTTAACCACATAAACGAAAGAATTCTTAATTATGTGGACGACAATTTTTAATGGAAGTTCAAATGTCACCCACAAGCTCGTGCTCCATATACTTGAATAAATTCCAGTTTATATGAAAATAAGTATAAATATAAAATTCTGCATTGCTATTAATCTGATGAATGCTTCTTCAGCAGAATAGAGGACCAACGAAACTCGATTACCATTTTCAAAGTTCGAGAACGAAAGTCTTTGTTCATGCAGCATCGAGCAACAAGTTCATCAAATGCAAACGAAACGAATTCAAACGATCTTGTACAAGGGTCTTCCCGGCGGAAGATCCCGTGCATAGATCGTTTTTAATTAAAGACACAAGTATAATTGGCCCGTGAGGAGACGTCGTCTCAAAGCAGATGAGATCTAATCACAGGAGGGTAGACAATGGGTCAAAACAATGAGGGCACTCCTTTCAGGCCGCTTTTAGCCCCGTTGTACCGTGTTTATGGCAGATTCGTTTATGCCGTGGAAAAATCAGTCCGGTTTCTCCATCGTGCAACCTCCATCTCGCCGGGGTGGTAATTAACCATCGTCAGGATCGTTTCTCCGCTCGACTGGCCTTCAGCGTCCGGGACGGTGAGGCGAAGCTTTGCGCTTTTCTTCGACCCCGTCAAACGATATAATGCCGTGCGGGTGGGCCGACAGGTACTTCTGGGAAATCGAAACGTGTCTGGCCGTTATTAATCTCGCATCGACCGACGGTGAAATATGATTTCGTTTGGCTGGGAGACGGGGTGGATGAAAGTCTGGGACTCACCCTTTTTTCGCGGAATCATCTCCTCGAGGTGTGTGTCTGCGGGAAGGTCGGCAAATGTTTCTCGTAATGCCGGGTATAACGTTTTATCGATGGAATATGTAACAGGTTGTCTTACGAGGAACCGATGGAAAGTAATATCCGGCATTATTGCACTCTGGTGGCTCTGAAAAAGAGAAACACAGGCGGTCAGACCGCCGGCTTTTCGTTCTACCGTGCACACGACTCTTTTGTTTCTCGGTTTGGGTACACGATAGGTTGTCTGGGAAACGTGTTTTGTTCGGGTGATTATGGTAATGTCGGTTGAACGTGGCTCTATCCGTGGTCTTCGTATCAAAAAATTTCGGATTATCTCGATTTCTTTCGTACCTGAGCAGAAAATTGAGGATCATTTTTAATACCTGCACGATGTTTTATTTATTGGACGTGCACGAACGTTCTCGTGGTTCATAAGGCAATTCTATGTTAAAAATTAACATTTTTTAATTTAAGTTACTAGGAATTTAATTGGGTACATCTAGAATTCTTTTCATTCAAAATTAGACAAACCCCTCTTGTAACTTTTTCCCATTTTTTCCCCTGTATAACAGATAACAAATTCCAGTAATCTTACAAGTTAACTCTTTTACGAAATCCCCCTTAAACCCGAACCGAAACTGCATCTTCCCAATCGTAAATAGATCATACAATTTCGGGCGCAGAATCTTCGTCGTATCGCCGTGTATCGTTTCATCGCGCGCGACAAATATTCAGCCGGGCGTGATTCTCATTAATAACGGGATTACGCGCTTTACAAAAGCAACCCCTTACTCCCGCTCGGGGCACACTCGCGCGAATCTGTCAACGAACGGTCGGCTAAGCTCGGCGACGGGACATCGCGTGAGTTATCGTCGTGGACGTTGGTCCTTGCTGCAGGATTTTCAAATTCCGCGCTACCCGAGAACCGCTTACCCCTGCGTTTTTCTCTTGGTACATTTCATTCGTTCCATTAAATCTGACGGTGCAGCGCATAAACAAAAGGGAAGAATCCGAGGATGTCCCCCAGACCCTCCGGTGGCTTCTGTGCGCGTACCGGTGTGTGTGTGCGCGCGTTGGACGCACAAATAAACGAGCGTAAGCACGGTAAGGAGCCGTGTACACGGTGCGGAATAAAACGGCGCTGGAGCTTTCCCAAGTGGCATGCGGGATCCGTCAGGGGTATTCAAATATACAGACTGGTATTATTTACGAGCGCTGGATACACGGGGTGCCTTGAATTCTCCTCCTCCTCCTTCCCTTTCGTAAAAAACAACACGTGTTCCGGCTCCCCTCTCGGGCTCGTCCCTCGACCGCGCTGATTTCTCGTCTCCGTACGATCTCTTCGTTCCTTGCGAGATTTGAATTTAAAAATGACACTAGCCACTGCTTCTGCTCAAGATTGTCCGAAACGATACCACGGCTGCTTCTTTCTTCTGTTCCTACCCCTTTCGTGAATTTTTCTCGACAATTTATTGCCTTATTTCGCGATATCCTGGTTCGTGTCAGAATTTTATTCTGGGTTCAAATCAAACAAGTCAGGGCAAGACGTTCCAATTCAACCTCCTGAGGGATGTCTCACCAAATTTTTTTTATATGATCCCTGTTACGATCAGAACGGGTTACGAGTAGCAGGTTGATTGGTCGTTTTTTAACGATTTTACAACAACCTCCAAGCGAAAGTTTTGTATACAGGGGAACGGTTCGCAGGCACAATTTATATGAATGAAACAAACGAAGGAAAAATTGCAGTGATGAAATATAAGCGCTATTATTTTCCCGGCGTTTGTTCACGGTGTACATACAATCGGTTAACCAGCAACAACTGTAGCGATAGAGTTTTAAACTCTAAACTCCGGGTCATTTGTTTCGATCGAGAGGCTCGGGAGAGCCGGTGTTTTTTCACGTCGTCCGGGGCAGGGCCGTTCAACGGGCCGCAAGCTCGCCATTTAATTCTGTGACTGACGTCAGTTTACCCGGCCACCGGTAAAATCATCGTCGACCGTTGAACGCCTGTCTGCCGCCCGTTGGCGTCCGTCGGCTGCTTCTGCTCGGAAACTCGCATAAATATTCGGCTATTTGTTTGGTCGTTGTTAAGGAGAGAACGCAGCACACGGCCAGACACGCCATCGGGGGCTCGCGTCCTGTTTCCCCGAGGTTTACGCTGGAAGCACGATGCTTCTTCGTGGAAAGACGAGGGGCATCCTTTAAGTACCGTGGAACGCAGAAAGGCGGATGGGACACTTTCCAGAAGGATTCACTTTTAAAATAAATATTGAAGTGTTCGTCAACATTTCGTAACTTGTGTGCAGGAAACTGACAGGAATTTCATTTCTTTCATTAATTTCCTACTTTCTGATATAAATAACGAAAATTTTACATTTGAAAATATTCTAAATAATCAAATTTCACAAACGATAAATAATATGAACTGTCAAGTTCAGTCAAACCCGAGTAAAATGATATGACAATACGTCATACTATCCGTTTCCTCGAACGTCGCTCGAGGAACCTAATCGAATCAGCGTTAATTTCACCCAACAGTCCATGCACATCGACGAGGACTGCTCAACGGCGAGCAATAATTAAACGTGCCCCGTAAGTCAGGAGATTAAATGGCGCGCCGTTCTCCCTTCTTAACCCTGCGTCCCAAACACCCCAGCCCAAAGCAGCGGCGTCGAGGGTGGCGGTACACCCTCCACCTTTGGTGAATTGGAACGAGCGAGCTGTTTAAGTGGCGGAGCGGAACGAGCGAATCTCCATCCGTTGGCCGTCAGCGCGGAGAAATTTCAATAAGCCAATTCGGATAATGGATTGGCACGCACGTGCGTGTGCGTGCGTGTGTCGGCGCGGCTGGCCGCGTCGAAAGTGCAACGTATTGTCTGAATCTCGATTCGTTTCGTTTCTCGTCGTGGAGGGTGAACCGGTCAGAGGGTGCGAGAGAGAAGTATACCGGGTCCGTTTCCCGCCACGAAACTCCAAGTGGATCGCTGTTCCTGACGTGGGTGCAACCGAGCTTCGTAAATACTTCTCTCGACATTCGTTACGCGTCCCGTTTATTGGTCCCGGCAAATTGTTCCCGCGTCAGACAAGGAAATTCGAGATAGCCACGAGTCGACGAAGAACAGAAAAAAAATACAGGATAGAGGAAGATCGAGGGCGACGGGGTGTGTATCGATGTACCCGACGTCGGCCGGCTGCGATCAACGCGATGATGGGTTGTCGTGATTTCGGTCGGGCTTCGCGAAAATTATGGCCGGATGAATACGGGTTACGAAGAACGATTGTCGATGGGGCGAACGAAGAGGAAAGGGAGGGGAGAGACGAGCTGTACAAATCAAGGTGAACCGGTGGCGTTAGATACACCTGGAAGAGAGAGGGTACGAAGGTATCCCAGCCCCGGGGTGGCTGTTATTATTTGGCCGGCACGTACGTACCAAGGTAACCTCGTTTCGACTCGTGAAACACGATCGACCCGACTGCTTCGCGTAAATTATGTATTAAATGGCACAGTTTTTATCAAGATTTATGGCTGATTCTTGATCGCAAATCGAAGTGACGTATTGGTTTTTAGGGATGATATCTCAGGAAGGTTTCACGTTTCACGTTTCTCAAAGCACTTATAAAGGTCTCGAACGTAACTCGTTCGAGTCCACTTACTTTCTCGAAGTACTCATGAATTGTTCCGAATTACCTGGTCACCTTCACTCCTTGCCTTAATCCTACGATGGTTCCATGAACCCTTTTTCGATCCTACGAAGGTTTCTTTTTATTTTAAAATCGATGAATCGAACAGAGGAGCTTTCAGTATTGTTTGACATCGGGTAATAGTTGTCATTCGACATTGGACGCTTTGAACCGTGGTTTAAACCGTGAATTTCATCGTCGCCGTAACCATGTCCGTCTCGCGAATATTTCACACTTTGCATACAGAGTGGTCGTTCCTGTTCTTTTTCCCCCCTCCGGATGGGCCGTAGTATTTATGCAAATGGTAGCAGTATTTAATGAATAATGTAAACAAGACCGGCCTGGCGATCGGTGGCGAGCGCATTTCTCAAAATTCTTTCCGCGTACGAATCGATTTTCATAATTAAAACGATTCCGTCGAATTCTGTGCGGAGCAGCGCGGCCGGGCGTGAGGGTACGAGGCGGAAAGAGGAGACGGGACAACGGTTGGTAACTGCGGCTCTTAAGCGCGCCTCGAGCCGGAGCGGAGGCTCGATTTGCATACGAGATGAAACGAAACACGGCGAGGAGGGCGTTTAACAGGTAATGCCGAGGTTTAAACCGTAAACACGCTGTTCGTCGCGCGCCCGAGCCGTCCGCCCCGTGGTGTCGCGCGCGCCCGTTCCGCGAGACTTCATAAAAAATTTCCTCCGAGAAGGACTCTTCAGCGATCGAGGCGTCCGTAAGGCGCGCAATTTATTCGAATTCCCCCCTTCCACCGAACGGTGCGCCGAGGGCACCCACGCGAGAACGGATTTCCGTTTTCCAATAAAATCTCCGTTCGTACGCCGCGCCTGGCTTTATACCCGCTCGACCTCCCACCTACCCCCCTCTCACCCGGAGCGCAAACAACATCAAACTCGCGGGGAAAACATTGCAGAGGCGAGCGTAATACTTTCCTATCGACCACGCTTAAAACTGGCGTACGAGCACGATAAATAGGCGAGTTTATTTTGCACCTGGTTGAGCTGATGCACATCTTGCCCGCTTGGTATTTTCTTAACGTGTTTACCGGCCGGTTGTACGCGTACGATACGACAGATCGATACACGGTTACGTAGAAGTACGCAGATAAACGAGAATATACATATGTATAAGGTGGAGTGTACAGGGTGTTCGAATGAAACATGCAAAGTACCATGAAAGGTACAAATTTGGAAGAAACGAAGGAAGAAGATGGAGGGTGGTAAGTGAAACTTCTCCCCCGAACGACGGAGATGAATTAATCGTGACTTGGAATTAATATTTAAGAAGGAAGTATAAAGTTTAGGAAATATAAGACATAAAATGAAATTTAAACTGTTTGTGTCTTAGCAGACGTTTAATCAAGATAGAAATTAAACATTGAAATTTATTAAAAACTGTCAATTTTGTGTGATAGAAAACGATATTGATATTACAATTTGTTGTCAATTTAATGCCAATTAATTAAATTGCTTTTGCGATTTATTTGAAATATTTAGACAATATTGACGACTATCTACGGACACCCTGTACATGGAGGAACGATGGTGGTCGTTAATAACCTCGTTTAACCGTGAGAACATTTTTGTCTTCGTGTAACACCTTGGAAGTCTTATGGTGGTCGTCGAGAGAGCAGGAGAATGCCTTTAAGCGTATTCCAATCCATTTCTCGTTGGTCCTGTTATTTATTAGAAGAACGTGACCCGTGGCCAGGTTTCCTTGAATGGGACGGAAAAATGGTCGAAAAAAGGATTCGTACGGCTTCCCCGTAGCAGAAAAGAGATTTTAAGGACGTTGTAAAACAGAAGAACACGTTGTCCTATCGGGGAGGAAGGCTGTGTCCTTTTGACCGGATTTTCTAGTCTCTGTCGCCAACACGAAGTCAAAAGGAAAATGTTTCCTTGAAGGACAGAAGTTTCTACCGTTGACACAGTGACCTGCTGTGACTCCAGTCGTTCCTCGGTCGATTGTGAACCTCCCTGCACGGTAGCCAAGATTTACAACGGCCATAAATTCCTCCAAGGACACGACAATCCTCTAACGAGAGGAGACGTCTCAATAAGGGTTGATTCTTTCCGAGTAGAAACCAGTCTAATCAGATCAGACACACTGTTGAAAAGTTGTAAAGGATAAAGATGAAATCTGTTGTCCCTGGTGAAAGTTTTCATGGAACAAGATTTTTCCAGAAAAATTACGAAAATGCGATAATAACATCTACTTTTCATATTTTCCAAATTTTAACAATATTTCTTTTTTGCTGTTATGTTTTTTAATGGAAAGTTCATGGTGTCTCGAATGGAAGGATTTTTTTGCCATTCATTAAACCATCGTCGAGTTGGCAAAGCGATTAAATTTATTGTTTTATTACGCCAAGACACGCTGGCTCGAACATCAATACCGCCGAAAATGGGTTCTTTTTTCGCGCCCGGAAGTCTTCGTTGTCGCCAACGAATTCACCCTGCCCCGACACACTGACCTCGTCAACATCGGGGCCAGGATTTCGTCCCTGGCGGCGATAGCCAATGTTGAACGCGGTAGCGAAGATTTACGGGTGTCATAAAGCGGTGAAAACGGTTAGCGCTGGTAAGTTGGGTCGACGGGGCGGTTTTATTTCCACCATACGCTCGCCACTGTATCCGTCGAAAGGAAATACGCTAAAGTAACAATGAAACGCACGATTTCAGTGATCCAGGAAACTTCTTGCGCCCTCCTTTTGTTTCTGGTTGCGTGTTCACATTTTTGGAGACATAGAAACACTGAGCTTATTCATTATTTTTACAACATTTCGTTATTTTTATTATCTATAATTTAATGTATCTTGCAAAGGTACTTTTAACTGTAATGTGGGTGATGGATTCTTATAGAAATTTAAAAGGGCCAGTTTTTTAATCCATTTTGAAATTAATATTAAATCGAATACTCGTTCACCCTAGGCATAATGCATAATAGCTTTCGAGTATTGGGGAAAGTGGAAAGACCTCTTTCACCCACAGCGCCTCCTTCCCTAGGGAAGACTAAGTCCGACATACCGCATTTCAGATGCTCTATATCCACGAACCTGGGTAGTCTTTTTCATAAATAAGAATGAGTTTAGGTTGCTGAATGGACGGGGTGGTTGGAAAAGTCTTGGATCTGCTGCAACGGGAAAGTAAATTGGGTTTCAATGATACAATTGTGAAAAATTCTTACCATATTTAATTCTTCAAAATGGAACTACATAAATACTGGTGAAATATATTTATGAGGCTTTATTGAGGAATAATATCGAGAAGATTAATTATTGACAAGTTGTTTTAAAGTACTTTTGCTTCTTAATAAATTCCTTTGTACTCTCACAAGGTACTATTATGTTACGGGTGTGTAAAAGTTTCAGTCTATTTCTACACGAAAATAAAAATAAATTTTATTTATTTACTTGTACCAAGGTATTGAAAAAATTGTTGCATGCAGCTGATATTTTAAGAAAATTTCAACTACGTTATCCTGCTCTCGTTGGAATACGTTGAAAGCTAGCCAAGGAATCCGTTTTGCTACATACATACTTCTCCTTATCATTCCAACATAAACATCTCGAACCGAGTACGCTCGCGATGTTCCTTTTCTTCTCTGCCGAGCGTTCTTTCTCGCAATACGAAATATTCCACGACGTAAAATATTCAACGATCCCCCCTATTTATCATAAAGGAAGAAAGTTGACGAAATCAGCCACGAACGGAACACGAGCTGTTTTATGAAAAGAAAATTACCACAATACACGGCAAACAATTAGTTCGTGATTTTATTCAATGCTGATTTCCACAGCTATCGAACCACTTTAGAATATCTGTCTCTGTTTGTTTCGTTTCTCATCGATGATTCCATTACGCAAATAACACCGGTTTTTATCTAATCACCGAGGTTAAGCAAAGAAACTTGTCGGGCACAGCACTTAACGAATTTCCCCGTTTTCCTACTGATAGTCGAACGCTTTGTCTAAACAACAGTTTAGCTGAAACTAAAATACCTACTGAAACATTGGAGAGATTTATTTTTCAAATACAACAAACCTGAGTATCTGAGAATGACGAAGCTGTGCTTACTATCGTCCATTACTGCTTTATTTTGGCATAAAAGATACAAAACAAAAAATATGTAATTTTATATCGTAATAATTCCAATAAGTCAATGAATCTATGAATATACACAGTATAATTACACAAATTAATTTTCGACACCCTTGATCACTCTTTGGGTAGTTAAAAAGTATCCTCTGATACACTCTCCCTTTTTATTTTTTCTAGGTATTTAAGTATCATCCTTTCACCCAAATTATTTTTCGATTCGCCCCTTATCTCAGCCTCTCGCGCCTTCCCCATGTACTTAAAAACCATAACCTTATCTGCCAAGCAATTTCCTCTCATCATTTGCCCCCATAACTTCCATAACCAACCGTCGTGGTATAAACACACGATCCGAGTACTCCATTTACTGAAACACGAGCCAGGTGAGACGCGGGGCGGGTAAAGAAACGGCGAACGTTCCTCTGCGCGATTTTTTTTTTTTCTCGCCCCCGTTAATGAAGCTGTCCCCCGACCCTGTGGTAAACGACAAGGCATTAGCGAGCACGCTCGGTTAACCGTGGAAGGAAGTTTCTCTCTTTTGCTCGTAGGACACTGCAATTACAATAAACCGGCAGGCTCTTGGTGCCAGCAGGCCAACCGACGACCGTCTGTCGACGTTTCACCTTCCGGTTCTTCCTTCCTCCCGATTCAGAGCGTTCTTGCCGGCTCGAACGCAAGTTTCGCGCGAAACACCGGCTTAAATTAAATCCGGCTAATGCAACAGTCGGGTATATTAGATCTCTCGTCTGAGGCCGCGTGTCCTGCCCCCTTTTACGGCTGCGATTGCCTCGTGACAGACGAATAACGAGACAGACAGACAAGGAGACCCTTTGAGACAATCTCTGATCCTATTCTTTGCCGGTGGTGTGATAAAGGATGATACGATGGTCGGTTAACCCTTTTGATAGTGGCATAAGTAGAAAAATAAAAATTTGAGATTTGCATTTGATTAGTAGTTGAATAGTGAAGGCAAATTTATGCAGAAAGACTAAAATTTAAATTTTCTAGTTGTATCACTGTCAGTGTTAAATATAATATTAAGAAACATTAAAAATGGTACGGTTATGTTCTGAATTATTGCAATTTCAGGGTGTCATTATATGGTTATTTTCACTAAGGTATTGTGTTAATGTTAATGTGAGAAAATGAATATATTGTAAATTATAGTTAGATATTTCGTAGGATTTAAAATATTTCCAATTTAAAACAACTTCAAACAACTTTTGTTAAATGCTCAAAGTCGAGACAAGATAAAAGTTAATTGGAAGAATTAGCTTCAAACTCTTAGCGAAAAAAATTGATTCGATTACGAAAGGATTAATTTGTACCGTTGGACTGAGGCAACCCTTTCGCGTTGCTGAATCTTTCTTTTTCATCGAACATGTTTGCCGTGAATAGAAAGACTTTCCTTGTCCTTTTTCCCTCGTGTCCCTATGTTAGCGACGTTTCCAGTGGGGAAATTACCAGCTTCAAAAGACTTCCCCTCTTATTCTGCGGCTAATTTCTGCTTTGAAGCTTTGTTACGACCGCGCCACGCGTACGCAGCTTGCACCTCGTTCGAACGAGTCCTCGCGAGTCCCCGCGAAAGGATAAGCAAAGAGAGGCGAAGAGAAGGAAACGGAGATGAAGGACGATCAAAGGGAATCCGGTGAACGCGACGACGTTGTTGTCTCCCGGCATCGGATACCACGTGATCGAATCGCTAATTAGCCCTGTGTGAGGAACTCTTCTTTGCTCAGGGGGGGGATGGTTGTGCCTCGATCCCCCGCGGCCGGTAATGCATTCGGATCGAGTAAATCTACTTTAAGGCTCGTCGCGTCTCGACATTGGAAACTTTGTGGAACAAAGTTGTTCGAAACGATTAATTGTCGTGTTCAGTTCGTGATAGAGCCTGATAAAACAGACTCGTCGATTACCATGATGTCTTCGTTTCTAAGTACATAAACTGTCTTTCATATTGGTCTCCGATTTGTTTTTTAAATTATATTTAATTATTGTATTCGAAAGGAAGTTTCGGATAGCATTTATGTCTTGCCCTTTAACTATTATTTTTTAACTATTCAACTGAAAAGGTACAGTATCGAATTTTTGGACATTACAGAATAATAACTTTTCAGTAAAAGATGGGGAATAAAAATTACTCGAAAAGGCCAAGAATTACTGAGATACGCAATTTTACTAAATTTTGAAATAGATGATTATGAACGCGACCACTAGCATTAATTTTGATATTTTGATTAATTGACTAAGAAAATAACCCAATATCACGCCTCTTGCCTTCCTCATTGAAACCACGAAGCATAGTGTACCATATAAAGCATGCTTATCCTTGAGGAATTAATTTATTATCGCCCAGCAAGTATTTTGAGCGTTAAGCGGAAGTATGATAAGTAATAAACTTGAATCATCGCTCGGTGTTATCGATTCTTAATACCCGTCTGCTCGTTATACTCCTCCGCGGAGAAGAAGGGATTCCATGGTGTACTCTGGGGCGCCATAAACATTAATCCGAATCTGGATGGTTCGCGGTGGCCCAGGCAAGCCGCGATCGAGCGAGCCGAAGCACGAAAGTGACAAGACACAATATCTCACGATTCTCGCAATTTTATGGGCCTTCGGGGCCACGATAACGATAAATCCTCGTGAACGATGACGCCTCCGAAATCGATCAGTCCCTGGATTAAGAATCCCGCTACGAATCGGCTGACTAATGTCGGCCTCGTTGCTCTCCGCTCGCCTGTATTATTCATGATTTACATTCAATCGTCCAGATTAGCCGCTGAAATCTTCGCGCCGGTCCTTACGGGGGTGCACGGCCACCCCTCGATATCGAGGGTGCTAAACGAAGAAGGTTTGAGAATTGACAGGCTTACAATCAGGAGTTAAGTGAAAAACAAGGGGCACTTTAGTCGAACATAACTCGATCTCCTTTTTAATCCCAAGTACATTAAATTTCTAAGATTATATGTACACCCTCGATAATCGTCGCTTCTAAAAATCCCAACAGATCCAAACTAGAATTCACCCCTTATCCTCACACAAAAACCGTGACAAATGAATTCGTAGTCGAGGTACGAGCTTCGAAAGGTAAATCCATAGCACTCAGAAATAAGGCAAACCAACGAGCGTATCGCGACAGGCGCGACATTGTAAAATTCAATCGAGGAAACGTTCCCGGGCAACTCCGGTCCGGTGCTGTCCGTTTAATTTCAATGGTACCAAAGTTGGCCGCAAATCGATCGGTAGCCGGTCGTGCAGCGGGATTTCGTTCGATCGTCGAAACGCAGAGAGGTGCTGCAGCAGCAGCGGGGCCGGCTCGATGAAGCGTACACGGAGGTATACGCGACGTAAGTCCGGCCCGCTTAATTAAGCGTGCGCGCGTGTACGCGGTCCGCCGGTCCACCCTCTCCCCCGTCCCGTGCACAGAGCGTGGGGTGGAAAAAAGATCAATAAAATCCCTAGTCTACGGGCGACCGCATTCATCGGCCACCCCATTTCTACAACATATTTTGCAACCTCACCCCCCTGTGCCGGCCTTGCCTCTGGCCCCCACCGCTCGCGCGCCACGGACCTCCCTCTTTAGCAGCCCCACGTGCTCGTTCCACCCCCACCCTCCTCGACGATGTGTTCGTTGAAAATAAGGGAGGTAGGAGGAGGGGAGGGGGGAGACCCGTAGCCGAGAACGAGTTTGCGAGACCGCCACTAGGTGGCAATAGAACACGAGGAAGGGAGACGCGGCGAGATTGAACGGCCGTAACGGAGAGAGCGAGATAGCTCGAACGTAACTGGTACCCCCCCTCGCTCCAACCCCTCTCTGTTCCTCCCTCTAAGCCGCTTCTCTCCTTCGAGCAACTCGAGGCTCTCGTCAGCCTGTCAGTTTGTGCCGTGGCGCCGTGACGGTATGGTTGTTGTTTGTTATGTTGTTTACGTTCGATCGTACCGTATGCGAAACGTGTCTCGTACTCGATGGGGACCTTGCCGCACGAAACGTAACAACGATCGACCCGGTATCGCGGAGCGAGGATTAATTTATCAGTGATCGATCGAAGTTCATTTAATTACTGAGTGACTGAAGAACGCGTGTGACCGTTTCTTTTTTGTATAAGATCATTTTGGTTTATTAGACTGATATATATATACATACATATATATATATATTATTTACAGTGCGTTTTGTATCGTGCGACGTGCGGAATAAAAAAAAGGTGTTCGAACGAGGGTGTGCGTTGTTTTGCGGTTCGAACGCGCGGCTCCACGGAGACGGGAGAAAAGGCGGGAAGAGAAGGCTGGCTGTGATCCATGATTTCTTACGTGCTGTTCGGTGTGCGCGAGTTCTATGCCTGATCGACACAGGTGCTGTACGCGATCCGACAGTTAAGGTAGGAAATTTGGCAATCATTTTATCCCCATCTTCCGTCGCTCGCGTCGGCTCCGAAACGTACGCGTGACACCGCGGGCATCCGAGCGACGCCACGTGAACGGAGCGCCAGGGCGCTCGAAAATGGACCATTCATTATAACCATCACTGTGTATTGTGAGAAAATAGTGATAAAATTTAGTGACAAAAATTTCAAACAGAGAGATCGTACACATTTATCATTCTGTTGCTCCGTTTCGTTGGATGGATCGATGGACAGGTCGATCGATCGGTTCCACCAGATCCTTCACAGTGTAGCTTTAAAAATCTTCTTAACTTTGATGGGTCTGGCATAATCTGAAGTGTATCATTGATCGAGCCACCCCTAATCCGACTTATTGTTAAAAGCCGTCGGCCGCCGGCTGAAATCTTTCGTTCGGCGACATTTTCACGGTTCCTGGTCGAACGCTCGTGGATAACATCGATTAATCCCGGCTCCGTTTTCGAGCCAGGAAAGAAGACGGTGGCAGTGAATAAGGTGGATTAACGAGAAGAGACCCTCGAAGGGGACCTCGGCTGGCACGCGAAAATGGGTACCAAGGGGGGGACAAATGAAATTTTCGTCGTGGCAAATTGTCTGAGAGCGACGCGCCGCAGAAATCAGCCCGACGATTAACACAGGAAGAGGGAGATCTCTCTTAAGACTTGCTAATTTCCTGGGCCGGTTCGTTCGCCGTTGGGGAACGGTAATATCGGGAAGGAGAGGCGGCCGTCCATTAGCGAAGTGATCTATTTGCCGTTGCCCTCGGTAAATCTTCCGAATCGAGACGTGAACTGGTTCCCAAACGGTTGTTTCGTCCTCGGCCCTTCGGGATGCACGCTTCTCACGTTCCTATGTTAGCTGACGAAATGACGCAACAGGCAATAATAGACGAAAGAGAAAGGTCCACGAACGGAATTGGAAATGGTCCAACGGAACCGTCGAATCCGCGAGAACGCTCGAACCATCTCGCGGCTCCGAAATCCTCCGGAACGAGTGTCCTCCGCGTACGACCACGACGGGACGTGATGCACGATCGATCGTTAAGATTCATCGGGTTGCATTGAATTAAAATTCACTTTTATAGAGAAAAAAGAGTGTTAGACTGGTAGGAGATAAATGAACCCATCAATTTACAGAGGTATCCCCGGTGTCTGGACAAGAAAGTATAAGTCTTATAAGATTTAACCCTTTTGCTATGGACCAGTATAAGGAGTTGTTAAATGATAACTAATTAGAAGAATACACCTCGTGGACTAATTTTGACGTTTCAAATTATTTTCTTCGTAAAGAATTTGTACAGGGACGTTTGATGACAGAATTATCATAATAAAAGGGTTAGAGTGGAATTGAGTGGACCTATACTCTTTTGATCCATCCACCAGGGATATGTTAATCGAATTAAAGATAAGATCAATTATGTCATCAATTTGAAAATATTCTTGAAGTGTTCCAAACGATGATTACGATCTGACGTTTCGTGTGTGCCGATTTAATACATAATTAATCGAATCGAACGATCGTAATGCTTGAAGTGTAGAAACGATGCGAATCGCTCGTATCCGTCGGGACCGGTCACATCCGATTTCAGTGGATTTAAGCGCAGTCAGGAAAGTAGGTTTTGAATATTGATGAACTAGGTATGAATATATTCATAAGACCAACAGTTTATTTCTGCAATCGAGTCGATCTGTTTCCCATTGATCAATCGCCGGCTAATTCGTGGAATCATAACCCTTCTCTCCTTTGATAAACTTCAAACGATTCAACATGTTTGCATCGTTGATTAATTCGTGCCACAACAAATTTGATAAAACGTCAAGTGGGTAATTATTATGAAACTTAATCTGAAGTAACATTAATGTTGATGTAATTAGGCAAAGTAACAAGTGGGAAATTTAATTTAAAAATGAAAGAGTCAGATCTTGAAAAAATTTTGTAAAGTAAAGCTTTTGAATATTAAAATTCAAAAAGTCGAAAATTCAATCTAAATTGTTAGGTCTGTCCGTGATCCGTCATCCGAGAGTCAATACTTCTGTGTACCTGTTACCCTCGTCAGAGTTTCCCCGATAAAATCAATCAGACTCGAGGAATAGTGCAATTCATCGGATTCCCTGGATCTTTCAATGATTTTGTCCGCGTTGATGTCTCTTCCATGCTGTTTGTTCCACGTCGTGCACGTTCGACCTTTCGCTCGGGGCTCGTTCGCGTCTTCATTAAGGGGCAGAGGAGGATCGTACGAAGTTTTTACGAGGTCTTCTCTCTTCTCGTCTGGTTTGCGCGGTCGAAAGCGGCACGCGTCGTAATTTATCGTCTGGTTCGTTATTAATAACCGTGACGACAGTCCTCGAAACCATGTGTGTACGTATATATACACACAGGATTCGATGAATTTCATTCGGCCCGATCGATACCGGCGTCGTAGTCGAAATAATCGAAATGTTAATTATTCATTTGCATAATTAACGCGAACGCGAACAGGCGGCGTGCCGTGAGTGGTCCCGCATGCCATCGAAGATTAACGGTAGCCCTGTACCCTCTGTTGACGTTCATTTTGAATATTAACTCCTTGGAAATGAACGGGAAATTCAACGAGGTACACCGAATTGCACGCATCCGATGCTTATGAATTTTCAACGATTAGTAAAAGGCCGGCCTCCGCGTCAACCACTGTACACCGCTGCTCGAACCAGATGGAATAAATAATTGTTTTTATTATTCAAAGCGATGTAATTGCAGTTTCAAGTTCGTGCATACTGTGCACTCGATGTGAAAGTAATGATAGCGTTTCTAATTTCCTGCGTTGGTCTTTTCACCGTTGTTTATCGCATTATTTTGCAAATACAGAATATTCGGGGCGGTAGAGGGTTAAACGATTTAATAAAGATAAAAGCGTGGCAATTTAATTAGGATAAAATACGATCGGTTATTTTGCATTTCATTCCATTTTCCGTTTCATCGAATATTTTTTGAGCGGCAGCGTAAATTGAGCCGAGCAGGCTGACGTTTCGACGTCGCCGTTGAAAATCGAAACGGAAATTGAACGGGATCGTTGTGTAAAAAGGGGAGAGAATATATTTTTCAGACGGTTCCGAACCGTCGGTTCGAGTGTAATTCTCTCTCTTTGTGTCCGTCTTTCCTTTGTCTTCGGTTCCAATTAAGATTCTGGAGAGGTTCGCGTGGCAGAGGTCGTTTAAATTCCCATTTTTCTGGCAACCTTTAAGGGCGACCTAGGCCCCCGCGAATCGATCGGCGAAAGAATCAAGCCGTCACTTTCGCCGGTCGGTGTAAATTGACCCGGTCGTTTACGGTCAATTTCCGAAAAATCTCGCGTTTCTGGCCAAAGCGAACTGTGGAACAACCCTCGAGACGTCTGGACGCCATAACTTCTTTCGGCTACATTTCCTTCCCCTGAAGAACGCTCGAAATGACAAGCGGGCCAACAATTGGCCGCGTAAATCTTCCTCGTCTCGCTCGAAAGCATATCCATTTCTGCAGTTATACGCTTGCGATTCGTTACACGCCTCGTGAAAGATACCTCGTGTCATCCGTTCGATTTATCCGACAACTTCCGGCGAACGTTCAGTTAATTTGATCCTGGCAAGTAACTTCAAATCTTGCACCATTGCAATTCTCTTTCAAATTCAAATGTCGCTTTAATGTTTCTTCTTTTAAAGAATAATTATCTTGCAATTCATTAACATTCTACTAATTTAGAGCTCACATTCTTTTAAGAATTGAGGCATTTGCCTGCTGGATTAATGTTCAAAATTCATTCATTCAAGATACGAAATCCGGTCACTCCAAAATCGTTGTCGTACTTTTCATCAAACACGTGCAACTTTTCCCAACGACAGAAATTCCGCTCGAAACGCGGTTTCCCAAGGGGTATCGGCCACGCGTCGCTTCCGACATCAGGCGTAAATCGTTCACGGTCAATTTCCGCGAGGATCCACGGTTCGAGTGGCTTCTTTCCACGGGGGCTGTTCGTCCAAACATCAAAACGAAACAGCGGGCGGCCTACGGGCACGACGATGGGTCCGCGTCAACGGGAATATATCAGCCAGCTGCTGACGCGGACGAATTCAAAGGCGGTCGGGGGTCCGTGCACCTGATTGCAGGACATCCATCTGCCCCCCTCCCTCTCTCGCGAACAGAAGGTGTAGGAAACTCCGCGGGAATTCGAGGGGGCCCGTCCGTGCTCCGCTTTGCCGCGCGAAGCGGATCGTAATGGCTTTCTAATTGCGCGCGGCGCGGCCGATTTCGCGAAACGAAACAAGACAGGGCGAGTAGAAAGCGTCGCGATGCGTGTCAGCGGCGAGCAAGATCGGAAATTGATGGGTGAAATTGTGTGCCGGTGGGTTCGCCACGGTCTCTCGGATCGGCTAGTCATTAAGGGCCTCTTGTGTTTCGTGCGATTATTATCTTTCTCTTTCTCTTTGATCAATAAGAGGTTCTTTTTCCATTGGAGACATTACTATTATTTACCCTACGCAGTCCTACGCCTGGCGCGACTGGATCATAATTTTGTCGAGGTAGATTCAATGTTCAGTTTACCTGGATAATGGTTCAGACATTTAAATTGAAAAGATTGTGTTTGATTTATTGTAGAATTTTAGAAAGCAGGAAAACGGCAATATTTTTATAGAAATTTTTGCCAAAAGGAATGATTGATCGCGATCGAGTTTTGCAATCTGTATTTATTTCTATCGTATATTCTTAAATCTGTTTCACAGAAAACGTCACGAATCGCGCACTGTCAAACGAGTAAAATATTCCACGTTTTGTCCCCCTCGTTAGATTCGACCTCTCTTGAACATTATTGCTCATCCCCGTCCAACGAACGACCCTCAAA
Source organism: Anthidium xuezhongi (assembly GCA_022405125.1). NCBI lineage: Eukaryota > Metazoa > Arthropoda > Insecta > Hymenoptera > Megachilidae > Anthidium > Anthidium xuezhongi. Next base: position 5,010,927 of record CM039642.1, on the reverse strand, counting down.
GCATAACTCTCGCTTAATAAAGTAAGAATGCCGGCTCGTAGGGCGACCGCAAGAGCGGTCTAATCGTCGAAATATCACTGGCAAAGGGTTGGGCCAGTTGCGAGAGCAACAATTAGCTACGATTTCTGCGACCCGGTCATTTGTCACTGACCGGTTTCGAGCGCTTTTAATCGCCGTTTCTGCGCCAGAGTGCTCGCGGACGATTCTTTACGCGAGTCACAGAATCGATTCAACGTTCCCGGCTAAACCGATCGTAAATTCGACTGGCTTAAGGTTAACGTTACTGGCAAGGATACGGAAAAAGGAATAGGATGCACAAAGAATCGCACAGGATGAAAAAGATGTCGTATTCAACAAGCTCAAGATGGATGGCGCACCCAGGATTATTATTCATCTTTCAATGCTAATCCCTGGGTTTTATTATTAATAACTTTAAATTGGTAGAAAAAATAAATAAAATTCCTCGGGAATTCAAAAGTAAAAAGAAAGTCTATCTCCATCTTCAGATTGTGTTTTACTACGCTTTGAATTTGATATTACAATAAGGTGGCAGTGCTGGCGTTAAGGAATAGGCTCTAAATTAGAGAAATTAATTAACGGCACATAAAATTAAAAATTGATGTGGATATAACATGTGACCATTTTTCATCGAGTCCCTTAAATTCTGACGATATCACCTCGGTTCATCTTTCTCGGTTTTCTTCTTCCTCTTTCCGTCGTGTTTCCTCGAAGAAAAGCGTGCTGCAAGATGAGCTAAGGAGAGAGGGTATAAAATATGCAGGACATAATGCTGCCTCCTGAGGGATACACCTGACGTAGCGAAGTCGCTGTGGCGGCTGTACCGAATATATCCACCCAGGGGATAAGCGGACCGGCCAATAACTCATTCTAAATACTTGTATGCTAATAACGAAGCCGCGTTGCAACGAAAATTTACTATTCCCAAGCGTTCACGCACACACTCCTGCTTCCTCCTTCTCTTTTCTCTATGCATTTCGTTCTTTTCTCGTGCTGCGCGCACCGACCTGTTCCCTAACCGTCGCCCGAACCCTGCACGCTTTTAGAACCACCCTTGCACACACGCGCGCGTACACAGCTACGCGAACCGGCACCGTCGGAAGCTGCGAGTAACCGGCGTATTAGCTTTACATTATATCCGCCAACGGAATTTATGCAACTGGCCCCGTAATCCCGCGGTACCATAAAGTCCGTTATCTGGATCGTTTATCCGCGACACCTCCTCTTTCCTCTTCGTCTGTTCGTTGGCTCTTGGATCGGTCCTTCCTATCTCCGAGTCTCTCTGTCCCCTTCCGCGACCCGGTATCGAGGCTCGCGCCGTCTTTCTTCGGTTCGTCGAAGCCCTTGGCTGGTGTTACGGCTCGTTCGAAGCGGGAACGAAATTGAAATCCTTCGGCTCGAATGACCCGCGAGAAACGAAACTCGTCTTGCGAAACGTCCCCGATACGGTCGTTAGTTCACTGTCGTGGCGTTTGTTCAAAATCGACAGGAAAATTGGACACGGTCCGTCGAGTCGTGATTCGTTGACAGTTTAGAAAGTTAATTAATTTTATTACCAAAGTGTGTCATGATCGTTTACTTTTGAAAATTAAAAATAAGATTTGTGTCCGGATAATTGAGCAAATCAATTCGTTCGAATCATAGTCAGACCAATAAATATATCGACGTTTGACAAATCTGATTTCCTTTTAATCACTTCGATTTATTTCATCGAACCAGCGGAGCGAGTGAGTTTCGCGTAGGTGTCGATCTTTTTCATAGAATTCTTCTATCAACCCTCGAATTCTTTCTCCCTTGCGATACGAAAGTCAGGAAGACCTTCGAACGATTTCCTCAATGATTTCTTTAGTGCGTCGATTTTACGATCCTGCCGAATGGCATCCGCTAGATAAGATTATTACCAGCTGAAACTCGGTCCGAGCGTGTCGATCCCGACCTTGGTCATCCATCAGAACGGAAACGTTCGCCGTGCCGTCGAGAGGGAATCAAGGAAGCGTCGGGTGTCGGGTGTCCATTTCGCGCGTTCGAGAGCAAGACGTTCGTAGAAACGCGAACGTGGCGCTGGTATAACCGTAAATCAAGTCGTGCAAGGTAATTACTTGAGAACGTGCGCTTTCGTGTTTGCTAAACAGCCGGGACACAAGCGTGGGGACGTACTCGCCGTAACGAGAAAAGTCCGGTCAATAAATTAATTAAACTGTCGTGACTTGGAAGCGGGCGGGAAATTGTCGGCGCTTGGGAAGCGTAATACGTTCCGGTCCTGACCTCATTACCATTCGCGAAATCATAATCGTTTCGAAAATTGCGGAAAGCTTTTAGCCAAGCTGCCACTTTGAAGTTAGAGTGGCCGCTCGTGTTCGAACGGGCTTAGAATTGTTGCCCACCTCTGCCCCCCCTCCTCACTCGTTGTAAAATTTGAACGATCATGGAATAAAATTCTCTGTTTCTGTTGATCGAGCGAACCGTTCGAATCGTTCTGTGCTTTCAGAAAGATTTCTATAAAATCTTCTGCAGTTGGTATCAGACAGAGAAGGAAAGTAATGAATTTTATCGAGATATGTTTGTTTAATGAAATTCTAAATTCCTTAAAATTTGTAGAATTCTTAGATTAGGTAGTCAAATATCAAATGACAGATAATTTTTACTAGAAATTTTAATACCGTAATGTTACATTTATTTTATTATCAATCTAGTTATTCAAGTCCCTTTTTCCCAGTCGAGAAGAGTAAATTCAAAGCCCGTGTTCAAAACAATATTTAACAATACACGCAATAAATTGTTCGTTTAATAAGCGTCTGATTTACCTTTGAATTTTCATGAGTAACGAGCGATTATAAAACAGAAATCCAGTGACTATAGCCCAGGGAATTGATCGCAGCTTACCGGTAACGTTTAGAGGCTGTACCCGCGTGGATACGACCGGCTCTATAAAGTCGCCACGCCGGAAATTATAACTCGGGATACCGCGGCGGGCCACGTAAAACGTCTCCCCCCCATTTTACAAAATAATTTACCAGCCCGACTCGTTAGCGAGGTATTCAGAGTGAGACGCAAAGGAAGAGACTTGTTAGCCACGCGTACTGGTCTCACCTTCTCTTTCCCCGTTTTTCTCTCCCGTTTTATCCTTCGAGGGATCCAAGATTTTTCGGCGAAACAGGAACTATATACCCTTTTTTATTCCGTCTAATTGATGCATCGCGATTTGCATAAAGTCCCGGCCCGGCCTCGAGAGAGCCGTTGACACCTTCGAGAAATTTTAACGCGACCCTCGATGTATCCCGTTGATAAAGTGTGCAATATCTTCGCAATTTTACTCGGGGCTAATAAACGAGTCGGCCCGTTTCGCGCGTGGAACGTTCCTCCGCTTCGGAACCCTCCGGCGAGCGTGTTTTGGTCGCGAATAACGTGAATTTTTCGATAACGCGCTTGTAACACGAACGTACTGTTATTTTATGCGAGGACTTTTATTTTTATAATCGACTCCGTGCATTTAATTGCGAGAAATCGAAGGGGTTTATGTTAAGCTTTGCAAATAAAATTATTTTATGATTTTCAACTAAATTAAGTCAGAAAGATGTATTCATATTTGCAATAGAAGTCGTGCTACGAAAAACCACCCTCTTGTGTACAGTGACACCAGTTACAAGCTCGCCCTCTATAATCGAATTTCCGATCGAGACAAGCATTTAATCGTCTTGGAGTGTTCTTCAGGAACGTATCTCACGTAGCATCGTACTGTCAATTAGCGTCCCGTGGTGATTTTGCGGGGCTTTGAGTCGGTTTTATCGTCAAGGGAGCTTCGGCTCGATTTACCGCTACAACTCGCCTCCTTTTTTTTCCACGTCCAAGTCTCTTCTCTCACGGTTTTACTAACTTCCACGAGGATTTTCTTATTTTATCGGGATTCCTAGCATTAAAGGAAAACTTTGTAATCGATGTGCCTGATAGGAAGTAAAATACTGAAATAAAAACGATCGGGAGTAAACGCGAACAATTAGTAGAAAGAGTAATCATTAGTACAGGAAAGAATAAATAAAAATTCTTATTTAAATATATTTTTATAGTAGACAGTGAATAATGATCAATGGCAATAATTAAAATTAGATATAATTATTTTTTTCATTGATATGTCATTAAAAATTTTCTCCTTTATTCGACGATATTACGTTACCGGTTACCGGTGACCCGCCAGCATTCAGCGCGTTAACGAGACGCATCTTTTATTTTCACGTTCCCTTGCTCACCACGATTCGTCATCCCCGGTAAAGGGAGGAACAAAGAGGCCAGGTCTAGCGTGAAATTAGGATGCAGGTACGCGCTCTTGCACGCCTAAACGCGCTTGGGTCGAATAAAACATTATCCATTCGGGGGAGAAAGTCCTTCCCCCCTCAAAAAAAAAAAGAGTCGACGAGTCGCGTGGCTAGGAGGCAGACGAAATTTCCAAACGTCAGACCACGGTTACAATCGGCCTCTGTCGCCGAAGGAATTGTTACCCTTTAATGCATGCGGGCGTCCTTTGTGCCTTTTGAGGATTTCTCTGCTGCCCTTTCGTCCCTCCACAGCTCCCCCCCTGCCTTTCGTCTATCCGTTTCAAGCAGTGGCCAACGTGCGGCGGGGCTGCTCACCCCGCATACAAAAAACGTGAAAGTAAAGGGATCGGACCGGACATACAACGCGTGCCACCGTGGGTCGAGTGGGTGTCGAGGGGGCGAGGGCGACAGCGGCGAGCCGTGTGTGTGGTGTGGACGAAACGAAAAGGAAGGTATACACAGGCCGAGGTAGGCTGTAGAGTGGAAACGAGGTGGTAACCACCACCTTGACGGACAGTGGGACGTGGACAGAAGAAGCCTCCCCTCATTTCGTATTCCATTTCACTCTCATATTCCCTTTTTACCGTGCTCCTCGTTCATTGTCTACTTTTCCCGTGGCTGTGTACCGTACGCTCGTGGCCTCGTGCTGCCAGCGCCTGCCTCTCTTTCGCACGTCAATCGCGAGCGTTTGATAGATCCTCCACGCGGAAAGACGGAACGATCGGGTCTTCGAACGATACACAACCCTCTTATACTCACGCACTGCTAAATCGATTTTTATCTACAGCTTCGAAACAAAGAAGAATCACAGGGAATAAGATAATTTCTCCTTCGTTAATATTGAGTATCTGGCGTCGAGTGTCAACGTTTTCTTTTTTTCTCCATTTGCTACCAAATTGCCATTCAGATTTTTCAATTGTTCGCGAAAAATCGGGACCAAGTTCGACCGGGTCTCCACGGGCGATGCCGGGGACGATTTAGGCCGGAACAATGAGGGCCGCTGTGGTGGTGCAGTGTTTTTAAGAATTCAAAAGCAAACCGTAGACGCAGCCACGGATGGATTATCCGGACGCTTCGGTCCGCCTCCGTCGAGGATCACCGTCGCTCGAACTAGATGAATCCGCTCCCCAAACAAGCGTGAAGCAGCGCCGGTTTCAGCAGGACAATGAATTATTCTGTTCGGGCAAACGTTTTCATTCGTCTGCTGCGCTGTGCTCACCGACGACCGGGGGAGAGATACCCCGGGCCTGAAGAATCAGGCAAGGGAAAAGGAAAATAGAGATAGCGCTCTGTCCTCCTCGTCGTCGGAGCCCTTTTACACCGTGAGGATTCTCTTCTTCTTCGGGCTCGTAGGTCATGTTGGAATCGTTGTATCGCGAGACAGTTTTATCTCGCTGCGGGACCACAAAAGCCTGTTCCCCGGTCCCTGTTCCGAGCGTGTCCCACATTATGCGTCATATGGAGAGAAATTTCCGGCGTGACACGGTGCGGATTATACGAATCGAGGGGTGTACTCCCGGTTACCCGGCCTTTTGTCTGGATAGAATGATTTTTTGATCCGGGAATGAGGACGGTTTTGAATGCATTTGAATTCGTTTCTGATTTATTAAATATTCCTGAATTTATGAGAGAACGGATTAGAGGGGGCTTGAATCGATTAAGGGTGCCTTAGGATAGCTACAAATTAAATTGCGAGCTTAACAGTTTAAAAAATCAAACTTTGTGGGATTATTTTTAAGAGATCTATCCACGTCCTTTCAATTAAATGACACAATCAACCTATAAATTAATCATCAAGGTACACGTAATCCTATACGATGTATCCATCGTGTTTCCAAGCATGGTTTTTTGGTTTTCCCTTTGGTGTCCCGTCCGGCAGAAGTCGAATGAGCAACGATAAGGAGTCTCAACGAGCGTTCGCGTGAAATTCCACGGGAAAAAGGAGGATGAAAGCTTGACGATAAAAATGACAAAAAACCGTGGCTGTGAGGTGGGAGTGGGGGGGTTTCTCGATAGGACGGGCAAAGGCTGTCCGCGTTCGTTCCGGAAAACGAAGACGTATCTTTTTCGATGTTTGTAAGCGTGGCCGTATAAAGGGCTGCCTCCTCCCTTTGTGCAGCGTACAATTTTATCTCGCAGCGAGATCACGCAGGCTCGATCCCCTTCTGTATTTAACCCCCCACCCCAGATCCCCTTTCGCTACGTTTTATATATATATGTACCTCATACAGTAGAAAATTTCCGGGGTGACGTGGACGGGACGCGATTAAACGAAAAATCACCGTGAACGACGCGACGATTCGGCTCCTGTGCGCCAGGGTCGTACCCTTCCTATTTTTTTTTTTTCATCTTTCCTTTGCTGCCAGCTGCAAAACCGTGCCCGATCCCCAGTCATCGTCTATGCTAAACTGGGACTCTTGGTTTCTGGCGTTTTACCGAGCACCCTTTGTTGATCGACAGTCTGCTTACGGATTCAATTACGTCCGGTTATCGACTTTGTGACTACGATCCAGTCCAATTACCGGCAGTCGTTCTGTGAGCGAGCCGCGACAGCGATTAAAATGGGACGTAACGAAAGGGAAGAAAAAACGTATTCCCGCGTCCGGTGATTACGGATCGACGTCTCGATCGTGGACAGACGATCGATCCCGTGCGCGACGTTAATTCGATGTTTTGTTAAAGATTAATAGTCGCGCGATTAAAGTATCTTTTCATCTGAGTTTCGATCATTTTCATTTTATTGGTAAGAAAGTAATGCGATCTGGTTGCTTCTTGTCTAATACCTGTGTTTGTGGAATAATTGTAGTATTTTCTCTTGGACGTTCTTCAAGAGCTTAATTAAACTGTTAACTTGCAAATCTTCTATTTATAAGTGAAAAAAGAAACATAAAATTTAATTTTGAGAGAATTAAATTTGATACTTTTTGAATTGACCCTTTTCCTGTCAATCGATTAATTAAATTAGGAATCTCTGACTACTCGATTGAATTAAATTCGTGACATTAGTCACGGGTGATCAATCTGTTATAACGATCATTTCAGCTCGTATATTAGTTTGCGTTCCATCGATTCCCTACGATCGTCGCCGGATTAATCGTCTGGAGGTTCGTTAAAAAGCCTGGACGGCTTTTTCCCCCGCAGTCAGAGCGTGGCGGAGGCATTGTTTCGCAGCCAATTAACCGCCGCTAAGTCGAGAGCATTAGTCGGCGAAAGCGTTCTCGATTACTCGCGCTTCTTAATGTACCGGGCGTTGCTTGTGCGAGCAATTAGCGTGGCTTTAAAAAAAAAAGAGAAAGAAAAAGAACGCAATCGGTTCGCGAGACTTCGAGACACACGTGCGACCCGTGTTCACCCCACACCCTTCAAGGAGTCACCCCGTTTGCGGCTCGATTATAAACGTTTGGAGACCTTTATTAATCCCGTTACACGGTTCGACTGGCGAGCACGCCGACGACCGGGTCAATCAGTAGTAATTGCTCTTCCGGTTCGGAGATCTCGCTGTGAGGCGCGACGCGAGATTTAATCCTTGACCCTTGCCCTCCCCTCCGCGCCGTCCTTGGCTTTCACCCACCAAACGATCAGGGTGCCACGGGATTGTTGGCGTATAACCTTGATCATGCTTCGTTGCCACCAGTTCATTGAGATTTCATAGAGCGGTTTCTGATACACTTTGATAAAGCGCCGGATGGACATGCGATAACGGCTTGAAAGGTGATTAAACGATTATACGCCCGAATGGTTTAATCTAGGCTATTCTGTCTGGTACACCGGAGTGTTTTAACCCTATGCACTCGATCATCTATTTATGGGGATCGTGATACTTGTTCAGAAAGTTTCCTGGTAGGTCAGGTAATGAAGTTGGTGCCAGGTGTTTTATCTAATTCTGAATTCGCAGGTACCGTTTCATTATTTTAATATTCTTGCATGGAGAGTTTTCAATTAATAACTTTTATCACGTCAAACGTTTCACTTGTCTTGGGGGAGAAAAGCTCGGTTTAAGCCCAGAAAGAACTTGTTCGAAACATAATTTTAGTGGACACTAACACGATACTCTACGGATCCTTAGCAATTGGTACTTGAGCACGTGGTCCTCGAGAGCGCATAAATAAAAGAGGACCCTGTGTTTTGTCATACACTTCTAGGACCTACCGCATAGACTCGAGAGGTTCAGACCCAAATCCTTGTCACCCCATTGCGAAACATGGAGGAGGTTTAATCTTGTAGTCGGGCTTAAGGATTTCGAGGCCACTCGTGTAGAACTAATTCCTACGATTTCCTATCTTGTCGTTACCCCACTGCTCCCATAATTTGTATTTGCAAATTCGATTATCACTTGCATTTTCAATCGTCGGTTAAAATATTATCGTGGTACCAAAAAATCAACAGTCCCTTTAATCCTCCTACTCCCCATCCGGCTCTGTCAACTTCATTTCCGTTCGAGTTTTGCATCAATTTGAAATCATTAAAACGAAACGATTCACGGTCTATCGATCTCGCGACATCGATCGTAAGAAAGAGGGAAAAAAGGGAGGAGGAGGAAGAGGGTGGTAGGAAGCGGAGAAGCGTTAAGCCATCCGAGTGCCGGTTCGCTACCCCTGTTCAAATAATAAGTCCGAATGGAAGTTAGATTCCGGTGCAATTGCCCGGGGCAATTCCAGCACGAGTCGCAATATCCCCGGCCTCCCTCTGCCCTCACACCCCTTTTCTTCGTTGAAGATGGTGGCAGAGGGTAGAAAAAGGGAGAGTGGGCAGAAAGAACTCGCAAGGCTTTCTATCGCGCTTCGCCTCTCGCCGAGCTTTCGGAGACTTTAATCGCTTTAACTGCTTTTTGCGCGTCGAGGGACTCTGACGGACGGGACGGCGAGTCGAACAGAGGGTATAGAAAAATAGAAGAGGCGAAAGTGGTGGCGAAGACGGAAAGGACACGAGGGAAGAAGAGATAGATCTCTTATTGTTGGGACGCGCCGGTAGAGGAACGACCTTTCTGCGAATCTAAGAACGACAATAAGATTGTCACACGTCTCGTCTCTTTTCGTTTTTTTTTTCTCTCTCTCCTTTTCACCTCGTTCTCCTCTATCCTCGAACCCCCTTTTTACTCCTTTCTTCGGGTGTGTGTGCGCGCGCGCGTGTGTTCACCCTTCCAGGTTTGCCACCGGTGGATCGTGCCACCGGGCGAGCGTGACTCGTTATTTCGCTGGAGAGATCCCTCCAGAAAACCCCTTATGGAAGTTCTTTTCCCTCGTCCAAACTCGACTCCATTGTCGGATCATCGCGACCCCATTGAATCGAAACCCTCGCGGAGGAAGTCATCGTTCCCGCGACGACTTACCAGCTTCTCTTACCCGCTCGACTACGTTAAGTCGTTGACGCGTGTTTGGTTGCCTTCACGGCAGAACCGGGCATCGAGCCAAGATCATGCTACGTATTCGAAACCGTAAAAATTACATGCTCGAATCATGCCATTCTGTATTCCATGCACACCCAAAATTTGCAACAGAGGCGCCTAACCCCCAGTAGCAACATTTTTGCGTCAAATATTTGTCATAATTCGTTACAATGTTAATACCAGGTCTCAGTCGTTATCAAATAATCGTGCACTTACCCCGATGTCCATTTCTGCCCCTCGTCCATCGTGTTCCAACCGAAACGACTCGACACTACGGGAAAGGTGGAACAGTCACGATAGGGGAAGGTAGGGGAGCGAAATCGATAGCGGTGGAATATCGTGGCTTGGCAGAACCGACGGAGAGCCGAGTAATTAGAGAGAACAATCGTGTCGACAGGGAAGAAATAAGCGCGAACTGTTCTTCGCGTTAAATTTCACGGATGGGAGGAGATTGTTTGGCGGGTAATGAGACTCGCGTGCTTCGAATTTTCTCGATAACTCCGGGACATCGGCCGTTCGGGGGAAATACGAGTGCCGCGATACTCTTCGAAGCTTCGATGAAAAATTCAATACCGAACGGTCGTGTTTCGAGTGTCACGCTCGCGAAAAAGACTTATCCGGGGCGCACCTGCGCGAAGACGGTTCGGAAGTTTATCCGAGAGCACCCCTCTCGTCCGAGAGATCAAACGGATATCTCTGATAATCCACTTAGTCGGGACGGAGAGTCGCAAGAGAAAGAAAAAAAGAAAATGGAGAAAGGGAAATTCGAGGGAGGACGGAGAGGAGAAGGATAATAGGACGTCCCGTAGAGAGGAACACACGAGGCGGACGCAAATCGCAGTCCCTTCGAATAAAGGACATTTCAGACACGATCGTACCGTATCCTGTTGACAGCGAAGAAATACAAGGGTGTTCCACCTAACTTGACCAACTCAATTTTTTCGTATCTGCTCAAAGGGCACCATATCCTTCGATATCGTATCATTCATGATAAAAAGAAAGGTGTGATACTTCCACGTATTTATTAAAAATGAAATAGCCGATTTTATCAATTTTTTACGACCTTAGCTTCAATTTTTCTTCAAACATCAGCAAACATTTATGAAAAATGTCAAGTATCTCGCTCCGTTAACTTGTGATTCCAAAAATCGTGTAATATTGAATAACTAATCCTGTGCTCGATCGACCAGAATGTGACTGATCTCTGCTCACTTTTTTTTTTTCAAACTTTTTTCTCCGTTCCCCTGGCATTGAAGAGACCTAAAAAGACCCGAAAAAGTCAGAGCCCACGGTAGGAAACTGGGTCTCCATTCCGGACAATAGACGTCCCTCGGTTTCAGCTGCATCGCATTACGGACGGCTGCCCGATCGTTCGACACGGCCCTGAAAAGGGGATTTCTCAGGGGCGGCGCGTTTAAGAGAAGCCAGCTTATTAATTCGCAGCGTGGTCCCTTTGTCCCGGCTCGACGTGACGTGATGGAAGTCGCGTCGATTCTCGTGCCCGGATCGATACAGATCCGTGACTCGATTTATGCGAGATCGAGCGGATCGCGATGAGATGGAAGAGGCTCGTGATCGAGCGGATTTCGCGCTGATTCGATCCGCCGGATTCTCTGGCCCTCGAGGAACGTGCCTGGACGTTCAACCACGGGGCATCACGTTTCCGTTTTCTTGCCTGAAATCGCAGGATCGTATCGGCCGAGCCGTGGAAATTCGTCCTTCCTCGATCGTCAAACTCTTTCGCATCCTTCTTTTTCTGCACGAAAGATTACAAGCCGATCGTGATCCTTTACTCAAATATTGCAAAGAAAGGCTTTTATTATTTGGAGAAATAATATTTAGAAAAAACAGAGTTGTTCTTGACAGAACTGAAAATTAAAATCCAGTCCACATTATGGATTCTAGGTTTGTCTAGGACAAGAAACCAGTCATCAATTTGCCTTTAGTTTTGGGAAAACTAAGGGGGAACTTAGGGATAGCTTGGGTCCCTAAAATCTGTCCTTGCACATAAAGAACGTGGAAAGTAGGGCGAGTGACAGGACATTTCCTTTCCACACTTCCTCTTAACTAAGGAAAGTCCTTGCACATGGCCATACGCGCACGTGTTACGAATAAAGTTTCAGATTAACAAGAACAATATAAATTAAATGAAATGATACCAGATCGAGAGGGTGTGAAAAACAAAATGAACAAAAGCAGTTCAATTTTGATCCAAGTTTCGTATCTATAAATAGAGTAATGTTATAACAAGAGTGTTGATAATTCTGATCGAGGTAACGTTCGAGGATCGTTTGAGAAGCGTTGGATCAAAGGTTTGCGCGTTACCTTAGCGAGTTACCGTGGCGGAGAGAGGCTCAGCTACGCGAAACACGAGGAAGATTATTAACGTTAGAGCGTAACGGGGGCAGAAGCAGATACGAAGTTCGCCCGGGGAGAGGCAGCCAGCTTAGAAATGCTCGTTCGACGGTTTCTCGAGGCTGCTAATGCTTCCTGAAGCGTATCTAACGTCGACTCTGGCCCGCTAAATCGACGGGGTCCGTGGGGGATTTCGAGGCTTTGTGCATGTGGCTGACTTGCCGGTCTAGCATAGCTGCATCTGTCCCCCCCTCATAGAAATTTCCCCTTGTGTGGTCAGATCGCTCGTATATTCGATAAAAAAAAAAGAGAACGAACCAGGCGGGGTCCCGGTTACGCGCGGAAGTCGCGATCGAATCTCGTTTCGTTAGAAATCGACGAGGAGGAGGCGTAATTCACGGTTGGATGTCGCTTTGACCACGACCTTCGCCGACCCCCCGAGCGGTACCGTCAGTCTGGAAGAATTCGAAGCGTTTTATTGGCGAGAACAGGGGATATTCATGACCTGCGGCTAGCTACGCGTACGGACTGTCCGAGCGAAACGTCGAACGCACAGGCTCGTGGCAATAAAAATCGTTGGCCCGATTCCAGATGCTCGGAATTTCAGCGTGGTACAGCATTCCACGATATATCGTGGCCGATTCCACGGGCAACGTTGTCGTGAAAGGTCCACTATTGCGATATTCCACGCGATATTTCTAATAAACGTGTCCCTTACATTTTCTTCCACCAACTACTGACTGCCTGTCGCATGCATTCGCACGCGATACCTGGATTTCCGTTTCAGAAACGCTAACTCAAACCCTTCCTTACACGCTGCTACACCTTCATTTTTATTTGTGTAAAAATCGTTCGATTTAATTTGTGTTAAAGGAATTTGTCTTGCAATTTATGCTGCTTCCTGTGAAATATCATCAATGAAATATAATTGCAACCATTATCGATTCTCGGAAAATTCGCGGCGGGTCCACGATTTTGCCGGAATCGCGACAAGGGGTGAGCGTTGTTGCGCGAAAATTAAGCTGACGTCTAGCGTTCGGGATTGCGGCACGCAGCTGGCCTTTTACAGGGGCGAATTTGTATGTAAACGGGTTTCGATCGGCTGGTATCAGCAACTGGGGCCCGAGAATTGCAGTTCGAGAGCCAGTTGACGGAAATTAATGTTATTAACCGAATACGACAGCGGCAGAGAAACACGCGTCGTCTAGCTAACTTGGCGAACGGCGCGTGTTACCAACCCCCGTTGGTTATGAATTCTGAGCGGCGAAACGCTGGGAAATCTTTGGTCCCCAGAGCTCGAACGATACAGAATGTCGATTTACGACACGCCAGGCGAACGACGTGCAACGTGTGCCGGCTGTCGATTCTAACTTGTCAAGATAGAGTCTATTACGGCTGACTTTGAGATCCTGCGAGAGTTCCGCGTAATATTCAGTGATTAAACATGTTGTGGTTCTTTCTTGAAATTTTTTAAACGGGAATCAGGTTGCACTGTTTATATTTATATAATTATTTTCTATCTTAAGCTGGGTCAAATGGTTCACCCCGTTTCCTTACATTCTGCACCCTTGTCTCATTGCGAATAAGTGATATCGCTTTTTATTAAAAATTTATTCTGGTCTCTTTAACCCTTTGGGGAGTAAACGTGTGGAATATTATTTATTTTATATTTATTTTATATAAAAACGAGCAAAGTTCACAATAAAATCGACGAGGGAGTGTCGTTTTACCCTCATCAATTAATCTCAGACAAAGGGTAATGGATGTTACGCAAAACGCGTTGAAATTCTTCAGGATCCGTCGTCGTATTCCTTGGGAGGTTCCGCGAACACGAGGCGCTAAATCATTGAAGGCAATTTCTCCGAACCGCCGAACCAGCCAATTGACTTTGTATTCGGCTCGAATAGAAAATTACCGGCGGCGAATTAGTTTTGAAATCGTGTTAGCTGGATGGGGGACACGGTATAACTGGGCGCATTTGTATGTAAACAAGCTTCGATCGGTCCGCGACGGTCGTATAATGGAAACGAAACGCGAGCGGACACCGTGCTGGCGAAATCATTGACGGAAATTAATGATATCAACTCGATGCGTCTAGCGAACGGGGGGACCGGATGCGGATCGACATAACTTTCTAAACCACACGTTTTCACATTAACCCACACCACCGTCGGTATCTGTTTAGACACTTGGTCGGTTTGATCGTTGCAAATTGACGAGTGAAATCAATTCCTTGCTACGGTGTCGCAAAGCTGTGGGTATAATTAATTACGCCCAATTTTATGTTCGTTATCTTATCTGGATTTTATTAAACGCGGAAGCTTGTTTTCTTGGAAAAATGACTCACAGAGAAATTCCTTCGAGAAAAGACTACAACAGCGTTTATTTGACGTAAGTCAGAGACAAATACCTTCTCGCGGAAGCCATCCGGCCGATATCCAGCCCGTCTCTCCCTTTCTTTCCGCTTCGTCCTCCGTGTCGAACGTGAACCAACGCCAGGCACCAGCTGTCCCATTTAATAGAGCAATAAAGACGCGAATGGGACTTTGATTTATGCCTCTCCTATTATTAACAATCCTGGCACGGGGCGAGACCGCCGTGTCGTCGATATTCGGTCCTCGGATCGGCTTTCGGGATCGAGTTCACCCTCGTGGATCACCAGGATCTCTTCCCCTTTCGTGCGATTTCGAAGGGGTCCTTTGTACCCCCACCGTTCATAAACTCGTTCTTTACGAGCCAGCGAAACAGCGAAGTTCGCGCGATTTCTTGGTTACGACAGGCCGGGACAATCAGGCTCGTAAATAAGTCGAAACTTTTGCCGGGTTCTTCGAACGCGACGCGGGAAGTTCCATCCTCGAGAATGCATGCCACGTTGGTGACAGCGCGATACGGCGTGCCAGGACATTCGTCACCGTCCGCGGAGCAGGAAAACGGCGTGAAAAAAAAGCCAGCCACGGCCGAGAGCGAAGAAGTGGCGGAACAACGACGTTCCTGGTTAACGATCCACCTGTCGTGCCGTTGCCGCGCCCGCGTATCAACGGACCGTTCTAAAAATATGGACCGCCACGTGGTTGTCGGGCACCGGAAACGATCCACGGGCCTGTAAACCGACGGTGTTTAACGATAATTTGATAATTCAATAACAATGGCAGGGTGCGTGTTTCGGCGCGGTGAAAATAGCAGCTTCGAAAGTACGTGCTGGCGTTTGCTCTTCAGGGAAATTGGGTGGTCAATTGGTGCATTAAATTTTTTTATTATTCCAAGGAATGTTAGCTCTCTGTAACTAGAATTTTTAAAGGGAAATAGTAGTATTTACTATAATTACTATAACTCCATTTAGCTATAATTACATAGTACAAATTCTTACATAGTACAAGTCCTTTGCAAGGTATTTTTAAATAAAAGTCCTGAATTATTTTCTTGATCCATAACCTAGTTCCCGACGTTTTAAATAAAAATGATGCACTTTCTTGTCGTTAAATTTGCTGGAAAATCATTGGTTGGTAGTAAAAGAAAGATTCCAAAGTTTCTTCCATCGATTCTGAAAAAAATTGCTGAGTCTTCTTCCTCTTCGCTTCTGTTCCCTGGTTTCGCCGTCGAGTCTCGGCTCGTTTGCATGCTGGCGCCACTCGGATGATCGAGACACCGTGCCTCTTCCTCTTCGTGGTCAAGTGTACGAGCGATAACGGCGATAAAAGCTAGCCGACGAATAAAGAGTCCCTTTTTTTCGTGGACTTTCTTCTTCCATGTACGTGGAAGCGGATCGGTATCCCGTGGAGGATCGGCGAGGGCACTCGACGGAGGTGGTTCCACGAAAAAGGTCGCGAGGAGTCGTGTGTCTGGGAGGGTTCCCTGAAGGGGAAGGGTTAAGTGGATAACGGAGGACATTGACTCGATTCAGGATAGAATAGAGTTGGTCTGAAGGTTAAACAGAGACGGGGCTTATTGTTGGTGTGCCATGAAGTCATCGATAACTCATTAACAAAATTACTACTTGATAATTTTCAATTCCGTCTGAATTAGTTTCTTACCATATTTTTGTATAATTTTTTTATTTCCTTGAAATATTTTAATTAATTTGTAAAATAAAACGTGGAGTGGAAAAGAAGGGATTGATATTTTTTAATAACGATCAGTCTCATCGACGTTCTATCCAAATTATTTGAATTACTTTTCATTACAGTTCTAGTACTTTTGCAATGTATAATTTTCGAACAGCTTTAAGGTAATCAAAGAACGAGTAAAATCATCGATCGACATTTCTATGGAACGTGAAAACGAGATAAAAATATAAATGTTATCGGAAAATTAGCAACGAGTAATCACTATGGAAGGTACTTGTAATTTCCTTCGTGGTTACTTAAACGAACCGATTACAAAAACCATCGAAAGATAAGAAATCGAGCTACGAGTGTATAATATATGGAATCTTATCGTTATTAAAATCTCGGTAACTGCCGACCAGCTATCAAGGACGATTTCTTATTAAAAGACCAACTTTCCTGACGCGTATCATTCGAATCGAACCCACATCTCGTTTCGCCGCGAACAACGACAGAAAAAGATTTCTAATTAACTTCGGCTTAATCCTCGCCGGTCGCGATTAGGGCCAGTTCGAAACGATTAAAATTCCACGGAAAAATCGTACGGTAATTTTATCTTAACCACCTGTTTACGTCGGCCAACGACCGGTCCACCTACGGAACGTACGAAACCTAACCCCCTGTGTCAAGATTTATCTGTGTTTCTCTTCGGTTATTTATGCGAAATTACTCGTGCGTGTTCTCGTAACAAGTTGAACGAATAACAAAAAAAAAAAAAGAAGGAAAGGAGTAAAACACGGACAGATTTATCGTCGATGGCGCGGAACGATCCACCAATTTTATTTCAATTGAACGTTACAATGGCGGGGCCACGGGAACGGGCGAATAGTTCTCCGTTGGCAGGTCGTACGGTTATTACGGCGTTTAAATTCGTAATAGCCCGTTAATTTCGAGGTTTCGTTTGCTCAGCTGCAGTCGATTACAAACAGCGAGGGAGGACCAGGGGGAGGATGGTCGGACGAGCGTGTTCGACCCTCGGTCAGGGACGGGTCAGCTCCGGCTACGAAGCGTTAATCGTTCGCGTTTTTCCCGCCGCTTTAAACTACTACCATTTTCCGATTCATCAATCTCGGGCAAACCTCGTTGAAACGTATCGAAATCGAAAGGGTTTCGATGGCCGTTTACGGGGGGGAAGGGTTGGAAGAAGGAAATAAAACAGAAAAAAAAGTGAATCACCCCTCAGTTGTTTCTGCTCTTGTCCACCTCTTCCCCCCTCCTGTTTCGATGAAAATTGTGTAAACTGTACCGACGAAGGAGGATAACTCCCCCTTTTGCCCCTTATTATTTACTCGGGTATTATGAGCTTTCGTGAAATATGAGCGCAAGGGAAGGGAAGAACGTCCTAATGGTCAACTGAACGGTCGTTCATCGCAGACGGATTTAATTAACGATACGAGTAATTAAAGTTCGTATCGGGTCCAGGCTTTTTTACCAATGCACGTGGCTGGCAGAAAAAAAAAGTGGATGATGCACTTCATGAGAAGGGATCATTTTTAATTTGACTAAACGAAAAATGCTGTCCGCGTTGACCGTTTTATAATAATTACTTTCCTCGCGATGCATTGGTTGTTTTGAAATATTGCACGGTTTCGTTGGGCAACGTCCCCTTTCTCGACATGATTCATGGCGTTTCTCATGGTGCTACGAAATATCGCGGCTTTATTGGACCACTTTTTTCACGGTTGCAACGGTTTTATTTTCCGACGGAGAACTGCTCCATTGTAAACTACTTTGCGAGATGAATTCTTGCACTACACTACCAGTTTATGTTCTCATTCTTTTTCTTATTAATTTATGACACAGTGGAGTGTGCAGTTATTGATTCAGACTGGAATGGCCTAATTTTGAATAGAAGACAAATCAGAAATACAAATAAACGAATAGTTGAAGACAAATTAATATTAATTCATTATTTTCACAAAAGTTAAAAAGAGAAATAGTAAAATAATAAAGTTCGATTGTACTCACGCTTTTAATACTTCCACGTCGATTTTAAAGAAAGGGTTGGGTATCTAAGCAACGAATCGATTCCGAGAAACAATAGCCCCACGCAGGGAAGTCAAACACAAAAGAGTCGACATGGGAAATAAATCCGTGCGCGGTTTATAATCAGCTTATAATTAGAGATCCTCTTCCGTTCGTTGGTACTCCGCGCAAAGTTGACACATTCGGATCACGTAGCGGCCACGCTTCCTGACCAAAGGAGTGGAAAGAACGAAACAAGATAAAAGAACCCCACGACAGTGACAGGGACGCGTGAAAGATTTTTCCGTAATATTATGGCGTGTACACACACGTACACACGCGTTGCAGCTAGTATGGGACACGTGCCGGTCGTTATGACTTCCTCTGCAACCAAATTTAATTTACAACGACCTCCCTAGCCGCTCAATTTTCCCGTCATATTCCCGAGGAACGGCGCGCAACGTTCTCCACCGTGCCTCGTGCCGTCTATATTTCTCTGTCCGAAGAAAGCCGAGCGGGGCTCATAAGGAACCTAATTTCGTGTTTTCTCTGCTTCGTACGCGTTCATGGGCGAGCATACGAATCGTCGAATTAGAGAGACCGCTTTTCTTGCTGCGCCTTCTTCCAACGGGGAAATCTAGTTCGAGACGATGGAATGGAATCCGAGCGGACCCGTGCAGATTGCCCCGCGTGCCAGCAAGTTTATCGAGTGATACGTTCGGTCGAAGAAAAAGAAAAAGATCCCCGTTTCTTCGGGGAAACGAACACGAGACTGATTCCGGTTAACCGATCGCTAAATCTTGAATTTTATTCCTTTGCGCTCGAAGCATTTTTGGATACGATTAAGTGGCCAGCGAAGCTTCCAAAATTCTTTTATTTCTAATATAAAAGCTCTCCAATTTCACATTTTTAAACATTCTAGTTAATCGGGTATGTTACTCCAGAGACACCATTCAAGTGCAAAGTGTTACCCATAATTGTATTTCCTTTCGGTTATTAATTATTTGATTGCGATACAAATATTTGTAGATAATTTTGAGGGTGCAGTTATAAGAATTATTCTTCATCTTAACCCGTACCTAATAAATTATGAAGAGCTTTCATCATGGGATGAATAATGGAGAAATTCAAAACTCACCCATGTACGTAGAATTGAAATGAATTTATATGATAGGAGTCCAGCCCCTTTTCATGAACCGGAAAGATCAAGTAATCTTAGGAAGATTAAGAACCACACGAACTTGATTCATTCCTTCATTATCGCTAAAGAAAACAAAACACTCCCTGATATATGGGACATTCTAAGGAACACTGATCATAAAAAATTAAGGAAAGATAACTTATTGGGTAAAATTTGAGCTAAATAAAATTTCTAATAAAATATATCTTTTTTGTATTGGTGCTCTGACATAGAAATTATCGTAAAGAATCATCAAATATTATATTAGCAATTAAATTTTGTACATTTCTTTTATTTGAAATTTCAAATTAAAGCAATAGTATCCCTACATTAAGAAAAGCTGTTGAAAAGGTCAAAAACGGTCCTCTTAAAATGTCAATCACCATATATTTTTAGTTCCCACCGAATTTCGAAAGTTCAGCAAACAGCGGGACGGGGCTACGTCGCGACGCGCGGGCTGATATTTAAATGTGAACGACCGTGTTGGATCGGTACCGAACGATTTCCCAGACCGTGTCCTTAACAGGCGGCCGGTGATCGATTTCCAATAATCAGGAATCCGAGTCTCGTCGAGGAAAGATAAAGAAGGACGACGAAAAAAGGAGCATCCACGGTCTGGCGAGCACCGGTTGCGCTGTATTTGGCAAACTCTTCGGATGCCTGTTCCTTCTTTCCTTCTGGTGCCGGTCAAATCGAGCGACCCCTCGCATTAACGGTTATTAACGCTACGACCGGAAACGTCCAACGACGAAATTGAAAATACACCGTCGAACTTCCCTCCCCCCCTGGACGTTTCAATTAAAGGTGGACATTGGCGATCGACGGGTATCCGTCGAATTTATTAGCGAGATTAAACGAACAGCGAGCGGGCAAATGATTCGATGGGCCGGTCGCGGTTAATGTATGCGGATAAAAGAGAAACAAGGGAGGGAGGGATGGTACACGGTTGGAAACAACGAAAGAGCATCATCGTGGGGCCCGGCCAATTGTATGTACGTTTTGTTGGTGAAAGAGGAGAAGCGGAGGCACACCTATCGCTTAGTCAAGCGTGTCCTTAACGGCCCGCCAGGGATCGATTTCCGATAATCAGAAACCGAACACCATCGACGAGCTTGCTTGCAATCGGAGTAGGTGGAGGAAGAATATAAAAGGTGGAAGGAGAGAGAGAGAGAGGAGGGCCAACGAAGGAAAGAAGGATCGTGTACACGGAAAGAGAGATGCATACAGACGATTCGACCAGGTCGAACAAAGTGGTTCCTCGATCCCGACGACTTCCTGCTCGTTTTTCGGCTGCGTCGACTTCGCACAGGGTAGGAGAGTGGGGGGGGGGGGCAGAAGAGGGTGGTTTAATTAAAACTTTTCGCGTCATAATTGCAACTCTGGCTGGCACGAATCGGACAGGATCGCGACCGACCTTACAGTTAGGATATCTAACCGCGACGTCTGCGAATATTTATCGTTAATTGTATTTCTTTTTCGTTTTTTTCTTCTTCCTCTCTTTTCTTTTTTTTTATTTCTTTCTAATATTTACACCGACCACGGTTTATCAGCCGAAAGAGCGTGGTACGCGAAGAGATCGGTAAGATTTTATGCCTCACCGTTCGGCCAGGATTTTACGAGTGGCCGTTATTTACAGTCGGATTGATTCTCGTTGAACGCGAATGGTCGTTCGCGCGAGAATCTTAAAAATCGCGCGCTGGGACACACGACGCTGAATGTTTATCCACGACGCGGCTGAACCGTTTCGGTTCGGTTCTGCGCCGGATCTCAAGGGCTCGTAAATCTGACCCGTTAGTTAGTCAAACGTATAATTCTGCGCCGGGGGAAAAATATTGTACGAGCGAGACCGCGAAATCGCCGGTACACCGCGATCGTAAATTTCATTAACGGCCAGATAAGCGTTTTATCGTTATCTGGTATCGAGGCGCCGCGTACGGAAAACAAAGGTCGACGTATAATATCGTCGCTTGTGTTCGACTACCGGACTAGTTGTTCGAGAAACCGGTTGAAAAACGCGACCACCAGATGCAACCGGAGAACAGAAGATACAATGGGGTCTCGCGATCGTACGTTGTGACCATTTTTTAATGGTGCGCTTGTATTCGTGTGTTGTTGCGTATCGATTTAATGACTTACAGGTATCGCTAAATGGCACTTACGGCGTATTCAATTTGAGGTTTAGGGTTTGGTGAAACGGCTACATAATGGTTTCTTCAATACACTTAACATAAGATGACTAGTTCCTCGTTAACACTTTAACTGCCACGTTGTAGCTACTAAAAACTTTATTTGGTAATAATTTTATTTTTGACTAATTTTATATTTTGTTTCCACAATATTTTGCTATTTCTATTATTCTCTAACAAGAATATTTTCAATCAAATGAACGAAAGAATTTCTAATGAGATAGGCGAGGGTTTTTAATGGAAATTCAAGTGTCACCCATATGTGGGTGACGTGGCAGTCAAAGAGTTAACCCTTTCCCCTCGATTGTCCCCTCTGAGGCGACATGAAAGGAATGCAGATGACTTTCAAGGGAAATATAACTAATTTATTTTTCCTTTCAAACATAATTTAAATAGAATAATTATTCCTAATATTATATTACCTTATCTATGATAGTATATTGTAATTATTTTATAACTAAATATTTTTGAGTTATTAATATATAATCTGAACAAAATTTCCGAGTGCAAAGGGTTCAAAGGTTTAATGTTCAATGGTTACCCCAATTAATTTCAATAAAATTTTTTATACTTATAGCAAATTCATCCCAGCTACTTTATATAAAATAAAAATGGGCAAGAAATCCTTCCCTCATAGATCATCGTTTCAACGACGATACTCGTTAACCGGCCGTGCCTGAACCTGGTATCATTCTGACCCTTTATGAGACTTTTTGATTAACACGAGACTCGCGAACGTCTCGTTTCCGGTGAGCACGACCACGAAGTCCCGGCAATTCCTTCGAGGTGTGTATATCCCCCTTGACACACCGACAATGCCACGCTGTTTTCTCCCCGATCCGTGTCTTTTTCACGACCGGAGCCGGTACACACGGATCCAGCGGGTTATTAGCCCTGTCTGGCCAATGATTAATGCCCAGTGGACTTTGGAAAATTGGCCGTGGCTCGGACAGAAGAAGAAGAAAAAAAGCCCCGGACGGATAAATGCGCGTCACGCGCGAGGACGTGCGTACGGGTGTTGATGAAACTCCGTGGTAGGTGGCTCGACTCTTCGTGACACGGAAAGGGAAAAGGGGGCTGGCGAAGAAGAGCATAGATGGGGCGGAAGGGCAAAGGGATCGGATCGGATACGTGGCAGGAAGAGTTCGCGTGTAACTCGTAAACTCGTGTCCCCGTATGTTCGTACGTACATCCGGTCAAGCAGCGTGGCGTCGCACCTGAGCGTGACGCGTCATCGAATATTAATTAGAGTGACTGCCGGTTTCGCTTTCGTTCCCGTCGTTCCGGTTTCTTCTTTCGTTTTTGCTACCACCCCGTGACACATTCTCGTGCGACATCCACCCTTTTCGAACCTTCTGCTGTGGATCCGTTTTCGGTCGCGTCTCGATTCTTCGCGGTAACAAGGAAAGAATCTTAGCGAAGCTCGCGCGCTTGAGAAATGGAGCCGGTGCTCGCCTGAAATAGAAGCGCGAACGCGACGACGGCTACGCGGGGAAAAAATTGGACGGGCGACAGGCGACGATAAGCTGGCGGCATGGTGATCTGTTAATTGCCTGGGCTGCTTTCCTACCCTCGCTGAAGAGCATGTTGCTGTCTTCGTTATTTTCGAGGGTTCATTACCGTCCCGTGAACGAGCCGGAGAAAAAACGTCGATATTTCACCCGGTTATTCTCGATCCTTTAAAATCATCCCCTTTTTCGTACAGGCGCGGGTCCTGCTCCGCACGCAATTCCGTTTGCCTCCATTTTGATACAGAAGTCAAAAATGACGCATCGTTCGACGATTAATTACACCGCAATCCGTTATCAACCTGTCCGTTTGTCTATGTTTAATTAACGAAGGGAGGTAGTGTTAAGCAGCCACTTGTCGCAAATCCTTCCCGTCATTTTCGATTGTTTAAGCGAGCAACGGGCTAACGAGCGAGTTGCTCATCGCGGAGGGAAGGGCAGCGACCCTTTTCGCTATTGATTTTCGAGATTTCGAACCGCGAAGGGCCACTCGCCTGCCGCGAGGGTAAATATTGGCTCGTTGAGTCTGACGTTGATTGCGTGGAAGGGAACAAATGTAATTTTAATCGCGGCTCGAGAGGGATAGGGCCATCGCCGATTCGGGACGGCGAAAGTTTGTACGGCCGCGTACACGATACACTAGCCGGAAGTGGATGAAAATATCGATCAGTCGGCCGATCGAAGACGGGGATGGTGGGTTTGTTCGGCTCGTCGATTGTATCGAGGTCAGTGGACACGTTGGCTACGGGATGAAGACATCCTCGCAAAAATCGATGGAACAGCCTTTAAGAGGTGGCTCGACCTCGTTTCCGGTTGGTTTTTCGCTCGATCGCACCCGAAACGACCACCGTTTCTCGGTTTTTTTTTTCATCACGATCGATTGGATCGCTAGCGGTCGTGCTTTTAGTAGGCGGCTTTATGCGATAGTTGCGCACTCGTGACGTTCGTTTTGGTCCTTTCCGCGGAAATCCTCGCGAAGCTGTTCACCGCGATTGTAGTTTCCGATTTCATTGTCTGAGCCGTGCGCAACGCGTCGTAAAGTATCGAACAAGACACGTAGAACGAGCACGATGAGAGGTGTACGGCGGGACCGTGAAACCAGAGGTTCGAAGTAAAGTAGATCAATTCATTAGAATTTCATAGATTTCTAATTTTACCCTGCTGGGTTCAATAGCGATGGTATTTTAGGTAATCGTTCAGTATGTCATTACGAACAGAAAAAGTGCTTGTCTCGACAAATAAAGCGATCGTTTTCAAAGTAATTGCGATTGTTATTAACAATTTGTAAAATTATTCATTAAAACTGCCATTAAAAATTTGTGCTAAACGTTTTAAAGGAAAACGCGAGAAATGATCGCGAATTTAGTCGCGAAACTGATCTAGCCTGTCTGACCATATATGGGCATTTTCACTGTGGCGGTCGACGAGTTACATTAACCAGATTTTTTTTATTAAACTTACCTACACATTCAGTTTTAAAAATAATGTGCAAGGAAACGCGATTAGAATCTATTTAAAAGAATCACTTATATTTCTCAAAGTAATTATACAGATTGATCTTATTTAAAATATTCAAAAATTTCTGTTTCAGATTCGCACCTATTTGCAGCATACTTACAAGAAAGGATACAGGATTGTCCCCCCTCGATCTCATCGAAGTTTTACAGGTATGTGGACATCTATTCATTGCTCGTGTTATTCTGTATCCATGCACCATAAATTAAAACGTCGATGGGGTATTCAGATTCGAGAACTCCTTATAGGGTGATGAATTCGTCTATAAAATTCACTTTCCTTCTTTGGCTAATATTGATTTTTAAAACTATTTAAGATCCAGTAGCGGGATATATATAAAACAAATTTATCAATTAACAATAGCGTATACCATCGATCTTACCTTATTCTCGTCGGGTTCTCACGAGGGTAGAGATCGAAGACACGGGACGGCAACAAACAAGGGTGCGTAGGAAGGTAAAAAAAGAAGGGAAAACGCGAGACACGGTGGAAGAGAAGCGTGCATCATTCGATATCGGTCGATCGTCATCGAGGATGGATACAATAACCGGGCGATACTTGGCGAAAAAGATTTAACGATCGCCTCCGCTGTTGGTCGGCCGCGATGGGTGCAGTAACCTGCAGGGGCGTGACCGGGGCTTCTGGGCGCGACACGATATCGATTCTACTTAACGATAAGAGGGACGCGGTGGAACGTGTGTCATACGGAAAGGGAACGAACGGCAGAACCGATACTTTTGTTCGGCGAAGGAACGAGGTCTCGCGATCTCAGTTGGCGAATTTTACGACGGCGTTTGGTGATAGGAGTTCTCTCTCGCGAGAACGAGAAGTGCCCTCTGCTGCTAAGATACGAGCATGGAAACGGCGCATAAATAGCGTGCTCGCGCGTTTCCATGGCTGGTAATTGAAAAATGAAACTTTTTCAACTCGGTATCTCACCTCAGGTAAGAGCTTCCTGCTCTCGAACATGATGCTGCGAGTTCTGTGTTGAGAGTACGCTTTGGAACGTTCGGACACGATTTCCTTTATCGACGCGTCAAGTCCCTTCTTTTCTTCTTCTTCTTCTTCCCCCGTTTTTTTTAAAAAGGCTCTTTCGAGAAACTATTCTTCCCGAACGGTTAAAATATTGTTCCTTATGGCTGAGTAGAGGGGTGACGACGATGCCTTGGTTGTTCCGTTTTTTCAAATTGAATCGCGTCAGTTCACCGTGGCGTGCACGTACACGGGAAATACGTGCAGCCAGAGAACAGACCTGTGTAAAGAACGTCGGAAAAGTAGAAAGGAACGGGAGAACGGACTTGGGCGAACAAACAGATGGAATTCGATTTGTCGATTCGTACCCTCGAAAATCGAGCAGCCGTTCGACCGATAAAATGGAGAACAGAGTTCTTTCTACTCTGGAGGAGAAAGGTCGAAGAAATAAGAAGGAAACTTTCTTACTCACCTGACGTCGAAGATTAGTGGCGATCACCCAGAGATCGATACCTTAAAGTATTTCAAACTTTCGGTACGATATAAGTACCTTAACACCAGAATGATCATATCTCAGATTTCTTACTTTAATCCTTTAATGCCTAGACATTTTTCCCCGGGAACAATTTTATTTTATTTTTTAAAATATATTTTCTGTCATGATTTTTCTAGCAAACTGAACAGTGGCTCTGTTTTAAAGTTATTTAGAAACTTATTGAGATACTTTACTATTTTTATATTATATTTTCAACTTAAAGTAAATGTATTGTTAAGGCACTTTCGTTACTCCATTTCAACCCCTTATTCATTTATCATGCATTTAACTTCAATTTCTTATTCATTTATTTGGAGAGGAATATTCAAGACGTCAGTCGCCGACGACTGATTAACATTTCCGACGATTTTTCATTAGCAACGTACGAATGTCCCGCGTGAAAAGAAACTCGTGACGATCGTATCTTCCCCGGTGAATTCCCCGGCGTTCTTGGAAAACGAGCGGAAAACCCGAAAATGTTCAATGCACGTTCGCGTCGCGACGCCCAACGAGTCCACTTACCGGCACAGCCGAGGAATACGTTTCCTCTCTTCCCTTCTTTTCACTCAGGGCGCCCAGTGTCACGTGTGAAAGGCGTTCAAGATACGTATTCCGACGCAGCGTTTCGCAGACGGCGAAGTCGTTCCGAAGGCGTGTATAAAAATGGGCTGGTACGTATGAAACTACCGGGCGTCGCTCGACGACCGAGCCTGGAAGTGTACGTACGTTTCTTGGTACGTGTCTCGCGAGATGCTCGATAAAAAGGAAGGTTCGGGGTCGGGAGAGAAAAAAGGGCGCGCACGACCCGGGTCGCTTGGGGTTCCAGCGATAACGCAGCGACACGGCGGAGTTTATTCTCATTTTTGCCTCGTTTCCGGTGCCCCCCCCTCAACCTGTAGCTCCTGTTTACGATTTATATTTCTCGCCAGACGACGTGATTGTCCTGAAAACGGGCGGACGATGAAAATACTTCTTCTCTCTCCTTGAAATTTGATTAAAAAAGTAATTTAATTTACTTTCCGCTATCTAGTCGCTTCAGAACTTAAGAGAAATGTTCATAGAAGGTAGAAAGTATTTTATTCATTAAAACAATATTAAAAATTTTTGTCAATCCTCGTTGATTAAAACAAAGCACCATTTAAGCCATCGATCTTCGACCAATATTGGCGATAGTATTTCGATTCTTCCGCGATAAAATTCGGTCAGTTTTTCAGCCAAACACGATAAAATGTCGCGGATCTCGGTTGCCCATATAAATCCACACACATTTATTACGCAACAATACCTTCCACGAGTACCGAAAATTGAATTGTGCGTGCAGCGCGCAAGCTGCGCACGCTTTCCATCCGGTTTCCAGCGCTCGGAACGAACGAGAAGAGAATCGTCGGCTAACGAGCGGTCGCGATAAATACCTCATGCCGCACTCGCGTGCGTAATCAGCCGAAAACGAATTGGAAACGGCGCGGAGGAGAGGGACCGACCACTTGCGTCTGGCAGCGTGACAAAGACGGTCCCCATTAATAACGATCAAGGCGTGATCCGCGGCTCGTCCCCGAAAATCGGGACGCGCTGTAACGACGGCAGCGACGTTAACCCTTTCGCGACAGATTTAACGTGCCCGTGAAAACGGGGACACCGGGACAGAGGAATCAGGGGGAGCGTTTTCGTTCGACGATTTATTCGCCGGCAACGGGCCGTATTTCTGGCCGCGAGCAACCGGATCGTGACGAGCGGAGAAAGCTCGATCGTGCGGCTTCGAAGCCGCCTTTCGGCGAGCAGATGTTTCCAGGACAAGACAATTTCTTGGAAATAAGCTCGAACTGGGTTTTTGGGACGCCGCTGTGTCTTCGTAGGGTTGATACTTGAGTCGGTGTTTAATAGACGACTATAGTCGCTTACCACGAAACGATCAACCGATGTAACGACAGTTAATGACAGAGGATCATTGAATATAGGTTGTTTTCAATCCTTAAAGTTGTTTCATTTGCGTTTGAAGAATTTAATTTGAAAGTAGGGAAAGGGGTAACACAAATCGTGCAACACTTCAGTATTAAAAACTAATAAGGTGAGAATTTAAAGTATCGAGTTTTAGTTTCGAGGGGCATGGTAGAAACTTAATATTTGCAATTTTATTCCAATCATTTTTATTTAGAACAGAGCTATTCATGAATTTTAAAGATATAGATTTCCTACGAGCGCACGTAATGAACAGTCGACCACATCGGAGACCTCGAGATGCAGAAAAATCAATTTTATCCAAGGGGATAGTTAATAGGAACCACCGCGAGTGTCTTGAATTATACAATTTTACGTGATTGCCGGAGGCAGCTCATTAAACCTTTCGACGTTGCGCATAAATACGCTCGTTGCGTGCTACTTGTTTTTCCGGGCCGAGTAAATACGTTGATTATATTGTCGGTGCCGGGAACAAATATCAGGTTCATTTCGAAAGTCCTTACGAATTCCGTTGATCGTGAAAGGTTATCGTGGGTGAAACTTCGTTAACTTTATTGAAAAACGTAATAACCGGTGGCGTTAATTATTTTGATATTTTCCTGATGCCAATATTTACTTACTTTCACATACTTTTCTATGTTCAAACACCGCTTATAACTTTAATATTTAAAAGTTTATTACCAGAGTGTACAAGATTTAGTAATTAGTGAAACGGTAAAAGATAATTTCGTAAAGTGGTTATTTGAACAAATAGCTGAAAGCAATTGAATTATGTTTGAGAATTTGAGGCTACGTCAAGTAAAGTTTAAGTTCTTTAAATCTTAATGCGATGGTAATCGAAGTGCAAGAAAAATAATTATTTTGAAAAAGAAAAGAAGGAAAATGTTACGAGCTTGATGGAAGAAGCGGGTACAAGCTTTTGAAATGATCCGACGTCAGTTTCTCTTTTCGTTCGTTTTTATGCGCCATTGGAGAATGAAATTTACTCGCCTCTCGATCTCGAACATTTTTACGATCGTTTTAACGATCGATACCTGGCGATTGGTACACGAACGATTAGTGTAACACGGCTAACTTTAACTACCGTCTGATACGCCTACTTGGTATCGTTGCATAATTAACTGTCTCCTTTAAACGTGGCTCGAGGTACCGGCTGGAGGAACGAAAATCGTCCGGCCGAGAAAGTGTATAAACGATAATTCGTCACCCGGTGGTCGTAATTAGCGGGGTTGATGGCCTGTTACGAGCAATGGAGAAAAAGGTTGCTGTGTAATCGAGCAGAAAAATCGTGGATAACTATGGTAATGAAAGGTTATTTTTCAGCCTGATCGTTACGCGTGTTACCTCGTACCTAATTACGTGTGAAATTAGAAAATTAATTGGACCGACATTTCGCGTCGGAAAATTGCGACTTTATTGAAAGTAGTTCCGACAAGGAGTTACAAATTTACATGCTGAAACGGTACCCGGGTTCAGGTGACAATAACACGGGGGTCTTATGAACGATAACCCACATATGACACGCACGGAAGCTGAATTGCTGAATTGCTTGTTTTATTAACGCGACGTACAACTAGTCTGCCCACGGCGCGGTTGCTGAGACATCGCTTGCTCCACTTAGAAAGACGTGTCACGCTTATTCACTACCTTATCGTCATCGTCCTCACAAACCGTCTACGATATCACACCCACAATTTCATTGGTTCGATTGATTCGCGGAAGAATCATCCATTCGATTCTGTTGATACAATTAATACGCGAGTAAAATAATAAAAAACCCACAAACATTTTTGAAATAGGAAAGTCTGAAGGTAAAAGATATGTAGGTACTTCTGAGATTCAATACACTTCGGCTAAAATAAAAAAAGGTTTCATAAAAGTTTCACTGTGCTTTATTAAAACGTGAGCAAACACATGTAAAAGATTTCAAGTCCATGAAAGTCACTAAAAACTTATCTCTCAAAATGAAAATATCTCCTCGATCAATAAATTTTCTTTTCATTATATTAATATATGGAAAGGGGAGAAGATACGACCGAGGTGACAGGTGTCCAAACCACAGTTGGTTACTCTAGTTACTTTTCCCGATCTAAGAAAACTATCGTGGAGGAACGCAAGTATTTTTCTTTCCGTCATATCGAACAGAATCCAACCGGCACCGGGCCGTAACAGTTTGTAACAGATCTGCGGTTAGAAGGATCGGCTAATAGAATGGCGCGGGGTGAGAGTGAAGTCGAGCCGGGTAAATCCGATTTCCCGGGGTAAATTCCATTTTTATCCGTCACCCGTGTTTCCCCGTTATTGCCAGCAGCTTGGAGGCCTGTCTTGCTCGTAGGCGTTCCACTCGGCTCCTCCGGAACGCCTAAAGTGTCGGCTAGAACGACTATTATGCCCATCTGCCGGCATAACGAGGCGTAATTGAAATCTCTCGTATATACGAACGCACGGTCAGGCTTTCTCACGTTAGGGGCCACAATTAGCTTTATTGTCGCGTCTGTGTATGACGAGGCCATCCATGAAGGCATGATTGTGTGTGAGTGTCGCACTCTGTGTCCAATGAGGCTCGCGAAGACGGCAAGAAGCGCCGCTCTTCCTGGTACCAGGAACGATGCCCGATCTCTCGATGTCACGACGCCCGTTACTCGTCGTCGTTATCGACCCTGCTGGTCGCGCTATCGCGAAATTCTATACCACCATGGAATCGCGAGCAAACTACGGGGGACCGAGAGTTGCATGCCACTTAGCTTCCTCTTCTCCACGATACACGTAATTATCGTGACGCTTTGCGGTACGATGACGATAGGCTTGGTCTTCATCTGGCTGACTATCGAGGACATTACGCTGCGGTTTGATATTAGTGTCTCCGATTTTTTCGATAAGTGCTGCTAATAATTGAAAGTTTCTTTGTGAAAGGAATAGTACTATAAGTTCGTACCATTTCTGATTCGTTAATACATTACAGTGGTATAAATAGCCTTGATTGCAATACCATTTATAAAATCGACAAATAAAATCTAACAACGAAGTCGCAATAACAGAGTCGACCACGAACCCCTTCCACGGAGGGGGTGAACCAGTCCACGGCGAGTTGTTAATTATTACAGCTAGATATCGGAGGCGGGCAACAGGCGTCGCTCTCGAATCATAACTCGGGCGTTAATTAAACGTGAAACCTCCAGGCCCGTACGCGTCGGTGATCATTTATAACGAAAAATATTTTTGATCTACGACGGATAAGTGGCGGCTCGGTGTCGCGTAACGGGATTTTTCGAGTTTGTATTGTGCCGGCCGACGCCGGGATCGAGAAAGTGTATCTCGTTAAGGCGCGCGGAGAAAAACGAGGAACGCGTTGCACACGCATTCGTACTTTGGACACTGTGATTGGGTGTATCGATACGAATCGACCGGCACGTCCGCGACAATAATCTCGTTAAGAGCGGGATACGTACGTAGCGGGCCGTTGCCCCGGGGAAATAAACGACACCGGTAATTTCGTCACCAAGGAACGTGGCTCCCGTTTCTGACCCTTCCCGGTAACCCGGCAACTTCTGGACGATGAACGGACCTCCGGAATCCAAAACAGGTAACCGTGTCCAAGGAATCGTCCCCGAATCTCGTTACAATGTCGTAAATCTGATTCCGTGATAATGCACTCATCGGGGCGGATGTTCCCGCGTGAAAAATGATCCTGCCCCGCGTGATGGATGAAGGTTTGCTCGGTTTAGATCCGTAATCTGCCATTTTCGGTGGCATGATTACACGTTTTGGGGGCTGGTAGTGCTTTATTTATAACTTTTACAAGTTCCACCACGATTTGATATTCGTTAGATTTATAACTTGATAAATGACAATTTTACGTTTAAAATTCTATTAGTAGACTTTATTTAGGTATGGGGGTAGATACCGAACTTTAATGATATTACAATTTAGATATCTCGATTCTCCTTCCCTAAATCAATCGCGCACGGTCGTAAACGGTGAAGAACAAATACCGTGTATCTTGCGGAGTACACTTTCGACAAAACAAAAGTCGTTTTAGCGTCAGTCGTTCGGCAATCCTTGTAAATTCTGCGACACCAATTTCATAGTCTTAAATTACCGCGAGCGAGAGCAGTCGGTAGCAAACTGTTTTGAAACGAGGCAGGATCGTTCGTGTCATTAGCCGTAGTCAGTGGTGCAGCGTTCTTGTCGCGAGCAACTGAACGGGAACATTAGGCACGTAGGTAGTTCGCGTGCTACCTAATGTAGGATCTTGATCTGGTACTAGAATAGATCGACGAGGAAGAATGTTCTTCCGAGCGAAGGTAAGTTGGCCGCGGAATGTTAACCAGACGTCGTAACTCGCGTTTATCGGTTCTCGATGTTATTAGTTCCGCCCCGTGGTACTCGAGGAGCCCATTCGGCGAACGCCCGTTCCTTCGTTCACAGTATATCCGTTACTTTTAATTGTTTACCCGTGGCCCCGGTAAATTAAACCCCGCCAGGATCGATACCGTGCACACTCGCGCGCACACACACACGCTCACAGTCTTGAGATATATCTTGGAACGAGACTGACACGATAGAATCCTGGAAATTTCAATCGCGATGCAGACCTCGTGCTCTTACTCGCTCTTGAAACGGAGAAACACTTTGATAGGAATCGAACGACGAACGGGTGATTTAGAATTGGGCCAAGTTGGGGAAATTGGCAGAGTTTCAATGCCCAAAGTGAATTTCTAAGACGATACGTTACGGTGAATAATTGGAGCGCATTTTTAGGATGTTCGAGTTTCCTATTCCCAGGTGATTCGGACTCGATTGCGGCGAACCGTAGTAATTCCTCAAGAGTAACGAGATCTTTTATTTTACATTAAGTATCGCGCAGAATTCATTATCGTGTAGAATTCGTGTAGAATTCATTATCAATTCTTTATTTCTTTATTTCTCCTAAAGCAAAACTTCTGTTATATCGTACTTTAAATTTAATATGCATATTATACTGTTCCTTTAAATTGGCTGTAAGGCGTCTACACCGAATCGGCACGAAATAAAGACGTCTCAGCAAGTAGTCAAAGTACAGTGATTTGAACATCCAATCGACTCTCCAAAGAATACAACAAAGTCCAAGTCTATCAAAGGCAGATGATCACATTTAATGCATAAAAGGACCTCGTGTCGGGCCGTACTCCTGTTCGAGGTACAGTTTCATTCCGGGCGAAGGCAATCGTTCGAGAACGAGTCGGATTTCACGCGGTACGTCGATATAATGAACCGTGGACCCGAAGGTGAACTGGAAACTCATGTACAGAACAGACTGGAACTAAATAGCTTTATCAAGCTGCGTTAAAGCAAGCTCGCATGGAGGATCGATCGATGCTCGTTGCAGCGTGCTAATTCGACGAGCTGGCAAGTCGTCGCTAATGGTGGATAGGAATTCGTTCTTTTTTTTTTCATTTTATCTCGTCTCTCACTCCCCCAACGATTCCATCCGTGTATCTCACCGACATAATATACTACCAGTCGTCGATCCACGCGTATTGCCCGGATCAGAGGAACCACGTTGGACGTCCATCGCTTCGTAATTAATACTCTCGCGCCAGGCTACGTTGACGGGTCGTTTTAACGCTCTGTCGAGCTTCCCCTGGTTAAAATATAGACGAGCCTTCGACTGTGTTTCGAGCCAACAGGAGAGAGCCTCTTCTCTCATTTTCTCCGTCCCTGTCCCGCTTCTGTCCTGGCTTCCGTTCCTCTTGTTTGCCACTCCGCCGTGTACTCTTTCGTTTTACGTCTCGCTGGGCTCATCGATCAATCCGGAATGATGCCGCGCGTTTATACACCTGCGCTACCTGGCCCCTCGCTTGATTGATGATATATAGGTATAAACGGTCCGTTTTCGATCGGTCGCGAAATCCACACCGATACGATCCAATCTGCTAGCCAGACGCATACACGCTCGTTCTCCTCTTCGATTTCTCGAGCGTCGACGATGATTCTATGCGAGCGTACGGGTAGAAAATGAAAAAATAACGCGACGAAAAAATATTCGTTCAAATACGTCTGCGTGTAATTTATTTTCGAAAGCAATCTTCACCGAAAAATAAATATCGCACGAAACAGAACCGACTCGATTTCGATTCTAATTTCTATTCAAACGCGTTCCTTTACACGAACGAGAATACCCCGCGATAAAACCAGATGTTTATTGTTCGTCCGGTCTATCCAACATACACGCACGGCCGTAACGCACGAATCGGACGATTACCGGGCCGAGAGTTATTCTTTCGCTTTCTTACAATGCGCGTACGGTTGCTCAAGCACCGCAACTCGACACCGGCATAAATTCCACGGTTTATTCAGAATCACCGATCACCGTGGTGTCCCGGGGACCGGACGGGCGATCACCTACGCAAGCGACAGAACGTCGTCGAGGCGACAGACACGCCGACACAACTGTTCCTCGAGATCGTAGCGTACCCACCAGTCTCTCCACTTGTTCGAGCAAACGTCTCGAACGTGCAACGACGTTCTATTGCACGAAGGTCGCCGGTTGGCCTGGATGTATCCAGGAGGGATCGGTTTAACGGGATTCTTACTTTATCAGAAGGAGCCGCGGCTGATTAGTCGGCAGAAGGAAGCGAGAGTAATTTCGAGTCCGGAGCGGCGCAGCTGAACCCGGCAGCCCGCCTGGTATAGCTATGACATAGACGAGAGTTTACACGGCTAGACGGGAGTAATTACATCCAAGTTTCGGTGCTGGCCCCCCCCTCTCTCTCTCTCTTTAACCATGCTCACAGCACCCGGTCGTCTTTCTCGTTCTCGTTAAATCGTACCGATCCTCTTCGTTCGCGTCTCATCTCGGCCCCTCGGCGCTGTCTCTCAGCCAGATGCAACCGGTGCACCGTCTTCCAAGCGGGGCGCAGATAATGCCCGTACGCGAGTATTATCTGCCGCGAGTTCGCCCCAAGACGGATGCCAAGGGTACGAGACGCGGAGGATTAATCAGCCGAAGATGTTGCCCCTTCCTCGGTCGACGCGTCGACAACGCGAATTTCGTGGCTCTCTGCGGTCTTGAATCGTCGCCCGAGCGCGGGATATCGTGGGTGGATGTTGGCCGACTGTAGATTGAATGCTAGCGAGCAAATTGTCTGGTGGATAATGTGGGCGAAACCTGGAGGCACTTTTATAATAATTATTCTAGGGCGTTCTGGAAAAATAAAATTTCTAATTTCTTATGTCCCTGTTATTTGGATATCTTAAAATACCTATTATTTAAGCGTTGAGACCAAGGAAATTAATTGATAGATTAATGGCTATCCGAATCGTTTAAGTTCGAAATTTTTCCTTCGAAAGTTCAATTAAAGATAAAATCTAGACCCATATCTCCATTATAATCTTTTCCCTAGGCGCCATAAATCGATTACAATAGACTTCCCGTGTACGAAACAGAAGGGAACTATCATACTTTAACATAGACCGGTACAGCGAGTTTTCGTGCGATGCCGCTTGATTTACGGCACGATTTAGCTGTTATAATAAGGAGGCACAAGTAGCCAACAAGGAAACGTAAATCAATGGCCGGTTGATAGTTTAATGGATCGTTTCGAGACTCGTTGGCTGTATATACGGTTCGCCTTTGCTCCCAGTAATTACGGTTGATCCGTTTTCCGGCACCCCACGTTCCGCCCTTCGTCGCTTCTTGCTCGTGTCCCGCGCGTTGACTTTTCGAAACGCGTCGCCTCCTCGATACGATCGCGTTTCAACAATCGATTATCGAAACTGGATGATATTTCAGCCCCGGATAAAAATCCTGGCGAACGTGTTTCGTTGGCCTACTATTATTTATGGTAAGCTGGTTACACCTCGAACCCGGGGAAAATGTTTCTTTCGCGTGGGACGAGAGGACTTTCGTAAGGCGGAAGACGCGGGATTCGTCGTAATAAATAATAAGTCACCGACAGAACGAAGGCGACTCGGAGGAACGAGATGATGAATGAACGGCGGGATGCATTCCAGCGCAATGATACCGCAACGCTGTCATTAATCATCTCCCGTGCATTGTGTACCTGAACAACGTTTACCATCCCGCCCGGCATCGATTTCCCTTTTGATACACCCGTGTGTCACAACTGTTTGCGATACGTATACGCGTTTCGGGGACGGAGAACCGAAAGACAGGATCATTCGACGCTTAACGCGTTCGCTACCGCTCTGAATCCATTAAAAGTTTCGTCAGATAGTATTCATACTTTATCTAGTATTTTTTCAATATCTCACTGTCTTGGTTATCTATAATTCCAAGCAAC
Organism: Anthidium xuezhongi; assembly: GCA_022405125.1. Taxonomy (NCBI): domain Eukaryota; kingdom Metazoa; phylum Arthropoda; class Insecta; order Hymenoptera; family Megachilidae; genus Anthidium; species Anthidium xuezhongi. The sequence continues at coordinate 4,974,653 of CM039642.1, read as the reverse complement.
TGATCGATTTTGTTGAAGGGGTTATGTGAAATAAAATACATTCATACCTGGAATATTCGCAGGAATATCCACAAAGCTAAATATTTATTAGTGCAATGTTAATACTAATTATAGTTGGACTTACACTTAAAATCCACCTGTAATAAAAATAAAAGCCAGGTTTGTAGAATTTGACTCATTAAAGTATGGCAAGGGGTTAACAGGTCTTAAATCATAAATTCATAGATGATAACATTATCTTGTAAAATAGTCGATCGCTGTTCAAAACTCGATTGTGACACGGTACCGGTGGCTCGAGTTAAAACCCCGAATTCAGAGGCGAATAATTGCTGGGCGAAAGAATGCGGCTAACGAGGCGGGCGTCCCCGTTCCCCCAACGCAAACTTCATTTCCGTTCATTCCGCGTCCCTAAGTAATACTCTGTTTTTTATTATCCGTGGAAAATTGAGTTTCCCTTTTCTGTCGGTTCCCTCGAACGAACACGAGGAAGCGTAACCGTGACGGGGGGGAGGAGGACGAAAGGAGCACGACAACACCGGTGAACACCGGCGGAGAGATATCCGACCGGATGGACTTTGTCTCCTTCGATTTTCTCGTTGCGAGCGAGACCGTTAACACCTCCTTTCGAAGTTTTCGTCAACGCAATTCTATCCCCCGCACGAGGTAATGAGATTTCTTCGGGCACGAGCGCGCAGCCGGCCAGCCCGTAATAAGAATTCTTCGTGGAGTGTCCGTGGTGCACAATAAAAGAGCTGCTGCTTTCGAAGGAGAACGCTAGAGATAAAAAATAGAGGACGGGGCGTGAAGCGCGATGGGGGTTGGAAGGGTGGGATCCACGCGATCCAGGAAGAATTGTCTTCTATATTACGTGAGGGCTCGTAAAGGGGCGGGATGATTTATAAACGGGACAACCGGAAATGCCGCGAATGGCTTCATGACTGGCTCATGGCGATGCTCGTAACTTCTAATTAAGCACCGAGGTTTGAAGCTGGTCCGGTATGTTTGCACGATTCTTGCAAAGATTAAACGCAATTCCGTTTCATTTCGCAGGCTTTCTAAATCGTTTTCGTACAAATATGTATGACTCTCATGGATTGATGTTTCGGGTGAATGGTAAATCAAATGATTTTAAATAAAATAAATTTTTATTATGACATATTCAGTTACAATAATTTCAATACAGAAACAAATAATTCGGTTATTTTTATCGTTAGCAATAGATTATTCAAGGTTTCAATTACAATAATGTATATAATATCTTAACAGTAATATAAAAGTCATGGGTCAGTCAAATAATCCACGTGGTTTCCGCAAACTTAGCGGCGGGGAATCGAAATTAATCTCTATTCAAGGGAGGAGATCGGCAATTAGGGTGTCTTGGCCCGGAGTCAATAGCCCCATGGGGCAAGAACTTTCTTTCGTTTCGCGAAAAAGATTGTATGCAAATGCCGTGTTCCGTGTTCCCGTAAAAATGGCTTAACCAAGCCGTCACTTGCCCTCAGCCGGCGCCAAGATTGTTTTTGCCTCAATAAGACACGGCGTAGCCCGTCTGGTTAACGGAAGCAATTCCTTCTTTCCCTCTGTTCGCCGTTCTTTTTCTCCTTCTCTCTCTGTCGAGAGTAGCGGGTCCAGAAACGGATGCCGAGCGTGGAAAGAGAGGCTCTCTGGTAGAGCCCGGGCCAGCGAAGCTCGAGTTTTCGAGACGGCCGAGGCGAGATTATAATTATGCAAATGCCTTGTTGCGGGGAAGAAGGAGAACGAGCAACAGATGTCTGGAACGGCATCTTCACGAAAGAGAGCTGCTGCTTCGCGGTGCTTCTGTGTTCCATGCCCGACGATAGAATATGAAGGCGGGGCTGGAGAGATGAGGCATGGCTCGAACACCGTCTCTACTCGCGCACACCCCGGGGCTCTGTGGCTTTCGGTTTTCGTGCACAACCGCCCGGGACACGTTGCTGAATCCTTTCGTTCGAGCGCGATTCGTGCCGACAGGTGCCACAGATTGCGCCTCTCCACGGCCCCCGGAACACCTGTGTTTCTTTTTATGAAATCTGCCACGGCCTGGCCGCGGGGAATTGCCACTCGTAAAGCTCTGCCGACGTCCACCGATCGGCTCTCGTGCTTTTTTATTATGTTTTTGTTACGGGAATATCCCGGTATCGTGGATACACTGTGCACGATGCGGACGGAATACGAAGAGATGGCCGTAAAACGAAACGTTTTTAGGTGATACCAAATCGTAATATGTTTCTAGATTTGCCACGATAAACGTCGAGCTGGTGTCGTAAACGGGTATTTTTTATCATCTTGAAGAATGATTATTGAATACACGGAAATATAATATTTATATTAAAAGTTCAGAAGTATTTTCCGTTCCCTTTTAACGACATACTCTATTTAAAACATTTCATAACAAATATAAAAACTAATAATTTAAATTCCTAAATAGAGCACGCCTTTTATAGCCGAAGAGCTAATAAGATCATCACGAAGTAATCTTGGTCCCATTCACGTAAGAAAAACAGTTTGCTCGCCAATCAGGCAAAACGCAAACGGCCACCCTTTTATCTGCCGTGCAATCAGCAAAGTGACCGTGAGAGGAAACAAGCAGGGCGTCGAGAAATCCGTCCTTTGTGAAGGAGAAGAAAAAAATCGTGGCCACGATCGACGGTGAGGGACAGGAGGAGAGGACTCTTATAAATGGAGCGTTTTGGGACGTTGAAAGGTGACGAAAGAGCCACGGGGAGCCGCAGGATAGCTCGACAATGCGGGGGATGATGGAAGCGTCCTGCGGGATTCGCTCCGTTGAGCTCGTCCACGGATTCGTATAGATAGGATTACGAAGGACGGCTGGCGAACGGGAAACACGAGGAAATGAGTACGAACGGAGGTATTTCCGCGAGGATTTCGCCGCTGTCAGAACGCATCTTGACCGCCGTGACTCGCGGCTAGCATCTTACGTGCTAGAGTTTTACCCTCGCCGAGAAAACCAAGAAACGATAAAATAAGAAGGGAAAAAAAGTAAGCTCTTAAGGGATTCCAGCGCCGATATAATTTTTCTTTCTGCCAGGCCTCGAGATCGTCTCATTTTCCACGATTTCGTCGCGTCATATAGCGTTCCCGACAATGCCAGTGATTTTCTGTCTATTGAATTCCTCGTATCTCGCTCTGGCGCGAAATCGTTCGCGGCCCTCCTCTTCTCTCGCGTCTACCGGGTGTCAAATGATGCGTATAGAATAGACTGGAAAGCCGGCTGGATCCATTATCGATCCTTCTTTCGCCGCTGGAATTCAAGCAACGAGGCTGAACGGGCAAGGCTCGAATCGAAGCTGAAGAAGGCGGCAGCGAAGAAGGTGGAGTAACCCTGGCGGGGGTTGGAAGGAAAGACGGAGTGAAAGAGGGTCGGAGGCGAGGAACGAGCGCAACCCTCGTGGAAGTTCCACGAGGCTCCCGTGTCGAGGCTGTTGGATGCCGTGCCACCCGGTGATAAGCCCTTACCAGCCACGGAATTGCCTTGAAACATCGACCGGACTTTCTGATGACGCGGAATTGCTTCGAGCTTTCGTTCTTCGAATTGTTCGATCACCGACGGCGGAGAGGGGAACGCCTCGTCCCGTTGAGGCTTCGATAATCATTCGGATGCACGCATCGACCGAGGCGGGAGACACTTCGCGTGACGAACGAGAGCCGATTGGCTTTGAAATTAAGAGAACAACGATGTCTGCGTTTCTATTACGAGCATTCGCGTTCCTATCGTCCCGAATACGTGCCATTATCCGCGACGGATACGCGTAGGTCACGTCAAATATTATCCCGGCACGGCACGAGTCGACATTTAAATTCTAGCTTAGGGACCGACAAATTGAGTGCGGGTAATTTTAAGAGGAGCCTCGCTTTTAAACCCCCGAAAAGGAATTGTAACGGCAGGTAATTTCGATCGAAGGCGTTTCCACGCAGGACAGGGAAGAGAATCGAGGCGGTATTGCTAGCAGAAGTTGAAAGGAACTGAGACATCAGAGGGTCAAACTAGAATTTATATTTCGACTGGAGTTCCCCTTTGTTCGTGATTTTTCAGTCGACAACCGAGCATTGTCTCGTACGAGAAAGGTTCCAGGAAGGAGGCGAGCCTTAAAGGTTACGATTCTGACGAACGTTCTTCCCCCCTTTCGTCGTCCGTTATCCGTACCGCGGATCGGAGCAATTTATTATAATCCTGCCACGAGCTTCAACGTTACGTTACAACCGTCGCAACTCGTTACGATACGTTTTCTTTAAAAGCATTCTTTTTTTCCCTTCCTTGGGCACGGAACTTTCTTTCCGCCGCGAAACGCGGTCCCCTCCTATATATGTTTCCGTGGCAATCTGCAATGACCGACGTCGTCATTTGCATTCGACGTTGCATGTTCCATCAGTTTACTCCGGTAGGAAAACATGCAACCGAGGCGAGCGAGGCATTTACATTCAAATTCCTGCGTTACCTGGAAAACACATGCGACACAGAAACGACGCGAAACGTAACCGAACAATTGATCGTCGTACGTCGTTACGGAAATAGGAAGGAAGGAAGGAAGAAACATAAGCGAACCGGAGGTAAATACGAAGCGTGCCACGGGGAATTCCGAAATAATCGTGCCATACTCGAAATACGGGAGGCCCCCGTACGTTCCGTGCGCTATCTACCAGCCTTTCGTTCTGCATTCCGTTCTCTTCGTGAGCACAATTATTCCGTGCGCTTCCGTACGACGGAATGCGACGAAGAATATTATCGTTCGCCAGCATCTTCCGGCGAACGCGTCCAAAGGAAAACGGGACCGAACGCGTCCGCCACTGATTCAGTCCGCCGTTGGAATTCTTTGGGTGTTCAACGTTTCGCTGTTTTTCGTTCGCGAAACAATTTCAATATTTTTTTCTTCTGAAATTCGCAATTACGGCTCCAATTTATTATTTTCATAAGTTTTTTACCGAAACTTTAGCTTAATTTGTTGCTTCGCGAGTTAATGATCGCAAAAGGAATCGGTATCGAAGTTCATCGGAAGAAAAAGAACGTCGTTCGTGAGTTTTAATTAAAGGGGGAGGTAAAGGGTAGGGAAGGAAGCGGGAGATGGTCAAAAGGGCGGAAGGAACAGGAAGAACAAACAGACGCTAATTGGAGCTGAACCACCGATGTTTACCGGATTACCTGCGATGCGGACGTCACTCGCCAGATGGTTGGCCGTAGACGAGAGCCGGGGAGATGCTAGATTTCCCGGTAGACATAATAAAAATAGGGGTCTCGTCGGTTGGATCTAGCTAACAAACGATTCGCACGGACCTTCGACCCCCCTCCCCAGAATCGAACCTCGGCATCAGCATACATTGGATTATGTAGATACTCGTAAGGGAATCGCGAAGGGTGGCCCCTTCGTGTAAGCTGTATACAGAACGGAAGCCGAAAAGAATCGGTCGAGTTGAATGAAGTCAGACTGCATGAAACGCTCGAAGCCAAATGCTCGTTCGAGCGGATAAAACACGAGCAGGGATAGTTAAATTTTATTGATTCGACGAAAGCTTCCTCTTCTGTGATCCCTGTTGTACACTCGATTACGCTCCGCTCTCTCCTCGAGATTCGACCGGGGCCCCCGAGAGCTTCCTGTTCTCTCCTTTTTCTGTAATGGTCAAAAGTTGAAAGATTTAATACGATCAGCGCATGACGGGGTAAATTGAATAGGGGTCATTGCTGATTACGGGGTTGCCCTCCCCTCCACGGTTGTTTCTAGCTCTCGCGACGCCCGGGATGTTTGTTGCCGACTTTAATAGGATCCGAGAAGCACCGGACATTCGGACTAAACTTCACGAAACGCGAGGGTTTTTACGGTGAGCGTAAAAAGAAACTTTAAGCACCTTCGTGATTGTCGCAATAAAAAGACGAATTCAGCGGAAGTCAGACAATTTTTTGCCTCGGTATAATGAAACGAGAATCAAGGGTGATGTAAAAGGAAAATTAGAATTTCTAAATAGTAATAAAATAATCGAATTTGGTACTGCAAAATTTTCAAGAGAATAGGCATATATCGGTGATTTGCCGTACGAGAATTAATATAATGATCCTGTGCCTCTGAAAGCAAAAGGATTCTATCGAAAAGTTGTCCGTCGTTTCTTATTGCCCCGCCACAGCATCAAAGCGTACGCGCGCGGGCAAAGAATACACGCGGACCACGAGCAAACAAGCGTACAGCGTACAAACGAAACACTGTCCCGGTTGGATTCGGCGGTTCGCAAATTGCTGGGAACGCAAATTGCCCCGTTTCAAGCATCAATATCGCCGGTCTTTAATTTCGAACCGTTCAGGGCTCTCGTTTATATTCGCTCTCGCACGCTATCCCGGAAACTTCGTGCCCCGAAGCCGCAGTCACTTCAAAAAATATTTGCGTTCGGCTGGTAGCAACGGATCCGCAAACTCTTACTTATTTTTCCTGGCCTGGCCATTCTATTTGCATGGGTCTTCGGCGAACCCCTTGGCTCCCTACGCGTGGCCAATAGAATTTCGAATGGCTGTACGCGCCTGGAATCGCCTCACGTTTTTCAATTCGAACGCGGGCACGAGCCCTATATTTTATTTATTGCTTCGGGGTGTGGATTGTTCGCAGGGACTCGAAAATTGGAAAAAGAATTATCGATAGTTCCAAAATTTCCCTTAACGCTACAATTAAACGAAAATAGAATATTCTATAATAATTCTCTGTTAATCGTAAAAGTAAAGAAAATTTCAACACTCGTTTAAAGCACGACTCTCGTGCGACACTTACAGCACAGTGCCTCTTTTCATCGAAGAAGAATATTCGCGAAAGAAAGATTTATGATCGACGTCGAAGCGCATTATCTCGTCCTCGAGTGTACTTCAGCGGTTCCATCAAACGGACCGCCGAAGTTGACGAGCACTCGATGAGACGTAGACCGGCCGGACATTTTCCAGCAGGACCGTTAGCGGTCGGTTTCGCAGCACTTTTGCGACTTCTTTATACTCCGCATGAGCGAACGAGGCCGCGAAGAAGTCGCAGGCCGCGATCGTGGTCGAGATTGGCGAAGAGGGCTCTCCGCCTCCCGTCGTCTTTACGGGCATCTTTACATCGGCATTTCGTGATCCCGGAGAAAAAATACTGGTTCCGGCGCGGCTTTATTCGCCGACCATCCTCGGTGGTTAAGTGTGAACGCAATTACCACCGTAACCACCTACGGTGGTATCGAATAACGCGTACGGAGAGAAGAGGGCTGCAGGAAAGGGAGCAGGGGGCGAAGACGAAGAAAGAGAGACATCGATGCGAGAGACCGGCACTAACGAGCATACCTCGGTACGGCCACGTAACGCTTGCAAAGCAACCTCGATTCCCTCTCGCTTTCTTCTTTGTCTGTCGTCCGTGCCTTTTAACGGGGCCGTTCGGTCATCTTTGTCGTGGCAACGCGCGTCCTCGCCGCGCGAACGCGTTCATCTTCGGTCATTGATCGCAATCTCCCGCTAACGAGCTTACCGCCGGGTGCGAAAATTCTACCTGGGGCACCACAGCCACGGCCCCATCGCTTCCTCTCGTTCTCTTATGCGTCACCTTGACCAACCTCCCTCCACGACGTCCACCTCCACCTCCTCGCCTCGTCCAGATTCCTTGGGCGCCTACCTGCGTGCTCGATGATAATCGAAGAAGCGGGATCGCCGTGGCTGCCTCTCCTCGCGCGCGCAGCATCCAGCTGGTGATCTTTATTTGCACAATCGATCAACGAGGCTGGACGCGATCTTTATTTATGACCGGCTACGTGACTGTCCTCGGATACGCTGCAGGTGCATTCTGCAGGTAACCGCGATTTTACTGGGGAGGAAATCGTATTCTTCATATTATCTGGCGAGAAGGAAGAATGATTGCTTCTGTTAGTTGATTGCTCTTGAATTCGTGTCTGTTAATATTAAGAAATTGATTATTAACTTTAAATAGCTATAAATTGTGCGTTTCGCTTTTAAAAGTAAATCAATATTGAAAGGAGGTAGAACCATTTTGGGGGGAAAATGTATTCATTTCGTTTTTTTTTATTACTCAAAATTGTTTCGATGCTACAATCCAGCATCAATTTATTGAATAATTCAATAGTTGGCAACGTAGGGTCAATTGATTCTCGAGGAGGGTGAAGGGGATCGTATCTAGATCGAAAGAAGTACTAGATCAGGGGGGATAATAAGTCGCGAATTCCCATAGTACGGTCGATATTAACGGGGGCGTTAATGGTATCGATTTCCTATTCTGGGTCGTCGTTGGCACGGAAGAAACCGAGTCGCAGGATCAGAGTTAAACGGACTGACCCCGGGATCGTTTCTAATCACGGAAATGGCGATGTCAGTCGTGCCGTGCGACCCCCTCAGGATCGGTTTCAGGGAACAGCGAATTACATCGGGCCGAAAATCTTAAGGGGGATGCCCGCGACACAATGTCGAGCACGCCCACGCAGATGGCGCGCCCCGGGTGTAGTAGTTAATTTCCTCTGTCCAAACAGCGCTAATCCCGAGTGACATAAGCCAACTGACGCGGCTAGAGCTACGTATATACACACCCTAAGTAAAGGGGCACGCCGAGGGGGGAGACGGACGTTTCAGGATGGAAGTCACTTTCCTAAACGAAACGGACAGTTGTCACGATGAATTTCTGTCTTCCTCTTTTTACTTCATTTCGAGAAACACTGAATCTTTTGTACAGTTCTTTCGTTAAAAAATGATATCAGTAGACAGGTATCAAAGTTAAAGCATTAATTACCTGTAAAATAATAAAATTACTATGCCAATCGTAAACTTCGCTACGCTTCTGCTTTAAATACCCCATCAAAACCGACTGACGATCCAAAAGCGGGTTCCAGGTCGCACATTAAAATCTCGTGGATCAATCTACCCCAGGATAAACGCCAGAGGGTTGGATCTAACGAAATTGATTTGCTCCCCGTCGATGCAGTGTCTCTCCGCGTGATTCCACTTTCCGCGGGGTCGCGGCGAACACAATTTTTCTATTTGCCGTCGGTTTATTTGCGAGACAGTTGTATTCATAAGTTGATCAAGAGGGGAATCCTGTCTGACTCAAGCTGTCCGCCACCCCTTTCGCCCCCCCGCTGTAAATAGAAGCACGCATCGTAAAAGGATTTATAGGATACCGGCGTGACACGCTGTCATTCCATTACGGATCATCGTAAGCCTATTTGTTTAGGATCGAAAACGGTCACGGGGCTTAGATCGTCGCCTAATTGTCTGGCCGGTGCAACCTGACGTTCGATTGGCCGGATCCTCGTTCGCTACCCTTACCCCCGGGGGTTACCACGGTGTACGTAGCCCCCGGGGGTGACGTGTCACTTTTGTTGGCCGTCGTGAGAAGCAGATGCGCTAAACGCTCCGAGCGTCTCGGCCGGTATTTGCTTTACTAACAAGGCGACAGTGGAGTCTTCCACGCGGTTGATGAAGACGTCGTAAACGTCCACGCGGCAGACAGCGAACACCCATGGTGCGAAAGGGAGAGGGATATAAGTGTCCATGTTGAACAGACATGCTTGGATACTTTACGCGAGACAGTTCGTACAAGATTATACATGTTGGTCAATGAGAGCGAGAAGGGGATGTTTAACTTGATAAATAAATTAATTTTTCTAATCGTTTAATTGTATTAAATCTGTGACGGTTGACACAGTTGTTCTCGTGTCGTAAGGAGTGTTAATTAAATGATAGTTAGTCGAGGCAGAGTGATCGGTTGGGTTAGAAGAAGAAGCGGACTCGAGCTGCCACATTGGAATCCGTTATCGTTCCAGCCGAGACGTCTGACGTCTTACTAAAAGGCCGGGTTTCTTTTTCTCGTACGTGCAGCGCTGATATATCGATCGGGCCGTGCGATCTTGTCTGTTTCGCTGAAGTATCGCGAGACGATTTAACCGGGTTCGCCATCGGTCGCTAGACAGGAGAGGGAGGATCGCGTCCCGACGCGTCCTCGTCGATGGAGGTTATCGGACATCTCCGGAGACTAATTAATCGTGCGTCTAACCACCGATCATCTGGACGAACGTTATCCGTCAGACGATCGACGGGAGGTCAATGAACCGACATATTGTAAGTTGTCTTACTTAAACGGGGATCAATCGGGTCACGATAGCATCTCGGCCGATGTTTTGTCTTTTACGTTACGACTCCGTCGAGCATCGATTAATAATCCTCTCTGTTCGAGAAGAAAAAATGAAGGGGGACAAGATGTTTGACAAGCGTAGATAGAGGAGCGCTCGGAATCGATTGTTCGGTTTGTAATTTGACAGGAGGCCGGATGGATCCTCTCGTTCTTGTTTCGAAAAATCGTGACGGGTTCACAATGATGGAAACTAACGCCTGGGCATGGAAATCCGGATGAAAAGAATCGAAATTTAATTATAAAACGTTCCTAGTTTGTTGTAAAATTCCTTTTCGAGCGGCAACCGGTCGTAAATTCCCCGTACCGTGGAAGGTACATTTTGGAATCGATCGCGACTGTTACTCGTACACGTGTACACGGGTACACACAGATACGTTTTGCTGGGGTAGAAGTTTATGGCAGAGCCTGCCAAAATCCGGCACAATGTGCGTTGTATGTGTTTCGGTTCTAATTATGCAGCCTTCTCGGAGCCTATTAGAGCCGCCAGGCAACAACGGTAATCAAATACAAACGAACGGAATCGCGAATGAATATAAACCAGAAATGAACTACGAAATGAACCGGCGACCCGTTGCTTGGACGAATTGAGGCAAAAATACGTTTGCTCTTGACAGCAGGAAAAGTATACTGGGTGGCCGTTTAACTTGTCTACTTTCGTGACTCATGAATAGATCAAAATCAAATTAATGCAAATTTAATTCCAATCTTTATTCACTATGTAGTATATTGAAATTAACAGAACGTTTACATCGAATTTTAAAATTTAAGACGTGTTTGTTCGAATGAATTATGTATATTAATATTTATCAGTCGTTGCTTAAGATTTAATATAGAAAGGCGGGCTCATTTAATTTTATATTAACATAGTTGATGAAGTTAAGGGAACAAGATATAAACCTAATCAGCCCGATCTGCGTCGCCTGTCGGACAAGCGGACAGGAATAAATTAAACTTGAAGCATTCCACGGAGAGAGAGAGAGAGAAAAAAAAAGACGAAGGAAATGCATGTATATGAAAAGTCTCGGAGCAAAGTTTCTTGCAGTAGGTGCATTTCCGTGGTGGAGTTTTTCTCTATGAGATAGCAGAGCGTCCCGGCGAGCCGGGGAATAAGAAGGCTGGAAAGTAAAATAAAAGTTTGCTTCATTAAGGACTAGTTACCATGAAGACATTCAATTGACGTACCATCTCTCTGGTTCGGTCCCGTGGAATTTTCTCGTTTTGCTACCAGCATCGTTTCAGATTGTAAACTGTCGAAGGGTGGGGGGCAACGAGCGAGAGAAAAAAAAGGAACGAGGGTAAAAGGAGGATAAAAAACGGGGGAAGAAGAAAGTTTTAGGCTGCGAAAAGTTCCGACGAGGTCGAAATTACGGGACTTGGTTCGTTCGAAAATCAAGAAATCCCAACCGGTTGCCTTAGCCGGGAGAAGACGGGGGGAGGGAGGCTCCTTTATTCCAAACACTCGAGGATATCTCTCTAATCGGCCATTAATGAAACCGTCGGTACCGCGCGGTAATTAATTCCTTAATCGTAAAACTTTCTCGAGAAGACCCCTCCAACGTTTGAGTTTCTCTTAGACCGCCCCTCTCTCTCTCTCTCTCTATCTCGAGTGTCAACGCGTACGAGACGCGGTGCAAAAGGCGAACATTAGCCTGCTCCTGACACTGTTTTCGTGAACTTTGTTCTCGTCTCAACGTGTTCACGTTCAAATGATGTTGTCCCCCCACTCCCGCCCCCTGTTTGTGTTGATATTGCCGGTAAAGTTAAGAGAGAATTTTGTTGATTATCACTTGCGAACCGTTGCCAAAGAGGTCGGGCATAAGTTTGTAGATTCAATTTTCCTCTCTAAACCTTGGTATCATGATTGCTAGTTAGCAAACTATTTGTGGATGAGACGGGTAATTATATCAAAGATTCTTCGTTCGCCGTTGCCAGAGTTTTGGGAATAAATTTAATCTCTTATTTCGATCCAATGCTGGAATAATGTTTGAGAGGAGAGAAAACTTGTTTATTAAATTTTTACAAACGAAGCACTATGGAATGGTCGCCAATCTCCCGCGCTAACAAATTGCTTTGCTGAACCGAGCGGATCACAAAGAGTTACGTTACGATTAAGCCGCGTTTACACAGTCGGCCGACGATGGTTCGTCCGGTAAAGGGAGTTACTAAATTTAAGCCGTCCCGTCGCTCGTTTCTCAAGTGTACACGCTTGTCTGCCGGCTCGCGAGTCCTGCTCTGACGGACCAGATAATTGTCCGCTGTCGGATTAAGGAATATCGTTTCGAAGCTGGCGAGACTTCTGTTCTCCGTTTGCCAATTACAACCCTTACCGCCTTTTCCGTTCTTCCTCTCTTTTCCCTACGGACTTTTTTCACGAACGTACCGCGCGCGCGCGCGCGTCAGACACGAAGGAACCATTTGCCTGAAACGATTAACGGAACCGGTGGCGGATAGCGGTTTCGCTCGAGCCGTCTGTCTAAAATTACCTTGGAAAAATTCGCCGGAACGGATGAATCCTACGGTCGAGCTTTGAGGGTAACGTCGAGAGTGTCGGTGATCTAAATTTACTGCCGGCCGTGTAAACGACACAGCAGCCCTTCTACATACCGTAACATTCACGGCCAGACTGTTGGCCACGAGTGGCATGAACGAGCTGGAGGTGACGGCAGCTTATCTATGCTCCGATTTCTCTCTGTTCTGCACGCCATTCATGCTGCTCATCGTCTACCGTGTGTCAGTCTCTTCTGGTTGCAATAACGAGAGGACACGCGAACACGCGGCTCGTGTATTCGCCTAATTTAACTACCCACTGGGTTAGCTTCATTCAGAGAAGAATAGAAAAAGGTTTGAAGTTCAAAGTATCGAATTCTTTGAGTAAACGCTTATTCGAGCAAACGTTGCTCCTCGCTTAAGTCATTAAGGTACTAGATCGTGTCATGCGTGATTCACCTCCCTTAATTCACCTTTGTCCCCAGAGAAGGCTAAGGTGCTCGACGGCGAACGTTGTACCCTCGTCCGTGTATTTCCTTCCTCGCTTCTTGTCTCTGGTTTCTCTTCCTTTTTTTTTCTCGTTTTCGTACCACACCCACCTGTTCGGGTGCCGTGTCGTAACACGACAACGTCCTACGAGCTGATCGCTAGATAGAAACGCGACACGGTGTTCAGTCTGGGAACGATGACGGTATATCGGCATTTTGACTTGCCTGTTTTCTTATCTCCGCTGACCGACACCCACCTGTTCGCGAAAGTGTATTTTTTTTCTCTCTCCTCTTCTTCTTTTTTCGATCGAGAATAAACGACGAGGTGGCGGCGTTGGAGGAGATGCATGTTACACGTACGGCCGTTATCTGGCTTTCAACGGAGAAAAAGTCGGTTCCCGGTGATGTTGGCCCGACGTTAAAACGATGGAAGGATCTCTGTACTCTACGTAGAATGATAAGCGAAACCGGGGAATTGTACGGAATTACCGTGATCTCTGGGTATCTGGAACGAGAGACTCGGGTTTTATGTGCACGCTTGATCCCCATGTGGTATCTGAGTACAACGACGTGTTCGTGGAACTACAATGATGTTTCTGACCTCGAGAAAGTTTCGCGCTCCGAGATAATCGCGAATGGGTGGCGAAGGATCAGGTTGAGTCACTCTGACCCCGAAACTGCAGAAAAACCCAACGCGAAATCCAGGAAGATGTATCGGTGAAGCTATCATTAATTTTCTTTAAAGAAACAATGCACTCCGACATATAAAACCCATTAATTTTCAATTAACTACACAAAACCTAAGGTTGCAAGATTTTTGTTTTCCATCTGAACTAATTTCATAAGAATTTGATTAATTTCGGGCAAGTACCCAAGTACTCAAATTTTAATAAATCAATAAAATTAATTGGATCAGAAGTTACCTAACGGGAGAAAGTATGAATTGGAAAGTACAATCGACCAAAATGTTGAGCTGCCATCGTAAGGAACGTACCGATCACCTGGCCGCAAATGAAGGATATCAAATTTCTCCCGCGCCAAAGACACCAATTTCAATGGTCGAATACCAAGATCGACTACCGGGCGGCTCGACAAACCGTCGTGCCAGAATGATTAACGAGACGCCAGATTAGAAGGTCGGGAAGAAGCAGACAGCGGGATTAGACAGCGGTGGAAGCGGAAGAATTCGGTGCAGCCGGTGGGCAACGGCAGAAGAAAGATCGGCAGAGGGAAATAGAGATAGTAGGTGCAGAAAGCACAAGGGATTCAGGCCGTTGGAGTACGCTCTCTGTTCGCTCATGCGAGAGAGCGTGAATGAGATTGCACCGCCGCGGCTGGTACACCGCCATCGCCGCCGCCAATTGTAGCGGCGCTGGAGCGAGGCAACCAAACCAACCCCCCCTTTTTCTCCAACCCTCTTGTCTCATTCCCCGCATCGTCGACCGTCATCCACTCTTGCTTATTGTGTTTCCATTGTGCCTCCCTTTTTCTCTGGCCGCGGCATTTTTATTGCCTCTTCCACCCCTTTTGGACCACGGCCCTGCGTAACACCGGACCAAACAGCGTCGCAAATATCCATCGGCTACCTTGTTCTCTGCACGACCCTTCGTTTCCGCGAGCGATCAAGCGTTCACGCAATCGAGACTCGCTTTTTTTTCCCTCTTCCTTTTCAAAAGAACGCGATGCCTCTTTGTCGCGGTAATGAGAAGTCGCGTTTGGAACGGGAATCGGAGGAACCTTTCGGGGGTAGTTTTTGATCGATCTTTGATTCACTTCGTATGTGACGGAAACGACCGTGGCCGTGATGGTTGTTACAGATAGTTGTTACCTGCTTAGAGCAAAAAATATTACAGAATTTTTAATTGCATTAATATTATAATATTGTATCTTTAATAATTCTTAATAAAGTGTGCTGCATTTCGCTGTGGAAGGCAATGTGTCGTTCGTCACCCAGATCTACGAACATTAAAAGGTTACATGTACAAATGGAATTTTTCCAAATTCTAGATAAGTGACAATTGTAGAAATGGAAGGAACCGAATCGATTCAGTTTCATCCACAGATTCCCCTTCGAGACGTTTAACGTTCTACGATAAAGTGTTTTCGTTAACGTTAACATTCATGCACAATTGATTCTACCATTCGACAAGTTCCATTTGCGTCGAGCTCTTCCCTCGAGCAATCAGAACGCTCTGTCTGAAATGCAGCGAGAGTAGTAAGAATAGAAAGGAGAAAGAAGAAGATGAGGATCGGATTATTCTCGTCTCGTGGGCTGGGAAACTAACGAAGGACTTTTAAGACGTCAGTTTCCAAGTCTGATACTCGGTCGGAGGAAGAGTCGAGTATCGGTTCGACGATTCTTCGGATCGAAATTCCTTTCTTTCTTTTATCGGCTTTCCTCAATAGGGAAGGGTCGCGTCGTGGATCGATCCTCTTCAAGAAGATTAGCTTTACTTAAACAACGACGTCTCGCGTCGTTCGGTTCCCGGATTTTTCATACGGCAAATATCCTTCGTACCTAGAAATCGATCGTTGAATAAATTCCCTGATCCTTTTTCTCGTAATATTTATCAACGTTCGAAGTAAACAGCAGACAATAGCTTGATACGATTCAAATCGAATTTCCGTGAAAAACATTTGCCAGTTGTCCAACCCCCGACCGCCTCGAGGGTGATATAATGAAAAAAGGAGACCGATTTTTTCACGGTATTAGTACTTTAGCTTCCTTTATGCCACAACGTTGGGGTGTTGGGTTTCCTGGGGGGCCCTCGGCGCTATTGTTCCCGAAATCGCACTAACGTATTGACACCTCGAGTCACCGCTTTGGCGACGATCGAGTCTGCTTGCCCAGTAATTCGAGATACATCACTCTACCCTCGATCCGGTTGGATCTCATGTTGCGTTCCGTTTCGAATGAACACGTGTCTGTACACGTCCGAGTGCTCGGGGAACGTGCGATCGAATTGTTGTTTCGCGTTCTCGTCGCGCCTGCCGCGTACCCATTCTACCGAACAAATGGATCTTAACACGGGATAAATTTCTACCCTTGACAGGATATTCGAGAAACCGATTGAACTCGATTCGCCACAACGATCTAAGACTTTCTAATTACGCTTGGAACTGTTACAAAGTATTTTCATTAACCCTTTACATTGATTATTCTTAAGTTTTAAAAATTCTCTGAAAGCCGATTTGAAGTAACACGGGGTGAGAGCAATCACAGATAGACGACTCACGAAAAACAAAACTTTATTAGCAATGTCGTGGGTGGAACGAAGAGTGTGGCTAAGAATCGTTGCGGGGTTATTTAAGGATTTTGAAAAGATAATCTTTGTATTCTGAATGAGTAGAACAACTGGGAGAGGAGTTGAAAGGTGAAGAGTCCAGGGTGAATCATGGGGAAAGTCGGTGACTGGTACAGATAAAACGGTTATGGCTAAAGACAATGTTTGAGGGTGTAACAGTTGTATAAAATAAAAATTTCCTTAAAGTAGTTAAGGCAAGGGATGCATCGTATAACTTATAGCAATGTTTTAATAATGGAATGAAATTTGAAGTACAGTTAGAATAATTATATAATTACTTGATGGTGCAAGGTGTTCGATATCGAACAAACGAATCCATTGGAAACTAAAGGGTTACGCAGCAGGTTCAAAGTCTGATTCGTAATTAGCCGAGCGTTAACCGCGCGCTATCGGGGCTGGAAAGAAAGTTTCCTGCCGTTGCTCGAACTCGCACCTCGTTCCTAACCAGCTTCTCCCGGTGGATCGGCCTTTTAACCTCAATTAACGCTTCGACTTTGCACGACCCGTATAATCACGGCACAATGGGGAACAGGCTTCGCCTTTGTCTCCGCTCGGAACATCCGTACGCCCGGTTCCGCGTTCTCGTTAACACGTCGGTAACGAAACGCCGCGGGAGCCTGGTACCACGGCGCGTTCACGGAAAGCTCAAAGGGGTGGGAGAAAGGAAACGGCGCGGGGAACGCCGGACGGGCCCGGGAAACACGAGTTTTCCTATTTACGCGGTGACGCGAACGAAAAATGCAATCGTTGGTGTGGCGCCACGCGATGCAATTACTGGGGGAATTCGAGGCACGCGGAGCTTGATGCCGTCCGACCCGCACGCCGCAGATACGCCGTGCCTTTGCGCGAAAACAACCCCTCTGTCCCTCGATGGAAGGAGGCGCGGCTGAAATTCCAGCCGGATACGAACCGCCCCCCAAAAAGCGTCTGTCTCCGTGAAATACCCGACTGTGTACACCTATCTGACCACCTCCATCCTCTTCTGGTCGCTTATCATGACCGGACGTGGATCAATCGACCTGGACCGTATCTCTGGAACTATCGTTAGACGATCAACAGCCCAAAAATAATCTGATCAATGTTTTAGTAGAGAAATGTTTGTCTTAAGAGTTAAGAGATTTGTTAATTAACCTTACAACTCTTGTTTCAAAAATACGCTATTTCCACATACTTAGAAACCGATCTTGAAAGATGAACGCTTTCGTTGGTGAATAATTCATAGGCAGCAAACTGGACTCAAAAGACCAGCCTTTGATAAATAAATCAATCAGGCTCGTCGTTACTCCACCGATCCATCATTCTCTGGAGATTATAGTTGGATCAACATCGAGCTTACACGTTTCTCGTCAACGTTTTTTCATTCGCGATACGACGGTACGAGGGATCAGAATTGAATAGACGTATCTCCGTAGCCAGCGGAAGAGACGACGAGCGTAATAACAGCCACAGGTTTTCGTGTTCCGTGGTCTCTTTTAATGAAGACCTCGGAAAGAAGTCGGTTATTCCGCGGAGCGTAGAGCCAAGCCACGGACGACGTAATATTTATTTCGTGACGGCGAAAAGGAAAGAAAAAATTGCCAGTGTCGTCTCGTAGCATTCGCCGTTCCTTGCGCTCGGTCTCTCGGGTATCATTCCGCCGGCTCTCAGCGAGGGAGCAGCGCGAAAAAATAATATAACGCGAGTAATCCAAATGGGAAGTTAAAAGGTGGTTGTTCGCGGTTATGTGTTACGAGTAGCAGGGGTTGCGGTCATGCTCGAAATCCTCTTACCCGCGAAACGGGCAGGGAGAAAAAAAAAAGGAAGTCTAGGTCGAGGAGGAACAAAAAGGCTGAAAAAAGACGAGAGAAAGGGGAATGGAAGAAACTGCGGCGGCGTGGTTGGATGGCGCCGAGAAGAAAGAGGAAACCTAATAAGAATGCCAATCGCAATAAAGAAGGATTTGCATTTGATAAGCATCGTAAAAAAGCGCCGCGTAAGGTCGTTACGTATACGTGTATCCGCGAACTACCAACGGCCTACGCTCTCTCTCCTCCCGATCCGACCTTTCGAAAAATACCTCGTTTGCCGTAGCTCATCCCGAAACGCGACGACGATCCGGCATCTTCGATCGAGCCGCCCTTTTTGAAAGATGACTCCGGTGTTGTACGCCGCTGACTGTACGCGTTCGATTATCCAGATCGTCGTGACGCTATCGACCTAGTCGGAAGGGTCGTCGTAAAAACGCGGGACGATACGTTATCTGTCTAAAAAGAGCTCCGAGAACGAGGAGGCATACGTTTAATCCTCTGATTTATAGAACTGACTTTATAGCTGAGAAATTGAGTGAAATATGGAGAAGATTAACAATATTTCTGACCGTCCATTGTACTCTTTCCTTTTTATTAAAAATACTATATTATACGGTGTAATATTTAGAAGTCACAGTTTGACAGTTACACGAGTGTTACAAATTAGAAGATTAAATATAAACGTGACAGTTCCTTCTGATTTTTTAACGATTTTGCAAGGAACAGCAAACGTAGCTTTCTGAGCGGATGAATATATCCTTGGTCCGCGTCGGCGGATTTCGCTGAGCGCAGTATTCTTAGGGTTAACCGTATCACAGCCATCCATAAAGCTTGCTCATCCAACGTCACGGGAGTTTCTGAAAAATATAAATCCATCGAGCGATCGGAGGTCTGGAGCGTAAAATGAACAACGATACCCTTAGCAGAGAGGGGAAGGGAAAAACAGTCCGCTAAAAATGACGAAGGATCGGCCGGTGAAGATGTCATGGTTGGTAACAATTGCGACGCAAAACTGGAAAACGAGTACAATGGAGTCGGAGAACGATTCATTCGCGCAACCATAGTCCAGACAGACAGCTGGACGCCCCGCAGGGATGAAACAGGAAGCCATTGTCGCCCTCGATCCTCGAAACGTGGCAGCCGTTTGCTTCATTTTTTTTTTTTTTCGTTTTCTCTCTCTTTACTCCCTCGAGTTTTTTTCTCTACTTTTCAACGAGAACGCTCTCGCGCGCGTGTGTGTGTGCGTGTACGCGCGGTGCGTGCGTTGCGTTGCACGTCGCGTGCAAATGTTGCCTTTTGAGCGATGCCTGCGCGCACCGAAAAGTAATTACTCCGCACGCGACCGCGCATAGAATCGTTGCTGATATATGGCCACGCGGCCGGTCAGAATAACATTGTCCCTGAATATATTCAGCGAGTTCGCGAAACGGCCAGTGTTCCGTACGTCGCTATTAAAACCGGACGCGGGGGTTATTACGACCCGTTAACAGGCCGAAACGCGTGTTGTACCTTCTGTTTTCAGATTCCCGTAATTAACTCGCCGCCCGGACACGACGCTCCGTCCAATCGACGAGATTCACGCCTGTGCTTTTTATTTATTTTCTCCTACTTTCCATATCGTGCTGATGGAATGGTAATAGAGGTTTGATTGTCACAGGTAAGCTTGCCTATTTCATTGTTGGGTGTGTAATGTTTATATTGTCAGTAACATTTTTATTTCGCTATTCGCCTGTTCAATCTCAAAAACGAGGGGTACAGAAAGGGTTGAGAGATTTTGAACCGTGACGGATGTAAATATTTCATATATTCTAAATGGTATTTAGTAACGTATAATTTATTTTATGAAATATTCAACGTTTCTGTAGTTATACACATTAAAAATTAGTCGAGACACCTCTGAAGGGTTAATTTCAACTTGAAAAGTCGTCGACAAATGATCACTCCGACCGGGGATATTTGAATAAGAATGAAGCGATAGAAAATGATAAGAATTTGGAGTTTGTCGCGGCGAGACGGGTGATGCTTGTCGCGTCTCATCGCGCGATGCATCGGGGCAGCTAATTAATAACCGCGGGTAACAAGGAGCAGATGGAACGGCAGAAAGTTGGATGGCCAGACCCCTCTTGGCCACGCTCGGTCGACCGGCTGGTTATGCAGACACCGACACACACCCACGCCACTCGAGACCATTATTACACGCGCACGTGTGGTCCGGATGGTCGCGTGCATGCTATTAGCGAAAAGGAGTGTCCCGAACAGCACACCGGTCCACACGGTGAAACAACTGTCCCCTTCTTTCGGCCATCTTCCCCGGTTAACCGTGAAAGGCGAGAATACACTCGAGCCGGCACCGGTTTCCGGTTCTGCCGCGCTCCTACCGTCTCTCGGAATGGGCCTGGTTTTATTTCGACCGGTCGTTCATTAGGCCGCTAATTAACGCTTAACTGCGTTCGCGTTTGCATTTACGTGCCAACCCAATGGAATCTCACCCCGCCTCGTTTCCTTTCTTACGTCGAATTGTGTCCGCCCCATTATGTACGCTTCTGTTGAAAGGATACGATTTTCAATGGGTTGTGAGTTAACTGAATTGATTTTTATAGTTTAACGAAAATTTGTAGGTACTGTAATACTTCGTGTAATATTACAACTCTTCGAGCTTTGAATAAAGACATACGATTTCGGAGGCTCGAGAGGAACCGCCCCAGGGTGAGAAGGTGTCCGAGGGTGGCGCGAACGCAATTAACTCTGGATCTCAGAGAACGTTCCGGTAGCAGGGGATGTCGTAAACGCTCTCTCGCGTGTTCTTTCTGGCCGTGTGTCCTCTCGGCGCGGCGGATAAAACACGTCGTGGCACTAGCTCGAGGCCGATTGTTATTAGCTGTAACGTCAAAGGGGCAGCTCTTGCGTGATCCAGCTTTTTGGGATCTGTTTGTCAGCCCCGGTTGTGATTGTTCGCCGCGTTTCGCAAACGCGACAGACGTTTCAACGGGACTCACTGATCGTGCTCCAACGGCACGCTTCCCATTTGCTTCGCTCGTTCAGAGAGGATTCGTCAGATTCTATCGAAACATCGAGCAAACACGATCCTCGACAACGACACCACTTTGTGACGCGGGTATCCCGGGCGCAGACCGCAGCGAGCGTATCTGCTGGGGCGGTGCTGCACGCCGGGACATCGTCGGAAGTAACGGAAAACTCTTCCCGTCGCTGAAACTTCCTGCGCGGACAAAGTTTCGCTGTCCAACTTTGCCGGCTATCCCAAAACCAAACAGCTTCTTTGGCCGATCATAAACCGTGAAATCTGCATGATGGTAGCAGAATGAAATCGTCGAGCGAAAGATTTCACGAAAGTTTAGCCCGGTTTGAATCGATCCTCTTTGTCGACGTACCGGGAGACGTATACCGATGTTCCCGACGACTTTCGAGTCAGTTTGCATGGTTCTATCGTCGTATAACCAGCCCCGTATTCTCTCGGCGAAGCTGCTGGCGATGCTCGAGGCAGACTTGCCCGCAGAAATGTAAATACCGGTCGGCCAATCAGCCTGATTGGTCCCATTCGCTCGAATGCTCGTCATTCAATGGCGCATATAGCGCGCCGTAAGGCACGCTGGTATCGACGACTGTTATATGCTTCTGGATCGAGCCCATTGTCCGCCCAGACGTGTGTGCATTCTGTATGCGAGTACATACGCGAGTACGTGTACCTTAATGGTACGTACAAGGCAGGTGTGTAACGGACCATGTAGGCATCGGTCGATCCGCGTATCCCTTTTGACATCGCGGATCCGAAAATGTGACCGTGTTCGTTTGCGACCGCCATCAGCCTTTCTTTTTCGCCTAACGATGCACGATGACAGCTATAATTCTTGCAGATTTAATTCACATAAATAATTAATAAACCTAAATCCTATTAATAGAGAATGGTTCGATTTGAAAATCAATAGTACTGTTGATAATTAGGGGATAATTTTCAATGTGCTGATAATTTTCCTGTGAAAAGGAAGTCGAGCAGGAAAAGGGACTTGTCTTTGTTAATGGCTAAAATGAAATCGATCGCACTGGTTTTCCTTTCCTTCCTTGTACACGGTCAACGGTAAGGGTATTTGCGAGGGCGTCGCAGAAGAATCGATTCATTTCAGAGGCGGCGGTTTTCTGCGTGGCCAGGAAGTTTGCCGAGCCGTAGCCGTGTACGTCCGTTCAATTTGTACGGTCTTTAGACGGCGGCATGAAACGTAGGATCGTTCGGCAACATGGAAACGCGCCGACGCGACGATTCCTCGAGCTGATCCCCCGTGACGGGGATCGTTGCGTGCCGTCGGCTCATTGTTATGGCAATGAGCGTTCCCGCCGGTATCTTCCAATTTTAGAGCGGCCCTCCGCAAATTGTCTTCCTAATCGCAACGCGCGCTTCGCTCGCCCGATTACCTGGAAACGTTATTTACGAAATCGTTCGTCGCGATGAATTTCAACGGCGAGCTGTGTGCCCCTCTTCGGAATCGAATCGATCCCGATCGCGATTAAACGTGTCTGCGCTTCGTTTCGCGAACGGGGGAAGTTGAAAAAGCGATTCCAGCGACGACCATCGCCGTACAGCGATGACCATCGTCGGGATTGTTTACAAGAAGGTCCAAATCCGGTGGAAATTCGAGGAAGAGAAAAGAACCGTGGATCGAGAAGACGAACAGCCGTTCGCTATTTTCTCGAACGCTCGTCCCTCTATGTCGCCGTTCGCGACACGCTGCGATCCTTTTCTTCTTTTCTTTCCACTTGGAGAGACGGGAAGGAGCTCGCGCGCTGCTAGCGATGGAAACTCGCAAGAAACACGCGGCGGTTTACGGGATACGCACCGGGCTTCTAATCTGGTTCAACTTGTTTACCGGTCCCCGATACGAGGAGCAACGCGATTCGCGGCGAGCACCCTCTGCTACCGTCTCGAATCTGACTCGAAATTTATTATGCCGGTAAATATAAACCAAGAGTGGGAGGATCTCGTGCACGAGAGGAGCAGAGGCTGAGAACGGGAAGGAAGAGAAAAAGGAAGCCATGACATTCGTAACGTGACTGGTGCCACGGTTTTTCGAACGGTCCATGAGAGTCTCGGCTCGAACCAGCTGGTGTTTTTACGGCTGCGCACCGTATCGGTTGTAAACTGGTGCTGTCCTAAAACTGTCTATCCCACGACGTTATGGTGGTCGTTGCGACAAGATTTCAAACGTCTCCGGGCTTGTATATTCCCTATACGTGTATTGGGTTCAACCTTTTCCTGCACCTTGGTAGCCTTGCTATCTGGGAGTATTGGAAGCGGAAAACCAATTAGAATTATGTCAATGATGACATTGACTTCGATACCGCGGTCGCGGTGTGGTTAATTTTAACTGAATTTTTCTGCATATCTAATTAAGTGTCGTGTTATTCGTTATCGCACGATTCGTCACGGAGCAAGTACTCGCGGATCACAGTCAGCGGAACGGCGAACTTTCCGTCACAGGACGCCGCGTAGCCCGTAACCGCGGTTACGCCAAGCACGTCGACGTCGAAAACGACAAGCACGACGACTACGACGTGGAACAAGAGACCACGAAGGCGGTTTTAGCCGCGTCGCTGTGTGTCGTAGGTATCCGTTTTAACGAAGTTGCTCGAGGGGGTTTCATTGAGACGCCGGCTGGTTTGGTAACCATGTGACTTATCCTCCCTGCCCCGCGCTCGTCCACCCGGTTCCGTCGCTCGCGTTCATTTCCTTCGTTCGTTTTATTATTCGCCTCCTTTACTTCGTACTGTTGGCCTTTTACCACCGTCTTCGTCTTCGTCTTCGTCTCTAACCTTTATTTTCTTCTTCCCCGAATTCTCGGCATTATTCAACGGGCGCACGTCTCTCATTGAGGATGCACGCACGTACCCGACTACCTGCGACGACAACGAAGATGAGGACGAGCAGAAACGACGCGTCGTGTCGCGTCCCGGAGTCGCTCGAAATCCGCGATAAAAACGTCTCGCCTTGTACAGCCGGTTCTACGCTCGGGGAGAGCCCCGGCTCCCTCGAAACGGTTCGAATATCTGCATCGCAATGAGCTTCGAGAATCACCCGTTCTTTCTTCTTTTCCTCCCTTCTGGCTAACCCACGTCGATATTGTCCTTACGCTTCCTTGGAATTCCAGAGAAAGATGTTAAGACGAACGTATGGACGTTTGGGACGTGGTATTCCATTCACCAGCACGAGGGGGGGGAAACGTTTCACGTTAATTGAACGAAGTTTTTTCGAAGATGACACTGATACATTTTGTCGTCGTATTTGGCAGGTAATTTTAACCGAAAAGTGTTGTACAAGTAGTTAGACAATTTGGCTCCCTTGTCGAGATATATCATAGGTAGAAATACTGATCTATCCCCTTTAAATTTTTGTCTACCCCACTAAAAATTGACTTAAAGACGTAAGGCATTCATTCTGAACAGCACACACAGGAATTAAATACTGTTTCATACGATTTTAGATAAATAAGTAGTTAAAAGTTGAATAGTCGAGGCATGTCTGACTATTCGTAGGTTATATCACTTTTATTTCCATACCTCGAGGACAAGGATGGTACAATTCATTTTGTACATTATAAAATCTTTTATTTGGACTAATATTCAGTACATTGGAAGGTGTTCTCTAAGATTTTGATTGATTTATTTCGAACATAACT
The DNA here is from genome assembly GCA_022405125.1 of Anthidium xuezhongi. Classification (NCBI taxonomy): domain Eukaryota; kingdom Metazoa; phylum Arthropoda; class Insecta; order Hymenoptera; family Megachilidae; genus Anthidium; species Anthidium xuezhongi. Next base: position 4,949,731 of record CM039642.1, on the reverse strand, counting down.
ACTGGGTCACTTTTATCAGTGAATTAACCAACATATTGGTCGTCCAGCTTGTTTGAAACGTGCACCTCGGTGTTTCGTTTTTCGTTAACGTAGTCATTTTAGAAAAACTCGTTATCGTAGCAACACCGGCAAACATAATGTCGCGCCATCCGCTAGCAGCTCGTTATTATAAATTTTATAAACGCGAAGTTTGGTAACGTTCCGCGATACACTCGTCCACTCGGTGAATCCCCGATGGCACGAGCGGCGTTACTAATTGCACGTATCACATTATAAACTTTAATCACTTTAATTACTTATTGCATGTAATTAAGCGTTTATTGCCGTCGCTGCTCGCGCCGTGCGTCCGACGCGATTCCGGCTCGCTGATGCGCTCAGCCTCTTCCTCCTCCTCTTCCAACCGCCCCGCCAGCCCGTCCCGATGCTCCGACAGTGTCGGTTCGAACCCCCTAATGAAAGTTTGAATCGCAATTTTACCAAATTAAAGCCAGACTAATTGTCAACGTTATTTCGAGGCGACGTTGGCTATCGCTATTTTAATTATTCTTGCGCCCGCGATACGTTTCACGTGTCCAATCTAAACGTTCATTAGCCAATTCGAGCGACGAACGTTTGACTGGCTGGTTGTACCCTCTCCTCCACCCTTTCTCTGCTTGAAGCTGACACAAAAATATGTCAAATGTGGAACGAGATTTGGGGACAAAATTTAAGTCGTGATATTTGAAAAACATAGAGATACAAATCTGTAGAAATTATGTATTATAATTAAATGACAAAAGAAAGAAATACTTTTGGCAAAGTTCTTCGGGTTCTCAATAAGTATGAAGCTCACGAACAGAGATGAAACAAAATGAAATACAACGTATAAAGTAAATTAGAAATTATTAACCGTGAGCAGCTTCGCTGAAATCAGAATTAAACGCTTAAATCAAATCTGTTCACGTCCACGGTACACAGCACGTTTCGTCGTTTTCTTTCAATCACGAAGAACCGTAAAGGAGATTACGAGCGAGCGTTTCAATCATTTTTTTATCCCCGTCATTAAAGGCAGGGGCCATCGAGGTGCAATTGGGTCGCGTTAACGCGAAACGTCGTTGCGGCCTAGAAATAAAGTTACGCACGAATCCGCCGAGGGTTTCGTTTGGCTTTAACGATCGAGCGCGTCCCGTCATTCTTCACCCCCCCTCTCCCTGGTGGTAGAGGTTTCTTCAGGGGGTTGGTACGGTTGTAATGAGCTCCGGGCCCCCGTGCTCCTTTTCTCATTAAAACGCCGGAGGACGTCTTATTGTACGTCGCATTATTGTCATTATCGTTGCGAGGATCGTTCCGCGTTGCAACTCGACGAAGCGCACAGATCGAAAATGATAATTATATTAGTCGTGTCCATCAACGTCGACGAAATTTTGCGGGCGAATCCGAGCAATGCCGATTTAATACTTTGAAGATGCGTGTAATTTAATTCTAACTAACGTTATTATCATTATCGATGTAATAAATTTAACGAATACTATTACAACCCTTTTCAAAGGATAAGTTATACATTTTATTTCTCGTGAAATCGATTTCAAGGGATTAACCCATCAATATTTCCAAACTAATGTTTCTGTATAAAAATTTAAAATGTAAGTTTCAAACGTACGATAAAAACACGATTTCCTTTCCTGTTACAGGTGAGCGGATCAATTTCGTGAATTCAAGTGGGTTATAGAGGGAAGTATAACGCGATCGTGAAAACGGTAAGTCCGATACGGTGGTTATTAAATCCAGTTAGCGCGAGTTGTCGGACTGTTTCTGGCCAGTTTGCCGCACAATGCGCGGAATAATACGGAAACTCGATGGACCCGCTGTAACCGAGGGCACCGAAGGATCAAATAAAGCGGGCGACGTTTAAAGCGTTTAACCGTGGAACAAACGGTTGGTAATTTCGAAATGAAGCTTCGTGCGTCGCGTTTCAAAAACTTCCTCCCTCTGTGCTCCGTTTTTCTCTCTGTCCCTGAACACGCGTGTACCGTGTGTTTGATCGCGAAGGGGGGGTTGGAGAGAGAGAGAGAGAGAGAGACAGGTCGAGGGGTTTTCTAGTAGAAAACTGTTCCAGTCTCGGCTGGTTCGTTCTCTCCTGTCCCTCTGGGGAGGGATCCCTCTTTCCTTTTTTTTTCGCTTTTTTTCCTCCTACGAAGTAAACTGTTTTCTTAGGCACTCGGGACTCTTCAAAAATTCCTAAATATTTACTCGAGCGAAGGACCCCCAGACGGACGACACTTAAACGGTATTCCACGGGCACTGTACACGAAGATGGGCTTAAGCTCGCTGAAGGACGGATTAGAGCCACTCGTGCGAGTCTCTCTTTTCTTCGTCTCTCTTTGTACGCCGGCTTTCGACTCGTCCGTTTCTCTTCCCTCGTTTCTGGATCTCTTTTTTCCTTAAATTTCCGCTCCTGCGACTCACGTGCGCGCCGTATTTGCACTAAGGGAACGATCGTTCTTTGAATCGGAGCTTCAGACCGATTCGTTGCATCGGGGAAACGATCGAACGAGGCAAATCGCTCGTGAGGATTCGACATTTTTCTTTGGGCGAGGCGAGTCTTTCCATTAGCGGTTGATTCTTTATTCGATTAATAATTACTTAGATTGTATACATTATTCTAGGGCGAAATATGTAAGTTATTAGAATATTTTAAATATAGCAAATTAACGAAAGGAATAAAAATGAATAAATTCACAAACATTCGTAACTCTTTTCTTTCAAAGTAATACTTTCGAATTTCGGAAGCTTTACCGGAAAAAAACTAGACTTAATTATATTTAAAAGTACTTTGAGTCCAAAGGGTTAAAATACTAGAAAGTTTTGAAAATGAATTCAATTCGTCCAAGGTTTTACAAGTAATTTGTAAGGAAAAAGGATTGAAGGTCGCAAATTTACTTGTCAGAATTATTAAACGGAGCAGGACTAGTAGTTACACGATGTTATCCTCGCGACCCATTGAATCTTCAGGCCTTGTCCTCTTTCACGAAAGCCGGCTAACCAACCCCGTTTCCTCGGGGGTCAAACTAATTATCGTAACGCGTCGTTGATAGGCTCGATCACGAAAGCGAATGTACTACCAGCCAAATACGTGATCGCTAGTTGACTGTTTTCTAGAATGATGGCTAAAAGCACGAAACACTCTCATCGATTGAGATAGGGAAAGAACATAATTGCATCGTAATTACACGTAATCGTACATTTTGAGAGAAGCAATTTATTGGCCAGACTACGAACCGTTTCGTTTAATTTAAGTTGCTTTCGGATGGTCCGATTGCAGTTATCTTAAATGATAAGATTGTTACAATCGAGGGGATGGTAGAATTATAATCTCAGTCAAGCTTGAAACGATTTTGATTCATTTTTTTGGAAGAAACCCTACGAAGATTGAAAACATCACAAAATTAATGGCGATAAAATAGTTTAAGTTCCATTAATTCATTGATTTATTACTAATTACAATTTGAGATTATCCTATTACTTTTAAACACAGAGAAGGGGTATAAAAGTCAAAGTGCTATAAATTCCACGAAACCATTATAAAACCATCATCTGAGCATTCTACAAGCCCGGAACTCGGAGGAAATTAATCATTCCGTACAATTTCATCTCCTGTTCGGAAAAAAATCTCCCTAACGATCTTCATTAATTTCTTCGTGAAAAATTATCGTGTTCCTATTTGAACCCCCTCCTGAAACTCCGCTTTGCCACGACTCGAAAAGCGAGGAACGGTTAGAAATCTGTTGAAAAGATTCTTCCCGATACTAGGATTCGACTCCACGGTTTCTTTCGAATCTTTCTCCTCTTTCCTTTTTTTTTTTTTCTTGAGCCGGTTACAAGCCTCGCGTCGATGCAAAAGCATTCCCTTGTTCGAAGTTCCCGCGTCTCCGTTCCCCTGTCGGATCCGCGATTTCCGTCTGAGAAGTTCGAAAACTTTTGGCGGTGGTCGGAATAGCGGATTGCATTAAACATGAATAAACGATTTATGAGGACGAAACCGTCTGCGAGAGGGTGCCGGGGCGGGGGCCAGGAGGCATCCAAATAAAAGGAGGTCGAGCAGATAGCATCGAGGTTCTTTTCGATCCTCGTTTCCCCTTCGGGATTACGTGCACGCGATCGTGATCCAGACTCTCGCTAGTCGTTTCTCGATAATTAATCGCCTTCCAGCGGAGCCTATCGTCTTTGTCATCGGGTAATAATAATTCTTGGACAATCGATGGGCACTCGTCGATCGACCGGATACGTTTGTCACGAGGATGCAAATTGAGAATCGAGTACCACCGAGTATTCGATACTTTGATGTCTCCGGTCCTCGTTAGTCGGGGAACATCAAAATTGCACCTTTGTTTCTGTGCAACAAGTTCTTAAAAATTCAGCTTCGAATGCCATTAATGAATTATGCATAATATGGATTTTATGAACTCTGAGCAAAAATTGACAAATCTTAGTAACATTTTAGTTACTGAAAGTATCAGCGATTGTTTAGTGAAAACTAATTGATAAACCTTTGATGGTTATTACTTAACTTTAACACAATTATGTTTAATTATTTTGTACGTAGGGAAACGTTCCGAAATTAGCTCGAATAATTCCTCGATGCCTTCCTCATCAAGATACCCGGATTCGTTCGTCTTCCAGCGGAACTCGAATTTCCGAACGGGAGCAAAGCAGGAGGTTATCGATGTCGGAGCAGATAACAAGCGAATAATTCGTTCCCACGACGTTTCTATCACAGATCGAGCGCGCGAGTTCTTCCTCGCAGTATCGTTTTCGGGAGTTGAGAAAGTTTGCTTAGCCGCACGATTCGCCACAAGCTAATTTGCGAGCGTCAGCTGCGCGCTTCTGCGACTATTCTGAGTTTCTTGCCCGCGCTCGCGAGGCGGTCTCGTTGAAAACGAGCAACGAGAAACAATATTTCCCTTCTTCCCTCGTAAGATTCGGTACGGCCTCTTGTTCGTGGTTTTTTCTTCGGTTCAGGGTGTCGGGGAACTCTATTAAAAAGTCGCGTCCTGACGGCACGGGAAGGGGGACGCGTCGCGACGTCTCGTTTCGTCGTTACTTCGACGCCCGCGTCTTGTAATCTAATTATCGTAAACGGCGAGGAACGAGCGGTCGTAAATCAACGGAGAGCTGAAACAGAGACGCGTTAAACGAAAACGGGTATATAATAATTTATCTTTACCGGACGGAATCTCGTCTTACGCCATAAATTTGCAGACAGGGCGAGCGTGTCGTTCGTTTTTGGGAAAGGAAGATGCACGCACGTGTCCGCGTAGTCGAAGGAACGGCCGTTCGGGTAAGGTTAATTGCTCGGCAGATTTAATTAGCCTCTAAAAGACCGATCGAACCACTCGAGTCATTGATTAATTGAGCGGAGAGGAGCGGCCAAGCTGTTAATCGATAATTAATTTGCGTCAAAAGCTAATGCGCCACCCGTTCGCTCGTTCCTCCAGAGAACAGCGAAATAAAACGAAACCGTTCCACCTTGGAACGTCACTTGGACGGCCGCCGCCTTGTCAGCAATACGCATTGTTCCCCGATATCCATTTCCCGATGGAGCTCCATCCAATTCCTGAGGCCCTCCATTTCGTCTGGGCCACTCGTTACTCGACTGCAGATTCCTCGGCCAATCGAGTTCCCGTTAATGCTCGGCCGTCTCTTGCCTCTGAAATCTGCATGCAAACGCGCCGGATAGAAGACCCGCCGTCCAGGATGTCCGTCGCTCATATTTTATGCGCGAGAAGTATAATTAGACGGGAATCGAGAGGCTGAATACGAAAAGAGTGCTTCGAGCTAATCGTGTGATCTTTGGTCAACTTTGATTCATTGGGAATCGAGTGCCTTTCGAGCTTGATGCGTTTTTAATGTTATTCCGAGGATCCATGGACCTAATTCAGAATTAACTACACGTTTCACACGTTTCTTCGAAGATTAGTTACCTTAAATTTGCGTATACCGTGTTTCATATTCTTTAAAATTGAATAATATAAAGATAACATTTTATCCAATATTATTTATCAAAGAAGTGACAAGCAAGGTACATATTCGAAAGGCGAAACGAGGAACGCGTGTGTATCGACTAGTTACCAACCCCTCTGTCCAAACATCAAAAAACGGTGTAACAAGGGAAACACAAAATTGTCGTTCGACGCATGAAAGTGGCAAGAAGAAAAGAAAGGAACTTTGAAGGCTTCCTCAGGAGCGGAACGATCGAAAGCAGGAGGCTCGAAGGGAGGCGGAAAAATGGGGCTGGCAGAAGACGAAAGGCGGGGGCGTTCTCGCTTGTTCGGAACATAAACTGAAACGGCAGACGTGTCGGTATGAAAATTTCAATCGGTCGGGCCTGAAGTGTAGCTGACTGCCGAGGAGTCGGCGTTGTTGCCGAAGGTGGAGGTTTGCGACGTAGAGAATTCAGGTGAAGCTGATGTAGAGTCAAGGGGGGAGAGGCGGAGGCCAAAGAGCGGGAAGAGTAAAGTGGCTCCGGACCGGGTATAGGTGCGCGCCTACATCTGGGTCTCTTTCTCTCGCTCGTTACCACCTCGAATAACGCAGTTTCATCGTCTTCCACCTCGCGCCGTTCCTCCTCTTCTATCGTGCAAGGCCCTAGCCCTCGGCGAACTGCATAATTCATGGCCCTGCTACACCGACCGCCTCCCTAACGTGGACCCTCTTCCAGAGGGCCGACGCCAGCCAACCCCTTCCTTCTGTTGCCTGCCTGCCAGCACCGCCACCTTCTGTACCTTGCACATCGACCTCCTCCTCCAGCTGGCTTTCCAGGGTCAACTTCGCTCGGTCGCGTTATTTTACGTCCATGCGTGCGACACAGGGACCTCTTTCTCCCCCTTGTATACCTGAATACGAACAGGGACACGGGCCACAATGGGACGACTCCCTCGAAGAACACGGACAAAAACTTTAATCATGGACTTTAATATGAAATTAAGAATTATAAATTCTGTTTAAAATTTCTAACTTTAAATATTCCCTTGCAAACATATAGAGTTTCTTTTCTTAACCGTATGCATTCGCCAATAAATATCGAATATGTAAATTAAAAGAACGTAAGGTTCGAGGCCGAGGTTTTGTCCAACCATCCCCTCGTCTCCTTGGAAACGCTGCTCGACGGCGTGCACCTGGATAAAGTTGGCCCAAAAGCATTCTACGCGCATGCATCGTCGTAAGCTGCGACGAGGACGCGCAGAATGTAGGCGAATATTTCGGCTGAGTTATGAACGACACCCCCCGCCGAGGTAGCGGCGACCTAACGAGAGGAACGCCACGGGCGCTTTGACCGCTCTCGATCCTCGGCTGGAATGCCTTACCCTGACAGCGGACAAGATTCGAACGGCCGGGTAATGGATTTTTACGAGTCCGGGACCACGGGAAACGATTCCGTTCTAGGGGAGAAGGAAGACGCCTCTACGCGGACCATTGTAACGCGACCGTGTCACTTTTTATTCGGCATTGTGCTCCCAAGGATTGTATTTCAGCCTGTCAGCCCGAAGGGGTAAGGGGAACCGCAGGATGGATCTTGTAAGGATGTAGAATCGCGTCAGTCGCGGAACGACGTTGTTTAAGGATTCCTTACGTCCCTGAAACGGGTAAAACGGTGCGACAGGGAAGTCGGGAACGGTTTTCGGGACAAGAAGAAGGTATTCTAGTTTTGCGATCCGGAGGGGGATGTTCCTTTGTACGTTAGAAATGTAGAGCGTGATTTACGATCTTTAACACTCGCCTGATCGATCGATGGGTCTTCTCAGGTCCAGGAATGTTTTCTTTTGTCCAGATTCATGTTTTGTTGATTTATTTGGACAAACCTGGAATTGACATCCTTAATATGTAAATTGGTACATGAATATTCATTCGAGCAAACCTTTCGTTGTTAAATTTTTAATTTCTTGTTTGTTCTACAATGCTCGTATAAAATATGGAATACGTAAGGTACCCTGATCCTTCAATTAAAATGAAAAAATAAAACCTCTTTAAAATCAAATTTAAATTGTCAATGACCTCTGGTCTGAAGATTAACCATAAAAATTTGTAAAATATATTGGTTTATTTAAATTTGTTGAAACCTTAGAACAACGCCACTTTGTCAACGAGGTGTAACGAAATATATTTACCCAAGAAGAGTTGAGCGTATGCATCATCGTCGATCCCCCTCGGGACAGGACAAATTGCCGCACTTCGTCCACTCGACCGTCTCTTATCTGGTCTCGGTGTCGTTCATCGACGTGTTCCTCTTGTAACATCACAGGACGAACAGTTGAACGCCGAAGGATACGAAAAGGACAAAATCGAACGGCTGTCGATGTTGAACGAACGACTGAGGAACATCCTGTTCGTCTGATTTAGATTCCGCCGGTACGTCGTTAAACTCGACCGATCGTCGCCGATGGCTAAAGTCTCGCTGAGGGTGTCAGTCGTTCGTTTGATGGAAGACAAAATGTCGTCGGAAAATTAATACGAAACCGGCTGGAGAACGTTCGCCGGTGGCTCGCGACGATATCCCAAGGCTCGAGAAGAAACGTACCGGTTCCCCGCGTCGTATAAATGGGAGATGCTGTACCATCTTGGGCACCCATCGCTCGCGTTCGAAGATAAACATCAGCGCCAGAAGCGTCCAGCGCCGTAACGGCGCACGGTAGTCGAACAGGGCCCTCGTAATTAGCCGTGCTCCGAGCTGCTTCTCTTTTTCGCGCGCTTGAAACGCCGATGCGAGCACGCCAACGCTCGATCGCGGCCATTTGTGAACTGTTCGAGAACCGATCAAAGAGTCGCGCCGCGGCGAAGACCTCGTCCGATTTTTTCTTCTGAGATTTAGAACGTGAATGAAATAATATTATACCAAATCTTTGAGATTCATAGGTTTTTATTGAATTTTGAACGAAGAATTGAAAGATGGAATTAATGTGCAGTTTGCTAGTTTTGATAGCGATTTAAGGGAAATTCGCGGCGAAAGGAAGCAGGGATGCTACTCGATTTCTGCACTGCAAGATAGTTTATGGCTAACGACGTCTCGGTGATGTTCCAAACGTTCGTCGACAACGATTTTCCCCGTTATCTGGGAAACGAACATCGTCGTCGGATACCCGAAGGCCGAACGGATGGCGGGGTCCCCTGCAAATTTTATGGATCCTGCCGTTTGAGGCGAACGGCACACGTCCGGGACGCACGATGTTGCTTCTGATTTCGCGGAAAGGCCGGCCGTAAAACTTGTTTGTACATCTCTGTAACGCAGATACACGCCGGGCCGCGCTCGTTCCGTTTCCGGCAAGATACTGGCGAGGCAGTAAGTGACTCGGTTGACCGCCTCTTCCACTCCGTGGAAATGCTATTTGCGTGTCAGGGAAATCCAAGCGACGCGACCACTTTGTCCCTACCCTAACCTCGTCGTTCAATCTGAATTTTGACGATGTACCTCAAAGGAGGACCACCTACGGGAGAATTGCATTCGAGGCGGCGCTACGCTATCCCTTTAATGGAATTAAGCAATTGAATGTTTCGTTAACGATGCCGAGTTGGAATCGAGCGACGAATTGTTAATGAAACACAAGTATGGTGGTCGGAACTATGCGAGGTATGAGTGTCAACCTAAGAGTAACTTACACCCGGTCTGTGGGACCCATAAAATTTAGAATTGGGGTGCAGTTGTATCTTTACCTATTTTTATAAAAGTGTAAAATACCAGCACTGTATCAATAAATCAGTTAAGAAGCATAGCAAATAAAAAACGACAGGATCGTAAAATGTTGAAAAAATGTTGGAATCGGTCGCGGCTAGAAAATCAAGAGAAAAGAAAGGGGATGTCGCGGGCACACGTGTTTCCACCTTCCTGAACGTTTCCTATTAAAACGATGTCGGCCAGACCCACCCGCGTCGCGGAATCTCTCTGTTCGTTTCACGTCGCCGGTGTCGGCGTCGCCACGAGAGGGTCTACGAAAATAAGTCGCGTCGCGCCCCGGCAATTACGCGAGAACGGCGCGCGCGGGTCGACTTTTTAATTTGTGCCCGGGCACTCTGAAGAGCACACGCGGGCGCGCGCGCGCCAGCGAATCTCGTGTGTTTCCGCGAATTCGCGCGCAAATTTATGCGGTCTCACGATGGAAACGGTCGCTCAAAGAGCCACCAAACGCGACCACTTCCTTCCAGAGGCGTCGTAAATCCCTTCTGGCTGGAAAGCATACGTTTTCCCGCCCGCTCGACGCGAGTTTTCTCGACCGAACTCGAGGATCTCGTTTCGCCCAGCTACCACTTAACGATCCGTCAGCCATTAGTCGACGCGGAACCGGCAAGAATAATACGCTAATTCTAGCGTGCACCTTTCAAGGTATTTCCTTGCTTCGTTGAAAAATGCTGAATTTCGTGAAAATATTCAAGGAACAGCCAGCAAAGTGTTGTAACACATCGCACTTTAGTCGTGGATCACCGTCGTTTGAAATTTTCTGCAATTAAAACTGCTTTGTCAACCGCCAACCACGATGTAGAAATTAATAATGTTTACGTCGCACGTGAAACATCGTCACGAGAAAATCTCCCGAAAGTTAAAAGTCACGTCCACTTGGTTTTGCGCACAAAGAGCACGCCAGAAGTTTATTACAGGAGGGTTAATACACTGGGTTGATGCTATTACGAGCACAAAGGGTTAATATGTCACCGTTCAATGCCAGGCTGAAAGTAGAATTTCACGGAAAGTTTCAGCCTGAAACTGTGCAACTTATTCCGACCCCACTTTTCCCATTCGGAGTTAAAGTTACCTTGTTCGTGTTCCATGCGCCTTTCTCTATTCACCGTGGTTAATGAGACACATCGAGAAAAGTAAAAGTTTCGTGAACTTCGAGGGGGTAGTTTCACCCTCCGATGAAACAAGCCTATAACCCCGGTGATTATCAACGAAACCAAAATAAGACACGTTTTTATCGAAAATCCGTGACGTGTTTGAAGCTGTCGTTGGATTAAAAGAAGACGAAATTTCGCAGATTTTTTAACCGGGTTTCTGCAACGTTCCAGGGGATTTATCGACGTCAACGAGATGGGGTGTTATATTTTTCACCGATGAAACTACTCGCGCTCGAGGGTGGCGGAAAACTAGTTTGGATACAAATTTTTCAACCGGGCTCGAGAGTTTCTCGACCAGCCCTGTTTAACGATCCAGAAACGCGGCCGGGAGCGGGGGGGATGCAACTGCACGCTCGTTTATACGCCTGTACGCGAGTTCTGCTACTTTTTCTCTTTCCCTTTGCCGCCATTACGGACGCGCGTCTTTTCAAGAAAATCCCAGAAATTCTGCAAAACGAGCTGCAAACGTTTCCGGGCACCAGCCCCGTTTTAATTACATCGGAATTAGTGGGACCGGCCTTTTGAAACGTGTTTATATTAAAATTCGTCGCGATCGATGCTGTCGCAAATTTTGTCTTTGATCTGCGCAATTATAAATATTAAATAAACCTCGTGTCGTGATATCTGGATCAAATATTTTAATTTTTAGACGTGTAATTAGACGCAGAAAATATTTTTATTTGGAAAACTTTAAAACTTAAGGAACTTTATTTATGGGTGATCAAAGTTCATATCTATTCAATTTTCATATTAAATAATTGGAATTTAATATATTTCTCGATATTACTTATCAAAGGACCTTCGTTGGACCAGAATAGATTTTTTTACGTAAGTTCCCATAATCGTTTATTCGCCAGTTACAAGAGAGTTGACCATATTAGATGGGACACCCTGTACACCGCAGATTCTCGAATGTAGCATTCATCAGAAGAGAACCGAGCGTAAAAAGAGTTCATCCCATCCCTTCAGATCCATCATCGTTGAAGAAAATCAGCGTCTGCCGGTTTGCATCATAAATTACGGGACGGCCGTTGGAGGAACGTCGAATATGTTAAAAAGAAGAGGCGGATACAGGAACGATGAGTTATTCAAAGGGAGGGAAAAGGCGCGTACCGTGGAAATCGAGCGTCCAGCGTACGTACAAGGGCACTTTATGTAAAGAGGCTCCCCGGTAAAAGTCGTCGGTCGAAGGTGCCGTTTCAAACGGATGAAGGACCGCTGTGTGTGCGTATCGTAGGAAGTTAGAACAAACGGGCCACTAAATCCACGTGATTTCTTCGTTCCCAGGACCGCACCGCGGTCTTGATTTACAGAAGACGATACGTCGACGCGAAAGCTGGAAATAGCGCGAACCTAGCGCCGTTTCAACTAGAAACTGTAAACTCGTCCCTTCCTCCGCATCGGCTACCATCGATCCACAGATATATAGTTGGATCCACCACCATAGAAATTTATACGGACCGGCTTGGACGGCCAAGAATTCCCTGGGCCGCGATATTTTCCCGCGAAATTGTGGTTTCTAAATTGAAAACTTTCCTTCCCAATTGGACGATTTCCTCGTAATGACTCTAACCCGATCCCCCGACGCTCGTTGGTTACACGAAAATCGGACAAGATCGATACCTTGAACTAGAAAATTCAATGGTACGCCGAGTAGAAGCTTTTAACCGCCATGGGGGGTGCATATTTTTCTAACTTCATAAATACTTTTCCTACACGATTTTCTTTGTTCCTATATAAAGTAGAAATAATTTCTTATAGTGTTTTATCCTTCACAAAGAATACGATCGTTGAATTGTAATTCATACAATGTTTGAAGAAGAGGATAAAGAAAGAAAAGACAATTAGCGTCGGTGGATTATCAAAGTAAAATCAAGCATGCGATATTGTCATGAAAGGGTTGCTTAAGTTTTAGAGCTTGTTCCAATGAGGATTAATAGATCCCCGGTGTTGCGACCGGTGATTAATCACGCGTCACGTTGAGCTCAAACAATCCACAGGAACGACTGTTAGCTACGTTTCCTTTGCACGGACCGTTGCACCGACTCGAGTAACTCGAGCCAGGATGCACCCTGTGACCTTAATTACTGTGTCGACCAATCGATCCGTCCGCATTGTGATCGTGCTATCCCCGACACCGGTACCGACGTAACCGCTTCATGCTGAATGGTATCTTAATTGCCGGTCAGATAATCCGATTCAGCCACTTAATCGATTATGCGGCTCTATGGAGCTGTCGCAGGCCGGCGTTCGCCGAATCACCATGGAATTCCAGCGTTTACCGTTTAAGTTGAATGCCTGAAACGCAGAAGGGCTCGAGGATTCCCTGGACAGCTTCGTTAAAATCACCCTTTTCCACGTTCCTATCGGCGATATCGAGAGGACTCGACGTTGAACGTCGCTTCTGGAATTCGTGTCGCTCTTTCAGCCCCGGTTCCACACGAAGTTATTCGCGATCGAGGAGCCGATACACAGGGCGGCTGGAGATACGAGAAGAAACGCGTCATCGAGATTTCTTTTTTCCTTTCTTTCTTCATGGACCGTTGAATAACGAGCCGCGCAGGAACGGGAGCTCCCTAAACTTGCCAGATAAGCATCGCGAAGTAGTCGGTAGTGGAAGAAACTGCCGTTAATTAGCCAAAAAGTGAAGGGCTCGCCTATACTTGTCCCTCTTTCTACGGTAGGATCTGACTCCTTTTTTTTTCTCTTCGGTTACGCGCCACGACGGCACCGACGTGAATAAAGTACAGTCCTTTTCCTCGTCTCTGTTCCCGCGCGCGCGGCTCACCCTCCCAGCCCCATCGCCATCCGGTGCACACACGAGTCTCGCCCCCTCGTTGAACCGAAGAACAACCGGCAAAAGGGCCCCACGGCGTTCTCCGTTTCGCGTTCTCTCTCGCGCCGGTTATCGCCCCGTTGTACACCCGTCTCGGCCGTCTCTCTCACCCGTTCGAACCTCCCGATCCTAATCTCGATAATGACGCGTAATGGCTGCTGGCGTGAATGTAGCTCTTTGTCCGTGGCTGCTGTACCGGTCGTATATCTGTCCGGTAGGAGAACCGCGCCATTTCACCCCGGCGAAAAGCACGGGGAGGCCGTTTCCAGCCTGTTTTTCTACGCTTCGGCGTAGCCCTTGGCTCGTCGTACGCGTTCCACCCCGGCTCGAACCGTCTTTCTCGCCAGCTTTACGTTCGCCTACTACGAAACGATTTCACGATTTCTTTGTCGTCCCCCGCTGTAATTTTCGCGGCGCGAGTTTCTCATTTGCCTGTTGGTGTTCTTGCAGATACGGTTATGAGAGTTCGATGACCACTGGATAGCGAGACCATCCATCGACGCCACCATGGACTACCCGCAGACGTGCCTCATCTTCTACCTATTGATCCTCTGTCTCTCCGGAGGACGAACTATAGACATATGTGAGTACAAGTCACGTTGAAGGATCTCCCTTCGATGTTAATATTCTCGACACCTTCTCGCGGACGGTGATTCGAGAAAAATGAACGAGCCAACAGTCGTTGATTGGCTCGATCGTAATTAACATGTTCGTTGCCGTGGGGGTCACGAATTTAACATACTCGAGTATGTTCAAATGAAAGATACATCAAAGAACATTTTTGTGCGAGATAAATGGACGGTCGGTGTTCGTTGAAATATAATTAACCCTTTGAGGTCGAGGCACTTTTAACCTGAGACAGTGAACACTCGGAATATTATTTATTTCTTGCAGTTATTATTTATGAAAAAATTGACAAAAATTTATTTGTTATTAATTCAAACTAAAAAATTCCATAATACAAGACTGTCGTTAGAAAGTAGGGTTGCTCGCAAACGAAAGGTGGCGGGGAAGAATGGAGCGGCGGTCGACGATGTAGCTCGTCAGAGTGGCAGAAAATCGATGCCACCTTCCCGTTCCTCGTTCGTAGGCGGTGGAAAACGCGTGTTTACATCCAAGACCATAATTCTCGAGGCCTGTTCGTTCGGGATGGCCGATAAAAAACACAGAACCGTAGTGAAAATCTCGGTCGGCCGGTCGTTGGGTAGCGTGACGCATTTAAAGGCATCGGTCTCGAGCTTCCTCTACACTCTGCTTGCTTTCCATCCCATTGACTTTTCGGCTACCGAAGTCACCCCTCGTTGAGCCCAGGTAAACAGGCCGAGAAACTTGCAAAGTATCCGCGAAGAGTTTCTGGCGTGAGAGAGGCTTTTAGGTAGTCGTTCGTGAAATCGAGCTCGAGGCGTCTGCGATACGTATTTCGCACCCCCTCGCGAGCGAGAGCAGCGCAAAGATGGATGGGGTCGTCGGTGTTTCGCTCTGGTTACACGTTTCAGGGCTCTCCGTGCAGCCACGATACATATAACAGTTTTAGAAAGAAATAAATCCACGACTGAATGTTTAATGGAGTGGGCGGACCGCGTGGAAGCGTTTTTGTTCCCCGCTGCCGCCGAGGGAGAAGAAGGTGCGAGGCGTTCTTGCGAGCTCGAGATTGAAATTTATCGTAATGTTCCCGGCTAACGATGAGAATATGAAGGGAATGGAAGCTGAACGCCGCTAAATAGTAATTGGAAATTTAGTGCCCGTACAATTTGCGCTCGATCCCGTTCGAACTTTCGGATATTACAGACGAGTCGCCATTCTTGAAAATGAAATTGCATTAGTTCGAAGATCCATCGAAGTGACGTTGCACCGTCTACGCGTGTCCTTATTACAACTTACAATATAACCCTCGTCCGTAACAATCGAACACGATATCGTGACCGGTGTACCAAGTACGTAAGAATACCATCGTGATTACCCCGAATTCAGAAGGGTTCGGAGACAGTGAATTCCATCACACCATGGAAGCCTCAAATCTCGACCACGGAATCCCATCCCAAAGTCTATCCTTCGACCCCCCCAAATCCGTGTACCTATAAACCCGGAGCTGAGCTGAGGATCGTTCGTTGCATACAAACGCGTCCAAAAGGACACATCCTGACGTCGCCGCTAAAACCGGGGATTCCATTTCGAGAGGGACATGCCCTGTCGGCGATCGTTCGAATTTAATAAGCGGACGGATCGTAAGTCAAACCGTCGGGAACAATAAGTAACGATCGACGAAAGTATAAATATAGCCCGACGAAAGGTAGCCGGACGAAGGGCGAGGAGCTGGAAGCGGTGGCAGGCGACGAGGGACGAGAGATAGCCGGCCCTCCTGCGGCGAGTGAACTTGTACGTCGAACCGCGTTGGTAAATTCGCGGTCGTGTTAAGCGGGCCGGGCCGCTCGTGGAGAGGACGAGGGCCGGCTGGCAGGGGTTGCGGGCCAGTTAAAGCGCGCATAAATTGCAATGTTAATGTTGGCTACGATACATAAACATGTTGTACGTCGGTCGGATTGCGGTCTGCTCGTTCTCTGCGCCAACCCTTGGCCAGAGCACGCGTACCACCGGCCTGCACACAGCCGCGTGCACGCACTCGCCATCGCGTGGAGAGGGAAAGCCACTCGCCTCGCTTTTACGTATCTGATTCGACGATTGCGGAGCACGCGTGCACAAGCTCCTTAGAAGACGGCGCTCGACTCGCCACGCGACACGCTCGAATCCGCCTCGACTGGTGATCAAAGGTAGGCTACTGGATTCGAGATGGAGAATGTGAAAAGAATTGGAGAAACTTTGAATACGATTCGTCGTGTTAAAGAGTTTTAGAGTGCTCTGAAACAGTGCTTCAGACAAGCTTGTTTCGACAACTAGTACTCGACGCGCAACCCTCTTTTAATTTTCATAAAAAGCTTAATGAAACTGTCTAGGAAGGAAGTTAAAAAAACGATGCGATTTTAAGTCATAAATAAGTGTGCCATTAAGCAACATCAGTTTCTTTTCCGTCCTTTTTCTCCTCCTCGAGAGACGACCGTGGCCCGTTCCTTTAACATGAATCACGAGCCACGGCTCGTGGGAACGACAGAAGAAAATAGTGGCTCGATTCAGCCGTAACCAGTACACGATCCATAAACTATTTGCCCGAATTAATTATCGGAATTAGATTCGCACGCGATTAAATCGATTCCGTTCGCTGATTCCTTGCATCGAGCAAACATTGACACGCGTGCCGAATCGTCGGTCGTTAACAATAATATGCTGTTAACAATGTGTACCAGCGCATTGTCGACGACGGTCGGAGGCAGTCGTAGCGTGTCCAGGCCCGGCGGAATCGTTGCGCGAGAGCCCTCTTGCGTTATGGCATTGTCATCGGTCCGTTGCCCTCCCTCGGACCTCCGCAACCCTACGCGCCCCCCTTCCAATTATCCGCAAATCCATTAGGTCCGCGCATGCCACTGATGAAATTGTCGACGTATTAACATAACCGAGCGACAATTAAAGCGTTATAGCACGCCAGCGGGGCCGGCCGCATACCTTGTCGATTTCTCGGGCTGGCTCGCTGGAATTTCAACCGAGGGACAGCATCTTGGGAATCCCCGGAATTTGGAGCAATTTTTAAATTGCAATGAGCCAACGGCGTCACGCGTGAACCTTGAAATGTTCAGAATTTATGGCCACTTCAACGCGTTCCAACGTCCGCCAAATGGAAGGTGTTCTTTGAGTGTTCGTTAGACATCTTTTTACTCCTTTCAGTGAACGCACTGTACTTGTTAAATCAGTTCCCCAATGTTTTATCCGATTGTTAAAATTATTTCAAAGTCAGTTAGGTGGTTGCAAGAGTGTAGCCAGCAATCAAAGGGTTAAGATACTTCAGAAGCAACGAAAGTTCAAACGGCCCCTTAGTTTTCGCGGATCTCGTCTCCCTTTTAAGACAGCTTGACACGTTCGTCACAACACACCGCTGCGGTGATCGTTGCAATTTGTCACGGCTTTGTACAAAGCGGCGGCGTCATTAACACTCGCGTACAGCTCTACTTTCGCAGAGTTTGTTTAAACGTCGAATCGTTGACACGACGAAGGGGGGGCCGAACGGTGCACGTGTGCATCGTATGTCTCTCGGATATAAAATCCCTCGCCGCGTAAACATTCCCAAGCGAGTGTCCCGACATCTGTTTCTTACCCCGTTCGCAGAGTTTGATCACGTGCCAGAAGCGAAAGAGAGTTTATGCGAAGCGGCGAGTTCTCTTTAATTTTTGTTCAATTAATAACAACACTATGGTAATTTGAAAATATGAATTAAAAATAAATTATATCGATTAAGAGCCATTTCATTTTGATCAATATGAATTATTTCTATTCTGCGGGGAGATAAGTCGAGGATAATCGTATCTCAAGCGGTTAACAATCGACTTAAGTTTCAACCACGTTCTCTTTCATCGGGAGACGAGGATGAATCGAGCGGATTCCGAGAGAGACGCGTCGCATCAAGGCTGACGCGCTGAAAGGACGTCAACTGTCAGACGTCGACGTCGACGTCGACGTCGAGTGTAATAATCCTCGACTTTCGGCCTCGAAGGGCGGCCGTCAATCCAGCGCGCGGTTCTGTATTTTCATAAGTCTAGGCCGCGAGAGCAAACACCATATCCCGAAGTCGAGTACCAGTTTCGAAGGGTTGAAACCCTCCTTGAGATTCTATCTCCCGATCGTGATTGTAAAGGTACGAGACGCTTGAGAGAATCCTTTCTTGAATGGCACCGGTGCGTTTCAATCGGGGAGGTAATTTTCCTCAGTTTGTTTTATGAGAATCGACTTTCGTGCAGTAGACTGTTCGGTGCATTATTTAACATTTTTCAAATTCTTTTTAAATGAAATTCAATAGGCGCAATGATTTTTTTTATGCACTAGAGGTATGCAAGACTTTCTGTTAATAAGTAGGCACTTTTATTGGGTTAAAAAGGTTATACTTTTATTATTTGCAAAGTTTTATGCTTGAGAAAGAACACTTAGAATACTAGGTTAAATTATTATTGAGACGTAACCTTCCATATAAAGGTCTAAGAGTTGTCGCAGTAGTACAAACAAATAATAACGCCTACAGCGCCGTTCCCATTTTTACACTAGAACTATCAAACGGGTCAAAATAACCTCTTCCAGCTTTTTTATTTTATATTGCAAGGTTTATAAAGACGTCTTTAAAAAATATGAGTTGACTCTTATTAAAATAAAGAATCGTTTTATTCTATAATGTACGTTTCATCTCTTATTAATTTTGTTTAATATCATTAATATCATTTCTAGTGTTAATATCAGGACATTCCCTGTGTTATATCATTTTCTTTTCATCTAACCTCCATAAAGAAACATGACTTATTCATAACTATTTAAAATCAAATAACTTTTGAGAGATTAAAGCTGATACTAGTTATACGAGATAAAGACCGATACGTGATAATTTCGCTGTAGATATTAAAGTTGCTTATGAAACGTTCTCTAACGTTGAAAACTGAAGGCAAGAAGGTTATATCAGACGTTTGCATTCAAAATCTCGTGGACGTGTATAGAAGCGACTCGACGGGACCGTTTGAAACTACGCCGGAAATAAAGTTTGACATCAAAGTCATACAGCAAGCCGCGATTAACGAGCTTCCAGAGATCGCTGTCGTATTCCAAGCAGCCGGGGTCAGAAACACGAGTCTCGGGCCCGAGGCAACGGAGCCAAGGCTTTTGATAAATCCAGGCCACGAAGGCGAGCGTAACACACGCTCGCAACCAGGCACGTACGGTATATAAAAGGGGGTTGTGCAGCTTCGACCCCGAGCGGTAAGCAGTGCACGCAACTCGAGACGGTGATTTCAAGACAAGCGGCGAGAGGAGGGGGGATAAGGTCGCGCGACCAAGGGGTGGTTTAACGTGGGGTCGGTTATAGGGCGGAGAAAGGGTGCAAAAAGGCCGCGGGGCAAAGAGAGTGAGAGAGTCAGGCAAGGGAATGAAAGGGTCGTGTAAAAGTAGTACTTCCGTTTCTCCAGCCGTCCTGGCGCCAGAAAGACGGGCATGCGCCCTCGCTCGCGAGCCCTCCGTTATCATCCGCCTACAACGACTGTTTGTTTTCCCTGAAAGAGACGAAAATGGCTCCCTGGTTCCAACAATACCACGAAAAACCGCGTTTCGGTGATGGTCGCTGGCCTCGAAACGGGGGTAGACACGGAACGTCTTCGTCGGGGTCGTCGCTCTTCCCAAACATTTATTCTAATTTCGTGGGAGAAAGGGGTTTTCGGTATTAGGAGGGAAAACAGGGGACAGCAGGTGTCCACCTGCTAATTCCCGTTGGGTAAATAAAACTCGTTGGGCGTTGTCATAATACGACGATTAAGGAGACGTTGTACGCTTCTATTTTCCGTCTCGTTTTCTCGGTTCTCTATGTTTCGCCTGTGCTTTTAATTTCGCTTCGTTATTCTGTAACCCGGCCGTGTTCCGCGCGATATGGACGAGGTCAGCGGTGTTGGTTGCTCGAGGTCACCCTCGTTGAGAGTTATTGGACATTGTGGCACACCTTCGTGGTTTTTTCTTCTATACTTTGCTTAAGTTATAAACATAATGAAGATGCCCCTTAAGAAGTTCTTTAGAAAAATATTCCTTTCTCTTGTACAGTTTAAACATTTTTCTGTGAGTTCATTTCAAATATGTTGTGCTTGCTGGAATGGTTTTAAAAGTATCTAGAAACTTATTATTAAGATGAGAAATTTTGCAAATGGGTCCGAGAGGAAAAGGGCGCGTGTTTCTTCATTCCAAGATCCATTAAAGGTTATTTGATGGCGGATTTGGTTAAAGATTTCGGGATTTCGATTAGCCGAGGGGGCTGCCCCTATGAAAAACAGTAATCCGTAAGTGAGTCATGATTTATGCCGTAATATCGTGCCGTAATAAGGTGGGGCGCTTAATATGTTTTTCGCGAAAGACCCGGCGAGTAATTAATTTACATTCACGCCCGTGCCGTGGAAGGGAAACGAGCGAGAACAGGAGAGAGAGAGCGAGAGAGCGAACGAGAAGAGATCAACAACGGCGAGGCCAGACCTCGACCCTCGTTCATCGTCATTAATAATAATTGTAGAGTTAACAAAGGCGGGCCGAGGTGAAATTATTAAATTCGTCGAGATAGGAAATCTCGTTGTTGCCCGTGCCTTCCTATTTCTTTCGCCAATCAACGAAAACCTATCTCCGGCTTAATTCGCTTAATATCCTCAAGCAAAAAAATAACTCCGTAACGAGCCGGAAGCAACTTGATTTGTGATAATTAGGGGTTCATAATATCGATTTCGGCTCTGGAAACAGTCGCGGAGCACAAAAGATTCCTCAGAATTATTTCAATGAAATCTCTTAACGAGTGACTCTTAACCCTCAGACGACGAGCCATCTTAATTTAATCTTGATTTACTTTAAATATTATTTTCAAACTTCAATGGAAATATTATGTTAAATGATTTGAGAATGAATTATTCCATTTGACAAAAATAGGTCGCACCGCTGAAAGAGTTAACCAGTTATTTTCAAGACCGTTTCAACCCTTGTCGACAACTTTGGAAGAAAATTTCTTACCTTTCTCCTGTCCCCTTTCTCGCATGAATTATTTAAATCGTCGAAATCAAGTGGTAGCACGAGCACGATAATCTTTCTTTCTTTTCGTGCTCGACGAACGTTCCTCGACTTCCGGCAACCGACGCTTCCAAACACAGAGGACGGTCCCCGACAGAAAGAAGCGGTTATCAAGTTGACAGTGACGCGGTTAAGCGGGGAAGCACGGGGACCAGATGGCGGAGAAAGGAGAGAAGAAGTCGCGAGGAGGGGTTGCGAAGGCATTCAATTTCCCTCTTCTCGCGGATGGAGGGCGGCACACACCCTTCCGTTCGGAGCTGTCACTCTCTGAGAGTTATGGTCGCCGAATGAGTGGCTGGGGCGGGCCAAACGTCGCATAACTTACTCCTTCTTCTTCTTCTTCTTCTTCTCTCGTTTCCCTGCTCTTTTCCAGGATGTCTATAAATACGAGGATCGAACCTGCCCGTCGCGTCACCGGCCCGACACGGGTTCCTTGGTCGTTCCTGCGGGATCCTTCGCCGATGGGGAGGGAACAGGAACTAGTAAACGATCGTAATCGTCCGGAAAGCTCGATCCACTGGTACCATTTACCTCGAACAAGGGGTTGGAGGGAATTTTTTCTGTTGAGGGGGTGGTTTGATGTCGAATCATTGGTTATATTAGATTGTAGCATATCAAATAGTGAATTGTGGATCGTGGAAAGTACCCCAAAATAGCAGTTATGATACATAAATTTAAAGTTCAAGGATACATGAAGATGACTACGTAAGCGTTTTATTAATATTTTTAATATAAAGTGGTTGGTTGTTCTTTGAAATCAAGAATGAATCATTCTGATTACGGTTTGGATGAAAGAATCAGCCATCTTATTTTATGAATGTAGATGAAACGTTTATGTAGCTTCAAATTGAAGTGCCATTAGTACATTTCTGTGCTACTTTTGTGGCATGAAATCATATCTTTCAAAATTGTTTATGCGATTAATAGTCCTTCATTCATAATTGCCTCTTATTTGTAATTTGTAATTTACAGAACACAAATATATTTCTAGAGCCTGAATCCTCTCATTGTTCGATTCGAATTCGATTCAGCGTAAAATTTCATCTTTCATCGTTGAAACTGCGTTCATGTTGAGGAGCAGTTCTTCTTGTTTCGTGGAAAAGAAGCAGCGTGTGTTATGGTTTTGGTTGAGTCACGAAACACAAGTGGCCCCGTCCAATCTCATACTTTATTTTTACTAACTGCACTTGAATTACGAAGGCTGGCGTGTGTTTGTTCGAATGTCTTGTAATCTCGAGCCTATGTTTTCCTTTCCCCTGTCACTCCTTCACAACAAGGCTTTCCTCTAATCGCTCTCTTAAATACTCCTTGGCCCGCACGTTTTCCCCCTTCTGTTTTCCCTGTCAGCCTCTGAACAATCAATCTTGAACACCTCGTACGACGTTCACCTGTCGCTTGCTCCATTTGCCTAATGGCCACTTTATCTTTTACCTGTTTCACTTAACCCTTTGCAATTACCAAGCTTGCTCCTTTAATCAAACCTGGAGTGTTTCAATTTTCCCTTTCAATACAAAATTTTACAAAAGGCTAATCCAGAAATATAAAAGAAGAAGTCGGACTATCCGAAGACGATTATCCTTCTGTCAATCACTGTCGGTATTTCAATTCTTCAACGCTCAAGAGTATCGATGCGCGTTTCCCTTCGAACATCATAAATCCGACGAATTTATTGGTTAGCCAGTTAACTCGTAAACCGAGAGCAATCGCGCTGAAAGGATTTCGTTGTAAAATCACGGGGCCTCGGCGTTAGCGGTCGGCCGGCGGGGTTTCGCATGGAAAGAAGGAAAAAAGCGGCGTCGAAGAAATTTCATACGGCAAAAACGGTGTTGTACGCGAGCCGCTCCAACTCCCGGGAACAAGTGGCCCCGTATAGAGAAGTTAATTACCAGAAATGAGCGGCCGTCGAGCCGTAAAACTTGCACGGAGCCCGCGACCCGCGCCCAGGAACCGTATGTGTATCTCGTTAAAAATTTATTTACGAGGAAAGTTCGCTCCCCCGATTAGGACTCCAATCTCGCGAAGAAACTAGCAGTAAAAGTATGGGGCTTGGCCGTATGTCTCGATCAGATTATTAAAAACTTTCTAAAACAGTAAAAAATTAATAACATCGAACATAAACGGTGAAATAATATAAATCTTTCATCGTTTGTAAGGCTGTGTTCTTTATTAACATTTGTACAATGTGATATGTCATTTTTAAGTTAATTCTTCAGAATGGTATGGTAATTCTTCAGGGGTTGAAATTGATAAAAATCACATGACGCTTCAATCAGTGCGAGATCATTTTTGCCACGCACTTAATAATAGCCACCTTACATGTTTATATGGTCGCTGAAATAACACGGTGTATTTCTTATCGTCACTCTTTCGCTCCCGGTAATTGCGATACCGAGAAACGCTTTTCAATCACGCGTTCGAGGCGCGAGAAATATTTTCGACGCTTCGAAATTACACGTCTGAACTGGTTTCGCTACGATGCCGGAACACGCGACCGAACCGAGCCGTCTGCGTCGTTGTCGAATAAAAACGACCCCGTCCCGTTGCCTCGTGGAAACACCATCAAAGAGAGTGTCTGTTTATACGAACCCGTGGAATCGTGGACTTCTCGGGAATCGCGAGGGATAATATACGATCGCTTAACGGGAAACGGTGGTCCACGGTGTGGCGAAAGCTCGATAAAACTGACGTTAGAATTTGGCCGACCAACGACAGCTGCTTCCTGAAGCTGCTTCCAAAAGCGTCGACGATTATCGGCCTCGTTTGCTGCTTCGACGGACTTGAGTCCACAAACTATGCCTGGGCCCGTAAACATCCTCCGTGATGACACCCTATAGAATATTTCATTGTTCATGGGTTAATTATAACATTGATTATAAGAATTCAAGATAAATTGAAGGGATAGTACCTTGTATACTGAATAACGCATGCCACTACTTATTTTGAGTAAAAAGTCTGTAGATTCAATTGCGACGTAGTTGAATTTGATCCTGTCGTGGTACTTACGGGTCAAATGCAATCAAAACCGAACATGTTCTAATTAACGTTAGAATTGTTCCGAATAATTGGAGCCTTCGAGCAGCGATCGGTCTCCTCGCAGCGAAAGTAGACGAGTACGAACGCGTGTATAATGAAAGCAATTTCCTTTGTTTGCAGCACAATGTATCGCACCCCTGGGGATGGAATCTGGTGTGATTCCCGATGCAGACATCACAGCGAGCTCGAGTTTCGATAGCGGAAACGTCGGGCCACATCACGGACGGTGAGTGAATTACCGTGTATTACCGTCTCGTTTATAGAACGCATTATGCAGATGCGATGCAATACACATTCGGAAATATGATAAAATTAACCCCTTTGTTGCACCGCCCGGGGAACAGCGATGCAATTTCCCGAAATCAGTGCGCTTCGTTAAGCGACCTATTCGCTGGTTAAATTGAAGTGATCTCCTACGGGGAAAGACTCTTGTTAAGCGTCGCGAAAGAACTCGTTCATTATTTTATCAAATTTTAATGTATTTAGCCGCGATTTAATTGCAAGATTTGAAACTGCTGAAATTGAAAAATCTCCATCTGGAAATATTAGGCTGTTGCCTTAATAGGCTTTATAAAACGATTGGGAAAATCCCAGGAAAATTGAGAAAATATTACAAATTCTGAAAGTATTAATATTTCGAAAAATCCACATACTTTAAGTATATTGCAGTATTTTAATTTAATTTTTCTGTAATTTACTGGTTACAATGTTTTTAATTTGTTAAATTCTGTAGTATAATAGTAACGAATAAATTATGTTTAATATTTTTATGTTAAAATATTTATGTTTTTGGAATTGTAACCATTTTTATTTTCCTGTAATTTTTTATTACTTTAAAAAATTTGGAAGTTTAATCTGAAAGGTAGTGGGATAAGGAGAAGGGTATGATTCAGAGTTGATGAGTAACAGATCCCAGGATCGTGTGTACAATTGCGTGCAAAGGATATAATAGAATTTGAAATTAACTTGTCTTAATTAAACGCGAAGCATAAAAGTATTAACTAGCCCAGAGCGATGTCCAACAAACTTACGATATTATGCATAAAGATAACAGTGATTAAACGGTTCAATTAGATCATCCCCGGCAAGAATCGGTTGGAAAACATCAGGTGAATTTGTCAGCCGGATAAATAATGTCGTCGCGTTCTTTTCCGGACGAGGGAGATTTGTCAGGCAGACGGTGGTCGGTTTAAAACGCGATGCGGATTAATGCGGGGCCGATTGTACGACAAAGTTCGACGACAGGGAAGAAAAAAAAATAATGAAGAGTCGTCGGTGCGCGGCACGATAACGTTTCTGTCCGTGAACGCTTTCTACGGCTTTAAACGGATGATCCTCTTCCTGTCCGTCATCCTGTCTGCGGTCGAGATAGCTCACGATCGGGACTCGGCCCAGGTCACCGTATTAATCACCGACTACTAAACTGCACGTCTAATTCGGCCTTCAAGCCGCAATGAGGATTAATGACGCGGGATAGATCCCGCATACCGAGCCATTTGTATCGGACCTCTTAGGCATCGTTAACGCGTATTCCTTTCGATCGCGGTACGTGCCATCTAATTACCATTCCCAAAGAGAGAAACGACGTACCATTCAGACCCGGGGGAGCGGGTTAAACATCGAAAACACGTTGAAACGAAACAAGGACCACCCGTCGCGTTAATGAGTCGTCGCTCGCGAATCGTTTAATGCGAAAAATAATATCTCTTGTCAACGATGTCTGCCCGTTATTATTTATAGACGTTCGTTAACGATCGAAACGTTCTGAAATCGTCGAATAAGATGGAAATTTTTGAACAAACGTATGATCATAATTTTATTTCGATGTCCTGTTGTTAAATACAAAGAAAGAGACGATGCTTTAAGATAGAACGACGGGATGAATATTCATCCTATCCGGTATGCAAATTCGTTGGTCTTTCGTTTTGATATACACGTCTCTTGTATCGTGGCACGTTAAAAAGCGTTTTATTAACGCGGATGACATTTACGGACTCCTTTGATAGCGATGGGTGGTCCTGAAGGCTTTAAACGTCATCCGTGTATACAAGCGTGGGACTCGAAGTAGAAGGCGCGAACATGTTTATGGTCTATGCCATAGAGTGCAGGGAACACCGTCGAAAAGCTTCGCGTCAATGTCGGCCGCGATAATTGGTAGTTAGAACGTGTAAGAAGCTGGGTCGAGTTTGTTCTTTTGGCCGCGATATAAAGCAAGGAAAGCCTTTTCGATGCAATACCGATATCGTAGCTTGCTCACACACTACCTTCACCGTCTAGACCTTCTTCAACGGCATTTCCACGGCTTCCTGATACCACGGGCTTCCCGGTGAATACCCTATTTACCCCATGCGACTCCAGTTTACCCTAAAATACGTGAATCTAACTCGTATTACCCGTACTTCTTACGTTTTATTTGTTACCCCTTCGGGAAACATCGTTAACCCGATCGATGCCCGTTATTAACCCAATTGAAGTGCTATTTCAATTAATTTGCAAAGATGGATTATAATTATTTTATTAGATTCAAAACTAAACTCACTTTCTCCATAAAATTATCAAAATACTACAAATAGCCACATTTGTACCGATCCTCCTCTCCCTCCGCTGTAACTCGTCCATTTCTGAAACAAAATCCGGGGGAAGTTGGTGAATTTAGTCGCCACCCGAATACTTTCCGCGTTCATTTTGCATATCCTTTTTATTCTCGGCCCTCGCATTCCGGCAAAACTCGTTATAAGAATAAACTCAGCCTCCGCCGTGGAAAAAAAGGGAACCGAACTTTAAAGTTCATTCTCGACGCTCTGTCTGCGAACTGTCGCGATCGCGGACGGGGACATTTTCATCAAACGAGAGCTCGAAGAGCGCGGAACGGGTCACAAAGAGCGGTTCGCCCGTAGGCAACAAATCATCCCCGGATTGTAAGTCTGGGCCGAGTCGCGTTCGACAAACCGTTCCCTCTCGATAATCGGCCGGCTCGTCTCGCGGAGTCCGCGTTCCCGGACGATTTTCGCCTACGTGGCAGCTCGCAGCTGAAAGTCCCCGCGCCTTGTAATCGTCCGCCCGGAGATTTATCGCGGAGCCGGGCGGTGCTCGCGCTCCCGGAATGTCTTTGATGCCCCGGACTGTATCAAAGTGGCAGCCGAGTGCGCCAGTTCGAGCACTCTTAATGGGCTATGAGTTATGATCCTTTGCCGCGCTGAATACGCGACCTCGCCCCTCTCGCACGCGTTTGTCCTAACGTTGCTCCTGTTTACCTTTAACTCGCTGATCCGCCTTCTGACCGCTTTCTTCTTACTTCGCCCTGTTTCGTTCTTTTCATTCGGCGGCCACTTTTACTGCCGTCCCAAAGTCAAAGCAAATCCTGACACTTCGCAGAAGATGGCTCGCCTCTTCATTATTAACGTCGCGCTTACGCCCTGGTGATTGCGCAGGGTGAATCATAGATTTTGACCTGAAACATCCTCAAATATAATTATTGTATCAAAAAATATTGTACTTCGATGGATGGTACACACTGACATTTATTTAATTTACTAAAAACATGTATTTTATAATATATTTCCACTAAAAAAATGATGTTAAATGAAAATTGAGTATTATCAAATTGTTCATTTTTAATTTCAATATATAAATTCAAGATTGTTGTCGATAAAGGGCGTGAAATTTGATAAATCTGTTTGATTTAGTCTCTCCAGGACTTTTACGTTTTTCTTTCGAGCTCTACACGGAACTCGTTTCTTTACGTCCCCTTCGGGGCTCGGCTGTTCGAGAAGCAATCTCCAGCAAAGAACCGCAGAAAGTCGCGTTGATATCTTTCTAGTTTATTTTTTTAATAGTTGAAATTGAGTTTGGAAGTGGCTGCGTTAAGAAGGATTTCTGTCAGCTGCGAAGAAACCCGAGAAAACTTTAATTCGCGAGGTATAGTAAGATGTATAAATGTCGTATAACAGCGAGGAGTAACTTAAGACTTTATTCTACTCGATTCTGAGGAAAGATACTTAAAGCACAGCGTATTATTCTCGTTTTGTAGATTCTGTTCGTGTAAATCCGTGGATGTGGTGGATCAATTTTGATCGACTTTTAAAATTAAAAATTAACGAGTCAAATATAAATCTCAATGTCTAAGATTTATCTAAGAAATTTATTTTATAAAAAGGCAAACGAAAATTCAAATTGTATGAAAGAAAAAGTAACAGTAATGTAAAAGGAAAATATCAATTTTCTCAGGCGATAAATAAACTCTACAACAGACTAGTTCAGTGCTCCATCAATTTCTAATTTGAGAAATCGTCTTCGAACGTGAGTACCCCTTTAAGAAAGGGCGTTAATAGTATCAAACGCGAGGAGTAAGATGTCGAGTCGATTGAATCGAAGACGATCATCGGTTTTCTTCGACGTTCGTGGAATCCGTGCCAGCATTCCTTCAGCAAGACGCTTTTTCTCGTGGCAATCACGGCTGGAAGGTAGGAGCTTTTTAATGCCGTAGACGAGAACCCGCGAAAGGTATGTGCGAATACAATTATTAGCCGGCTCGAAGTGGCTTCCCCGTTCGTCGTTCTCGCGGCGGCGCCAGTTCATCTTTAATTCATGCCATCCGGTGGCTCGACTCGATCGATAAATTATAATTTCACCCCGTATCGGCCCGGCCGAGGTGACGGTTATCCGTCAGCCACCAGCAGGATCACGTATTTGTACGATTTCCTTTCTGCGACGACGTAACATTTCCGATTATACCGTCATCCTCTTTGCTTTCCTCTTATCGACTGATTCTTATCGGCACGTCAATTGCGGCGTCTGCATACAATCGCAGGCGGGATACAGGATAAATCATTCGCACAGTGTATTTTCAGGCTCTTTCCTGTCGGTTCCTGCGCAAAAATATCACCCTTCATACACGTTGCCTGGCACCGTCTTATTAACACTTTGACTGCCACGTCACCCACATATGGGCGTCCCTTGAATTTTCATTAAAGACCGTCGCCTGTATAATCACAAACTCTTTCCTTTATTCGCTTTTTAAATTACGAATAATAGAAATAGCAAAAATAAAATTGCTACCCAATGAAACTTTTAGTAATTGCAGCACGACAATCGAAGCGTTAATTATATTTTGCAACCACAACAGTTTTAAAAGTACTATCCATAAAAATAGTCGACAATCACCCTCTTTCCCAGCTCGCTGTTCTCCAGCGCGTTAAAAATCTTTCCTGACTTCTTCGAGGAGGCGGGGAAGAAGGAGAAGATAGAGACAGTGGAGAGAAAAAAAGAAGAAAAAAGGAAGAGTCGGTAATCTCAGAGTAAATATTTACTTTTCTTGCAGACTGAGGCAAGAGAGCCACGGAGGTGCCTGGTGCCCGAAGCAGCAGATCACAACGGAACCACGCGAGTGGCTGGAAATCGATCTTCACACGGTCCACATGATCACTGCCACCGGCACTCAAGGCCGCTTTGGCAACGGCCAAGGTGTCGAATACTCGGAGGCTTACATGCTCGAGTATTGGAGGCCGAAGCTCGGCAAGTGGGTTCGATACAGGGACGTTCGAGGCGAAGAGGTGAGTGATTTCACCTTAACTCTTCCACTTTATTAAACTAAGAGTATAATTAAAAACACACGGTCCGCTTACCCTTAACCTGATTCTTCGTTTATTATGAACTAGCCAAAGCAACCCTTTCTATCAGTAGATCAACATCGAATTAAAAATTCTGTGATTAAAAATCGTGGATCACATCTTTATATTATAAAATATATATTTCCTTAATTACCTCTTTGACTTATTTATTGCAATTGTAATTAAGGAAAAATAAGTAATACATAGGTTTGAAGAATAATGATATACCAATTAGGAAAATTATGATGAACTATCGTTCGCCGCAGGAAGTCGAGAATTATGCGCTCGATATCCTTTCTGGGTAAGCTGCTCGATCGATCCTGCGAATTGACGTCAAGTTAGGCGAAGTTTACTGCGGAACGTTTATTGACCGAAAGGAAAGAGAACAGATGAAGTACAGGCAGGAAGTAATAGATCGTCCGGGAAAAAACTGTCCCGGGATGTATTTGCTGTTTCTGAAAACACACCACCTTATTGAGTGCAAAATTGCATCGAATTCGAGGAAGAGTTAGTTGGCTGATGCGACGGTGACGATGTTTTCCTCCATCAAAAATTGTCTACCAACAGTAACAGAATTTACAGGATACTATTAGATTACAAAAACAGCAACCCTGTATAGAAAATCGAATTAAAAACATTTTATCGTTTATTTTATAAAAATTCCGCGAGGAAAGATCAAACGAAACTATAATTAATATAATATGATAGCAATTTCCTGTAACCGAGTATTGGTATTAAAATTGTTGAACTGTTATTAAGCTTCGAATCAATCAGTGATCGAAAAGGAATAACGAGATCGGTACCAGTGTTTGTCATTAGCAGCGCAATGGCGGTGGCTAATCCGTACCGGAAGCAAGGGACGGGCATAATTCAATTCAATTAACCGGTCAGAACGATTCAGCAAAGAGAGAGGCGTCGCGACGTGCACGGGACGCGCGTAAGCGGAATCGCGCGGTTAAATTTAGTCGCACGCGCGATACGCGTAAAACGGGCGAGCACACGGATTATCGGGGATGATTTGTAGCGGTGTCCACGGGTCCGCGGACAGAGCTAGGGCCTGCTAACTAAACCGTGACGTTAACAAGACGTAAATCTCGGTCGCAATATGCTCGGCTCAAAAGTGGTCCGCCGAAACCCGGCCTCGGTCGCCGATGCAATTTACTAGAATAGATCGGTAACCGTGAACCTACCGCTTTAATTAGCAACAATAGGGGCAGACCGTTCATTTATTTCCGCGGGAAATATATGTCCTCCTACCGTGTTACCCGCCTGAGAATGCCGCGAATTCGTTGGCAGAATAGCAGAGAACCACCAGGCCCTGACGTCGATGAATGAACTGTCCTTACATGCTCGCTGCTCGCTCGACGAGCATCCTACTCGCTACTCTTCTGACAAGATGCTTTAATCCCTCATAACTGGAATTTTTTATTTCTTAAGAAAAGTTTTTAACAAAATTCTTGGAAACAATATTTGTTACTCTGCAATTTAGTACACAGGAAGTTAATCAGGTGCAAATCATTGCCTTTTATGGTGGTCGTCATTCGTATTTTGGGGGAAATAGCCCCCAAAATTTATGGTCGATAGAAAAGAATACGTGTAAAATACTTTAGTGAGTATTTAAAAATGTGTCATTGTTCAAATAGTAATTTTTAAGGCTTGTAATGACTCCAGATTTGCTAATTACGAAATTTTGTACATGCCTTCTATTTTACTAACTTAAATTGTAAGATCTAAGACTAAAGTATCTATTCTACTTGAAAATAAAGGAAATATAAATCTAACCGTTAAATTCCCTGTAAACAACTTCCCAGAAATTATTTGATTCTCTCCGGTATTGTTTTCTCGAAATCTTTCGCTCGTCCGTGATCTATACTGTATAAAATCGTGACCTGTAAGTTCGAAAACAAGAAGGAGCGTACTTTAAACAACGCTCGAAGTTCGAAACGGGTAAAACTTGCCCCGTTGTATTGTCCCGCCGGCCATGGGTCAATACTTCCCTCCAGTGGCGATCCTCCCGTGTATCATTTGTCATCTCGCTTTCTATTACGAAGTATAAGTTGGTAAACTAAGGGACAACGGTTATATTCAGCAGGTATTCTGACACGTGTATATCTTCAAAAGTTTCGTGTTAGATGACAGTTTGGTCGTTACGAACTTTATCACAGAATCCCGAGAAATATGTTCACGGTTATAAGATGCTCTCCCCTCGCTGAATCTCACTTTGAATTGAATCAAAATTTTTGGAACTTCGGAACAACCGTGTTACGATCGAAATATTTCAAGAAAATTTATACCTGGCAATCCTTCGTACATTTTATTTTACAAACTCTAACCGGATAAACCGTGGAACAAACGTTTATATTCGAGAATTATTCTGACACATTTACACGTTGGAGAGTTCCGTGTCAGACGGCGGGCCGACAACTTTATCACACCAAGAATCCCAAGAAACGTGTTTACAGTCGCAACGTGTTCTCGATTCCGGCTCCCTTAACTCAATTTGTCTTTGAGCAGAATCAAATTTCCCGAAACTTTAAGCAAACTGTTGTTCCGTCGCGAAAATAAAAGAATATTGGAACGATTCGCGAGGCGACGTTGTTTTCAGTTCGCTTATCCTCGTAGCGGGAAGGATAAGCGAGTAAAAGGAACACCGGAAGTGGACTCTCAAAAGAACCTGCGCTGTCTCTTGATATTTGTTACCGAGGAACGGCGCGGCAACCAATATAAGTCATTTCGCTTCGTCGACAATAATATTATTTTCGAGTAGCACTTTTTTTATTCTCGTAAACGCGAAACGAAGAACGAAAAACACGAGGAGAAAAAGGAGGTGAACGTCCAGTCGACGAGGTGGATTTCCTTGGAAGTTAGTACGCAGAGAGGGTGCTTCGAGCTTATTTGTATAGGAGGGTGGATCAATAAAACGAGGGAAGGGAAAGTCGTCGCGTGCTCGCGGGTCAGACGATTTTGACTCACCTACATAGGCGTACCTGGCTGAATAGCCGAGGTCGTTCCGACCCAGGCCGCGTATCTCGCGAAGGTCGAACCCGACGAAATTTAACCACCCTTATTCGCCACTCGCGATCCATTTACATGCCGCCACGAAATAACCTTCGAACCGCGAATATTTCTTCGGGAAAAAGAATTTTTTGACACAAGAAATTGACACACAGACTTTTAGGATGACTTAATGCCAGCTTAAATCCTCGGACAACGTTTCCATACGATTCTATGTATATTGAGGCATTAATCAATGATGACTTCGTTTCGAATTCAATATATTAAAGGCCCATTAATATTCAAGCAAAATATGCATTCGTAAACGATTCGCATTAATATACGTTGACGTATCGATCGATTGACGTGAACACGGGTACTCGCCCACTCCGTTTCTAGATTTCTCCCGGTTCTTTTAATCGTGTCCCGGGCATAATTTAAGTCGCCGAAGATTAGTTATAAATTACCGTACGGATCGCTCGTAGCCACCCGTCGATTCGCTTAATCTCGGCCGTAAAGCAAACTAATTAAGTACACGAAACGCGGCTCGGAGCAAACGTAGAAACCGGTCGAAAAGAGTGAAAGGAAATCGGGATTCCCGTGAATCGATGGCGGCCATCGTTCGTAGAAGCGTGTCCCCGAACGAAAATAAAGTAAGAAAAATAAGAAGAAATGTCGTTCACTCGGACGACATTGGTTTAAACGGATACCGGTCGGAACGAACTGGGCCCACCCACAAACCTCGTCCACGGGCTCGCTTCACGGGAATAAATCCGCAGAAATTCGTGTCTCTTTTCTCCCGCTGCGAGGACCAGGATGTTCCTCGCTTAATTACACAACGACACTCGGCTTATCCGACGAATAATCTCCGCCGACGACGAGCCACGGGACCCACGGACGACGCGCAACGTCGGTGGTACACACAACCTGGCGCGCGGTTGTCAACGGGCCGCGTTTACAGTCCACTCGAATGAAACCGTGCGAAAGAAGAGAAAAAAGATGCAAAAGAGGCGTCTAATATTTTTTTCCACGACCGTATTTGGCATGACGGAGATACGCGAGCGGACATAAATTATCTCGCGGATTCCTAGCGGCCAACCCCGCTCGATGCCCATAGCCGTTCTTGCCGTGGTACCATCTGGTCCCGGATATAATAATTTTCCAACGAAACAAGGATACTTGAAAATAAGGAATTTTCGTCCAATTGCGGCAATTATATTTCTAAAAAATTCATTTTTAATACCACTAATTAGTCATGACACAGAAATATTAATAAAACGAAAATTACCCATAAACTTAATAATAATAGTTTCAAAATTTAGATGATTATTATTATTTCAGATTGTGACATTCCAGTACCTATCCAATATTTTTATTTTACTTAAAATTTATATTTGAACTTTGATTATTCTTTCTGATAATTGTCTGGTGGACAAAGAGAGGATCAGAAGAGTTCTTGAAAAGTAGAAACGACGAAGAAGTGTTGGGAAAGGAAATGGTCTTTCTCGATGAGTCATTGTTTAATTTGTGCCTCTCGACCAAGCGAGAAACGTGTTTCATCTCTGAGAGAATAATAGGATTAAAGGAGAGTTTCAATTTTGGAGATGTTTGGAGCATCGATGCGGGTTAATAGTTTCGAAAGGAAATGAAATTAGAATGACGTTTTGAATTGTTGGAAAAAGAAATACTGCTGGTTCAATTCGAGGGATTTTTTTCTTGTCAAATGACGTAATCGTTGAAAATACTGAAAGCTCTCGCCGAAAGCCGAACGCTTTAACCAGTGTTTCTCTTCTAAACAAAAAGTGATGGTATTTTTACTGGAAATATTGAAAAAGACTAAACGCTTCGATATCACTTGAAAAAAATACGCTTTTGTAGCGGCAGCCGATTGTTACTTGCCTGGAATATCGTTACGCGTAGCTTGTCAATATTTTCCAATAAACTGCGTCCATTGACAGGAACAAATGGACTGGTATCTGTTTGTTAAAAGACATTATCGATTAACGCGGAATTGCGAAGCAACAGCACGGAAGCATTGAATGGCAACAATTTTTTAAATCGCGAGATAATTGGAAAAGAGCCAAAAATGTGTAAATATTCTATGAACTTCGTCTACCTTATTTTACAAATAATATATACACAATTATTTTTTTAAAATGTTACTTTTTATTTGTTTTATTCATTTAAAATGCCACTCAGTGGTTACTGGTGATCATTGTGGAGGCTAACTTGACTTTCAAATGCCGATTCCAGTAAAACCGAGCTCTCAAACATTTAAAATAACAATATCCAAATGAATAATTAAACATTTAGAAGAATCTGAAATTAAATCCAAATACTAATCTTTTGCACTTGAGTAGTGGCTCTAGTGTCTCCAAATTAACAAAAGAAATAAAAGTAAATAGATTATAAGTATGAAAATTTGATTTTCATTTTCCTTCGCGAAACTCAATTTTCCCTTGATCAAGGACAACCAAGTCCCGTCTCTTAGGATCTGAAAGAGCGGAAAGGTCGTTGGTCCCGGTCCGCGGGCACATGACGCACAAAGAGAAATTCGTCGGGCTACACCTCGGACCACCCGTCGCGTATATTCGTCTAATTAAACCGTCCGACGGCTTATCCGTCACGATCTTCCTCGACGACACGAAGCCATCAACGCGGCTTCTGTTCGGTGGCTGACGACTCACGGTTTCGGGGCCGAAAGGCGCGGAAACATTAACATAAAATGGGCGTTGGTGGGTGCCGCCACGCCTTGCTGCTTCTTTCGTTGTAGCGGCCTGGAATTTGTCCACGACGAAAAGCGCGACCAAAATTCGCCTCCTTCCGTTTTCTTTTTATCGCCTTCGAAGAGGGAGGATCGTTCCGGGAGAAAAGTCTTTGACTGGGTCTCGCGGCTGGTAACGCGTGGGCGAGCGGATAAATATCGGGATTACTTATTTTTCTTGGTGGACGAGTCGGCGGCTCGTAAATGCCGTCGTATTTTCAACCCGCTCGGCCCGTCCTCGCGCGACGTTCACACGGGACGACGATCTCGGATTTTCTCGGAATAAGCTGAAAATTTGTGGAAGCCTTTTCGCTGCTCATCGTCGCCGATTAATAGCACGCCTTTTCGATATCGGTTTCAGTTACGAAGATGTTGACTTATGTTGGCCGTCGATTCTCCATTCTGAATTGTATTGCACTTTATTCCGACATTTGATTCTCAGTTAGAATTTCCTTTTTATAAAATAACGTAACCATACACGTCCCTTGGATATTGAACCCACCATCCTTAGACTGTTCGACAGAGTTCGATGTACATCCGTCTTGAAGCACGTCTTGCATCGAGACAGGTGATCGAAAATGATATCCCTATCAAGTTTTATCGTCTAGGGAATGAGTGAAATAGAAGGCAATAAAATGAATCAATGGCTAGGAAATTGGCACCTTGTATCTAGCCAGTACTTTATATGAAACAAAAAGTCATGGTTTCCCGTGGGAAAATGTAAAGCGCATCATACTCACACGATTCACCTCTCAAATAGCTATATTTTATTATTATTTTATAACAATTTTACAGTATTTCTGCTATTAACGCGTTGACTGCCATGGCGCTGCAAATTTTATATAATTAAATAATTAATAAAAGAAAAGATAAAATAAACCGTGGATATTGATGGTATTAAACTAATAATGCAAATTGGTAATTTGAATGGTTATATTTGAAAATTAATCGACAGAAGCCTTACTAATTGGAATTAAAGCGTGTCTTACCACACACGTCTGTTTTCACTGTGGCAGTTAGGTAGATTTCAATCTTTTATTTTAAAATGCAGTTCTGCTGAGAACTTTTCTCCCCGATCCTGTCCAGATATTCTTTTTTCGCCAGCCAATTCCGCGAGTTTCGTCGGCGAAGTGCAACGAGACCATCAGAAACGTCGACGACTTTTTCGACTTCTTTCAAGAGCGGTCCGTTTACGGGCGCATATTTCGACCTCTTAACGAGGCGTTTCGCGCCGCCGAACGGATCGTCGACGCTCATTAAACTCCTGTAACGAAGTGGAGGAAACGAGACGGTGACCGGCGAAATTTCACATGTGTCGGCTCATTGTATTTCACCGTTCGCCACACCCTCCCGTGTCGCGTTCGTTTTCGATGTGCTAAACATCAGGTACGGCGTCGCGGTGAGAATAACGAGCGCAAATAAAACGGTGTCAGCCACTGGTCCCAATTACTGGACCTCCCCGCCGCAGAACGTGTCCGGTCCGCTTGGCCGGCGACGATCGTCATCTTTTAATCGTGTTTTCTTGGCTCCGCTCGCGAATCTCGGGAGCCTTGATGGCTGAAACAAGAACAACCTAGCCGGACAGGTCTTCTCGTGAAAAATGCTGATTAGAAGGTTGTCGTATTATTGGCGAGAAGAAGCTATAATTATTAACCCTTTCGCTGTCAGGGTCGACGTTAATCACTTGGCAAAATGTATTCGATCGAGGTTGAATGTTCGAGTCTTCGACCAAAGTAATGTCTAAAAGGATTAGAACATTGATTAAAATTCGAGTGTAAATAGAGACCGTCTTTGCCGCATAAATTAACGTCAGCTTAGCGCTGCAAGTCACTTGTCGGATGTTCAGCTTTTCATTACTTACGACTTGTTGAATTTGTTCAAACGACAGCCAACTTCCTCTGCAAATTACAACTCATCACGCTCGCCTTTTATTAAAACTACTTAAATCCGCAAGCCTAAGTTGTTTAGCGATTAAACGTCATCCCGTTATCTTTGTCTATGAGCAACCTCCTCGTTAATCGCGTCTGTAATTTTAAAATGAATGACAGAAGACGAGGCTCGTTTATATTCCTAAAGTCTTGGAGTGACTGTTACCTATAGACTCTCGCGCGCAGTTTGTTAACCGTGTTTATGAAATATTTATACGGTAAAGAAGAATCATTATCAACACCTGACACAGATAATTTAAGGATATCTTCTGAATTATTTATTCGCCGTTAGCGAAGCGGGAACAACGACGGAAAAAAAAATTACAATTCGCTGTTGTAAACCTGTCGTTAAAGTACCATAAACTATCGACGATCGTATCAATAATAATGAAGATTCGTGCAG
This sequence comes from Anthidium xuezhongi, assembly GCA_022405125.1. Classification (NCBI taxonomy): domain Eukaryota; kingdom Metazoa; phylum Arthropoda; class Insecta; order Hymenoptera; family Megachilidae; genus Anthidium; species Anthidium xuezhongi. The sequence continues at coordinate 4,911,633 of CM039642.1, read as the reverse complement.
TGTGCGTATACACCTGTCGGGATCACGACCGCGATGAACCACGGTCACGTAAGCGACCATACGTGAGAATCTCGGTGCTCGTGGAGTCGAGAGGCGCTGTCAAGCTGGTAAGTGGAAAATAAGAGGTCCTTTGTTTCGAAGGGACGACCCTCGACGACGCCGTCCGAGAAATTCTCGATCCTCCGACGCGATACAGCCGTTTCGACCTTCGAGCCTACAGAATAGAACCGGCGTTGTTCTATCCGGGAATGTGTGAAACGAGAAATCGCGGCAGTCAGGAATGCCTTAACGATACGTAATAAGCCCCGAAGAAAAATTTCGAGAATTTTTTCCCCAACAATTTTTGGATATCAAAGGTATAGATCTTGGGTTGCATACACCTAAGTTGTATAGTCGTCTCTGCTGTTTATTTCCTCTGGTATTTAAATTTCATTTGTTTAATCTTTATTTTGACCAGATCCAAGAATATGTACAGTAACTCACAGCCATAATAATATTCAGAATATTTAATCAAAGTATTTATACAACACCCCGTTCGTTTATCTCTGCTTCACCTGTACACCGCAGTATCAGTTCTCTTTTTATCGGCAATCCACGATAATACAATCCCGTATCGTAATGGAACGGTGTGATACGAGCGTGTCGCGAATTGCTTGTCGCAGGTGATCAAGGGGAACACGAACACCTACCTGGAATCGAAGCACGAGCTGGAGCCACCGATGTGGGCCAGCAAGGTCCGTTTCCTGCCGTACAGCTACCATCGTCGTACCGTTTGCATGCGAGTGGAATTGTACGGTTGCCCGTGGAACGACGGGATCGTGTCGTATTCGATGCCACAGGGTGACAAACGCGGCAATTGGGAATTCTTCGATGCAACTTACGACGGTTACTGGGACGGCCAGCTTCTGCGAGGCCTGGGACAGCTGACGGACGGCAAGATCGGCCCGGATAACTTCAAGATGGGCTATTACGATTACGACAGAGGTCAGGGATGGGTTGGATGGAGAAACGATACCAGATCCGGTCATCCGCTGGAGATCAAGTTCGAGTTCGACCACGTCAGGGAATTCTCGGCCGTGCACATTTATTGCAACAATCAGTTCACCAAGGACGTACAGGTGAGTCTCGTAATTTTTTTTAAAAAGCGATGGGTCGAAATATTTAACCCTTTCATTTCTATAAACTCTTATAATGTTACTAATCATGAAATATTGTTACACTCAAATTTTTAACAGATATCATTCAACATCTGGCATCCATAACTCTTACAATTATGTATCTGTTCACGATTTAGTATACCATTAAGTTTTATCGTGATGAAAGGGTTAAAGGAATATATTTCCTGTATACACGAAATAGAGAAGCTACAAACTTTAGCAATAATTTGGTGTATCAAGTTTGATCTCGGGTCGTGATTTCGAAGGAAGGAACAGTAGGAAAATACGATACGAGAAACCAGAGCCTTCCTCAACGTTTGCGGTTCGTGATCTCGGTATCCCCACGAACGGAGCCCCAGGCAGATTTTTGGTTCACAGTATAGTCACGTACTTGTATACATATGTATAAAAGAGGAGGGTTAGAGGTTTACTATTTGGAAGGTTGCTGCTATCAGGCATTATGATTAGTCGAGATTTATATTAAACAAAGCATATCCCCTTGAATTTTTTAACAAAAATATTTTCGTATAGTTTCATCCGTTTAACCCACTTCAGTAGCACTTTATTTCATAATAAAATGTCCCCTAAAATTCACAAAAAAAACCGTCCCCTGTATTTTCATGGAAAAAACATAAAAGGGAGCCGCATCTCGAGCCGTTCACTTTAAATTTTAATATTTTGATTCGTTATCCGTATCGCCATCGATATTCGGTCGGCGATGGAATTTCCAGCGCGTCCTCCTTTATCAGCAATCTCTTTGAACACAGCCCCGGCCGCGTTATTTTCAAATTTCCTCTATGATCGTTCACCGAACATCCGCGAAAACGCGCGAAAAAAAGAGCCGGACCAGACGCGAGCACGACAGGGAGGAAATTGGAAGGGCCCGGGGCGGTGACTCGCCAACGCCGGGCAGAACTGCGATACACCCAGAAAGAGAAGGGAAAAAAAGTCGGAACTACACGTGGAAGCGGGCGAGAAGGGGGCGCGCGAAGGGTTGAAAAGGGTGCGAAACAGAAACAGTCACGGTGGTGGCGAAACGTGTGCGAAGATCTCGTGCCAGCCTTTAATTCGCGCCCGCGGGAGAACGAAAGGAGACCGGAGGGAGAAAGGGCCGCGTACGCTATGAAATCCAGGTTTTACGTTCGAGTCAAGGTCAAAGGTAGGATGGGGTAACGAGGCGCAACAACGGTTAGCCCCTGGCTTCGGATGAAACGAATGGGAAGGGAAAGAGGAAACGAGCCACGGGTCGGAGGCGCACGACTTTACAGGCTGCGAACAACGCCGCCGAGTGATGCTGGCTGTTGCCGGCTTCTGGAGAAATTTTCCGCTCCCGCGTGCTTCCGGTCGCAAATTTCTATATAATATCCTCATCCCCGCATCAAGATTTATCTCAATGGAGACCCTCATTACCCTGCACCGTCCTCTGCTCCCTGCAAATAAGAATTCGTAACAGCAAACAACAACGACACTCCATTTTCGTTGTGTTATATTTTATAGAGTTTGCATCTCATGGTAAACGTTTTGTTCGACTAAGTTTCGACTAACTTTGACTATTTTGTAGTAAATAAATGATAAATAATATTCGAGACATCCTGACTTCCTTCCCGCGCGATTTACACGTTAGACCCAGATGTTACAGCGCACCTCATCGTTCCAGCGCAAGGGGTTAAAATATAAGTTACCCAAAACGGGGTCTGATCGTGCTGGAATCCCCATGGAACGGGACCTCGAAACACTCACCATGCCGGTATCAAGATTTATTTGAATGGAGCGGCTCATTACCCAGCTCGAGGCTCGATTGTGCGCTCGCTCGCGGACAAGACGAAGAGGCGGAAAACGAGAGGTGGCGATGGTGGCAAGGGCGCAGAAACTACGTTGGATCGGCTCTCGAGGGGGGAATCGTTCGTTCCCTTCCTTCTCGGAGGAACGGTTCTTGGAAGACAGGAAGGGAACGTCGAGCAGCGAGTAGAAACGGTGTTTCTCTCTCGTCTACGCACAATGCCAGCGAACAACGAGCCGAAGAGCAGATATGCCACGTATTCAAATACAATACCGACAGTTTGGCAAGTCGGCAGTCTATGGATAAGGTGGGAGGACGTTGCAGGGGGTGAAGGATGCTGGCAACTACCCCTAAACGTCCCCTTCTATTAACAAGCGACCGTTCGCGCGGATAGAACACGTTTTCTGAAAGACGGCGCTTCAAAGCATGGCCAGTTTCGTGTTCACCGTGTCTGTCCTCTTGTTCCCGAATAGGGACATTTCTGAAACTGTATTACTCGAAATATTGTTTCAAAATAATATTTTATTTTATTTCGTGATGTACTGGTATCTTTGGTGACATTAATTTGAAGCTCAAAGTGCTATTTCAAGGAAAGTTATATCTCTTATTTTAGCTGGAAAATTTTGCCAAGGACAGTTTCGTGGTAGCGTCTTCGTGTCTTCCCACACCCTCTGGCTCGTCTGTTCGTCGACATGCCAAGGCAAGCTTCGACGAAGCTGCCTTGAAAATCTATACGCATCGCCGTTGCGTTCCTCTCCGGGGCTAAGAGAGTTAGATAATCTCAGCTTTGTAATCTCCGTTTCCACGTCCCTCGCGCTGTTCCACCCTTTTCTTCTCTCTCTCTCTCGCTCCCTCTGTCATCCTTACTCTTAGTTTCCGGCAGGCATTCTACTCGCGCAACTATCTTACGCTTTCCCGAAGCGGAATTAGCATTCCGCGCGCCTCCTGTCTGCCGTCGAACGCGCAACCACCTACGGGAGGCTCGCAATTATCGAAGTCGTCGATGTCAACCGAGTGTTGCATCTATAAAGTTGCTCGTTACGTACGTAATAAATAGCCGGGCTGTGTATTTGCGGAAGAGGAATTGCGGGGGGGGGGGGGGATATATTAATATACCGGGGACTGTGTTCCGCGTCGGAACGATACACCCAGCCCCTCAAGGTGCTGATTTATACATATAATTAATGTTGAATATTAGCCACTGCATCATGTTTGCCTTACACAATGGGCAGCTTTATTCCACTGTCTGAAATAACCTTTGCCGCTTCGTGTTTTACATATTTCTCGTGTAACGTTGTTTATGGCTACATGGCGTTCTGCACGTCCTCGTTTAGAATCCGCTCTCTAGAGCGTAATATGATTTGCGCTAGTTCTTGCCGCGAAGTTCGACGAGTGATGCACGAGTGATATTACCGTGCGTTATTAACATTACGGAATAACAGACGGTATTTGAACGACGTTAATGTTTCGTGGGAATTTGTAACGTTGAGTACCCTGCTCTTCTGTTCTCATGATTCATGATTTATGATGGTCGAAACATTGACAAAGGGGTTGATTATATTAGCAATCAAGGTCGTACTTCTCCAAGTTTCATTACTTTGATAGCTTGAAATTAAATTGGTGTTGAATTGAAAATTTGTCAATGTTATTTGTTTTATTATATTCTCATCATTGAAGGAACAACTTGATCTTCTTCGAACAGGTGTTCTCCGAGGCCAGCATAATGTTCAGCGTCGGTGGTCGCTACTACACGGGTGACCCGATCGTGTACTCCTACATGGAGGACAGGATCTTCGAGCACTCGAGGAACATCTCCATCAAGCTGCACCATCGTATCGGCAAGTTCGTTAAACTGAGATTCAGCTTTGCCTCTCGGTGGATCATGATCAGTGAAGTGACCTTTGACTCCGGTGAGTATATCAGAATTGCACAAAAATTGTCAAGTTCGTATCGAGGCGCAAAAAACACGAAAGCGTCGTTTGCTCGTTCCAGACGTGGCTCACGGGAACTTCACTCCTGAATCACCGCCCACGACCGAGGCGCCGAGGCAAAGGGACCGAATCTCGGCCCGCGACAATCCTCTTCAAGCCGAGGTGCCGGTCGTCAAGCAGGACGATCCGACCTACATGGCCGTGATCATCGGCGTGCTAACGGCCGTGATCCTTCTGCTCGCGGTCGCGATCTTCCTGATCGTCACGCGGCACAGGCAACGGAAGAATTTCGCTAGCCCCTTGAGCACCAAGAGCGCGATCCCGTCGGGCAATCATCAGCACCTGTCGCCAGAGTCCGCGTACGGTACCACGGAGAAGGACCCCTCACTGATGACCTACAGAGTCGAGGAGTTGGACGACAGGTACGCCGGTACCAAGCTGACGACGTTGCCCCGCGATCTGAACGATCGTCTGCTGGGCGACGTCAGGCTCGACGAGTACCAGGAACCCTTCCACGAGAGCAAGTACCGGGAACCACCTCATGCCGCTTATTATGGATACAGTACTGTAGTTATAGACAACAAGGACCTTCACGACAACGTTGAGCAGTCTGGTGAGTACGATCGATGTCTGGTACCGTCTTGACATTTGTCGGCACACTTGTCAGACTAGTAGATTCTGAATTGATGTTCGCCCTTGAATGTATGAACAGTTAAGGATAATAGAGTATATATTTTAGCATCAAAAGTCTTTTACTTCGTCTTTTTATATTTATTTTATTTGAAAAAGAGGTTTATTGTCAAATGATTGCAACACGAACACTGACAATTGTTAAATTAAATTTGTCGATTAAATTGATTGAACTCGATATGAAACTGTACAGATGTTATTAAACTTGGAATTTAATATGTCGGGTATAATTAAAATTGAAATTTCGTATGTAATGGATCAAAAATTTATGAATTAGGGGGTTGATTGAAGTAATTCGAATCAAAGCTTCTGATTTTTAATTCTATTGACAATAATTCAGTTAATGGAATAAGGGAATCGATTTGTTCGCAGATGCCACCTACGATTATGCGGTACCAATGCCTGTGCCTAGCGTAAGCAGCGATCAGGATAGCGTTTTCTCAAAATCTTCATCAAGGGGTAGCGCGAAGGTAAGTAGTTTTTTATTTTTTTATAAATTTATAAATACGCCTAAAAATTTTGAAGGATATTAGATTATTAACTTTCTGACTGCGACGCATATGTACATACGTCTAACAAATATTTTTTATTTTAACATAGAATCGGAAAAAACTGAAATATCCAGAATTTTTCCAATATTTCCGACGCTAATAAATTTTTTTAATGTTATATCACAGTCAAAGGGTTAAGGATTTAATATTGGTCGCGCAATCGAACGACGTGTATTTAATTTTCTTTTTCGACAGGCATGTTTGCAGAGTTTTTTCCCCCCGCCTCCGCCCCCAATGAGCGCGCCACCCCCGCGAGGCTCCAGTAACCTGACGTATTCGAACCCGCCGAGCCCGGAGCCAGTTTGCGAGCGCGAGCGTAGAGGAAGTAAGCGTCGCGAGCACTCCTTGCACAGATACGCGTAAGGATCGCTGTGTCCTGCGGAACGCACGCGGCACGCCGCTGGATCAAAGGTACGACAGAATTTCGTGCTTCGCGTAAACAGATCAAACGATTGATCCAACCCTTCAGCATCCATGATAATCATAAACCATCTCGTTCTTTTCTTTTCCTTCATTCTTTACGATTTTCATTTTCCAACTATCAACGCACGATTCTTCTTGAATAAAATAAAAAAGAAGGAGGCAATCATTCGACACAATGGATGCTGAAGGTGCATCGAATACTCGAGCGCTGTTAGCGTCGAAACGAAGCGGAAGAGGACAAAAAGGAGGAGAAGATGACACGAGAGATCGGCTCGGCTGCGACGAGGCAGGAAATTTTTCGCCCCAGCGACGCGTCGTTCTTTCCTATTAAATTTCAAAAAGTCCAATTAGATCGAACGCAACCTCGACGCTGTCGATCTCATCGGAATCCTTCTCGACGAACACTGCCATCGGCGCGCTTCCGAAGCGTGCCGCCGAGTAACGCGCACCTCGAGCGTACAAGGGGGCTCGAACTGCCTTCTAGGCGAGCAAAACCGAACGTATAACCGAAGTTGTAACTACAATTGGCATATCAGTTCAGGCGGCAGCGTTATCGCGAAACCTCGACCCTTCCGGGGATCCTGCGAGCACCTAAAAACCGTCTCGTTCCACGAGCCCCGCGACACTGTCTATTTTGCTGCCAGTTTTATCGAGTACATACAGGGTGTGCACGACCACGAACCAAGCACGTCGTACACGATTACTCAACACGTAAACGATTCGCCATGGATTTTCATAGTTTAGGGCGGGGAACGTGGATCGAAGCATTTCACGGGTCATTGGTATGCACGTTGTCAGCGTAAAAATACGTTCGCATCAATTTTCTTTCGAGCAACGTTACGGGAAGTTATTTCCAAAAAAATGTCACCTACTTTTCATTCAGAGTACCCTCGATACACAGGATTGAAGATTGAAAGAAATCTTTTATCGAAAGATACAAATTATTAAAATTTATTTAATACTGTGGTATTATTGCAATTTCAAAATTAATAAAAAATGTAGTACCTTCCTTTACCAGAATATAGAATAAGTTAAAAGGCTCAGACGTGTTACTTACAATTGAAAAATCGTACTTTTCGTTGACACCGTGCGTAGAGAGCTCGCATTTCGCGAGCCCTTTTCCGCGCCGCGTAATCGTGCGAACGAGTCGCGAGCACGGCCTCATTACGGCAATGTTTCATAAAGAAATTGTAAGGCGTTCTCGCGCGGAAAAAAGAACGCAGACGAGTAGAAAAGGCTCGCGAGCGGATTTCCAGAAGGAGTCGCGCGGATTTCACGGTTTCGCCTGTTCGACGCGCATGTGCAACCGGATCGAGCTCGCTATCGATCCGCGTAGGGCGAACAACAGAAATGGGGGATCGGCTTTTTTTAAATAAGATATTTTTGCGGTCTCGTCGAATTGACACGCGACCGATAATTAATCGCCGTTAATTGCTGGGCTCGGGCGTAATCGGCGCTCGATTCTCGAGTTGGTCGCGTGATTAAACGGACGCCGGAGCGTTTCCGTTATGGCTCGAAGCGGAAAAAAAGGGGAACGAACGTACGAGCGAGAAGATCGACGCGATGGTATCGAACGCGTTGAGGGTAAAGAAAAAGGAAGAAGAAAAAAAGAGGAGGAAAGAAAAGAGAGAAAAACCATAGGGGACGGAAGATTTGTGGGGAAAAAAAAGGAGAACGTTAGCGAGCTTCGATCCCGACTCACACAAGACTGACGTCAAATAAATAATTGAGTGTCTCGTATGCGCTACGTGTGGAGGCGCGTGCGCGCGTGCTCTCGTGTATCCGTCGTATTATTTATTATCGCGGCATTATAGCGACCCTTAAACGATTCTTTAATTTATATACGCGTTGTATGTGTTACAGTAAAAGCGCCATTTTTACACCTTCCACTAATATATTAATTAAACGCATAAATCTCTGTTATTATTGGACAATGCGTACATCTGCTGAGCATAAAATGGACAAATTTTTTCACATATGTGTCAGAAATGAAAATATTCATTTAATAGCAGCCCACGTAACAAATTCATAACTATTCAAGCTATTTTCTACTAACAAAATTTCAAATTTTGTTGCAACTTTATGGGTGTGGTAAATACTTTTACTGCAACATATATTTACACACGTAGACACACAATCACACACGCGCACGCGCGTATGTATGCGTTGTACATACAATATATGAAGAACTAAAATACATATATATATATAAATAGATATATATATATATATACAAAGGTAATGCGTATTATTGTGCGACGGCGATTTTTAAACGTATAATAACGATATACATATATAAATATATTGTATAAGCTCGACTTTATTTCTCTATTACTACCGACATCGCCTTCATGCAACGAGGAAAAAATCGAGGGATTAACTGACGTAAGGAATCGACAATACAGGGATGAGACAACAATAACTAAATACTGTGTACGTAAAGACAAAGGGAAAACAAAAAGACGCGAAGAGTATGGTTAAATTAAATAACACGTGTACGGAAAGGAAAAACCGACCACATTGTGATATATTAAGGGAAAACTAATACTAATAAAAATCGAACGAACAAGAATCGGAGGGAATCAGATTGGTAATCGTGGGGTGATCGTGTTAGCGAGCTTTTTCTTGAATTTCTCTGCTCCATTTCGATTGCAATTTGACACAAAGTCGCATCGATTTAAAGTTCAAAGTTTCATAATAATTGCTAATCGTTTGTCGTACTATCAGGATAAAATTTTGTATAATATTTCTCCAGGAATTTACGACTAATTAAATTTTCGGAGATTCAGGATTCCACTTTTGCTAAACGACTAAAAGTGAAATTTGTTACGGAAATTCAACGAAGAGCTGTATCACGCGTAATAAAAGTTCCCGGAACCACGCGTAGCGTCTACAACGATCGGAACTTTACCTATGTATATTTAGTGTTTAATCGTCGATATCGTCGCCAGCGTAGAATGTTAAAGTAAACCGTAAGAGTGACAGCTTCGAGTGCTTCGAGTGTAAATATAACCGTTAGGGACCTCGTGACACTTACACATCTTACACGTCAATTGACACGCACACACACACGCACTTATTATACATACACACAAAACACACACACACACACATCTTTCAAGCGCCTTAAGTTGGGGAGAGGGCACTGAGCAAATAACATTGTCGCAATAATGATCGTCGTTTTCTTTTTCTGCTCCCCTTTTCTTCGCGGACCCGCGTAGTTGAAAAATAAAAGAAAGAAACGTCGCGAAGCAGGTGAAGGAATACACAAGCGATTCAACGTTATCGTTAATAACGGGCGGACTGATAAAAAGGAAGGTTCTTCCCCGCATCGACGATCGAGCCGCGTCGATGCACGCTCGCCGCACCTCGTCGTGTTCGTTCAGGTTCCGCGCTTCCGGATGACAGCCTTTAACGCGACCGTGAACAGAGGGAAACGACGCGGAGATCCTTATCGCGCGACCCGCTATTTTTCACCGAACTTCTGCAATAACCCCGGCACCGAGCATTAAGTACCTTCAACTTCCTGCACTTCCAGTACCTAGCAGTCCGCTCCTGGCAATAATCGTCAATTTATCTTAAGCGTGCAGAAAGCGGTAAGGGGACGACGACGTTCACGCGCAGACTATACTTTAAGGAAGAATTAAATCAATAACCGGGCAGGGGTGTGAGAGAATCGAGGACTTTAGATGATAATAAAACAAAAAAAAAATATATATATATACATATGGGGGGAAAAAAGAAGGAGAGTGAAAAAGAGAGAATCGTTAAGAAGACGATCCTCTCGGACGGAAAGGTAGATAAAGATGACGAAGGACGGCACTTTCGTGTGGCTGCTCGCGGCGTACTTCTTTGGATACTTTATGGTTCCTTTGTGCAGCGTGGCTGCATGCTGCCGACATGTCAATGACAACGGTGCCGAGTGTGCACCGAGATCGTGGCGATATCGCACGACCGCTCTAAATCCTCCCTGCAACACGGCCCAACTTATTCCTGGCTGTTTTATTAAATTTTGCACGTACAAGTTCTTCGTGGCACTCGTTTTGTCACGGCTTCGATAACGCGCTTCTGGGATATTAGTTTCGTTCAAAAACGACCCTTCGTGTCAAAATTCGAATAACTACTAATTAAAGTTCCTTTACATCATTTATTCAGAGACTTAGCTCCAGTCAGAGCTTTCATTTGATAATATGTACTAATTATAATTTTACTGAACTATATGACCGTCAAAGTGCTGCATTTATAAATGACATTATTAAAAATCAATTGACTTTCCAAAGGGCGGACATTACCCTTCTTTTACAGTATTACGATCATTTTTGTTGCAACAGAACGATATCAATTTTCAGGCAGTTCAGACTGCAAAGATCGAACTTCCAACCCTCTTAGAGCGCTTCACAGCGGAAAGAAGTCGCGAGCAAACATCGAGCAAAGAAACGTTAGACTTTCTTGTTCCGTTAGACGCTCGATACGCATTCAAATACGAGCGCGATTACCATGGGCCGGCGACTGCTGTTTCCTGGCGCGCCCTTTATGAGCCCGTAATTTTTTATTCCCGCCGCGACGTCGAGCGTCGTCGATGCGAAGATACGCGAACACGGTCGGCCGATATCGGCGAGATACGACACGATCGGTTCTGCATCGGTACGTACGCGCAGAAGAGGCGCACGCTTGTCGAACGGGAGAAAGAAAGGGATAACCGAGGAAGCCGCCGTGTATAAATCACCCGTTGCAACCCTTTTTCAATCCGACATGAGAAATGCGGGAAGAAGCTTGCCGATAGCGTGGCGGGGAACGAGGAAAACTGGCCCATCTTTTATTCGACGACGTACGAGTGCGTATGAGCCTCGCGCTGGGGGAGAGTTAAAAAAAAAAAAGGGATGAATGGAGGCGCTGTTTGATCGACCAACCCTCCGGCCAACATTATGCACGCATGTGCGCCCCTTCTTCAGCGTATCTCGAGGAACGTTTATTTATTTATTATATTATATTTATTTCGCTATTTTATATTTATTGCGAATTTGGTGTAATTATTTTTTTATTGAAAATAAAAGTTAGTATTTTATCCCTTTGCACTCGTACATTTTTGTTATATTATTTATCAGCAATTCAAAAACACTTAATTACAAAGTAGTGAACAATATACCATCGTAATAAGATAATTTAGAATTAGGAATAATTATTCTATTTAAATTATATTTGAAAGGAAACATGAAATTGAAAATTACATACATTTTTTTCATATCCCCTGAGAGGAGATAATCGAGTGGAAAGGGTTGTAATAAGATTAATTATAAAAGGAATTCTTAACGATTAAATTCATTGACTTGATTGCATAAATTTTTTAAATGTTCACAATAAACGAACACAGGTATTTTACAAAGAATTTCGACCGTAAGCGCGGTCGTCCGGTCCGACTCCGCGTAAGTAGATCCAGACAGGGCAGCGGTGCCGCAGTGGTCAGACACGAGGCGGTGACTCGCCGTCAAAGAGCGCTGGAAGTAATTTTCCAATCTGATGCTTCAATTTTCCACTTCGAGTTACCGGTGCAATTTTACTAATGTACAAAATTTTCTACTTTGTTATTACTCCACAACAATCAAGAAATTACTAAATTATCTTGCGGCGAGAAGGTTGTAACAACACACTTTGACGGTCAATGTCATTTATTTCAATTCACCGCGTTACATACTAATTCCAATTAAAAAATTCTGCCATGCTATCAATTTTGCAAGCACAATTCTTTCGGTAACGTTTCTTTTTCATGAAATCTGCGCCCATCGAATCGTTAATACGAAACTTTGTCAATGTTTCGATGTTTCTCGTTTGAACAACGTTAGTTCGTCAAACGACGCCTGAATAAAAGATGTAGATGCAGCAGGGCGATAAGTTGACGCATCGATCACGGCCGATTCGTGCACCGATATCGATCGTGCGAATACGAGCGATGCTTGGTGATTACATGCAGCTGCAGCTGCACGCAAACAGTTAACGAGAACGCGACGAGCAGTCACGAGGATGGAACACAACGACAACAATTTATATCATAGGTTTAGCGATGACGATGGCAGCTTAGGAGAACGTTCTCACCACCCTGTTTACTATTAAACGCGCCGCATTATCTCTCAATGTATATAAACGGTTGTAATTTATACATATACAATGGTGTAAACGTATTATAAATAAGGGAAGCGACCATTTTTTGTATATAATTGTATCATATAGGGTTAACGAGCAAGGAGAAAACGCGAGGAAACAAAACGTACAGAGCACGGATGCGTGAACGTGTTGGTTGCATGTTGCGAGTTTAAGACGAAAATTGATACCACTGTGAGTGTAATTATATCGATCAATAGCATAAAGAGTAACGGATGCATATTTGATATTTGTGTGCCTGTATCCTTTTGTATGCTAAACGAGATAGACGAAAATAAAACAAACAAAAAAAAAAACTATACATATTATATTGTACCAATTGCGACGTAGGGGGATGAACTACGAGTAACGAGGTGTAACTTGCACACGTACACACAAAAGAGACACGTACACACGAGTGCGGAACAATTGTTTTTGTACGCATACGAACACAGACCAGACTATCTGTCCAAGGGTGGACGAAATAAAACTTTTAGCGAAGCGAAATCGAGTCTATAAATATCAGAAGGACCCCGTGACGATTCATTTTATCCCTGATTCCCCGATCCTCCCTTTTTCCCTTGCGCACCGCCATTATCGTGATGTAATTCGACAGTTTTACTAGCCTGATGGCTCGAGGGAACCGTCGACAATAGAAAACGAAAAGGAGAAAAGGACGGGCACGTTTCTCCGGGCAAATATTTTAACTTTCGGGGATATTTCTGGAACGTCAACTGACGTCAAACAGGCTCGAAGAATCGATACGTCACGTCGCCGCGGCGACGTAATATTACTTCACGCAACTTTTAACGATCTGTTTCCTCGATAAAAATCAGCCGGTGGTAAGCCGGGCTATTTTTATCGCGGGCCAACGCGCCGGAAAATTCGTGCCCGGGATAACGCGACGACATCGGACAACAAATCGAGCGAGCAACGATTCATCGAAAGCTAATTACCAGGTAATGCTACGATAATCCGACTATCAGTTGGCTCGATGCGGAATTGATGAAGCTCCAGTAAATGCTGTTTAACTTTAATGAATGAACGCGCGTTGAAAGCGACCACGAATCCTATGATTATTGCCCCGAAGCCACGCTGGATATTGATTGCTTTAAGAACAGAGACTGATTTAATTATATTCAATCCGTGAATATTTTTAGAGCTCCTCTAAAAAGGTATCCTTTTGGACCGAGTAAATTTTATTTGAAATACTTCAGAATATCATTTCGTAGCAGATTAACCCTTAATGAGTTAGAAAATAGTAAAGCCAGGCTCCAGACAATGTTATTTATTTAAAAAATACTAAAGGTAAGTAAAAGTTTCCATACGAATACTAAACTTTCAAATATTTAACTAAGATATTAGATTAATAGAAAGTTAATTCTTAATAGTTGCAATAGTTCGTGATGTAAAAATATTGATAAATATCACTTATATCTGATAAATACCGTGAGTAACTTTTGGAACGAGTTAATAGAGCACGAATGGGTCGACAACAATTAAGACGAAATAATAGCCGTTCGCGTTGAAGGTGCATGTCTTTCGGCAGAGATTTTACAAGCAGACTGATGCAGTCGTGTACAGCTCATGTCACGATGGCTTTTCGCGGTGGCTGTCGTCCTTTCATCGTGCTAATTTGGCACTGTCAACGACGCCATTTGTCATTCTAATGGCCAGAACGACGGGGCCACGTTTTTAATGACTGCACGACAAGATCGCGCTTCCTCGATCCACGTTCCCGTTGTTCCTACCGTTTCTTTCCCGCGAGTTCCTCTTTAATTTGCCCTCGACACGCTGCTTTACGCTCTATCGTCCGTTCCCCTCTGTTTCTTGTTCCCCTTTTCGTTTTCTCGTCTCTTCTTCATTCAAGTATTTCCTTTCATTGCGATGCAAAGACGGGCAACGACGAGTTTCGCCCTCTTCTCTCCTGTTTCGAAACTCTGTTATTTTCCTCATTTTTTCTCCCTCTCTCTCTCTCTCTCGCTCGTCCCTTTTTATTTTTAACCGAGCTTCTTTTCAACGAGCCCGTATTTAGAACTAGCTGGCCGCACAGGATGGTCTTAAATCCTAGATGCGCTGAAGACGTGTTTAAAAAGCGTTCTTCCATCCTTGCGGAATGTATTCGCTCGAAATTACGCTTGCTCCTTTGCCCGGGCCCCGCTGTTAATTAATTCCCGCGGTTATTAGTGCTCGTTGCTTTCCTCGAGCCACGGCAACCGCCGCGCCGCGCTCCCCCTTTGTTTCAACCCCGTTTCTTTCGTTCTTTAATTCGTTATCCGAGACGGATACAAATTTCACCGTGCACGCCGCAGGAATAATTATACCGTCTGTGAATGTTGGCTGTTGCCGTTATGTGATTCAGCTAGATGAGACAGAATTGTTCTTTGGGGTTTCGTGATAAACAATTGTCATGTTGCGTACGTGGCTTTTCAAAATCTCTTTGAATCCCGCTCTTTATTTCGCAGCGGTGGTTTCGAGGCGCTCTTGCGTGTTATTATTCGTGTTATTTAAAATATGTCAATTAATAGTATGAAGATTCCTGGAAATTTATGTTAATCGAGGAATGAAATTAGTGTTTCTAAAAATGTCAATCCTGTCTCAAAGGAATTGGATTAGCTCATCGAGAAACTCTTATGATTAGTGAAAGGATAAAGTAGAAAGTCTCGTACTTAAATATAATATGTAACAATTAATGGCTTAATTATTGCAACCATTACTAATGATGAAAAATCGAACAACTGAGATAAAAAATGAAAGGAAAATTGGAACAGCGTTGATATTATATTAATTACGAAAAGTAACAAGTGGAAACTGAAACGATCGTATCCTGAATAATTGCAATTACAGCGCGCCGTGCTACACGTGGCTGCTTTCACTGCGGCAGCCGACGTATTAAATTAAAAAATTGAAAAATGATCGTACATATCCCGAGTAATTGCAATTATAGCGTGTCTTACTGTTCCTGTTACAGTATAAGTTACATCTGAACTGATGAAAATTTCGTTCTCGCGTACCTAAAACACTAAATAAGATATGCAACAACTTTCTCCTCTTCTAATTTTCGAAATATTCATTGTTCGAGAAGAAACTATATAATATACGACAGTATTTTTTCAATTCGCTGTGTACAAAAACAATTGACCTGACCACGTCCGTTAAAAAACGAAGTGATAGCGTGTTTCTACGAAGGCGGTTCAAGAATAGGGTGTTCCTGCGAAGGTCTCACGAATAGCTTGACAGCCGCAATCGACTGCTTCACCTGAAAACGACGAAAAGGTGGGTCCGTTAATGCGCTTCCGGCGCAACCCTCTAACGAGTGTCATTATTGTTTCCCATCCATCACACGGTTCGAGAGCGAACGAGCGCTGCGACGGCAAATACATCTCGCCCCGAAAATGTTGCTGCATCACATCCGAAATTACGGTCGAATTCTAGGCAGAGCGGACCAGAAGAGATGGTAACGAGTACCTTTGTGCCACGCGAGTTCCGTTTTCACCGGGCTGTTATCGTGCGTCCTAATTTGCCTCCCGATTAGGCGTCCGCCCCTCTGACAGGTTCGCGTGAATCCTTTCCCCCTTGGAAAAATCCAGGAGTGTCCTCGGTAATTGTTACTCACGAGCATTACTCCGCGTTAGAGGTAATGAAAGAAAGCTGAAGGGAAAATAACACGTTTGGTACTTTGCGATAGATTTTGGTGACATTACGTACACTTCGAATAAATTTCTTTAACGAATTAATAAATTCTCTACCATAGGATTCTAGTAATTATTATTATAAATTTAACCCTTTCCACCCCTCTGAGGAATTTTTTCTTTTTCCAAGTTTCCTTCCAATTATAATTTAAATAAAATAATTATTCCTGATAATATGGTATGTTGCCAATAGAAGGCAGAAATTAGGTCATACACGTTGAACTATGACAAACGTGTTCATACGATTTCTGGCACGATAAGCCCAGCTTTGTCGTAACCTGGAACCGGAGGGTAACTGCGTTAGCCGCAAGTAAATCCGACCATGGTGCTGCCCACGATGGAACTTTACGAACCGGATGCCAAGCATGGGGGGGCTTAACAATCGCGTGCCCGTGGAACTCGGCACGAATGCGATGGTAACCACGAAATTACGGGATTCGATGCATAACCTATGAGCCGAATACGATTTTGGTCCCGGAAATTTCTGAATTGCTTAAATCGCAGGAGACCAATTTCCTTTCATTAGAAGTTCTGAAGACAAAGGCTAAGAAAAACGCATTTGCCATCGTTAAGGTTCGAATAACCACAGGGTACTTTATCCTATTTTATTGAAAGCGAATGTGAACATAAAATTACGAACGGTACCACCGATTATCCGCTGAACCGGCCGGTATTATCATTTAAATCGAATCGAGTACGGTAAAAATTTGCTCCCCGATTTGAACGTCGAAAATAAAGGAGAAGTGGTTTGACGGATTAGCACGTCGTGTATTTGGTTTCCATATAGAATATGAATAATGAGAACCCGTTGGATTACAACGCGCGAGCTTTCAGAAGATTAATCTTCGGCTGAACCGCTCGATCCCTTAATCTCCTTTTCATTAAGTGGCGTTCCTGTGCCCGACATTAGAAACGAACTCTCGCACGGTCCGGCCGGCACAAAGAGGCTGCGCGTACGCTCGCGAAATAATAACTAACGCGGGCTCGTTACTTAATTAAACGTCCACTCAATGTTGCCGGGGAAATTCAACGTCAGCAGAACAGACGGCAAGAACAATGCACCGGTATTCTTACCGCAACGATGAAATTTTAATGCATCCATTCGTACAGCGAGCGTAAAGTAACAGTCTGGTGTTATCTAATCAAAACTTCGTTCAAAATTTTAATCTAATAAACCTTCCCTCCTTTACAGTTAATATTTTATTTAATATCTATAATACGTCAACTCGTGTTTTAAATAGATGTTTAGTAATTGGAAGCATTAGTTAACTTTTCAGTAAATTACTGAAATTATGACAGAGTGCATTGGAAATATGAGGGTGTACGTGAACAAATATTTCAAGTTTTCCATTAATACCCATATCGTTAATTATTTCGTAAAAGCATGAAACGTAGATAAATTTCTGTAATTAATATTTGCACAACATATGAAGCGCTTCGTAATAGCGAAGTGGCATAAATAAAATAATTTATAATTTGAAAAAGTGGATTAAAGCTAATGTTCCCTGCAATTTCTTCGTCTTTTGCCCTTGGCTTGGTACGGTAAAAAATGTCAAAGTGGAGGGTTAAAAATTCGACCACCAGCATGTTACGATATTTCACGCAATTAGCGAACGCGAGCCGGTGACATATTTCGCCGAATCGCAGCGAAAAGAACGGAGAAGGATCCCGAAGGAGGGTTCCAGCGATTCTTCAGCACCGTCGAGGGGTATTGGATGTCAAATGGCCGTGCTCGAAGACAAATATTCCCTCCGGCGGGGAAAGATACCGTTGGTCCGTCGTTGTCCCTCTCAACGGCTCGTTAGAACGTTTCACGGCATTATTTTTGCCCCCGTTTCCATCCTCTAATTGCCAACAGGAAGTCACTACTCAGCGCGGGTGGCGTATCGCGGACGCTGGATGTCCTTTCAAAAGGAGCGAAATCGCTCGGCAAATTCGTAACAGCTTTTATAATTGGAGCGACGCGACATCGGGGACGATTTATTTTTGAACCGACCGAAATCGGCCCGAAAATACATTTGGACCTGTGTCCGATATTGCGAGCTTCAAATGTCACGGTGCCGTGGAAGAAGGACGAAAATAATCAATTGACGTCGGTATTGTTCTGCAGTGCTTTAGGATTGATTAATAATTTTTTAATAATTTTTGTAGAATTTAAAGCAATATAGTCCTTTCTCTTTCATTAATTATCCAATTGGATGAATTTGATTGAATTTTCATTAATTGTTGCATACTTTTCTAGATGATAACATTTACGACTTTTAGAAAATTATCTATGCATTGTATATTTCCAAATTCGAGGTGTTTGCAATAAATTTCAATAAAAATTCGCAATACTAAAGTTAGCAAAGTTATAACCGACACCGTTATTTTAGATTTGAATTTCCTCCTATCTCGGAAAATACCACCCCTCTGTAACACCATTCGAACCACCAACCCTTCAGGTCGACCTAAGGTTACCAACATTTTTCGCATATTATCAATCATCGTTGAGAGGAAAATCCCCCCTCGTGTTAGACTAAACGCGAGGAAATGTATCAAAAAGAATCCTTTTTATCCAAAATAAGCTTCGTTATTCGCGATAACTGTCCCTACTTCAAACAACGAGATTTTCATGCAGCAAACGCATCAAGTTAACGAAAAGCAGCTCCGGGAAGTATGAAAAGTGGACGACAAGTTTGGAGAAGCTGAAGAAGCTTTCGAGCGTTGAAGCGTTTGCATGGGGGATATGGCGAAGAGGTTCGCTTCTCGAACAACCCTGCCGGTGACATCCAGAGCAATAGGACGAGTGGCTTCGATGAAATTGATCCGATCTGCTGGTCCTCTCGAGGCCACTTTGTGCCGAAGCAGTTCACCGGCGAAGTGCTCGAGGATGACGCGGCCTGGTCTGTCGAATTGGCCGGGCCTCGAATGACGTTCGGGTGTATAATCTTTTTTAATCGTCCACGATCGGCCACGATGATTCGTGGGATCCCGTCCAAGCCTCGTTGTACGCCGTCCACGAAGTGGCCGCCCATTTAAATGTGCAACCAAGTTTCGCAATTTGCTGCTCGCCTCCTCTGTACGCGTCCGTACGGCCGATTATCTAATTGATCAATTGTCTCCCCGTCGTGATAATAAGCATTCATTTGATTAAGGCCACTCGCCGGCATCGAGCCTTTCCCTCGATTGCTCGGTTCCTGCTTCGAGTTCTTGCGCAGTTAACAGATTGCCCCTTTGTAAACAACAATGATTAGGGTGAACCTTGGTTTATGCCACTCGACGCTTCCGGGTTAATCATCAATCAATTAACGACAGTTAAGCGCAGCTTTGTTGGCCACAAAAATTCAGACAGAGGGTATTAGTCGTATCAGAAATATTTAATAAGATGAACAAAAGGTCGATGATCCGAAAATGATAATCTAGCAAAGTTACAGCGTTTAGGGTCGGGGTTAGCGCTTCGCCACAGGTATACATCCTTCCGAAACTTGATAAATTTCACTTCGAAATTCGCTCACGCGTCAGCAGCGTGTAAACACAGAACGCGAGCCAAGAATCGCTGAACGGGCGATCACGGTCGCAGAAAGTTAAAATGATTGATGATCCGTGAAACCGTGTTTCGAAAACACTCCACTTGGCGGGGCCACTCGTGACAAATGATACTTCCTAATCGAAACGATGCATAAAACGCTCAATCAGCGGGTCAATTTAATTCCAGGGCCCGCACCGGATCGAAATGGCAAACGCAGCAGTCGTGCTTGAAATTGAGATTTCACGTGGCACGAGAGGGCCGTGGCGGTGATGCCGTTGAAAGAAACGGGATAAAGAATCGGTTTGAGCGTACGGTTTAATTCTTGCCGGGTCTTTTGCGCTATAACCGCAAACCGACCAACCGCTGCGAACGCAGCTGCGGGAACATCGAAACCGACCGGTCATACACTCGGTGGCTAACTGGTAATCATGTCTCCCTACCCCGGCCGCGGCGATAATGGGGGCCTCGGCTCGATTAAAAATACTCGTCGATATTAAGACTTTCCCGTTGCCTCGTTTCGAGCGGCGTTTACAACCGTGGCGCCGTGGATATTATCGTCAAAACGATCGTATTCACGTTGAAAGTAATTTCAAATTAAATAACAATTTTACACCATCCAAAGTACTTGGCGTTTCGTATCTTGAATAGTCGCCAGGCTGTCGCTTTGTATCGAACGGTTTACGACGACAGAATTTTTCACTTTTATTTACAGCGACGATTAAAACAGGGATCTTGTGTTTTAAAACAACACTTCAATAACTTGTTCGTAGTAAAACAGATTTATTGTTAGAAATCCTCGAGTCGAAGAATTGGAATATAGTGTCTGAAGTATCTTTTATTTTTACTTCTAATTCGCTAAAGCTATAATACGAATATCCTTGCGTTGTATTTGCACAGGTTCTGCATATTTGTGTCGACGGACATGTCGCAACAATTCCTCGAGCACCGCGGTACGATTCCACGAGAGAGATATTCCCGAAACATTTAGAAAATATTTTTAATTTCACGGGGAAATAAATGTCTCTCCGCTGGTAACCGCGGTGAACAGATTGCGATCCTAAGATATTCTCTTAACCAAAAATAAAGAGAAACGTGGGGTCTCGGTTTTACGATTGTTCGCCGCGAAACAGATGCCATCGTGGATCTTATGAATTCTTTAGATGCCGATGGGAACACGGTAAGGGTGAGAGCAATCTAGAAAGCTAGAGAAAGGTGAGACAGGCACCGGAGGGGAGCGGGACGAAGTTTATTCGAGTTTATGTCGGCTCGTCGTTGTAAAATTCACCGTTGCCCCGGGTATCGAATTTAATCCCGTGTTGTCAGTTAATTCAAGCAGTCGCGTCACGTACGCGTCGGTGTAAACTAACAAAGATATACGAAGACGCGAATCGCACGCGAAACGATCCTCGTTTCGCGCCATTCGTAACAATCAAATTACCGAGAAACGCCTAAAAAATGAATTTCAACGTAATCCTCCGCCGTGATTCGCATGTACAAACGTTACCGAATTTGTTATAGTTAATCTGATTACCACGGAAACGAAATCCACCCCCGGCGTAATTATCATTCGTCCAATTGCGGAATATTATGATTAAAATATTTAACAATACGCGATAATATATTTAAAGTTCAAAATTAACCAACATTTTCCATGTTTTTCAAGTGGAGTGATAAAGTATCTAATAATTTTATTTTTGATAAACTTTATACTCTGTTTCCACAATACCCAGTTTCCACTTTAATGGAAATTCAAGTGTCACCCATGTGTGGGTTAAAAAATAAAGAAAGGTCAAGGTTATGCATGCGTTAAACTTAGTCCGAAGTATTTAAGCCAAGTTGTGTGCATCTGAGAAGAAATGAAAGAATCTTAAAATTCCAGCAATTAACAGTAATCTCACAAATGTGATCGGCGCTTTTGATATCCCTGTGACCTCGCCGATTCGACGAAGACGGCTTCTCGCGTCGACGGCGGATACGTCTTCGTGCAACACGGAGACACGTAGCGGGAAATCGCGTAGACTGCGGCGGAGAGGGGGCGAGCGCAGCATCCGGTTGCAAGGGTGCATGCACGCGTGCGTGCGTGTGCGATTGCACGCAAAACAATGCAGACGCTTGCCGCCATATATTATTCATCGGACAAAGGACGAGCTGGGACACTGGGTAACTCGTCGGAGGAAATAAGTTGTCACCTCAAACCCTGACATCGCGACGTTCTTGCCTTCGTCGAGATCCCGATTCCAACAGAAATATCAACTTTCCTCGGCTGTTGTTCGAGAATCGAACGCGTTCCCTCGACGCCATCCGGCTGAAACTTTCGACGCAAGGCTGAAAGGTGGAAAGGAATTACGATGATTAAAGTTTCATGGAATCAGGGCGCTTCTTGTTTCAGTTTTTAAAGATCTCGTCGATACTTTCGAAGCTATACATAATTACTACGGTGTTTCTTTTCTTCGGCTGATTCGATATCTGTTTACGTTATTTGCATACTTAATTTAACCTCGCCTGGAAGACGGACGGGATCAAACATCGTGCTCCTTTCGCTCGGCTGGGGATACAAGGGAAAGAGAAGAAAAAAATGAAAAAGTAGAGACAAAGGGTGCTTAAGGGGTTCGGCAGGTTTCACGGGCCATCGAATTTTATGGGGAAACGAGGATGAATCGTGGGAATACGTAAATGCGGCGGATTTAGCGCCTCCGACGTTATCCGGGAGGACGTCGGATGAAAATTCTACAAACGAGGACGATTTTATCCCGGAACGATGATTTCTATCCGCAAACAATAGGGGCGGAATTATTAGTTCGCCTCGTGTCGTGGCGATCGCGTCGAGATTCGATTTTCAGGTACTTGTTGAACCGAGACACCTGTTCGAAAGTTTTCAGAAAATTATAACTTCTGTTTGCACACGACATAACTTCGCCAACCAGTCAACGTCACGATTGCTCGTGTGCATTTTCGATCGATAGCTACTGTACGAGGCTGCCAGTCTCTCTCTCTCTCTCTCTCTACTTTTCATTCTCTCGAAGGAGACGGTGCTTGAATTATGAATTCATGAATTGTAAAATCGACGCGAGCATTATCGATCCTGGCACCTTATCCGCCTCGCCTCTTCGGGGCTGACGTTTACTTACTCGCTCGTCTCGGTGTCGTGCGGAGTAAAATTACCAGCTAAGCGATACGGGCTTCACTTTCGATTTGGGGATGTCACATTATTTTCCAGTGAATTCGAACTGAAAACGGTGTTTGTTTCTTTCGCTGTTTCGCGTAACATTCGCAGCTTACAAGACGACAGAAAATGTAAAAGTAGCATTTTGTATCTTTTTTTTATGACGAATAATAATATGTAATATTTAATATTTAAATTGTTCAGTATTTGAACTTGATATATAATTGCGAGTCACTCGAAAATTAGTTTTAAAAGTTTTCTGCGCTATTATTTTACACGCTTCGGTTTTAATTTTCATCGTACTCGGAGAACTAGAATTATTTTATTTCAATTTTTTTTTAGAAAGAAACGTGATACCTACGTCATGAAACCTATTTAACATTTTTATTCTGTGTACAAAAATGTTAAAAATAATGTAGTTAACTACCTATGTGGGAAATGTTCAAATGTTTGATTAGAAGACTCAATTAAATTGCAGATTATTTGTAAATGGAACCACTCGCTCCACCAGTTGATCAATATGCTCGCACGAATTTTATTCCCATCTTTTTTTTTATATCGAATTCAAATAATTTTTAAAATATTCTATTTG
Organism: Anthidium xuezhongi; assembly: GCA_022405125.1. Classification (NCBI taxonomy): domain Eukaryota; kingdom Metazoa; phylum Arthropoda; class Insecta; order Hymenoptera; family Megachilidae; genus Anthidium; species Anthidium xuezhongi. The sequence goes on along the minus strand of CM039642.1, from coordinate 4,888,008 downwards.
AACATATGAATGTGTAAAACGACAAATGAATAAATGAATAATTCAAAAGGTAATGAATTTCCGATAGAACGAATAAAACTTGGATTAACCCTCCATAGCCCGTATTTTGTACGTTTACAAAGGGAAACAGTGAAGTATCTTTAATAGTGTCGATATTTACTCCACTGTTACGGTATGTAAAATAGAAGAAAGAAAGTTTAGAATTTTTGCATAGAAATTTAATGTCACCTCAAAGTTGTGCAAGGAACAAATTCGTACAAAAGTCAAAGTTGAATTAAAAATGTTGATTCCAAGCAAACGATCATACCCGGGTAATCGATCGGCTAATCAGCATCGTTTCCCCGCTTTGTCCTATGTTAATCAAAAACATCATGCAATTCGAATCGCTGTCATAACGTTCCCTAAACAAGCGGCATTACGAAACGAAACAATGCTTGATGAATGCGGCCAATAAATACTGCTGATGAACATGCTACAAGCAAATCGGCCGTTTCGAGATTAATATTCATGGTAAACACGGGCCGTACCGTTGTAAATTAGAATTTCCCGCCGGAAAATTCATGGACTCCCTTCGGTGACGAATGATCGATACGGAACGAGCACGAATTTCGAAAACTTAATTTATACACGCAGATGCGCCACGAGAAAACCACCCCCCACCCCCGGTCCCGAGTATCACTTTCAACCGTCTATTCCCCCCCGCTTTCTAATTCAATTTAAATGACAAATGATACATTACGGCATCCATCAGAACGATTGGTAATTGCTTATGGCTGATGCGGAGTGATGGCAGCCCCGAGGTAATATCGTCAAGGGTCGCCGGATAATTCCACTGTCGCCATGAAAATGTTACACGACGTGTATAATGCGGTTGGCATTTATTTGAACTGCCAACGAGGGTGTCGTCCCCCCCCCCCCCCCCTTCGAATGCTACTTGGCGAAACACAAACAGAAAGGGGACGAGGGGACAGTGGTTGGTTGGCAAGAAAAATATGTCTCTTGGCGGTGGATGAAACCATAATTAATTGGCTAACATTGATGAGAGTTATCATAAAAGAAAATAACGTGCGGATGAAAATTATTACTGCTATTTAATAAGTGCACGATTCTATAGATTATGAAAACTTTTTTCAAAATAAAACAAAGGACTAACTTTACAATCCCTTGTAATATTACACCTCAGGTGCTGAATGCGACAAACAACTATACCTCAACTATTTTGCACGTACACCTTTAAAAGAGAAACTTTTTGATCGAAGATCGTTCGTCCGTTACGAATGGAACTTCGTCACGTCGTAGGTCTCGGGATCTCAATAATTCAAGCCGAAAGAGGGCAGAAACGGAAGAACGGAAACGCTACAAAATACCGTCGTAAGTCTGATATTAATACGTAATAGGATTTCGTGCCTCGGAAGCAGCTTCCTCTAAATCGATCCTCCCCGCTTCTACACCTTTATCCATCCTAAAGTCAACCTCGCCTGCCATAACTACCGTACGCCGGACCAACTCCGTTAATGAGATCGAATTTCAGCCACCAAGTTTGTTCGAAAGTTCGCGGGACGATCGTACAAACTCGCAACTTCGCGATAAGTCGCGATAGCCTCTTAACATAAATCTCTTTCCTTTATCGAAACAACCGCGACTCGTTAAACCGCGTTTATATTAACACTTCGATTCGTGACTTCTATAGCTAACTTCGCGTTCCAATATTTTTTACCCCGTTCGCTTACGGAAAGTTACAGGCCGCAAAGTTATTAAAAGTCGATCAGTTTTTGGTTAATCGATCGCTTCAACTGACGATTGCCTGACGTAAACGCGGCTAGACCGATCGCCTTTCGATTTCTGCGTCTGGTTCCCGCGAGCTGGGAAACCGCAAAGAAACATCCGAGCCCCGAGGAATCTCCATAATCCGATTGGAAAAATTCCATTTCCTGGACACCTTTAAGTAAATATTGAAATATTTTTTCCCCGCGGGACCGACCGAAAAGGGACTGGCGAAGAGGGAGAAGGGTCCTGGTGGCTGGTGGCGCGACGAAAGGGACAACCGCACGGGCAACGGGCGTCAGGAAACGAGACAGGGCTGTAACTTTTCTACGAACGAACGGGACCAAGCACCCCCGCAGCGACACGGCGCATAATCTAATTTGTACTTCGACAACTAAGCGCCTCTAGACCCTCTGTGCTTCTCTATCCTCTCCTTCTCTATCCCCGGTCGACGTCTTTCTTTAGTCTCTTTGACTTCGGCTCCCTTTACACCTCCGTCCCCTGTCTGCCGCCGTCGTCCTCCTTCTCTATCTCGCCACCGCGCTTTATATTCTATCTGCGTTCCCTGTCTCTTTCTCCGTGTTCTCCCTCATCGCCCCGACGCCGACACGTCGGCCTCCCCGACGTCCCTGCAAGACTGGAGAACCGACGAGATCCTTCCGCGACTGACAAACGAACAAATTGGCTCTGGTTGACGAAACAAAGCGCCCCGTCGACTACCGCGACGAGGGACATGGAAATGATTGTTTTAAACCATCCCGGTACCAGGCTGGACCCCCGCATCATTCTTGTTCGCCCGCCTCGGTACGTTTTAACGACGTCGTTAGAAACGCTGACGTCTAAGCATTACAAAAGATTAAGGTAGCTCGGACGAGGATGAACGTGCATCATCGTTGGAATGGACGATCCTCGGGCCGATACTTTCGGGTACCTTTCCTTTTCAAATTTTGTTCGAAGGAATTCGGTCAGGATTTTTAAATCAACGTAATTTTTCTTCTGATATTAAATGATAAGTTTACATATTACAATTTTGAATTGGTATAGTGAAGTAGAATAAAATGAGTCGGGCTTCCAGCATTTACGGTACATACAAAAGGAACGGTACCACAATTCCCTTGGATTGTCATATTTTTATCTTACATCCGGCTAGAAACGTAAACGTTATTTTCCAGGTGTCTAAACAGCAACTTTATAAACGACACGCTAACACGCTCGGCTGCGTGCTCCGTGAGATTGACGTTCCTCGATAGTGGTGAAATCAATCGTGCTAGCATATTATCGTACACGTTTTTCATTTTACTGCGAGCAGCCGATAAATGGAACGAAAAGATATGCAAGAAAAAGAGAAACGGGTAATAACGATGGAAAATGGTATTGGTATGGTTGCATAAGGATTAGAATGAGTCCTTTCCAAAATATGAACTGGTTTGTAATGTTCTGAATACGTGAAGTTATGAATAAAAATAGTTATTAAAAATTATTCGTTTTAAAACTTGAGTTATTTAACAAATAAATCAAATTATATCCCATCTGTTTTTAAATGATTAATAACACTGATGTGGATTAATTAATTCTCGAATATCGCCGCACGTGATGAAACTTCCTTTCCCTACATTTTCCCCTAGGAAAGACTAGCTTGGTCGACAATGTACGCGGAGCTATAGGAGAGCCAGTAATTAACCGCCTTTTCATCGGATTTTCCCTGATATCTTACCGTCAATTTCCGGTGTGCAATCTGGCAACCGCAACGGCAGTCCGTCGAACGTTTTGCCGGATTGTCTCGTCCGTGAAACGGACCGACAAATTACAGCGATAAAGGGCTGCACAAGCAAACCGGAGTAATTAAGCGGGCCGATGGTAATCAGGCAACTTTACGAAATTGAATCGCGCAAACTCGGATTAAAGTAGCACGGTTCCGTCCGTGGATCGTTTGAAAGATTCCGAAAAGCCTGGAGTTTCGGGTCACGATCGTTTAGCCGAACGATTACGAGATTTGTTCGAAAAATACCCTACTGATTCCTTTTTCTTTCGGTGTTGCGTAGGGTGGTGATAATCAAGTAATTTCTGGCATCACTGCGACGTATGGGAAACTGCCCTTTGGTTGGTTAAATAAAACCATTCCCGCTCAATGGGACAGAAAAAATGATAAAAGAAATTAATAATATTAGCGATAGCCTCATCAAGGACCCCACGTGTAAAACCATAAAAGGCCTCGATAAAGATTGAATTTCAAATCCAAGGTAAATACCATTTAATTTTTTACGATCTAGGGTTGGCTGCTTTCCGAGCAAACATCGTGTTCCCGACAGAAAGTGTCAGTGGCGCGATAAAGGGACGAAACACAACGTGTCCGTGGCGAGCAATAAAAATGTCCGTGTGATTTCCGTGTGACCAAAAATTTCGCGGCTCGACAGGGTCGCCATTAAAAGCTTCATAACGTTGCACTTTATCGTTCCTTCACGAGATTTCGCTGGGTCAATTACCGTGACTCGCGGGCTCGTCTTCGTTGCACGAACACCGGCCGTAATAAAGATATTTAAAAAATTATGCCCTCTAAAGCATTTTATGGCCGTTGCATCGCGCCACCCCGTGAACGATGTATGCATATCGGGGGGGCGGAGGAGGAGGAGAAGTATCCCTCCTTCTACTTTCTGTACTTCCTCCTCCTCCCTTGATCCTGTCCGTTGCTTCCACTATTTCCTCCGCTCGTTTCATCCCGCTTTTTTTTCCACCGGCATGGCGGCGCGGCGTGTGTAGCGAACGCTGCCGGGCCCCGGTCAGCATCCCCTCGTTTTATAACCCGACGAGTTTAATGCTCGCATCAAACTTTTAATTACCCAACTTGTCTTACAAATTACTAACAGATGGGCCGACGTTTATGCCCCGCGGCCATTCTCTCCGTGGAAAAAATATCGCGCGTTGTAAAAATTCGTCGGATGTTTCGTCTCGCTAGCGACTGGTTCACCCACGATGATCGATTTCAAGTTTCATTAGAGGATTTATGGGGGGATAGGCGCGGGCTTGAAACTTTAAAGCGCGTAAAACATTTTACACGGCCGGTTTGTAAGGGGAATAATTGATAAACTTGATAGAACCGTGATAAAGAGTTCCAGGAGAAACCTCCACAACGACACGTGGTTTTTTCGAAGTATCTCGCGCAACAGCGCGTAAAAAGACGATTAAGGAACGAACGTCCATCGAGTTTCAATGATGTCGTCGTTATTAAGGAACCAGGCATTAAAATTGCATCGGGGACGGGTTATTCGGGCGGGCGTGTAGGAACAGAAAAGATCGTCGTCACAGGAAAGCGGTATAAAACTGGCATTCGTGGAAGTTTCATTTTCAGCCGCGGACGTTAAGCCGAATGCGCTGCATGCAAGAGTATATTGCAGAATGCAACTTTTATGCCCGACCGGGCCGATTCTCTGGCGAGCTTTGTTGAAAATGTAACAGGTTGGACCGGGGGACGGGGAACTCTTTTTTCCCTCCCTGCTCTTCGAATGGAATCGCAATTGACGCGGAAACTACCGCGGAAGAAAAGAATAATGTTAAACTTGCTCCCCGAGCGACAGTAGACCGGATGCGCGGAAAGTAAAAGTCCTTTTTCTCCTTTTGTCAGCTCTATGTTCCCTTTTCAACGTCTGTTTTGTAAAATTACCTCGAATCATCTTCCCTAAAATATGCAGCGTAAAGCAAAACTGAGTCAATGAAACCAGAGCAGCGGAAAAGCTCAACCTATTTATATTCGTACGATTATTTCAGCTCGAGAGATTTCGCTATTCTAATTTCTTTACAGTTTATTAATTATAGTATCTTACTTGTATATTGTGCTCCTTTATAGGTGTGAAATAATCAAGAACAACCTTACGGTAATAGATCTAGAATTCAGTGCTAATTTCGAAACGTTTAAGCTAAACTATTAATTGTACCCAACAGCTCATGTCTCCCTTTGATTAATTATTTCACCCTTACCCAGCGCCCAGTACCAGTACAAGGTGCTATCACTGCATTTCAACGGCCACGAAACTGACACCTTATCGTTTGCACACCATATTTTTCATTATATTTGAAAGGCTAATAGTTTATTGAAAATAAACCATTAATTAAAAGAAAACCGAAAACAAGAGATGTGTTTTTAATGGCATATTCAGAGGATCAGAATCACGTAAACCGTAACGGACAATCGAGTAACTTTGCCGTCGTCTGTTTAGAACAACTTCGAGGTGGACAGTGCTGGAAGAGAAGCGGCACGTTGCGGACTCGTCATAAATTAGAAACGCCACAGGGAATTCCGATGCAGATGGAGAGGGCGAAGGCAACGAAGCTGAAACAAGGATGTGGACGCGATGGGACTCTCCGCAACAGGACGATCGCGTCGCAGGATTTATGCATCGTCGGCAATTAAACGATTCTGCGGACTTGTCGTGGACTTACGCGTTCACGGCAACAATTAACGACGACGTAGACGACGGCGACGTCGGACTTAGAAAAGGGGCGCAGAAGTGGCGAGCGAGAGGAACGGCGCGATTCGCTTTTCAACCCTGCAAGCTTGTGCGTGAAATGTTATGAAAAGCCTTTAATTACGCGGTCGTATTTAACGAGCTGAAACCGTCGAAGGGATTTCGGTGAACGTCGCGGAACGAGGGGAACGCGGCTGCCTTTACCTTACCGTCGCGATCCCGGGAAAATTTGTTTTAACATTTTCTTGTGTAAATTTTGTTAAACTTGCTTTGGCGGACTGAAAATCACTGTGATTCAATCATTGTTTTAAAATACTACGACACGGTGTACAAGTTGCTGAACTTCCGTTTGTCATATCTATTTATCACCAGTCACTTTATAAAGAGCGATCGTGATCGATATTCAGCTCGCGATCAAGCAATTGCATCACCCGAGTTAGACCAATGAAATGCACCATCTATTATTGGCATCACCTTAGCTGATCGACGAAAGAAACGTATCTAACCGTCTGACGCGTGTACGGTCTAACATGGAGGCATTAGTTCGTTTCCAGAGCACGTACCGTAAACTCCAGTCTCGCGACTATCGCCGATGTTCCAGCGATATCTTTCCTCAAGATGGTTACCGATGACTTGTACGTGATGACACGCGATAACAGCCGTACAACTGCCTCCCAGATCCTTCACTTTAGCCGAACAGAGAATAAAACACCTTTCTAGAAGTTACTTTTTTAAGTAAGAAATTTGATATCTATCGACGCAATGAAGTATAAAATAAAAATAGACAATTGTAATATAGTATACTATAATTGAAATTACTTGGAATATCATTGGTTTGGTTTTTAATTTAAATTTCACAATTAATACCTTAGATAATTTGATAGATTGTCGTAACTACTCGATTTTATAAAGATTTGTTTCTTATTTTAGTAAAGACAAATCTTATTGAATACTGGAAAATTTGGACAATAGAAAGAACCAAACATCATAAAAATGGTATAGTATATTAGCTCGTATCCTCGCGACAGTCAATGGCTTCAAATATTTAATAACATCCCCCCGAGGTTCAGTTCCTTTCTCGACGATTTCCATCAAACCGACAAAGATTTCACGAGCACCCAGTATAATACAAACTCTCGAAGCAATCTATAGAAACGACTGCTCGCAAGGTCGTTATTCAACGTCTCGAAGTCCCCGTTAAATTAGCAGATTATTCGATGCTCGAACTACCCGGCGCGACCCCTCCTTCTTAAAGCAATCCAAAAACTTCCAATCTCATAACCTGTTGCTTAAGCACCGATGCCCGTGCGCCAGCGATATCGTTTCGTTCCCCGTCACGGGCGCGGCTATTACACGATACCGAATAATCTGGACACGTCGCCGAAGAAGGCACGCGGGATTATCCTTGGCGGCGCGGCGCGAAACTTTCTCCCGTAGGAACTCGCGCGCGCGCCAAGGGGCAAGACCTTCGCCGTATCCTCTCCCTTATTTAGAGTACGTTGGCTCCGACGGTGGGCCGCGAGGCAAATTGCATCCTCAATTTTTAATAAAGCCCTGAAGGGGCCAGGAGGCTTTGTTGAACGTCGGTATAAAGTGAACTTCGACGTCGGGCAAGTCAAGCAGCAACGGCAGCGGCGGCGGCGGCGGCGGCGTGAGGCGCCCAAGATGGCGGTGAAACGCGCGGAGGGGTGAAAAGGACGAAGGGAACCGAGGGGGGACGAAGACGAAGAGGACAACGCGGAGAAGGACAGAGGAAGGTCCTTTCTTCGTTTCATTGTAAATGCCGGGCTCAGGACTTTTGCCACTGTGCCTTTCGACCCTGCCCACGTCCACCTTTCCTGAAATATTGATTGCGGACGCGGTAGCGTAACGATAGACTCGTCTAGAATATTCCCTCCCTCCCCCGTGCCCTCCGTTGCTTGCCCGCCGCCCTCTCATTTATTCCACATTCCGCCGTGTCTTTGTGTACGCTACTTTTCCACCGCAACCCTCGTCCTCCTCCTCTTTCCTCCGCCCGTTTTCTCGACCGACCGACTCGAAGAAAATTTTCGCGTGAAATTTAATCGTGAAAGGAAAAGGGGAAGTTCAGGGTTGCGTTTGATCTCGCAACACCGAGGGCGGAACGCTCGGGTTTTTTGATGAAACTTAGTACGCGCGCATCGCGCTACCAATAACCATCGTCGAAATGAATATTCCTTTTTAATTAATTCACACGGTTATCGCGCCAACAGGTACGCTGGAAAGATAAACTAGAGAGGTTCACGTGCACCTTCGCGTCGTTAACAAAATATTCATGGTATTTAACGTTTCTGTTTCATTGCAGTTTTCTAATTATCCGGTCGAACAAAGTTTCGAGCGTTAACGTGACAGCGAACGCGTTTAAAATATTAAACGAGGGACAGGGTCGAAACGGCTTCCGCGTTTGACAGTAAAACAACTTCGCTAATCGAATACCTGAGCGGGGTTAATTTTTCACGAGGGTACGAAGATTCCTTTTTTTGTTTCCCCACCACCGTCCTAGCGACCGAGGCGAGAATCGAGAATTGAATTCGCCCAAAACGGCGCGATTCGTCGCGAAACTTCCTCCTCGAGCGTCGACGCTCGCTTTCGAAAACTAATTTATTTGCACGGTACGGAGGGCGGCGGGGAGGTCACCGAAGTGTCGAGTGCCGTAAAAGTTATAAGCAATTAAAGGAGTACTCGTTCCCACCGTGATCCCGTCGTTATAATTGCAGCGCCGTGAACGCTCGATAACGATTCTTGAGTGGAACCCGCTGGCTCATTAACAATTATCTCCGATTGATACGCTTCTAACGAGCTCTCTTACGATCACGTTGCTCGTTAACACCGCGTATCGCTGCCTCGTTTAACGTACACGCCGCAGATAGAGCGTATCGGGTATCATTTTGCCCTATCGTTCATTACATATTCCGGTATATTAATATCCGTCCCCCTCTCCCCCTTGATCCCCTACCAGCCACCACGTGGAAGATGATATCGCCGTGGCAAAGAGACAAAACGAGCCGTCCTGCTCTTGGTCCACGAACGATCGATCTTGCTGACGAATGAGCAGGATACGCGATCTGGAAAGGGTGTCGTATGAATAAAAGGGTACGTCTGAGTGCGCCCGGTGCATGGTGGTCCGTGTTTCGTGGAGAAATATACCTTTCGGATTTTATACGGTACATCTGGATCGTGTTTACAAAAAATCCTTCGTTTTATTCAAACCAGCTTCCTTTCGCGTCGATAGAATACTGAACATGATCGATCGACGAACACTTGGGCGATTGAAATGCAATTGTAATTCAATGATGATGAATGTTTCGTGATGGGAATTGAATTAAAAATTTTGCGATCCGAGGAGTGTTCTGTACAGAGATTTTAAATCTTACGAGACGACAATAAATAGGGAACCTTCGGCAACGATTACGAGTTTATCAACCTCTTATCACGCTAAATACACGAGTCAATCGAAACGATCAAACCCAATCCCTTGATTGTAAATGCGAATCTCAATTTGTTCGGTTCGTCCGGAAAAATCATCGTTGCTAACGTGCGTTTCGACGCCCACGTTATCCAGCATTATCGAGGGAACTTCGAAGCCGCGATCTTTCCTCATCGATCCGGCAAAGCTCGGGGAAACAAGCCAGGAAACGAGACGCGTCGTTTCGACGGCGGTTCGAGCCGCGAAACTACGAAGAAAGTCCGCGAAACGGATGATAATTAGGTAGGAATATAAAACGTCGAGGCACGTAAAGCTTCTTCGAGGAGTTCCTGGGCGGGTTGATTCTTGTTTACGGGTCGCGCATCATTGCTCGCCGCTGCTCCTTCGAATAAATCTCCAATAAAACTGCCATTACGCCGATGGTTATTCGCGAAGTTCGGTGGCCGTGGCATTCGAAGGTACACACACAGAGCTTGCCCTTATTGTTTCGTCGCCGGCAGTAAAATATCTGCCTTCGTACGTACGGACTGCCCTCTTCCCGTCTCTTCTTCCAGCTTTCTCTTCCGTTCGCTTCTGCGTTTTTTTTCCCCGCTGGAACAACGCAGCTCGTTTCCTTTGAAAGCACTCGCCAGTTTTTGGCTATGCAGATGAACTACGGGGAAAAGTTCAGCTCCAGATATCCAAAGAACTCGGATAAGGTGTCCTTAACCGAACGACCGGGTCGAGGATCCGGCGAGATTTGTCTTCAACTTTCTGCCTTCTTGGTTGTTCGTGTATTTGCGTAAACACAGCGCCATTTTAAACTTTCGATATTGCAACTGTGGCAAATGCCCACCGATTACTCATCGCTATACAAATCTGTTGATCTCAAAGGCATCTTCAGACGTCCCAATAACAGTAATTGTGAAAATATCTCTTTATTAGATTCGCGTCAAAAGTGGTCACGTCGGATGGTAACCATTTTAAATAATAAAATACTTGTTGGTATGAAAAGGCCCTTAATAGTAAATAAAGTTAATGGGTGTACCAAATTGTTGTTTAACATTTAAAGTCCAACGTATTGCCATTGGAGATGTTCAAAAATGGAAAAGTATCGGTGGCCATCGAGTTTACGGTGCTCGAAGTGGAACGAGGAAGTACAGTAAAGCTCTCAATTCCGGGGACTCACCGTGAACGTTCACCTTAAGAAGCCACGCAGAACAGGGTCGTTTCCTCGGCGTGATTTCACGACCGTTCGATTCACCGTGGACCGTGTGGGTGTCTTGGATCTCGGGGTAATCCGAACGGCTCCGTCCTGATATTTCCAGCGTTATTTTCTTTCCTTAAGCAGCAGTCCCTCCCGTGCGTGGAGCGGACCGGTTACGTAAATATTATTCCTAGAAGCGTAGGAACGCGGTCGATGCTTTTCGGTAAAATGTTTATTCCATTAAGCATTCGTTCCCGGTGCATTCGGCCCCATTAGTCGAGTTACTTTTATTCATGGCGTTACGCCTGTTCCGTGCAATGCCGATGTTATTCCAACTAGCTCCAACGAGCGGGGTTCCTAATAAAATCGTTTAGAACGACCCAGATGCGCGTCTTGAACGTTAGTCCAATTAGAAGCTCGTTAATCGGGTTTGAAAAGTCCTCCTATGGTCAATATTGCCCCTTATAATGAGATTGAAATCTTCTACTCGAGGGGAAACGATATCTTATAAGTGTCTATAAACGTCCAACTGAATTTTAGTTTTCTAATTCAACTCCCGTCGATCTTGATTTTATTTCTTCATCAGGTGTTTTTATGGATAACAAGAATTCTATTCGGTGCAGTCTAAGTGTAAGAAATAGAATTGCAATCCCATCGAATCCTTCGAATTCTAATCGAAGCAACAGGAATTAACTGTCGCATAAAAGGGTCCGCATGAATGGACACGGGGCTGAAATATTCGGCCATTAAAATTGAAAAAGCTGTACTAAAATATGAATCCCCCGGTCGATACAATCGCGCACAAAGCCCAACTAAATGTCCGCGCATAAATCGTGCGAATAAAAGGTTAATCCAAACTCGTTTCGTACGCCTAACGACGTCCTTTTTATTGCGTCGCATTATTCTTGTATCGCAACGTCCGCGTCGCGGGCAGAAAAACGGCCGAAAAGACGTATAATTCAGAAGCTGCTGCGTTGTATATCGTGGCTAATTAGGCGCCCAGACACCAGACATCTTGTGACGATAAAACGGACAGAAAGAATTCGACTCGCGTGTTCGATCAAGTCCCGGGGAACGGACGAAAAAACGACGAATGGAAAAGAATAAATAAATAAATGCATATACGCGCGGTAAAGCCGCGTTAGGTACTCGTCGATCTGAAAAACACCCAACGCCGATCCCGCCCCTGACTGTTCGAGAGTCGCGTGATACAGGCTCCGCTCTCTCGTGTCGAGAAAGAAGCGGAGAAACAGAAAGAAAAGAAAAATTAAAGAAGAAAAAAGAAGAAGAAGAAGAGGAAAGAATGAGAGGAAGAAAAGAAAGGGAAGTCGAGTTCTCGAGCAGTTCGGACCTTTGATTTTGCTTATCCGACACCGAGAGGAAGGTAATGGCGCACTTCGTTAAATTAATTGGCTCCTTACAGCTCGACGGCAGCCGGTTAGTGCCACTAAACTTCAGCTTCGATTACACGGCGGAAGTCTTTCCAACGATGCAGTGCATTACAACTGCGTTACGTTTCCACCGATGGAAACGATGCTTGTAAATTACACGAGGGAACAATGACCATCCTAACCGATTGCTTAATCCCTTCGTTCAATTGACCCTCGGACGATGGATCATTAAGATAGGAACAATTTAAATCTCCTTTTACTTTCCAAACTTTTAAATATTTTTTTAAACTGTATCGTACAGTATCATAAATACTTTATTTATTATTGCGACTATTATACATCGACACCATGAATTTAATATCATCGAATAACTAACAGAGAAACACCTTTGTAAACCATTAATATTATAATTAAAATTATAGAATGAAACGGTCGTATCCTGAGTAATTGCAATTATAATGCGTCTGGCTACGTATTGCCCTTTTTTACTGCCCCGGTCAACTTGTTAACGCGGTGTCAATTACGATCCAGTGCTATGAAAGTTATCAGCTGTGTTTCGAGTAAAATTACCCACTCAAGCTTTTTAATGAGAAACTTTTATATACTGGTAGAATAATAATCAGGAGTTCTTTTACTTAGAATAGGATCAAAGGAAAAAAAAAATCTAAAGAAGTAAAAGTAAAAAGTTTAACAGAATTGTCGAGTATTGAGACATAGCCTAGTAGGTCTATCCCGTACGGTAAACGTCGGCACAGATTATGGAAATTTCTAATAAAGGAGACCGGTAATAATAAGTCTCGTTAAGCGTGCATCGTTCGCTTCCATGGACCGCTAATGTCCCGTAATGCCATCGCTACACCGGCAAGAAATCGTTCGGAAACGGAAAGCTTAAAAGGCAGACCCGAGGGGGGAAACCGTATATTTTACTTAATTCGAGGGTCACGAAACCGAAGGGGGCTGTTTTTGCGGCGCGGACGAACGGGCGGGACCATAGGGCCTCGTTAAGAATTTCATTCTTAAAATCGACGGCCACTTAGCGGCAGGTGGGCTGCCGGCATCAAATCGGACGTGTTACGTTAACTGAATTTAAATTGTCGGTGGGGCGAACGGCAACGGGCCTCGCGCACACTCTGGATTATCATAATTTATGCGCCCTTGCGCCTTCGAATGAGCCGCGCCACTGCTTCCACGGACCTCTTTATTATAAATCCAAATCGGCCGTATAATTCCCTCCCCGCCAGATATAAACGTATCGCGGGAGCAACGCTTGGGAAATTAGATTAACCGCGATGAAAGATACGCGTGACTCGGCCCTGTTCCGTCTTCTGCATCATAAAAGAATTCCTAATGGACGGCCTGTGAAAATATCGCTCGATCCAGGTACCAGACACTCGAAAACCGGAAACGATCCGGCCGTTTAAAAGGCGCTTGTATTACGAACGAGAGCGTGAAATACGTTTCAGACGTGCGTTGCATTTGATACGTTAGATCTGAATGAATATTAGATAAACTGTTGACCATTTTTGCTGGAATCGATTGTAAAATTTCATAACTTATAAATTAAAGTTATTAATCGATATTGTAAAAATTACCCTAGAAAGATACGTTTTATTATGTGAAATTAAAAACTTGAATTCGAATTGATTAAAATTATTCGAAAGTTCAATGTTCTTGGATATCGAGGGCAGTCGTGTGATTCGCAATGGCCGGTTAACGGAATCGTGCTTTCAAGCGGCTCATTGCAGACGGTTAAGACAATTCGATGGTCGCATTAGCGAATTCTCCCAAACTGTGTTTTCGTGTCGAGCAAGCCGCCCACCTGCCCTTCCCTGTCTAAGCTCATCGCTTCTAAGCACGAAGCAACGTTAATATGCTTAGGAAACCGCAGTAACGCTCCACTCGACGGCAAAACAGTAATTTATCGGGTAAACACCGACCGTAAAACAAGATGCTGTGTTACACTGCTGAATATGAGTTCAACGAAGCTTTGTCGGGATACCAGCCTCGTCTTTGTTCGAACTTCGAGGTCAATGATCGGTTAGGGAAATCGATGAACCTGTGATACCTACACCACGTCAAAAGTTTTAAGAATTTGCTTGGAGAATTCTTTCAACAAAGTATTTCTTGCCAAAGGAATTCGAATGTATATTTCAAAATAATACTGCAATGTGATAAAATTATAAGAAATATGACAATTTCTGACAAATGTGTCACTCTCGAAATTTACCCCTGCTATAATTTCATTTCCTCGAAACTATTTTGTCAGACTCTGTGGGAATAAAAAGGTAGTATAATTGACATACATCGTGTCAACTTTTGTATGGACGAATAATGACACGTGTGCACGCATTCGCGACTATATAAATCTTGGACACTCTTTTTTCGAAGTGTATTCTGCGGTCGATTAGGGCCGACCTACAATGAAACACTTTCAGGAGAACCAATTACGATCGTTTCGGCGGGGACGGGTCGTCTTTTATCAACGCACGGTAGCCGAGTTTCATCGTTCACCTTTTCGATTCACCGTCGATCAAGGCGTTCCATGAACAAGCCCGTCATCGTTCCTTTAACGATTTATTATCGTCACGGACGAGCGAGCTGCGCCTACTCGCACGTCGTTAAGCTTCTTTGCCCGAGCCCCGCGTTGCACCGTCATCGTGATACACAGGCTCCGGGACAACTGTTCTCGGAGTTTCTGCGACTACCAGCTGTCGCTAGGAAACCTCTGTAAGTTCGGTTACTTGAAGTGTCACGAGTGCCTTTCTCTCGGAACCAACGGACAGAGGGAAACGATCGAACTTGGAATGGTCGTTCTCGAAGAATTCATCGTCGTTCTTCGAGTACTCGTGTTTATCTTTCTTTGCGTTATTCCTCCTCGTCCTTTCACGTCAATCCTTCATCGAAACTTGTTTTCATAGGATTAACGACTAAAAGTAACATCAGGGGATCAGCCGGACAGAGAATCCCACGCTTTTGTTCGAAATATTTGTTTTCGGTCCATCGAATCCTCCGTAGAACCACTTGTAACGTTACCTGGGAATCTTCCTCGAAGACGAGCGAAACTTTTCGATTCCCCGTTCGCCATATGGCAGAGCGCATCAAGGGTGTCGACTGACTAATGAGGGTTAAGGTCGCGACAGCTTTTTCGCCATGAATCTCGGACACGAAACGGATCTTCGCACCTATACGCCGACCTGGTCCCTTTGTGCTCCTTTCCCTTAGCCTCGCCACGGGCAGTCCAGACGCTACGTTCCACTTAAAATTGATTACCTTAATTTATGGAGCGGTTAATCTAGGCGTAGCGACCGCTGCGGGCGCCCGGTGATTTATCGGCCACCCCGCGCCACCCTTCCGCCGTGAAATCACCACTCTTCGATTGTTAATTTGTAAAACGTAACCGTTCGAGCTGGCTGGACACGGGACTGGATCTACTTCCGATAGAAGCCGCGAGCTAATTCGACCAGCCACGATTTAACGGGGTGTTTTAGCTTCGAGCACGCTTCGCGTGTATCAGAGCACGCATGAGA
Organism: Anthidium xuezhongi; assembly: GCA_022405125.1. Lineage (NCBI taxonomy): Eukaryota > Metazoa > Arthropoda > Insecta > Hymenoptera > Megachilidae > Anthidium > Anthidium xuezhongi. Next base: position 4,872,235 of record CM039642.1, on the reverse strand, counting down.
AGTGTTAATTTGTTGCAAAAATTAAATATAGATGCGACGAAAGATACTCGTATCTTCAGATGTCGATAAAATTGAATGCATACGTGTTTTGCGAGAGAGAGATAGTCAAGTTCAAGCAAACCGATGCACTCTCAGATAAAGCATCGGAGTCAGAGGTGCTGAAATTTTAGTGAGGTATTCGTGTTGCAGAGTGATGCTTTGATAGCGATCTTCAACCTGTTATCTTTCAATCTCTTCGTGCTTCCCTTCATTTTCTAGCCTCTTTGAAGATCACGCTTTCTGCACTGTGTCACCAAAAATGTGGGACTCTGGTTTATCTTGTACCATCTTTGTGCCACTGTTAAAGAAAGGTAAGCTTAGAATCTGGAAGAGATTCTCATCGGTGACTAATGTTTCCCAGAAAAAATGTATCTCAGCAATTATCATTCTTTTAAAGATTCATAAACGAAAGAAGTTTAGGTACTTTCAAAACTCGTGTAACATTATAGAAAATTTTGCAAAATGGTAAATAGGATATTTTGAGTAAGAAAATGGGGTGCTATCTCTTTGACGGCTACTGTAAAATGAAATTCCTTTATCCGTGCACGGCGACCGCGTACAAAATCCCAGGAAACGCGATCTTATTGTCATGTAGATTTCATTAAGCCACAAACAAGCGTTGAACACTAGTCCCTTCGAACGTTATCCGACAACGTTAGCCAGCGGTGTGTATCTCAACGACCATAAAACAGTCGGCTGGCACCAGACGGGGGGTGGCCCACCACCGAAGATCCCCGTACACTCTCTCTCTCTTCTCCTGGCAAATGGTGGAGGGTCCACCCTCGGCTGACCGGCCGTGTTCTGTGAACGCGTGCCGTCGGAAGCTGCGACATGGTTTGGCTCTCAGGAGGACAAATAGAAATGGCCCCGGGGAAAGGAGGCTCCTGGACGGAATGAGAAAACGTGATAACGACGAGAGGGAGTTTGTCGTTCGGCTACGTACAACCGTTCCCAGCTTCGTCCCCTCCTCTCCTCCCCCCTCCTCAGCCATCCACCGTCGAATTTCAACGCCCTCGCGCCCTTCCTCTTACTCGTGTCTAGTCAAAACGAGCCGGCTGTCGAGTTGCTTTGTTCACGGGTAATTAGAGTAATTAACGAGGAGGTGGACGTTGGTCTTTGCCGCGATTTATATTCCTGCACCTGGCTCTTTCCAAAGATAGGGGTACAGGGACGGGTAACGGTGTACAGAGCGTGTAAGACGTTGATGAGGACAGGCTTGTTAGCTTTCTGATTTTCAAAATGTAGTTGAGATAATTTTTCAATCTTTCCGAGGTGACATTTTGAAGCAAAGTTTATCGAAAGGTCGGGAATTCAGTTAACCTGATAACAACTCAGTCAATTAGACTTCAGATAAATCATCATAATCTCGGTTCGTTTATCAGGAACGAAGTGGAATCGTTCCTCCCTCGTCGTTATATCAGCCGGCAATTTTACGGCCGGTAGAGTCCATTGACCATTTACGACGGTACATGGTTCGGAAAACGTGATACACAAAATCGACGTTAAAGAGACACACCTCCTTGCAGTTCCCGAAGAACGCGACATCGCAAGGTTATGACGTTCTCTAATTAACCAAGGTCACCGTCGAATCAGTAGTCGTCAAACGGCGATCATTAGGCGCGCGTGGAACATACGAATGGCCAAACGAACGGCCGAACAAGTGGCTAAAACCCATCATCGTCGGGCGCAGTTGTGTATTGACAATAAGAAAGAAAGGCGCAGCCGTGCGACGATTCGCAATCGCGACACGGTCGCGATTACTTCATTGAATAATTCATCGTCGCCGGTCTTGTCAAAGAATATATCGATGGGGGCACCTTCCCTTTCGCTTCTTCCGTCGGTATTCGGCTCCTCCTACTCTTCGTTCTCAGCGTGCCTTCGTGGCCGGATCGTTCCAGGAAAACCGAGAAAATTGCTACCATTTTGTCCTCAACTCTTTCGAATACGAAGTAAAAGTCAATTCAATTTCGCACAATAAAATTGTAACCCTAAGCCTTAATTACCGTTTGTAAATAACACTGTTGTAAGTTTTATCCTTATTTTCTTATTTTCACGTTCAGGTTTTTCTCGCACAAACGAAAGTATCGATTTACTGAATTATTTAATTGGGTTAAGTCTGACCCTGCTGCGGCTCTGACAGGCTAACAACGTCAGAGTTAAGAAACAGGACGGCGGCAAGGATTGGCTGGCGGGGAACAAAAAGGTCGAGGAATCGGTGCTTCGTTGAAAAGACATTTTTTCGTCGGCTTTTGTTTCTCGGCAGGCCACGATAGGTAGTCCCTTTTTCCCTTCACAGCACGAGCCTCGGCGAAGGTTCATCCTTTATTCCGGTTAGCCCCCTTCCTACGGGTCGACCGGACGATCGTTGGACTTTTGCCTACCGGAATCCACGGTGGTTCTCCTCTTGTTTCTTCTTTTCGATCTTTGAGGCGCCGCGACGGAGCTCGGAGCATATTAATCACCCGACTTCGTTTCCACGGCTCGTGGCATTACACAAGGGGATTCTATTGTCGAGGTCAAGCTGCTCGAGATTTTTTACGATACAGGACGGTTCATTAATTACCGGCGTTTAAGGAACCGGGGGAAAAGTTTCCCGGGTTACAAGATGTTCCTTTCAGGAAATCAACTGGAGAACTTTACGATTCTGTCCCCGTATTAAAACTGGATTCGAGGTCGTCAAACAACGCCAGTGTATTATGTAATTTATTCTGAATAATTTGGATGAATACTTTTTTAACCTTTCGAACGAGAGAAAATTAAATGAAAATCTTTAAAAGCGTCCAAGAATCGAATATTGGAAAGAATAATTATTCGAAAAAATAAATATTAAAGTGGATATTTTATATTACGATTATAAAACCGATATTCATGGCGCTCGTTAAATCTCGGGCAAAGTTCTTATTATACGGGAAAATATATAAACAGCTTAATGGTAAATCGTAGATTTCAAGCAAGTTCGGTAATTAAGTGGTTTGCAAAACAGCACAAGCGTTATAAAGAGAATTTTTTACAACGACATTCATTGCTTTCGCCCCTTACTTTTTATCGGATCCGGTAAGCCACCAGAATGGTCGGCTATAATCAGCAAATCGCGGAACACGACCACGATACCATCTGAGGCACCCGGAATGAGTCATCGAGCACATTGGGAGTATTATCGTGAGCAACCTGGGTACCCTCTGCGGAGTTTCGCTTAACCGACCCGACGATAAATAATCGTCGGTTTAACCGAGGCACGATATCCACCTAAAACTCTACGTGGCCTTTCGTTTCGTGTCGAAACCCTTCAAAAACGAACACTCTAACGTAGTTTCCGTGGAAAGTTGAACGTGACCAAGTTTCCCCGCTGGATAAAAACGGCCGCTGAACAGGAAAACCCGGAAGTTCTCCAACGGTGGAAAAAGAATTTCTGCTCGGCGGTCGTGAAACGGCAAACTGTAAACAGCAATTAACCATTTTGCTGCGATCAAGTTTTTCCATCGAGGATCGTCTGTTAGGGGTGAGATAATCGCGAAGCGGTTTCTTTGGAATCTGCAGCACCGTCTTCATGTATTAAAAAATTTCTTTTCTTTACAAATAATTTCTAATCGAAGCAAGTCGCAATTGAATTAATCTCTTATCATTTGACAGCTTAGATTCAATTTGGTAATCAAAAGGGCGCTTCAAGTTATAAAAAAAATGTCAAGAGCGTATATTTTCGACGACGTGTATGCACGATCGGCGTGACGAACGGGTCGTAATATCGCCAATAACTCGGCGAGGGTTCATAATATTGCAGAAAGGTTGGTCGCATCAATTCACATCGAAATTAATACCCTGGTCGATGAGAATCCTTCAACAACGCAGTCTATCATCGACGCTCGTGAAACGCGATCCGCGATGGACGCTGGCGTTGCCAGTTCACGGCTCGTAAACCTAAAAGCGATGAGACCCATTTACCATATTATTATGGTACACGGGGCCATGAATATTGACGCGTTCTTTCATTACCAGCAAACTACCGTGCGCCGGCAAACCGGTAAGGAGGACGGAGCATCTTTCTAAAACCGATACTCACTCCCGGCGATTACATGGAATCGGGGATGCCGGTTATTAACGCGAGTCGAGGGTGCGAAAATAAACAAAATTATCGACGACACTGTGTGATTATTAAGGCGCGCTGACAACATGATCGCGGAATCAGAGGAAAAAGGAACATTTTTAACGCGTTTGAAACCCGAGCATCCTATTCTAATTAGCGCTTCGATTGCCGTATCAATCACGCGCGGACGTATATATTTTTCCAAAGTTCGGTTATCTATTTTAATGAAGGTAATCCTACTCGCAAGGTAGAATACACTTTGTTGAATATTTATTAAACTTCAAGTCCGAGGTCGATATCTTATAAACGCTACTTCGCGATACCAGATTTATTAGAAGTAAAATTGCTAACCGGATGGCACGCAAAACGTCAACGCGCGTACCGTTCGATTCTTACTTTACGTTCGAATTAATGTCACCTTCGATCTTACATAAATTTCCTCTCGTGTAATCTTATTACCGCAATAACTTTCAGAGATTAAGGCCAATCTTATCGCGGAGCGTACAAGGTGCATCGTCAGCCGTGTCATTCGGACTCGCCTATCGTGTCGGTAGTCCTGAAAGTGTCATTAAACGATTGTAGAATGATGGGGGTCGCGTTGCCGAGCCGCGTTTCACGCTGGAAAATTCACAGGCGATGCGGGGGGAGAGGGGGGGAAAAAACCTTAAACCGGGCGAGCGCATTCGCGGCATTATCGTAACACGCTAGCCCATGAATATTTATGAGTCCCCGTTCCGTTCTATCATCGCGAAAATCAGCGCTGTCCGTCGGAGCGTGGTGGCGCGGGCCGCGCTTACCCGTGGCCCCGCTATCGCAGGCCCGTTCTCTCACCTATCGGCTCCGCGATGATTAAACCGAGTTGGCATTCCTCGCCGGGGAAGCAGTTATTAACGACACGTTGCACCTTCGAGGCTGGCCCTGGCGCATCGGAGATCAGATCGATGGCCCCTTCGACCCGCTCGCCGGGCTATTTATCCTGACCGGATCCATTAGCCGAGATATACGGTATGCAGTATGGTAACACGAGTAATTCTGTCCTCGTAGCCGCGGCTGACACGCCTCGATTTTTCGCGCCCGCCACCGAGACGAGCCCCGGTTGACGTCGGACATGCCGTTATCGGTGACCGTTTATACGGACAGCTGATATATATCGCGCGGTTAATTGCGGAAAAATCGTCGAACGCGAGAAGACGCGCGATATTTTATCTTGAACGAGGTATGCCCGTTCCGCGAAACCATCTTGATAATTAATTCTAGCCGATCGATTCGCGCGAATATTAATCAGTCGCGTTAACCTGACCGTCGACCAAACGGGTGTGTTATGAGAAAGATTTGTGGTTATCGATCGATCGATATTCTCGAGGAATAACATTCTACTTTAGTCGAGTCATGCGAAGGAAAACATGCGGGTTTTTTAACACGTTTACTGCCATGGTGGTGCCTCAAATTTTATATAATTAAATAATTAATCAAAGAAACAATAAAATACACCGTGGATACTATGGCAGTCCATATGTTAACCATTCGTTAACGTAATTTTGTAGAATACAGAAAGTATTGAATTGTATTGGTCCATTAGCTAACCCAGAAAGGGGAAGTAAGCTTATCAATCCGAAACAAACGCATTAACATCGTCGTTTAATCAGCAGGTAAGAGAGGGCGTACGAATCCAAGTGTCGGACACAATGGATTCTTGCGGGCGGTCGACACACGGGAACATCGGTCGCGCCACGTTCCAGGGTGCGCGGTCGCTTTCAGAGACAATCACGGTGCCAAGATACAATTGAGATTACAGCGCGGATTCGCCAATTAAAGCCCATACAACCCTCCCTCCGCTCGATAATCACGCGCTCGTGAAACACGGTACGCGGCACGTAATACGGTTATCGTTGCACCCGGAGCCACGATCTATCCGGGGTGCCATCGGCGCGCTGGAACTTCTGCTAAGTTTCAACCGGTGTGTAACGATAGCCGAGGGCCGACGACAGAAGACGCGACGAGAGGAAGAGGGACGGGAACAGCTCGTGGCGGGATCGTTTCCCTTTCAATTCGCGCCCCTCGGCGCCGCGTGACGCTGCGAAAGGGATCCTGCGGTCCCGTGCTTTTCGGAATTTGTAAGGAATTTCCTTCGAGGATCTAAACAATATCCCGCGGAGCATCGCGGTTGGAAACGTTATTGGGATTAGGGTGTAGGCGGCGCTATCGCGAGCAACGACGAAGGAGAAGGTGGAAGGCTGAAGGAGAGAAAGCCGAGTGGCATCTGTTGCGCCTCCATGAGCAACATTTACATAATCGGCCGGCTCTACGCCGAGACGAACACTCGCTGCATACCGTTTCCCGCCACGAGCTCGTCTACCTTCTTTCTCTACCGTTTCACCGGAGCAAATCCATCGACTGCCACTCACTTTGCCATTGTAAGCAAGACGGCCGAGTTGATGCGCAATTACTTAAAAATACACCCACTCGCGAACGGACTCAGCCGACCCGGCTCCGCTTTGCTTCCTATCGTCCACCGAGGCGAATCGGCCGCTTTGAATGACAAACGTCTTTGCTCCCGCGGTTAGGAACGTGCATTCCCTCGGACAAGGAATTGCGGAGCGGACTGGGTATTTGTTGCGGTTCGTTTTCGACTGTTCTTCTTGAAAACAGAATGGCAATTGCACGAATCGCCTACAAGCTATCTTGTTCAACTTTTGCGCGGAATATCGTGAGAATATTGCACGTGTGTTTGATCTGTCTTCTCGACACATTCATTTTCGAAATTATAGTACCAAAGATAATCCAGGGAAAATGGAATTGCGTGGGAAGAATGTCAAGAATGTTTATTTATTTAAAATAAAATTGGATTGAGTGAAGATGTAATTCCAAATAACTTTTAAATGCTCGATAGTGTATTTTTTGACTTTGTGGAACATTATATCGGATACTTATGCATCTTAATTCCCCGAAGTTGCCTTGGGTAGTTAAACTTTTTCCCCGCGGATAAAAACTGAAAAGGAGGCACGCATGAAAGACAAAAGTGAAAAGAAAGTGCATGAAAGGAAAAGAATTCACGAGCTATCGGTTCGTTTCGCGATTTTACGCACAAACGAAACCTTTCTCGCGTCGACGGTGGCGGGGTTCGTTTCAAGTTCACCGTGCATATTCAAGAAAGGATCGGCGTTATTGTCGCAAATATAAAAGGAGGCACCGTCGACGTGCCATTACTTAAAAATCTCCTTGGCGCAGTTTCTTTTTCCCTCGCATCGCGGAAGAATCCGTCGAGCATTGATATCGATGCAGACGGGGTATCAGACAAGGGGATCTCCCGTCTTAACGTCGAGGAAAGAGGAATTGTGAAGAACCCGTGGCCTCTTCATCGAGTACCGGATGGCAAACGACGACGCATCGAATGCCCCCGAGAGGAATGTTTTCGAAAAGACCGGCGTCTCGACGTCCATTAATACGGGTCATTATACTTGGCGGTTACAGCTGTCTTCTGTCGTGGTTCCTACAGAATGGAGCCAGCCAAGTCGAAGGAACCCCCCGACGACGCGTTTTCGTTTTATTAAAACCTACGACGAAACGTCTCGATCTCGAAGAACCAACCACTCGATTCAATCACCGGACGAGCAAACATTCAGACGCAGACGTACGAACATAAATGTGGACTTTTAATCCTTTGCGCTCGGAACGTTTCCGGATACAATGAAGCTCTCGAAAATCAGGAGCTCCAGATGGTTACGATATCTATTCCATTTCTTCCGTCAACTTTCTGAATTCCAATATTCTCCACTAAGGGGGTCGAAAGGGTTGTTAATAATGCTCTCGATGTGGTAAGACACACTTAAATTCTAATTATTAAGGATACAGAATAGAAATTTAGCAAAAAATTAAAGTACCACTCGTACTAAGTGTATTATTTATGTAACGAAAGGACAGAATCGCCAAACGTCGTATAAAGTTATTTTCTTATTCGCGTATCCGTAACAACGATGTCCCCTTAATACAGCTTATTGAATCTCGCAAGCTTGTAAAATTCTAGTAAAATTTTCAAGAAAACTAGTTCAAGAGTTTGCGAACTTAATAAAGTATCGCGCGAACCGAGTAAGTATATTATTTACGTTACGAAGCGAAAGTATTGTCAAATATCGTACGCGAACTTATTTTCTTATTCGTTTCACGAAAGTTTCTTTAATACGGCCCTGCGAACGCTGCAAGTTTAAAAAAATTCTTTATTGGCCCGCGTATCCGAACGAGTCGAAAATAAAGAACGAAATATCGATCGTCGTTTCTTGTATGTATGTATTCCGTACTGAATCCGTTCCAGGAAAATCTGAATATTAAACAAAAAAGAGCCGAAAGAATCAATAAAATGCATCCGAGCTTCTCGATCGCTTATACGTATAGAATATCGAGCGGTTAAATGACGTGGCTCCCCGGCAAACGAAACGGAGAACGATCGCGAACAGGTATGTGCTAACGATATTAATAATCTTGTACCTGATAAGTCTCGTAATAGAGACATATTTACGTAAGAGTGTCGTTACACTATCGCGCCCACACTTTCGAACCGAGACGCACGGTAGACGATAGCGATATGATTTGCATGGTATAGAGCGTCTAACCCGATGTTTGCCAACTTTGCTGGTGTCTCTTGTGTCGCGCGAGAGCTACACGCTACACGTATTACCAAGACACGTGTGCCCAGAATCTTTAGGTTCCACCTACGGACCGACGGAGGTGTGCAACACGCCACGCTGCATACGTAACGAAAGCATTTCGCATTAACCGCATCCACTGCACCTCCTCCCGATATCCGTTCTCATCATTATCCCGGCCCTCGATAAAGATCATCGGATTTCTAAACGTTTTCAGAACTCGAGGCACGGCTGGAGGTTGTTAAAGATATTTCCATTTCGGATCGATGCAAAATTTAAAACCGAGAATGGCAGTGTCGTTACTGTGCTTAAAAGCTGTTTGAATTATATACGAGTTTTGTGACACGAATCTCGTCACGTCGACTATTTTTGCATCCAGGACGCGGATCTATTTCGAGGCAATCTTGACAATCAGCCCTGACGCTTGATTATTCTTATCGGATCGCTTTGTCCTCGATTATTTCTTTCTTTAGTAACCATTAAAGTTTCAAACACCTCCCATTTGATATCTTCGATCATCGTTGTTCCTTCTATTTCTCCCACGACCGATTCGTGGATCACGCGAGCCACCCCCCGATTTACGACGAACGACACGGTCGGGGAACTCGTGTCGGGAACTCGACGGGAGTCGTCGAAGAATTAAAAAGTCTCTCGATGGTGTAGCGCTCGCCTGGAAGTTTAACCCCGGTATCGTGTTCCCATCTGAACGCACGAGTTCCCGCTTGTTCCCGTTCGCAGATTAGACGTTCCCTTATTAGGGTCGGTGCCGCCTTTGCGCGACCAAGTTTCAATGAGTCGGAGATTATGCTTGGCGTGCCGCGTCGACGAGATATTAACCATTCCCGGGCGAAAGCAGCCAGCTCGCAATAGCTGGTGCACGCCGCGAGCACAATAGAGCGATTAAAGCGGAGACAACGAGCTGCCAGTTTTCCGTCGAATCGACGAGTGCTAGGGAAACTGTGACGCGGGACCAACAATCGAAGACGTCCTCGAAATTCCGCTTGACGGACGCATTGTCTCGTCGAAGCTTGGCTTCCAATGGAAAATCGCTACGAGATCGGACGACCGACCTACATTCGGAAAATCGATACCCATCCCGGCGAGAGGTAAACAGCCGGCGACGACGTGGGCAAGGAAATTTTAATTATTATTTATATTATAAAATTAGAGAATTTTGAATATTATTCTGAGGGAATTCATACAAGTAGAAAACTTCTCACAATTTAAAACAATCTTTGTATTTAAGGGTGGGTGTGTATAAGTCTAAGAGATTTAACCCCCAGATGATGGACCATGAAGACAGCTAACAATTAAAATCTAAATTCCAAATTGCATTCTCAAAATTTCACGTTCTCTTAAGTATTATTAATAATCGAAGTCTAGGTTACTCGGTATACGCCGTTTCAGGGTTGAAAGCCGATCAACGGAACCGATCGATACCTTCGAGCCTTCGTAAACAGTGCTTCAGGAAACGCCCGCGGGAATTTCAGTTTTCTTAAACAGGGCGGCAGGTATGCGTTATTCAGACGCAGCTCGTATCCTGATCGATGCTCGCGTACCGTTCGACCGCAAACATCGTCTGCGGTGCGACGGTCGATCGGTTCGGGCGCCGCCGTACATATTTACCTACGCGTTGCTACACCGGTACCAAGACCGGGGGAGGGAAGGGAGGGGAACAATGTCCCCGTTGTTCGGTATCTGGATCGTTGTCGGCCGGAGCGACGCGGAAAATGTCTCGGGGGCTGCGAGCCCGCGGGATAAACCTAGCTCGCGTAAGAAAGTTATTTACGCGGTAACGATCTTATTTGCCGAGTAGCTTCCGTACAATGGCGACGCATCCGGAACGTGGAATCCAACGTTGGTATCGAGGGAGACGGGGATAGGGTAACCGAACCGAACCGACAATACAACGGCAACAACAACAACAACAACAACAACAACAACAATGAGAAACGAGCAGACAAGGGGGGTAGCCTCCGTGTGTAGCGGAGAGGAAATGCGATAAGAGGCGAGGATAGGGCCACGATACTACGACCGCCACGATCATTAGGCAAATGGAAATGCTATTAAACCGGTGCTCGTTCGCTTCCGTCAAAAGCATCGTTTCTGGGCCGTCGTTAACGGACTTTACGCGACCCTGATACCCATCCTAAAAGGATACACGCCGTGTCTAATTGAGATAAGAAAAAGGAAGCGGACCGATAGGAGGGCGCAAGTTTGACGACCAACCGTTTCTGCGCTGACTGGGATCAATTTTCACGGGTAATTGATCGAACCCATCTCTTCGACGGATTTATTCTGGCTGGATTGCGCTCTGTTAATCCGAGGTTAATCGCTGCGGATCGAGTTGATTCGATTAAAATCGTGCGGTGAGCAACGATTGCCGGTGAATAAGAGATATAATATTAGCCGGCTTTTGGAGCGATCTAATTTGGTAAAATCGTTAGGCTGTGTTTGTTGAAGCAGATTTGGAAACAGATTGTACCCTGAATTTTGACTTAAAAATTACCCTTAACTCGTTGACTGCGACGGTGGTCAATATCCTTAATAGTTAGAATTTAAGTGTGTCTGACCACACACGTCTGTATCCACTGTGACAATCAACGTGTTAAAATTGAAGTTCAATAACTGGAAGAGTTACTATTATCATAAAATCAAAAAAAATTCTACGAAATTTACCTATTGTAACCTACTGTAAGTCTTTGACTACAGATAAAATAAAAATAATAACTGGTCTTAATTAATTTTAAACCCGACCTCGTTTATCAAATAAGAATTTAATTTAATTTACCGTAATATCATTAACCGTGAGACACAGAACATTTACAGACAGGGAGTGACACATCGAACAAATTAATTCCATTGAAAATACATCGCGATGAGACAAGCCACGGTATACTTGACTTTTCGCGCGTTAATGATCGTTAGCTCGTCAGCGAGACTGGCAATGCTACCGCAACAGATTCCGACAACGAAGGATATTTAACTCCCGTTCGCCAACACCGGAACGAAATGAGTTTAGCTAACTACCCGTAAGCCGCTTACAAACTATTAGAACACACAAAGGAGGTTAGAGACGTCCCGCGCCGTTTTCGCTGATAGCCCCGGTAACTCGATGAAAATTTAAAAACCATTATTAAAACTGATCCTTCACAAGTAACCGAACCTTTGTGAATCGTTAAAAAGGGATCGAATTTCGTGGAATAATAACAAATATTTCACGAATGAAATAATCCATCGTGCGTCATGAATTCTTCAAAAATGTTCGATTTACGATACGGGAGGGTGCTCTGTGTCTCATAAATAATTCACACTATCGTAAAATTTGGAGAAATGTTTGAAAATCTTTCTTATGGGTAACTGTTCAGAGTAAGCACTATATATATTTTTAATGGTACAAATAGGATCAGCAAGGATCAGTATTACCTGAGGAGGTTACCTGATTATTGCACCCCCCGAGTTTTCAGTTCGCAGAAAAAATAAAAATTTATATTAATAAATATATACTTAGACAAAACTCTGTTGTATTCGTTTAGCCATAAAATATTCAACGGTAACAACATTTGGAAACCAAAAGATCCTAACATTGCCACGATATCCTCCATCGAACGATTTCGTGAATTCCGTGGAGCGTCTAATAAGAATCAGCTTTGCGCAAACGTCCACCAATACGCGCGCGGACGTATTAAATTACGTCCAGCGTCGGCGTCGACAATCCAGACGACGTCGAAGCGACGATGCATCGTGGAATCGCTAATGGAATACTCTGGTCCGGGTGTATTGTCGAATTTCGCCGTCCTGCCGGATAAAAGCCCGTTAATTCGCAACCCCCTTAACGGGCCACACTAATGATTCCGTTTTGGCTTGGCGGTCCGACCTGTCACCGACCCGTCACGCACAGATGCAGCCATGTCCAGCTTATTTCACCCTTTCTCTTTCTCCGACACGCACCGTACTCTGTGTTACAACGCGAACGGATGCTGTAGCCGTTATCGATTCCCAGCGAAAATGATTACGGGCCCGTGAACCGTATTATCGGTCGCGTTTAAACGCCCCTCAGCGAACGAGGGTTTCAAGTGTACAAGCGGATTCCCCGCTTTCTTTTTCCTTTCGATCGGCAAAGGTGCTTACGGCTTATCGTGGAAACACGTTTCACGGGCTCGTGGATGCTGATTTGAATTTTTGAAACGTTTACCGAAACTCGACGAATCAGGACCTTTAATCGAAGCAAGAGCCATTCGAGTTAATAAACTCTGCTGTATTTATGGCAATTTTAGTGAAAAATGGAAGTTTCTGTAATACTTCGCGTGCTTCGGTTACCAAAGTGTCCCAATTTCCCGGGGCTAATTATTTCTGTTCTCAATTAACTGTCGGGCTTTTAGTGGATGAAAGAACCAGGAGTCACGCACTGTGACACTAATGATTATTATGATTCAGTCAATGCGTGGCAATCTCACATTATTGTTTAAATAACCCTCGTTCCAGTTTCAATATATCTTAGTAACTTTCTGGCTTGCTGTCACTGTGCGAACATTTTGGAGAGTTATTTAACTTAGTTTGAAAACAAGGTCTTGTATAAAAATTGTTTTCTACGCAGAGTGCCATAATTACTTTCGATCAGAAATTAGTATAAATCACAGATACTGCGAACAATATCAAGTTTTTCGTTCCAGAAGCCTAAAATTTGCCTCGTCTCCCTCCTGCGCGAATTCTATAGCCGGAAACGCCACGAAGGATCGGCTCGTCGCAGTGTTCAGCATCGAATCGCAGGAGGTCAAGGAACAACGAGCGCAGATGGTGAAACAATGCGAATAAATATCTGACCAATGTCGCGAGGCGCAACGACGTCTACGCGGCGGTCCGTTTATCTATATACTCCTGTTATCCAGCAATTTCGAAGCGTCTTGGCGTACGGCCAACGCCGATATTGCAGCCCCACGGCTACCTACCTCCTCCTGCTACGGGACTTTGCTAAAACCATTGTCCGGCCTAACCGAATACAATGCGACGAGTAGCCAGCGACGGGATCATTGGAAATTCTGGAAATAATAGTAGCCAGAGAGAACGGCGGCCGTTGTCATCGAATTGGTTTCTCGGGGAATTAACGATAGGCCGTGGTTTACGACGTTCATGCGAGGCCGTCGCGACGACTATCGATCCGCCAACTAACGGCTAATTCGCCGTTTCGACCCCCGGCTAAAGGGTGACGAACAAAGGAACTATATTTTGGTAATTCCTCGTCCTCGAGCACCGGTTGTTATTACAGTGTTATCGGGGCGTGCTTTGAAGTCTACGAGATAAGTACGCGTGTAACTTTTGAAACATTCATTTTATTTCAGCAATCATAAAAATCATCATCAGAGTTGTGTCCGATGTTTGATCGACACCATTATCGTTACACATAGCCGAACCACGTTCGGTACTTTTTATCGACACACCTATCGTACTTCCGGTCCAGCAGAAAAATCGTGCAATTCTGCTGCAGACAGAAACACACTAGCGATATTGATGCCAAACTGTCAACGTGCAAGGCCGTGCCCAGTTAAACGGACTCCGATACCCCTATCAAAATCCAATATCGATAGTTCTTAAATTTTTTCAAACTCATCGATAACCGTTTGTCCTGCACTCGATGTATCGCTTATCGATATATCGCGAAACGATATGGGACTTAACGAAAACTTTCGTATGTCGGATGAACCTTGATTTATAAAGTTGTACCCCTCGTATTTTTCGCACTTGTATTTTGTACCGATCGGATGAATAAAGTCAGATATTGGGAAAATAAACACGAAATTCAATTAAAAATAAATACTTAAAGACGTAGTATATATAGACAGAAAATTACTATAAATAATTACTAGAAATAAAATGACTAGAAATAAAAATATTCACTTTACGTTGTCCTGCGTGCCACACGTATTTCTAAGGGATGGTAAGCAAGGTTTAACGTTCGTGTTTCCTCGATTTCGCTCCACAACGTCGAAATTCTCAGTCGCCGAGCAAACAGGAATTCACGGGCTATTAATCATTGGCAGAGAAGCAACGCAAATTCGTGTGACGAGGTCGGGGAACGGGCCGGTCGTTTAAACTCGTCCAAATTTCTATTACAACCCCAGATGCCAGGCGGGAGCACTTTGCTTATTACGTTGCTCGCAATATTTGAACAGCCGATCGGTCTTCCCTCGGTTTTCCCGGAAGAAAACTCATTATCTTAGGCAATAATACCGACGTTTCACGATTCTCGTCCCCCCTTTCCACGGCCCTGGCTAGCCCCCAAGGAACAATAATGCCCGGAGAGAGAACGTCTTCCTCCGACGGGGATGGGTCCGTTCGCGGAACCGTATCGGCTGTCTTTCGCATTAAAAATATCAATCCATCAGACGGCCGGCTCGTGACGAAACGCCGGGAAGAAACAGGGTCCGTGGGCTGTCAGCGCGGCGAGGGGTCGCTACGTACCCCTTAAGAAAAGTGGCTTCCAGTGAGCCAGCCACCGACAGTCATATCGCTCTCTCCGCTTCCCTTTCTTCCAAACGAGACAACTTCGAGCTCGAGCATAATCCAATTTGCGTTCTTCCTTGGCGAGGAACAAATGAAGAACCATGCTCGTCGCTATCGGTCGACGTGCGACGACTTGACGATTAATCGACCACGTTGTTTCCTTCGTTTTTCGGGATGGAGAAGCGTCACGTGCCGTTACAACGTTAACTGAACGCGACGAAAAAGGAACGATAAAAAATTTGCGCAAAATTACCCAATTTTTATCGTTGTCTTTCGTTGACTTCACTTGTTAGACGATTAATGGTTGGTACCGTAAAATATAATCGATTAATTAAAAAGGTAGATTTGATAATATTCAAAACTGCTTCGAGTGCAAAGGGTTAATGAATGTAATTACCCTTTATAAAATATTTGCCGTGTACCAAGGGTGTAAATTTAATAGTAAAACTTTTAAGTAAATTTAAATTTTCAATTCGCTACTTTACGTTATTAATCCTTTAGCATACGATAAGCGTTTGATGGTGGGTGACCGCTAAGGAAAGTGGTGATAATATAAGGTAACGAACCGGAATATTTTTGAAAATTAACTATTAATTGGAGTTCTAATAAATTGTAAAACGTTCTAAAGTATTATATCGTTATTCAACATAAAAATAAAGATCATGTAAAGATAAAATAAAAAATTGTATAAAAACCTTTTATCCACAAAACTGAAACTCTGCAATATTTGCCAATAAATTTTTACTTTATGCCTCGCGTGTGTACCCAGCATCCCTCTATACCGTACAATTTACGTGCTTCTGTAAGTAAATCGAATCACAGTGGATTACAACAGCACGTTGTGCAAGTATCGAAAATTTAACCAACCGACCGAATGCATGTAGCGAACGAATCGATTCTGGAGAACGAGTGGGTGGAAAATTGTTGGATCCTTACGGTCAATGGAGTCTGCTTCCGGGAACGAGAACGCCATCCCCATCCCTCGAAAATACGAGAACATATCGAGTGTGCAAATGTCTTCCCCTGATCGTCCCTTATTCAATGGTCAGACATTCATGAACATTCCAGAGAATTCAGCTAAACGTTCATATCCAGCGGGTAGCCATTTGCACATACCGATAACTTACTGACCGACTTTGCGTTAACCCCTTCACATTATTACTTTTTGTAACGAGCATTTATTACTATTACAATAAAATAAGTGAAAAAACATTGAAATATTATTTTGAATTATAATTAAAATTAAGCTTGAAATTAAATTTTAATAAAACTATCAAACAAATTCTAATTTTATCAAATTCATTACGAATATTATTTTGTCTCGCGTTATTCATATTCTGTAAATATGTATTCTGTAAAAATATAATACGATTTACGAATCTTTTTCTCCATACGAAAGAAATAAAAAGTATCGTCTCCCAGTCGAAGGCATCCAGGTAATACATCGGTGACAAATCGTCACAACCCGAAGAAACAATTTCGCGTTTCATCTAGGCGAGGAAATCCTTCATCGAACCTCGTCAGCTTAGCGGTAATCGCCACGAGACGCGAGAACGCGCGTCGAGATCGTAATAAAGGGATCGTTGGGAATCGCGCGGAGTAAAAGAAAGAGAAGAGGGAAAAAAAGGAGGAGAGCAAAGAAAGAAAAAAGAGGAGCCGGTGGCCGGAGGTAAAGGGAATATAAAAGGGAAACGGCGGAACCCTAGTGTCCGCTTCGAACAGAATCCAGTAGCCATTGCGCAGTCCATAAAGCTCTCTCCTTGCCTTAGAATGGCGCTCTTTTCTCCCTCGAGCGTTAAGGTACACCCCATAGCGGGGCATCAATAGGAATGCCATTTGCTCTAAGAAACTGCTAATAGAGCGTCGGAATGAGAAAAAGACGTCGTGAAATGGGGAGAGGAGGATCGACAGGGGAGGACGGATTCAGGAGATACGTTCGAAACGTACCGGACGAGGGTCGATACGTTTCGCTCGCGCTCTGACTTTCATGAGATGCTCTATCGAGAAGAATATTGCCGCGATCATTCGCGTTTGATTAAGTGGTTGTTTCGCGAACATCGTTTACGAACGAAACGATCAATTTTTCCTTTTTTTTTTATTAATGAAAAGTTCTCACTAGCTACTACTCTGTCCGGATCACCATCGATGATTCATATGTTTTTTGACACTATTAATTTGAATTTCATTTCAAGCTTTTTGTACGATTTTGATCTTAAAAGCTTGGTATCTGAGTTAATGCTTTAAAATGTCCAAGAATCAAGCCTTTGTACATTATTACGTGAAAGAAACGTTTGTCGGACAGTACTCGTTGAAGGGAAGAGTTACTTTTGTCGCAGCACGTAATCTTTTCCGAGAAGAAAAAGAAAAATGTGTTTTCTTCGTGAATCCAAGGGAAATCTTACTTTCATGCCTCCTTTTTTCTCGCCGCGTCTATAGAACGGCTACAGTCGCCACTAGCCATTCCGTGGATCCTTTCAGTGTTCACCCATTAATGGGACTCGATCGACCCTCGGCTGGCATCGCTTTATTTCTCCGCTTGGACAAGACGAGCCACGGGTACAAGAGTTATTTCGAGAGGGCAGTGATGAAAGAAAGTGCTGCCTTATTCATTGGCCTTCTGTTCTCCTCAGAAGGACCTCGGTTTTGTTCTCTTTCCAGCCATTTTTTTGTTACTCCCACGAAATTTTCATATTTATGATAAATGTATTTATTCCTCTTTTGTCCTCCTTGTTTCTTATACAAGTGTATCTTAACCCCTGTACAATGAACCGCTGAGAATTTATTATTCTACTTTATTTCCATTTTTCAAATTTTCTATCATTTCGATATTATTTATTAATCCATGAAATTTCTAAATGGATTGGTCTATTGCTAATAATTTATCGTAATTGCATTATTAATTTCACTGTGTATTGATAATGTTAACGATATTTTTTAGTGAAAATTAGTGTATATCGAAGGGGTTGAAACGAGCTGAGAGAAGCGCACTTTATCGCCATCTGTGAAGAAAGCCGGCAAACTCGTTGAACCCCCAGCATCAACCCTCGCGAGATGCGAAAGGGGGTTGTTTAAAACACATCGTTTACCTGAAATTTACCCCATTTCGTTGCAGCCGGTCTTTCACCGGCTGCTGCCATCTGTCATAACTCGTTTACCCATCGTATCAAGCTTCCTCGGGAATTATCGGATGCCGACCACGAATGTTTCTCGACGACTAATTATTTCAACGAGCATCGAATCCGTCAGTAATTTCATTTAACTCGATTTCCGCCGCTTTATCGATTTCCGAGCGGTTCATTTTCGCGTCCGCAGGTGGGAAATAGACTCGGAGAGCAACGGTTCCTTTAAACAACGTCATTTGCATATTCGCATCAGCAGCCTTTTCGACTTCCTTTCGTCGGGTAGCAAGCATCGCGGCTCGTAGCTTTGTGAATAATAAAATCCCTTCCATCGCCCTGCCACTCCATATATCTATACATCTGAAAGATGAACGCGCATACACGCCGTCTCTCTCGTGGTATTAACTACGCCGACTGATACGAACAAAGAAAGTAAGTTGTACGAGCGTAGGGGTCTTTTGAAGTGGTCGTCCTCTCGCTGAATCGATTCGTGCCTTTCCTCCTCGACGCGCGTCCCCTTCAATCTCGCGTTATATCCGAATTCCATCTATCCACCTTAACGCACCCATCCGCCGGGTTCGAGCTACCTTTTTAAGGTACATCGGCGCGCGTATAACTCGATTCCACGGCGAACCGCCAGGCGGATGACAAACACATCGCGAAAGTTCGAAATTCCACGGGGAATACCGACGTCGTGTTTCGAATCTACGCGCGCCTGTTTCAAGAATCCGCGTCTCGCGAAACGCGGCCAGAAATCGAACGAAACGCGATCGCGCGATTATTCACGAAAGTTCCCGTTGACGGGGAGCTTGTCAACTTCGTTTCGCCGTGATTAGATCTCCGGGAACGACGGATCCGACGCAACGTTCGGGAGCGAGTTGCGCTCCGTACAAAGATTTCCTGACGGTAGGACGGGGGCTACGCGCGAGGACGGCGCCAACTTGGGTCTGTTTCGGATCTCCTAAATACCAATTAGAGATGGAAAGTTCCCCTTTCATGTTGATTCCCGCTCCTCTGAAGTTATCTCGAAGTTCTCATTGTTCTATCCTCTCTTTGGGAGCGCCGTGAACCATCCCCGGCTCTCTTAGCTTCTTGCTCCGCCAATCCGGCCGTCAGCATTACCCGTTAGGGTTACGCAATAATTGTAAAGCAGAACTTGACAACTACTTTCCAAATATTGTGCCAACTGTACATTATTCGCCGTCAAAACCAACGGGGAACAGGGGTGGCTGTTAACCCCCGCTGCGAAATATTCGAATCGGGGCGAACGGGTAATATGGAAAGTGGCTGATTTTCGTCTCGACGAAACTTCATCGCAGTTCTCGTTAATTTGCATTAAGTATTTAACGAAACATTAAGTATTGTTCTTGGTAATTAAATTCCTGTAAAATGTCAATCCCGCTCCGGATTTATTCAAAATCCGAGGTCGAATCAAAGTGTACCTCGAAATTTATTATAGAAATTTCTTCAAAGTTATAGCTTGATAATTATTTCACCTAAGTTTATAATTGCTTTCCGCCTAATAAGCAATAATATTACGAAGCCTGTTAACAAACTTCCGGTAAATAAAGTATTAAAATCTCGAGCGAGTAAATGAGAAACATCGACGAACGAATCCGTGCACGACCGTCTGACAAGCGTCTCCCGATGCAAATGCACCTGGTCCAAGGGGAGGAGGAGGAGGAGGCAAAAGGATAAAAAGGAAGATAACGAACAAGAGGGGTGAGAAGGCCGGCAGGCATAAAAGGGTAGGGGATGGAACGCGTGAAAATGCTGAGGTAAGGTGGTACAGATCGAATTCCGTGGCGCGAAACTATCGGGAGGCGTTAAATTCGTTGAACCTCTCGTCCCTCCTCCCCGCCGCTCCCTCTTTCCCGTGCCGTACGAATTGAATTAAATCGTTTAACGGCCTTATGTTTCGATGGGGGAAGACCCTCCGGTCGACATTTGGGGAGGACCACAAACCCAGGGAGATAAATGTAATGAAGGTTGTACCTCGGACCAACGCTTAACCAGGAGTCCATTAGTAGCGCTATCCGTCTCGAAAGGCTGTTCTGTTTCTGTTTCCCTCGTTTTTTTTCCTTCTCTTTTTCGTTCCGTGTAACCCTCCTATACTGTATCCCTCTTTTTTTTCTCTCCTGTTTGGAGAATTTCAATTATACAGAAGGAGAATAGCAAGGTGGGAGAGAAAGGGAAAACAGAGCGGGGACAGACGACAACGACGAAGACTGGACTGCCAAGCTCAGGAGGCGACGACGTGCCGTGCCTGTCGCAAGGCAAATGATTTCAATTCCGTTCCATTAAGCTGACACGCTGGGACGGGCTTCCTTTTCGTTTCGTCTCTTTCTCGGCCTTTGTCTACCTCGACTCTTCCTTCCTGTGCATCACTCTTCTCAACCGTCTTACCCTTCCGCGAAACTAAATCTTCTTCGAATCGGTCTTACGGAGGAGCACCGCAGAATATTTAAGTTCTCCGTCGCGGCAGACTCTGATGTTTTATAAGGGGGTGTTTCCAGCCGGAACGATAATCTTAGGACCATTTTCAGAAACACGATATAAAATCATTTAGCCAAGAAACTCGAATTTTTATGCAATTTTGATTTATATTAGTTGTCTCCTTCAATAGCTATCATAATTTCTCGATAATGAATTAGGGTTAACCAATTTATTTCTAATTCTGATAGTATCTCTTAATTATTTTAATTTTATTAAGGGTAGCAATTCCCATTCATTGAAATTGCTTTTGATTCTCTTATTTTAAGTAAATACAATATTTGAAAATGTCACACTTCAACAATTTCAGATCCCTTACTTTATTAATTTTCAATTTTAAAAAATCTCTTACAGTGTAAAGAACTGGTTCAAGGATTGAAAAATCTAAAGATAAATACAAAAGGGTGGAGGGTTACGGTTAGGTGACTTGCTTGCCAGCGAAAGCATAAACATTCTATTCCATTTTGGCAACTAAACTCGCGAATCGCACAGGAACCATAGGGATCAAGGGAGAAAAGGGCGTATAAGTAAAGTTGTTCGAGCGAACGAAGGCGAACGGCTTTCCAACGATTCTCACCCTTCGCGAAAGGAAATCGCCCACGGCGGGTCCTCTGGATATTAAATTGTTCAACATCGGCCGGATCGTTCGTTTCGATGCGTTTCCCGACGACTTCTCCTTGATATTAAATTCGGTTTCTAAATGCTACTGCTGGATGTAACCCGTGAACCATTCAGTCTCCCTTCCCTTGTGTCTTTTGCAGAATCTTTCTCGAGGCGACGCGCAAGATACCTTTCTTTCTTTCTTTCTTCCTTTGCAAATAAGTTTCTTTTGCTACTTCTACGGTGCTTTTTCATTCTTATGAAATAAGGAATGTAATTCAAGTTGCTGAAAGAATATTGAGAATTCCGCTGTACGTACGATTTTAAAAGGTCCACAGTTATTTGTAATATCGTTTATATATTTTTTAAATCATTGGATAAGATATCAAAATGTTATATTGCAGTTTTTATAAGAATATACATTTGACCTCTGAAGTGAAAGATCATTAGCTAAATGACTAAAGAAATAAAATTTTGACGTAAGTAAATTTCTTTCAAAAATCAAACTCCCTAAAAATTCACTTTTTCTAACTGTGTCATCAAATACTGTGGCATCGGTGCATTAAGAATTACGATATTCTTTCTTCTTTTTCTAGAGAGAACAAATCGTGTTATTATCTTTGTAACATGAGAATTTAACTAAGAATTTTAAGTAATTATTTGACTTTGCCGCTGCACTTGTGCAACCTCGGACCGTGAGATCGGCACCACATGGCAGTCTCGTCACCCCTGAGCTAAATTTACGCGGTAGCATTTCCCTTTTTCTTTTCCTTATTCCTTTCAAACCCCCCGCGGATATGTCGAACCTTTCTTTCCCGTTTCTCGTATTCAATCGACCGTTTTCTAGCGTGAGCCCCGGAAAGCTCGTATATTTCATCCGACCGCAATGCTTCCCTTTAATGGGTGTGGTTAATAATATATCGATCATGTTTATGTTACATCGTTAGCTGCATGAAGGTTTATGGACCGATGTAATAGCAAACGCAGGTGAATGAATCATACGGGTGGATATATTTTCGCGTTGAAAATGCAAAAAGCAAATTTTAATTACTTGGGATGTTTTAATCTCGAGATAAAAGTGAATTTGTAAGATTTGAAAAGGGTTCAAAAAGTCTAAAGCCACGAGCGTGCATTTTTATAAATTTTAAACTCTGCAACTTTGATATATCTTCACAGCTCTATACAAGCTTTAGTCGCTTTGGGTGACACTTAAATTATCATTAAAAATCGTCGCTTATATTATTACGAATTCTTTGATTAATAAAATATTCCTGTTGGATATTTGAAATCAAGAATAATAGAAATACCAGAATATAAAGTTTATCAAAAATGAAATTATTATTAAATGAACTTTGTAGCGGCTGCAGCGTGGCAGTCAAAGTGTTAAGCACACAAAATGTAGAACTGCAAGCTAGAATGTGTAATTGTATTTACCTATTCTCAACCATCGAGCAATTACAATCCATAGAAAACCATTTACGCGAACGTGTAAATAAATGTTACATCGGTTGTGCCTCATATCGAACACAATTCACGTGCACGTTAGGTAAACGGAGCCTCAATTTTGTAGCTGATGCCAAATAACGATCCGCAATAGAGCACAGTTTCCCGTGTACAGCAATCAAACAAGTAATTCAGAGCAACCATAATATCGTTGGCTAAGTGCAAGATGCTTGTAAACGTGCGCTCGTACTAATACAGGTAATTTGGTTTACAAGCACGATGCTACGAGGCTTTGCATTGCAGACAGAAACCTCCTCGTCTATGTTAATTTTAACCGTGCCATCCTGCAATTGGCCGATGGTCCCTTTGCGTACACTTTGCCGAACACGCTTCCGTAAAGCTCTCCATTTTTATTCCCGTCCTGTAATGCGCTCGCGTTACACACAACGAATCGCCGTGGAACGTTTCGAGAACTTCTAACGCACGAATATTCCCCGTGCATAATTCACGATTCCGTCGTTGAAAAATGTGTACACCGGCACGGGAGAGGGGGGGAAGGGAGACGAATTTAACGACGAACCCGAGGCGAGAAAAACTCGGTCCCATTATCATTTCAAATTCTCGCCGATCAAATTAGCCGCATCCGTTGGAATAATAAGGTTTGTTTTCTGCGACTGCGATGCCATTATTCCGCAGACTAATTCTCCCGAACGATGAGCGAGGGGGAAAAAGACGAGGGGACGTTATTCGATATTTTGTTTCGTTAAAAATTTTTCGAATCCATCATCGAATCAAAGTTTCATCGCTTAATTGAGAAGGTCGGCGCTGTAACGTTTCGGTGGATCAATCGAATCGCTATTTCAAGCTTTTTACGCGCGGGGTAATTTTAAGGATCTCGATGTTGGTCACGATTCGGGGGAGCGAAAGAAGCTGGAACAGCCGGCGGGGGTCTTAAAAACGGGCCGCCATTAATGTGAACGGTTTTTCGACGCAGTTTTGGAAAGCGATTAGTCAACATTGTTTCTGGCGCATAGTTGCTGACCGGGCTGGCGCCGCCACATAACGAGCTCCCCGGGCAAAAAAGCTCTTGGAGCATCGGATCGCGCCGAATGTCTCCCGTTCCGCTCGCGTCATTCATCATCGCGACCGGCCACGCCATTAAACCATGCCAAAACGATCGTCCGCTGCTTTCCGACAACGGGGTCGATCGAGGTCGAAAGAAACGCGATAGACAAGACACCGGTGCCTTTCTTTTGGGGTACATTTTTGCGTGACGATAAATCGCGACGAAAATCAATGAAAAATACAAAACCAACCCCCGTGTCGTTTAGGGCCGTTCGTCGGAGGAACCATAAAGCGTGCGTCTCACCGTTCGTTGACTTGCATCACTGTACTCGTTGTGCACCCTTTAGTTGACCCAGAAATGACCCGCAGATGACCAGCTTCTTTTGTACCATTGTCGTGTCACTGCTCGTCGTGTAATTTGCAGTGGGACCAGGCACAATAGACTGCCTTCTGAAAGTAGATAATTACAAGGTTTAACCTTCTTCTTTCATTAATTCTGTATACATTTACTTTTATAGTAATAATTGTAGTTATACATCGTTAAAAATTATTATTTAATTAAATTAACACATTGTTGACCGATAATTTTACGTAGAAGTTGTCTCATATCATTGTCCCATATTATTTTAATAAGGAATAAAAGAATGCGAACTCTAGTTAACTAGCGATCGGTCAACAATGTGTTAACAAAGTAAAGTTATCAAACACTTATCAATTTTGTAACCCTAGGACCTCGAAACTCTTAACCCAGTAAAGTACGTACTTTAAATAAAAAGCAGAATATATTACGCGGCGATGATCGAATGAAAGCTTGAACCCTCCGATAAATAACGCACCGTGTCGTCCCCGAAATTCACGCGAAGGAAGAGAAAGGAAAAGCGATCCTTCGTCAAAAAGTCGGGCAAAAGTGCGAAGAGCGGTGGAATTAATTTCGAGTATCGTCGACGAACGGATCGCGTATAAACACCGAGGGCTCGATGGTCGGTTAGAAGCCCTGGAGCGATAGATACGAGGGTACCGATGACCTGTCCCCACGTCCCTGTTTCACTCTCCACGTATTACGAGTGTTTTCTTAAGGCAACGCTCCTCTCCGGTCTAGCAATTTGTATTCCAGATAAACCGTTATTGATGCCGCCGATATTTCTCAGTCTTATAAAATAGATGCGGCTATCCCTGGAGAGCCACTTCGGTTCAACGGGCGAACCTTCGAGGAAGAGGAACCGTCTTCGGGTCAGGGAAGAAAAAGGGAGGGTCCTTTTCACGACACCGGAAACCGTACACGCGGCCCGCTACAAATGACAATTTATACTGAAAACTTTAAAGACAAAAGGGAGAAGGCGCGAAATCATCCGTCCGTACCGTTTGGCCGACTCCTTCGAGCGAGTTCTCCGCGCGTTAACCCCGCGGGACCATGATTCAGATATGATACAGTGGGGCCCGTGCGCGTTATCAACGGGTGCGAAGGAATTTCGTGACGGAGAATGATGAAAAATACGTCTCGAAAGTCTCGAAGATCGCAGATAGCGTATGAAAGTTCGAGAATTATGCGATATCCGAACGCGGACGAGGAAACAACCCGCCATATTTCCAGGGAGAAGTAAGAAGTTCTCGAAGTGTATCCCGTTTACAGAACATAACGAAGTTTGTCCGAATTTCCAAAGTAGCGATTAGACTTTAATTTTACGAGTCGACGAGTTCTGTTTTCGAAGCTTGACCTCCACGTGCTTTCGACGCTCGGCTCGACAAATATAAAGTAACCTCCTTAGAGAAGAAAGGAAAAAAGTTTAACCTACTAACCAAAAAGGGGGCTAAGATCACCGATAATACACCCCTCGGATTATACCCAGGAGATTAATGCGATCTCTTTTTAACGGGGCCATTTCAGGCCGCGATAACTCTTATTTTTCCCCACACTTTGTCACCAATGTCCCGAGGACAGAGGCCGTAAAGGCGAGCTGCAACGCGAACGACCCGGCTGTAAATACCTCGCCGCGGCGAACATCCCCCGTAAGTCGTAATAATCCCCGGTAAGGAGTCCGCAATGTGTTCGCTGGAAGGTGGCCGCCGAATTCCCATCGGGAATCTCACTTTCCTGCGCGCGTGTGTACGCGTGTATGCGCGGTCCCCTTTACCCGAAGGTCGAAGGGAGCCAGCACACTTCGAGATCCTCCCCCTCCCCTCTTGGGTTAGCTGGATACCTCCTTATTGGTCGGTATCGAACCGCGTCGTTTGGAACGGAACGACCTTAAGCGGGATCCAGTCGGTTTTATATCGCACCCTCGAGCAAGGATATTGGATTACAGTGATTTTCAATTATGAGCACGGACCCGGGGAAAACACGAGCAAAACGCGCGCGGCTGGATCGTGCACCACCGCGACAAGAACGAAAAAAGAAGTGAAATAGGAGGGAAAAAGAGGAAGAAGAGCAACGGGGCGGGCAAGCTTTAATCGAGGCTGCCCTCCAGTCGCAATCGCGACTCGCATGCATTTTTGCCGCGAGCCCGGGCTTTTATTAAAATTTGTATCGATGCTGGACGACCTGGCTGGAAATGAAATTTCATCTGACGGAAGATAACGCGGGATTATTTCGGTTTTCTTAATCGCGGCAACCTTTCTTCCTTCGGATAACGGGAGTTGATAAATTCATTTGCGCGAAACTTTCGCCGCGGCGAGGTCCAATATCGGACGAGCCAGTGATAAAAGAGATGCGCCACGGCCGGGAGGATAAGTTACGCTCTCTCGTGAAAAACTCTTCGGATGAGAGCGAGCTTCTCCCGTTCGCGAAATTCTACGGGTTTATTGGACGCTCGTAGGGTGGCAGCACCCTTCAATCTCACCCTCGTTTCGACACAGTGGCTTTCATTCCAAGGATATTCGCGGCTGAATAAAAATATTCGAGCTATCGTTAAAATTCGCATAAATTACAACAGACAGACAAATGTGTCTAATAAATTACAAGAACATGTTGGATCGGTTCAATAAAATTGGTAGATTCGTACGACAAATGTAAATAACCTTGTAGAATTGAAATTCGTCCAAAATATTGGGTGCTAATAATTAAACGGCAGTTTACCGTACATACGTATCATATCAACGCAATTTAACATCCAATTAATTAATTAATTAATTTTCGTGTGACAACATTGCATGAATTTATGCAGAGCTCGAATTTTCTCCAAATATTCCAATTAAACCCTGCGGCTTTATGAAACTATTATAACAAAATTAAACATTCCTGACAAACCATTCATCCGCCACCTATAGACACGTTGTACGGTATACAGAAAATAGTTCTAGTGTAATCATTTTTCGTGGCCCAATTAGTTCGTGTATCACGGTAATATAATATAGACCGATATCCAAGTGAACCGAAGCTCGCAAACTGCATTCAATTTATCCAAAATTAATTTGAAACGCGTCCAAAAAATTACAACAATCTTTCACCATCCAGCACGAGAACGATGCGCATCCGATGTCGATGGTGAACGAATATTTGCGCGTAACAAAATGTAGCACGGGCGAAAATCTGCTGCTTTATTCACAAATCGATCCCCGGTTCGTTTATGTCGCGATTAATAATCTCCCGTTAACCGGCTCGTTTATCTCGAAACGATGAACAAACCGCATTTGACGCTTCTTTTACGCGTTTAATGTTTCCATTGTCATCAGCGCAGCGAGGCAAATCGCATTTTCAGCTGGCCGCTCATCGAACGGCGAAAATTCTTCCGGACACTAATGAATAGCGTTGGATTAAAACGGACGTCCGTCAGATTTATGTAACAGCCGTTACAGTCGTTATAACGAGAATATTTCGTTATTACACCGATGGCCGGGATCGATGGGTGCCTAGCCATCAATCGCGCGGCGAGCGCGTCCGCTTCGAAGCAACCGCGCTAAGTGACGCTAAGTAATATCAACGATCGATGCGCCGCGTATGACGGATTAAAAACGAAAAAAGATGGACAGTTCGAGAGCAAAAAAAAAAAGGTTCGAGACCCCCCCCCCCCGGTATCTAGTCACACGAGACGAGACTCCACCCCTCGAAACGGCGCTGTAAACATTCAATTTGTCCGGTGTCCTCTTTCGAGGGAATTTTAAAATGGTCCTCGCTGAAAGGGAAAACGTCGACGCCCTTTTATATCCTCGTAAGATGATATTCGACGTTGCGTCGACGATCACGACCCCTCGTTGTCTCTCGTTCGCACTTATCGATCCGCGAGGGACTTTATGGATTTGCCATCTTCGCGGGGGATGCTGGCGGGTTCGTTAGGCGAACGTTTATTGAACCCTAAATGGGAAATCTTACAAGGTTGCTGGTCGCGAGGGTAATGGGACAGAGATTTAACACTCGAGAGAGTTACAGTCCGGTTTTAACGGCTTTAGCGAGGAGGGCGAAAGACTTCGCTGCACCGGGTAGGTCGATTTAGCGAGCTTCGCGTTATAACGATATTACGAAATCGCTGTTTCGTGTTCCAACGATGACTCGATAAATCGTTTCCGACCACGAGCTTCACGGTGGCTACCGTTACACCTCCGCCAGCAGGGCGGTCGATCGTTTGTTACGACCGTTATTAAAATAATGGCAATCATTATCGCTTTTAGCCACCGCGAAACACCAAGACGCCGTCACCGGCCGCCGCCGCCGCGGTCTCTTCTTCTTCTTCGAGACTTCCCCTGTCAAATTTGCGGCCGAGCAGCGGGGCCGAGGTAAGTGCAATTATGCTAATCAAATCAAGGTGGGCAAGACGCCCGAAAGAGCCGCCACGGACACGGGAAGGTAATGAGAGGTTACATAGCAGAAGGGCCGGAGTGGCAGTATTAGTTGTGGCTAACCTCAAGGTTCCTCGAGCAAAGGGAACGGGGGAAGGCAGAGGCTGCGAGTAGAAATAGCTAGGTTTCTTGATCCTCGTTTCTGGGATCAGCGAAGGAGGTGAAAAGGCAACGCCTCGGGGCTTGTATTCGAGCCTGGAAGAATCTAATTTCACCGTCGTTATCTCGTTGACCAACCTGCTGTTCCACGCAACCGGCCTCTGATTCTTCCATAATTCTTTTCTTTGCCTCCTCGTTTTCGTAAATACCAACAATCAGAGGGTGCTCGTTCTCCGGTCGATCGCCAGATTTCAAATCGATGGTTACCTAAAGATTCATCTGGCCTTATTTGATTGATTTTATAGCCTGTGTTTACGATGTCTACAGTTTCTGGTTATTCTAAGTTTCCCAAAAATTGGACTCGTCTTCCAAAGTTCCTCGAAACTTCGTATCACAGGCGCCCATTCGACGCGATTAAAGCATTCCGCGCGTTAACGATCACGGGTAGATTGCGGCGACAGAGATCACGCGTAAGTCGCCAGATAGCGCATTGGATTATTGGTTTCTCGGCTGTTAATTCGCCATGTTGACACGTCCTGGTCGCCAGCGGGTGTTCGACGGTGCACACGCTCGTACGTGGCTCGTTGGCGCAATCAAGGGGCGGGCGGGGTGCAAGTGCAAGAAAGAAAGTAGCGCGTTTCGAGTGGCAATATAATACAGCCGCGAAACAATGGAGTAGCTTGTACGCTCGACCACCAGGGCAATAAAACCAGGAGCGCGCTGGCGTATAAGCCAAGAGGGCCGTAGGAAGTTCCGCGGCGGATGAGGGATAGAAAATTAAATATTAATTTCGTTCGCTTGCGCTGCCAGAGGAGAGCTCATCGCGCATGCTCCCGGCTTTCTGACCGGTCGAACAGCCCTCTGACACCCATCCTCCCCCTTTTCGTCCCGCCGCCGGACTGATTCGAAAAGGTAAAACTCATCCGGTGGCTCGGCCGCGTATCCCGGCAGATTATTTTCGTCTGAATTCAGAATCAAATTACCCACGGTCTTTGCATAAATTATCCGACCGTTCGGCCACTGCCGGTTCGAAAAGAGAGAGAAAAAGAAAGAAAGAAAGCGGGGCCGCTTAACGCGCGCGATCAA
This sequence comes from Anthidium xuezhongi, assembly GCA_022405125.1. NCBI lineage: Eukaryota > Metazoa > Arthropoda > Insecta > Hymenoptera > Megachilidae > Anthidium > Anthidium xuezhongi. The sequence continues at coordinate 4,842,299 of CM039642.1, read as the reverse complement.
ACGGAGAACAGGAAGCGAGGAAGGGACCGCGAGATGCGGATGAAAGGTGTACCCTCGCTCGGCCTTTTCACGCTTCCGACTGTTTAATCTCCTTCATCGGGGAAACGTAAACCCTGCGTACGCGGCGCGTTCGTTTTGTTCTCTTTCCGGGGCTGGAGAACGCTCCGCGGAGAAACGCGAGGAGCACGAAGTTCAACGAAGATAATGAATTTTTAAGGCAAACGAAATTGTATGAAAATTTCATTCGCGCGTCCATCGATTCGAGGCGACGAATTAATTCGAAACTCGAAATAACGCGACGACTCGTTAGATGATAAGGATATTAACCATGATGATTATAGCGGGACGGACCATGTGTTGTAAAGCGCATTAAATCACTAATTATTAATAATTACGGTCCATTAATCGACTAATTTGCAAAGTTAAGTTCTACCGGTACGGCACTAATTAGACCAAATTGGGTTATAAACTTTATATCTCAGACCCAGCTTCAAGTGCTAAGTTCATCGATTAATTTCTAAACTTAAGCTTCTAGTTTCTTGTATCATTAATCATTTTTATTAATTATCTTATACTATTACTATAACTATTACTCTGCATTATTATTCTTATTGATACAGAATCTGATATTATAAATGTCTTATCCAGCAGTCGACATATTATTTCGATTCTTTTGCCCGAAGTCTCAGAGGTACGAGAATTTCACTGCACTTTTGCACTTTTTTTTAACCGATTTCATTCGATCGGCGAACATCATGGATGGAACGTGTTCGTATAGTGTCCGAATATCGCGAGGAAAATTCGCGGTACACGTAGAATGTGCTCCGTACTCGGAAAAATGAAAAAAAAAGGAATAAAAAAAAAAAGAAGCAGGCCAGGTCAGCGAATATTTCCTGTATGCAACACACGCGACACCAGGCAATGAGGGAACAGAGAGGGGGACAACTGTCGTCGACGGAAATGCAAAAGTTCGATTTATGCCCCGGCACATTGCCGTACGTATACAGGTGCATACATGTACGCGCATATGTAAACATCCATGCATGGACGGAATGCATACGTATATACTGGGTGAACCACGATTGTCCAGCCTTATTACTTCCCTCGATACTGGACCGAACGAACCAGTTTTGGAAAGAATGATATCTTTTGAATGACTCCTGAATGCGCTGTCGTTTTATATTTTCAGAGTTTCTTTCTTGTAGGACCGTATTTCGTAAGTTTCGCTATCGATTCTTTTATCCCTGGTCCCCGAAGGTTTAATAAAGAACATCGAATGTTACAGAAAATTAAAAAATTGTAGATGTAAGATTTTTAACCGAACGTGAAAATGATTAAAATAAGGGATTAAGTTTAAGAACTGCGTTGGAGTCACAATTCGTGAAAAAAGATAAAGTAAAAAATGAAGGTGAACAACTTACATGGTTCACCCTGTATACATATCAAGGGATGAAGCGTGAACGATGACACATGGTCGTTCCGCATGTGCCCGAAAGTGCCTCTGTCCCCTTTCTGTCGATACATTTTTTCCTGGCCAACGTCCTATCAATGTTTCATAGATCGCGTGATACGAAACGAAAAAGTGCGGCCGAATTCCAGCGCCGATAGCACGAGCCCCACGGACGCACCTGAACCTCCCATAAACTCATGGGAGTTCATCGGGGTGATGCATCGTTACGGGGGGGTATCTCTCGGCATCGATGCCGCGCACGAATCGTACATATCTAATAACCGTTTACACGACGATCCGAGATTTATAAATTGAAGAAATTTCCATTTTCCCGTCGCGTTTTGCTTTCCTTTTTATAACTCGCGAGGCGGTCGCCGATAACCACCGTCGCTGAATAATCGATGGAAAATAAAACTGAAGAAAATTAATAATTTTATAAACCGGTAAATGTCGATGTTATATTAATTTTATAATGTGGTAAGTTATAATATTAATACTATCAATTTTGTAAGATAGCGAATTGGAGAACGAAAGGATGGACTGCCACAAAATCTGGCATGTTACCGCGTTCGTCGCCACGGTAATGCGTAGTCGGGCTAATTAAACTGCAAATTATTAAAGATGCAGTCGATTAATAATGAAATTTAAGCTTCCAACTCGGCACCACGCGAGTCTCCTGTTCCATTAATTATTCTAATATACGAAATTCGCGGCGCTGATCAACGATGACCCACATAACAATCAACCCGCTAAAGATCTTCATATTATTTCTCGATAAAATGAATTGGAATATTCGAAGCGTTCACGAGCAACGTTGAAAATATTCGCGTGCTTATTGCTCGTTGGCGCGTGCCCTCGGGAACTGCAGCCCGCCCTTTGAGACTCGCGTTTGCATAGCAATATCGAAAGAAACTGCATACTTGGTATCTTCGATTGTATTTACGGGATGATCACTGAAAATGCTCGAAACGTTCGATTCCATAAAGAATAAAATATCGAAGGAGGACGGCGCGGGTTCCTACGAATCGCGGCACTTGTTCTTCTCTCGCCTGCCTACGGAAACGAAATTCAATTCGAACGGAACGTCCGAGTGCAATAAATATGACAATATCTGCCGGAGCACGGGACGCGTTTCGATCCCGTATAAAGTTTAGGGGGACGAGATTAAGATATTAAAAAGAAATTACTTCGAAACAGTACGTATTCGAAGCGGAACGTTCCTTTTCTCCGACTACGTTCCAGTTTTCAGGAAACTTTCTTTACTCTATTTAAATTCAAAAGACCGAGGCAAACAAAGTCACAGTCCCGATGGAAAAGTGATTGGTACATGATTATTGAATATTATCCCAGATTCGATAGCTATCTGGAAGGTATAGCTATCCTTCTTTCGCAATTTCTTTGAACCGTAGAGAAAAGGTAAACGTTCGGTTAAAATAGAGTAACCATATTTTAGTTTTACAATTAAGATTCTTACGTGGCACTTTAAATATTTTAAGCGTCACTTTATAGGACTAATAATGCTGGCTCGCGTTATTTTCAAACGGGTGGGTAATGACGGTCATTTGGAGTTTTCGTGAACCCGTCCAATGCACGGTGATCAGTCTTAATAGTTCCACTGCTCGCAACAGCGGCATTTGTTTCGCCGTCATGAAGTTACATGGTCCGAAGCAGCAGTTCACACGTACCACGGGCCACGTAATCCGCGAGAGCAGTATATTCATGCCAGCTTTACCCGAGTTACTCCGCTCGAGAGAAAGATACCCGGGCCTGGATTGAAAATAAATTTCACTGAGGCCCTAACCCGTACAAATAGCTTCGTACTGATTTTAATGGCTCCACCACCGTTTTAGAGGCACCCGTCGCTTTATCACCGTTGCTTGGAAAGCACGGCCGTGGCTGTTCAATTCTGACCGTTGATATTCTTCCGGTATAAAGGATGCGCTAACTTTAGATAAAACGTAAATATACAGGGTGTCCCAGAACTCCTGTAGGAGCCGGAAATAGGGGGTAGCTGAGACTATTCTGAACAACAATTTCCTTTGCAAAAATATCGAATGGGGCTTCGTTTTTGAATTATTAAGCAAAAACACTGACCAATCAGAGCGTGTCTCGGGCGCGCGCTCAGTACCGTCAGTGTAGCGTCGAGCCTAGTCGCCCCGGGACAAGCGCCTCGGTAGAACAGGAAGCGTTAAACACAAGTAATATTGAACATAAAAGTAAAAAACAAATGGTAGAATGTTATGAGAGTAATCGTACCTTAGAATAAAGGGAATGACTGATAGGCTGGATATCCCAACAGAAGGAATAAGTAAAAATTGCAGAATATTTTCAAATACATTTTCGGTAATTCCTAGAATTTCAGTGACGTCAAATTCCAGGAATTTTCGGAAACCGTTTATAACCAAATTTACTCTTTTCTGTACCTTAAATATATTTTTCGCTTTTTTTTTATTTTTATGTTTCGAAACTTCTGTGCAATGTTTCTTTATACTATTTCTCGCTTTTTAAGGGAAATTTTTTAAGGACTGGATAATGGAAGTTAGGTTTATAAATGAACAAACAATTGTTTTAGTTTCATTTGATGTTTATTGAAAATTCTTTCAATTATGTATGTTACATAAAGGTTACATTCTTAATTCTAACGCACTTAATTCTAACTACTAATATAAAGTATTATAATTTTATTCAAGTAGTTAATAATAACGTATTTTGCTGTGTTGCAGATTAGAAGATGTATTTGTTATACATTTCTACGCCACATAAGCTGCACATTAACATCATCAAATCAACAGGAAACTTTCTGGCAGTTTCTCAGATATCAGTGTTCGGTAATTTTTGGAATTGGACACTACTAAAATTTCAAGAAATGGCACGAAGAATACTTCCTGTCACATCATGTTCTCCTAATACAAATCTGCAAACTTGAGATCCTTGGTTTCTGAGTCTAATTTCATTTTACCAATAAACAATGGAAAGGATTTATCTACGGAGAGTAAACTGTTCTTCAATAGTTATACTGAATATATAAGTACATATGTAATTGTAGAATGTCTTTATTTCATAAGAATATTGTACTGCGCTTAAGCTATATGTTAAATAATTATAAAAATATGTTGTATGTAAAAATACTGATATGTAAGTTTTACAATTTGTAATTATAAGTGCGTTAAAGTTAAGAATCTAATATTTAAGTAAGTTTTACAGTTAGTAGTTATAAGTGCGTTAGAATTAACAATGTAACATTTATGTAACATGTATAATTGAAAGAATTTTCAATAAACATAGAGTTAAACTAAAGCAATTGTTTATTCATTTATAAACCTAACTCCCTTATCCAGCCCTTACAAAATTTCACTTAAAAAGCAAGAAATAATGTAGAAAAACATTGCACAGAAGTTTCGAAATACAAAAGTAGAAAAAGAAACGAAAAATATCGGTTTGATACAGAGAAGAACAAAATTCGGTACAAACGGTTTCCAGGAATTCCTGGAATTCGACGTCACTAAAATTCTGGGAAGTGGCACGAAGAATACCTCCTGGCACATCATATTCTCCTGATACAAAGTTCTTATGTCAAGATTTTGATTTTAGGAGTGCGAAATTTTTGGAAACCATTTTGGAAGGTATGTTAAATAAATACATTTATATCACACTTTATTTGTTTATTTTTATCTTTCTTTCTACATTATTTTAATACTTAATATATAATTTGTATAATTTATACTATTTACAAAATACGTACTATCTCTACAGACACTGACTAATAAAAGTAAAAATTATAAACTATTATACCAAAATTCTATATAGAGAAATACGGCGGTACTATTATTCTTCTGATACGTTTTTAGAAATTCTGGAACTTGGTTTCGCAAAAGGGGATCCCGGAAATTCCTGGAATTCGACGACACTAAAATTCTGGGAAGTGGCACGAAGATTACCTCCTGGCACATCATATTCTCCTGATACAATTTCTCAAACCTGGATTTTGATTCCGCAAAAGGGGCTCCCGAAAATTCTGATACAAACTTCTTATTTCCGATGCTGTTTTTAGGTTTTTTACATACATTCACCTTTATCCCAATCAGAATACCAACATGTACCACATCGTTGAATTCGTCTCGGTACCTGCTATTAAATTCTGAAGAGAAAACTATAGCATCCCATTTAAAAAAGTTACATTGACCTTCAGATCTCCTCTACTACTCCACCCAGAAGAAAATAATTACTACCACACGATGCAGCCCATTTTGCCAAGCAACTTTTGTACGAAAACATTTTTAATAACTGCATCCCCTTCCGAGATATCTTAGAATATTGCTATAATAGTGTATTATAGAAGATTACCTCCTGGCACATCATATTCTCCTGATACAATTTCTCAAACCTGGATTTTGATTCCGCAAAAGGGGCTCCCGAAAATTCTGATACAAACTTCTTATTTCCGATGCTGTTTTTAGGTTTTTTACATACATTCACCTTTATCCCAATCAGAATACCAACATGTACCACATCGTTGAATTCGTCTCGGTGCCTGCTATTAAATTCTGAAGAGAAAACTATAGCATCCCATTTAAAAAAGTTACATTGACCTTCAGATCTCCTCTACTACTCCACCCAGAAGAAAATAATTACTACCACACGATGCAGCCCATTTTGCCAAGCAACTTTTGTACGAAAACATTTTTAATAACTGCATCCCCTTCCGAGATATCTTAGAATATTGCTATAATAGTGTATTATAGAAGATTACCTCCTGGCACATCATATTCTCCTGATACAATTTCTCAAACCTGGATTTTGATTCCGCAAAAGGGGCTCCCGAAAATTCTGATACAAACTTCTTATTTCCGATGCTGTTTTTAGGTTTTTTACATACATTCACCTTTATCCCAATCAGAATACCAACATGTACCACATCGTTGAATTCGTCTCGGTACCTGCTATTAAATTCTGAAGAGAAAACTATAGCATCCCATTTAAAAAAGTTACATTGACCTTCAGATCTCCTCTACTACTCCACCCAGAAGAAAATAATTACTACCACACGATGCAGCCCATTTTGCCAAGCAACTTTTGTACGAAAACATTTTTAATAACTGCATCCCCTTCCGAGATATCTTAGAATATTGCTATAATAGTGTATTATAGAAGATTACCTCCTGGCACATCATATTCTCCTGATACAATTTCTCAAACCTGGATTTTGATTCCGCAAAAGGGGCTCCCGAAAATTCTGATACAAACTTCTTATTTCCGATGCTGTTTTTAGGTTTTTTACATACATTCACCTTTATCCCAATCAGAATACCAACATGTACCACATCGTTGAATTCGTCTCGGTACCTGCTATTAAATTCTGAAGAGAAAACTATAGCATCCCATTTAAAAAAGTTACATTGACCTTCAGATCTCCTCTACTACTCCACCCAGAAGAAAATAATTACTACCACACGATGCAGCCCATTTTGCCAAGCAACTTTTGTACGAAAACATTTTTAATAACTGCATCCCCTTCCGAGATATCTTAGAATATTGCTATAATAGTGTATTATAGAAGATTACCTCCTGGCACATCATATTCTCCTGATACAATTTCTCAAACCTGGATTTTGATTCCGCAAAAGGGGCTCCCGAAAATTCTGATACAAACTTCTTATTTCCGATGCTGTTTTTAGGTTTTTTACATACATTCACCTTTATCCCAATCAGAATACCAACATGTACCACATCGTTGAATTCGTCTCGGTGCCTGCTATTAAATTCTGAAGAGAAAACTATAGCATCCCATTTAAAAAAGTTACATTGACCTTCAGATCTCCTCTACTACTCCACCCAGAAGAAAATAATTACTACCACACGATGCAGCCCATTTTGCCAAGCAACTTTTGTACGAAAACATTTTTAATAACTGCATCCCCTTCCGAGATATCTTAGAATATTGCTATAATAGTGTATTATAGAAGATTACCTCCTGGCACATCATATTCTCCTGATACAATTTCTCAAACCTGGATTTTGATTCCGCAAAAGGGGCTCCCGAAAATTCTGATACAAACTTCTTATTTCCGATGCTGTTTTTAGGTTTTTTACATACATTCACCTTTATCCCAATCAGAATACCAACATGTACCACATCGTTGAATTCGTCTCGGTACCTGCTATTAAATTCTGAAGAGAAAACTATAGCATCCCATTTAAAAAAGTTACATTGACCTTCAGATCTCCTCTACTACTCCACCCAGAAGAAAATAATTACTACCACACGATGCAGCCCATTTTGCCAAGCAACTTTTGTACGAAAACATTTTTAATAACTGCATCCCCTTCCGAGATATCTTAGAATATTGCTATAATAGTGTATTATAGAAGATTACCTCCTGGCACATCATATTCTCCTGATACAATTTCTCAAACCTGGATTTTGATTCCGCAAAAGGGGCTCCCGAAAATTCTGATACAAACTTCTTATTTCCGATGCTGTTTTTAGGTTTTTTACATACATTCACCTTTATCCCAATCAGAATACCAACATGTACCACATCGTTGAATTCGTCTCGGTACCTGCTATTAAATTCTGAAGAGAAAACTATAGCATCCCATTTAAAAAAGTTACATTGACCTTCAGATCTCCTCTACTACTCCACCCAGAAGAAAATAATTACTACCACACGATGCAGCCCATTTTGCCAAGCAACTTTTGTACGAAAACATTTTTAATAACTGCATCCCCTTCCGAGATATCTTAGAATATTGCTATAATAGTGTATTATAGAAGATTACCTCCTGGCACATCATATTCTCCTGATACAATTTCTCAAACCTGGATTTTGATTCCGCAAAAGGGGCTCCCGAAAATTCTGATACAAACTTCTTATTTCCGATGCTGTTTTTAGGTTTTTTACATACATTCACCTTTATCCCAATCAGAATACCAACATGTACCACATCGTTGAATTCGTCTCGGTACCTGCTATTAAATTCTGAAGAGAAAACTATAGCATCCCATTTAAAAAAGTTACATTGACCTTCAGATCTCCTCTACTACTCCACCCAGAAGAAAATAATTACTACCACACGATGCAGCCCATTTTGCCAAGCAACTTTTGTACGAAAACATTTTTAATAACTGCATCCCCTTCCGAGATATCTTAGAATATTGCTATAATAGTGTATTATAGAAGATTACCTCCTGGCACATCATATTCTCCTGATACAATTTCTCAAACCTGGATTTTGATTCCGCAAAAGGGGCTCCCGAAAATTCTGATACAAACTTCTTATTTCCGATGCTGTTTTTAGGTTTTTTACATACATTCACCTTTATCCCAATCAGAATACCAACATGTACCACATCGTTGAATTCGTCTCGGTACCTGCTATTAAATTCTGAAGAGAAAACTATAGCATCCCATTTAAAAAAGTTACATTGACCTTCAGATCTCCTCTACTACTCCACCCAGAAGAAAATAATTACTACCACACGATGCAGCCCATTTTGCCAAGCAACTTTTGTACGAAAACATTTTTAATAACTGCATCCCCTTCCGAGATATCTTAGAATATTGCTATAATAGTGTATTATAGAAGATTACCTCCTGGCACATCATATTCTCCTGATACAATTTCTCAAACCTGGATTTTGATTCCGCAAAAGGGGCTCCCGAAAATTCTGATACAAACTTCTTATTTCCGATGCTGTTTTTAGGTTTTTTACATACATTCACCTTTATCCCAATCAGAATACCAACATGTACCACATCGTTGAATTCGTCTCGGTACCTGCTATTAAATTCTGAAGAGAAAACTATAGCATCCCATTTAAAAAAGTTACATTGACCTTCAGATCTCCTCTACTACTCCACCCAGAAGAAAATAATTACTACCACACGATGCAGCCCATTTTGCCAAGCAACTTTTGTACGAAAACATTTTTAATAACTGCATCCCCTTCCGAGATATCTTAGAATATTGCTATAATAGTGTATTATAGAAGATTACCTCCTGGCACATCATATTCTCCTGATACAATTTCTCAAACCTGGATTTTGATTCCGCAAAAGGGGCTCCCGAAAATTCTGATACAAACTTCTTATTTCCGATGCTGTTTTTAGGTTTTTTACATACATTCACCTTTATCCCAATCAGAATACCAACATGTACCACATCGTTGAATTCGTCTCGGTACCTGCTATTAAATTCTGAAGAGAAAACTATAGCATCCCATTTAAAAAAGTTACATTGACCTTCAGATCTCCTCTACTACTCCACCCAGAAGAAAATAATTACTACCACACGATGCAGCCCATTTTGCCAAGCAACTTTTGTACGAAAACATTTTTAATAACTGCATCCCCTTCCGAGATATCTTAGAATATTGCTATAATAGTGTATTATAGAAGATTACCTCCTGGCACATCATATTCTCCTGATACAATTTCTCAAACCTGGATTTTGATTCCGCAAAAGGGGCTCCCGAAAATTCTGATACAAACTTCTTATTTCCGATGCTGTTTTTAGGTTTTTTACATACATTCACCTTTATCCCAATCAGAATACCAACATGTACCACATCGTTGAATTCGTCTCGGTGCCTGCTATTAAATTCTGAAGAGAAAACTATAGCATCCCATTTAAAAAAGTTACATTGACCTTCAGATCTCCTCTACTACTCCACCCAGAAGAAAATAATTACTACCACACGATGCAGCCCATTTTGCCAAGCAACTTTTGTACGAAAACATTTTTAATAACTGCATCCCCTTCCGAGATATCTTAGAATATTGCTATAATAGTGTATTATAGAAGATTACCTCCTGGCACATCATATTCTCCTGATACAATTTCTCAAACCTGGATTTTGATTCCGCAAAAGGGGCTCCCGAAAATTCTGATACAAACTTCTTATTTCCGATGCTGTTTTTAGGTTTTTTACATACATTCACCTTTATCCCAATCAGAATACCAACATGTACCACATCGTTGAATTCGTCTCGGTACCTGCTATTAAATTCTGAAGAGAAAACTATAGCATCCCATTTAAAAAAGTTACATTGACCTTCAGATCTCCTCTACTACTCCACCCAGAAGAAAATAATTACTACCACACGATGCAGCCCATTTTGCCAAGCAACTTTTGTACGAAAACATTTTTAATAACTGCATCCCCTTCCGAGATATCTTAGAATATTGCTATAATAGTGTATTATAGAAGATTACCTCCTGGCACATCATATTCTCCTGATACAATTTCTCAAACCTGGATTTTGATTCCGCAAAAGGGGCTCCCGAAAATTCTGATACAAACTTCTTATTTCCGATGCTGTTTTTAGGTTTTTTACATACATTCACCTTTATCCCAATCAGAATACCAACATGTACCACATCGTTGAATTCGTCTCGGTACCTGCTATTAAATTCTGAAGAGAAAACTATAGCATCCCATTTAAAAAAGTTACATTGACCTTCAGATCTCCTCTACTACTCCACCCAGAAGAAAATAATTACTACCACACGATGCAGCCCATTTTGCCAAGCAACTTTTGTACGAAAACATTTTTAATAACTGCATCCCCTTCCGAGATATCTTAGAATATTGCTATAATAGTGTATTATAGAAGATTACCTCCTGGCACATCATATTCTCCTGATACAATTTCTCAAACCTGGATTTTGATTCCGCAAAAGGGGCTCCCGAAAATTCTGATACAAACTTCTTATTTCCGATGCTGTTTTTAGGTTTTTTACATACATTCACCTTTATCCCAATCAGAATACCAACATGTACCACATCGTTGAATTCGTCTCGGTACCTGCTATTAAATTCTGAAGAGAAAACTATAGCATCCCATTTAAAAAAGTTACATTGACCTTCAGATCTCCTCTACTACTCCACCCAGAAGAAAATAATTACTACCACACGATGCAGCCCATTTTGCCAAGCAACTTTTGTACGAAAACATTTTTAATAACTGCATCCCCTTCCGAGATATCTTAGAATATTGCTATAATAGTGTATTATAGAAGATTACCTCCTGGCACATCATATTCTCCTGATACAATTTCTCAAACCTGGATTTTGATTCCGCAAAAGGGGCTCCCGAAAATTCTGATACAAACTTCTTATTTCCGATGCTGTTTTTAGGTTTTTTACATACATTCACCTTTATCCCAATCAGAATACCAACATGTACCACATCGTTGAATTCGTCTCGGTACCTGCTATTAAATTCTGAAGAGAAAACTATAGCATCCCATTTAAAAAAGTTACATTGACCTTCAGATCTCCTCTACTACTCCACCCAGAAGAAAATAATTACTACCACACGATGCAGCCCATTTTGCCAAGCAACTTTTGTACGAAAACATTTTTAATAACTGCATCCCCTTCCGAGATATCTTAGAATATTGCTATAATAGTGTATTATAGAAGATTACCTCCTGGCACATCATATTCTCCTGATACAATTTCTCAAACCTGGATTTTGATTCCGCAAAAGGGGCTCCCGAAAATTCTGATACAAACTTCTTATTTCCGATGCTGTTTTTAGGTTTTTTACATACATTCACCTTTATCCCAATCAGAATACCAACATGTACCACATCGTTGAATTCGTCTCGGTACCTGCTATTAAATTCTGAAGAGAAAACTATAGCATCCCATTTAAAAAAGTTACATTGACCTTCAGATCTCCTCTACTACTCCACCCAGAAGAAAATAATTACTACCACACGATGCAGCCCATTTTGCCAAGCAACTTTTGTACGAAAACATTTTTAATAACTGCATCCCCTTCCGAGATATCTTAGAATATTGCTATAATAGTGTATTATAGAAGATTACCTCCTGGCACATCATATTCTCCTGATACAATTTCTCAAACCTGGATTTTGATTCCGCAAAAGGGGCTCCCGAAAATTCTGATACAAACTTCTTATTTCCGATGCTGTTTTTAGGTTTTTTACATACATTCACCTTTATCCCAATCAGAATACCAACATGTACCACATCGTTGAATTCGTCTCGGTACCTGCTATTAAATTCTGAAGAGAAAACTATAGCATCCCATTTAAAAAAGTTACATTGACCTTCAGATCTCCTCTACTACTCCACCCAGAAGAAAATAATTACTACCACACGATGCAGCCCATTTTGCCAAGCAACTTTTGTACGAAAACATTTTTAATAACTGCATCCCCTTCCGAGATATCTTAGAATATTGCTATAATAGTGTATTATAGAAGATTACCTCCTGGCACATCATATTCTCCTGATACAATTTCTCAAACCTGGATTTTGATTCCGCAAAAGGGGCTCCCGAAAATTCTGATACAAACTTCTTATTTCCGATGCTGTTTTTAGGTTTTTTACATACATTCACCTTTATCCCAATCAGAATACCAACATGTACCACATCGTTGAATTCGTCTCGGTACCTGCTATTAAATTCTGAAGAGAAAACTATAGCATCCCATTTAAAAAAGTTACATTGACCTTCAGATCTCCTCTACTACTCCACCCAGAAGAAAATAATTACTACCACACGATGCAGCCCATTTTGCCAAGCAACTTTTGTACGAAAACATTTTTAATAACTGCATCCCCTTCCGAGATATCTTAGAATATTGCTATAATAGTGTATTATAGAAGATTACCTCCTGGCACATCATATTCTCCTGATACAATTTCTCAAACCTGGATTTTGATTCCGCAAAAGGGGCTCCCGAAAATTCTGATACAAACTTCTTATTTCCGATGCTGTTTTTAGGTTTTTTACATACATTCACCTTTATCCCAATCAGAATACCAACATGTACCACATCGTTGAATTCGTCTCGGTGCCTGCTATTAAATTCTGAAGAGAAAACTATAGCATCCCATTTAAAAAAGTTACATTGACCTTCAGATCTCCTCTACTACTCCACCCAGAAGAAAATAATTACTACCACACGATGCAGCCCATTTTGCCAAGCAACTTTTGTACGAAAACATTTTTAATAACTGCATCCCCTTCCGAGATATCTTAGAATATTGCTATAATAGTGTATTATAGAAGATTACCTCCTGGCACATCATATTCTCCTGATACAATTTCTCAAACCTGGATTTTGATTCCGCAAAAGGGGCTCCCGAAAATTCTGATACAAACTTCTTATTTCCGATGCTGTTTTTAGGTTTTTTACATACATTCACCTTTATCCCAATCAGAATACCAACATGTACCACATCGTTGAATTCGTCTCGGTGCCTGCTATTAAATTCTGAAGAGAAAACTATAGCATCCCATTTAAAAAAGTTACATTGACCTTCAGATCTCCTCTACTACTCCACCCAGAAGAAAATAATTACTACCACACGATGCAGCCCATTTTGCCAAGCAACTTTTGTACGAAAACATTTTTAATAACTGCATCCCCTTCCGAGATATCTTAGAATATTGCTATAATAGTGTATTATAGAAGATTACCTCCTGGCACATCATATTCTCCTGATACAATTTCTCAAACCTGGATTTTGATTCCGCAAAAGGGGCTCCCGAAAATTCTGATACAAACTTCTTATTTCCGATGCTGTTTTTAGGTTTTTTACATACATTCACCTTTATCCCAATCAGAATACCAACATGTACCACATCGTTGAATTCGTCTCGGTGCCTGCTATTAAATTCTGAAGAGAAAACTATAGCATCCCATTTAAAAAAGTTACATTGACCTTCAGATCTCCTCTACTACTCCACCCAGAAGAAAATAATTACTACCACACGATGCAGCCCATTTTGCCAAGCAACTTTTGTACGAAAACATTTTTAATAACTGCATCCCCTTCCGAGATATCTTAGAATATTGCTATAATAGTGTATTATAGAAGATTACCTCCTGGCACATCATATTCTCCTGATACAATTTCTCAAACCTGGATTTTGATTCCGCAAAAGGGGCTCCCGAAAATTCTGATACAAACTTCTTATTTCCGATGCTGTTTTTAGGTTTTTTACATACATTCACCTTTATCCCAATCAGAATACCAACATGTACCACATCGTTGAATTCGTCTCGGTGCCTGCTATTAAATTCTGAAGAGAAAACTATAGCATCCCATTTAAAAAAGTTACATTGACCTTCAGATCTCCTCTACTACTCCACCCAGAAGAAAATAATTACTACCACACGATGCAGCCCATTTTGCCAAGCAACTTTTGTACGAAAACATTTTTAATAACTGCATCCCCTTCCGAGATATCTTAGAATATTGCTATAATAGTGTATTATAGAAGATTACCTCCTGGCACATCATATTCTCCTGATACAATTTCTCAAACCTGGATTTTGATTCCGCAAAAGGGGCTCCCGAAAATTCTGATACAAACTTCTTATTTCCGATGCTGTTTTTAGGTTTTTTACATACATTCACCTTTATCCCAATCAGAATACCAACATGTACCACATCGTTGAATTCGTCTCGGTGCCTGCTATTAAATTCTGAAGAGAAAACTATAGCATCCCATTTAAAAAAGTTACATTGACCTTCAGATCTCCTCTACTACTCCACCCAGAAGAAAATAATTACTACCACACGATGCAGCCCATTTTGCCAAGCAACTTTTGTACGAAAACATTTTTAATAACTGCATCCCCTTCCGAGATATCTTAGAATATTGCTATAATAGTGTATTATAGAAGATTACCTCCTGGCACATCATATTCTCCTGATACAATTTCTCAAACCTGGATTTTGATTCCGCAAAAGGGGCTCCCGAAAATTCTGATACAAACTTCTTATTTCCGATGCTGTTTTTAGGTTTTTTACATACATTCACCTTTATCCCAATCAGAATACCAACATGTACCACATCGTTGAATTCGTCTCGGTGCCTGCTATTAAATTCTGAAGAGAAAACTATAGCATCCCATTTAAAAAAGTTACATTGACCTTCAGATCTCCTCTACTACTCCACCCAGAAGAAAATAATTACTACCACACGATGCAGCCCATTTTGCCAAGCAACTTTTGTACGAAAACATTTTTAATAACTGCATCCCCTTCCGAGATATCTTAGAATATTGCTATAATAGTGTATTATAGAAGATTACCTCCTGGCACATCATATTCTCCTGATACAATTTCTCAAACCTGGATTTTGATTCCGCAAAAGGGGCTCCCGAAAATTCTGATACAAACTTCTTATTTCCGATGCTGTTTTTAGGTTTTTTACATACATTCACCTTTATCCCAATCAGAATACCAACATGTACCACATCGTTGAATTCGTCTCGGTGCCTGCTATTAAATTCTGAAGAGAAAACTATAGCATCCCATTTAAAAAAGTTACATTGACCTTCAGATCTCCTCTACTACTCCACCCAGAAGAAAATAATTACTACCACACGATGCAGCCCATTTTGCCAAGCAACTTTTGTACGAAAACATTTTTAATAACTGCATCCCCTTCCGAGATATCTTAGAATATTGCTATAATAGTGTATTATAGAAGATTACCTCCTGGCACATCATATTCTCCTGATACAATTTCTCAAACCTGGATTTTGATTCCGCAAAAGGGGCTCCCGAAAATTCTGATACAAACTTCTTATTTCACGATGCTGTTTTTAGGTTTTTTACATACATTCAATTTACATACATTCCTCATAAAATAATGTAGAAAGAAAGATAAAAATAAACAAATAAAGTGTGATATATATGTATTTATTTAACATACCTTCCAAAATGGTTTCCAAAAATTTCGCACTCCTAAAATCAAAATCTTGACATAAGAACTTTGTATCAGGAGAATATGATGTGCCAGGAGGTATTCTTCGTGCCACTTCCCAGAATTTTAGTGACGTCGAATTCCAGGAATTCCTGGAAACCGTTTGTACCGAATTTTGTTCTTCTCTGTATCAAACCGATATTTTTCGTTTCTTTTTCTACTTTTGTATTTCGAAACTTCTGTGCAATGTTTTTCTACATTATTTCTTGCTTTTTAAGTGAAATTTTGTAAGGGCTGGATAAGGGAGTTAGGTTTATAAATGAATAAACAATTGCTTTAGTTTAACTCTATGTTTATTGAAAATTCTTTCAATTATACATGTTACATAAATGTTACATTGTTAATTCTAACGCACTTATAACTACTAACTGTAAAACTTACTTAAATATTAGATTCTTAACTTTAACGCACTTATAATTACAAATTGTAAAACTTACATATCAGTATTTTTACATACAACATATTTTTATAATTATTTAACATATAGCTTAAGCGCAGTACAATATTCTTATGAAATAAAGACATTCTACAATTACATATGTACTTATATATTCAGTATAACTATTGAAGAACAGTTTACTCTCCGTAGATAAATCCTTTCCATTGTTTATTGGTAAAATGAAATTAGACTCAGAAACCAAGGATCTCAAGTTTGCAGATTTGTATTAGGAGAACATGATGTGACAGGAAGTATTCTTCGTGCCATTTCTTGAAATTTTAGTAGTGTCCAATTCCAAAAATTACCGAACACTGATATCTGAGAAACTGCCAGAAAGTTTCCTGTTGATTTGATGATGTTAATGTGCAGCTTATGTGGCGTAGAAATGTATAACAAATACATCTTCTAATCTGCAACACAGCAAAATACGTTATTATTAACTACTTGAATAAAATTATAATACTTTATACTTACATACGATATAACAAAATTGATCATTTTCAATCAGGTTTGAATTTGATGGATTATGTTTACTCTCAGTAGATAAATCCTTCCCATTGTTTATTGGTAACATGAAACTAGACTCAGAAACCAATGATCTCGAGTTTGCAAAATTGTATTTCTCTAGTCATGTATCATTAAACTAAGGCAGCTTGTACATAAAATTACAGGGACTTAGTCATAACCTCACACAAAAGGGATGAACGTAACTACCCGACCATTAATGAATAATAGAAAACGTAGAAGCACTGGCTAATTTGGTATCAAATTTTACATTTTCGAACACGAAAAACCGATCTACAATAGTCTGAACCTCGAATAACTCATACTATTAATTATTGTAACGCAACGATTAAAAATTATACATCACAGCCCGCGCCAGGTACGCCGATGAACCAGCGAGAGGAAAGACTCCGCGAGAGCGTCACCCCTCTCACTCGCACCAAGCCAACGCAGTATGCTAATGCGTAAGAGGGAGAGAACACTCGTCCGTCGATCGGACCTCTCACTCCCTCAATGTGCGAGGGAGAGAACACCAGTCCGCGTGTCGGACCTCTCACTCCCTCAATGTGCGAGGAGAGAACACTAGTCCGCGTATCGGACCTCTCACTCCCTCAATGTGCGAGGGAGAGAACACTAGTCCGCGTGTCGGACCTCTCACTCCCTCAATGTGCGAGGGAGAGAACACTAGTCCGCGTATCGGACCTCTCACTCCCTCAATGTGCGAGGGAGAGAACACTAGTCCGCGTGTCGGACCTCTCACTCCCTCAATGTGCGAGGGAGAGAACACTAGTCCGCGTGTCGGACCTCTCACTCCTTCCGCGACAATAGTTCTACGAGCTGATGGACCGCGGAACTATTGTCATTTCCAACATGGCGGCTCTGTTTTCGGCAATAGTTCTGCGAGCTAATGGACCGCGGAACTATTGTCATTTTCAACATGACGCAGCTGTTGTCCATCTCGTATCAAAATGAGAAAAATGTTATTTTCACAATTATTGAGAAATTATTGATACATAAAGATAAAAGTCATGTCTAAAAACACCGTCTACAATCTGGTATCGAATTTTACATTTTCGAACACGAAAAACCGATCTACAATAGTCTGTACCTCGAATAACTCATACTATTAATTATTGTAACGCAACGATTAAAAATTATACATCACAGCCCGCGCCAGGTACGCCGATGCACCAGCGAGAGGAAAGACTCCGCGAGAGCGTCACCCCTCTCACTCGCACCAAGCCAACGCAGTATGCTAATGCGTAAGAGGGAGAGAACACTCGTCCGTCGATCGGACCTCTCACTCCCTCAATGTGCGAGGGAGAGAACACTAGTCCGCGTGTCGGACCTCTCACTCCCTCAATGTGCGAGGGAGAGAACACTAGTCCGCGTATCGGACCTCTCACTCCCTCAATGTGCGAGGGAGAGAACACTAGCCCGCGTGTCGGACCTCTCACTCCCTCAATGTGCGAGGGAGAGAACACTAGTCCGCGTGTCGGACCTCTCACTCCTTCCGCGACAATAGTTCTACGAGCTGATGGACCGCGGAACTATTGTCATTTCCAACATGGCGGCTCTGTTTTCGGCAATAGTTCTGCGAGCTAATGGACCGCGGAACTATTGTCATTTTCAACATGACGCAGCTGTTGTCCATCTCGTATCAAAATGAGAAAAATGTTATTTTCACAATTATTGAGAAATTATTGATACATAAAGATAAAAGTCATGTCTAAAAACACCGTCTACAATCTGGTATCGAATTTTACATTTTCGAACACGAAAAACCGATCTACAATAGTCTGTACCTCGAATAACTCATACTATTAATTATTGTAACGCAACAACTAAAAATTATACGTCACAGCCCGCGCCAGGTACGCCGATGCACCAGCGAGAGGAAAGACTCCGCGAGAGCGTCACCCCTCTCACTCGCACCAAGCCAACGCAGTATGCTAATGCGTAAGAGGGAGAGAACACTCGTCCGTCGATCGGACCTCTCACTCCCTCAATGTGCGAGGGAGAGAACACTAGTCCGCGTGTCGGACCTCTCACTCCCTCAATGTGCGAGGGAGAGAACACTAGTCCGCGTATCGGACCTCTCACTCCCTCAATGTGCGAGGGAGAGAACACTAGCCCGCGTGTCGGACCTCTCACTCCCTCAATGTGCGAGGGAGAGAACACTAGTCCGCGTGTCGGACCTCTCACTCCTTCCGCGACAATAGTTCTACGAGCTGATGGACCGCGGAACTATTGTCATTTCCAACATGGCGGCTCTGTTTTCGGCAATAGTTCTGCGAGCTAATGGACCGCGGAACTATTGTCATTTTCAACATGACGCAGCTGTTGTCCATCTCGTATCAAAATGAGAAAAATGTTATTTTCACAATTATTGAGAAATTATTGATACATAAAGATAAAAGTCATGTCTAAAAACACCGTCTACAATCTGGTATCGAATTTTACATTTTCGAACACGAAAAACCGATCTACAATAGTCTGTACCTCGAATAACTCATACTATTAATTATTGTAACGCAACAACTAAAAATTATACGTCACAGCCCCCCCCCCCCCCCCCCCCCCCCCCCCCCCCCCCCCCCCCCCCCCCCCCCCCCCCACCCCCCCCCCCCCCCCCCCCCCCCCCCCCCCCCCCCCCCCCCCCCCCACCCCCCCCCCCCCCCCCCCCCCCCCCCCCCCCCCCCCCGCCCCCCCCCCCCCCCCCCCCCCCCCCCCCCCCCCCCCCCCCCCCCCCCCCCCCCCCCCCCCCCCCCCCCCCCCCCCCCCCCCCCCCCCCCCCCCCACCCCCCCCCCCCCCCCCCCCCCCCCCCCCCCCCCCCCCCCCCCCCCCCCCCCCCCCCCCCCCCCCCCCCCCCCCCCCCCCCCCCCCCCCCCCCCCCCCCCCCCCCCCCCCACCCCCCCCCCCCCCCCCCCCCCCCACCCCCCCCCCCCCCCCCCCCCCCCCCCCCCCCCCCCCCCCCCCCCCCCCCCCCCCCCCCCCCCCCCCCCCCCCCCCCCCCCCCCCCCCCCCCCCCCCCCCCCCCCCCCCCCCCCCCCCCCCCCCCCCCCCCCCCCCCCCCCCCCCCCCCCCCCCCCACCCCCCCCCCCCCCCCCCCCCCCCCCCCCCCCCCCCCCCCCCCCCCCCCCCCCCCCCCCCCCCCCCCCCCCCCCCCCCCCCCCCCCCCCCCCACCCCCCCCCCCCCCCCCCCCCCCCCCCCCCCCCCCCCCCCCCCCCACCCCCCCCCCCCCCCCCCCCCCCCCCCCCCCCCCCCCCCCCCCCCCCCCCCCCCCCCCCCCCCACCCCCCCCCCCCCCCCCCCCCCCCCCCCCCCCCCCCCCCCACCCCCCCCCCCCCCCCCCCCCCCCCCCCCCCCCCCCCCCCCCCCCCCCCCCCCCCCCCCCCCCCCCCCCCCCCCCCCCCCCCCCCCCCCCCCCCCCCCCCCCCCCCCCCCCCCCCCCCCCCCCCCCCCCCCCCCCCCCACCCCCCCCCCCCCCCCCCCCCCCCCCCCCCCCCCCCCCCCCCCCCCCCCCCCCCCCCCCCCCCCCCCCCCCCCCCCCCCCCCCCCCCCCCCCCCCACCCCCCCCCCCCCCCCCCCCCCCCCCCCCCCCCCCCCCCCCCCCCCCCCCCCCCCCCCCCCCCCCACCCCCCCCCCCCCCCCCCCCCCCCCCCCCCCCCCCCCCCCCCCCCCCCCCCCCCCCCCCCCCCCCCCCCCCCCCCCCCCCCCCCCCCCCCCCCCCCCCCCCCCCCCCCCCCCCCCCCCCCCCCCCCCCCCCCCCCCCCCCCCCCCCCCACCCCCCCCCCCCCCCCCCCCCCCCCCCCCCCCCCCCCCACCCCCCCCCCCCCCCCCCCCCCCCACCCCCCCCCCCCCCCCCCCCCCCCCCCCCCCCCCCCCCCCCCCCCCCCCCCCCCCCCCCCCCCCCCCCCCCCCCCCCCCCCCCCCCCCCCCCCCCCCCCCCCCCCCCCCCCCCCCCCCCCCCCCCCCCCCCCCCCCCACCCCCCCCCCCCCCCCCCCCCCCGCGCCAGGTACGCCGATGCACCAGCGAGAGGAAAGACTCCGCGAGAGCGTCACCCCTCTCACTCGCACCAAGCCAACGCAGTATGCTAATGCGTAAGAGGGAGAGAACACTCGTCCGCGTATCGGACCTCTCACTCCCTCAATGTGCGAGGGAGAGAACACTAGCCCGCGTGTCGGACCTCTCACTCCCTCAATGTGCGAGGGAGAGAACACTAGTCCGCCAATCTCACCTTTCACTCCCTCAATGTGTGAGTGAGAGCACCGAGCATCTAGTCTCTCACTCCCTCTACGCCAAACTCGCGCCTGCGCACAACACCAATGTGCGAGAGAGTGAACACTAGTCCGCCGATCGGACCTCTCACTCCCTCAATGTGCGAGAGAGTGAACACTAGTCCGACAATCGGACCTCTCACTCCCTCAATGTGCGAGGGAGAGAACACTAGTCCGCGTATCGGACCTCTCATTCCTTCCGCGACAATAGTTCTACGAGCTGATGGACCGCGGAACTATTGTCATTTCCAACATGGCGGCTCTGTTTTCGGCAATAGTTCTGCGAGCTAATGGACCGCGGAACTATTGTCATTTTCAACATGACGCAGCTGTTGTCCATCTCGTATCAAAATGAGAAAAATGTTATTTTCACAATTATTGAGAAATTATTGATACATAAAGATAAAAGTCATGTCTAAAAACACCGTCTACAATCTGGTATCGAATTTTACATTTTCGAACACGAAAAACCGATCTACAATAGTCTGTACCTCGAATAACTCGTACTATTAATTATTGTAACGCAACGATTAAAAATTATACATCACAGCCCGCGCCAGGTACGCCGATGAACCAGCGAGAGGAAAGACTCCGCGAGAGCGTCACCTCTCTCACTCGCACCAAGCCAACGCAGTATGCTAATGCGTAAGAGGGAGAGAACACTCGTCCGTCGATCGGACCTCTCACTCCCTCAATGTGCGAGGGAGAGAACACTAGTCCGCGTGTCGGACCTCTCACTCCCTCAATGTGCGAGGGAGAGAACACTAGTCCGCGTATCGGACCTCTCACTCCCTCAATGTGCGAGGGAGAGAACACTAGTCCGCGTGTCGGACCTCTCACTCTCTCAATGTGCGAGAGAGAGAACACTAGTCCGCCAATCTCACCTCTCACTCCCTCAATGTGTGAGTGAGAGCACCGAGCATCTAGTCTCTCACTCCTTCTACGCCAAACTCGCGCCTGCGCACAACACCAATGTGCGAGAGAGTGAACACTAGTCCGCCGATCGGACCTCCCACTCCCTCCGCAGCAATCTCGCAAAGTTACAATTGTAAACGTTAGTTATAAATAATATAATAACTATTGTAAAGCTGAATGTATAAATCATGTAGTTTATTGAATAAATGCAGCTTTTACAGTTAGTAGTTAGAATTAAGTGCGTTAGAATTAAGAATGTAACCTTTATGTAACATACATAATTGAAAGAATTTTCAATAAACATCAAATGAAACTAAAACAATTGTTTGTTCATTTATAAACCTAACTTCCATTATCCAGTCCTTAAAAAATTTCACTTAAAAAGCGAGAAATAGTGTAAAGGAACATTGCACAGAAGTTTCGAACATAAAAGTAAAAAAAAAAGCGAAAAATATATTTAAGGTACAGAAAAGAGTAAAATTGGTTATAAAGGGTTTCCGAAAATTCCTGGAATTTGACGTCACTGAAATTCTAGGAATTACCGAAAATGTATTTGAAAATATTCTGCAATTTTTACTTATTCCTTCTGTTGGGATATCCAGCCATTCAGTCATTCCCTTTATTCTAAGGTACGATTACTCTCATAACATTCTACCATTTGTTTTTTACTTTTATGTTCAATATTACTTGTGTTTAACGCTTCCTGTTCTACCGAGGCGCTTGTCCCGGGGCGACTAGGCTCGACGCTACACTGACGGTACTGAGCGCGCGCCCGAGACGCGCTCTGATTGGTCAGTGTTTTTGCTTAATAATTCAAAAACGAAGCCCCATCCGATATTTTTGCAAAGGAAATTGTTGTTCAGAATAGTCTCAGCTACCCCCCATTTCCGGCTCCTACAAGAGTTCTGGGACACCCTGTATAGAAGAAACAAAATGAAAATAATTAAATTTAAGGTTTAATAAAAAGAAAATTACTAATAATTTTGAAGGGTGTGGTATTTTTCAAAGTAATTTCTATCATTCAAAAATTTGTTATTATTTACTGATATTATGACTGATAATTAACAAATACTGTCTTAATTTGCAAAACAAGTTCGTGACGAGTGTCAGAGGATTAAAACCATGATTTCTCAAGTAATAAATATTAAAATTTTGTTTGTTATCAGTATATTAAAGTACACCAGCATTTACATAACCGGAATGTATGAATTATAGAAGCTTAATAGTAGATTTCCAGCGTGATAAATAGCAGCTTAGACTAATAGATTTGAACTAAATAGTTTATTTGTCAAACAAGAGACACCTGACAGTAATCCTGGTAACATATACTAAGTTCGGTTGATCTGGTATTGAGTAAAATATCGTTCGAACGAATGAAGCTATATTATAAATAGAGTTGAAATTTGTGTTGGTTTTAATCTCTTCGTTTCACCGACGTCGCATTTTGTTTTTTTTTTCTAGTTTTATCGCGTTTCATTGATAATCACGAGTTTCACAAACTGTTATCCAGGACATTTAAAATCTGCGGTACAGATTTCGGCCGCTTTCGTTTATCGGAATATTTCCAAATCGCACGACAATACTTTCCCCAGTTATTAATAACACCGATAGCATTGAAACCGTCGCGCTCCCGTAGCGTCTGCTTCCTTCTTTGCTTTTTTATTTTTTTTTTTTACGAATTCCCGATAATCCTTGTCAAAAAATCCAATCGAACGCGGACGAGAAATTAATGGAATATTTTCGTTATCATCGCGCACAGCGTCCGGCGCAGATAGGAGAAATAAGGGTGGCAAAGAACGAAAAAATGAGTTTATAGAACCCGCGGGAACCACGCTCTAATTGTTCAGTTTACCGTTTCCGGCATACTATTATCGAGCTCCCGAATAACAGGTTCGAATTAATATCACGGTCCTTAAAAAGCTCGCGCGCGACACGGCAAAAACGTTTAAATTTTAATCGGAAGACGGGACACGCGCGCGTATAAATAAATCCAACTCGTGTTTCAATTAATCCATTCCCTCGTGACGAGAAATTTTATTGCTTGAACGAATACTTCTACGTACCTCGAAAACTCTATCCCAACCTGAGTTCACAAAGGGTTAATACTTTACCTAAATAGACAACTTTGTTCAGGTACACCCTATACAATCTTTATACTGGTAACTTTCTATCTTTCTGCGCTTTTCTTGCGCTATCGCCGTACTAATTTAAATTAAAAAGTGAACGTGGCTAACCAAGATGGTGGAAAGTGAAATTAGTAATTAAGAAAAAACGCAGGGTGGGTCAATACGAAGGGGCAACGCGTGAGATAACGTGTGTACATAAGCAACATCGGTGAGTTCGGTTGTAGAATGATAAGAAATGCCTTTGGTCTCGCGTGTCGCGTTACTTCACGTCCTGTTCTGAATATTTATAAGGGCTGTCCATCAAGAGGGGGGTGGGGAGGCCGGGCTGCGTGCATTTTCATTTCAAAGTTGCAGACCTGTCGCGGCCAGATTGGAGCGAAGATATTATAAGTGAAATATTAAATTTCTGTCTCCCTTGGATTCTCTTTGTTGCTCACCTGTCGTGATATCTGAGAGAATGTTAATGTCCCGTTGAGTTCTTGGGAAACAATTAAATCGTATCCTTTTTTATTCTTTCTCTGAATCGTTCACGATAATTTCGGATCTCCAATGCTACCCGTTCTGCAGAAGACGTACAATCTTTGGGAAATTTGATACCGATTCTTAGCCCTGTTCAATATTATTTTCGGCACCCATAGACGCTTTATTTTCCAATTTTTTTTTTAGTACAATACACGAAAGATTTTCTTCAATGCTAAAAGTATTGAAGAGATTAAAAGCTACCATTGGTAAAATGTCAACCTCCAAGACTCTTAACAATCGATAGTGCACGTTATTTAGATATTTGTTCAAGCGATCGATAAGGTGCTTCAAATTTTATTACAAACTTATCAAACGATTCAATAACAAATTGAATAGCTCAGTGATATTTATTTTTCCGCGCATAACGTCAATAAAAAGTAAAGAAAATGATTTATGAATAAAAAATTCAACTACGTAACGTCGAGAGGGAAGCAATATAGACACGAGAACCAGGAACAATTTCATTGCGCATCGATATTGCTACACTCCGAAGACGATTTCCATGTATCGATCGCACGAAGTTCTCCCTGAAATGGTTTTGAATATCCTGCACGGTATTTATCTTTTCCCACCAATGGCGTGCATACATAGCAATTCCCGATGACCGTTCGCGAACAGATAAATTGTTAAAAAAATAACCCCGGAAAACGTACGGGTTCCTCGGAGGCACTGGTCAATTTTCACTGTTATTTTCAGTGAAAACAAAGCGAGGCCGCATTCGTCGCGCACCGCTCGCTAAAGGTTACGAAAATATTCAAGGCTGACGTATTCGTCACTGTCAACCGTCTGCTCTCGCGGTCGACAACTTAAATAAAAAAGAAAAAGAAGTTTTAAAGCACCCTTGATTGCCGGGGAAAAATATTTGGAAGGGTGGTTAAGGTTACTGCTACAAGATGTTCGTCTCGTGGTTTCATCCCCATTGACTCGTACGCTCCACCCCTGTTTTTTCTGCCCCAAGACACGCAAGGTGGCCTCTTGTCAGTGTGCTTTCCCATCTGTCAGTACCACTTGTCACCTTTTCTCTCACCCTACCCTCTGCCGGTAAATTTCATTAGAAGTCGTGAAAATATCCGGACCGTTCATGGTATCGTAATTTAAAGAGACAAAAGAATTTCCCTTTGGATCGTTTGCAAAAATAATTTGCCGCCTATTAAACGCTCGTACCATCTCTGTTGCGCAAAGTTTTCATTCGAAGACTCGTAAACGCTCAATCGAAAAATCTAGCTTTCGTTTCGTGCGTAGAGCAAGATCCGAGAGCGAAACTCTGCAAGATAAACCGAAACGTTGCTCTTGTTTCTTGGTTTGTTCGTGTAACGTTGCAAAATCTTTCGAAAATAGCATGATCGCGCCATTCAGAAAATCCTACGAAACAAGGCTATCGTAGCGTTCCGTACGAACACGGACGAACGGGTGTACTCGAACATAAAACTTCATTAATTTGCTGCACAGTTTAAGAAGCTCGACGGTAACTTCGGTTAACTGGACATTCAGCAAAACTTCGCTACCGGCGAAACTTTCTTGCTCGCAGGCGAACAGCTTTTGTGCTCGAACTTCGCCATTTTCACGCAACATTATCCAGCTCGCGATTCGTCACCGAATCAGCGCGCCCTCCTGGCGGCCGGAAAAATCCGTCGATCGTTTAAAAAAAAAAAAAGACGCATCGATCGAGCGGCTCGTTTATTTATCCGGACGGATGCCCGTTTTCGAGACCGATCTCTTCCAGGTTCACGTGCACGACAGCCGCACGTACAATCGATCCGTAGGGGTTGCGAACTTCTCGAAGCTGTTGCGAGGCGTGCAGCGCGCGCATCATCATTCGTCAACATTATTCACGGTCACGATACACGCTCGTAACACGAGGGGGGGGAGAGGAGGGAGGGAGGGCAAGAGAGTAGTGCAACATCATCTAACCCTCGGCAATTCGAAGGCGACTCCCGCGTCGGGACGATTAAATTTCACGCGGCGGCCAAGAGAAACATGTTACCGAGGGGTCGGCTCGGGGTGTGAACCGTCGCTTTCCTGGACGATGGCCTCCGCAATGGTGGTTGTAGACAGCCACAGAGCGTAGGGGGTGCTCTCCACCCCATGACGCAGCATCGGCTTCCACGTGAAACCGACGTAATCTCACCAGGGCACGAATATGTCTCGTGAATGGATCCACCTGCCGCCCCCGTTATTGTACGTGCCGCCTGAAAACCATCCTAAATCTTCGGCTTACGACGGATCATCGATTATTCTGTATCCACTTGAAAGAAACTCACCAAGTCATTTTTTCTTCTTTCCCTTTTTTTTTTTCAAAGGGGACCTGCACAGCAACGTCACAGGGTAGACACTCTCCCTACACTTTGGTGACAAATGTCGTGTATTCGTACCACTTTATTTTTTTATTCTTTACGAAAGAAATGTTTGTTCTATCAATTCTATCAGTAGCGTAGAATAACGTGTGATGGGCATGATATACGAGTTTCGCAGGCGACAGTTTAAAAATTGATAACTACACAGCTTGTGTATTTTTAGATTACAATGTCCGTCCGTTCTTGCAACGTTCTAGACTTTATCGGCGTTCCTAGGGGTAGGCGTTTCTCGCCTGCGCCAATTAGATGTTTTTCTGAGAAAGCACTCCTTTCAGGACACTTCGTGAACGATATTTCCCCCCAAGAACGTCGCCTACCTGCACTTCGTTCCGGTGACAAGGTTTATGATACGACCGCTCGGAAAATTGAAATTAAAAGTGCCTTAACAAATTGCTTTACGCTTTCTCGAAAAGAATAACCTAGGGTCGTGTATGCATCCTAAATCTGGTCACTAGTAAGTGATAACATTTGCCCGCAATAGATTAATTACGAGGAACATAATTCATCAGACATGTACAAATTCAGCGAAAAACAATACACTCGTAATAAATTGTACATGTGTGTTGCTCGTTGCTGCGTTTCTCCTTTCTGATTCATTTTATATGACTATCAGTATATCTTCTTTTGTAATGTATTTTTTCGCGCTGTCAGGTACCGAAAGGAAGCGTGTACAAAGAAACAAACAAGCGCATGAGTAAATAAATCTCTTTGCACGAAATGGCGCGCTCTTGACGCAAGAAAGGCAAGTGAAAAGAGGAGACCGTAAACCCGGGGTAGCATCCTAGTGAATTCCACTCAGCCACTTCAGTTGTGTTTTTGATTCTTGATACTTTTTCTAATAAAAAGAAAATCGCGTTCCCCCTTTTGTCGACGATAAAACACGGTGGATCGAGAATTTTTGAACCGTGACATTTTTCTTGAGAAGGCACACAATACATTGTCCGACTTTTTATCGACTTTTGTTCAACTTCGACGGCACTTCATGCCCCGATCAAAACCTTCCTCCTGTCCTGTTCCCTTCTTACCGACTGCATTTAAAATGTATATATATATATACAGTTTCTGCTAACAACGATGTTGAGCATAAAACGGTCGTTCTATTCGCAGGGAACCCTTTTTACGGACTAACGAATACCCGGTATAAACGGAGCCTGACAAAGTATATTTTATACATAAACTTGTTGTACGTTTTATGGAAGAATGACTAGCACTTTATCGTTGCTTGGAAGATCCGCTTTTATCATCCAAAGCCGATAAATTATCCTCGTCTCGTGCCGTGTATTTAATTATCATTGATTAGGTACAATTCTTTATCGATGCAGAGCATCCTCCGCAATTATTATGGAATTACAAGGATCGAGTATTCGAAAGGCTTTGCACAAATTCAATACGGGAAGCAACAGTTTCTGAAGCGGATGAATAGCAGGCGAGCGTTGAAATTTCTCGTAGAATCACCCTACTGCACGATCGAATAACAACGGGGCGTACAGAGGAACGTTCGAACGTTATTTTTCAATTGGCGCCCGACGAAAGTCGAGCGGCCCTGTCCGAAACAGGAGCCGGCGCGAAAGGGGTCGGACCCTCTCGTCGAAAGAGAAGGCTCGACGATAGTTTCAGACGTTTTGAATAATTCAATGAGAGCAACTAATTGTGTTTATGCAAATCGAGCGAGCGGAGAGCGGCGTGCTTGATTTCCCAAGGATGCGGGACGAACGAGATAAGACGCGAATTTCGGGAGAGGGTTGAAACGACGAGACGGGTAGTCGCGATACCCGTTCGGCTTTATCGACGCGCCACGCCGGAAGGGAAAAAGTTGGAAAACGGTTTCGGGGCACGGGGGCCGCCGGGGACCGACACGCGTGTTTCCACGCAGACGGACACCGGCATATGCAGCCCCTTCGCTATTTCATGGACAGCAGATCCCGCCCCTTGATTAAGCCAAACATAACCTCCGAGGGATTATCTAAATTGCTTCGTGAAATGAATTAACGGTGCCCGTCGATGATCGCTCTCTCCTCTCCCTTTCGCTTTCGTTCGGGATGCACCGGAGATTATAGAGTCGCTCGATCAACGATAACGATATAACTAAAGGGTAGCCGAGACGCCAGTCGCGCTTTCTACGATACCATGATGCATACAAATCGACTGACGAATATCAGGGATCGGATATTGCATTTGATCGAATGGGCGATTTTGTTAATGCGCGACATTCGAAAAATAAATAAAAAGGTTTTAAGCCTTCGGTATAATACCTTGCCTTACTTTGCCTAATTATTCGATTATGCAAAATTTGTGAAGGTAATTACCGGTTATCCCCCTTAGATTTTTGTTGAAACGAATACGATTATATTCCTGTTGAACGTAAGTCCATTCCAGCCTTCGCTCCGACAAGAATTAATACGAAAAAAACTGGCGGAATTAATTACTGCCGCATCGTTGAAACGAAACGTTTACACTCGCGAGGTCATAATTCGCAACGTGCGTTTGTCTTTCCGGGGGAAACGTTGTTAACGCTTCTGCGAGCGTCGAGAGAGCAGCGTTCGCAGTCTGCAGTCAGCTCGCGGCTGCAGGGCCGCAAGAAAGCGCTGTAAGTGCATTGTCTTGTAAAAAGAGAAGCCGGTCTCGGGTTCAATTAACTTAATGCAAATTGCCTGTCGTATCCATTCCTATACACGGGCGCGAGCCGAAAAGGAGGAGGAGAGGTGGGCCAGAAAAAACGCCTGGATCGCCTCGAAGGTGTCTCGAGGTGCGGTCGATTCTCTTCCTCTTTTCTTTTCTTGGACGGCGAACGTGATTCCCAGCCGGTCAACTGTTGAATGTTCTGTATTCCGAATGAAATTCGGGACTGTGGGAACGGAATTGCTCGAAACTGACAGCGGGATATTTTCAATTAAAACGTGACGCTTTTTGTGCAAATGAAAGTAGTAGCTTTAGAGTTAGCAATTTGTTTTGAACAATTTTTAATTCGCTTGCATCTCAAATTTATGAAAAGTCTTCAGCGCAAGATCCCGTTAAGTTGACATATGAGTCGTTTATTACGAAAGTAATGCAACTCCATTTTTTTCATTTAATTTGACATTGCTTTGGCTTCAAAATAAAATAAAAAGAGTTATCGAAACTTCTGTTACGTTTATTCAATATTAATTTAAAGAAAAAGCCTAAAGTGCAGAACACGCAGATTCACCTATATATCTGTTCATATAAGCGCTGCACGTTCTCAAAGATGCCATTAGCCTAATGTATCGGGCGTAGAATATTCGACTATAATGCTATCTAACTGATTGAAAGAATCCCTCAAAGGAAGAGTCTCAAAGAAAGTGAGCACGCCTTCGCGACGGTATCCATCCCCTTTCGACTCAATTCCCAGGGAAAGTCCCGTCCGACTGGGAAGTCCCCTTTTTCCCGATGAACGCGTACAATCGCGTTGCGTTCCATGAATCTCGAAGCGTCAAGATCGTCGGCGAACGAGAGCAAAGGGTATGAATTACACCGGGGATGGTATCGGACGTACGGTGCTGTTGCCGATGCATACACTCTATGGAAGCGCTGTCAACCTTAAGCGGCGGCCATTGAACGCATTTACGAAATTACACCAATCCGCTATGCAGTCGGTGCAACGACGCTTGCTCACCGAGCGGATCGTGGCGTTACGGGCGAGGGACGGCCGGGAATAACGCGACAACATCGGGACACGAGTCGCTTAATTCACTTAAGGGAACCATCTCCGTCCATTCTTCGTCAGGTGGTTCGATCGGGGATC
The DNA here is from genome assembly GCA_022405125.1 of Anthidium xuezhongi. Classification (NCBI taxonomy): domain Eukaryota; kingdom Metazoa; phylum Arthropoda; class Insecta; order Hymenoptera; family Megachilidae; genus Anthidium; species Anthidium xuezhongi. The sequence continues at coordinate 4,811,182 of CM039642.1, read as the reverse complement.
ATATCCGCTCCCCTCGAACGGTGCGCTGTAAATTCATCTCTGACGTCAATTAATGAGAGGTAATTACGGGCTTCGGTTGCTACGCCAGGGGCGAAAGAACAATCCTTCCCTTCTCCTAACGTGTGTGCATTTAATTACACAAGAGAAATTCTCGATTCATCATTTTTCTGGCAATTTGTTCGTTCGGGCGGTCTTCTTGATTTTCGTTCTTCTCAAATAAAGAAATGTTTGAACAGCTCGGGCTCGATAACAGCCTAAAGACTATTTCCGGTTACGAGGACGCCGGGCTAATGATCGCAGCGGTAATAACGAGGGTAATGCAATGACTTGGCTGCAAATTCAGAGTCGCTTTGCTCCTCGTCCCGGGATCGCTTTTCATCCGGCAACGTGTAATCTGAAATGGCGTGTGTTGCGCTCCCGTGTCCAATGCAATATACCCACGTGCATACGCCACGCACTCCATACAGGGAATTATAAATGGACGGAGCCCAGCTGCCTGATGGCGCTCGTGCAAAGCCAAATCGAATGGAGACACGCGACACTTTCTCTCTTACCCCGTTTCCACTCCCCTCTTCTCGCCGCTCCATCCCCCTGTCACTTGCTTATTTTGTTCGTCGATCGTGTTCGGAATAAAAATAATTTCGTTCGCTTGTAATTTTACGAACGGATTCAATCATTTGTATTCACAACCTTCGATCAATTTGTACTTCGATACCCAAGAAATTCGATACACGGCGATATTTTAATTTTCTCCGTCGATTCTTCATTTTCCGGCTTCTTTTCTTTTTTCCAAGTTCGCTGAATGACTGGGGTAGAAAAAGGTAGCCGGGCAGTCAATTTCGTACGATTCGAAGCCGTTCCCAGAATGCCGTAGCGAATTCGTTCATTTTTCTCCTCCTGTTCCGTTCTCCCAGGACGTCGCGGAAGTGTGAAACGGGATAAAATCGATTCCGTTAGCCGGCAACGGGGGGTGTGTGTAGCGGTTTGCTTTTACAAAGCATTCGAACCGGGTAATGCAAACTCGCTGTCGAAAAGATTAACTCCGCCTCTTTAATGTTTTTATAGGGGCGATTAACTCTGAACGCCGGTGCGGTGCTACGCGGACAACATCATCCCCCTTTTGGTCGGAAGGCAGAAGTGCAACGGACCGTGGCCGCGGCACTCGATGCGATTGCAATTGTGCACCGGCGTCGAGTGCCATTTCGAAATTGTCCTTGCGTTTCGTGCCCATTAATCCTATCGCCGATGCGACGTGGCTTAAGCGATATTGCCTGATCGCCGCGTTAAAGAGTCACGGTCGATCCACTTGCACGCTTCGCGTATCGTTAGAAGGGGTGGAATACTTCGGCTCGATGGGGTGCTAGAGTGATTCGAGGCCGTGCAATCGATGATACTTTGCCATCCACCGGGTAAATTCAATTAGCAGCAGATGTTTCTCCGTGTTGTGATCACCGCTCGTAGGGAAGAAGAGTTGTTAAAATCGTATACGTCATCGTAACTCTTATTACTCGATTTTAAAAGAATTCCAGGCTATCCCGTTTGAAAAAGATCAAAATAAGCGAAACGGATTTCGAGCATTATTTTTACACGAAGTTTCTTTTGAAAAATGCATGCTTTGAAGGATTAGATACTCGAAATTAATGCTACGTATGAATTTTCTTTTCGAATCGTATAAAAGTTTTTTGAAGCTATTTATCCTTTATTTCTGTATTAAAAATGTACGAAGGGCGTCGAGCTTTTTCCCTCTTCCTTTCCAATAATTACCTAATTAAAATAGAAATTCAAAAGGGGATTATTACGAATGTTCTACGTTTTATTTTAAAGAACGACATTTCAATCCTTAATGAAAAATTCCGATGGAGATGAAATTATAATTTGCATTACTTTCTGTCAGAACGTTTCAGTAAATTAGATTACTTCTATGTGTACAGAAAATTGCAGACATTTAATTAAATTATTGAAACGAATAATATAATGTTTCGAATTTTTAGTTTTAATTAATTACTGGAATAAAAAGGGAGGGAAATACTTTTTAGAATTATCGTCGTGGAAAATCGACAACTTCCGATTTATGGAGCCATGTATTATACTTTTTATTTGTGTTCGTTCTTTTATTGCTTTCCCATCGTGTAAGATAAATGTCTATCCACTAACGTTTCTCAACAATTCATGGAATCATGCACTATTAACGTTCTAGTTATGGATCGAATCATAAATTTGCCCATTTTCCAGCCCGTCTTCTTTTATTATTCATTAAGTGTTAAAAGGTAATTCCGGAAAAGCAGTTCAATGAATTCTGAATGAAACAATGGGCCAGGTATTCCATTCGGGAAACAAGAATGATTTACACTCACGAATGATCATAGTTTTCCTCAATTTCGTTCTGTTATGAACCATTTGCGTAAGGGTTCACTCTCGACGGAAGCTCTCATTACGGGCCGCGGACTTTCGAGCATTCTCTAGCCATTTTTAGCTGGAAATCGACCCTTTAGCCAGCGCCGTTTCACGGGCTCGTAATCACGACCTAAACCTCGCGAAAGTAACGGACGAATATTTCCAAGCTTACTCCCAGTTAATATGCTAAACATTTCATGCCAAGGCGTACAATGGCGACCGGGAAAGCCATTACCTCTTTTCGCCCCCAAAGTAATGGCAGGGTATTACCGTTCCCGCGAGGATAACCGTGCCTTCTGTTGTAACCCCCCCTGAAATTATCGTCGTAATTACGAGCCGTGCGTCTGCGAAACACGACTGTCTGATACGAGTCCGTCAACGTCATGCGAGGCATCTTCGCGATGGACGATGTTTACGCTCCCCCGCTGCGTAAAAATTAATCTTGATCAAAGATTAATCCTCGACGCCCTAACGACAAGGGAAAAATTGCCGGGACTACGTCGAGATGTTCGCTTAATTTTTATCTCGTTCAACGAGGATTCCAGTCCCTTCGCCAGACAAACGGGGAAAAAGGTGTAAATTATCCGGCGGTATAAATCACTGACGGCAAAAAGGTCACTCGAGCCAGCCGATGACCGTGAATTTATTCGAGTTCCCTCATTAACAACGATACTTTCATATCCCTTGAATCACACGGATCTTTGTGAAAACGTTTCTTTCCTCGGACGTGGCGTGGATAAATTATCGTCGTCGCGCGGCTCCGTCGGCTCTGTCCGACCGGTACGTGTCGGTGGGTGTCTCGCCACGTGTGATTCTTCTGCAGTCACGAACTTTCCGAATCGGGTTTCGTAATCTCACGCGTGTACAGGACCTTTCATCGTGCCCTTTCTCCGGCCCCCCTCGTGATTAATGACGTTAAACGTCGTTTCACGGCCTGGACAAGAGAGCCCCGTTGCAACGTTTCGGGAATATCAGCCGCGCGATTCTTGCCGCGTAAAGGGAACAATTTTGTACGTAGCCCCGGGGCCGAAAGGGGAGAGAGAGGATGATTTATTTACGGTGAAGAAAAGCGAGGAACGTATTTCCACGGGAATACGTAACAATAAAATTTCAACTCTTTAAAAAAGCTTTCCTCCGCTGCTTACTTTTAATTCGATACTTTCGCCCGACAAAACAAGAAGGAACAAGGTAATCAGGCTGCCGGTTCAAGGAACAATGGTAGAAATGATTTTTCTTCCATTACAGGAGACACAACGTTTCCCCCTGCCCCGTGGGCAACGACAATAGCCAGGATCGGCCCGCGAATCGCGTTGTTCCCGCGAAATTATTCTATTTACTAACCCGTTATTAATTCAACGTTGTTGAACCGAGCGCGACGATGGCCGCGGTAAACGTTTCCGCTTCGCGGCTCTACTGAACTAAGCAATCAATCCACTTCACCATGAAACGTTTCCATTCGTGTCGTCAAACAGGCATCGCTAACCCCTCGAGGGGGAGAGACTCTGTCTGCGTCGCGACGCTGAAATTCGCGCGGGTTTCACCGGCAATTTCAGCGCGGCGCGGTGCGTTACAAGCCGCTGCCCCGTCGAAAGAGCGTGAAAGTGGAGAGAAAGCGGAAAATGTGGGGGAGAAAGGGCGGAGAAAGAAAGGAAGGACTTCAAACAGTCGCTGCATAATGCATCGGTCGGGCTGGCGGTGGTATCCAGCCGTTCCTTCCCGCACAACCCTTCGAAATAAAAAGCTTTTCCGCCTAAAGGCTAACTTTCGCCGCCAGGTAGAAACGGCGCCCCTCGACGTCGCGCGATGGAACCACTCGTTAGGCAACGACTCGATGCACGACCGTGTATCTTGAAGGGGCACACCTTTACCGGAAGGGTTTTTCGCGCGTATCGGACCCCGATGGGCGCGACCGTGCCTTTGAACCCCGCCGCGAACCTCCTCTGGCCCCACTCGCATTTGCATCGTGTAATCATCGATAATTACGGCTGAATAACGGGGCCGTTCTTGCGATCTGCTCGTTTCGCATCAACGTATCATTTTGTCATTATACGCTCCCCTGCGCCATTGCGCCCCTATCTCGGTGAGGGTGTCGCGATATTTTGCCGACGAAATTGCGCGAAATAATTACCGGTTTCAATCGTACTCTCGGATATTCGTGGAATAAAACGTCCTCTTGACAAAGAAATTTTAATCCTCTTAACGGAGGATCGATATCGTTGGGAGAATGCTTCGATACTCGGGAAGTTTTCGAAAGGTCTTTCTTTGAAGAAGTTGTTACGGGGTATATGCTTTACGTTGTTACTCATTATAAAAATAATTTTGAATTTTTGGCGTTGAAACATAATAATATATACACTTGAATAATAATTTAATACGAAATTCATATCATCGAGCCAAAATTTAAATAAAGTTTACGAAAATTTAATTTTCCAACATGCAGCAACAATTCCCGCTGAGGAAAAATACAGACCCGCCTAAAAACTATTACAGAATCGAAAAGTCACGGAGTGTATTATTGAACGTTCAATACCATCTCGGGCGTACGAGCGTATTTCACTCGAAACAATACGTGCTTCCTGGGCCGTGCATTATACATTTGGTTGCATTTCACCGGGCAAAGGGTTAATATTTCAAGGTGTTCATAAAAGCTTCAAGCCCGAAGAATATCTCGCGGCAATATCAGCGAAATAAGGTCCGGCAGGGGGTGAATCCAGACCACGGGATGGTCCTTCTTTCGACTCCCGGGGGTGAACGTTGGCAAAAGAGGGTTGCCGGGGATGAGGTTACGTGTAATCTAATTTGTTGGCACTCCGTTGCACCGTTACCGGTTGGCGTCGATCTATGCCGCCACCGACAGGCCGCCTCCACCCCCGGAGACTGCAGCAGGGTCAAGCCGACCCCGACTGCAACGGGAAGACATTAATAGGCGCGATACGCGTGCATAATGCGGGCGTCCACGCGAGCGAACCGACACGCATACGCACGCTCGCCTAACCCTTCGCGAACCAACCATCCCTTTTGTGTTCCGGGGCGATGCTGGAACCCTGCGGCTCAGGGGTGACACTTCGCAGCCCTGGAACGAGATTTCGACACGATTCTCGCATTACCACGTTGACCTTACGCGTTTCGTTTGGCCCGCTAGATTGGTTAACGAGCTATCAAAATATTTTGTGTTTGTTGCCGAAGAACTGTCGGTTTTTGCTGACGCGTAAAGAGGGTGATACTTTATCCGAGGGAAAAGGGGATAAAATTCGTACTATCTCTCTTTCGATTCTTCTGTTTCTATTATCGTATTAAATAGTCGAATGAAAATTGAAATTTGTAAACTTCAAGATACACTAAACATGCAATTTTAACAGGTGGACAGTTTGACACTATTCCATAAAGGTTAAAGTTTAATGAAAATTAATTACCCAGCTTAAAATTTAATATTGTTAATAAACAATATTAGCAGGAAAATTAATTACAAATATTGATAAACGCTTCGAAACTAATATGTTCCGCGGTATCAATTAATCACACGAAGGGTGGAAGAATGGTACACGTTTGTTCGGTTAATTTCCGATGGTCATTTATAGAACCTACCGAAAACAGAACGTTTTACGACGGAAATCTGACGAGCGTGACAGCTGTCGTTCCGTTCAAATCCGATAAGAAACAGGTTCGATACACGGTGAAACATTTAATCTAGTCAGAAATTCCTGAACCGATATTTATCTCGGCCGGGGAACAAACGTCACTCGGGACGATTTAATAAATATCTCGTTGTAACTACACGCAAATAGCATTAAACATTACCGGACGGTTATGGATGCATCAGTTTCCCCGGGCACGGTTCGATATTTCCATTACCAGGAGGCACGGGGTAACAATGTAATTTGAATAACTGCACTAATAAATGTCTGACGTGAAGAAAAATGATATGAAACGTGCGAGCGTACCGTGAAAGTAACGCGACGCCTTCTTCGAGACCGGGACAGAACGGGGGAGAGGGGAAAGGGTAGACGACAATTCGAAAGGAGTGCATTTTCTCTTTCCCGTCGGGTATCGAGTTACCCCCCACTCCTCTCCCGGGTTTGAAAGAACTCGCTGAGAACTCTCGTGTCCATTAGCATGGAATTTTTCTTATAAATATAAATATGCGTAACGCGATGAAAAAGCGTCCCGATGAGAAAATGAGATGCAATTCCCGCCCGTGGGACCCAAAGATACCATCAGCCTTCTCCTCCCCCCTCACCCGGTGAATGAATAAATTATCCGGATACGACAGTGACGTTCGACGGCTGAAAACGTGCAAGAGCGGGCTAATTAAATTTGCGAACGTTGGACGTGCCTCTGCATTACCGGATGACTAATGGCGCCACCGTCGATTCGCTCCCGATCCTGACGGCCGTCCTTTTTTTACCCCCGCGTGATATTTCCCTTGCTTTCGTCCGGCATACATCGCACGTTCGAACGTAAATCGCCAAGGAATAATTTCGTTGAATATCCTCCGAGGACCGCGGCTCTTTCGAATTTTTATAGAATTTCAACCGGTCCGGTTTTAGGAGCCTTCATCTTCCAAAGATTAATGATGATTTCGGCTAATTACCGCAGGCACAAAAGATCGTATTTTCTAAAGATTTTTGAGCGCGAAAAAAAAAAAAAGAATTGAAAGAGATACGAACGCGCTATTCATCGTACACTGTATCTAATAAAAAGGTCCCTTCCTTTAGTTCTATCAATTCAAAAGATTTATTTTGTTAATCGGATGATACGGTATCGCGAACGTCGAAGCTGCGAACTTCACAACTCACTTATAATCGCGTCGTATTGTATAAAATAAAAAAAAAAAAAACGGAGGGGGAGCCGTAATTTTTCGGATTCTTTCGACACAATACGGGGATGCACGGTTGATCTCATAATTGAATAGGGATTCGTAGGTTCGCTGGTAATCTGTACCGGTGCATTGGCCGCAAGTCGAGCGCGATTCGATTCGAGAGGGTACGAAGAGCAAGGGTGTATAAAAAGTATTTTGAATCCTATGGGTTTGGCCACCATCGTGCCTCTCAACGTCTGAAAAATGGACCCAATATATATTTGCTCCCTTCGGAGGCGGCGGTAACCCTTCGATGGAGGCCGAACGTTATGGCGGAGAGTACCTTCGTTCCTGAGATGGGTCTGCACCATGCGTCCTGAGGGATTACTAGACGTCCCTACCAGCCACCGTTCGTGAGTGTATTGAATATAAAAGTACCTAAGCAGACAGTGGGCCGAAATAACATACTGCTGGTCGGTACATAAAAGAGGGGAATCGTTTTCGGTGTCTTCGAACCCCTCGAGCTCGATGTAAACGAATAATAACCACGAATTACTTCGCGACCCCTCCGCGTGCTTTCCTACCGCCAAGAAAATATGTACACCATTTGGATTCCTTCCGAACGCCTCTCTCCATACGGCATCGCCGCGAACAGATTTCCAGAGGGTGAAACACTATCGCCCTTTTCACCCTTAAACAATTACGGATCGGACGGCTTTGTAGTACCGGCGTAGCGTTAAAATTCAATGTAACGAATACTACGAGCGTTTCAATTATTACACCTGTTTAATGCTCTTTCAAGCTTCGAGAGAACACAATAATTAATTATATTCAAAGCGCGACAATCGAAACATCGTCGCCTTTTATCCTTTATAACCACAATTGGCTGGCTTTGTACGGATAAAGCGCTAAAACAGGATGCAACAGACATAATCCTATGTTAATTATTACACGTATTATCTCTTCTCTTTTTAAATTCTCTCGCGATATCATATTAATTGCGGTCTGTACGCCACGATCGAAACACCGTTACCCTTAAAAATCAATCTGTTAATACAAGTTACTTAAAATTTAACGCGCCGGTCACCGGTGACCATCATGACAGTCAACGTGTTAATAATTGGAATTGAAGTGTGTCTTACCACACACGTCCGCATTCACTGTTGCAGTGAACGCGTTAAAACGTCCTATAAGAGAGAAAGACAGCAACGATTGAAATCCATGAAATACGGGTCGAAGTCAACGCGCGACCACCGGAGCCAACAAATTGAAATCAATTAAGCAACGCAGGATATAAAATCATCTGCAGCCCCGCGACCGGGGGAGGATACGGAGAAGAGAGGGGAGAGTGGGTGGGCGGTGGTGCAACAATGCCGGTCGCGATGCATTGTTTAGTTCGCGCTAACAATACGCACCCTGAGTTGGTTATCGTCGTTGATAAGTGGCATCCGTTACTCCGCGGGTTTATGGCAATTTGAAACATTAATTGCAGATTAAACAGAGGTCGCGGGTATACAGTGCAGAGGTAATTATGCCGTGGTAATCTCCGGCTGACCAACCGCCCTCGCTATTGCCCGAGCCAATCCTAAACGTTGCATTGGTTTCGCGGTGCATCCGTGTGTCGTTCGTGTACGAAGCTTCTCGCGCTCGTGTACCGGTGTCGTACGTACACGTACGATACACCGCGCTTGATTGACAGTACACACGTGGCAACGTAACGGACATCGACGTTTGCACCTATCGTGAACGCGAAATCGTAAACTGTCGTCGACCGACTCTGTTCCTGACAACGTTGAGTCTTGACACAAGATTTAGGAGCTATATCGAATGGACCCGCTTCGAACGGAATCGATTCGACAGAGTCAATTTGTCCATACTCGTTCAATTAACGCCGCTTATATCGCCCGTCGTTCAATCGATCGATCTATCGTGTTTTCGAGAGATTAGATTAGGTCGTTGCATACCGAGTGATTGATTTAAAACGAAGGAAGTTCGATACAAATCCGTGATGTAAAAGTTCTACAAAATGGCACTTATCGATTTAAAGCATTCAACGAAATAAAATAAAATAAAATAGACAAAGCTATCGTTTGCGTTTACATCTTTCTACTTCCTTCTATTTAGAGACAGTTTATGGACTGTGATCGTAGCACCTGGAAGCAAGGCGTTCCATGAAAATTCCGTTCGCATCGACAACAAGGTGTTTACCGTTCGCGAATGTCGCCAACCTTTTTCTCCGGATATCTAGAAAACGATGCACCTGGCCGGAGTAAGATTACGGAAACGAGGTGTCTCAAACGACATCCCGTATTAACGAATTCCATTATGGGAACAGTTATAGCGTGGCGCTATCGTTACTGATGAGCTCGGGGAACGTTGGCACGTACTACGACCTTACCGGTGACTTCCACCTTTACCTTCATCCCCCTAAAAGCATGGAAGAAGCTCGAAAGCGCCGCGTCCCTGAATTCGTAAACTTCCACAAAATTATCTTTCGAAGATGCGGTCTGATTAAATCTGGGATTAAAATCAATTCGAAGGGCTGAACATTGTCTGCGCTCTGCAGTTATTAAATATTTCACGAGGGTGGGATTAGAGAATTACTGACGAACGCTCGGCCCTGAAGTTTTTCCAGCCCAGACTGAATTTATCTTCGCGTATCGATTGACTTTGCCTCCGAGTTGAAATTCTAAAAATAAACCCAGCTACTTGATAGTCTCTGCACTAATAATCCTGAGATGTCCTGTTTCCTGGAAAGCCCTTGATTCGATATACGTCTCCGCTGGATACGGAAACAATTTCCGCTGAGCGTGTACACACGTCCAAAGCATTCTAAGGGTTAATAAAGATACCCGGTAGCGTCGCGGCGCGTCTCGTCTGGTTTCGAGAATCTGCAAGCTCGTTCGAGGATCCGGCATATTCGTCGTGTCTGAAATCTCGGCGAGGACACGGAGAAACGAGGAAGCATTCCGAAACAGGAGCCTGGAACGAGATCCCCCTCGATGGTTCACGGTTCGCGAACGCGATAGAATCCACGACATGTTCTCGATAAAGAGCGAAAGAACGCGCGAGCGCCGAGATTAACCGAGAGTGAAGCCGGCGGGGTGGAGGGGCGTTCTCCTTCGTGATTCCAGAACACGATGGATCATGGGGGCGAGGTGCGTACCACCATGGCGAAGAAGATAACATTTAGCCTCGGTCCCAGAAATATTCTAATCCGCCCTTTTCCGACGTTACACGTCTCGTCCCGTGCCATGGCAGCTGACGGTCTCACAAAAGTTCTCCCCCTTTCTCTTCGCTCCGCTTCCTCTTATCTTTCTACCCCCTTTACTTTCTACTCCCTTCCGTCTCTCTCCTACGTGAACGCTTTCACCGACCTGCCGTCTCTCTCTCGCCACGGATGTGATGTCAGCTGAAGCGTTATGCATCGAGGTACGAGCCGACCGGCCAACTCCTCTCGCCTTGCCGAGCAACAATGAGGGGATTTATTTTATAAACACGGGATATCCCCCCGCGAGGTATTGTACTGTCCAACGGGGAATAGAAAGAGAGACAGAGGCGAGGTAATAGGGGAAAGTGGCTGAATGAAGAGAAGTACGGTTCCCGTGAATCACGTGCCACTTCACGGACCACGCTCGCTCGTCTTTCGTGAACAACTCGACCACGATCGAGTACTCTTTTTTAAGCGGCCCGACAACTGATCCGTAGATAATCCCATTTCGTTAAGATCACCGCCCGATCAAAGGTGAAGAGATTACAAAGTTTTTTCGGCCCGTGCAACCAGCCCTGAAACGGCTTCCCGGTAGATTTCATTCGTTGAAAATCGAGCCCGTGGCAAAGGTAAAGGTTAAAGGTGAACCGTCTACGCTGAACACTTTCCCTATCCACGGAGGCGAAAGTAAAAATTCTAATCAAAATTGCTTGTACCCCGCGTTCGCGATAACGAAGGAACATAAATTCAATTGTTATGTACACTTTACAACGGACACGCGGTTTAAATACTCGTTTGGAGAGTATAATAAATTCCCCCGCTAAGGTCAGATGCTTATCCTGCACGAGTAACTTTACCGCAGTGATCCATGCCGGAAACTCGAAAAGCTTAATTCCGTCCATCGGTCCGGGGATAATCTGATTTTGGCGAGGCGGTAGCAACTCGCCAGCACGGAGTTTTTCCAGAGTAACAACGCCAGCTCCGAGTCCCTGAGAGCCGTTCTACTTCCGGCGCGTGCCAAACGAAACACCGTGGCCGTCAAAGCGACCGCAACCGTGAAAAATCGTTCGCCCCGTGTGTACCGAAAAGCCAACTTACCGATCGATTATCGAAACGAACGGATCGCTCGAAAAATCGGTTGAACGCAATTAACGTGACAAGAGGAGGATTTCCGATAGCCTCTGGTTTTCGTTTCTATCCGACCAGGCTTTTTTTCCACCTTTTTTTTTTTAATTGACGAACGCTATTGTCTCAGAGAGCACACGACCGGATATCGAACGGTCGATCTACTTTAACCACGAGAAAAAGATTCTGCGGATGACACGAAAAGAGAAGGATTATTAAGTTGTCAGGAAAGCTGAACCGCTCTTTCCGCGTGTCCACTTTCCGTGCTGTCCGACGATCTCATTGAAATCGGACGGATACTCGTAATCAAAAAAGTATCCTGGACACTGGACGTGAAAAGCGCCGGAAGACGAGCCGCTAATGAATTCCCGCAGAAGCTCGATAAAGGTGGACGCTAGAAACGTAAGTACCTCGAAACGAAGGGATAAGGAACGTAATGAAATTCTGATTCCCTTAAATTGACGAGATACGAACTTTTTCTATTATCATTCTTGGGAGATGTGGTGTTTTAAAATCACTTCCTCGACGCGTATTAAATCGTAGGCATTTTTAGCATCGACGCCTTTTGTTATACTGCGTTAAATTCGTATTGATTAGACATCGACGCCTTTTGTTATATTGGGTCAAAACTTTGCCTGCCGATTTGCATGTAATCGCGGATCGAGCAATCGCAATTATACTTATAATAAACATCTGACTGACAAACTGTGATTTCTATTGTGTGGTTCTGCTTACAAAATCTTGACTGGATTTCTCATCGATTAATTAAATACAGAAAAATCTCTACCCCGTGTTTCAAATAAAGTCAAGTTCGTGAAATAAATCAAAACGAAATGTTGTACAAAAAGATAAGAATCGTTTAGTTTACGTTACCGTTTCGCCAACATCGATCAATATTTCGTGTATGAAGTGGGAACCCCTAGACCCATCGAGCAACAAAACTATTTGTCTTCCAGGATGTATCTCTGGCCTTTTCCGCTTGTATTTTCGGACCCCATACGTCCCTGATAAATATTTCAATTGCAGCCGAGGGATACAGTGAAATAATACCGTATCGTGGGCCGCGCGTTTTCCACGTATCCCGGTTTTTGCCGTTCGCGGCTTCATATTTCATCGTTCGGTGACGTGACTCGCGGAACGGGGAACGCACCGCGAGGAAACGAATACATCCGGCGCGGTGATAAGACGAAATTCAGAAAGCGGAGCGGCGGCTGAGAGCGAAGTGCCGCGGCGACCCGGTCCCCTCGGATCGTTAATAATAATTACGAATTAACCGTGTTGCTCTAAAGCCGCGTCTGGGGATTGAAATCGCCGCAAACGTGAAGTTATGACGAGGATTTATAACAACAGGCTGAGAGGAGAGGGAGGGAGGGCGAAGAAGTACCAACGATTTCAGCATGTGTAAATTGCTCGCTCGCGAAAGAAAGCCTGCGCTTAAACATCGAGCTAGAAATTATGTATGTCGGTCTCGACGCGTTATCCGAAGTTACGAGGCGCAGGTATTTCCCGGTCGAAGCACAAATCCTACTTTGATCCTCTAAATTCTCGATTTCTTTCGCCTTTATATTTTATAACGAAAAGAGCGACGCTGGTTCGGATCGGTCGTGCTTCACGCGAAATCTAGGAGGTCTTAACTAAAATTAACGATAGAATTTATGAAAAATCCTACGAATAAATGAATAAATTAAATAATAGCAATTATCTATACATTCGAAACTTGAAAACCAAAACTAATATTTAGCACTCCAAAATTCCCCTTTTGATCTTTAGTATTTTAAATGATAGATTACAAGTTGTAATTTAAATTTCGACTAAAGCTCAAGCAGATATTTTGTTTAAAAAATATACACGAGTCATCGTGGAACGAAAACGGGTCCCTTGCAGGGTAAGTGGACAGGAAATGGTCGTGGCTCGTTTATTCGCCACTGACATTGTCTACGGTAATATTTTTTAATCCGGCAATCAACGGAACGGAATGAAACGGGTCTCCTTTTAGCCCGGTCGCCGGGCGTTCCGCTTTAACGTTTACAATTTCCAGCGATGACATTTTCCGCGAGTGTGCAACGGATGCAAGAGGAGGGGGCGAAGCTGGGTTACAGTTTTATGGTAGCCGGGTTATGGCGGTAGTTACTGGCCGACACGGTGGAAAACATTCGCGTCCAGGGACGTGCGCTCGCGTTCGTTACGTGCTACAAGTTGTAAGCGCAACGAGATGCAACCGTGGGGCCGATTAATTAAGCGGAGAAGAAAAAGCAGGGTGGCGCAGAGGAGGTCGAGTGCGAACGCGTGTTCCGCTCCCCGGGTCCATTCGTCTCCCCTCTGTGACCCAGAAACGAGTTCAAGGAGAGAATTCGTCGCGTTCATCGGCCATCTATATCTCCGATTGTCCGCACCGTCGATTCCCTATCCCGTCCGAGTGGAACCAATTATTCTGCGGTGCACCAGTTGCAGCCGAAACTTCTGCCGTCACGTGACGGGAAACTTCCCGCACCGGGGAACTCTTCCCGGGAAATTCCTGGCCGGGAATTCTGTGACTTTGCGCCCCTTATTCCTTCCCGACTACTCGCTGCGGATTCTTTTCCAATTTTCCTTCATTGAAAGCTATCGGTCTTCGGTGTCACGTATTAAAAAAAAAAAAGGAACGGGGAAACGAAAAAGAGAAAAAGAAAGAAACGGTATTTAACCGTTCGGAAGCGACTAGAAACATTCGTTTATGGTACAATCCGATCGAAGGTGTTAATTTTATTTTTCTCGAAACGATGAACCAGACTGAAGAGTAATTACTTCGGGAATTTTTAAATAAAATAATTTTTCGACCTATCAGCGATTAAAATTGACCGGTCCCCCGAGACAGGTGAAATGTATCGGTGAAAAAAACGTCAATCTAAATCTATCCTCTGATGAAAGAGACATCCCCATCAGGATCATTTCCAATCCGAATCTGTCGAGCGGCCTCGAACGATCCTTGCATTTTTAGCCGGGCTCTTCAATTAACCTGTGAAAATGTAACTCGACACGTACGCAGAAGATTCCTGCCGCTTTAGCCGCACGTCAGTTAATTGAATTATTAAGGCCAGTCAGGTGTGAAGGATAGATGCTTTCGGGTTAGCTAATTGTGGTGTCGTAAATAATTGAGACGACCCGACCGTGTTGCAGCTCACCACCACCAGCATCACCACCAAACACTGGGAAAAGGGTGGTACAGTTGGTCGACGAAGGTGAAGAGGTGGCGTTGAGTGCTCCCTGAATAAACAAATACCGAAGCGTACTCATTATTTAGAACGGTACCGCGTTGCGGGGTCAGCTGCGGACGCCCTGACGGACAGGAACGGTCGAGTATATACATATATATGCGTATATGTATACAATATACATATATATATATATCCGGTTGCGGTGTAAACGGGACTGATTTCCGGTAGCCTGGCCACCCTCAAACTCGCGGTGGCTGCGCGATGAATAACGAAAATTTCAACCGGCCAATGAGCTTTTCATCGGGAATTTTTATTTTTTGTTCGATGCACGGCTTTACATCGACCATAAAATTTACAGGGAACTTGTTTCCATGCCCGCGATATTAAATCGCCGGTGAATACCAGGAAGTTGGCGGTAAAATCTAGCCCGTCCATTTGCTTTAACAATTCAGTTAAAGAGGATTATTTTGCCGGTTTATTACTTGGAGGCATTAAACAGGGACAGAAATTCGCCGTAGAAGGATGGAACGACCCCTCCTCCTTGCTAACGACGAAACGATAGAACACAGTTACCGCCCTTTGTCGCAGCTGAAAAATTATTTTTTCCCCGATTCAAACGGAGTTTTAAGAAAATATCAAAAATATCGCGAATATCTGGCAACGTTCAAGGGGATATTGGACGATGGTCCGCTGAAATTTAATATTGACAAATGTTTTTCGAAATGGACAGAATTGAATATTATTTTTTTTTTATTTTTTAATAAACAGCATCGGCTTGCTTCTACCTGGTCGCGAAATATAAAATGAAATATTTTATCCCGTGCTAAATACAACGATTCGTGGATCGTATCGTTGTTTAAGTAGCAGACAGATATTTGAAATTATTAAATTTCATTCGGCGCGTTATTTCAGAAATTTAAACTTCATCCCTCTCGTTTCTGCCCGCTGTAATCTCTCCCCCCTGTTAATTTTTGAACAGCCAGGCATTTTCATGATTAATTAGCGTCGAGAAGGAAATTTTGCAACATTCATAAGTCGCTTTATGCGCCCGATTGAAATTATTCAATCGTGCTAACGGGATTAGTAGGCAAACGAGTCGGGAATCGCGGGAGTCATTAGAGAGGGAACGAGCGGGTATCGATTAAAATATCGCCTGTCGTATATCCGCGATTTGACAGGCAAGTTATGCGATTGTGGTCAACTAGAATCGAAGCTAGGCGCCGGTATAATATTCGGACCGTCCCAGATACCTAGCGGACCGTGTTATCTCCGCGAGCAACTTTGCGAAATTATATCCTTCGCGCCCCGTGTGTCGTTTTTTCCTTCGATACGTCGCGCGGAAATAGATATAGGCGTTCGCAATTGAATCGAATCGAAAATTTGATCGTTGCAAAACACGAAAAGTCCATTACCAATTTTCGGATCGTATTCCTATCGGGCCGCGTGCGCGCTGAATATAAATACATTTTCCCTCCTGATATCTGTATCTCCAGCCACGTCAATTTCACCGATATTGTAGAATACCTGACAATATGCAAAAAATTCAATGGCTCGTATCAGATTCCCCGGCCGCCAATAATTTCCGTAAACGGATACGATTCCAAATTATTGTGAAACATAGTACGCGCGGAAATTTGCGTGCATTTAATCATAGTTTTAATTATAATAATAATTGGCAGAAGCTGCGAGTATACCGCTTTGTTCAAAACGGGTCACATTTGATTAATGTGAATTATTTATTTATTTGGTAATATTTATAAGTAACTCAATCTCCTTCGAAATAATTTCTGTCACTGTGAAAGACCCGGATATTACGTTTGAATATTGAATTTTTGTAAATAAATTTATCCTGATATTCTTCGAGCAGAGTAATACGTTACGACATCGTTGATTAGGGGTTCTTAAGTTCACGGATCAGGATCACACGCGCGTATAACGTTCAGGGGTCGATCGCACAATCTTCGATTGAACCGACTGTCAAGTCAACGTACGACTTCGCATTAAATCTAATACGAGGCTATTGCAGCCGGAGGTTTGATGATCCTGATCAGGACGAGACGAATCGCGTTGACCTGTCACCTCCGCAGAAACCTTCATCCGCGAATCATTGTCTCGCTCGACAATGGTCGACGGATGGCGCGTGCTGTTATTTATAGTGCGGATCATTAGAATTTAAACAAAGCACGAACCACATAGCCGGAGAAGTCATTCATCATCGTTCTTCTATTGTACGTCCTATAAACGTCCCGCATGACACGAATATAATAAATGGTCGTACCGTTTTGCACGTGTATAAACTTTAATTGCGCTCTGAAAAAGCTTCTGTGCATTTGAATGTACGTATCAAACGCGATGCTTGCAATTTTAATCATCCTTTGGCCAAATAAATGAGAATGCTTGGTCTTTTCTTAAAATTCGAACAATGCTTTCGTTGAAAGGAAGAAAAAATATACTATTTGAAATAAAAGGAAACGAAGATTAAATACTCTTATCTTTTTGACAAATTACAAATCGAAAGAATCACAATGGCACAATGAAGAGTGATTGTTTAAACGTTTCGAGAAGCTTTCCAAGGGGAATCTTTTTTCAAAAAACGAATATCAAAGGAAGCTTCGAGTGACGTTCACAAGATCTGCGATCCGTCAAAATAAATTGTCGGTGGACTGGGCGGTTGTATCGGCGGCGACGTTGTACAAACAATCTCGCAATTTCATGGCAAGAAAACGACGGAGGGCGAACGCGTTTTTTAAGCCGTGACGAGTAGCAGCTGGAGGAACGGTCCCATCGAGAAGGAAACTCGTCGCGGACGTCATCGCGTTCGAATGAACACCGGAAGCGCTGCTTCTATTCGTAACACCGTTTTTCTTTCGTTCGGTTAGAAAAATACTTTCGTATTTACAAAGTAACAACAGACGTTTCCAGCGAAATTCAAAGATACATCGTTCGCTTGAATCTTTCTAATGGAAGAAAGCGGAAGAGCCAACGGCGTAGAAGGTACGCGTGAAAAAAAGACATCATTTCGTGGAAATCTTGGCGGAAACGGGACCATCAACCGGTATGATACCGGTCGTTCGTCTT
Source organism: Anthidium xuezhongi (assembly GCA_022405125.1). Lineage (NCBI taxonomy): Eukaryota > Metazoa > Arthropoda > Insecta > Hymenoptera > Megachilidae > Anthidium > Anthidium xuezhongi. Next base: position 4,793,382 of record CM039642.1, on the reverse strand, counting down.
TGATCGGTTAAAATCAAATACGTTTCCGGGTGCAACGTCAAAGGCGCGAGAAAACTGCGAGATATAAAACCAAATAAGAACAGCGACATCAGGATCCTGAATCACCGCCCCAAAACGAAATTGACTACATCGAAACAGCTGAATCTCCGTCACGGAACGAGCGCCCAGGAAACGAACGCATCCGTATACATCCGCGAAACGATGCATTTCCCGCGGATGAAAGATGCCTGAAGTGTCCTTTTCTCCTACGTACGGCTCCCGGCGTATCCTGTCTCGCGGTATCCAGGAAAATGTAATGGGTATCGAACGAGAAATTTGTTCTCGCCGCGCGGCCATCGAGTACGCACAGACACCCTTCCGAGCCCTGTTCTCCTCCCTTTTTCTTCGAACTTCACCAGCCACCGAACCGCATTCTCTTCGTGCATTCGTACGTATAGGGTGTTTCAAATCTGATATCGAAGAACACTTTTTAACTTTATATTTCATATTTTTATATCGTTTTCTTATAACTTTTTAACCAAGCTCCAAACGGTCTGTGTTCATACAGCGGTTTCTCTTATTTGTGTTTATGGTAGGGTGTACCGGCGAAGTTCGACAAGAAAAACTTGGGACGCCCTGTAGATATATGTATATATGTTCCCGCAGAGAATCGTTTCGCGGTGCATTGAAAAATAAATCTCGGTAAAAGTCCGGGCGGCTCCCTGTCGATACACCGACATTATGTAATATCTTTCTATGTTGCCGCCACGACGAGTCTGCTGGAAGGGTGGGCAGCAAGAGGGTGGAAAGTGGGGGGAGAGAGGGATCGAAAGGAATGAGCGTAATATCCCAGATGGGCTGTACGTTTCGGATGCTTAGGTAAACCCGACGCGTTTGTGTGTAGCTTGCGTGCAGCCTCTTGTGTGTCTCGTGTACGCGGTATGTGTCTATTACGCGCCCGTTTCAACCCCCCACCCCGCCCCTCTCCCTATCTATGGTAAGCTGCACGGAGATACGAACGGTTCAGGATTTCACGGCTTTATCCTTACGTTTCAAGTTTAATTTGCCATGGATCAGCGAACGACGAAGGGATGCGATGCTTTCGACGAAAACCCGATACGCGGTGGTTCGCCCTCCGGGTAACGCGACGCCGCTTTTTTTCGTTTGTTTTAACGGCGTCGAATGTCTTTGACGGTTTCGGAGGCGCGAAAAGCCTCGTAAAAAAAGCGAAGACGAGCTACATTTGCTCGAGGAGGAAAATAGAATCTACGGATGTAACTAGGTTCGAATCTTAATGAATAATTTCAACGATGGGTGGCGTAGCAATCAGTGTAAAGAATTTTAAAGAATTTTTCTTCTTAGTTTGATTAAAAATTATTTTTCATATTTTAATAGGGGACATGAATTATGTGCAAGTAGTCCACAATTATTCGCCTTCTGTCTCAAAGCTGATAAAACTAAGCAATTACTGATCGATTTGCTGGCGCATCTTCCCCCCGCACTAATCAACGATGCGGTATTATTCCCCAATATACCATTTTTTTCGATAGAATGGACAGTATCGATGACCTTCGACCGAAGGAAAAGTAACGCGGGAATTGAACCGCGGTCCCAAAACATCCAAGTAAGCATAGCGTGATCCAAGGTGGAGAAGCATCGGTGGAGCAGCAGCTGGGTCATTTGTCGCTGACGGCACCCACGGGAAATCACGTGATCGAGTCTCACACTCTGTGCGATTGCCACTTCGTGGACGATCGATTTCCTACGAACGGCCACAATGCTCCATTTAATATGAGCCGGATATGACATCGTGTCGCGCTTCAGCATCGGTAACGACCGCTACGTTTTATGCGGCTACGGCGTTCAAGTCGCACTGTGTCAGCGCGAACTCGATACCCGCAAAAGTCAATTTCCAATGACGTAGAAAATTCTATAAATTTAAACAAGAATTTTCTATATCTTTGTTGAAGAATGCCGCAACTCGTCCCTTTTGTCAAGTTGCTTCAAGATGACACAAAGCGAGTTATCCGCGGCTCGAATCAGTGGACAGATCAGTGGGCCAAGTTACAAGTAGCTGGCCATTTTCCAGCATTCCTCGTATTTTTACGCGACGATCTTATCGCGTGAATAAATTTTGCAAGTAAAGCTGCAAGCCGGTTCCACGAGGAACCTCCGTAGATATCGACGTTCGGTAATCCTTGACGAGGTCGTAAGTCCTCGGAAGACCGCGTCAAAGGCCGAGAAAACCGACTCCTGAAGAAGTCTAACGAAGTAATTCATCTTGGCCGCTTCTTGCCGAAAGCTGTCAAGCTCGTTTCTCGGTCAGTCTTAACGGATCGTCAGGATTTAGTTGATAAGTAGCAAGAAGCCTCGAGAATTCGGCTTTCAGGATCCACTAATGTGTCCACCTGACAGAAAGTAGCCCAAGATTCTGGACTTACTTTGGTACACGAAGAGCGACCACGTCGGACACCCTCTGTTCTCGAACAGAAGAATCTGCAGGGTTGCGTGCGAAGACGGATTAGAACTTTCCAGTCCAAGTTATTTTAAAGGTCTCACTATGAATTTCAGATCCTTAGCAACACGAACGGACATCGATTTATATCGAAACTTGGAATCGCGTTGAACGACGGTTACGTCGAACTTTAACACCGTTGAAAATTGAACAAGCCGGCCCCCGCTCGACCCGGTGCAACAAGCAGGAAGGATGATTTATTATTCATTAAAGTGGAACAACGAGAAAGTACTTAGCGAAAAAGGTTATGAAAAAGTTTCGTTCTTACGGATCGCAGCGAAGGAAAAGGGATCAACTATTCAAACTCGTAGTTCACGACTCGTAATATTCCTGATATCGTTATTACTTATTCCATGGACAAGTAATAGGAAAGTTTCCGCAACGCCCTCGCCCGCCCTTATAAGGTATTCTAATCCTCCGCCATTACTTTGACCTTATTTCCCGTACGTCCGCTAAAACAATCGTAACTTTTCCCGTTTCTTCCTGCCCGGGACTGTTACGTATGCGCCACGGCGCCAATGAATATTTCATATTTGCGTTATGTTGCTGACTGCAGACGGCGGCAGCGGCATAAAGCGATGCGATTTTCAGAAGTTAAATTTAAAAATACAATACCCGCTCGAAGCACCGTGTAGGCTGGCTATAAGCCCGCTCCTGACCGGGTAAAAATGTTTGCGCAGGATCCGCGGATATTATTCGAGAGCAAATTCTAAAACGGTCCTGGACAAAAGTCCGAGGAGACGTCGACGGTCTTTGAAAAGGCTCTCCGAAGCTTTCGTTTAATTAAATGATAAAGCGATAGTGAAAATTAAACCGAAGCTGAAAATTCGTCTCTTCCGTGTTCCTGTTCTGAGTTTTCAGAAACACGGAGTTGGACAGAAACTTGCTCGTACTTATGTTTTCCGTTTATGCCATCATCTTTTCAACGAAACAAGATTTAAATTGCTAATTGACTCGATGATACAACAAGCTTGATCTAAATTTCAGATTTCGTCCAGCAACTATATGTCGGGGGATAACACAGGGGATAGATAATTTTCCTCCTAGCTCTTTTCGTTTTCACGGTAAACAGAAGGACCATATGGACGGAGGAGATTATGGCGCGGGCCCCGCTAACACCCCGTGTATTCTACGAGTGTTCCAGGCTTGATATTAGAACGGTCGTAAGATTAATTCGAAATTCCTGCGGTGCGCGTCATCGAAAGTGGCGGGGAGGCAATAATGGATTACACGGTCATCGGATAAACCACGACCCCCTTCCCGTTTATACCCCCCGATCACAGCGCGCTAAGCCGCAAGAATAAGACTTTATGATCGCGTCGAATGAGAAAAACACCCACTGCGACTGCAACGTGTGACTCACTGTTGCGAACGCACGGATCGCGCGGGCGTTCGCAGCAGGCCGACGATATCGAGGGGTTGGCAGCGTTTCCCTTCGCGGGACGCTCATATCCGTCAATATCGCCGAGTGTTCTTAAGCCCATATTACAGATCCCGCTGCACCTGCGTTCCGCTCTCACGCTGAAATCGCTTTGACGAGAAACAGAAAGGAGAGACGATAGGCGGGCGAGAAAAATCGGGGGAGAGAATTCAATTTCTGGGGTGCATATTAAAGTCAGTGGAATTGTCCGGCACGTCGGGTGCCAAGGTCCTGGGGAAAAAGGGGCCATGGACCGAGTCCAGGATTTTTCCTTTTGTCCGTCTACTTTGCGGTGGCTTTCCTGTATTTTTTTTTTCCTTTTTTTTACTTCTTACGATCTTTCCTCCCGTCGAGATATAAATTCTAGCTTGACCCTCTAAGTCTCAATTCCTTTGATCTTCATATTTCCTGCCACGAACACGACGCTGTTTTGGATCTTTTATGTTTTATGTAAAAGACTAAAAGATTTTAGCTTTCAAAGCTTTTTTATGAAAAATTATTTGCTAAAACATAGATAAAAAACTTTCTTCGTTCTGTTGTATGGTAGGCGTGAATTATAGTGCTGACTGCGTCTAGTAAATTCACCCCAAATTACGTTGGGGATAAATGGTTTTAATAAAACATCTACTCTTTCAATGGAACGTTTCACGAGCTGATACCCTTCGGCTCGAGCCGTGAACAGGATCGTAATCCTCGATTAGACTCGACCGCGCCTCGTCTAATTTTTCGATTCGTTACGATGCCGATTCGAATTTCTGCTTTTCATTCTGTGACCATCAGTTATAAGACCGTTTATCTGCATTGGCCGTTCCATCAGCCTGGAACACGGTTCGGTCGATATTACCTCTGGCTCCATTTCAATCCCTGCCTTAATTTAATTTGATGCCCTTCTATGATCTCTCGAACGCCATTTATCACCTAGGAAATATATCTAAAACCGCGTGGAACGTTCACGGTGCCCGATCCGTTAAATACCCTTTAAATTTATCGAAATTTTTTTATACGAAGAACATCGATTATTGTTCCCGTCAGCGAGAATTTATGAATCGATGCAAAGTTTTCGGGGGTTGTAACGCAGAGGGGGAAAAAGAAAGGGGTACGCGGTTATGGGCTCATTATGCAATATATTTTTGTGCGACCCTCCGTTTAACAATTCACAAGGCTTCGAGCTTGTCCATGCGCTAAGCTAATTACTACGTTGCCAGGCTGACTGCGAAGTCATCATTTATACGGGACTGCAATATCAGTCGTAAACTCGTACCCCTTTTTAAGGGTACGCTCCCGCGGAGAAAAACCGTGTGCGTGCACGTGCGGCTAATAAACCCTGTTTTTTTTATCATTGATACGATCGGTTAAATTAACACGTCGCGCGGCAAGGGATTTTATTTAATTACCCACTGTGTCGACTGTTATTGAAAATGAGATTCGGTCGAATCTTTCAAACGCGATTTCGTTAATTGAATGATAAGAAAAGGGAAATTGAAAGGAGGGAAAAAATAACGTTGGAAGAAGCAGGAGGATATTTCAGGGTCGATTAAAATTCAGACGGTAAGCAGCCGGTCTTATTTCGAATTTCCGTTTTCAACGAGGAGGAATCTTAATTTCTACGGGTTTAATCGAATCGTTTAATTAGCACTCTTGTAGTCGGCACCGTCGGGAAAGTTAACTGACAGACGGCCACGGGATTAGATTGAATTATTCGGGATTATTAGATTAATACAGTCCCTCCGCCGTAGAAAAGTTATGATTTCGGTTGATCGGCCCACCGTGGCGCTCTACGAAACGGGCACGGCCGAGATTTCGTGGCGTTCTCTAAAGCAAAATCGAGTTTCGCCAGGGAAATTTTCTCCCCGGTTTTCTTCGACATTCATGGAATTTCATAGCGGAAAATGCGGCCGCGTTCGAACGTTTCCGCGTGAGCCAACAATCGGCCTCAATCGATAAACCTCATTCAACGGGACGAACAAAAGTGCACTGACTGTAAAGTTAATTCCCCCATCCTCGGATTCGTTTCGTATCGGTTTAGCCGCGCCAAACTAAAGGTAAAAACATCAACGGCCCGGAGAATTACCTATATATGAAAATTACACCGATTCCATCGGCCAACGGGATCAATTCCATTCGGCTGTGTTTATTTTATCCGCTGAAAAGGTACTTTGAGAAAAATTCGTTGCTTATTGATTGGACTCGAACATGATTTCGAATAGGCACTACATCATGTACTATGTTAACATTCACTCGGGTTGATTAAAGAGTTTCGTTCTCAGATAATTAAATTGCCAATAACATCGAAGTTATTTGACACAGTTCTTCGACACAGTAATTAAATTATTAAACTTGTTGAATTTCGAAAACATTATTTGAGATACTATTTTTAATATTTACGAATTCTGTAGATAATAATTAATATTACTTTTATAAAAGATAACTTTGAATCAAATAGTCGAAAATGTAGATACACATTTATGAATTAAAAAGACAGCAACCCCTTTCTAGACGCATACCTTACGACCAGATAATAATAATTTAGAATCCAACGTGACTAGATATTATCAAAAAAAATTTCTATAAATGCCAGTAATATCGTACATCACGATACCAAAGCGGATGAAGGTGAACGGCTAAAAGAACGGCGCGTATAGGGACGGTAAAAGGGGAGGATGTGCAAGATAGATAGAAAAAAGTGGTACGTCTGATGGAGGGGATCGAAGGGGGACACCGGGGGTAGTTTCAGTCATATCGACCACACCACTTTGCCCCGCTATGCCACGGCGTGCCGCTGGAAACACCTGAGCCCACCAGCCACCACCTATTCACCCCCCGTAACACCCTTCCCTCGCCAACGATCTGAGTATTCGAACTTCTGCAGGCGAAACTTCTGCTCGTCCTCGTGCTGGCCGAAAAAAAATTTTAATTGCTGGATCTTTTTTTTTTGAAATTTCCGGAGAACCAAGCGACGCGCGAAATCCCAAGGATTTCGTTCGTGCGACGAAGGTAAAGCCAAAAAATTAACGCGAGGCGACCGATCGAAACCGTCCGGACGGCTAAAGGGACGACGAAAATGAGAAAGTATTGAACGAACCGGCCGAGGGAAACGGGAAGGAAGCCGGAAACACGGTTTAAAGATTTTCTATCCGCGCGTACAGATAGAGCGGCAGGAAGGACGTCGGAGCGGTGGTTTCCTACGGCTTTGCTTCGCCGCAACCGTGAAAATACAGAGAGCAAAGTACGTTAATGAAAGAATTACAAGTTGCAAAAGTGAGGGACTTCAAAGAGGAAAGCCTCTTACCTACAGTTAGATATCGTGGCCAGTGAAACAAAAAAAAAAAAAAGAAAGAAGAAAAATAAAGGAAGAAGAAGAGGACGATGTAAAGGGGAGTAAGCAGGGGGAGAGATGGAAGGAAGCTTTCGTGCAGCTTTTAATCTACCTGGCTGGGTGACCGAGCTTGAAAACCTTCGGTCGAGCTTTTGAACTCAGTCGCTCGCGCTCGTGCTCGCGCCGAGATTTAAGAAGAGTCACTCGGCCGGGCTTCGCCCGCTGCGAAAAGTATTAAGTTCAACAAGGGGGCACTAATTGGAGCAAATATCGCGGCGATGCCTCCGTCCGGGCGTAAACTTCTTCCAAAAACCAAAACTTGTTTTCGAATTCGTGTTTCGAACGGTACGAGAAAAGGGTACAAAAGTATTCCGTTGAATATTCACAGGCATTTTCGTTGTCGAACGGGCCAAAGGAGAATTTGTTTCTTTCGGGATAGTTGTCGGTTGTTGTATACTTCCGGTATGCGGGCCGGTGCCCAGCCTCTTTCTTTCGCCCGGCTACCTCTTGTTCTCGTATTTTCTATCGGGGCAACTTGTATCTCGTGAGAGCCGACGTCTGTCCAATCTCGCTCACTGTACGCGTCTCACCTGTCCGTGGAGAAAAATAATTTCTCGAGAAGCGGCAGCCAGAGGGGCCGGATAACAACGGAAGGTGAAGAGAGGGCGCGCGATGCCGCCTCCGGCTTTTCCGTCGTGCGAGTGGCCATGAAACAATGCCTCTTAAACGACGGCTCGGTTGAACGAGGAACAGCGAAACAAAGAAGGAATAAAAATGTTTTAATCCACCATCCGTCCTTTTCCGCTACTTCCTCGTCACTCTTCCCCACGATGACCTCTCGCTACTCTCCATTTTTCTTTCTTCCTCTTTTTTTCTTCGTTACCGCTACTTTCCTCCCGTTTTCGACCCTTCCATTTTTCCCTCGGTCGCGTTTTTCGAGACGGTTGCATTAAATCGTCGAGCAAAGGGCAACGCATTCAGCGTAATGCAACCATTCCGTTCAAGTACACTCGTACGTAAACGTCAAGGCACAGAATGCTAGGGGCCGTTACGCGAACATCTCAATAATTTTTTTTAGGACTACCTCCCCTTTCTCCATGTTTCAATGAAAATTAAACGAGGTTTCCTTGGCCGTTGTTTATTTGGTGATTTGTCGAAGAAGAATTCGTACAACACGAAAGTACGAGAAGAACGAGTCGATAAGGTGTGTGACACGTTGAATATTCAAATTCATTGTATCCAACCGGATATGATCCTGGAGAGGTGGAGGGTCGCGTGCGGAGGCGCAGGATGCACGTCGAACGAGCTTATTTTTATACATTAAACCGAGATCCGGACGCAAAAGGGGGTCCCGGGAAAGCCCTCGCACGACTGTCGGAGATGGTATCCTCATCCGGCAGAAAATCCCTTCGCTCGTAACCGAGGCTGGCTGGGCGCGGTAGTAACGCTAAGCTCGACGGGAGATGCCGTCTGCGGTCTCCATAAACAGCGCTTACACCGCACAGGAGGTTCGAAAGGAGGGTAGGTGTAACGTTCCGACCCCCCTTCTTGTGTTCGTCTCACCCCACTACAACGTGAAACACCTAGTCGTTTCGCGGCACCTTGGCTCGCTGGCAGCTCGTGCCGTGGCGGGGGAGGCGGGATACACGAGGCTTTAAGGATGCGCCGAGCGCGAAACAAGAGACGTCCCTTTTCGACGCCCGGCTAACCGATGGATCGTTCTTTGCCCGTGTGTTCCCTACGACCGCGTCACTCGTGATCCCATTGGGAAAACCCTTCGAAATATTACCGGGTAAAGTCCTGGTGAAGCCTCCTCGTCTATCTCGTCTCGTCGTTGTCTCGGTCTCGGTCTCGGTTTCAGTTTTCCCTCCTCCAGACGATCTCTTCTTTCCCCGCCTTTTCCGAGAGCGTGAAAGAAGTCGTATCCGCGTACCGTGTAATTAATAATACGGTCATGATTTTAATTATTCGCCCTCTCGCGATGAAAATTATCGTGCACGTTACGCGGTTACGTTATTTAATTACGTAATTAAATTGCGATCGATCGTACGGTAACGCTCGGTAGCGAAACTCGTTCGGAATTATTCGTCGAACCGAACGAACTCTTCGTACGGGGGTGGAAACGTTACGCTACTGGCATTTCTCCAAACGCTAAGTTTAACGTTTAAACGCCGTTGTAAATACACGGTGATTTCATTGGCCGCGTGTTATTTATGCGTCCCTGTAACGAAATCGGGCCCGGATCGAATCGGCCGTCGGGGAAACTCGATTATCGCGTCGGTTTGCGGTTAATTCGTCGCGTTTCGACGTTATTAATTCATACCGGCCGGCCACGATCCGGAAAGAACAGGCCGTGTAGAGAATCAACGGTAACGTCGTTGCGTGGCTATCGATATCGAGCTGATTGTAGGTCGCTTAACAAGGCACGATCGTCCATCTAGCGACCATTACGGGGACGGTATAGTCGTGCCAGACACAGCAATCGAGGCCTCGGTACGGTAGTAATGTGGATTTAAACCCTTTCATCGTCGAAACAGCTACGGGGCACCCTTTCAGAAATAACCAACCCGACGATGGTCGTTTCGAAGACACGCGAACCGAGCAATAATAGACACATTATGTACACGTAACCGATATCGAGACGACACTTTTGGACGGAAAAGCGTACCGTACTCTATATTTAATACAAACGCGAGCGATGTAGGTAGGATTTCTGCCTCCAGACGTTAAACAATTCAGAAGCTGGCAGGAACAGGAGTTTGGATCCTAAAGTAGTTCCGCTACTTAAGCGAATCTCCTTGGAACGGCGAGCAAGAAGATCCGTCCAATTCGAGATTGCCCGACTACCCGGCGAAACTGGCCATCAAAGGCTTTACAATTACACGGGTGAACACAGAAAACGCGCTAATTGAAACTGTCGCTTAAATATCCTCCAGTTATCGGGAAATCAACGAGTCTGAAAGGGGACGAGTTGATTCGTTAGAAGTTACAAATTGCTAGGATAGAGGAATCGTGAGACCCGTATTCGAAAGTCGGTCGTCGGATAACGACAGCTACGTATTATATGATCCAACTCGATTTACCTTGACGAAAACCGTGTACTTAGGTATTTTTCCTTTTTCATTCTATCCCGTGTTTCAGCATGCCGTTTATATCTGTCGAGTGGCCGTAATGAATTCTAGTTATGGCTGCTTGTTTCCAACTCGTCGTAGAAATAATTTACCCTCGTTTTCAAATCCAATTTAAGTTTAATCCGATAACCGTGATTCTTTGATCGGTGCTTTAACCCTTCTTCTCCCGTTTCCTTTTTTTTTTTTTTCGTCGTTCATCGTTCTCGATCTCGTGCACGATTCATAAACGTCGCGAACCAGGTCGAGCAGCTTTTCTCAACCCGTCCCTTTCGCCGCGAAGGATTTATTAAGTAATGCTCGTCGACGTATCACCCATCCGCCTTCGTTTTATCGCGTCACGATTTCACCGGGCTCGAAGCCCAACGAATTCAATCCTTTTCCTGCGGTCTCGCCGGCAGTCCGGCTAATTGAAATGTTTGGCCAGGATATCTGGAACGATCCTTGCGGACGGAACGTATGTGTATACCGGGTACTACATCGGGATACAAGGTGACGAATTATACCCGTATCTGGCACCGGTGCCAATTCGACTACCACGAGAGAAGAAAAAAAAGAAACGGAGGAAACGGAATTCCCTCGATTGTCCCCTTGACCGGACTCGAGCAAACTCTTTTCTAAAACATGCACTCGTCCCGTCCGCGGGGCGAAGACAATTCCGTCGAATGCTGAAAATTTCACGGGGACGACGGAAACTTTTATTCTTTCCTCTTCCGTGCAAGTAACTTCGTAAATCGATTTCAGATTTTCACGCTGAAACTTCGCCATGTAAAATCCCCGGCTATTCCGTGCGGCCCCCGGACCGATCGAAATTTACAGGTAAACCCCGGTCGTCCTCCGCTGCCCTCTACCCTGCTCGTTCCCGGGAAACGCGACCGAAAGATTCGGCCTGAATATCTTTGACGCAGAATTCCGATCGGATGGACGAAATGTCGGCAAGTAAAGCGCGGGTACCTTGTGGCTGGCATGAGCGCAAGCAGGCGCGGCGCAGGGGTACAAACGTGAAAGAGGAGGCTAGGTTCTACGTAGAGTGGATCGATCCGGCTGCCAGGTCAACCCTCACCGCGGCTCACTCTCCCTGTACCCACCCGCCACGAGGTATTTTGCGTTTATATCGCGGCGTTATTACTTATGCGACAGTGGTTACTGTAAACCGATCAGAATCGGACGTATCAATCGTCAACCGATTCAAACCCAAGGAAAAGAGTTTGCCAGGCAATGGGTGTAACTCGTCCTTTTGATTTTGCGACTCGACGGGACAGGGACAGGGAAAATTTGGGAGAAGAGCCAACGAAGATCATAGAATCTCTGTGACACGACAAATGGACCGGGATTGGTCGCGATTAATTCATGCTACTTTCGACTCTGTGTGCACGCATCGATCCTGGCCGAATATTGGTTCCGCGAACGAGAAGAGAACGACGCTTATGACGCTTCAATCGCAAAGCTCGGATAGAGTCGTTCAATGGGTATTGCTTGCAAGCCGGTTCTCAGAGAGAATTGATTACTACGAAAGATTATTACTGATAAGGTTTGAGTAATTGAATACGAAGGACGAGCAAGAGAAAATGATTTGTATAAAAAGAAGATAATCAGTGGAATTAATCTTTGATAGAATACCAGCTAAAATATTTGCTCGATAACGTCGGCTATTATTAATTTAATCTCGCAACGAGGTTCTACGCAACTTCGAGCTAATAATTCTTAATATTTTTAATACTTTTCTGCATACATTATTCTACGAGCGTTAAATAAGAAACGTAATGGAAGGATCACTTTGTGCAGGATTCCATTCGTCTAACCGCGTATTAAGGTAAAATTGAAACGAAAATTGAAATGTGGAGCATTTCAAAAGTACCACTTTCGAAAGCCAAACGAAATCGCTGACATCTCGCTGAAAAGGTGAAGAAGGTATCTACATAAGGAGAACGATAAGTGCGATTAAATTTGATCGGATCTATGCTGAATTGGCGCGGGCCAAGGCTGCGAAGGCAATTTGTTGACCCAACTTGTACGGTCAGCGAAATCAGCTCGTGGGATATAAGTGTCCTGACACAAAAATATCGGGAACACGGCAATACGTGGGATATCTACATCGGTATCGGATTATTCGACGTTTTCATTAGCCATTGACATCGGCTAGGTAAAATATCGATTCGCGGCCTGCAGATACGTCGCTTTCTCTACCCGGTCGCGTTAATATTAATTTTCGAGCTTTTACATTCCCCTCGCCATTCGGCAACACTCGTAACATAGATTAATCGAGAAAGCCTGTTACCGGGAAGAGAGACAGTGGTTATTAATGGCACAACAAAATATCGAACGCGAACCGAACAACCTTTGAAGCCTTACGATTTTATTTTTTTTTCTGTACGAACGATAAGTTTCGCAATGGTAGCACAATGCGTACATATGAATAATGGTTTCCGTTTTTCTTAACAATTCGAACATCCACAAAGGGATTAATTTTCATTGCACAATTTGTCGTTGCGAGATAAATCGCCTGTATGTATCATGTCGTTTCTTCGAAGTTTGAGTTTTGGTTAACAGCCAATTACTATAATCCGTATTGAAGAAAGAAATCTTTATGATGCTTGTGCATTACCTATTAATAATATCCGTGAATAATACTTTTAGAAAGGATTTCTCCAAGCTATGAATAATCGGGATTTTCGGTGTAATCCGCCTCCACGGATAGAAACTTGGCAATAATACAATGGAAATTGTTGAGAATATTAATTCTACATTTAACTATTCAACGTTGATTTGTGAAATTTGAAATTATTCCACGAGGAAGTTCGCGGAACAACGTGAATAATGAGGCCTCAAAAGTTAATTGAAAAAGAAATGATAAATTTTCAAATTTTCTACTTTAAAAAGTGGATAATAAGAGTCAATAAAAATTAATGTTATTTCCTTTTTTTTTTCGTATTGGATCGCAATGTTTCTTCCGTGAAAAGGATCGTGTCCTCTTGTTAAAGATATACAATAATTTAGCGTGCAACGTTCGAAAGATTTATATTTTACGGACTATTTTCCAAGGTAATAAATATTCCTGCTCGAACATTTTTGTTGCACGGCTATTGAGTAATGCTGTATATTATCTGAAATCTCGAAAATGATATTTTCATACACCGTGATAATGCGCTGATGCATATCTGTAGCTGCTGCTGATGCATTGACGTAAATCCTGTTGAATTATAACCGTACGATGGAAAATTTTGTTCACTACAGACCGTTACATTGTATTGTGCTCTTTAACCCTTTCAACTCGAAAAGTTATTCGAGACTTTTTGCCGTGTTAACATATTATTTGCATTTTCAAAATACCCTGCCTTTAATTCATCAAAAAACTGTGAAACGCGTATCATTAGGATTATTAAATAATGGTAAAAACTGACATAAAGAAAATAACAGATTTAATAATTAATTTTTTTTAAGAAATTTGTTTATGCAAAAATTACAATTCTTTTCATTTATCACGGATTAATATTATAAGGGAACAGAATCGTTAAAAAATAATTGTAGAACCTGCTTCGAATAATAATTTGCGAAATAATTGTTTTTTTTTGCCAACGGCGTAGCCAACAACTTATGCCGTTATCGTCCCTCTAATTAATAGCGCACGGTTCGGGCAAAAATATAAAAGTCGCCGTGCTCCTTTCCACGCTCGAATAAGTCTGCCAACCGGCGTAAAAAATGATTCTTGTTGTTCGCTACAACGAAAGCGTTTATTTCCGTGCGCCACTAAATCTAAGCTTCCAGAAGAAAGGTAGGAGGCGTAATGACGGCGTGCTCCGTCGAAACAATTCCGGTTTTCTCTTTTTCTGGTAGCCGGATAAGCTGAACGCTCTCCGGCCACTTATCAGGAAGAAATTACTCCGTGGAAATCTTATTCCGCGTTTCCGATTGCATCGGGTGTAAAAGGGCGAGAGTAAGAAGGAGCGGCAGTAACTTATACGCGAGAGGAACCAGCGAAAGAGAACGACCGGTGGAGGCCGGGCCAATTTACAATTAAATGACATCGTTGCATAACACCGGCTTAAATCGAAAGGAACAAACGATTGGTTTATTAACACCGCTCAGACACATTGCCGGCTCAGGCCTGTAAGCTCTGCGAATTTTAAACGAGAGACAGCCGCAATAAGGAAGCTTCTTGGAACGAGTTAGAGATACTGTTAAACACGACAGCTCGTCGAGTTAAATGGGATTAGAGGAGGGTTTTATACGTCGTAAGGTCAGCGTACGCTTAAAGTGTTTCAACGATGACTTCGTGTTGTATTATTGTATGTACAAGCGCGAGCAAGACCGCGCGGGTTATGCGTACGCAAGATTGTTTGCCCTGTACAAGCGTTGCATGCCTTATGCCCCCGTTTAGATGCTCACGACACGTCTGCTGATTGATTCTCCGAAGTGATTTCGTACTATCGGCTCGAATTATCATACACAAGGCAATAGGCAATAGGGAGCAATATCTCGGGATGGATACGCTTGATTCATGGATATGCAATATTGTTCAGAATCGAATTGCCGTGGACCGATCACCGACATTTCAGAAGCGGACGTGCAATCAGAAGCGTGAACATCGCAGATATCGGAACACCGTTTCTTGTCTTTTCGCGTTACAGGAATTCTGTATCTGAAGCCCCAACCTTAACCCTAAGTCAGTTCCTATCATTCAATTATTTTTATACAACCTCTAAGATATAAAAGACAATGTCTACATCTCAGTTTCTAAAATATGAGTTTGGTTTAGTCAGATTCTCAGGTACAGTAAATATTTATTATGACAAGAAACTTGCAACTGGTGCATTTGGGGCGCGTTTAACTCTTTCGAGTATAACTGTGGAGTTTTTGTAACATTTGCATTTGATATTTATTATACGGTACGAAAAGTGTACTAACTAGAAAAATTAATTATATTTGCAAACTAGTAGTATTAGAAAGAATTAAATAACTGATAATGAACTAGCTATAATTTAAATTTGGATTGAGTAATGATATGTTCAATATAGAAACGAAAATTATCACAGACGTATATTACAAATGTTTGTATCCGTTTTAATGTCATTCATCATTGAATGGAACAAAGGAAAGATACTAATGATCTGGTTGGGATTGAAAAATCCAACCTTCGAATGGAATATTTTCCTACAATGTATTTACCCTTGAACCATCTATCTTCCTGTATCATATTTTTTCATAATATCAGTCTGGCATGATATATTTTTTTTCAGAACCCACATTAAATTTATTTATGACATTTACAATCTACATTTTGTCCTGTAACGATCGATCATTTCTTTCATAACACTAACAGTATTTTTTGTGTGATCCTTCATTATGTTGTATTATGATGCAAAATATAATATCGAACTATAGCTATGATTGATAAATCGAAACGTATACAAAATTCCTTAGATATGCCTGTGTTGTGACCTTTTGTGACGTCCCTACGAGCCCTGCGACATTTAGGGGTTAATGTGTCACAATAACCCCTTCGCACCTCGCCTATTTGTAACTTTGAAATGTAATTTTTTGCGTCCTCATTTAAATAAGGTCTTGTGGCGTATATTATAAAAACTCATGTACATGATTTTCTCGTTAATCTCTTTTTCGATACAAGAAAAGATTTAAAATAGCAAACTCCATTAACATCGGTTTATTTCTTTTCAAAACCGAATGATATTCAAATTGGCATCTGACATTCGTCGTGTCAGAAGTATCAAACCGAATCAAACCTCAGAATCTACCTTGAATCGTAAAATACTTGTAAAAGGAAATGCACGTACGTCATTGCGAAAACGAAGCAGCTGCGAAATTGAACGGTATCTCAAATTCAGAGCGAAAACAAAAAGAACGAAAGCTCGAAAAATTGTGACTGGTTATGTTACAAAAAAAAATAAAAAAAAAAAAACGAAACGAGAGAAATGGTCGATAGACAACGAGAACACTGTACCCCGGCTCCTGCAATTCGTTCATTGTAGAATTTTTACGAGACAAATAGCGAAAATGGCGAAACAGGTCGCAGGACGATGCTCGTAAAACGTCCAACATGATTATGTTCAAAGCTTTCGAACGAGTAAACGAAGCTGTACGCATAAAAATAAAGTTTATAATATTTGTGTTAAAAATTTCGTGAAGCTTTATCATTTTAATTAAAATACTTTTTACGTTAATACCTAAATATATCAACTTCAAGTAAATGAATAAATAAATATTTGTTTATCCTATTATTGTCTTGCAGTTAATATACTTTTAAATTCAAGACCTCTGGAAATTACCTTTCAGAAATATTCGTAAAATAATAGGTAATTAAAATCTAAAAACTTTTGAAGCAATAAAAAATGTAAATTTCCCTCCATTATTCGCCATTTCCCTCCACCTACAGTGTCCCCCTCTGTACCAATAATCGTATCAATTCAAAACCGAACAGCTTACGATACCATTTTATTAACCAAGAGCTTGTTACGCATATCTGGCAGTTGGTATTTCGAATACAGAAGTTTCGCATTCCATAACAATAATATTCTTCAAAGGATAGCCATGTAAACAGTTTTTACTCACCGAGACGGCTAAGGTTATCACTCCAGGAATCACGATGCTTCGGTTGCGTCGTTCCAAGGTGGATACGTCTCAGGGAGGCACAAAATCACTTTCACAAACATCAAATTATCCGGCCAAAGGTTTTACGATCAAATAATACGAGTAACACGAATTGAAAGTTCAAAAGACGAAGTTGACGAAAACTTGGAAGGATATATTCCCGATCGCGTGTGCGAGCTCACGACAGGCGGGTATGTATATACGAGAGTATGGGTTTAGTTTACGATGCCACCACGGGTCACGGTGGCGCTGCGCAGTCGGTGCAATCCTCAGTTCGTCACGGGGTCGCGAGGGGTACGCATTGCCTTCGTCGATTGGCCGTACCCACGTTCGTTCGTTGTAACGCGCGAAAACCGTACAGACTCGTTTAAGCATTTGTCTTCGAGCGAAGAAACGAGAAGCACGTTATTTTTACGATCGTGAATCACATTTGTTAGTGTTCTTTGTGCGGTGTCATGTCGCGAAGTTGTACGTGACGCGCGTGATTCGGAGTAACGAAGATAGTGTGCCCAAAAGGACGAAACAAGGGGTAAATCAACGTTCCTGCGTCACCAGAGGACAACCAACACCTGTTTCTTCTTGCTGTCATCGAACGTGAGTGATTTTTTTATTTATTCTCATCTTTCGTTTCAAGCATGTAGCACGTAAAGAAACCGTAGCTCCAATCGTGACTCCGGTCGTACTGACAGTTCGACAGACTTCAATTCTAGCGCGTGGTTTTGAATTCTTGATCGTGTACGAGACGAGAACGTGCTTCCTTTGTAGATTGCCAATATTCTTAGAATGATACAGTTGAACTTCCGTTTGAATAGAACGCACGGCACAATGTGAGTCTCGATTCGTGTATATATGTAGCTGTATACCGGCTTAGAACTTGTATTTGTATGCCGCGACATGTTCGAACGCGGATATATGTATATGTACACAATATGGTGATGCGTCGCTTGACAATTGCGTACGTTCTATGCACAGCTTTTTTATTTCTTTTTTTAATTCGATAACGTATTCAAAGGACAGTGAACTGTCCCTTGTACGTTTTCATGGATTTCCGCAAAACAATTCAGAATAAACAAGAATAAACGTTCGATATCTATTCGTGTAAAACCGTAGGAGGTGATAGTATGTCAAGCGACGATTCGTGCGACCGTAGTGGAACTGTTCACAGCTCACCTCAATTGTACTTTATAATTGATACTACTTTACACAATTATATGTCTGACAAATTTGAATATATATGTTTAATGTAATAATATTTCGCTGGCAATTTATGTTTTGTTTAATTTGTATACAAGTACTATTTTATGTTGAATATTAAAATTCCGAAATTTGTTTTACGAACGAGGATTTAATTATCTTGCAAAAATTCTATTTGTTGCATTTGTTTTTGTATCAACAATGTGATATTTACTTCATAATCAATTTTCACTCGCTGATGCAACTCGTAATGCACTTAATTAAATATTTGTAAACAGAATATAAAATCATACAATGAGGGAACAAATTTATTACAAATTTTGTATTTATATAAAATCGTTTCGTATTGGTCAATAGCGAACGAAGCAAAATACGTAAATTAAGATTAAAATTCATGTGAAAATATAACACTTCCATAATTATTAACTGCAAGGTTACAAAGGTACATCAAGTAAGGTTCACACTTTACTCAAAGAATAAACTGTCGTAACATTCTCAGTAGACTTCTCAGTAATCCACGATTTATGATTAAAATAATTGGAATTAACAAGGAAAAGTGTCTACTAGTTTGAACTCGTATCTCTTACTGTTTAACAACTGTACCATCCACTTATCTCGCGACGTGTAACGATTAAGAGACAAGGGAACATCCGTGCTCGATGCATATTACGAGGATGATCGCGTTCGCACATATATACATGTCTGACTGATATTAATCGTTTCGAAACGTAGCTGTCATAAGGCCACGTGGAAACTGCACCACTGGTTGCTTCCGCGCGATAAGCTATTCTCCTCGCGTAACACAGTGTGTACCGTGCCCGTCATTCTACTTATAACTGCTTCATGTCAACGACTCCTTGGACGCCTCTTATGATCGCGATCCATTCACGTGTCTATTTAGTTATCTCGACTGTATTCTCCGCGGTCTTGACGGCTAATCTGTCGCTGATAATACGCGTTTTCCACGGAACCACGATTGCACGCCATCGTGCAACGCTTTCGACGTAACAAAACAGTCTCGTAAATAAATCGTTCACGGGAAACTCGGTGAAAATTGCTAACCCTTTGTCACGATATCGTTGCCAGCAAGCTGCATGATTGCGTGCTGAAATTCTTGCACGATTTGCAAATGAAGTATGATTATACATCAACGTCGTACCCCCAACAGACTTCGACTTTCGAGAATAAATTTTTCTTCATTTAGGTCAAATGTTCTCCAGCATTTATTGAATTTTTTTATTCTATGAAGATTTTCGTTCAATTCTTTCAAAATTTCTTCCATCGAAGTGGGATTTTTGTCAACCATTCTTCTCACTGCCAATGACATAACTCATGAGCAACAAAGAACGAAAATTAAATTATATCCCTCGAATACAGATTGTCTTGAACACAGCGAGTAAATGTGGGAACATCAATCAACGACCATATGAGCCATTATATTACTTCGGACTGATAACAAATAGCGTCTGCTCCTCGATAATTTCTCTTCCTGTTCGTTTGTGGCTCTTTCAGTTTATCTCCTCCGTTCCTTTTTTCCCTGTTTTTCGATCGTGTCTCGTTTTCCTGGAATTCAGTCGTTCGTGTACGCACAACCACCGGGTCGAACAGGTGTCTATTTTCTTACGAATCCCACCGCCACGTACGAACGCTTTATTCGACCCTCTTTTATCTGTTGTCGCGGACCGGCCAAATTCATACGGTACACACGTACCGGCACGCTAGCTGAACGCTAGTAAACCTGCTTGTTTATTGATTAACCATTAGCGAAATTAATGGTGGCTCCAGGCTCCGACACAATGCCACCTATAAAGCTTTATGAAGGTGAATTAGATACGGGACACTTGCGCGAATCGCACTTATTCATGCGTCGCGTTCAGTAATCACCGTTGTTGCGACGAAACGAATAGTTTTTGTTCACCAGTTTTTTATTATTCCAGAACAAAAGAATGCAAGATCACAATGCTTTGAATTTAAATGGGGATAATGGTTCGCAATGGTTTGACTAAAAATTATATCGTTTTTTTAAATTAATTACTACGATACAGCCATTACTTTCGAAGGGTTGTAATCAGTGAATCAAGAAAATTAATTAACCCGACCGAAATCAAAGTTAATAGCTAAATGTAAAGCAAATTTATTTGTTTAAAATATGCATTTGAATAGAATGATTAATATCGTGAACAGCGTGCAGTATATTTTCGATTACCTTGGCCCGTGAATATTCATCAAACGTTACACGGGATTACTCGGCTTGAACGGCGGAGGACATTTAATGTTCCAAAAGTTACGACGTTTTGAATCCAATAAGGAATCGTAGCGCAAAATTTATGCGGCAAGGTAATATAATGATACCTGTCGAGGCGTTATAAAATGATTAAACTTCCGGAATTTCATTTGTAAATGAAGGGAACCAGGGTGGCTCATGATGCCGGTGTCGTAGCCGTTCATTTTATAATGGCAAGAATGTTAAACAAGCAGAATGACAGTGCTCGGCTGAGAAGAAAGCTACACTTGACTATTTTATGTGCCGTAGTCCTCTTCGCTCGGGGCCACGGAACCCTCTTGCATGCGCTAGTTCAGTTTCAAACTTTAATTAAAAAGGTGGAGTCGCAATAAGCTTCTACCGCCTCCGCGTTCACCCTTTAGCCCCTCTTCATCCACCGTCTATCCGTCTCGCTCGCTTCCCCGACGTTCCCCTTGCATCCTATCTCGCTCCCTTTTCACTGTCGCCGAAACTCAGTGCACCGGGAAGTCGAGCTATTTTAATTTCATTTACGAGAAATAAACAGAACAATCAAATTACAGTGGGCGAGTGAGTATGCACGTCCAGTCGTGCCTTTGATGCGTACCCGAAGTGCGTATTTTCGGAGCAACTTGCTCCCTCTCGTTCCCTCCTCCTCCTCCTCTCCCTTGTACACTCTCTTTCCATCTTGTGTACACCGTCGCAACTGTATTTTCATCGAGGTATATTGTAATGCGCGGAAGGATAAAACCGCAAGCAGGATGGGAATTTCCGAGCGACGATTCGGAATTCACTTTGTGCGTTTGTGAATTAATTAACAGAAACGAACAACGAGGGATGTAAAAGAGGAAGGGGGAGCAGGGTTCAGAGGCAATTCGATCGACGAACAAAGTGCGTTCGAATTCGAATATTCGACTTTTCAACGGTGTTGCACGGGGGGGATGAAAACGTTCGCGTATCGCGAGATAACGTTTCCCTTGCTCGAATTCATAACCCGCGTTCGCGGAGAACAATCGGAATCGATGTTTCTCGGCGGAACAATGATTTAGAGCGTGGAGAGAAAGCTCGCGTATAGATACGAGGTTTGTTTCTCCTTCTCGTTTTTTCTGTTTTTCTTTTCGCGAGCACTCTCTCTTTCCCCGGTCGGACGTCGAGAGATGCGCGAACCTCTATGACTCAATACGTTCGAGGAACTGCCCGGCTTGAATTTATGGCCGCGATAATAGTTAATAAGCTTTCATTAAGGATTCGGGGAAAATTGTTCGCATATCTCGTGAAATATCCGTGAACGTTCAATTACGCGCGTCCGCGATAATAAATTCTCCAAAGCGTGGCTACCGGTGTTCCGTGTTTTGAATAGAATCCGTTACAAGGCAGAAATTAAATGAAAATTAGCAGCGAGTTTTCAACGTTACCTAATTAAAAGCGTAATTATTTAGGAATTGCCCGGCTACTGATGGAAACAACAACGGTAAACATCAGACTCCCCTCAGTGCCGGACCGAAATTTCTCTGTTTATTCCGCGAAAATCTGCCTCTCGCTGGCCAACCTCGATACAAACCAGCGTCGATCAAGCTCTCGACGAGTTTCCAACGCGGTAAAACGTTCTCTCTCTATCCGTAGAATATTTACTGAGACGTTTATTAGCACCTTACTCATCAACGGAGGGCGGATCGGGGGTGTTCTTCGCTTCGGAGTAATTATAAGGACGTCCTATATAACGAACGATGACACCGGGTCATCTTCAAAGCGCAGTCGCGAGGAATTTGAGGTTCGATTTCAGCCGACTCTGTCAGTGTCATTACTCGAGGTATCGATGATTTGCATCAGCAAATGAATTGATAAGTTTCTCTAAAAATTACTAATCTGCTGTATTCCCTTACGATTTATTTCGGAAGTGATTCCAAATCAAATGAAAAATATTGTAATTAAAAGTAATCTTCTCTTCTGTTTTGCAAATATCTGAGATTTCAATTTTCTAAACATGCAAGTATCTTAAAACTTTTTAATTTATTCTATTATCTTCGGGTCATAAGTTCACCATCGCTGCCTCAGACGACACAGTCGCGCAACCGTGTAACACGTCCCGGCGACACATTGAAAATCTTAATTATCATCGAACAAAATATTTATCGAGTAGCCATGGAGTAATTGCGTGCACGACATCGTCACGTTGAAAAGGCTCAGGGCGCATAATGAATAATCGGCCTGTTCGCCGCGCGATCACGCGCGTGAGATTACAGTCGCATTTTGCGCTCGGTACTGTCAGCATCGCGTGCGATTAACACGTCGATTTTAGCCCGTCGGAGACTCGGCTTTCTCATAAACATTTTTATAAGAATTTCACGATAAACGACTCTCGGTATCAGCCACGGGCATCTTTTGCCGTAATGCTATTACCGTCGCTTAATTCTTGTTTTAATCGTCGCCGCTGTTCATACATCAAAAGTTCTTTGTTTCGTTCAAGTGCAGCTTTTATCTAGAATAGATTGCTGTAAAATAATTAGATGCTCGGTTACCTGGTTGTAATATATTTTATGTGATTTCTTTCGAAAGTAACGAGACTACGTTTATCAAAGTTTTTCTTGTGTCATATTTTTCTGAATAAAAGTGATCGCGTTCAAAGTAATTCTCCTGGGAAATGGTGCATCGATGAAGAACTTTCCTCTGCTTTCTTGAAAGAATGTTAGAAGTCTTCGTTTTTTAATTTGAATCTATCGATAATTACCTTGCGAATGTAAAAAGGTGTCACAAGAAGTGTGAAAAGTAAAGTGTTGCTATAATTTTCATTCCAACTGCAAAATATTTTTCAATTACTAGCTTAGTGATTCCAAATTAGAAAAGAATCGACTTGCTGCATAAATCCTTACAAGGTTTTGGTATAAGGGCGTAGTGTTATGTATAAATTAATTAAATCGTGCTACGTTAGCATCTGCATGCTTCTGATAACGAAATAGGGAATTTGGTCATTATCTCGACCCAAATTAATTTTAATCTCGGAGAACGTGCCTGAAATACATACACGATTACTATTTTATCTTGAAGATATTTTAGGCTGCCAGTAAGAGAAATGGTCAAGCACCCATGCTATTATTACTCCCCAAATTGCGGCCAGCATCAAAGTTATCCATTCGTTTCATAAAAAAGAATAACGTATGCAGCAACCGGGCAATTAACATAGTTAATATCCACAGTTTCCAGGAATACGGTGGTCGAATGATACGGTTGAATTTATGCTCTGAATGGCGTCTTTCGTCTAGCAAAGTGAGATCCGGGGGTGTTTAATTTGGGACCTGTTCTCTCAACACCTGTTCAACTACGAGAAGATCCGTCGCCGTTTCGTATATGCGTTTAGGTAACAGTTGTTTTGGTCAGTCTTGTCTCGATCAGATAGTTTCTATCTCGGCGGCTTTCCAAATAATCTCGCGGACCGTTTCCCCGCCGCTCTTGTCACTGTCGATGCTATTTCGAGTTGTCGTTCAGGCTCGTGAAAGCTCGTCAGGCTTCCTGTACACGCTGTCCGACAGTAAAACGATCCGTTCCGCCAATAGAATCCGCAGACCACGCTGTAATGGCGCAACGTTACATAAAACTGGCATCGACAGTCCCTGGCTCGTTCTTATGCTTTTAGACCTCGAATCGATCTCTCGGAGCACGGAGCATACAGCATCGCGATCAACCTCGCGGGAGATGCCTCCGCCGTTGAATTTTCCTGCCTGTATCTTTCGTATCTTTCACGCTTGATATATTTTCCGAAAGGGCGATGCATCATTTGTCTTAGAAAGGCGAAATATGCTTCGCAGCGACGAGCCCCACCGGGGAGGGAAAATGTGTTTACGTTTATCAGAGGCTAATATCGTTCCCATGCCGTGAACTATGCACAAAAGAAAGAAAAAAAAAGAGAGAGAGAGAACGTACACGCGACTGTTTCTCTCTCTTTTTTTCTTTCTGATAATCGTGAACCACTCACGCGTTATCTCGTCCGTGTTAAATGTGCGCGCGTCAAAGCAACCAGCTCGTTTATCCAACGCGTGCACCCGTTACGTACAGCTAGTGCATTAACCCATTATGAAAGCGTTCGTTTACCGTGTACCTGTATCGGCGTTATGTTGCACCGGCGACCTGATTAAAAAACGAGGCGCTTTTTAAAAACACGTTGCTAAACGTAAATTACTGGTAACAAGTTGCGATGTTTGATCAGGCGCGAGAAGTGGGTTTCATCAGAGGTGGTACAGATTTTTATACCAGCAGCTGAGATACGGACTTAAATTCTCCTTTCCAAAGCAATTATGAAACTATCGAATTACATCTGAACCCACTTCGCGATAAAACCATAAAACGGAGAATAGATTGCTAGACTATGATCCTGAAAGGATGTCCATACAAGACCCTATCGATTCGTGCTCTGTATCTTAACGACGTTGACGAAACGCTGCCGGAGCTGTTTCGAAACGGCGGTTACGACTAACCAGGAACGGAAACACGCCAAGTTCGATCCGTGGAGACCGAGGCTAGGTTGTACCTGTGAGCGCGTACAACACCGTCCCCGGGAGATAATGCATTATGAGAGTACATGTTGGGGCCGCATCGCGGAAAGCTTTTCGAAAGACGCGGCTACCAGGTAGAAACTTCCGAAAGGCGATAACTCGCGCTAACCCAAATAGCCGGTTGCTGCATCCCCAGGATGGTCGATCGTGGTCCCGTTTGTCTACGTTTACTCGTTTGTCGCGCCAGTTAGTATGCGTTGTACGTGTTTCCAGCAGCGGGCCGTACTCTCGAGTGCAAACAGGAAGCGACTCTTCTGCAGGGCTGGTTTGCACCACTATCTGTTCGCGGCAGCACGGTGCAAACATTTGTTCAGGACAGGGGACGAAACCAGGACGAGATGCGAACAACGGTTACGATGCGTTATCAGTAATAAGATAACAACTGTCCGATGAACTGGGTCCGCCTAGGCCGCTATTGTTAGTCTTCACCTTTTCTTCTCTTCTGTGTCTTCCTCCCAAACACTCGTATCATGCATTACATCCTTTTTATAAAAAATACAGTACAATCTTGGTAATACAAGATACTTGCATCCTGTAAGGGCTAATCATATTTTATTGCTAGGGATAGGGCTTCAAATTTCTTAAGTATGTGTCGTGAAGTCTCCTTCGTTCACTTTTATTTACAAATTTTTAATTTCATCTGATTCGTGAGTCTGTAGAGGTCTCGAATCATTTAAGTTAGTCCTGCGATGGATTCTTCAAAGATGAGGAGTACATCTTCATCGTAAACTCTGCCCGCCTATTTCGCTTGTTAACAATCTTCAGCTTTCACGAACGCTTGTACCCTCGTTTGTTCAGACATTCTTATCGAGGCTCTTCAAGCACGGCTGCTGGCTTAACAGCAGAGCTGGTCCGCTATATCGACTGGTTATCGAGAGAATTTTTGTCAAGCTGGCATGGCCACCGTCGCGATACAGAATGTTTCTTCGTGCAGAAATCTCACGATTCCGCTCGCGCAGCCGTCGTGTAGAACCCGAAAACTAAATCTTCATTCATCCGGAGGAACTATCGTCCGGCAAATATTGATCAATCGTGATAGAGACTCGCCGGTTGATTGAATTAAAGTCGGTGTGTCGAACGTTGGGGCACGATTATTCCAGTCCTCCCTTGATATTGAATATCTGATCCCCGACGATTACACTCTGTCTACTCGCCAGAGAGCCAGACTGAAATTGAAATCTTTCGAATACCTAGGTTATGCCGGCGTTCTTACTGCCTGTCGGTAGCGTCCTCTCGTGTACCGGTGCCCCTTACATGGGTATATCTGGATGCACAAGAATATTCCTGGTGCACCGTCCGGTCGATCTCTCCGTGTTCAAACTCCTTCACGGTAGTGATGGACAAAAGAAGAAAAGAAACGCGCGCGTGTATGGACATCCACGACTACCAGCTCCCGCTATCAATCCCTGTACGTATTATAAAACCTTCTGAGCTCGCGCGTGATCCGTCCATAATAAAGGAAGGAGAAGAAAAAAAAGAAGATATACAACGATCCTTCCTCGACTTTTTTGTAATGGACCACGGTTTACGAACTGGCTCGATCCTCCCCTACGGTATTCCGTATCCCTCTCGGTAAACTAGCGCGCGTGTGCACGCTTTTACGTTTATACTGCGGCTACCCCCGTCGAGGAGGTGGGACGCGAAGCAGAGAGCAATGGGTGAAGATTGGCGTTTGTGAGAGGTTGGGTCGGGGTCGGCCTCGTGGCCACCCGAACCCCCATTCTCGTACGGTGTGAGAGTCGAGCATGTGGCAATAAACAATTTGTTACGTGGAGGGTCGAAGCCTGCGGCATACGTTCTCGTGCATTATATCCATCTTCTTCTGGCGCGAGCCACCGGTGCTGCTGCTGCTGCTGGCTGCTGCCGCTGCTGTGAACAACGCAACGGGTTCGTTCGCGACCCGGGCCGACCTGAACAATCAATAGCGACGCGTCACGTTGTTTTCTACGACCACCTTCGTCCACGTCGATCGTTAACCTCTCGATTATCGTTGCGGCCAGCTCGACGATCGACGACAATTCGACCCATCGCGAACGTCATTCATTATCTATGCACTTTGTTCCATCGACAAACGACACGCTTGATACCGTCTGGCATCGTTTGTCAGATGAATCTGATACCCTTGACGTTCGTTCTTTTTTTTTTTTTCAACAACAGATTGGCTGTGACCGATGCTGCTTTTCGTCTACTAGCCTTTTTTAAAAAGTTGCCTGGATGTAATAGCGTTGAGAATTTTCTATTCGCTGGAAAATCTCGGATAATGGAAGCGGAATTCTTTGTACAGGGTAGATCAGGATATATCCTTTAAATTTTTAGTACCTTGAGTGACAGATACAGGCGAGTCGTATCGGGTGACATTTGAATTTTCATAAAAATCCACCAGTTATTTTACTAGGGAATGGTTTTACGAAATCGATCAATATTAAAATGATCGAAAATATTCCCTTCGATGTTGGTACTCGATGCATTAATCGTTGCATAATTTTTGGATTGCTCTCCAAATAATATCCTACAGCAAACGTCATTTCCCTTATTGTTCATCCAGGGCTACATTTCTCGCACACATCGTTCCTTTCGCCGGGGTATCATTCGAGCGTCGAATAAATATCAAGCTAGCAACCCTTTCCGTCAAATTAACGCATAAGCAAGCGGCGCGAGCGCGTCCACGGGCGGAAAGAATGCCGGCGAAAAATCCACTTGACTTTGGTTTACGCGAAGACGAGCAGGAAGCGTTGAAAAAGAGCCGGGGCTGCTTCCTTTTTTCGCCTTTTTTCCCCCCTCGTCTTCTTCTCTCGTTCTCGTGAACGCCAGCCGGCGGCGTTATGCGAACGCAGACGATAACGGGAGGCGCAAAATAAAATGAGATCGCATTATGTGCACTCGTGAAAAGGACCCCCGAGGGGTTGAGGTCGCTCGCGCATGGATCATATAGCTGCCGATGCACATCCGTATAGAGGTGTTTTGTATCGCGGATACGCACACGCGAGCAGCACCGGTTCGTTCTCGCGTCTTCCTTTTTTCTCACGCAAAATGTACACACAGACAGACGAGAGTTAGGGATCCTCCTACGAGCGACGACGCGTTTGCAAGACTGTGTTACGCTAAATCCTGGCTTTGTACGCGAGCTCTTCGTTAGAACGCGATCCATTGACGGATGGCGACGCGATTTTTTGTGCACGCACGTTCGCCTGGTTTCCTTTCCCATCGTTTCATTTAAAAAAAAAGGGGTCGCGCAACAGAATTTTCGTGTTTACGATCTGTGCGAACGATTCCATCCCCTGATCCTTTCATCCGTTAAACCTTCGCGTTTGCACGCGGTTCAGGAAACTTGTGAGTGACGTCGGATGTCGGTGCGTTGAAAACCGTTGCTGTCTAACCGAACTCCATTAATCACGTGGCTTTGGTTGCTTAATGAAAGGGCAAAATATCACGAGTTGAAAATGCAGACCGACGTCGGCCAACTATGGCCGGTTTAGTCGTACAAGTTAGCCGGGTTAAACGATCTCGAGCGGAGATTTTCAAGCGTCACCCCCTCGCCCGAGGAGAGACCGGGCTCCTCGCGATCAACTTCTCTGCCCCGATAGTTTGTTTCCGCTTGGCGGGAAACGAAAGAAATATCACGGAAGCGGAAAAGACGATCCGCTTAAAAGAGAGATTTCACCATCTTCGTGTCTTCCTTTGGCTCGCTACAAAGGGGAACCGCCGCTGTCTTTACTTTTATTACGTTTCCCCGCTCGTTGTTTGCGTTTATTTTCCGTGGAGTCGCTCGTCCTTTCTCGTCCCCCCAGATCCGGGGGGTTTCTTTGCCGGAAAATTTATTCTACATTGGATTCGAATTTCTCTCGTTAAATACGAAATGCAAAGTGGATCTCGATAAAAGGTCGCGTTGTCTCCGGTTTCCTCTCTGCTACGACATGCTGGATTTCTTGGGGCACGAGACGCACCGCAAGAAACCGGGCTGAATATATACATAAATTATTAGCATAAATATTATCTAATTTAACATTTAACTATTAGATCATAGGAAACGTAAGATAGCTCTTGATGGAAAATCTTTATCGCTCTCATTTGTTTTTATACTTTTTATACTTCTAGTTATCATATTTCCTAAAATATTCTAAATATCTGGAACATATTAATGCAATTTTAAAAGAGTTACATTGCCCGCGACTACATTTTTTCTACGCGTAATATGCACACGCTGCACCAACGAAAACCTCACGAACAACAGCATCGTTTCTTATAACTTGCGCTGTACCACGAAAAAAACAGGGAAAAATAGAACTTTCTTGTTTCGTAACGATAGACAGGAAGTCTGCGCTGTGTGTATGCACGGTATATAGAAGGCTATTAAAAAACTTAGGACAAACTATTTTAATAAAATGCAGCGTGCACGTCGAACGGTACACGTTCGCGAGTACACACACGCGCTTCTTTCGACGTGGCTATGCATTCAATCTAAGAGATTACAAGTTTGAAACGAACTTGTTACGAATAAAAAGAGATGAGCGCAGAGAGAGAGAAAAAAATAAGGAAGAAAAATTGGATTACCTTCGGAAGGCGACCTATGAGAAGAAGAAAGAGTATCTGTTATCGTGAATCTCGGGAAGGCGTTGCGAGCAGGTCCCTTGGCGCGATTCGACAAAGCGAGCACACCGATAATGCCTTATTACATGGTACACCCGTCAGGGGAGCGCAATTCGTTCGGATTGCGAGTTCATTAATAACGTGCTACGATCAGAGATAACGTTAGAAAACGGACACTCGACTCCGTGCCTGGATCGTAGTCACGCATGAACGATGAACGGCTGCCGGCTTGGAATCAGTTAATTCGTCGGTGCAGCGGTTAGCCGGACAGAACACGGGAATTGTCAAACATTATATGATATGGGAGACTACGCGTTTCCGGTAAATCATGCTTGTCATAAAAGACGGATAACGTGACTTGTGTTTTAATGCCGAGTGTCGATACGTCGGTATCGATGACGAAACAGAGCCAATTATCGCTTTGATCGTTCTTAGAGTCGCCAACGTGGTGGAAAATACGTACTACCATGTAATTAAGGATAAAAAGAACAAAATTTGGAATGTAAGATCAATTTCAAGTACAAATGATTAGCAGAATATCCAATTTCAAGAATTGTAAAGGGTGGTATTTCTAGAAGAATTGAATTTTAAGTTTCACACAGTTTGGAATATTAATCAGGGGTTTAATTTATGGTGCATCTATTCAAAATTTAAAAGTAATCTTACTATATCATACCATACTGAACGTGATCAGTGTGGTATTAAATTTGTTCTGATATCGATTCGACCGATAAACATTCTTATTTCGTCCATTGAGCATCTGAAAAATGCCGATAGTAGCTTTCGGATATCAGCAAACACTGGGACTCGCAAAATCGCCCTTCATATACATAAAGCGTACACATCGGCCGTGTGTACATATGGACGCTGCGGCTGACGACGCGTGACACGTGCGCGTCGTCGTTGGGAATCAATTAGCCCGACATGCACCGTTGCCCCTGGGATGCTTGTAACACCTTCCCCACCGAGTGGACGAACACTTTTCGACGTTCAACATCGGACGACACGCACCAGCACATGCAGCCTGCTCTTGAGAGATTGATCGGAATTTTTTTACAAGAATTCCGCGTATCGAGATCAAAAATGCTTTTCCACGGGATTTTTCTTCAGACCGGGGGGTGATACATTTTTCTTCTAAAAGGACAGATATTAAATATTTCTAAGCTTTGCTGTCTGAGAGGTAAAATTCAATTTAAGTAGGTGGGTGCTTATGGAATAAAAAGAAATATTTTTATAAATTCTTTTTGGATATAAAACAAAATATCTCTAAACTATTTTACCTATTATAGAATTAGTTTTAGGAATATAGGGCTCTTTTCTGTTTCTCGAGATCGAATTAGAAATTGAAACTTCAAACGTCGGTGAATTATTCGGAATAATTTTCGGCGTGCATTACTGACATCTTGCCCCCTCGTTTTCGGTAATCAATATTGACATATCGCAAATTCACGGTCCGAAATGCTCAGTCGTTCGTGCTCAAATTTGAACCCACTCGTTCCATACTATGCATCGCCTACATAATGTATCTTCGTTATAATATTCAGCGAAATGAACTCGCTAATTTGTTACTTTAGTAAACCATTTATTTAGTTCTACAACGTTAGCAGAAAGTTTGAGAATCGAAAATGTTAAAACGCTTTAATTATCGCGGTATTTACCGTGTACCTCGGACGTAATAATTTCAGTTTTCGAGTTGTGTTGACAGAAATTACTCGTTTCCCTAGACAGCAAAGACCTGGGGTAATTAAAGGCGATACGAAACACTCATTAAACAATTTCCATGGTACAAAAATGTTTGTTGTCTATCAATATGTATATGTATTTTTTTCAACGGCTAAATAGCTGCTTGGTGTCCGGCGACTATCTGGCTCGGGGTTTACGTGCATATGCGCGTGTAATCCCTGAAGGGTTTATAGGCCACCATCGTCACGTACATGTACCCAAAGTTACATACCTCCGTAGTGATCAAGCTCTATGTTAGGCCGAGGGGAATGCATTCAGGTTTCCACCAGCTCCCCGTACAGTTTCGTCCGTTAATTAAAACTTGCCTTGCACGTGTGGGTAAACACGGCTACACCGGCTCGCGTCAAATTTCACTGATCATTTTTGGTATATAAATTGAAAGAGCTTCCAATATTATCGTTCGTTCGTTGTTGTTGTTCTACGTGCACATCAGTCACACGACGACGAAGTTTATAAATAATTCGATGGGAACAAATTTGATATGCACTTATAAATTTGAATTAATAATCGAGTCACGCTTCATAAAATTCGAACGCGGTTTATTTGGCGATTGATTTAATTACCCGTTAGATTTATTAGATCGACAAGGAGACGCGGTAATTTCTTTTTGAACTGCTCGTATGAAATTCAGCGGAATTTGCTAACAAGAAATAAAAGTTGAATGACTTTGAACTTAAACGACTTCGTTCGTTGCACTCGCGAGGTACAAGTTAATTTCGAACCTGAGAACGAGTACCATACAAATTTCAAGAGTCTACTCGAAGAACTATCCACTCGAATTTCATGTTATTGATTAAACGTCGATTCGAATAGAGAAGTAGTTAATTGCGCTACAACCCCGCCGGGGGTAAAAGAGATCACGGATCATTGGAAATTCAAAGGAAGATGGACAGACAGATCGTTAACGTGTAAATCAGAACGCGAAACGTTCAAAGGCAAACGTAATATGATTAGCATACCTACGCGATTTTTAGCCTATCGCCAGATTGCGCTAGATTGCGGTTGTCCGTTATCCGTTTATGCGCCGCAATGAAGTGATATGTGGTGGACTAGTTGGGGGTCAATATTATCCAGTAGCAAAATCGATCCATAATTATTAAGCAAACACAATGGAATGGTTTCCAAAGCATGCCTGGACAAATATGATTACATCGTTGATGTGAATATTGCGATCAATATAAACTGTTCGGCAGATATTCTCTATCCAATTACGCTCATGGGTTTGTCTGTAGGTTCGCGGAAATCAATCCTCACTGACCGTGCGTTGATGGTATCGCCCTAATTAGTTTGATTATCCCACGACTTCCTGAACTCGTCGATCGAACAAAGAGCACGTTATGCTCGTATTGTCGAAAACAAACGACTCGATTTAAATTCCCTTTCCGGATTAACATATTAACGTGTCTAATTCCATCCAATTTGCCCGCAAAAATCGCTACGGTTCTATCCAGGCGAATTACGAAGGGTCAATCCTTGATAAAAAGATTTTCAAAAAGAGTTGGTCGATTTAATAACAAACCAGCAATTTTTAAATATAAACGAAGAGGCTTCCCAGGGAAATCTGAAATACTTGACAGCACTTAATGTCTCTAGATTTTAAGAAATCCCAAGAGATTAAAAATCTGCCGAAGGCCAGTCGTGATCCACGATGGCGGCAAAGTCATTTGATTTCATCGCACTGGCGGCAATGATACCGGCAATGATGCGACCGAAGAGGGCAGTACAGTCATGAGGTTAACTCGGAGCGTTTTCCGGCGAACACTATACAACGTGTGCCTAATTAACAAAGCCTCGAGGTGTTCTGACCCCGACATTGTGCGGGCCGCGTTGCGTGCGGTTCCTTTGCGAGCCGCGAGCGAGCGGCGAGAATTTAATTAACCTGTTCTGCATTTGATAGCCGGCAAAAACTTCCGGTCGGTGTCTTTTGTGAAGTGGTCGTAATTAATATTCCTCGACAGAGGCAAGGAGCAGAAGGAACCAGGGGAGAGTTAGGGCAAACACGGCCAGGCAGGCAGAGGCAAGGTCTGCGAGAGAATTTCAGACGTTGCGGCGTGGCACCGCTCCGCTTCGTACCGCTTCGTGCCGCTTCTCGAGTGAAACACGCGACGCTGCCTCCTAAAGGCGGGGCTGAAGAATTTTCGGATGGCGAACCCGTTGCTCTTCGAGCGTACGCGCTGGAGCACCGCTCGAAAAGTGTTTAATCGGACGTGCAAATCCATCTATCCGGAACGGCAACGAACGTTTCCGTCCGCCTCGCCTTTCGCTTTCACTTTTGATTATTGGCTCTGAAATAAGTTCACTCGAAAGTTTCCTTGGCCAGACCCAGCCCCGTGCTTTTAATTAATCAAGGGACTATCTCTTTAGCACGTATCTCTTTCTTCCGAACACTTTGAAGACCGTAAACTTCGCGGAACTCCGCAACTTTTTTCATTTTATTCCCACTTTTATATCCAAACATGACTTACCGGTGGAATTGTATTATAAAAGTTTCGTTAATCAAGTGACTAGCTTACAAGTGACAAATTAATTGCTACCGTATTAAACATTCTTCAATCAAATAATTGTATTGTTCCAATTTTCTGAAGATTGCGTTTACCACCCAAGAAAGAACAATTTCTTTCTGAAAATTTAATAAAACAGCTTGTAACACTTTCACGCTTCGACTGTAAAGTTTAAGTCCAATAAGATGGCCGTATATTTTCGACCAAACGCGGCACGGCGATGCGTGTCCGTCGGCGTGCTGAAACTTTTACCGTCGTTTCATCGCTCCTTTAAGCTTTCCGTGCATACATCGACGGTATCGGATCGATGCTGGGCGAACTTGGTACGGGTCGGGGAAAAGCAATCGTGCGTTCGTCGTCGTAGCCGTGAAATCCGTGGCTCGGCTCCCGTCGAAAGTGAAATACACGGTCGCGTTACAGACAGCCGTTTCGCCGTCGAGTCCCATTCACGTAGACCGGCGGTGGATCGGTGTTGGTGGCCGAGGTAAGAAAATGGAGAAGAAAAAGCTTCGGGACACGGGGGAGAGAGGATCGTGTACGCGGGCGAAACACGGCAAAGCAATTTCTGTACAACCACGTTTTCTCGTTTCCGCGGGGAGGAATCTTCGCGGAGACGCCGAAGAATTTACATGCTAACTCCGCGAGCCGCGTCTCGCGAGAAAAGAATGAACCCCCGTGAATGATCGGGGAGCCGTTCACGGTTTCTGTCTTGTTTGCGAATTATTCCGCGGCCGCGGTATAGCTTATCGATATTCTACGTGAAACCTGACGAGCCCCCTTCCGTGTGCACGGAAAGAGGAAGAGAGAGAACGATATCGATTTCCCTGTCGTTAACGATAATTAAGGCCTGGCACGATGAGATTTCGCTAATGGAAGATAATATACCGTCCGCGGTATCATATTATTGCTCGATTTTCCGAGTACCAGGCAACGCTCGATTGACTGAACAGTTTTACTACGGTAATAACTTTTCTTCGCCTTCTTTCGCCCCCTTGTTCCGCGTAGATATTATCGAGCAAACTTTCAAATTTCAACCCCCTCCCCTCCCCGCACTCAATCTTCGTTGTTAACACTTTGACGACGACGCGTAACTTTTTTACGCCAATATTCTTTATCTTAATTTCTGTTTACGAGGATACATGGTGTTTGTAATTTAAGAACCGGTGATTTTCATTACTTCGTTCTCGAATGGTGTAAAAGAGCGATGAAAAAAGGTTTCCAAGAGGAAAATTTGAATCCCCTGTAATCAAATGCAATGCAAAACCGTGTCATACGCGTATCGAATTACCATATATCTCGCGTTTCGTATTCACTTTTTATACGTATCAATCAAAAGCGATCGTAATTCAATAACAAGCGGCAGTAGTTTGAGAAGAAACTTTTCACCGATCCATTACGTGAATTAATTTTCGACGATGCGAATAATCGAAACGAAACTTAAATAACAGATAAGAAGATGTATAAATATAATTCTCGATATGAAAGACGGGTTTTGTGAAACGTTATGGGGAAAAATGTTTCGGTGCTTGGTCAACGGTAACAAGGGAGCGGTATTTAGAGGAAGACGCGAGCTCATTATCGTTTTCTCTGTTACGTCCTTCCTACGTTTGCCATTAATCGTGGAACGATTGGCGCCAACCAACTTCGAACGTTCGTTTATCGATTTTATTAATTGCCTGCTAATCGAGAGCACCGAACGATCGTAATGTAATCGCGTCGTCAGGGTATAATCGGTGAAGAACGCGCATCTGCCTCCCGACCACTTAACAACGCTCCGTTTATCAATGCTCTTGCATTAATGACGACCGATATGAATTAAAACAACGAACGTTATGGTTGACCGTGTTTCACTTCCGTGTTTCGCTCGTAGAGGCACTTTTACGCGATTATTTTTCACGATTCCCGATATAATCCGGCCACGGGAAATTATAAAATACTGTCGTATCGAACGCGATATAATAATGGTTGCCGCAACAAAACCAACCTTAAGATAACCCAGATATTGTTCGATATACGAATCGAACAGAACCAGAGTAATGAAATATATTTTACGTTCACATATGCTATTGTTTAGTACCTACATGATCGATGACGAGGAAACCTTGTTGTCGAGTGTGCTTTGGAAAGGAATAGAAATCTGCAGGACATTGTTCAATCTATAAAATTTCAATATATTTTTTTAGTGTTAAGAAAAATTATTTTCGAGTTAATACTGGAAAATAGCTATATCAAATTTAATTTAGTTTAATTTTAATGAAATACAGTGTATATATGTATATAAGCAATTTTTTAAACGGAGCAGTTCATATTTTGTTACTTAGTATTTAAAATAATATTGAGAATTTTAAAAAAAGAAATAAAAAGAAATCAAATCGACGTCGCTGTAATGGCCCATCGTTCTCGAGTTAAAGTGAACCCCCTTCACCAAGTTGACACTGGACACCCAATTCAACTGTCAAGTAATATCAATGGCTGATAATTGCCGTGAATCATTGTATCACGGCCAAGAAGTCGCGATACAGAGAAGAAAAAAAAAGAAACATTCATTCCATCTCGAAGGCCGCATGCATATGCATTTCTCGCGCGACAGAAGCAGCTTTCCCGGTAAGGCCAGCGACACTATGCATATGTATCTCTCGAATTGTCCCGTCATTCGGATGGAAAGAAAACGGTCACCCGGAGGAGGGAAAAAAAAAATATGCCGCCGTTGCCGTCAATGACCCACGACAATGAACGAGAAATTTCTAAATAGAGACGAAGAAGAGAAATAACCACGAGGAAACGGGTCTCCCTCGGCCAGCGAGTTCGTTTAAAGAGATACGCTCGGCTTTAAACGAGATTCAACGAGAGGAGTCTTATCTCGTCGGGTCTATTGCGAGATTGTTGATTGCTCCCTTCGTTCCTTTAATTTACGACGAATCGCGCGTTGCACTCGTAATAAGGCTGGACTCGCTCGGCGGTGTCTCGTGCTGAATGGTCGTAAGCTTACATTCGTGTAACGAGCTGGTGTCATAATCCTGCTGCGTATGCTACTGTCACGCGAGTTACGATGGAAAACGGCGGCGGTAGCAGCATCCGAACGGAGGGACGATTACACGAGCCACAGATATAAATAAGAAATGCCGGTCGTGGTCAGTGAGTTATTATCATTTCTTAATTAACTTTAGAAGTTCCTATTAACTTCTTTTTCGCCTTTGGCCGTTCTGTCGCGAGCGTTTATTATCTCGGGGCCCGGCTGGCTTGGGAGCGGCAAAACACGCGTTCGAGAGATACCCGTTCCCGATAGAATCTTCCTGTAACGATGTCCTGAGTCGAAATTTAAATTCTACCTTCGAGATTAAATACTAGAGGTCTGAAGTGAAGTTTTAGAACAAGGACTTCGTTAATTATTAACATTTAATCTTGGTTCGAAAACTTAAATAGATAATCGTCTATTACTTAATTTAATTTCAATAAATCTAAAGGTTTCTTAATCTTTAAAACTATATGAATCGAAAGAATTGAGCCTTTATCAGATCGAACTAGAATTGATATCTCACCTTGAATATATCACAGACGACTCGAGGTGTCGCTCGATCTTGTACTTATCAAAAGGAAATAAGAAACGGGCAGAAACGTTCTTATATTCAAATGAACCAAGTTAGAGGTGCGTTAAGGGGGTTCCGTGATTCGAAAAGAGTCGAAGACTCGGGGAGAGACTGAAAAAGAGTCGATGATTCGACGTTTCTGCCTTTCGTCAGGGACTAAAATAGAGACAGGAGGAGAAAACAAGCGCGTAACATGACGAAGTCGTTTGACGTAGTGACACTGGGTGTCGTTGGGTGTCCATTTACATAACGAGATTATTTCATTTTCCCCGCGAATGGAGCCGTAAGCCCGTATGCAAATCGAACGAGGAGACACGTGAAAGGCGTGCGATCGCTTTGTTTGAATACAACGATCTTTGATCGTGATTGTACACGCCCTTTTGTGCGCATGGATGGCGTGTACAAAGGTCCCATCGTGATTGAAAAATTCAATGACCGGGTATAATCTGTCATCTGTGTCGGTGGTTAGTAACTCATCGCGATAGGGCCAGACGATATATCCGACTGTCTCGATAATTGACAAAAGGACTCTTCGTTGTTTATCCCTTCGAGAGATTGAACATATTTCGCGTGGAAAATTGTAGATTAAAAATGAATTCGCTTCGCTTTTCTTCCGGTTCGAGTGTCATCGTCTACGGCACAGCGAACCGTGTCGACATCAAAAAATACGACGGATCGCGACGATGAATCATTAATTCGTCGCGAATTCGACAATAGGCCCTGTTAACCGTCCAGTTAACCGCTTTATTTGGTCGAAAGCAACGTCAAAAGTTATTCGAATATGGGCTAACTGGCCCGAGGGTCCGACCTAGGGTCTGTAATCGCGTGTAAGCTCCCGTTTTCATCCCTGTCCGTCCGTCCGGATTTTCTGTGAGGAGGGTGGAGACGTGGCTGAAAAGGATTTATATACATATATACATGTATATGTACGTGTATGTGTATCATGATACAAGGGGCACGGCATGGCGACTCGTGGATAACGGAAAGTAGGATGGGGTGGTAGAGAAAGAGACGCACGGTAACATCAAATTCAAGTACCGCCCTTTTGTTCAGCTCGCTAAATTATTAATGGGTGCCAGGTTGTAAGAGCCACGCGAGCCTCGTCCTACGTTCGTGCAGCTTCTGCATATCCAGCGACGTGAAAGGAGTCGGACACCGGGCGTGACATAAATATGTAACGTAACGCGCCGCCATGAAAAATGTACTCGAGATTATAAGCGAACGGAGGCAGCTAGCGAATGGGAACTCCTGTTGCTCCGTGGGTAGCAGTTTTCAATGCGCATCTAGACCTTCCTCTGCTTACCGTCGATGTTTATTTTCCTCGTTATTCCGACGTTTCTCGCTTGTAAAAAAATTATCATTTTTCCATGCATACTTTCAAGGTTTATTCGAAGAATACTTAAGGCAATTTTTAATGCCGTATAAATAGAATTCTTAATTATATCGGTAGACGATGCTCCGTCGTGACGCCTGGAAAATAATCTGTTCGTCCAACGGTGACCATTATTTCTCAAAGTCGTACACGTCGGTAACTAAATTATGCTTGGCCATTTGTGCTCGTCGAACCGATCCCAACGGTATTTAAGCTTAGTACGATGGAGGATAAATCAAACATAGGTCCTCCCCTCGCGAGATTCGCGGCATATTTCACGGGGTTTCGAGCATAGAGAGTGTATCCGATGCGGATACTCGATTCAGCCGGGGGTAGCCTGGACGGCCGGAGCGCGCACCTTTTTTTCCTCGCCACCCTGGTCCTAACTTTTTCTGGCTTGGAGGGGGTAATCGCGTAACCCGATATATCGACGATATTTTCGGTGGATCTAATATTAATTCCGTCATAAATCAGAGTGGATGCCTCGCTGAAAGGGCTCGCTCCGATTTATTGGTTGGCAGGTATGACGATATGACGATATAACTCGATAAAGGTCTGGCACGAGACCGAAAGGGGAGGGTTCTCTCTTTACCTTTTCTGTTCACTTTTTTCTTTTGCCTCTGTCTCCTCGTTCTTCGTTCCACGCTGCGTCTCGCTCGCTCTTCGCTCGTGGCGGGTCGCGTACGCGCAAAGATCGGGGATGAGCACAGGGTGCAACACAATGCACCGGCACGGCAGATGTGCTGCGCTCAATGGAATCATACGTAGCCTGGTTTCCCTCTCATCGAGTAGTCTCACGTTCTCTCCCTCGATCTCATTTTTTTTTTTCTTTCTCCACCCCTTCCCTCGACCGTCGTCAATTTTTTTTTCACCCTTTCCTAGAAGTTTCCGCGTTTTCTCGCAAAACGCGCATGAATTAACGCGCTCGATCTCGGCGAGTCAGATGTATAATGAACAGGAAACGAATCAACGTTATCCACTTGATTACGCGTTTTTTTCTTTCTTCGATGATCGCGATACGACTCGAACGAACGATACACGCCTGGATTAGCCTCGTTTAATTTGCTCGAACGACGGAAAAACGAATCCGTTCGTGCAGTCACTCTCGATCCGTAGGGTATCGTGACCGAGTAATTTCTTAAAGTTCAATCCTGATAATCAGGCGCTCGATTTGTGGCCCGTTAATCGAGGAACGCGGGGTGGCTCGTTCCGCTCGTACGAACAAGTAATTACCGTCGGCTGCGATTGAGTTATTTTCATTTTAAAGTGCCATTTCGTTAACCTTCTTCCATTAGTTTCACTTAGTCGAGCGAACTACGTAACATTTTCTTGCGTTCGCGATTTTGAACGGTAAAATAATTATTAAACTCGCGTTGATTCCTCCGTTGTCATTAAATTAAGATTAATCAACGAATAATGGACCGCAGACCCCTGAAGCCAAGTTAATTCGTTCATGAATGCGTTTAAATGGATTCGCGCATTCATGAAAAGGTTCCCTGAAAATCGTCTGGTTTTTTAAAACGCGAGACAAACGACGGCATCAACATCTGCGATCAACATCCGACGATTCAGCGGCAACAGCCCAGAAGCCCGTAAGAGTGATCTTTTGTTTAGAAACGAAAGGTGAAATAAATTGAAGGCAACAGAGGGACACACACAGGGGTAGCAGTGAAACGCTCCACTCTCGATATCAAATACGGGATCGTTGCACGTGTTCCCACTTGTCGTTTGTTCTTCCTTCGGACCCCGACACTTTTTTCTCTCCCCCTTTAGAGACAGACGTACGAATTATTACCGGCAATACGAGCGCGCGAGAGTGGTTCGAGTATAATGGACACGAGGATAGAGGATTCAAAGTGCACGGAACACTCGTGTTCTCGAGTGCCTCGCCAACGTGCGGTGTATCGATGCCCACGAACCACCCCTTGGTCGTTTGGTGTGTTCAATTGGAAATACCGTCTGTCGCGTTCGGTGCCGCAAATTAAGACGGGAATGTAAATGCTAGGCTCGTCTGCGTTATAATCCTTCTTTTTTTCTCTTCCTCCTCTTTTTTCTTTTGCGTCCGTGAGTTTTGTGCCGACGCGGCTCGTTATATGCGTGCACTCGTGAAATCAAAATCATTACGGGGGCACAGGGTGTGTGCATCGACGGGAATCTCGTACACACCTCGTAATTGAAATAATGAATTACTCGGCCTAGATTTTCGCTGCACGAACGTGTGCTGGCCGTTGCAATTAATTACATTCGATCGCTGGAACAAACGTCGAACAGGATGGGACGGAAAAATCGATATTGTGGCAAAATTTGCCTTTCCATATTTCAGTTCGCTAAAGTAACTTTTCAGTCTAAAATTTCATTCAAAATCATTAAAAAAGAAAAACAAATCTTGTATTTGTTAATCGAGTTCAAAATTTCACAGCTTAATTTTATAAGCAATTGTTGTCTACTATCAGGAATTACGAATATTAAAAAATAAATTTTGTCCCTGTAACGTCCTTGTTTGCAAATTGCATTAAAAAGCTCACAAAGGGATCGCAATTTCACGGCATGACCATGTTCGTACATTTGTTCCATTTGTAAGATCGCAGATTTGCATCTCATTGAAAAATAACGTTTGGCGCTTTAATGTCTTTACGCGAACTAATAGCGATCAGAATCGAGCAACGAATCGTGCTTTCGTTGAAAGGCAGTCGAACAGCGGAATAATTCTTTTTCGCAATTACTTCGGTGCCTTTGGCGTGCCGAAAACCGTCCACGCAGTCCACCGAAAAGTATACACGCGTGTCCGGCCCGTTGCACTTTATGCGCACGTCGGTGCATGTGCAGAAATTGAATCGTTCATAAAGCGTGCAGGAAATAATCTGATTTTCTCATTTTTCTCTGTTCAGATCAAACGAGTTCCATCCCGAAGGAGCGTCGAGATTCTGAGGCCGAATAGAAAACATCGCAATTAAGGTAAGTGAGAAAATATTTGAACGAAACATTTGTAAAAAAAACACATCGATATTGGGTTTGCAATCCGCTTTGATCACGTTACAAAGAACGGAGACTCAAATTTATATGTGTCAACGTACAGAGGCAAAAATCATCCAACTTCAATTTAATTATTCGCATGCCGACTTTTTAGCCGTGAAACAGCGCGAAAATAGTGCATTTCTATTGTTCCCTTTTATTTTCGAAACCTATTGTTCCGGGTATAGCTTTTTTTCTTCAACGTCCATATTCATACCATATATGTGCTTCAATTCAGCTAGAAAATTTTAGAGTGCTTCCGCGGCCGCGATGATTTTTCATAAAAAATTTAAACCCCGGTTTACTATTATCAAAACTCTCTTGCTTCGATAAGAACAAAAGATTCGAGGAACAATAGAATATAATTAGAATAATTTCGCAACGCTCGCGGCTTTGAAGTTATGCATAGATCTAAAAAAAATTGCACGGTTCCCTATTGTCATAATGGCCGGGGAGAGTGTCACGTCATCGCCGGCAGATATCTTGCACGCGATATAAATATTTCACGTGTTTATAAATTCAATCGTGGCCCGGATAATGCCCCGGACGCGCGACCCAGCCAGTCTCCGCGATATTGTCTCGCATCTGCGGCCTTTACCCGTCCGAACATCTGGGTTTCTCCATTTGATTTCGGCCGCTTTATTCGACCGCGGCCTCGACGTCGAAGACTCGATATTTCCCGTGATACCCTGACGTGTAGCGCTATCGTCTTCCATTGGGTCGATTCGATTCACGAGAATAGACTTCCGTTATTTGCGGTTCAATTATGCCTTCGCCTGGCGTTATACCGTCCGAAATTTGTACAGGACCGTTTATACGGCATATAAATTGACACGATAATCGGCGCGCGGATCCCCCGAGCGGTATTAGTTTGCCATTCGCGAATATTTCATCGTGAAAATTGCGCTTAATTATCGCGAGTTACCCCGTGCGAGCGCGCTTTCTCCGTTTATCTTTCGACGGGTTCCTTTTTTACTGGCTGTTATCCTACGGTTCCGATCGATTTTCAGTCCATTCTTTACTTCACGCTCATTGAACATCGGTTACGTCTGTGACCACCGATATATCGGTCCGCAGTCGGTGGTTTTTGGGCAATATCGCCACCGTGTTGTAGCAGTCTGCTCGTACTCTCGGTACGGTACGGTACGACTGGATGTACCTGTGTGCGCGCGAGCGGCCGTGTGTTTTTTTATTCATCCTGGTGTTTGCCCGAATTGGATATCCACGGTACTTTTCCGCGCTCGCGGTCCTTTGTAACTCGCAATGACCGCTTTTTCGTCCTTTTGTGCCCGGTAGTTTTCCAT
Source organism: Anthidium xuezhongi (assembly GCA_022405125.1). Classification (NCBI taxonomy): domain Eukaryota; kingdom Metazoa; phylum Arthropoda; class Insecta; order Hymenoptera; family Megachilidae; genus Anthidium; species Anthidium xuezhongi. The sequence goes on along the minus strand of CM039642.1, from coordinate 4,750,329 downwards.
TGCCCGTATTTGCTTTCATTGTTTCTGCCGGACGCAGCCGCAGCTCCCCCGCATTTTCATGCTTTTGATCTGACAGCACGCGTATCTCCGGCCGGCCGGCCGGCCGATAAAAAACAAGCAACGAAGGAAAGGAAAGACAGAGAACGGGTGGTGCCGTTGAAAAACTAACTACACCCCTCGGACCTGTTCTACCCCCCCCCCCCCTCTAACCCCTCTGTCTCTCGTATCGACGACTTTTTACGCTCGCCATTTCCCCGTCGTTCCCGCAGGATTCTACTCTCGCGGTACCGTTCACGGCCAATAATTTCCACGGTGCTTGGCGAAACTTTTGAGAAATAAATTTCCGCTCCGACGAGTCTGCGGCTCGAATTTTATGTTACCTCCGAGAGGGATTAATATAATTCTTTCACTCAATTTAGGCGGGGAGTTAAATAGCGGGGCCCACAATGGTAATGAACTCGGTTGTTAATTACGACGAGTTAAAAGAACTTTTGAGAAATTAAACGTGTGAGCGTAGAGCGGTTTTTTTTTTTGATGAAGTTACCGTGTTTATTCAGTCATGACTGTCGTTTCGTACGCGGTCAAAGCGTTACAGAATCGCTGTAATCGGTATGAAAAGGGGACAACCACGGGCGTAAAAACTGAAATTTTGCACGAACCTGCAAAAGACCGCTTTTTCCATGGCGTTTGTGCGTTGAAACCGGAGAGAAAGCGACGACAAACCGTGGGCTCCGGCCACGGTTACCCTCTCAAGTTCGTCGCCGAGTACTCGTCGCTAGTATGACTGCACCCTCCGGCATCCCTTGCTGCACTTAACCGTAGAAGGGGCTTGGAAGCACACAGGACACCATCCACTTATGTCGCGGTTTCCCCATTGGCATCATACTAAACTAAGTGAACGGGAGTACGAGTATCGTCATTAAGCAATTCCGCTTGTAAGCGTGTTGAAGGAGGAAAACGGACCCCGTGAATTCGACACGGGACGCGTCTCCGATGTTAGGCCGGGTGGCTCGTTAACCGCCGAGCACGCGATTACTTATCATCCTCGAGAACAAGACACGGGTCCCCCCCGATCTGCGGAAAATCGCATCGTTTCCGTTTCCTTCGACACAGTTCAATTTCATGGCACCGAATCGCATGTTTCTCACGGTCCGTTCGAGACCCGCCTTTCGCGCGATCCTCGTTTCTTGAGAAATCTGACGCATACACGCGGAAGGCAACGCGAGTACGGTCATTTATCATCCGGTTACCGAGAAAAGTACTACTTGACACAGGGACCAATTACATTTAATACCACAGAGTTCACCGCCGCACGCGTGTGCTGTGTTGCGTTATTTCCATCAACGAACGAGGAAACCGAGTGCACCGTGTCGTTCTCTTGGTTTCATTAACTCGGATAACAGCGAACCTTTCCGTAAATCGGTTTGAAATTTTTTGCACTAGAAAATTATTGCTTGCTACGCCACTTTTCAGTAATAGAACTCTGTTTGCTTCGTAATTTCACGGACAATCTTTGGATCTTAGAATTGAATCTTATCTCTAGAATTATTTCCATAATTAGCGGAGTAAATTATATCGAATTCGTGGTGCAATTATCCCCCCAGTCAGTGATAATAAATAGGGTTTGAGAAATCTTTGCTAGACATTTATTCACCGATGCTGATGTTGATTAAATAAGTTATTTTAAATCGCATCGCAGAGGCAACATTTTATACGCCCGGACGTAATAGAAACATACGTGCAATGTTTCTCGTTAACTCGTAAAGAACTCGTTCCCATCAAACGAGTCTGTTTCCATTTTCCTTTTTTCCCCTTTTGTTCCAGCCCGGCCTTTGCGAAAGAACGAAATAATTTCTCCGTGTAATTATAGCCGTTCGGACGTGTCGGTCTTACGCGTTTCGGTGTTCGGCTACAACCTGATTTACGTAGCCCCGGAACAGGCACCAAACAGGCTGGCTCGCGCGATGGCATACGAGGAGATTAATTAAAGGGGGCAAAAAGATTAAATTCGACGCCGTGGCAAAAATCAGCGCGAACCATGCCCACGGAAAGCTCGAAGCCGGTCGTCGTGGTTCTCACGCTTGTCAGTGTTTATGAGCGACCCTTCGGCTCGCGCGAGCATTACATTTGAACAATGAGAACCATTCTATTGAAATGCAACAATGGCGCATTGTGAAACATCGTGCGGGATGAATATTCAAGAACCGGGCCGACGCTCGAACTCGTATTAACGAACGTGTTTCCTTCAAAAGCATCGGCAATTTCGTTTGCAATATTTCTTTCCTGCTACGCGAACCCCTGATCGACGACAAATTATTAATCTTCGTAATCGCGCGCCCTTGTGATCCTGCTCCAGAATTTCTAAAAATCCGTCAATGTCAGTGTTCGGACTTTTTCATTATTAAAACAATTTTATTAATTGATTACACGGTACACAGTAGTCAAACATGGGATTCTGGCTGAGTAGAATTGTTTTTGTAATTATGTTTTCTTTAAATCAAATATTTGAAATAAAAACGAAACAAAGCAAAGTAAAATTTGAAAGTAGATGTTTGTACTTTTAATTTGTATGTTACCACGTACGCCAGTATCTACTGGACATGTCTGAACGTTCAGTAAGGAAGTTCTCGGTAATAACTAATACTAACTGAGTACGATGTTTCCATTAACCCTTTGGCTACTAACGAAGCAATACAAGTCCCGAAAAATTAAATTGGTAAATTAAAAGTACGATATTTCTAAGAATACAATATCTCGTGGTTTCGAAATTCTTGAAAACGTAGTGTTTAAAAATGTTTAAATTAACAAAGATACGATATTTCCTTCTCTAATTTCTGTTTAAAAATATAATACTTCTAGCCCGAGGGAAGAACGGGTTAGTTTGTTCTCGGTAAAAAATTTTGCTTAATTAAAAACTGTATTTCTAACCAGTATAGACGGCTTAATTCGTTATTAAAACGTTCGTAAAAGCGATTCTTTAATTTTGCTCCTCAAACGATTTCGCCCGCGCGCGAATTTTGCCGACGATCGATCCTCATCATAGGAATCAGAGCAGAATTTTCGCACAAGTCAGTTGCACGCCATGAAACGCCCCGTGGCTTTGCAGGAAGGGGTTAAAGTGTTTCATACCACGAAATTAGTATAGCTCGTTCCGTTCTATACCCTGTTCGTTAAGCAATTTCTTGTACAACCGCGAGATGCGAGGAGGTTTAGATGAACGGCGGATGTTCAATATCGGCTGGCATTTCCGTCAGAAATGGTGCACGCGTGTGCACGGGGCTCAAAGGGGGATCGACAGCCTATTTACCTCGAGGAATCAACAATAGGGCGGGAGGGCCGGGGGGCGGGAGGCAAAATTATGTACACGTAAGAATTCTGCTTAACTATCGGCTCGTTGCCACGCGACTGATATTGAAATTTCATCGCGACGGGAATTATGAAATTTTTCACATTCCTTCGGCTCCCACGGTTTGGTTACGTGTTGTCAAACGACACAGTCAACCGGCGATGTAGGAACGTTAAATGAAAATTCAAATATTGATCCGTACATTCTTTCTCTTCGTTTGACCTCGTTCCTCTCTCGTTCTTCTCTTTTTTTTATATATATATATATACATATTTTTTACGTTTTCGCGATTAACAAAATGAAAAAGGAGAACGTTCATTTTGATCGAAGCTCGTCCCGCAGTTTGAAACGTGTGTTTTACAACGCGGCACGATTTTAATTACGCGTAATTAGTCGCGCTTCGATTCGAAATGCACGGTTGATGCGCCGCCACGGTAATTAATATTCAAAATTAATGGAAAGAGCTGTGTACGATAATTAAACGTACAATAATACTTTGCCTCGACATTTATTGTGCGCGCGTTGTTATGCACAGGGGCGGGAGGGAAGAGGGAAGGGCCGTGATATTCATTCGAAAAGTAACGATTTTCTTTTTGTAATTAAATGTAAATGACAGGAAATCGAGAGCGCGGACGGGGACGAGCAAATAATCTCGTACTATTTCCGAGGGAAGGATTTTCATCGTTGGAACGCGTATGCTTTTGTTTGAAAACCGATTTCCCGGAGTTCGAACGCTTAACAGCATTTACCGAAATAATCGTTCGACAGGATCGACTGGGACCGGAGAATGTTAGCATGTACGAGGGGGATGTTCGTTTGAATTATTGCCAATATTTCCTGGGACGTAATGTACGATAGAACCTACGGACAACGTTAATCCTGACTGACAATTTTCGTTCTCCCTCTGCCAGCGCCAGCTACACACGTGTTTCTGTCTGATCTCCATATAAATATTGTTCCTTTAAACTTCGTTCCATTCCACGTTCGACAGGTTAAAATTCATGAAATATTTCCAATTACGTCGCGTATGAATTTTTTACCATTATCCCTCCCACTTACGTTCACGTTGCATTTTTATACACGAACGTAATACGATCGGATAATTGAAAATTAAAATAAAGAGAGGCATTATATACCATTAATATTAGTTAGGGTTAGAGTTATTTCTACGTCTCCTAAAATATTTTTATTCTCTTACGATAATATAACACAACAAATTGAAAGCTACAATCGCAAAATTAAAGAGTTTTGTTCTTTCCTATTGCACCGTGTCTTACCACACGCTACTATTTCTACTGCGGCGGTCACCGCTTTAACTGACATGGACTACTACGAATCACGACTATCCTACGAGACGAACAATTTAATGTCAAAATGATTCCGAACAATTCACGAAACTCTTAAATCATGTTTACGACGTTGATTTCCGGCAATGTTTCTCGCGTTTGCCGCGATCAATGATTCACGTCCGTCCGATAAAGCGCGCGTTACACAAATACCCATTCGCCTCGCGTCTCGGGCCTCGGTTTAACGATAATTTTACGAGCAAAGAAGGGACGGCATACATAATTTACTATTTAATTAACCGGCGGAATATCGAGGGATATTTTCGAACGACGAATGAAGATATTCAACCGTGGCAAGGTTTCAATGAGCCGGTTGTGCATGCGACCAACGAACGCCTCGTAACTTGTTAGACATTCATCCGGCGTCGTGACAGCCGTACGTATTCGTTCGTCGACGAAGCAACAATCCGTTCGTTAAGCTTTTTCCCGGTATTACGGCAATCAAGTTGAGTCAGGACATTCGATACAGCCGGACGACGACGAGCCAACGCTTCTCGTAGTCCCCCTTGAATGCACAGATAAACCTATGGAAGCGTCTTCGAGATTGCTTCGTGCTTCCAAGAAAGGGCAGCCGTGCCGCGCGTTCCCCGTGTATGATAGTTCCTGTCCGTTCAATGGGAATTCCTATACGTAACCATAAAAGTCCACGCGTGCTAATACACGGCCCGTATTTATCGACGTTCCCCGAACTAATCGTGAAACAGGCGCAGAAAATGTTTCAACTTCCAACAAGATTGATTTTACAATTTCGAAATATTTATCTTATTTTCCAAAGGTAATCCTTGACTGCGTTAATTATCATTTAAACTGCGGGGTAAATCTGGAGTATTATGAGATATCAGAAGACAAGGGGTTAAATAAGTTTCAAATTATATGAAATTTAAGGAACGGTTCGTCTCAACCCCGAACAGTATCACAATCCTGAAAGATATCAAATTTACCTCGTTAATCGTTGCTTTCAACGTTGAATCACGGAAATTATCTGTTCAACGAGTAAATTACTTGGCGGTTTGAGCCACCCCCTTGTCCCTCGCCGGTCTCATCGATTTTACCAAAGAGCAGCGACTTTCAGAGGAGGATTCCGCGAAGGGGAAGTAAGTGTCGTCGGTGTTGCGCGTTTGGAAATGTACATTCGAACGCCCGAAGGCTCGACCACCGGCCGTCGAGCCATTAAGTGTTTCCGCGGGGCCAATTTTAATAATGCCGAGCGTCTCGAGTGGCGCAACAAAAGGGCCCCTGCCGGTCTTCAACCACTTTGACACCGATGTGTACTCGTTCAGTGGCTCTTCGTTTCTCTCGTTTCCTGTTCTTTCAAGTCCGTGTCTCTCTCTCCCTCGGCCGGCTACTGTCTTACCGTTTGATATCCACGGTTTCTCTTCGACTACTTGTTTAAGAACGATTACGAAACATCGTTAACAGCCCTCTGTGTTTGCCATTCTTGCCGTTCGAGTGTTATCGAGAAACCTCCGTTCCTTCTTTTCAGCCATTCACACGATACGAGCCTCGAAACGCGTAACCTCATTGTACGGTGAGTGTCATTAACGCGTCTAGACATCGCATTGTTAACATAATTTTGTTATTCATCAAGGAACCGGCCACGGCGAGCGTGGCACGTTAACTCGATCCTTTCGCCGTTCCACGTCTGTCGAATCTTGCCCGTTCGATTCGCCCGACCGCCTCCTCCTCCTCTTCCCTCGTGTTCCTCTCTTGATTGCTTCTTCGCCGGTTACGTCTCTGTCTCGGAGCGAAGGAAAACTCCGTTTGTCGACGAGTAATTAAAAGGAACAGTCGTGGAAGGAAACAATTGGTTCGAGCCAACGTCGAAACTTGCCGACCGGATAACTAATCGTCCAAGTCGCGACACGAAAAGGAAGAATCGTCCGAACGAAATTGTGTTACCCCCATGGCTAGTTTACTTCTGGTTACTTCTCGTTAACCCTTGAACTACGATGATTGGATCAGTGCCGTCGTACACCTATGGTGCATCGACTACATAAAACCAGAATTGAACTTATCTACGAATAATTCATTTTTTATTCTAAGACTGTACGAATAATGCTTAATATTTCGATTTTTTTCGCTTGTTTTAACATCGTGGCAATAAATATTTAGCTCTAACTCTATTTACTACAATTTAGTAAAATTTGAAGAAGAAAATTATTTTACCTATGTTCAGCTATTGAACAACGTAATTCAGCATGTAAACGTATGTGTTGGCCGAACAAAGATCCAAACATCATAGCTGGGTACAATTGGATCATAGAACTGTTTATGCACCTGTTTGGCGATCGACCGTGCAGCATCCGCAAAATATTAATTTAATTGAACAACGTTGATGACACAATGGCATCCTGTTTGGTTTGTATCGGCAAACATCATAACACAAGTTTAATTCCCGTTTCTGTTCGTCGTGCACTGTTTACTTTCCGGTACGGAATGATAATTAAAATTGAAGGAACTCCGCGGCGACCGCTAAAAGAGGATATCGCCAATCGAGACGGCGGGAGCGTTGAATTGATATTTCGGGGGTTTTCCGTGTTCCCGGTTTCTTTTGGCTCGTCCACGGTTAATGAGGAGACCGAAGTAATTTGATAGGCGCATTAGAAGAAAGCAAACGCGTAATACGGAACAATACGTACGACTAAAGTGTGATTAAATAATCATTTTAACGCGAACGCGCAATCAATGATAATTAGTAACAACGGCACGAATCGAATGTAACATAACGAAGTGAAACACAAAGTAACGAACCCGGTTGCAAAAGGTTGCAAAAGGTTCCTGCGTTTGCGTAATCGATGACACGATAAACGTATCGTTGTAATTTATGATTGAATAATAGCGTTTATCGAGCGCGACTGAAGTCCGGTATTCTTCGTTGGATAAATTAGCCGGCAATACGCTCGTTGTCGCCAGTAAACCGCGACGCGAAATTAATCCCGTCGTGTACAAACAACGGGCTCGATATTAAATACAAAATCGCGGACCGATTCGATTGAATTGATCGCGGCCGTGTTCCCTCGGACTTCTGAATTTCAATTTCACCGCTCTCTTCTTAATTCTTGTTTTTGGATCGTCGAACGTTTTCGAGATATTTTTTTTTTCATCCGTCGAAAAATGATTCTCGATCCATGGCGCGAAACGTTATTGTTTTTCGGAGGGTTTTTTTGATTTTTTCGCCGGAACTTTGGAGTTGACAACCATAGACGTGCACAATAAACGATTCACGGATTTACATTGAAAGGACACGCGGCGCGATATCGATGACATCGATTCAACCTCTTGCGCCGACGAACGCGAGAGGATCCGGCTGAAATTGCATTTGCACATAATCGAGGTATCCGCGAAATTCTTTTTCTTTTTTTTTTCCGAAAAAAACGACCGGTTTTAATGACATATTATTAGCGGTCAGAAGGTATCGTCGCACGGGGTCTGCGTGGCAGTTCCGTGGCCCCGTGTACCCTTTGGCAAAGCCGACTTTACCGGACGCTTTTAATGCCAGGACCGTGGCACATTACTCAGCCGCAATGTAAAGTAGGCGAACATGTGTAGAAGTCGGCCTTACCTCGTGCCCTCTACCTGCTCGCGGGTACACAGGTAAGTACCTGTGGGCAGCATCGAGTGTATATCGCATATATCACGCGTTTAAGTACCGTGCACAAGCCCTTTCAACCTCGCAGCCTCGCTCGGTAAGCCCTTGAGCCGGGCCCGGAGTCTACCAAACGAAGACAAAGAACGCTCCCGGGGGAGACTTCTCGATCCCGCGGAGACCGTGACCGATGAAATATGCAACGATGCCTCGTGCACTTCTGTCAAAATGTTTCTGTAAATCTTCGTGAATACGTGATTCATGTTTCGTCGCTGCTGTAGGTTCTGCGCAGGGATAACGTTACCGTTCGATGATTCTTCCAGCACAATAGAGGCTCTCTTATCCGAATTAACAGTTTGGATGCCGCTTTAGGGTCGTTGTAATCCTGTTTCCAATAAATATGGTATTCTGTATTTTTATTTTCAAGAATCTAATAAAATTAAGTAAAATTAATAGCCACTTCTATATTTTTTGCTTTATAAATTAAATAAAAATCATGAATAGTAAAAATTGCCATATAATATTTTATGTCAATCAGAATGAAATATTCATTAATGCAATGCTGAGACAAAGTTAAATAACAGAATTTAAGTTTATCTTTTACATTGGCTCGTATTAGTTTCATAGATTGTCAATTAATACCACTTAACAAGAAATGATTAATTTTGAATTGAAGTATCCTTCGGATATCCATCATTAAATTTAACAATAAACCCCTCGTGGCTAACTTGATCCGCGTATGATTCACAGTGTTTACTGTCTTTCTAATGAAAGGATGATAGAGAGATGATAAATGTTAAATTTTCCGGGTATACATTCCGGTATCTCATTAACAGTAATCGAGTTTATTAATTTTATCAGCCGCGATGCGTACGTTCAATTTAATCGGTATCATCCGGCCGACGCATTGCTAACTTCGCTTAATGAAACATAGTATATTCATCGTGCAGAGCAAGATTCTGGACAGCCGGCACGGGGCGTCCGGAAATTAAATCCCATATGTATCTTCTTGAACTTTTTACGAGGAAATAATTTTAACCCGTGGCAAAAATGTGCTCGTATAAATAACAGACTGACGTTGGGAAACGAAGAAAATACGCGGTAATAATCGTCCTCTCCAATCCGCGTATCCCGTTGGATGTGAAATTACACGCTCCCGTTGACGCCCTTTTGAATTCGAAAACGAAGGAAAAACAAGAGCGTAATAATCACGAATACAAATTATCTTGGGGAGGAGGGTACGGTTTTAGCCATCATTTTTCTTTGCACGGCCGTGTGTGTATCTCTCTCGTTAAACAGCCTCCCCCGTAATGGCAGGGAACGTGCAACATCGAACGAAAACCACGAAGAAACCGCGTAGAGGGTTGAAAGCGGCAAGGGTTCGCTTACGAGGCAAAAAGAGAAAGATATGAATAAATGAATCGGTGGACCCTGTATGGGTATGGTTAAGCCACGGGACAGCGACGAGAGGGACGTGAGAAAAAGACGAACAGAAAGGGGTAGTACGGTGTGGAGGAGAGGGAAAAAGAGAGGGCAGTAACGGGCGAATAAAAGCTGGCTTCGAGCAGATGGCTGGTGCGGCCATTAGCTAATGGATCCCTAACACCAGTACACCGGCGGCCGAGTCATCCGCTAGGAAGTACAAACCGGTAGGTGGACGCGTCTATCGGTGACGTTGCTGCTGCCGCTATCCCTGCACCCTTTCAGCCCCGTAAAACGCATAGCCGACGAAATCGTGCAACGGCAATCGCGCTAAATCACAAACGGAACGACGAATGCCACCCTTTTCCATCCACGATGTCCTGGACTGGCTCGTGTTTCTACGCTCGATCGTACGTTCAGGCGAACACACGCTCGCCACTGCTGCCACGAAAATTACCACGAGCGCACGTGACATCCGTGATTTTCCATTGCTTAATGTGTCTTCTGCTTTCCTATATTGTTTTAATCCCGATCTCGTCGGACAGGATGTAATTATGGATCATTATCAATTATTCCTTTTGGATATAAAAGGAAAAGGACTATAAATTTTAGGCACGTGTACTTAATAATTTTAAATAAATAATTGACGGTACTACCTTATCAAATGCAGACTATAATATGGATACTTTATGGTAAACTGCTAGATATATTAAATTAAGTTTTTATTTGACATAGCTAACACTTGAGTAGCGTTAATTTTCTATGATTTTGTATAAAATTTAATTATTCGCATTCAAATTCCAAGAATTAATTCCGGACACTAATTCTGAAGAATGTCAGAAAACGAAATTCTGAAATTCTAAAGTAGTAAGTCGAGGCAGGTCGTTTCTGCAGAAACTGTGTACAGCTTCTTAGGCAGCTAGAACGTCGCGTACTCGTGTAATCGTGGCTGTTAATGAAAATTAGTTGTTTCCCTGCTTCCTTGTCCCGGCAGCACGCCACGTTCTGTAATGCCGGAGATGCATACTTCCTTGTAAACGTCGCTTTGTGTTCTTGTAAATGGTACGCGTTCGTTTTTTACAGCCTTGTGTTCCCGGTGTAAATTGGATCAAGTACTGCCGGGATAGGGTGAAAAGGTAAGGAAGGATAATATTAGCGCGGCGTGGAAGATGCGATTCTTAACGTATTTATCTCGCTTTGCGGGTCAATTCGTAAGATTAAAACGTTAGAAAACGTTCTTACTTCCGCAAAATACTGTAAATTATTTTATTACTTTTTGAAACGAAACTTCCAAGAAGGTAATTTGCAAAACGTTACGAAAACATTGCATTATCAAGGAGTCAGGCGAATTATTAAATGACTGGAAATGATAAACGTGTCTGTACTTTATAAATTATCGAAGCAGTAGAACGGTTAGGAAGGAAAAGCGGGGTCGGAAACGTTCCGACGCACTCTTTTTGATCGTTTTAACGTGAATGAATTTAGCAGGAGATTTGCGTTCATTCGTTTTGTAGTACACAGCCCAGCTATTAAATAATATTAATTACAACCGAAATCCAGCGAGATCTCGGCGAATTAATTTCCCCGTTGCAAGAAACGGAATAAAAAAGCGCTGTTTCCCGGCCAGGGAAATTATTAATTTAGCGAGAATTACGAGGCTGAACGTTTTCACGCCGGGGTAAAAAAAAAAAAAAGAAAAAGAGAGGGGAACCGATACAAATTGTCTGTCGGACATTTTAAAGTCTCTTGGTTCCTGCCTTTCCGTTTGTTTTTTTTTTTTTTTATTTCATTTTGTCGTTTCGAGTTGAACGAGAGAGTCCCGTTTTTCCTGGACGCCGGTAAACGCTTGGCGTAAAAGGGTGCACGATTTCGTCACGGCCCACCCCCAATTACCTAAAATACACTGCCGCGACGGGAAACGCGTCCCCCGATATCTATAATTAACGCGGTGATCGCACGGTGTGCTCAGCGACGCGTGAATTCGGTATCACTTTCCAATTTACGCCTGTTACGCCGTCGAAGAACGAAGGCGATCGTTACCAGCGATGATACGAGCGTGTCATGGCTCGCTGAACGCTCGCTAATTGAACATTTCGAATTAAAATCCGCGACAGTTGGCGATTCTCGTTATTATTAACCAAGGGTGACTGACTGACTGGCGCGAGAACGTTCAATCATTCCCACTATTCTACCCCCGTTCGTACTTCATTTTCGTTAATAACTGATTACCCTTCGTGCTGATTATATTAGGAGTGCGCAAAGATTTCCATCATTCGCGTTTCATCTGATACTCTCATTCTGATCTACCTTATACAATTACACGGGGAGAAAAATCGATTCACCCCTTCACTTTAGAATAAAATTAAATTCGACGTGACAGAAAAATAGATGTTATGTCGATACAAAAAATTGCTATGAACACTAGGAAAACTTTGAATACGATCGATTCGCAATTAGACTCGGACACAGCATGCTCGATTAGACGTTCATCGAGTACTTGTTATCGTAGTTCATTCAATCGTGTTAAACGGATCTGTTAGGTAATTACGCGAGCTTTCACGGTATACCATTCGCAGTATCTACTTAGGGACAAAGTGGTACTTTATGAGAGTCGAAGTTTCCGCGGTCCTTGGGTCCGAAGTTTCTTTTTAAGAAAGTATTTGCAAGCGTGTCTTTAGCGAGAAACTTTCCACTCGGTGGAATTGAATTTTCACCCGTGAACTCGACGGGAAGACGGGAAAAGGCAGTTTGGTTCCTTGACAGAGAATTAAAATTCACCGAGCTACATTTATTGGATAATTGTATTTACACAGTTTCCGCTACTGACTTACGATATTCATCTATTAAGCTTTGTTCTCGATCTGTCACTCGCTAAATTCAATATTTTTCAACAAAATAATATCGTTATTTTAATTATCGTTTGAAAATTAATAATTACATTCTAAAGAACAAGGTAGCTGTGTATTATACATTAAGTTTATTTATTAACTAACTTGGCCTAATTCTAAATGTCACAACTGCAATAAACCTTCGTCCGAGGTACTGTCTCGGCTATCGACCTTTCAACTTTTCAACTGAACCGTCCCTGCGCTGTTTTCCGACCGACCCTTAGCCTTTTCTTTCGACCCTTCGGTCAAAGGACTTTGGCCCCTCTTTCTTCAATCCTTAAAAATTAAACAAATCCACGACCCGCTAACTTCGCATTGTCAATCGTTCAAAGGAAAACCTTAGGTCTAAACACTCGATCGTTTGTTTCAGCACTTCACAATACACAATTACAAAAAGCATTGTTACCCGTGAATATCTTCTCATTGCGAACACAAGCACGCGTGTCGTGCAGTTCGCGGAAGTTTCTTAGCTGCGAAACTTGGATGTTCGGTGAAAATGCTGGTAAATTAACCTCCGTCTGCTGTTCTTCCGTCGTAAAAATCGTCAGCTCGAAGCAGCGGTGAACTCGGATAGAGTTGTTCATCAGCCGGCAACGGGAAGGCTCGGGTGCTGTAGTTTTTGACAGTGTGTAATCATAGTAAAGCGTCGTTGGCAAGTTGTAAACAACGTCGACACGGCGGAACGAGGAATTTCTGTAGCCTGAAAGTTGAGACGGAAGCACGGCCTGTTACGTCGCGTTACGAGAAGGGATGAAAGGGTCGGATAAGGAGGACGGCGAGCGTTGATGGTAGGGAAAAGGGGGTTAACGTTGCCGTATAGTTGCAGGTCTACGGGGCGTCTTAACGTTTTGAAGCACCGCTTCTAAATATTCATCACGTCGAAACGTAAGCGCCGAATATCCAGGTTCCGCGGCAGTCGAGGCCCATCCTTGAGCTTCCCTAATCCTCGACGTTTCGTGAGTGGCGGAATTAAAATGGCACTGCGATTCCGCCTCGCGGGCCGTGCCCCGTGATGCTTCACGATTTTTCATCTCCGGACCATAGGCCAAGCTTCACTCTTTCCCTTCGGGGTCTTTTCGACGAGGGGGAAAAAAAGACGTGCGTGGTCTCGTTGAAGAGCCTCTCTTCGCCCACGTATGGTTGCGCCTCGAAAGAACTTCGGTTTTCAGCGTAATTATTCGCGAACGGATAATTATATAAATACCCGAGGTGTTCGAATATTAATAGGGATCATCTTAGGTGGATCAATTTGCATTCGCATGGATAAATCGTACGGATAGAGACGAATATCCTGGGAAGATGTCGTGCACGCTCCTCTCGCCGAATCCCTCGCGCCCACTTCGTCAGTCGAATTAGCCCGAAGCTAACGATTGCGAGTTAATTAATTAAATTAACGACGCGTGAGAGGCAGAAACTAATTGCAAGTTCGAGGAGTATCGAGCTTCGTCTAGGCCGTGTTGTACGCGTGCGTGCGATCGGTCTAATGGGACACAAGGTTTCCCCGGCGTTTTTTAGAGCGAGCTTCCGTCGTGGATAAAAAAAAATGTGCGTTGCCGGAGGAATTTATGAATTTTCCTCTCGCGATCGTTACGCCCGACACCGGTGCCGTTGCGTCGGATACCGCTAAATAGAGGTACGAATAGCTGCAGGATATCGGAATTTATCGGACAAAGGGTGAGATTTGCTTTTAAAGTTTCAAAGTACCAGCGGCCGTGCCGCATTGACGTAACCGTTGAATAAGTTAGCTCGCAATTCCGCGCACCATCGGCCGTTTCCACGCCATTGTTTGTATTCAGCCGAGGTATGCACACTCCTTGTCAGCCCCTTTGAGAACTATTGTACCAAAGGTTCTGCCCAAACATAGTCTGATCTCAAGGTACCCCGGCTAATCTAACTCGATAACCAACGCCTATAACGTATGAACAGGACAAACGCCTCGGGCGATTAGCGAATGGAATCTTGGCTTTCCAAAGCGAGTTATGGTTGAATTACAGCTAGGACCAGACGTTCTTTCTTTTTACTTCGTCAGTTGACTTTCATGCAAGCATACGGTACTGTAGGTCGAAAAAAATAAAGAAATAAAATGTGGTCGAAATGAAAACGAAATGAAACGCGTATTTCCCCCAAAAATTAAACGAAAATAACGTAAACCCCAGGTCAGTGTCCCGAACGGCTAGACATCTGTCAAGCAGGCCCCAAAATCGGCTAATCATAAATTTCTACCAAGAGTACATATTATTTTTCAACGCGATACAATATTCATTAACAAAATTAGTAAGGGGGAATGAGTATTTCTGTTCTATCTACGGGGTATCTAAGAACAATGCTACCACAAACGGCAATACGTACGTCGGTACACTTGTCGTGAACACTCTTTTCAATAAAAGAAGTACATTGGTACGCATGAAAGAGCGAGACGGGCTTTCAAGGGTCGATTCCTTCATCCAGTTTCAGACATTCCCGGTCCGGGTACGTTTGTTTAGTTCCCGGCAAGAAAGCTCATGATTGCTTCCACTTCCAGCGGGGCAGGAATCATCCTCGAGACCTTGGCCCGTCGCGTATTCTTCCTACGCTTATTCAACCGCGTTTGGAATAGTAAATAAGAATGGTCGTGCGTCCTTCTCGCTCGGTATAACGTTCATTTTAGCGGGGAATGCCGGGAATGGCGGCCGGGACGGGAGAAAAAGAGAGGAACGCGGAATGAAAGAAGGACACAGAGGGGAAGGGAAAGCGATGGGACGAGGAGAGGAAAGAGAAAACGGAGAGACTGTCCAAGACAGCGGGACATTGTTCAAATTGCGGAGAGTAGAGACATCGATCACGGTGGTGCCGCCGCAGCTGAGCCCCCGGGGACAGACACGACCGACCTAACCGTCCCTCTTCAACCTCTTCTGCCTCCGAGCCCCTCAGCCCCTTGGCTTCGTCGTCCGCCGACGCGTCCTGCTGGAAACCGTACCACGTGGTGATCCATCCAGACGAAACCTTCTTACGTTTAGCGCCACCTTTCCTGGGTTATACGGTATAACCCCTTACCAAACGACACACGTTATTATGCCCTTTCAGAATGGTATAATCTCGTTAATGCACGCTTAGACGAAGAGGAATAGGATGATCGAAGCTTACTTTTCGGCTCCTTCTTCGTGGATTACGTTCTCTGACTCGTTCCCATCCGTTCGTTCATTTTCTTCTTGGACACACCATGTTTCTTCCTCGGTTTATGGAGAAATGGTTTCAGCAGGCTTTCGTCTCTTTTAGATTTTATTTTATTTAATATGTAGAATGAGATAGGGAGTTTCTCTATTTTGATTTCAAGGTTTGAAATAACACTGCAGGTATCGTTATTTTATTGTGAAGTTTCATTTAACTATTCTCAAATTAACTATTCTATTACCTCTCCGTGACACTTTGACATTAAATTATATAATTATATCGTATAATTGGATAACTAGTCGAATGAAAAAGCGCACAAACTTCGAGCAGAATTGCTGCTATATTAATAGATGCTAGCTAAAACACTCAAATGAATTATTCTATTATCTCGCCGTGACACTTTGACATTAAATTATTCAATTAAATTGTATAATTGAATAACCGCTAAAATGAAAAAGCACACGAACCAAGGCAACACACCGGAACCTTAACTTCGAAAATTAATCGTATTCTTAATAATCGATGTTCCAACGCGCCTGGCTAAGTACGTCCATTTCCACTGCGACAGTTGAAGCGTTAAAATGGCGGCGTCCGACGACATCCGCTAGATAAATGATCGAAAATCGGAAAGTCGAAGTCGCGCTGACCGAGGATAGGATAAGGTCTCACCTGGTCAGGTTCTGTACGGAAGTGGCGTCGAGGAAGAGCGGGTCCTGGGAAATAAGCCGCGTTTCCCGAAGTTCGGGCTGCCAGCGCGACGTCGATACGTCCAGTGTACGTGAAAGTAAGTCGATACCTTTCCGGAAAGATCGAGTGGGAAATGGAACTCGAAGAAGATTTACGATGGAGTCGGGAATCGTCGATCGAGACGGACCGTTGCTGGATGCGAACGGCCGGTCGTTAAACTTCCTTTCCCGATCGGTTCGCGCGAGTGATACATAGCGCTCGGACCGACTGAAATTATTTTCTATCCCGTTGGACGGATAATTATATTCCCGTCGTGAGAGCCGTCGGCCACCGAATGCATTTTCAAAGAGATAGCGCGAAAACTTCTTTTGAAATGTGCGTAACTCGGTGCTTTATTTCGTTTAAAAAATTCCAACATCGATTTAAACCCCCGTTTGGACCGAAAGAATTACGTATGTAAACGTAATTAAAGAAACGTACGAACTTCGAGAAGGGAATTTTATTCATTACGCTTATTAAAAGTAATTCTGTTTCGAAGTGCGCTCGTTGCCTCTCGGTTTTATAACGAAACAAAGGAAATTTATTCTTTCTCCTGCATAATATATAGAAAATGTGCAAACTGTAATTAAAACGGAGCGAAATCTAAATATAAAATTTTTCTTGCGCCGTTGAGACCGTACCGTCGCGTTCGAAATGAAAAACTGAAAAATTAAGTAATCGATGTCGACGATAATTCATACTCCCCTGCGCCGTGCTGCACACGGCTCGTTCTACTGTGCCTGTCAACATATTGGGTTTTATGGAACAATAACGTATCCTACTTTATTTCAATACTCTTTAACCGAAACGCGGTGATTCATTGAGCCATCGAGGAGATAGGCAAACGGATGAATAATGAATTTTATCGACGAAAAAGTAGGTTAGAGAAATATTTCTGCAGCGATAAGTAGGACAAGCGGCGATCAACGAGCCGTTTCCTTCCATTCGACTCTATTAGATATTCGATAGTGCAAACAGACTGTAGGTCAAATCCTGATCACGTTAAAATTTTCACACCCAGACGTCGATGGATAAATTCTTGGAAACTTGCCAATACTCTCACGTTGCGGCCATTTCATATTCCCCGATCTATTCCGGATTCACTTTATTATTTACTTTTCCTACGGAATTTAACGTCGATTTGCTGTCAGATTAATTTTAAAATCGCGAATAGCGTTGCTGTTACAGCGATAATATGAATTAGTCAATTTCAAGATCGAATTTATAAATCAATTATTCGTATCCTTGATACATTGACTGACAGGGGGGTTGGTATAATTGAATAATTAATAAAAAGAAGGGGAAGGCAAATCACGAGGTATCAAGCTGGAAACTAAATTTGGTAATCGATCGACCATGTCATTAACAATTAGCAATGTGTTAATAGTTAGAATTGGAATATGCTACAGGTCGTTGAGGTACAAGCTTTTATTTTTATTATTCTAATAACGTTAAAAGACTTTGATTAGTACTTTAAAGCTTTTGGAAATGTTGAGAAAGCTTAAAAAAAGGTGAAGGGTCCTAGTAGATCAGAAAAAGGTGTATCAAACCGACTCTACAAATGTTTCTGGACAAATGATGTTGTTGAACGGAGGTTGAAGGAAATTTGGCGCGTGTCCATGTCAGAAACAAGCGAAATTTCTTCCAAACGAGTAGGTGGATGCGCTTGTGCGCCTGTGCTAGAATTATGCTCTTGTCTACGATATTAATGGACGCCGTTAGGGAGCGCAATTCAGCTCGGCTGGCACGTAGTAAAACGCTTCTGTAAACTATAGCAGCATCTTCGCAAGTATTAGTTCTCAAACCGCGGAGAATACTTCAGCGACTAGAGAATTGGTTGTTTCAACACTGAGCCGTTCGACATTCGGCTCTCCTGGCTTTAGAGAGTACTTCAGCCGTTACTCCTGCGAGGTATACAAGCTACTCAAGCCCGAGTGGTTCTTGTCAGTCTCACTTTCTCAGCCAGGGAAGCATATTTGGTAAGACGATACTACGCCAACCATACCCCTCCTCCCCCGCCGGTGATACAACAATGCCCGTCTTCTCCTTGGATTCCCGTTGTTTAACTTATCGCTGTTGTGGCCCTTTTGGAAATCTGTCGCGAAATTTCATCGTGCGTCGACACCGAGTCACCGGAGCAGATTTTCACGATTATTGTTCGACCATTGTGCGTAACGATACGAGATCGTTGTTGCTCGCGTAACACCGGGCTCGCAGGAAAATTACAACCCCTCGGCGCTCCTTTGAGCGTGTCGAGCGAAGCGGGTTATGCAAATAAGGCGTCCGTGTTTTCTCCTCGGCCGGAGATAAGGGGGAAAAGGAAAGGAAAAAGTTCGATGATAGTCGGGTTACGCGCGCGAATCTTTGCTGAATTCATTCGAACGCGTTCCTCGTTACGCTGTTAATTAATGGCCAACTTTAAGTGAAATGTTTCTCGCCACGATTAATTGATCAACGGAGAAATCTGGTAGACGTTCGATTAGAAGGAACTGGAGAACTTGCTGAACGATACTATGTAACCCAACAAAGTAGTAACTGGTATTTATGTACGTGATTCGAGGCACAAAATAGAGGAATTCAGGAAAATTATCCTCGGTAATTTCAATACCTGCCAGTGTAATTATACTAATTAATTAAAACAAACATATTATTTTCTAAAAATATCATACTACTTTGTTGATTTTATTAATTTTCGAATACTTCCTCTTCAAACAAATACACTCGCCCGTATTTCATAATTTTTCTTGAAATAATAATTACTGGGAGGGAAGATTCTGAACAGATTCGACGAATTAAAGTCAATGTCACGGTCTGTTACGGCTAAATGATCCGATATAAGTCAGAAGCCGAAGTTTCAGGCTGCTGGCGCCAATGTAAACTGTACTCTTACCTCTGCCGTCACCGCTGTTTCATTTCCCCCTTCAACGAAACTTTCGTCCCGGCATAATTCTGTCCCGAGGTTCGGTGTCCTCGCAAAAGTACCTACTACTAATTAATCCTTTTAACAGCGCTTAAATTTAATTAATCTGAAAGTTATGTGGTCGATCCTGAGTTTGCCGAGCAGCCGCTGGCCTCTCCGTCGTCTTTTTGTCCCCGTTGGTCGATTTCACGGGGGCGGGGGTTCAAAGGGGGGAGGGGAGAGGAGGATGGAATAGAGTGGGAAATTCGCTGGCGGAAATCGTATACATTAAGCTGGCTTTGAAAATCCGATTTCACGTTCTTCCTCTTCCTCCGCTTCCTCCCCTTCTTCTCAGTCTTTCCCTTATTCTTAACCACCTCCCTAGACGGTTTCTCCTCGAGCCGATTCGATCTTCGATCCTTTGACTTTGCGTTATCGTAGCCGGCGAGCCTGTTCCACGGCGGATTACTAATTCCTCGCTCGACGTTTGCAAAATTGTGCGGAATCGTCGGGAAAAAAGAAACGAGGGGACAGAATTTCTCTGCCCGCCGCTGAAACAATTACGACCACCGACGTTCAGTCCTTGTTGCTTCGTATTTTCCTTCAGAATTGGCCCACCTTCAATGAAGTAATAAAAGAAAAAGGTACACTTTTCGAGAAAAGGAAACGAATTCCATGAGTAATCTGATTACACCGCGAAAGCCACGAATCGAAGAAGGACGAACCTCGAAGTATTGAAAGCAGTAAATCACCGGGCAAACTTTCGGGAGGATCAGTCGAAATGATGGAAAAAGAACTTTGGGACGAGAGAGATGCTGTAGCTACGACGAGTTTCGTGGTTTTTCGTCTCGATGAAATAATGGAGAGACAGCATTTACAGATTAGCCAGCGATCTAGCTGCGAGAGCTTATCCTAGCGCGGTGCAGATCTTTGGCCGCGGTCTAGGAAATTTATAATCTCCACACTTTCTAGCCTGGCGAAAATCGGGGAACAAGCATCCCTGTCCCGGTACTTCCACGTGCATTATCGACGCTGACCCGCTAAGTTTCCAGCCGGGGAGGAAACGCTGCACGAGCCGATAGGGGATAATCAATCTCGAAACAGAACGTTACCCTGGAGAGAGGGACCGGCAGCGAACGGAGAAGTAAGGGCTAGAGGGAAGAAGGAGAAGGGGGGTACGTGGTGTTTGCATTTGCGTGCTAATTTGCTCTAACCTAATGAGAGAGACCGGCTTGTGCAAACTCCTCCTCTTCTCTATTTCGACCCCTGCCATTCCCTTGTGCGGCTGTGAATCAGCCAGACTGCGCCGAGCCGCTGCCCAACGGGCGCAA
The DNA here is from genome assembly GCA_022405125.1 of Anthidium xuezhongi. Taxonomy (NCBI): domain Eukaryota; kingdom Metazoa; phylum Arthropoda; class Insecta; order Hymenoptera; family Megachilidae; genus Anthidium; species Anthidium xuezhongi. The sequence continues at coordinate 4,729,635 of CM039642.1, read as the reverse complement.
AAGTGTTGAAAAATTGGATCGCAAAACTTCCTGGCGTTTCGTGTGTTTACCGTGCGGCGATCTTTAATGAAACCAGCCGAGGAACGACGGCCCGGAAACCTTGGGTTATTCGGACGAGTTTGAATAGCAATTTTAAAAGAAAAGAGGGTGCATCGTGAAAAATGAAATTTTTCTACGGTGTGTCTGATATTTTCAGCGAAATTGAGTTTAGTTGTTGTTAAAATAGTTGATAAAAGAATCGAGTGCTGGGAGGATTGTTTCCTCGAAAATTGTGTTTCAATATCGTCGGGCTCGTACGGTGCAAATGAACGGGTACGAGACAGGCTGAAGCAAGGCAGACAAGTTGTGGTTTGCTGGCTGATTTATTGACTGTTGGAGTGCATATAGTCTATCCAAAATCAATTGCTCGCTCAAGGCCATTGTGAAGCAAACCCTGCCAGGCCATTTTAGCTACTCTGTCACTCCGTCTTTCGTCTCTTCGTTGTATGATCGTTTTCGTGCAAGGAATAATAATACAAATATTTATGAAGTCTTCGTTTCCCCGCGAAAATACGAGCGGATGAGAAATTCTTAGCAAGATTGAATTAACGTCGACTGGTTTCTACTTTGGCTAGTTTATTGTCATAGAAAAATTATATTATCCTATAAATAAAGTCAGCTAAGAAATTTAGCGATATCCCCATAGACAATGAAACGAAAGTTACAAACTTCTATATTTCCGCTTCCTGTCAGTCCATTTCTGTAGCCCTCTACTTCGCTTAAAGGAGAACCCTCCGGCCGATATTAATATTTCCATCGCTTGCAATTTACTCGCAATTTAAAGCATAAACTTCTGATAAACAGATCAGTACGCCGGGGTCGTCAACTATAATATTATTTCGCTGGAAAAAAGCTTCGGCTTCTCGAGCCGAACTCTCGTTTCTGCAGAGATTCGATCTTCAATAATCATTGGTTACTTTTTTTCCTCTCCTTTCTTCCCAAACTCTTTCGAACCTTGAAGAGTCTCCTCTCTATCTCTCTCTCTCTCTATCTGGTTCGATACAGTTTCCCTCGACTACGATGAACAAAGTATCTTCCTCGTCAACGGGGGAAATGAAATCAAGGTGCACCTTACCTTGGACGTAATTGTGTTCGCCCCGACCTGGATCGATCCCTGCGGGGCAAATGTTAGCGCAACAATTAAACCGGCGGAAGAAGAAGGGACAAAAGATGGAGACGTTGGCTGGCAAGGCCTTCGTTCCATGGTGAATGCGACTGCGCTGCCGCTGCTGCTGGTGCTGCTGCTGCTCCCATAGACGCGACGCGTCATTATGCGGGAGGACGAATGAATCGCGACAAAAGGTGGAGGGAACGGTAGAAGGAAACGGGCAAATGTTTTCGAGTGGTCCCACTTCCACGGATCCATTGTTATTTAACGCGGGCACATTGAGGATGAGCACGGCGAAGACGCGGACGGGAGAGGGGGCCAGCGGCGGAGGGACGGGCGAGAAAGGGAAAAAGCATTGTTGAACTTCTGTTAAATACGATCCTCTCCTGCCCGTGAACGTGTTCACCGTTGATACTTGACGTATTTTCTAACGCGACGATTATCAATCATCCCCTTCACCTGAATAAACCCCTTGTACGATTCAACAACGATTTCTTGCTGGATGAAAGTTCCTTGAATCGGGGGGGAAAGCAGGTTGAAACGGTGATTAATTACGTAATTTTCTTAGGACTAGCGTAATTGATCGTTCAGAAAAGAGAATAAAAGTATCCTCTCTGGTTTCTTCTTATACCTAATATAAATAAATCCTTTGCTTTCGAAGTGATTTAAGGAAATTTGTAATTAATTACGTTCAATGGAAAATAGCATCGATTAATACGGTATCAGTACCTTAGTACGACAGTAAAGTGTTGACAATTAAATGATAATGGCATTTGGGGGGACCATGAATCCTTTTCATTAACTCTTAAATTATCATAGCACAACGCTGCTTCCACTTCTATTCCTATTTATTAAACTTTAAACGAACAAATTGAAACATTTCGAAATGACGAGCACTCATCACCACCCATCTTCAAAGATAACCAATAGAGCTATCGTTGAAATACGTATGAAAAAAAAATCCCTGTTACAGGAGTAAAAGGATTCGATTTAATTACCGATTTGCTCCATCGAACTTGTTACACCGTGCGAAGAGTTAACTAGGTTTAGTTCTGTTCGTTTAACTAGATTTTCACGATGGGACGAGAAAAAAAAAGGGAACGGTTGCAATCGGAAGTTAAAAATACAAAATGGATCGATGGAAAGCGTCAAACGTACGCGAAAAGAGAGTTTTTTTTCCATGGAAAACGTTTCGGGGCCAGTGATTTTTGGAACGACGTTGAATCTTCGCTGGTGTTCCCCGTGGAAAAAAAAAACGAAGAAGATATTTCGTCGACGAAAAATCGTTGCGAGCACAATCGGTACGCGTAACGGACGTAATGTTTCATCGGTCGGCTTAGCGAGGGATTACCATTATGCTCTCCGGATTACGCGTAGCGTCGAAAAATACCGCGGCCAACGGTATACATTTTTTATTGAAAGGTGAAACGAACGGGAAAAATAAAAAAAATAGTGTCGAACCGATTTCTGTTTTTAATACGCCCACAGGGGCCGACCGCGCCGGGAGGCGTCGAAGGGTTGCCGGTACGGTTTTTGTTTAAATTTACAGAGGGGACCTGTAATGCGTCGCCGAATCGGAAACTTGATGCGCGTCGGATAAATGAAAATTTTGTCGACCCGCGTACCGCCGACAATAAACTCCTGTCCCACCCGTGAAACGTCGATCGAGCACGTTCGAAATGGAAATTTCAGGCGTCATTCTCATCATCGAGCTTATAATTCGTTCGTTCGATACCTTCGTTTCTATACACCTCTCGCTCAAAGGGCTTTTCGCAAAGTTTTATATCTGTCGTTATCGAAGCTTTAACAAACATTCGAAGTATTTAAAGTAAGATGTATAATAAATTTATTTGCAGTCTGTTTCGCTTGCCTTCTCTATTTCTTTTATAATAAATAATTTGATTGCAATCCCTTATGATTTGTAAAATATTTCTATTATTATTACCGCCACCAATTTTTACTGTAAAAGGCATTTTTGAAAGCCTGAACCTCGATTCGTTAAAAAAATATAGAGAACCGCTGAAATTTGTTAACTTCGCAAAAGCTTAAAACATACCGATTAACTTCTTTCCGATCCTTTTCAAATTCAGGATCCCTGTATTCGAAACAGACAAGAATTTCAAAAAAAAAGGAGGTTGCGGGTAGATTAATTAACTGCATAGTTTCGCTAATCGATTTGTACGCGAACGAGAAAAGCTTCTCGTATCGTTCGCCTGCCGTTTACAGCCTATAAACATTGAAAAATGGCATTCTTGGGGCCCAGCCACGGTATGGTAATAAAAAAAACGTTCTATACGCCGCTTAAGCTTTGATGCGCTTCTTTTATGGACGGTATAAAAATATTATTAAAAATTATGAAAAAACGTGAGACGGCGGTGGATACTACGAGCGAGGGAAATCAATTAGCCGTGTACCGTCGTGTAAAAATATTGTCGGTGAAAGAAAAACGACTGACTGAAAGCAAATTCTCTGTGAAATTACATATCTGTTTTCTTTCATAACTTTTTATGGGGAAGAAAATTTTAATTACGATTCATTGTTATCGGTGATGGGTGTCCTCCATAAATTGTTCTTTATAAACTTTCAAACAATCCACGTCACTTTGAGACTTAATTGAAACAAAAAATTCACGGAACTTTTAAGGATTTTGAAACTTTTGAAATATTAATTAGCTTACAAACCTGAGTGCATATTATGTGGTTTGCAATTTAATTCTTTCGGGTAATTCCAAAGATGTATGAAGAGCAAAACTTTAAAGAGTAAAATTGTCGAATTTTGAATCGTATTCGAAGCAAATCGAAACTGTTTAAATTGGTCAAACAGAGCAGAATGGTTAGCAATCAAACATGTAAATGTATTGTTATCAAATTTTTAACGAACGAGGAAGTTAAACCAAGCGAAATATTGCAAAAAAATAGTTATGGCAGTAAATATTTAAGTTTGACTGAACACCTTGTCAAAAAAAATTGTAACGCAAGGGGTTAATTGATACACGAATTTATATCCGAGCTGCCCTCGTGTTTACAGATTTGGGGTTGTTTGAAAAGCAAAGTTTCCCGAAAATTTCGTTCACGTAAAGGAAAAATTCGAGTATGCATGTCAGCTCGATAGCCAGTGGTCGGGTTACCTCAAGAATGTCGGTGGCTGTACAAGCATGGCCGAGGAATTACTCGACTAAGTATTTTCAACGATCTCGGTCGGTGTTCCTTCGTGTTCCGTAGCTTCGGGGTCAGATCTACGTGCCGTTGAATATCCCGTGGTCATTAGCAGACGGTCCTTTTTACATAGAGTGCCCAGTATGTAACACCCCTGACAAAATACCTGATATCCCCTCCGTCCCTCCTCCCCCACCCCACCGCCCAGGTTTCAAACCCTCGACCCTCTTCTCGGAGCGTAGCTCGGCAACGATAATGAGTACTATTTCGGTAATGAGGTCGCACGCCATTGAAAATCGCGGAGAAGCACGCGATCCGCCGCTCGCTGAAACACTGGGAAAGCTAGTGCTCGTGAGACCGTAAAACTTAATGAACGGAGAAATAACCGTTTCGAAAGAATCCCCGGATCTATTTCCTCTTGTATCCCCCCCTATCCTTTCTTGCTTTTCTCTACCCTCCGGGAGGGACGCCCCGTCTAAACGACCGGTCGACTTTTCAGTCCGCCGAGATTCTATCTATACGCCGGCCGAAAACGCTATCAACGCCCGGAGAATTCCTCGGTTCAGAAACGTTCGCACGATCTTGTAAATTGACTTTCATGCCTCGTACGTGCACCCTTTCGCTTTCTTCCATCCTCCTGTCGGCTCGCCGTTTGTTATTCCTTCTTCTCGCTTCGACACGAGAAATGATTTCACGGACTGTTACATCGAATGTTTCGCTGCAATTATTTAAAGTGCCATCGATTCATTTCCCTTATTTTACAAAGTACTTATGCGAGAATGGGACAACTAAAATTCTACCTTATCTAATCTAACGTGTTTCCGACTGAATATCCTTGCATATTTCGTGCACAGTAATTTGCTTGTAATAATATAGAATGTTTCACAGTTTTGTAAGACAAACACGACGATGTTCTGTATAATATGAATCAACACGGGTCAAGTTAGATTAGGTTGCATGATACCGAATTTTAATTATCCCATCCCCGCGCAATAATCGTAATAATTTGATGCCACTGTGTAATTCGCGAGGCACGACTTTAACGACTCGCTACGTTTGCACGATATTTCTTCCCGTCCTTTTCTTTCGAGGATCGAAACTGGTAACACGATTTGTGTGGTAACCTACAGGGCGTGGAGCAGACTCGAGGAGGAATTCGCGACAGGCTCTCTTCCTCTTTGATTCCGTCGTCGCCTGGAAGTTATCTGTTCGTTCTTTCGGTCAACTTTCACGCCGAAAAAGATACGATCTATCCGGGCGGAACGTTATCACCGGCCCGGAAATTTCCAGGGCCACGGGGTCGTCGTCGTCGCTGTACGAAGCTGATTTTCGATTTCGCGCCCGTCCCATTTTTCTTTCGCAGGGCTTTCTTGCACCGAACACGCCGTCGCCCCTCGAACGGAAATAATCAGCGCGCGAAAGCGATCCTCCTTCCATTCACGCGGACGATTTCCACTCGAGTTCGCGTGCACGTGAATCACGCTCGCCGTGCATTATGTGCACACGCGCGGACATCGTTGCAATGGCGCAAGATATTAAATATAGATGCCTCAAAAGGATTAAAGTAGTGAGACGGCAGTCTATTGAATTATTCAGCTGTCGAGATATTAAAATATTCAAATATTAGACTTTTGCCGTGCTCCGGTGTCGAATTATTAAAGCATTAAGCTGATAGAGTTTTGAGGCGAGGCTGCTAAATTATTGAAACGTGATTTAAGGTATTGAAACGTTAATCTATTAAAATATTGAAGCTTTAGTACCTTGAAGTTTTCGGAGACTAAGTATTAGGCCATTAAGAAATTACAGTAATATTTTACAATTCGGAGATAGTGGGATAGTAAAATGTTAATTTGATCAGTGACAAACTTAAAGTACAATTTTTTCCCAAAATTAGAGTATTTGAATGTTGACGTTTCGAAACTACTCAAGTTGAGATATTAAAGTTTCATGAACCTGAAGTACGAAAACTGTCATCGTATCAAAATTGTAAGCTAAGGGCGGCGTTTTACAGTGCAAGGATTCCAGAATAGTGGAATGTTAGACTGATAATGAGCGACAAACTTAGGATGGTGCCGGATCCGCTCGTATCTCGCGAACGTTCGTGAAAATCTCCTGAATACTTGGCTGAAACTCCCGACAATCTATTTATCCCAGCCGTTTGAACTCGTCCTTACGTGCACGTTTAGTCTCTCACCCTCTCTCTCTCTCTCCTCTCTCTCTCTCTCTCTCTCTCTCTCTCTCTCTCTCTCTGTTCGCTGTTACGAGAACAAGTCTGATTTGTACGAAACGCGACGTGCTCCAATTTCTGGATACCAGCAGAGGCGCAGTTGTCGCTTGCAGAGTGTACACGCGTGGTACGTTCATTGTCGTCGCATAATTATTACGAACGAAACTGAAAATCCTGTTGTCCGATTGAACGTAATTCCGAAAGAAGCATAAAAGCGGGCGGACCGCTCGGTTCCAGTGTCACGCTTCATTGTAAATTAGTCGAGCTTTGTGCGACAAGGATTTCCCGGTATCCCGAGCAGCCGGCGCGCTTGTAATCTGCGGCGACTGATTGGACCGGAAAGTCGGGCATGCGAGACACGACGTACCGGATACGTCGAAACACCGGCAACCCCCGTTCATTGTGTCGACGTTCAGCGCGTTCTCTGCGCGGCGACCAAGTAAAAATAAAGAACTACCCGGCGTGAACAGCGGCGGCAAAGAACGAGAGACGCTGCGGCGGCAGCGTAAAATAGAGGGAGGAGGAGAGAGGGGAAAAAAAAAGGGAGTGGTAGGTTGTAGAGGCAGATGTGATAAATGGTAATTGCGCAAAAGTACCGCGGAGGACACGAGTAACACCCGTTCCTCATTAGAGGCTTGTTAGGGCGCCGAGACACAGAGTGACGGAATGCGGAGGAGAGAAGCAGAGGGCAACAGAGGCGTTCATTCGCGGAGGCGCCTCGTCTTTTCTGCTTTCACATGCTTTGTCCTCTTTCTTCGCACCGACGACTGTTCTTCATTCGGGTCAACCCGGGTACACCCAGCTGGTCGCTGCTTTCGGTCTTAATAATCAATCGCTTTGATCGCGTCGCTGGAGAAACGCTTTATCCCTTTTAATACGTGTCTAGCAAGACGTTTTATCTGTTCATTTTTTAATTTCTCCTCGCTTTATTAGCTTGTATTAATAGTTTAACCCTTTACACTCGGCTGTGCCCTCTGAGGGGACATGCAAAGAGTGCAGGTAATTTATTTTTATTTTCTGAACTTTCTTTCGCAATACTATCTTATCTTATTTACGATGGCGTGTTGTTCACTACTTTATAACTAAGTATTTTTGAGTTGCTGATAAATAATCTGAAAAAAATTCTGAATTCTCAAGTATTTTTACTCCTTAATAGTCACTGTTAGAGTTAATCTAAATTATTCAATGACGTGTCAACTCGTCGCCCAGATAACAGATTAACACTCAAATTTATACGATTTCTTCGCTGCTCTTTATTTCTTTTATTTCCCATTGAACAGCCGGTGCCTTGGAAATCACATTTAATCGCGCTTCTTTCATGGATGGCTTCTCATAGCGAAACTTCTCCCTGGTATTTGATTTAATAGAACGATATAAAAGGGGTGCAGCGGTATTCCCCCTTTCTCTCTTTCTCCCTTGTGTATCCTTGTCTTTACGGGCGGCGGAGATGTTATTTTGAAAATGTGGAAGATTCCTTGGGCACAAACATGTCACCGTAGAACGGGCACGTGAAAGGCGTAATTTAAGAACCGCCGAGTCGCTTTGAATGGAAACTTAAATCACTTCGTTTCTCCTTCTACCTTGAATGCGTTTTCATCGGGGGCTGCTTTCGTTACGCGCTTCCGTAATTTGTCGCTTTTACCCGCGTCGGATCATTCAAACAGCCAGACATTCGATTAAATTCTGTCAGGGGTTGAATATCATTTCTGTTTTCCTGCATTGATAATACTTCTAATTGTAATGCCTTATAAGGTAGAAATCATTTGCATCCATAGCTAAATATTAACTCTATTGAAATATTCTTGAAGTATTAACTACCCTTAATTTTATACATTCTTGTAATTAATTAAGACTATGAAATAACTTGCTGCACCCATGGGTCTGCGCATCACACGAATCCAAATAGAGTTATCGAATACATTTCGCAAGTCTGTATATCTCTCCTCGTTTCCGCAACAAACAACATTTACGCGGAAGCAAATAGAAACACCTCTCTGTTCCATTACTTAATCCATTGTTCATCAATCCTCAAGATTTCGTTTAAAGGTGCTCTCTCGTAATAACTGAATCGTGAAAGGAAACCTTCGATCCCTCTCGCCTCTCGCATCCGGCGTGATTAATGAGTCCATCGGTCCTCTTTAAGCTTCCCCCTCATTACCACGATTACTCTCTCGTTCCGCGAGTACGCTCGACGAACAATCGTTGCCGGTTACGGAACACGCATAAAAAGAAGGACACATTCGCGCCGGGCAGATTCGCATCTCTGTCGTAAAGGTGTTATCGCGAAATTAAAATCGCCGAGTTTCATTACGTCGACGGGCGGGGAGTTAAGCGGGCAGGAAAATCGTGCGCTATTACGGAAGCGTATCTAAAAGAAATTGTGGCGGACCGGATAAAGAAGGAGGCCAAAGGACGGAACCTTTGGCCGAAGGGGTTGGAAGGGCGGTTCGGAAGGGATAAAAAGAGCGTGTTCGGGGCGAAGGCAGTTTATGCATGTAAATCGTCCGTCCTGACTCGGTGTTTGTTGTTCTTCGCTTCGGCATCGAGCGCGTCGGCGTTTTACGTGCACCGCTGTATTTTATTGCGAAAAGGTAACTATATATGTGGATGGACACGTACAGGTAGATGGCCGTACGTGTACGCTCACCCGCATCCATATACATGCGTCCGAACGGACGGGTTAAGGGGGGGTTTCGCTTTTCCATCCGCTTTTGTACCCCCTGAATTCCCTTCGGCGGGATCGGCCTCACGGTGCATGCACTTTTCGCAGATACGCTCGATTCATCGAGGATCCATGTATTCGCGTTATGTCTATGCCTCCTATAAATAATGGATCTGATATACGGTGACCGATATCTTTTCCGTTTCGTTATCCTCTCGTCGCCGCCGAAATTCTACCCCCGCTTTTCAATCCTTGTCTCGCAAGACAGGGATTTATTCGCCCGTCGACCAAAGACATCAATGCGAAAACGCATGACGAGTTGCGAGGATTGGTTAAAACACCCGGCATTTGATGAAAGTTGAGAAATTTATTGAGGAAATATCTGTTTTAAAAATGTAGCGCTGTAAATAAAATTTGATGGATAAAATTAATTTACTTAAATACAAGTTGTTGAAGGGCGAGGAGATTAAATCGAAAGACCATTTATACAATACATTTTTATCATATACATTATTGAAAAATAAAACTACTGAAATAATTATTACTAAATAATTCGAAATACATAGTGCCGTACTATATGCAGCTGTCTCTACTGCGGTAGTTCACGTGTTAAGTCATATTTAAAGCGTAGAATTATGCTAATGTATGGTTTTCGTGTTGCATGTGCTTTGCATATTTCACAAAAATATTTTAAACATCTTAAATACATACAGTGTGATACACATGTAATATATATAATCAATATTTGCAATGTAATTTTGAACTCGAACAAATTATATCCCTATTTAGAACTCGTATAATCATAAATTTTAATTATCATGCATTTGCTTTGGTTTTGAATAAGAAAATTCGTAATTTGCCCATAAATTATAGCCCATAAATTATAGCGAACCTAAGTTTCAATTGATACGAACTAGGGAAAACGTATGTGCACACATCTGAAATTGCAAATGAGCAATTATAAAAGAATTCTGCTTGATTTTTATCGAATCAATTTGTCAGCTGTGCAACCGTGCCAATGCCGTCGATATTGACCCAAAAAACGCCGCTAGATTCCCTCGAGAGCGTACGTTCTTTCGGCGTCCCGTGCCGATCATTATCGTACGCGCTCATCTCGCGATGATAAATCACGCAAACGACCAATAAATGCCAACCAACCGTGTAGGTCAGAGAAACAAATCGAGCACCGGCCGCGAACTTCCCATGCCCGTGGAATAAATCTATCGAACGATCGGTTAATTAACAGCCACGTCTTACGCAGTTGTGCCAAGCGAAAATTATAAGAGGATAAATTGTTTTAAAACGCGTACCTCCGTTGCACTTTATTATTTATTCGCGAATCGTGAAGTGATTTTCAAGAATCAGAATTCAGCTTTTATTTATTGTAATATTTTTTGATAGAATTAGTAATTTGGATCAGAACTGACCCAACTTTATAAATGATCAAGAATTTGATTGATTATGGAACTCTTGTACTGAACATTAGTATGTGATGAAAATCGCGTTTAGAAATGGTTCTACTTCAATTGCTCCTCGGTTGGTCCTCTTTTTCATCGCATCAGTCGAGTGAGTCAGCACTGGTTGTCGCCTTTCTTGGACGACACAAGACCTGAAGAAGACTAACGACTCGCTTAGGAGAGAGATTAGGGTTCAGATGAACAAATGCCGATGTCACCGGGGCACGCAGCTAAGTCGAATAGTTATGCAAATATCTCCGTGTGCGTCTATCGAATAATTCGAAACATTCCGATCGTCTATTTATATACCGACACTACAACGCACCAGACATTTGCTAACATTTATGTAATATATATTGCAAACTATAAAGACCGTTTTTTATATTAATTTAACAAATAGATTATCGATTAAAATCATATTAAATAATAATATGTAGGAACTAACTTATTTGCTATTAAATAGTGGATTATAATGCAATATAAAAAATGAATAATCTTCAATCGTAGTAAATAAACGACAATTTTCAACTAACAATCTTCTACTAAAATAAGTATTTGCACGAATACCAAATGCCACGTACTAAAAGATGGTAACTCAATACAGTCTTAAATATTTGACCCATGCCAAGAATTGTAAACAATTAATACGCGTAAGTAGTTGGTACAACGTTCAAAAGGATAATGAAAAAAAGAAACAATGGAAAATTATCTTTTTTCCGAGTGTCCTTCAAGTCTTTTCTTTCGGTCCATCAGAAAGGGGACAAGCTAAGCTTCCATAGAATCGCAGCCATTTCAGCCAGGTGGTTTTTCAAGACGCACAACGAAATCCGTTTTTCTCCCCGAAGAATAATGGACATTAATGGCAGCCACGAGGCGGCTAAACAGTACTCTCTCTCTCAGGAGTGTTTGCTCGCGCTCTTTTCTCTTCTGCCCGGTAATCCCCGAGTCAAATAAAATCATTTACGAGCACAATACGGTACGTACTTTGGGCCACTTGGTCCCGTCAGAAAAGTACTCGGGCTTAAGTGTTGATTATAATCCTCTTCGTTGGCGACGAAGATCATCCACAGCTGCATTGTTCTGTTCACCTGCGATCCGTCTTGAGGATGTTTCCTCGGAGTTCGCGTCGAGTTTCAGCGTGAAAACTATTTATAAACGTAACTCGTGGGTCGTGCAGCCTGTCGGAGATACAAGACGGTTCTTAATTGACTTTCTAGCAGGGTGGTAACCGTTCCCTTTGAACTCGTCCTCGTCCCGTAATCATTAGCACGAAATATTTGCTACGATATTAAATTATTAATCATCGTCGTCCAGGCTTGGCAGGTTTATTATTTTCGTTTGTAAGACGGGGGAACACTTGTACGCGGCGCGACGAACAAAGGGGGCCGTGCCTCGAGTGTTTCTTCTCGTTTTTCCGGCACAATGATTTCCTACAGATTCCTTCGAGTCGACGATGTTTTCAGACAACGAAAACAGCGGACGGTGAAAAGCACTCTGACGGTGTGTTAATTGTAATTCAATTTGTCCTCGATGGAGTTGTAGTGTACAGAACAACGCGATGGAATTGCCGGGAAAACGTATACACGGGGTGTTTCGTCCAACTTGAACCATTTTAACCATTTCTCTACATCGTTCGTTCTAGCAAATCAGATTTTTCTTTCCTTTTGTGTATTTATGAAGCCCTTGTAGGGGCTTATCGTTTCAAAGAAATCTTTAACAATATACAGAATTCTATAATTAATCATTTCACTTTGCTTTTACTAGAAGGTTTGGATTAATTATTTTAATACAAATTCTAGCTTTGAAAATTTCATTAAATCTCTTAAATCTCCATCGATTACAAATTTCAATCTTACACCCCTGAAAAAATGATAAAAATTGAAGTGTATCGCATCGAATACGGTTATCTTATTTTTTATCACCAGAAATAAGATAGACGGGACACCCTGTATAGAGGGGACGGGGGTTCGTTGGGCGAGGTTAGTTGGTGGAAACCGTGAAAGGGTCCTCTTCCTCAAGACGAACGTCGTCTAGCTCTTTTCTAGAAGCACTCGAGAACGTCGAGTGGTCCCGCGTTAGAACAACGACTTTATACAAGTCAAAGTCGTGAGTATGCACTCAAACGTATGGTGAACAGGCGGCTGCACTTGTAGCCCGGTTTGCTGTTCACGAAAAACCAACCTTGCTTTTTCTTTTTTTCCACGATCACGAGTTTATACAACGCCACTTTCCGTGTGGAATACGAGATAAAGGGAAAATCCGGAAGTACACGTTTACCGCTCGAACAAAGCGTCGACAAGGCAGCGCTGCGGTTTAAGCAAGAAGTTCGTAATCGAATGATAACAATTTGCATCGATCGAGAACACTTTGTAATTTGAACGGTTGAAAGCGACTCGACGGGTATAGAGTAAGTTGTACATTGCGGACAGTATAATGCTTGGAACTTGGTACTTCGAAGTCTTCCGCTTTCTGATTTGAAATTTTTCTCGTTTAAAAGCACAAAATTGCAGGATGTGTTCTTTTTGAAGAGAACTTCACGTCAGTACTTTTCCTGTTCTAAGTATCTATTCTTATTACAATTTTATTGGGGTTATTTTTAATTTGTGAAAAAATTGAAGCATCAACTTCACAATACAATGGTAAATTAACTTAATTATTTCCTATTATTTGTGAATAACATTTAATAGTGAATAACCCCTATATTAATATAGTTTTATTAATTCTTGGAACCAGTTTCTTGCTCTACTTTTTCAGAAAGCTAACGACCCTCTTATGCGAGGGTCACCTGTAATCGAACAAAAAAATAAATACATATACATGTTTCCTATTCCCATTGTATTTTTATGATTGCCGAAGAAATTGATGACGGGAAAGGAAAAGGTTGGCAAACTCGGAGGTCGTGGCATAATGGCGAGTAATTGAACGTCTAATGATAAATGACCGGGTCATTCCTTTATCGTTCGTGTGCGACAATCGTGTATCGGTGCGAGGGCACACCCAGCCGAGGAAATGTACGGGGCCCCGGGCAAGATGGCTGAAATATTTCACGGTACATCTCTTTAGCCTGGCGATCAGTAAAATTCTCCTTTCGTCAGCATTGTTACGGAAAATCAGTGTGCATTTTTCACGAGTCGACGCACAATAGGGAAGGGAACGTCGAGGCATCCGAAGCCGCCTCCCATTGTGATTCTACCATCCGCGTTTTTCTTTTGCGAAACTTCATCCATTTGTTCGGCCGGATCGAAGTTTGCGGATGTTTCGGAGCCATTCCGTACCGAATGCTACAGGTACCATTCTGATAAATGGAAAGTCGACCAAAAGGGTGGGAAAGGGGGAAGCGTACCCCTCGGTACACAACGTCATAAATCTGTACGTCACGATACACGGCCCTCGAATAAAGCCCCCAGTAATTCCGTGCTATCTTATCCGCGATGTCTGTCGATGCGAAACAACGCGTCTTCGAGGATCCGTCTGAAAACGAGAGGGATCCGCTCGGATCCTCGACTCGAGTCCGAAGTAAGGTTTCCCCTTTTTATCCAGTCACGTTTATGATCGTCCTGTTTCGTCGCCTGCCAGCGACGGGTTGTTTGACGCGTAAATATTTGAAGAAACGACACTCGCGTACATATACGTCGACACGAAGACGGGCTTCTTTTTTGGACACGCGAAATGGATCGGACTCGTCGGTGCGTGACGTCGAACAGGACACCGGGATCACATTGGGGATCAAACCGCAAACTTGTCCCGATGTGTCCTTTGCCTTCGAGGATTTTTTATTTGCAGAACTCCCTGGTCAAATAAAAATGATCAAAAATGATCAAAGATTTGAAATAGAATTTATAAAATTTGGTATTTTTGGGATATAAAACAACACAAAATTATAACTTTTCAAAATATAATTTAAGTAGAATACAAAACAGTAATGTTAAAATAAAATATTGACAATTCAACCCTCCTTAGGATTTACAAATTAATTTACCTTGACTATATAAATTGCGATTAGAATTAAATTTAAAACTGAGCTTTAATCAAAATTTAAAGGATAGAGGGCAAGTTAAGTGTCGAAAGAAAATTATCCTAATGAATTGTAAATTCATTAATAATCGTGGTTATAGTGTGTCGCGCTGTGCGCAACCATCGACGTGTTAATTACTCGAACGAATTCCTAAAAGCTAGTTTATCTGGGAACCCGATCGCCTCCGAGCGTGTTATAATTCGAAGAGCGTAAACGAACCGCGTTTTTTGGTTTTTTTCGTGGCTGAAATCGAGCCGAGAAATTCTGTCGGACGTCGTGATTCCATAAAATACACTGGCCTCGCCCACGCGTTACAAGCACACCAGTTTTGGGAACGGATCTACCGCCTCGGGCGTTTTACAGATAATTAACTGACATTAACGTCCCGTCTGAACAGGCTACGCTGCTCATGTTTCTTCCTCTTCAACGCATATTTTCGGGACGGGTAAGAATTACTTTTCCAACGATGGCTGAGAGTTTTCGTTGCTCAGCCTTATCCCCTTAAAACTTATCCAATGAATATTCATGAATAAATAATTTCATTCATTTCCATTTGTTTCGACCAAAAATTTCCATTTGTATTTTATACCGCAGAAATAATAACCGTGCAAGATCACAATGCGCATCTCTCTCAAATAAAAGATAAATACGCGCGCGGAATTTTGCACATTTTTTTTTTTCGAATTGAATTAAATATGAAAATTCAATACCCGTTCCTTTAAAACAAATCGTCAGATATTTACGAAAATCGAGAATCGTTAATCGATCTTCGTGGTTTTAAAACACGAAGATTCTAAATAGTTCATTCTCTTTGAATCGGGCAAATTATCGACGCTTCCGATCGTATCTTTTTACGAGAATCCTGAATTGGTGGCGTCGTATTGTTGGCTATTTTATGATCCATTCGCGTAATTAAGGTCAACCAGACGATCCGTTGCTAACGACTGTTTCTTTTTGGCAAGCTTTTTGTCGTGAGATCGATCGGGTATCGCAACGTCGATTACATTTTAGCGCCCCTCCTAATAAAGTATCCGCTACGTGAGCTGCGTTTAATTCCGAGCAATAGGTTAATGTTCCTTTGATCGAAAGTTGTATTCGATGATACAGAAATCTCAGAGCGGAATAATAATTTATAGCAGAAATGATGCGTTTAATTTCGTTTATCAGGAGTCATAAGCAGGACTAATTTTGAAGCAGAGAAAGAGGAGTGACAAGGGACATTGCAAACAACGTTGCTTACAATTAGAACGTTTAGTCAAGATGCAAACACGACAGTACTGTTTCAACAATACAAAGTGAGCGAGGGGACAAACAAAGACGAACTATATAGAGGCTTGATTACGATAACCACTCCCAATTGAGTTCTAACTCTCTCCTCTGCTAATTGTCTAATTGCTGTCGCTCTTGTTCCTCGCTAAGGGATACATTTTCTTCGTGAAATTCAAACTACAATTCAAACTAAATACATAACCCTATCCGTATCGCCATTACGGCAATAAAAATGTGCTGTATTAACTGTTTTAAAAAATTACAGTAAAAAATTATGAGAAATCAAAGGTTTTGAATTTTAATAATTATTGATTATTAAAAATAAGAGTAGCTAATGTAGGATGGCGGGGTGTATATGCAGGTTTTTATATTACAAAATATATTTACACTTGTAACAATTTGCAGCACTTAAATTTTAATCTCTCCTCATTTCAAAGCGTGTCCATTCTGTTTCTTGATTAATTATTCAAGTGCATTAAATATCAGGCATTAACCACCGATATTCTCTATCCTAATGAACGTGTTAATAATTTAACGAAACTTAATCAGTACTAATTCTGGTTAAGACCTCTTTGGTCTCCCATAAGGCACGTCCGAGCCTAAACCCACGTTTAACAGAAAATATGAAAATCAAACTAATCGAACGAAGATTTACCATCCTCTTAACCGAGCACGTTAAATCATTCTACAGACATCTTAAGCCCATCTTCCAGAGCACTAATATCGTTCGGCGAAGAAAAATGGAAGAAAAGAATACAAACGGGCCGTGATGGCCGTATTTATCTCGGTTCTATCATTTACTAAGCAGCTTGTAGCCTGTCGGGCTTATATCGGATCGCAGAAGCAAGCGGGTCGTTCGTCCATTGTTTGATAAAGTCTCGGATCCGCGGATTATAACTAATGGGAACAGGACAGGAGGGAGACAAATCGCGAGGAGGGTGTCGCGACGCATGTGCGCCGGGTTTATACGATCGAGGATCCTTAAGCGCGCGGCGCCGACGAATAAAATATGCATGCACGCTCGCGAATCCGTGTACGTACCGGTGCTTTACATCCCACGAGACGTTGTACGCGTAGACGTTTCGCGTGTATTAATCTGCATAAACTCATTGCTATGCAAACGAAGAGATTCGACATCGAACTAGGATATCACGGGGAGCCTTCGCGGCTTACAGTCTGGCTTAACACAGGGTCCCTTACGTTTTCGGGGGGAAGGTTGTGCCGGGGGTGGTTTACACCGCTTCCTCCCTGCTCCTCTCCTAGAACGCTTATGCTCGCGGAAACGCGTACAAACAAAACGATTGTACATACTTGACAGACGATACCGATTGTGAAATATGAATCTCAATTGATAGAATAGTAATTGAAAGATAATATATTTTGGTGGTCGTAAGTAGTCAACTGTGGGACCGTAGTCTCCTTAAATTGTTAAGACTATTATTACTATATACTCGATCTATTAATTTTCTTAGCGTTTAGTAATGTCACATTGGGTGCTAAAGGGTTATATTGACTGTTAAACAATTTTACCATCGTGGAATTTTCAAGGATTCATTTTATTACAAAATATATTTCATTTTATTAGACAGAGGTTCAAGTACACTAGCTTGTCCAGCGCCAACGACGCCGTTAAAATGGCTTCGTGTACTTGCCTGGCGACCACCCTGGGCCCCGATTATCTTCTGCTTCTGATGGCGGCAAAATGAAAAGAAAACAATCGAGGAATAATTTCGTTAACGGAACACCGATCGGGCAAGTGACGGGAAATTGATTGAAAAACGTTTCGCTATGAAGCCTTCGAGATAAGGGGTCTCTTTTTCTCGTCGTCGAGCGTGAACGATGAGCGGAGAAAATTTACATAGCCTCGGAATTCCGTCGAAGAGAATCCGCGGTGCACGGTCAAGCATCGGTCTCTCTTCCTTTGATAACGCTCGCCAAGTACAAATTTCATCGTTTCCGGCGAACGAAAGTCCTCGCGGCCTCGTAGAAACTTCGTATCCAGCCTGTTATAGACGTAGCAGGAAGCGGTCGGAACACTTTGTTTGATCAGCAATTGAGACTGCCGTACTTCTATCGTTCCGCAACGAGTAGCAATCGTGATGAAAAAATTTCCAAAAGGAGAAACAGGCCTTCAGTTCACCGTTTCTCCGGTCAAAATTTGAATCGTATGATAATTTCAACTTGTAATTGTCTGGAGGATCTAACATCGAAAACTAAAGTTTCATTCATGTAGGAGTGGCGTACGTGACAATTGGTGTGAATGTATGGAATAATTGCTTGAACGAGTGAACAGGTGCATGGTTGAAATATAGAGCGTGTGAAATCTTATTGTAAAACCTTTTCAATTATCGAATTATATCACGTTAATTAATATCTCTGCGCTGAATCAAATCCTACATTCATTCGAGCTTCGATTTGCTTAACAGCCATAACTAGGGTCCCTGTCTCGAAATCTTCTCCAGAATTGATAAATCCGCAGCAATTTCGACTGGGGTGTGAAAGCAACAAAGTGTGCACGTTCCACGATAGCGGGAACACAAGCCGCCCCATGTATGTTTAATCCGAGCACGCGAGGCCTACGGCCGACCGACTTCTTACTACCGTTCGCCATTACTTATTCACTTCCGGCGCAATTACCGCCGCGTACTCCATCAAAGTCCAGACACGGGGATCGCGGCTTTCTTACGACCAAGCGTGGTTGTCGTTCCCCGTAGGCAAACAGGGAACCACACGTCGGGACACCGCGTCCCGCGAAATGTCTGACGTGTAACGCGAGTGCTAACGCCGTTCCGTGGCATTGTGTATCGTCGGCACCGATAAATCTATAGACATCTCGCGCACGGTTGCTCGTGATCGTGAATTAATTATGCCGACTTTCGCTTTCACGTGCCACCTGTCGCGGTATACCACTTTGTCTGTCGAGATGAGTGTAGCGTGATTGGTTAACGGTAAACGACACGAGAAATCGTGATTGGATTGATTTTTGCATTCCTTTTTTTTTGCGGAAAGACATTACGTGCATTTTATTTCAAAACCTATCAAGATTGTATTGTAGACTAACTTTCAAATGTAACCATTCAAATGACCAGTTTGCACTATTAATCTGATAAAAATGATAAAATTTGAAGCGCCGGTCATCAGTGATCACCATGGCAGTCAACGTGTTAAAGAATTTAAGAAAATGGAAATGTTTACACGAAACACACAGCGATCAAAGTTTGTGGTAATTAAAATGATACGTCTGTGCAGTTCGTAACAATGAAAAATGAATCGAGCGGTATCGACAGAACGTTTTGAAAGAACGTTTCGACATTTTTCAACGGGTTGTTTTTCGAGTTCGGCTGCTTTTGTCGCGGCTGTTTCGTTCGAAAATCTTTGTTTGATCCCGAACGAACCTAGTTGTGCGTTTGTTATTACTTCCTTTCTTTGTTTCGTTCACCATGGACTTTTTTTTTCGGACCGAGCGAAACACGTTAATACAGAAACGTTTGAAATTTTTCGATCGTAATATCGCGAGCAGATTTTTCACCGTGAATTGTTTCGTAAAACCCGACGACACTCTATCCGTTCCCGTTTCAAAAGGATCGTGAATTAACGCCGAGGGAAATGTCTCCCCCCACGTTTTTTCATCGGGACTTTGTTTTCCTTCAATTTTTTCATTCATCTTAAAACGAAATAACTTCGTAAATTAAACGCAAACTTCGATTATACTTGTACCCGCTTCGACAACGGCGACGAGATTATCCGGCTAGATGGATCATAAACAATATTGATCGTGAAAAATACAAGAATTCGATCATTTCGCGTTTTGTTTTCTAGAAAAATATTTATTCGAATCCGACAAACAACGATTACCAACCGAAATAAATATTATTCTAATCGATAATCTTTTACTATTTATTCTACGTAAACTCATTACACGTTTTTCAGCAAATAATTTGTTACACACTTTATTGAATTTTATTAACATTAGCAATTCAAAAATTCTACTTAAAGTTGTAATAGTACAAAATACCAAAATTTGAAGGAGAACCAAGTTTCATTTATTCCATCAACGACCCATATTGTCTCTGACCTACTTGCATTGCAACATAAAAATACAAAAACTTAATCAAGAAAGCTATTCTAAAAAAAAGAATGGAAATTCTGTTTTCGTATCTCCGATAGAAGCAGTGCGCACTTCGCTAACAATATTTCAAAAAATAATACAAGACTGAAGTCGCAGAAACTCGTGGCATCGAAGGTTTCGAAAAAATCTGGTTGAAGATGTAATCGATTGTCGAGCCTGTAGAGAATTCCACCCTCTGCCATCGGTATCATCTCTCCCTCTTATGTCTCCGCGTCCCCTTAACGAAGTCATCGAACCCAGCTTGCGAACGCAAACGTTCGAACGACGTACGAGGCAAACAACGCTCTCGAAAACCATCGTCATCGTTCTCCTCTCCCCGGGCTATCGTTAACCACGTGATAACGGTCCCCGTTTTGTTCATTTTTTTGTTGCAGGTTGACGAGGCAGAAATGGCACGGGCAGAGTCACGGTGAGAAAAGGGCGAGGGGTGAAGCCCTCGCGCGAAACGGGAGCTATGGTGAAAAGCTTCGGTTTCTTCGCCAGAAGGGCAATACCTGCCTACCGCCATCTTTGGCTTTTTCTCGCTGTGATCGGCACTACGGACGCCGTAGACCTCTGTAAGTACATCCAACCTATAATACGAACTTCTCCTTTTGTTTCCTTTTTCCTTTTCACCGCGAAACTTCGTCTATAAGTTATTAACGAGCTACGGTGCCCGACACACGATACACGTGGCTGCTTGACCGCAGTCAACGAACTTTCGATCGAGAATCGACTTTGACCGCGTGTATAGAAAAGCCGGGTTTCGTACACACCCCCAACGTCCCTCTTCGATTCGCAAACTTTAAGCCAGATGTTGTATTTAAACGATGTTCAGAAACGTGGTCTAACGGAGCCGTGGGAGTTCGTGGTGTACTTGTCTCGATATCAGCGTTTGGTGACGAAATTCCTAAATCGAAGGCAAAAGAGGTGATATTATAAATTCACCTTCAATTGGAAATATTTTTAGGAGCTTAGAATTTTGGAATATTATATCTTTAGAAAGGGAACTTAGAAATAAAAGCCACGGATTCCAAAATAAATGTAGATTAATTAATTATAATTGTTAATACTACGTTTATTAATTTGTTAAATTTCTTATAAATATTACCCCGGCGTACTTTCCACGTAAAACCAGCACAATACCAGTTATGAATTCAAGTCTTCGGATACTTATTATAACGATAAAATATTAAATACGACCTCATTCATTTTTCCCCGTCCTGAATACCGTTTAAGGTGCATAAAAGTTACTGAAAGCGCAGAAGACGGTGGCTGCCTTTTTAAGAAAACCGTCTGGGCTCTCTTCCATCAAGGAAGCCGGAATTTAATGGGTCAATAAACGTCCAAGTAAATTTCTCGTGGTCGACGTCTCGCAAAGTCGTTCTCATCGATTGTCCGATCGATCATGGACCCTCTGTCCGTACCGAAAAAGCGATGCGCATCGATTTGCATGTCGGAGTGGCTTAGTCAGCGTCCACCGAGCCCAGTTAGTTTCGTTAAACGATTCGTCTGCGTCAGGATGCTTTTCGATGTAACGAGTTCACTCGTCGCCAGTATCGAAATTGTTTGAACACCCGCTGTAAACGCTCGAATGGCCCGGCCGATATTCGAGAAATGTCATCAAGATTCGGTGGTGTCTCGACGAAAAAAACGAACAAGGTTTGTAAATGCAGATGCGGAACGGTCGACAGGTGCTCGACGAAAACGCGACACCTTGGACCGTTAATTAGGGCTTCCAGTTCATTAGACCCGTTGGCCTGTTAAAAAGTTTTCGTATTCAAAAATATCCCCCGTACCAGTTTACTTATCGCGAACCGTTTCCACTAGACGGCGGAATTTATGAACCTGTTGCTGGGCAAAACATCGCAAGATTTTGGGGACGAAAACACTCGAGCTGCGATTATATTATAAGATGAAAGAACTGACTGCTGCAGGAGATTTCCGTCGACCAATTAGAACTCGTTTCGAGTAATATACCGGCCTTTATACACGGGAGCCTCACTGATGGAAAGATATCTACCGCTTTTGCAACTTGTGACAAACTTATCTCTCATTAGGCGTCTTCCATCTTTTCAACAGAATTCTGCGCGAATCTCGCTAATGCAGCGACCTCGGCCCCTGGGTCGTGACCTGCAAAGAGGTCACAAAATATTTTACACGGTATATTCTGTTCTATTAATAATATGGCAATTATAAATTAAATAATTCTAGAAGTATTAAATGCACGTATTACGATATTTAATTATTGTTAAATTAAAATTATATTCTGAAATATCTACTCTCAATACGGTTTATTCAAATATTATAAAAAGACTTCAAAAAAGATTAAGAGATTGTAACAAACATTCGTCGCTCTTAATTGCGATGTAAATTCCTTGGCAAGAAATTTCCTCCGCCTCGTTGCCATTTATCTAAGTGTCAATAGAGCAAAAGTAATTAATGATGTTTTCCCGGGGACGAAGTTTGACTTGCGCCGAGAGGGGTGGCTCGTTGAAAGAGACAGCGAGAGGTGACACGACGTCGGGGAACGTCTTCCGCGCCGGATGTCGTCGTGAACGGAAGTAATGCAGCTTTTCCGAAATCGTTATACGGGATCGGTCTACGTGCAGGATATTTCAACGACGCCTCGTTAGAACTCGTCGACAAAGGACACGGATTTTAGCGAATCCAGCGACGGAGAGTGGCGAGAAGTTGTAGCGCGAGGGTTGTTAGAATTTCGAGGGTGCGAGCGAGATATATCGGGGCTTCATTAATAATAATAGTATGGCATGCTTGATTCACAGGACCCTTTGTCTTCTCGATATTGATTATCATCGATGCTTACAGGCGTGTTTTACTAGGATGATTAATAGTTTGGTTTTCAAAGTTTTTGGCATACGCGTAAGGGTCATGATTTTTCCGGGAAGAGGAAAAAAAATATTGAAAGATATTAACACTCCACCGTTGATTGATAATACAAGGCAAAATAACTATGCAGATGCAGAATTATTAATTTTTGAATTGTAATTACGCAAAAATCAAAGTGTAATAGATGCTGGTTAAAATATTGCAAAATTTCGACGGTTGTATCCTTAGAAATCGTTGTTGCAACGTGTCTCATCATTCACGACTGTCTCTACCGTGACAGGCAACGTTTTAAAGGGGAATTTAGAAGCATCCTTGAGATTTCTTTAACTACCAATGAATTTTAAAGTTTCACTCTCGTACTTGTGTAAAAATTATTACCTGCTTCGCACCAGTGGATTTCTTCAAAGGAATTCTTTCCAGCGAATCACACGGTGTTTACAACAATTTTATAAATAGCGGCTTGAGAATAAGCCGAGCGGGTCGACTTAAGACGATATTCCTGTAGCGTTATTTTTGCGTTCTCGTTCGAGTAAATATGAAAAAAAAAAAATGACGAAGGTAGGTGAATTTCCTAAGGATATAATTATCCGAAAGCGTTCGCGCGGAAGTTTTAATTTTCGATAAGAAATTTCCGAAGTCGCGAAACAAAAGCAATCGGGCAAAGCTGTTTTTCACGATACGCGCGGCGATCCGTGGCAATCGATAGCCCGTTTAACGAGAACAATTAATCAAATTACAGGGAAAGTTACTTCGTTTTCCGAGCGGAAACGCGGACCGTTGCGTTTCCCGAGACAAATTAGCAATCTGTAGGAATTTCATCCAGCAAGGGATGATAAGGTATCTCGTTTCAGATCCTGCAGCCGGGATACCGGTGCATTCGTCCGAAGACGGTACAAACTTTTACCGATATTAATGGCCCACCCACATGCCCATTCTGTTTCTCGATGGCTTAACGCGGATTCCTTCCGTTATAACCTCGAATTCCCCGCCATTAATTCTCGCGAAGTCTCTGGCCACTCGAGGCACAAAGCTGCAACCTCCCATCACGTTGTTCCGGTGCACCTGCACTCGATATCCGGCATTAGGCATTATCGTTATTCGCCGTGTACCCGGCTCCGTGCAGGCAAACGATGCCCCGGCAAATTTTACCGATCCCCATTTTAGTTGGTAATAGAACTTCGATATGCATAAATAGCAATCGATGCAGCGTTCGTGAAGCCACCCCTCCGGTTTCACCCTCGCCGATGATAATCGACACTGGTGCTTCTTGCGCAACCGAACGATCCTCCGTTAAGAGAATTCGACGCGTTTTCGGAATAATGCAAATTATACGGGGTGTATTGATTTTAACGGATAAAAAGAATGGTATCTCCGTATATCGTTCGCGTATTCGGCAATTAATTAACGTGCTTTCGATTAAAATTCATTTCAACCGGACTTTATAAAAATCCTGGACGGGTACGCTCGAAAATGGAACCACCGTGATAAATCATAGGTATCCGAACTTTCATCGCCCGGCTCGAGCGTTCTCCTCTATCGATAAAATCTCCAGCAGTGATGTACACAGAGCCAGTTCGATACACGCGAGTGCCACCGTTCGAATCGTAATTCCAGCACGTTCGCATGGACGTATTAAAAAGCCGTGTGTCGTGGCGGTGTGTCGCCGGGCGAACGCGGATCCCCTCGTCGTCCCTTTTGCACGATCGGAGGCATTCGTGGCAGTAGGATCGCGCAACGACGCGTGACGGGAACAAAACCGTAAATAACGCGGGAGAGTCGTCGTCGGAGGACAATATTGTATCAAGATAGGCCCCGTTCCTGGTAGCGGGTATACGTAACGCTGCCGTGTTCCCCCATGAAACAATTTGATCGGTAGCCGAGATACGAAAACATTGAGGTAGTCCTTCGACGTCGTCCTAACTCCTCTGGCTGTGGCCGGTTCGGAACGAAGGAGAGCCGGTCATATACAAGAACGTAAACCGGCTCTATCCGTCGGATTCATCTCGGTTAGCTGGTTATTTAGCCCGTTTATGATCCGCTGGTGGACCGAGGCGAGCATCGATACCGTCCTCTCTCTACCTTTTCCCATCCCGCCTCTTTCTCTTTAACCCCTTTCGAACCTTTATGTAAATCTCTTAGAGCGCTCTTTCCGACCTTTCTGGCTAACGTTTTCTTTCCTTTTTATTTATTTATTTGTTCCTCTCTTCTCTGTTTGTTGCAGCCCAATGCATCGCGCCACTCGGCATGGAATCCGGCGCGATCCCGGACGCGGATATCACGGCCAGCTCTACCTTCGACACAGGAAACGTCGGTCCGCAGCTAGCACGGTAAGCGATGCTTTTTCATTTCGATAGTCTGGCCTCGATGCCATTCGTCATTCGTATCTATCGGGCTGCCTTCTGTTACTCTGGCCGTGCGCCATCGAATTGCAATCGAACGATATATCGACCGCGGGTGCTCTCTCGCCCCGCGCGCCCGGACCAACGCACTCAGCCTCGAGGCTCTAAACAGTACGGGTCTCCTCGTGAACGCGCACGCGGTCTGTGTGTCTTTACGACGACGTAACACGCCAGCCTCTGTATCTGGGAATACACGCGCGGTTATAACGATGGATTTCACGCGGAGAGGAGTTTCGAGCCTGCCAGCGTAATGGCGAACGTTGGACGCCGACCGGGAGAGGGTTGATCGCGGCCTCTCGGTAAGGTTGTCGGGCTCGGGGCTGGGTTTCCGTTGCCAGGGGGATCAGAATCATTTTCGGATACACAGAACGAGGGAGACTCGTTGTTGTGTAATTGGGACGAATTTTCGAGTAGATTGGGTAACGTTTCAGGGTACGGTGGAGGAAGATTATTTTGGAATAGACGTGTAATAATAGCAGTGATTTAGTAATGGTTTATTTATCGATTTTAACTTGTTTCAAAATCTTAATTACTCGCTGTAATGCACGAAACGTACAAAAAGTGATTTCAGTAATTTCAAAAAGAAACTCTGAATCGGCTAACGAACTTTGGTCCAGTTGATCTGAAAAGTTTGAGGATAGTGATTCGCCCGAGTTGTTGGATAAAAATCGAACTCAATCACAGAGAGAACTGGACTTGGGGAACTGTAAGCTTACGTTTAAAACAGATAAAGAAGATTCAAAAAAGGAAACGAGTTCTCCATTGTCTTAGTGCCGATAGATACCAAAGATCTGTGCGGAGGGTCGGCGATACACAAACTTTGGTTCTCAGTTTCGAGACTTAAGATTTTCAACCCTTATTTCGTCAATTTTTGATTTAGAGTCAAAACCGAAGATTAAATTTAATTTCATCAAAGTATCTGAACAAGAAAATAAAAAATTTCTCTTTCCTACAAATACCAAACACTAGGAAATTTTTAATTACTGTTCGAATTCTGTAATACAAAATCCTACGCAAGAAGAATTGATTACAAAGCATCGATCAGCTCGTATCCAGTTATTCGATGAATTATTCATACAAAGTGACGATAGCCGGCCAGGTGCCTATTAATTGCAAGTTATTACGGCCTATTCGTACCCGTACCTTAACAATTGTCATAAATTAAACGAAAGATCGATCAGCCAAGAACTCGCAACAGAAACATCGGCTATGAAGCGTCTAGGTGCTCGTTGTGCACCTACCCAATTATTCAGTGAATTATTCATACGGTGTGACGATAGGTAGATAGGAAAGCTCGATCGGGAGCGATTCGTTCGCCGGCAGAAGATACCGCGGGAAAAGTAAATCAGTCGCTTTGACGGCAGGCAGTTTAATCGCGGGGATGAAAATTAATACTTCAGGATTCATTAATCGCGACGATTCCAGCGCGGCGCGGTCGCATGAATACTAAAAACGCGTCGCACCCGCCGGTGACTCGTTAATACGTAAAATCCGGTTTATCGAGTGTGTTGCGTGCGCACCGCGAAAGACGTTATCACACGTAAACAAAGAGAGCAGAGAGCGCGCGGTGCCCGGGTAATTATTTCTAATCTGACCAACGCCCGGCCACCTTTCTTTTTTCGTAACCCTTCCCCCTCCTTCATTTTATATGCGAAACCGCACGACAACTATTTCACGTTTCCCCGACGTCGCGTCGACCGTAACACCGGGGAAACCGAGGGATAAAAAGGAAACAAAGAGAGAGAGAGAAAAAGGAAGAAAACGAAAGAAGAAAGAGAAAAAAGAGCGGTGAAAAGCGACGGTTCGATTTACGGCAGCACGCGAGAAAGCTGATGAATTCTAATCGCAAGGTAGCTAATGCATATTCCGGGAAGAATAAATTTTCAGATAACAACGTGCAATTAAATCAACGGGCTCTCGCATGTTCTGTTACTTTTTCGTACGTGGCACACGTCGCTCGTCTGTAATTAATATTTACACGAAACACTTCCTTCGAAGGAGGAGTGTTTATCCAGGCCGCACCCCATGCAATTAATTCCCCGCCCGATCGTTCGATAATTCCGCGCTGATCGAATGCATGCAGCGATCGCGTTCCATATTCATTTTTCCCTGTACACAGGCCCGTATTATTGTATCGTGTCTTTGTCAGTCAAAAAGCAATCTTCGCGAAATTACTTGACACTTTGTCGTTACTTTAATATTTAATATCACCATCGTTCGTTTGATTTTTAATTACTCCATCAAACGCTGATTGCAAATCAAAAATTGGTAATTTTATTTTTATTTTTTACAGCAAAAACAATAAATGTAAGTTGGCAATTTACATTTGGAAAATTCATGGATTTACCATAAAGAAATTGGAAATAAATATAAATTGTGATAACATAATTAAGCGACAGAAAATTGGTATTGTTAGAGTCTCGTTTAATAAACGTTTAATCGAACATTCAATTTAATAACTTCATTCATGATGGAAATTTTATAGCAGTACAAATTCATAGCATCGATCGACGGTGATGTTCATGAAAGAAGACATAATTTAAATGAACTAATTAAAATTGATAGAAATTGTTCTGTGTTTTCGTAACGTGGTATTAAATGTAGAAATTAGAGCAATTTCAAATTGAGCACGAACAGAATAGAGGAATAAAGGGAGGGAAATAATATTTATGGCTTATAGGCAATTTTGAAACACATAATGTCGGACGCAAAATAATATTCTATATCAATTTAAAGCTTAATTTTCAATGGAAATAATTGCTAAAACGTTTCATCAACGTTCTTATTGTTAATACAAAATTGCTGGTTCTCCATTGAAATAAACAATGCGTCAATCAATTCGTAGCCGGGCATTCTTTTGTACGCAAGGCGTTGCAGAGAAAGGTTATATAAACCGGAAACTATTGATTCTCTATAACATAACGAAACGAAAATTTCATCATCAATTTGAGATACGACCGATTGAATATTGAATATTCGTTAATGGACAGTACTAAGCTGAAAATTGGTTGATCCATTATTTATTCCAACGAATAATCTGCCATTTTGTATTTAGAATATTGATGAAACATTTATACAGCCAGTTTCATCAAATTTTCAATTTTAGATTGATATAGCATCGGTGCCGTTCCGCGATACTTTTATGTCATTAAATCCTGTCAGACTTTCCAATGCTTCAAAATTGTCTATTTGATATGCAACAGAAATTTAACAAATTTATGTGCTTTAATATTTTAAATTATTTTCTGAATATTCTATAACTACTTCAATTTAAAACTATTACTAGGCAAATACTTAGGCACAATTCAAGTCAATATGCATATTTAAGGCAGTCTTCTTTATTAATATTTAAATTTTCCCATCCATTTGACAAATATTTATCATGAAACAACAAATGAAACAAAATTAAGATAATCTATTCAGCAAGGGAAAAAGGCACCTGTTCGTCGCGTTGAAAGAAACCCTAAGCACCTTCAACCCTCTAATACAATTACCACAGAAGGATGTTTGACATGGCCTGCGGATGTAGAAAGAATATTACACCTGGCCGGAGAGAGGTAAGGGTAGGTCGTGTTACGCCTCTTGTAACCGACGGTGCAACACATGAATACGAGATGCAGCGGTAACGTTGTACGCCAATCCTCTTTCCCTCTTTGGCAGCCATCCTCTCGTCTCACCCAGGTCCCTGACGTTTAGATATTAATGCGTAGGGTCCAGTATTCAGCGGTGGTTGCAGCGCAACGCCGGTTTATACGAATATTCCATCCCACGGGACATATCCGCTGGGCAGAGGCGAGCCGCGGTTGTAACTCGAATCGAGGACCAAGCAGAGCCCGGCTCGGTGAACAAGGAACGTTGCTCGCCGGCCCCGCGGGCTCTCCGATATTAATACATTCCATTACCGCAGACAATGACCGGCTGAATAGGCCTCTGACTCTTGATGAGCTCCGGGTCGCCCCCGCGTTGCATCCAACAGCCTCCGTCCGCGTCGTCGTCTAATTTAATACGCGACGACCTCGGGCGAAGGTGCTTAGAATGGCTGATGAGCCAGGCCGGTAATCAGAGCAAAAAATGTGTACACCGCCCTCCGGTGCGCCGGAAAGGAAACCGCGAATTCGACCGTTTGATTGCTACGGAATCGAATCGCTATGATTGCAGCGTTATCGGATTCGAATCGAAGTCGCTCATTAATTATTGGCGCTCGCTCAATTCGATTCTGTGCCCGCTTTGGTCTCGGTTTCACGGCTAACGTTATTCGAGGAATCGGGAACCCGCCGCGCCGCGCCGGGGTGATAATTAATCTTGCTTAGAGCGCGATGGAAAGTGTTTGAACAGGAATAAGGATTTACAAATACAGGGGCGGCAGAGATACGATTCTTCGAGATTGTTTGAGGTGGAGCGTAATTTTCATCTTTTGAATATGGACGGTGATCCCAGGTTAAGTTGTACGATTTATAGGGGTTTAATTTAATTTGTAAAAAAATCAGTTCTGTTTCAATCAGAAGCAACGTAACTTGGTATACTGTTTACGAATGAAATAGACAAATAGTATAAATTTACAACGCAATAATAATTAAATATTTAGCACAGGTACAATTAATAAATTATTAACGATCAAATGTATATTAGCACGTCGAATTCCCTGAATGTAATCAGCGATATTGGTAAAATTTTCAGTACTGTTAATATTATAATAATGGTATAAATTTCAATATTGTTAATTTTATCATTTGTATTTCAATATCATTAATGCTACGGTGATACATAATTACTTACATTATTAAATATTTAAACGGTTTAATTTTTGAATACATTTTGAATATGCAAATTCCGATGAATCGTACTGAAACATAACAAACGGGTATAAGGTATATTGTAAAATAAATACTTGAAATGCAATTTATATCGTTTTATATAAATAATTTATATGAAATTGATTCGACACTTAACGTGTTAATTACATTTCAATCAATAGTTATTGCTGCGCTTATATATCCACGAGGACTATATCTTATTATCATGTTTTATATTATCTTAAAAAATCTATTCCTAACATGAAAATAAAAATAATACAAAATATACATTTCGAGGGATCAGAATGATATTTTAAACAATCAATCGCACTTATTAATCAAAACCAAATGACCAGATACATGACTCTAACAAATGAACATCGAATACAATCCCCAACCAGCCTACACCCAAAAATACATCGAACAACCAATACATCAGTGTCAGTTGGTTTTTACTGACAGACATGAATTAGGTGCGGGAGATGGGTTTGAAAAAAAAAAAAAAAGGAAGAATTCCAGCGTTATTTCGTCGGCAGGCTGAAAAGTCCGTACGAATGTCAAACACGTTCGCCGTGTAATTTAATTAACTGGTATTCCAGCGTCATTTATTAAAGAGCGGCGTTGAAATGGTAACGTTGCCGTGATAATTTAATTTTGCAGCGGGGTCACGGCACGGCACCGCGGGGTGATCGATGAACGTATCCCCGAAGACGCTTTTCGCACGGTTTGGAGGGAAAAAAAAAGGAGGAGGATCGAAGGGGAGAAAGAAAAAGTTAAATAGAACCTTCGGTTGCGGTTCCTCCCTGTCGAAGGGTGAAACATCGCCGCTAGGAAATCCGTGAGAAACTACCCGCTCGAGCGTGAAACGATCGCTTTCCATACGGAAACCGCGCGCAGACAACAATTTTTGTCGAGTGTCGCGGTCGTTACGAAAAGCGAGCGCTCGACACGATTCACCGGCTTTTCGCCTCCCTCGAAGAATCCCGCCGCTGCTTCCTCGCCTCTTTTTCCTCGCGTTCCCATTGAACGGCGTTCCTAGAATAAGCGCAATTAAGATTGCCCCTAAGAACCCAGCGAGTGGTCGAGCTTTCTCCGTTCGCAGAAATTGCAACGAATCGAGGAGTCAAAAGGTGAGCCTGTAACCGGCGAGTCTTTTCCCCGGGACTGGGAAGTGCGCGCTCCAATTCAGCGGATATATTCAATTGGAATTACTGCAGGGGGTGAATGCGCTTCGAAGAAACTGAAATCTGCCCCGTTTTTCGCGGAAGCGGGCTTCAATTCCAGCAAATATTTCTACTAAGGTTAAATAACTTATTTCGCTGTAAATTCACCGGATTGCAACCGCTTCCTCGTGGTGTTTCCAATGGCTCGAAGAATCTTCTCGTCGGCTGTTACGGGACTTACAAAAATTAATACTGTCGAGATAGCGGGCGGCAATAAATCGACGGTAACGCGTGGCAAAGTTTCAGCTTGGTTGAGAGAATTTCTTTTTTACGCGTGTAATGGCTTTTAGAGTCATTACTTGATACACCGTAATTTAGGAGGCGCAGATAAGAATGCGAAGGGATACGCAGCTTTATGCTCGCGAGTCGATTACACGCTCGCGTTGGACGCTGAATACGAAAACGTTCGATCTTCCTCGTCGTGGGTTTCAGAAGGTCGTCGAAACCGGAGAGTGTAAGTAAATTGTTGCAAGATTTCTTTTTACGGGAAGGTGGTAACTCGTTCCTCGTCGTTAGTGTCCTTAAAACCAGAACATCTTCTGCAATTATCAATTTACTTATCAAAATTTTTATAAAATTTAAGAATCAAAAGAAAAATAATATTGTAAGAGTAGCACTTCCACGAAAATCTTGTCCTTGCTATTATCTATTGCGCACGTTTCGCTGATACCCGGCCGAAAATGGAATCAAATTCAATTTGCACGATGGGGCAAATTTCAGCGAATTCAATAAGCGAGATCCTCATATTCTTCTATGCAATATCCGGGAATAGAAACACCCATCGATAGACGAAACAGAAGCGAGCGGATTAACAGGGACGCGGAGTTCTTTCGCTAAACGTCAGGAATGCGGTTTTAATTTTGCGAAATCTTAAGAACGCCGAATCCCTTCGGGTGAAATCCCTCGATAAGGTTTATTGCTGGACGGAAAGGTGTGGCTACAATGTTCCTTCCATCCAGATATCCTTATAAGTGGACGATACCACTTATTGCCGGGATGATCGACTCGAAATTCTAAGTGTCTTCCGCTTGATCCTGGGTTGCGTTCAGAAAGCGCTGAACTTTTACTTTGAGGGTAGTAATTTACTGGGAACGGAGACAGAGGATCTTCGATCTTATCGAGCTTTGTATCTGCGATCGTGGCTCAGACTCATCGTCACCGTGTTCAATTTGAAATTATAGATGAAAACTGTTATTGTTTCTGATGGAGGATACTGTTAAAGTACCTTTGCTTACAGAACTGTTGCGTACCTTCTTATATCTAAAAATAGAATGCAAAGTTCTATTTGCAAATACTTCATCATTTTTATAATCAGACTATTAACCTTTTGCACTCAAGGTACTTTTGGATACCTTAAAGCTTCCAAAATTCACAATTTACTTCTATTTCTTTCATTAATTTGCCAAGTTCTAATATAAATAACTCGTAAGTTTTACGTTTAAAGATTTTCTGATTAATCACATGTGTTACATTCAATAATTACACCATAAAAGTAATATTTTCTTAACTCAGAAAGCTATGAAAATTGGAGGAAAAGCTCGAATAAGAAATATTATACTTTCTTTTTCCTGAAAATATATCTGTACGGTTTGAAACGGATAATTTAGCGCGTCAATTCCCCTGACCAGCGGTTCGCATAATACAAGCTACAAGATAGCGGGCAGACGAGTGTCACGTCCCTGCTAATTTTACCGGATTTATAATCGTCCGCGAAGCGTTTAACGGGATGGAAAATTTAAGTCCTCCGCGGTATCTCTCGGTTTCGCTCAATTTAATGCCGTCCGTCCGTCAGGATTTTCGAAGGTTTCGAAACAAAGTTCCCCTCTCTGGTAATGGTACACACGCACCGTTCCTGCTCGTTCTTTTTTCTTGACAACGCGGACCGCACACGTCGGCTCCGCGATGCTTTTTCTCCGGACCGTCTCTCTGCAAAAAGGTCCCTGTAAACGGCACGTGGTGCTCTCGGACGTAACGCGGTTAAACGACGCGGGTAAAAAGCGGAGTGATAAAAAGGGGGCCTGGTGACGGGACGTTATCGCGCGCTTGACGCCAATAATAATTTCCGCGATAATAAGCTGGAATCGCGGGGAATCGATACGAGCAGGAAGTCGGGATAGAGTGAAAGGCGTACCAGCCATGAGGTGAATTATCAACGACGTTACACCGTATTCGTATCTCTGTTGCCTATTTTTACATCGTGCCGTCGGAGATTCCTATATCGAAGCGCGCGAAGTCGGATCGAAGCGAGTAATAATTGAAACACTTCTTGTATGACCCATTTTCAACTTGAGACTCACGAGGTATCGTTAATTCTCAGAAGTTGGCACTCTGTTTTAGGAACAGTCTCTGCATTATTAATATGAGAGGTTGGGGAAGTTGGGATTCGAAAATGTGTCACGGCATTTTCTCGCTTCAGCGTTGCAAGAATATTTTTAACCCCTTGTTAGCCAAGGGTATACTTCGTGGTATAATTCAAATCCAAAAATAGTTTCCTAGCCGACGTATCAGTCAATATCTTCATTTTATCTTGATTGTGAATCTTCGCTTCGAAAAACTTGTAATGATCCTTTTAATGACACGGAATAAAAAGTGTACGGTCTTCAATTTGCATACACGTTTCTTGGGTAGGCTGTATAGGTGAATTTATAGGAACCATTCGTTTCTTCCGCGCCAGCCATCACGGAACACCCGTAATCAGTTTAATATCAATTAGTCCCGTAATACCGAGTAATATCAGTTAACATTCGACTCCCCTGCCGTGGAGTTTTACGCGATATGAGCGGAGCTCGCGTCACGGGCCCCGCTAATGTCCCCGGCAACGCCATAAACTCGTCCTACGCGTCCATTTGTCTATTATCCCGTGTCGGGATTGCAGGTTGCCGGTGTCCGCTCGTCGAACCGCGTATCGTGTCGTCGTTAGGCTCGGGTATCGGGCGAGCCTTCTTGTCCGTTGTTCCAACAACGGGAAACCAGTCGATCCGAGCTGGTTGTTAAGGATAAAGAGGCAGTTTCCAGCGTTCGAAGCTGTAAATCTCGCGAAAGCGGTCCCCGGCTGTTATAACGAGGCCGTGGAACGCTGCACGCGTTATCGTTCTCGCTTTGATGGCCGGTAAGCACGATTATTAGCGCGCCACGTCGTCCAGAAAAGGAACGAAGGAAATGATAAAAGGATGCTGCGTCGTGCGTGCATTAATTTGGCGCTCCGTTGCAAATTACACCACGGCGTGCCATCGTGTAAATACTATGTAGCCGGCCAACGGGCTGGATCGATCAGGTGAAACGAGTTTAGATAAACAGAGAACTTGCCACGCTCTTTGATGAGATACCAAATGTCCCGCGCGAACCGATAACAGCGTCATCGTTATATCTCTTAAGTAAATGGACCATGGTTGCAATTGGTCGGGCTAATTGAGGTTCAGGTGCGGACCGGTGGTTCGAGTCCTTACTTCGATAAATTTAAGGTTGCTTGCTGGACGTGAAAAAGGATGCGTGTTCAATTTTACGGGAATGGAGTATTATACTTGAATTATAATTACAGTGGAGATAAAAATTTCAGGAAAAATTTGAATTTTTATTTAATTCTTGACGAGCTAATATTACCATTGCCCATAATCCTCGTTTGTTAAAATATCAAGTAGTAAATTCAATAAAAGACGTCCCCTCGTGTTTTTCATAAACTCATCAAGAAAACGTGTCGCCAAATATAATAGGGAAAAAAAAAAACAAAGCGCTAACGAGCTTGCAACGAAGGAAAAGGGAATTACCGATGGAAATCGGCGTAACTAAGCAGGAAATCCGTCTACAGGGTCGTAATTTCATCTTGAAAATTGCAAGAAGATTGGCAGTTTCGGGTGCGCGTCGGAACACCCTCTGTCTCTCCCTTCGGTTATGAGAGGAATCGAATTATCCGTATCGTAATCGAGAGAGAACCGGAGCCAGGACGATTTCCCCGGTGACAATTAAGGATAACGCAAATATCCCTGGGTACACGTTGTTAAGGCACGCCTCCAAATATTCCGTTAATGAAGAATAATGCACGAGGTTAAAACAAACCTCGAGTCTCGAGGCCTGTTTAAACCTCGAAGACGTTCGCCGCCAACCTCCGTTAGTCCCTTAGCCTCGCCGTTGTTCGGCTGCCACCTTCCTAAAGGATACACCGACACGTATATACACAGGTGTATAGCGTGCCGTTACGACCCGACAGAAGCTTCTCTCTTAGCCAAGCATTTAAACGGTCCACGCAATTAGGGAAGGCGCTTCGCGCCTCATCTTTTATTCATGACGACTACGGGCCGAGCTCTCCTCGCCTTCCTTTCGACCCCCTAAAAATTAAAACCAAAGCACGGCGAACACCGATGCCGAGCTACAACCTGGACATATTAAATGGCCGGCTTGCATCTTCGATCGGGATCACCTGTAACGTTACAATGCAATCTTTCTTTTCATCTTTGCAAGGTGTTTCGGGCTTATAAGTTTCTCGAAACACAAGATGAAGTCGATATTATTAGGCATTCTTTTATTTATCTGATGCAAATAACAAAATATATAATAAATAAATATATAACTTTACATATTATCTTGTTTCTTTTTTCCTCTTTTACGTTAACAATTCTGAAAACTTTTGAATTCCCTGTCGAACAAGGGTGTCGTTTACCGTCCAATTTCGGGGGGTTATCATTTTCGTCACGTTTCGTTACGTCGACAAATTCCGTGCCCTCTCTGTTTTGCCGATTGTTTGCAACGAGCGCGGAAGGGAGGGGGAAAGGAAGAGGAGAATACGTAAAGCTTTTCGCGACCGATGAAACTTCGGGCAGCTGCTCCCAAAGGGCGAGGAAAGTTCACGAGGGCGCGAAGATTTTCAAGGTGTTATGATTATTTTGCTCGTTTTTAATTTTAAATGAGCTCCCCCCGTGCCACCCCCCACGAAGCGTCCGCTGTTTGTTTTTTAACGACGATCGAAATTGCTTCGTTTCGACGGGACGGGAAACGAGTTTAAGAGTTTTCTCGAGTCCTCGGCTCCGTCTGTCGGATTTTTCGAAGTTCGTTTCGACGAGGGTTGTAAAATGTTTTAGGGAGCATCTTTTATCGCGCGGCCGTAGGACATTAAAGGCCCGCGTGACAAAGGTGATTTCGAAAGTTTCATGCATCGATTATGTGCTTATCGCTATCCGAAGTTCGGTTGTGCTTATTTACACCGCTCCGAGCGTGTATTTAATGCGCAAGTTCGATCTAAAGAGTTTCGGGTAGAGGGTGCTCGAATTTATTGCCGGAAAAATGGGAGTATTAAAAGTTCGCCTGTGTACGATACTTCTTGCGATATCAGTAGATAGTTGGATGTTTTTTAAAGAACTAAGACGATACTTTCAATTTTATTAACCCTTTCGTGTTAATTTGATATGCGTTGAATAACAAGTCCACCAAGTTTGAAAGTGTCGAGTATGCAAAAAGGAATTCAGGAACCAAGAACTAATCCCAAAACGCCGCTTAAATCTCCCGCGAGGCACGAAGTGTTAAAAGGACCCTTCCAAACTGTCTCTTCAAGGTTGAGAGCGCGGCGTAACTAACCATGAAATGTACCCATCTGTTTCAGATTAAAAGTGGAGAATCTCGGCGGCGCATGGTGTCCCAAGAATCAGATCACCCAAGAAGCCCGGGAATGGCTGGAGATCGACCTTCATACGGTTCACTTGATCACCGCTACCGCTACCCAAGGTCGTTTCGGCAATGGTCTGGGTGTTGAGTACGCAGAAGCGTATCTGCTCGAATACTGGCGACCACGTCTGGGCAAGTGGGTTCGATACAGAGATATCAAAGGGAAAGAGGTGAGTGGTTCCTTATCTTAGATCCATTAACTAATTTGCTACCGTTTAGTTCCTCCGTGTTCAAAGTACCGTTTCTACTGGTATCCTAAGACGTTGATCGAATCGACAAAGTGGGTCATGTCTCGCGATAAGATTGCAGAATCTTTGTGTCCTCTCTTTGGTTACTTTGTATTTTTAAATATTCAATATGGACGAGTGCAATTTTATCTGAATCGTCGTGTATCTTTTAGAAATGAAAAGACTCGAAGTGTCTTATCATTATATTTATAATTAGTAGAGCAGATATTTGTATAAAAGTATGGATAAAGATTATTTTAAAATTAAATCGTCTCAAAAAAGATGGAATTTTCCATGGGACCTCGATAACGAGGTTAATATTGTCGTCCGCTCGGGGAGCTCGAAAGGATCGCGATCAAAAGCGCACACGCGCACTTTGGTTAATAAAAGCGTCCCGAGATATCGTGATTTATGAATATCGCGACCGATTCGCGCATCTGCCGTCGAGCGATCGCGATGGGCGCAGCTGCGCCCAGAATAGTCGAAACCCGGCTTTCGAATTGGCGGCCTGGTCATTGGCCTGAAATAATAATTCCGCGCTGATTAAAGCGGCAAGATTGTTATTCCTGGTGGTGTGCTGCTCTTAAAGAGCAGAACTCGCGCCAGCCCGCAAGTTCAAAGCGATCAAGAATCGAAGACCAGCCTGTAGGATTATCCCGCTCGGGGCGTAAGCCGCTTATCGCGAATCCGTAAGCTAATTTCGTACCGACGATGCACCACTTTGTCGAGCCTCGTCCGCTAACCGGGGATCTTCGGCGTTCTCGAACTTCATGAACGGATCCCGCATTGTGCCGAAACTGGCGCATAGACGGTCGATAGCTGCTTCAAATTTTTGGAACTTGCCCGCTCGCTCGTGAATGGAAACAATGGAAAGATTAATCTTAAACCTCCGCGTTGGACGTTGTTAAGACAGATAGTAAATCTAACTTTACTGTATAATTTTTACAGAGCAAGTTGGGTACGAAAGATTGGGGTTAGAGTTAGGGCTGATAAAAGTTTTGATCAATTCTTTAAACTTTTCGTTACTGAAATACTTCTACATTGATTTATCCTCGCTATATGAATATTTGCTTGGAAACGCTTTCTCCAGAAACTATAAATTTCAGCACTGCTATATTAACGCTTTACTGCCACGCTGCAGCTACTAAAAATTTCATTGGACAATAATTTTATTCTTGGCAAACTTTATATTCTGTTTCAAATATTTAACAGGAATATTTTCAACCAAATATAGAAAATTGTTTATAATAGAAATTCAAGAGGGTGACATGGCAGTCAAAGCGTTAATTAAAAAATACCTAAATCATGATTCTTCGCTCCTCAAAATAAACGTAAGAATTAAACATTGCACCAAAGGAGATAACCAAGTCGTTAAATTGTTAAGCCAGTTTCGCGCAAAGAGGAAGGACAAAAGTTGTAGAATGAAACACATAGATCGATTCTGTTTCAACGTGGATCGGTTGACGATAGAACGGTCGAAGATATATAGTCTGGCACTAAGAGACTCGTAAGGAGTTCGCCAAAGGCGACACGACACGTTTTTGCCGAACCTATCGTCCTTTACCTTGTCCAGTGTTTATGGAGCTGGTCGAGGAGGTGCAGCTATTACAACACTTTAAGCCCCGGTACGTCGGTCGTCCCCTCGGGCACGATTCCAAACTGACGTGACGGTCATTAATGCACGAACGATCCTAGCTCGGTTTACGACGCTACCAACAGAACGATACATCCTGAAAGGCGTAGCGAAAAAGCTCGGCTAACTAGCAGGCAAATTGGCCGACCCGATCAAGCATCTCTGTTCCGTTGCTGTCCGGTTAGGATCTTATTAATATTGATGGACCAGGAGAGAAAGGGGGGGACGAAAGGCGAGGATCAACGCGCCAAGGGACCTGCGGTCTCGTCTGCGAATCATGGTGGTTCGTGTCGCGTGTTCCGCTTCGTGATTTCGTGTAAGGACTAATTTCGACGCCGATACCATCGCCAGACACTCTCGAGCGGGCTTGAATCGTAATTGCTCCTTTGTACGGACCCGAGGAAGTTAATGCTGGCAATAGTCGCGCGAATGGACTCGGTGATTTACGAGCTGCAACTTTTTAGTTAGCCGCACGACGTTCGCGCTCGACGCTTTGAGGAAATATTAGACTGTCCTGTAAATTTATTTGCTTCTCGAATGAAAATTATGATAGCGTTTCGATTTTTGTTTCTGAAAATTCAATTCGGTGGCACAAACCTTTGAGATCCGCGATTGATAAAAAAAGCACGATTATTCATCGGACTTATCAACAGCGGATCTGAAAGACGTCCGAATCGTGATATTGAATTACGAGGCGATCAGATATCGTCATTAAATGCAAATCCTTGGCAAACTAGGCGCCACAGGATTAATCGAGCCATCGTCATCGAGCTTCAGCGTTCCGATGGAGAGACTGGTATGCAAAATAAAATTGCAAGTTTCATTCCCCTGGGCGAAGAGCGACGTCGGCTCACAGTCACTTTTTTATCAAATCGGTTATCTCATCGGCCATCTCTATACATCCGCTGTCCAGTTACCGCCTTATTAATATTGATGGACCACTTGTGCCGGCGCTAATGCACCGGCCGCGAACCGCAAAACTTCGTCCTGTCTTCTCGGCGACGGCTTCGCCACGTGTCCAACCTTATGATTTCGCGCAAACACCGATTTCCGTCCTCGTGATCTCGTGATTATTTACTGATTCGCGGACAACCTGTCGCAATTATCGATCCTCTTCCACTCGTCGGAGCCGTTTGTTTCGCGGTGGCTCGTTCCGCTTGTAAATTGAACAATTACAACCGGCTCGAACGGCGGAAAATCGACAAGCATGCTCAGTGATTTTACTACTAAAACGAAGAAGGGTGTTTGTGGGAAATTAATTTTAAGAATTATTTTATTAACTTGGATTATTTTAATTTCAACAATTTTAATAAAATTAAAGTATTAAAAAGAAAAATAGAGAAAGGGACAATTCTAATTTAATATTTCTATAAAAATATTTATTGATCCTAATATTAGTCGATTATGAGTTTATAGCATATTTGCAAAAAGATTTGATTTATAAACTATTTTTGTTTCACTTACTGAGATTACAAGAAAATGAAGTTGCCTTCTTATTACTCTGCAACCTGTTTAATGAAACGTTTCGATGATGGCAGATAGAGTTTTTTTTACACGAACGTAGCAACAAAAATCTGTTTGAACGAGATGAAAGAAGACGAACAAAATGGTTGTCGTTTAATCCGAGGTTCTTTATTTTTTTTTTCTCCCCTGCCCCCCTCAGAGAGGAAGGTATGGCATCTTTTCCTGTGAAAGCGGACGTAAAGATTCCTTAATTACTTTCGGGACCACGGGATCCTTGGTTCGTCCTTTCTTTCTTCGCTAGATTCCCCCGACGATTTCACGTGCGCTCGGCGCCAGAATTTCTCGGATATTTTTGCGAAATTATCCAAAGAAGGATGAAAAGAGCGGTACTCGAATACCGTGGCATGGCGCCCCACCGCCGCCCGGAAGCTTTAAGTTTCCAGCACACGCGAGCACCATCCAGGCTCTGACGCAAACGGCACCAGCTCGGCTGGAAGCAAGAATGTCTCCTCTGATGTGTGTTTGCGTGGATGGGTGTGCGCCAGTGCACAAGTTGCACCGCATAATAATAATTGTCACGGGGCCAAAGACGGCAGCAGCCACGGCTTCAAAAGACCGCCAGAGGTAATTAAGGCTCGAGGCGCCAACAAGCTTCTCCTTTCTCCCCGGGTTGTGCAAATGCGCGTGCACGCTCACGTTCTGGGCCAAGAAGGTGGCCCGTTTTTTAAGAGACTATCAACAACCAGCCTGAACATCGAATTGTAGCCACCAACAAAATAAGCCAAAATTTCAAATCATTTTCCTTGATATACCTTAGTTGGTATATCAATGAATGTCACCGCTATTTTCTACCCTATGTTTCCCTCAAAATTACCTACATTTAACCGCATATAGGTTAAAAAATGATTTGCAGAAAGAAAGGAAGTATGTGAGAATCTTAAATTTAGATAGCTAATTCAATCGCCAATTTTATTACGAATATGTTTCGTTAGCTTCAATTGAATTTAATCACGAATAAGCTTTTCTTGTTAATAGGCAAGCAGGTGACTGTAGAAAAAAACGTATGCAAATTTTGAATCAAAGTTCATGAAAAATAATCTCATTGTTAGCTTGAAATTGAACGAGCTTTCGTTGCATCCTGCTTCTTAACGAAGATTTCATTCAGCTTCTGCGAACGAAATGACGATCTCGAGATAGTGGAAAAAAGAAACCTTACATTTTTTCTTTTGTGGCTAAGAAACATGATTTACTATTCAACGAAGCTGAAAAGCAGGCGAAAAAGTTCTGTGCATCGAAAGATGCACTGGGTGTATCAATAATTATGGTACAATTTAGAAGGACTTGATTACTCTTGAACACAAAATATTTATAGAAAAATTACTGTAGAAAATAATAATTTTCTTATGAATTCAACTATTAATTTATTAATCCTCAAAATTACACATCTGCAATACTTTGCTGCTTACTCAGAATTAATGTATTATCTATTTACAATTATTGCTTTATCATACTCATTAATTATCGAAGTAATTATCTCCATCAAAAGCAATTTTCCTTCATAGAAATATTAAAAATAATTTTCCTGGAAACGTAGCTGCGCATACAAAAATTTTCTTCTATGAATTCAATTTCTTTTCCCATGATGAATCAGCCTCTCGCCACTTGAACCATGATTACTGGCACACCCCGTACATTTCATGCGAATGCCAGAATTCTCGCAGTTGGTTGCTCCGGTTTTAATCGTATCGCACAACGACGGTCGTTCGCGGAATAAAAAAAAAAAAAAAGGGAAGGAAGAAACGGCAGAAAGTCGAAAAATGTATGGAAAAGCAAGCATGCCACCGATGCTCGTACGCGAAGCCCCGGAATCGTTCCACTTTTTTACCTCTCCTCCGTCGCACGATAGTTTTTAATGAGTACTGACGTACTTCCCGTCCCACTTTTCCTGCCTTCTTTTTCTACGTCCGCCTTCTGTCTCGTTATTTTATTTACTGCAACGTAACCCGTTAAAGTAGAATCTCACATTTAATAACCAGGCTCAAAAAACGAGGAAGAAACGAAAGACGTAGACGCGCGATCAAACGTTCCATGGATTTTTTTCTTTTGATTTTCCTTCGTCTTTGTTTCGGGACGATAACGTTCCCGTGACGATGTTCCGATAACGAATATCGCGACATTAATTACCCGTTGCTTTAATGGAGCGAAAATAAAGAAAATAGAGACCCACGGACGGTTTTCGCAAAAGACTTCAATTAATCAGAGTAACCCGGTTTCCTTCTCAAAGGTGATAATCGTAGATCTTCTTGCACGGTTACGGTTTTAACTCTTTGTGTACTGTAATAAAACTGGACGTGTGTAACGGGGCATGCTTCAATAAGAAGCACTCGTTAATACTCCGTGCCGCAATGAAAACGCTCCTGACTAATAAACGCGGTGTAATTGCAACCAGGCGAAATATGATTATTTCGTAAGCAATGGAACATATTTAGTACCCAATTATTACAATATTTTTACCTCGTGGCTACCAGACCCTATCATTTTATTGCAGCTCGAATTACCTGTAGCGATCCGCTATCGAAAGATTAGGATAATAACTGTGCCATTGACCGAAACCTTCCTTATCCAAGTAGCCACGTCGCCCAATTAATAGAGCTCAATATTCGCGCCATCCTCGAGCAGCGATCGATCCTCGACGCGGAGGACACCGTCGAGCGTTCAACTTTCGCGTTATTTTTCAAAAGCAGTGATTTCGCTGCGACAAACTCGACTCGTTGAATCTCGAAACGCGGCTCGGTCACGAAAGCGTGTGCACAGGTTGCGTGCGCGATCATCTATCTTCGCTCGACGATTTATACGAAAAGCCGCGTTCAATTTGCCCCGGTCGAAGGATAAAAGACTCGCGGGGCGAGGTAGGGGCGTTAACAGCGGCATCCAGGTTTTTCCGCGGCGTCGAATCGAGAAAAACCGCGGACCGAACGACACGCGACTCGCCCCCGTCACGAATCCGTACGCGAGTTCGACGACTCTTGGACGAGCGTGGTGTACGCCCGCTCGAATCGTCATTATCGTGTCACGCGAACTGTCAACTTCTCCCGATGCCATTGGCGGGAATTCCGTGTGGAAATCCGATAATTACGGAAAGGGGATAAGGTTTACGGAAGGGAGGGCGCAAGGTGGTGCGTGAGCGGGACGATACGCGTGCGTGTCGACACGCGAGCTACGTTCACGCTTGGGGCTGCTTCCGCGTAAATCACGAGCTCGCGCACACACACGCGCGCGCGTCTGTTTCGGGGGTTGAAGGAAGAAAAAAAGGAGAAAAGAGGGAACGGGGGGTGGTGGCACGCCAATGTTGGTTATAATGTTGCACGCACAGGAAACGGGAGACATTAGCGAAATGTTGTCCGTCGGATAATTCACCGGCGTCACGGAATACGCGGTCGGAGAGAGGGCCCGCTTTATCACGGCCGATTGTTATTCTAACTGCTACCATAACTGTTTCTAATGGGCCGGATGAAGCGAGTCGCGCTTCAACGGAAACCAGATCCTGCCTCGTTGCCGGAGATACCGCGAAACCGGGTATCGAACCGTGCTCGAAAGTTCGACCGCGAACGAGTTGTGCCGCGCCGTGTACATTCGGGATAGGCTTTCGCGTTTATTCGGCCGTGAGGAAAAACCCGGGTAGAGACGGATGAAAACACCGTGGATGGATGAACACGAGGGAAAACTGTTCGTTTAAAAATATGAAAATCGTAACTCTATTTTTTCAGGATCCGTTCGTTCGTAACGGAATGTATATACTGG
Organism: Anthidium xuezhongi; assembly: GCA_022405125.1. Taxonomy (NCBI): domain Eukaryota; kingdom Metazoa; phylum Arthropoda; class Insecta; order Hymenoptera; family Megachilidae; genus Anthidium; species Anthidium xuezhongi. Next base: position 4,685,553 of record CM039642.1, on the reverse strand, counting down.
GTCATTAAGTACACTTTTTCGAAACAATTGCGGGACGGTTTGTAAGCCGGAAGGTTATATTTATAATAGAAATTCGAAATTTTGATAGTTTGGAATCTTCGTGTTTGCACTGGAAATAGTGAGAATAAATGGTTATGAAATTTGACAAATGGATAAACTTGAAGCTTGACGAAAATAAAACAAAGAGTACTGAGCATTATTTAACAAAATTGGAAATAGTTAGGGGAAAAATGATGGAAAATGAAATTATTCCATCATTTTGATTTACTTTATATCATAGTATTTATATAGGTCCATGTTATACGAACGAGCAAGGTATTCCCTTGATTATAAAATTATAAAATTTAATTAGAAGAATATTAAATAAAATGTGAAATCTTTGATTTTTTTAAATGTACGTTAGCATAATATTGAATCATTAAAAAGTACTCGTTAAAGATTACAGATTTCGCGGAAACTTTACCCTTCGATAATGTGCTAAGCTCGTAATTACGGACGGTAATGTAATTACACCGGTATTTGAAAAAGCATTCATTGAAATTCGTTATGGTGAAACAATGGAACGTTGATGGAAATACATTGAAAGGCTGGGCTAAATACAATACACCTGCGAAACATGAAAATCGTAACTTTTGTTTTGAAATAATGCCTCTACTTTTCGCAGAAATCAATATTTAAAACAAATGCTGCTGTATTTTCAAACGTACTATTTAATAAAATACTTGGATAAACAGAGAATGAAATAGATTTCAATATTTCCTATACGAACGAAGTTTTCGAAATGGTTTCTGTCAAACGTGTTAGCGAAAGGTTTCACAAACAAAGGACGTTGATTTAATATTTTATCTTGTTTAATTTTCTGGAAATATTATGAATTCGAATGATGAAACGGTTTCGAGGAAGAGGATCGATTAAGCAGTTAAATTTAACATCAAATTAGAAACGAGATTCAATGAATCTGTGAATGTAATTTGCATTTCGTGGTACAAATATGTATTACCTCTTTGAAATATTTTATTAAAACACACAATTTAATTCCTATTAAAAGCCATTGAAATGACAAATTTCATATTTATTACTTCAATTAATAAGAATTAAAATGCTCTTGTGACAAAGAACATTTATATATCCTAATTTATTTCTATCATTCATTTTCTATTTCACCAATTTATTTTATACTTCATTGATTCAAAAACGAATAAGAAGTTTAATGAAATTAAAATGTTGAAACATATCAATTATAAAAATTACAAATTCGAAATAAAACTTTTTCAAATAATCAGATATTAAATTCAGTCCGACAGAATTTAAACTAAATATCCCTGCCAAACGAGATCAAACGAATTAACAGATAAGATGGAGCAAATAAGTAAATCGATCTCTTAAGGATACCGTTTTATCGGGAACCGACAATCCAATAACATCGTGATAGAACGGTTCGCGAAAATGTTCGTCTATGGACTTACGAAGGCGACATGTACGCCTCGATGCGATAAATTTCCTTTATACGACGACTCGATAGGCAAAAACGGTCATGAGCATAAGTTATGGGCACTTGAAAACCGCGTATCTTAAGTGGAGGGTCCCGGGAACGCTTGGCTCACCGAATTTTTCGACGAGCATCCTCGAGGATAAGCGATCATCTTTCCAATTCGGAGTAAAACTTGCCAACAGTCGATGATCCACAGGAATCCTAAAAACTAGTACAAAATGTCTAAGAAAAATTGCAAGTACTGAATCGAAAACGTGTATTAATTAAAAATGAAACTCATTTCAAGGTTAACATAATTAACTTTCTTTTGGTATGAGATTTTGATTTAAATACTATGGGGATTGTTACTGTGTTTCAAGAAATATAACATTTATCATGTAAAATTAATTTAATTGGTTTAATATACATTAATTTTGTAAAATTTCAAATTCGTTAGGATTAGGGTTAATATATAATACCCTTACAATCTTCTATTCAATGTCGATTTTACTTTAACCCAAAAATTGAAACACGAAATGAAATAATTCAAAACCAAACTTCATTTACGAACGACCGAGAAATAATTACCCTTCAATTAATAATTCGTTCTCCGTTGTCCTCGATTTTCAGCGATACAATTTCCATGTCAATCCACTTAGTACCCTCGAATGTTGCAAAAACTTGCTAATTAGAACAACAAGCATTGGCGGAGGCAAACATTACTGGAAGTGCAAGCATGTTCGCGGTGTGTAAAGCGAGCGGAGAAATTGCGCCGCTGAATACCGGGATGGGAACTGATGTTGTTAATAACTGTGGAGATTCGGGACAAATTTGAGAGAAAATATCTGTCGTCTTGCGTGCGCTTCCTCGTTCGTCGCTCGGATACTGTAAAATTACATTACCGTCACGATATCGCGATAAGATGGGGTCCATTTTTGAACGAGGGAAACTACCTGGAAGCTCGAGACCAATTGTTTCGCCTTGAACGAGTTTCGTTATTGTATCTTGGAATCGAGGTACCTTCTTCATCCTCCGCTTGATTACGTCTGCCATGATATTATCATTGAAGCTTCGTTTTTTTACCGGGGATATTAAATCCAAATACTTGTCGAGCTTCGGTATTTAAATTTTATTACGTAGTTTGAAAACTTATATTAACATCCTACGGGTACTTTGCAAAAGCTTAAAGTATTATTATTATTATTTATGCAAAGATTAATCCATTAATTATAAAATCATACATAATTTCTTTAATTCTTCTAGTAACGTGCTGAAGTCGTAGAAGAATAATTTATAATTTTATTTCCAAAAAATATAGTATATTAACACTGAAAGTCGTTCGAGAAGGTGAATTATTATGAAATTTAAGAGAGCACTCGAATAACAAGAAGGATCGATATTGGCTATAATTGCTGAGCAGTTAACACTTGACCCTCGTGCGAGTATATTGGGTACATATACGCATTCGTAAGTCGAAAGGGGAAAGTAAAAGTAGCAGGAAATTGCATTAGAAGGGCACGCACCGTCTCCCTTTTCCCGTTTCTCATTCCCTTGTTCATTTTACACACGGCAGCAGGTAGAGTCGCAAGGTCGTCTAGCGTTTCGAAAGTCTCTTGCTGTTAAGGTAATGAAAACTAATATCCACCCCTTTCAGTCATCACCCCGAACACCTGTACAACGAAGAATGCCTTACATCTGTTCAATGGCGTCGAGCCTCATAAAAGACATACAATACAATACCTTTTTTCTTCGTGATAAAAAATACCGAATGGGTTAATTGACAAAAAAAATTATTCGTTAAAAATGGTGTTGAATTTATTTCCAAAGGATTTAATTATCTTTTGAATTGTAGAACTTGGATTAATCATAATTCAAATCTGGGAAAGGTATAATAATATTACCATTAGAATTAGACTAAAATAATGCAAACTAATAATACTAAATTAAAAATTAAATAAAATGAATTATTAAATTTATATCGTCGCTGTTTGAATGATGTATATAAATCTTAATTAGGCAATTAAAAATAATTGGAATTTATTGGAAATTAGTTTAAAGAATTTTCCACAATCTTAACACGACACTCGAAGTGTTAAAAAGAAATTGCACAAGATGCATGAAAAATTTGGAGTCTTGTTTGCGTAACCACGTCTGGTTCCATTCGAATGTTCGCAATAACAGTAGGTATTGGTTACGTCTTCTGGTGTGAGATAGATTTATGGAAGCCATTTCGAGAAATTAAATTCTGGGCGGTCGCTGCAATCTCATTAAATTTCCCGGGGAACAAACGCGTGTTCCTACGCCAGTGCAAAGTGTGGCGGCATTGATGGTGTAACGTGCTACCGTGCACGGGGTCCCTGGGTGCCCGAAATGAGAAAGAATCGACCCCAGACAGAGGAGTGGGTTACCACCCTGGGTTCAGTAAGGTATACGCCGGCCAAAAGTAAGGGTTCACCCAGGGGAGTGCTTTCCAAGTGGCAGTTTCTCGAAGGAAACGATGACCTGCGAGCCACCAGGACCAACACACGAATAGAGAAAGTCTAAGGGTTACTCTCAAACATTGAAAAGCTTAATTATATATTTATGGCAAGCGTTTGTATGTGCGCGTCACGTATTCGACATTTCAAATTATTGCGTCTGCGAGAGTTAAAAATGTATCGAGGCTGTAGAAAGTTATGTTTCATGCCCGGCTATAAAATTCTGTAATTGGATTACTTATAATTTGACAATCTTATACGCATATATATTATTTACAGTAAAAAGGAAACACTCAAAATTAATTATGTACAAATTGAATATTTACTAGTGGAGGATACTAAACTCAAACGCTATAATAAACGGGAACACGTGACACGACGAAAAACACAGGTCAAGCGGCGGTAAAAGCTTCCCAACAATGGGCATTTTGTTATCCCGTACGTACAAACGAAGAAAAGAAACAATTCCGAGCAGCAAGGCAAACAAATAACGTTTTACCGTGCGGGTATACAAAGAAATAGAAAGGCGCGGTGGGAATAGACACGGTAATAGTAGTCGAAGTCGATGCTTGATCGTACCGAAAAAAAGAGACGGAGAGCGGGCGATGGTACGGAACGTGTACGTACGGGGAAGGTTAGGGAACGTGCACAGAATGTGTCGTGTCTGCCGCAAAATACTCTGTCACGCAACTGTGTTGCACGCTGTGCCTAACACAAGAAACCGGCGGTTCGCACATCCAAGTGAATTTAACCGTGTGTACCAACACGTGTATCCGTGGGTGACGGTAATGGCGCGGATGTACATTCATACGTGTGCACGTGTGTGTATACCTCGGTACACACCGACCACCACCGTCGTCGTCGTCGTCGGTCGGCTATCTGCTTCGCCATGGGTAACGCCACTTCGCGTGATCTCTCGGGACCGTACACCCCTTTTCCACCTTCGGTTTTCTACACGCCGTCCACCGGCCTGTACCAACGTCAGATAAACCGCTTATTTTATTCATAAACCCACAACGTGAAATCAATATTGCATCGCAGCAAGGGAGGAGGGGAGACGTGGGACGTTAGGAGGAAAGAGAGGTCCGGCAATATGGTCGTCTCTCTGACGAGGATCAGAGAATGCGGGCGGATGGACGTTTAACTGAACCTCACGGTTATTCCAACCCCCTCTTCCCTTCTATCTCCGTCTGTTTCTAACCCTTCCTCGAACTGTCTACGTCTCTGATCCTCAAACCCTGCTGCACCCTCCTACCTCGTCATACCTAACGTGGTGGAATGTGGAATGAAATTAGTCCTTAGCCCTGCCCCTCCCTCTCGTCTGATGCGGTGGAACGCTGTGTCCATCCCTCTGACGGCACGTTCACAGCCAGACGATGGTATTCCAGTATGTGGCGAAGTGCAGAAACACATCTTCACGGCGATATAAATGTCATCGAGCCCGGAAAGGGGGATGATGCTTCGACGTCGTTCACCGTGCCACGTTCGAGCGGGGGGGGGTCGACCTTGTCACGGACACGTTGACACGAAGCGATTATACTATTTCCTTTTTTCATTTTTCACCCTGCACGACCCGTCAAATAACGTTGAAACGTTGTCGGGCCGAGGGATCGACGCGAAAGAGTTCTGTCGTTCCTTTTCCGACTATCTGTCCCGGTTGGAAACGCTATCGGGGAAAAATCGTGCGCCTTCGAACGCCCGTCCGCGAAAATCGGAATTGTACGAGGGATAAAATTTTGCTCGGAGAATCGTCGAGGTAGTCACGCGCGATCCGTCTAAATCTTCCCCGATGAGAACTCACGGGAAAGTTAGAGAATCTTAGAATGACAAATACGCGGCTAACGATCCAACTTGAACCGTAGAAGCTCTCCGAGTTGCCAAAGAAATCTACGTTCTCTCTCTCGAGGCTGAAACGAGCCGGAACACGAACGTTAGATCGAAGAGCCCGGCGTTTTCCCGGTCTTTAACCAACGTGTTTCCACGGTTCCAGGTAATACAGGGTAACACGAACACGTATTTGGAGTCCAAGCACGAGCTGGAGCCACCTCTGTGGGCGAGCAAGATCCGTTTTCTGCCCTACAGCCATCACACGCGGACGGTTTGCATGCGGGTCGAGCTCTACGGATGTTACTGGAGCGGTAAGCTGTTTGCACTCTCCAATTTTCGTTGAACTTGCCACCGCTTAGAATACTCACCGGACTGTCCATTAACCCTTATACCCGTTGTCATGTGCGCAAATTTGCTCTTCAGGATCTTGCTTGTACAATTATCTCTTTCATCCTTTGATGAATCAACATCGAATTGAACGTTTAACCAAACGGAAAGTACCGTACACGCCCGCCTCCGGTATTCCTATTGCACGTTTAAATCGTAATTTATCGCAAAAATACAATAATCAGACCTTTTGTATAGAAACATGATAATTTGCTCGTTTATTTTTCATTTTAATCCCATTTGGGGATTTAAATACTTTCATTAGTGAAATAATAATCCTTTGATTTTCCACTGTACTTTAATTACACAAATTGTAACATTTAATCCATTTCGGTAATTTGTAGAACAGTAAACATTATGGGTACTGTAAATGTGAGCAATATATTTGAAAGCCCACCGGGGTGAAATTAATCATTAGACTAAAAAATTATACAAACCAAATTGAACATAACTTTGGCGAATTTACATTCAGTTGTTTCAATCTGTACAAATTGCCCGAGCGTGTAAATGCAATGTTATAATAACAATTGCTTGGTGAGCTGTTTCCCTTTAAATAAATCAATCTTCGTTAGTCCATTAACCCTTTGATACCTAACTTTTCATGTCAGCATTTTTTATTTTATTTCCAATTTGAAAGAGGCAATTGTACAATATAAATAAATTCTCGTTATTTCAACGTGAAATAACAAGAGCCCCTGATTCCATGAAATGTGCAGCTGTTAAAAGGTTAATTATGCGAGCACTGCACCCCGTTTCCGTATCAAAAGTCCCAGCGGTGCCTTGCTTCCATGTAACGATATGCATGCACTGACAATATCGTAAGCTTTTAGAATAGCGGCTACGAAGTGGATAGCTAATAATGACTTTTCACTTTGACCCGACCGCAGATGGTGTGGTATCCTACTCGATGCCCCAGGGTGATAAAAGGGGTAATGGATGGGAATTCTTCGATGTCATCTACGACGGGCACTGGGACGGCGAGCTGCGCCGTGGCCTGGGACAGCTAACAGACGGCAAAACTGGTCCTGATAACTTTAAAATGGGATATTACGATAACGATCGTAGCCAGGGCTGGGTCGGCTGGAGGAACGATACGCGCGGACAGCCGGTCGAGATCAAGTTCGAATTCGACAAGGTCAGAGAATTCTCGGCCATTCATATCTACTGCAACAACCAATTCACCAAGGATGTCCAGGTAGGTGATAATTAGTCGTTTAATTGTTAATCTCCTTGATTTAGTTGAGATTATTATTCGATTTCCTTCCCTATCGAATTCCAATATAAGCTGCTTAAACCTTGAGAATTCTTCCGATTTGAAAGAAAGGGATTGAAATTAAAATTTACAAGTGGGAATCGAAGGAGGAAACTTTACGAGAGACACTTCAGAAATTTTAAGCCGAGCCAATAAAAAGGTTACGCTGGATTTCAGGCCGTAAGGTTTACACGAGCCATTGTGTACTGAAATTTTCTAATTTAAAAATTGTTTAAAAGAACCTATTTAATTAACAATGCAGTTTATTTCAACGAACGGTAATTGAATGTTTACACATTACGTGATAAAAATATCGAATCCCTCCAGTCCCTCGCAATCGCAGGGCCACGGAAATAAAGATAAAGATCGAATGAAGAAGGAGGAGGCAGGTTTCACATCTAATTACGTATCCACGCCTCTGCCAACGTAAATACAAGGGAAGCGACGAATCGTTTACCCTCGCTTTGGCGACGTTATTTCTCAGCCCCCACAAGGAATGCACAAGCAGCGTCGATCAACAGGCTCACCATCCACAGGGTTGTTCGAGATCCTTTTACCGTCACCTCCTTCTGGCTCGAGCGTCGGCTGGCGTCTTCCCTGGGAGACGCTCCGCATCCCTCCCCTCCGTATCCCCAACGGTTGATTGAATATTCCAGTCGACGCTTTATCAGTCAGACACCGATTGAATATAAATACAATCTGAAACGGTAATTCCTGCCGGCTCGATATCTTCGAACGCGAATTATTGGCCGGCTCGAGGGGTATCACTTAAAAAATCGAACGATCGGAGTATCGTAAAAAAAATAGGCTATTTATACAACGGCATAATACGAATTATTGTGCACGAATGATCGTAAAACATTCGGCCGCAATTGGGCAAGGAATTTTTCGATTTCACCCTCAAGATTTTCTTTTATTACGCTCTGACCCTCTTTTTAGGATTCCAAACCCATGTACTAAAATTTTATACACTATCAAAATGCTGAATTATTTATATAGGACTTTTTAGTATTACATTGTAATAAATTTTTTAAACCCTTGAGTATATTTTGTATTTAGAATGAAAACGAAAGAGCTAAATTGAAAGTAACACCCCTCAGTGGTTCAATGTCTGGGGGTTAAGCAAACAAATCAATTTTTAAACGAAATAATCTTTTTATTTTTGAAACTATTAATTACAGGGTAATGTTATTCCTTAACGACGAGAGTACTTACGTTTTGAAATTGCTACAAGATTTAATTACAGTAAAAGGGGTGAGATAGGAAAGTTAAGATTTGCAATAGAAATTTAATGTTACTTGGAAATTACACGGGTGCAGAGTAGGTTAACGACGGAGATCTATACCGGGTATTCGAAATTGAATAAATATCCATTAACAGCGTCACGATTTTAAATATATTCCCCGAGTAAAATAACCCGACGTGGCAGTTAATAATTCAGTCCCGCTTCGAAATGCCATGCATTCGCGACGAGCCCGGAGGGGAAAGGAAAGTTTTATTTAATTCGACCGCGAGCCGTTAATTGGAAAAATACGCGAGGCATTAAACGCGTCCCTCGACGATATTAAAAACATTCACCGGACGGTTCAATTATTTTTTTTTTTCTCCTTTTTTGTTTCCCCTTAAATTAATGTAAATCCAGAAATCTATCCTAAACGCCGAATAAGAATATAAATGGTTTGTGCATTTCAATTGAATGGGGAATGTTTTCTAAATTGTTTCTTTTTATACAGCGAGTGATAAAATAAAATGTCTATTCTAAGTAATTAATTGTTTAGCTGGAATTGTTTATCTAATTGAATGTTATTAAATAATCGTAGAATGTATCCAGAGGTTTAATGCTCAAACTTTGCCAGTGTATTTTATAAATAAAAATAAAACACACTGGTAAAATTTTCACGTTAAACCATTTTATGATACAAATACTTGAGAATTATTAGCTTGTGAATAGTAATAAAAGGATTCCTTGTTCTATATCTAATTAAGGACCAGCTATTATATATTAGAAGTATTAACAAAACGCATGTCCTCGTTTTTGTTCGACTTTAAAATAAATTAAAATAAATCAAAAACTTATTAATTTGATTAACAATTAAATTCATATTATTTATCAAAATTATGATTAATTTAGTAGCAACACTGCGCATACGAGATTAGGCAATTCGTCGCAAAGTAGTAAGTTTGTCACATTGCTATTACGTTTTTATTTTACATTTGATATAAATTCTCGTCTGGCAAAGAAAAAAAGAGCGCAAATTGCTTGTTCGATAACAGAACAGAGAAGTTTTACGCGTCATTCGTTGCGGACATAATAGTCGGTGGACGAGGAGCGGGCGGCGGAAATGAGCTCGCGTTATTCGGAGGCATTCTTCGCCCCCGATGCGACGTCGGCCAATAATTCGATCCCCTTGTATAATTTCCGTTTCGCAGCGATTTCGCGACCCTTCCGCGTCGTTCGCGTTAACTTCGATAATGTAATGCAAATACATCCGACCGCTTTTCAACCCCCCTCCGATACGGATACGCTTTTAGAGGCGGGCCGTTGCGAGGCTCGCATGCGAAATCGTCCCGACGATGGAATTATTTCCGCCCGCGGAATAAAACTGCCCCGATTGCCGGATCAAACATCAAATTTATACGCGGGGCCACGGCTTTTGTTTTCGAGCTGACGCTTCGCGCGTGAACCCGGGCACAATGCGGCGGATAAAACGAAGACCGGAAATGATTCCCGGGGTGACAAATTAAAAATTGGATACAAGACGAGACGAATTCGGGTCGAACGGAAGGTCTGATAAAACGTGTATTTTACTTTTATCTTTCTCGCTTGGAGTTTGAGAAAAATAACCGCATCGTTAATATTTTTAACATGAAATAATTGATTGAAACCTCTCGTTAGCAGAATATTAATAAATAATTCCGCAGGGAAGAAATGTAAACGATACGTATCGAGTTACCAATTTCCGTACGTTAATTATTGTTTTATTTAGAAATCGTGATATGTGAAATTCATATGGGAAATTTTCCGATTGAAACCTTACGCAATTTATTTGAATTTCGGTCCTTCGTTTTCTTTAATGTTGATTAAAACAGCGAATGATTACGAAATGCATCGATCGAGTCGAAAAATATATTGAAACTCGCTTGTTATTTTTCACGTTTGGAAAATATATTGTTCCCCGGAGAAGTATATTGTTTCAATGTTCGTCGCACGAGAGACCCTCCGTTTGTGGAGCATATGTGTTTGTGCTTTGTGTTTTGAATTGCAACGAGAAATCGATATAAAAGTGCACGGCAATTGAAGTACACCAGTGTCACATTTTAAAAGGCGCATTTCGGCTTTTTTCCTCACGTTTCAGTTTCAATAAAAAAAAAAAACGCATATTATAATGTAAATTCGAAAGGTTCAGTGCACGATGCAAAGAACAGACTAAATTTTAATTAATAAGGAATAGTTAAATTAGAATTTTTGGATTTTGAAAATCGAGTAATCGATAGAATAAATTGAAATTTGTATTTATAAATTGTAGTATAAATTGCAGAGATACATTTGACCCAGTTTTTATAACAAATACAGTATGAATTTTTTCAATATTTTTTGCATAAAGGAAAAATATGAAATAACCAATTATTGGTATCCTATATTCTTTAAATGCATTTTTCTAAAAACGAATACAATTTAATTTAAATCTCATTACGAAATACAAATGGAAAAGGCATTAAAAAATGGAATGCACTCCACACGTGAAAGAAAAAATCGTGCAGTGACGAACTAATCCGGAATCGTCATCGTCGATATTATTCCCTTTTATTGTTTTATTAACGAGGACAATGGTCGTTAGGATAACGTGGATACTTAATAATGGAAGGTCAGATCGTTTGCCGTGGCCATGCATTAGGGGTTGGATCCTGGTAGCGCAAATCCGCTTTAACACTCGCGCGCGAGTGTTTCGCTATAGTGCATTTAAAGACTTGGCCGCGCGTGCGATGAAATATGCATGGACGATTATTGAACAGTAACATAAATGGGGAGTGGCCGAATTTTGATTTGGATAAAAGCGTTCCCGATGTACACGCGGCGGGGAGAGTGGGGGGTCAGCCTACGTGTTCGGCTTTCAATCAATAAGGCTAAATCGTACGTTGAAACTGTATAATGTTAATCAGAGGATACGTGTGTCCTCGTTCATCAAAAAATCATTTCGGATAATTGTAGCTCCCGTTGAATATTTCATGCCGATGATCGCGGACATTTATGGAAAGCGGTATCGGATATCCGACCAGTGAACTTTAAAAATTTCATAGGTTGTCGCTCCAGCGTACGCACCGAGACACGGAGCATTTTGTTCGAATAAATAACACCGTTTAATTGAAACGTTCGATCTGTCGTCAACCCGTGCGGAACACGAGGACAGTCTATATTTTCGGTATCAGCGATTTCACGGCCGACCACGATGAATCTGACGATATTTTATTCCCTTGCGAGCAGGGAACCGACGAAAAATCATCGGAATGTTTCCACGTGTTTTTTTTTCGTTTTTTTTTTTTGTTCGAAGGCAATTAATACCAAAGATCGGCAAACCGAGCGAGGGACAGAAAAAAAAACACACAAAAATTTCAACAGCCGTCTAGGAAAAACCCGCTCGCCGCGAAACGCAAACACCCGCCTCGTCGACGAAAAGCGCGATTACGCTTCGTTCCAACAGTGGTCTGCCTCTAAACAACCGCAATGAGCGCTTTTTTTCGCCGTTCAACCGCGAAACGCGTGGTTCGATACGGATAAAGGGCGACAATACTCGTTCCGGTGGTCGATAGGTGGACATTGGATGAAAAAAAAAAAACAAAACGAGAAGTTTTCGAGTGATCCTTTGATCTTTATCCTTTTTTCCACGCTAAAGTAACGCTGTTTTGAAAACTAACAGTATATGAAATTCTTGTATGCTCTTGGGTGCTCGAAAAATTCATTTATCCTTCTAGCCTTTAATTATACTAATCGTAAAGTACCACCGTTTTCAAATTTTTAATAAAAATTAGTCATTTCTGAGGTTTTGTCTGTACTTTTTTTTATTAAAATTAATTAAATGGAAAACACTCGCCAAGCTTATCATAGATTAGTGGCACCAAGTAATTATGATAACTTTAAACGTAAATTTTCCCTAACAATTCGTACACTAGAGTTTTGCACAATTTTTATCGTTAATTATTGCATTACTTACTGAAAAATTGTTCACCCATATGAATTATGAATAAAATTTCGCTTTTGACCTCCAGCAGCTTATCTACGATTGACAAATCCGAGCTGAGGTTTAAATTTGAACTCTCGCGGTATATTCGAAGCTGCGGGAGGGAGAATATTAAACGGAGAGGAAGGAAACGCGCTTATAAACGCGTGCACGATGGTCTTTGACGATGGTACCCCTATGAAATCGCCAACGTTTGTATCCTCGTCGTGGCCGTGGCTCGAAACAGAAGCATTGAAGCAACCGATCGTCGTCCGAATTCCCTTCCGCGTCGACAGGTTTTATACACAGAGTGACCCGGACGAAGCTTTCGCAAGCTTATAAACCGGAACCCTCGAGCACAATGGCTGTGTCGGGGCTTTGCCTGTGGCACATCTTTGATATCCAAATAACATTTTCCCCTTCGACGGAAGCAGCCAGCGAAACATGCCGTCTATGGGCGATAATAGACTGCGATACGAAAATGATTCGCCGCCCTCCCTCTCCGTGGAAAACAACCCTTGTCGAGTGTACCGTTGCCAAAAGGGGCGGTTCACTGTCGGGGATAAAAAGGGAATGTCATCTTGAGGCACGGTACGAAATTAGCTGTGACCCAGCTGCGAAAGGGACCGTCAAAAGTTGCGAACGTTTTAATTATTATTGGATCTCCGGGGTGGCTCCCCTTTTCTTTGAGATTCTGATACGGTGTTCGCCTTTTAATTTGTTTTGTTCCTCGCTGACTTATATAGGGTGTCCCGGTAAAATATTTACTCATATAATAGTAGTGATATATCTTTAATTTTATTAAAACCAAAAATGATACCTTAATCAAAACAATTTTAAATTATGCAAAAAGTTATTTTCTTTAAGAAATTAATAATAAAAGTTATAGACGCTAGAGACACTACGATCGACACATGTTAGCGAAGAGTAATAAAAAAAAATTGCTATAGCAGAAGTTCAGTAATCAGAGGCAAAAGATGACCGAGTTTCTCGGTTGACCCATCGAATGAAAGTTAAATTCCGAAGAAAGGAAAAAAGGAAAAGAATCGAAGCTCTTCAACACATTGATGCGGGTGCTTCTTGCACAGCGAACAGAAGTGAACGAAGAGACCTGGATTCGATATAAAGTCACGGAATCTCGGGCATAAGTAACAAGATCACTTTGTAATTTCCTTGTGTACCCGGCGAATGTTTGACATCGTAATTTAATAAACGTAACGACCGAGACGTCTGCGAGTCAATTTACTTAGCCGCTCTTCACAGAGAGCTAGAGAGAAAGAGAGAGAGAAGTAACGAAAACGAGCAAAACTCATCGCTACGTCTGATAAGATTTTCCGCTGCGTTTCTGACAGCGTGTAAATACTTTTCCTTACTCGTACAAGGACCAGCGCCATTCACCTGCTCCCCGTCCCGTCTCGCAGTTACAACTCGTCAAAGTGCATAAATTTCCTTGATTGCATCCCGGCCGGTCCCGTGTCAATTTTATTTACGAATGCTCTTTCCTACGAGCTCCATTTCAATTTCATCCGGCTGGACAAGTTCCCTTTGATGGATTTACTGCGACGGCGAACGGAAGTCCGTCACTCATAATGCATCGAATTCGACGATCGGCTAATGGCCGAAATCTGCCGCGTAACACGTCGTAATTAACCTTTTTTTTTTTTTATCGCGAGGGAAATTAAATCCAACTTGTGACTTCTCAAAAGAGCTAGATAATCGGCTTATTCGAAAGTTAATTCCATCGAATCGTCGATTAATAATAATCTCAAATAATGCAAGGGTATTTAAAAGCTGTGCAGTGTAATATTGTTGAATATTTGTTTAATAAGTAAATATATCGAAGTTAAATCTAAGTTCATATTTAGTAAAACGACTTTACAAAACGAACAGAGAATCGCAAGGGGTGCAAGAAGAGGGTGCACTCCTTAGATAACACTGGCCATTGCGAGGGAGGAGATAACACTAACAATCGTAATTTTTTATACCAATAAATTTTTTTAGATTTTCAATTTAATTTCCAATTCAATGCAATTAATAGAACACGTGCATACAAAACCGTTTGATCTCTTCCCCTATCAGATCCGTAATTCATCGAACTTTAACGCGAACTGTAACGCGTTTAATTCAGGGAAGACCCCAATTTTGGAAAATAAAAGGAAAAGATTAATTGCTTGATCGTCTAATAGCTTTAAACCGATGAAATGTCGAGATGATTAATTGGGTCGTCACAGTTCCGCGTTTGACGCACGGGATAACGTTCGGATCGCGACCAATTAAAAGAGCGACCCGCGAACGATCGAGGAATCGTTGATTGAACGGATGGAATCAGGGTACACAAGAGGGCGAGGGGGGTAAAAAAGTTGTAAACGAGCCGTAAAAACGCAGTGGATGGAATCGTTGCGGAACAACTTCAAAACGTTTATACACACGGTCGCGTTGTTACGCCACCGATGGGAAACGAAATAATGTTGCTCTTTGAGCGTAAGTCCCTGTTTGCGCTAGGACTGTACGGATACGTTTCAACGAAACCGTTTCCCTGGGTTGGTTGGTAAAAAAAAAGAAAAAAGAAAAAAACGAAAGGAAAAAATAAAAGCTTCGCTCGGAGGTACCGAGCTTCACCGAAAGCTCCATTTCTCTCCGTTGAACCGTACTGTAAAAAAGGGATTTACTTCCAGATCAGTTATTGCGCTTCATCCGGTATATTATATCGGATAAGCCGCGTGGCTTCCGTCTCTGCATCTGACTTCTGGCCCCCCCCCCCCTTCCTCCTAAGCATGTGTGTGTCGTACACAATGCACACACGAACCGTTCTACACTTGTCTCGTCGAGCCACCATTCAATGCACTACATTGTTCGCAGACTTTCGAGAGCGGTACCGCTAGAAGGAAGGAAAATTGAAGTCAGGGATTCTAACCGGTTCTTAACCTGGTTAAAAATCCCGGTTAACCCTGGTTATAGCGTACGAACCCCTTGGCAACCTTTGTGGTCGTATTTGCTTAACGTATTTACTTAAACGTTGACTGACACAGTGGAAACAGACGTGTGTAGCAAGACACGCCGAAACCCTAATTCATTTTTAAATTTAACCTTCTAATTTGCCACTTTGCATTATTAACTCGATACTAACGTCACCCACAACTATGTTTACACTGTTGTATAATAAGTTTTATATAAAATTAATGATTGTTCAGTTTTTTTTATTCATTTCGAGCCTTTTTCAGACATATTATACTTTATCGCATAAATGATAGAACAATTCGAATATATATTAAACTATGGATCTTTTTTTTTCATGTTCGCCACATTTTTGTGATTTGAAAGCAGTGTACGACGGATAGGTAGAGGGACGATGGGGGTATCGATATCGATGGTGGCGAATAAACGCCTCTCCCATCACCGGGATATCGTTTCCGACTCCCATCGGGTCTGAAACGAATCTTTCGTAATTGGATTTACATGACGCGAATTACGATAACGAAATCTTCGGAAGTCGATTCGACGGCGGATCCGCTCCAGATGTTACCCCCGCGGTTGTGACAATGACGTTATCGACTTTCGGCTTGTACGCCCGCCGCGTCGGCTGAAAGGAAGTTTTCCTTCCACGAATAACTCGATAGTCTGCGAAACGTCGGATTAGTTGCTCTCCGATAACGACCCACGGTTTATTTGCATAGAAATGCCGGACGAAGGACCGTTTTGGAAATGTCGCCGAAAATCCTTAATTACCATCGTCGAGAATTAGAAATACAACGCACAATGCATAGACACAGATCGTTTCGCCGCTGAAATTCACCGGAATTGAATTCGTTGGGGTATTATTAAAAATTGTATAATTTCATTCATAAAGCATGCAAATTATTCGACGTTATTTCAACGGGAAAATTATTTCACGGTTTATTTGCCCGGTTCTAAACGTGTCCCGGCCGTCGAACAATCCGCATTATTATCCGCGTTGAATTTTATCTGTCGACGTCCAATCTCGCTAGAAAATTCAATTTCGCTCGTCGTTCGCCCATTTTAACTTTCGCCCGATATTTTTATCAAAGCGGAACTCCGCCGTGTCGTTCGTTGTTTTTATCCTTTCGATAGTTCCAATTTTCATTCGACGTCCGCGTTGTTCACGGTGTTTTCACTTTGACTTTTACACAACAGCGCGACGAAGGGATCGTAAAATGCAAAACACAAAACGAAACGTGAAATTATATAGACTCGGGCTCGATACCACCAGGTTGTTAAGCGAGGCCTTCGGCGACCCCGGATGATATCATTGATTCATGATCGGATCGTGTATCCTGTCGAACTTCGGGGACGCATTAAACTTTTATAACGTCCACAAAAGTCTTTCGCGTTGCGCAGCGTATTTCACTTTGTTCTTAAACCTCCTTCGGCGGGAACAGGCTTTCGAGACGAATCTATCCATCAACGTCCTGCTTCGTTTATGTTTGTTTTATTTAATCTATACGCAGGCTTGTTTAGCTTTCCGCTGTGTTTTACCGCAACCACGATCAATCTCTTGCGGTAGCCGCAAGACTGATGAAAATGGATTCTCCTTTCGCGTTCTACTCTCGTTTAAGAGTATTCATTTTCTTTTTTTGTGCCAATTGTGAAATGCATCAAACTCAATTTTCTTACGTCTTGAAAGAGAGACTCGGATTTAATGCATTAGATTTTTGCAGACGAAATGACCGATCGGTTTCAGCAAGACTCTGCAACCGTAACTTTAATGTAATGCTTTCTGAATCAAACGTACTACAAGAAATTTATATTTTTTAACGGCATGAATTTTTGTTACAAAAAGTTCTGGTCTTGACAAATTTAACACTGGTACATTTTTCCAACAACCTACCTGTTTGCATTGAGAATTTTAATCAAACGTTTACTTCTTTATTTTTATCAAACTTTAACTTCAAATTATTGTGATAAGGTGCTTTCTAACATGGCGTTCAATCTTATGTTGCAGGTGTTTTCCCATGTCGACATACTGTTCAGCATAGGGGGTAAATACTACACCGGGGAGCCAATCACGTACACCTACATGGAGGATAAGATTTTTGAATCATCGCGAAACATCACCATCAAGCTCCACCATCGTGTGGGTAAATACGTGAAATTGAGGCTTCACTTTTCAGCCAGGTGGATCATGATCAGCGAGGTGACCTTTGATTCTGGTGAGTAAGAATCCAAATTCAAAAGTACCTCGTATATTTTGTAGATACAAGTTTACTCAGCTCTTAAAGCAGAACTTTAATCTTAAACTAATGAATAATAATATGTTTACAAGTATATTTGACGAAATGAAGTTGAGACAAAGATGTAAATTTTATAAGATGATCTACTGCGTTGAGTGCCACAGTAGAAATGCTCGAGTATGGTCGGACACATTAAGGCACCAGTTATTTTCAAGTTTCAGCTTTTAATTAGCTACCTTACGTTGTTGACATAATATTAGTCCTCTTAAAAATTTGTCTATCCTTTACTAATTATTTGGTTATCCAGAATTTTAAATTTTAATTGCGAGAAATTCAATTTTTTAATTAAGAAGAAAGATATAGCTAATTATAATATTATAAATATTAATTTTAATGCCTAGTATAACACAACAGTCAATAATAAATTTGCCAAATAATTCCAGGACAAATATATCATGAATAATATTCGCAATTTCTAAGAAAGTTATTATGATAAGTTAGAAACTCCTTCTGTAAATAGTATCCGGGCATTAAAAGGTTAAACGTGTCAATCGTGGATGAAAGTACAACTTAATCGAAATCGTTCGAATCGACAGACACATAATAAGCTGTTGTCAATTACCGTGTATCAGTTTTATACACGAGACCCGGGTTTATTCTTCGATGATTGACAGTCGTTCTGGCTGGTCGGTCGGTTCGGTACGAAAGGGGTTGAAAATAAAAAAGAAGAAAAAAAAACGGAAGTTTGGTAGCGGAGCGGGGTTTAGTCGCGTCAAATCAAAACGAAAACGGTCGAAATTACAAAAAGAAACGTATCCCATCTGCACCCGAAGGTCTGCCTCCCTGTGAAACGATCCTGCGTCACAAGCAGAAATTTTTTGCTTTAAATTTCACCGTGACAGCACTTTTTCCTCGGCTATTGTTTTCATCTTGCGATACCGAGATCCCGTATGCACACGTTCGTTTTATGGTACTTTGGACAGGAAAACGAAACGGTTCGATAAAGATCGTACGATATATCACGATGGGATCCTGTCATTCGTTCTTTCTCCTTTTTTTTTGGGGGGGGCACAGAGAAATTTGAAAAGTTGAAATAGTATATCGAAGGACCCAGAAGATACACGTATCCTTTTTTTATACGTGCCATTTCGCGTTTCATTATTCGTTCGATCAGACGAATATCTTTATCAAATCCCGTAATAGCTAAGCATTAATTGTAAATGAAATCGACGGAACGTACGAATCGCGACACGAGCCCCGTCGTCGGGCTCGTTTTATTATTTCGCCCCTGCCATATTTTTCTTCCGCCAGAACAGAATCGAACCGATCCGATACGAATTACGAGCGTTTCGTTTCAATAGAAATCAACTTGTCCGTGGCCTGAGCGGAGACACGAAGAATAACGACGTCAGACACGGCCGGTGGAAAAAAGCGTTTTATCAAACGGAAGGACATAAAATCGCGGAGCACGTCGACGTTTCGCGGAACGTCCTCGATCCTCTTCCCGGCTGGATGCAAGTTTCGGCCCGATTTAACTCGTCGTTCGATAAAAATCATTTCCCCCCTTCGTACTTAGCACAATATTTAAAAAAGGATTCGAGATTCGAGAAAAGGAGGATACGAATCGGTAGAATGCAAATCCTCGACGATTCCTCTAAGATGTTTCTTTCGAGGAACGTCTGGAACGCGAACAACTGGCAGAGGTCTCTTTAAATAATAACAAGATCTTCCTCGAGACGTGTAATTCGCAGTTGATTCCATTGTTCCCAGTCGTTGAATCGTTCGGCGCTCGGTGTTTTCTGTTGTCTTTGAAGCTCGAATTAGTTCATTTTACCCGGAACGAATCGAAGCTTTGTTTCGATACGGTTCAAAAGGAAATCCAATTAATTCGAAGATTACGTAGAAACGGTGGCCAGACGGGCGAGCGAAGAATGGAGCCGCGGGGGGGAGGGATTTTAAAGCGAGCGTTGAACGAAAACGAAAAGCGGTCAACAACAAAAATGAAACGGCCGGGGCTGGAAAACTCTTCGTTTTCCAGGAAACGACCGGCAGCTTCTCTGAAGAAAAATTCTTTGTTAAACGTAGCGAGGGATTAAACGCAACAGTGCTCGAGTCGCCGAACAATTGAACAAGAAGAGTCACCGTCCCTCCTCCACGTCGTAAAACCGTGTCACGAAACTCGGCTCGACTTTCGAGCTTTATCGTTTAACCTGAGAGGACGCTTTTAAATAGGCTTCAAAGACGTTGTTCGAGCGGAAGAATCGATGCATAAAAAGAAAATCAACCGCGATTCTTGCCAACAGAGTTTTCGGGCCTGTACAGAATTCTGTGCAGGACAAAGAGATTCGTCCGCCTGAAAGGAATATTCAATTGTTTTCTTCTTTTATTTCGTTTCGTACTGTTCTTGCTCTTTTTCGTTTCCAATCGTACAAACGATTATGCTCGATTTGGGGAATAAATTTAATTCCTGATTTTCTTACCCTTCGAAGTTCTATTATGGGATCGTGATACAAATTCGTAGCGAGACATTTCAACTTAGGAATTTGGGAACTTAATTTTTTTTTTATTTGAATATTCGCAATTTTAACTTAAAGTAAAACTTAATTTAAAATATTTCATACGGTGTTAATATATTAACCCCTTTACTAAGTTTTCGAATAATTAATGAAAATTAATGAATTCACTAAAACTTGGGGGTAACAAATTCAATGCTTGAATTTTTTAAATTAACTACCCATATCCATAATAATT
Organism: Anthidium xuezhongi; assembly: GCA_022405125.1. Classification (NCBI taxonomy): domain Eukaryota; kingdom Metazoa; phylum Arthropoda; class Insecta; order Hymenoptera; family Megachilidae; genus Anthidium; species Anthidium xuezhongi. The sequence goes on along the minus strand of CM039642.1, from coordinate 4,664,983 downwards.
AAACCATTTTTACTGTAGTAGTCAGTGTAATAATTATTGTAAAAAATGGATTAAAAGATCCCCTTTTCAAATGATAACACTCTTCTTTCTTTACATTACAACTTTATTAAGTATTAAATAAAAACAACTCACCGTACAGACGTGTTGCTGACATTTACAGATTTAATCAAACCAACGATATTATATTTTCCTTTTATTCTATTACACTCCTTTTGTTTCTTTCCTATTTTTATGAAACCAATAAAAATACGAATCGAGAATGACGTACGATAAAACCGAAACGGTGAACAGTCAGTATAGAAAAACAACTTAGTATTGTGCAAGGTATTCGTGCACAAAGGATCCTTTGTCAGCGAGATTTGCCCACCTAACAACAGGTTAATAAAATGGCCAGGAAACTCTTCCAGCCTGCGTTCCGCCATCCACTTGTTTTTCCATCTCAAAGGATGTACATGGAACTGTGCAGCAGACAATTTTCCCGTCGAGTAAATAGCGGCTGGAAAAAGCAGAAACGGAGGCTGAAAAACGGAATGCACGATATTTGAATCGATGCCTCGTATTTAGACTATGCAGCAATATATCGAAACAGCCCAATGTCCTCTATTGGAAATATTCCTTTAACCATCAAAAGTCGATGGATCCTTAAATTCCTGTAACGTTATAAAAGCTGTCAGGCAAGGTCATCTATCTTTCGTACGAAGTAATGAAGAATTGGTCATTATTAAAGTTTTTGGACAGAAATGAATGATACAGGAAAGGAATACCATGAAGAGTGGTTTTGTAATCACGATTGACCAAAAACTACTTTAGTATAATTTTTTTAATTTTTCCTAAAATAAATTTTGAAGGTCTATTATAGACTGTTATTATACACACGTATTCATTTCTTAGATCTAAAGCAAAACCAGTGAATAACACCTTAAAAGAGCTACAAACATTTTCAGTACTTTGAATTCGATTTATTTCATGGAATTCCTCATGATCCTGAAGGGGAGCCGCCGAGCTGAAGGAACACGTGTTTTACAAGCGCGAAAACAGAAACTTACAAAAGGGATTATTGTTAATGACCCCTCGGGCGAATTACTTTATTTCGACAACTCTGTCGGTGCCACCCTTTCGAAGTTTTCAGTAACCCCTTTCAGAATCCCTCTTCCAAGCTCGAACCCCCTCCGGACAGATAATTTACATACGGATCTCTGCGTGAAATTGTTGCTCGTTGATGCAAAACCCGCTCTTTTATTTCGAAAGGAAAAAGATCCTAACATACAGAAGGATAACAAGAGCAGGAAATAGAAACGGGAGAAGAATGACCCGGTTTAACGACGTACCCTATAAACGTGACCACTTTAAGGCCAATGTATATACAAAATAAGTAATTCTTGTGTAAAAGGAATCTTGTTGTTGGAATAATGAAATTCATAGGATAATTGTAAATGTACACTAATAATCATAATAGGACACTTGTAAAATAAATTCTAAATTCTCTTTTATCTAAATATCAAAGTTAGGGTTAGGATACATTAAATTTAATTCAAACCACCAAAAACATAAAATTTTAATAATTCAAACGATTTATTATTTAATTAACCGAAATTACAGACATTCGAATCAACAAACAAGATTGTTAATGTATAAAAACCATAACAATTAGATTCCAAGAATCCTTCTGACGTGTCATAAGTACGACAAAAACGGCTCGTTAAAAAGTTTATCGACAGCGTCTTGGTCGTTTATTTCCCGGCAAGTTGTTTGAAGGCAATCGTTCGAAAGAGAAAAAGGGCAAAGTACTATAATGGATGCACTCGTTTCGATTCTTTCAGTTTTCTTCCGTCTCTCTGGCGGATGTTCTGCAAGGATTTCGCCGGTGCTAGTTCTTGTTCTCCTCTTCGAAACGACGTAATTGGACAAGGAAATACGAGAAGCTGGTCGTATGGATCACCAGGTGGACGTGCAACTCATCCTCCTCTCCCCATACCCTCTCTCTTTTACCTTTTTCTTCTCCGCTATTCACCTCGGCCGTTGTAAAAATGATTCACCGTCGAGGATCGCTCAGCCCATTCTGTTCTTTAAATATTCAAAATATCGTGTCCCAGCCGTTGATATATCGCGAGCATTTACCTCGCGTCAGACGGCGCTGTAGCTCGCTACTTCCGCGTTTATCGGTCGCCGGAAACCGCCTCCGGCGTTCCACCCTCCTTAAGGCATCCTCTCTCGCCTGTGGATGCTCGATTATTAATTGACAACGGGCGGTGGCACGAGAGGGTGGGGACGACTTGCGAAAAATTTTTCCTTTAAACTTATCTCGTTAATAATTCCATTACCGGCAGCACCGCCGGGAACCGCGCTCGTGCCGGATTAACTCGCGCGGATCGAATGAAAAAGCTTACAAACAGGGGACGATATTAATCGTCGAGTCAACCCGTTCACGAAACCGAGAACTTTCTTAGCTACCCCGTAAAATATGACCGGAAGAGAATATTTTAATAGGAGACCCTGTCGGTCGAACAAATCACCGTAGCATCGAAGTATCTATTAATTAATTCATAATTGCCGTGACTTAGAAAGTTGAGAAGTTAATAACCAATTAATACGATGAATCTTAAGCGAACGATTGATATTTAACTTCGATGCAGAGTTTTAAATTGCTAACGACGTCTGTCCTTTTCGAAGCACCGGAAACATTCGTCTTCCAGACAATCCTGCGATAGTCGATTCGTAATGGTTCGATCGAGTGTCCGTCGGGAAATAGGTCGAACTCCATGGGCAACAAAGTTCCTGGCTCCATTTCCGTTTCACGAGCGGTAAATCAAAGAGCTTTCAGAATTGTCCAGCCTCCTTTTCTTCGGTCTGCATACGACCAGCTAGCATCTCGAGATCAAGGAGCGCATTAGTTGTATTTGACGTCGAGCGTCAGCTGCATGCGCGCAATGCACGTGTGCAACGATCTTCGCGCTCCCGGTTGTCCTTGTGCAATAAAAGGATAAGACCAGAACCGGGGGAGGAAGGGGAAAAAAAGCGTGGAAGACGCGAGGAAACCGCGAGACGTAGAAGAAACGAATCTCCTCGCCTTTTCGAACTCCTTTTCAGTGATTTTATTTTCATTCCTGGCCCTCGAAGAAAGGCATTCCCCGTTGCATGCACGATGATTTATACGCGGAAGATCCACCTACGTAAGTTATGGCCCACCCTTGTCGCGATCGCCCAGCATCCTGATCCGATCGTAAATCTGACTACCATCGCTGCCCAGCGACGCGACTCTGTTATTGTTTTGATGGCGAAATAATCGCGGGACCGCGATGGTTGCTATAATTAAACAGGAATTCGCGATCGCGGGAGGTCGGCGCTACTTTGGAAAATATTTCGACGAGCTACTGCAACGTGCGCGCCGAGTTAATTCCATCTAGGCGAAATTCTCTCTCTCGTTTTTCGATCGTGTCAAATTTTAGGCGTTGTTCGAGAACTTCGGCTATGGATATTAATCCTTTCGCCGCTATCGGCGCCTGTGGGTGCTCCAGATATTCATCCTTTAGGCGTCGAACTATTTTTATCAGTTACGAAGCGTTACCGCTTTCGAATTCTTGACAGAAATTCATTGATACGTAATTGATTACTTATCAAATTGAAAGTTAAATTTAGAAAAAAAGTTAGGCAAAAGACCTCCTAAATATACAACTAATGCTTGTGTCATTAATTAATTTATTTAATATTACCTACAGGAGAAACCCAATAAAATATATAAAATTGTATAAAAGGAGGAATACACAAATTGAAATAAACATTATAGTAATAGAATATAGAATTAGAAATTAGGATTACAATTATGATGAATAATTACAGATAGTACACTATTACAATTAATAACTATATGATTTGTGCCTTTATTTAATAAAAGGTTGTACATAAAAAAATTCAGGATACCGTAAATTTCGCGTAGGAATATTAATTTTAAAACTTTTAAGAATATTGGGGCAGTCAATAAGACTATATAATATATCCTGTAGTTTTGATAAACGTAACCTTTTTCAACTGAAATTTTTAAGTTTGTAATAATAGTACAGTATCTCTTCTTTATCTTCTCTTTGATGGAACGAAAGAATTTAATATCTTCTAATTAAAATGTTTAAAAATCACTCTTGATCCTTATACTTTGAACATTCATTTATAAACAGAATACTTGAAGCGCTTGAATACCTCGATTATAAGTCGACTGTAAACTTTCCGATTATTAACGCAAGAATTAAAATAAAAAATGCGCCCTTTTGAAACGTTCATCTCCAGGTCATCATCGTTGTTTTGCATTGTAAGAAAACTCTGGATCAAATACAGAACAAAGCGGACGTAATTCAAGCGTACAAGTAGAAATGACATGTGTAACGAGTGCTCCCGGATAAAGAATTTAATTGGAAACTCAGTGTCGATTATGACACTCGAAGTCCTTTGCACGCGCGCGTTACCGTGACAAGAATTTAATTGTTGCCCAGAAACGGGAACACCGTTTAAACACGTTGTTTGGCACGCTGTTGTTCCCGAAGCTTTTTAATTTATATCGCTCTTCTAACGTTAAGTATCAATCGACGCAGAATCACGTTTTCCGCAAACTGCTTCCTTTGGGATAAAGTATCTGAAAAAATCGTTCTCGAGATTGTAATTGTAGCTGAGGTAATTCTGTAAGCCGCGTAATCAATCAGTCCGACATTCATTCTCACCGAATCTCCGTCGGTGAACGATAACCGGAAGCATCGATGCCGTTCAAAGGAACGCCAAGTAACAGTTACTTTCGCGAGGGAATCGCATTTACCGGTTCACGGGATTGCCGTTTGCAAAGTAGCGAACGAAGAGCCTCGTTCTTCGGACGGTTTCTCGTCAAGACCACCTGGAACCGAGGTTGTTTGCATCGAAACTCATTTTCGTTAAATTGGCGGTAACCTGGCCGTGGCCGGCACAGACCCGGTTCACGGAATGAACCGCACCTGACGCCAACGGCCTTCGCGAAACAAAACCTCTTTTCACAGCTAAATCCCCTCCCTTCTCGCCGTGGGTCACGGAAAAGAATGTTTAATATCGGATTTCATAGGGGATGCAACGGTAAACCGGTAGATGGTTTGTCAGAGGCGATAGAAAGGGATGAACGGAGCGCCGATGCCTGCCAAGCTATGTAAAAAGCCGATATCAAACGCGACGACAGCTTTGTTTCGTACGGAATGATCCCGCCAGGAATCCAGGACCGGAAAAGTTTCGTGGATCGAGCTGGAAGGCTTCATCGGTTGAAAACCGGCCAACCCTTTCTACGACTTGATCTTCCCTCTCTTTTTTTCCCTCCATGGAAAACAACATTTTTGCCGGCCCGATGGTTCGGTCTCGACCACGTCGCTCAGATTCCCGGAAAGGTTTCATTTAACGAAACAAACCGCGAAAATAGAATTCGCGAATCGTCGAGCGCTGGAAGAGGATTCTTGTAAAAAGAGGCCGGATAAAACATTTTATCGATGAACCTTTTTTGTAATACAACCTGGAGAGGTTTTTTTGGCAGATAAATGGGACACGTTTGGAAAATTGATGATAATTAGAGAGGAGTATTTAATTAACTATAAATGTTTGAGTTCAGATTTCTTAAATTTTACTCTTTTGATGTTCTTTGACCATTTTTTAATTAACTTTAGCTAAATCGAATTCGTGCCAATCAAGGCATTGATTAACAAACTTTAATTAACTTTTGGTATATTTCTTGCTACTCTTTTTAGACATTTTGTACGTGTTATTTTGGAAATGTGTAGAAAGAAATGCTTGCCTTAATTAAAACAGAAAATCTTCTCAGCAAACTCGAATGTTGTTATTCTTGATAAAATTTTAAGTTCGTCAATTGCGCCAGGGAAACTAATTTCATGGCAGTGGAGTCTTTTTACATGATGCGCGAATTATTCGAATAACGAACGAGATGAAAGGATACGGGGAACACGTGTGCCGTTTCCCGCGTCAAGAAAATTCGTTCGAGCTCCCTGCGCTCCGTTTAATTGTTGTGACAACATGGAACGTGAATTCTGTTGCACCTTTACAGCGTAAAAAACAAGGGAGAGAGAGAGAGAGAGAGAGAAGAAAAACGTAATCTGAATATTTTCGTTCCGCTGTTTCGCTCGTCAAAAGCAAAGCTTCGTCGTGTTACCGGTTCGAGTGTAACCGGAAATTACTGAAAACTCCGCTTCGACGATACGAAACGCTAGGGGATTCGAAGAACAGGGGCGGTAATTAGACAACTGGATCGTTCAGCGGCGTTTCAATCAGGCAAATGGAAAAATTTCCGCGGAAAGCTGTGCAATTTTTCCAGCGGAACGCATATAGGTTAATTATGTGCTCTACATGCAGTCGAGTACCTTCTTTCCGTTTAATGATTCTACGTTTACTCACTGGTTCGTGCGTTAATACTTTTCTGCCTCGAATGCTCGCCCGTCGACAATAGACTTTAACCATCGCGCCCTGCATATGAATTCTCCGGAAACTTCCGCGTTATTGAAACAATCATTGCTTCTGCAATTTCTTAAGACGTATCCGGCTTTCTTTAGAACTATACGGTGTCGTGCCAAGTGACTGATTTTAAAACAACGATAATCTAACATGATTTCATGATATAAAAGTAAAATAATTTATAGCTTAGACTTTCATCAAAATAACTACATATTCGCACTTAATATTCTTAATTCAAAGTAACTTATTCTCTATAAATCAACGCAGTCATTTATAATTGTACGAAAATTGTAGCTAGATATAAAAAGAGATAGAAAGTTACAAAAATCATAAATTCTATCTTCGAACAGTAAATAATCATTGTTGTTCGATGATTTTCGCATAGATGTGGCTCACGGTAACTTCACACCAGAAGAAGCACCGACAACCGAGTCACCTATTCAAAGCGACATCTTCGTGGAGAAAAACGGCGCCGCGGAGGGTGAACTTCCGGTCTCGACAGCGAAGCACGACGACCCGACGTACATGGCGGTCGTGATCGGCGTGCTAACCGCCGTGATCCTTCTGCTCGCTGTGGCGATATTTCTGATTGTCTCGAGGCACAGGCAACGCAAGTGTTTCGCAAGTCCCATGACCGGCAAGGCGCCATCTCATCTCGGATCTACCTGTGCCACCGTGGAAAAGGGGGCTGCATTGATGGCTTACACTCTGGAAGATGACGAGAGGTATTTACCTTCAGATCCTTTTATTTATCTTTTATCTATTCTCTTGTCCAAACACTTAGAATAATTTCTATCAAACCTTCTAATTTTGAAATACGTTTTAAAGAAAGAATCACACAGAAGAATTTGAGAGTTTTTTGATCAAGCCCCATTAGGTATACTAATTTTCAAAGACATACACGAACGAAATATGTTTAGAAGAAGGTACACGTGTACCATATCAAACCATTCTTTACATCATACTCAATGGTCCATGGTGTACTTACCAATATACGTAAGAAAATAGTTATTTCGTAGCCGGCGAGCCGTAAAACCGTCCGCTTCGGCTATGAAAATGTCCCCAATAACCCGAGACTCTGGCAACATCCCTCTCCAACTTTACAACCATTCAGGATGCTCCATGACGACGGAAGCCACCTTCCAATAAACTTTCCATCCGTCGTGCTCGTTAGTGGATGTCCAATAACGTCCAATAACGGACATCCCCGGGCGATATATCGAGTTTGTATGGCACGAATGTCTCCAGACTAGATCCTCGAGCCCGTCGTAACTTGGCCGCGAGCTGCACGTATCGACAGTGATCTTCAACCTTGTTACCGCTTTGTGCAAGCCGATATTGCCGTTCCCGAAAGAGGGAACGTGTTACGGGAGTGTTACGTACACGTTGTACCACCCCTTTGACGGATATCTGACGTGCACTCGAGCCGAACGACGAAACTGACGAGAAAAAAACGTATCCCGTCCGAGCAACGATGCACTTCCGTCGTTACAAAGGGCGCTTTAAGACCGGCCTTCTTTCTCGCTGTTCCCGTTAACGGACCATCCACTTGATTCCTTGTACACAACCGCCATCATTCTCTTTTTAACTGCTCGTAAATCGTCGAACGGGTACAGGTACCGGTAAATTCTACCGGCGCTCTATGTCTGACCTAACACGGACTTAAACCACTTGTTTCTGTAGATCTCGCTCGTCGCCAGGTGTTTGCTGCAGGAACAAAGGAAATCCTTGTTATCTTAACGCTTCCAGACCGTAGAATTGTTAGATTGATTTATGAAATTTAAGACCCACACATTTTCTACCCTCCAAATTATATTACTTTTTCTAATATACGAAGGTTCCCGTTTAAAAATTGTATAATTTAACTACCGTTTGCACACGAGTTGACCCTTATACAATAGAATTCAACTAATTTTAACATAGAACATAAGAAAATGTAGCCAGAATTAGTTATCAAATTACAATAGCTAACTGCTAAAAAAATTAAGGATAAATAGTGCCGGCACGTGACACTGGCTGCCAAAACGTTAAACAAAAAGATGTTCAAAGGAACATAAGATGCTTCCTATGGTCTGTGCTCCCGTTGCAATCCCGTACGGTGTCATCTGCAAAGCAAAACTCCGCAGAGACCGAGGTTGAGACGAGTCCCGTTTTCTGTTGCAAGATACGCGGGTGGCTCGCTACCGACTCTGCCGCGGGACCTGGGGAACCGTCTTTTGGACATCGTGAAGCTCGACGACTATCAAGAACCCTACCAGGCTCTAAAGTACGCGCCGTACTACAGCTACAGCACCGTCGTTATGGAGATGAAAGACATGATGCTGAACAACAAGAGCAGCAACATCAATCACTCAGGTAGGTATGCCGGCGTTCTCAACACTCGTACACACGCACACATACGCGTGTTGTTTTGCGTGCACACGTGCGTGCACCGGTTATATTTATACCAGGACATATTAAACGGCCGGTACGAGCCTCCGCCGGTACACGTACGTATGTACCAAACAACAAAGCATTCGCCTGACCGCAATCAATACACCCGTTCAACCACCCCCTCCTTCTAACCCCTCTGTTCCTCCTTTGCTATATCATCCACAGCGGTGTACGCGAACGGTGCAGTTGACACATCGTACGATTATGCGGTACCGGAACTCGGCACAGTGCCCCTGCTCAACCAGGACGGCACAGGACGAGGAGCTGCCGTTTCCAGCACCACCACCAACACCGACCAGGACAGCATCTTCTCCAAGACATCCTCCCGGGGCAGTAAGACGGAAAACAAAAAGGTACGTCTCTTATTCCAATAGCTACTCGATGGAGGTCTTCTAAAAGACGTCCTTGCCCCTTTAAAGTTGAAAATATGATATTCTTTGACCACTTGAGAAATAGGGACTTTCATATTCAATGATAAGAGGAATCGTGGAAGTACATTTATTTTTGGATCTTTAAGGTGAGAAGTAAGAACTGCGAGATCACTCTGTACGGGAATTACCTTATCTAATAGGCCACCACCTGTTAACCCTGCCTCCTATTTCATGAGAAACCATCTTACTTCAGTATTCTCAAAATACAACTAAATAGTATCAAAGGATAGATTTGCTTAAAATAAGAATTCAACTATTGACCATTAAATACATTCAGCATTCTTATATTAAAAATCTTGTTATTTATAACCAAAGACTAGGAATACTGTTTTCGAAATATCTTCGTGTCCTTGGAATTGTTATGCAAAGTCCAATTCCATGACCGGAAGATACGTAAATTGGAAACGGTTCGGGGGGATGAAAAATGTCGTGACCGATAAACGATAGCCAGGAATGACGGAAGCAATTGCAAGGCTGAATCGAGAACAAAGTAAACGAAGGTGGAGGCGTAGAAATTCAAGCACGTTATCGCTGCCTCTATAAATAATGGACCGCCCTTGGTCAAAATGTACTTGTATTTCTATAGTATGTAACCATTAAACGTGCACTCCATTCGTCGAGGGAAAGTTCGCAATTAATAATTTAAATCAATATGGCGGAACGAGTGCAGACCATTTGGGGTAGATATACCTCCCGTGGGTGCAGTATAACGTAGCTCGTATCCGGAATACCAGAACACGGTACCAGGATCATAGGGGTGGATGAAAAAAAAAAAAGAGCCGAGAGCGAGAGAGAAAGGGAAAGGGGGAGAAAAAAAAATAGAGAAAGTACGCAACGTCGACGTCAAACGCGCGAGACGTTCCCCAGGGTTCCCTTTTAGCATAAAAAATCACCGGATCGCGGCTAAAGGTCAATATAAAAGCTTCAGATCGACGGAGGTGAGCTTTCTTTAATTTCTGTAATAGTCTGATCTGAACGATCGATTTTGTTCGATTGACAAAAAACATTCGTACTATTTCTAACGAAAAACGTTAAAAACATAAGGAAAAATATAAATTACAATACTCTCTTTTAGTTATAGGAGGCGTATATTTGAATGTTTAATAAAATGTTTGAAAGTTTGAAAAAAAAGAATTTCATTAAGACTATTAATATTTTTAATACAGACACATACCCACAACTTTTGAAGACTTTAATTTAATTTGCACAGAATTGTTATTTACAGACAAGCAGAAAAATTGAATACTTAAACTTATTACTGAAAAATGTATAAAACGTATAAAACCACCCATTTTTTCGCCGGCATGCAGTTGACAGTTGTAGGTACACACGTTCGTTTAATATTGAAAATGATGTATTTTTTAAAATAATGAATAAATATCGTCGGTATTGTACTTTATAATACAATGAACATTTTCTGCTGCTACAAACAAAGAATTATGATTCGTTATTCATTTTTTTGATAAAAAGTCGTGCATGCGTCCTAGCAAATATGAAACGATACATATCAGACACATTCATAACTCCTGTATTTTTGAACAAAATTTTATTTGAAAAAAAAAATATGTACGCCCACGTTCAAAGAACAAAAAGAACAAACGGGGTTTACAAAATCAACAGGATTTGTTTTTCTTTTGTTTTTGATACTGCGAATCCATCGATATTACTATTCGACCAAAATAAATATATAAACACCGCGTGTTTTTTTTTTTTTTTTTTTTTTTTTATATGGGCGCCAAAAACCCAATCCGTTCATTAACATCAAGGCGTTCGTCACAACAGCCGAAAGCTGTTTACGCGTGCAGATATAACAATGTACATATAAACACAAAAGGGTTATTCGTCGCTAAACGGAATAAAGTGTCGCGTGTCGGGCAACATTTCCGCCCAATCTGCAGAATCATTCGATTGATCGGTTCGTCGACGTATTAAACGAACTGCCGTCAACGGGTTACGTCGAACCCTTTCGCGTATACCCTCGGAACAACCCTCGTGGAATGTATCATCATTACGCGGTCCGGTGGCTTCCGGGCCAGTTCGCTCTGTTAATTGCGGAGAGAAAGCGCGTCGTGTAATCACGTTTGCAATCCTATCTCCCGCCCCTAGCCGACCCCCTCTTTTCACACGGTCTCTGTCTTTCTCGTCGTGTTCGTACCCCTTCGCCTCACGCGTGCCAACATCGCAGAAATATTACGCGTGACGAGAGAGGGTTGATCCGGCAACCTGCGCCTAAATCGTACCGCCGTGATCTGCCGGAATAAAAATACGCCGCTCGAAATTTGTAGCCCGCCGGTGATTTATTTCTTCCAGCCAGGACACACCAGGCCGCAGACAACACAGGCGTGTTGTATGTATGTATATCTTTCGGATGCCCCGTCATGCAACGGGGACACATTTCATCGAGCATCGAACGACACCGTTCATCCACCCTTAAATTGATATCTTTGACGCGCGGAGAGAAGAATGGACCGATTAGATGAATTAATTCGTATCTGGATTTGTAGATCAAATTTTGTTGTGTGAAATTAATTGCCATTTTATAGAGAAATTCTCTACGTTTTTTGGGTGAGATAGACGAAAAATTAAGATTTTAAAATAACTTTTTAATCAATCAATTTTCTTAAATCTTAAATCTGGGTCACAATTAACAGAGGTTTTATCATTCAGGGGTTAACGCCTTGACTGCCATATCACGGAAATAAAAGAGAAAGATACTTGTCCCGCTTGCAAGAAAAAAGAATTCTGTCCTGCAGCTGCGAAGATGCGCTTCCTATCAGACGGAACGATTCCGCGCGCGATTTCCGCGTCGTGCAGGCAGATTGATTCGAGCACAATGCCGTGAAAGTGGTCGTCTACGTCGGGACGTCTGTCAGTGATTGACAGCCGACAGTGCGCCACTCGAAACAGTCAAAACATTTCGGGACGACGTGTCGAGTCTGGCCTTGACGCATCGTAGCGGCGCCAATCATTGTCCCTTCCTGTGTGATCCGTCATTAGATCGGGGCGTATGTCCTCCGAAAACCGGCACGGCTGGCCGGGGTAGTTATCGGCGGTTCGATGCAGTTTTACAATGAACCCTGTCGAAAGTTATACACTCCCCGGTCACGTGCAATCGGTCCTTTGATTGTTCCGTCCGCGGTTCGCTCCTGATCGTTTCGCTTATCGACAATGTTACGAGAGGATCCGACAGAAACGAAATTATATCAAACAGATACGCGCGTCCGATGACAGGAAATTTGAAGGGTGTCGAACGGTGAAAATCAATCAACGCCACGAGGGAGAAGCGAACTTTACGCTACGAGATTGATCCGATTTATGGCGGTAATTTTGCCACTTAAATTATTGTAAGTCTATCGGGATCGCGCGATGAATTTACGAGCATCGGGATCATCGAATAATTCATCAATCGACCAGGGCATCGTGAACCCCTTTAACGGACCCACGCTCGTTTCGTAACGGTTAGCGTGATCGTGGATCGTTGATTATCGGCTGATGCATTGTTCTTTCCTTGTTTCAGTCGCCGACTCAACAGGAGGTACTTTCGGCCCTGAAGAGACGTCTGGAGCAGACGAGCGTACCGCTCTTCCCACGGCATCGCCTCCGCATGCTCTCGAAACTTGCCGAAGGGGCCTTTGGAACGGTAACGACATTGTTATTACGACCGTGCACATATCTATTTTAGATTAGATACGCGTGTAAAACTGTGACGTTCAGTTTCAGAACGAATTTAATACGTTCGTTGCCTCCTCGATCACTCCTGGCAGACACTATAAATTTAATATTATCGAATTACCAGAATAAGAAACATCTGAAGGTAATTTAAGATCAAATTTTTTATCGTGCAATTAGATCACTATATTGCAATATTTTGAGTCAAAATGAATGAAGTTCCAAGTCTTTTTTGTCACGAATTTATGTTACGTCCCAATATTACATTTACACAAGATCGCGAATGAAAAATTTCATTTCTAAAGTGAAACGATTGCATGCTGAGTAATTGCGATTATAACGTGTCTGACCATGCACGAGTATTTCTACTGCGGCAGCGGACGTGCTAACCGTACCGTCGCACTGATACTTTCTTTTTTAACCGGCTTTATTATTATTGACTCAATCAAGATACAGTTTCTGTTTAATATTTCAATATTTTTTATTTATGTTAACAGCACAACAATAAATATTCAGTTTTAAATCGTCATTCGCTGAAAGAATCATAAACGAATTAGTAAATTAACGTTAACGAACGAGTACAGAATTTCTGAATCATTTCTAACTCCGTGCACTGCATCTGAAATTATTCGATTCAAAAGATGAAAGCTATCCCATTCCCGATGCGTCACAGCGACAGTATCTCTGACCGTGCCCGTAACGTTATGATAATCCACTCGCAGCACGTAAAGTGTCGTTTTACCTGGCTAATACGTAGCGCACGGCAGTATCCGTTGTAGCGAAGGGTTAAATTACAAACAGCCGATATTGCGAACGAACTGCACGATTGTATCGCGAGTCAGTCGAGCGACAAACGACAGAGGAATCGTAGCAGCATCGATTCGCAAACGTACCGCACAGCAGCAGCAGCAGCAACAGCAGCTTTCCTTGCCCCGCTGTGAGAGAGAGGGAAATCAATCCGTTTGTTGGCCGTACGCGGGCAATTCGCCACCGGCTGCTCGCAACAATACGTCGATTAACGAAGTGTCCACCCTGTTATTCTTCCCGTCACAATAGCGCCTCGTCTGGCTCGTCGAGGATAATCAGTTTAGAATGCGTTAGAGCGGCTAATAATTCCCCTTTGTTTCCGGGGCCGGGCGCCGGCACGCCCATTAATGACCTCGTCCAAGAGGCGATGGTACGCGTTTCAGCTGCAACGCTCGGGATGCAACGTGTGTCTCCGGACGCGAAATTAATCGCTGCGCCGCGGATTGATCAGCGTCGCCGCTAGAAATTTACAAAATTCCAAGCCGCACGCGTATGCATGTTGGGAATAGTCGTGCCCGCCAGTCGTTTATCTGACTTCCTGTCCGGCTTCCCGCGGCCAACGAGCACCTTCCACCGATGAATGCACCTGTCCCCCGCGAAAGTTGCCCGATAAATTCGCCACCGGCAAATAATCAAATTCAGGCATCATCCATTCTCGTTAGACGAATTTATGGCTCTAACCAGCAACAACGGCTTCGTACCTCTCACATTGTTCGTTCGGAACATTTATGAAACAGTTCCTCTCAAACAGAGACAGCGAACGGTTGTACAGTGGGATCCGGTTATTATATTTAGGGATAATGTTATCAATCGGCTATTATCATAATTAGAGAGCTCCAGAACACTTCGTGTAAAATTTCAAATTATTGAAATTAAACATTTCAGATCTCAAATTTATCATTTTTATTACACTTACAATTTTTATCTCACAAACTACATATTTGTAATATTCGAAATTACAAACAAATTCTTATTCTGTAAATTTCGCATCTTTTTATCTGCAACAGAATCGTCCGGTATCTAAATTGATAGAATAAATTTATCTTAACACGCGTGTTACCGCATGATTGACCAACGCTCATCGAATGTTCGCGTTTCAAAACCGATTCCCTTGTAACGTGAACAAATTATGCCCATAAAGGTGTACGTGGCGGAAGCAGAGGGAATCCCGGAGTACGGAACGACGACCAGCGTTGGCAAGCGTCTAGTTGCCGTCAAATTTTTACTGCCTGAAGCCAGCGAGAAGGAAAAGTGAGTATACGTTCGCATGTACATGTATCTACGTATGTGTACACCATACACGCTTGCGCAATTTGCATTCCGTTTCGTCGTTACAACGCTCGATCGAGCCACGGCTATGTCCTGGTCGCCTTGTTCCTTCGCTATACGGGGACGATAACCGTTTTGCAACCATGAAGAACGTTCGTTTACGCGACGCGCGATTTTACGCGAGATCTGGCAAAAATTGACCGGTACCAAGCGAACCGATTGTTAAGAAAGAACGATAGGCGCGAACGGGCCTTGATTTAGCCCGACGCTTTTATGGACCGGAAAGATATTGGTCTCTCATTTTATTCAAAAGAAATATGCAACGTGTTGCGTCGAATTTATTGTATCGATAAGTAGATAGTAGATAAGTTTCTCTTACGTTGGTATTTATTATTTATTATCATCGCTGTCGATATTCTAACTTCGATACGCCATAACATAATACACGTTTTATGGTATGTTACCTGTATCCTTCGCGTAACTAGCGTCTACCACTTTCTTTACAATCCATAGAGTATAGAGCCAATATCGGTGCAACAGGTTACATTAAATTTACATTGAATCTTTTCATCAATTATTTATGCTACATTCCAAGGGTTCGTGTTAACTTTAACAAAATTATTAATAAATCGATCGTTTCGTCTAATTACAATTTCTCTGTATTTTTTAATAATAACCAAACAATTGAACACGCGACTGACCAACGTTGCTTCTACAGGAACCGTTGCTTCGATATCGAGGCTAACTGCGGCATACACAATGGTCAGCCAACATAATACAACCGAATCGAATCTATTTCACTAGGTCGTGATACGGGATGCGGTTTCGGAATCGTCCTCCCCCGAAACGCTTGCGACCCGTACCTAAAATTCATAGCACGAGACGGTCCTCTTCGAATGTCCTGGTTTCTTTTCCGAAAGCTGGGCCAAGATTCTCCCCCCTGTGTCGTTTATAGAGGAAACCTCGGGGCGGATGTACCCGGCGAGGACGATCGTTCTCGCGGCTATCAAGCTAGACATCAGAAAAAGGCCAGTTGAATTCCACGAATGGAATAGATTTGCATACAATGACCAAAGAGATAGGGTATCGAGAGTTCGGCTGTTCGTGGCGACGAGAGGTTCTAAGGAGGTTGCGAAAGGGGGTTTGGGGAACAGGGAATCCTTCGATGCAGATGACAAAGCTTCCTTCCGACGGGAATCGACGACCGTCCATCGGATATCGTAACAACACTGGCTTTTGTGAACACCGAAGGAACTCTTTGGCGCAAGAGTTCGAAGTTTCGTGGCACAAACGAGCTTCTGATGTTCCCTGAATAGCGAGCGGATTCGGCTCCGGGTCTTTTAACGCGTTCCTTGCCTCGTCAATCACTGTTTACCGATACCAAGAATTTAATACGGATATGCTTTGAGTTATAACTTCTTCTACTTACAGTGTTCCACACTTACGATCATAAGAAAGTGTTTGTTTTAACCGTCTTGACTATTTGTTTAATAATTTTAATTCTGTTGGAAATTATTATCCTAGAGTAGGTACATCTTTTTCTCAGAAAATTTATTTATATAAATTTAATTTGTTTAATTAAAAAATATAGGGGGATATTGTAACTCTAGTGCAATGGGTCTGACCGCACACAACCTCTTCCACTGTGACTGTCAATGTAATTATTATTAGAGTATAATGTACCATAATATTGTTATAGAGAATCTTTTTATTTTTTCTGAGAAAATGAAGTGGTATATTTTATTATAAATAATTGTATTGGATTAAACCATCCCTAAATATGATTGTAGCAGAAAATATGAAAATCTAAAGATTTGAGACTTGAAATTTCTACTTCGATGGAGGTAACTGGTAAATTGATTCGTACAATTAAATACAACCGAAGCAAACTTCCCTGCTTTTAACTTGCAATAAGGTAAAAGTGCTCGATTAGCTCTCAGGTTATTTCAACATCGTGAAGCAGGTGCTTGAACGTCGTTGAAATGCGCTCTCCTTGGGAGGCTATTTTCTATGCATATCCCAACACACCGTCGAGAATAGATTTCATTGTTCCGAAAGAAAAATGAATTGCCCCGTTTGAAATATATATTTTCATTAGCTTCTGGAATTATACTGGCAGAACGTTTTGCAGTACAAAGGATGTGCTACTTTTAAAAACGTAAAGGAGAAATGAAACCTTACTGTTTGACGAAGAATTTGTATGATGCTTGGAAAACTTCTTTAATTCGTCTTAAGAAGTCTCTCGGATGTTATTAAAAGAATTATGCGTTCCATTTCGACGAGCCGAGAGTGTCTTAATATTTCATTAAGTTAATGAAGATTCTTTCTTTCGGACGGCGTTCCACGTGAAACTGCGTAGGTACTTTTATGAAAGGTTATAATTTAAATGAAACGCATAATCGAAACGAGTGTAGTATCTATAGACTAGATATTAAATTAATTGTATCAGAAATACAAAAAATATTAACTGAAAGTATTATATTAAAGTATTTTCTAATTTCGTAGTTACGTTCTTCAGGATATATTTTTTTAAACAAAGAATGAATTTTAATACTTTAACTATCTTACTGATTTAGAATGGCTTATTACTGAAGTAATTAAATTTTCTATTATTATTTTAAATATTATTCATTAATGCGTAAAATCACTTAGCTTAAAACGTCAAGATATCATCAATTTACTATTCCTTCTGTATTTCATGAGAAGTGTACGAATTAATACATATTTCATTTTAAACCATATGAATTGTTTCAAGCAGTTGAATTGCTCTTATTTTTCTATTACGCTAAGAAATAACGAAAATGAATTTGGGTTAGTCCGATCCTTGGATAGGGAACTAAAATCGATGAGCACACTTCTCGTACGTCATTGGCCCGATAACTTTCGAAAACTCTCGGAGACACGTAATCAGATGTAACCCGTTTCACGATTTATCGCGTGATACGATCGTTTCCGTTAGCGTGCCCGGTCCCACAGTTACGTTTCGTCGTGATTTGTGTAAATATCAGTGCTTCGGGGGCCACGATTTCACGTGCAGCCATAAATAAAAAACGAAACGATCTCCGATCCGTGGTTTCCACGGTTCCTCGGCGTCTGCTCACGCAACAAGTCTCCCGCCGCGAGGATGACTTATCGCGTCCCCTATCGTGATAGCAGCTTGCTCCATTTCCTTTTCCACCATCGTGGATCTACGCGATTTCTCGCTACCACAAAGGATCTTCAATTATACCGCTTCAAACACGTGAAACTTAACGGGACTTAAAACCAAAAAATGTTAGAAGAATAATTTCTTTTATTACTGACTTTAAATATACAATGCGTTTCCTCTAATTTAAGCAATATCTCTTTCGTCGTCTAATTTTCTCTCTGAAATTTATTCAGAATAATTCTTCAACATCCTCACAAATAGCTAAATAATTTGGGGTTTCTGAGTTAAATGACACACTCTATAAAGGAAAGAAATTTAAGAAACAACGTCCATTGATTATATTATTTAATTAATAAAATACGATGGATATAATAACGTAAAGTAGCAATCCTGAAGAATAATCGAAATGACTTGGTTGGTTTAAATAATTTACTATTTACCGCGAATATTAACGAACGAAATGGGCCATATGATCGATAAACGACTCGCGTTCGCGATAGACCGGCTGATTCAATACGGACAAAGAATATATTTCACTCGTTATACCCGATATCAGGTATACCGACTCCTGACCGCACGTTTTGTTCGAAATAACGCTAAATAACGATCCGACTAACGTTGGCCTCAAATGAAAAAACAACGTACAACCTCGTTCAGTATTGACTGGTGCTTTTCGCCGTTAACAATTACCGTTCCCGTCGCCCCCCTCACCTGTTTTTTTTTTTTTACCCGCCGGTATATTTAATTCCAACCTCATGGCGCGGAACAATGCTTTCAATGTAGATTCGAGCATAGAGGCCGAAACAAACAACACCGGTTCCAGTTGTTTTTTGTCTCGCTCGATGAAATCTCGTTTCTGAAAATGGAATTTTTTAGCTTAATTCGAATTTTGCCTCGCGTTTACGATGCACCGCGAGCTCGTCGCTCGCGGGAGGAGGAGGGTAAGCGGAGGGGAACACGGTGTTGCTTCGTTTCGATTTTTGAACGTGGCGAAACGCGTCCGCGTTTTCGCGATTGCCTCATTACCTGTCGGTACCATGAATATTCATTCGCGAAATTAATTGTGTAGCTCGGTATCCCCGTTAATGAAACGGATAAAAGCGGCTGGAGGATCATCGGACCGTGTCCCGGGCCATTAGATAAGGGGCCGAGTGAAAGGCGTACGGGAAAATTGCAATTAACACCGAATCGAAACGTATTATCTTGCAACGCGATTCGACGCCGGTAAAGGATTCGTTCGCCCACGCGGCTGAGAAAGACGAGACACGATACGCACCAGAATTCGCAGTTTATGGGGAATCGATACGGGCAGCGTAGTTTTGTTAACGGTTCGCATTAAGCTATCACGGCGGAGTGCCATTACCGAGCCGATCGTAAGTAAGGACAAGGTAACGATGCGCGGCGACCTGTTACCACACGCGTGCGCCGTCTTCGAGTGCAAAGTTTTTCCTTTTACACCGACCCGTTTCGTCTCGTACCGGAATGCAAAGCGGAACGCCTAAAGTTTGCTCGGAAATCTTACGGTTATTCGATGCAACGAACACCGTATGGCCGTTTGTTTGCCGGAACGATTCTGTAGTTTCCTTGAGTTGATGGGAAATTGACGATTTCCTGGGTTTTTTTTAGTATACGCGGAGTAAAAACTTGGTGGAATTCAGAGGAACGCGATAGGTGTACCGTGATTTTATTACAGGGGAATATGGTCGAATTATTTTTAAGTTGCTGCGTATCGCGTCGCAATTTTATACAGAAAGGTGTTGTAAAAGGACACTTATGGAATATCAATTTAAAGCTTAAAGTTTACTGAAAATAACTGTGTAAATGTTTCTTTTATATTCTTCATTTAAACTGGCTCGTCCTTTATTAGAGCAAACAAGTTAGTTAATTTATTATTCTATATAGAACCAGCCATTTTATATTAAGAATATTAATCAATTATCAATATTTTGCAATCTTTTTACATCATTAAATCATTGATATTCAATAAATGTACCTTGTACTTTTAGTTACGAACCTATAAATCTTTGAAATTTGTTAAGGTTGGATTTTCAACGGGACGTCAGGATCCTGGCAGCCCTGGAGGATCGTAATATCGCAAGAGTCCTGGGTGCATGTTGTCGGGAAGAACCTTACTGCGTGGTGATGGAGTACCTTGAACACGGAGATCTTTGCCAATTCCTGAAAACTCATATCACTGCCGAGGATGCTCATTCAATGCCAATTGGTGTTAAAACGCTCAGGTAATTATCTTTTTCATTTTAAGTTCTCTTGACAAACCTTAAATCAGTCTTATGAATCATTAATACAAAATTATTTAACCCTTTCATTACTTTAAATTGTACAATTAAAAATTCTAATTAGGATTCCAAATCTTTACAAAGCACAAAGAAACTATCTAACTCGGTTGAAATATTTGACCTGCGACTTTTAATTTGATTTCTTTGCCAAAATGTTAAATTTCTTAATAAGTGTAATATGATTCCTGCATCAGCTTGTACATTTACTAGGCAACAAAGTATCGATACAGAGGCAGGGCGGCACCCGTAGGAAACGGCCCGTGAAAATTAATCAAACGCAAGAATTTCAATAATTCCCTTCCGAAACAACGGGCGTGTTCGTCAGCGGGCCTCGAGATTTAGTTTCATCCGCTGTGGCAAGGCGTCGCGAAGTTAACACCCGATAAGTTTCTCTCGGTAGCAAAGTTTGAAGCGTTTATTAATCGTGAGCGACACAGTCTTCGTGCAACGAAGCCAACCCCCCCTTTTCGCGTTCCGTCGTTTCCACAACCCTGTCCTCCTTACCACCCTTTTTGGCCGCCCCTCCTCCTCTTGTCCAACCCCGAAAGGATGGCAATCTGAAGCCTTAACTTTGTCCTCTGTCTCTCTTGTAATTTCGTGTCGTTTCCTCGTTTCAGTTTCAACTGTCTCATCTACATGGCGGCTCAAATCGCGTCAGGCATGCGGTACCTGGAGAATCTGAACTTTGTTCACCGGGATCTGGCTACTAGGTGAGTACCGTTGAAGTTCCAGCGAACGTATCCGCCGGATCCTCGCTTTCCCACGAGGATAAACGCGTCTTAGCCGAGGCGAGTCCAAACTATCATCGTTACCTCTCTCCAGATGTTTTGTCGTTTGTACAATAACGACCGAAAAAGAAACGGAAACGGGGAAAGAGACAATGGTGTTTCGACTACTCGGCCAACAAAATGCGTGTAAATGACGTTCCTTGATCAACACGCTTCCGTATTCTTCGAGATTCCATTCCCCTTTCGGGAAATTAAGTTTAACTTTAGAAATGCTCGAACTCGTTATTCTAATAAGTGTTTTTCTTGGATATTTTCCTTGGAAGCATTAGAATTAATTAGAATTTTCTTTTACATATCAAAGATATAAATAAAAGGTGGGGTTGCTTATACAAAAGTGTACTTCTACATACGTTCTCATCCTAAAATTTCACTTTTGACCTTGCGAAACTAGCCTGCAATTGATAGGGTCAAATTATCGTGCATAATTTAAATTTCAACTCGATCTACGAGATGATGGTTATCCTTTGAAGAAAACTATCGTTCTTCGGGCCGTTATAAACACCCATTAAAGGGAAGAGAAACTTCGGTATCGAGTTTCTCCGTTGTACGGTTAAGTTGAAATTAAATTATAGCCTTCCCTGGGTACATTTCCATAAGCCCTCCCCAAAACAAACGGAGCCGCAAAACCACACGGGAAATCAGCGATTCGTTGGTGATCCGTCGAGCGGAAAACAGCAAGAACGGTAGCTTATTTTCGCCTAGAGTAACGATTAAACGTTCCGCGTTACAATCGTTATCGGCTGTTCGTTAACATCAGAAATATTTGCTCAGTTTATTACGATACGTGAATCATTCGAGACTCGATTGTTCGTTAAATACATTGTAAGCTGAAATCGTGCAGCGAGCGTAAAATTATCTGAACGGGAGGGGAAGGGGAATTCGAATCCTTCTCGCTGGGGGTACAAACGGTATTACATCCAATTCGATGGGAAGGTTCGATAAACTTTTATGGAGTGTACAAGCGTGTCCCGTTTCGGAAAGAGAATTTTCCTAGAGTAATACGGGACATTTCCAATTCTATGATACGTTCTAATATCGCCACGATCAATTTTCTTTCGATGCATTTAACCTACCGTTCAATTCCATTGGTCGTATTACATAAGGAAATGCTGTTTCTACCGTACCATTCAATTTTTTAATAATAAGACGAATTTCGGTTCTAAACCAAAGGAATCAAAGAATGGTTTCAGAAAAATAGAGTAACTGCAGTTTAATAATACTCAAACTAACGTACACAAGTGATTTTCAACTATAAAAGCATAATCCAAACAGAATTACCTTAGAAATTAATAAATGAATGATAATAACATTAATAATCACCTTGCAAATCAATAAATTAGCAATATTCTATTGATAGAAGCAACTATAAGCCAGAATGCATGTTAAATTGCATAAGAACCGCTGCCAACAGAAAAGTGTTTGGAATGTTTGCATAAAATTAGGCTTGTAAGAAAGTGAAAACCTTCCTCTTTAATTCTTTAATAGTTTTCGAGATATTCAACATAATAGTCTTGGTACAAACCTGTAACAGGCTTGATACAATTTGAAGGCTGTTTTGATCCCTTCGACGTGTCATATTTTGACGAGAGATTATCTTCTTTATTCCGAATAAAATGTCATGGATCGATCAAAATCCGTATTATCAGTTAGCGTCAAATGATTTTTGAAATCTGGTGCAAGGCGTATAACATCCAGGATCAGGAACCCTTGACATTCGTAGACAAAAGGGTATAGCCGGTATGCAACGAAACCCATCCACGTTCCTGTTATTGAAATGCAATGGCCATCCCCGTTGAATCGATGGCAAGTATAGATGTATGTATGTACATATGTGCTCCACATACATATTCACGTTAACCGCGGTGCTCTTACAACACGTGGAACCTAGTTTCCGGTTGACCAGTGTCTCTCAAACGACCGCTCGTAAATCTTAATAGAATACCAGAATACGCTTCCTATGTGCTTACCGTGGTATTATTACGGCATTGCACGTGCCTCCAAATGCCCGTAGGACGATTTAAATTGTTGATCGCATCTCGATCTACAACATTATCTAGAAACGATGGGACCCAACTGAAATTACATTTTGTCGCCGATAAACGCTAATGAGGTTTACAATATATCCTCTTGGTTCCTCGTTAAACATCGATTCAACGTTTGTTTCGTCATTTTCAAACGTTAGAGCTGATTATAATTTGCCGTTCAGAGGCACTCGTTTAAATCCGAATTTTATGAAATTAAAGTTGGTCCGCTTTGAAACAACGCCATGAATAATTTTCCCGACGCTCAAAATTAATTGATAAATATTAATCGACCATCAGTGTATTGAAATATACGTAAACGGAAAATTCGACTTCTTTATTTGTCATACTTAATAATACTGATTAATATAACTACAATGGTACAAAAGACTTATTTCTCAGCTACAAGGTTCGTAATTAATATGTACGTGACGTCTCACGATCAAAATCGTGTAATAAATGTCACGGTATTAGTAAAACTTCATTATTCAAAAATGGAGGAAAAACGATAGCAAAGGTCTCTGCAGCAAACAGAATCCCGTTGTTTGACATGGGACACCTCGAACGGATCAAATTCATGATGAACGAGCAGATCGCTTGATCGAAGCTGGTTCAATTTTCGAGAATTCGTAACGAGGCATCAGCAGAGTCGTCGACGAAACTATTTAACCAGCTTTCTACGGCTTCGTCGACCAGCTGAACGACCTGTTGGCGCACGATTGTAACTGGAGAACCGGCCATAAACGAGGTGAATCCATTTGCAAAGAAATTAGAATTTCATGACGGGTGCGGAATTCAGTCAAAATATAACGTTGCGGGTAAACGATTGACTCGATGACACGCATGAAAATTTCCAGTGAAACGCAGGAAAATACGCGATTCGTAAATTATTCATAGCTGTTGAAAAAACAGGAAAATGCTTAAACGTTACATCAACTTTTACTCGTCAAATTCTCTCGTAGCTTAAACAAGCAATCGTTCTAATTATGATTGTTTTAATTAAAATACACCGTGGACCATTAATCGAGGTTTCCATTTATATCGTACACGAGCCTGACCTGTTTTGTCAACGCAATTTGTCCATCTTCACGTAAATTACACTGGCGTCATCGTTTACGCCTACTGAAGCCAACACCGTGAGAAAGAAATTATCTTCTGCGGAATTAAGTTCGTCCTACGGACGATCAAATGTACGAGCTCGCGTTCAATTCATACCTCAAAGCGACGATAGAGGGGAACAGGTTGAAAATCCACGAAGCACAAAAAGGAAACGAATCAATCCGAATAGCGTAAAGGTATGCGTACGTGTGCGTGCGTGTGTGTGTGTGTGTATCGTCGGTGTCGAAGGGGTTCCGCAACCCCTACCTCTATCCTAACACTCACCAGCCAATTTCTCTTGGCACCTTATTTTATTCGCGAGTGAACACCGTATAAAGTCATTCTCAGAACCGGACCGAGCGGAAAAGAGGAAAGAATCGATTGCTGATCAAACGGTAATGCAATTCAATTGGCTCGAGCGACCGGAAGGGTTCTTGTATGTATATGTGTGTGTGTGTGTGTGTGTGTGTGAATGTTGTGGATTGCGCGTGTTTGCGATGATCGAGAAAAAGAAAAGGACCCACTGTACGATCGGGTATAGGATCGTCTACGCGTATGAGTGAAACGCTTAAGGATAGAATGAAAGGCGATTGAAAGAAACGACAGACACCCTACAACGCACACACATACAGGTACACTCGAGTGTGATAGAAGTGATACCCAAGGATGGTGGTGGTGTTAGCAGAAACGGTGATAGCGGTCTCGAACACACCGCAAGAAGGTGTAGAACGACGAAGACTCAATGTAGGTACTCTTACCCCCTCCGATTAAGCGAGGCTGCCTTTGTTCTGACTTCGATTACAAATGTAGAGAATGGCTTTCTCTGCCTCCCACTGCCCGCCGCCACCCTTTTCTTCTATTCCTTTTTCTTTGGATCGTTCACCTCCCCCTTGCCGCCATTCTTTTGCGACAAGCGCACCTCCTTAACTTACCTTTCTATCTGACGTCGAGGTATCGTCGAGGTCGAAGTCCTGTCCGCAAAACCTCGTCGCCTCGAAACCCTTGCCCGACCCGAACGTCTCGTTCCCTGACGCGAACGTATTCGTCGAAGACACTTGAACGCAGGTGACAATCGATAATGGCCGTACGAGTGACACTTCTCCAGGTTATCGGCGAACAGTGGATGCTCCTTGTCTCTTGGAAACAAGTCCACTCGTCTATCAATATACGAGTGCTTCGTGCGTCTCGCGGATTCCTGAAATATTTGAGACGATTAACGAGCAATCTTCCTTTTTTCCAGACACGAGGATGTACAGGGTGTCCCAGCAACGATAGCACTATCAGGAAAGGTGTGATTCTACGACTTCTTCTAGTTATTTTTTCGTGTAGAATCACTTCTCTCCTGTGTTATAGAAGGGAATTAATTAAACTTTACCACGTAAAGAGAGGAATCAGTATAAAACAATATACTAAAAGGTTATTTATAGAAGATAATCAGGGACAGAATGGATTACATTCAAATTAGGGGATCAATGGTTTGAGGTTTGGCTCATTTGGCGTTACCTATCGCCGCCTCTCGCAAAATCCAATTACAAGCGAGTCAAACATACTGGTATCCGCAGATAGACGCTTCCACTTAATATAATTCACACAGAAGCTCAATAGGACCTGTCGAGTGAACGTTGCTTATTGCATTAACATTCTGACCCGGGACTTCGGCGGATCGGGTCACTGTCGTAGTCGATGAACCCCCCCGACGGTATAGTATATAGCCAATAACAGTGATCGATAAAGCGCGGCTAATTACCTGGGTTCCACCTCAAAATTGAAGCTTTGTTCCAGCGTCGAAATTAATTGACTCCATTCACTCCGATAACGCTGGATACTCGAATGCCGTTCAGTTGCTCGTTTGTCTCGGCGAGAATTATAGTTCGTCTTTAGAAGCAGAAGGCAGTCGCCACCTGAAACCGATAGCGGAATGCTGTTAGACAGATATTTCACGGTGTTCGAGTATTCCTCTATGAAGACACAAATTTACCCCTTTCACGCCTCAGAGAAATGGACACGATCGTGTTCGACCGCGAGTAATTGCACGCTGGTATTCTGATTTGTCCCTATTAAAGTACAAATTTCACAGCTTGTGTTTCACACTAAGGCCTCTTCTCTAATACCCTTATTAGAATTTATTCGAACGTTCTAATTAGCTATTGAATGACTTTTAATATATTTTATATGCCGTTACATTGCCATATTAATCACTGGTGTTATCAGATTTGGTAATTCGAGTCTTTCAACCTTCACTGAACCTTCAAAGAAAAATTTGGCAACAGTACTATTGTGATAGTAATATCAAGTAAAAATGAATGATCTACTTCTTCACTAATTAGCATCAATACGTCCTATTACGTGGAGTCAACGTGTTGACCCAAGGGTCTCTTGTATATTGAGCAACAGGATATCCCGTAGTATGTAATAAATTTAAGACCTAATTACGTACAGTTAACTACAGAGTTGATCGGATAACGGTGCACTTATAAACGTTAGCCCGCAACGTCTGCATTTAGATTAACGATTCTCAAACGGCCACGAACCTTATCCCGGGCTCATAACGATCCACGATGATCATTCAACGATCCAGCCGGGGGTTTGCTGGCAAAGTTTGCCACAACGCTACCGTACAGTTGTACAGTCGCGTGTGCTTGTACAGGAAACGTAGCTCATCCACACGTACAGTACAAATGCAGCCCGCAGGCAGCCATTCCTGTTTCCGGTCGGCTGCCATGCACAGAATGCGTACCGCGTATGCAGATTGGCGGCCGCGCTATGCACCCCACATACCGGCCCAGAGATCGATTTGAACCGTGCCTTTTTCATTCGAAATGAATCGGCCGGAAAAGTATTCGAATTCTCCGGCTGCCGAAGTCGAAACAGATTCGCGTGTCTGTGGCTTGGACTAGAATCGTCCCAAAGTATTCTCGATACGGGTTTCACCCTTTGAGGCGCGCGAAAAAAGAGACCAGCTGTGTCCCCAGGTTTTTTCAAAAGCTGCGAGAACGAAAAATTCGATTGTTCTCGATCGATGATTCACCTGAAAAACTCACTGGTTCAATTTTTTATTAGGATAGGGGTTCACGAAGGGTGTCAAATTCTTTGATGCTAATTAGCAAACACAGCTGGCCTAATAAATAAGAGATAAAATTGTAAGTGTATCAAAGAGTAATTTGAAATTAAATTTGTTTGATTTATTATTTTGTAGATGATGCTTTTATACAGAAAATCTTTTTTGAAATGAAAGATTTTCAATAATGATAAATACAAACAAAACTTTATGCTTTCGGTTAATTAATATAGAAACTATGCACCCCTGTGCACTCCTCGATGTGTGTATACATTTACGTTTGGGAGTTAATTAAATGGCGTGCATTAAATATTTACGAAAACGAAACACGGTCGTTCCGTTGCGTTCATCGATAACCATGATTTTCGATTACAGGAATTGCTTGGTGGGCAAAGCTTATCATATTAAAATCTCGGATTTCGGTACGGACAACGAGTTGTACGCGTGCGATTATTACAAAGTCGATGGCACGGTGCCCCTACCGATACGCTGGATGGCCTGGGAATCCATATTTCTGGTAAGCGTTATTAGCACGATGTGAAATAAAATTCAACCAATATTATTTGCATGGTATTTTTATCAACCGACCGTTCGAACCTCTCGTAACAGAGGGGAGTTGTTTTATGAAAAATCTGACAAAATTTAAATAAATAAATTGTTTCTTTTTTTTTTCAATTTTCCATAAAAATCACCACCCCCTGTTTGTAAAGGGCATTTTTGATTACCTATAATGAAACTGATAACTAATTTAAAGATGGGCATTGATTTATCAGACGAAGTACAGATTAAAATAGAACTTTGGTGAAGTAATTTTCTATTTCGCATGTATTGCCATATCGAAGGGGTTAAGTTCCATCGTAAACGGAACACAAGGCGAATAATCGATACGAATCTTCTCAGGGCAAGTACACGACGAAGAGTGACGTGTGGGCGTTCGCCGTGACCCTGTGGGAGATCCTGAACCTGGGCAGACGTGTCCCGTACGAGCACTTGTCGGACGAGGAAGTGGTGCAGAGCCTTCGCCGATTGCATCGTGCCACGGACTGCAACGAGGCCAATGGCGAGAACAATTGCAAAGAGGGTACCGATAACCTATTCGATTATTTGCCACAACCGATCGCCTGCTCGAAGGATATTTACGATCTGATGCTGGACTGCTGGCGACGCGAGGAGACCGAGAGGCCGACCTTCCGCGAGATCTCGATGTTCCTGCAGAGGAAGAACCTTGGTTACGCGCCCACATCCTGATATTGAACGTCGAGGATAGTCGAGGATGTTCGTGGCGGTTGCCACGCGTGCCCGGCTAAAAATCGTTCGAACATGGACCGAGGAACGATCGACGAGACGTTCTATCCTCATTGGATAACCGTGAGAACAAGATTCTGAATTACTTTCCTCGAATTCGTTCGTTTTTACTTTTCTCTTCTCTCGTGACCGATGAGGTGATAAAAGACATCGACAAGGATACAACGACAAAGTCCTGGCTTGATTTCCGCCAACGAAATTCATTTCGAGCTGATTAGGAAGATTTATTTAAAGGAAACCGAATCGATTAGCGTCGAGATACAGAATCGAGGATATTCGTGTAATATTCGATTAGCACGTAAGCGCTTTGGGGAAATCATTCGGGATCTCGGTTGTTCAAAGGGTAGAAAATGCACAATCGTGAAACTGTGAATTCGACAATCGAGCGAGGCGGGCTTTGCTCATCGAAGCGTGCCGCCTTTAGAATCTCGAGGATTTCGAGGATCCGTTAATGATCATCGAGAGTTTAGGAGCAATATCGTGTAATCGTAATACAGCTGTGAACATTCCTGCATGGGTTTAAAAGATGTATCTATATCTTCGAGATAAATTCGTTACTTAAGGGATTTAGAAGTTAATCTTCTTCGGTACGGGGATCCTTTCCACGGGAAAGAACGTGAATGGAAGGAAATTGACACTTATGGCAATACACCTGAATATCGAACACCTCGATGGCTGGTTGATCCGATAGCGAAAGAAGATAACGATTATCCGTGTAAAGAGGAACGTGTATGAATGCGTGTGTCTGTGAAAGGTGTAGGTGATTGCCTGCAATTCGTCGTGAGTAAATTAATCGTAAATTTAATCATTAGGCGCTCATTAAGCTTTCTTGCTTCGAACGGTTCGACGAAGCGAACGAAGACTGTCGAATTTCGTGTAAATCGTACACGATTGAACTCTCATCGCGTTAGAAAAAAGAACATGAAGAAAAGGATACGTTGAATCGCGTATCGAGGCTGAACTATATAATATAACAAAAATTTAAGCTGTCTTCGATGAACGTATCAGTAATTTTGCGCGACAGAGTTTCATGATATCATAATTAATTCACAAACGAAAGAGAGAGAAAGGTATAGATATTTCTCTGTTGAAGGGTGGTGTCTCGCACCACGGACTATGACACATCATAATTATAACTTTATATGATAGGCGGGATCAATACAAACACAAAGAAAAAAAAAAAGAACTAGTATATTGTACATATAGGCGTACGAAATTAAAAAGGAGAAAAAAAGAATAATGAAAAAAGAAACGTTTATCATTGCGTTGGCGAGAAACGAGACGACGAGATTAGCAACGAGCAAGCAAAGCGATTCGTGCGCGGGTCTTTGAAACCGTATTCCATTCTGTCTTCGTCGAATACGGTTTCATCGAGAGGGCAAAGACGAAACGAAATTGTTTGACACGAAACTGGAAACGTTATCGACATATCGGGGGCTTCGTTTCGTGGTGAAACGGGCCGACATGGGTTAAGGGTGTAACGAAAGGGGAAACCGACGAATTTGTAAGATTTCGAGGTAAAATTGTTCGTTCGGCGACGCTGTTCTCGCGGCGCTCACCTAATTAACCATTCGAATCGTTATGTTCCATGTATTTATACCGGATGAATACTATCAACAGCATTCGCAATATCTAGTAAGTAGGTGATGTTACCGTTACAACATTAAAAATACTATTTATATATCTTAATGTAACGCCGCGTAAAGGAGTAGATAATACCAAGAGACATAGACGTTCGTATTAATGAATCGTACGCGCGTTGAATTTAAACGTAACGAAGATCGCTAAAGAAAGAAACGGTAAACTAAAAAGGGGGGGGGGGTGTGATAAGGGAAACGATCGATGTAGTTTAGTCAATAAAATGATCATTAAGCGAGGTGAAAAATTATTAAGAGACACTGTTTAGAATTTTATACTAAGATCAGGCAATTTCGTTCGCATGGAAATTAAAAAGAACATAGAATTATCAATTTATTAGAATTAAAGAGAAAAGACGACGAAAAAAAAGAAACTGCCGTCACTCGCGCGTGACATTAAATTAAAAAAATAATTAATAAAAAAAAAAGAGAATTATGAACGATAGTTGCGTTTAGATTCATCGATGTAAGCATACTGCTGCCTTTGGCTGTATCGTTGCCCCCTACTGCTAACGAGTAACTCACTTGTCTACTCATGTGATAATTTAATATATCTCTGCGTATCTACCTGTACCTACACCGATTCGAAAATCTTTGTAGCGGAAATGATTGTTTCTCTTGCGCTACGTTCTATCTAAATTCACTGGCCGGCAGGATCATCTTTCTGAGTAAAAATTATTATTAGTAAACTGGTGGACAAAATTAAAGGGTCACTTTTCAATCGTCACTAAAATCGTGATTTTTGAGCTAGAATGCTGCCCTTCGGATATGATATGCCCTGAAGTGTCCTCGAGGCACATCCAAAGCTGCCCCGAAATCGAGGACACTTCAGGGCATATCATATCCGAAGGGCAGCATTCTAGTTCACAAATCAAGATTTCAACAGTGATTGAAATAAGTAACCCTCTAATTTTGTCCATTAGTTTATGTTGAGTTGTAATATAATTTATATGTATTTATTACTAAAATAAAATTAATTTAAAATTTTATATATCACTGGATAGCTTACAGTATTTTAATTGAAAATTATGAATTTTCAAGTTTCTATATTTTTCAATCGAAATTAAACAAAGTTTAGACTAAGACTAACGCTAATAATTTCTTTCTTCGTAATTAAAAGTTTCTTTGTCTACCGAGAGGTATTCTGTCGGCAAACGCTCTTTGTCATTATCGCATCGCCACAAAACAAAAGCTCATTTCAACGAACCTAACGTATCATGAACGTCGCTTTGATTCGTGAGCTCTACGTTGATTTCAACGATCCCAATTAAAAGGGGTGACCTGGCAATCGGTGAAATTTTTCCACGAAGCCAAACGCGCATCGATTTTCTTTCTCGTCCCGATTTAAAAGAATATTTTGCAAAATGTACGGTCGACAATCAAGCCTCAAGGCTTCCGGGATCGTTTAATCTTCCATGCATTATCGAGCACCCTAGGTTTCCTTAGGGAAAATAACACCGTAAGAGAGGGATATTTTAACATCATTATATTATTATATTATTATTCAGCTATAATCATTTAAATAATCTTGAATTATTCTTCAAAATTTCAAAGTATTATTTTAAATATACAAAACTGTGGCATTTAAAAATGTTATTAACAATAAAATTGGGTCACTCAGCTTCGTCGTTCGATGGTTAATAACGAGGCAAAGTGGATTATGGTAAATTATCGTGTCAAGCTATAATCCCTGGTAACTTTGAACAACAAGGCCTTTTCCTACCCATACCACCATTTTCCCTAGGGAGACCTAGCACGCTCGACAGTGTGAATACATTGGCGCTATATCGAATAGCATCGATGCCATGAAGGGAATCGCAAATTACGGAATTGCTATTTCGTTTCGCCGATCAACGTGGAATCGATTAGTTTTATACGCGATGCCGAAGATAATTGATTTGCTGTATATCCCTCGACACGTTTTACATGATAGGAGATAGGCAAATTTTATCGTACGACGATGAGCGCGTGTGTCTCTTTACAAGATGCATCCCTTAGTTGTTAAGACGTTGAACGTTTAGAACGATTTTGCGTTCGAATCGTAGACAATATTGTGTCACGAGGCGTCAAACCGATATCGAATCAGATCGCAGACATATCCTGAACCTCTCGAGCCTCGAATTTCGTTGCACGAAAGGTGTGATCGCTTGAAGGATTTGATCTTAGAGATAAGGGAGCGGCGGATTGGCCGGACGCAAAGGTGTCTACAAGTCGGAAACAAAACGAAGAATAAAATCTAGTCTACCCGCGGAAACAGAACGTTACGTTAAAAGGATTGATCTAATAGTTTTGTAAGTACCATCGAAATTCCAGTTGTCCGCTTTCTGATCGGTTCTCGAACGATCGTGCGAACTCTATCATGTAAAACGATCTCTCCGTGGATCCGAGTACGTTCAAGCAAGCGTTCAGTTTTTCGTGAAAACGGAGTCTGATTTCTGACACACCCGATTGTTAAATCTGACGTGGAATTGAGAGAAATGTAGAGATAACCGCGGAAGACTGTGGAGAGCTCACCTAGCTGTATCTTCTATTCAGGCACGGGCAATCTCTGGCTCCTTTCATCCCAAGCGTACAATCGTTGTTGTTCAACTTTCAGTTACCATCGAATTATCCGTTCTTCTCTTCGTGGATCGTTTCCGGTTCTCGATAACACGACGAGGTTACCTCGTCGGAACGTTTCGTCGCGCGGAACTATCAGTATTAATTACTCACCGGCGTGATTCTTCTTTATTTGAATTTCTAACACCCTGGCGACTGGTATCAAGTAATGACTTTGATTTTTACCTCAACGTAATTATATTCTAATTTGAAGATTGGTACAGTAATGTCTCGATAAGTTCCTGGGAATCGCTGCTATACAGCGATTTATCGTAGAAGATTCATTAATTACATAAAATTTCGGGTCGTCAAGGTGTTAATACTACGTTCCACGTGTTTCCTTGGCGTTCGAATAGTTTTCTTCCTTTTCCTTATCATTCGAAACGATGAAATTAGATGCTAATCGATGCTTTTCCTTCCTGACGGTGAAAATCTGTAAATATTACAAATCAGAAAGCTAAGAAGAATTGGATTTTTCGTGTTTGAAAAAAAGTAAATAAAAATGAGGGAGAAACAAAGAAGAAAGCTGCTAATAGGTCGTGAAAGGTTGCCTAGGCCTGCTCTACGCTATTGAACCTTAATCGTTATAGTCATAAAATTATTTTGTACTAAGAACTGTTTATAATTTTGTATCTAATCTCTGTAAATATCAAGCAGATTGTCTATGGCTAAATAAAGCTTAAATAAAAAAAAAAAAATCGATATAAGTAGACTATGTAAAGGAATTATTATATATAAATATATATATATATATATTATTTTAATTAGAAAATAAGAAAGCGAGCGAGAAAAAAAATGTAATTAAATTTCACATAAGCGAGGACTGGTAATCCACCAATGTACAACGATCTAGGAATTATTTGTACTATACAAGTGACAATTTAAGGGACAAATCATAAAAAGTATACATGTTACTTGATAGTCACATATATGTATAGGGTACTCCGTTAGATATTTATTCAGAAAAAATTTCGAATGAAAATGATTTCGTTATAGGGGGATGATTTTCTGTTCGAATCTCGTTTCGTGGCCGATAGGATTTCAACGAGACGACAGGTTTGAACACGAGACACGGATATTCCTAGTAAAAAATTACTTTCCTTCGTTTAAATTGTTACAACGCAAGATTTTAGGGAAGAAATGTTTCGAATCATGGGAAACCCTGTACAGTATTACGATGTAGAATCCAACTAGTCATTTACGACACTCTGTAACAACCGAGGTGAATCTTTTACAACAAAACGTGACGTACGGAAAACGAACAGTGAAACGTTGTTTTAATTCGAGAAAATGGGAATAAAAACGATCGCGCTCCAATTACCAATGTCCGAATATTCTAAGTATACACTCGATATCGCGTTGATTTCCTGCTTTCCTTCATTCTGTAATTGTGATCGGTAATACGTTCGTACGTTGTCGTCGATGAAACATAATTTCCAGCTGTTGCAATAATTCTTCTTTCATTCACTCTGTCTCCGAACTATCACTTGAATGTTACCGACGGTAATTTAAGTATTGCGCAAGATAATTCTATTCGTGTAACTTATATGTATGTCTCGACGAAGACCGAAGTACACGTTGTAAGTTCAAGTACGCGGGAAGCATAGCGATAAAAACCTATTTGTATTGAACAGTGAAACGAAATGAAATTACAGATTTCAATGAAAATCCACAATTCCTCGAGTTTCTTACCTCAACCTCCCCCTTTGCGTTTCGTGTGAATCGTTGCAATCAAAGTAATTTAAAGTAATTTAATCAGAAGTAATTTAATAAACTTCAAACGTTGCACAAGCTTTTGTCTTTAATCATTTTTTCACTTTTATATATGGCGCGCCGAAAAAATAGTGTATGGGGCGCATCTAACAGCGCACAGCGTGAACTAATGAAATAAAAATTCATGTTTTTCGATAACCAAATGATTTTTTGACTTTTCCGAAACACGTATCGTTTTCTACGCCCAGAATTCTATGAAAGTATCACCATAAATCATTCAGAAAGGTGCTAGAAACAATATAGTTATTAATTATCGTCATCGGTAAGTTATCAACATTACGTTTGAATTAGTTCTACCCTTCATTGACAGGGGCAGTCATGAAGAGATCTTCATTATCACCTTCATATACACGACTGATAAAGACGTGCATTTGGTCGGTATGTTTCAAAGAAGATAAATAATACAAAAATTGGTTCAATAATTAGGTTTTCTTCATTTTTTAAAACGTACAATGCATTTATTCCCGAAATTTTGATTAATTATATGTATTTTATTACGTAGGGATTTTTGTGGGAGTGATATACACAGAATTTAGTTCATTAGTTCCGCCACCTGGTCGCTAGATGGCTATAGCATTTTGATGTCCAGCGACAGCTCATTTTTTTATTTTTGTTCCTAACAATTTTTACGCGTTTGGAGTCAATTATTTTTGTTAAATTATGGTCACAGAATATGTTGCAGCCACCAACAAGTCCCAAAAGTCAGTAATTTTGCGAAAAAACGGATTTTTCTATTTTGTTGATTTCGCTGCTGATCGCTAGATGGCGCTAGTAGCAAAATATATTTCGAGTACGGCCAACTTGATGGAGTTACATGTCTCGTGGACGTACCGAGCCCGAGCAGTCGGGACAACAGGAAATATGGCGGCATTGCGCCGAGTACGAAGGTGAATTTTGTATAAATCACGTTTGTTTGCGACGATTGTTCGTTCGAGTGACAGAAACATTACAACAAATGAGAGCGTGCAATGCCGTGTGGTAACATGTGCAGTGTTTTGTGACGAAAATAACAGCCCGTCGCGGCTGAATCGGATTTTTTCTTCATATTGGATTGTCGTCCCACGAGACGCATAATTGGCAGTACCCTCGAGGTGGCAGGTACGCAACTTACAAAAACACCCTTTAAACATTAACGCATTATCTCTCCAATATTTCTCCTTTTATCATGCGACTCTTGAAGCACGCATAATGATCTTTGCCAGTGATGTTACCCCAACAGAATTTTGTATATATTAAAAAACAGCACAGTGAATCGTTTATGACCTGATTCGGGTGTGTTCCCTGTTGTCATCAACAGGACATTGACTCTTAGGATGTTGCCCTCTTTCGACCTTCTTTTTTATCCATATCGTAATCGAATTAGAATAAAATGTTCATTTAATACATCCATCGTATCGCTTTGTATTAATTGAACAATTTCGAATGAAATACGTGTTTGATATATCATCGAAAAAATTGTCCAATTTAAAAAATTTCGTTAATGAGATAGAAAGTTATCGGAGCATTGTATTTTCCATCAATAACGATGATGTTTATTGCACGTCAAACAATACGATCGGTCGTGTGTTATTGACCTGAGTTAAATAGGTATGCCCCCTTGGTTAGCTATTTAAAGCGACTTCTCTTTGGCAATGGCCGTGAATACCACTGTGCTCACGTCTTTTGTTCGTTCTCGAAATTAATTAACTCTTGATCGATAACGTTCGAACCGTACTTCGTTTGTTGACTCGTTGTATCGATAGTATCGTTTGTTATCAGCGAACGAAGGAAACAAGGCTCCAATAATGTATACCTTTTGTGATTCGAAACGTCATTGTATTTTCTTTTTTTTTTTTTATCTGTAAAAGGCGTACACGAAATTTATCACCGTGCGAATTTAACGACGATAACAGAGCTCGATAGGAAAGCGGGAAAATACGAAATCGACCAATTACACGTAATGGTAGTTAGAAATAATAGTACACGAGTTATACACGTGTACACATGCTGGATACATAAGTGATATATGGGTCAAGCGCTCCTCAACAACGAGGTCATTGCCCCAGGACTTACTCTGTCGATAAAACAGTTGTTAATTGGGTAAACTCGTCCCATTACCCACATACGTTCCGACGATAGAGGTCACCATTTGAGATTATTCATGATTTATCTTTTACTCCGCTTTTTTTTTTCCTTTTGTCTTTATAACCCTTGAATCTCCGAAGGGGGTAACTCGATTCGCACACCTTATCCTTTGCGGTAGAGTGGCGCCTCTCAGGCGACACATGTGATTTACTAGAATATCTTGAAACCTGTAATTCAAGTTTTATTTATATTAGAATATAGCGAATTAATCAAAGAAGTGAAAATGAATAGATGGTATGCATTTGCAACTCTTTTGAATTTCAGAAACTTCACTTAAAAAGTAATTTAAATCTAATCATATCTAAAAATGCTTTGAATGCAAAGGGTTAATATTTTTCTTATTTTGGAGAAATTTGTGGCTCCGTTTGCTATTATTTTTTATTACAATCTGAGAATTTTTCAACGTAAAATTCAAAATTTATTTATACTAGAATATTGCGCATTAAGAAATGAAATTAAAGAAAATAGATTCGTAAAGGTGTGTTATTTTTCTGTTTTAAAAGCTTCAATGGAAAACGCTCCGAGTACAACGGGTTAAATATACTACATACTTGCTTAATTGTTACATATGAGCCATTCATTATGAAACTGGAGCAAATCCATTTTCCTTGTTAAGGAAGTACGAGACCAATTGTTTTTATTTTATTTTGTTCAGTGAAGAAGTCTTACTTTTATTTAAAAAACGATTTATATCGTTGTCTTAAAAACATTTTCTTTTTTTTTTACAAAAATTTCTATTATCAATTGATCTTGTTTCTTCTATCTAAAAAATCAATTCTTTTTTCACATATATCTTTTGTATATACTCATGGATATTTTTAGAACAGAAAAGAATTGTATAAATAAGTTTAGAATAATTAGTCTTGGAAAATGCTGAATATTGATGATTGCATACTTTTCTTTTTCACAGTTTAAACATGAAGTTGGCATAAATGTTATTTTGTGTCATGAAATTGTGTCAAACTGTCTATGTTTAGAAATTGGCCATTTGCAAACAATACATTCCTGAAATTTTTAGTTAAAGGTCATTGAACCGTCCAGAGACACCGGTAAATATATATCAGTACTAGTTGAGCCTGGCAATATTTCAATTTATTTTTAAGCTTGGTTAAAAAATGCTCAAGGAAATGCTGAGTCAGATATTTGTCCTTTAGTGATGTGGTTCATCAACCCTTCAATCATCAGTGATTATTTTATTTTATTTTTTTTTTTATTGAAAATTATAAAAATGAAAAAATGCAGAAAAAGGTACAGATTTTATGAAAAAAATTATTTAGCAAAAAATTATGAAATGAAATACCACATTTTTGGGAACTAAAACACTTCAAAATATTATATTTTTAGAAACTTAGAAAATTAAATATATATTTTCAGTATATCTGTAGTATTCTGAACGAAAGGGTTACCAGTGACCCCTATTATAATTAATAATAAAAAAAGAAGGTAGAATAAACAGTGAATATTACTAATAGTAGACCAATGTAAAGTACCAATTTGAATGGTTACGTTTGAAAATTAATTGATAGAATCCTTAATAATGAAAATTTAAGCGTGTCTTATCACGTATATCCGTTTTCACTGTGACGGTCGAGGCGTTAAGAGAAAACGGATATGTGTAATCAGACACGTAATAATTGCAATTATTCGGAATATGGTGCGAGTTATTGTTCATTTAAACTTTCAATTTAATTTAACCGCCTTGCATAATCAATGGAATATCAGTACTATTTATAACTCTCTTTGGTGTATTTTCTGTCAATAATTCGATTATATTGAATTCATGCTTCGTACGGCAATCAACGTGTTAACATCGCTATTTTATGAGATGATTCCACCTTTGAACTTTAATCGTGATAAATCGATTATTTCGTATAATATTGTCTTGTCTGACCCACATATCCTAATGTCTTTATTTTCGTAATATCGAAAAGGTATTATGTGTATATAAACAAAACTCATCTCATCTCATTAATTAATCATCGTATTGATTAAATTAATTAATAGTTGAAATTATTGAAATTCTATTATTAGTGTTAAATTTCTTTAAATTTTCTAAGCAACTCTGAAATAGAGTTTCGATTATAAAATATTTCGATTATATACAAAAATTTCGATTATTGTTATATCCGGTAACGAGCAACGCACGAGGTGCGTAATAAACACTGTGAACCGGGTCCAAATATTCCGATGTACCTATAGGATCCGCAAGTTACTATCGTTGGAATTCATTAAATCACTCGTTCCTTTATTTTGGCCGTGACATGATGAATTCAGGGTCAATTCGCTTTGCTCGACTTCCTTCAAACCCGATTGTGAGAATTGTCATTACCATTCAATCGAGCGCGCGTACGGGGGTATAAGTACACATCCCAGACGAAAATTACGACGAAATGAACTAGGTATATCACGTACACGGGGGTGAATCGATACAGCCACTTACTTAAATACTCGATAATTTTGCTTTGATATCAAGTTCGTTTGATATTAATAGAGCGAGTATCGATGTTTGATATAAAATATAAAAAACATTGAACACCCAATATTAGAACTGCCAACGTCTCGTGTTCTTTTTGAAACTAAAAATAATGTGAATAATAAAATAAATAAAAATTGCATACATTCAATGTACGATATGGGACTGTTTATACATAACCTGCACCTTCGTATTTCAAAATTTATTTGACCCACTTAAAAGAAGAAAGATAGGAAAGTGGTTTCGATTTCGTACCGTTCAAAAAGTTCCTTTTTCTTTTTATTTTTAATATCGACCGCTAGAATGAGACTTCGCTCAACTCCACTCGTAAAAGAACTCTAGAACACGGTGGATATTATTTTTAGTACGTGCCACTGGTTATTCCACTGACGAATTATTAATAAATTACAGCCTATTTCTGATTAGCCGAACGGTGCCGATCGTGACCCAGATAACGGTAGACGCTAATGTTTATCTCGTCCGAACTGTGTCAATCTTCATTGGCCGATTACGTATGCATGTACAAGGATGATTGTTAACCCATTTCGGGACCTTATTGTCACGATCGTTGCTGCACGAATAGAAAGTGAGGGCAAAGAATAAGAAAAATGGTTGGATCTTATTTTCTTCAAGGTCTCGTTAATTAACTTACCTACCTGAACGGTAATACCCTTTTAATTTTTAATTTTGTCATGTATCGATTTATTTTTAAAATGGTACATAGTTTCATCTTCCCCTAAACTACTTCACCCACCAAAAATGAATTGTCATCATATGATAGCCCTCTTCATACAGAGTGTATTTCGTATTTTGAAAGTACTCTTCTGATTGTTGTAATCTTCGAAACAATTAAGGTTGTAGTAATTGCTGATAGCGTGCCTTGTACACGGCTAATTAAAATGAAATATTTCGCGAACTATTGGTCACTTGGCCGAAAACCATGCATAGAAAGATTCGTGATAGCGTGAGCTATCAGCATACAAAAGCTCATTAAAATCGGAGGATATCTGTTCGAGATCTCACCTTGCGAAGTGATGTATACTCGCGTCTAAAGCAAGGACCCATTAAGTAGCTTTATTAGGCGCCTTGACGATCGCTAGCTTTATGAAATAACCTTTATAATTTTATGTCTTTTTATATCTGAATGATACGACCCGGTAATAAGAGGAATCGTAAAAATGTAGATACCGGATGAATTTTCTTACGGTACTTATCTTTCCTTTTCTATTATTAATTCTCGCAAATCAGAGAAAAATTCAATCTAAACTGTAATTGATAAAACGAGATTGAATTCGAACAAATAATGGATAGAAGGAAAAGACTTGAAAAGTGAGAAAAAGTCGAGCGTCGCGTTCTTCATTCATGAGAAGAGAGATCACTCTCACGAGGAGTGATGAATTACCCGGATGATAGTAAAAGGGTTTACGTCGAGGAATCGCTCAAAGGCCTGTTTTTTCCTTTCGTTCTACGTTCTCACTTTCAACGTCATTCTACGCTTTTAACAAAGCGGCCGTGCGGGCCTGCAGTGGACACTACCAAAGCCGGACGTAACCACCTAATTAATACAGAAGGATGATCGCGTATTAAACTAGGTCAAGCGAGTAACGCGCGTATATGGCTGACCGGGTAATATTTATTCTTGGCACTGCATACTACGGAGATGGTGCAGTTCATAGTAAGAATATCTCTCGTATTTCGATACGATTTTCCGCCTTCGTATTATCATACGTAATTTCTGACGTATCGCATCGCGTGATGACCGACGCGCATTGGAAACCGTTCAACTTTTCATTTATCGTCAAACGGATCTCCTTCACCTGTTAATTGGACGTCGGTTGTCTTGAGAATGATATGAGATCGATGAGTGGCAGGGCTTGCAGCGACAAGAAGGCTACGATTTTCAGCAATTTCAAACCAAATCCTTTTGCGAACACATTGTAAGTTCATAATTGACTGATAATTTCTTTAATCGTCTTCGTTCACTATCAATCAGTAATTGAATATTGGAGCTAAAGAAACAGGATATATCGAGTAAAATTAGTTTAATTAATAGAAGCACGTGGAATAATAATATTATAATGATATAATTCAATGTAGCATAGTAATTAGTACTTCAGTCTTGGATTTTAGTATGGAACTGCCTCTTTTTAAATTTTTAGGTAGAATTTAAATTGAATGACTGAATCGAATAATATAAAAATCAGAGA
Organism: Anthidium xuezhongi; assembly: GCA_022405125.1. Taxonomy (NCBI): domain Eukaryota; kingdom Metazoa; phylum Arthropoda; class Insecta; order Hymenoptera; family Megachilidae; genus Anthidium; species Anthidium xuezhongi. The sequence goes on along the minus strand of CM039642.1, from coordinate 4,623,388 downwards.
TAAATTTAACCCATCTAATAGAATAGAAAACTAATAGGACATTTATTTCATATGTATGTACAATTTGTGATGAATTAATTATTACAATAAGAAACTTGGCAAAAATTTTAATTCATCGATCCATTAATTTTGATAGAAATCACCAAAAAAGATACATATTGGAATGAAATGATCTGAATCAACAAGTTTGCTTGAAAATAGATTGCCAGTAAATTGGATTAATTTGAATTGTAATTTTATCAAGTTCCAAAGATTCTTCGCCCGATGACATTTACATCATATTCTGTTTTCCCGGTACAATTTTCCAGCTCGGTTCTTCGACCAAGCTGCTCAATTAATTCCCGATTAACTTGTAAAGGACACTCGACATTATGTTAATAAATTGCTGGTACTTTCCCATTATCTCGATCCATCTCGAATAAACCGATTTATCTTCTATTATTAGCGATCGTGACTGGCATAGAAAACTTGTTAGTGATAAAACAAAGCATCTGATACTATCAAGTTAAATAAAGAACCTAGCTAAATCTATAATAAATCAATCTTCGAACGACGAAACTGGGTCTTTGTTAACCCAACATGTTAATTAAAATTTAAATTCAATTTTGAATTATTTTCTATTCCAATTTCCTCAATTTTACACCAGTTTTTTAAATATGTTATTCAGAACTTCTATCTTCAGAGTCGAATCAAATTATAATGTAAAATTTGTAGAAGAAAGAATGTAAAAACTGATCTTTGATACTAGATTAACATTCAAGAATATTTATAGAAAAATTTTTAGAAAAAACATTCCTGCTGTATAATAATAAGCACTGAATCTGAAAATTAATATGCAAAGTTCAGTGAGTAATGAATATTTAATAGACAAGTAGAACCATTTCTATGTATCTAATTTAACCTCAATATTACACCTTACTTTTTAACTTGGATTAAATTTTAACTTCATATCGTACATTACAATATAATATAATAATTTGTTAATTGATCCAAAAAATTATTAACCAAAAGCTTTTATTCTGCTAAATTAATTAAACAACTATACTACATAAAAATAAAACGAAGTATGCTATAATTTACAAGCCATATTCATCCTTAAAAAGTCAAATCAGATTATCCTTCCACATTTCGTTTGGTGATAATAAATTCAAACTAATTTCCGCATTTCGTTGAGATCTTGACTACCGGTGTTAATTACAAGACTCTCGATTTTAAGTTAAAAACGGACTGGTTAATTGCGAAAGGGACTTGTTTACACACATACCTGTAGCAAATCGAAGGGTATTATAAAAGTCAGCTATATTTAAAACCTCGAGGGTGATCAGGTTCAACGATACCCGATCATTCTTTGGCGCTAGTCAAATCTGCAAAAGTTGTTCGTGAATTTCTTATTTTCGTCGAAAGCGCACCTGCCGCAGGTGCAGCTACTAACCAATGAAATATCGTTCCAGGACAACGACCAAAGGGCTCGGTTCAACGCGGTCCCTTCGTTACTTGTCGACTCTCGACTCGTACCTCGAATTGAAGCGTGCATTCGGACATTACCCCTACGGTGTTTAACCCTTTGCTTCATAATTTTCTCGCCTAAATACCTTACATTTTCCTCTGCATATTTCTTATAAGTGGCACAACATTTCAGGAGATAGGTATCTCGTGATCTTATCTCCGATTTCAAGTGTCAGAGTTAAGGAGTAAAACCTACCCCTTTCAGAAAATCGAAAAAATCATTCTTGTCTTAAATGATGTATCAGAGTCTTAAAAATAAGGTGTACAGTAGGTGTTTTGCAGGAATAAGATTTTTTCATTTTTGAAAATTTTTAGCACTGAAGATAATAAAGATACCTCTTGCAACTTTCTTGCGAAAAATGTGTGAATGTAAATTAAAATTACAACTGTAATAATAATTACTATTATCACGTTTGTGGCAAAACTGAATTTTAAATTTAATTCCAAGTAAATTTGTTAAAAGCTTAAATGTATTTCTTAAAAAATAGTCATGCATCAGGGAGTTAATTGTATGGCTTTTATAGGTACTTTTGCGGAATCAATGTACCGTGTAAATCGATAGGTATGTTGCGAACGCGAGGGTTGACCCACGATAAAAAGTCAGTTCGATTAACAACACGTACGTATTGCAGCAAAATTGCGCGCAACTAGCCTGCATTTACGTAGAATACATTATCTTATCTAGTGCAGTAAACAAGTTGCTACACCATTGCAATTCGTGTACAAAAAGAAAAAGGAAAAATTTCGAAGGAATATTCCTCGGCGGCGTAATGACGACGTGGCAAAAATTTCTAATCGATATCTACGTAAGGAAACAGAGCGATACAATGATTATCGTACACATGGAGCCACGTACTTTTCACGATACGTTGCGGTGTTACATGCACGATCCTGCATTTTTGACATCGCACCGTTATCCCACGATTTTTCATGGATTTCACGTTCCTTCTAAATTGTATGGCTCTTCGGTAGATATTTCAAGTGCGTCAATATTTCGTATCGCATCTGATTTAAAAACAAGAATGCAACGAAGAGAACTTCAAACGTTGCTTGCACGGTAAACTTATTGTATCAGCTAAAGAAATAACGAACGCGTCAACGGAGAACTATTTTTTAACCCTAAAATGTAACCTAGTCGCGTGAATTAAGGAAAAATTGTACATAAGTTATGATAAAATCATAGAAATTTACGGGGCTCTACATTTTTTTAACACACCCAGTATATCACATTATCATTCATGAAGTAGAATAACTTGATATCAACCCTTCGAAGTTATTATGGGTGAAACTTCGTCCCACGCGATTTTAACCCTTTCCATCTGACTGGAGATATTTTATAAATCGAAATTAAGAAAAAAAATATTATATTTTTAGAAGCTTAGAAATTTCAAAACGTTATATTTTTAGAAACTTTGAAGGTACTAAATAATTTTTGTAAGAACTTAGAAATTTAAAATTCTGTTTTTAAGCTGAGAGTCGTATTTGTTCTTCGAAGCGAAAGGGTTAATGTTATTAAACAAATTATTCAGATTTATTCGGCTGCACTCGCGGCTCGATTGCATTAGGTCAACCGATTCACGCGCCTAATTGCACGTGTGTGTCGGCGTGCAATGTACGCGCTGTACACATTCACGAAATAATTCAAACGAATCTTTGAATATCATCCCCTTTCTAAGAAGCTAATTCGGCATTGATTTCGCCGCGTGGGTGTCCCGTGAATCGCGAACCGGATATAATGCATTGAAATAAAGTATCAGAGATTGTACTACGACGATCCACGGCGGATCGCCTCTTTGAAAACGCGAATCTATTTTTGACGAAACGAAATTCGTCCGGTTAGAAAATGTTGGCCACTTTGCCTCGCGTAAGAAAAATTGGATTCGTTTATTCGTGATTACTTTTGACATTCCTGGCGCAAAAGGACATTCCTTTCATCAATACCGAAGAGTGTATGCACGTGTGTACATCTATACGACCGGTTTAGATCCTCGTTGTTTTGGGATGGCATTGAAGTCACTGAAAAATTCATTTTTATATGTTCTTAATGTATCTAAAAGTGAACAATAAATGAACACTTTCATAATCTGTGAAAGTTCAGAATTTGTATTCTGGATAATAGTATTCAGAGGGTTGACATTTTTGTTCCAAGTGGTTAATTAAAAATGTGTTTGCCACAGAGTACTTAATTAATTTAAGGAAAAGCCTTAAATTTTCATATTTTTTAAAAAAGTATATTTGAAATACAAATCTGTTTCAAGTAACAATAAATTGGGTACTTCATCCTACATGTTCAAAACAGTTTTAAACTTCACAGAAGCTTATTTTTCTTAGTCAAAAATGAAAGTTACACCACTGTTATTCTAAACAAGTAATGCATGTGCTTCTAGTGGCCAACATGTAAACGCCACGTGAAAACGTATCTTAACGGTATGCAGTGTGATTAAAACGTATGCGTTAGGCCCCGTTTGAACGGAACATATTCAGTCACTGTCTTTATGCACGAACGAGCAGCATTAACATAGGACGAAGACACGTCCTTCGACATACAGTATATCGCTCTAGATAATGTCCCATGGTAAGCCACGTGTACATCCTGCCCCGTGCTTCAGGGGCAAAGGACTTTGCCTCTACCCTGACTCCTTTCCGACGTTCCTCGTCTCTCTTCTTCTGGATGTACATAGTCTGACGCACGTGTGTACGTGTATATATATATACATAGTGTACATACTTGAAAACCTTTGCGACATGTATAAAGTCCTCGCGAACGTTCACGATTACATTTCCACGAAGAAATGTTACCAGTGCGTAACAACGCTCCGACAAAGATACAAAGTTCGATTCTGGCCGGACGAAACGCGGATCCTCATGGAAATTGCTTTGCGTTATCCTGTACGCCGCAAACAGAACAGTCATATGTTAAACAAATATTGCCCTACGTTTTTGGCTACAAATGTGGACAATAAAGATTTCTAACATATGCTTATTTGAAATAAATAATATACCGTGTGTTCACTGTCCCAGATTAAAAGTGCTCCGTCCTCAAAGGATTAATGTTTAAGGATGCCAGGAACGGACGAAGATGGTCAATCAATTAGAGATTAAGAAGAATTGGGGGTTGTTCAGGAATATATATGATGAGTTTCAAATTTGTATGATACATTGTTTTTATATTAAGAATGTTGATGAAATGTCAATGCAGCCATTTTCATAAAACCTTAAGCTTAAAATTCAAGATACTTATAAGTCATCAGATCTTATCAGACGTTACTTTAACTAGCGGTCAGTCATTTGGTTCGCGTGATCATTTTCATCAAACTTGAAACTTAAAATCGGCATGTCCGGGGGTGTGATTTCGCGATACCTTGATGTCATCAAATCATGTCGGATTTTGAATGTTTGAAAATCGGCGATTTGACGTGATACAACCTAATAATATCGGCACGGTTGAACCGTGAGTTGTCGGACGGAAAAGAGACGGGAAAGTAAAGTCAATTGGTTAGGTGAGCGTCGTTAACCGAGCGTCTCTGCTCGAGGAAAGAAGACTGAGAAACGACGGGCGGTCGCGCGTGCACCCGACACGGCCCACAGTTTCGTCGTGGTTGATCACGAGCGTGTCGATCGTGTCGAGCAGACCTAAAACATATGCATACATCTCTCAGGGAGGTTATCCTCGTGTAACCGTGTCTTTCTTTTCCCTTTCTGTCCACCCTCTTCTCCCCCGTTGACTCGTGCATTCCTCCGTCCATGCTCACGGTTTACCCTACGCTCGACCAGGAACAACCCCCGAAAATCAGCCCCCGAATGAACAAAGAGAGTCTAGTGTCTAGACGGCTGGATATTACCGGCGACGACAACGACATGCACACACACCGTGTTTTCGTATTTTCTTTGTTTCTTTCGGTCGCTCGATATTTTGCTGTCCGCCCGACCCGCGTTTATGCTTCACATTTTTTAACGAAGCCCCTGCTCTAGCCTCGTGCGTATCGCTAACCCTTATACGCCCGACAGAAAAGAAAGAAGTTCGATGGAAAATAGACGTACGGTGGAAGATGAAGAGACTGGAAGAGGAGTGCATCGCACGTCGGTTACCTCTCGCCGCCTTATCAGTTCTGTTGTATTGCGCGCACGCAGCGGAACCTAGTGATAGTAGAGCGATGTCGACGACCCGGTATATCAATACAGACCTACCTGACGCCAGCTTTTAGATACATACAGCCATCATGTATATACGGGATGATTTAAAAGAACAAAAGCGTTTAATACTGGGAGGATTCAACTTTTTCGCTAATATCGACGCGTATAGGCGCTCTAGAAATTCGTTAGTTCTGTGCTAAAGACACTTTTAAGCAACTAATTTGACTAATTATTAAGTATTGTCAAGTTCAACTTCCGATGGTCACTGTATTAACCCTTTGCACTCAAAGCGTTGAAGCGCTAATAGAAGTTTTACATTTTAAAATATTCTAGTTAATCACGTATGTCGTCCAAAGGGCACTACTCGAGTGCAAATGATTAAAAATCATATTCAGTTGTCGACATGTCCAAATGTCAAGTTTATGTCAGACGAAATAGAATTTCATTTATTAATTAGGACTTAATTGAATCACCCAAGATGAAAATTGATCTAAATTTAAAATAATTGTGAAAAGGATCAAAATTTTTGCATACAGGTTATATTTTATTTTTCTTTCAATATATTACGAAGAAACTTATTTACGATATCGCTCTATCGATTCTAGGACTTGCGTTAATTAGACCACTTTCGTCCCCTTCGCTATACATTCAAAGCTTCTGAATTCTTAGACCTTTTTTTTAACACCCTGTACAGGTCTGTCTGTGTATCAAGCACTCTCAGCAAGCCTTGCTGTTCCATTCAATAAGATTCGAGCTCTCAATCGATATCTTCATTCAATGGTCCTGGTATCAGAATTTTTATCGGATGTTTGCTTGCAAACTGACATTACTACTTTTTTTACGTTAAATATGCATACGTACTTTTTGCTATTTATTTACCATTCGTCAAATGCAAATGCGTCATATTTGTACCCGAGAGTCATTGCAATCACGGTAGAATGGACTGTAACTTTTGTTTTTGTCTGACCGAAGAGAGATGCAGAAATTGATATATCTGTTTGCATTTATGATCCTGTTTTTCCATTAATTTGTTGAATAATTCATTACAGCTTGGGCAATGGTAAAAATCCAGATACGTTGTTGAAAATAACCCACGAATAAGCGACATTCTTTGCGATAAAAAGTATGATGAATAAAGAAGATTATTGTGTTACAACTATTTAGAGGACTGGGGCGGAAGTTGATACTTTGTAAAGAACATTCTTATCGATACGGATTGATAAAGACACGATTTCGCTCTGCACAATTTCACCAAAACATCGTCTCGAAATCAATACGTGAACGTGTTTCTTCTTTCCTAAAACGATGTTAGGAAAATTACTGTACTAATTTAATTACTGTACCAATTTAACATCGTACTAATTTATCTGTAACTGTTCTCTGTATAAAGGGATTACACGAACATGGAAATCAAAAGCGCCGTTGATCCCAAACCGCATCAGCTGATTGTTTCGAATCAGTGTTGTTATCCAGGAGAATACGCAATCGGCCCACGCGATGTAAATTCATCTGCGAGCACGTATCTCAAATTACTTCGATTGTACTGCATCGATGAACATTGCCGGTGTCGATTTAACGTCATCGTTCGCCGGCGAATTACAACAGAAACGCGATTGCATCCGCCGCATCGAGACGGTATCTTTAATAATTGCCACCGTGATTAACCGGCTCTGCTAGAGAGATGCGCGATGCTTCGTATGCATCCTTCGTGTGCAATTATGCATCATCCGTTATCTTCTGGTCGTGGTATTTACTGCATTTCAATTCAGTTCTTGGCGAAAAAGTCTCTTTTGGAGCCTAATCTACGCCCACGTAGAACTTTTATTAACTCTTGAACGAGAGAAAGATATCCGGCGAATTTGATAGATTTTCCTTCAAGCACCGTCAAGGATGACCCTGGTTTCAAACGATTTATTGAAACAGCTTCGAGTTGTTCGAATTCCTTGTCTTGAGTCACGGATTCTCCCTAGGAGACGTAACTGACATTTCAACGCATTCTTAATATTGTTCGTGAAACAACATTCATGTATACTGTAGCAGAATGTTTTATATTAAAAAAAAAAAATTCTTTACTGCGTGTCGAGTTGTCTGTGCCGCATGCGAAATCGCGCTATTTTCACACCGATTTTTATCGATATCGATGCACATCATTCAATCACCTTATCTCGATCAATCGAACTGTCATTGCTGTCTTTCGGTGGACGTGTCCTTTCCTGTTGGTTGGAATCGAAAGTATTATCGTTTTTTCACCTTGCCTCTACACTCGGCAAAATATTTGCAAAGAACGTTAAAATATTTACGAAGCATGCTCCGCGAGAGCGAAAATAAAATGGAAATAACATTTCTAGATTCATGAAGGTGACTATATATTTGCTTAATCCGTGTTTCAGGAAAAATCTAGAAAATGAAGGATGACGTGGACGAGGACGATGCTGGCGCGTTGTCTTCCACATCCGTGCCGGAAACCACGATCTCGTACGGGTAAGTGTTCAATTTTTCGCCTTTAAACTATTCTCCCAGGTACTCGGTTCTTTATCCTACCTGATTTTCGTATTTGATCAAATATTCGTACAGCAAATCAAAAGGAAAGGTAGTTTGATTAAAGCAACGAAAGGGGAGGAATGTTGTCAGCAATGTAATTTATTAATCTGTGATCGAATAAACACGTTAAAAATGAAAGAGTTTGCGCAAAATTCGGTGTCGATTAATAACAGGCGAAACAGTCGATAGCGTTTCTGTTTTCGCGGAAACAGAGTACACTCGAATTCTCGCGCGCAAATTCGTCTCTTATCGCGCGAGTTGGAAGCGGCTTTACACAAGGGATCCGCCTAAAACTGTGTGTTGTTATCATGCTGCGCGTTCGGAGCGCGGATAGCATTGGAAGGTAGTAAGGGGAGCGTTGATTGGTCGTCCACGGATCTCGGCACGATAGAGGGGGAAATGCTGATTATCTCACGGAGTGGGGGCAGCGATCCGGCGGCAGTTCGCGTTCGACTACCGTACGCGTTGCGTCTCGGGTTTTTCTCGTGTGTATTATTTTTTTTCCCACCGAGTGTTTTTCTCCTCGCCACACTCGAGAACCGATATCCATTCGCACAATTGTACATCCGACGTCGCGGTGTGTCATTGTCTATGCCGACGTCATCCACGAGAAACCGGAGTGTGCCAACGATACATCACGTTTGTTCGCGCAAAACTGGATCGTACTATCCGTGTACTATAAATAAAAGGATATACCCGAAGACTGTACGCAGGTGACGTTTACGTATGTGCTGCGGCGTACACATAGTAAATTGTGCCTCTTATCCGCGGAGTGCATAGTCAACGACTATATTCGCTCCGTTCAGTGAGACATTTAGGACAGTGTGTCAAGGCCGAAGATTCCTCGGTGGTAACATTGTGTGTGACACGAGTGTCTCTTTATCACACGATGTAACGGAACGCCGTGGCAGAAGAAGGCGGCGGAGGTGGAGGAGGAAGGCGAAATCGTATGCATCCCGGTTGAATGTTATTGATCGTAGGCCCTCGATCGATGCCCTCGCACGATCGCGCGCGTTACGGATTTCCTGCTGCGTCGTCGGGATCTAGAACACGGTGTCAAGGTCGGGAATCTGGCGAACGAATTGGCGACCGAGTTTGGTAACCGAGTATCGAGGGAACGTTCTTTCCGGTACGGAATCGTCGCTGCCTTCGTGGGAAATTATCGAGCAGGACTTTGATTCCCCTACGCTACAGAAACAGAAAAAAGGAGCGACGAATCTGTGATCGCGCTCCGAAAGGAAGGAATTCGATCGCTCGTGTGACCTATCGTCGTTCCTCCTCGAAGGACGATACGTTTCTGCATATTTTCTCAAGCCGAGACAAGGCTGGTAACGCGTCGCATCTTAATCGCGCGCGTAACGCATGCAACCGGGACTGACGTAACAATTTTTGGCGGGATAAGGGGAAGCGGACCCCGTCGAATATACGTCGCTTCACGAAAACAATCCTTCTCTCTTTCTTTTTTCTTCGTTTCCATCCTTCGTCCCGTCTCTGTTCCCCCCGCGTTCGCCGCGGTGCTCGTCTTGGCTCCGATTTTTGTGCCGAATGTTTGCTCGACGTTCGGCACACAGATAAAGACAATTTTTATCTATACGCGAAGAAACGAGCCAGCCAGCCAGCGATCGAGCGGGCAAGATTAACCGGCGACCTGGCTAATTTTAATTCGCGAAACAAACAAGCCGCGAAGTTGTTGTCGAGCGATAACAGACAGACAGACACACCACGGCCAGAGAGTCGATTTTGTCGCAGTTTGCGCCTTGTCTGTTCTCCAATATGGCGAACGACGCCGAGGACGAGTCCAGTATCTCGAACGTTTACTCGTCGGCTTGAATGACACCCCTCCGTACGCGATCCTTCTCTACGCGCGAAAGAACAAGCTTGATCGATCGATCGAACGAACGAGATGTTCGGTGTATTTGATCGAGTACGGTATGATCGGTGATGATGATCTATCGTACAGGAATTTCCATTGTAACCGTACAAGGGAACGTAAAGGTCGTATCGCGAACCAGTTCGTACGCAGTTGAGACGAATCATTGATATATCGGTACTACGGAAGTCGTTCTAAAAGTGGCAGCAACAATGTGGAGGGAACAACAGGAACAGGTATACCTGCACCCTCAGCATCCGCAACAGCAAGCTCTTCATCGTGGGATCATCGGCACGGTGGACAGGGCGCATCATCGATCCAACACCATGGATTTGCCTAGTCCAAGGTCAGACTCGTTGTTCTATTAATGAGATAATGCCTTTCTTCGTGGCATCCGTTTCTGCAACGATTGCGAATCGATGCCTATTACCCGATAAATTATTTATTGCTTAGTTCTTAGAAAAAAAGATTCCTTTTCTACGACGAGTCCGTCGATAGAACTAGCTACGAAGATCGGTAACTTTTTGAAAATACGCCTTTTTCATTTTTATGTTTAACTTATTATTACAAGAGAAATTTCTGGAAATGATTCGTTTATTATCTTCCATGGTTTAATAATCCATTTTCGAAGTAGCACATGCGAGTAATTTACAGCGAAAGGAATAATTAAGATTCAGATTTAATCGTTTAATTTCGTCATCTGCCGGCAGGGTGAAATGTTTTATTTACATAATTTGAATGATTGAAGAATTCCTTTCATATATAATTTAATTTAAGATTTAAGTTCAAAACGAAATCGAAGCTCGGATAAGAAATAATCACTTGGAAATGTATAATATTCTTATTTAAAATAATATATTTGAGTTGCAATGTTGCTAAGTAACTATTCGATACATCTCAATTTTAAAGAAGCATAAATTCCAAATTCGAGAGAAAAATAAAACCAACATTTACAAAACGGGAATTTTAAAACACTATTAAATGGAACTTTTGTCAAAAAATGACCATCTGTGTTTGCATTTGACACTCTACGAATATTTTTCTAAAATACTAGTATAAAGGTACAAATTCCAATCATAGTTACGAACGACTGAACGCGAAGAATTTGAAATTCGTGTAATATTACTGCTGCGTGGTTAATCAGATTAAAATTTCGATGCCAATTACGCATCGTTTACTTTAACGTTGTCTGTTCCCTTTTGTATTCGTTATCGATGGTATTTTTTATTCCCGTTCTCTTCTTTTTTTTTACTGAATCGCATCGTACAGCACAACACACGTACGGTTTCGAAATTAATGCAAGATTGAACGGTGCAAATTATACGAAGCGTGTAGCACAGAGATTGCAAAGGTCGCGATATTGCTTCAACCTTGCAATCTATATATTCCACCGACAAGTCGAACACAGATAACAGTTGACATTATGTTTATTATCAGTGTGTATTAACTGTCCTCGGGGAGCTGACTGTAATGGGTCAGTCGATCGTTGGTACAGGATGATCCATTTAACCCCTTGACCTATGAATCTTTCGACAGGTGCGTCAATGCAAATTCTAAGGTCAACGAAGATGATTGAAAACAATTCCTGGTTGTGCAAATTACAATTAACCCTTTCACTGCTAAGAGTCATAAGTATAATATTTTCAAGTTTCTAAGTTTCTTGGAGCAAAGTATTTCAAGATTCCCAAAAATATATTTATTTTCTTAATTTTCTTAATTATCATATTTGATTTGATGAGATCCTGGCGAAAACCGTCCAAAAGTTTTTCGTACAAATCGTCCTCCGATTGTCGGGTTATCACGATGTAATTTTTCGGCGCAAATGTTACTTGTTATTTCCTCTTTTAATCGCGAAATAAAATTGTTTTGACATTATAGAGATTATAACTCGAATGGTAACGAGAACGTAACGTTTTGTCACGATATGCATTGTACTATCGTTTTCAGTATTTATTATAAATTTTAAATATACAGAATTTTGCGTCGTATACAAAATCAGTTGCATTGTTTTAACGATTAAAGAACAAACTGGATCGGTTTAAGATTCCTTTTTTAGTCCAATATGCAAAATAAAAATATTCTAATGGAGCAAATACTAACCTTGATCGCTTTGATATAAAGACAAAGAAACTGTTTGTGGTTGATACTATTATATAAAGCGTATAAATAATTTACCTTCGAATGTTTAACAAAGAAACGAACGATCAGCGTGTCGCTCGTGGATAATCCATTTCACGGGAACTGCAATTTCGATAAAATAATCGACGAACGTATCAATTATAACTCAACAAACGATAAGAACACGAGGTGTCACAATCGATTTCACTGAAAGTTATTTTTTATTAACAACAATGCATTTTTCATTGTGCCTTATTGATCTATCGAATATTGTTCGACACCTGATCAATGCTATCAATTATCGAAAATAATCAAAGTTAAAATCGTATACCTTTAACACCATAAAAAAGATACTTTTCTATAAATTTATTCAGGAAAAGCTACTTCATAAATTGATTAGATTTTTTTTATTTGTAGGAGTATAACATTGTAGTTTATTTTTAAAAATTGTCGAAACTCTACGTAAGTGTTTCCATCATTAGTACCTAAAAACGTTAAAAATTAAGAAATAAAAATATAACTCGATAAACGATAGATTATCTTATCAACTGTACATACACGAAATTTCGTGAAAAAATATTGAAAATTGACAAAGTTATCGTTCAGTCCTCAGAAAATGTGTTTCCAGAAAAACGGGTTTAAAATCTCACGTGACAAATTAAATGCATTTTCAGAAACGAATGCATTTCAATGTTAATTACAATATCAAATTTCAGAATTTTCTTTTGCAAAATATTCTTTACACAAAGCAAAATAAATATACTTGATATGAGCCAATCATATTTTCTTGGAACTCCAAATTATTTAATTCCTGTATATTCTTAGTGACAAATTTCGATTTCAATCCTCTTCAAAATAAATTTATAAAATTCCCAAAAATTTAGGTATATTTTGCACAGTTATTTTACAAAGAATTTAGCAAATTAACCAAAATCAGTCGACGCTTCAGCGGTGATTCTGCATTCGATAGTTAACGATTACGTTTCAATTATATTCATGGTAATTTCGTCAACCTATTCGTCTTGGAGACCGAAGAGGATAATTTCATTAACAGGTTTCTCACGAGGGAACCGCTTCGCCGTTTCGGCCAGACACAACGTCGAAAACCTTCGACGTATCAATTCAGTTTCTCAAAATAAAAGGCCACGTATAACGGCTAAATATGCTTGCTGTTCAGTTCCATATTTGCTAACTGGCTGTTTCAACAGTTTACTTTCTCCGCCTGCCGCTCCTCGTCCCGATAACGAAATTAGAGCCGTCTGTATTTCGCGAGGCTTTCACTGAAATCTTTTAATTAAAGCATCCCACGAGCTAGATTCGATGTCATTCGCTAAACGTTCTGTTCCCGCAATCAGCTTCTGGTTCCTCGCAATTCCTGCAAAGTTATCGAATTCATGAAGAAACATTGATCTGATATTTAAATCGTTCAAAATGGGCCAATTCTTTTAAAAGAAACTTTTAAGCCGCTTCTGTCGTTGGAGAAAATAGAATTGTATAATTAGCTTTAACGCGTTCGAAGATAAAAAAAGAAGAACTTGAATTGAGTTTGAATACGTTTGACTACGTACGTCGATTTTGAAACACGAAAACCAGGAAAATAATCGATAGTTGTCGATAAGTATCGAAGTATTGTAAATATGAGAAATTGAAACGTTTGAAATATTGCTAAAGTTCCTTCGATACGATTCCGTTTTGAATGATTTATTTTAGTCAGACTACGTTATTCAATTGAATTATGGTACCGTTGATAAGAATGATACATACAGCGAATTGCATTGCTTATCAGTTCGCCAGATTCTGTTCCGAAATAAAGAATTGTTTGGACAGTCATTTAATGGTTACACTCGGTTCTCAGCTTTCGAAGACTCGTGTAAAAGGTGGCAGCATTAATTAGCTTGATACGTTGATTACTACAAAGGCTACCGATTATTGACGTCAGTAATGTGATTTAATTAAGTAATGAAACATATGGAAATGAATGCAATGAGACGAATAGAAATGTTCAATTGAAAAACTAAATGTACATTTTCATAACATTCTTTGTCGCAGTAGATACGGACGTAAGCTAAAGCTGCACGTTCGATACATTTTGTTATACTTTTTATGCTCCATAATTTTTGCCTTTTTTATTACCTCCACTTATCTAAAGTAGACATTCGTAATATTTATTATAGTCGTAGTACTGCAAGTAAAAATAGTGTTCAATGTCTAATAATGAATCGATCAACATTATTACAAATACGATATGTGTACGTTATTGTTAAAATACGAACGACAGAATCCTATTTCCTCTTTTTAATCGTATTAAATTAAATACGAGACGGCAGACAACGATAACCTGTCCGATAGTAAACATGTTAATGATTCCAATTTTAATATTTCTTTCTAAATATAGTCGCTTTCACTTCGACAGTCAAACGCGTCAACAGCAGACATAAAATCCCTATCTCGTATAGTTTAAATTGGTAAAAACACAAACACTGAAACCTTGAGCAATATTACATTCTATCAGTATTATAGACAATCGTCGCTGCCAACAATCAAATTGTATAATCAAACTATTGTATATTTAGCCTTTATATCGAGGTTTATCCTTTTTTGTTTTATACATTTCTTCGAAAAGTTAAATTTATTTTATATTTCGTTCTACTTCGACTCGATAAAGTGTTATGATTCATCATTGAAAGTGCAATTTTGTACCATTAACGTGACTTATACGTCGTATCTGACACATACGAGAATTTTCATATTCCCTGTGTACGAACTTTGGTCTCGTCGTACGACATAACCATTTTAGGGCTTGACAGTATGAAAATGGTATTAAATCCATGTCTGTACTGTTTCAAGGTTCTTACATCTTTGATTTGTTCTCTGAAGTTTAAAAAACGTGACTTAACCCATTCGTACGAAACGCACAAAAAACTATGCCCTTATCGCCTATAATTATTTTTATTTTATCAAAGTACAAATGTTTCAAGACATTTAACCTTTTAAACATTATTTTCGTCTCTAAAAACAATATCGATAATATTTAAAGTGGCAAATTTTTAAAATTTTTGTAATAACTATTTTAACCAATTACAAGAAATCATTTTTTCCCGAGGAATGATAATTTGGTATTAAAGGATTGGTTACATATTTAAGTGGTTTGCGACTGTCATTCGAAACACACGTCTGGGTTCTGATGATAATGATCAGAAAATTGCGCGTACATAGACGCTAATGGTGCGAATGGTTTAATACGTTTACGTTCTAGAGGCGGTACATTTGATTATCCGTACCGGAAGCCCTTCGTAGCGGAAGGGTTGAACGTCGAACGATTCGAAGCGAGGCACGAGAGGATTAAACGAAGGACAATAGAAAGTGCATTCGTATGAGGCCGGCTGCAATGTCAGTTAAACATCGGAAACATTTTACGCAAGGACACGGCCTCGAGTAGTATTTACCGCAAACGTGTCTGTCAATAAAGCGATATTTATGGCATCGTGTACTCTATGAATTCCAACTGAGAGACAACCCGTCTATAGACCATAGCGAATCGACGTTTAAGACGTCTTTTAAGCCGTGATTTCTTACAAAAAAAAGCGCTTGTGGATATGACACTTTGCACTCTCAAACTTTTTTTTTAAACAGCGAATTTTAACGTTTCGTTGGCCCGATTAGAAAACCTTGCGATTTCATTTCTTTGCTAATTGTATAAAATTTATTTATTTCTATTTTAACGTAAAAAATAATAGTGTGAAATTGAATTTTTTTTAGTTACAAGGTTCTATAATCAAGGTAACGTTTTTACCATTGAATTATTTTCGTGAGAAAAAAAAATCACCGCCCATTGAACGAATGATGAAAGAAATAATAGTATGAGGAAATAATTGTCATGTTTATTGCACGTAATTCGTGAGATCTCGTTCGAAATCGGCTCCGGGTTTTGCATAAAAAATTAATTAGCTCCGACGACCTTTATAAAGATCAGCTCGTTCAGCGACGAACGAGAGAATTTCGTCTCTTTATTCGAGCTAGGTAGATCTCTGGCCGGTTGAATGGAAAGAGCAAAGGGTAGAGCCGCGTTGTTTTTACATTTTTCACGAACCGAGACTCGTCGAACCAGTCAAGGAAGAAGAATAACATTTTTATATAGAAAAATACGTAACGCGTGGGCTGTTCTCGTTGTCGATGACTGTACCCGACAAATGATATTAGGAATCAAGATCTCTTGACCAAATAAAACGAAACAGTTTTCGTTACGAACGAAATACAAAATATTTTAAAACAAAAATAATTTTCCAATAAATTAAGAAAACATGAAAAATAACGTATTGGAATTTTAATTCAATGCGATCTAGAACGCGGGAAAATCTAAAATTAAACATTTTCTTTTTATCTACCCTAAGAAAATATTAACCTCGATTTATGCTCTTTAATTTACACGATCTACCGTATAAATGCGTGTTACGTGTATATTTTTGTGCGTAATTTACGACGGTTATTTAACCGCTATCGAAGCCACCTCGAAGTCTATTTACGAGAATGATCAATGTTACAAATAGTGACTAAAATTAGTCGTTGATTATCGTAATCAGAGGATTAAGTGAGAACCTATCTTCCTTCCAGCGTTGTTCCGCTATCTAAGAAGTCATTCTATAAATATGCAAATTCGAAGGTTACCCGTGCCACCGGACGGGGGTCTTCTCCGATGATCGTTCGATTTCTCGATGCGATGTTTAAAAACAACATACCCGCGATTTAAACCGAACGAATCTCTCTCTCTCTCTTTCTCTCTTTTCGTTTTTATTCCACGTCTCATACCGTGGAAAACCAGGTATTTTTTCAATGCTTTTTGCATTTTGCTGCGCATCGAAATGGATTCCTTCTGCGAATCGAAGCTCACGTACGATCACGATTTGATTGACTCGTCGACCTTACATATTCTCCTTTTTTCTCTCCTTCGCTCGTGCTGTTTCAGCATTTTATAGATTCCAGTTTCTTACTAGACAATCTGGTCACTCGTTTCTTCTGTTTTTTTCTACCCCCTCTCGCACCACCGTTGACGCACACCATTTCGAATACAAGTTGCATAATTTTCGTACACAAATTACGAAGAGGCAATTTTAGAACCCTGCAGAGGGTGTATAATTTTATTTTCATTTATTCCTACATTTATAGTTCACGAATTAAATGACAAACCCGTGCAGGCACCGATAAACGAGAAGGAATATTTATCAGAGTTCTTAATCATCGTTTCCAAGGATGCATCCATCTAACGACAAAAAAAAAATAAATTATACGATTCCACATGAATCTTCAGGCTAATAATACGAGACATAAATGCTGAGCAAGTTAATTATTCCAAATATAATCCTACGATCGAAACGAGTTAATTATTCTGCTACTGTAACAATCTTTTTTACACTTTTGGTAGTAATGTTCGTTGCAAATAATATTGAAATAATTTTATTAAAATAATTATTCAACCCTCTTGAAGGAACGAATCGAACACCGAACGGGTTAAATCTCCGGTGTAGAGACACTGTTCGAAGGAAATATTGTTTTAGTCGCAACAACGTATAATTTTGCCGTATAAGAAAAAATTGAAATGCGTTCCCGTGCTCACGTCATGGTACAAAGTGCTGATACTTAAAATTCACGTCACGATAGCCGTCCGCCTATCGGCATCTATCTACGTTTATTGATGGTTCATTCATACGCACAGCTGAACGCCACGCTAATCCGTTTGTACGATCGGTAAACGTACAAGTATTATTTTTCGACTAAGGTGAAGGTTAAATGATTTTCTTTCACGGTTCGTGTCTTTGAATAGGAGAAATCGAAAATTAGCAAAAATTGCATCGTTCAGTTGGCGAACACTTGTATGTATGCGTGTGACAATGGGACCGGTATTTTTATTTATTTTTGCAAATATGAACTGGGTTCTGTATAAAGACTCTCGTTATCTTAGCGCGAACAGAACTTCGAATTGCGTTAAAAGAAAAAGTAATAACTTACGATCACGTGTACGAAACATTGTCACTCGGTGTTAATAGATATGCATCTGCATAATGTGACGCACACCTGTCTTTTTTCTTTGTGAATAATTAACACCGCCGCGTTATAGAAGCAGGTTTTCAGTTTTCCTTCTAGCGAGGCAACATTGTTGCTAGGAAAATAAAAGACATTGCCTCTTACATCTGTTAGATATTCAAAAGCTGGTTTTCTTTATCGTTAGAACAATAACGTGTCGTTGAAGAGCCTTGAGGGTTTTCATAGCTTGCAATTCACTTCCGGTGACGGGCATGCGTTGTGCTCGCGAAAGATAACTTTTCTTTCCCGTAATGGAAAATTAATATCGTTACCTTTGTTCTGGGTACATTACAATCCATTTTTCTTCTGGTACGTTAATACTGTCGAAGACTTTATTTTATCATTTTGTCTCTTTTTCTTTTTCTTCGATAATGTTACACTTCAAATATAGTATCAAACGACTAGGTTTATCGAATGTCCCATAGATAAATGATAATTTATAGATTTATACCAATCGATGTCGGTCTTTTATCAATTTAAGATTAAACCTAAAATAAACTTAATTTCTAGTAAACTTTGAAAATATACATCGAAATGTCTTTAATTAAAATTGGACGTAATTAAGCAATAATCGAGTAGCTTATCGAAGATAAAAGTAGATGGCGCGTAATAACGTAATATCCCTATAATTAATTTGCATAAATCTTTATTTTAATAATACTTGCTTAAAAAATAGGGATTATTAAAAAAAGAAACACAGGGATTAAACAATTATATTAAAATTTTAGGGATCAACATTTTTATTATTATTGCATAGATTTGATCAGTTTGACATTCAAGATTATCATCCTAACTGAAACTCGTTCGTTGCATTAATTTTGCAGGCAGCAAGGATAAAACAAACGCCTGTAGTATTCTATTATTCAATCGAGCAAGAATCCTACGTGATCGCTTATCGTTTTCCTAATACTCGATCGTTTCTTTCTCTTGAATGGACTTCTTGGCATGAATCGAAGTCATCATAACCTCGTAAACTCAGACAGATGTTTATCAAAATCAGTTTTGTTTAATCTATTTCTTACTTTCGTTCTGAAAAAATACTGATGAAGATGCTAAAATGTCCTGTAGAAATAATTCTATCTATAAAAAATATTGTGTAACCATGGTGATTCGTAACATTTTGCAACGATGACATTTCGTCTACTTTCGATGAACTGGAAACCCGTGTACACGCGAGCTGTTGCCCTTTTTGTCGATCAGCATTTGCATTCTTCGTGAGAACGAGTGAAATCTATGGATTAAAAGTCTTCGTGATTCAAAAGATGAAAGTAACGATGATTTTACCCTTTTGGTATAACGTTATTTACTTATTGTTACTCACACAAATAATTTATTTAGTAATAATTTATAAATATTTGATATTGAACTGAATTATTCTTTTCAAAATGTTTCTGAACAAGTTTAGAATTACGTTACCAGATATATGTAACATTGATATTGTTGTTGGAGTTACAAGCTACAAATTTTGCACCTGGAACATCCATTTTGGTCGATAAGCTTTATAGGGTCTTAATAGTATATCCATACAACGTTTCACAGCCTTGTTTCGACGTTACGATTACTAAAAGTAGACCTTTCCTCGTAAAAAGTCTTGTACAACAAAAAATAGACGCGGTGGTAAAACACAGAAAAGGTGGTCGAAAGGCACTCAGGATACGTCGATGTGAAATTATCGAATATCGGAAGGTAGGTCGCGAAAAGGATCGGGTGGATGTTGTTACAACAGCTCCGACGTTGGATCGATTCGAAAAAAAAATATTGTAATGGAAAAATGCATACCGTTGCCAATATTCGATGAACAAACAGTGGACCAACCGGATCCTCGAACGAGAAAAATATTTTCCATGTCGAGATGAAAATACACGATTCCTTTGTTTGATAACTTTATTACAACGCTGAGCTCAGCTTTGACCCGGCTATATTTTAATTAAAACTCTCTTCTACCTGATAATACGCGTTACACGTGGAACAAATTTCCGGATATTTTAACAAATTGAAAAATCTCCCTTCGTTGTCCGGGGATGATTGATATTTCAAGAATTTTATATTCAAAAGCGTTCGAGGTACAACGTTCAATGTTGAAATAAAATTAATTGTCTCTATATTATATATTGTATTCAATTTTTCTACATTTTCAAAGAGAAAATAATATTCATTCTGTTACGCTGTAATTTAATTATCGAAGTATGCAGGGTCTCATTTAACTTAACTAACTCAATTTTGTTCATATCCAATAAACGAACCAACATTGTTTTATTCCAGTTGATTCTACGTTGAAAAATTTTAATTGAACTACAATTAACTCTTTAAAGAAATATTTATTCAAATATACAAAATCCATTAATAACAAAAGAGAGTGTTGGCTAAATTAAGTAAAAAATTCTGTAGGTGGAAAATTCGTACTCATCGATCTTGGCATAATTAAAATCATTCTGAGGGAATATCAAGTGTTTGTAATTAAATGTGTCCAGTGGGGATGCATTCTGACGGGGGTAAATATAAAATCATTATCGAAATCGTTTAAATTGCTACTCTCCAGCCACGAAGATTATTCGATTGCAGTTACGTTCTCGGAACGAGGCAATTAACGTAATTGTCCGTTGAAACATTGTTGCAGAAGTGTGTTCGCGTAAATGCATGCTTTAAGTGGAGAACAAACGATTGCGTCGAAAGACCCATCAGAATGCGCGTGGTTCCTCCTTTTCCCTGTCTCTTATCGGCGTTGTTTATCGGTCGTTCTATTGTTCCGTTCAGTTTCTTTAAATACTTGGAAGTTTTACCGGGATTCGTATAAACAGTCGCCGAATGCCATCACGCACTATTTTAGTCGACGCGGCTCGCCACTATGCATTCCCGCACGGTCGAGGACAAACAGATAGCGGGAAAATAAAAGGAAAAACGGAGGAAAACGATTTCACCGGAGCAAAGAAACATGGAAGAAAAGATTTTACGTCGTTTCGCGGGTCCGAGACCGACCGCAACCGCTTTGCGCAGTAGTACAATCAATGACATGGACGACGCGTAATATCGCGCCCTTAGGAGGAGACGAAAAAACGCGTCTGTTTCAACCCCTTTGCACTCGAGCGGTGCGTCTAACTGGAATATTTAAAAATATATCATTTTTACATAGCAGTTATCGAAAGACATGAAAAGAAACGTGGATATTGCTAGTATTAGACTAATAGCGTAAAGTCGTAATTTAAATGGTTACACTTGAAAGTTGACTGTGGCAGTCAAAGTATTAATAAAATAGAATATATGGCAGGAAGTGTCTTTCGATTTTAATTGAAATATACCCTTCTACACGTTTGATAAGTTGGTCCATGATTGGCCTGTCATTCATCATTCGATGATTAATATTTCAAGACTTGCATTGGGAGCAAAATGATATAAAAATTGAAATTGTCAGCGACTTGAAGTCAAAGTGATAAATTAATGATCCGAAGTGTTGTAGAAAATGGTGATATAAATTAGAACGGTGGAAAAACAAAGTTTCAACCGAATTTTCGGAACAGGATCACGCGGCGCGACGTCATTCTTAAAGTAGAATCAGACAGAATTGGAGGTCAGCCACATCGCGGTGCACTACATTGTTGCAACCGGCAACCACGACCATCGCAATATATTATAAATTTATTCGTGCACTTGAACTGACCTCGATTTATTCATCGTGCGAAGCATTTCGGCTAAAACACGCTCAAAGTTTGTCAAAACGTTTATCAAAACGGCTTTGGAATTTTAGAACAATCGGTGCAACAGTCGACGCATTAACGCACCGAGGCCAAATATGTTGCACTATTGTTTCAAATTTTAGCCATATTTTCATTAAAAATATCGTATACTTAGGTAAATATTATATAACTGTTTTGACGTAATGAAGAAGATACGACAGTATGATAAATATCTAACACTTACCTATTTATTTCAAGTGAATACTTATTTACCTCGTGCCTGTCCATACATACTCTAAATTACTTTCTGAAATTAATAGGTTGACTGCCACGATGGTCACCGGCGCCTCAAATTTTGTATAATCGAATAATCGATCAAAGATACTGTTTCTTTGAATTTTGCTTTGAAATTTTGGGAAAACATTCCACAAATGTAGCTCTATCGTTTAATTAAAAGAAAAAACATCGATTTTTTGACACGTCGGTATCTACTGGGCCGGTAAACTCGATTAGCCGACGAATTGCAGCGCCCTAAATGGCAGCTCGTTGAAAGCATTAAGAAAATTATTTACCAAAGAATTATCAACAGGCCTTGCGCGTGTACGGTCGCCGATAATACGGTCAGTTTCGTAAGCAGCGTTAATTGCACCCCGCTTTCAACGGCAAAGTATTGTTTACGGGTTAACCGAACGCGACAAGTCATCCCAGATAAGCATTTTAATTAACAATAAAATAAAAAGCCATATCGTCGCGTTAACGATGGTCAGGCTCTCTATCTTTCTTATCAGATACCGATCGTTGTATCGTTTCGTTAGATCGACGGATACTACCGTCCGCACACCGTTGCAGTAATCGTGAAAAAAGTCGACAACGCTCTCGTTATCGTCTTATCTGTAATCCTCAAACGACGACGACGTCTGCCGATGTTTACAGTCGATATAGAAGGTTGAAACATTGTATCCGCTTCTACCGTCGCGAAACGATCCTCTCGAGCGGCAGTCACGCGTCTGAAAATGTGCCGAAGAACAAGGATCTTTCTGCGCAGAGAATCGCCACGGCACGCGAAGTCGAAATCCCCCCAGAAGAGGTGTCCAACGATGACGCCATGCTCTTCGTGATTCCGCTGTTCTCTACCTAGGACATTGCGAGCAGCAATCACGGTTGCGTCACATACTCGATGCAAAAACTTGTAAACAACGCTAGGAAAAACTTCGAAGGCTTTACTCGCGACGTGTAACGTCGAGGTTAAACGCGCGAAGTATCCGTCTACCGAGAAGATTCTTTTCATTCGTCTTCTACCTCGTTCCGATGGTATTTTGCTTCTATTGCAATTAATTTGTCACGTCGGAAACGAACAAATGAGACGTAATTGAAATGATCCGTCGTTTTCGTCGAATTTCTCGGGAACTTTGATATTTTTGTCTTTCTTCTTCTTCTTCTTTTTTTTCCTTGGATTATTGAAGTAAATTTCGACCATTATTCTCTTGTTTTCGACGGAGACTGCTTTGTTGGGATTTTCGATAACAGTTTTAAAATTTGGCGTCTTTAACGCTTTGCCACGTCAGCCACGTATGGGTGGCACTTGAATTTCCATTGCTACAAATACTTGAAATTCTGAATAATAAAAATCAGAAAATATTGTGAAAATAGAATAGAAAATTTGTCTAGTCTTAAAAAAACAGCACTACTTTATCATTAGAAACCATTATCAGGAAAGTTATAAATTATCTTCGATGGGATTAAATTTGATTCTATCATGGCACTCAAGGGTTAATGAGTGTCTGAATTAAAGGTATTTCGTAGAATTTAATTATTCCTTGGTTCTGTAACGATACTATCAGAAAAGTATCGGCATGCTCAGTTTTCTCAGGATATTTTTAAGCTATTCTTAGTTTCGATGAATCTTGCGTTTCGTAATTTCCTCTTATGATTGATCGCGTGCAGAAAAATCAAAACAGAAGATCATCGTGAAACGGCTAATTGCGTGTAATAACATTCGGCGGTGTGTTTTTCCATGAACCGAGGCTCGTTCCTGGCTGAACCAGAGCCGTTTCTACTTGCGCAACAGGTTCAAGGTCCTACCGCAACCTCTCGTCCTACCGCAATCTCTCGTCCTACCGCAACGTTTGTCTGCCGGTGTTCCTGTATTCAATCGAGCGTCTTTCTCTTTCTGAACCTCTTATCCGGTACCTGTCCGAAACACCTGACTAGGACCCTCTGTGGACCTGCGCTCTCTTCCTCCTCTCCTTGCGTCTCGTATTCTTCCTTTGTTTACTGGAAATTTAACTCTTCCAATGATACGAACGTATATTCGTATCCAAAGACATTGGGATAAAGTTACTAAATTAGATTTTCGACTTCTATACGTTGTGTCTTCTCTACGATTCTTTAGAAATAGTCTTTAGAATACACGTAAATAGATCTTCCTCCGAAGCATACACGGTTGTTTATGAAAAGTGGAACGTACATAAATGTACGAGGTGATAAACATGTCAGAATTGTTTGTAAGAAGTTGAGTTCAATAATGAACATTTTTTATCCTCTGTTAAATGTTATCAGCCGTTTATTGTTATCAAAAATTGCAAGTCCCAAAGTCGCTTTATCAGCGAGTTTCGCTGTGATTGAAGCTCGAATGCGTCTCGCCGCGTCGATTTTGTCGAAAATTCGCAAAACTTCGACACGGGATTGAACGGAACGTTTCCTCGCGGTTGATTCACCCTCGTGCGAGGAAAAATTGATCGTACGAACGCGCGTTCCTCGCCGGATCGTGCGATACGAGCACGGTTTTCGGGCGATTATACGGCCCGCGCAAAAATTTCTTACGGCAATGAGAGAAATGATTCAAGGCTATCGTCTTTCTGGCGTTATCTACCGATGCACGAAACGAAGGAACTTTCCACGGACGGGCTGCGTCGCGACGAAACACGCCTGTCTGTTCCCTCCTGCAACTTTCCAGACGGTGCAATCGCGCCCCGTCGTGAAAAACAGAAAGCCGAGACGTTAATGTATACGGGTATCGCGAATCCACCGATCCGTCTGGCGAGCACATTTACCAATTTCATCCCAAATTCTGGAAATCTGGATACTTTCAGTTCGCTCGACTGCGGGAAATTTCGTTCGGTTCTTTGGTTGCTCTCTTACAAACCAAAATCATTGTAAAAATAAATGGTACCATCGGGTATCCCAAAATGTACTTTTTGTTTAAAAATAATTTCAAATTGAAATAAAGATCTAATGGGGAAAAATGGAATTTTTATAGTAACCTCTTCATGGATTTCTACTCATCAAATATTTTCGTAATTAGCAGCATATTTTCATAATTAAAGTTTAAATACCTATTCTTGCAATTTTTTCTTTTATTAAACGTTTTCTGCGCACATTTTCGTCATTGAATCGCGACGTAAAAAGCGTCAAAATGACTGTCGTCGCGAAAGAAGAAGGGTAACAGCCCCGAAAAAAATGGATGCACGCGTCGCATTAGACGCGCCAGATTGAGCAACCAGAGAAAAGAACGAAAAAAAAAAAGATTGTGAAGAAATTACACAGGCAAACCTGTCGTGAATACTCGAGTGGAAAAGCTTTTAAAAAAGTCTAGACGATTAAAAGTGCATCAGTTCTAAAAATACTAAAATTGTAGAAAAATATTTTTCGTGACTATAATTAACCCCTTCGCTTCATTAAAAAATACTACATATTACTTAACAAAAATTAAAAATACAAAATACTATATTCTTAGAAATTTTCAAACTTAGAAATATGTGCTTGACACACCTACGATATTATAATTACAAAGGCATAAAGTCAATATTAACCCTGTCATATCTCGTACACCAAATTCTTAGTTGTCAAGGATTAAACTCCTAAAAAGACGCTTTAAGGCCATCGAATTCTTCGAACAAAAATTGAATGTTCGAGCGGACGTTCGTATCGTTTCCTGAATTAATGAATGTTTTTCTTCGGCGTCGTTATCAGTGACTAATTAATATTGATGGTCGTGATAAAGGAAGTTTAAAAAAAGCTGATATTGACGGGACCTAATAAGGCCTCGATAACTCGAAGGTGGGTTAAAACCTGCGAAACGATCCGCGGCCTTTGTTTGATCGTTTTGCAAAAAAAAAAAAGAACTGCAAACGATTGTACATAATCATAACGTAACCCGACAAGTTTTTAATATAAATGACAGCTCCGGCTTGAATAATTGCATCCCGGGTTACTTTATATTCGCATTATACCACGTGTCGTTGGTAAAATGCAATCGAATAATTTTTCACGCTGAGAATAAATAATAACGATGAATATTAAATAATATCTAGCCATTGTTTTTTGCGATGAATTAGCTAATGGACGTCGCCGTATGCAGAACGGCGACGATTCATCGGTCGTTGAAAACCTCTTTGCTTGGAAGGAGGCGGTTGACGAGGCCGACGATTTGGCTCGGGAACAATGATAATTACCGTCATGTGTTTCTCACGATAGCATGAAAGATTTCGAGCGTTACTCGCGCGATCTCGTGCTACCGTTCATTAGCTGATGCTGCGAGTAAAACGCTGACATTCGCAACCACCGCTGCTAATATTTCAACTTGCTCGGAGCTGATCAAACGGTCTTTAAACGTATTGCTCTTTGATTTCATTCGATGTGCCACGAGACCGATTGTGTCTTATGAGAAAGGAAATTT
This sequence comes from Anthidium xuezhongi, assembly GCA_022405125.1. Classification (NCBI taxonomy): domain Eukaryota; kingdom Metazoa; phylum Arthropoda; class Insecta; order Hymenoptera; family Megachilidae; genus Anthidium; species Anthidium xuezhongi. Next base: position 4,596,792 of record CM039642.1, on the reverse strand, counting down.
ATTCGCTTTGAAACGAGCCACCTACACTCAAAATTGAAATAATATACATATATCAATTAGGCAAGGGATTAACATGCTTTATCTCGTTTATGTTCGATCCCTTATTTTCAGTTTGAAATTAATTCTAATTTTAATTTGAAATGAGAAATATATTTACAATACAGTATTTAAATAAATAGAGTTACATTGTAAGAAATGTTATCACACGCCACTTGAATAGTATCAATTGTAACTTTTGCCCCTTTTTTTCCTATTATTCTACCTTCATAGGATCTTATCTCCACGATAGCTTCTTGAATGTTAACTGATAACACGGAAGGGAAACAAAGAAAAATTTTATCGCAAATCTTTTTGCACTCAAACGTTTTAGCGTACACTTTTTCCTCGTTCGTCGACAATTTCAAAGAATTAAAATACAAGGATAAGACATATCTTCTTACATCATTTCGTCAACGATAGAGGAGATTCATGCTGTCGTGTCCGGAAGCAAAAAAAGTCTGTTTAGTCTTCAAGGAATTCTTGGTAGAGAGGAGATCGACTGATCCCGAAGGACGCTGTTCCTGCAAGATCGCTTTTCATCCTCGAGTATCGTTTGTCGTCTGGCCAGACAGAATCTTGTGGATCTGGTCTGAGGGGATAGTATCGCAAGCCCGATAACGTTTCCGTGTTGCCGCAGACGTGAAACTCGGTTACGCTCCTCCGCGATTCCACGACGAAAGTCTCGAATCGAGATTCTGAATTAGCATGGCACGGTTCAAGGTTTATGACTCGCCTTGATCGATCCTTCGTCCTATCTCCCAGGAATCGAAAGTAATTTTGTGCAGGTGGTAAATAAAGAATTAATAGGAATTGACACTTCCAGCCACGTCTCATAGAATCCACGATCCTTGCAAAGTCGTCCGTCTTTTTTATCCATAAAATTGTACTCGAGAATTTTTATAATATACACTGCGAAATTACTAATTAATATTTTGCTGAAACTCAGACAGGAATTCCTGATTTTAAATTATTTCAATATTATGTTAAAAATGTCAGAGAAATTTTTACTTTGATACGTAGAGATATTAATTATTTAAATTCAACTTCGTTTAATTGGTCCACGTTGCAATATTAATTGCTCGCCATGACTGAAATATGAAAATACCTTTATACAAAATTGAAAATGGTGTACGATAAAATGTTTTCACTTCATTTTGAAAACTCTATCGGCCGATAGAGTTTGTAACGTTCTGTGTATTCAGCGTCAATGTTGTATAGATTGCGGCGAAAAGTCGATATTAAATTACCCGAAGCGGCCACGGTATAAAAATCAAGCACAATTTTGCGAAATTGCATTGAAACTGGCCAGAGAATTGTGAACCAGATATGCCCCATGTTCCCAAAGGTAGGAAATTGCATCCATTAGCAAATTACTTTTAGTAACTTTAGCCATCATCCAGTCTGCTAGCAAGGCAAAAGGGCTCACGATACGAAAAAGAAGTATCGTTATCTATATTGGTCAAGGTAAAAAGTAACTTCGTCGGGGTTTTATCGGAATAAAAAAAGTTGCCTTTTGTAGATGTTCTTTGACACGATTTCTTAAAATCAGCTTCGCTCATTTCGAAAGTATAATTATCTTACGGCTCGAGCCGTTCCACGGAATATCAAGATCTTTGATACAATATTTCAAATTACTGACGCGATTTCAGTGGTAATCGGAGCCTTCTGTCTTAATTATTCGTATAAATTAAATTCGTGGTATCGATCGCCGTTAACACGATTCGGGGTGGATGGTTTATTAAATAAATTCAATTCAATTGTACGAGAAGGTGTACTTGTTTAGCAAGTTTCGTTCAGCCGGTTTGACATGCTCCGCTGACATTTTCCGTGTAATTAGCTTTCAAAGTGCACCGGTGCAACATGATCGAGGAAAGGAATTCATTACAAGGGAAGCTCGTTAACTAATGACCCGTGTTTGTCCTCTCTAATAGGGTATCCTTGAGGAGCGATAATGAATTAATGGAGAAAAATCGTAGTCGAAACGATATTGTCCTCGATTTCTCGAACACGAAAGTTTTAATTAACGCAAAATAATTAAACGTGTCAAAACGTGTCCATTTTCTTTTTATTATTTTGCAGAATTATAAAACGCAGTGAAAATACTAATTGTATAAAATTACAGTTTACACTTATAGTGTTTGCAATAAATTTTTTAATTTTTGGTCAAAACATACTGCAATTAAAAAATCAAGGCTGCTATTACATTGAAATCTTTTCCTGGCTAATAATAATTAAACATAGATTCGACGCATATTTTATAATTACCATTATTGGTATACTGTATAATTTCACGATACGTTTCGAAGCTACTGCGTTTTCCTTGTAAATGGCGGGAAGAAAAAGTTTATTAACGATTCGCGGTAAAAATGATTTTTTTCTTTTCTGTTTCTTTTTTTCAACTTTCGACCTTATGAAATATCCGTTGTTACGTAAAATGTCTAGAGAAATGTTTTCTCGTATGCAAGGTCGATACGAGCCGAGAAGCTGCGATCCTTGAATATTCATAGTCTCAACAGAGAATCCGGTTCGCTCTTTTTTTAGACGGACCATACAGATTGTCCCGCGTGTACGATCGTTTCTTCTTCTTCTTCTTCTTCTTTCTGCATCGTTGTAAAAATTGCGTTTCGACGGGGCTAACTTTGATAGTCGTGTACGCACGTATGCAACTGACTAAACACAGCGTCCCGAATGGCAACATCGTTAATACATAGTTTTCTTGGCTGTTCATTCAACAGCTGTTCACACTTTGTCGCACTTGTGACCTTCTTAGTTTGTGGCACATGTGTGTAGATTTCGTGGCCCACTTTATTTTTCTTTTCTTTTGTCGAATCTACGACGTTCGTCAATTGTCGCGAGACAACTGGTTCATTGAAGAGGAAGATTTCACATATTTGAGGTTGATGAATCTTGACCCATAGTTGCAAACCACAGAGGTGTTGAGAATTTTAATTAAAGTGAACATTGTGGGATATCAATCACGATATTAAGATTGATAATTGAATTTTTCGTAGTCTACTTAACCCCTTGCCTTACAATGCACACCCCGCGTTTCAAATGTAACCTCTGTCCTTTATATTTTTATAACAACTCAATTTCTAATTTAATTCTAATCACAACTTATATAAACAAAGACTGTCAGTGTGAAATATATAAATAATATTTCGATTTTCTTAATTTGTATTAACATTGAAGAGATACATATTTAGCTCTAACTGGCGCACTAGGTAGAAAAATTGGAACAGAAAACGTTAATTAAAGAATCTACCTCTGGCAAACCCTGCCACACCAATTAGAAGTTAATTAATCACTATTGCATGGAAAAATTTAAAGTTGTAATTTAATAATTAATAAGTGACAGGACTCGGGCACAATTGCATAATTTCCTAAATAAAAAGTAACAAATAACACCGTGTACTCAGGTGTACCTCAATTAATTTAGTACCATTTACGAGTTAATTTCGTTTTCTGGTTATCAATGACCCCATACGACAATAAACGCGTTAAAAATTAGATACTCGTTCGGTGAAACTACTCGCGGAGATCCAAGGAGCGTAATCGGCGCTTATTCACGCGGATTTTCGCCTCGGCCCCCCTGATCTTGCCTCGTTTCTTGTTTACGCTTGAAGGCGAGCAAGAAAATACGAACTCGTCTCGTCGTCGATATTTTAGGGTCGAAATTTTTTTTGGTAACGCCGACGCTTGAATTAGCCGGGCAAATATTTAGATACAGGTTCGCCGAGCACTTTTAACGAGCTTTTATCGGGCTGTTACGGAGAAAAAAATGTTAGCACCGTCATTTTGTTCGTTAGCCAACGTAGCCGTGCGGAATCGAGGTGTTATAAAATGTCAGAGGCGAAATTGTATCGGATCTGTTAATCTTCGGTGACGGAAGGTCGAGAAAATTATAATAATTGATAATTGAATGCGCTCGTCGATACAGTTTTTCTATCCGATTGATATATCGCCGCGCAATTACTTTTCGTTTTTGCGTTTGTTGCTTGTATCATTAAGCAAAATACTTCTTTGATTATTTCAAAATAATCGATACGAAATTAATCATCTCTGAGGTCCACAAGAAGCGTTGGAAAAACTGTAATTTAACTACCGTATCGTTATTTTTATATTGTCGCACTCGTACATGTTGAACTCGCGATAAATATAAAATGCTTCGAAGATATAAAAAAATCTGGCAAGTTCCAATAACAAAATAGTATTTTTCGATCTATTTTCAAAAATATTTACAGTCTCATTATTAACACGTTGACTGTCGTGGTGGTCTTTTATTAATTGAATAATTAATCAAAGAATGGATATTGCTAGTATTAGACTAATAGTGCAAACTAGTAATTTGAATGGTTACATTTAAAAATTAATCAACAGAAGTCAACGAGTTAACATTTGTTTCTCTTCAGTGCCATTATAATACCTCTTAATTAATTATTATAAAAGAATTCGTAGCATATGAAAAAAAATGAAGAATTTTGGAAACTTTTGAGGTATGGTGTATACGTAAACAAAAAAGTGTTAAAATTTGAACGATCACTGTCGGAAAATGTAAAACGACGCTCGTTACATTGTTACTTCTTATCTGTTCGATCCGTCGCTCCTTATCAGTAATCATAATTCAACGTATCCGAAGCACAGATTCCTTGGGAACATCTTGTAACGTTAGGACAAACACCTTCCTACAATTGTCCGCTCGAAAAAGTTCGTCGATTCGTTTCTCGTTGGTACACGCGTGTGACTCATTGTTTCGCGTGGACGTGGCTCGATTAAAAATTATCGAGACACATACACGCGGAAATTCGGCGAGAAAGGGCGGAAAAGAATGGTCGGAAGTTCGTATCCGTTCGTGGCCGACGATTCTACATCGTCGAAATTATATTCGCCTCACGTGCCTTCCCTTTCTTCTCTTCGAATCCGAGATTCGTGTACAGGACCCGTGGTTGATTCAGTTATTCATCGCGTCACCAATCAGACTGTCTTTTATTAAAGTGTACGAATCCGTTCGGATCGAATAAACTTCACGAGCCTTTTTTCTAATGAAAATTAATGGGTCCTGTATTACTTCATTTTTCACCGAATAGTTTCCGTCCGCGAAAAGGGAAATTGGCGATTTGTGTTGCATCTTGATATGATGAGTCTATTATTCAATTTATTTTGTTATTAAATTAATCAACTTCGAAGTGGATACTAACCCAAACACGAGTAGTGGGATATTCTTTACTTTGAATAGTTCTCGACGAAATGTATTTGTATATTATAAATAATTACTGAAAGAAGTGCTATTTTTTTTCTGAAGGATATACAATTTTGAAACAAATGGAAATATTATGAAACGCGAATTTTCCATTATTTTGACATTTTTGAAATTTTTGATGGTCTCGAGGAAGCAGCTGGCAAGCAAATAGATATGGGTTAATAAAGACTCGGTTAAGGCACGGAGTTTTATATCGCGGTGGATTCCAGTTGCGTGTTCTGTCAGCATGAATTCGAGACTCAGGAAAGTAAAATTCACATTTTAGTGACGTCACGTGAGCTTGTTTCACCTGCACGCATGCAAAAACGAGTCTTTAAATGAAATACTTTGAGACCGATTACGTTTTAGCCCCATCAGCTCGAATCTGTAATTTTTCCTCGTTGCAAGCTTGACCATTTTGCTGATAAAAGCGACCAAATCTTAAACCGACAGATGTATAATTACCAATTGACAAATACTCTGCTTTTATTCAACATATTCAATAATTCCTTTCTTCGACGCATATAAATTATTCTTCATATCAAAAAAAGGCAAGTAGATATTGTAAAATCTGTAATTATACTTTTTGAAATACGTCCGTCTTTTATTATTATAATTTTGAGTTTGATTGTCAAAAATGTAGACAGAAAGTAGCATGCCTTTGGTATACGGATTAAAAGCGACGAATCAGACGATAAGGTACGTGGGAGAAAATCATTATATCTATTTGACATTATTATCTACCGAGTTCGTTCGAAGCATTCAGAAGGGATATATTTGCTCGTTACTCGTTACGCGAGGCTGGACCAACATAATATACGGCAATTTTCAACGTGTCACCGCTGCCAAAAATATACGTACGTCTCCAAAATTCGATCAAGATTTTTCGACGACAATCGACGCAAATTTAGCGTACAATTCAGTGGCGGCTCGTTAACAGTCAAGAAAAGAAGAACTGAAATTGACGCAATTAGAGGTATATCAAAATCTGTTCCTGGCGCTTTTAGAATGATCTTGGAATTAAATTTTTTATATTCCTTCTTTCTTTTTTTTCCCCCTTTTTCGAATTAAATGGATGGGTGGTTTATTCGTGGAACTATTCCAGCTGAGCATTCGTTTCAGAGAGGTAACTATATGAAACATGAGAAAAGTACTTCTTTCGTCGTTGAAATTTGATTAACCGGCTCGAATGACCGCGAAACGCATTCTTTTTTATTTATTTCCATGGTAATTTACTTGTGTAATTTATGTAACCGTCGACTTATTATTTATTTTATTCGTGTCTTCGTTTATTATTTTAAATTGTGTATCGAAGTTTAGCAAACAACAATCTTCAATCAAGGCAAACATCAATAAAATTAAAAATTTGTCGATAATCGTACAATAAGGATATTTTCAAAATTTTTGGAAAACGGGGCCGAAAGAAGGTTCATTGAAGAGCACGAGCGATCGATGCAAGGATACGCGAGGAGAGAATAAAAGAAACGCAAAGATTCTCATACAACAAGAAACCAACTCTCGTGTATATACGTTGGTGTCGGGTATTTTTAAAAAAGTAAGAAACAGCTCGGTTCGCACGACACGTGTAAGCTTCTGTTTCTATTCGGCCATCATCCACGCTGGAATTGTTTGTCGCTGAAACGGCAACGTTATTCAAACAATTTCGCGATCGGGTATTTGTTCGGCGCTGAAAATTAATGCGAAAACCCGGGAGTCGATTAAAGTTCCCGCACACCCGACAATCACCGTGTTCCGATGAAATTCGATTGAAACAACGCTAAAGGTCGAACGGTCTGGTTACCCGCCGGTAGCTTTTATTTAAGTTTTTGAAAATAAAAAAAAACTAAAGTTTTTTCCTTTATCCGCTCGCGAACTTTTAGAAACTCGTTCGTTTCATGTTCGTCAAAAAATAAAATAAAGTTGCAGACAAAATAATTGACTCACAGTTTATAATACTTCCAATTTTTAAGGATCTTACTTTAATAAAATCAAAACTTCGACCAGTTTTATTCCATTCATAATATTTCTGCTCGGATTTAATTATCGTCGACGATTTTTCACGTTAAGGAGATACAGTCGCGGCTGGGTTTTGACGGCGGGTAAAACCGCAAGGACACGCCTTTGCGTATCCTTTATCACGGTTACACGCCGTTCTATCCAGTTTCTGCACTCCTCTCTGTCTGTCGTGAACTGCGTTCGACCATGACCACCCTTCGTTAGGGTGCGTGAGGGTGGTAGAGGAAGGTGACCTTCGCAACGTTACCGCCGCGCGCTCCCCCCTTCTCCCCCTTGTCCCGAAATTCCCCTCTGGGGAAAAAGGAGAAAGGAGTAAAAAGGGAGAGAACGGGCTAAACTCGTGGAAGCCACGTTCCAACGATACCTCTCCACCAGCCAGCCCTCCGTCTGGCTCGGCTTTACGGCTAAGGGACACGAAGGGAGAGCTCTCGCTGTTCTATAGGCTGTCTCGTTTTAACGAAAAAATGTTTCGAACAGCACTTTACTTTATTTCGAGACGAACACTTTTTATTACGAACAAAACCGGTTGCTAAGTTAATTTTTATTATCTGTATCGTAAGTTTTATTTCTATTTTTATTTTATTAAGGGTATTAGTATATCGCTTGACTGCCACGTCACCCATATACGGATGACACTTGAATTATAGACAAAATATTGTGAAAGAATATAAAATTTGTCAGAAATCAAATTACTATCAAAGGGAATTTTTCAAAGTGTTAATAAGATATTTAAAAATTTGTTAAGATGCAAAATATTCCAGACACTACATTTGTTAAAAAATGAAAAAGACACAGCTTCGTTTAAAGAAAAGAATTTATTTCGAGAAAGGATGGATCGATTGGGTTACAGCAAATCGAAGGTTGTAAAATTTGAAAATTAATCACGAAATCGTTTATCGTTTTACAATCTGCGACTGTGCTTTCGCGATATAAGTGGCTGTAAATGTGTGCCCGGTGTGCGCGCGTGCGAGCCTTTATAGGCGGTGGCTGTGTGTTGGTGCGGGCCTAGGACAACATACCGTCAGTTGTCCACTCATCAGCCGTCTGGCGTTTGAACCGAATGCACACACAGCGAATATCCAACTTTCAGTTACTTATATCTAGTGATACGCTAACAGTCGCTTCTAATAATACGCCGCCGTTCGAAAATCTCCGAACGTTTATTAAGCTGAAAATACAATTACGAGATTAAAAATATCTTTCAGTATTTCAGATAATCGGTGATGTTTTTGAGATCGTATCGTAACGTGTTTATATTATTTTCTCTTTAATAAGATCATTAATTATCGGGCATTAGCGGTCTACAATATTTTCATCATACAATAATACGATTACCATAATAATGCGCGAGTAATTGCCTCGTAATATTCATAATGCGATCGCATTACATGCAGAATGAATTTTCATTGAAATTATTGCGTCGACCGAAAGGAAACAGTAGAACTGTTTTAAATGCTATTAAAATTTCGCCAGTAATTGTAAACAGCGAAACAAAGCGTTAGATTGAAAGTCTCAAAAGCTGCAGTGTTCTACGATTTGTTTGTCTGCCTCGGGATATACGCGCGTTTATAAATCAAAACACGATATTTTTGGAACAAGTTAAAAGTTCAGATACATCTCTGCCAAAAGAAACTTTATGCAAAATACGTATTCACACGTCAAATCGTTCGCAAACGTTCAACAACGTTTGCACGCGTCTGACGAACGAAAACCGCCGAGAATAATCTACTGCGAAATGATGAGTCCGCTTAATTCGTGCGTCCCTAACCTTTGTGTGGAAAATCAACTAACCATTTTTATCCTCGCTTTAGCTCACCTTTTTTATGTTCTTTTGAAAATGTCTCGCTATTCTTTAGTTGTTTTCAAAGTAGACGTTTATACAACAAAAAAATTGCAATACCTAGGCGGACGTTTTTGTGACTCTGATGCTTAATTTTTTACGCCATTATTTTTTTGTGCATGCATTCAGACACTAATTATAGTATACAAATTAGCAGTTTTATTTGCAAAAACAGTTTTGTCAGAGTCTCTGTTAGCTACAGAAATTCCCCAGTGAAAATGGTCAGGGTATCATCAGACACGCTATAATTACAGAATACGATTGTTTCATTGTCAGGATAGATAAAAAATTTCACAAACCCAATAAAAAATCATCAGCGCATCTACAAAGTCCCTTGTTGATCCTCTAAAAATTGCCTAACGAAACGACGCGTTAACCGATGAACGAGGTTGTATAACTTCCTGGCCGATCGTAGTCACGGAATTCAGGGCCAATCCGCGAAAACAAGCCGCGTTGCACCTGGAGGCTAATTTTACGAAAATCCGCGACGTGTGCGTGCAACATAGGGACCACGCCCGAGGAACGGGTGTCGAGAAGAAAAAATAACGAGAGCCCCGGCCTCGCAGTGTGGTTCGTGGTGGAAGAAAAAGAGCAATCGAGAGGAGTCGCTCGATTAAGAAATAATGAAACAAAATGACAGTCTCCTGGCCGGCGATGGAACGAGACAGCGGGGAATAAGGACGATCGGCGGCGAGGTGTGCGGCGCGGTAGGCGAAGAGAGGACAAAGTCTGGTCGATTGGACGTGGTGCGTCGGTGGCAAGAGGGGGCGTTGATGATTTACGATTCTCCTCGTCGGGCCGTGGAGCGACGAGGACGACGAAACGCGAAAGAGGCGGAGAGCCAGATAGAGCAGTCGCGTGGAATGAAAAACACAACGCGAGGAAAGAGGAGAACCGCGGACAAAAGGTATATTCGGTTTCGCCGACGTCGAGCGGAGGGAGAAGAGACCGAGCAAGAGGGGTGGTCAGGGTACGGCGACGGCGACGGCGGCGGGGAGGCGGAAAGGGGGATAGACAGGAGAATTCGGGGCTGTTGACCGGGCTTCGATATTCGAAAGGCTCACGCAGGCTCGCAGTGAGGCAGGACGCGGATTGCGACGGCCCGATGACGTCGACGAGGACGACGAAAACAGCTACAACGCAGCCGCCGACACCGCCCGAATTTCACTTCGATGCTGGCTTTAGGTGTGCGTGGATGTCCCGAAAACCCGTGGCCGCCTCTTGTAATCGACTGTGCCGGCTCTCGAGATATTCGAGCGAATTTTTGCCAGGCCCGTCACACACGGCCAATCGATTGTATCGATATCTTGGATTCCTCGAAAAACGCTACTGACTAATCGTACTTTTTCATAAAATTAAGTTAACATTAACCCTTCTACAATTCTACTAGAACAAAATGTACAATTCTAACTTTTCCTTTTTTTAAACAAACAATATTTCTTATCGAGGCACGGCGCAGTCATAAATGGTTAAAAAGTGTTATTTGTCCCGATGAATAATTGTTTAGCGACTGTGGAGGTCGCGAATTTCGTTGACAGCCTAGTAAAAATAAATATGATATTATCACTTAACAGCAGGCATTTAACCATTCGGTTTAAATAAGAAAAAAATGTTTCATTGGCTCTGTTAAGAAGGAACCAAAGGATGAAACTGAATTTTGAAAGTTTTTCATAGCGATAAGCTTCTATAATTAATAAAATGTATTTTAAAAACAATCATGAAAAGCAATGAAATTTCACTGATGCATTTATCAGAAGCTGTTCTTATCTCGAGAGGTGCTTTATCACGAGTGTTATCAGCAGTTTTGTTTTCACTTTTGCAATAACCAGAAATAATTGGAAAACGATGTAAGCAAACACGCTCGAACCGTTCAAATTCGCCTTCAAAACATGCTCGATATTCGACTGATTTATTCAGTACTTCTATTATCTCCTGTCTATTGCAACACGCGATTGTTTTACAATGAAAATTAGCTTGAAAATATTTGATCGCGACGACTGGAAATGCAGGTTTAAACAAAGCGATCCGCGGGGCCAAACAAAAAACAGAATAGTGTTATCTCGTTGCAATTCCTTATCGCTAAATCTTTTATGGCGAAATAAATTTATCATGAAAGGTTCAGATTCTGGGGATTTGTCGGTGATAAATATCGCAAATCTGATTAATTTTCAATATCTCCTCTGCTAACCTTTTCCACTGCATCCAATAAATCGTATGGATCCTATCAGACTGCATCAGAGATCTAATCAAACACGTCGCAGCCTTCTGTAATAAATAATGTAATAGAACAAATCTTCGAAGTCTTATTTCGCTAATTCTGATAAAGTCTACCAATCTGCGTCGTGAATCTGATCAAAGCAATCGCAGTTCGTACTTTAACCAATTTTCAAAACCTTTATGGTTTTAAGCGGAAGACCGGTGTTCTTTTCGCTTTAAAGGGCAAGGTCACTCCGAAGGCCTCGATATAATTATCCTTGAACGTCAAACCAACGTTGGGGGGCGTATTTATTATTGAATTAAAAGGAACGCGCGGCCATTTTAACGAGTTAAAGCATTAACCTACCACATCACAGTGGAAATGGTCATGCGTAGTCAGACCGTTACACTGTGGGTAATTATTCAGTATACGATTATTGAAGTTAAGTTTTTCATTAACTATCTTAGGTAGGTAGTACAATATTCGTGTTACCCCAAATTTATTTTCACTTCTTTCCACTTTGACTGCCACAGTGAAAACAGACATGTGTGGTCAGACATAGTGAAATTCCAATTATTACGAATTCTATCGATTAATTTTCAAATTATGACTTTACACTATTAGTCTAATACCAGCAACATCCACGATTTATTTAGTCTTTTCTTTTATTAATTGTTCGATTGTAGAAAATTTGAGGGTCCGGTCACCGTTGACCAATAGTAAGCATAAATAAATAATACGTCCAGTATTTGAAGCACCATCGATGATGCAGCGTTCGCGTAACTCGATTTTCATCGTTCGACCTTGAACGTGTACGTGGCGCAAGGGTAGAATCGCAGGAGGGTACCCTCGTCATACACCGTCTGGGTAGACCGGGAGTATCGATCCAGAAACGTGGTTGCCGGCCCTTTCCCATTCGCAAAGCCGTGCTGGCAACCCCTTCCCCGTCGGCCACGGATCGAAAGTCTGGAGGCCTTGACGGCGAAGGGGGTGGGAGGGCGGTTCCAGGACGAGCCACCGCGAGAGGCCGAGGACGAAGATGAAGAGCTAGGGTCATGGATTTCTGCGTTCCTCCCTTCGAGAGAAAGTGAAACAGGGTTCTCGCACAGATCGACCGAATGATATAACCTCGTTCGCAATAAAGTACGACAATGATGGACTGATCAAATTTCTGCTTCTCTCGACCCTTTACGAGCTGCACAACGCCGTTCCCTTTGTTCTCCCGTTTTACGATGCACACCGTTGAACGGGCTAATTGAGCCTCTCCTGTCTATTTTTCGTTGATTCTTCTTCCTTCGACCGAGAACCGAACCGTATTGTCTGTGACTCTGGTTAAGGGGACCTATACAGTTAGGACCTTCAAACAATCGACATTTCTTTTTTTAATTAAACGAAGAGTTACATTTGTAGAACGTTTTCCCAAAATTACGAGGCAAAGTTCGAAAAACTTAAAATGTTACGTCTCACCGCTCAGATTTGGTGTGAAAACTTTAAACGCCTTTATCTGAAAACTACATTTTCCAAGCTGGCGTGCACGATAGCTGGATACTTGAAACTTTGCACACATATTAACAACATTATTGGCTTGAATGTGTCGAAAATTGCTTTTTAAAAATTTGGAAACAAAATTTTTCTTTAAATTTGCATTTTTTTATTTTTCGCTGACGATATATTCAAACTGCATATGTTCTAAATATAACAGTATTGTTTTTTTGTTGAAAATCAAAGGCTACAGGTAACTAGGTTGGACGCCAGTTTTACAACTACCATCGCAACTTTGTGCGACAGCTCCGCCACTTTGAAGTTAATTTAAATAAAAAATATTTGTTCAATCTACCTGCAATTTCATTAGAAAAAATCCAAGATTGACTAATTGTATATGTCCCATTAAAGCGCAGCAGATGAACCTTGAACGTAATAAAAGACCGTATCCGTTCCCTCGATTGGAAATACGCAGAAAATATATCTGGAAATGCAAAAATGGTAAAAAGTTCGAACGATAACAACGAAAACAGCCTTTTGAACTTTTTGTAATCCGTCTGCCAATCGTTTCCTCGTGGCCGAAAATGATTCTGCGTTTTATAAGAACATCGAGTCCCCCGAAATATCAGTCACGAGAGCGTGTCCCACGATCCGGTTAAAATTACACAAAAACGGGAAAAACATCGAAGGAGGTCTTTTTGGCTGCATTGTTTTCGAAGTCGTCACTCCAAACATCATCGCTATAAACGGCGCAGTATCGTGTGCAGACGATGACGTGAGCGCACGGCATTTTTTAGATAACGATGGAATATTTTCGACCTTGAACTTTTGGATCTCTTTTGGACCCCCTTTATCCCCCGTCAATTTTGCATACGGCCGATTTTGTTTTCTGGTCGAAACCGATGGACGATCCACGAGATCGCATCGTTGCACCTCGTTCCGTTTAATATGCTTTGATCTCCGCGTGCGTATTGGGTGTCCATCGATCATCGACTCGTATATTTAGAAGCTGATTCGCACGATTCTCTATGCACTTTGAGAAACGGTCGATAAAAGGAGAACCGTACGAGGCGAACTAGGTTAACGCAAAAATTCTTACGCACGATACATTTTATCGGTACTAATGTTTTTTTCTTCCCTCTCTTGGCGATTGTTTCGTTAATTTATCAGCTATTTTTCATTGCTCTTTATCTGCTGCCCCGACAATTTACTAGCAATTTTTCAGCAGCGCGCGCACGCGTTATCTGGGGGGGCGATATTTGATCGATCATTAACGAGCCTACGCATCATTAATTCCGCTTCATTAATTCAACAGTAAACTCTGTTCGGAGTAACTAATGCTTTTCTACATCGTTAAAATTATCGGAATTTCGACCACAAAAACTACCATTGTTTCGTAAAAAAAAAAAAGGAAATTGATGGTCTTTTGCGTAATACACGAAAATATGAATAAATGATAAAAAATTTAATTTATGCATCGGATCGTGAGTCGATCATTTTGCCTTGTTCCTTTTAAACATTTGTCAGGAATTTCGGCGTCGCAAAAACTGTTCGGGTCCGCGAAATAAAAAGAAGAAAATGTTACGACGCAAACAAGCAAATACTTTCGCGGTGTATACCGGATGGCCCGGTGAATAAAACAAGGCTGACCACGGCTGGTCAGGATGAAAAGGGTTCGGTCGTATTAAAGCCGGTCGCTGTCTCTGTCCACGTGCATGGATTCATTCGTCACGGTACCCCGACCTATCCAACCTGTAACTTCCCAGGACTTTGGCTCTGCTTGGTGCAGAGACTGGTGTCTGTCGTGTTACGTGTGTGTGTCTGTGCACGGTAACCGCATCCCGTCACGTGTGCCCGTGCGACGATTACGCGACGGGATCGCGTGTGTGTGCGAATCCAACGAGGAACACACATGTGTATCCAGGACCAAGAACGAAACCCGTATCCCCGTTTGCCACGAAGCCGGCTCGAATTATTTCACAGACGGTATCTGGGATACGTATCCTGGGCACGCACGACACTCACCTTCGTGGAATTGATAAAGATTTGCGAATCAAAGGATTCGCGGGATTAATGAGCGTTAACCGTTCAACGACCAGCTTGTCGTTAACCTTCATAGATTGTGGGGTTCTACAATCAAATGTAGAAAAATGGTACCAAAAATACCACATTGCAAATAAAATTATTTTATTAACGTTCAACATCTAAATATTAAAAAAATTGTTTATTATGTCCAGGAAATATTCTGACATTGTATAATTCCACGGAACTTCTCAGATTTTTATCGCTTAGAAATGGCAGATGTTTAACATAACGTGGAAATAATTGACGATGACGCGTTTCAACTTTTTTCAACGGTCGATCTATGTTTAAAAAAAAGGATTTATCGAACGAGAGGCCGCAATAGATTCCCCTAGTGGGATAGTTCTTTTTCACGTCTGCTTTTTTTCGCTTTCGATGCTTTTAATCCCCGTCGTCTGGCCGCCAGATACGTCGAAGAAAAATGTCACCGGTGATGTAAGCCTAACGAGAGATGCCCGTTTCCAACGAGAAAGGATCCATTCTGAGAGTTGTAATTAATTGCAGATAGAACGAGGTGACCCTAATTAACAATCCCCTTTTAAGAATCTATAATTCTCTTTAACCTTCTTTCCTTTTAGTTATTCGATACCATTCGATCCGTGGTGTTAAGACGCGTCAAAGTTTGCTCCCTCTTTAATTAATCTGTTATAAAAAAGTTTGAAATGCCAGATGCTGGTAATCTCCACGATGATCAACGAGAAAAATTCTATTACCTATCATTTTTAATATCTAATGGAAACAAGTTCACCCAAATAAATTAAAGAATTCCTTTCTAATGGAAATTCTAGTGTCACCCATACATGGGTGACGTGGCAGTCAAGGTGTTAATTTGTACAAATTTTAAAATTGCTATATGCCATTCGAAACATAACAATACCTCTTTGTAATACAAAATATTCAATTTATTTCTTAATTCGATTCCTATTCAAGTTCCAAATAAGCTAAGAATTAATCTGATCGTTCATTGTCGATCGATTCATCAATCGTTCGTTTCACAATTGAATTCTCGTAGCGACCTGACCATCGCAATTCTACTTGAAACGAAACGAGTCTGTACAAGACTCTCCTACCACCACCACCACCACTACACTACTGCAATTTTATAGTCTTGGTGATGATAAAGGCCTAAGTTCGTTGTACCGTGCACGATAAGGATACTGTTTCGAGCGAACCTGATCTCTCGTGTTTGATCCACGCAAGCATTAAATAAATTTAACGTGTCAACTGTTACAAATTTGTCAGAACTTCTGTCTAAGATAGAGGAGGATTTTTCATTTGTTAAATAGACGATGAAAAGAAGTTGAGGTTTTTCGGTGTACGAGAGAACGGAGACAATCAGCTTGGTGTCGTGGAATCGGATTATCACCGAACTGGTTATCTTGTTTTGTCAAGTCTCTCGAGGTCACTTCCCCATGGACTCGGGCTGAGACCGTATGAAAACATTAGAGTTTTAGCTGTCGTTATCACGGTGATAACGTGTCCCAAGGCCGCCACCGGGATAATTGGCCAAAGTCATTTTAGCATTGTGTAACGCCAACCGGATAACCCTTGAGCATTGATTCTCCAAAGCTTTCACGTTTGTCTACATTGTTTTATTGAGTGCAGAAGGATGAGCATACATCCTTGGAAAATCAATTTCAGTACAAAACAATACTATTATTAATAATAATCTTCTAATATCAGTATCAATATTACTGCTCATATTAGTATTAGTACCAATACTCCAATTTTGTCTAATACCTAATAAAATCTTTGATCAGCTTTTACGTTTCATTTATTAAATTTTGATAAATTCTCCGAGTTCAGGCATAGCAATTAATATTTTTCCCCCAATATTATTAATACACTATTTGTCAAGTGTACGAGAATCCTTATATAAAAATCTTTGATTAATTTAATGAATCTTCAAAATGGAAAAGGTGCAACACTGTTTAATTGCATGCACGTGTTTGAAACGGAAAATCACGCAAATTAACAACGAATAAACGGCAGATTTCTTTGGTCGACCGAGAACGATATACACCGTATGAGTGTAGTTTTTTTATTTCGTCTGATAAAGCAGTCATAAGGAGATTGAGATTTTGTCTTGACCGTCTGCATGATCATCGACCGCCAGTCAGACACTTGGACAGATACACAGAAAGATACCAGACGCCAGGCCAAAGTGTCAATTGTTTATTGTCGTGGTCGTATCTACAAAAAAAAAAAAAAAAGAAGAAAGAACCGATGTCCATAAAGTGCTTCCAGCTACCAGCAAGCTTTTGATACGCGATAATGTTGCGATAATTTCCTTTGAAAGCCGATATTACGTTGTTCGAAATGTTTAAAGACTGCAACATACTGGATCTAGGAATAAAATTATTTTAAATCAATCAATTCGATTAATGCATTATTTGTCACAATGAAAATGAACCGTTGCCATAATGGTAATTATTAAGGATACCATAAAATAATTTTCAAATTTGAATTTCGTATTATTAATGTAATACTATCGCTATTTAAAGTCCTCTTCGTTACACTATTTAATCATACAACATTTGGAGCGCGGATTAACAGATTAACGCATTCACTGTTGCAGTGGAAGCGGACGTATGTAGTCAGACACGTTCAGATTCTAATTATTAAGCATACAAATAACATTCAATTCAGACCTTTAATTTCGTAATATTTCATTTTGAAATTAATTTAGTTTAATTTACTAAACTAAAATTTAGTTTAATTTAATTTATGGGATATGCAAAATCCCCCATCATGTACTATTGAAATTAAACCGAAGGAATTAATTTAACACTCTAATTCGCTGACTTATACTACTGCCATAACAGTAATACCATTCACAATTCTGAACCCGAAAGACTTTGAAGAACGAACCCTCGGTTCTCGTTAATGAACGCATTAGGAAATTGCAACTAAAGTTGTTTTTGTTCAGATGGTTTCAGAGGATTCGATTGTTGTTTCTGTAGAAGGTTTTGCATTCGAAACCATCGCTGCACTACGTCAGTGATTCTATTTATAACTTAGGCGTAGATTATAGCCGTAACATAGGCCCCGATTACGCACTTGTATACACAACAGCTGCTTCTGAACGGGGATATCAAACAACATAGATTTATGGTTTGTTTCATCGAATGCGAACGCGTGCATGTTGTTCCCCGGCAAGTGTACAACAGGTCGTTCCAAGTATCCCCGCGATTCACCAAAAACGAGATCAATTTTAGCATTTTATTTGTTCACACGAACCGGTTGAACGTGGATAACCGGTCCTTAAAATAGATACAACGCTTAATATCGCATGAATCGTTTTGTCGCCGACAGATGTTCACCGAAAGCAAAGATTTATTTTAAGAAAACCAAAGAGACTTTTGTAATCGGCCTTTCTATGAAAAGTTAATTAACCAAATTGTAGAACAATTGCATTAACCTCGAGAAGATCGAATATGGATCTTTATGTAAGCTTCGAATTTTAATTCGAAAAAAGCAAAGTTCCAAGGTTACCAGCAAGACACAGATGTCCAGGGTTGGTATATTAGTCTATTAAAAAAAAAAAAAAAAAATGGAAGAAGCGAACTGTTGGAATAGACTAACGAGACCAGGCAGTCTCAGTTGGTCTGACATATGACAAACATTTCCCTTCGAACTGTCTCCGTGTAGAAACGAGTGTGTTACAGCTTAAACCACTTCACGTGTTGACGGTTTCATGGTGGGATACATACGACATAAATTTAGTTTCTTTTCAATGGATTCTTTTTCACTGCTCTTTATACTGCTATTCGAATGGTAATTTAATCTTCTACGATTAACGCTTAGGACGTTCTTCGCGATATAAAAACTGAACACAACAATTTTCGAGATTTCGAACTCTCGATTCCGGGCAAGATTCTTTAAAAATTCTCTCACGAGCGGTGTTCATAATTTACAGGAATAAATATCGCGGACAAACATTTGCTGTCATTGAAAAATTTCTGTAATTCCGCTGCCTTCGTTTTTGGGGGGATCATTTATAATTCTGTAAAATTCTTTGGGAGCTTTTTAGTTACATCATGTCTCTTTTGATAGGTTGAGTAATAGTTGAGAAATATGATAAAAAGTATCCTTCCTCGTTTTAATTTTAGAGACTGAAAATTTCCAGAAGCAAATTTCGATTTTTTTTTAATTATTTTGAGCAAGACGAATAATCAGTGGTGGTTTTTGTTACAGTAATCCGAGGGCTTCACGGAACATGGCGGAAAAACAGCGCCGCGACAATCTCAATACGAACATCTCGGCGATGGCCACCCTTATACCTACTGTCGCCGAAAGCCCGAGGAAGATGGACAAGATATCCATCCTGAGGCTCGCAGCCGCGTTCCTCAGGATGCAGTACGGTGAGTTGAGTTCATTTCCTTCTGCAACCCCTAATGCATTGAATACAGTCAAAGTCACTGTCAATTTTAAGCCTGAAGTTTTATATAACTGATAATAATCATGGTTTAAGCAATTGATTGTTCAGTTCCTCTCTAATTAATTCGTACGCGTGTATTTTCTAGCGCTGGGTCGTGGCAAAGCTGATTTTCTACCCCCGGAACTCGGTGAACTGGACCTGGAACAGTACATCGTCGATGTAAGTATTCATAACTCGGTCAATGGTGTTGCGTATACAACACGGTTACATTGTTGTCTCTTCAGAACTTGATCGGAACCGGGGGCTTCTTCATCGTGGTCACCACCACCGGGAAAATAGTTTACGTCAGCAAGCAAGTCCAGGAACACCTTGGTCATGCTCAGGTAAGTACTGCATTCCATTGTCAAATAAAATTTTAGTTAGTTTTGTAATTAGACGATGATTTGTTTTGTTTTATTTATTTAACTGTTGTTCGAAATTTGTAAAATTACACGTTTGTAAATAACAGAAGAAAACAAATTTATAATTTGATTTTTTTAAAGTATTTTTGATAACTTCTGAGCATAATCGAAAGGTGTTCGTTAAATGAGAAATAGCGAAATAGTGATTTATAAATATAATCCTTTTTTTCTTCCCTTCTTTTGTGTATCATATAACATGAAAACTCACTCCTATACCTTTCAACAAGCTTATTCAATATACTCTCTAAAGCCTTCCGTTCTACTTGTCCCCTCATGCTTCGCCCTCATCATTCGTTATCTGCCTTAAAAAATGCACTTATTGTCACATTTACTCATGTATGAATTCTTTGAATTCCTCCTACATCTTGAACACAAAAATCATCATGCCTAAAGTACCATCACAGCGGTGATATTTATCAAATAAGCTGAGTTTCTTCGAGAAGTTAGAATTAATTTACAAGCTTCAGATTACTTTATTTTATTTTAACGAAGTGCTCTATAATGAATGAACGTCCAATCGATAGCCAATGTAAAAATGGAAAAAACGCTGGCTTAAGTTGCAGTTGCAGCAAAGTAAAGCCTGTGTTCAGAGTGTTAGGAATTATCGATCAAATAAATGCAACGTAAACACGCCTCCATAGCAACCAGATTTTTTTTTCCAGTGCATCGAATCGTGTATTTGTTCAACTAATGTTGACGATTCCTCTCCATAAGTCAATATATCAATCAATCGGAAATTGTTAAAACATGCGAGATATAGTAACCAGAAGATCCTTGAAAATTCTACAATTAACGTTGCATTGCAATTGACTAATATTGCGTTAATTACAAAAATTGAATAGTGGATTCATTAGTAACACTATTTAAAATTTTTCTTTTTTTTAAATAGCCATATGTACGGTACAGTGTAATATAAATTGCTAAAGGTAATTTTATTTAAATATACTGTTTTAATATGCCATTAATTCATACCATCGACCAATGTTATTAGTACTCGATTAAAGATTCATCAGTTGTGGACTAACATATCAACCCCTTCGTGGTCCACTAACAAGTCACCTCCTCCGTGGAGGCGAAAGGGTTAACTATTTTAATCACGTATCAAATTATTAAACGCGTAAATGATTCTCCGCCTTCATTTTCGTGTCATTGTTCCCGCCCGTTATTTTCATTTCTTCGTTCATCGATGAATACGCGTTGCGTGATTGAAGCCCGATTTTTAATCGAAATGTTTGCCGCACGTGTTCCCTCGTCTGGATTCTATCGAACGGTATCCACGGAATTTAGAGAAGCACACGGCCGTGCGTGTGCGTTCTAAAACAAAGGAATAGAAGGGAAAAAAATAGAGGGAACGAGCAAATTTGAGAGATTGTTAGGAAACGAGAAAAAGAGATGCGTGCGATGAAAATGCATCGGCGAGAGGAGAGGCTCTGTGCTGCGCCACGTGTTATGCCGTTCCAGGAAACAGCGCAACAAAACGAGAAGGTGTTCCAATCGGTTCGGCACGTGTACACGGTCATTTCTAAAAAATTGTTCGGAAAAACGGATCGATGTTTTTATTGTGCCATTCTCTCCCTGCGAGTAATAACTCGACGGGTATCGACGATACGCTTCGTCGCCGTTTTGTTGGCTATTATTCCGGTCTCAATAAACGATGTTTGCCGATTCAAAAGACGCTTTTTGCACGACGAAAATGGTCTTGAATACGAGAATCGTCGTGGCACAGTTAAGCGTTTCTCTTTCCTTTTATATTACCCTGTTTCTCAACAATTTATTCACCGGAAGCCTATTAATAGGTCGCTGGCGCTCGGCTGAAAATCAATTTAATAAACCTCTCGTGATTTTTCTCGATATCGAAGGCAAACATTTCTTTTTTTCCTTCGGGTATGCAATTAAAAATGAAATCCTGAAGGTTTCCTTTTTCGATTTGCTCGGAATTGTCGCGAAAGAAAAAGAAGATAAGAATTAACGAAGAGTAGGCTGAGAAGTCTGGTGACGCGAAAAGCGAAAATAAAAAGAAAAAAAGATGGCTTTTCTATCGATCCACGTGGTCTCGCAGAAATCTTGCCGCTCCAGATTCGAGCATAACGATAATTCGACACTCGAACGTAACAAACCTGCTCGCTGGTCGGCCGAGTTCCGACTTCAGGGTGTAAGGACACCGGAATGGCT
This sequence comes from Anthidium xuezhongi, assembly GCA_022405125.1. NCBI lineage: Eukaryota > Metazoa > Arthropoda > Insecta > Hymenoptera > Megachilidae > Anthidium > Anthidium xuezhongi. Next base: position 4,574,883 of record CM039642.1, on the reverse strand, counting down.
GATGATACAAGGGGCAGAGGAGGGAGAGAAAACCGGGGGCGGGACACAGAGGGTTATTTGTGCGGGATCCTCCAGTTTTTTTAAGGAGATACTCACAATCAGCCAGTATTGTTCTCAAGGAGAAACTCCCCGCGGTGAAAACGTGCCCCGTCGCCGACGTGCTGCACCATGTTGGTCGCGATTAAATCGTCATGGGATTCTGGATGCAGAAGACGAACGAGAGAACGTGGACTTTCCACCTTGCTCCAAGAACGTGCGAATTTTAATGATCGATCGTTTTTAACCCCTTCGATACCCAGAAATTATTCAAATTTTCCTGATATTTACTATAAATAATACGAAAAGTATTAATTTGGTACAAACGTAATTAAACAGTATGGCAGCTATCAATATTTTTATTTTCAATGTTTTCATGACTGCGTATCGCTTTATCGTGCATACTTTAATGAACGTAAATAAAAAAATACATATATGCTGCACATATAAATATATGAGTTAATTGCTGATGAAGGATTTTGTTTGTAATTATTATTCATTAACTCATTCGGTACAAAGTTCGTCGAGGAACGTAATTTATTTACCTTATTTAAGTATACTTTGGAATGTATAATATATTGTGATAATAAGCTAATCGATATCACGGTAAAGAATAATTTTGAAAGAAATTCATAACATTTGTTAAAAGTCTCGAAAAATCTTCCTTATATTTATACTTTTTCATCAATTTTGGTTCAATCGTTAGGAAATCTTTCCATTTTATTCCATTTCCTAGACTATTTTTATTAAAATTGAAGATACTGGACAACAGTGGCGGCTGGTACCTAAAATTAGTGGGGGTTAATTTAATTTTAAATTTAAAAAAATTTTTGTTATAAAAATAAGAAGAAATAGGGGGTGATGCAAGTCCACAGTGCCTGGACAACGTATACGTGAAGCAATTCGAAGCATGTCATACCTCATCACTGCATACAACATCAAACCTCGAACTCTGCCAATCCTTTTCAAACAAAGAAATACAACCAAACCTAATCTTCCAAATTTCCTGAGGAAATAATTCTAAGAACGGCTGTAGACGGTTAATCGTGGTTACAGGCTGACCTGCTTGGCCACTCTCTGTACACGTTCGTCCATCCCAAGGATCACGACGAACTGAACAAAAACTTAACCCCGGACGAGATGCAAGGAGTAGTAAGCTCGTCCACGCCGCAGATCACTGACGGCATGAACGATAATTCTAACTCCTCGGACGACTCGTCGTCATCGAGGAACGAGAGGAGACCGTTCCGCGAGCAAAGACGAAGCTTCGAGCTGAGAGTGCTACACCGTACCGCTTCGAGGCGGGAGCACACGCAGTACGAATGCCTCGAGGTTTCCGGGATGCTCAGGCTCGCGGATGCCTGCAAGAATCCCGATTCCAACGCGAATCGATTGAAACATCGAGGTAAGAAGGTTGCTTGAATCTGCGATTTGTTGCCTTGCTGAAAAATCGTTTTTCCTCAACACTGTGTTTTTGAGAATTTTGAAAGGAAGACAATATAGTACAACTGCAATTTTCTATAATTATTGGAGCCATGTTTAATCTCATAGGTCACCCAACGTGGTTAATCATTGTCCGTATGTTACCTTGCAGAAGTGAGTTCGACCAGCAACGACATAGTTTTCGTGGGTGTAGCAAGGGTAATGATGAAACGACCCATCACCGAAATATCCATAATGGACGCGAATAAGGACGAGTACGTGACCAGACATTTAGTAGACGGCAGGATTATTTATTGTGATCATAGGGTGTCCGTGGTGGCCGGTTACTTGTCCGAGGAGGTGTCAGGTTTGAGCGCCTTCAGGTTCATACACAAGGACGATTTCAGGTGGACGATGATCGTTCTACGTCAGAGTGAGTGCAAACCTTCTGATTTCCTCTTCTCTGAAAAATGAGAATTGTAATAACGCATACCAAAGTAACCAATAATACAAACGATCGCACAGATTTTCTCTCTCTAACCAAATTGATATGATCATTCACAGTGTACGATCGCGTAGAGACCTGTGGATCATCTTGTTATAGGCTACTATCGAAAACCGGGGAATTTATTTATTTACGCACGCACGGCTACTTAGAGTTCGATAAGGACACGCAAACTGTTGAATCTTTTGTGTGCATAAACACATTAGTGTCGTAAGTTTTGCAATATCCATCTTCACGTTTCAATTAAAAATGTCGCCCACGTGCTTGGCCACGATCGGATACACGATCTTATTGCAGGGAGGAGGAAGGTATGAAGCTGGTATCGCAAATGAAGAAGAGATTCTCGGCGACGGTGTCCGAAACCACTCAAGCGATGATCCAGAGCAAGGACGATGCGTCGCTTGATCTGGTAATTTACTAAAAAAAACAAAAGAAAACAAAAGTTCGATGCAATAAACTTCCATGACAGGATTCACCTCGACAAGGTACGTACGATATCCGTAACGATTCGTGTTATTTTGTAGGGCACCGACTCGCAGCAGTCGAACTCGAAAGGTATCATCGAGGACCCATCGCAGCTGGAGGATGCTGTCACTTATCTGGTCAGCGATCTGTCGTCGTCGGTGTCGGACGATCACCTGTCGGACAATCCGGTGCCGAACGAGCAGTACCTGAAGGCTGCCATGGTCTCGCAACATTTGCCCCCGGCCGCCACCCAGGCCAGCAAGCTCGGTATCAAGAAGATCGATCATTATCTTGTGGTGCAGGGAAAGGGAAACCGAACCCCGAAGCAAACCGCGAAAACGAACAATAACAAGCACGAGAAGCAAGAAGGCTCGAGGTCCATCGGCAAGACGTTGACGATCCACGACGTGACCAACAAGACGCCCAACAAGATGTCTGAAACTGCGAAGGACGCGAAGGTTCTGGGAAAAGCGAACGATCTGATCGTCGCGAAGAATACCAGCGTGGACACGAGCATGGGTATCCAATGCGAGCCTGAAACGTCCCACCTGAACGTTCCTCGGGACCTGAACATCCTGAGCCCTGGCGCCATCGCCAAGGAGCCCGTCAAGAGCATCGTGTCCAGCTCGCGCTCGTTGCACGAGAGCAATCCCTGCGACATCAAGGCCGAGCACACCATGGACGTGTTCAAACAGGAGCCCGTAATAGAGTATCGCGACAACAGCGTCGCTTCCGACACGAAGCCCAGCCACCAGTACTCCTTGAAGAGGATATACAGTAACGAGGATATCCGGACGAGTTGCAATAAGAAGAGGCCCAGTAACGTGTCTTACCAGTCGACGGACAGGAGCGACGAGGCCCAGAATGTTTCCTACGTCGATTGCAGACCCTTCGTCACCGACGAGTACCTGGACATCCCCACAGACTTCAATCAGTACAACAATATCAGCTCGCAGTCGTTGAAGCTTGCAGAGTCACCGAACTCGACGTTGAACGAGGGCATCGTCGACTATCAACAAGTGGACTCTAGCGTGCCGCTGATATCGCTGAACCCGGAAGACGATCAGTTCATCAATCTCCACGATTTGAAGGACGACCCGTTGCTGAGTCCAGGCCTGGACGCCAATCCAGGTACCGCACTCAGTACAGTCGACAAAGTAAACAGCCAAGTTTTGTATGTTGCCAAAGAGTGGGTGGCACTTTCTCGTCTTCCGTTTTGTAACGTGTTAGCTGTGGCGATCTTGTACTGTTGTTAGATAATTTGTTGTTAAAGCGATTCGTGTACAAACTCCTTATGTCCATCCACTGTTTCGTTGGTTTTGGTAGTGGATTTTTGAAAATGGCTATTGTAGAAATGTAGAAAGTGTAACAATTTTGTGAGATAAAAGTACCCGAAAATAGCACTTATGGTGTATCAATTTGAAGCTTAAAGTGTCATCTGAATGGTTATCGTTGAGCTCTCGTTAATATTGTTAATACAAAATAAATAGTTACTAGATTTCGAAACATCTGAAGCCTGACATGATTTCATGACACAAAAGTATTGCAAAATAGCATTAAAATGATAAAATAAATAAATAAATAATGTCAGACTTTCTATATTTCAAAGTCGACCATTTCATTGAATGTCTTCTTATTTTAATTATTATTTCCTACCCTTACAGATCTTATAATGAAAATATTCGATGACCTAAGGCACGTACCCATCTTTGAAAGTAAGTTGCAAACGCGCGTGCATAAACCGTGTACTTTGTCGCGAGCATTAAACGATATTAACCATTTTTTTATCGTTTTCAGACTCCTTCAACCAGTCGAAAGTACAACTAGCTGATAATAATGTAAGTGTAAATTAACAGGGATGTCGTTGAGACAAGCATTAAATCGTTTATTTTATTATCTGTAACAGGCAATCAATAACGAGATAAGGAGAAAACATTTACAGCTAATGAACAGCATGGCTTTACAAGAATCGCAACTGAACGTTCTAGCACGAGACTTGAAGAATCCAGCTTTGCAAGCGAAACGAGGAAGTTTAACGCCGTTGCAGGTACAAATATAAAAATCAGTTTTTTAACGCGTTGACTGTGGCAGTCAACGCGTTAACTCATAACTTCTTGTAAAGAGAAAAAAGTTACACCGTCCGTTGTTTCGAATCTTAGGTGGAGCATAATATGCAAAAGCAAATTCTCGAAACGCTACAGCAAGATCATCACAACATTCAGATAAACATAAAACACAATATCGGTGTATGAAAGTTTCCAAGAGCGGACACGAAAGTAAGAAACAAAGAATCGTTGGAGATGATCTTAACGAAGTATTTCTATCAATAAAAACTATCTCATCGAGGACGTAGATTGACAAGATAGCCGGTCCAAGAAGCACGTGTTCACGTAGGTGAAGTTGCACATTCACGCATCTCAATGAACCTCGGTGTTGAGCCCATTCCTCTGCAAGTTATCAATGACACAAGTGTGAACAATGTAACGATCACATCGACAATCGACGACGCTGTAACAACGTCGAGGTATTATTCCCGGTAACCGAACAAGAAAAAGGAAAGATAACGGTGATCGTTAGATTCAACCGATGAAATCGAAGAACAAAAGTGACGTCGTAAGTAGAAAATCCACGAGATTATCGATACGAATTTGAAAGCCGAATTATGTAGACGTTGTACCTCGTCACGAGTTTGGCCCAAAATATATTTACCCGCACGCAACGTGCGCGCGTGTTCTATTGTAAATGACGGCTACGTTTCACGTTTCCCCGAAGGTCCAATGTTACGCAACTTTCAAATTTTATGATAACAAGTTTTTAGATAGTGTGGACACGATTTTTAGACGACCGCGCTACTCGTTCAACCTTCTGGACCGTTTTTACTATCGGTCATTGTTCAAAGGGGAAATTAAAAGAAGAAATAAATAAATCTGTTTCACGATATGTACGCGAAAGCATATATCGGGATGGATCACAGCCAACCAGTTCTGTTTTCGAATCCCTGCTCGGGATATCCGACGTTTCGAATCTTTAATAGCGAAAGCAAGACGGCAGTACAAAAATTTGTGTGTTTTCGAACAAATGAAAGATGTGCTTTGTAAGAAGAGACGTATTATAAAACGAAAAAAAAAAAAAGATGAACATTAGATACGTGATTGTACCTAATTTTTATTATCGTTACAGGAGTAACGATGAATTATTTGACTGTACATTGAATTCATTTCTCTTTTTTCTTTATTCGAAAATCATTCTTTCAGAAAAGGGCACGGACTCTGCTTTCTTCTTTGTCCTCGTCCCAGGTACGCACCATTTTTGTAACATACGATTCGAAGCATTTGAAATCTATCATTTTTACAAGCTTCTTGAAAAACGATCGAATCATTGAATTTTCATGATGGAATTTGGAAAATTTGAACGAGCGTGTTATATATTAATCTCGTGTTTTGTTAAAAAAAAGAAGAAAAAAGTTACTGGACTCGTTATCCACCCAATATTATGTTGCTTTATAATTATTTTATTAATTATTAGTTTAGCTTTAATATCTATTAAACGAGTAGATGTCGAATCACCGTATTTGGCCGATATGGGCCGATTACATCTTTTTTTTTTTTTTAATCTACAGTTGACAAAACCGTAAATAAGCATAATCAAGTAAATGAATCTGCGATCTATTGTAAAAAAAAAAAAACAAAAGAAAATGTTAAAAAATCTACGAAATGGAGCTGCGCGTATGAAAAGTGAATTATAGACGCGCGTTGGACATATGCAACATATAGATATATATTATAAATATATATATATAAATAATATATTGTTTACGAATACGAACACAAGTAGCTGTGTGCAGTAAGACCCATTCATCCAACTCTCATTGTTAGTCGATTAAACGCGAAGCTGACGGAATTTCATGGTCGATTTTCTCGAAAACCGAGCCTTGAATGAAAAAAAAAGCAAAAAAAAAATTGTCATCCCACATTTTTTCGACTTACTGCTGCACAAGGAATCACCTCCTTTCCGTTTGTACCATGATTTATCGGGGTACATCCTATGTACAGAATGTCTCAAAAATGTTGTACAATCCAAAAGCTATGAATTCTTTGTGCCAGAACAAATAAACAAATGGTCATTTACCATTTTTCAATCATGAGGAATCAAATTAGTATAAGTGGAAGAATTTTTAAAGCAATTACTTTAATATTTGTTAAAAATATATTTTACCAATTTCCAATCAAAAAAGAACATTGCAATAAAGGAAGTTCGATAAATTGTAAATAAATTAAGATTTATAATTATTGTTACCGTAACACTTACGTGATTATAATGATAATTGTCCAGTAAGTTTTGCAAATACTTTTGACTTCCGGTGCAGGCGCTCAAGAGGAACCGATAACGCGTCTAAATCGAAGATTGCAAGAATGATAAAAATCACAGAAACTATTTGTTTTAGCACGAGGAATGTACAGTTTTTCTTCGATTGTACGATTCTTTTTCCAGACATTTTGTACGTGTATCATTTTAGTTCCATTTTCCTATGTACAACTATAAATAAGGCTGATACTGTAAATAAGAATTCCGTACATTTCAATTATTATAAATCGGTAGTGCGCCGATTAAGAGAAACCACCCGATTTTCCTTTGTGAATTTGTTCATCGTTTCATTCATAATTGTAAATCTATTTTGCAACTCGTGTGCTATCCCCCAAATATATAGTGAAGAAGAGTTTCTCTTTTCTTTTCTCTTTTTTTTTTCACGCTCCTGAGTACTGATACGAGTCACGATATCAGGTAGGGTTTAGAATTGTACTTTACAAACGCTGTTTTTTAATGTACGGGCAGCCCATCCCCCCCTTTTAACGTAAATTCACAATTCTAAAGGGCAAAGCATTGTTAATCGTAATATCTTTTTAATTCAACAGTGTTCACGTTGAGGATGTATAAAAATAAAGGTAATCTGTGCTGTTTCATGAGCTTGATGATTTTAGCGGCAGTTAGTATGAACTATATAAATATACATAAATATATATGTATATATTAATCCATGAAACGATGCTTTGAACAAGCAAGAATAACGAAATTACGAGAAGAGGGAAAATATTACCTGCGTATAAATAATTCTTATATATGTACACATCATATGTTCATTGTAAAAACAAAAAAAAAACTTATCGTTAACTCGTTTTTATGTCATTGACATCGATGTCAAGCGTATTGAGGTAGATCGTCACTCGTGAATATTAATCTATTCAGGGAGCAGGGAGGGTGTTAACAATGTAAATGTACTATAATTAAGGATATGCTTGAAAATATTGAAAAATTGTGCTCACTTTCTTTTTTCTTTTTCTTTTTTTTATTGAAACAAACGAATCGTGACCATCCTCGCCTCATGATCGCTCGACGTTGATAAAAAAAATTTAAACTTTTTTACATGCTTATTATTATGTACCGTTTAGAAAAAAAAATGATAAAAATCGAACCCGGTATGCGTGTGATCTACGATTATATCGTGAAGGGGGAGAGGAGGGGGGCGTGTTTAATTAAGCGAATGGCAGATTTTCCAATTCGTCATGATCATTATAGTACAAACAGCAAGTTTAAAGGTGTCTGTGTTTAGTGTCACTCTACTCTCGGTCCTTTCGATCTTGTCACGCGAGGGGATGCACCGTCCTCGAGACATTAATTCGGTCCGAATTTTTGGATAATCACAGGGGCGTCCCGAAAGAAATAATTCTGTAAAACGTATTTCTTCAAAATTAGGGAAGAATCGATGTTCAAATTTTTGTAAAGTCTGTGTTAAGTTAATATATTATGAATTGTTATAGTTGGATTTTGTTTAAATCGAACACTGAAAGTTTCTATCGTTAAATTATTATATAAAGAATTACAAAATTGAATAAAATTATTCCTTATTACACAAATTGTTCTGATTAGACTTTATTTCGATTTCGAAATTGACAAATTTCTATTTCCAAATTATTACACACAAATTTAATTTAACCCTTGAACAAAGACAAGTATTTCCCAAATCTTTTGCTATTTTTAAATATTATTTTCTAATCTATGAAACTCCATGTAAATGAAAAGTCGACTGTAACTCACTAATTATAAAAATATAAAACCCATGGAAATTTGGTTCAGTACAATTAACACTTTGCTTCAGGTAAAGGTTCCAATGCACTCAAAAGTATGTGAACTTTACAAATTAATAATCTAATTTAATATGTTACATTTTATTGAATCTTCCCTTAAAGAGTTAACTGGCCATTAAGGAAACTTCAGTTCACATTTCTCTCCTATTTTGGAAATTTGCCTGTTATGGTTTTGCAGAATTGTTACTTACGGAGTATCCCATGACCGTGCAAAGTTTCGACCCCATTGCTATCCCGTGGGTCGTGCGTTTCCCTCGCCAAACGAAATTGTTCATGGTGTTTTGTGATCCTTGGCGAGACCACTGTTCGAGCTCAGCCCCACCGTGCTCATGTTTTATATTGTATCTTAAAACGTGTTACGATTAATCGTTATATCGGATGAAAAATTGTAAATCGAGCAAGATATATGGTATCCATGATATCTCGTTAATTAAAAACTATTATGATACATGTACGAGTGATTTTCATGTGTTACCTTGCAAACAAAAATAACGAAAACGTAAGATTATTGTATCTCAACTGTCTGTTACTCAATAACTTGAATGAAAATCGAAAAGAAGAAAAGAGCGAAATAAAAAGAAAACGGGACACAAACAGACGGCGCTACAGAATTTGCTAAAAAAAAACGTGTTTAATCGTACGATAACGTTGTAAATATTACCTTTATTATATTTTATACTCTGCTGTTTGCACATAAGTGATTTTTACAATTTCTTTCTGTAAGTTAACATACGCAAAGCACAATTCAACACGATTGTGTGTACATCTTTCTTGTACGTTTATACATGTACCGTTAATAGGAGCAAAATACTGCGAGAGTGTCTTCTTTTTGGTTTTCACGGAATCGTTTGGCGCGGTCGGATCATGTTCGAAATTCGTTTCCACGAAAGCAGTCTTGGACACTTTTGTTTTTTTCAATGTGAAACGATTTGTCTGTTTGTAAATGGTACAGAAAAGAAGAAATAGAATGGAACGCGTGAAATTAAGTTGAAACTTGACAAAGACAGTATTACGCTTCTGCGTAAACAAACCCGCATAATAAAGTGTCGATTATTACTAATTAGCGATGTTAAGAACAAACGGTTCGAATTCTTTGCAATGTAATATATATATATGAGTCGTTTTCCATATTGTGTCTGTAATTCACGCGAACGCCATTTTCTTTTCATTTCCCTTTCGCGTTGGTTCCCTTTCAGCGAAAATAATATGAAAACGACGCATGTATTCTCGTTCGTGTCGCATGTACAGAATTTAATTGTCGAGCGAGCATTCTTTGTACAGGTATATACTTTAGCTTTTGTGTAACTTCATTGAACGCTGTTCAACGATCGCGTTGTAGCCGGTAAGACCGTGGATGCGATTCGCAATATTTTTCATGAGCCTCTCTGAAGAGAAATGCACCTCTGAATTTCACGATTTTGCACAACCGAGCATAATAAAACCGATCGATTAAAAATACAATATATATATATATATATTTATTACAATCGTTACGTGTATATTTTTCCGAAAATTCCCTTCAATATTTTTATATTATAAAATCTTACCCCCTCGTGTGTATGTGTCTGCTCAATTAGAATGTACTAATAACGATAACGAATAAATAATGTCACAGACAGGATTGAGACTAACACCAAAGCGTGTGAAATTGAACAAAGATTTTTTTCGATAATGTTTAAGAGGTGTATAGCTCTTCGTAGATTGCCAAAGAAACGATAGAAAAATATAAACCCAAATTCCGTTCCTCTGTTCTTCCGCGAGAGAGAAAGAATAAAAAGAACAAACGAGAGATGATTTAATCCGTACACAAATGAGGAAACAATGATAATTCATGCAGAAATTTATAAAAATGTTTGCAGTCGAGTTGAAGATTACGAAACGAAGGAATCTTTTTATTGTAAGAACAAGAATTCTTCTTTTTTTATGGAGGGACTCGTTTTCCACTCTCTGATGAAAGAAAAATAGAAACATATGAAACGCAATCGAAATCTTTTCTTTTCTTTTTTTTTATAATCTAAGGTATTGCATTCTTGCAGTGATTTTTTTTTTTGTTTTTAACAAATTCTGTTCTCTAAATACATTGAATCTGAACAAATACGAAGAAGCATAAATAACGAAGGGAAAAAAAGATGGATGAATTCTTAAAATACAATTGATACAGAATTATTGTAATGATTGGGATCATGTAACACGTATAAACTTGTGTCAAGACTGAATTATCAAGACTTCGTAGGAGGTGGAACATTTTTGTAAATAATACTGCCTGAAAGAAAATATATGTAGAAATTATACGAAAAATTACAAAAAAAAAAGATTGCATACCCTCGTTTAAATGTATTCATCCCTTCATATATATATATATATATATCTCCCGTTGATTTTTTTCGTCGGATTGATTTTTTATATACACTCGATAATATCTCCATTGTTTCAATAAAAACGAGTATACCAAGATAATAAAAAATGATTGAAAATTACGTGTTATTTATTACACAACAGAGGATTCTTAAGTTTAATTGCGAGACCCATTCGCCTGGCAAAACACAGTGTTACAGACCTTATATCACATTAAATGCTATCACGCAACTGACATTTATCTTCTTCTGCTGTGCCCCCCCCCCCCCCATCTTTTTTGCTGTTACTTCAATTATTTATTTATCCCCCCGCCGCGAGAAATAAAACCGCACCTGAGTATTTCTCCCTTCATTTTGAGCATTTATTTGAAAGAAAAGCGATCATTTTTGTATTAAGTATAGGATTATCTTTTAATTGCATACTGCAGGAAACAAGTGTTCGACGCTTCGAGATACGTTCGCGAAGTAAAGAAGCGTAAATATTTCTTGTCGAGTATATATAATCGATAAACAAGGCCTTTGTTTTTGTTGTTAAAACTCGTTTATCTGCTACGATAAAAAAAAAAGGAAAAGAAAAATTATTACAAGGATTACTGTATCGCTACGAAAAATTGCAATTATATATAATTTATATATCGGTCGAGTAAAAGTCGAATCGAATCCCCAATCGAGTGTCTCGACGACAAAAACATTAACGAAACGTGTCTCAGGGAATAAGGTGATAACTCTGGTATCCCTTTCGGTGTGATCAAACGTTCAGTGTCGCAGTCAAATCGATGCGCTCGATTCACAAAGGCGATGGACACAAATTGTAGTCAAAAGTGTTTCCTTTTTACTTCTTCTTTTGCATCACGCACCTTTTCGTTTTATTCCACTTCCGACGACGTTATATTTATGATAAATCGATGAAACGGAAAGGAAAGAAGATCGTTTGAAATCGCGACAATGACTTTTACACACGGATGATATTAATTTGTACCTGTATGAGAAAAATAATTGGAAAGGCACGATACTCGAGGCGATCTCAATCAAAGGCACGTATAATTGATAGACGATGATGATCATGCTCTCTGATGATAGCCGCTCTTTAGCAATGATTAAGCACTGCAGTTTGTCTCTCAATTTTTATTCAACATACTGTATAACCGAACGATTTAATAAATGTACACAGCGTGGATCAAATCCCAAGCACTTGATCGTTGTACACGATGACGATGATGATGCCTGCTTTAATGAGAAACAATTTTGAACGAGTGCAAATGCGATACACTTAGCGAGCATTTCATTACTGCTTCTTTTTACAGAGTAGCAAAAAGAAAGGGGGTTCAGAATTCTAATTATCAGCAATTTTTCGAAATTTCGAATTTAACCCTTTAAATTTTTATTGCAAATTAATAGTTGTCTCTTTAATAGTTGTCTAAATAAATATTTATAATATTTAGTGTCTGAGAATACTTTGCTTTAATTATATTAATCGCGTAATTAAAATTAAATTTAAGACTCCAAATATTTTTGAAAAATTGCCTCGACGAGTATGTTAAAATTCTGAACCCCTTCCCCCTCACCTCTGTACAAGACGCTTGTCAAACGATATTAAAAAGTAACAAGATTAAACGTTATAAGCGGTACAAATTAATAATCAGGACCAGTATTTTCCTTCCGCTGATTGACATTTTATTGCATGGTGCGTGCGATTTGATTCGTACTGCATGAATGTTCGCGAAACGCTGCAACGCAGTACAATTGATAATAATTGAGGTACAGAGGCCAATGTGCGCTTCGATCAGTGTCGTTTCTTTTTTCTCTCATTTTTATTTTTATTTACGATTCGAATCAGAAGTGTCGCCTAATCGTAGATCAGTTTTTAAGGCTTATCGTTACAACGCAACGAATAATCGAACGTTTCTTTTCGGAAAGAAATATAGAAAAATATATGTTACGTGTCTCTAAAATACGATACGATAAAATATATCCTTGACGTATCCGGTTGTTCGATCGTTTTGGTGAAACGATTCTTTTCGTTGCCACGATATTAAACGTAATTCGGAGAGAGTGAAAAATCACGGAACGAATAAAAACGAGCAATCAGGAGAGAAAAATTACGAAAGGAACGATGTAATTTCACGTTTTAACGTCAAAACGATCCACACTATTGTCGTTTTTATCATTCTATAAGTGTCGCTATACGGATTATCTTGGTCGAAGGATCGAAAGGTTAACGATTAAGTTCTTATCGGTATTAATTAGTATAGTTTCGTATATTAAAGACTTCTTCAGCCGTATTTCAAGTCGCCGCGTACCATCGTAATCGAAACAGAAAAAAAAACAAAATCGAACGATGACATTTGTTTTTTTTTTCTTCTATTGTACGATGGATCGTGTTTTCACCGATGAACGTGTGTCGAGGATTCTGTGATTAAATAAATTAACGAACGTTCAAATCAGGAGACGGTGCTGAATCGGTCCCGTCGTGACGCTTCCCGAAAATTATTCCTCGGCAAATGTACAGGGTGTCGAGAAAAGTTGCTGCCATACTTTAAGAACGTATAGTATTTATAAAAAAAATAAAGAATGAAAGAATCTTAGTAAATGAAAATCATTTATTAAGAAATTACAATCTGATCAGTAAACGACTGATCAAATTTCTTTAAAAAAATGGAATTATGTATACTAATTTTGTAAATAATAATTGTAAAAGTACAATTTATAAAATTAAATGGTAAAGTAAAAAATAAAATTTGGTTTCAAAGATTCAAAAGAAACAAGTGGTTAATCCTTGTGTTAATTTTCGCATTAACATAAACAAATTTATTATGTTCCTGCTGAAATGATTTCAATGATGATTTTATGCTGATATTTTAAGAAGAACATTTATGGTGTCCAAGATTCAATAATTAACACATGGATTAAAATTGAAGTACATAGCACAGCTGTTTACCATTTGTTTTTATTCCGTTACAGGTTCATAGTTTGAAAACTTGTTGGAATTTTTATACCTGTATTTATTAAGACTACATGTTAATCAAGTTTGGTCGCAACTTTTTTCCTCCTCAACACTCTGTAAGATATACATATATGTAGATATACTTACAGATATGTACATATATGCGTATTGTATGGTAATTGGGTGTTTGATTCGCGTTAATCATTTTTAATATCTACAGTCTAAGGGCAGTATGTACAAGGGACAAAGGAATGTGAGATTTATCTTCTCCTCCGTTGCTGCTATACGACAGGCCAGCAGTAATAATCTATTCGATATAGATATCTTCTACCGGGAAAGCAGTCTCGATGAACTTCGTGTAGAACCGATGGAAAGCACGTCTACGAAAAAAGAAAATATAGTTTTCCTCAAAATCCAACAAATAAAGGTAACAGTATCGAGTTACCACGTTAAAAGAATTTGCAGGTATCTGCAACCCCTTCAGGGCCCATTAAGGGGTAGGCAAATAGGCTAATATTAATCCTTTGCACTCTAATCTTATAATTTGCTATGTTTTAATATAAATAATACTTAAATTTCACATTTAAAAATATTCTAGTTAATTGCATATGCACTCGAGTGCAAATGGTTAATTAAATATTTATATTAAATATTTTTTGTTATAAAAATATCTTCTATTGACAACTGTTTAGAGATCTACATTGCTAGGTACTTATCGTGAGAATGTGCGGTTGGTGCTTAAAGGGATCGTTTTAGACATCTTTCACTTAACACTGGAACCACCAAAGGGGTGAAAATGATTGCTCCAAATTTTTCAGCAAGCATTTGCCGAAATGTGAAAACATCATTCCTTATTTATTTTGTTTTCTATTTCAGTTTCAGTTTGGAAGAAGGTCGATAGTTCTAGCGTTAAGTTATTTTGTAAAATGTTTATCGAACGGATAAACAAATTGAAATGATGCGCATACCCGACAGCTTCAGCAACGGGCCTCGTAGATTCTTGACCAATGAACACGTGACAAGCAAACCTTTGCAAGGTAGGATGCTTCGTGATGAAGCCGAGGTAGCGATGATCGCGAGGATGAAACGCGCAGAAGGAGACATTCTTCAGCGAGTAGAAGTAATCATGGCAGGGACCCTGGGTCTTCTGTAAAATTACAACATAACGCTTTACAAGATTATCGAATAAAAATAATATAAGAATTTGTACCGTTTGAGACATTCGTTGCAAGAAGGGCGTGCATGCGAACGTGTTTGTTACAAGAAGATAACGTTTAACTGACACTAAGCACTGGGTGACACTTGAATTTCCATTAAAAACTAGTCTATACAAGGTGTCCCGTAAATAGTGTAACAGGCGGAAATGGGGGTAGCTGAGACGATTCTAAACAACAATTTCCTTTGCAAAAATGTTGGATGAGGCTTCGTTTTTGAATTATTAAGCAAAAACACTGACCAATCGGACGATTAAAGAATCGAAGACGGTATTGTGTAGATATTAGTACTCTATTTTCGTGAATTTAGGATAGAAAGTCGATAGACTTCGAATGATCTCATGCCCTAATTGCACCTGTGTTCTCGATTAAGGGAAACGGTCACTGTACCCGTGGTTTACTCCTGTCGACCATCCGGAGGCCCTGATCGGATACCTCTAGGATACAGCTCTGCGAGACAGGAGAGTCTTGCGAGTTTCCGACGATTCTTCGCACCGCTTGGCAAACGACACCGGTGCCTTTGTGCGCCAACGTTTCCACCGATCCCAAGTAACCCAGAAGATATCGTTCCCTCTTCACTTTCGGCGCTGAGGGATCGAAATCGCTGTAGTCCATGTCCACCGCGTATGCCGAGGGGAAAATACCTTGACGACCTGTTCTCAGGTTCACACCTTCAATCAGAATACATATCGGATTACAAAATAATTAGTACTGTTGGTGAATTTTGAAATTGCTGGTATTTGGAAGCTTTTATAAATCAGGTTATAAAATTATTAGTTTTATAATTAATATCAAGGTTATATTAAAGGTGATCTAATAGTAAGGTTATAATAGTGTAGGTTTCTAATTATAATATTTGTGGTAAATAGAAATAGATTAATGGAATGGAGAATGTTACAGACCTTCGCACCATAGATCGTCGGCCTCTTTCTGAACGTAGATAGGATCACCGATTTCAAGATCGATCTCATCGTGATGTCTTGGCACGAATTTATGCAGTCCCCGATGGGTCGCCTCCAGCAGCTCCAGCTGAGTAAACGGCACACCACCGCTCCCTTTAAAGCAACAGATTAACGAAGTAACAATAAAGAAAGCTTTGAATTATTAAATTCAAGAAAGTCATTTCTACGATCATAAATTTAAACACTTTGGATTCTGGAGGTCGCGGCAAATTATAAACTTAAATCAATTTAATATTTAAGTCTGTCGCTGAAAACTTCGATGGAGAAACGAAGAAATCACCTGGTGTACTGCTGGGCGACACAGAGTCCGTGTTCTGCAGGGTGTTGCAGGGTATGGGCGAGACACTTTTTGGCCCGTTTTCCGGCGAGTGGGCAGTAGAATGGCCGCTATCGGTTGCCATTCGCTCGCTGTCGGGTGAGCTGTCCTCGTGGCGAAGCCTCGAGTGACATTTTCGTAAAACTAAGTGCGGTCGATTAGACGTGGTCGAGCCAGCAGCTGCGTTCAGTTCGTCCGCCAAAGACGACGAGGACTGCATGAACATCTGACCGACGGGCAGAGCTGCAATAAAGACAACAATATTAAGAAACTTAATTATCGTACAAAATTCGATCATGAAACGATAATAAATTCATGGATCACCTTAATGAAAGCTCAACGTGATACAAGCTTTTTCTATGGTACAAAACCATTGGTACCGATGCAAGGGTACCGATTCGTAAACGATCGTAATCATCGTAGTAATCACGGATGAATAAGCCTCGATCGAACGCGAGGACCTCGAGGTGCACAAGTGTCGTGACGTAAGTAAATATTATGGATTTTCTTTCATTGCGGTCGTCGATTCTGCGGTTGGATGCGTGATATCCTCAGGATCGTTGAAACGGGGCAAGATGATGAGAAAACGCGTAACAAGCCGATTTACGGCCGAGATTGTGTTGCGCATTAAGGTCACGTTAACGGAGAACGATATTTTGTCTATCGAGTTTCATCGCCGTCACCTACGCATCTGCTTCCGGAGGATTCAGTTCCCGCGCTACCCTTCTTCGTTGAAACTGTTTTTACTTATCAGGATATTATAAAATGTACGGAAATCGATATAGTCTGCGTCATTTAAGCTAAATAAGAACGTTGAATGCGATCTATACGTGTCTAGAAAGAATTTAATTGAGTGATCTTATTTTTCTGAACTTCTCGAAATGTTGGAATGATGTTTATTAACCCTTTAGCAGTCAACGTGTTAATTTGCTACGCTCCAATACAAATAACACATAAATTTTACATTTTAGAATATTTTAGTTAATCTCATACGTCGCCCAGAGTGCAAAGGGTTAATATTTTTGTACTGTGACGTGTCAGAGATATTAAGGAGTAATTTTTGTTCTCAGATCCAGCTTCCGTCATTCAAAGATTAATAAAATGTAATTATTCTCGTGTGCGGATTAATACTTATTAAATTTCTTACATTTTTTTGTCTTAGGAATTTCCGGTAGTCTTCGTCGTCTGCGCTCGGTACCACCGCTTCCTGGACGATTCGAGGGTACATGTTCCGGTGTTGGCCAGGAACTAAGACTCGAACAGGAATCGCCGACATCGCTGAACACGCTGTCTCTGCCACCGTTACCGGAAACGGTGGTGCTACCTCCGCCAGGACCCGGTCCACCGACGCCTGCCGATCGACCCCTGCTGCTCAGTCCACCGAACAAGCTAATGTCACCCAAGGGTAGTCGTGTAGTGAGCTAAGCTACCTTTCACCATGCCATTCAAAGTGTAATTGTTTCTTTTTTTTTTCCATTTTTTTAACACAGCGGAACCTCTGTATTCGTCATTAACCATTTCACGAAGGGGAACGTATCCTTGTAATAAAAGAAAAGGTCAAATAAGTTCTGAATATTACTAATATTAGTCTAATAGTGTAAAGTGGTCATTTGAGTGGTTACATTTGAAAATTAATCGATAGAAATTATAATAATTATATTATATATTAATACTTTCTGAAGAAAGGCGAATACAGAATCAGCTTTGCCATAAGAGTTCACGAAGAAAGAAATTAGGTCAATGAATAAAATAAAAATTGAAATAAAACATTTATATATTTATTTTATTTTTATACTGTCTTGAAGGAAAATCAGTATCTATTACTGCTCGTATGATTCATTACTGAGAAACTTGTTCAATGTTGGTTATTTCTATTAATTTTTATGAATAGCTAATCACATTATTATTGAATAAAAACAATTTGACGAGCATGGAGGTTCCATTGTATTCACAAATTATTTTATATTGAGAACTTGTGCCTAGAATCGATCATGAAGGTATTTTTTACTGTTTTTGTTCCAGAATAAGATTTAATCTTTAAGAATTTGGATTTAATAAATTTTTCAAATATAATAGCTAATACATTTTCTTATTTGTTAAATAATATTTATCAGTCTGTGATACTTGATCTGTTCTCAATAAATGTAATTCGTTTTTAGGTGTTAATATTGAAGATATTTCAGGGATGCAAGAAGGGTAAAAGTCATCCAGAATCAACATGCACACATTTGTTTAACAAAGTATGTTTCTAAAATTGACAGAATATAAAAATCTTTATTTTATTAAAAAAAAAAACAGGGAGCTCTTAGAATAATTGTAACTTGGGACGTTACAAAAGAATTTGTTCCAGTTAAACGTTTAAATTGATGTAACAATGTTCCTTTACAACATGCAGATAATAATTCCTTTACAGAGTGCAATAATCGCTTAATATTTATTGTGAAACAATAAAACATTATAATTAGTAAGTTAAAGAAAGTCAAATAAAACTTATTTTCGTACTTTTCGTAATTTAAATTTCAAACAGTACCACTAACGCAATCTACCAGCGAGAGATGGAATTAACAAATCAGAAAATCGTGATTTTCTTCAAAATGAGCGAATTTTATTACTTTTGGAGAGCACCGTTGAATTCTACAGACTAAATCGGACCAAAAAAGTAACGTTTGAAAGCTTCGAAAGTTTAAAATAGATTACATTAATTTTTCATAGTTTGGCGCCACGCTACTAACTGGAGACGGACTTGTGTCGGTAAATGAGCATGTTTATAAAATTTTTAGTTTACAAAATCTTTAATTAAAGCTGCTTCAATTTAAATCAATTCGTAATCGTACAATAACCGTAACAGGTCAGAAAAATCAAGTATCGCAGGGAAAATAATCAATACTTTATTCCATTAGTTCCACCTTTTCACCGCTAAATGGCGTTTGAGGTACTGTTTTCAAAAATTCAAATTACGAAAGGTATAAAGACAAGGTTTATTCAACTTATTAAATTAATTGCTGTAATTGAGTAATCTTCATGTTTTAATTGCCAGCATTTAACTTTTACCATAGGTGTGAATTGATTCCTGTTTTCTTATCCAAGTTTGAATAAAACTAAATAATTGTTTCTACGGTATAATTCTACATGTTGTGACTATCGTAATTTCATAAATTGCATGCTTTCAAACCAATAAGAAAGTTATAAAAAATGTTAAAATATATAAAACTGTATCTGTGTTTGTAATTTAATTATTAATTCGTTATTCACTTTTTCTTTTAAAGACAAATAAAATGAAAAGTTCTTCTGTCAAATTATTCTGTATATTTCAACAAAATTTGTAACTGATAATTATGTACCATAAATGAAACAAAAACTTAAGTGAAAATGTATAAAAACAAATATTAAATGAAACATGATCGCTGTTATATTCTTACATGATCGCTCGCTTATTATCGATAATATTTTAAAATATAATTTATTACATACAATTTCTTAAAATATGCACAATAATGTAACGAAATGATTTTTTCTTCGTCGATCAAATGAAAAGAAGAGAAACGAAGGAAAATCCATAACTTTGAATAAGTTATTTGCATTCCCATCAATTATAAAATATATAAATTTAAATTTTTGATTCTTCAAAACATGCACATTAATTAAGATTAAAAATTTATACTAATCTTCAATCGATCTCATTTTATGTCGATGTTATCCTTAGAAAAACAATCAGAATTTGAACAATTTTAAGGTAAATTGAACGAATTTCGATTTAAGAATCAATTATTATTATTATTGTTATTATACGAATAAATCTTCCGTGAAATTTAAGAAAGGGAAAGTCTTCCTCCAGTAGGATGACTTCTCCTCCAGGAAGACTTTCCTCGAATCAAATTTATATCTTCCTTGATAAGCACCCTTGTTCGATCCGTATTTCCTTGAAAGCAGATAATATCGACACAAAGATGAGAATACCATGCGATCCGTCATGTACCGAATTCTAACAGGCCAAAGATGAAGAAACGATCCACTTACGAGGTTACCAACCTAAAGTCGCTGTCCGCGATGATGGAACAGTTGTGGTCTAGGTCCTCGCTGTCGTCCCCGGAAGTGTGCCCGCTCTGATTGTCGTGTCGATGTATGACCACCACTTCCTCGTCCTCGGAATCGCCGGCGACCCCGTCGCAAGATCTGCCGACATCCGCGTCGCTACCTTGCGACGAGGTCGGGGAATCGTCTATCATCACATCGTGAACGAGTCTGTTCCCAAAAAACAATTTACAGAATCGTTAGTTCGTAATCTAAACGGGTCAAGGACAGTTCTTATTAATATTCATTCTTTATTAACCTGTTAACAGTTTGCTTATTTTATTTCATTTTCATTTTTTCTAGGGTCGCTGCAGCTCTCAAAATTCGAAGAAGGGTTAAATATCATTTACTAATGTACGAAATATTTTTATTTCAAAACCTGTATGCCCGAGTTTAATCGAAATGTCATCGTATCTCTGCTAAAGTTTAGGTCACTATCGACCCAGGCTTCGAGGGTTGTTACTTCAAAGTTACGCGAGTGCGTGGAGGATTAATATGGAAAATACTGCGGTATTTGAAATCTCGGTAGCGCACAGAAAGTTTTAATATTAACATTCACGTCTGCGTGCTATTAGACCAACGTTATTCTGCTTTCGGACGATTTATGACAGACTAGGCTGCATGTGGCAAAAATTGCTGAGGAAGGACAATGCAGATGTCCAACGATGGCTAATATTCAGAGTTGCCCTGAAGAATAAAGACATTGTTCCTGAAGGATCTGGCTGCAGAATGAAAAGGGTGCTTTCTGGTAAGAGGACTGCCTGAGATTATATAAAGTTTTAACAAACCCTTTTTTAAGCAAGCTGAAACGTTGAAATGCGGGTCTTGTAGAATTTTATTTTATAATACTAAACACTTACGTAGGAAAACATTCTTTCGCAATCCACAGACAAAATGAGTCATTTATCATTTTTTCACTATTTCAAGGTACCAAAGAATCTCTGCTACATTATACAATCGTTCCTTTTAGCAAATATTTCAAACTTCCAATGATAGTAATAAAGTGCCATCAATGACCCAGATAGCTTACGAAAATGTTAAACGACAAAGAGTAACCGTAGACACGGTTTTTGCTAAAACACATATTCATTATAAACAGCGAACAAATTAAACCCTTTATATCGTCACAATTGCGCTCTTCTGTTTCAACGAAGGCTATTGTCTCCGTCGCAGAGATTTTTAACTACCATAACAATCAAATCGCAGTTTTGAAAAGAATTTGATGAGCCGCTTTAGTACGTCTTCTGTTAAGGCATTATCCGTTTAAACAGCAAGTGGATCAAAGCTGACTCGCTGGAACTCTCGAGGAACACTTCTTCGCGACGAAGAGACATTCGACCACGGTTTGACCAACAGGTAAACGATCTTATCTAAATCGGGGTTTGCTATTCAAGTTTTACTATCGATAATGCCAATACAAAAATAACAAAAATTAACGATTGATGAAATTTTAAGCCTGTTTCTATTCGCGAATATCCAGAAGCGACGAACAATTGGCCGCCACGAAGAAATGGGAACGAGCGATTAGATAATTAACGGCAAAAACTGAGTCGCAACTCGGATCCATTAACACGTTGAGTGCCACACGACTTTATAAGGAAATCCCCGTCAGGCCACGCGTGCTGGTATCAGCAATGCGAAGCGCACTACTAGCATATTAAAATTTACTTGATACATATTAGGGCATTAATGATAAAATCCCGTATTAAATAAAAATTAAGTGGACTTTAAATAAATTTTTGATAACAACTTAAAACAATGTAATTTTCTTAGTTTTATATCATATTTTACACTGTCAGTCACCGATGACTGACGCGGCCTGAACGGAAAGTTCAATGTCAGTCACCGATGACTTACGTGACACTCAACGTGTTAATAGCTCACTTGTTTCGTTTAAAGCACGAATAATCAAGACGAACAACTGAATTGAAAATGATTTCACGCATGTGACAGAGCCGTATCGATTTTATTTTATTTCCTTTTTAGCCGTTGCCTCGAGTATCTCTCGGCGTAAATATTGACGCGTATATTTTACGTTTAAATTATTTTGAAAAAAATTTTTAACTTCCAACGTGGTGTAAATAATTTGGAAAGAAATTCACAAAGTTCTGCTTGGACGATGGTGACATTTTATATTTAACGTGTATATTAAATATTAAACTTTAATATTATATGATATGATATCAAAAATGAGGAGAGTCTACACAGAAAGAAACTCTGATAATTCCTTTTCAAATCCGTATCATATGCGAAGAGATTGAATAATTAAAACCTTAAGCAAATCATCAAACAAGATATTTAGAAAAATTATCATATTTAAAATTGTCTGACGTAGAATTTATTAACAAAGAGTAATATAATGAGGCATATAAAATTACTGTTTGATTGAAATATGATGCTAATTCTATTTCACAGTGATGTAACGGACAGAGTTAATGAAATTAAACGTATTCAACGTGCAATCTTAATCAGTTTCTGTCGTCTTTCGTAAGAAAAAAGACGAAGAAATATCGAAAGTGAAAAATCAAGAAGCGTTTGATCTTTTCGTATCGAATTTATTTCAGGCACAGAGGACAGCATCGACCGCGCCTCCACGGTTTATCTTTTTCGATGCACCTATGCGGTACTCCCATAATCTCCTCCCCAAAGTATACTTCATTCATTGAAAACAGTATTAATTAATAATAAAGAAAACGTAATGCAACTTAACAAGAGTAGCGTAAAAGACTGTCAGAACGTCCTGTTGCAATAAATTGCAACAATTGCATCGATATGAATTATTAAAAGGATCCACATCTTTAAATAGAAATAAATTCTACACAATTTCGAAATATTTGATCCTTCAATTGACGATGCAATCATTCATTATATCAGGTAATTGAAATATTTGAATAACTATTACAAATGCGATAGCCCAGATTCGTGTCAGAACCCCTGTCACAATTTTCCCAAATGCAACTCCCATCGTTGCAGTTGGATGTGGCAGCACCCCGTGCGACCCTTTGAAGAGAAACCGAAAATTCGTACGAATGACCATCATCCATGATCGCCAGGCCAGCGGTTTCACCCTATCCTCATACGAATCGTGTTTCCCCGTAGACGAAGACGCACACGCGATCGAAAGGCAAAGGGTAGCCGTGTTACTCACGTGTAATTGGAAAGGGGTGCCTTCAGATGCTGCGGTAGCCTCTCGAAGTAGCGTCGAAACTCCTCGAACTCGGTGTCGCCCATTCTATTAGCAAGCGATTTGACACACACGTCGCGGGGTCGATCCTGAAGGCGGCCGTGACGGCCTGGAGGAGAGCTGCTCGTCGACCCCCAGAAAACGTACGGGCCAAGATGTCGCTGACGTTGAGGACGTCGTAGCGCGGCGACGACCGCTTCGACGCCGCTCGCGACGCCCTATTGATTCCTGCGTGGTGAACGCCGCGCACACCCCCGCGTGCACTACGCGATTTCCCGTGCACGCCGCCAGCGAATCGAACCTGGTGAAGCCGAAACTCGTCGGGCTCGAATTTAATATTTCAATCGCGACCCGATGCACCCTCTCCGAAGAGGCCCCGAAAATATCCTCGAGATACCCTGATCTGTCCGCTAGAGACCTTCCTACAGCACGGTTAGAAGGTTCTTGAAGGCTGACGTGGTATGCGTGAAGAGAAACTATAGGTACACCCTGTTGTTCTGTTATGGACAACCATAAAATTATGATGATCAAACACCTGGTGTATTGTAGGCGGTCTTATTGGAAATACATGAGAAACGAATGATTCACTGAAAATAAGGATTGCCAAGAGAAACATGCAAAATATTAAAAATTATTGTCTTATTTTAACACCTTGCCACGTCACCTACAAATAGGTGACACTTGAATTTCCATTAGAAACCGCCAACCATATTATTAAAAATTAATCTTCTTACTAGATATTTGAAACTGTAAATAATGGAAATAACAAAATATTGTGGAAAGAGAATATGAAATTTACCAAATATAAAATTACTATTAATTGACGTTTTCAATAGCTGCAACGTAAACTGATCGTTGCCTAGTTTGTAGAAGATTTGTTTTTGAGAAGAGCCTTGGGTCGTCGGAATTATTGACCTCTCTGGTCTAGCATGAAAATGGACCAGGGGATGTTAGAAAAATTGGAAACATTCATTTTTCATAAGGAGAATTTATTCGAGGAGAAGTTTCAAAAATAGAGTAGCTGGAGAACGTACATAATGTTCGATCTAAATTGACCCCGAATCAATTTCATTTCTTTTTCCTAACTACTGAATGAGTCAAAACCTTTTTTGTTATAAAGAATCTTGAATTTTTTAGTTCGTTCGCCCATTAATTATAACAAAACAATGAAATATTAATATCCTTCCCGAATAATGTATACTGATGGATGCATCGTGTATCGAAAATATATTTTATGATATGGGCAGAACCAGTTAACGAATATATGTAGGATGTTCAACGCGAGGGGTAGTCAATACGGACGACCTACGGAGAGTAATTAATGTCGATTAATCGAGTTGAGGAAGTTACCGGCTCGAAAGTTTGAAGAGACAAGGTCTCTTGTTTCTTCTTCTCGATCTTTAAATTGGGTCATATCCAACATTCGCAATAATCATAGAAATAAACAGCCCAGTAGCATTGGATCCAAACCAAGATTAAATTGAATTGATATGTTCACAAAAAAAGGTTTATCTATCTTTTTTTTTTCATGAAACATAAATTAATCGTTGCCAAGGAAACGATTGGAATTTATTTATATGTTAATTCTTTGTATTTGAAAAACTACTCAACATAATAATATTAAATACAACAACTTGATTAATAATTTTTATAATAGTAATTGTCATCCAAAAATGATCTTTGGATTTACTGTGTTAAACAAATGGTGGTTTTTCGAATGCAAAGGGTTAAGTTGTGTCGTGAATATTCTTATGGCAATCAAAATGTTCGATCAAAGATAATTACATTTCTGTTTTGTGCAGTGAGTCGATTTCTTCTCGATTATTCGTCTTCGATTCTTTGACTGAATCAACCCCCTACATTCGTGCTGAGAGGGTGGTCCAAGAGGATCTCCCTGTTTGCGAACAACGACTACCCATCGTATTGTCCTTACTTAGTTCTTCGACTATTTTTCGCTAATCGATGAAATCGTTTGAAGTGGCCAGTCTATTTAAGATCCTAGTCTGCACAATCAAGAAAATAAAATTAAACTTCGATGTCACTGAATTTTGCTTATCATTTGAAATAAAATAATAATGATATAAAATGAAAATAGTGATATTTAATGAATATTTATAGACGCAAATATCGTAGACTTATAACTAAATAATCTTCAATTATCTTTCAGTATAATAACATTATCCTGATTCTACAATCATAGAAGTTCTATTCGTATGATAGAAGTTATACTCGAGCCATTCACGGAAGTTCCGTTCATTGTACGGACAAGTACAAAATCCCCTATCTTTCGTTTTGATCTCAAAGTTATTCAGAACACAATGGAATATTCAATTTTGAGCGAGAGATCACTGAGACAAAGAAGACACAGCAAACGAAGCACTGAACCTTGAAATACCGGTGGTTAACGATAACAACAGATGCTATCATTTTAGAGGTGCTCCTTCTTATTTTACCAAAATATTTGTAATAACATAAGATACTCTATAATTTTATTTTATGCTTATCATTACCGATCCATATTGAATTTTTTCAACAATTACTGCTTCGTTCTTTCTTTGACCGTTCAAGACCTGGGTCAGAAGCGTACGAGGGCTAAGAATGTCTGGAAACGCATACACGTCGTCAGAAACGATTTAGTGGCCACCAAACATGACGATAAACGAAGGGTCCATTTCGCAGATCGAACGATACTTTCAATTCTCTTAATGCCAAGAGGAACGCTCGGTATAATTTAGCGAGGGTAAAGCTGGATGGTAGCTGATAGCGGTAAGTGATGGACATTGGTAATGTGCTGCATCTGCTTTGGCAAGAATCGAGAAGGAGCTTCTTCTCGAGCGGTCGAGCTTTTATTAAACACCCCCTTTGTTCTAGGAGAAGAAATACAAAGCGAGAATGATTGTCTTGTTGAAGAAAAAAAAAAGGGATTCAATTCTCTGGGGAGACTGCACTTTTCGAAAACACTTTCTTGTTCAAAGACGCGTTTGACATTTGCCAAGACCCTGTTTTACTCCTCCTTGATTTAACATTGGTATACAGGTGAAATTATATAATAAAATGAATTTTCATTAACTCCTCGACTCTTAACTAGGGGCGTAATTTGTTTGATCGACTAAAGTTTGAAGGAATATTTAATTGGCTTTTGGGGTACCGTCGATCGTTACTGAAAGTTTTATTATTAGCGAAATACTTATAATTCAATTAAAATAGTGAAAGTTAGATATTCTACAATTAATATTTCGAATTTTAACTCTAATTAAACCAGGGGTTACTTCTTTCCCTTCATTCCCAAGATAATGTGTTAGTATGTTAAATTATTACAAAAAAAACATACGGAATAAAGAAAATACCAGCACCATAAGGGAACCAGCGAATCCGTGTCTTCCTCCTGGTCAACTAATTTCATTTGACCCAAAAACCTACAGAAAGAACGCCTGTGACCCATGCGCGAATCGAAGAAACGAGAACCTTGCAAGAGGTGCCGGTTAAGGGCGACGAAAAAAATAGCCTCGTTCATGAGATCTTGCAATCTCCTCTCCCGTTCATCGTCTTCGAACTCTTGCGCCTCCCACGTTTCCTTTGGCTCCAGTGACGTCACGAAAGAATACATTCAGCGAGCGGCACACACAGTTGCTGTTAAATGGGGTGAGCGAACACTCCTCTTCAACCCCATGAAAAGTCTTATCCGACCAATGGGGAAACTTCGTACCACTGTGCGTCGACCAATCGCGAACAGATTGTCATTGAGAAGGACGCGTACGCGGAGGGGACCGAGGTCTTAAGAAGAGCCGAGGAACCCCGGTACCGGAACACTGTTGCTCGTGGCCTTTCAAGGGATGAATTATCGCACCTCGAACGATTATCCAGGAAACTGTTCCTGCCAGAACCGTCGGTCGAATATTAAATAAGTTCGAATCAGAAGCGATATAAAGAATGAGTGGATCCGGGAAAGGTCTTCTCGGGGTGTGGCTGTACAGAAGAGGAGAACACTGGGCCATCAAGGAAGGAAGTCCCATTCATAAATCAAGCGATGTGCGTCGAATTTAAAATTGGTGCAAAGTGTAGATTCCAAACGTATCTAACAATGTTTGGATTAAAATAAAATTTCGACTAAATTTTGATTCAGGGACTTTTGCATATTGCAAGATATTTCGAAAATTCAGGATATTGAAATGAAGTAAAAGCTAAAGTCAGATTTAACCCCTCTAACCCTTTTATTATTAATACCAAATTCTAACACTTATGCATAACATATTGCATTGTTTTAAATATTCCATGAAAGGGTTAAATCAGTGGCTGGATATTAAAAGGAAAGAAAGTTTCAAAATGTTCAAATTTCTAATTTTCGAGTAAACAACAATATTCTTGCTTTAATGGTACAACTTAGTTTTATTATTCATTATTTTGTATTTTAATTCGATATTGGAGATATTAAATTCCGTTTAGAAGGAAAAATATTTAGATTCCGTATTAAGTGATATTGCAATTATAAATTTGCACAATTTTGAACCATCGCCTTTTAATATTAATTTTCTTATTTCACGGTGGTAAAATAATTCAGAAGGAATCCATCTGCATCGCGTAAGTTGAATATAACGCATGGATATGTTCTTTCCTTCATTCAGATCCCCATGGTCGAGCGGCATTCGAACAACGACAATAAAAATTCCGTGGTCTTCTCTTTGAAAAATCAAATAGGCGGTTTGGCAAGGGCACTGCAAGTGTTTCAGGTACAATATTCGATATTATTTACAATTTAATAAACTCAAATAACATAGTAGCCTCTTAAAATAAATCCGATAATTTATCCGAAGAAGCTATTTTTCCTTTTTAATTTCATTTATTTTATTTTCGAGCAAAAGAAGAGATTCTGTTTCGCGGCACAATTACAGCGTCGATCAATGGCTAACGGTATTTCACATATTTTCTTTAATTCTAAAGGTGGCTAGCAATTTGCAGATGGGACAACATCTGGGATACAGATTGCTAGCGCGTTTATGGCACGCAACCCAACAAAGTCGTTTTTGAGAAGTTTAATTTATCTTTTCATTTCTTTCAACAACTTTCAGATTATTTTCGACCCTAGTTTTCCATTGTCAAGTTTTTTCCGTCCTCAACGACTAATTGCCTGTGTCGTATACGTGAATTTCCAAAGGGTCCTGGGGCCCGTCCTAGCGGGACTTGACCAGGTCAGATTCGTCACCCAGGCCAAATCTCTCATTTTTTCTACTTACCACCTCCACTGACACCACCTAGTCTGCACGGAGCGCGTTTCGGACGCTCGGAATAGATGGATGTCAGTGAAATTACCACTGATTGGCTTTTAGCCTTCTCCAATCAGAAAAAGAAGATTTCCTCCCCAATTTTCCGAACGCCTTGTCAACTCGTGGCGAGGAAATCGAAAATCCCTCTCTAACACGATCTCGAAAAGGAACGAACACGCGAACGAGTCTCGATACCTTACACTTTTAACTCATACCCAAATCTTCTCATACTTCATCCATCCATACATAACCATCCAAGTACATATTCATATCATCGTACAGTCACGCCATTAGTTCAGAATAAATTGTTATTGTTTTCCAAATCAATCCTCATTCATTTTCAAATATTCCTTTCCCGTGAGAACGCGAAAGTGAACAATTACAGACGACACGTGTTGTAAAAACGAAGACACGGATTTATAACCCGAGCTGATTCGCGCTGCAACGGCAAGAGTCCGCCGCGTCGTGGGTGAACAGATTCTTTAGAATTACATCAACTTAACATTGTAAATATTATAAAAATTATAATTAAAACTCAATCGTTCCTCAACCTGTTCGGTTCAAACACTAAAACATGTAATGTATTCTTCAAATTTAATTATTTGATATTGTATTGTATATTGTATTTTGACACAAAGGATCTTGGTGTTAACGTGGTCCATATCGAGTCACGGAAATCGATGCGTCGCGGTTCCGAGTTCGAAATTTTGGTCGACGTCGAATGCGATTCGAAAAGAATGGAACAATTGACGAAAATGTTGAGTCGCGAGGTCGCTGCCATTAATTTGGCACAGTACGAACAGATGGGAAGTATTCCTCATGGTCCATCGCTCTCCGCCGCTCCAAGCTTCGGTAAGTTCTTCGTCGTCGTTGAAACATTTCTTCAAAATTTTATACAACAATAATTATTCGCTTCTTTAACAAAACTTTAACAGTAATTTTGCTTACTATTTTTATTAAAATTATTCGTGGAACATTTCGATTACGCTTCTTCTAAATAAACTTTGCAGATTTCAGTGAAGTAGACATGCCATGGTTTCCACGAAAAATTTCGGACCTAGATCAATCACAAAAAGTGCTCATGTATGGATCTGAATTAGACGCAGATCATCCTGTACGTTTTTCTTTCTGTATCATTCATTTCTTATGTTACACAGGGTATCCCATTTAACACCTTAAATGACACGTTACCCATATGTGGATGGCACTTGAATTTCCATTAGAAACTAGAGACATTGATTTAATAATAATACACATTCTTGTTTTGAAATTCTTTTAACACCAGAACTACCGAATGGGTCGAAATAACTTATTCCAGATTGTTTATTTTATATTACAAAATTTATCTAAACACATTCTATATTCTAACTCACGTTTCATTCCTTACTTATTTAGTTTTCTATTTTATTTTTAATTTCAATGAAAGTGTAGATTCGAATAAACGATGCATGAAATGCACAAAATAATACATCTCTGCAATTATTTTTCACTTCACAGCTAAAAAGTTTCTGTTGAGTTGATCGTTGACCCATAAACGACTAAAAAGCTGGGATATCCTGTGTATTAATTTTGTAAAAGGCTCTCGTTTAACAAATTTCGTTCAACATTTTCAGGGCTTCAAAGATCCCATTTATCGCAAACGTCGTGTACAGTTCGCCGACATCGCGAACAATTACAGATAGTGCGTGAGAAACGAGCAATATTTTGCAACATAATTAACAATAACTTATTCAAACATAACAAATACTTTTAATTATAACATAATTAAATAATTATTTTTCAGTGGTCAACCGATTCCTCGCGTTCAGTACACTCCAGAAGAGATCAGAACATGGTTTGTAAATGAAATATATACTAATTTCTATTTTAAATAACAAACGCACGATTAAAAAGGAAAATCTTTGCTTTCTTGCGAAATCTTTGATCGTAGATGATAAATTACAATCGTTGTAAGGAATTCTTGAATTCTCTTCGCTTGTTATCAAAAGATTTCCGTACGTGCTTCGAGGAGCGCAAAGGCAATCCATGAAGAAGGCACGATATCCTTTCGATATCTTCGCAAGTTTTTCCTCCAATTACGAAACAGTTCCCGAGGCTTGCCAATACAAAATGAAACTTTCCTCCCATCCCCCCTCTTCGTGACGTGTGAACAGACCGAGGTTGGCTCGCGTTGAATGCACCCCTTAATTGTCCTTATTCGATTTATCCTCGCGATCTTCGAGTGACTTCTCTAATCCAATCCTTGTCGGATATGTGCGACTGAAACGCGGATAAATAATCTATTCGAGGAAATCTGCAAGATTTATCTTCGAATTAGAAAACTTTAAACTTTCATTCATTCATTTTTTTTATACGATTTAGGGGAACCGTGTTCCGTGAATTACACCAGCTTTATCAGAAACACGCTTGCAAGGAGTATTTAGAGAATTGGCCGAAACTCGTGAAATACTGTGGCTATAGGTAAAGAATTTTTGTACGGTTTGAATTTAATCAAAGAAGGGTTTAATATATTTCATGTGTAATCGGTAGGGAGGACAATATACCACAGTTACAAGATGTGAACGCTTTTCTGAAACGTGAGTATATAATGGTAGGTGTTGATTATAAACGAATGACAATTGATAATTGTGTTACCAGGAACGACTGGATTTCAACTTCGACCCGTGGCTGGTTACCTTTCGCCGAGAGATTTTTTGGCTGGTCTTGCTTTTCGCGTGTTCCATTGTACGCAGTATATTCGACACTCGTCGGATCCGTTTTACACACCTGAACCGTGAGTGATGTGCAATAAATTTCATTGATTAAAATAACGATATTGTCCCTTTAACTTCGTCTAAGTACCGCTCGACGTTGTATCTTATTACATAAAATAAACTATTAATTTCAATGGAATTTCATTGAAATTCAACTTCCGAATTGAACTTCTGGATAATATTTTCGTCCCATTTCCGAATCTCTTCAATTATTTACAGGGACTGCTGTCACGAATTGTTGGGACACATGCCGCTTCTGGCGAATCCAAGTTTCGCTCAATTCTCTCAAGAACTTGGTCTCGCCTCCCTCGGAGCCTTGGACGAGGACATCAATAAATTGGCGACCGTAAGTGTACCGTGTTCGAGGCGCGTTTCTTACTCTTAAAAATTGAAGTTACTTCGACGAGGAGGAACGTTCAACTCGCGTAACGCATCTTTTTTTCCGTAGCTGTACTTCTT
The DNA here is from genome assembly GCA_022405125.1 of Anthidium xuezhongi. Lineage (NCBI taxonomy): Eukaryota > Metazoa > Arthropoda > Insecta > Hymenoptera > Megachilidae > Anthidium > Anthidium xuezhongi. The sequence goes on along the minus strand of CM039642.1, from coordinate 4,542,794 downwards.
CACCGTGGAATTTGGATTATGCAAACAAGATGGTGTACTTCGCGTTTACGGGGCAGGTTTACTGTCCTCCGTCGCTGAATTGAAACACGCGATTTCAGCAAGCGAGAAAACGTTTCGATTCGAACCGGAAATAACTTGCAAACAGGAATGCATCATCACCGCGTTTCAAAACGCCTATTACTACACGGACAGCTTCGAGGAAGCGAAGGAGAAAATGCGGTATATAATTACTTCTCTTTTAAAGAAACCATTTTTTTTTTTTTTTTTTTTTATATTCGAAAGTTGCTCTCAGAAATTTTCAAAGCATACTTGAGATTCAAATCACTTTGAGTTTTGCTTGAACTTGGCTCTTCGAAACTCTTGAATAGCAATGGGCTCTGAAATGAAGTGTCTTAGGGATATCTCCTTAAAACACTTTGGAATTATCGATCACTAATTACGCGTGAACTAATTTTAATTCAAACCTAACATTTACATGCTATTTTGTGCTCTTCAGTTTCAAGAATCGCTAACAATTCAATTCTTTAATAAGTACTTTAAAAGTATAACATTTTCTAAAAATATAATACTCTTAGACGAAATATTATGGTACTTATATTTGAATACAACGTAATCGTAGTTCCATGTTTTATATTTCTAGATCTTTTGCAAATCAAATACAACGTCCGTTTGGACTGCGTTATAATCCTTATACACAGTCGGTGGAAGTTCTTACGGACGCTCAAAAGATTACAGCGGTGGTCAGTGAACTTAGAGGCGATCTTTGTATCGTCTCGAATGCCCTGAGAAAGATACACGAGCAGGATGATACGGTGGACGTTGAAAGGATAACCAGTCTTTTAACGCAGGGCATCGAGTTGCCTCAAGATACCTCGTCCTCCGATAGCGATATTGATAAGAGTCCTAATGTCGAGTCGCCTCAGAACCCGGTTGAAGGTCGTTCTTCTGATGATAACATGATCAGTGCGCAAGATTAAATAATGCTTCCTCTATATAGGCGATTATATTGTTATGTGTGTAATAAATTATTATTAGTTTGAGAATGTAATTGAAATTAATCATTCGTTAAATCTGCATATCGCAATTAAATGTATGCTTAATACATTTATGCTTGTAGAAAATTACAATTGACTAGAAAATTGTTATGCAAGTGAAGATATTATGTTATGTAAAAAGAGAGAATAAATCAGTAATTATACAAAGCATATAAACTGTTGGACGAAATTAAAGGGTCACTGTTTTTAAACATCACCGAAACCATAATTTTTTAGCTACAACGTTGCCTTTCAGATATGTTATGTCCTGAAGTTTCCTCGAATCACGCCCAAAGCCGTCCTGGTATCCACCGTGTAGTTTTTAAGTTACACCCCCGGAACTGCCCTCATGTCACAAAGTAGAGTTTGCAGGATTTTTTCACTACATTTACAGCGGCTTCCTGGCGTTGTATGCAACAGCAATGAGCCAAAATGCCTTCCAATGAATGCACTACACTCCTGCGCGATCTGTCTGTTCGGTTGCAGCATCAGGATTCGCAATATCTCCATTAAAACCACCCTTATGGAGTTGCGTCTTTCAAAACGCTCCAACGTCTTGGATTGTTGTCGATAACGGTTACCGGGCATCAAAAACAATGTATTATATCCATATTTATTTATTTATAATAATTAATAAATTAAAACATTAATAAAATACAAAAACAATAATTATTTAATTATTTAATTATCTTATTTAACCTTATTTAATTAGAGGAAAATAATTCTATATCAATACGAGTATACTTGTGTACATCAATACGGGTATACTATAAAGCCTCCGAATGAACAAAATTCAGCTCCGGAATCTGCTCCTGATAGTAGGATAGTAGGATAGTACAAGAGGTAGCACGAGGGACAGTAAAACTTTGCCGAGCAACTCAAAAATGGTCCTCTGATACGCGCGTAGCAGGAAAGCAAAGAGATCTACCTTCTACCGACTCCCGCGCACGTACTTCTGCACCTGATGTCATGCACAGAAGTACGTGCGCATGGGGTACCCTTTTGGCGGGAGTCGGTAGAAGGAGTTGAGCCGCTCGGCAAAATTTTACTGTCCCTCGTGCCATGGATCTTCTCTAACAGAATGCAGTTCAAATCTGGCATTTCAAAAAAGTGACCCTTTAATTTTGTCCAGCAGTTTATAATCGTATGCATTAACCAGTTAATATATTTATTTTTTATTTTAATTTGAACGATTCGATTGCTTTTTTCATTTCTTTGAATAATCGCGGTTCTTAAAAAATGAACCACTCTCGTAAGCGATGCGATGTACCTTACAACACAACTTCCGTTAAACACATTTAGAACGATAATTGAATTAATAAAAAACAGATAGAGTTTGTTTAATTTAGATAATTAAAAATCATTCTTTAAGAACAGTTTCTATGAGAAAAATAACTGTACAGTACGTTCTAGATTTGCTCATACTCATTCGACACACCTGTCTTCATCGGTTCTGCTCGCATATATGTATATATGTATACACATCTGTATGTATAGTTGCATACGAATGAAAGTTTAAGAGGTTATCTAAGAAGAAAAGTAAATTTTATTGACAAGTAGCAAAAGAGAAAATGTATCTAAGTGACGTTAAACGTATTCATGTCTGACGAGTATAATTCTGCTGATAATTTGTAAATACGCATTAATAAATGTTGAGTAAAGAAAAGAACGTTTATCTAATAAGTAAAGTAATGGTTAAGTAGAAAAATGATTGAACAGACAAGCATTCCTCAAAAAGACAATGTACCTTACACTACCAGGAGGGTAATGTATTAATCCAGTGTCTAAATGAATATATATACTGTCTTAATAACCATACTTTAAGCACAGTTGTCTATGAATATGGCGCAAATACAAACTTCAGGCGCAGATGGATTGCCAAAACATTTTGTCAGTGCCATGCGTACACTTTTTGACATAATGGATGATCAGAATACTGGATTTGTCAAATTTTCTGATATCGAAGGAAGATGGCAAGATGATGGAACACAAGGTCTTCCAAAAGGTGTCTTAGATAGTCTTAAAAAAGTTACGCCATCTAATGGTTTATTATCCTTTGAAAGGTTTTGCACAGGTCTCAAGATATGTTTATTACAAATTCAAGCAGAATCCGATTCTAAAAAACATGATGGTCAGCCAAACAGACCGCCATCTGCTCCAATTCTTATACCTGATAGTCAAAATAAAGCAGCATGGACATCTCCAAACACTGCAACTATTAGACCAAATAACGCTATATCTCAGCAACGTACTTTAAGTATGCCACAATTGTTAGCAATTCGAAAAGAAACTAATCATGCGCAATTAGATTTAATGGATGGTAGAAATGGGACAGAATCAAAATTGAATAAAGCGTACGGACCACCAAAACCTCCAAGAACAGGTGCTGCTCTAGAAGTTAGGACTACAAATTCGGATAGAAATTTTGATAAATCCGAAATTCGAACTGTATTACAAAATTGGCAAATGGGCTTGTTAATGAACGATGATAAAGCAATAGAAAAACGCCAATTACCAGCAGTGAGCTACAGATCAGATGCTAGAACATTGTTAAGACCAACTAGAGTTTTGGGAGATGGTAAAGCAGTTGATTTACAAAATAATCAAGTTGGTCTGCAACCTAAAAAACCATTAAATCGACGCCGAGAACCTAGACGTCATACGTTGCAGAATGGTATTGATTACAATATGGTAAAGATGTTCTCCTCTAGGATTCCCAACTAACAATTGGTAATTGGTTTTGGGTATGCATGAAATTTAGATAATGATTATTAACATGTAGATAGCAATACAATTTTATACTAAATATCACTCAACTTATGCATAACGCTTATACTTGGACAAACTATACCAGTTGGGAAGCCTGTTTTCTTATTTTTCATAGAAGAAACTATTTGATAATATTTTTACTTTCAGATGAAAAGGATGAAACAAATTGAACAAGAGAAAGATGTATTGCTGCAAGGTTTAGCTGCAGTAGATAAAGCTAGGGATTGGTATTTGAAACAAATCTCTGCTACACAGGAAAAAATCAAACATCTCGGTCGTATGGGATCTCATGTGGTATCGAATTCGTGTTAAATTCTGCGTAATTACTTTCATTGCTTTTTACTAACATATATTTTATCTTTTAGGAACAGTGGACGGAAGCGCAACAAGAACGTTTAGAATTGCAACGTGCGCGAGTGTTGGAAGTCAATAGACATTTAGCTGCATTAATAAGCAGTTGGGAACGTGGTGGACTTCCTCTACACATGAATCTTGCCTTCCTTAGCACTCCAACGTCAACACAACTTCAGCAAGATATGCTATCTAGGCTGAAACAACAAAATCATAGACTAACAGAAGTAAGTGGATGTGGATAAATATCATATATCAATAGTGATTACAGTCAACTTATTCGTGATAATTACAAATTAGGAAGTTAGTAAAAAGAGCCAACGAATAGCAATACTTGAACAAGAGAAGGACAATTTGGTAAGAGAATTGTATAATAGGCAAAGTGGTGTGGTTCAGTCTCGAAGAGCAACAATGATTCATGAACAACATGATCAAACATTCATGTAAGGTACTAACAGTTATTATTTTAACATCATTATATATAATACCAAGTTATATTTTATATAAATGTTATTTTGTAGAATATAAAAATAACCGATTATCATCGAAGGTACACGCCATCGAAGATACCAATTTTTATGCAAAGCATATTAAAAAGTATAAGTATATTAAAAAAACTAATTGATGCAATTGAACTTGAATTTCAGGTTATGTTTGTAAAGTATTTGTTAAATATTCATAATGCTAGCATCTGAATTTAATAATGTAAAACGAAGTGCCTTCAAACTTTTATAATCCGTCCAACAATCGAAAGACTATATTTTCTTCAATAAATTATTATTCTAATTAACAAACCACCTTGACCCAATTTTTAATTTTACTATGATATCATAATCTTTGTTTGCTTTTAAAATTTAATGATATTACATTGTATATTTGACGCTGATTAAGGTTTATCTTATAAACAAACATTTTTACAAGAAACCTGCACAAATTGTGCACGTTCCCTCGATATGCGCTACATCTACTTCCGGAATTATGATCGTGCATGAAAAATGTTATCGAACTTTAAAACCTGATAATATAGCGTTACTTCCCTCATTATCCGACGTTACTATTTACATCAAATTTACTGAAAAAATGAAAAAAGCGAAAGAATATATTTATAAAATAATTATATATATTATATTTATGTATATGTATTTATTAACACTTTTGTAGGCAGTTATTTTCGAGTTTTAAAGCTGATAATATTTTCTATCCACCATGCGGTCTGTTCAAGAAAACGTGCAAAGGGTCTTTGTAACAGATCGCAGGGCTGATCCCAGGCGATAAAACGTGAACGCTGGGTAAATTTCGTGAAATTTTCGAATCTAAAATAGTCACACGAACGCACAAAGGAGGGATGTTAACGATAAAGTACGACGCTTAATCGCATCAGTACGGAGGAAATTATAATTTTAGACAAGCCGCTAAATATATTGGCGTCGTGTAACGAACGGCCGATTTTACACCCCACGCATGGTTTCTCGGTTCAGTGAAGTCCGATGGGCATCCTAGCCAAGGCGCGTTAGCCCGTACAAACGTTTTAGTTAATAGTCGTGAAGAGGCAGTTGCCCCCAGCTGACTGGAGTAAGGCGGTTCAGTTCGGTCGGTGCGCTCAACGAGTAGAGTTGTTCGTCGGGACGGGGAACGTATTGCACCGAGGCACGAATTTTTTTATCCTCACGATAGTGAATGGTGTATGGAACCCCTTTCGATTGACCTTTGACACCGAACAGTTTAAGCAATAGCCTAACTGCAGGCGCCGGTCGTCGATCTCCGTCTTCGAACTTCTCTACGATTATCTGGATTATCGTTATCGGAACGCTTCTTCCCCGGACTGCGTATAAACTTTTAAACCGACAATGCTACCTCGATTGGTATCACCAATAATTCTGCTACTCGTTATTATAGGTATAAAACACGTTTCTTTTTTTACGTATCAACAAGAAATAAAAACCTAGTTTCTCTAATTTATGAGAATAGAATAATTCTTTGTTCTCAGGGTCAGCTTTCTATACTGAATAGTTTTACGACTTACAAACTAAAATAATGTTTTTTTTAACAAGGGTAGCTTATTTGAAAGTCACATAATCTATAAAGCCAATGGTTTAACATTCTTTGAGGACTTAAAAGTGTAGAAAACAAAATAAATTCGATAAAAGAAGTTAACAAAAAGAACATTACTTTACTTCTGTTAATTATAATTTTATTTTAACAAAGAACTATTTGAAATAAAAAAAGTATTCGACCTGAAAATATAGAATTATTTTATTCTTCCAAATAAAATAATAATCAACAATGTTTTTGTGGAATGAATATCAATGAATTGTTAAAATATTAAGTTATGTTAAAGAACGTAAATATCGCTTTGTTGGATGTTCCTCCGTGTTTTTGGTAACTATATCTCTTCAAACGCGTCTTTAAAGTAAGTTTATAAACGAATTAATTGAACGTTGTCAAAATAATATCGTCACGAGATACGACTGTTACGGTGTTTTTTAATTCGCAATGGTAATTCATTGAGAGTGAAATAAATCAGAAGCGTTCGTTTGAAGAAACGTCTCGGTTCATTCACCGAGTGGTCAGATAACGTGTCTCGATAAGGGAGGTATAACTTTCGATGATGCACAACATTTCGCATCTCCTCTAACTGATTCTACTTCGCGAAATATCGTTTATAATTAACGACGATCGTTGCTGTTGATAACAAGAAAGAAGGGAAAAAATTAGCGATAATATTCGAAACAGAACAAAGTTAGAAGAAGAAAGATTTTACATCCAAAATTCAATTAACCCACGCAATCATACTCTATCTCGGTAAACATTTATCAATTTGGACAAGTGGGAAGTGCAATGAACATATCCGGTACAAATACTTGCCTCCGGCTAGTTTCATTATCTCTTCAGGGTAAATAAACTGCAGATACGTTCACTACGTTATATATAGAACGTCCGCAGAAAATTTATGAATGTAATTTCTTTCCAGGATCGTTTGCTAAAAATACAGAACCATATGAGTCATTTGTTGTAAAAGTGAGATTCCGTTTTAAAAAAAGGTTCATTTTATGTCGTTTTAACTTCAGAACGGAGAAAGCCTTAAATGAAGAATATGAATTTCACTTTTGTAATAAACGACTCGTATATTAATCGCATATACATTTGTGATTTACTCGATTAAACCATTAAGCCATTCCAGTTTTATTACAGTCATACATCGCATCATTTATCATATATTCACATCATTGCCGCTTAATACAATAAATGTTCTCTTTTATTCTTGGTCGCTTGAAAAAATTGATAACCACATGATTTTCAAGATATTTATTCAAATAAAGTAAAAAAAGAAATTGAAACACAAAGGATATTTGCTTAATGATTAATTTACAGTTCCATTGTTGTACATAGTATACATTACTATACTCGTTAAAACATTTCATTATGATAACAGGTACATTATCACAAGCTTGTGATCTGGATCAAATGCAATATGGATGTCGTATTTATAACGCACAATGCAGATGCGGTTACGGGTGTTCCGCCGAATACAGATACAACAATAACGAAGACTGCAAAGAAGCGTTAAGAGGTATCGACTTACCTGTTCATTTCATTCAAAATATCAATAATTAAACGAACGTACATTAACATCTTTTATAGCAAATACTTCATTTTTATTATTATTGAGCGATTCATTTTTGCAGGTAGACGCGGTGACATATGCTACAGGTCGAAGCCTTGCTTGAATGGGGGGTCGTGCTTGCAAATATCATCGGAACCAGGATTTAAATGTCGCTGCGAAGGAACTGGCTATTACGGATCACATTGTGATAAACGTAAGCAATCAGTAACTTTGCAGCCTCGTTCATTTTCTCAATTACGTTGCGTTTAACATTTCCAGTCACTTAATAAAATCAAATATCGAAACAACGTTTAACAAAAATCCTAATGGAACGATAATTGCATTTTACAGCCTGTCCGGGACCAAACAACCAACGCTTTCGAGGACCGTTTCCTTACGAGTGTGTTATAATTTGATTTGCAACCTTTTCATCTATCCGAAATCAAATACATTCACTATGTTAAGTACAAAAAATAAACATATTTTGCGAACATTTACACACCTTTGTACATACATAATAAACATATTGTATATATCATAATCCTCTCGTTAGCGAAGAAGAAAATTGTCGATATATCACGATTTCGTTGCATGACATTGACGGAAATAATATTTATTTAGAAAGAAAAATTATAATCTGTCTAATATTCAAGGATAAAGATACATATAATAGTTTCACCGTTTATTCATCATTAATTTTACAATATGTATGCACATGATGTGTTGGATTCACGAATTTAGTTTTCCAACAAGACATTTTCATTTGTATCGTGCTTGTGTTAATGCCCGTTATCATTTCTCTTCTCTCATCTATTTCTACATGATCGGTATTTTGCTTGCTGTTTCTGATCGTAAAACTTATAAAATGCGATTTCATTACTGTTCACGTAAGTACTTTTTTTTTATCGTTTCTTCTTTTATGCGTATTATATATCCACTTGAATCTGTAATATTCTAGTTTGATTTTTAGAACGCGAGACTGCATCAGGAACTTAACGACATGTATATATATATATATATATATATTTTTTTTTTATATATCATCTAGGACAAACAATTGGCCAGGTTATAATTTTTTTTTTTTACAAATTCAGAGGCATTTTTTTTCAACATAAGGACACATTACAATGATTTATATAGTAAAATACATGTCTGTTTCTTTTTGATTATAAAATTATGTAAATTTACAAGTTTCAACAAGTGGCCAATTACAACAAAATTATAAATTTTGTTATCTATTTATACATTTTAACTGATCGTCGTGTACATTACAGGTAAAACAAATATTCTAAAGAAACTAATATAAATAAAAATTGTATCAACATTTACGTATGTTTTTATAAACACAGATGGGACATTGAACATTACAAACAGGCAGGTTGTCAACGGTATAATAGTAAATACTTATTTTTTCCAATCCATGAAACCGAATGAAGGAAATGCATGTAAAATTTGTATCGAAAAGTAACTGTAGCAATTAAAAAAGAATTGAATAATATTTCGTAATTATCGTTGGTAATTATAAAAGTTTATTACACACGTTTTAAAAAAAAAAGCAATAAAACGTTCGATAAATTTTTAGTTGAAATTAGAATAATTCAGACAAACTGCCTTCTTGATTATTTTCGTATTGTATAAGATGATAAAATGACTCGTTGTGTTTTTTTTTGTTTATTTTATATTCTTCTTTTTCTCAACAAGATCATGATCCAATCGATTGATTATTATCAATGTTATTATTGTTGTCATATTAGTCTCAATTTGGCAAATGTTTACGATGCTTATAATAATAATAATCTCGGTACCGAAGTGTATGGACTAAAAACAAGTAATGTAGATTACAATTTGGATAAGCAGTAACCGTTTTCGATACGACATTACTCTTGGATGGCACCAGAGGTATGCTGGATTCTTTCCTGACTAAATCCACGCGTGCCGTCCGGACCTCTTGGTTGTCTAACTATGGTTAATTTAGGACCTGTATCTTCCAATGACGTAGTACGTAATCGACTGATTAAGCGTTCGGGTCGTTGTTGACCTGCATCACTATACAAAGAATAACGTTTATAAATTTGTTATTTATTCAGGAACATAACAGAAGAAGATATATATGGTGTAAGTATATAAATTGTATGAAAATTTACCTTAAACGCGTTACATTGCATGCAGATGATTTACCAGTACGCTGATTAGTGATCAAAACGAATTCAACTTGATCACCCGGTTGAAGTACTGCATGATCTCGGACCTCGCTCATGTGGAAGAATAATTTCTTACCCTCATCAACTTCATAAGCAAGAAAACCAAAAGGGCCTTTTACCGCATCAACCGTTGCTCTCCTCTTTTTTCTAACTGCCACAATGTTACAAGCATGACCCGCTGAGTCAACTTGTAATTGTACAGGATCACCAGCCTGAAGCAACTCGCGTTTGTTAACAAGTCCCATGATTCTGAATTCGTATTCTGGTGTATCTTCGTCTTCGTTGGTTGCGTTTATTTTTATTAAACCAGCATACTCTGCCTGGTCAGGATTTGCGCTTCGTAAAGGTCTTATAACCGTTCCATCGAGTACTTCGCTAACCGGAGTTGGCCTAGGAATGCTTCCACGAGGTACCAATTTAACGTAATCCGCGGCTACGCAACCACCATTACCTCTACCGTTTCCGGAACTAATCGTACATTCGATATCAGCGCCTACTTCCAAAGTACTAGCATCTCCCTCAAAATTACTAAAAAATAAAAACATGTATTATAAATTCAGAGTAATGCAAAAATCAAATGTTAATCAATTACCTGAAGTGAAAAAATATTTCTTTATCATGATTTACAGTTTCAATAAAACCAAATCCATCTTTGAGTGCAGCGATGAAGCCCTGACAAACTTGACCGTTTAATTTCTTGCTGCCGTTCTGAGTTTTCTCACCAGAGGAACTCACTAGAGATATGTCAACAGCAACAAGTTCTTTGTTTCGTTTCACCTGACAGATACTGAATTGAACCTAAAATATTAAGGTGCTAATATAAATATTAATACAAATATCAATATATATTAATATACGTATGATACAAATAAATATCAATATACCTTGTTACCTAATCTTGGAATATTCTTAGGATCGCAATCTTTGCTAAAGAAAATAACACTTTTCTGTTGATTTTCTTTCATGTATCCAATGAGACCGGGCTCAATGCCATTTATACCCTGAATTATAGTACCCAATAAATCTTTTTCTATAATCGTTTCAAATTGAACTGTACCAGCTGGTAGATGTTTCAACCTAATTGCACTTTGTCGATTGTTTGAAAATGATGAGGAAGGATCCTGATACAAAAATATTTCATTAAAATACGTACGATATATAAACGATTAAGAAAAAACAACATTTATTCTTACTTGAATTACTGTGAATTCAACTTCATCTCCTACGCTAATTTCTCTACCAACATCCAGAACTTCGTTAAAATGAAAGAAAAGTCGTGCGTCTCGATCTACACAACGAATAAAACCAAATCCATCTTTGAGTGAAATTATAACGCCTTGTTCGCGTTTTTCACCGGATACAGTAAAAGATTCGGGTAGTAATAGTATTTCGGTAGCTCTCTTGAGTTGATCTCTAGTATCTGTAGCAATACGAAATTGGACCCAGTCCCCGTGTCTACAAAACGTATCAATTCAATGATTGAACCTGACGTGAGGTGAAAACGAATTTAATAAACGTAACTACCTGAGAGTAAAATCTCCTTTCTGATCTTTGTCACCGAACGGAATTTCAACTTCAGAATGATCTGTGTCTCTATACCGAATTCTTCCAGGTAATGGATCATTTTGATGACGAGCTGCAGTACCTCTTTCCAGAGGCTTTAGTACTTGTCCCTTTACTACCTCGTTACTGACTTCTTCGAAAACTATTGAACCAGGTGGCAGTTTAGTTATATTACAAGCTACCTCCTTTCCCTGAGAATATTAAAGGCAATTAAATTTATGTGCACATCGAATAAGAGAAAAATCTACTTCGCATAAAATAACATATATCTTTACATTTCGGGTTTGTATTATGAACTCAACATCGTCCCCTAGTTTAAGTTCTTCTTTCATAGATTTAGCTTCGCTAAAGTGGAAGAAAATCTCTTTAACCACGTCAGCACGTTCAATGAAGCCGAAGTTTTCTTTCATCGAGCATACTACTCCACAATAGCGAACTGGATGCGCGGGATTCTCCAATCTTACGTGGCATGCACCCAGGTTTCCACTGTAAATGAATCGCAGTATTGTATTAATTCCATTCACGCTTACGTATTAAAGAAAATTACATACCGTTGATTGGTAGCAATTTGAAATGATACTCTGTCGCCTGCACGCAAAGTAACATTTCCTTCAACATCATCTTTCGTATATGGCAGAAAAAAACACTCTCCCCGATTTTCGTAACTAATACGGCCCTGTGAATCACCACTTGCTTGCAATTCTGTTGTCACATTACCAATAACCCTTTCTTCACCTAGCACCTGTATTATACAATTTTTATTATTTCTCGGATTTCTTTAGATACATTTTCCAAAATATGAAATTCTTTTGTTCAAAAATTTGAATGCCTAATTTTAATTGAAACATTGTAACATTAATTTCTTAGCCTTACTCCGTCGTTTGAAAATTAATAATATACTAACCACTTCTGGAGAAATTTTGCTAACTGTACTAGCGATAGGTTTTCCTGTTCTTCGATCATATGTCATTTCAAATTCAACTGGATCTCCAATTTTCAGATGTTCTATATTACCACTAAATTGGCTAAAATGAAAGAATAACCTTGCTTGTCTTTCACAGCATTGTATAAATCCATAAGAATGCTGGAAGAAAACAAAAATATTATAAATTATGTGCATACTAAAATTTGTAAAATAAAAAAATTCTTACTAATAATTTTTCGATTATTCCTGTTTCTCGAGTTCCTTGATTTGTAGACTGATCTTGATAGGTGGAGTTATTTGTTGTTGGCTCCTCCGCGTAGCCAGTGTTTCCTTCCATTCCTGTAAATGTTCCAAAGGGAACTCTAGTAACTCCATTACGTGACACTTTGGTATTAGGATAACCGGCATAGTTTATGGTACTTTTTCCGTTTCTAGGTGGTGAGTCCATCATATAATGATCTCCACTGTAGTTGGTACCATTTCGATAAATATTAGTTGTTGATTGATGTGATCCTGTTATAACTTTGGGACTTGGTATAGCCATTGACTTGTAATCAAGTATTGCAGGGTCAGAGTTCATGATTGGCGGCTGGAACGTTTTCCACTGAGGATTGTTGGACATTGTCTCAAATTTGCACAATTTTAAATGTAATCTTTACGTATAAGATTTCCTTTTTTGTTTTGTTGAAACAATTACTTAATTTTCTTTTGTGTTCACTTCCGTTTCACCACAATATATATATGTATATATATATATATACTTATATTTAGAAATTTTTAGTCTTTTCAATTATTTAAGTGTTAACATAGATATCACAGAACGGTTCTTGGTACCTTATATCTTCATTCACTATTATAATGTTACAAGAACTTAATACAGAGGAAGAGAGGCTCTTTAAAATGTTGCAGAAATGCAGACTCCTTTGTGACCAAGAAGTGGAAGGAAGGTTTTGAAAGTATTTTGACCTTTTTCATAAATTATTTATATGAGAGTACCTGGGCAACTCTGTGCAAAATTGGCACTCTTTATACAGATACAAGTGTTTTATTAGTCAAGAGCAGCACAATCTCAGCCGCAATCACAATCACGGTCACTTTATGGCTCACCTAACTTTTTCTCACAAAGCTTGTGTACATAATATACAAATGAACAATATAGTTAATGTTGATTTACGAATTAATACAAGTACAAAATTCTTAGCACATCATAGACCATTGATACTTTCCACAGATGTATGCACGAGTGTTATAACAACTGTTTGATGTTTACTCAATTCAGCATACTCTAGAACAACTGAGTTCCTTTTAAACAACAGTCATCCTTTATAAAAGGAGTAAATCAAAAAACATAGAAGATTTAAAAGATAAATGTTGACTTGAAAATCCTCAGATGTCTTCAATGCGTGCTGAGTGTGATTGTGTTGTTCCAATATTTCTATGTTAGCGTTTCTTTCTTCAGCATTTAATTGTGGAATTTACAGTGAGCCTTGGTTTCAAAAATGTCCTAAACTAACAATTACACAAGCTGAAATAAAAAAACAAAAATACCGATTAATATAATACCTTTAAAAATTAAAACATGTGTAATAATGATTACGAGCTTCATTCACAAGAGTTAAAAAAAAACTAGTGTAGATAAACATTATCTTTTTTTTGTTTATTTAAAAAATTTATAACAATATAATAAATTATTTTTATAACTATTTTTTATTTATAACAAACAGAGGAAACATATTTTTAAATTAAACTTTTATCTTAAATAAATTATTTAAAACAACTAAACTTAAATAACATTTCAAAAAATTATTATACTTACAAATAGTTATTAAAGGTTTAAAAGTTATAGAAATTTTATAACATTTTAGAAATTACAAATTAATATTACTTTTAGTGTGTTCTATACATATATTCATATGATCAATTTTAGCTTAAATAAATAAAATAAAAAAATAAACTTTTACCACAAATAATCTCTCATTTGTAAATATAGGTTATTATATATTTTTCACTCCACATTATAAAAATATTTAAGTATATATAGTAATTCACGATATATTTTATGTATTCTATTTGTAGTTATATATGAGATAAATTAGATATTCACAGTAAGTGACTGCCAGTTTGACATTGACTTTTTATGTTCCAACTGGCAGTATTTTTTCAATGTTTTCTACTTGTTTGTCAAAATATTATTTGCGTTCCAAATTTCGTTTATTGATATCATACAAGTAATCAAGACATCGTTATCATCAATTTTCTGTTTAAATCATAATTCTCGAACTTTGCTGCAAATGGGATACAATACTTGGACACCCACATGAAAACGTTTAAATATATGTAATGATATGGTCATTGTAAGTTTTTTTGAAGGTAAATAAGTGCGCGTATCGTACGAGGAATTTCATACGGCCAACTTTGAATTCAAATTAACAACGACTATATCGAAAGTACAGGTCCAAAACAAAAATCCGAAATATTGTACGTGCTCGTCAGTTACGAGATTCTAATTTTTTATGAGGTCACTCGTTTCTTTCGATACCGTAAAGATTTATCGGACTTTCACGTACGTATAAAATATGAATACGATTGTCGAGAAGCGAATAATTGTACAGATTGTGAATGTTTTGTTATAAAGCTCGTAATCAAATAGCTTTATAAAGATTTATAAAACTCACCACGACACAGCACAGCACTGACGACATGCCGCCATGTTGAATGTCAACATTCCAGCATTCACATACAAAACAGGAGCAACTACAGAGTGATTACAGTTAACAATTTCAGTTCATAGCTATCTGGTAATATTACAATAAAAATAATTATTCACTTCTCTTATTATATACAAAAAAAATAAAAGATCAATATTTAATAATAGTTAAAATTAATAACGAATAAACAACTTTTTCATTATGATGTAAATTCAGGAGTAGAATAACATAACAATAAGTATATTAAACTGTAATAGTTTTACATTATATTTACAAATAATGTTGATTACTAATATCAAAGAATATTCCAGAAGTAATTACACTTAAAATTATTAAAAAATGCTTGATATTTAAAAGCGTAAAAAACATATATTTCATGAGATTAAACACAAGTACATATATTTTAAATTCAAAATAAATTAATAACCGAGTAATAAAGTAAAAATTTTAATGTATACAGATCTTTTATTTATACATTTATTTTTCAAATACTTATTGATACTACACAAAGTAACTAATTATTTATAATTTACAAATAAAATTCATATTATTAATATTAAAAATATTTTGCATATATTATTAAATATTCAATTTTTGAGAAGCTTCTCCACTTGACGTTCTTGAATAGGTACCAAAATGGTTTGGTTGACGCCAATGCAAATCTTCTGATTCTGGTGTTGGTGGAGCAGTAGCACATTCTAAACTTAATTGAAGAGCTCTCCTTAAATCATCATCTTCCTCTGTATCGTCCGTATTTGCACTTGTTTTTTTATTATAGTCATGAAAATCTAAACTCAGTTTCAGGTACTTATCAATATCATTTTTCTTATTTTCTTCAAAACTTAATTGAAGTGCTCTTTGTAATTCTGCATTTTCATCATCTTCTTCATCTTCACCTTTCTCAATTTTTATAGGAATTATCTTTTCTTGTGACTTACTTGTTGCTGTTTTCTCTTTACTTGATAATGCTCTGGCAAATGTATTTGTCATTGTGTTATTAATTAAACCTGTAAAAAAACAGATGTTCTAAGTGAATTAGAAGTCAATGCACTGTTGTAAGTATATGAAATACTACAACTTCTCCTATAGTGAAGATAGCTTTTAAAAGTTCATTCTTTTCCACAGTACTCAGACAATAACCTTTTACTTCTGATTTTAACGAAGATTGTCCTTTTGATACAGGTTCAATTGGATTTTTCATAAGAATGTCATCCGCAGGACATTGAGGGAGGGTTCCAATAACAATAAAAATAGAATAACCTGTAAAGAAACATATAATTTTATAGTTATAACTTATTCTTGAATGGATTTCATTAAAATATTTACCTTCTTGTAGTAACTGGGCTAAATACATTGAAAGGTAAGTATCTGATATAAGTTCTGGCCCACTTAATACTGAATTTAAATTAAACCATTGCTTTCCAATTTTTCTTATAGTAAACCAATGTCCTTTATAATTACAAATATATGCTTTCATCTGTCTGAAAATTATATCTTTTCAAAAATTCTACATATCATATCATGAATTTCTGTTTAATACAAATGAATAATTTAAGGAGAAATAAACATACATAGGATCATTTTGTGCCATTATAGCTGCAGGTTCTGTACTATTATATGGAATTAGTTCTAATCCCCAAACTTTTAATGCACTACTTATAACTTGAACAGAGAAGTATCCACTGTCATCCATGTTTCCTGATGGTTGCTAAGCAAAATAATTAATGCCCTTTACCACATATAATATTAGTAAATATTAGTATTTTAAATAAATTTCTTATGTTTATATATATATACATATATATGTATATAAAAAAACAAAATTTGTAAGGATAATAATTCATCTTGATATTGATGCATTATTATTCTAATATAGAATATAAAAAAACTATAATGCAAAGGCTATAATTCACCTCTAAAAAAAGTTTGTAATCTTCACTGTCAACTCCAGATTCTGCCATTCTTATCCTTTCCTCTTCATCCATTTGATGACCAAAATTGGCAAGGTCTACTGCATTGAAATATGGTCCTTGTAAAAGAGCATTTAAACAATGTTGTGCGCACAAAAAGCCTTCTTGCTATAATAAATAATCCCGTTAATAATTTACGCGCAAAAAAACACTACAAACTTCACATGTATTATTAGTTACCTTTTCGTGAAATATGGTATCCATTTCTGTAGTATTATTTTAAGGTAATGCAAAAAGCATGTAAATATTAACTAACAACCAAATCATATGTCGAATAATCTTAAAAGATTCTATAATCAAACGTCACCCACAAAAATATTTTTTGGTTATAACTCGGAATATGTCATAAGCAGTTGGCGGTACTTTTGGATTTTACAACTGGTGCGCATAGTATTGCCATCTTACAATAAATTTTATAATTTCTACAAATCACATTAGTGAAATATTATTTTAGTACATAAATAATAACTATATTTATGAGAATAGACATTAAGTTTATGTTTATAATATTTTGCAACGATAGAAATATGTAAAATGAAAATAAAACAGAAAATCATGTTTTTAGATACAAATATATGCAGAAATACGATAAAAGAGAATTAATGTTAAACAAATGTTAAATTAAACAAAAGGTAATATGTATAAAAAATCATTCCTTCATATTGTGCGTTTACATTACACACTTAATTATATGAATTCAACACTGATTGGTTGAAATGAATTTGTAGGTATCCAGACATTTCAAGCTACATCGAAGGATACCTTAAGCCACGTATAAAATATTCTACGAATTCCATCGAAGAACAGAATACAGACTTCAAGTTACAAGAAGCATCAGAAACTACAGAATTATTATTTAAAGGTTTTAACCGAATTTGAGCCTCGTCTGCTACCACGGCATAGAAAAGGACATCAACTATTGAGTATCAAGTACCAACGGAGGTGGAAGAAGGAAATTGTGAGTGTACCGGAAAGAAAGGACTTTGTGTTAGCAAGTGCATTTGTTGACGTAATACGTAACTTAAGCAAAAGGTTGAAGTGTATCGGCAAACACGACGGCGTCGACGACCTGTGGCAAAACACCTGCTTTGCTTGAAACGAGAGACGGGGACACGGTGACGGCGGGGGCGGCCATACTCAAACAACCGCCGAGCGAAGTGCGCGGCACAGCGCAGAAATGAGACGATAATAAATCGTATTATATTGTTCATAAACCCGGGGACAAGGTAACGGGTGTAAGTATCTCCATTCGTATATAGAAGAAAGAATTACGAGAAAAAGTGAAAACGGAAGTGTGGGAAGTATAAGGAAAGAGAGGAAAGCGGCCCGACGAATCGAGGCGCAGGGAACGGTATGAGTGCAAAGACGGACGTGAACAGGCGGGTCCTAGCGATTCAAGCTAAAAAAAAGAGGCACAAGCCGAGCAAGCGAAAAGGGAAGGGAAATTCACAGGGCGAATCAGATACATCGGGTGCCCAGTGCTCGAAAGCACCGGCTGCTCGGCAAGGACAAGGATCGGGTTTCTATCAGGATGCTTCTGCACAGAGACCATATTCCAGCGACAATGGAAACAGGTATCAGACTATCTATAATATGTCATTTTATTCTGCCACGCCGATCCTTTGTCAACAGTTTGTATTTTAAATTTAGATTCCTTTTGTGTGACACACTTCGATATCGGATTTTCTATTAACTTCCTTTTATAATACGACGATAATGAATTGTTTCGTTCAGTAGTTTAGCGAACAGTAAGAGATATTTCTAATAAAATATATATCCAACTAGTGTAATTGTGTTGTAAAATTTTGTACAGTGATGGTGCTCGTATTCCACGCGAAAGTTTCGAAACCGGTGTTTCGTTTTTTCATTTCCTGATCCGTTGTTTTCTTCCCCACCTTTCGTTTTTTAAACTGTAACTTATAGATTGGAACCATGCCACAGCTCAAGTAACGAAACAATAGAAGACGATGATGAAGTATATACTAGCGAAGATGATGAACAGGAAGATAGCAGCGATTATTGTAAAGGGGGATACCATCCTGTAAAAATAGGAGATTTATTTTTAAATCGTTACCATGTAACTCGCAAACTTGGTTGGGGTCATTTCTCAACAGTTTGGCTCTGCTGGGACTTACAGGTATTTGTTCAACTAATACGGTTGTTTCTCTGCTTATTAAGTCTAGAAGGGGAATGTTTTGAAATATTTTGTACAGGATAAACGATTTGTGGCCCTTAAAGTGGTCAAATCTGCATCTCATTTTACTGAAACTGCATTGGATGAAATTAAATTATTAAAAGATGTGCGTGATACAGATCCTAGTGATCCCAAGCGCAATAAAACCGTCCAATTGCTCAATGACTTCAAGATCAGTGGTATTAATGGTCTGCATGTTTGCATGGTATTTGAAGTGCTTGGACATAATCTTCTTAAATTGATCATCAAATCCAACTATAGAGGGATTCCAAGAAACAATGTTAAACGTATCATCAGACAAGTTCTTGAAGGTCTTGATTATCTTCATAATAAATGTAAGATATCTATAAACTTATTCACTATTGAATGTTAGAAAATTGTTAGAAAATATTGATTTCATATGTTATTTAATATGATATGAATCTGTAAAGTACTGAAATTAAATGAAAAAAATTATAGTTATAATAATGAAAATATATTAAAATTAACATGCAATGCACATCTTTTTTTCAGGTAAAATTATTCATACAGACATAAAACCTGAAAATGTTCTTGTTTGTGTTGATGAATCTTATATAAGAAAGTTGGCTTGTGAAGCTACTGAATTGCATTCTCTTGGGATAAAATTACCCGTATCTTTAATTTCAACTGCACCAAAGGAATTTCAAGAACCCATTCCAAATTCTAAGATGTCAAAAAATAAAAAGAAAAAACTCAAAAAGAAAGCTAAACGTCAGAATGAATTATTGAAGAAACAAATGGAACAAATTGAAGAGCTTGAGGAGCAAACTAAACTTGCAAATAGCACAAGAGAGAATGGAGAATTAGAAACCAATAGTCCAGATCAAGAAATAAATTCAGAAAGTATAGAAGATAATACTGAAAGCAAAGGTTCACCTGATATTTCAGAACCATCTGCACCCTCATTACATATAAATGGTGTAGATAGTTTAGCAGGTGGGGAAAAAGTAGAAAATCAATTACCTCAACAGTCTGACAAAATGGATAATGCAAACTTATGTGATGTAGAAAAAAGCTGTGGTGAAAGAGCATTACCACCTGATCATGAAGATGCAGATGAATGTAGTGAGGGTAAAATAACAGAAAATAACAAATTATGCGTTGAAATTAATTTACATTCATTTTGAATTTATTAATTTCTAGGTCGTAATTTACATCCACCTGAAAGTAAACAATTAAAACGAGCATCGGTAGCTCCTTTAGATCCTGCCTTAGTGGAATGTGATGTTGAAGTGAAAATAGCTGACCTCGGTAACGCATGTTGGGTCCACAAAAAATTTACAGACGATATTCAAACTCGTCAATACAGATCATTAGAAGTACTACTAGGATCTGGATACGATACATCCGCGGATATATGGTCCACTGCCTGTATGGCATTCGAATTAGCAACTGGTGATTATCTCTTTGAACCGCATAGTGGTAATTATTATTGCAGGTAAGTTTATCAATTTTGAGTGTTACTTTTTTTTTGAATTATTGCATTTGTAACCGTACTACAGCATGTTTTGCTTTGTTGCAGAGACGAAGACCACTTAGCACATATTATTGAATTGCTCGGAGAAATACCAAGGCACATTGCTCTTTCCGGCAAAAACTCGAAAGCGTATTTCAACAAGAAAGGCGAATTGAAGCGTATTACTGGATTGAAACCTTGGGGACTGTATGAGGTGCTCACAGAAAAATATGATTGGTCGCCAAGAGAAGCACGTGAGTTTGAAGAGTTCCTAACTCCGATGCTCGAGTTTGACCCGAGTATGCGAGCTACAGCAGCAGAGTGCCTGAAGCATCCGTGGCTGCAAATCAAAAAGTGATCGTATTTTTTATCATTTTATCTTTAAATTTTTCAACTCCAGACTCTACCATCTTGATGTAATCATAAGTCGAGAGTGTAACAAAAAGCAACGACCGACAATAGTTGGATTTTTTTTCATACTGTATACATTTTATTTTCGCGTAATAAGTGCATTATTATTAAAAACGCACACTAAGATTATTTAATATTTAATATAATATATATATACATATATATATTGTTATACGATACAAAATTATTATAAATGTATCTTGTAAATTATAATTTAGATACGTTTTACAATTTTTAGCTATTAATAATTTTACGATCATCATTGACATCCATACACTTCTGAACAATTTCAAGTAGTAAAAAAAAAAGAAGAAAAAAATAAAACATAAAAAATTCGAAACAATTGGGGAAAGAAGAGCTTACAACATTCCACCAAATTCCAAATATTTGTGACACATTGAGTATGCTTTTCATTGTAACACTCTCGACAGTGGCTGCCTACTTGTGTATTTATAAATTTGTTAAATCATGTTTTTCATTTAGTAATGATATCTTAAATTAAAATTTCGTAGTACTTTATTACTTTACACGGTTATCGTTATACTATCCTTTATACTTGTCACTTAATTTATCAAATGCCCCAAGAGTCATGGGACCTACTCATAATGTACTTTAGAAAAGGGCAGGCCCATCGTTGTGCTATAACAAATATTAAAATCTTCATCATCATATTATTTTTTTTTTTTTCGCATTACATTTATTATTCGAAATTTTTCGATAGTAGATTTTTTTTTCACTGTGATCTCTCCTTGTGCTTAATTAATATCTCTGAAATATATCATAATTATTATTATAGTTTCGATACTTCTTTTAGAAGAGAAAATACTCATTACACATACGCCGGAACGTGTGTTTAAGGAACTGAACCTTTGTACAAATTCAATAAATGCAGAAATACATGTATCATTAATATAATTAAGAGTTGGTCGCCAGATTCTTGGTATGATGGTCGATATGATTCGGAATCGATAACAGTGAATACTCCAATTAAATTCTAGATGCGTGAATTTCAACCACATCGCAGAAATGAACTTGTGATTTTGATAGAAACAAGAAGTTCGTAATAAATTTGTAGTTAACACTGTTGGATTTCGAGCAACGACCGAGTGGATTCAATGTTTATAGCACACATTTTCGTTCGATTCATTATATTTCTTTAACATAGGATGAATTAGCTAACTCGATCACTTTCAAATCATTTGTAAATTATTTATCGCATGAAAGAAATGTTTTTGATATAATTTAGTAATTAATTTTTAATTTGGGACTGTACACTTGCTAAATTTTTATAATTCAGTTAAAAAGAAGATATTGTATGATACGATTCTTTCTATACTTCATGACTTTTGTTTCAAATATTTTTTCCATACAAGAAATAGTTTACTCACAATTTAAAGCGTTCGAGTTAGCTAACTTACCCTACGTACAGTTAAGATGTATATCATATACATATATATATATATATATATACACATATATATGTATAATGTACAATGCTGAAGAAAGAAGACGAGTTTTTACATGACGACTGACATTTCGGTGAAATAATTGTGGCAAAAGGATATACAATGTTAAGTTCTGCGCGACCTTCTTTACTTTGAGCTATTGACTGATTATTGAGCTCTCTGCCGATAAGTTGTCTTCTATTTTATAAACGAAGTAAGCGAAACAGTACAACTCAACTGGATATTCAACATCACACAAAAATTTAAAAAAAAAAAAACATACTTTTGTATAGTTGAATTCTCTTGATGCTTCCAAACGAATGTTCTGTTTCGCTTCGCCTGCCAATATTAAGATCATTCAATTAAAAACAAGAAAAACAAAAAAATACAAAGAGACAAATATGATTAATTAAAAGCATTTTGTACAACACAGGTGGAGACGCATACGAAAAGGATATTTACAAATTAAGTTTATATTAAATGGAAAAATGCTACGTTTCTTCTGGGTGAAAGAGGAACAAATAATGATTCGAAATAGAGATCATTTAACACTTTTTAATTAAAAAATTACATTGGTTGTCTTCGAACGAATTCGTAAGTAAATATTATTGTTTTGATACAGTTCAGAGGTCTACCTATCGTTTGATACAAATTTCTTTGGAATGTTGAAAGAAAGTATCGAGGGAGTTAAACGTTAACTTTCACGATGTGTAGAGAACACACGCGTACAACGACCAAGATCATAAAGGGACGTTCAAATCTTAATTTCATTTGTATCTGTATCCTTAAACTGGAAACCTCTCTTTCAATCCTTGCTGTGATCCGTAAGATTCGACTCCCCAAATTATCGTGACACCGTGTCGCCTTACGAATTGTTTTCGTTTCGAAGTAATACTCGTCTGAACTTGTTTCCTTATGCGACCCCAGTGTAGTTACAACCTTGGGACTGATAACAGTGATCCTGTTGAATTTGTACAGTACGACAACCGCAGTTATTAGTAGATATATATGTATATTATGTATAACCGGTATCAATTCAGTGAAATATGCGGCCAATGAAGCTCGAAACGGAGTATATCGTTAAAACACACAAAAGGGGAAATGTCTTCTTTGAGTTAAGTACATCTCTAGTTTCTACCTTGACCGTCCTTATCGCTGATTAATCACCGATCGTCATACGATTTATTAACGATATAAACGATGAATCTCTTTCGACGAGAGAATGTATAATACGACGTGGTATCGATAGATGAAAATCGTTATCGTAAAAAAGGAAAAAGTAAAACGGATAGCTTTTAATTGTACCGAATATTGTCTTAAGAAAAAAACGAACGGATGATCGGTTTCTTTAACAGCGGTTTAACAAATTCGAAAGGACGTGTGATTTCATCGCGTAGCCGCACATGTATAAACATACCGAAATATATATATATATATATATATACATACACACACGTATACATATATACATAGAATAAATCGAATGACAATTTACCGTAGGTGTGATCCGCTTCTTGGCGCTAGGATAGTTAGGATGAAATTTAACAAACATTTAATAGTAAAAAGAACAAAATGTGTATAGCTTGATGTACGGAGAGTCTCCTCTTTCCTCTGAGGTTCGAGCAAGTCATTATTGTATTCATATTAAAAAAGTTTTAAGGCTCGATGCGTATTTATGTTTCTCTCACGACGACAAGAGGGTGATACATCTATGCGTGTAGAATTTAAAACGCCGGTGCAAAAATTGAGGCAAAAGTCGAGGTAACCGCTTTACAGGGACCCAAAATTCGAAACTTCTTCGGAAGTCCGCTAGTTCATCGAACAAATTGGAATCGAACGAGGAGGTACAATTTTATTTTTCGTTCAATCGCAATGTAACTGGGTCGGTGATTCGAGAAAGCCTCGTTGTTTCTTTTCCGCTCTCGTTCGAGCGAAACTCTGAACCGATAGCGTTCTACGAATTTAACGTAACGATTGTTAAAACGCACCGAGAAACAACAAGTGATAATCAGTACCAAGGAAGCGGCGTGTGTAAAAATAAAAAGAGAAAAAAAATACAGAGAGATACGGAGAATCTCTAGAAAATACAATGTGTGATTTTTGTAATATTACAATGTTAAACAAAAAAAAAAAAAAGAAAAAATGAGGGTTTTACGGATGGATGAATCTGTTTAGATGAAGCAAAAAAGAAATAAAAATCGGATGTTTGATAAGAGCAAAAAAAAATATATAAAAAGAAATAAAAAAAGGTTTCAAGTGAACCCCAAATTGTATTATGTAAATTGTGACGTGTATGACACGCATCCATGCGAATACTGTAAATATTGAAATGTAATTGGGGGTTTTACACATTTTTAGACCGAACGCGTCTGCAATTAAAGAAAAAAAACCAATAACGTTTAAGGAAGCGTTGAGAGACCTAGTCCCAATGGATTATATATTGTGACCTGTAAACGACTACTTTAAACCGAATTATAATCCCTTGGAACTTTTTTTTTCTGTAATAAATGGGTGAAATCAAGGGTACGACGTATTGTAATCTTACAATGGGGCTGGTATGTGTGTTAGCCATACTGGTCAAATAGCGTTTGTAGAATCATTTAAACTCTGCATGCTTTAGCCGATTGCTCGATGTTGTACATACACACGTGTACCGTACTGAGCAAACCCATTAATAAGAATATTAACTATATTGATAAAGAGAAGTGCATATAGAGATGCTCGTGATATGCGATCATTTTTAGAAATTTATTGGATAATTATCCAGTGCGTGAATAATATTTGAGCAGATAATACGTATAACTAAATTGACTGGAGCATCGATTAAAAAAAAAAAAATAATAATAAAGGAGGCAAGTGTGGTTTGCCATGCTTTTTAGACAATACTTTAATGTTATAGTGAGGATAATAACATTTATTAAGGTTGACTTATATAGAATTTCAACTATCGTCAACATCAAATAAAAAAAGCTGGGAATGTGCTCCATTATTATGAGGAAATAATCGATAAAGCTGTTGCGCATTTGGCAGATTTCAATTGTGCTAAACAAAAAAATAAGAGAGAGAGAGAGAGAGAGAACGTTTCACATTGGATTCAAACATCACGTTAAAATTCGTTACGGTGTTTCCTATATTTAATCTATTTTTGCATCAAACAAAAGGAACAACTAAGAGAATCTAAACGCGTACGTTTTTTCTATGTACGTTCTATACGCCATACCATTGCATTTCGTGATCGAAAAAGGGAAATACCGTAAGAGAAGGATCGATCGTAGCAAGTGCATTAAGGATACCGAAAGACATCTCGTATAATTCATGTTCTTCTTCGAAACAAAAAAGTATATAAAAAAAAAAAATAAATATGTCTCGTGCTCCAGTCACTCAATGACCAGATGAGGCATAAAAAAGAACCGTAGAGCATAATAAAGTAGCGATAACGAATCGAATAAATAAACGGATTTGATGTTTAGACGCTGCCTCCGTTATGTGCCCTGCCTCAGAAAAAGTAAAATAATGTACCCACCTCCTGAGATCGGTATATGATATTAAAAATAAATTCACATTAAAATAACACCTCCCGTACATGTCTTTTTTCGCCTTCTAAATAATTTTTCAGTTTTCAATAAACGAACCATTTGTTTTCGGTACCAGTGATTTATTGTACAAACCTATGTTACTCGTGTTCTCTACATGTGTATTTATCAACGTACACTCGTGTAAAATTGTCGTTATCAAACTACGATTAAAGAAAAAAACATTCCTTTCAGATGAATTCTCATTTAGATACTATTTGTATTAATTATGTAATGCAACGTTCGTTTCTTCAACTTTAAAATTAAATTTTAAATTATGTCGGAAGGTTTCTTCAATTTGATGAATTTCCTGAGTTGTTATTTTTAAATTACGGGGACGGAAGTTATAGTCCTCCAAGTGATTTCATTGTAAATATTACATTGTTTTAATAACAATGATACGCGTGTATCTAAATGAAAAAACATCTGTTATATCAAAGAAATCAAGATTTTTGCGCAGTGAACATTCATACGAAATATAACAAATTTATACAACAATATTTTAATAATAAAACACAACATTCGCAAATATTGCGGTCGATGCTAAAAACGGAATAACAAGATCAACCTCAAAGATTTTTCAAACCATTGTTTCAACACAGAAAATAAATTTTGTTAGATATATTCTCGCTTCCATAAAATTGGCATAATTAACTATTTTGAAAAATAGTAATAATTCAACTTATTTTGATACATTATCATTTGAATATACGTATCCATAAATCTTTAGTACTTTGATAAATTATTTTGTTAATAAGTACATTTTTAGTGCCATATGAAGCTTGTACTATTAATTTAATACTTAACGCAATATACAGCACTGCCGTTTGGTAATGTACATAATTTTTTTTTGTGCAGAAATTAAATATATTTTTAAAGTATCACATACTTCTTAGCGCCATTACGACGCTATAGTTCGTTAATACTATAACCATCTAAATACATGGTTAATTATGTACTATCGTACGTAGCACAATTTAAGAACTTCTTATTTGTTGTCAAGATCAATGTTAAGAAGTTATGCCCATTTCTGTAATATAATATTCGTACATAATACATATACTTTAATGTGGCAATAATCCATAATTATAGCTATATAAATCGATTATTAATCAGACCAATCCTCGTTCCCTCTGTAAATTAATTTGAAATTCATTAATACTTAAAAATTTTCATTTGCATCAAACGTAGCCCCTCACCACCAATAAGCTTTGAGAGCAAAGCAAATATTTGAACATTATCAATCATGATCAAATGATCTTCATAAAAATCTTTTTATAGCTACAATCACAATTACAAGCTATTTGCTGAAGCTAAAAAACAATCATTTGTTATTGATATCTGTCTTTCTAATAATACCTTATTGTCATATAAAATATTATTTCGTTCTACTCAAAGTTTAAATAACTGATCATTATGAAATTTAGAAAGTGTGCATTGTATATATCGCATAATGGACATTAAAACTATATTATTTCATCTAGCGATCACAGAAAATATTTTTTTCTTGTATTTATAAAAATTTGTGTACACTTACGGATAAGCATAGCATTAACAGCATAAATTAGCACAGCACACAAAAATAAGTTATATACTTAATATAGACCCGTGACTTGGACGTCCTTTGCTTTGTTTTCCGTGTACTTGATTCTGATTTTCTCCCGATAAATTTATAGTTAATTGTGCCGTTGACGCTGTAGTCACTTCATCGTCCGATTCCATAGGACTGATTCGAATAGCTTGATACCACTGATTCGTTAAATCTGTCATTTGAGATTTACAATCCTTTAATTCTTGTTGAGTAAATCTTCTTGTAAAGAAAGGTATAAAGAATTTCAGATCCCATCTTGCAAAACCGCGAATTCGGGACTGAAGGAAAGATACTTCAATTTCTTCTTCTGTAAGTTCTGACAGATGTTCTGAATCTATCGTTTGTCCCTAAGATAAAAATATAAATATAAGATACATACTCTTTTTATATGTATACATGTGTGTCTCTGTGTAAACATACCCATTCTCTGGTTTTACTCAATGAAACTTCTTTATCTTTTCTCTTTCTTCTGCTATTAGTTTTTTGTTTCTTTTCTGCTCTTAAAAATTTTAATAATGGCATTGTAGAGCCACCAAATATTAGTGTTGTAAATAACACAATAATTAATGTGGTAGTGATAATCACGTGCCGTGTTTCATCACTAAAATCCAAATGCAGTGATAAAGCATAAGAAATAGCACCTCTTAAGCCACTAAACCACATTATAAACATCATTTTTCTTGTAATCTGATGTTCGCGAAAACGATTAACAAGAAATGCTAAAGGGAAGATATTTGCAGCTCTACCAATTAGACATAGAATTATTGACCATATAATGAGTGCTGGTTCAACCTACAATTAAAATAAATAATATTAATCATTATAAATATAAAGTACATGATAACAAATGAATTTAAAAATTGTTTTACCCTATGTCTAAAACTGAACAGGGCTAATCCTAAATATGCAAACACACAAGTTTCAGCAATAAAGGCTAAAGTCCTCATGGTTTGTTGCATTGTAATTTGAGTTACAGTCGATAGATTAAAATGTGTATAATGTGACATTACAATTCCATTAAATAAAATTGCCATAATACCTGAAATAATTTGTTACATTTAAATGTTAAACAGTTTTTTATAATACTAAGATAATATTAAATACTGATATTCATACCTGACAATTGTATGCCTTCTGCCAGAACATATGGTGCATATGTAAACACCAACATAAGTCCAAATTCAAGAGAAGGATTTTTTCTGAGATCTACATGTTTCAGTAATAATGCACTTATAAGAGCAAAAACAACTCCAATGCCAGCAGAAGCGAAAAACATAAGACAAAACCTATTTAAGCCAAGAATAATGGCTTCACTAGTAGTTGTTGCATTATTGGACTCCAATACTGATGTAGTTAATACAATAGAAATAGCATCATTTAAAATAGATTCTCCAAAAACTAACATGTTCAATACTGGGTCTACATCTAAGGCATGAAATATAGCTACAGTAGCAACAGGATCCACTGCTGATATTAATGATCCAAAAGCAAAACTTTCAACAAAACTGAGTTTATATGCTACCTGAGCTAATCCCAATAAATAAATTCCAGCTCCTATAACAAAAGCTGATATTGCCGTGCCAAAGATGGCAAAAACTAGAATACTGCCAATGTTTTGAAAGAAATTTCCTTTATGTAAATTATAGCCAGATTCAAATATAATAGGTGGAAGAAGTACAAGAAAGAAGGCTGTTGGAGAAAAAGCTTCTTCTTTTCTCCAGTTAGCAATATTTTGATTTGACATAAGATTTATAATCATACCAATAGCTCCTCCCAAAAATACAATAACTACAGATTCGGGTAGATATTGAAAATTTGTTTGTAACATAAGATGTATAAGTAAAATGCCTAATGCTAGAACACATAAAACAAAAAATATAGACATGGAACTATTATGTTCCTCTTCTGCAGATCCTTTATCAGGTAATACTGGTTCTGCTGGCGTAACTGTTGTTGTGCTTGCGTTTGTTGCATTACTGATATCTGAACTTTGCGATGGAAACGTGAAATCTGACATATTATTTCCATTTTTGTCATTAATAATATTTGTAGATACTGTTGTAACTTTCTCAGTTGTTTGATTATTACTGTCATGATCAGGTCGAATTGCACTTGTAGATATATTGTGAGGTATTGTATTTACTATGCTTGATGTAGTAACGTTTAGTTTTAAGTTACCGTTATCATAACTATTTGAGGTATATAACTCCGTCGAAGTATCAGTACTTAAATTTATCTGCGTGGGATTTTGTAAAGTGTCATTCTTATTGCCCACTGTGACAGTTTCATGTTTGAGGTTGGAGGCTTCTTGTGCATATGAAGTTATCGTCAATACACCGAAAATAAAGAATATCACACTAATAGCAACATTTTTATGTAAAAGTTTATTACTAACTGAATACAAATTCATTTTTAAATTATTTTCACATTATCACGCAATACTTAAATACACATTCATTGAATTTTCACGCCATAGTGTCTAAAATACAGCTATATGTTCGTTTGGAATATTTCGATATGTCGCTATATGTTTACGTCAGCAATAGAATGCACGTGTTCAATCAAGAAAGTATGACTCAGTTTCTACCGTGATAAGCAAATTATCAATTTTATCTTAAAAATAAAAATAAAAATTAGACAGATGGAATTATTGCATCAATAAATATTTATGAAAGTACTTAAAATGAATTTCATAAATTAAATTATATATATATCGAACTATAAAGATTTTTATATTTATTATGTTCATTCCTTAGTTTTTTCTGTAGAACTAGGTTCATTATCATAACTACTTGGTAAACCAGAACGACCAACTTCTGCGGAATGCACTGCATCTTTGCCCAACCTTTGTTCAACCCCTTTCCAAGATCTATTGTACAAATATTCTGCTCCTGCTTTTCCAATTGCAACAACACCTAATTCAATTAAAATAGATGTATAATTTAATACTGTTTCTTAATTTTTTTTATAACATATAAATACCTCCTGAATTATTAATTGCTAAAGCGTTCATCTTATCTGTACATGATGTATCCTCATCACAATTTCTGAGTTTTCCACTAATTAAAGAGATATCTGAATCCTTTGATACTTCAAAATTAACATAATTCATTCCTCCAGGAAGTATTTGTCTAAAATCTAAACAATATTGTATATGACATTCCCTTGAACTATTGAATGCCAATTCTACTTCATAAGGCATAAGTATTGGTTTAAAGAATTCTCTAGAATCAAATACTTCATTTTCAGGACATGTTATCACAACAAAGGCATCAATCTGTAAATACATATCATATTACTATTAATATTAAAATTAATTTTAAGTAAGAATTTTATTAATATCATTCCAACATACTTCTGGAAAATTAGCAAGTTTTTCTGGATTGATTTTACCAATACTTAAGATGTAAGACTTTTTATTCTTTTGCTTCAAAATGTCTTTAATCATTGCTATTATTTTAAGATAATCTTTAATACCTAATGTTGCTACAACTATACCAACAATCTTAGCATCCTTTAATTTTTCAACTAAGAATCTTCTTCTTTTTAGCCATGGTGTAAGCAATTTCCCATTTTCAATAACTTTATCATCTTCAAAAAAATGCCACAATTTTGCAGGAATTGCCATTGTTAATAATGTAAATATCTTTCCACTAGTTCCCAAGAAAAATGCTATGTAATCTTCTATTTTATCATTTTCTTTTAATTTAAAACTTCTACCTAAGAAACTTATAGACGAATCATCTTTTGTTTGTACAAATTCCACATTAGAGGTACAATTTAACGAAGTGAAGATTAGATTTTCATAAATAGGGCTTAAAACTTTATGTATATTTTCTACAATAAAAACATTTATAAAAGATGAATGAATAAATTAAATAAAATGTTATTATATTGTAATTTTAAAAAACTTACCAATTTTATGTGCATAAGCAATATCATAGAAAAACAATATCTTTTCAGATTCATTTTTAAAATGGCATTTAAATTTGTTAATTACATTTTCTATATCAATTTCTTTTTTAGGTAAAACATGAAACACTGGTAAACGGCTAGTAGGACTTAAACAAGTATGACCAAAGTGAATTATGCCATCAGCATTGATGTGTTCAGCTGCAATTTCATCAACACAGCAACTACCACAAGTAGTATCTCCCAAAATATACACTTTCTTATTAATACGATGCTCCAATTGCAAAGCAATTTCTACTGAATCTGGTAAAAGGTTATCAGGAAATTGTAAGCATACCTACAAATATTTGATACTTATAAATTTAATCCTTTTTTATAAATCTGTCATTATACACTTATTTACTATAATATCATATGCAACTATTAAAAATTATTTATTAGAAATTCTAATAAATAAAAATATTATTTACTAACAATGATGAACAAATTTAACCTCTACAACACATTGAAATAAAAAAAAAAAAGGGAAAAATAGGTTTAGATTCAATTTTTCATTAAAATTCGACTGTATAATTATAATTCATAAAATATCTATCACACAAATGAAGTATTCAAACCTTATTTAAATTACACGCGTCAATCCATTTACTACATTTTTCCAGATCATAAATGTCATCTATAGAATCATTCATTTTATGATTTATAATTTTTTCAGACACCTTTGGAATCATATTATTTTATACACTAATACAGTAAATTATACATAATAAAAATAGTTTACAAACAAATGTATTTATTATGTCACAAATGTGTTAACGTTTGCACACACGTGCAATCACACCTTGTACTAAAAATTATGTACAGTACGTTGTAAAGTATTATACTATATACATATAAAGTTTATGTTCACATTATATTTTTCACATTAAATATAATATAATGCTGAAAAAATAACTTTGAATTTGAAATCATTTATACTTCTAATAATGGTCTTTATACAATTAGGTTTTTTTCTTAATTATCAACAAATTACTTATTAAACATTTACTTTTTTTTATAAATATTCCTATTTTCATATTGTTATTAATATTACAATATGCATATTCAACTTAACTTACCTTTAATATGTTGTTTTAAATACATTATTTAGAAACGATACTAACAAATATTTTCACTAAGCATTAAAAATTAAAAAATTGATTTTTAGTATCAATTAAATATACTTCATTCTTTCAAGTTTTACAAACCAAAAGATCACACCAAAGGCTTTAATTAAGATTGACAACATTTTTATATATGTATCTATTTTATGTTATTCATTTTCATTTATGAAATTTTTCAAGCATTACCTATATGTAAAAAACATTAATTAAATGGGGGATCAAGAACAGATTTTATAAAATTGTATCTTCAAATGAAAAATATTTTGAACTACATTAGTAACTGTCATTATATATATTATAGTTTAATTTGAATTATGAATGTATATAGGCACATGAACAAATCATGCAATTTTATAAGGCAGACACCACCATATAAAGCATATTCAAGCATTTCTTAAATGCCTAGTACTATTATGCTAGCATTAAATTATACAACGATTGATGAAAATGATATTATTTAAAGAAAAAGTCCAACCAATAATCTTTAGTTATATTACCTATGCACATGATATCAGCAATATAATAAATTATTTAAATTTCATGAAACACTCAACAGTTTCATGTGCCTCTATTAAAATAGTA
The DNA here is from genome assembly GCA_022405125.1 of Anthidium xuezhongi. Taxonomy (NCBI): domain Eukaryota; kingdom Metazoa; phylum Arthropoda; class Insecta; order Hymenoptera; family Megachilidae; genus Anthidium; species Anthidium xuezhongi. Next base: position 4,509,322 of record CM039642.1, on the reverse strand, counting down.
TATACTTAAATATTTTCTCATAAGGCACCTAAAATTGTTAAAATTGGAATAGTAATAATTCCATGTTGTTATGATAGGAAAGGAGTTGGTTATTACAAGATGTTCATGATATCTAAAATCATGTAATTGATAATTATAATTACATTTTATCGCATTAACCACTTGACTTCACTCTCGTTTGGCATTTTATATATGATATCATTTTCATGTAAATCATAGAATGTTCAGTGCAGGAAATTAAATTTCATATTGCAAACTGAAATCTTAGTCATAGATAAGGATAAAAATATTTTCATACACGTACTCGTGAAATATTCGGCAATTTATTAGAATCAAAAGAACTTTAGCATATCTAAATTTTTAAAATCTTTGAAGGATTCATTAAGTCACAATTGCCGTCGAGAGTGTAATTGAATATTATGTACAAATGATTATTTCTTATTGTAATACATTACATAGTTTTGCTTGATTCTCTGTATATACGTCAGTCTTGGATTGCTTTTGCCAAAAACATTTCATTGCTTCTGTGTATAGAGAGCTATCATAAATTTATGTGGGAAAAGGATGCAAAAGTACAACAATAAATTATATCATTTTTGTTTGCAAAAGCACTGTTGATGATCAATTCACGTAATTAATAATCTTTAAAAAAAAACTGATTAAATCATTCCAAGATTCTATGCATGTAATATAGTGATTAAAAAAATGCTGTATTTATTATTTAACGTCTTAAAATTGAATCAAAGTTATGAGTTGAATGTACATACAAGATACATTAGTCATTAACTATGTAAAAAATAAAAAGGCACGTATAGAAAGATCTGCTTTCTAGTTCTTATTCACCGGTTATCTATTATTTGTTTTAAAATGTCACCAATGTGTGTTTACCCTTTTTCCACACATCTGCTCTCTACACAAGTATTTCTCATTTACTCAGATCTATTGTGATTTTTATGTGATGACAAAAGAGCTGTAAAATACTATGTATATCTACTTAAAAAATGTTTGTTTGATTTTGCACTTTAACATTTAAGACTGCATATACATTAAATAGAAACGAATTCAAATCAATATAGAAGTTTTGTGTTCCCTTTTCACCTTATATATCATTTGCCTTCTGTTTTCATTGTCTTCCATTTCAGTCTCTTAAACCACTACTTTCTCTTTATACCATACATTTCTCATTATCTGAGATGCTGGTATCATTGACAATAAGAGTAGTAATAATTATAATTATAATTATAATAATAATAATAATAATATAATAATAATAATAATAATAGTAATAATAATAATAATAATAATAATAATAATAATACAATAATAATTCTGAGAGTAAATCTCAATAACAATAATACAAATAATAGCAATAATAATATTAATAATATTAATAATACACATTAAAAATGTATGTACAATTCACCGACCCAATTTTAAGTATCCATAAGATTTCTCTACAAGTACTACAGACAAAGTGGAATAAGTTGTTTTAAATAATTACTTTTTACAAAATTACATTACAAAGTGGCAGATTGAAAAATCTGAGCGAATTATCTATTAATTTAATTATCTATCTATCGATCTATTTGTCTATCTATCCACATGTACAACTGCTAGATTTAGGTAAACGCGATGACTTTATTACAACTAGACTACTGGAAAGTATACATATTTTTTATGAGTAGTTATTGCCATTGCAGAAAAAAATTTGTTTACGAATTTTGAAGAAGTATTGAAATTGCATAATCCAGTTAGTCTATTTTAATTTATGTATAAATGAAAATTAAGGCTGTAGGATTTGTACAAATAATTTAACAATCTGCATGATTTCAGATATGCATTACCAAAGATAACATTGTGTTCTTAATGTCAAACGTAGTTTTTATATTATTCACATTAACCACAAAAATCACCAAAAAGATACGTAGTTCGTTTTTTTAAAATTTTCAAAATGAACAACTAGTACGATGTTCACCATTAACTTCACTTGTTTTAACATACTTTATTAAAGGAGGGTCACGAGCCTAAAATGCTGCGGACTGCTTGATCAAGCACTGTGTCCTTAGATTCACTGGATTGTGATGCACTGTTACCATTACTGCCGGGTAATGTATTTGTAGGACGTTTCTTAAGATTAAGAATGCTGTCAATGGCAGACTGTACTTGTGCAGTAATATCATCATGTTCATTACCATTTCCACTTTCAGTAGTTACATGAAGAGAGCCTGGACATTGTGTTTGAGAATGTAAGGCCAGTCCATCTAGGCTGTCGGCATCTTCTAACAAATCCCGCTCGAGATCAGTAGCGCAACTCCATCGTCTTTCGAAAACTGGAGTGTTATCTTGTTCACAATTGTCTTTTATAACAGTGTTTTGAACTCCAGAAACACTCGCACTCGGTACGTTTGTACGACATTCACCGTTCGCTCGTGTTCTTTCAGTTTTGGACGACCTCGTAACAGCCACAGCAGATGCACTATTATTACCACTATTATTACTATTTTTACATTTAAATGAGTCTGTGGTAGATGAATATACACCAAGTTCCTTTTGTATTTCTAGCCACTCGTCGTAATCACCACTAGTGCAACTTGCTGATTTTATCACTGGTTTACATTCCATTTCATCACTCGGAAAATCATCCTCTAATTCACGTTTTACAGATACATTAGTTAATGATGGCGATAATTTATCCTCTTCTGTTAGACCAGGTTCAACCTTTGGCACCAATGGCTTCTCCTCTTTTTTGAACTCTTCTATAAAACAAGATATACAACAAATAAATATTACAATATAATAAAAAATAAGTTAATTTATCAATATGGCGAAACAAAAAAAAATATACCATTAACTTTAGCCTCTTGTTCTCGTAACCTATTTAATATACTCTGTTCTTCAGCAACAAAAGTTCTATCAATCATCATTAATTCCGATGTCCTCACTTCTCGCTGCAATTTTTATTTTGGTTAGTATCTTTGTAAATATAAAAATGTCTTAAATATTATATATATGTTAAATATGATTAAAAAAGAAAATATATAAATAATTATACATCCGCCTTTATTTTCAGTTAATTGTATGTACAATCTAAATTTATAAATGTTGAAATTTTGTCTACATCGTTTGAAACGTAAACAAGATTAAAAACATTTAAAACATACCATGCTCTCCATCAGAAGAAGGTAAGTGTATTTGTTCATCATAGAGTTAAATTTAGACAATAAATGTTTTGCAGTTTCTTCAAATATCTCATCAGCTTTTGCCAAATCCTTAGAACTAAGTACTTGTTCATTTAAACAGTGATACCTTACGAGACGTTTACAAGCATCGCGTTTGCTCAAAAATGGTGTATTTACATCAGGATTGATCGCACCGTTTTGATCAATTTTCAATTGCTGTTCTAGTCTGTGAAAGCAAAGATAAAAATCTATCTCTAAGTATGATATAGCAGATTCAAATAATTGATTCCATTATTTTATTTTATTTTTTTTGTACTTTAAAATTATTTATATTATTATCGACAGGAAGTTATACTTACAAATCGCTACGATTAATTTGTCTGCAAATCGGGCTAGATGCGGGTCTTTTTACACCTTGTCTTGGGCTTACTAAAGGACTCGAATTACTGCCTGGACTAATAGTCTGTTTATTGAGATTATTACTGGCGTTTACAGGACTTTGAATTCTTTGCGGTCCTTTGCCGATCATTCTAGGCGAGGCTACCTGTCCTGCAGGAGAGCCGTTTTGAACTTGTACTTGGATAGGTGAAGAAAGCTCTTGTTTTACAGGACTTGACATCTGTATAGTCGGTTTAATGTCTAATGGATCCGTTTGACATTGCGTCGATTGTTGCATTCCTGTTTGTTGTGTTTGAACTGTGGTTAACTGTTGTGCGTTACTCTGCACAGTAGCTATCGAGGTAATCGGTGGTGAGAAAATTTGCATATTGGCAGAGGACGGACTTAATATCTGGTTTCCATGATTTTGATAAATCTTGTGCTGTTTCGTGTGCGTTTGGTGTACATTCTGATTATTTTGTACACACTGTTGTCCTTGCACATTTTGCGATATCTGCAAAGTTTTTACATTAATAATTATTAAGAATATAATTAGCTAAAATATTATAACATGATAAATTGTTCCTTACCGTAAGACTATTCATATAACTGTTAGGTGTATTATTTTGAACAGTTGTTGATGTGTTTGAGTTTAAAGCTTGAGAAGTTAGAACAGTAGTAGATGTTTGGGTTTGAGTTTGTACAGCAGACGTCTGATTTTTATAAGAATTTTGAGATATTAAGTTTGATGCTATTGTTGAAACTGCATTTACGTTAAAACTTGTTTCTGAACCCTGTTTAAAACAAAATGAAGAAGTATTATACAACTATTCAGGCTTAGAAATTGAAACAATTGGTTATTTTACAAATAATATGATATAGAACTTACACTACTAACGGAATGTGTCGTAGTACTAACAACTTTTCCACTTGCTAAAATCTTTGCTTGTTCTTGATACAATTTTGTCAAAACTGTTTGATCTGGTTGGGAACCCGATTTACGAGCTAGGATAGCTTGTATTTGGGACTGTATATTTTTCAGCAATTGTTGCTTTTGAGCAGGAAGCTGGATGGTCTGCACTCTTTGGACCATCTGACCATTCGAAGGAATGGACAGATGACCTCCAGGAGAAGGTGGGAGTACAGGACCGTTTGTGACAATTTGAGAAGGTTCGCTCTTAACTGGATTTGTACTTTGAGATGCTACAGTGTTCACTTTACTAGAGTTATCAGATTTCTGAAAATTGGATGTATTCGTTGATATCATTGTTGGGCGAGTCACCGTGACCGTTTTCGTTACCTGTTATCATAATTTTTTAATTTAATGAAAGAGATAAGCAAAAAATGAACAGGCCATACGATTTATCCACATACCTGGGTGTTTGCTGTATTTTGGGTAGTAACAACAGTTTTCGTCTTTTTACCAAGTTTCGTCTTCTTTGGTTGGCTGGTACCTAAATTTCTGATTTGTTGCTGATTTAGATTGTCAATAAACTGACTGGGGAAACTAGAATTTTGAATCTGTATATGTTGCGGCATTTGAGAAGGAGCAGCTTGTACTACAATATTTTGTATGTTATTCTGAATAGTTGGAGCACCGCCAGAGCTATTTACAATTATTTGACTCGTCGGAGTATTAATTTGTACCCCTTGTAAATTCTGATTATTCGCATCTGGCTCGCCAATTACGATTTTCTGCGTTTGGTTCTGATTTTGTACCTGATTGGTCGCGTTCAGCTGTCCTGCTAGAAACTGTTGCAACAACTGTTGGCTGATCACTTGCATTTGTCCATTGGCGTTTGCAATTAATAATTGGTCATTCGGATTTAAATTGCTCAATGCATTTAAAATTTCGGGCGTAATTTTCGGTGCATTATTTAATATGTTATTTGCCGCAGAGTTAAGCATCGTTGTACTTTGGGTCTCTGCCTTCTGAGATTCGTTTTGCTGCATAGTATTAGAAGGAGGAGCATTAGTGATAACGATATTTTGATGCTGATTATTTTGCTGTGTACTTAATCCTTGCTGCATAGCGTTAACTGTATTCTGAGACTCAAACTGGTGCGCATTTACAGAAGAAAATGTATTCGCGGTAACAACTTTTTGTTGTTGAACATTTACATTTTGTTGTACACTCGTATTATGTAAAACGGCCGATGTATTCTGCTGTTGCATACTCGTAGTAACATTCTGTTGTGCATGAGGTACTTCAGATATACCCGATTGCAAATTTTGTTCAATGTTTTGTACATTACCAGCTGCATTTTGTTGTAAAACATTAATTGTATTCTGCTGAATACTAGAATGTTGTAGAACGTTCATAGTATCATGTTGCATAGTGTTACAAGAACTCTGCTGTTGCAACATGTTCACAGAGTTATGCTGAGCATTCGATCCAGACGATTGAAGATTTTGCTCGAAAACGTGTTGAACATTTTGCGTTTGCACCGTCTGCGCCGTTACTTGTTGCTGTTGATTATGCTGGTACATCGGCGTTTCTTGTTGCAACGTTATAGTCTCTTGTGGATTTTGATTATTTTTCGTTATGTTATGCTCGTTCTGTATAGTTAAGCTATTTGGCAAAGATTTCGGAATATGGACACCACTTTGAGATATTTTATTTAAATTTTGTCGCACATTCGTCGTTACACAAGTATTTGTAAGTCGCAATTGACTAGATTTTTGCGTGGAAACATTAGAATTTTGCTGATTACTGGTTGCTTGACTTGTGTTAGTTAACCGAGAGTTTTGTACACTGAACGTAGCATGCGAAGGTTTCGATGATAAAACATCGGATGTTAGAACATTGCTGTTTGGTTGCTGAAGGCTAGAGTTAGACGAATGATTAGTTTTCGATGCCGGCGTAAGATTTTGCACGTTAATACTTTTCGATGCTTGCATATCCAATGTTTGTAAAGACGCAAGATTGCTTTGGACACAAACGTTTAACACAGGATTCGATTCTTGAGGAACATTTACACTTTTCTGCTGATTATTTGATTTTGAGCACATTTGCACATGTTGAGGACTAGTAGCACAAGTAACACTTTGCGAACCTGCAGGAGTTACGGTAGTAGTAACTGTCGATACACTGGATGATTGAGGCGATTTAACGAATTTTTGTCTCTGCAAAACAGTACTTTGGGTAGACTGTGTTGTCGTTTGCGCTTGTCCAAGAAGATGAGAAATAATCGGTGAATTTTGTCCGGTACCCTGTGTTAACGATCGTATCAATGCTTGGGCAGTCGCTTGATCCATTTCGGGTTGATTTAATTCCGGAGTACGGTGTAAAACAACTCTTCCATCCTCTCCCACGGCGAATCGTAGCTGGCCTTGTATCGTGTTCTGCACAGGCATCTGAAGTTGGGTAACGAGGTGACTATTAATCGTTTGAGACACAGAAGTCTGTGTATTCGTTGTATTTGGTGCAGGTACTTGTATCAGATTCTGGGCAGAACTGTTAGGTATTGTTAATTGAGATGAATGTTGCCCCAGATTTTGCCCCGTATTCGATTCGACTTGAACCTGACAGGAAATGTCTGATTCAGTTGTAAGATCAGTATCAAAAATATCATCGTCATCCCCAATTCCCGATATTTTCATTATACTAGCAAGATCCAGTTTCGGTGGTTCGTCATCTTTCCGTTTTGTCTTCTTTTTCTTTTTCAATTTCTTCTTAGGAGGTGGCAATAAAGTCTGTTCAACGACAGTCTGCGAGCATGGGGTATTGCTGGTATTAGCGCTCGAACCCACTTGCGAGATCTGAGGTTGAGGACTTTGTACCATCGCATTTTGAATCACTATAGAATTGCCAGTCCCTGAATTAGCAGCTAAATATAAAACAAAAACAAAAGATTATTTTAATACGTTTAAAATTTTGTTATAAAATATATTTCGACAGCCTATTAAGTACGAAACTTACAAGGTGCAGGACTAGAAGGGGTATGTCTAATTACTGGAGAAGCAGCCGGAGGAAAACCATTAGGTACAGCGAAAAACGTAGGTGTAATGCCTTGTAACTGCATACCTTGCGCTGTAACAACCCTTACTAACTGTTGTTGTGTAAGCTATAAAAGAAAAATTATTCAATTATTGAAGTGTAAATCTTTTACCACTTAAAATTCTGTTATTATGTTAAGTATTTTATTTTAATAACTGCCAAGAACTTTCTACTGTAAAATAAAACTGTTTCGTTTTATTTCACATTATTAACTTTATATAATATTTAGTAATGTAATACAATTTACATTAAAATAATTTCTCTGCAAACTGAATACAAAACATAAGAATGCAATAACATTCAATCGATGATAAAGAATATAAAAATGTCAATGAATGTAAATAACACTTAAAATGATATGTAAAAAGAATCCTGTATAAGTATTAAGTAAGCAATGGCTGTGAATATGATGAAGTTGAATGATTGAATGGATGAAACCATCACCTGTGCAGTATGCGTTTGTTGTTGGGCGCTCGCTGGCGTTCTTAGTATGAGCTGAACACCACCTGGTTGTTGCTGTACAATAACAGGTCCAGTTGACGGCAAAACCTATGTATGAAATGTGATAAACACATGAAGCACAAAGCAGATATCTGTGACACTAAATGCATGTAAGCTGTTATAATAGGTACTAAGCATATTAAAAGTACTTTGTATAATATTGATAATTGCTAAAACAGGCACAATGTGTGTATTTTTGAATGATCACATAATGAACAAACATGCAAATGATAGGTATTTTAAATAGATGTTACTACCTGGTTTAACAGTAGACCTTGCGCCGTTGGTATCATTGTAGCTGTGGTAGGATTTGGTTGAGGACCGGCAAGAACTAACTGTGGTTGAGTTTGTTGTGTAACCTTATAACAATTCAATGAGTCACGGTTATACAATAATAAATAATAAATATTTTAAAGTACCTCAAAGATGTTCTGATAAAACATCTGATTACCTGATTCGTAATCGTGGTAGTAACTCGTTGTTGTTTCTGTTGTGGCCCAGCAGCTTGTTGATTCGGAGGTTTTGGTAAAATTTGTGGTGGCTGTTTTGCAGGTTTAGTCGCTGCTATTTGAATTTGTTGATTTCCAATTAAATGTGTTCTAGTTACTAACTGAGTTGGTGTTGATTGATATCCTTGAGGTGTACCATGAATAATTTGCAATACTTGCATACCTTGTTGAAGTATTGGTGTATTGGGTCTAACCTGGAAACGAAACGAATATTACAATCTCAGTTTTATATATTTAAAAATTAATGATGAGTTATTTCTTACCACGGGAGGACCAGGACTACCACCGGGTGCCGGACTTCTGTTGTTTAGAGAGTTATTTCCACTTAATAGATGGGGACTTTTTGCAGGAGGATACGGACTAAGTACAGGACTTTGTATTTGACTAACACTCATTGGACTCTGCATTGGACTTTGCATTTGTATATTAAAATTATTATTTGAAGTTGACGTCCCAACAGGACTTGGACTGTTTCTGTTAGACTGTATCGAATTTGATGCCGGACTTCTAAGTAACAGTCTGTTAGGACTAGGACTTGGCGTTGGTGGGGCAATATTAGATGCCGGACTTTTCAATGGTATTGAAAACGGGCTACTCGGAGAACTGATATTTTGACTCTGAATATTTTGCATGGATTTTACAGTATTTATTGTACTGACCACATTCGATGGCTGAGACGAGCCCGTTAATGTTACCGACGAACTTAAACCAGGGTTAATCCCCTGTGAATACTGTCTCTGAGGTTGAAATCCAGTTGACTGAGAGGAACTTAAAGAAGAAGTATGATTCAGTGGCATGTTCGGTTCGTTCGATGCAGATATATGCTGCACATTAGATGTTGACACATTAGATAAATTCGAGTGCATTGTACCAAGATGCGGAATATTTGTAGTGAGATTCACGTTTGAAGCGTGATTCACATTTGCTGTGGTCGAATGGATTGGCTCGCTTGGCGTACTTGTGAATATACTGGAACTTGTCAGAGTACCAGTGTTTGATATTTGTGATATAGTAGAAACGTTTGAATTCGGGTGCTGCGATATAGCAGAACTTGGTACATGTGCAATATTCGATCCAACAATATGTGGTGCAATGCTTTGTATACTTTGTATAGCTTGGAATGGAAATTGTGTACTGCTGGAATTTAGACTGGTTTGAGTCAATCCAGTAGTTAAAGCATTAACGGGTCGATTAAGACCTTGATTTATACCAGAATTTATACTGGTAGTAGTTAAATTTGCGTTTATAGTTGGATTTATAGCGGTTAAACCAGACACACCAGAACTTGGAGAAGTAAAGTTTGTGCTCAAACTGGTAAGATTCTGGTTTATGTTTGAATTCAAACTTGTCAAATTCGGATTTACATTACTAATTCCAGTATTTACACTGGACAATCCGGAACTTATATTTGTTGAATTTAATGTATTGAGTCTATTAATTCCAGTATTTATACTATTCAAATCCTGTCCCAAACCAGATAAACCATTATTAATACTGTTTGAACCAATATTCGAGGTTAAATTAGAGTTTATAGCATTCAAGTGATTGAGGCTAGGATTTATTGTAGTTAGTCCTGTATTTATACTTGGCAGGCCCAAATTAAGCAAAGGATTTGATGTAGTGATAACATTAGATGTAAGGGATGTAAGGCTGGTATTTAAAAGTGATAGTGGCAATCCCATATTAAGGCCCACCCCAAAAGTGGGGGTGGCCGGGGGTAGGCCCATACCAGTCCCCGAGGGATTTATGGTACCCTGATTTAAATGATTTAACTGGTTTACATATACTATGTGATTTCCAGTTGTTGACCCATTTCCTTGGTCTTGTGGCTGCAAATTTTTATAACAAAAACAAATATTATTTATCTTTTAAACCACATATAACTTTAAATTAATGATTTATACACAACTGTTAATAATTTTGATTTAAATTACTCACATTATTTGATGCTTGTTGCAAAGCAAACGTTAATGATTGACCACTCGAATTTTGTGCCTGTAATTGCTGTAACTGTTGTAACTGGAAAATAAAACAGATTATAAAGTATTATATCATATACAAAATGATTCATATATATTGAACTTTGTTTAAATAGATGATACTTGTTGATGTGTTAATACAGCAACGGGATTATTACGCCGAGCAGTCGGGGAAGTTGTAGAGGATACTGAGTCCCCGAGAAGAGGGCGTGACTGAGGCTGCTGCATGCCCACGCAGCCCCTCTTTACTCTGGGCAGCGTCTAGCCACCTTTTCAGCTTATCTGTGCTTGCTTTTATACACTCCTATATATTTGTAATGTATATTCAAAATTAGTAATTGAAATCAAAACATTAATACCTAGGTAAGTTTAAATTAATGTATATTAGCTATGTTAAAAGTATAAACTAAAATATTTGATACATAACAAGATACATAACAATTATTGTTATTTACCACTGAAAAATTACAGCTCAATGGTAGGAGAAGTTTATATTTGCGCTACGGCGCCACTCAACGCGTCTGCGACCTACGTCTCCTATTCCTGTCATGCATGTAACTTCGTATTTTACCCTTTAGCTAGGCAACACTTTTACTTTTTCCAAATATGTATGCCTATATGGTTTGTTGATATTTGTTTCTAATATCATACTTTAATGACAACCATAATTGGATAATAATTTCTTGTACACAGTAAGTAGTTCTTTTTTGAACTACATTATCCATTAAAGAATAACTGCACACTAGCATTTTGAAAGTATTTTGAGTTATCTTTAAAGAACATTTGTGACAAGATTACATCCATGTATAAACACAATTGAATTACATTTTTCCATGACATTACATTAGAAATTATGTATATAAAACACTTCCAGTTATCACTCCATAAATATTAAGTTATTTTGTATTATCCCAGTTCCAAGTAATATTGATACATATTTGAGATTTGTAATTATTTAAAACACTAATATCAGGACATTTTACATTTGCACTATATATGTGATTCAGAACTGCTTCAAGTTTTAATTTTTGTTTGATGTCACATACACTGCACTTATGGTTTCACAGATCCTGCAGTTAATTTTTACCCTGTAACATAAACAATATTCAGTTAGTTATGACAGAGTTACAAAGTAAGTTGATACATTTTATAATTTTATTAAAGTGATACTACTTCTAAATGTGTATTAAGCTGATAAAGTTTAAATCCATCAGAACTTTCACTATAAAATAAAATACACACTATTGCTGAGATACTTTTCTGTATACAATGCAATGGCAATTGTCATGTTTTTATGGTATAATGACACCTGTGAGTATGATTAACTATTCTAAAGCGGGAAAAGGGTTTTGTATAAAAATTCGACAGCTGGAAGCATATTTTGAGGTTATAACTTGCGCGCCTGTGTGCAAGCATACGTGCCACACAAGCCACTTACACGCATACAAGAATCGCATACATCTCACTCTCACTTAGGGGTACCAGCGGCGCGCGGATGCACACAACAAAAGCCCAACTGACAAGGCGTAAACAAAAGAAAAAGCAACCATCTGTGAAAAATTTTTTGGTTTGACTAGCTGAGAAACTCAAAGAAGGTATCCTGGATATGTGTATTTCATATTGACGCAAAAAAATGCGAGTAGCGTCGTGATGAAAAATTGTCAATATTACCTCCGCGAACGCGGTTTTGCCACCCGTGTTTTCTTCTCGCGAATTTTCGTTTTTTCACACTTCTTTCGGCATGATTTCAGTTCTGAACACAATGTTATATTCCTTTGCAAACAAAAACACCATATATAAACTACACGAGAGGAAAAATTCTACTTAAAATAATAAACTTTTCTGGCACACGACAGTTCCATGTACGCGTTACACTGTTCGGTGGCAACGGCCATTATGTATTTGTCAAGGCTGCCATTAGCACAAGTCTATAAAATCCTAAAGCTTTTACCATTGGCGACACCTCGGTTATAGTACTGTAACTTTTTACAGTATTCATTTAGTAAAATCTTTATCTTGATTGGTCAATGCTTTATTTATAACCAATCAGTAAACAGAAACTAGTGATGATCTTAAATACAGTAGACTTTTAAAGGTTTTAAATAAAATATATTTGTTAAATATCTTTACCTAATTACATATTGATATTTGATATAATTTAATTACAAATAAATTGGAGATTTATCTTATTTTGATCTAAAATATTATTAATAAGCACTTTTCGAAGACCAAATTTTTTATATCAGCATATTTACCACTTTCTTGATTGTTTATATGTATATATGCATTATATGTACAAATTTTATATGTTGGATTTATAACTAAATAAATATTATCATATACAGAAAGCACATATATTCTTTATTTTAAATAACAAAAAAAAAATAAGTAAAATAGTATAAACAACTTAAATTTATAAAAAAACAATAATTTTAACTTAATACATTGAGAAGAATCTCACTGTAGAAAAACATCCTAATTTATTACTTTTATTACAAATAAAAACTATACTTTATTACCACAGTTAATTATAATCCGAATCAACAGATCCAACTACATATGCTACAACTGTTGCATGATCTAATTTTCCAGGAATCATGGAAACTTTATCCAAAGTTTTTATTCGTCGACTTCTTTGTTCTTGTTTAGAAAGTTGAATTAATTGTCCGTCTTTATTTTGTGCATAATATAAATCGGTATCTTCCAAAATTCGTCTTTTGGCAGCAGTTATGCGCACCTTATCACATATAAAAATTTAGCTTATGTTAGTACTCAAATTATCAGCTTGTCTTGATAAGTTTTAATTTCATTAATTATGAATTAAATATATGTGAATAATAGCATGCAATATTATTATAAAAATTATAATATTCAACTTACTGCAAAATCCAAGAGAAGTTCACATAGATGTTTGGCACTGTTACAAGGCGGTCCTTCTCCAGATACACCTCTTCTTAACAAATCTTCCATCCTAAGAAGTGTAAGCTCGTGTCTTTGATACGCTTCTACCACGGGCAAATTAGACTTATTCTTATTACTGTTCCCAGATTCCGTGTGCCTTAAATTTTCCGCCGATTTTCGACGCGTTTTCGATCTTCCTTCGGTATGATCTTTTACATTCGAATCAAGTACAGTATTATGACATGGTAAAATAGCAAATTTTCCAACTACAGGATCAAAATTGTCCGAAATTCCATCGCTAGTTAAAAATACAATATCTCCTTTCTCAACTTCCGTCATTGCGAGCGTCAGATTATTTAATTCAGGATTAGAACCATCTACAGGACCTAAGGCTCCCAGAGCATCACGCATGTCGCGCATACAATGAATGTCATGAGATCCTCTTGTTATTTCCCTGACACCAGTTTTCCTATAGGTATTAAATATTACTTTTATATCAAACTATATAAAAATTGTTAACTTTTTATTTATATTACCTTGAATATACATAAGCTAAACTGTCACCCACATTACAGGTACAAGCCATGTATTTCTCTTGCCCTGTATTAGAATCTGAATTTGGCAGTGGAAGAACTGTACACACAGTTAATGTTGTAAGCATTCCTTGTTCTTGCAAAATTAATGAATGTGCAGCATGAAATGAACGAAGTAATGCTATAAAAACGTCTTTTGTTGTTGTCATTTCATTGTTAATTGAAGGAGAAAAAAGTGCTTTATTTAAATACTCCATGCTTCCATGTACTGCAGACCTGGCTGCAATACTTGCTTTGTTACCTAATAAATATATTTTTGATTATGTGTGTGTATTTACACTAAAACTATATTACTTGAAAATGATCATACCCCAATTAACACCATCAGCAAGTGCTAAAATAGCTGAATTTGATCTTGCTACAATACCAAAACAATCTGCAATTGGTTCTCCATTGTTTGTATTGTTTGTAGGATTTTTTTCATATAATGTAGTAGCAATTCCATATGCCATCTCATGAGGGTTAAACCAATTAACAATACCAGCAATTGTAGGAGTTGTTATTGTAGATGCTAAAAACAGATTTATCTTTATTGTAGTTTCTATTTTTAATATAACGTATATCTCAATACTTACTATTTCTATACTGTTCATTTTGGTCTAACATATCAATATAATCTATATCAATGTCATTAATACTCAAATGCCTCTGTTGCAGATTAACTGTTGTAAGTCCATTATCTGGACCGGTATGGGCAGCAAATATACTTCTATCTTCTTGAAAATTTCCAAGCTGTCTACTTGGTAGCTCTTCTGGGTTTCTACCATGCAAAATTGCAGGTCCTTCTTGCTTTGTTTCCAAACTAAAACCATTAACCATTACCACAATGTGCAATATAAATTAATAAAAAATTTTTTACATAAAGTATTACCCATCAAGATATCGTGTAATAAAGCAACCACTTGCAAAATCTTGTGTTAATGATCTAGGACTACGTAAAGTTTGTTCTCCTTGACCTATATTTTCCACAGCTCCAGCCAAATTACTAATAGATAACTGTCGCATGAAACCAGCAACTTTTTTCCGTAAACTTGGCATTCTTTTATGAAATTAAATTTAAGTTTAAGTAAAAGAATAATCAATATCAATTTTCATATAACATGACGTTATGAAGCATTTAATAATTATCAATAAATTCAAATCATAATCTTATTATGGGATACTCGTTCTTGTTTAAACCTTGAAAAAAAATAAAAAGTTCATATAATAATTATAAATTATGTATTACATTTTAAAATAATATAACAGAAAATTTTTATTTGTAACAATCTTTTTATACATTTAAAAATATCTATACACCAAAATAATTAGTAATTAAGATGATAATTATTCAACTTTTTAAATTGAAAGTTTACATTTTAAATCAATTTGTGTGATATCCTTTAATCCTTTAATTTTAGGACTGAACATTATTATAATTCTGTAATGCAAAATAACGGTTAAGTTTATAAAAAGAAAATACTATTAAACAGTGTTTATATAAATATTACAATTTTACCTGAAAAAAATTCTTACTGTACAGGAATGAACTCATAGTACAGACTGAAAAAGCACATCGTTTTCCACTTTACCGCCATATTGATAATGTGTCAATAACCGATAAATTCTCTTAAAAACAGAATTTATATTAATTTTACTATGCTTTTGAGAATGAAGGATTTCTCCAATTATCAAAGGATGTCTTAAGTTTCATGCACTGATACACTTCAGTTGATGAATTATTTGATAAAGATAACAGAAATGTTAATTTCTACTAATATTAAGGTATGTGTAATCAAAACTATCACATATATCACATGAAATGACTTTCAAAATTGATTGGAATAAATAGATTATGATTTATATCTTTGATGTTTGAATTTATCATTGTGTTCAATAACCATGTATACGTATTCGACCAGTGTGCAATTTAGATTTTTTAATCTGTTTTGACATTTAACAAGTCAATATGGCGTTCTCTCCACAGGTGAGAGACTACAATTTTCCGCGGTTGTTTCTGGAGTTGCGTTTCAATAGTATTTGCTACAAGATCCTTAGGAGAATTTAAATGGTTTTCTTCTAAATATTTTTATTGATGTGTTAAAGTTTGACATATTAAACAAATAATATTGCAATTTCATGAATTTCTTTCAATACGCGTTATACGCAATGTGTTTAGATGCATAGTGACACAAATATTTATTTCATTCTATGGACTTGTCATTACGTAATCGTCATTTAAAATTCTGTCATCTATGTACTACAAATAAAATTATGTGTATGGTTCTTTTTTGACATTTCCCTTAGGTACCGCCCTATATATAATTATAAAGTATTTTTTTAATCAGACAGATATAATTTACTTTTAACATTCTGTTATAAGAATCATAAATTGCATGTGTCTTATCTTTATTTTTCCAAATGACAGTTTTATTAATTTGTATATAAATTAATTGAGTTGATTTTTGAATATATTTTTAAATATAAAATGTTTAAAAAGATAATATATCGAATGTGTAAATGTGTATATGTTGTAGCAAATCCTTTGAGACAAATGTGAAGGAATGAAGGAATGTTAAACCATCTGAAGTAATCAAATGTTTAAAGAGCAATAAAGGAAATACAGGAAGAACATTTGTATGTAAATAAATATATAAAATGTGCGAGTCACCAAAAAGCCTTCTTAAAATTTGCATTGATTTTATTTGTAACAACGTTCTGGATTTGTGCAAAGTACATCATGGTGATATAGGAGAACATTCTAATTCATTGGATGCAAATGCTTGTAGTAAGTATAATCATATGATTCAACTATTTAAAAAATCAGTTATCAAAATATTACATATTTTAATTATATTTTTTGTTTCTTATATTTATATTGGTTTAACTATTCAATAGTAATTATAGAAAATTGATTTAGTATGATAATTTGTGATTATAAGGTATATAACTTTTAGATCAACAAGTTAATTTTTTAATAAATAGAAATAATATAGATATTTTGGTGAAACAATAGCTAGGGCACCTAATGATGGATCATCAGGCTCAGATAGAAGACTTAGTTTTAGATATCCTGATGTCTTTTTACCGGCTGAAATTTCAGAACAATTATTGTCTAATCTTTGTGAAAAGAAAACTTTATCCGACTTAACTATTACACTTTTTGACTCAAAGTCCACTAGATTAAGGTAATTACAAGTTACTTATTGCATTTAAACATTTAATCAGAATACAACAGTATAAATTAATCATGCTTTATTGTTTTTCATAGACATGTAAGATTAAAAGATGCATCTACATTATCAGCAAAAGGCCTGAAAGTTTTGAAGCAACATAAAGTAGTGGATTTAGTAGTAAATGGATTAAAAATAACTGTTAATGACTTGATAAGTTGTTTGGGTGATTGGAGTTTACAAAATCTTAGGTCACTAAGTGTAGCAAAAGGAAGCTTCATGGATTGTTCACGGTATTAATTAAATATAATTAATTAAAAATTATATTTAGAAATATGGTAAATATTTTTTTGTATACAGTTTTCACTTTTTATATATTTCATAACAGGTATTGTGTGGTAGTAACATTAAGCAAATTGAGAGCATTGCACACATTAAATGTGTCAAAAACAGAGTTTAATAACCATGGTTTGGAAATAGTAGTTGAGGATCTTCCTCATCTAGAAAGTTTAGATATTTCCTGTACAAAAGTTGATGACATAACGCCATTAAAAAAATGTAAAAATCGTCTAAAGACCCTCAATATGTACAATTTGAAAATAAATGAAAGTGCAAATTTAATTTCAGTATTATTGGAGTTAAATGAATTAAGAAATTTAGACATTTCAGATGAAAAAGATATGCATGCTGTTAATACTGTATATGGACCTGCAAAACTAAAAATAACAGACTTTTTAAAAGCTGTACATTGTATGCCATATTTAGTTAGTTTAGATTTATCTGGTAAGTATTGTATGTTTAATTCATTTGTTTAACAATAAATAATTTTAATTTCAATTTTAATTTGCAATAGGTAAGGGTGATATAGATCCAAAAGATTTAAAAGAATTTATTAAAGCTCATCCACATTTAAGGTTTTTGGGACTTGTAAGTATAGATGCTTGCTATGATGATAGTTTAATAAATCCAGCAAATGAAGATTATAGACCTGGACTTGTGGTAAGTTAAAATTATAATACTGTCTTTAAAATAGCACGAAAAAGAAATGACTTATTGTTTACAAATTAGGTGTACGAAATTAATACTAAAAATAAATGTTTTAGAATAGTATGTATTTCTTTTTCTTAGGTCAGTGGTACAGCAACAGAATCTCAAATTTTAGAAGCTCTTAGGAGGTATACGTGCAGGCTACTTTATCTTGAGAAATGTTTGCTTAATTTATTCCGTTTAACACATACCTTCGTTAAACCACGAGTTGATGTCATAAAATTAATATTACCTGGAATGAGAGAATATCCATGGGAAGTTCGTGTTCAGCTTCCATGCACTGCATGTCTTTATAATCTCACCAAAGGTGAATTTGCTTTTATGATTCATCCGTCGATACTTAAACAAGTTGTTGAATTAACAATGATAGCTATGGAAACTTATCCAACTAACAATCGACTTCAAATGAATACACTATTGACTTTATGTAGTGACAGAATTCTGCAGGATGTTGCTTTTGACAAATATAGGTAATTGAAACTTTAAGTACTATATGAATATTTCAGACTAAAATTGAAACTTAGCCAAGTGTTTGGTATAATTTCTTTAACGTTATTTATTATTGTATATACATATATATATTATTAAATTTTTATGTAAATGTATAATACCATGTAGCATAATTATCTTTTATTTCCACAGATGTGCAAGATTAGTATTAAATTCTTTATTAACTTTTAATGAGTCCTCAATGAATCGTATGTCTGTTGCCATTTGCTCATTACTAGCAGCAAAGATATCAACAGTTGAAACCTCCTTGCTTGGTGCTGAACCACTGTACATGTCTAAATTACTTCAAATGGTTAGATCTAAAATGGAATCTAAATCAGTAGACATAACAATGAAATTTACATTAAGTGCTTTATGGAATTTAACTGATGAAAGTGTTACAACATGTGAAGTTTTTCTAGATAAAGGTGGAATGGAATTATGTCTTAAAATGTTAGAAAGTTTCCGACACGAATCCAGCGTTGAAACTAAAGTACTTGGTTTATTAAATAACATAGCAGAGGTTTGTACTGTAATTTATTATGATATTATGAAGTGTTAGGATATATAACAATATCTTTATAAATACTATTATTGACATATTTTATTGTTTATTACAGGTTGTTCACTTAAGACCAAAACTTATGCAACCCAAATTCATATCCATGATTTCTGTGTTGCTGTCATCTACACACATTGATGTATCTTATTTCGCGGCAGGTATTGCTGCGCATTTGCTTAGCGATGGTCCACGTGCATGGACTTCAATGTTTACGGTACCTAGTAGAGATGCATTATTAAAACAGTTGGCTTATACCGTAACACACTGGCAAACACCTCAAGGAGAAATGGTTGCATATAGAAGTTTCCATCCATTTTTCCCACTTTTACGTTGTTCAGATGCATATCCTGTGCAACTTTGGGCAGTTTGGGCAATACATAATGTATGCACGAAAAATCGTAAGTATGAAAATACTTCTGATTAAAAATGATTACCTTTCATAACTTTTGCAAATAACTTTTAAATAAATAAGATACATATTTAATGATGTTAATTATTGTACTTTTGTAGCAAAACGTTATTGCAGTATGCTAATTAGAGAAGGCGGAGTTGAGGTATTGAAACAACTCGAAAGCACGCATACAGATCAAACAGTACAACCAAATTTACAAAGTTTGTGTCAATCAATTCTGAAAACACTTGAATTAAATTCTTAACGATCACTATTGCCTTCCAATACAAAATTTGCGTACCATGAAGTTGGTATACTAGTCAATGTTTATTTCAATGCAATCTTATATCCTGTTCTTTAGACCAAATAATTAAAACTATTATGTGAACATGGATATTCATCAAAAGAGGGCTAAAATGGAACAAGTCCACGGTATTGATATTAAACTATGTAGACTTGAATTGAGGACCTGAATTATAAAAAAAAAATAGCTCTATATACTAATAAAAGTACATTATGCCACATAGACCTTATAC
This sequence comes from Anthidium xuezhongi, assembly GCA_022405125.1. Lineage (NCBI taxonomy): Eukaryota > Metazoa > Arthropoda > Insecta > Hymenoptera > Megachilidae > Anthidium > Anthidium xuezhongi. The sequence continues at coordinate 4,489,105 of CM039642.1, read as the reverse complement.
TCAAAAGTATATTGAATACATAGTGTAAGTTAAATTTAAAGCCTGATTACTGTAAAAAAAGTATAATTAAATATTTTAAAATATACATTGAGCTTAGAAGAGAAAAAAATTTTTAATGTTTTATTGTCGCTAATGTGTTTTTTAATCGTTAATTACATTATTATGTCTAATACTAGTATGCTTTAAAATAGATAAATAGAAAAAAATGAAATTTATGAATAAGGGCTAATATATGAAGAATTAATTTAACTATTTGTTGTAAACAACATCGTTTAATATAATAACGTTAAAAATGTAACTAATATTTAAGGTTTCAGTCTAATAAACTGAATAATTATGTTATTGTGATATTTATATGATTTATCGACATCTTTAAAGAATTTTTATTTTTATTTTTTTTTCAGAATTAAGCGTATAATATATTTTTTGTGGTCGCGAAACAGTACAAAAAAAAAGTGTTAGTCGAACTATTTAAAACCCATATAACATATAACTAAATGTTATTGGTGCTGATATTGTGAAAAAATAGTAATTAGATTAGAATCTTATAAGTATGATATGCTTAAGAAATATTTTTTTTATTGTTATACAGGGTATCTCATGCAACTAGAACAAGCTGTACCTCCTAAATGGTTGGGAATAGAAGATGTTACAAGTAAAAGTTAAATAGCATCAGATTTTTTAAAATGGGAACCTATATTCTTGTGCTCTACGTAAAAGTGCTAACATTCTTATGTCCTAAACTTATTCGTTTGAAAGCTACAACATTGAATTATTTTGGTCTCTCGGCAAGCGTTCCAGAGTACCTACGTTATGTTTCATCACAACGTTTGTAAACATGAAGCGGCTGCTCTAGTCACCGTAAGATCTATCAGTAGTTGTTCGCTATCCGTGCGCGATGGTCTGCCTGTCCAGTGTTTCGAAATCGTGGCATTTACGAATAGTGTACGAGTTGATACGTTCATTTTGTTTAACGAGTGCAATCAAAATGGTACTGAGGCTGCAAGGCTGTATCGAGAGACGTATTGCAATCTACAACGTAAGTACTCTAAAACACTTATCGAAAGACTGAAATAATTCAAAGAAGTTTTAGCTTCAATAACTTCCAAACGAATGAGTTTAGGGCATAAGCAAGTATCGCACTTTTATGTAGAGATACACAAAAGTGCATAAAATTTCATTGCAAATTATGCCCCATGATGCCATTTACCTTTTACCTGTAACATCTTCTGCTATTCCCAGCTGTTTAGGAGGTACAGCCTGTTCCAGTCGCGTGGGACATCCTATATAAGAGTTATAAAATATATTAGTAAATATTTTATTATATTACATTTTTAAAAATTTGAAATTCAGGTCTTCAATTTCTTCTGTTAAACTTACAATCTTTCCATTAATTGCAACATTTTTAGAGATTAATTGTGTATTTATATGCCTTTAGACATACGAAAAGATACAAATTTCTAATAAAGCAAGCAGAACAATATTATGATTATACCTATTATTAAAATATTATAATTTATAATGGACAAAATCTGTTCTTCTGAAAAAAAAAAAAAAAAAATGTCGATTTGAACGCTACTGAATGTTAATACCCGCAGATCGCTAATCCAGTGAATTTGATTTTACTTTTACATGCTTCTTATGGTAATATTAACATAAATAAAATAAACTTTGAAAATAGTTAATGTACAAAATGTAAGCCAAGAAAATCTTTATTAATCACCCAATCATGTTACATTTATATTACACTTATATCTTAATTATTTTTCCTTTCTTTCTTTCTTTTTTTTTTCTTTTTAATGGAACGTAAAAATTGTTCGTGAAATTTGTATGATTATCACTCAATTGATGCTGATGCTGCACTGCACCTGCAAAATACTTAGCGACATGGAAGTAACGTTACGAAATGTAGCTCGATTAATATGTGAAAACTTGGCTCTCCTCCTAACATCATAGTAGTGGATTAATGGTTCAAAAACATTTTACACGCGTCTTACAAATTAGTAGCAATGTGTTTGAGATAAAATTGAGGATATATAGTTAGTAGTAAATAAATGAAAGTTGCTCCGCATTAGTATCAATATAGGTATGTCATATTCTATAACAGAATTATAAGAATTTATATAGATTTAGCAACTTTCACTTATTATGAATACAAAAGTTACTATTTAAATTATAGTAATATGATATTACTCTAGATATTTACATTGCAGTTCAACTTTTCCTTTTACTTTGTTATTTCAAATGTACATTTAATTATAAACCTGTTTTAGAAAAAAAAAAATTGATTATTAAACATTATCACGAAGAGTAATGAGAAATATATATTAAACGTATTAAAAGTATATTTTGTAATACCATTTAAATCGCTATATCATAATTTTTATTTTTTCTATCATACCAGTATCAGCCTTTATATTATACCAAAAATACTTCTAAACTTATTATTGCTATATTATAATTTCTTAAAATCATTTTCTAAACTACTAATATATTTCTGTGACATCAAGTATACTACAAAACCTTTTTTTTTTATATACGTTAACATTAGCCTAACATATTTTAATACTATTACCATTAATCTTAACAGTCACAATTATTTTTATACAGTCTAAATCTTTTTACATTTTTATATTTTTATGTAATAGAAAGAATAATTCATAATTTTAATGAATTACAAAAAGATATAAAGTTAACGTGTCAATTGTAAGATGAAGAGGATGATTTAATTTAGAAAAGAATTTTATTGCTACTATTATGAATTGAATAGAGTTTGATTGTTTTAAATTGGAGAAAAAATACAAAAATATATATTGTAGAAATATTAATACTAATTTCTTACAATTATACATGCAGGATGCGTAAAAGAATGTATTATTTATTTTAAAACAATATAAACCTCAACTTTTTCCGAATATATAAGAACTCTGTGATTACATCTTTTTTTTGGGCTGAAATGACATTTAATGCATTTTTTTTGTTGTTGTAATAATATGTTTTTATTAATATTCCAATGTATTATGTATTTTTGTAATCTATAGAAGGATTGAAGTTGGAAAATAATAAAGGCTGATACTACAGAGATGCTTGGATTTCAACATAAATTAAATAAAAGCATAATTGAACTGCAATAGCAAATTATCGCTGATCTACATTTTTAATATTCATATGAAGATTTATTAAATCAAATATGATTAATTGTGCCCATCATTGTCCAATCTTTTTTTTTTCTTTTGACATGAGGTTTTTTCTTTCTCTTTTTTTCCCCATCGTATCAGTTTTTTTTTCTGTGGACATATCATAAGAATTTACTTAAACACCTTAGCTGCATTATAATGTAATGCATGTTCATATAAATATGTAAGTTTTGTGTAACCTATAAACAAGATATGCACAAAAACTTACAGTATCTAATATTAAAATTCACGTAGCCATATTCTGTATCATAAATTGGAACACTCATGATGTTGAAAACTAAGAGTATCTTAAAACAAAATACTGTATTTACATGATTTCATAAGCAATTCTACAAAATTGTCTTTCTACAAACTATAATGTAATTAAAAGTACCTAATTATATTTATATTAAAAATATGATTTTAATATAACTGTTTGTAAGTAACATTTAAAATATGGCCAAGTGTAAAAGATAAACAAAAATTTAGAGCACAAGATCCTAATAAAGCTAATGTATCTAAATATGAATTCTGCAATATCCATCATAGAAATTTGATGGATACTATTTACTATACTTAATTTTTAATAATTCACAATTCAAAATTCATAACGTTTTAAATTAAATCATATAGATACATCAGAATACTGATATAATTATCTAAAATATATGGTAATTATCACTGAAAAAATAGTCATTTTACATTCATTTAGAAATCGCTAGTGAATATTATAATAGTATTCTTATTTATTTTAATACTTAGTAAATGATTGTAATAGTTGAGACACAACATATCACTAGCTTTTTCTATAAATGTAGTGTTTTACAGCACATAGATTGATTGTTCAAATAAAAAAAATCTCTAAATCATAAGATTTTCAGTTTTCTTATAGTATAATTTCATACTACAAATTACATTACAAACACTCGAATGTAACATATGTAATCATGTATCAACATATTAAAGGTAGGTAGAAAATTATTCTTTTAGATAGACATTTTATGTTTGAACAATCACAGGGAAGAGATAACGTAAATAGTTATGTACATTATAATAATACAAAAACTTACCTTAATTTGTATAATTGCAGTAAAATGATTTAAAACGGTCAATACGGCATGTAGTAACCTCGTTTATAACTTCTGCGGCAAAAAAAATTACATTCTGAATTAATGGTATTGAAAGAATACATGTACTACTGTAGCATACCTAGGTCGCCTTGTAGGTCTATATCCAAAGTATGCGCTGCCACGTATAATCCCCCTGGCTACACCTCGATAACCTCGTGCCCCTCTCGGTCCTCTAAAAATTGTTTAAACATTTTGCTTCCCTTTTGTTTCAAATATTGCATTCAAGTAAATTTTAAGTATAACATATTTATCTTTCAATTACCTATTCGTCACCGACAATCCTGGTCTGTTTGTTCTTTTAGGCATTACTTTAATTTGACGACCTCTGAACATAGATTCGTCCATAGCCATAGCAGTTTGTACAGAATCACGTTCTGCAAATTCTATGTAAGCAAACCCTTTTGGATGCCCATCAAATTTATTGCACAATATTGTTACTCTGTTAACGCTACCACACCCATGAAAGTGTTGTTCCAATTCTTCTGCTGTTGCTCCATAATCAACCTTTATTTTCAAATAATATATTTATTAATATTTTATATACATACATACATACATATATATATATATATATATATATAATGCATCCCTATTATAATTGATATTTAAAAATATTAACTTACATTACCAACATATATAGACCTATTATCAACCTCTCTTTTATCTTCAAGTGACATATTTAATGGACTTGCTAGAAACAAAAAATATATTATACGGCATACTTTCATTAAGAAAACTGTATATCAAAATCGATTTAAACTTAAAACAATTTGTAACTTACTTATACCAGGTGGACTACCCATATTCATTTGTTTGTCCACTTCAGACTGCAATTGTTTTAATTTTTCTGCTTCCTCTTCCATTTCTCTGACACGTGCTTTAATAGCTTCCAATTCCTGAAATTCAAAAAATAAACTTTTATTATGATAAGTAGTTTTTATTCATCAATTCCATACTGTATTTTATAATACTGAAGAGTAATATAAAATCATACAGATTTTTTCAATTTGTATTATGAAAAATGTACCGGATCATCAATATTTGTTTCATTTAATTCGCGTTTTACACCGTCACACTGCATAATAGCATCTCCATCTTGACCGTTTTCTAGTCCATCTAGACCATCAATATGATCGCTAGCTAAAAGATCTGATTCAGACATTTCTGTAACAAATGTATTTATCATAACAAATGTTTATATTTGTAAAAAAAGAAATGTGTAGTAGTGATTACTAAAATGAGGTATTAATGAAATACGTAATCCCTCCCTTATTATTTTAATAATATTCATTTGCGTTTGAAATGCAAATTTAGAACTTATAATATTAATATTACTGATCTTGTTATTTACAAAATGTTAAGAAAAAATTGTGAATTATAAATAATAAGTATTTAAAAAAAAGTGGTAGTAATAAAATAACAAATATTATTTTTACAAAGTCAAGAAAAAATTATTTGAAAATAATTAATACATTTAACAACGGTGATACGTATAAGAATAATTGAAACTGACTTAAACAACTACACAATGCGGTAAAAACATAACGTGCTATGTAAAAAATTATACGTTTACATTTCTTATGGTGTATAAAGAGATTATTTATTGTTATTAACTATAGAATAAAGCAAAACGTACGTGTATACCTTCAGACGTTTTCAATAATCAAAATAATAGTTTTACTACAAATTCAGTAACTATTTTCAATCAACAATTAACGATGTTCTACAAACTCGCTAAATGAGATTGACGCTACCATCGAACAAGATGAACAAAATTCAAGGTTTACATAAATTAGAAAATCGCCTTAATATACGTTCAGTTTATGATTGGTCGCAACTTGATATAGAAGCGTATTGTTATTGGTTGTTTTAAGCAATGAAAAATATTCGTATACATAAAAATCTAATATTTTCATGAATCTTACTAGTAAAAAATAGCATAACTAATTATGATATTTTCTTTATACAAAACAGTTTTATTTGAGTTGTAAGAAATCAATTACTTAAGTTATGCTATTTGACATTACTTTGTGTTTTGTTACATGTAAGATTATACCTATACAGTGCAATATTATTTTCAATTTGAAATATTAGAAATTATGTTTCAACTATAAAACTTTCATATAACTGTAATTAATAATAATTGTAACAATGTCATAGACAAGATATAAGATAGACTTCCTACGAAACTCATTTTTGGGTGATACGATTTTAGAATCCTCTTACCATTTTCATGTCACATCCTACTGTATCAATTGGAACTGGTATTACATAACAGCGCTCTTGGTGGTAGGAATTAAAAACACTGATAAGCATTTGTATTGTCATAAATGTTTTACTATAAAAAGAAAACATGACTTTTAATATTAATATGCATGCATTGTAAAATAATATGGCACATATTTATTAGAATTTAGCGAATTAATACCTCTTTTACTACCACGTTCTCCAGATTCTAGTTCACTTTACACTGTAATATTTATACTTTTTATTTTGCAATAATTATTTGTTTTTCGCGTTAAACGAGCTATGATACCGTTTTTTAAGTTGTACTGTGATCACAGGATATTCTATTCGCGCCAATAAAATGCAAAAAATCGCTTATTTTCCGAAAAGAAGAAAGCAATTCTCTGTTACGTTAGTTTCATTAGTCACTGTCAGATGGTACTAGCAGCGCCGTTATCAAGGCGCGCATTAAAGTAAAATTAAAAGAATGTAAGAACAAGATTTGCACAACATTTGGGATTTATTACATTAATAATTTTGCAATAATTATTACGTAATATTAGCCTATTTTATATCTCATTCATGATATTAGCGATCCGGACTTGATTTATTGAATATTGGTAAAATAAATAAAGAATGAGTAAAATGAATCGAAAACCTAAATTACTTGTTTTTGATTTAGGTTAGAAATTTATTTTTTTTTTCAAATATTATTTATATAAAATAGCGTTATACAACTGAAATATATTAATTATAGTTATAAAATATTTCAGATTATACCTTATGGCCGTTTTGGGTGGATACTCATGTTACACCTCCTTTTAGAAAGTAAGTTTAGAGTAGGTATTAAACAAAAATATTAACAAATTACTCTTAAATAAAAGCACATATTCCAATAGTTTAAAACATTATTTATACTATAATTTTTGATCAATTTATTTTAGGAAAGGAAGTGACATAGTAGATGCTCATGGTCAAGTTATACGTTATTATAAAGAAGTACCTGACGTTTTAAAAAATTTAGCTGAAGAATATGAACTTGGTGTTGCATCTCGTACATCTGAAATTCAAGGTGCTAATCAATTACTAAATTTGTTTAACTGGAATAAATACTTCAAATATAAAGAAATTTATCCAGGAAGTAAAGTAACTCATTTTGCTAAGTAGGTTTTATATAAATTTTATTAAATTTAAATATTTTTGTTTGTCTCTTATTAACAATAATTATAAAAAATTATCTTTCTTTTCAGAATTCAAAAAGAATCAAACATTGATTATAAAGATATGATATTTTTTGATGATGAACAGAGAAATATTACTGATGTAAGTAAACTTGGTGTTACATGTATACTTGTAAAGAATGGTGTAACACAAACAGTTATTGAAAATGCTTTAAAAATTTTTCAACGTTAATATTTAGAAAACAATTGTATAGGGAATGAAATTTTATTTTTAATATTAATTATTATTATATGTATTTTAATACTTTGTAGTATGAATACTGTGGGTAATAAATTTGTATTACTTAAAATTGTAGTAAAATGTATTTAATTTAATTTATTGTAAATAGTTGTGATTTAAAAATAAATCGATTATTATTTCATGTTAATAAAGTGAATTATATTTAAATTTATTTAAACTTGATTAATCATCATTAAATAATATTGTAAAGGACTAGTAATAATAATATCATTGTTTTTTATTTGTGAACACATTTTAAAAAATTCAGCACAAGAGTACTGAGGATTATGAGAAGATGTATTATTTAATAATTTAGTTACTTGATCATTCGGTAATGATAAGCATAGTAGATTTCTTAATGTATTTGTATCAAAATGCTTAAATGGACATCCACCTTCATACATTGGACTAGAAATGTTTACCTATTAATGTATTTTAAAAGAATTAATCTTAATTTTAATAAATCATAAATGAATGAAATAGGACTACTTACAAGCATTAGTCTACAATTGGGTGAGTTGTAATTTTTTCGTGATCCTTCTAAACCGTATAGGTGTCTAATGCTATATATAAACTTTTTTTCACTCGATTGCCAGTTGTGTGAGCAGATAGAAGAACAGGAATGAGGTTTGGAATATTCTTCTTTCCAATAACTTATAGCATCATCTAGATGCATTCCACTATCTTTTAAAAACAGACTATAATATAAGCGAGCATAATGGCTAAGCCTATGCATAGTCCGTAATTTTGTATGCAAATGTTGCATACAAAGTGGAAAATTTTTTACTTCATTATCTATATTGCTTGCAGATATACGTCTATGTATATGATTATTTTGAAATACTTTACAATGTATTTTCTGGTAAAGGTAATCAAGTCTAACATCTTGATCTATAGTATTATGTGCTTCTGACTTCATACATAGTAGTTCTTTAGTTAGGTAAGTGGTAAATAAGGATAAAATTATCTCTTTCCATTTTGAGCAATGTACAATAGCAAATCCTGCACTTAAATCTAATTTTCTTTTTCTGACTAAATCTGGAACCAACTCATACCTCACTTAAAAGGATATAAAAATAAATAAATGTAATTTCAAATCCATTTTTAAACATAATACATATATATATATATACATACCTTTAGTTTCAAAAAGCCTACAATTTTCTGTGTTATTTTTAGATACCAAATGTTTAAACACGGATGCTTTTAAAAAAAAATTACATAAGTCGATTAGTGTCCTATTGATTAATTTTTCCTTATCATTAAGTGATCGTATTTGATGTAAAATGCTTCGTAGTAATTTATACAATTGTCTGGGTAAAATATTATTCAATCTAGTCTTAAAAAACAATATTTCCCTGACAATCCAATAATCGCATAAATCTTGTGATGTTGATGCTAACAATCTAGAGTAAACATAATTTTATCATGAAAATATATAAGTTATTGACTATTTGTTCAATAATCAGTAAAATTGATGGTATTAAGAATTACTTACCGTAACATAAAATGTCCAATTTTATCATAAACCGAATTTTCTAATAAATACTCAAAATTACCATTAAATTCATGAGTTTTACCCTCATGCAATAATTTCAAATATTCTAATCTTACCATTACACATTTCTCTAATACATGAAATGATACTTGTCCTCTAGGAGCTTGAATGTAAAACATTTTGCAAGCAAATAATTGTTTTAACAATTTTTATTTATAACAGTATTATGAATTCATCATATTACTGTTTTTCTATGAATACCGCTGTGTTATGTTAACCTATATTCTAAGTGAATCCCTTCTCGCCACGGATAAGTTCATTCATTTGTAACATTTAAAACGAATATTGTATATTTAATACATTTTTATATTATTACCATCAAACGTTAAAAGAATATTTAATGTAAATCATAAATGTTTAAAGTTTCATGGTTGAAAAGTTACATGTATTATGCATGTATATGCTGAAGGCCGCAAAAATCCTCCCCCTATTCCATCCTACTATTGCAAAGCTTAATGTACATTTTTCACATACACCAGGATATATAGGGTGTCCCAGAACTCTTGTAGGAGCCGGAAATGGGGGGTAGCTGAGACTATTCTGAACAACAATTTCCTTTGCAAAAATATCGGATGGGGCTTCTTTATTGAATTATTAAGCAAAAACACTGACCAATCAGAGTGTGTCTCGGGCGCTCAACTCTATTCAACAAACTACATGATTCATACATTCAGCTTTACAATAGTTATTATATTATTTATAATATATAACTAACGTTTACAATTGTAATTTTGCAAGATTGCTGCGGAGGGAGTGGGAGGTCCGATCGGCGGACTAGTGTTCACTCTCTCGCACATTGGTGTTGTGCGCAGGCGCGAGTTTGGCGTAGAGGGAGTGAGAGACTAGATGCTCGGTGCTCTCACTCGCACATTGAGGGAGTGAGAGGTGAGATTGGCGGACTAGAATTCTCTCTCTCGCACATTGAGGGAGTGAGAGGTCCGAATGGCGGACTAGTGTTTACTCTCTCGCACATTGAGGGAGTGAGAGGTTCGAATGACGGACTAGTGTTCACTCTCTCGCACATTGTGGGAGTGAGAGGTCCGAATGGCGGACTAGTGTTCTCTCTCTCGCACATTGAGGGAGTGAGAGGTGAGATCGGCGGACTAGTGTTCACTCTCTCGCACATTGAGGGAGTGAGAGGTCCGATCGGCGGACTAGTGTTCACTCTCTCACACATTGGTGTTGTGCGCAGGCGCGAGTTTGGCGTAGAGGGAGTGAGAGACTAGATGCTCGGTGCTCTCACTCGCACATTGAGGGAGTGAGAGGTGAGATTGGCGGACGAGTGTTCTCTCCCTCTTACGCATTAGCATACTGCGTTGGCTTGGTGCGAGTGAGAGGGGTGACGCTCTCGCGGAGTCTTTTAATCGTTGCGTTACAATAATTAATAGTATGAGTTATTCGAGGTTCAGACTATTGTAGATCGGTTTTTCGTGTTCGAAAATGTAAAATTCGATACCAAATTAGCCAGTGCTTCTACGTTTTCTATTATTCATTAATGGTCGGGTAGTTACGTTCATCCCTTTTGTGTGAGGTTATGACTAAGTCCCTGTAATTTTATGTACAAGCTGCCTTAGTTTAATGATACATAACTAGATAAATACAATTTTGCAAACTCGAGATCCTTGGTTTCTGAGTCTAGTTTCATGTTACCAGTAAACAATGGGAAGGATTTATCTACTGAGAGTAAACATAATCCATCAAATTCAAACCTGATTGAAAATGATCAATTTTGTTATATCGTATGTAAGTATAAAGTATTATAATTTTATTCAAGTAGTTAATAATAACGTATTTTGCTGTGTTGCAGATTAGAAGATGTATTTGTTATACATTTCTACGCCACATAAGCTGCACATTAACATCATTAAATCAACGGGAAACTTTCTGGCAGATTCTCAGATATCAGTTTTCGGTAATTTTTGGAATTGGACACTACTAAAATTTCAAGAAATGGCACGAAGAATACTTCCTGTCACATCATGTTCTCCTAATACAAATCTGCAAACTTGAGATCCTTGGTTTCTGAGTCTAATTTCATTTTACCAATAAACAATGGAAAGGATTTATCTACGGAGAGTAAACTGTTCTTCAATAGTTATACTGAATATATAAGTACATATGTAATTGTAGAATGTCTTTATTTCATAAGAATATTGTACTGCGCTTAAGCTATATCTTAAATAATTATAAAAATATGTTGTATGTAAAAATACTGATATGTAAGTTTTACAATTTGTAATTATAAGTGCGTTAAAGTTAAGAATCTAATATTTAAGTAAGTTTATCAGTTAGTATTTATAAGTGCGTTAGAATTAACAATGTAACATTTATGTAACATGTATAATTGAAAGAATTTTCAATAAACATAGAGTTAAACTAAAGCAATTGTTTATTCATTTATAAACCTAACTCCCTTATCCAGCCCTTACAAAATTTCACTTAAAAAGCAAGAAATAATGTAGAAAAACATTGCACAGAAGTTTCGAAATACAAAAGTAGAAAAAGAAACGAAAAATATCGGTTTGATACAGAGAAGAACAAAATTCGGTACAAACGGTTTCCAGGAATTCCTGGAATTCGACGTCACTAAAATTCTGGGAAGTGACACGAAGAATACCTCCTGGCACATCATGTTCTCCTGATACAATTTCGGGATCCGAAATTCTGTGAATTTAAATTTTATAGTCTTCGATTTGCTATTGTTAATTTTCATTATTTTCTGAAATTATTTATAGGATAAGGATATCAAGAGAGGTTTATTTAAATAAATAAACGAGTTCTGGGTTATTTTTGAAAATCTGCATTTATTCAATAAACTAAATGATTTATTATACATTGAGCTTTAGAATAGTTATTAAATTATTTACAACTTTAAATATTAAATTATTTATAACTTTAGAATAGTTATTAAATTATTTGGTCCTGTTTTCAATCTATTGTAAAAATTAAACAAATTTTATAACTATTTTAATAACTATTCTAAAGCTCAATATATAAATCATTTAGTTTATTGAATAAATGCAGATTTTGAAAAATAACCCAAATCTCGTTTATTTATTTAAATAAACCTCTCTTGATATCCTTATCCCATAAATAATTTCAGAAAATAATGAAAATTAACAATAGCAAATCGAAGACTATAAAATTTAAATTCACAGAATTTCGGATCCCGAAATTGTATCAGGAGAACATGATGTGCCAGGAGGTATTCTTCGTGTCACTTCTCGGAATTTTAGTGACGTCAAATTCCAGGAATTTCCGGGAACTTGGACTCAGAAACCAAGGATTTAATTAATAATCGGAACTTAGATACCTGTTGTATCGATTCTATAACAAATCCGATTATAAATTAAAGTTGTATAGATAGTGCGCAAAATTACAATTGTAAACGTTAGTTGTAAATAATTTAATAACTATTCTAAAGCTCAATGTATAATAAATCATTTAGTTTATTGAATAAATGCAGATTTTCAAAAATAACCCAGAACTCGTTTATTTATTTAAATAAACCTCTCTTGATATCCTTATCCCATAAATAATTTCAGAAAATAATGAAAATTAACAATAGCAAATCGAAGACTATAAAATTTAAATTCACAGAATTTCGGATCCCGAAATTGTATCAGGAGAACATGATGTGCCAGGAGGTATTCTTCGTGCCACTTCCCAGAATTTTAGTGACGTCGAATTCCAGGAATTTCCGGGAACTTGGACTCAGAAACCAAGGATTTAATTAATAATCGGAACTTAGATACCTGTTGTATCAATTCTATAACAAATCCGATTATAAATTAAAGTTGTATAGATAGTGCGCAAAATTACAATTGTAAACGTTAGTTGTAAATAATTTAATAACTATTCTAAAGCTCAATGTATAATAAATCATTTAGTTTATTGAATAAATGCAGATTTTCAAAAATAACCCAGAACTCGTTTATTTATTTAAATAAACCTCTCTTGATATCCTTATCCCATAAATAATTTCAGAAAATAATGAAAATTAACAATAGCAAATCGAAGACTATAAAATTTAAATTCACAGAATTTCGGATCCCGAAATTGTATCAGGAGAACATGATGTGCCAGGAGGTATTCTTCGTGCCACTTCCCAGAATTTTAGTGACGTCGAATTCCAGGAATTTCCGGGAACTTGGACTCAGAAACCAAGGATTTAATTAATAATCGGAACTTAGATACCTGTTGTATCAATTCTATAACAAATCCGATTATAAATTAAAGTTGTATAGATAGTGCGCAAAATTACAATTGTAAACGTTAGTTGTAAATAATTTAATAACTATTCTAAAGCTCAATGTATAATAAATCATTTAGTTTATTGAATAAATGCAGATTTTCAAAAATAACCCAGAACTCGTTTATTTATTTAAATAAACCTCTCTTGATATCCTTATCCCATAAATAATTTCAGAAAATAATGAAAATTAACAATAGCAAATCGAAGACTATAAAATTTAAATTCACAGAATTTCGGATCCCGAAATTGTATCAGGAGAACATGATGTGCCAGGAGGTATTCTTCGTGCCACTTCCCAGAATTTTAGTGACGTCGAATTCCAGGAATTTCCGGGAACTTGGACTCAGAAACCAAGGATTTAATTAATAATCGGAACTTAGATACCTGTTGTATCAATTCTATAACAAATCCGATTATAAATTAAAGTTGTATAGATAGTGCGCAAAATTACAATTGTAAACGTTAGTTGTAAATAATTTAATAACTATTCTAAAGCTCAATGTATAATAAATCATTTAGTTTATTGAATAAATGCAGATTTTCAAAAATAACCCAGAACTCGTTTATTTATTTAAATAAACCTCTCTTGATATCCTTATCCCATAAATAATTTCAGAAAATAATGAAAATTAACAATAGCAAATCGAAGACTATAAAATTTAAATTCACAGAATTTCGGATCCCGAAATTGTATCAGGAGAACATGATGTGCCAGGAGGTATTCTTCGTGCCACTTCCCAGAATTTTAGTGACGTCGAATTCCAGGAATTTCCGGGAACTTGGACTCAGAAACCAAGGATTTAATTAATAATCGGAACTTAGATACCTGTTGTATCAATTCTATAACAAATCCGATTATAAATTAAAGTTGTATAGATAGTGCGCAAAATTACAATTGTAAACGTTAGTTGTAAATAATTTAATAACTATTCTAAAGCTCAATGTATAATAAATCATTTAGTTTATTGAATAAATGCAGATTTTCAAAAATAACCCAGAACTCGTTTATTTATTTAAATAAACCTCTCTTGATATCCTTATCCCATAAATAATTTCAGAAAATAATGAAAATTAACAATAGCAAATCGAAGACTATAAAATTTAAATTCACAGAATTTCGGATCCCGAAATTGTATCAGGAGAACATGATGTGCCAGGAGGTATTCTTCGTGCCACTTCCCAGAATTTTAGTGACGTCGAATTCCAGGAATTTCCGGGAACTTGGACTCAGAAACCAAGGATTTAATTAATAATCGGAACTTAGATACCTGTTGTATCAATTCTATAACAAATCCGATTATAAATTAAAGTTGTATAGATAGTGCGCAAAATTACAATTGTAAACGTTAGTTGTAAATAATTTAATAACTATTCTAAAGCTCAATGTATAATAAATCATTTAGTTTATTGAATAAATGCAGATTTTCAAAAATAACCCAGAATTCGTTTATTTATTTAAATAAACCTCTCTTGATATCCTTATCCCATAAATAATTTCAGAAAATAATGAAAATTAACAATAGCAAATCGAAGACTATAAAATTTAAATTCACAGAATTTCGGATCCCGAAATTGTATCAGGAGAACATGATGTGCCAGGAGGTATTCTTCGTGCCACTTCCCAGAATTTTAGTGACGTCGAATTCCAGGAATTTCCGGGAACTTGGACTCAGAAACCAAGGATTTAATTAATAATCGGAACTTAGATACCTGTTGTATCAATTCTATAACAAATCCGATTATAAATTAAAGTTGTATAGATAGTGCGCAAAATTACAATTGTAAACGTTAGTTGTAAATAATTTAATAACTATTCTAAAGCTCAATGTATAATAAATCATTTAGTTTATTGAATAAATGCAGATTTTCAAAAATAACCCAGAACTCGTTTATTTATTTAAATAAACCTCTCTTGATATCCTTATCCTATAAATAATTTCAGAAAATAATGAAAATTAACAATAGCAAATCGAAGACTATAAAATTTAAATTCACAGAATTTCGGATCCCGAAATTGTATCAGGAGAACATGATGTGCCAGGAGGTATTCTTCGTGTCACTTCTCGGAATTTTAGTGACGTCGAATTCCAGGAATTTCCGGGAACTTGGACTCAGAAACCAAGGATTTAATTAATAATCGGAACTTAGATACCTGTTGTATCAATTCTATAACAAATCCGATTATAAATTAAAGTTGTATAGATAGTGCGCAAAATTACAATTGTAAACGTTAGTTGTAAATAATTTAATAACTATTCTAAAGCTCAATGTATAATAAATCATTTAGTTTATTGAATAAATGCAGATTTTCAAAAATAACCCAGAACTCGTTTATTTATTTAAATAAACCTCTCTTGATATCCTTATCCCATAAATAATTTCAGAAAATAATGAAAATTAACAATAGCAAATCGAAGACTATAAAATTTAAATTCACAGAATTTCGGATCCCGAAATTGTATCAGGAGAACATGATGTGCCAGGAGGTATTCTTCGTGTCACTTCTCGGAATTTTAGTGACGTCGAATTCCAGGAATTTCCGGGAACTTGGACTCAGAAACCAAGGATTTAATTAATAATCGGAACTTAGATACCTGTTGTATCAATTCTATAACAAATCCGATTATAAATTAAAGTTGTATAGATAGTGCGCAAAATTACAATTGTAAACGTTAGTTGTAAATAATTTAATAACTATTCTAAAGCTCAATGTATAATAAATCATTTAGTTTATTGAATAAATGCAGATTTTCAAAAATAACCCAGAACTCGTTTATTTATTTAAATAAACCTCTCTTGATATCCTTATCCCATAAATAATTTCAGAAAATAATGAAAATTAACAATAGCAAATCGAAGACTATAAAATTTAAATTCACAGAATTTCGGATCCCGAAATTGTATCAGGAGAACATGATGTGCCAGGAGGTATTCTTCGTGTCACTTCTCGGAATTTTAGTGACGTCGAATTCCAGGAATTTCCGGGAACTTGGACTCAGAAACCAAGGATTTAATTAATAATCGGAACTTAGATACCTGTTGTATCAATTCTATAACAAATCCGATTATAAATTAAAGTTGTATAGATAGTGCGCAAAATTACAATTGTAAACGTTAGTTGTAAATAATTTAATAACTATTCTAAAGCTCAATGTATAATAAATCATTTAGTTTATTGAATAAATGCAGATTTTCAAAAATAACCCAGAACTCGTTTATTTATTTAAATAAACCTCTCTTGATATCCTTATCCCATAAATAATTTCAGAAAATAATGAAAATTAACAATAGCAAATCGAAGACTATAAAATTTAAATTCACAGAATTTCGGATCCCGAAATTGTATCAGGAGAACATGATGTGCCAGGAGGTATTCTTCGTGTCACTTCCCAGAATTTTAGTGACGTCGAATTCCAGGAATTCCTGGAAACCGTTTGTACCGAATTTTGTTCTTCTCTGTATCAAACCGATATTTTTCGTTTCTTTTTCTACTTTTGTATTTCGAAACTTCTGTGCAATGTTTTTCTACATTATTTCTTGCTTTTTAAGTGAAATTTTGTAAGGGTTGGATAAGGGAGTTAGGTTTATAAATGAATAAACAATTGCTTTAGTTTAACTTTATGTTTATTGAAAATTCTTTCAATTATACATGTTACATAAATGTTACATTGTTAATTCTAACGCACTTATAACTACTAACTGTAAAACTTAATTAAATATTAGATTCTTAACTTTAACGCACTTATAATTACAAATTGTAAAATTTGCTTAAATATTACATTCACAATTCTAACGCACTTATAAATACTAACTGATAAAGTTACTTAAATATTAGATTCTTAACTTTAACGCACTTATAATTACAAATTGTAAAACTTACATATCAGTATTTTTACATACAACATATTTTTATAATTATTTAAGATATAGCTTAAGCACAGTACAATATTCTTATGAAATAAAGACATTCTACAACTACATATGTACTTATATATTCAGTATAACTATTGAAGAACAGTTTACTCTCCGTAGATAAATCCTTTCCATTGTTTATTGGTAAAATGAAATTAGACTCAGAAACCAAGGATCTCAAGCTTGCAGATTTGTATTAGGAGAACATGATGTGACAGGAAGTATTCTTCGTGCCATTTCTTGAAATTTTAGTAGTGTCCAATTCCAAAAATTACCGAACACTGATATCTGAGAAACTGCCAGAAAGTTTCCTGTTGATTTGATGATGTTAATGTGCAGCTTATGTGGCGTAGAAATGTATAACAAATACATCTTCTAATCTGCAACACAGCAAAATACGTTATTATTAACTACTTGAATAAAATTATAATACTTTATACTTACATACGATATAACAAAATTGATCATTTTCAATCAGGTTTGAATTTGATGGATTATGTTTACTCTCAGTAGATAAATCCTTCCCATTGTTTATTGGTAACATGAAACTAGACTCAGAAACCAATGATCTCGAGTTTGCAAAATTGTATTTCTCTAGTCATGTATCATTAAACTAAGGCAGCTTGTACATAAAATTACAGGGGCTTAGTCATAACCTCACACAAAAGGGATGAACGTAACTACCCGACCATTAATGAATAATAGAAAACGTAGAAGCACTGGCTAATTTGGTATCAAATTTTACATTTTCGAACACGAAAAACCGATCTACAATAGTCTGAACCTCGAATAACTCATACTATTAATTATTGTAACGCAACAATTAAAAATTATACATCACAGCCCGCGCCAGGTACGACGATGAACCAGCGAGAGGAAAGACTCCGCGAGAGCGTCACCCCTCTCACTCGCACCAAGCCAACGCAGTATGCTAATGCGTAAGAGGGAGAGAACACTCGTCCGTCGATCGGACCTCTCACTCCCTCAATGTGCGAGGGAGAGAACACTAGTCCGCGTGTCGGACCTCTCACTCCCTCAATGTGCGAGGGAGAGAACACTAGTCCGCGTATCGGACCTCTCACTCCCTCAATGTGCGAGGGAGAGAACACTAGTCCGCGTGTCGGACCTCTCACTCCCTCAATGTGCGAGGGAGAGAACACTAGTCCGCGTGTCGGACCTCTCACTCCCTCAATGTGCGAGGGAGAGAACACTATTCCGCGTGTCGGACCTCTCACTCCTTCCGCGACAATAGTTCTACGAGCTGATGGACCGCGGAACTATTGTCATTTCCAACATGGCGGCTCTGTTTTCGGCAATAGTTCTGCGAGCTAATGGACCGCGGAACTATTGTCATTTTCAACAAGACGCAGCTGTTGTCCATCTCGTATCAAAATGAGAAAAATGTTATTTTCACAATTATTGAGAAATTATTGATACATAAAGATAAAAGTCATGTCTAAAAACACCGTCTACAATCTGGTATCGAATTTTACATTTTCGAACACGAAAAACCGATCTACAATAGTCTGTACCTCGAATAACTCATACTATTAATTATTGTAACGCAACGATTAAAAATTATACATCACAGCCCGCGCCAGGTACGCCGATGAACCAGCGAGAGGAAAGACTCCGCGAGAGCGTCACCCCTCTCACTCGCACCAAGCCAACGCAGTATGCTAATGCGTAAGAGGGAGAGAACACTAGTCCGCGTATCGGACCTCTCACTCCCTCAATGTGCGAGGGAGAGAACACTAGTCCGCGTGTCGGACCTCTCACTCCCTCAATGTGCGAGGGAGAGAACACTAGTCCGCGTATCGGACCTCTCACTCCCTCAATGTGCGAGGGAGAGAACACTAGTCCGCGTGTCGGACCTCTCACTCTCTCAATGTGCGAGAGAGAGAACACTAGTCCGCCAATCTCACCTCTCACTCCCTCAATGTGCGAGTGAGAGCACCGAGCATCTAGTCTCTCACTCCCTCTACGCCAAACTCGCGCCTGCGCACAACACCAATGTGCGAGAGAGTGAACACTAGTCCGCCAATCGGACCTCCCACTCCCTCCACAGCAATCTCTCAAAATTACAATTGTAAACGTTAGTTATAAATAATATAATAACTATTGTAAAGCGGAATGTATGAATCATGTAGTTTATTGAATAAATGCAGCTTTTTAGTACCATGAACGTTTGTAATTAGTTAACAATCGCGATAAAGCAAGAAAATAATAAATAAAGGCTCTGAAATGTAGTCTTCGAGTCTCGTAATCAAGCGTAGGTTTATATCGATTTATATACTTAAATGATGTTCTAGGTTCACCAAATTGGAACTAACGGAAGGGGAAACTTTATATTATCATAAAAGTATCAATTTGTCACCGTACAAGCTCTACTTTTTATTATTTTTACAATTTTTTAAATAATTATATTTTTTTAAAAGTTATATTAATGAAGAAAAGCCATAAATGTAGGTTTTTCTCTTATTGAAACAATCAGAAATTATACACCAGTTCTTCTAGTTTAATAATTAAAGCAGAAGTTTAATTAATAAACCTTTATAAGGAATTTAATTAAGAAATATCAAAATAGTACATTACTCATTTTGAAAAGCCCGCCATTTTTAACGATGTTTCGGAAGTCTAACATTTAATCTTTAATATTTCAATATTTCGGGCTTCTAGGATTAATCGGACAATTGGAATCGATAATTAGTGTAAAATAGAAGTGATTAGATGCTTCAAACACGCGAAAACAGCAAAAAATTATTTTCTTAAAAAATAATCATTGTAGGTACGGCAGATTCCTGTCAATTTTTGAGCAGTTTCAGCACTTTGTTCGCAGGTGGCGCCAGGGGTAAAATAAAAAGTCGGTAAAAATTATTTTATTAAAAATCGGCTTTTTAACACCATTACATAAAATATTTTGTTGTTATAAATGTCTCTATAACTTTAGTTTATCCGAAAAGTGGCCTGGTTTTTGAAAAAACACAATTTTCTGTTTCGCTAATTTCGTCGGTAACACCCCATGTACCGTCCTCATTTGCTCTTTAAAACAATTGAAAAATAAAGCTTGAACGATGTTAAATTCATTATTTTATAATAATACAATGTTTTATCTTTCTACTATTCAAATTAGATGACCCCAGGACTGTATTTAATTATACAAATTGCTTTATCTCTTCATGCCGCTCATTTACCTTCGCTACAAACTCTAACAACATAATATTATAATTATGTAATTATATTAAAATATCATAATTATTATAATTATGCAAATTTTGTTACAATTATTATAATTTTATGGTTTTACAATGAATAATTGTTATGCCTACAAACTTTTATTTTATTTTAGTTCATTTTAATGTATTTTATAATTTTTAATTCTTTAATTATTTATTGATTAAATTGTTCTCATTTCTTATACATTTCTTTATTACTTATTGTACAATATTTCTATTACTGTTTTCAATGTTACTGTTATTTATTAACTATGTATAAAAAATATGGAACCAAAAGATTAAATCAAATATGTAAACTACAAGCAATTTACAAATTTGTAAATAACCCAGGATACTTAATTAATAATTGCCAATAATTGCCAATAATTTATTAATTGCAAATAAAATCTGCATAATAATAGCATAGGAAAATTACATAGTTATCGTATTTGAAGAATTGATCATAAAAGTTCAGTTCTTAATAGGAATAAGCGTGTAATTCGATAACTATCGAATATCAATCATTCGATAACTGGAAGAATGTTATGACCCTTATATATCAGGAAAATGAAGTCTGAATTTTTCAGACAAATTTGAAAAATTACAAATCATAAGGGCCATCAGTAGTTGTGGAATACTTCGGTGCTGCCATCTACCATAATATGAATTAACGATTAAAAACGTATACAGGCACCTGCGTCTTCTTAATAATCAACAACATCATTGTTTATATATGTATTTTTTAATTTGATATATATGAAAAAAAAGAAAGAATTGAAAGTATTATTCAAGTAAAAACGTGATCCGCCTTTCTTATTGATCATTTCTCCAGTTAATGTGAGTGTGTAATATCCAAGAGGTTAAGGCATTGGTACTGTTCCTGAAAGAGAATGCTTATTCATTGTTTATTATAATTTTAAAAGCAATAAATATGGAACAACTACAGACTGCATTAACAGCAATTAAAGTGTTACGTTCAAGCGTTGGTCAGGTGTTTGATTCTTTAGGGAGTGGATTGAGAGCCGACCATGGGGAGGAGAACAAGGAAAATAAATACTTGCTTGAGTTGCAAGAACTTTTAACGACTGTCAACGTTAATTTAAGGTTAATTTAAATAAAATGTTACACTGTGGACATTATTTTAAATGAAGTATTGTATGTACCTTAACCATGTGTTCCTTTATGTTTAGGGACGTTGAACAGGCTGTAAGTAGCTTAAATCCACCACCAGGACCATTTAATTTAGCTAGCACTACATATCTTAGTCAAGAAACGACCCAGGAAAGACAAGCATTGTATAGTACATTAGTCAATAGCTACAAATGGACTGATAAGGTTCACGAATATAGTAACGTTGCTCAATCTTTGCTCAGTCAAAACTCCTTAAAACGGTCTTACAATACCCCTAGCAGAGCTAAAAGAGGAAGAATACAGACTAGCAATCATAATGTTCCTCAACAGTAAGTTCAATTACTATGATATTTCGAGCTATAAAATGTGCATACTAATATGGTTATTCTTTCAGACAAGTTGATTCCTTAATAGCCACATTTGATAGATTATTCAATGACATGACAGTTTCTGTATCTCGGCCATTTGCATCAAATGCAGTACTACACGTTACCTTGGGACATGTATTAAAAGGGGTGATAGCATTCAAGGGTTTAATGATCGAATGGGTAGTGGTGAAAGGTTACGGTGAGACTATGGATTTATGGACTGAATCGAGGCACAAGGTCTTCAGAAAAGTAACAGAAAATGCTCATGCCGCAATGTTGCACTTTTATTCACCAGCACTGCCTGAACTAGCTGTTCGATCATTTATGGTAAGCTGATATATAAGAAAAATGTTGAATAATGAATGCATCAACTATGATGGATTATCTAAATGTTTCATTTCTGTTTCTAGACTTGGTTCCATAGCCTGAATAATTTATTTAGCGATCCCTGCAAGCGTTGCGGCTTGCATTTGCATAGTGCTTTACCTCCCACATGGAGAGACTTCCGAACCTTAGAACCATATCATCAAGAATGTAAACCATAACATCTTAAAACGTTGAAATAAAATTGTATATAATGTACCTTTCTTTTTTATACGAAGTATAACTTAATTGTACATTTATTATGGAAACGAGCAATAATTAATGTTCCTCGAAGGCAGAATAAAAGAGGCATCGGTTTTACTTAGTAAATATTTTTATTTGTAGATTTTAAAAGATGTCGTGTATGATTTTCCACTTAAAATTTATCTGTTCAGCTTAAATACATTAATCATAAGTAATTAAAGTATTATAGACAATTGCTACGCATATATACAATTGCAAACGAAACCATATTCGTAATATTACAGGTTCGCAGTGTTTTGCACCTAATACAATCCGAAATAATATTGGATAAATTGAAAATGGCTGCAAATGGTTCCTTAGAAAATTGCTTTCTTATAGAGAAAAGAAATTGTGTAAACATATAAGTTCAAAGATTATTCTAAAATTCGTTAATCAAATATTGAAAGTTTCAATCGAACGCTATAATAAAACAAATCCAATTGAAACCAAAAAGTTATAATAAATTAATTAATATCGAACGAAAGTTAAATCAATCTATCACTGTCTTTCTTTTTGCGAGATAAACACTTATTTTCGTGCTAAGATTTACGTATAATATACAAATGAGCAGGCATACATTTGTTTTTTTTTTCTTGTTTGTCTTTTCATCTGGAATATAATAGCTCTGCGATCAATGGATTTTCTTTATCTGTACCCCTACATATGTATACCATTTCTTAATAATTGTTACATGCTATATTTAGTTTTACATAATTCTAGTTAATAATTATTTAAATATAATTATGTTATAAATACTTTTCACATAACTGTACACATTCACATTTGGAATATCGGTGCCCCGTCGAGGGAAGGGGGCACAAGTCGTTTGAGTGGCAGTGAACTTATTTTTACAAATCGTTTATTGTGATCACTTTTTTGCTGGACTGTACCAATTTCTTTCGTTTTTTAAGGCTCTATAATTGTTGCGATACTCGGTGAAATTCTTTTTTCTTTATCGTATCATTGACTCGAATACTAACGGTATGCCGTTCATTGCTTAATTCATTTTTTTTTTGTTCTTTATCAAAGTCGGTGGTGAGTGCGGAATAGGTCCTCCCGTAAACGTTATCATTTTTATATGTATATATATGTATATGCATAATATTACAGTTTTAGAAACGAGTTGCTTAACAATTACCGTTTAACTTGTGACTGAATTATAATGAAATTAATCGTTCTTGGTATACGAGAACAGTGTTTCTGAAAGCACTTCAGTTTCTCTTTATTTTTAGACCTTCGTGAAACGAGAGACCCACGTCTCGTTGTTCTTCTTCTCTTCATGCAAAAAATTCATACTTGCGTATGCGGGCGTAACTGCGCGTCACCGTAATGTACTCGTCTAACGAGACTAATTAGAATTGTTAACCGTGACGAAGGTAGAAAAATGGTTCGTAGATCGTTCGTCTGTTTTTTCTCTTCATTAGACGTATAGGTAATTTTGTTCTGGTTGCTTCGAGATGTTCAGTGAACATACGTATATCACAGCATGCCTTTTCTCGATAGGATGATCGCCAGCGAATAAAAGAAATCGTCGAATTTGCGAACGTAAATCGTACTTGAGTCGTACGTTTAAATACATCGAACGCCGAATAAAGTATTACATGAAGTATCGTAACAGGGGGTGATCGATGAACCCCAAGTTGTAAAGATTGTATTAATGCAAACTAAGTGTTTTCGAAACGTTGAAAGTCTGACAGGATTTGATGACATAAAAGTAACGCTGAATGACACTTATGGTACATCAATTTGAAGCTTAAAGTTTAATAAAAATAACTATGTAAATGTTTCGTTAAGATTCTGAACATAAAATGGCCGTTTATTAGTTGCAACGAATATCTCCCCTTCGTGGACGATGTTGATTGTAAATTGAATTGTAAATCGAATTGGACAGTTTTTTTCGATAAAGCATTTATGCAGCCGTTTTTGTTCGATTTTAAGCTTTAAATCGATGTATCATAAGTGTCATTTTGTGAAACTTTTATGTCATGAAATCACGTCAGACTTAAGTTTTGAAATACGTCATTGTGATCCTCGTTGGCATTCGATGTGTCAAAAATGTATCGATTTAATTTAATTTAAACAAATGTCGAAACAACTTTGAAAATATTAAAAAATTGCTTCTTTTTAATACAGTGTTTCCGCTTGAATTCAACCTTTTGTTTACCGATCATTTCGTTTGAGTAATTGCAACTACGATTACGTGTTAATTATCATTGTTCAAGCTTCTCGATATTTCGGAAAAATGGATATGCTATCAGCGCCTTTTTTCTCCGCCCATAATGCATGGGCGCGATACGTGTATAGGTACAGTTCATCCGTTTCTGTTCACCATACGTGTACGATAATTAATTGATTAATTAAACGAAGTTTGCGTTCGTTCGCCAGGTTACATCGTGCTACTAACAGACTAGTAGCTAATGTACGTACGTATGTATATTTCCCTATCCTAACTATCAATAATCAATAGTTGGAATTCTGATAATGTTATAATGCAAGGAGATCTACTTTAGCATATTTTCATTTTTTTTTTTATTTTCTTCCTCGTCTTCTCCCCTTTCCTCCTCTTCTTCTCTCAGTTCAATAGCTTTTATTGCCTTTCTCACTGATTCTGTATGATTCGGACAGCTTACGATTAAAAGTTTACTTCTTCTTCTTCTTCTTCTTCTTCTTCTTTTTTTTTGCCTTTTTCTTTTTATTTCTTTCGTTAAGTTACAACACGCGATTCACTGCACACGATGTCATTTATTTATTTAATTTATTTATTTCTTCTATTCTACAATATCATATCGCGATTATATCGCAAGTATTTGGATAATTAGCGAACCGAATTCGAAGTTGTGTTTAGTTTATCGAATATAAGCTAACGCGGGGTGGGGGGAACAGGGGGGTGGGTGGTGGTATTTCAATCCACTGTGTCACAACTGTGTGTTTCTTCGGTGCTCGTTATCTTCGTCATTTTCTTTTAATCGCTAAATAAATATTCATCGACTTGCAAGCGGAAAAATAATTTTGGATAAAATTTCTAATTTTATCGATCGCAACGCGGATTCGGATAGTTCGTTTTCTTGTTTAACGTAAAATAGGGTGCTCGAAAGGGTAACAGTGTTCTCGGTCGATATACTCCTCCGTACAATATAATTCTCGTGTTACGCTAATAATAGGGAATCGAGTATACTATATCAAATAGTATTAGGATTATCATACATTTTTCTTCTTCGTTTTTCATTTTCTGGTTGTCCCTTATGCGTCGACGTGGTGAATACGATAGAAGTATACAGTATATACATGTATGTACACGCGGGGCAAGATTTCTCTTCATCTCTTTTCCCGTCTCTTCCCCCAAAGAATTTGCCTAACATCGAGTTACGTGCATTTCCGTGTAAAACATTAACGACAAAAGGTAGTAAGAAAAGGCATGCCTCCGAATTTACAAGGTACTACCGAATATCTGTGGTTCAATCGAAGGGGTGAAGAATCTTTTTCGTGCGAAACTTTCGTATGTTAAAGACTATTATTCCGTAAAATCAGTCAAAAAAATCTCATATCAAATCTATTTATTTTTTTTTCTCTCTCTTTTAATCAAATGTTAAACTGTGTGAAAATGGAATCTGTTTAACACGTCGGTTACCGCGTTGTACGGTGGGGTGGAATTCCAAAGAATTCAAAATTAAAAAATTGCAGAACTTAAAGAAATAATACGATTTATGAATATTTAATTTTGTTGGCCATTTCTGATACGTACGTAATGTTTAAAAATAAAATACTGCGGTGAGTAATTTTATAAAATTCTATAACAAAAATGTTATAAATAATAATAAAAATGATAAAAGTATTTAACCCTTTGCCAAGTTCTGATATAAATAACCCCCAAATTTGACATTTTAAAATATTCTACTTGATCACGTATAAATGTTGCCCTAGAGGACCCACTTGAGCGTAAAGGGTTAATAAAATACCGATAAAAACATTACTATCATTTAACAAAATACTATTACAAAACTGAACATTTTAAAATGGCACCTGAAACGTTTTCCTCATTCCATAGAATTCTGCCCCACTCTACAACTTTAATTTGATTAAACAATCAATCAATAAAAACCGTGATAATTTAAAACAGAACACTGAAACAATTTTTAATAACATTAACGAACCATGTTATAGTGTGATCAAACTATTTCTAACTTCTATGGCAGTTAACGTGTTAAATGAGACTTTTTAAATAATCAATGGCACCCGCTCGTTTGTACCACTGCGTCCCTGTACCTTTTTTAAGATAAAAATGATCGATGAACTTTTTGGAAACGTTATTTCTGTGAGGCACCGTATAAGAACGACGTTTCTGTCTAATCGTTTCGCACATTGGCTTCGTGGTTCGTTCTTTCATTTTTCAACGTCGATATTTGGTCGATACCAGATTTCTAATCGTAACACTCATCGAATTCAATTGATCGATCAACACATAACGCTGTAAGGTAAGTCATAGTACAGTGCAACGAGATATAAAGACGACAGTGATACAAAAAGACGTACAATTTCAATAAATTTTATGAAATTAACGTATATAAAAGTGAAGTATATATATATATATATATATATATATATATATATATATATATGTATGTATATAGATGTACACCATCTTTATTTTTTTTCTTTTTTTTTTTCGGTTATTTTTATTCGCTCTGTGGGGTTTCGTTAAACGATTCGTCGCAAACTAGCAATTATTACGTTTCTATTATTCTTCGATGTGTCGCACGAAGTCCAAATGCTTGTAGTGATCACGGTCCAATTTATTCTTCTTCGTTTTTCTTTATTTTTTAACGCGTTTTTCTCTCGAAACGTGTATGGTTTCTAGGCACAATCACTTTCGCAACATTATTTAGATTTAGTTACTTCATTTTCTTTTTTTATCGAGGATCTTCGTTACCTCGTTTCTATCTAATTTCTCAACTTTGATCGTAATCGTAATCGAAAAGTTTCCCTTTTTACGTCAACCGGTTATCCCCAGTCGAAATGTAAATTCTGATTCGATTTTTCAATAAGTCTCGAATCCTTTATAAAGCCTCTGAGTTTTATCAAATTTTTAATTTCCTTTTATGAATAATTTCATAATTAATTGTAAGATCGTTAATTACCCATCATCAATCGAATGATCACAGAATCAAGTTTGATTTGAGAAATATTTTTCAATAAACTGAACAGATAACAGGTATTAGACATTTTAATAATTTAATAATTTTAATCATTTTTATAATTGAGTTCAAGATTTAACGTATAAGGCAATTTTAATTCGCTATTTAAATTTATAAATGAACAAAATTATTCCGTATTTATACTTTGAAAGAGGAGGGTGGTCACCCTTTGCTCTCCCCTATATTGCCACTTTCTCTAGGGAAAAATAACACGAATGATGAAACCCTTTTGCCCATGTAGCCATTTTTTCTAGAAACAGTGTACCCTAGATGAAAATGGCAATGTAAGAACCTAAATTTCTTTATCCAACAACAAAGTATAACGAATTATAGATTTGATTACCTAGTAACTTTTGCAAGACGAATTCAACAACTACTTTCCCCTAGAAGCCTACCCCTTGACGGTGTACAAGTGAATTTACAACTTGCACCATATTGGTTCCAATAAACAAATTCAAATCGCTATAATTGATTTCATTCCGCAAATCAGAATTTCAATTTCGACTTCGAAATTTCTAACAACCCCTTGACTCGATTTCGTGTCGAAAGATCCGCGAGAAACGACGAGCATTTAGATCTTGTGACCAGCAACACCTAGACCCTAGGCGTTATAATCGTTATCGAACATGTGACCTCGCGTCCAGCGAGTTTCGCCGGCGTGAAAAAACGTTCGTCGAAAAATTGAACCAGGCGACCCCGATCGTTCTCGTTCAAAAGATATCGTGTTCGTCCCATCGAACGTGTATCCCGTTCCCATCGTTTCGTCGTTCTCCGTGTTCCATTCTTTTTTTTTTTTAGGCGCGATTGCACGACACGTTGTCCTCGTAACTCCCCGTCGTCACACTCCAGCTGATGATCGTCGCGTTCACCGCACGGCGTAAACTGTTCCTCAGGAACGCCGCGCACGCCTTGCTCCTCTCCGTGATGATCTCGTACAATTGATTCTCCAATGTGAGGCTGTTCGTGGTGAGCAGTAACGGCAGTGGGATTGACGCGTTCATGATCACTAGATTACCAATATTAAGAGGAGCTGTTTCCCATTGTCAGACACCGCTGTTCGGAAAGCGTGGCGGGGGAAGCGGGGGCGGTGGTCTCTCCGGTTGAGCGGGTGCGCCTGAAGATCGCTCTGATCCAGCTGCAAACACAACTGTTCGCAAACGTTAATATCGACGCGCTTGTAATCGAGTCATGATATTCGTTAGTTACTTGTTAGATACGCTACTGCACGAATATCCAGGGGAGTCCCTGTGCTCTGTGTCCTCTTCGTAGTTGCCGTACGCGAGGAATTAATGGGAACATAGGGAAGAAGCGACGTACGGGGATGATTCTATCTCTGGTAGACTTCTAAGTCAAAGCCAAATATGTCACTGGGTTAATCTCCAGTTTTTAGCTCTAAGATGCCATTCTGATTAGATAAGTAACTGGCGCCAGTAAGGTTAGCGGCTATATCAGAGGCTATAACTGGGTTTCTTGTCT
This sequence comes from Anthidium xuezhongi, assembly GCA_022405125.1. Classification (NCBI taxonomy): domain Eukaryota; kingdom Metazoa; phylum Arthropoda; class Insecta; order Hymenoptera; family Megachilidae; genus Anthidium; species Anthidium xuezhongi. The sequence goes on along the minus strand of CM039642.1, from coordinate 4,459,399 downwards.
TAGCAGGTGTGTTGTCGATTAACACAGTCGGTACAGGTAAGATAAGGAGCCATTTTGGCTAACTACAGTCACTTGCCTAATCTGAAGATGACACAGGACAATGTCAACCTCTTACAGTACCAAAGAGTAATCAGGTGGTCTATTTGAAAGCGTTTTCTTTGGAGTCTATTAGCAAGACAACCCTATATTACAGGATACAAATTAATAAATGGGGAACAGTAGTAAGACTGACTAATCTCAGTGTGTCCTCAGGTCCCATTACAGGCGACGTCGCTTCTTCCATGGATGTAGGGAATCGGCCGACAACTTTGGTTCCTTTCCCTGAAATAGGTTGTGACAACAGAGAATAGACTCTATTCTGTGCTTCATCTGTCCTGGAGTCTTACCCTGAAATAGGTCATCCGCAATTCGTTCCCTATTGTCACAATTTATTCGAGGCGAAGGAGCAGAAAAATGGAGGAAAGTTGGCACTCCCCTGGACATACCTGCACTACTTACAATTAATTTTGCATTCATCTACCAAACCGTTTCGATTAGAAAGAACGACAAATAGCAAGCTTCTACTTGGTCTTTGTAGAATGAGACTGTTGAAGAGGGATATTTGGATGTTGATCAGGGAACGTATATTATCCTGTTCGAGGTATTAATGTGGCCGGGGGTTAGTGTGCAGGGTGTCCCGTAATTGGCGGCACGATCAAAAAGAGGACGATTCTACGCGTATAAATGAATTGAAAATATAGGATGAAATTTCGTTCGTACGAGGTCTTTTGTTTTGAAAAAAGTAATCATAGACTTTACTTTGGAATTTACAAGAAAACTCTGTTACTTGTCTCAATATTCGAAAATTACCATATGTTGTGTATTTCGTTTATTATTTGTTTAAAGAAATATTAGCTGATTTAATCAGAATGTAAAATCGATGATGAACTATATAAATTATTGTATCAAAATATAATCTCTAGTAACTTTCTAGTATAAGATGAATAGTGAGGCTTTCTGCCCTTAAACCCTTACGAACGAATTTTATTTTATATGTATTCGACTCATTTATTTATGCAGAATCGTTTCTCCTTCTGGTTGAATCATTAATTTCGAGACACCTTGTTAGGTCGTGTAATATGAAATGTGGAATTTTTCGAGAAGAAATGTGATTCGTTTTTTTTTTTAATTCAAACAAAAATCTTATAATATGAATCAGTAATAGTAACTTATTGTAATAGACTTTGCTGTTATTAATAAATACAGACTAATTATTTTTCATAACGCAAAGTACGATTTCAATTTTTTTATTAATATCCAACATATATAACTAATATTTATATAGGAGCCCCTTAAAGCTCAAAGACCATTAGATTTTAATTTAAATGATTAAACAAATATTAATTTCAAATCGATTTCCTGAAAAATTGACTTTTCTAGTAACTGTGTATTTATCGTCTGCTTTACAGTTTAAAATATCAAAATATTTCGCAATGTGGTTAAAAACCTCCGAAAAATTGAATCCCTTGCAAAAATTACTTTGCTAAAATGTTTGTTTGAATTTGAAAAATGATTTTCATTTCACATTACATAACACAATGATTGTTAAACTTTTCTGTGATGGTGAGCAAAATATTAGTATCTCTTTGAAATACATTTAATGAATCATTAGTACTGTTATATAAATCATTTCATTAAAAAAAAAAAGTATGATCATTCATTTTTGTGTACAAAATGATAGTTTGTGCATTAAAAAAGATTAAAAAATATACCTGTACCTTTACTTCGAGTTTGGAATTGAACTTATAGAAGATTATTTTGTATATTCTGTCAAATGCAAGATTCGATATCGAATCTTAATCGTACATTAATCGTAAACGAATTAAGAAACTGACTGTCTATCGAAAGATCAGCTAAAAAGTAATTTCATTCTCTTCGGTTTTTTATCCACACGGTAAACTTTAATTCCCAAAAAATGCATTTTTTTTTAAAAGAATACCTGGAAAATAGAACAACGATAATAAACTGTTCAGGTTTGTACAAATGCGATTGTGCTTACGACCATTAATCCTCGAATCGTCGAAGATGGACGAATCGTGTTCGAAACGTAAAATATCCAAAAAGAGGATGATTTATCAAAAATAAAAAAAGGAAACCACCTTCTGTACACCATTCGTGGATTAATTATCTCGTACGATGGATACATTTCATATACCTTTAAAGTGTCGTGTTCAGGAAGTGAAACGATTGCTTTTGGAAAGCTTTTTTTTTTTAATTATCTCAAGCGCGTGTACTACTTGTTTTCTCAATTTTATAAAAAAAAAAAAGATCTTGTAGAGACACTACGTGTCCTCTCGAGTATTGCCTTTCGTACAAACGACAAGCTCAAGGATAAGAAAAAATCATCGAAACGAAAGTGCATGAAGATCTCGATATTTACTATTCGGAACTCTTCTCTCATTTCATTATTTTTTTTTCTCTGCTCGTTTTCTTTTAATTCGAATAAAGTAAATTACATTCATGCTGACATGCCCATTACAACACCATTCATGCTCCAACTGCGTTTTAAGTACTTCAAGTCGGTCTTACAGTTTTCGTATATATAAAAAAATAACAGTATAATGTGGATACAATTTGTTTCGTATTAATATCCATTCGTTACGACTCCTTATTCTTTTATGTCAATTGATCGTTTTAACATGATTCATCTATTTATTACGACCCATGTGTGTCATTTTGCGATATCCTTAATGGCCTACCTCCATTGAAACTACTACAAAGGCCAGTGTTAAATAGCGCATAAATATATATATGTATACTCTTAGAATGGAAAATGAAGACAATATATCTACCAATTTTATTTAGAAGAATGATCAGAATATTTATAGAATTGACTAGAATTATATATATATATATGTATATATAATGGGACAACAGTTACCATATATTACACACACAGATGACAGAAGAGAGACATTGTAAAATCATAGAGCTTATAATGCTGAAAGTTTTGTCAGACTATAAAAAAAAAAAAATGATCCTTATACCTAATACAACATCTTACAATAATTCTGTATTTACAATAGCTATCACTTATTCACATATCTTGCAAATATTGTCAGAAATATAAGCTCTATTGCTCAAAGAAAATTACTTCAACTATATTCAACTTTCAATCAAGTGTACGGTGTGTGAGTATCTTGGCTGAAGCAATGTGAAGGTTCATGGATAATAAAAAGCTAAAGAATCGTACTATGACCGATGAGAAATGCAAAGAGAAAAGATGTGACAAGAGTGAATTCGTGGCTAAATTTTGCTCTCTTTTTTTTCTCGAGGGTAAGGAAAAAGAAAGATGTGATGTTGCACAAATAACAAATTGCATACGACAGGTAATTCGAGAAAGTATCATCGCCTCTCGGTCTCTAGATTTTTAAATAGAATTTCTTACCATTTATCAACGACAAAGGACGAACGATTGAAAGAAAAGGAACGATTACGAGAACTGATACGATTTCGATTTCTAGAAAGATCTTTGATTAATATAGTACATCTGCGATCGGTAGAGTAACGTAACGTATTAGAAGTAGCTCCACGTTTCTTATTCTTTCTCGCAAATTGCAATCAACGTTCGATTCGCTTTCCTCTAAACACTCTAAACTGTCGATACGAAAATATACAAGTAGTGTGATATTTGTTCTCTGCTAGGACCACTCATTTTTTTTATATGTCTTGTAGTAGCGAAGCAGCAATGTAATTTTTGGTTTGTTTTTTTTTTTTTTTATTGTTCATATAATCAGCACTTTTGATTCCTCTGCGCTTTCGAATCATACTGAAAGCAGAAAAAAGTAAAATAATAGTCGCAAATAAATTCGAAACGAATGTATCACAATGAGACTACAAATAAATATAATTTACAAACATACATAGATGGCAAATAGATGACATGCACAATGAGAGGTAGATGAGAATAAGCGACACGTAACAAACAATCCTTTTCTTTTATTCGAGTGTCCTTTCGTCAAATAATAAATTTGGGTATAGCAAAAGATTTCATACATATATACAGGGTGGTTTGTCAAAACATTGTCTTTTGTTAGAAAGAAAGTAGATCATCTTAATTTCTTTTTTGTAAGATAGTACTTTTAGCATATCAATTTAAAACTGAAAGTATGATACAATTTTTGCTTGTTGAAAACTTAAATTTGTTTATTATTGGACTGAAACTTTACCTTATGTATTCAAATTGTTATAAGTATTAAACTGTGATACGTTTGTGTCATGAAATCGAGTTAGACTTTAAAGTTCCAAAATTGTATATTCTTTTCTTTTCAGATTTTTTGATAGAAATGATACAATGCAATATACATCTCCAATTGAAAGAATTAAGATTACCTTTTTTTCCTGGGATCTCCTGTTGGGATCCACCCTGTATACGAATACAAAACGAACTAAAAAGAAATGCAAAGAATTGTTTGTCACCGAAAGACAGATAATGGCTATGTCGACAAATGATATCGTGGTCAGATGATTTTTGGTCAGGTTTTTAAGCCTTACATGAATCAGGATGTGGCTTCTCCTCGGCCACCATCAGGGCTGCACTCTCTGCCGGCGGTATGTGTCCCTCTAATGCATTCACACAGTTTAGCATGCTCCTGCAAAACATCACGCGACTTGTCCAAGATTTTTTTTTCCGCTTCTTCATACATGTCTATTGAATCTTTGTCCATTTTTTTTTCTCTTTATTACAATTCCACAGATCTTCGTCGAGGGCATCGATTCAACATGCACCGTACGTCGGGTCGGGACCATGAGAAAATGGTACCGCGCGGCACTTACTCAACATAACTTTATATATCCGTGCTTTTATTTTTTGCTTTCTTACTTTTTAACTCGGTTATCTTATTTTATCCTAATAGACCTGGAGTTTGAATTTGAAAATTTCAATGTTTGTGATTGCACCGATGTTACAAGGCTATTATCATACTATTTTACGATACAAACGAAAAAACAATCATTGTTCTGTGGTCACGTTATCATCATACACCCATTTGCAAAGCTACCATTAGTCGAATCTCGATATCTTTTTCTATATTTTTTTTCTCTTGCCTATTTTCGTTTCTTTTTGTTCACATTCAACACAATTTTACACAAGAAATGATAAATTCATTTCACAGTTTCTAGCCCCGTTGGATTACAGTGATTCACTGGCCTGTGTAGTAGACTTTAGATACATTCTTATCTAACCTCGATATTTTATTATTTATTTCTTTTTCAACTGTATCGAGAAGAAAGAACGAAAAAGAAGGAAGAAAAAGTAAAGCAATGGAGTCCATGGGGACTCGTGTTGTTCGTTAATCGTTCGTAAAAAATAAAAAAAGTGAAAAGAAAGAAAAGGAAATGAAAAGTCACGTTGCGCGAGATTATTCGATCTCCAGCGCGACGAATATATTCTTAATTGACTTTCCTGCAAGGTAAACGAAAATTGGGTCAAAAGCTTGACCAACGATGACAAAAAAAAATATATACATATACATATATATGGCTCCACGTCGAGGTCGTATATACGAGTGGAAGAGAACTAAAAAAACCGGCAATTAAATAAACAAACAGATTTATTTTACAACATAGAATATATATGTATGTATGTACATATATATATATACGTATACATATATATATATGTACGTATGTGTACGATCTTATCGGTGATGCCGAAATATTCGTTCGTTAATATAATAATCGTATATTTAAGGAATGATCGTTCGATAAAGAAACGGATTAAAAGAAGAACAGAAAGTGTGCGTGTCTGTGTGTACGTGTGTTCTTGTGTAGTCAGTGATACAATGATATTTCTTTCTTTTTTTTTTATAGCAGTTTTGATGTGCTACGAGTATGCTAAAAATCGTTGCCGATAACAATTATTCGATTAGATCGACTGAATCTATAGTTTATATTATATCTTTTTCTTTTATTCTTTTCAGTGAATGACGTTCTCGACTTAGTTTTTTTTTTTTATTTAATTATTCTTTATGGTTTGTCAGTAGCGTGGGTATGGTTGGCAGTGGTGGCGTCAGATAGGACGGTCTCCTTGCTAGAGTTAGTGGCGAGCTCCTCTTCCCTGCAATATAATAATGTTACATGGCGATCGAGCCTCGAATCGTTGGCGTTAGTCAAGTTTTTTTTTATTTTAAGTTTTTTTTTTTTAGAGAGAGAAATCCTAGTTTAGCACCCGTTATTCACGTTATAATTAACGCATACGTTCATTAATTAATCGTGACGCAGGACGTTTCTTATGATTCTGAGGTTGTACTCTTACAGCACGGAAGAACACACGTCTTCGACTATTATATTACGCAAGGAACAGCTTACTAATAAATTCTACGTTGTGAATGAATCGATTATTTTTGTCGCGACAGTGTTGGGCACTGGAAGACTGATACTTTTTGTTTGATTGATCGATCAGTGATTGAGGATGAAAGAAATTAACCCATTTTTAACCGTGAGTCCCATTTGGTGATTCGAATACCTGATATAGTGACTTTTATAGAAATAGAAAGAAGATATAATTACAAAACTTATGGTTCTAATTAACTTATTTCTAATTAAGTAGATGAAAGAATTTTTAACAATGTAAACATGGCAGTCAAAGCGTTAAAAGAAGGATCAATGAACCAAAAACTAGAATTAATTAAAAATCTGGCTGTTAATGAATTCGTCATAAATAAATCATTACTTTTATATAATCCTCATTTGTGTTCAATCTCTGGGAATGAATGAATTAAAATAAGGATTTTTTCATATCTAACGATACGAATATATCAATTTCAAATTTGTTAGCTAACGAATGGGTTAATTGCACATGATATTAAGTGTAAAATCTAAATTGAACAATGAAATAATTGTATTCCAGATTGCAATAGCATTTACAGTGTGTCTGACTATATGTGTCTTTTTCCACTTCTTAAGAAGCATACAGCTTGCTCAAAATTGAATAACGTGTTCGCGATGATGAGTGTAGTGATACAACAGGGCTTTTCAAACTATGGATCGCGACCCCATACTATTATCATTGATTCTGTGAAAATTCTGATATTTAATTGAAAAATATATGAAAATGTATCAAAATATACCAAAGTAAATGAACTGAAATAAATATACCAAAAATTGTAATGATTGCAAAACAAATATACTAACATAATTACCTGTACCAAATATGAAATATTCCAAAATAAATATAAACTAAAATAAATACACCAAAGAATCGTTTGAAATTAAATATGTTTGATTTGTTATTAGTTTCAATTTCATTTATATACTTATTTTATAATTTTTTGAGGGGTAGCCGATAGAGAAAGTTTAAAAAGTCTTGCGATAGAGCAAGCTGTACGAATTTGACGGATGATCAATGAAAAATCATGACACCTTTTCAACAATACTCCCGCGGTTTGCCCAAGCGATTTATAACTATATAAATATAAATATATGTGTATATATATATATGTATGTAATGTATTGATGAGATCACATAAATGCGTTTACTGACACGTAAAAGTGAAACATACACAATCATAAAAATTGATAAGTAGCACTCATTCGATCATAAAAGACAAGGAGAAAAAATGTGGCATCTTATCATCTGTTAAAACTTCTGTTAAAACTAATGTCTATGTCGTTTCAAATCTCAACTAGGACAAACTTCAATGAAAAAAGTTCTAAATCGTAAAAGCAACGAACAAAGACCGGCTATCATAACGGGAAGCTAATTACGATTCATCGAATGTTTCGGCAAAACCTTGTTTCAGCGTTAATTCGTAATAAGGAAACGAAATAAATTGGGACAATTTAAAAAAAAAAAAAGTAGAAAAAAAAATAGAAAATAAATTGCGTAGCTTGCGAGTTTATCAAGAGCTGCACTGATCGGATAAACGAGGGAACGTGAACGCAAAAATGATTCCTCTTTTTACGCTCCACGTTAACGTTCTTTTTTATTTATTTTTTTTCTGTTTCATTATTGTCCGAACGATGATATAAGGTATTACGCAAAAGCGGCTGTTGCTGCCTAATCGAGTAAAATGTATTCTATTAAAAGTTCGTATACAACTCAGAAATGAATTTCGTACGCCAAACAGTCAATGTAAAGCACTAACATGCAAGTCGCACAGTACAGCGCCATTAAACTCGTGCCAACTATCGACATGAAAAAATTAGGCTTGCTCTGTCGTCGAACACTGAGAATCGGGGTCGTCTAAAAGAAAATTCAGGGGGGGAAGAAACCAAAGGACAAAAATCAAAAAAGGAGGAGCATGCTGTATATTTTAAAAAGGTACAAGGCTCCAAAGGAGGGAAATTCGAAAATAATCGGGATCGTTAACAAACCTTGCCAAAAAAAAGACAGGTCACGGGAATTGCTCTTATTTCTTCTTTTTTTTTTTATCACGACAGATCGCTAAAAGCATTGGGGGGGTATCAATCACATAATAGCCCTGAAGAACTATTAGAAACTGTGAAATGTATCTTCGCAACAGAAAAACATATATATATGTATAAAAAAAGAAAGGAAAATTACAGTTTATCGTAACGAGAGTTAATTTCATGCAAACTATATATGTCTTCTCGGTTTGTCAAAAAAATGTTAGCCTGACTGGATAATAGCGCATGAAAATGGAGGCTCACAATGAGCTGATAGTAAGTAAAGATGTTTCAACATGCCAGGCTGTTAGACCGAAGTTAATGGTAAGTCACTTAAATAGGCAGGGACAGGATTATTTTTTATTTCAGATTTCTCACCGAAATTCGACGGAAACTCGAATTAACCCTCCATACACGTAATATTTATTCTATTATTAACTTCTATGATTTTGGTACAAAAAGGCGAGAATTTATGTATTAAAATGTTAAAAAAATACAATTTAAACTTTCGACAAATTTTCATGATTCTACGAATTTTTTAAATTATCTTTCCTACCTATGTATTATAATTTTCTTATGATTTAAGAATATAAATATTTCTACGAATACTTGAAAGTATTTGTTTTTTAAAATATATATAAAATTTCAATTATAGAGGGCTAATAAAACTCATTGAGACGAAGCAAAATGAAAAGATACGCTAAAAAATAATCCTTTCTTTTAAAGACGACTAGTGGTGTCTTTGATAACTGATTTTTCATGCAATCAAGTAATCTTCAGAAATTTGTATATATATATGTATAATTATATATTGTATAATATATAGTATAGAGATCGTAACGAAGCCACCACAGTAACAGGGGAACTTATTGGTTTAACTCACCCATAAAGTCTGCTGTCCCGCAAGCTGCTCCTGCTCCAAAGTAACATAGAAAGCACAATTACGACATGTAGTGAGATCACAATCGTCATCGTATTAATACGGATTGTTCAGCTTAAACAATTTACCAGAACCCAATTAAGATAACGATTTATTCAAATAATACATGTACAATATACTAAACAAATAAATATAATAATATCCATTTGGCTTTCAGGGGGGAAAAGTACGTAACAATAAGGATATGAAGCTTTAAGCTTGGCGGCAGCGATAGATTCAAGTGAAAATTGTTAGACTGACCAAATTATTTTAACAAAATTCAATAAACAGCAATTTTTAATTAATGTAACTGTATCTAATTTCTTTAAAATTTCAGAATTTTTGTAACTTTCTTTTGAAAAGGGGTGGAAATGAACATTTATCAGCGATGGAGAATATATTGAATAAATTCGAAATTGATCTATAAAATACTTGAGTCCATCGCTACGTAGCACAGTTTTACAAATTAACAATAGTCCATAGTTGTGAAAGTTTGAAACGAATCAAAACACGAAGGTAAAACAAGCGATCGTAGACGATGACAATCTACTCTAAGAATCTCGAATAATTTTGTATCGTGTCACTGAATTGATTTTATTAACCCTTGAACGACGGACCCTGAAGAACCTTAATTTACATTAAACGTGCACTGTTTCTCTTTAAATATTCTTTTGTTTAAAATTTTGATTGCCAGACGATAACATACCACTTCCAGGACCATAATTGACCCAATTTCGTCGTTCGAGGGTCAACCGAACTAAAAAATCTTGAATGTTATACCTTCATAGAATTACAAAAAATTGACGAAAAAGATTGTCGGTAATTTAACTATGCTGTAAACAATATACTGTATAATCATGCGACAATCACCATGAACACGTTTCATGGTGTCATATATCTAATGTAATCACATATATTAATCTGCTGATATGTTTCTACATTACATACCACGAAATACTATACACTGTTCAGTGATACAAATAATATCCTTAGACTTTTAATTTACGTTTACGTGAATGCTCCTATACACGGTTCTTTTGGTGCAGATTATTGAGAATTGTTAATGAGCTGCATGTGGAGTACAATGGCGATAAATTTACAGCTTGGTAACTTTTTATATTGCAAATGTGATTTGTACAATGTTCATGGTGGAAGTTTTCAAGCACCCGTAGCTCGGCCTGTTACACCTTAACAAGTTGACCTTTGAAAAATTTAAATATTTCAAAGCCTTTTATTATGCCAATTTTCAAATTTAAACGTTTAAGATACTAATTTGATTTTTAAAGTTTGTTCGATGAAAACTGTTAAATGTCACAAAAATAATGTACCAAATTTGCCAGAAATAAGGGTATAAGCTTAACAAATTAACAATTCTGACACAGCATTGGAACTGCTCACTTTCAAATTAATTTCAGTTTACAGCTTTGCAGTCAACGTGTTAATACTGTCTGAAGAGAAACGAAAGTATTCACAATGTTTCTTCAGCGTTACACCTAGCCTCGTCAGGGATCTGAGGACGAAGCGACACCCTCAGAGCTCTGACGAAGGAAAAATCATAAATGTTAAAAAAGAAAAAATCATATGTTACATGTGACGCTTCGTCGTGAAGCGTGGTCGGGCGGATGTCTGGACGGATACGATAACAAGTTTATCATGCATCGAATACACAGAATTGAAGAATTTCTTTAACACGCAAAATAACGTTTACGAATACAAAGATTTCTTCGTGTTTTCAACCGACTGTTCCGCGATTTTGTCAGCAAATGAAAATCGAACAAGCTGCGTTTGAGCGTAGCTACAGCGTCAGACGATTGTTGCAGATGAAACGATTGATTTATTATTTAAATTTCTCAGTAATTTGTTATATCGTTGGTATTTTAAAATCAGCCGTTTGATGTGCAACAATCTGCTGATAATACATGTAAGAAAAGTTGGTAAAAATTGAGGGGAAAGAAAGAAAAGGTGGAGCATCGAACTGAAGATTATCTATCTAACGATTTGCTGTAGGTATTAGGTATGGTATTAAGTGGTTTATTTATTGCATACCTGTCGCTACCGTGCCTGAATAAAGCTAGAATTTCCTCGAACGTTTTATTCTTGGTCTCAGGAACCTTCTTGTACGTGAAGATCCAGAAGATGGCTAGGAATGCACTGAATGGTAGGAACGTGTAGTTTTCAAGGCTAGTCTGCAACATACGAAGACGAAGGGGTCAATTTAAAAATAGCGAAATGTCAATCGTCCTGCGCAGAGATCTCCGTTTTTTTACTACTTAAAAATGCGAAAACCGTTTAAATTTGACTTGCTCGAGGCTTCCGGTTGTATATGTTGCGTCATTTCTTTTTAGAAGATTCTTTCGACGTTTTAAAACGGTACAATCATGGTAACCACTTTATGAACTTATTTATTTATTAAAGGTAACTAACGTAAATGAATTATTTAATTACTACTTGCATTTGTCATAGTTTTTAAGATGACTTTAAGGGCATGATTTCATAAAGCCTTAAAGCCATAGCTCAAATTATACTTGAAAAGTGATCATTTGAAATAATAAAATAATAAAATACTTATCACTGTAAAATGTTATATATTTTACATTTGAGTAGACTTTGAGGTGGCTTACCTTCATACTTGGAAAACCGATGCCAACCAAAAAATTAGCCATCCAATTGACAAGGACCGCGATAGACATGGCGGCAGGTCTAGGACCTTGCGAGAACAGCTCGGCCGTGATCATCCAAGGGATCGAGCCAGGCCCCACGGCAAAGAACACCACGAAACTGAGCGTCGACACGACCGACAGATAAGACATCCAGTCAATCATTTCCTGCACATAACCGAAAAACTCCTATCAGGCAGTAGAATCGTGTTCGTCTTTCCTGAGCAGCCGGAGGAGTCTCGTCTCAGGTGAACAAAATCGTAAAACCTACGGAAAACTCAAGAACGAAAATAAAAAGTGAAACGTTAACGCAGTACCCTCTTTAGACACGAGCCAACTGTCCAAGATTCTCAGATCCATTGCAAAATTTTCAAAGATTCGTTGGTATCACAATTTTCTTTAATTAATTAACGATTAACCCTTTCGTGTATCGAATTAAGTAGTCTCAGAATTAATTAGTGTTGAAATGATTACTGTCAAAGTAAATAAATTTTGTTAAATTTAATTGAACTTAGAAGGAAGGTAAATATTTGACCGATTGAACTGGTGGGAAAAGTTAGATTTATATTTAAATGGAAATAGGTAGAAAGTTAATCCTCCAAATTGTTGCAAATAAATTTTAGTAACCTCGCGTTCCTGGGCCTCATAATCCTCAAAGACAGTACTGCCTTAACAGCATGCAACTGTGCAGCTCAACCCTGTGTCAAGGCGATGATGCGATTGCAACAATGCGAACGTGCTCTGTTATATATAATATATATTTATATGTACATTAAACACAATTCTCCCTTCAAGCGATCAAGCGTATGACTGGCTAATTTCGACGCAAGGAATACCAGGACACGCTGCTTGGATTTTTATCAACATTTTTATGACAAGAGAAAGATTGAAAAGATCGTTGGCTCATCTGAATGATATTATCGTAACAGTGAGTAAAACGACATAGCACTACGCGTTTGGTGTACATACTTTCATAATAAAATTTCGAATAATTTTAATTATTGAGCTTACATGTAATGTACACGCGACAAAGGGCGACAGGTTTGAGCCGGAACGTGGACTAATAATAACAGGAAGTAAATGTCTCCTCCAGGCAGTCACGAAAGAGGCCGTTAGTGAAAAGGGGGAAGGGATGGGGTTGGGATGGTGGCAGGGTTAGTAAGAAGCACAATCATTAAGCCTATGCAAATAAATGGAACTGCGTACATCGTGAGTATCTGACACATTCAGTTTTTTCAAATAATATTTCTTTTTTTTTCTCAATTACTGATTATCGTAATTGATCAGTGTTGAGTAGATACTAGACTCAGAATAAGGAATAAATTGTTTCATTTTTAACTGGGGAAAATTGCTGTAGAAACAGCTATAAAATAATTTTCCATTTATTTGAAAAATGGCAAAGCGAAAAAAATTATTTTAACTAAACAATATTATATGTATTACAAATAACCATACACCAATTTTTTCGAATTAATACCAATTAAAATAACGAATAAATAAGTTTCTTTCTCGAATAGTAAACATTTATCAATCCAACACTGTATACTTCACTGAACTGTTAGAAGATTAATTAATTGATATGCGTCACATACTGTACTATTTGGTAATATATAAGATGCAAACAAGAAATAACATGCAGGAATTGGGGACAGACCTTACAAGTTACATGAATGACAGAGGGATAAATTAAAATGACAATTTGTTCGAATGCATATTTATATACGTAAAAGTGGTGATAACTCTCACTGTCGGTGCAGTGCCGCACTCCAGCTGTGAACAAAGTGTTAGATACACCTTTTTCGCCAAGGTGCATGAAGTGACAAAGCACAAAGAGATATAGCTATATACATTCCACGTTTCACTGTGGCTTAATTAATTTACTGAGAGATTTTGATTTTTTTCATCAACATTCTACGTTAACAAGTAAATCTGAACTCGATACAATATTATAAATACCCTTCTTTCTTTTTTTTTTATGTATCTCTAAAGTTGACATATGTATGTATCTTTTATCTAATCGATCGTTAGAGAGCGAAAAATTTATTACGAGTATCTTCAAGAGCGACACTCTTCGTTAATTCGATTGATATTTAATTAACAACGATACACTTATGCGTGATACACTCGAATCAAGAGAATTCTAAATACGTCGACTCACCTTTATGAGAAAAGAAATTGTGATGAATATTGAAAAGATAAACATGCCACCAAGACCGTACAAGTGCAGCGTACGCCTTCCGGTTCTATCCATAAGCGGGATGGATACTAACGTCATACAAACCATAATGGCACCTATGCCAATGGTTGCAAACTTGGCACTCTCCTCTGTCAAACCAGAACTAGTGAACAAACTTGTCGAGTAATAAAACACCTGAAACACAAATATCAATTTTGTCTCCAGCTGTTACGTATCTTATCCTCGTTGTCTCAAGAACTGATGTTAAAGAAAACTTTTGTACAGTATCGAACACGATAAGTTTTCTTTGGGAAAATGAAGACGTACGGGGTGGAAACTGTACCATTCCTTTCAGATATTTAGGTAAGATATGGTAAAGGTTATACAGTTAGTATTTGACAATTAATTAAAGTAATAGTAATTACTAAATTACTGATGAATAATTACCAGTACATTCACAGATTTATAATTAAGCAATGTAATAATTGATGATGGGCTAGATTAATAATCGTGCCCGTGCTACAACGAATAATGGGGGAGAACATTTTGTAACGGCACCATTTTCCCTAGGGAAGCCTATCTTATTCGACACTGTACGTGTGCGCAAACTTCGTATCGACTCGAGTCGTTGATACATTATGTAGAGAATTTATGTCTGGCCCATGATACTTACAGCATTAATGCCTGAAAGCTGTTGGGAAAGTTGCATAACCACACCGATAACGAGAGGTGCTCTCAAAGTCGGACTACATATGAGCTCCGTCATCGATATTCGAGACTCGGCTTGTTGAGCCCGCTCTTCCGCTCTCATTTCCTCGATGTCTTCCTCTACTTGGTTACTGGCCCTCAACCTTCTCAAAGCTTTACGAGCTTCTTCCTCCCACTGTTTGGTAATGAGCAAATATCTGAAGCACGGTTTACGAAAACAGATGAATCATGTGATTACTTTTGCCGGCAGGAACGCAAAACTATACGCGAGGCGTATGGAGTAGTAAAGATAAATTCAACGAAGAAATATTTGGAAAAGAATCATGTTCTCAAACAATTTTGACACAAATTTTTTGATTCACTGGAGAATTTAAACTTACTACTCCAAACGCCCTGTATATATACAGGGTGGTCCATGCAAATGGAACATGTTATACCTTCTTTTATTTAGTACAATTATATTTGTACGATTAAACTTTATCAGCGATTTTATGTTCAATAATTTAATAGAAAGAATAGTTCCAAGTAGAATATACCTCGAGGACCATACTTTATCTGCAAGCACAACCGTGCAGATATAAATATGCAAAAAGTAAAAGTATATTTCTATTCAACCCCTGTATCAATAATTAAAATGTATAAAAATGTCCAGAGCAATTTTTAAATATTCCAACAGCGTCTTAATAAATTCTTTAACCTCAATATGGAAATGAATGCTCAGGTATCTCATGAATATAGAGATTGAAAAAGCTATGCAACTGTAAAATGCATATGCATCGTTGGATTCAGGAATACAAACGTGGTCCTACATGAATCATTGTCCTTTTTCCCTACAACCCTTAAAGACTGTGAATTTTATTTTAACATTATTAATTATTTAGATACTTTACTGTACACATAACATTTGAATATTTATCCTAAGCATTAAAGGAGAATTTGTTGTTTTTGTAATTAAAAGAAGGTATGACTTGTACGAATCGATGAACCATCCTGAAGGAGCTACATAACAAGCCATTGCAGTGAATGGGATCCTTGTTACTTGCAAATAGGTGTCTACCTTGGAGATTCGGGGCAAAATGGAAGCAGCAACAACTGTAGAACGGCGGGGCAGATAGCTAGCCCTAAGAGCACTGGCCAACGCTCGTTCGTTCCAAGGATTTGCTCGATGCCCAGCACCTGGGAGAACAGGAGGCCCACCGTAACGGCGAGCTGGTTCACCGTGCCTAGGCCGCCTCTCAGGTTCAATGGTGCTATCTCCGATATGTACATGGGAACCAGCGAGGTGTTTAAGCCACAATTGACACCGATGATGAACCGTCCGAAGAACAACATTTCGTACGAGTGAGCAATCTTTGTACAACCCATCAGGCACGCCCCCACGATGCCCAGCACGTTGTTTAGCAGTAAGCCCCCCTTTCTGTCAATCGATGGAAACAGATAAAAGAACAGAAAGAAGACTTGGTTGATTCGGGTTGCCTGAACGGTACCAGACATCGGTTAGACAGTGGGGAGGTTTTTAATATCGACGAGATCTGGCGGGTGCAGGCCCTAGCGAAATTACTGGAATAATTCTTTAAATCAGGGCCTTATTTAAGACGCTAGCTCATTCTAATGATATAGAAGATAGCTTGATTAAAATACTTATTTTTAAACATTATACGTCGTAAACTATTGTAGATATATTTGCCAAAGATATATAATTTGTTTTATTACTATTATGTTGAACTATTAAAGTTATTATGAAAAAGAAGGTTTATATTTTAGTTGAACTTAAAAAAGGAAATACATATGCGATATTGCGCCTGGGGATTTTAAGAGTATATGTAAATTTGTTCCCTGCTCGAAATGGAACAGAATAACATGATACAAACCTGCCAAATCTGTTGGCAATTATTCCTCCGCTAAAACCACCTAGCATACCACCGATCGCGAATATGCTCACTGCCACCGAATACAATTTCTTCACGGAATCGTCTGAAATGTCCTCTCCGTACCTATCCTTGTACACGTCTTTCATAAAATTTTCAATATTCTGAAACAACATTCGAGAAACATTAGAACAATTGAAATCCCTTCTTAACCTTTAGATGCCAAAGACCAAAGTAGTTTTATTAAAAAAGTAGAAAAATTGATAAAATAATATAAATTTTTGTTTAAATGTCTATATTCTTAAAATAATTGTGTCTGGCTTAAAATTGTTAAACGTGAAAAAATAGAAGACCCAAGTTACTTTGTAAAGGCATCTAAGAGTTAAAGAGACAGTGTCGATTTAAATGAAAGAACGTACCACTTCCGGCGCATTAATGACTCCAGTATTGTATCCAAACTGCAACATCCCTAAAACTGCTGCCAGTATTGCATACAACAGGAAAAGCGTCAGCCCCTGAAAACATCAGTTATCGAGTTAACGTTTGACAGGCGTGAAACGAAACCGAAAATCGTGAAAAAAAAAATAATAACAGGCTGAAATAAAATCAGAAACGAACGGATATACGCTCTACAAAAAGGAAAAATAAAATTGTACAACAGAGGTGAACGAAATCAAAAAATTAGAACGATGAAAGGTTGAAATAAAACCACGCCAAACGATGTCGTAATTGTTTATTAAAGAACCTGTCGGTACGCTATAAAAAATCATAATAGATGCTACAAAGAACGTTCATGAGATGCACAAAGCAAAATCATCGAAATAAAATATAATAGCGGTTAACATTTTACAGGAAATCAAAACACAATCGTAATAATGATGATCGTACGCAAATAAACAGCCATCAAAAGCGGCAAAAATAAAATTGCCACACGCAAACAAAAAAAAAGGGAAAATGGAGAATAAGAAATATTCTGATCTTGAAAGACCAAGCGTCACCTGCTCCAAAAGTCTAAGTTTCCGTCGATGCGAATGTTCTTCTAGTCGATCCACGTATTCTCGTAATTCCTCTATCTCTTCTTTCACCTGCTGTACTGTATCTAGTTCGTGCTGCGACACATCAGGAAATATCATTTTTTTTTTTGTTGTAAATTCGTACACTGAATAGTTCGCTGTACGCTATTCAAAACCACCGCTCGAAACGACTTAACGTTAAAAGCTAAATTTCCTTCCCTTTTGGGGGAAAAAGTCTGTGGTGCGCGATAAAAATCTGCGAATTTCGCGATTCGTACTGCCAGTCGAAAATTCGCGCAAAAAATTGACGGTCTACGAAGCTTGTGGTCGAAACAGGAAAGTTTTTGAAAATTGAAGAGGAAAGAAAAATTCCTTCATGATGAAAAGTTTTTATAAATATTAGACGTAACGATGAATGTAAATCTGGCGATTAAATTCTAGAAAAATGACGAACAATGTGCTCATAATTTGTTTTTAATTTAGTTTTGATTAAGTAAAAATGAAAAATTTCTTCGTTGAAGCAAATAGATTATCAGTTATATTATTAGGTATTATTAGTATTAACAATCTAAGATGTTCATTACCCTTTTAGAATACACGTGACTGAAAACTGGGTACCTGACAATGGACAATACCAACTGATTGGACCATTCCTTATTCCAACAGATAACCAGCTGTTTTATATTAAGAATATTGATGAAACGTTTATGTAATCTTTTTTATCAAACTTTGAGCTTCAAATTGGTGTGCTACGAGTGCCACTTTGCAATATTTTAGCGTCATCAATCAGCAACATAACGTTTAGATTTATCCAGGACGAGTCCTGGTATTTCAAAAGATAAAACTTTGATAGAGAGCACCCATGGAACTAACACCCCAACACAAGCTTTATAATTTTTCGATTACACATTAAATTGCTGCCTAGAAATTTTTCTTCCTCGTTTCTCAAAAGTGATTCCCATTTCCATGATTCTTCTGAAGAAAGACAGGGTAAAACGAGGACGTAGACCGACAGTACCTTGATCGCGACCATGTCCCGTTTGACCTCGCTGACCTCGCTCTGGCAAGACTCTACGCTCTTGGTGAGCTCCTGCAGCTGGGTGCGGATCTCGCAGAGGGCGACGGTGGTCTCCAGCTGGCGGTCACCCCGCTGCAGCTCGTCCAGCTTGGCACTCAAGTTCATACTCATAACGCTGACCTGTTTCTGCAGACTGCCCACACACACATACCCTCACGTGAATCTCGCTGGCTCGCCCGGGAAAACAAATCGACATTGTCGAGCACATTGAACAACACTAGACGATCAAGGCTAAAAACTCTCTAAATGCCTAGTCCCCTAAACAGAAGTATCCAACTACCTCCGCGCCGGACAAATATGGCAACTGCCGAGCCCTCAGTTAGCGTACGCTTCTACTTTTCTTTCCACGTGATCGTTAATATTTTCATTGATTAGACGGCACGCGTATGTAATTAGACTGAATGAATGTGACAAAACATATACCGAGTGCGGTTATCGAAATGAATATCTAAGCGAGCCAGCGGTAGCTCGGCAGCTAAGGAAACGTTGGGTATACGAGTAGCGTGTAAACAGATATATACAGACACATATAGATATGTATTATATATGTATACATATATATATTATATTCTGTCTAAGAATGATAGAAGTATTATATATATATAATATATTGAATTGAAAAATAGCACAACGTACAAACGCCACTAAAAGCACGTCTAAATTGTGTGTAGGTGAGTGTCCAGGGTGAGAAACACTACTGTGATGTTTATATATATATATATATATGTTTAAATATATATACATAATTGTTAGAGCTGTGCACATTAGATGGAAGTTTGTGAAGGTGAGAAATGGGAAAGCTATATAAGTCCCCGACAGTTGTAAGTACGTAACCCCCTCTCCCTTTGCCCTTCTTCACAAGCCCCGTTTATCGCGTAAACTTTTGAAAATTATCGATCGAATTCGGTTCCTTTGCTTCTCGTTTCGTTGGTATCGCGATCGTTTTCCCAGTGAACGCGAATTACACCTTCGGCACACGCGAAGCGTGATCCTCTACTACACGATGCGGGAATGTGCAAAAGTGGATTGATAAAAAAAAAAAACGAGACGACGAAATGATTTCGATGCTCGGTTCGATTCGTATAACGTTGCGTGTAGAACGTGATTGAAATTCAAACAAAACAAGATAGATATATATATATATATATATATGCAATTAAAAACGGATTAAATGATGAACGATCCGCGAGATCTCTCGACCTGAAGGAGATTTTGGGCAAACTTGTCGATCGATGTGCACAGCCAAAAGCAGAACAGAAAAATGGTGATTTTTTTCGTTTTTTTTTTTTTTTGAAATTTCGGATAGAGGCGAGGGTTGGAAAGAGACATAAAGAACGTAAAAGAGGAAAACAGAGACCAAGATATATATTATAGAGTGAAAAGAGAGAAAAAATTGACGCAAGGCAAGTCGAGTGACAGGTGAACAGTGAGAAATGAATGAACACATGACCCGTTTAGTAGAAGAAGAGATCTGGTATGATAGAGAAAAAGAATGAAATCAAGTAAAGAAAGTACGAAGAAAGGTAAAGAAATATAATTTGGAGAATCACAGGAGACACACTAGGATAATAGTAGACGGAATTTGAGAGAAACGAAAAGAAATATAATTAATAAATAGATAAATTGACAGACAGAGAGAGATAGAGAAAGAAAGAGAGCAGTGATGATGTTGCCATGTACCTGGGAGGTAGGGAGACCATGGCTGTGTTCCGAAACTACAGTAGCCTCTATGCCTCCCCACTCACTCCTCTTGATTCAGTATTTCGTCTTATTCTCACAGATCTATTTGTTCTTTGCTTTGTTCACGACATATGTACGTACGTTGGATTATCCACCAAATCCAATCAATTGACTCTGAACGATTGCACAGCTTGTTGTCAAGTAGGTCCACAACCAAAGGTGGAGGGGTAACGTGTGGCGGGGGGTTTAAAGGCCGACGACGCCCGCCCCTGCCTCTTATCTCACTCACTCTGTAAAACTTTACCTAGTTTGGAAACACAGTCGTGGTTCAGTCAAATACATGTCATACAAATGGTATAGTCGCTCGAATTAGTCACGTGACGTCCAATTTATCTAGAAAAAAAAAAAAGAAGGATGGGTTCGTCACGTGTTGAAGACTTTCGTATCGACTTTCTTTCTTTTTTCTTTTTTTGTTTAATTTCTTTCTTTTTTTTTTTAAATTTTTTGCTTTTTTCTCTCTCGCGCACGCGCACGCATCGCAATTTGCGACGCGCCGCCAGCTTACTCACCCCTGCCTAGTCGCCCGCGTCCACAAGCGAGCTTGTAATTTGAATTGGGCCCATCACTTTTCAATGCGAAACGACGATCGATCGGCAAAATAATTCACAAAAATCAGCATGATATCATGAATGATAAATAGTAACAGAGACACGCACACAAATAAGTCACAAGGATGGCACATCGAAGTAACGTCGAGTGTATCGGAACAGTTAGGATGCCAAGGGAAAAGTAATTGTATCTGTTAATAAGTGAGAAACGTATGTGTGTAACGATTGATGGTGATGGGATCAAGTTCGATATCTACTTGTTAATTCAAATCGATTCAAATCAATTCAAATACGTCGATTTCTTGGTTCACGTTCTAAAATGTCGAACAAACATCGGTATGCATTGGTTGCATACTGTCGCATAATTAGTACGTAAAATTTATACATCTGAAGTTGTTAACTGTAATTTCAAGTAACTCTTATCAAACTTGCCGTAATTACATTTTTTCTGATAAAGTAGTTGCTTAAAATTTCAAATACCTATAATAGAGTGTATCCACCACTGTGTCGATAATATTACAATATATAAATTAAGATTTTGCCAAATTAACTTTTTTATAAACTAAAACATTGCCCCGTTTAAAAATCGTTTATTTCTGAATCGGGTAACATTTAGATATCAAGTCTACTTGAATCCATCACAGTCGGTTTCCTCCGATATTTCTGAAACTCCTTTTATCTTGAAACGAAAAAATAAATTCAATTACGGTGCTTCACACAGAAGTTGCGTACAAAGAGCAATGATCAGTGAAACGATCGTACATCGTGCCCTGTGAATCACATCGACTCGGTGTGTATCGCCGGTGCCGGAAACGACTGTAACCTACCCGCCCCGTCCTTCTAAATATCATCTTTAACCCGTTTCGATATTCTCCGTTATCGTTCGTCTGCTGTTTCTTTTTTGCGCACTTATTTGTGTACCTGACCTCGAGAGAAGTGACAACATGACATCGAATGGAATGAGCAATCAGTGGTAAGCCTGCGAGCGCCGCAGCCAAAAGAACATAAAAACTATAGAAATCTCATGTAAAATCGTAAAAAACGTAACCCCGGGTGTCTCGATATTTACTGTTTTTATGACCAAGGGTGTGTAAGTATGTACAAGAATAGGACTAGAGCGAGTGTGATTTATGTATAAATGATAAATGGCACGGCACAAAGCCTTGCATTGCATTCTCTGATACATAAAGAGTCTATAATAAAAATGATAAGCAGGGAAAACGTTTGTTCTTTTCTTTCTTTTTTTTTTTCGTTTTCTTTTGTTTCTGTTTTTTTTTCACTGTTTTTTGTATCTTTCTCTCCGTTCAATCGTTATTTCGTATAATATATATATAAAAAAAATGATAATTCGAGTGAACGAGGCACCGCCACTTAGGCCGTGAATTACCTGGATGCGTTTAGAGAACGTCGCAACACCGGCCGGAACCGTACAAAAGAACAATGTTTGTGGAAAAAGGTTCGGTTGGATATAGTAGTAATTCTTGTCTACAAGAGAGTTTTATGATCGATAAGTAAGTGCTATCGATTCGGGTACTTCAGGGCGAATAATAGAGAGCGAGAAGTGTTCTCTTAATTGGTATGCAAGCCTTTAACAGCTTATACACGCTGTTCTACTGAACTGCTGTTAGCACTAAAGCTAAGTTGCTTCGTAAAAGAAAGACTTTATAAAAAATGAAAAAGAGAAGAAGAAGAAGAGAGAGAGAGAGAAAGAGAGAGTAAAAAAACGAGACGAATAATTATAATGTTCGAACTAAATTAACAGCTACGGTTCGAATCGATCGATCAGAGAAGAAAAGGAGACAACCAGATGTACAAATGGTCAAATTCTATGCAATGAATCTAAGAAAAATAGATTAACTACGGTAAATATCGTCAAAGATTACAGAGGATCCTAAATAAAGAGAGGCGCTAATCTATCGTTTTTTAATCAAATGACATTCGTCGCTCGCAACATTCGCCGTTGAACCGTTGAACGTGTCCATATATTCTTCTTCTTTTGTATCGTAAAAAAAAAAACAGGTCCAAACAATCCAGATAATTCTCATAGACGTCTGTGGCGACGCCCAGGCATTAACGTTCATCGGCAAATTATCGTTATGTGTCTTTCTAACGGATATATATATAAAAAAAAACCAAGAAACTCTCCCCCACCGTCGACGATGAAAAAGGGGGATAGAGTTGTCGCTCGAAGTCCCGGATATTCTTTTGAAGCTCGTCATCGTAAATCACAAAAGAAGAATATCGCGTGCGATCGCGTACGGGTTTATACGGGGTCGTTCGTAACACGCGGTTACGGAGGTGTTCTTCACCCAGAGAAACGTAATTATAAATAAAAAATAAAAAAAAAATCGTTTAGATAAAGGTGGTCGATGGGGGGGTACGTCGATGAAACGTACCTTACGAGCAACTCCCGTAGAGTGGCTTCATCGTCCTCCTGTATCTCTTCCTGCGTCTCATTACTGAACGAGCCGCGGCTTGGGTGATGATGCTGGTGATGCCTGCCGGTCGACCTACCGGTACTTCCGGCCGGATACTGTCCGTGCAGCCCGTGATGATGATGATGGTAGTGGCCGGTGTTGGTGGAGGCCGAGTGCAAGTAGCGGGCGACGGTGTTCGTTGCACGCCCCCTGGTCAGCTTGAGGCCGGTAGCAGGAGGCGGCAGTATGGCGCCTGTACCGGACTCCACGTAACTTCTTCGTGAGGCATACTGCTCTTCCTCCACCCTGATGATGTTACGAC
The DNA here is from genome assembly GCA_022405125.1 of Anthidium xuezhongi. Lineage (NCBI taxonomy): Eukaryota > Metazoa > Arthropoda > Insecta > Hymenoptera > Megachilidae > Anthidium > Anthidium xuezhongi. The sequence goes on along the minus strand of CM039642.1, from coordinate 4,435,565 downwards.
GCCCGCTCGATGGCCGATCGGCCGATCTGCTGCGCGGTCCCGCGCTAGTCCCGACACTTTTGCTACTTTTACGTTGTGTTATACCCGGGTTCCTGTCCGCGCCTCCTTTACTTTGTCTCCACCAGCTGCTACCGCCGACCTGTGCACCGAAATCTAATCGTCTCCCGCGCTCTGTCACCACCTCCTCCTCCTCCTCTTCTTCTTCCTCTTCTTCTTCCTCTTCTTCTTCCTCTTCCTCTTCCTCCTCCTCCTCCTCCTCCTCCCCGACGGCGGCACCAGCCGGCCCCGGCTCCGTATCCTGGGACCCCGAGAGCCCCGAGATCTCTTCGTACAGACACTCCGAATCCGGGTCCGTCGACACTGCCGCGCTTTGCCACAACTGGTTTATTGGCTTGAAGCCGCGTGAATCGGCCATCGTTTGAGCTGCACGCCAGGACACAGACACAGACAGAATTTATACAACATCATCATCATCATCATCATCAGCCACCACGTCATTCGTCCGCTTCCTCAACGTCGTCCTCGGCGGTGCTGGCTAAACGCCGATGCTGCTTTCCCGAGGTATACTAAGAGCAACGAGCAACGAGAAAATTCTTTTTTTTTTTCGCCTCTAAATTTTTCTTTGATTCGTTTCGTTCGTTTCTTTTTTTAGACAAACAGCAGAAGCGTTGTACCGATTGATTGCGCTTTCGAGCGTGTTTCTGGTAATCGTTGTGCGATGTGATCGGTTAATTAATCGTGTATCCAACGTGTGTTGTTATGCAATATCGTGGAAGAGCGATTTTGTTGTTTACCGTTGTTTCGACTTCGTGTACAATGTGTGTTTTTTCTTTTTTTTTTTCAAAGCGTGTAACCGCGAGTGCGTGGTACTCGGAGGCGGATAGAAAACGTCGCGTTTATGTAACGACGCCAGGAACGGATGAAACGAATGAAACGTCCGGGCGCGAGTCGGAAAAGCAACGATGTTACATGATGTCTGATCGTGTTTCGAATCGTACGGGGGATCCGTGATTGTTCGTTGCGAATTAATCAGAACGATTCTCGTGTCAATTTCGCTGAGAGTTTGACAGCAGCCAGCACGCCGAGGCACGCTGATTAATTCACAGAAAGTTGCCCACGGTTCGTCATCCACGAACACGTACAACTTTCTTAGACACTGACAGCGATTGTTACCGTGAAAATGGTAAGTTAACGGCACGATTCACACACCCCAGTGCGTTTTTAGGAATTTTCGAAAGCTTTCGATCCGTGGACTGACCAAGTTACAAAGGTATTTCGATGGCCAGGAAATCGAAACTGGCAGATTACCGCAAGATCGTGACGCAGTAATTAACCGAACTTCCTGCATGCATCGACAATTAAAGTAGCGCGGTAACGAGCGTTATTAATATTGTTTGCTGTCATTAAGTAAACTGGAATCTCGAGTTGGATACCACCAGGCACCGCATCTGAAATAACAATGTTTGCCAAACGAGTTCCTCGTGTTGTCGTAAGTGATTACGATTCCATGCTTTCAATATTTCATTAAGTGCCAGAGAAAGTTCGCGTCGATTCATAACGCAAAAATTTGAATAAAAAAATTCAAAAACTCTAAAGAATAATTTCAAAGATTTTCTGATTAATCTTTTCAAGTCTTTCTTTCATTAAATCCAGAAAATAATATTATTATTTTGTTGGTTATTGCATAAATATCAAAGTTATTGTATTAATCACTTCAAGTGGGTAGTGGACAATTTATAATTAAACCAATCAAAATTAAATACATGTCCTGTTCCCTGTATTTTTGTCAATAATTGGCGCAAAACTAATGATCAAAGTTGAAATGTTATTTTTTAATTATTGAGTATTATATCTTTGATAGAAAAAATTAATTGACTGTATCTTTTGATAGCTAATAAATTCAGATTTTTGGCGATGTCGATATCCAAACTTTCGAGAATCATTCTGTCTAATTCGTGGTTCATGAGATACGTGTATGAGATTAACCCTTGTACGGAATTATACGAAAAAAAAACAAAAATACAATAATTAATAATGTTTTAAAGATGATTAATTCTTATTAGATATTCCACACGTTAGTTGCGATTGAGCTTCCAGTTTCGTTAACTTATTAATCATATAAATAGTTTGAATTCGGATGACAAAAGAAAAAGGATCCGTGACTTAATTTTCAAGCGATCCATTTTCCGTTTGAGGGTTAAAAAATAATGAATCTGAAAGGATCGATGATGATCGTGCACCGAGTCTCAAAGCATTATTATATTCGTTTCTAATTCGTGGCAATTAGAGAATCGTCGAGACGCTTCGTCTCGATCAATTAACGCTGCAATCTCGAGAAAATCGTGCGCACACACGTATCGGGTAATTACGAAATAATTTAATCCTCGTGTCAATAACCAAAATGTAGGCGGCTATTTTATAATCGAAGTACCCGGATACCTCAAGCATTCCGTTTAACGTAATCATGGCGTCAATTTAAAAAATGATGAAAAATCTACAGCGATTTTTTAATAGTTGTCTTTCAACAGAAAATATGATAAATTTAGTCGTTTAAACGTGGAAATGGATATCCAGGTATCCGGTTATTAACTTCTTGCCATATAATATCGTGTCACACTCATGCTATTGTTAAACTGAACAAATATTTTTAAGTTTAATTTGAATTACAATTAGCACTATCAGGGGTTGGTAATATACTTTATTTATATTAATTTTACGGTAATAAAAATCATATAGCAAGGGATGACACAAGGGTTAAACAACTGTTAACCCTTTGCAGACGAAGTGTATTCTGAGTGTATGCAATATGTTTTATTTAAGTAAAGCAAATAATATTTTCTTTATTATCCATTGTCCACAGTGTGCAGCAAAGTAGTCTTTACTAGGGAAAATAGCGACACAATTCGAGAATTACCTAGCACTGAACCTAAGTCAGGTCTAATTAATTGTAGTACAGGTGAACCTCCTATAATACGGTAGATAGGTTCATAGAAAATGCCATGTTGTGTAAAACTGTGTTACATGAGACTCAGAGCCATTACAAAAAGGGGGTTTAATTTTTTTTTAAATCCATACAAGCAACTTAATTTTTATTAAAAACAAAAGGAAACTGTACCCAGATACAGTTTCTAGTCATTTATTGTCTTCCTCTATATCGCCATTTTCCCTAGGGAAGGCTAACACGCTCAACACTCAGTTCGGACGCGTAAACGCGTTCATCGTCCGCAAAGGGTCGAAATTCACCGCCACGCGGGTACAGATTGGCAAAAGCCGTTGAAACGTACGTTGAAACGATCGACTCACCTTATAGAATTCGCAAGCCATCGTGCTCGACGATGATATTAAACACGCCACGACGTTTCCCTTGTCCCGATTCGAGCCGCGAGATACGAATCTCGCCTACTCGGGATTCCAGCGATTCGGCGGGCTAGACGATGATCGATCGCCGTTCGAAACGGGTCGACAAGCCCGGCCAGGTGACAGACGAGGTTGAGAAGGTAACACGCGAAACGGACACGAGGTTAAAGCGAAAGAATCGACGGGATTTCCAACCACGATTCGATAAAACCGCGTGTCACGAGTCTCGAACCAGCCACGTAGTACTTCCTCCTCCTACTCACTGCAACACGATCCTGTACACACTGTGCGAACCTGCAACACGAAAGAAAATATGCGTGTCAGACACGTGCGCGACGACGAGCTTACGAATTAGATAAGGAACTAGTGTTTGCTCAGAAATTGATTACCAACAAGATCGAGCAAGCACAATTACACATTCCATCAGGAGCCACTACGGTTCCTGGCCATCGAAATAGGACCATTGCAAATTTTCCACTCAAATTGTAATGATATAATTTATTACCTTCTAACATAATAAACTGTTACTGTACGTAACATTATTAACACATGTTAATAATGGCTAGGAACTGTACATCCTTGTATTTGTTCCATCAAATTTTGATTACATGTAGGTATGGATATTACATTATTACGTATAGAAAATTTCATTGAAATCGAGTAATGTGCCTAAGAATTAACCCTTTCCACTCGTTTGTCCCCTCTTAGGGGACATGGAAAGGATGCAGGTGATTTTCCTTGCAAATATAATTTGAATAAAATAATTATTCCCAATACTATACACTACTTTGAGTTGCTAATAAATAATCTGAAAAAAATTGGAATGAATGAAGATCGTAGATTAACTAAATTAATCAAAAATTTAAAGGATGTCTATTTTTTAATCAAACTATCTAACTATCTAACTTTGTTATTTAAGCGAAAATAAAACGCCACACAGAAAAACTGACAAGTTTAACTTAATCATTTAATCAGACGAGTGAATCATTTCGAGCAGGAAAAACGTTTGTGTGTGTGCGATGAAAAATAAGCAAGAAGGAATTAATTTATTCTCCACGCTATGCGCTAACTCGATGTATTTTCCTCTCAATTAAAACGTAACGATACGATTGAAGATACAAATCTTTCGATAAATGCATTATTACGTATAAACAGAATAACGAGTTTACTCGTCTTCCTCAATTAACAAATTGAACAAGCCTCGGAACGTATGCGTATTGTATTTTAATAACCGATAATAGAGAATTGTCCAATTAAAAGATGGTTGAAAGAAATAGATTCACTTTTTGCTGAAAGTGTTCGACTTGCGGTGCCAGACCTAAAGTGAGACGTTGAATACCATGGAGAATTACTGTTGGAAAAAAAATTGAAAAAAGAAGCATCAATATTTTATCAATCATTGAGCGGTGGATCAATTGGTTAGGTCAATTAGCTACAAGGATACGCGTATAAAAATTAAGTGCTGAAATTTTGTAACTCGTCTCCTTCGTATATTAAAAAATCAACTCTTTGCCATATCATTTTTCTCGCAGGACAAAGCTAAATATTTATTGCTGCAATGTTAAAACAAACAAGGAAAATTGTAATCAGTTTACTATCCTAATTAGGGTTGGAATTACACATGAAATTCAATTGTAGTAGCAGTACAAGTCAGATTTGTAACATTTGAACCGTATGGTGTGTCACAAGTCTGACTCGTCAAGGTATGACAAGGGGTTAATGTCTACAGAACTAGTTTGGGACTTAACCCTTTGCACTCCGAACAGTTTTTAATTCAAGTTATTCCAGGCTATATACACTGTGGAATATTGTAAATCTTGCTTTATTATACATTTTTAAAAAGTGTTGCTTTTAAAATTAAGTTTTATTTATTTATAATTAAATTTAGACTCATAATTTCAGTACTATTGGAGAATGAATGTTTATTAATTGCAATGAATCGAAGGGATGACACCTTAAAAATTAAAAAATAATATTCTGATTAATTATAATCGATTCAATTTAATGTATTCGTCTTCAATTTAACTTCTTTTTAAATTCTCTATACTTTATATTTTAAAATCCTGCTGATTAAGTTTTCTCTTAGAATCTTTACCAGTAAAATCATGCCATAATCCATCAATTATTTCAAAGTCATAAACCAGGCACACCAATGATAATTTTTAATCCATTATTTTCAAAACCCTCGTAAAAAATTTGACACGAATCAGGTGCTCGTCAGAACGGATCAACGTTATCTGAATCAACGTTTAAATCGTAAACGTCTCGTGAAACTATCTATCGGGTAAGGTTGCACAAGTCGTTCATCCGATTAATCTTAATCACGCGGAAGAAAATTGTTCGTACAGGGGTGAGGGGGAGGAGGCAAAAAGAAGGAACATAACAGAAGATTGAGCACAAAGCGAGGGGGGGAAAAGAAATGAAGAGAGAGAAACGAGGGAACGAGCAATTCATCCGATGATAATTATTCCCCCTTTAATCGACACGACTTTTTGTCGTTCCCCGGTGAAATGAAAAGAATGCAGCCGAGTGATGAAATTGCCCGAACACCGGGGGCCGAGCTCGTTAAAGAAATCATGAATGCGTCTTCGTATAAAAGGAGACCGATCGTAAACACGGCCACGGGCGGTGTATAATTATAGGGGGATCGACGTTGTAATTTTTTCCGATACGACCTTGCATTGTGACTCGAAACGAAGTTTCATCGAGGCGCTCGCGAGTGTCACGGAGAACCGGCTCGATTCCACGCTTCGCGACCGGCAAACCGACCTTATCAAACTGTATCGAACGTCCCTCGATAACAATAAACGGCTCGCCGTCGAATTCTCTACGTTTCCTGCGATAACCAGACTTTCTTTGTGAAAATGAAAGCAAAAGGAAGGAGGGTCGACCCAAATATATCTTTCAATCGTTTAGCAATAAAATTTTTTAAGAAGATTCTGAAAAAATAGTTTAAGGTTCGATTTAAATTAAGCGAGATTGATTTAGTAATTTTTTCATTTTATTGTTAAGTAGTTACTTAATGTGGATAATTTGTAGGAAATACGATCTGTGACTTATTATAGAATGAATTATCCACGGGGTATAAATAGCGCGAGTGATAGCACCTGAACAAAATAACGACGGAATATAATTAGCTGATAAAACATTGATTTATCTACGTAGGTGTTATTAAAGCGTAACAATGGTAGACACACGGTAATAATGATTGTGAACGGAAAGGTCACTGAAATCTTTAACTTTCGCTCGCCGTATGGACAATCACTGAATCGACAATCGATACCTTTCCTGTACGAGTCTCGGTCGCGAAACTTCAAAGCCTCGCTCGCGTATCTTTCATCGAAACTTTAATTACAAGCTGTCGCGTGCGGTCGAATTAACCGTGAAATTGCAAAATTGGGTCGATCGTGACTCTAAAGTACAAATGGACGAACAAATACGCTCGTCACGTTTAAAACTGTTTTCCAATTAAAAATTAAAAAAAAAACAATAAATTTTTCATAAAACAGAATACATCAATGGCTATCAATAAAAATTGGAAAGTTTAAACAAAAAGTATTACTAAACGTTACAAGAATCCAATTAATTAATCTTTGTTTTAACGAAGTATCAATAAAATAGATTACTTTATCTCGGAAAATAAAAGAGTGTGTCGGATAGGACATTGTAATCAAGGAAAGTAGTACGAGCTTACAATTTCAAATTCTTATCCGAGAGTTCTAAAAATTCCAAACAAAAAGGACCATTAACCAGACAGGCTCTGTTTCTACTTGTGACAGTTCAATCGTCGTTTTACGAAATCGATAGTCTCCGAAACGACGCTCGTTCCGCTAAGTCCTGATTGCTTACCTCGAAACTTTAATTCCAATTTGACACCAGGATCGATGGAGAAAGTTCGGGTCACGTTTCACGAACGGATTACACGAAAACGTCGTGGTGCAGAAGGCACTCGTGTACCGATTTTACGTGGCACGGAGAAAGAACGGCAACGCGAGACGGCGTATCGTGTACTACTGAATCGTGCACGTTCTCTTTTCTCCTGGAAGATTAAACGAAATCCAAAGGCTCTGTTCCCCTCTCTCTAGTTTGTTTCCCTGGCCGCTTCGGTTCGCCATCTTTGTCCCGTACGTCGAGCAACGTTATCCGTCATTATTCCAAGAGCGCGTTACGTGTCTCTGTCCGGTTTCTCAACGAGTCTTGCTAATTCCCCGCTACTACTTCTTCTCTGGCTTGTCTCGTCTGGCTGCATCTACTGCGACCGATTCAAACACTACACACCAGCTCGGAATCTACGCATGTTTACGTGGAAATGCGTCTTAAAATTAATTGAGTCTTCCCTTTTTTCTCTTATTTTAACATGTTTATTAGTGTGGTTGTCACCGATAACCCGACTGCCATGGTGGTCATTGGTGACCGGAGTTTCAAATTTTCTATAATTAAATAATTAATAAAAGAAAAGTTTACTAGTGCAAACTAGTCATTTGAATGGTTACATTTGGAAATTAATCGACAGAAGCTTTGATAATTGGAATTTAAGTGTGTCTTACCACACACGTCTGGTGTCACTGCGACAGTCAATGTGTTATCACTGGAACTACTTTTAAATTGAAAATAAAATAGAAAATTAAATAATTCTAAAATATTAACACTAAAATTGCTGAGCAAGTCAAAATTATTTGTTACGGGTCGTTTTATTATAAATTACACAATTTCTTAACATTATAGAATAAAGAATGATTTATTTTATTATCCACTTTGCTTTTAATTTTCAAGTAAATGTAATAAAATTTGTTAAAGCATAAAAGCATAAAGTGACACTCAGTGTTAAACATGTTAGTTGCCACAGTGAGAACGGACGTATGTGGTAAGACACATTAACACGTTCGGTTCCAGCGTCCAATTGGATATGAAATTACTACATAAATTATTAGCCTTTGTCTAAAATAACATAAAAGGAAGTACTACAACTTAGGACCACGTACGTCACTTGTATGTATATTATTTCCTAAACAAAGTTTTGATTGCATCTGTTGTGCTGTAGCGTAACTCCAGTTTTATTGAAAATAAAAATCACAGCACATACATGTTTAAAACAATTTAAAATTTTGCAAAAGTCTTATTTTTCTCAAAGAAACAATAACGAAAGTTATCGCACGATTTACATGTATTTTATACACTTTAATAACTGATCAATAAAATATAATTATTTTCACGTGAACAAACGCATAACTCACTGAATTTCACATTTCATAAACTATTAATATTTTTAATGTTATATCCTGATATTTCTTTGTGTAAAAGAATCGATCCAGGTAAAAATAAAAATATTCAATTCCATCTAAAGAACATTCTTCTAGAGCAACGAGCAGTAGTTCAGATAATAGTATCAACTAACTTAAAAAACTTTGTAAAGTTCATGATATCTGGGGTGTCTTCGAAAACTATGAACGTTTGTTATACGCGTGTTGTCGCGTCGCGGAAACTTTCACGCGAAATGGAGAATGATATCACTCGGGTGCGGTATTATTCAGCGTTGAAAGAAACACAAAATTTATCAGCTCCAAAGGTAACGTATCACCGGCATAACAGTCAACGTACCTGCACTGAATTACGTAGATTTATTGCCGTCTGATAATAACGCGCTCGGTCGGTGGCGAGATACGGTTTCTTCTAAAGGCAACAGAATTATTATTCTTCGATCGTCGTGCTTTTGCTTTCGTACTATTATTCAGTACTTTATAACGAATTAAAATCATACCAGACAATCAACGTCGGTATGGTATCAACAAATATTTTAAGACATTAATTAGTTCGAGCGAAGAATCTAGCGAAGAAAAATTGGTGTTCTCGTTCGAGCAACGTGGTTTGTGCAACGCCAAGCTAAAGTTTTCGATTACCGTTATGCTCTAATCGATTAGCCGCGATTCACGCCCGTAAAAGTGAAAACTATGGAAAAACTAGAGATAGTAGAACGCGACGGGTGAAATTTCCACGCGCTATCGCCTCGTAATAACGCAGTGTTCCATAACTAAAAAAGTAACTGAAAGTTGTGCTAATACTGTAAAACAAGCCTCGTTGTTGAACGCTTTCGACGAGTAACAGGTGTACAACCTAGATTTATGTCGCTTATGCTGCAACGGCCTTCAGAGATCTACTGGAACTGACTCGTCGAGTGAAAATGTCAAATAGCTGTTGATATCGATGGTCGCGCGTAAGTTTACCTCGAAACGATCGATCTTGGCCGAAGATCGAACGAGAATGGCGATTGTGCTTGTTTCGATGCGAGTAAAATTTTGACCCAGATCAGTTTCGAGTTTGATTAATTAATCTTCCATTGAGATTTCTATGAAATTAACATTACCTTTAAAGCATATGTTTATAACTATTAGGCTGATCTATTTACTTTCGTTCCTTTTGCACATTCATTCTATTGAATTCTATATTTTCTTTTATAATTTTGAATTTTTCCAATAAATTGATATTCTACGATTGTATACTGATTTTAGTAATACATTATCTTTGACCCCTTAATAGGACATTTCTTTTATAGATCGCAATCAGAACATTCCTCGACGAAGGCCGCTGCTAATTTAACACAACAGTCAGAGAAAGTACAGCTAATGAACACACCACATGGTATTATGTATCGCAACGATTTAAGATAACTGAAACCCATCAATCACTCGAAAGATTAAAGTTCTACTTGTCGTTGAAACCATTGGTTTGTCCAATTTTCTGCCGTTTTACTTTCTTTATCTCCCTAATATTTTTAAACTTCATACTAACCTTTCGTTGAATTTCTAAATTTATACGTTTTCTTACAAAATATTATTTCTAGAATTGGAGTATTAAAAAGTTAATTAGATTAGAATCACACAAATTTTTCATTAATTATATCAGCTCGTATTAAGGCTTGCCTAGTTTAAAAATTTGGGTCATGAACTGTCTAAATAATTGTAAGTTGCTTTTATTTTATATAAAAGCGAAGCAAATTTTTTTTATTGTAAATTATAAAATTGCTGTATAGCTTATTGCATGAAATTTAATAAATAAATTATGAGAACTGGTATGTAGTGTGTAAATAATTTTCAAATAATCAGTAATAATGACCGATAATAACACTGATTTCAATTAATTATTTTATATTATTACCATAATAGCAATACTGTCCACAATTATCCTTCTTTTTTTTATATAAATCCCTTCGTAGGAAGCTTCGATGTTACAATTTGTGTTATAAAATGGTCAACCAATATTCCTAGGCACAAGAATAAAAAAAAAAATATTAAGTAGGACATATAACAACCTTTTACTCATGAAAGAGTTAACACAGCCCGGAGGAACATGGTCGATCGAATCCTCGATATCGCGTGCTCGACGGTCGACGCGTTAATGACGTTCCATGACGCATCCTCTTTAAAGTCCGCCACACTCTTCAAGATCCCGCAAAGTGGCTGAATAGGACTCACGGTATCTAAGGTTCACGGTGACACACATACACGTCGTACACCATCTTGAAAACGGCTGCGATTTAAACGGATCAATGAGATGCGCCCTAGCGAAACGCTGCACGGCCCAGGGCTTTTCCTCGTTTCTGCACCATAGAGCGCCGGCATTGCGATGAAGACGACGCGAAGATACATTCGGGATTGGCACGTCGCCAACAGGTCCTTCGGGAGATATATACGTACACACAGGGTGTCCCAGGTTTCAACGGCCAAATCGTTACCCTATTCCGTAGCGATGAAGAAATGTAAACACGGATCGTTTAAAACTTGATCAAAATGAAATTGTGAAACTCGACGAGTCAAAACGGTTACTGCGGAATTAATTGTGGAAATAATATTTACGTTTAACTTGTTTATTCCGAGTAATAAAATTACAATAAAATAAATTAATAAAATTTGCTGCTCTGCGAACTGTTCATTTTTTTATTTTCATTAAATTATAGCGCAAGATTATTCTTGCTCGAGACACTTTTTCAAAGTTCGTATTTTTATCATAACTTTTTAACGAAGTTTTAAACGATCTATGTTTATATAATATTTTTTCTATACAAAGTTTTGATAAAGCCTGAGGCACCCTGTATATAGGGATCTTTTAACTGTCCTACTTAAATTTATTTTATGTATAATTTGGCAACAAAGACTCCACAATGTAATTTTTGCAGAAGCTGATAAATTCGTGACCTTACCCTAATTCAACCTCAAATCCAATAATACCACTAAATAATTAAAAAGATGATCAAATTTCATTCAAATAATAATCACTTTGATTGAAAATTGAAAAACATAAAACAGTTGTCGATTTAACAACAATGAACGAAATAATATAAGAAGTACAATATCGATGACGATTCCACGAAGAACATGAATATATAAAATTATTGTAGCGAGGAGGACGAAAAAGTTTAGTTTAAAAAAATTGTACGCGTGTGATCGATCAAGTAAACACGAATGTAAAGTAGGTCATGAGTGTATACGTTCGTCAACGCCACGCTTCTTCCCCGCAGATCTGAAGAGGGTAACTTCTCGAAATTTACTGGCAACTTTTGGAGAACCGCTTCGAGATGTATTAAAGAACATCCGACGATGATTGATGCCAGTTATGAAAAGTTATCGCTCAACGTGCCGTCGTAACGTTGTTATATCGTTATGTGGCTGATACACGAAAACTTATTCCGTTGTTTATCCGAACGAAGAATTTTCATTTTCCAGCCCAAGTCGAACGAGAAGCTATGATTAATTACAACACCCTGGCGATTAATTATCACACTTTCTATTTAAGTTTCTTCGATATCTTGGTCTAAGAATTACAGAATACCAACCTTAGATTTATCTATTGAAAGGTAGATATTTTGGGTCATTCTGATAATTATACTTTATCTGTCGTTCTAAATTGGAAAATTAGTAATATTACTTTTGTAACTTAATATTAGAGATTGAGGGTGACTTTTAATTTCTTTTTAATTATAGTACACCTAAATTTTATTAATAATTAAAGGTTCTTAGTATTGAAAAAGCCTAGTAAAAAGTTTTCAGTGAACACAGTATTAAAATATATTCTCACAAAAGAGTAATGTAATTACAGTAACATAATGCTTTTCTTACATAATGAAATATAATTGTATTCGGCAGAAAAATATCTGGAATACGGAAATATAATTATATTTCATTATATAATGAAAGCATTGCGTTTTGTACTTTTTTAGCGAAAGAAAGAACCATTGTATGGAGGGTGCACATATACCAGCGATATAAAAATGAACTTTTTAAATTAAAAATTTCTGGCTCTGCACAAGACAATACACTGTATAAAATATTTTTAAAAACTTCAATCATTCGAAAGAAAATAGTATTTGTTAAACATTGGAAAATTATTTAACGTTGAAAACCTTTGTACACCCTCGTTAAAGCAAAGAATGCTTAATAATCCTTCTATCTAAAGAATATCTATATAAAAAATAAAAAAAAAAGAAAGTGTACATCCATTTTCACTTTAACCCCTCACAATTCTTCGACGTATATTCGCGAATAAAAATTTCTTAAAAAACGTGCACACATGCAGTCGCCGAGCGATGAAAAGTCGAAAGAGAGAGAGAAGAAAAAACGGTATTTCGTTATCCTGGCACGAGTTCGACGATTCGCTGGGTTCTTTGAAAATCGTTTTGGCATTCAATAATTTCGCGTAGAGTAGCGCGCAACTCCAAAAACGATGACGCACAAATGCATATTTCTGTCGCGGTACGATGTCGTCGAAACGACGAGCCGAATGCACGCGGAGACGAATCTTTTTTCCTCCCCGTTCCTTTTTTCCTTCGTTTCGAAATTTTACCACGATCGTTGGAGAAGCGGGCGGATATCGTTCGAATTCGACGAGGGATCCATAAACGTGGTAAAAAAAGAAACGTCGATTCAAGTATGTGTGCGCGCGGGGCGTAGAGGGAAAAAGCATGCTTTTACGGTACGCGATCGTTATCTAATAATGAGAAAGAACTTAAGACCGAGGAGTTTCTTTTTCAACGATTTCGTGCCGGCGCATGAAAACGGACCAGCAGGGGTGGCCCCCGCATTTCCAAGTAGCACAATTGCAAACATTGATTCGAGCCAGAAACTAGATACGTACGATTATTCCCGTGTGGCACACGGACTATTATAGCTTCGCGTGTAGATAACAATACAACAATGGGCGCAGTTCGCGTCGTATGCGGATGGGATCCGAGGAAAGGTACACGGCGCGATCGAGGTGGCGAACGTTTGATACGATATACCGTGTCTCGATAGCGAGTTTCGAAGAACGGCCACCGAAAACGGCGGATGGAAAGGCGGTGGGAAAATACGGTGATAACGAAACGAAGGAATCGCGTTACAATTTGCACCCTCTCTCGTTAACCTACTTACTTTTATTCACGGGTACTCGTTCGACCGATTCCGGTGAAACGAGTTCTGTGCCAGCAATCGAGGAACGGCTTCTTCTTATCACGTTTCTTCGGGCAAATGGCGTTCGAAAGGTGTAACGGCGCGAGATTCCGTGGCGGCGGCTGATCTTCGTTATCTACGCCCACCCTGGCGATTACCTTGCCCCCGTCCGCTTTTGCCAGCGAGCGAGCGGAATTGCCGCGAGTGATCCCGAAGGCGCGATCGAACGACCGTGAGGCACCGCGGCCGTGTAATCGTTTCTAGGAAAATCGATCCTCGCCAATTAACATGGGCGAGGTTGAGGCCGCGACTCGAAACCGCTGGAGGAACAGGATATATATCCTGAACGCCGTGCACCGTGAAAACTTCCGGCCGGGTTTAAGGGGAGCGTACGCGTTCACCGCCCAACGAAAATGCCAAACGGTGACGTTCGATCGCGACGTGTACCAGTTACACCGACTAGTCTACCTGTCCCTTCTGAACGTTTAACCCGAGTTTCGTTACGAGAATATCGACGACGTTCATCGATAGGCGAAGCTCGACCCAGGAACGCGGGACGTGTTCGTTCCTAGGCCGATCTTGCCGAGCGCCGCGGGTGCCGTCGTCTTGTATTATCGATTGACGGAGGTTATGTGGAGTCGAGTCGCCGGGGCACGACGTTCGCGTACAACGAAAACGAGAAACTCCTATTCCGATCGTACGCGAACGCGAAAATGGATGAATAAAAATCTCTCTCTTCCTTCGCGTCTTTTTATTCCTCGTCATCCCCCACCTTGTTCTATCCCTTTTCTTTCTCCCGATACAACAGCACACTCGCGCTCACTCCCACTCCCTGAATTTCCTACTCCTTCGCACCTCTGTGTGTACCCGTAGTCCGTTCTTACATAGGACAGGTAAATAGATAAGAAGAAGCCCGATGGGTTGGGTCAAGAGCTGGGCCGAAATGACGATAAGCCACACACACACACACTCACCGTTGTGTTAAGTTGGGGTCTGGGTTAGACCATCCGACGAATCGCGCTGGAAGCCTGGTTGGCAGCGAGAGCAACGGTACTGGTAGCGTCGAGAACGGCAGTATTGGCAGTGGCGGGACTGACGGTGGCAGTCACGGCAACATTCACGTTGACGGTGGCGGTGGTGATGGCAGCGATAGTAACGGCAGCAACGGCAGCAGTAGCAGCAGTAGCAACGGCGGCGGTGACGGCGGCTAAGGCTAGGGCAGCGGCTACGACGACGACGTCGACGTCGCGGACGTTGTACGCGGACGCGGCACTGACAGCAGCAACAGCGGCAGCGGCGTTAGCAACCAAGTCACTTCCCTCCGAACGATCCGGGGACACCATCTCCTTGCTCGTCCGATCGCGTGCACAACCGACGACGATGCCGACGCCCGCACTGGCCACGACGCACTGTGGTCGCGCTACCACGAGTACCATCGTCGTTGTCTCATCGTCGTCGCCGTGTCTGCGCTGACACACCGCTGGGGATTTATATTAACGGTCGAGAACAGGCGGGTACGTCCCCGTTTAACTAATTCGGGCCCCCGATTTCGGTAGTTCGTTACGGGTGCGAGAGCAACGCTGGCTTTCGAAGAAGGCGGTGGTCGTCCCCCGATCGACTGCACGACACACCGATGCTCGATGCCAGGAGACGCCCCAACGCAGGGCACCTAGTTCGACGTATGCCGAGCGACGGCTCACCCCGTGATCCGTCTGCGCTCGGCCCGACTCGCGCAGTACCGTAACCACCACGGGCGCTCTTCTACCCAGGATCACCCCCTACTTTTATTTCCCTCCCTTCTTTTCTCTTTCTCCGCTCTACCCCTTCGAGTTTCCCATTTCACAACCTCCTACGGGCCACTTAACCGCGAAATTTCGAAGAATCCTATCGTTTCCACCGTCGCTAATCCCCCGATGATCAACGATTCGCCTATTTTACCGATTCGTACCAGTTCATTCGTCTCGACGTCGTCGTGCTTCGCGTTTGATCGTACAGAAACTGCAACTTATCGAACGGGGTGAATGGGGAAAAAACGATATGGTCGAGAGGGCTGAGACGGTAGGGAGGGTGGTGGTTTTACGTGTTCCATACGGGTTAACGGGTCGTGAGGTGAAACTCGTAGGATAGGCGGGAGCTCGCGGTGGGAGTGAACCGTATGGAATTGTTTTAGTCGCGGGCACCAAGAGCCCTTTGGGGTGACCTGAAGCCGTCGGGCACTCAGCGGCAAAGCGGGGGGTTAAGGAAGCCCTTGAAATCAATAGCCAGTCGCTACTGCCGCCGCCACCCTGATCAGGCTCTGCTCTGCGCTGTATCCGTCGCTCCACTCTCTGCCGTCCACCTCCCTCTTTTCGCGATCCTGATTTATCTGCACGTTCTAGCCGTCGAGGTCCTGTTCGACCTTAGTTCGCAGTCGAACGTCTCGCTACACAAGTGTCGTTTGACGTGCTTGATCAAAGGGAGCCACGTGTCGAGTGATGGAATCCAATGTTCCCTTTTAGCAGCTGGATGATATTAGTCAACCTACGGCGAATCATTTCTGTCGAGCCATTTCCGAGAATGAAATACAAACCACCCCTACCAGCTTTACCCATCATTTTTACTCGTTCCTTTGTAACGTAATACCTTTAGTCGTTCAAATAAATACGACATTGCCATCTTGCGCTCGTTTCTTCCTGCACTTCTTGTCTGCAACTCCCTTGGAAATTCAGACGGTACGTCATCGAAATAGAATCTTGAAAATAATCGTACCCTCTGCTCCTCCCTTTTACCATTTCCTTTCCCTCCCCCCGTTCGAACGAACGGACAAGGGAGAAAGTACCGCGAGTGCATGTGCACGGGAGAAGGTAGTCTGATTATAAGTTGACCTACTCCACTTTGGTTCGCGTATCTATTTTTCGGGAATGAAGGGGGTTTTACATTCATCTATAAAATTATCTCGCGTATGTCTGATCGATTTCCAACTATATTTACTTTGCTCTAATATTATGCGATATCGAGTGACCTTCGTCGTAATTGATTGGCGATATTTAAAGAACGACTCGAATATTGTTTAGCATAATTTTATTTCACTCGCATACACACGGTAAGAAAATCGAACGTTACACATTCGTCTCGAATAATCAACCTATCGTTTCGTATGCAACGATCAGAATATTTTATTTTACAAAACAACAGTCTGATCGGAATATTTAAAAATTAAGAATCTTCACGAAGTTGATAGTCGTTAATAAAAATTATACAATCGTACTTTAATAGTTTCGATCCTCCAAAGATTAACCCTTAAACGGTTCTGCAGAATCAATTTTGACCCAAATCTACGGAACCTAAGTTTACAAATTAAAAAATTTACAAGGTCAAAATCAGATGGTTTAAAATTAAATGAATCATCTATTATTCAAAGATTAACCAAAAAAATGTTACGTGGGATAGTACAATATAATGTAATAATTAATATTATATCGCATGGGGTGAAATTTCAATCGTGATGACCTTAAGGGATCGAAACACACAACTTCGTACCTCGTATTTGGCGGATGGACTAAAGGGTTGATCAACGCCATCTAGCGGAACGAGCAAGGAACTAAAACTCCGGTAGTCGAAGAACAGGAAGTCGAGGAGCTATTTCGACATTGTACGACGAGAAGATAATTGTTTATCGGGGCCTGTCCTTGTCACACGATAAAACAAGATATTTCTTCCGCTTTTCTGTTCTCCAGGTGACACCGGTTTAGTTCCTTACGCAATCCGTTAGATTGCATTGATTGAACTTCTACATTTCATTCTTGAAACGCATAATACGAAGTTGAACTCATCAAACAATTATATTCGTTTATTGTTTCATTCATAAAACGTAAAATAATATAATTTGTAGAATAAAAGTACAGGGTGAATAGTTTTCAGACAATCGTTTACTTCGTTAAAAACAGAGATACAGATTAATTATACTACAAGGAAGTGTTCTTTACCATATGTAAATTATTTATGTTAATCTTTAAATTAATCGGTACAGTATTCAAAAAGAAATGAATAAACTAATTTTGTGAACAAAACTAAAAAAGGGTATACGCCTTAGAAAGTTATATTTTTAAGAGATACTTTGAATGTTATAAATATACGAAGAAACTAATTAGGATAAAACATAAAACGATCGTGTCGATTAATTGTACGAAATCTTAGAATATTCGAACGTATAATTTCGACGAAAAACTTTATCGGAATTAGTTACTGATTACTTGGATTAATTTTTCTCAGTTAGACGATAATTCCACAGCGATCTCACTTAATGGTATTAATTCTATATTGTTACATTTTCTTCACAACAGTGATATTAAATATAATAACGTCAAGACACACCACGATTCAAGAATTTAAGCAATCTCGTATGCGAACGAAACCTTTCATAAGTAGTCTTTTCCATGGACGAAATGATTTTGTGCTGATGCATATTACACGATCGTAATATATTTATCATTTTGATAACAAACATTTTTATCTTTTTGTTTCTTTCTCGACAAAAACTAAGATAGTCATGGTACATCGGTGAAAGAATTCTTAAACCATTTTTCTTGTAACCACACAAAGCAACTTGTACCTGTCTCCTTAGGGATACACATTGTTAGACAATTGTTATTTATATTACAAACACGCGAATATTAGAAGAACGGGAGATTCGAGTTGATCGCACCTTGTGTTCGGTCAAGATTTATAAAACAATGTAATATATTGATAATTTTTAATCGAAAAGAAAACGAAGAAACAAAGTGTTACGTAAGTATTGCGTTGTACACATTACGGTACTATCAGTTACTGATAACTCGTTTCCTTGAAACACATATTATATTGATTAACTATTGAAAGAATTCGAAATATTTCAGTCAGAAACTGGAAGGTATCTAACGATACAAAATATATATTCAGATATTTAACATGTATGTTATGTATATAGTATGTATGACTTGCGAAATAATTATCGTAAACGAGAAACGTTTACATCTTTACATTCGATAGTTTTAGTAATGGCTCACACCTGTATGCTACAATAATTAATGTTCCATTATCCGAAGGCGTTAGAAGGGTCATATATATATATATATATATATATGATATAGAATGATGAATTATTAGAATAATGAAACGTTAGTGGAACATGGAGTAAGTTATATCTTTGCCTCTACCTCTAAATCACAGATAATACATGAATGTATATATATGTACGTGTATAATACATGCGCATACATATACACGTGTACATAACTGTGATGTGCTGAAATATTATCTGTGACATAACAATCTACATTGTAGATTCTATAAACTTCTTAATAATAATATATTGTGTATATATATATATGTATATGTATATATATATGTATATGTATATGTATATGTATATATAAACTTTTATAATTTCGTTACGAGAAAATTTCAAACCCCACGTTTATTTATATACCATGCACCACTTGAAACGATTGAATACCGATAACCGACAGAAAGGTACAAAATGCAAAAACCTTCGCCATGTGACATCCGAGATATCTTTATTTCGAATTTTTATAAGACAAACATAAAGAAATAAAAATACACTGAAGCGTCAAAAACATTAATGCATTAACTCCTTAAGTGATATACCATTACTGATGGATAAAGCCAGCGTATCCAATCTCTGAGTCATAGACCACTACCAAATCAGCCAGCCCCCCTTCCCCTCCTGACTATACGTTAGACATTAATACAATATTTTTTTTTTTAAATGGATACATTATGTACAATC
Organism: Anthidium xuezhongi; assembly: GCA_022405125.1. Taxonomy (NCBI): domain Eukaryota; kingdom Metazoa; phylum Arthropoda; class Insecta; order Hymenoptera; family Megachilidae; genus Anthidium; species Anthidium xuezhongi. The sequence continues at coordinate 4,416,023 of CM039642.1, read as the reverse complement.
TTACATCGTGTGATTGTTAAGTACCTTTAAGAATATTTAAAAAACAAAAAGAGAGAGAGAGAGAGAGAGAGAGAGAAGGAACGTTCGGATTCCTCATCCCCATTTACACGGGGAGAATCCAACCGATTTCCAAAAACAAATTGAATTTACTTTTATCTTTAATCGAGTAATGTTCGTTCGAAAGAATTGTATTTAAGAAATGTTTGTATCCTATACAATAATTTACTTAGTGGCAAACATGATCTCGATGATACAATCGTAAGCGAATCTGTAAAGCGAAAATCCTTTCATAAGAAATATAGAAACGGAAGCGGTTTATAAATTTGTTGATATAATACTTCGTTTGTTTTTTTTTTTATTCATAATTTTCTATTCGAGACCGATAGTACTTATCCATGATACGCAACAACAACAAAATTCGTCGTAAAATTCTGCGCGTACGCTTTCCCGATACCTCGAGCACACAAACGCTTATTTCTTAAAAGAGGATTTCGACGTCCCCTTTTACCAAAATATAAGCACACTCCTGTAGCTGATAACTCTATTATTGTAAACCACTACCCGTTCATGTTTATAATATTTATTATGAACAACCGTGTAATACAATGACTGGTTTTTTCGATCCTTTAGATCAGTACGTGGTATTATGGTAGCAGGGGGCAGGCTAAGGAACACAGGGGAAGTGGGGATGTGCCAAGTTATGCGGTAAAGTAATGGCTGCTCAGATCATTTTTCCCAGCACATATCCTATTATGACCATGACAATAGCAATGAGGATGCTGGTAGGAATTGGTGACATTTGGCTATTGGTATGTGAGGTCAAACCTCTAGCTGCTATTAAAGTAGCATCTGTACCCAATGCCGCGTTTTGTAATTTCAATAAATCCTCCTACAAATAACAATTAATTTTCTATTTACCTATCGTTATCACAGATATCCCAAGTTTTTTTTTTCTTTCATAAAAACTAGTAGTTTGTTGCATTTCGTTAAATATCTTACAAACTTCTGTGATCACCTACCTTCAACTGAAGATTTTCCTGCCTAAGAGTGCTCTCTTCTACCCTAAGCTGATTAACTTCTTGTGCTGCTTTTATTAATTTTTCCTCTGCTTCGCCCACGATCTAAATGACGGAAATGCATCGTTCGGTTACGCGATAAAACAAACGTGTCGGTAAGGGGAACATATAAACGTTAGAAACGTTAATTGTTACCTTTGGAGATGACTTAACAGAATCACCAACTCCTTTGTTTTTACCATTATTTGTGTTCACTTCCCTTTTAGTCGTTGCTGCAGTTGGAGTTGTTTTAGCAGTTGTAGTGTTAGTTACAGGATTTTCAAATACACATTTTAATTTAGATTCCATTAGCTGATCTGGATTTGTGTCCTTCCACTTTAAAAGAAACTCAGAAGTTGGGTTGTGTATAAAATTAAGCAAAGGATATATTTAACAAATATTTAAAAAATAACAATTTTGTAGCTGTGATTCTAAATGAACAACTCTTTACAATATTACATACCACGTCGGTGTAATCTTCATCATCATCATCTGGAGCTATTAAAGCTTGCACCATGAATTTGTGCTTATTTTTCTCTGCCGGATCAAAATCAAATGGTTGAAGAGTCACTGAAAATAAAGATAACTTAAATATTTTGTAAAATCTATAGTTGGTTATCACAGACTGTAGCAAAGTATAGAAACATAAGAAATTTTTCTCAGTTTAAAACTAACCAGCTATTTGAGTGACTTGCTTTGGTTTAACAGTTCCGCAGTTAGGACGTACGCAATACCTCCTTGGAGCAGTTGTCTTTATTTTAAAATAAACTACGTGATTCGATGGATTAGTTAATTTTATGTATGATGTGACTGATGATCCTGTGAACGGGCCTGTAATACATCATAACAATTAAATGAGACTTAAAATTGTTGCTTCTCAATGTCTTTATTTTATTTCAAAATGTTACAAAGAAAGATGAGATGTGATTCCTATAAATAAATTTCAAATGCACAATTTTGCATTGTACAATCTCATAAAAAATGTAAAATAAAACCTGGCAAAATGAATAATAAATATCAATGTTAATAATTCATAATGAATACAATTCAATTCTGAATAAAACAAATTATTTTCTTTCGTGTGCTGAACACAATTTTTTAAGCATTTAAATGTTTGCTAATTACTTGGTTCATTATCATTTTTTTAATGACATGTTTGTGTGCTGAAACTTTATGCAAAAGGTTGTCAGCATGTAAATAATATAGTATAGATGTTCGTGATAAACATTATTAAAAATAATACGAATTATTAAATTGCCAATGTTTCTCCAAATCGTTTGAATACAAAACGTTCACGATAAAATGCAAACACGTACATTATATACCGTGTTAAGGTACAACCAAGATATGTCATTTAATATAAACGTAATTTATATAAAAAATAGTATGTTTTATTGAAAAAAAATTGGAGGACATGAGGATAAATCAGGTATATATATAAAAAATAAACATATGTGCTCCAACTCGATGAATATGCTGACTGTATATCGGCTAATGGGGAAAGGGAGGCGAGAGGGGGAAACAGGGAATTCAATCGTGACTGTACTTAGCTTTGACAGCGAATGACGTACAACGAATAGGGTTAGGTACGACCAAGAAGGCCGATGATTTCTAATGGGTCATCGTACATAATCCTATTTGGTATTAAATCAAAATGTAACAAAATTAGCTAACGAAATCAACCTTACGTCATCTTGACAACGTAGCGCACCGTGTGCAGTTCACGATAACGAACCAACAATGCGCTTGCCAGTCATGGTTCGGGCAAAATTCAAAATGAACAGAAGATAAAGAGAAACGTGCGAAGTAAATGCGTATCAAAGAATGATTCGTCGTTTAAAGCGTACCCCTGAACCGCAGTTCGCTTTGCGGTTCGATAATTAAAACTTGCTCTGGCTTCACCATCCTGCTCGACTGTCGACCAAATCCTGAAGTCGGTTTTAGTCGCAACACTTTTTCAAACCGTTTGATCAGCCGTGTCTCACTACTTTCCGGGATTCCGTTGGACTAATTCTGATTTTTGCTCCGAATCAAATACGCATGCGTCATGAAGAGACGTTACCGCGGTAATCATATTCGCTACTTTTGTTCATCCCGAAATTCGGAATCCTGGTAAAAAGCACACAATATATGAACAAAATGAAGCTAAAGGGATTTTATAGAAACTACTTCACAATTACTGATATTTCCAACTCTGTTTAATAGACTTCGATCGATATTAATCTTAATATCACTGAATAAACTTGCAAATTTTATTGTAACATGTACATATTATAAATAATTAAAAATTGTTACTAGACAATTTGCTGTACTTTTATTTTCTTTTCCTCAGCATATCAATTCGAAAGCATTAGAACCATGGTTGCTTTTTCCGTTAATTATTTTATACCAGTGAATAATTGTTATGAATAATTTATGCCTTATTAATCGCAAATCTTGCTTCTGATTGGTAATCTTATATTACGTACGAAATTCGACAAGAATTTGCTACATTTTTGCACATCTTGGAAAGATTAATTTGTTTCGGTTTGTTCGCGGCACTTTGCGCTCTATATATCTTTTGTATACATTTGCCGGTTTGGCGCATGGTTCATTTTGAATTCGTTTTTCGGTGTTATATTTAAAATAATTTATAGAAAAATTAATATGAGTTCTTTGATAGATCCGAATTTAAATGCTGAAGTTTATAGAAATATGACAGCGTCCGACAGGCCGCCTGTCCCTGACAAACATCTACAATTTATTTTGATTTATAATGGTAACATTGTACAGGTTAAATCTTTTATATGATTTTTTATAAGAGCTTATGAACTGTTTCATACATGGCAAATTACCTTGAATTTACATAAATAATTTCGTACCCCATATAGATTATTTTTCTTTTAAATATGCAAGGATTTGTATGTTCATTTATTTTCAGAAAAAAGTGCTGTTCTTGGAGGTAGTAACATGACTGACCGTTACTGGAGTGGTACTGTTTGGTATTACAACGATATTACTAATTTCAATAGGGATAAAGCTTTTGTTGCAACAAAAACAGAAAGTGGCGTTTGTGATGCTGCATACTTAGAACGTGATCAATTTGTAGTTACCGAAGACAGTGGAGTTTTGCAAGTTCTTATATTAACTGAAGCAGCCGAAACAAACTTGCAAGAATTACAATGCTTGGGATACTCTTGTTTACACGACAGCAGTATTCTAACTGTTTCTGCATTTTCTGACAAAAAGCATGTTGTCACAGGTGGAATTGACTGTTGGTAAGGTATTTATAGATCATTCTGATAATCAAAGGATTTTTAAGGGATCTAATAAAGAACTTTGATTGTGCTATAGTTTAAAAGTATGGGATGTGTCAGAGATGTTAGTAACATATTCATTTGGATATGCACACACAGATACAGTTACATGTGTTGATGCACAACCTAAAAACAATTCAATATTCACTTCAACATCATCAGATTGTGAAGCGTTGATGTGGGATATAAGACAGTCAAAACCAGCACAGAGTATGTATTGGAGTTCTGATACAAAAATATTTGTTCCATTGGTTTCATTGATTCAAACTAGAACATAATAAGAAAAGGAGAAACATTCCCTCTCAATATTAGTCTGCACATTTCAAAGAGTAGAACTTATGAACATAGCTGTACTTTTACACGTTACAAATGTCTTACAACTTTCTCATCGTTTTTAGAGCATGTAATCATCAGATTTCCTTTCATCATACTATGTAGAATTATCTTGTTCAAGATTGTTCTGATCTGATACAACTTTTTGTTTAAGATATAAAAGAAATTCATTCGGATTTGGAATGCATTTAGTACATTAAAAACAATAAATGTAGAAATATGTTTACATTGCTAATTTTATTTTACTTTCAATGAATGTTCTGAAAACGGTGCTGCAAGAACCACCTAACGGTGAAGCCTCGAATTATGAAATACAATCCCGTTAGCTGATTGTCGTTAAATTTTTCTGTTTCATTCATCGTTTTCAAAGCGCGTACAGATAAAATTTACCGGATAGTATCATCATTCATTCCTTCTTCATGTTATTTTTCAGGCATTCTGAAGAGAGATGTCGGTTTAACCGCAGTAAATTGGAGTCCCTCTTCAGACAACGTTTTAGCAATAGGTACCGACAACGGGGACGTTATATTAGTTGATACTAGGAACAAATCAGTATTGGAGGAAGCGTGTATATTTCCTACATCGGTGCATAAACTCTCGTTTAATCCAAATTCAAAGAGGTAATGCAAATCAAGATATTCATAAATCATTGAAAGATGTGGTTATCAAATACAAGAAACTATGTTATGTTTTAGATCAGAACAATTAGCATGTTGCTGTGATGATACTTTTGTACAAGTACTTGATACAAGTAACAAACTTTCATCAGTGTACAAGGATGTGAGTCATAATGACTTTGTCCGTGGTTTAACGTGGTTTAAAGATGAATTATATTCTTGTGCTTGGGACAATACAGTGTTGAAGCATACAGTAAATTCAGATAAAAATGAGTAATACTCGTCAGTGTATGTACAATTTAAACGGATTTATTTGTAAGCTAATGTTAGATTTCATTTCTATACACAAAAATAGATTTGTATATTGTGATTAATTTCACTTCCCTCCTTCCCTCCATAATCATTGTTTTTCATATTCTTATGTTTTTAATACAATAAACTTTAAAAAAGAAACTATAAGATTTTATTTGTAAAATAAAACTTTTGATTATGTATTATTTGTAAATCCTTAAACAGTAAAATAAAATTAATACGATACTTGAAAAAAAGTAACAAAAAATGATTATTGCTTACATAATATTTATATTTTTCGAAAAAGTAAAAATAATGATGTAAATAAAAAAGTTTCACGATTTATTTGAAATTCACATTATACGACGTAAGTCGCTACGAAATATATAGTTACAAATCAGTCGGATTTCTAAATTATGTAAATGATGATACATTCATGGTTTAAAGACATTGATTTTATAAATTTCATGGTTCGAAATTGTTTGTCGAATTTAGATATACCCATTCTCTTACAGTAAGTTTTGTTTGTATTTATTTAACACAAGTATACATGAACACATTGTCCTACAAAACGTTTAATATAATTCTTCATTAGATATTTTGATACCATAAAGACAGAAATGTATAGTATAATATGCAAATTACACGGGATTATCATCATATATATGTATATGAGGAAAACAAATTTGGATAGACTTTAAATTTTTAGGAAGTTACAGTAATAAATAATCCAAAGCTACTCTTTTTCTTTTCAGTTGATTCTACAGTATGTTCATTTATACCAGTAATATGTATATTCAGCATGATTGTTGAAATATGCTTGAAATCATAAATCTAATTTTTCTGCACCAGTAAATCTATAAAATATTGATTACAAGGTGTACAATTCTAACTCAGTATATAGTTCATTAATTGATGATTGTTCATAAAAATTAATCGAATACTATCATTTAGTTTCATTATGAACATTTACGATTTCCTTTGTTCATAACAGATTTATATTTTGAGTGACATGTTTTTTTCATCCATAAATTACACACACGTTAATCTTTTCACATTTTTTAAGTTATATATATTACATATCGATTATATCGATTTACTTTAAATTGAAATATTGTTAATTCTTATTATTTTTACAGATATTAAACTCTCTTCTTTTTTTGTTAAGTTACTGTATTTTATATCAAATTTAATAGAAATTAAAAAATATAAGTATTTTATGATTATCGATTGATCATTTGTATTTAAACATCAATTATGTGTTTTCAATAAAAACCATGGAAAAAGTAAGAAAAAAGCTAACTATAATTTGATCGATATTTATTTCATAAAGTACTATTTCTAATCAAAGTAAAAATATATCGCAGATCAGAGCAATATCAGTATCAAATAAGACAAAATATAAATTGAATATTGAAAAAAAAAATGTATCACAAAAATTTTTTGTATGTACATTTCATATAATTTCATTTTAGCATTCAGATTGTTTATGCGATGATTTACTGATGCTATCTTTAACCAAAATATAGTATCTTTTCCTTAATACAAGTCCTCCGCATACATCGATTAGTATGCTTGACAAAATGTACAATTATGGATTTTATATTCATTCATAATATAACCGTCGTATAAAATTTCTGACGTAAACATTGTAAAAAATTGATATCTTTCAATTGTAAACAAATAAAAATAAATTGCACGTATACATCATGTAAGATTTGAAACAGGTATGTACGGTATCATTCATTGTTAACGAAAAAAAAAAAAAAATTGTACATTGTAATACAACTAATGATTGATGACAATATATTATGCAACACATTATGTTACTGTTTCATTCAAAAGAATTACAAGAATCAATGAAATTGATATATACAATTAATATTTGTATGTAATGAAGTATAATTGCATTATAATCAATGCAACATATATAACTCTCATATGGACATTTATTATTTTTCATTAATCTATGTAATAGGTTCTTACATAATTATTATGCAGTTGCAATCATTATGCATAACATGATGTCTTTTTCCCTGTATCGATCACTTTTTTTTTAAACCAGTCCTTGAGCGTTTGATTCTTTATAATCCAAATTCTTTCTCATCATCCGTACGAATGTCACCGTATCTCCAAATATTACGTCGACTATGCTTTGCATCCTCCTCTGCTTTTCTGTACTCTTCGATCTATAAATAATTATAAAAAAAAATTAATATGGGTATTAACTGAGGTACCAATTGATGATATATATAATAACATCAAATATAAAACTAACCAATTTTGTAAGCCTCCTATCACGTTGATTCTGAACAAGCAACAGTCCATCAGAAATAAGTCCCTTTGCGATATCATCGTTAGTAGAAGAATCAACCAAAGTTACAGCAGTAACGCTGCTGTTCAATTTATATTCCGTGTTTAATAGTAAAATTTTATCCATTACATCTTCCTTGAAAGATTCGACCGCCAACTTCTTATCATCGTTCTAAAAAATAATGGTAAATAAAATGTAATACACCCAACCTCAAAGAAGTCTATACGTGATGTACGCAAATATTGTTCAAGGAGCAGCTTACATCGCTTGGAAGTGTAACGCAAGCGAGAATATGCTCGTGAGCATAAGGTTTATCGGTAGCGAATCTTGACGGCAAATCGGCAACTCTTGTAACGTTGATCGTTTCTCTGTTACCATGATCGACATAGAAAACGCTAACATTTGTGCCAGAAACTTTTTCGACTTTAACGCGATACCATTGGTCGTCGCCGGTAAATTTGGCAACCGCTAAATCACCTCTAGAAGGCTTGTAAGCACCCGGAAGCGGAGGATTGGATCCTAATTCCTGACGTAATTGTGAAAGTAAATTTTCCAACATGCTACGCTGATCGACACTTTGCGCGTAGAAGTGCAGATCATCGGTGACTTCAGCAATGACTACCTCTTGGTAGTCAATTTTTCTCTCGGCAACTTCTTTCTCGTTCTCGTTCTTTTCGTTCTCTACTTGCACCTCTACGTAATTCTTCCACATCTGTAATACATGTAATACGTTATGAACCGCTTCAAAATATTTCTGTTAAGCTACTCACGTTCAGTTTCTTCGATTTGGCACGTTCTTCCGCTGCTTTAAGCGTTCTCGTTAGTTCCCCAAAATCGGGGAAGGTAACCACTTCGGCGAGCCCTTCCTCGACAAGAGTGACAGACATGTTGACGTCGTTCACCGTCAACCATCCGATAAATCCGCTTCCTTTCGTTTCCGTGCTTTCGATTTTAATTTCCACGTCCCTTTGGAAGCAGTGTTCCCTGGTGAAAGCCAACGCTTTCTCACCGTATTCGTCGGCCTTAACGATACCGCCGCTGGGTAACGATCTCTGACATCGCGGTGTTCTTATACCAGCCAGAACGAACGTGATCAGCTGATCTTCCTTTGGCAGAAACAGTTTCAAACGGGAGCCGCTCGTAACGAATTCGACCACGGCTTTAATGCCCTGTGCTCGCTTGAGGGACGTCAAGAATGCCTTTGCTTTCGGAGGATCGTTAGAGAGATCTACCAATCTGTGTACCGGAATATCCTTCTTCGCGTGCAAACCGTGCTGTGACTTTTCCGCTTTACTTTCCGCGACTTGCAATAAATTGTAATGAGACGAACGCTGATCATCGTTTTGTCTGTATTTAATCACTCTCGCTAAACCTCGTGCGACTAACGCTTCCGCGATGTTCCTAAAAAAGTATCAGGTGGTTTTAACAAAAACCTGCAAAATTAAGCAAATAAATTCTTGAAAAATATGATAACATACGTTTTGCCGCAAGTGACAGTGCAACACAATTTCTCGGGGAAATTGTCCCTGGCGGGTTGAGTGTAATCAACGACAACCTTCACGTTCTTCCTGATGAATTTTTCACGCAAAAATTCACGAGCCTCCAGCATCCAGGGGATGTCATAAAGGGGCTTGAAATCTTTTCTGTTCGCATTGTTAGTCTCTTCGTTAGTTTTCTTCTCTCTGGACGGTGGTCGAATACTGCTCAAGAAAACTTTCTTATTTTCCCCGTTTTGAGTTCTGATTATCAGCGCGTCCGCGTTAACGATCTCAACAACGGTCCCGGTGAACTCAATCTGTGGTCCTGAAGGTTTATAATCTTTCCATAAACGTAAACGCGCTTCTTTCGCGGCTTTCTCCGCAAGATACAGCTTCTCTGCGCCTGCTCTGCTATTATTAATCGACCAATCCTGACATTTAGCGAAACCTTCGCTCAGTAAAATTTCTGCGATGTTACCTGTTTTAAAAACAAAGAATCCATAAGTATTCGATCAAACGATTATAGAACGTTCCATTCATTGAATTTGCTTTAAACTATGCTAACCCTTTGGATGAAGAATGCTGCCGATAAAATTGTTATTGTTAACAGACTCGAGTACTATTTCAACATCTCGGTGTAGAAGACGAGATTCTACGAAATATCTAGCTTCGTCCGCGTAAGGATCGCCTACAGAATTTTCACGCCTTCCATTTGGCCATCCAGGACAACGAACACCAGATATCATCAATACCACGTTATAGAAATCAGGCAATAGAAGTGCTTTCACCGTAGATCCATCGAAAACGTATTCAATGATAGCTTTCACCGGTTTCTTTCCGAATTTTTCAACCAATTTTCGAGGATCATCCACGATCCATTTTACATCGCGTACATGTTCAGATAGCGGTGATTCGGACCACTTTCCTTTCTTAGCTGCCTTTGCTGCATTTTCCAATTCGATTAATCGCGTCTGTTCAGGACTAGGATTTCGAGTGTCCTTTTTCACAGTTACCAAACCTTCGGATACTAAGGTTTCAATGATATTTTCTCCGTTTTTATCTATAATTATGAACAAAAATTTAATCAATTAATTTGGGATAAATTGTAATCAGTAAATCAAGTTTTATACAGATATATACCTTTTCCTAACCACACGGTACCGTAAGTTCTATTCGTATTAACAGACTTTTCCGTAACAAAATATACATCTTGACCAATGAGTTTCTTACGCAAAAATTCTCTAGCTTCCCAAGCATACGGTTCATCTTTGCTTTCATCCGTGCTAAAACAAAATTGCATTGTATTCATCATAATGTAACAAAACAATGCACGAAAGTCTAGAAAATAACTATTCATGTATACCTATCATTTCCTTTCCATCGCTCTAATTTTGGAGCAGTTATGTTACAAAGCGTAATGGTAGCTTCTGGAGGAGGGCCCCCCATAGGCTGACCACGAATAACAATGGTATCTCCAGAAATAACCTTAAAGTATAAAATTATAAATTGAAACCATACTGATAAATTTATTTCAAACTCCTGATATAACACTGCATGTAATACCAATGTACCATGGTGTAATATTATATTTTTCATAGAAGAACAGAAACATAAAATTAAGGATGACTTAAAACTTGAATGTACAGTGTTTTAGGTCAAAGAATGCGATAATTAAGTAAAGGTAAACATCTGATTAATAATAATCTCATAAATATTCCAAATATTTACATGGCAATTGGGACACTGATATTAAACAACATGTGGAAGGAAATTATTCTGATCCGAGGACCATATGTTTTCGGTACCGATTATTCTCTGCAACTGTGTTGAATGTGATCACGCACATGTCAAAATATGAGATTATACATAACGGTAAATAACTATTATCAGATAAATGATTGATTAGAAAACAGATTTTCATGAAACCTTAGAATCTTACTTGTTTTACTACTCCGTTTCTTGATTTCCCTTGCGGCTGAGGTGCGCTCATCGTGCCGTTCGTTTACTCCGTTAAATACCGAAAAAAATCTATAATTTCTGAATCTATATTGTGCCCGAAGAGCTCTTCGACGAATGAAGATTATTTATACGTAGATTTTTGCTTTCCTACTGAATATTCGTCAGAAATTCAAGAAAAATTTGACATGTTGAATTGAAGTAGAGAAACTCACGCTTTCCACGTATTGTGGAAGAGTCGGCACGAGCGCAATCTACACAGAAACATCGTCCAAATACGTTTGATTTGGTGGTGATGTGGCAACACGCAACACTTCGACAATCCGCAGTGCCGCTCTCTATCGGTCGACCTATAGCGATAGTTTAATCGGTAGAAAAAGCAATAGTATTATAATTTTATAAAAATGCAATTAACCGTGATTTAATTACTTAATCTAATGCAATTACATTATGCGTTAATAAAATATTTTATACCTGACAGTTTGCAGGTTGCGGCTCTCATGGAGTTGCTGCGCTCATGCTTCGATATACTAGATACACTTGGGCCATGTATTTTATAACATTAGTTATAAATGTTGATATAAAAAAAATCTATTTACAATTAAAGCACATGTTATTAAGCTATGATTTAAGCTTTTGATGTTAGAGATATATACAATCGAAGATTCATTTATAATTTGATGAAACTGACGTTGAAAAATCTTGACGACATAGAGTCATCAGCGGCCGTAATTTTTAAATTTTATCTAAAATTATGGAAAATTGTTAGTATAGACTAACTTATATAAATTATACAACTTGTTCATATTTTTAGTATTTTACTATATAATATGTTTAGTTTATTTAAAAATTTTATTCTTTACTGTATCCAAGCTAAGAATAATCGATAAATTCATCCCTTGCGCGGTAGATATATTTTAATAATAAATATCAAGTTTTTGCAATATTCTGCTGGAATTTTTATACAAAATCATTTTGACTAAAATAATACTTTCATAGAGTAGCAGAACTGAATCAATTTTTATTTTTTTAACACCTAACAAGTGATTGGAAATATACTTCCTGCTGAATAATTTAAATAAAGCAAAAGGGGATGAAGAAAATTGAATTATGATTTAAATATGTAAGGTCCTTTTTTATTGCGCACAAAACAGCTTACAACGATTTTTAATTATTTGACTACATGAAAATTTCACAATGGAATGATGGAAGTGTGAAATGAAAATATACAAAAAAGAAAAACAAGATGATGCTGAAGTCGTGTGAAAATGATATTATAAAAAAAATAATTAAAGGACAGAATTAAGTGGCAGGCTCAATTTTCTAGCGCGCGGTATTCGCGGAATAATTTAACGCTTTTCCTTCATATTTATCGAATAAATAACGGAAATAATTATTATACCGAGTATACAACTATTGTAATACTTTCAGCATGGCACTCCATTCTGTCGCATATAGAAAGACGGAAACAAAAAAACAATTACTTAAGTAGAATTAATCTTTAACAGTCTTTCTACACCCTAGAAGTCTTTGGATTTAATTTAAATAGCTTTTCAATAATAGTTCTTAATCTACTTCCTCCATCCTGGATGCTTCTTCTGTGTCAGCTTCTTCAAGTACAGGAAGATCTGTGTCCATCTTCTCGTCTTCCGCTGGTGGTGTGTCTTCGTCGTCGAAACCAAGACCAAGCTTGATCATTCTGTATATTCTAGAAGCGTGTACTTGCGGGTCTTCGAGGGCAAAACCAGAGGATAGGAGTGCCGTCTCGAAGAGGAGCATAACTAAATCTTTAACAGATTTGTCATGTTTGTCTGCTTCAGCCTTTTGCCTCAAGTTCTCCATAATTGGATGGTCTGGGTTAATTTCCAAGTGTTTCTTGGCAGCCATGTATCCCATGGTCGACGTGTCCCTGAGAGCTTGTGCTTTCATAATCCTCTCCATGTTCGCCGTCCATCCGTACTGTGACGTGACTATACAGCACGGAGAATCGACTAACCTGTTGGATACAACGACCTTTTCTACTTTCTTGTCCAAAATGTCCTTCATAACTTTGCAGAGATTCTCGAATTTGGCCTTGTCCGCTTCCCGTTTCTTCTTCTCTTCTTCATCCTCTGGAAGCTCCAAACCTTCTTTCGTAACAGACACCAGCTGTTTTCCATCGAATTCTTTCAACTGCTGTACAACATACTCGTCAATAGGCTCTGTCATATATACAACCTCGAAACCTCGCTTTTTAACCCTTTCCACAAAGGAACTGTTGGCTACCTGCTCCTTGCTTTCACCAGTAATGTAGTAAATGTGTTTTTGGTTCTCCTTCATTCTACCCACATAGTCTTTCAGTGAACACATTTCATCTCCGGATGCAGATGTGTGGTACCTAAGTAATTCTGAAAGTTTCTTCCTGTTCTGGCTGTCTTCATGGATACCCAACTTCAGGTTCTTGCTGAACTGTTCGTAGCATTTCTTGTAGTTTTCTTTATCTTCAGATAGTTCTTCGAACAGTTCCAAACATTTCTTCACAAGATTCTTCCTGATAACCTTGAGAATTTTGTTCTGTTGCAACATTTCACGAGAAATGTTCAGTGGAAGATCTTCACTGTCCACAACACCCTTAATGAAGTTAAGGTATTCTGGAATGAGATCTTCGCAATTATCCATAATGAAGACCCTACGGACGTATAATTTAATGTTATTTTTCCTCTTCTTATTTTCGAAAAGATCGAAGGGCGCGCGTCGTGGGATGAAGAGTAACGCGCGGAACTCCAGTTGACCTTCCACTGAGAAGTGTTTGACAGCCAGGTGGTCCTCCCAGTCGTTGGTCAAGCTCTTATAAAATTCACCATATTCTTCTTGTGTAATGTCATCCGGATTTCTTGTCCAGATCGGTTTCGTTTTGTTCAGTTCTTCATCTTCTGTATACTTTTCCTTAATCGTCTTCTTTTTCTTTTTCTTCTCCTCTTTTGGTTTATCCTCATCTTCATCTTCTCCAACATCTTCGATCTTGGGTTTGTCATCTTCAGCTTCTCCTTCCTTTGCTGGTTCCTCGTCTTCATCTTCGCTCAGTTCCTTATCTCTCTCTTTCTCAACCACCAATTTAATCGGATACCCAATGAATTGAGAGTGCTTCTTAACAATTTCCTTGATCTTTGATTCCTCTAAATACTCAGTTTGATCCTCTTTGATGTGCAGAATAATTTTTGTACCTCTTCCAATTCGCTCTCCATTGTCAGGACGAACGGTGAAAGAGCCACCAGCAGAAGATTCCCACACATATTGTTCATCATCGTTGTGTTTTGAGATGACAACAACTTTGTCAGCTACCAGGTAAGCAGAATAGAAACCCACACCAAATTGACCAATCATGGAAATATCTGCACCAGCTTGAAGAGCTTCCATGAATGCTTTTGTACCTGATTTGGCAATGGTACCCAAGTTGTTAACCAGGTCAGTTTTTGTCATACCAATGCCACTGTAACAAAAATTCTTATTGTATTAATAGATTCACTAATAAAAATAACTTTTAAACATACTGATAGAGGTGACACTTACGAATCAAGGATGGTTAAGGTACGGTCATTTTTATTAGGAATGATCTTAATGAACAATTCCTTGCATGTATCCAATTTCGATGGATCTGTGAGAGATTCATAACGGATTTTGTCCAATGCCTATAACAGAAACAGAAAATTTCAACGTTAATTTTTGCACAAAAATTCTTCCTAATATTTCTCAGATTTAGTTTATAATTGAAATTTTCACTTACATCAGATGCATTAGAAATTAATTCTCGGATGAAGATCTCTTTGTTAGAATAGAAGGTGTTGATGATTAAACTCATCAACTGAGCAATTTCGGCCTGAAAGGCGAAGGTTTCAACTTCACCGGGTTCAGCCATCACAACGTCCTCTGGCATTCTCTTTGTTTTTAATCACTAACAATTATATTAATACTGATGCACAATAAATAGAATCAACAGTCTTTCTACAAGATTTCAGAATACGTCGCACGTATAATCGCAGAGGAAATGTACTTTCGTATTAGCTTCGAGCGATCAGACTCTCGCGCCGTCACTTTTCAGAGTATTGAATACTGGCGCGCAGCAGCTGCTTTTATCGAGCTTTGAAGATTCTAGAAGGCACCAACCGGAAGCCCACCCGATTTCTAGAACATTCTATCAAATATGCAGTCAATAACTGACATTTATTGGTCAGTTTTTTAATTATTTTGTAAGGAGACACTGTCAAAATTAATTCTATAAATTTAAAAAGTATTTAGCGCGTGAGATTCATGTAATTAAATACAAGATGTATAATACAGTATGCAGCTTCTAAATGTACTCGCGTGGTAAGCGGAAATGACGACAGAACTGCACATGTCTAGAAACATCGCGATATCTCGGATCTGAGAATTGAGAGAAGGTTATATGCGGTAAACATCAAAAATTACTACAATGATGCGTGTATGCACATGTATATTAAATACAAATTTATTACTATCGAACGTTTAATATAGAATTCTGGATACATTTGCATTATTTTTTAGTAACATTTCATATAATTTTAATACAATCAGGACTTATTTTTCTTTAAAAATGGGATGAATACTTCTTTGTTTCGCGTAGAAACGTTAAACTTCAATTAGCAAATTATCTAATTATGAAGAAAATACTATATTTTCAAGGATGACTTTTACCAAAACAAGTTTATTCATTTTACGTATATCCCATTAAAAAATGTTTTTAATTATGGTATTCTTTTTTCTGTAAAGTTTTAATCGCTTAACATGTAGAACCTTTATTCAACTGCTTGATACTTACTTCTACTTGTATTTATTTTTTTTAAATATAAGATATGTGTATATTAATTTTTAATTTTTTACGAAATATATAAAAAATGAATTTAATATCATTTCCATTAATATACTTCTTACAAATAAGTTTTATAGTTTCATATTTCAAAAATTGTATAATTATGCCTGTGTTTTTTTTTAAATTCTACAATCTTCTGACAGTGTAAGAATAAAGAAAACGCATTTGTTTTTAAACAATTGCAAATATTTAAATAATTATATATATTTTATAATAAATTTTGTCAATAACAATGTTTTTATGTAGGTAATACAAAAAAGTGACAGCCAGATAAGTACGATCAATGATATTGCCCGCCTACCCGTATTGGTAATGGTACTCGCGTAACAATTCACTTTATTTTCTACTCCCGTTCTTGTATTACCTTTGTAAAAATAACTTGAATCGAACTTTTCATGTGTAATTTGTAAAGGTTCGCACTTTTACGAGCCTATAAAGTAACGAAGACATTACGTTATTACACGTATAATAAACGTAAAAATACTAGAAAATTCTTGAATGAACAAAACTTCGATGGAGAATAACAATATATTAGAAATGCAAATCTGTGTTAGTATGATACAATTTCTGTTGAAGTGTTAAATTTGAATTGTTGATACTGCATATAAATAATTATATAAACGTATAAATATTGAATATGAAGCACGAGAACCTTCAAGTGAACCTTCTTAACCTTGACTTTGTTTTACAGAAACAATGTAACAAAGAAATAAAAGTAGGAACATTTGCTATTACTACTGTTTTACCAAAAATTTTATGAATAGAAAAAAAAATAAAAATTTAAGTAACAAATTGTATAGCGTAAATAAAATTTATTATACATAGAGATTGAAAAAGAATTGGAATAAAAAGAAGGTTAGGTCAGTTTCAACGTTTTATTTCGTAATTTAAATTCATTCTACTGGTTACAATATTAAAATTTTTTACATTTATTGATATGTTTTAACAAAATTCTTATTGAAGTGTTTGTTGGTTTGATTGTAAATATTTGTTGATATTCGCGTTCCTTTCGAATCTTTTCTAGTTCAAGCAAGATACGTCAATAAGTAGTGAGGGTGTATGTACAATATATTTTTATACTTTGTGCACGATTATCATTACTTGACATCACTATTACATTAATAATCTGTATCTAATAAATAAATAATATCAATTTCAATGTGATCTTACAAAATAAGCTAAAAATCCTACAATACCTACAAGATACTGTGGCAGTTTGAAATAACCCCGCCATCTGCACGTAGAAATGTAAACTTACTGGTAACGTAAATACCTTCCATAGTCGTTGAGGATATATGGTCACGTGATCATAGAGGGCAGTCGGACGCCATTCCTAACTGGAACGTTAACGTGGTGGGACGTGTTTGAATTCTTTGTGCGATTATTTCGTTCTTTTTCGCGGTTGTAGCGTGATATTTGCAAAAAATGTGTTCTAATTAGTTAATTAGTGAGTAGCGTTGAACGTTAAATAGTTTTTTGACACGCGAAACGCGAGTGAATACGGGAAAATCGAACGAAAACTGATCGTATCCGGGGTTCGTTTGAATCGTGTGTGAGAGGTCGCTGTTCAAGAGGGACGCTGTCCAAATGGAGGCGGTTCGAAGGTACGCCGTTCAAAAGAACGAGATTATTCACAAGGTAAGCATTTTCATCCATAACATAATTTTACTCACGCAATAAAAACTTTTACATAATAATGTCATATCACGTAGTAATAGTTTCATTTAGGTATATCGATCATGCAATGACACGATTTTCTCTTGCTTTATTACTCGTTTTTACGTAACAATGTATATCATATTCGCCGCTGTCGTCGTTAAGTATGCTTGAGGTGGTTATCAGGTGCATCTCTTTCTCTTTCGTTTACCGTTGCCATATTTATATATATATATTTTCTTGTTTCTTGATTATACAAGCTTGTAATTGCTCGCAGGCCGTACATGCTCACTGTAAATTGTACGGCTCACAGCGATCGACCTTAAATGTATAGAAATCGTGATCCTTCGTGAACGCGTAATGGCGAGCAGGCATGCGCACGCCAATGTGCCCTATCTTAAAAACTTTCTACAATTTATACAAAAAAGCAATTTAATTTAGAGATGCATCGAAATCATTCGTAACTTTATTCGCATCGACGTTATTTCAATCGACGTCTTCATTGTCCTACGCATTGTATCGACAATGTTTTCGTTCACATATTTTCAGGGACACTCAATTTGACCGACCTTACCGTCACGTACTTCGCACCTGATATTTCTTATTCTTTTGCAGTAATACTTTCAAGGATTATAGTCAATCAAAATCTAACGTATATTTTATTAACATACAAATGTTAATGTAATCATTTAATTACAAAGTTGTAAATAAATATTACGTGCCCAATGGTTTTGAAACGTTTATAACGGTGTAGTTTGTCTATACGAGAAACTTTTCATAATATCGTGGCTTGTCCTGTTCGGACATTGATTATAAAAGTGAATATTTAGGGCGTAGTTCTGAGTTCTCGAGTATATTTATGTACATCTAGTGGCTACATAGAGCCGTATTCGTGAAATGTAAACATTGTCGTTGAAACAACATCGATGCGGCCTTTGTCCGTGATTTCGATGTATCCAGCTATTGAACACTCGATGAGCAATTTTGTGTATATTTCTTTCGTGAAAGCTACCTCTTTTTTTTTTCTCTCGTGTGTTTATAATCTCAAGTAGCAGTCGTGAATACAATAAGATCTTGATTAACTGGTACCCCAGGGCACGATTCGTTAGGAAGCATGAACGTATATCATCGATAAAAGATGATAAGAAGGAAGGAAAGGATTTCGTTTTATTGTTATATATTTTTCAAAATTCTTTCTTTAATCGTTACCTATCGCTGGAAAATACCGATAATAATTTAACTTCGTAATTTGATTCGATGAAACAATATCGATTCGTCGGGTTCGGTGGGTTTTTACGAGGATCGATATGAATCGGTGCAAGTGTGCGTTCGCGTGGTGCCAAAAAATCAGAGAATACGAATAACGAAAGAAGATGGTGGGCGTGCGTGCGCGCACATGTCTGCGGTCGCGCGCGCGTAAACCTTACTTATTTGTACGTAAAATTATTTTTCTCAATTATACTGATGCGTATCTAGACTTTTTGTTCCGTAACGAACGTTATTTAGAATATTATTTCAATGAGCAAGTAACTAGGAGAGCCTCTTTCTTTTATTTTACTTCATTTTTTTTTCTTTTGTTCGCCTTCGTACGCTGTCTCTCTTGCTTCTTCCTCATCTTTTGTTTTCGTTCCACTTTAAATCCCGTTTAACGATACGAGCGCGAGGGACACGCTTACGTCCCGTGAATACGTCCTTTTTCTATATTTTTCTTTTTGTTCTTTTTGCTTTTTTTTTTCTCTTTTATTATTATTTCGGCAGTCAGCGCGAGAAATCTTCCAATTCTGACGCACGTTTAATACAGTAGTGTGGTTTCTAACTTAATAAATACACGCACGCGATTCTTCATTCTCTCTCTCTCTCTCTGTTTCTTTGGTTGTCAATTAATTCTTTCGCACTTACACCCGCTCGTTCTCTTTCATTCTCTTTCTATCGCTCGATTCCACTTTCTATCTGATTTATTTATTTACAATATGGGTTCGTTCGCCCTCGGGTCGCGCTCGCTGGATGCCAGTTTTCTTGTTCGCGGGACAAACGGATCGTTGTTTCTTTTGTTTTCCACGAAAAGTCAAACTAGTTGCCGAGGATGCAACCAACGCGAATGGAACAAAGGTTTACGATTGAAAATCCGTTTGGAGATAAAGTGCTGTGGGTTTAGGTTGACGTAATAAATATTTAAAAACGACTATAGCCATCTGTTGTAAAAACCATCCTTGGATACCGTGGGTGACTATAGTCGGTTGAAAAATAATCATTCGCTATCAAAAACTATAAAAATGTCTGTTTACCTGTTTGCTTGCTCAACACGTTCAATTTTTATGGGTATTAAGCGAACTAAAGTACCTGATACATTTTAAAAAATTGATTTAAGTTGAAATAAAAATATTTCCTAGAAAATTTAATGTGAAATTTATGAGCGTCCCAATTCAATTGTACGAATTGAGATACAAATAGTTGCTTCCCTTACAAAATGATTAAAACACAGATTTGTATGATATTTTTTCATTCTAAATTCGAATAAATCCTTTCATCTGTGTTATTCGTGGAAGTATAGAAGTTGGAAAGGTGTAGGGTTAAATAGGGTTAAATAGTACAGGCAACCCTTGAAGAACACGATGATTGGTATAACGACTCTTGTATATTTCTATAGAAAATCTTTCTTTTCAAGAATTTCGCTACTTTTTTCTTTTGAAACGAGTATTCGTTATTCGTTTATAAACTTAATGAAATTGACAACTTTTTCAAGATGACCAGTGCTTCCGTTGAAAAAAGTTGCATACAGAATTGTTTGTAGATCAGGCTTTCGTTTAAGTATTTTTAACATATTGATTGCCATGCTGAAACTGTTCAAAATCTTATTGCGTAGTACTTTTATTCCGTAAAATTTACGTTACTCCTATTATCCATCATACAGGTATAGTGAACTACGTAAGTAAAAGAATTCTTAATTACATGGATGATCAACTTTTATGAAAATTTATGCATCACCCATATTATTAAACAAATGTTTGCAAACAGTTTCTATACCAAAGATAGGTACATCGTTAGACATTCTAGATTTCCGTAGGAAAAATGCCAATATATTCGTCTTGTACTTGAAAGTTACTAGGAATTGTACCTCGAAAAAATATTTTACCTAATCCATCATTCGTTCTACTGATTTAAAGAAAATTAAAAAATTTCAAAATTGATATTGCAACAAACGATTATTTTTATTTATTATGGTAAAAAATTTTATTTTGATAAAAAAAAAAACAGAAAACGCTTCCAATTTGTGCCAAAACCTAAAACATAGTAATTATCGAGTACTGGGACGAGTAGTGGGACATGGTTCCCCTACGTCGACATTTGTCTCTAAGAAAACCTCTGGTGTTTTATAGTGTAGCTCTAAACCAGATTTAACGAAGAATTAAAAACATATCATTTCTTTTTCCTTCTTCTGTGTATAACTTTTCACGCTATATAAATATTGCTCGTTTTCTCGTTCAACGAACTGTGTATTCTGGCATTCGGTGAGCGCCGAGGTAGACCAGAACTTCCTTCTTCTTTCCCATCGAATCTCATTCACGATCACAGGGGATTTTCCCCGTCGTTATTAGCCGTTCGTCTTTTTTTTTTTAAAGGGTTGAGGGTGGTATTTCTACAGAGTTGATCGGTTTTGTCCTCTGGAACGATCAATGGTAAATTGAGCTTGATATTCATAATATACGTTGTCGTCGACCATGCATTTTATTCGGATATTACAAAAAACGATTTCTTTGATGGCGCACGGCTAATTGTAAATAAAGGGCGTACCGTAACCTGCCCGTGTTTTCTTTTATTCAAATTTCTATCATTTTTACTCCCCTTTCGTTTCGCTACGATCGAAAGGAGGATCGCGTTTTACCGATCGAACACATCTTTTTGATCGACGGCCGTTTTCGCGATTCGTCCGCGAAGCGGAACGGTCCGATTCGCGATCGTTCGTCGGACGAATGGCGAAACGTGTCGTTTCGATACAGGTCGGATGAAACGTAAGAAAGGATCGATGAGTCGGGCAGATATCGAGGCGCCCGCACGATCGCGTATTTTTTTTAAATGGTTCTACAAAATCACGGCTCGATTTCATCCGGCTTCCGATTACGCTTATTATTTCCGCTTTCTTCGTCTAATTCTCGAGGAACAGGAACTTCCGCAATAAAATACAGATCACGAAGATACGCACACTTACACGCATACACGTCGCACGCACGATTGGATTATTACACACGGTCGTTCTTTCACGGACGATTCGTACACTCGATCGAGGCAGTCACACTCGTCTCTCCTTAATTCAGATTCTCTACTAAGTCTACCGCTATTTACGTGTTATCTTTTATCTTTTTTTTTTATGTATAACTCGCACGTTTACACGCGTCCGTCGTGCGATTTTCCAACCGATTTATCTTCTCACCACTCTCCTCTCTCTCTCTATTTCTCACTTTCGTAGAATTGGCGTTTTACAGCCGCTTTGAAGTGTCTTTTATTTTTCATTTATTTATTTATTTTTGTTAAGGTAGTATAGGTAAACGTATGGGTGTACCTATATCTACCAAGTGCTGGTATATGTATATATATATATATATATATGTATATATATTCATACATATATACATGTATATATATATATATATATTTATATATTTATAATTAATTTTTTTTTTCATATATATATATATATGTATAATCGCTTCGAGATGGTAATCACCCAATACCTACAGGGTATGCTTGTGTGAGTTTTATGTATGAACTCATTATTCGAGTATGTTTGTGTACGTGTTGTCTCGTGTCTGCGTTATCTACATTGTTTCTTTTTTCCCTTAATTTATCGTTAATGATCGTAGAATACCTTTCTACAACATAATGCGGTTAGTGTGTGTATGTATACGTGTATGTGTATGTGTGTGTATTATTAAATATATTTTAGAATTTGGTACTCTCGTCGAGACAATTCGTCACGCGATATTTCGTCGTACTTTCGTTCTTCTTCCTTCGATTTACATTCCATTCGTTCGTTTTCCCGTGGTATTTTTAACGTTCGATTTGCTACTTTTGTCGATAACGATCGCTTAATTTTCATTCGAAGATGAACATTTCGTGCGAAGGCTTGATGCTCTCGAATTGACGAAAATGGATAAAAGATTATTAGAAATTTATACGTCGTCCGAATATAAGCGGCGCGGCACTCGAAGTGTTAATTTTGAATAGATTTAAGAATCTGGTTCCAAGAAATTCTGCCAGTTACCGCGAACTTTCGTAACATTTAACCGGAAACACCTAAACGTTTATCAAACTCGGACAGAAATACACCGATCTATACTCGGGAGTGTATTTTTGTTTTACAGTGACTAAATGTTCGAGATTTCTCTAGAATAATTTTAGACTTTCAGTTCATTGCTTTCCTTTCCTCGTAAATTGAGTTTATTGGAATTTAATGATAATTCCAATAAATGTCAATTTATTTTGCGAGGCATACAAATATTTCTAATACAAATTCAATAAAATTCATCGAACGATTGCAAAGATTTATTTAAAAAATAAACTCCAATTCTCTTTTGAAAGATGCCTCGTTCCTCCTCTTTTTTAAGCTGTTCTTTTTTTTGATCGAGGAATTGGAACACGTCTTAAGCACAGTAGTATACGTGACTTTGGCTTATAAAGGGTTAATTTGCTTAAGAATGCAAGCTATTCCCGAGAACAAGTCTGTCGGTCGTTTTTTCGCGACGATGTTGAACCATTAAGATCGTAAAAATGATGTACATCCAAGGAAACCTCGAACAATATTAACTGCAAAAACCTAGATGGTGGAAGTATCAGGAGTTTTGATCGATAATAAACGCGACGAGACTAGAAGTATTAAAAGTATGTAACGAAAATTTATTATCGTAAGTCCACTTTTCTGAGCTTTTATAGGGAAAATAGGGCCATAAAAAGTGTTCCCACCACTCGTTACAATTCTAGAAAGTTACCATATACTCAACTACAATTGTATCTGCCAAATTATCAAATTATCAAGTTACTTTGGCAATTTTGATAATCCAGTGATAAACAGTGACTAGTAGGAATACTTTTTCCTAAACACAGAAAAACAAACTGAATTCATTTCTATTTTTATACACGTTAAGAAGACAATTAATTTATTCGCGAAGTTATGCCAAAAAGGGTTATAAGATGGACTTTTTTATCCTCTAAAAATTTGATAAGGGTTCAAATTAAAAGGAACGTCTCGTTAGAAAATATCGATGCTGCGATCGCGGATCTTTCATCGTAGAAACGAACAGATGTAAAATACGACGGGATAAACGTCGTTTTGAGTATTCTCCTGGTATCGATCGATCGTCAAACCGAAAACCGGGTCGCTGTGTCTCGACACCCGTGTTTTTTTTCTTTTACGAAAAAAAAAGAACTCTCTCCCCCAATTCCTCGCGATTTCATAAATTCCTTCGTTTCGCCGTGCATCGTCACGATTGACTAAAACGTATATTGCAATATGAAGTTGGCAGTTTTCGTTACAACGCGATTTGAACTGACGTG
This sequence comes from Anthidium xuezhongi, assembly GCA_022405125.1. Lineage (NCBI taxonomy): Eukaryota > Metazoa > Arthropoda > Insecta > Hymenoptera > Megachilidae > Anthidium > Anthidium xuezhongi. The sequence goes on along the minus strand of CM039642.1, from coordinate 4,391,611 downwards.
GTCTTGTCGTGTGCACGCTCGTTTTAATCTATCCCCCTTCGATAACGCGGAACGACGATCGCCACGGCCCCGAATCGCTCTAATATCGTTTATTTTACACGCGCTTCCCGTTGGTCGACGATCTTACGAAGCACCATAGCGCTCTATAGGAACATGTTCTTATCTCGTTGGTATCCTTTTTTTTTAATTATTTTCTCGCGTCAGTCAACACGGTGAGAAACGGACTGGCGTGGATTTATTTTTTTTTTTTTGGTCCAAAAGGAAAACTCGTGGACACCGCCCAAAGCGCTCGATCCTCCGTCGATCGCGAAGCAGCCTCGTTTTGAGCAATTTTTGTCACGGTTTCCAAGATACGCGAGCGGTCGCGCGAAATCGTTTCCCGGAATCGTTTTCGATACGATTTCGCGCGAATCAAAGTTGGGTATCTTGAAAAATGGTTTTTTTTTTGAACGACGCTGAAGTATCGTGAAATCGATTCGAGCCTCGTGGATATCGTCGTTATCATATATACCTATATATATATCGTTCAGGTATCTCGATCGATTCGTCGATTTTTGGAAAATACTCTCGTTTTTCCCCCTCGATAATTGAATACCGTGTGTGCATATTCTCCCCCTTTTTGTTTGCTTTTTGGTAATAATTGAAACATTTTCGAACGAACGAATGAACGAACGTAAGTACGTACTCGCTTCCGTCCCCGGACGTGCCTCCAGTCTACTTTGTTTTTTGGTTTCGTATTTCTTTTTTTTTGTTCTTTTTAATTATATCATTTTTTTTTATTATTCTCCCTATATTTTAAAAGTGATCTTTACCTAAATATGTGCGAACAGTCACATTCTCGTGTGCACTACATTTTTGCGTATATATATTTATATATAATATGTATATATTACTTCGCGGTAGGTACTCTCTGTTTCTTTTTTTTTTGCTTCTTTTTTTATCTTTAACGAATACAATCGCTCTGTATAAAACTCGTATTTACAAGATGATCGATTTGTATACTATTTAATAGGTTTCTTTTCCTCTCTATTTTTTCCTCGTTTGTTTTTTTCACCGGTTTCCATCTCTCTTCCTTTATTTTTTTTTTTTTCTTAAATTTCGAGATGTTAATCAACGAGATAACCGGTTCACTTTGGTAACATAATACCCGATCATGTTTATTTCGTTCATATATATATAATATATATACGTAAGTGACCGTTGATAACGCGAATCGTATCTTCACTTTTTTTTCATTATTTTCTTTCTTTTTTCTTTTTTGTCTTTCATCCTGCCAGCGGACAGAGATCGTCGTAAATTTCTCATCTTCCATAAAATGTTCGTATATATATATATATGTATATATATAATAAATAGTATTCAATGATAACCAATCGATAATAATAATAATAGCAATAATAGTAATAATAATAATAATAATAATAATTGACCGTGGTCGGTTCGGAGGAACTGGCGCGGTTTTTCAAGGCAAGTGTGCATCGTCGATGACGTTTTATCGTGGATCCAGGAATCGTTTGTAATTAACGCGAGAACACGTCTTTTTTTTTCTTTAGAAGAACAGAAATGCCCAAAAAGTTCCAAGTGGCGGTGTTTCGATACACTGTTGACCCTTTCGCAACACGGTTAATTTGTTCTGACGTTAATTGTATCGAAACCGTGTCAAGAGAGATTTGAAACTGATGCAAAGCTGTAGAAACATTAGTGTTACACGAGGGTTGTTTGGAAACTGTTGTAGGAGGGTGGTTGTATTTTTTTTTAGGGTACATTATCGTGAAACAATGATACGTTCGCCAATTGCTTAATCGTATTACAGTAATTGGCTTTAGATAGTTAATTAACGCTTTGGTGATTGCACATTTAATAAAACAGTGATGTTTGTAATTACTGCTGTGTGTAATTGATTTCGATTGGTTATTTTGTGTAAAATTATCATTATTTATAGTTTTTCAAGTTTTAATCCTTCATTCGGGTCATCGTTGTTATATTATTAAATGTGGTAGCTGCTATTCATTTATATATAATTAGAGCTCGAAATTATAATGTAATTAAAGGTGAAAATGTTGAAAAAATTCGAAATTTAAAAATGTTCTTTTAATGATGTATTTAGAAATTTGTATTATGTGTATTAAAAAATCAAAAGATATGAGTTCACGATTATGGTCATTAAAGTGTTAAGATAATTTTAGAACGATGTGGAACTATTTAAAATTTTTTTTTCACAACATTCAAAAAAATGTTATACAAAGATTAATTATAAACGTTTCGTTACAAAGTTACAAGGAAATATTGAATGCATTCGCGGGAAAGTATTCTTTTGGTCCCCTTGGACATTAAATCTTAATTATTCGAATTTTATTTTAAGACTAAAGGATCGTTAATGCAAGGAATTACCGTCGAAATTACTGAAATTCAGAACAAATTTTAAGAAGTAATGATCTATTTTAAGAATCTTGATCTTCGACATTTTTAAGAATACTTCGAATCAAATAGATCCTTAACGAAGAAATTGACAAACTTAATTGAGTAATAATAAAGAACCTAAATATATCAAAATGACATTACTTGTAGAAAATTGTTCTTATTTATTTCAGGCATTAATAACTCTGTAACAAACCGTTTATAGCTGACCTTTGTATAATTAAAGAAAGAAATCTGTTCTGATTCCTACACTTTGATCGCTACTCTCTTATATTAATTTTGACGATATTATTTTACCACTTGGAACGAATCGCAGCGTTTCTATTATTCGTGAAAACGTGTTCGATAAGCCTATGTACATATGTGATCGTGTTACCGAGAAATGGGCGGGAAATATTCGATCGCGATTAATCGGAGATTAACCTGGTCGATTCTCTACGCAGGTATCGTGATTTCAATAATTGCGTGTACTTGGAGGATTCTAATTCGTCGTATCGCGACAGTGAAACAAATAAAACGATCACGAGATTACTTCTCTCTTAGCCTAACCTGCCTAAACGTTAAATAATGTGTTCATTTTTCCCCTATCTACGGAAGAGCTCCTCCCTCCTCACCCCCATTTATTCGGCTTCGTTCGCGCGCCAGTTCCTCGCGTACACGCTCGCTCACGGTTCATAGATTCAACGTAAACAATAGGCACACGTATATAACCGTACATACGTACAAACACGTGGGGTATGCATGAACGCATACGCGGGTTATACGTATGAATAAATGCATTATATAGACACTATAGAATATATCACAACGATAAAACGCTAGTTTCCATTTTTCCTTTTCAATTGTTTTTTCTGCTTTTTTTTTCATTCGCTAAGAATAGAGACTCCAAGTAGATAACGGATGTACAATTATATGTATATATATAAATTGCATTAGTAATGCTTCCGGTGGGGCGGACGTGGAAGTATCGTCGATATTAACTTACGTTCCTATCATTTAACACGTGCAGAACGAAGAGACGAACGAGGGCTGAGAAATGTTAATTCGCGTCCCGTCGCACCTCGCCACCGAATCAATTGCTTAGTTTTTCTTTCATTTTCGATCTTTAACACGAATTTGGAATTTTTGTCGAGACCAAAAAAAAGAAGAAGAAGGAGCACGAACCAACCACGCGATTAAAAAGAGGACGCACACCACTCGTTGTTGTCCCGTTGTTCTCGGTCCAACGGGGTACAACGGGACGGCCAAACACGAACTTCCCTCGGCCACTTTATTTTTTTTTCTCTTTTCTTTTCTTTTTCTATTTCCCCCGTGTATTTCGAGAGGGGGGATGCGGGTGGGGGATGGCGAGCAAGGAGATCCTCAAGCAAGATTACCTACTTTTATAAAGAATTCTCGCAGAGTAGCGAGGCAAGAAGCTCCTTATTAAATGCACAATGAGCAAGAGCGTCTGGCAAACGGACTGTTTGGCGATTGTGGAGAAGAAACCGGCGAAGAGAGGCTGTTCCACCGATAAAGAGGGTAGAAGGAGAGCGATAAACGATACAGGAGCAACGGAGACGAATACAGAGACACACAGCGAGAGAGGGCCGAGAGAGGGTTGGTTGGGCGTGTCAGCTGGTCGATATCTTGAATGGCAAGCTTCCACGACCCAGTCTGCAGCCGGCAACCACCGTTGGAAGATACAGAAGCGACGGAGAAGGAGAGAAGGGTGAAAGAAGAAGGCGGACAGAGAGGAGAATGGAGGGAGGGAGGGAGGGAGGGAGGGAGAGAACAGAGGGAAAGAGAAGCGTAGACGTTTCGTATACGCGCGACCACACGGGGAGGGTGGAAAAGGAAAAAAAATGAAAACGCGACAGGAAAAACGCGAACAGGCTGCACGGAGTATCCAAAAGACGGAAGTAGAACGGCATACAATTGGCGTTAATTAACTCGGCAAAAACGTAGCGGCGCGGCTACGGGGGAAAGCGAAGGGCCTCTCTACGAAAGGACCGTACTACCTTGTGGGTATGTGCGTGTATGTGTATGTGTGTTTGACGGTGAAACTAATCCACGAGCCGAGGATAAACGCGATCGCGAGGCTCGTTTCGTCGCGTTCGCTTTATGCAGCTCGTCGCCGCGTAAACTCATCGCGGCCTGTTCCGCTACAACTTCCGTTGTTCCTTTCTCGATACGCGGCATTAATGAGCAAGAAAAGGCGTCAGGTAGCGAGGAATAACTTGTAGAGAGACGAGAACAACCTTGCATAGAAAGAAAAGCCGATTTATATGTTTAAGCTTTGCGATTCGCTCTCGTTCTTCCCGCCTTTCGTCGAGGACGTTTTTTTTTTTTTTGATAGTTTCGTTAATAAGAAGATAGAGAATCATTTGCGTGCCACGGAACAGAAGAAAGCTGCTTTCGTCTCGATCGATCTCGTCTTGCCTCGCCATCCTCTCTTCTCGGTTGCTAATTCGAATATCGGAATGATCATATGTTCCAGGGGAGTATCCGTACGCAAAAACACCCGGGCGACTAGGGTGGTTATCGGGTAAGGTACTCCCCGCGTTTGAGCGTACTCCACGTACACGAACACGTACACAGCGCCGCGACGATATCACGGAAGTTACAACGATTCCGAGGGAGGATCGCGGTCGTACACATATATAGAGGTGACGGAAATATAAAAGTCGCTTCGTCCGACGAGTTCTATAAATGGTAAAAAAGTGGTATAAAATGAAACGGACACACATAACGTTCGTGGCAATAAAAAAGACGTTCGAGAGAAACCAGCTCTACCTCGAAATGATGCGACTAGCGTCGATCGCGCGGGCAGACAGACCTGGCTTCCGTTTTTCTTTTCCACCCCCTTTGTCCGATCGATCCTCTCGCGAGATGCGAGATAAATTGTGTACGTGTGTCTCTGCACGTAAAATTTTCTTTTCTTTTTATCTAATTTATGTATCTTCACGCGCAAGCCATCTTACATACGCGGATACTTAGAACGTACTTACTTAAATGGATCAAGTCGCACCAGTTTCCGGTAGTGAACCGTTTTCTTTTATATATTCTTTTTTTTTGTCCTCGTTCGAAATAAAAATTTCTTTCCTTTCAATAACTTTCTTTCTCTCACCTCAGCTCTTTAACTCTCGTGCACGCGCCCTGGCGCTCCCCGAACACACGCACGCACGCACACACGCACTCCAAAGCGTACAGCCACTCGCACGCGTAGGACAGTGGCGAGCACACGCGTCCACTCTCGCGCCGTCTCGCGTATAATACGGGATTCTTTACGATTCCTCGTCGTTTCTGCTCGAACTCGTGTACACTCGAGCGCCATTCCGAGCAACGTTCCTCGAATTTCTCGTTTTCCATCGGCCGTCTCCCGAATTCGTCGTCTCGAGTCGACGAATTTTTCTTTTTTTTATTTCTTTTGTCCTCCCCGTACGGGGGTAGTTAATTTTTACTATATATATATATATTTATGTATATATATATGTATGTATTTAATGATGGCTAAATTGACAAGTGTTTATATCGAAGGTATTTCTTCCTCTTTCGTTTTTTTTTTTAAGACCTAGATACCTAGACTGGCAATGTTTTAAAGGTAATGCACGCTTGTGGATTCGCTTGTGTCAGTTCGAATTTTTTTTTTCGTTTTTCCTCGTATTATTTTTTTATTCCACTTTCTTTCTCGCGTTCGTCAGCGAGGGATCGCGTTGGTTGATCGGAAAATGAAAAACAGAAACGGAAAATAAAGAAATCACTTCGCTGGGAAATTTTTACGGATCGGCGTGCTACGTTTTTTTTTTTTGGAATGTCACGAAGTAGTCACAGCGCGGCTTTGAGTCGTCCGAACGGTCTGACCAGCAACCGTCCCTATCCCCTGTTCGAAAAACGAAGCACGAAACCGAGGCTCGTCTTTTGGTCTTGACACTGTTTCTTGGTCGTAACTTCGACTTCCGTCGTGTTTCTTCTTTCTTCATCTTCTTCTTTTTCTTTTTCTGTTTCTTTGTTTCGGTGTTGCTGGTCTTCCTGTTCGACAGTCCGGTGTGCCTGTGTCTCGGTGTTTAATTTATACAGTTTTTTTTTTGTCTACCTCCACTCGGCTCAAATTAATCACAGCGTTATTTTTAGTCCGTCCCGTTTTGCGGGACATTGATTCTCAATCTATTTCTAGTTCCGCTTGCGAACTCGTTTCAACCCTGGCCCACTCCTTTTGTTCTTTGTTCTTTTGTGTGTGTGTGTGTGTATGTTTTTTTTGTTTATTTGTTTTTTTATATACTTTCGTAGCTGTCTTTGACCGCACGTTCCCCTTCGCCGTTAACGAACAATTTGTCCGCGTTCTTCTCGTTTACTTCGCCTCCTCGAGAAGCACCAAATCGTCCGCCACCACGTCGCTGATGTGCAGATAGATGATCCAGTACATTAGGTTGAAACAGACGAAACACACCGGGAACACGATTCGAGAGTATTTGTCGATGTCCGATGGCGTCATACCTGACGAGAAAGGAACGACACAATATGTTATTTCGACGTCGATAAGGCATAAGAGGAATTTTGAAAAGAAAATAATTAATAGATGCAAAGTCATTTTAATTCATTTCTTAGGAACAAAGTGATATCTATGATTGATATCAGAATAAAAATCTTTTTAAAATAAAGATAAACTTCTGAAGTAACCAAAAGAAATGAACATTTTACGCCTTTTTGTAAAGAGATAGGTATTTCTTTAAATTGCCCTTTTATCGAAGAATCTATCCCCACTGTATTTTTTGTAGCTGGGTTTAAACGACTCGGCATCCATCGTGCAAAGATTAAAATCAAATCGAACGAGCCTCGACTCGAAAGTTTCAAATTCTCAAAAAGGTTCGAAAGAAAAAGGATATGTTTTTCGTACCATAAAGTTTGCTGATATCCTTGCCAGGATGAATGAGATGTTGTGGCGCGGGCGCTGCCTCCTCGTCGGCTCGTCCGTTGATGGTGTTCTCGAGTGTCCCACCTTTGCTGTGTGCCTTCGGGTCGTGCACCTTGAACCGCACCTCCTGGACAACACGGGACCACTTACAAGAGACACGGCAGTTCGGTGTGGGGTGTCCCTTTTCGAGGAGAACCCCTTACTTTGGTAGATTGGCATGCGACATCGAGGATATAGGCTACTGTTTTTTGTTCTCTTTGCCTCATTTAACGTCGCGAATTAACCCTTTCGCCACGATAACGTTCAATTAAAACGCTATGTAACCTGGACAAGTTGCCATAGATTGCCAATTTTTATTTGATAACAATCACGTAAAAGTTTAAGAAGACTATGATGTATCTTCCTTGTTCTAAAGTTTCTTTATAAAGTATGTTTTGGAATCAAGTTTATGCATCGTTGTGCATCTGAATCTTCTCTTTTTCCTAACAATTTGTAGCGAAAGGGTTGAAACAAGTTACAGACCACTCACCTGACTTTAAGAACGATTCTCGCGATTCCATCCCCTAGACACCCTCTTTTCGTATTCAATCCGCGTTTCGAAATGTAATTAGATTCATCGGATCTATTCCGCGAGGGTACCCGCCGCGTTTATAATGCGCGCTTCGTGCTCGAATTTAATCACGCTTGAAAACACAAGACAAGGATACCAAAAGACATCGTTCACATTCGTCTTTCGTTCACGCGTAAGTTTCATCAGCAGCGGTCCGCGGGGTTGTTGCCTTTTTTTTCAAAGTCGTAAACTTGGTCGACGAAATGACCCGTGACGTTCGGGGCGGAGGATCCGGGGTGTACGTCGTATCAAAGAACGAGTAATTAATCCGGTCGAGAATTAATTAAAACGCCTTACACCGGGCGACAGAGTATTTTCTTTTTTTTGTACGCGACCACCCTTCGTCGTCCATCCGCCGGCACCGCCTTCTTTTCCAGCCTCTTTTCCGCGTCCCTCCCATCGTTCTCCCTCGCCCCTTTAATATTTTTCGTTCTCGTTTCACAATTCCCGAGATTAAAAGAAAATTTATAGTGCATCGCGTTGCCGTGCACGAAGCACGCGGCCCGGCGCAACGCGACCGAATGGGAATTCATTTCACAGAACCTTTTAGCTTTTGACCTTTCGTGGCTCGTTCGTTTTTCGAGTGAAAAAAACATTTCCTTTTTTTTTCCTTCTGTTTCTTTTGTCCTTTTTCTTTTTTTTTTTTGTGAGAGAGAGAGAGAGCAGGATCGAACGATATCTCTCGCGCGATATCACGAATAAAATCGTCGTCGAATCGGTCCGGCTGAAAGCTTGGAATTACAGATTTTTGTTGATGGCGAGAAAGAGCAGAGAAAAAAAGGCTATGACAATGTTGAAACAAAAGAGGCGAGCACGAATTCGACGATGCAAAGGAGAGAAAAGGAAAGATGTAACGTGATCGCGCGCTAACGCTTGATCTGCCGCTAATGAACACGCTATTCTACTGCGTCGTGAAATCTTTTGAAATTTCGACGACCTACCGTGCGTCTAAAGGCACACAACGCGTGGGCAATGACGATGGCAAAAGAAAGGCACTAATTGGAAAGAAAGACAAAAGGGGTGCGACAGGGGTGGTCGATGTTGCACTCACAGTTTGCTTAGGCGCGTGGTCTCCGTGATCACCGGGGACACCGGGCGGTCCTGGATTCTCTCTCGCTGTCTTCATACTTTCCGCTATCTTTTGGAAACGATTCTTCCTCATTTGAATCCTCTTTGCCATGTAGCCCACCGTCGCGTATTCTGTGAAAATACCAGTCACGGAAACCTAAGAACCTCTGATCTTCATCCCTTTATCGCCAAGCGACACTGATCACGGTTATTTTTACTAAGGGGCTGCTTATTTCGATAATTCTCTAAACACCAGAATTTTCTAAACGCGTAGAGTTCAGGAGAAGTCACATGAGATGGCACAGGGGCAAAGGGAGGTATTTTATATTTAAAGGAAACAAATTAGATAATATTCAAACTGTCTGAAATACCATTTAAGTTAGTATTTTTGTTAACAACGAAGTAAAATAGACATGTTATAATGATACTCACCGAGCAACGAGGCGAACACCATGACGAAACACGTTCCCAGATAAACGTCGATGGACTTGACGTAGGAGATTTTCGGTAAGGCCGCGTTCGTCGACGACATAAGGGTGGTCATGGTGAGCACAGTGGTGACTCCTAGGGCGACGCGAGCCGGTGTCGCGTTTCGATTCAGCCAAAAGCTCACCCACGAGATAATGACGATCAGGCCCGAGGGTATGTAGATTTGAATCAGGTAGTAGCCCATCGATCGTACGAACTGGATCTCGCAGGCCAGCCGCGAATAATTTCCTACGATTAAAAGATCGACAGTTAGGACAGGGGGACGGAGAGGCGCCATGAAATGTCTCTTTCTTTTTTTTATTTTCGTCAAGTCTCTCTTTGTCTCTCTGTCCTTTCGTTTGTATTTTTTTTTTTGCTTCCCTTGTATCTCTCTCTTTCTCCGGCGATCCATCTTTCTCTTTTTTTATTATCCCTTCGACTAGTTCGAGCCGAGGGGAAAAAGCGAACTCGTGATTCGCCACCGACTCTTCCGTTTCTTTCTTTCCCTCGCGTCGTTTCCCTTCGAGGGGGGTGCACGATACGCGATGCACGAGGGCTGGCAAGATGTTAAGTAAAGTTCGTGCTGTTGATGGATCTGGTGCGCGTGGCGTGCTTGTACGTGGAAGCTCGACACACGGACGAGCGAGAGGATCGCGTGTGTACTGTTGGAAATAACGTAGCTGGAATCAAGTGAGAAGAAGAAAAAAGAAGTAGGTAGAAAAATCGAGTTTTGCTCCTCCCGTTTTCCTTCGTTGCAACGAAGCTAGTACGGCACGCTTTATAGCCGGTAGCCTACGGATCATCAGAAAAATCAGTGACGTTCTTGGCAGGAAAATGGAGTTTCCTTGGAACAGCTCTGATTGCCTCTGGCTTTCACAGTTACGAGCTCGGTCGTTAGCTTCGAGTACGTAGCGGAACGTCAAAGAGTAGAGCCACGGCGTGGAGAGAATATAACGTTTCCGAGTGAAATCATTCGCGAGCGGAGGTTGTATGACGAATGCACCACTCTATTCAGAAAGTTACAGGAAAAACTCGTTTACAGGAATCCGCGAAACGTAATGTCTAGCTCGTTTGCACCGTAATGCTTTCCATTTCATTCAATAAACGGGAAATGAATCCTTTGGCGCGATGATTTGTAATTACAAATAAAATAAAGCTCGGAGAGCGAGCTTGCGATCTAAAGGTAGTCGCGAAATTATCAATTTTATGTGTGTGTAATTACATCATAGTCCTCGTACGTGAATATTGAAACATTAAAATTTGGCATAAAGTACAGTTAATGCTTTGACCATCGTGTCACTCATACCTTAACTAGAAATACTCGCAATAGATAGTATATGGAATTATAAATAGTGGAACTAGTGAAGTATTTGAAAAAATAATAAGTAAAATGTATTAAACACAGATTTATAATACAGTCGATGTTATAATAATTTGTATTTCTATCGATTTACTTCGAAACTTTTTGAACAGAGTGATATCATTCACAATAGAATATTTGACTTTGGCGAGGATACAAATTTTCAAGAAAAGCGACAACGAAGCGATCAGCTTTCAGCTATAAAATGGCTCGTTAACATCCACCAGACTCGTGCATACATTGGACGCATATATGTATAAAAGATCGCGAGAAAGAGAGAGATATCGATCGATCGATCGACGATTATTAATTGTAGAGTTAACGTTGCTGCGAACGACATCGTGGCTGTGGACATCGGATAGCGCAAACGTGTCTCTCCACCTTACCCATACCTTACGTTAAAAAACGATCGTTGAATTATTAATATTATTTAGATATTTATTTTTATTTATTTTTTTTTTTTACTGGTTGTTGGTGGGGGTGGGGTTCTATTCATACGTTACCGGTAGTAAGACTAATCTCCATGGCACGTTGACGATGACCAAGGACCTTGAACTGAGGGAGGGAGACCTCGTTGCTGACACCGACGCTGTTCGGTCCCTCGTTCCACTTGTACCGGATGTCCCTCATCGTGTATCCGACTGAAAAAATAGAGAGACCCCCCGCGGTTGGTACGTACCTTCGCGGAAGCCCTCAAACGCGTTTCAGCTCCGAGGGGGCCTCCACTTACCTCGCACCCCCGTCAAAACCCCAACAAGTCCGTTCTATTTCATTTCTTTTTTCATTTCTCTCTTTCTCTCATATTTTTCCCACTTTTCTTCTATTCTTTTTCAATTACATCTCTTGCCTCTTTACATCATCTCCGTTCGTCTCTATCTATCTGTCCCTCTCCGTTCATTCTTCTCGTTAAAGAATCGTTCATCCCTTAAATAAAGCGGACAAGGATCGAATGCGAACGTGAGGGAACGTGCGAGCGAGATTCATTCGTTATGCTCGTCGTTGATCGTTTCATCGATTTCGACATCGGATACGATCCATCGAGGGTCGCGATAAGTTTTTTCTTTTTCTTTTTTCATTTTTGTCTCCTCGAGAGCCCGTCGTGTCGGTTTTGATCTGATGTTGTGGATGGTGAGTCGCCGGCCAGACTCGGTACTATTTTCTCGAAAGTTTCTTCTCTTCGAACAAGAGCGACAGAAAGCGACAGACAATCGAGTATGAAAGATCGACGAACGAAGAAATTACATCGAAAATAGTACATCGTCGTGCTCGAACGGTGATTAAGGATCGTATCGGATAGGGATGGATTCGTATGGCCGAGGGAAGTACACGTCTTCGTCCTTTTTCGTTTCGTGAGATTAAAAAGAGATCGATGAAGTCGATTATTGATTTAGTCGATCGGTCGATATTGGTCGAATGAGTTTACAGCCCCGTGGACGATTTCGTCCTGGCGGGTAAGCGCTCTTCCGTTATTAAAAAATTGTGTTCGCGGTTAGGCAACACGGTGATATCGGTGCATATCGGTGCGAGTCAAAAGTAAAATCATAGACGAACAGAAAAATTGAAAGAAATTGTATATACATGTACAACGAAATAAATAGATAGAATCATTAATAGAGAACAAGATCGTTTCTCCACATACACGGCGTGTACACGGCGTGTGAACAATTACTTGACAACAATTCAAAACACAATATTCAATCATGTTGCGCGAGCCTCTGGACGAAGTTCAGAAGGAAGAACTAATAAGAGGGGGATATCTACCTGTAGATAGGTGTATGGTTGAATGTCGTTGCCTGTGACCGAGCACGCGAAACTGCGGTAGTTCCACCTCGTTCGAGATGCCGACCGATTGTAGGCCGGCGTTCCATTTGTACCGAATATCGCGCATTGTGTATCCAACTGCCGGGAGAACAAGAACACAAATATCTTCGCTCTAACATACAATAATTAGACACTCAAGTTTTGTGTTTTGGGGGGTGATTAGGGAGACAAAAAAAAGAAGGGGGTCCTTGGGGGGGTTTGGTGACTGGTCAAAGGGTTAGGATTCTTGTTAGATAGAAGCAAAAAATCTTTATCGAGCACCCTAAACCGCTTCGTTTCTATTTTCTTGCTATTTACATATCTATATGGAACACGCTCTGTACATTTCCTTTTATTCTTCGTTATGGTCTACTCTATTCTATTCTACCATTACGTTTCGGTCGGCTTAAGGTGCGTTTCTGCGCTGCAAAAATCGTTTGGCGTATTCGAGCTAGGCTTGCCGAGTCGAAACATAAATTTCTGCTTCAGTTATCATAAAATATTCTTACTTTGGGTAATTTTAGTTAAAGTCAGGTATAAAAATGTACAAAAATTCCCAGCTAAACGATGATCTCTCTTAGTTTCACGTGTACCACGTTGTATTTTATTCGAAATAAAATTCCTGATATCTGTGTTAAAAATCATCAATAGATAAGCTTCTAGATCAAAACTGAGATAAAAAATGCTCTACAAATTTCATAACCTGGGGAAAAAAATTTCAATTTTAAAATTTCACTTTTGATCCCCAGGTTAAGTACAATTTAAATTTCGACTCGGGTTTCGTAGTCGTCGATCGAAATGACTGTATCGATTCTGTCGATTAAATTATTTATCATGGACGCATAAGAAGCTTTCTTTTTTAGAAAAAAAAAAAGAAACAAATAAGTTCTTTTACTTTTCATGCGTCCATAATTGAACTGGGTTCGAAGGCGATCGAGGCCGCAAACGAAAGTCTCGAATCGAAACGAATTTTCCATGATCGGTGAAATTTTCCTGATCGATCGGCATTCGCACCTATTTATGTTCCTCTAATTCCTCGGCGCGGCCTCGAACGCGCGCATACCGCCCCGAGAAACATTCCTCCGTAACTGAATCTTAGGTGATTACGATCGTTACACCGCATTCCAGGCACCAAAGTGGCATTCCATCGCGGCGGCGGCCACATTGCGCGAACATCGGCGAAACGTGGATTAAGCGATCCACGACCGAGTATTCGAGATTAACTGCTTTTGTTTTTGGAACACGGAAACACTATCGCGCGCGCTCTCGTTGCCGTTCCGTTTGCTCATTTTCGTCCCGGCCCGGGCAAATGCCTCTCGCCCCGTAATTCCGCCCGACAGATTTATCTGCCCGATGCCCCGTGTTTCCAGTTCGCGATGCCGATCCGCGAGGCGAGCTCTTTTTGCCCGTCGTACGATCCCGAATAAATTTGAATTATTTTAACGGGTTCGATTTTCCATTTTCGTAACTTCGCTGGTTTGTTCGGGGTAATAATATTTTATTACCTTGGCAACCGAATCCGCATTTTGTTGCATTGTTAAAAGTTATCCGTTTTAGTACGGTGCTTGCTTTAATTAAAAATTGTGAATCGTAAAAGTTTACCTTCAAACTTTAGCATTTCGACTACAAATTTGTGTAAAATTTCTACTTGGATTGTGAAATTTGTTTAAATTTGAAAATTTAACAAGAGTTAGAACACTCTAAACGCCATATTTTTCATTATTTATTAAAAAAGCTAGCAATTGTACGAGTTACTCCAAACTAGCAAAGTTCCAAATCGAATCGAATCGTATCCAATCTTTTTCCAAATCAAATTTCCCACGAACCACGATAATTAGTCGAATAACACCGTTTTCGCCGATGATCGCGGTATTGGTGCAACATACACAAATCGATTGCAACTCTGCACGTTAGTTTCATTTTTTTATATTTCGATAAAAATATTGTGGATCGGGGCAACGTTAAGCATTACAGGGTTCGAAGGGGTGCCAAGGGACAACGGGAACTGGGTAAGAACGGTCAACTCGTCGAATACCATAAGTAAAGGAGAGTTGCGGCATCATCAGCAGAGAACTTTAAGGATCGTAGTCGTGGTAGCAAGTTTTAGGTATAAGACGATAAGTGGAAAGTGTTATAAGTAGATATGGAGAAGCGAAGAAAAAAAGTTGTCCGTGCTTTGACATGCGGTGGCGGTGCGGGAATTCGGTAAAATACATAAGGGGGTGGTTTTGGTACACGCGCAACACCCACACATGTACACACACACACACACATATATATATATATATACATGCAATTGGCAATATACAATCGCATGCTTCGTGCCGCGTAATTTCGTACGTCATGCTCGATGCCGCATGCTTTGTGCTTTATCGGTGACACGAATTCTGAACTCGGAAATTTAACTTCTTTTCGCTTGTGCTGAAACGGTCCTTTTTTTTCACAATATTTTTTCCTGCTCGTTAAACTACGTTATTGTCGAATCGAAGTTTTTCACGGAAACGATCGTCCACCTACTACACTCTTGGACGAAAAGATCAGAGGTCGTTCGACAACGAACTATCGCGACTTACCGTCAAACAACTATTTCAATCCTGTGATATGTATTCGAATTTTGTACAATTGCGTTTGTTATTTCCTCGTTTGCTATGGAAATACTTGATACAAGGACGAGCACCAGGACAATTTCGTGGAGCAATCTGGTGCGTTATGACTTAAAAGAAACAAGGGTGGCGATGCTGTTCTCGTGTCTTCTACAGTCAATAAGTTGTTTGATGTTGCGCCGCATCACTCAGTTGTTAAAAAGTTATGTTCAGAGTAAACTGTTAAAATTAGAATTCAATCTTGTTATTGTTGAAATAAAATAATAATTTGCATCACTAATTTCCCATTAATCCCCTAAATTTTTGCAATAGTTTTGTCAGAATAATTACTTACAATATCTTGATATCGAAACATTCCATCACCATCCAGATTCCTTCGATCGGTCCAAAAAAATTGTCCAAATTGTCGAAACGATTAATACACAAAGAAAAATGGTCGTATCTACGAGCGTAATGCAAGCTGCGTTGAACGCGTCGTCAATGTGCGCGCAATGGAAACAGAAAGCAAAAAACTCGATGCCGACTAATGGTGGGCGCAATCGATAGATCCGTTATTTGGTCCATGTACCGGACAGCGTAACAAAAATGTTCTCGTGCCAGGGTCATGCCTTTTTACGACATCTTCCATCTAAGGTCAAAAGAGTCTACGTTCGATCTACGATCAGCATACGCAAAAAGAAGGCCAGGGGTGGAATAAAGGGTAACCAGTTACGGGGGTTAAAAAAAACAAAGATACAATATTCGGAATAGTAGGCATACCGAAACGGGGTATTTTTGAAGGGGTAGGGGCCACGGCGTCACCTCGTGGCTAAATGCTGCAGTCGTTTCGTTCTTTACATGCGCTGGGCTAGATGCACAATGCGTTTTAATTCGGTCGCACCGTGGTCGACACGTCGTTCTCTGTGTTTTAGCCTCCTTCGGGGCTGGCCGTCGTCGGCCCTTTACTACGTCCCCGGACACGAGGCTCAGTGCTATATGTCGGAGGCTTTTTTTTTTCAATCTTAAAGGGGGGCCAAGGGGTTTGGTATCGTGATAGTGATGGTCAAGTGGTGGTGGTGGTGGTGGTAGTGGTTAGTAGTAGTGGTGGTGGTTTAGTGGTGATTTAGTGACAGTGGCATATAGTGGTGATTTTTTGGTGTTCATGTAGCACACGTTCGTAGACTTTCGTCGTCGGAGTCAACGGTTTGATCATTTTTTTTTTTGTCCGAAAAACTCTGGGTATATACAGCCGTGCGTGTGCTCTATGGTAGTTTTTGTATTTTTTTTATTTGTTCCTCGAGTTTTGTGCGATTTCTCCGTCGATCGGCACGTACTCCTCTATGTTTTTTTTATTTCTGTCGTTTCTTTTTTTTTTTTGCGAACAAACATATCGATTTTTTTTGTGTTTCGTTATTTCTTTTCATTCTCGATTCTTTCGTCGGGCGTTCTCTGGCCTGTTCCCGATAGAGCGGAAGCTCGACGCGAGACACGTTCGAGGTGGCCGTGTGGTCGACCATGTGGGTGCGGAGAAATTACACTAAATTTCGCTAAAGACCGACGTGACAGTTCACAACAGTGGTGAATTGGTAGAGTGGAGACCCTTCGGAGGATGCTCGTAAATTCGTTTTTACGTCACGCAGAAATTCTTCTTTATTTTACTTTTTTTCGGTTTTTGTTGCGCGTTAATCGGCAGGGAAATGCGTGTTCACACTCGCTGCGCGTACGTGGGGTCGATTTAATACCCACCGGTGCGGGGGTGGATTAACGATCGATCGTATTTCTGCGTGATCGAGCTCACTACCTGTCGCTCGAAGTTACTGCAAATTGCACGTGCCCGTTCTAGTCGACGATCGCAACGTTGTGTAAGCGCAGTTACACTCGTTAATGCGTCACGGCAAAGCGTCATAAATTGGTCGGACAACAAAGGGTTTCCAGTGGCCGTTTTTCCTTCTTTTTTTGCAGCAGCAGCAGCTAAACGAAATAAATTCGACGAAGCTGCGCCGGTTGACGAGCCGCGTTTTCGTCGATAAATCGCGGCGATACAACGAGCACCGTCGACCGATAACGAGATTAAAAATAACAGAGCCAATGAATCGTGTTCGGAGGAGTTTAATTAATCCGGCTTGCACCGTGGCGCGCGCGGGGACACGAAACGAATTTATCATTTTTCCACGAGTCAATTTTTGAATTCCCCAAATCGGGGTCAACGACCCGTTTTAATTAGACGCACGACGAATTTAACGGATTAATCAAGTTGAACTAATTAAGACGAATTACATGATCGATTATTCGTTCAAAAAAATTGTAACGAACAGATCTCGTTAACTGTATCGATGTGGATGCATTTCAATCGACGGTACGCTAATTTATATTTCGTTTGATTGTTTTCAGATGCTCGCAGAAATTCTGGACAGCAACGACTCAGCGATTTGTTCGTTTATGTAAGTACTCAGCGTCATTTTTTATATTAACATTCGCACGTTTCTCATTCATTCGCAGTAAAAGATTATCCTGATTTTCAACTAAATTTCATTCATATTAATGGAACTGCACCAAATACAATCTGGTAAAACGTAAAAAAGTTACATAAAATTTATGATCGTCAAAACGTTTGAAAAAGATAATTAACGAAAGAAGATTGATTCTTGAGGTCGAAAAGACACACTGACAATCCGTGCGAGTGTTAATCACCATTAATTACCATCCGGGTCGCGGAGAGGTGAAAATGGGGGGATGGGGACGGGTGTAATGCGTGGGTCGCGACAGATCGGAACAGAAATACTTCTAACGACGGTAATAATTTCGCTCGGTACGAAGCTGGGAGCAATTAAGGACGAAGACACGATCCGGCTTTCTACTCGGCGAAACTAATCAACGAACTTGGTCAAGTTACTTTGATATCTCGAGCGTCCGACTTCCGCCGGCCTTTCGGTCGTATCCTGCGAACGACCGACTTTTAATATAGATCTCTTAGCCGGAACGAGTTAGGCCGAAACTTTTTCCATTGTCCCCGTATAGATTACCAATCTCGGGCTAGACCGACGTAATCAAAGGCACCGGATGCGTTTCACGATCCTTTTTGTTTCTTCTCGTTCCCTTGGTTCACAACCGTCCCCCCGCCATCCCCTTGTAACACAGGGATGGACACCGGGGCAAGGACACGATATTTGAGAATTCACATTAACCCTTTAAGAACGGACCTTTAAGATGGTCTAATAATAACGATTGGTTTCAGATTCTTTATTTTAACATATTAAGCCCCACACTAATTATTTTTGTCGTGGTTTAATGAAACACATTAAAATTTTTTGGTAAGAATTATTTAGGTATGTTTTTTAATTTATTAATAAACGTAATTTGTAAAGTGTTAATGTTAAATTAACTTCTTCTTTGATTTCCTACCGGGGTATTCCTTAATGTATAAAACTCTTTTGTTTGAAAATTTGTGCATACAACTTTGATCAATCGTGACGTGTGGATTATAATTAACCCAGATTCCCCGTCCGAGGGTTAATACCTTTAATCCTCGTTACCGTTTAGAGAATTCCCGTTAAAATTAATACCTCCAGTTATGAAACTATTTAGAATAAATTTCTTTAATTAGATAACACGTTACCTTACGATCAGATACATTGACATAATTAAAAAGAGTCTTGGTATTCTGATGTCGTTTACGAAGGTGGACAAAATGAATGTTTTATCGTATGGTGCAGTAATTGTTTCGAAATTTGCATTTAGAACGCGTATATAAATTAATCGAGGCGCAAGAATTATTATAGGGTCACTGTACAGTGTCAAATTCTTGAACGGTGTCGGTGCACGGGATAGCGGTTTAGATCATTGAAATTCTCAAATATCGCGTTCTTGTCCCTGCAAATAGATGATCGTCCGTAATTTCATCGTTATTAGTCGCGTCGTTTTATGGTTTTATTTATGCGTCTGGTCGTCGATAATATCGTGTCGTTAGCCGAAGCGAGTATCAACGGCCACCGGATTAAACGGTACAATTACCGAACTTATTGATAGAAGAGCAGTGATTTAATGGCCATTGAATGATCAAGACCGCCGACCCGATTATCGTCAACGAATTAATCGACTGTCACCGTCGTTTCATCTCGTTTACCCTGGGTTCAACCCCGTCGACGATAAGTTTTCAGGCCAATTAATCGTCGCCAATTAAGCGTCCCTCTTTTCTTACAATATATTATATAAAAGTTACCCCGAGGTTCGATCGAAAGGACGATGAAATTCGATCGTGATCGAGTACGGACGAACGCGTGGTACCGGCGTGTTATAGGGGGGGAGGGCTAGAAGTTTCATTAAAGAGAGCATCCGGGCATCCTCTTTCGGTTTCACACACCCAATACTCGCGTGCAATTTGCAGCAGTGATAATCGGCGCGAGCTCGTGACGGGTACGCGCGTACGTACGCACACAATCGCGCGCGTACACAAGCAAAAAATATATAATTCGCCAGACACACACCCACACACGCACAGATGGTTTGCTTTTAGCTTTACCGTACGTGCCACCGTACACTGGTGTGTTTCCCAGGTGTGTTAGCTCCTCTCTCGCTTACGAGACCTTTTGTTTTTTGTATGCTTGTAACGCTTATACATATTATTGGATCGTTAATTATGATATTTGATTTTTTGTTAAATAAAGACATTTGTTTTCAAGTTGTCTACGCGAAAGCTTGAGGTTAACCAATTTGTCAAGTTTCATAATTAAGGATCCAATAGCAGCTTAATAATGTTAGCGGCGGCTAACTGGTCGTATGATCGAGCCGTGTATGTCGTCGACTTGTCCCGTGCTGTAGTCAACGATACATAATGTAGGTAGATTGCTTACACAACCGATCGTAGACGATCATCGGTCAGCAATTTGCGACGACACTTCTCGTCTAGGTGCTCTTGTTGTTCGAACACTGGTGCCTCGTTGCACGGAACCGGACGCGTGATTCGATTCGAAATTGTTCGATTGTACGGTACCGATTTTGCTCGAAACAGTCCGCGTTCAATCGAACCGCGACTCTCGAAGAAAATCACTCGACGGAACTCCTCCCTTGAGAATTATCGTGCGTTGCCGAAGAAATGACATATGAGGAAAGGGGCTGTTGCGCTTCTATCGTTTTAAGTTTTCTACTTCGGGTTCTTAGAGATATATAAGGGAAAAAATTGATAGGGTGAGGTTTGAATTTTCTGGGGAATTCAATATCAATATTTGTTCAACTAATTAGAAATACTCGTGTTAGAAGAAGAAACTTATCAAGTTTCCCAAAGCTCATATTAGGTGTTTTCCTTTGCAATTACAATTACTTTGAGGTTTATCAGATGTCTGGATATGGATTTATTCTACTCGATTTTCCAATTAGGTATAATCATCTTTCCAGCAACGCACAGTGTTTTTTAACCGTTTCATGACCGAAATACGAGCACGGTTCCGCGGACCCACGATGGCACATAAAGGTGGCTGTCCATTTGTTGCAAATACCACCCTCATCATCGTTCCGTATCATCCATCGATAATTTTTGCCAATCGAGTTCGTTGCGCATGTTTGTAAGAAAATTGAATTATCCGTTCGCGCTGATACGGGACGACGGTGTACGGCACCGGTATTCGCGACAGCTGAATGTCCACCTTTGAGACAATAGTCATCGTGAATGGTATAGAAAACTCACAATCAGTAAGAGTGAGCGAGAGCGGGTGAGCGAGCGAGTGAGTGGACGGAGTGAATGAAAATGACCCACGACGATGCCGTGGATCGTGTGATTGATTCGTGTTAGTGAGCGTGTCAAGTGGCGAGTGATGGACAGACAGACAGACAGATAGATAGACAGCTAGAGAAAGGGAAGATAGAGAAGAAAGAGGGGAAGATAAGGTTCGTGGGACGGGAAAAGGGGGGACCGGAAGGGGAACGGATCCGTTGGTCGCGTTGAACGGGGGTGGTTGAGTCGTAGGTGTTCGGGTAACGATATTTCGTATGAGCGTGTAAAAGAAGAACATACGAGGTTTCTTTTCTTTCTGCTTTTTGAGTTCTTTTTTTTTTCATTGTCTCGTTACGCTCGACGCATGTATGCACGACAGAAGCGTCTTTCTGAGCATATCTGAAAAAGGGGTTGAAAGCGATGTACAGTTTAATCGGTGGCAATCGACTTTTGTGTTACGATTCAATTCCTTCATGATTTTGGAACTAGAAATATTTGAACGAGAATTTTTCATCATCTACAGAAATATTATAGAATAGGAAAATACAATTATGAGCTTTTTCATAAATGATTTCCACTGAGTATAACCAATTATTCTGCATATTTGAATGGAAATTGTTAAAGAATAATTTTAATGAAGTTTTCTGAATTTTGAAGTAATGTTTTGATCGATTACGTATTTTAAAGACCGTCGATTGCCATTTTTAAGATCGACACTGTTGATACTCCAATGATACGTTCGGATCGTGTGTATAGTTATGTACGTATATGTAGCATGTCTGTGTGACAGTGGACGGAGGCGAGGGTGTCGAACTTTCTCAGATCGTCACTTGTTCGTATGTATGCATTTATTCACGCACACGTGCGTACTTACAGCTCTCGATCTCGATATGGCAGAGCTGTCGGTCCATCGGAAAGTATTGCAGATTCATTGGACACGATGCCGTGATCGTTAAACTGCAACAAACGTGAAAATTGCCTTTACATACTTATTAAACATCTATTGTCCAAATTTCAAATTTTCGCTAAAACAGTTTTTCCGACTTTCCACAATTGTTATTTAAAAGTTATTTTAAAAGTTAAAGATCTGTTTTAATTTCAATTTTTTTTATAAACTTGCTTTAATATAGATATTTATATGTACGAATTTTAAAATATCTGATTAGTTTTGGAAAAAGTTACACTATAAACGTCATACCTTTTACCACAGTGAAAGGGTTGAAATGGAACAAATTTTAAGTTCAACACGAACAGAAGAATTTTTACAAGTTTGCCCTGGCTTCAAGGAACAGCTGTCGATTCAATTTCGATTCAAATGAATGGAATTCACTTTTTTCGATTCCGAAGTTCCTCGTTTTCTGAATCAAAAGAAACGGCGTGCAACAGAAGTTACGTATGCATGGATCGTCTGAATATAGCTACGGCGTTAATATCGAAGCACACGGGGTAGTTCTTAGGGGGAAATAGATAGGGGGGATGATAGCATCGGTTTGAGTGTGGCACACGTAAACTTGCAAGATCGAACTTCAAAACTGAACTATCTTCATTCAAAATAAGAATTTTAAAATATTTTATGAAAATGGGTCTTCGTTAACTAAACTCTGATCGAAAGAAAATTTCTAACAAAAAGATTTGAAAATTACTTCCTGAAAAGTTGACTTTCTTTAACGATCGACGGATAGGATCGGTCGAAAGGGTTGAAAGTGGTGCGACAACCGGTGCTGAGAGCAAATTTGTCGCAACTGGTACAACTGTTCCCCGAAGTGTCTAGATGGTGCTCCTTCTATGGTATGGGGTTTCGAATCCGGGTTAAAATCGTGCCTGAACTTGGCAGTTTTATCGCGTGGCTCTTTTTGCCACGAGAAAATACGTTCCATTACGGGGAAATTCTCTTCCGTTTCTGGGTTCACTGACTTTCCTTCGAATATCGTGCAACCAAGCACATCCCCTGACCTTTTCTGCATTCGGAGGAATTGCTCCTCTCCCCACCCTCCGTCGTTTTGAGCAACGACACTTAAGGGGCGAGAATTCTGATTAAAAGTTGGCAACGATACCGCGAAGTATTCTAACCGTAACAGGGTAAAAGTATACGCTGCTTATAATAATTAAAAGGTTACGTACTCGAGCGATTTTATCGCTCGGCAAGTTACTCGATACTTTAAGAGCTTTAAGAGTCGGACGTTAAACGTGTTACTTATTTGTTGGTTACTTAATATCTGGCGTAATTAAGTTAAACGCTCGTGATACATCTTATCTATCTCTATTTTATTAGATCCTTCTAGTTTTTATACTTTTTCCATTCGAACAAATGGGAATCACATATACCATTTTAGCTGGTAATTAATTTAACATTGAATTAAATTTTCAATATAATACCTAAACATATGGAAACTTTATTTAGTCACTTTTTATGAAATTGGATAATTTTCCTAAAAAATTAATTTTCCAGTAAGAAATAAATTGTATACGGCGTGTTCCATCTAATTTGAGCACTCTTTATTATTTCGTTATTTATAAGAATATAGCCTAATTTCCTTTATAAATTAACTTTATTCAGAGCCAAGATATATTTAAATATCCTTCTAAATAAAAAGCAGTAGCATATTTTCGCTCTTACCGGCGAGTCGAACTCGTCACAAAATTAATACGCTTCAATAAGTTGGTGCGATCCACCGAATGTCATACGACACGCGAATGGTTCGAGGGTGCTCGAGTTAGACGTGACACCTTGTACGTTTAATTTGTTCACACTTACCGTATACTACGAGTGATGCTTCCCGAGTGATGAATACGAATGAACTCGTTGCTGGTGGTAGCGATGTGAAAGTACGACTGCTTCTCGTTGACGAAGAAGGTGTCTGGCACCCAGATGTTCTTGATGAACTCCGAACCGACGCTCAGCGTCTCGACGCCCGGTCGTTTCTTGAACGCGAGCCGCGGGTCCGTCCAGAATTGCCGGAAGTAAAAATCCAGCGTGAAGTCCTGGCACGAGACACGAGTGTATCCGGTTAGTCTCGTAAAAATCGTGATGTTTCGTTTGTTTTCTCTTTTTTTTTCTCGCGAGTCGTTCGAGAACGAGGCACGGAAGAACGTGGAAAAATTGCGAGCAAAACGGTGTTTCCGGTCGATACGATGATTCAGAAATTACGGTGCTCGCTGGGATCAATCGGGCGATGCAAACGTGACACGTGCACGCCTTCGTTAAAAATAACAGAATTTCGCGGACGCGCGAGAAAGAAGGCGCAATAAAATGAAAAAAAAAAAAGAACAACACGGTATCGCGGTTGAATAATGGGAACCTTCTATCTCACGCTCTGATCCCGGTTTTATACGACTAAATAGATTCGCATCGATTAAATTCGCTGATTTATTTGATACGTCGCCCCGTTCAAAATACCCGGTTTATCTCTCGGTGAATAGTCGGGTCGTGCCTCGAATGCATACAGGGTGTTTCAATTCTTTTTCGATCATACTCCCCCGTTAAGTTCTATGGGTATAAATGAGAGAAAAATGTAACACAAATATAGGACGTTCAGTGTTTAAACACTGTGGTACAATTAACACTTTGACTGCCACATTGGTCATTGGTGATTTTGAACTACTTACAATTGTAAGTGTTGAATGAAATATTTATAATAACCTTATTCTATCGGGAATCTAGAGAGTTAATTCCTTCACTGTTAGAGAAGACACTTGGGTGGCCCGTTTTATTTGGTCCACCCTGTACACGCGCGAGAGCATTAAAATACGAGCAACACTATTTGCCAGATATCGATGATGAACGAACGCGATTATCTTCTCGCGTTGTTCCCCGTTCTTCCGGCTCGCGCGTTCCTCTCGAATTTTTTTTTTTGCGAGGCAACGATTCCAGGCGGAAGGAGAATTCAGCGTGTGTTTTCCGTGGGAATGTAACGTCCCGCGAGAAATCATTGTACGATCGCGAGATTAAAACGATCGGAGGAAACGGGTTAGACGTTAACGGGGGGAAACGAAACGTAAGAGCGACGCGATCGGATAAGATTAAGGGGGGATATGGTGTTCGCTCGAGCGGTCGGTTAATACGGGGAAGAGAGGGAAATGCAGAACTGAGATCGTGGACGTCGACAGGTGCCTCGAAAGCCTTCGTCGAACGATATCGTCGACTTCTTCGTGGCACGTAGCACGTGTCGTGGTTATCTTAACACGTGAAATCGGCCACTTGAACATTCACGTAACCCACCCCTATCGAGAGAGAGTCCCTCGAGCCTTTCGTTCTCACCTCACGCTGCGAACCGACCCCGGGGCTGATTCGTGCGGTTATTAACCCCTTAAAGCGCTGCCAGGGAAATCGTGTGCAATGGCACACACCGAGCTCCCCTGTGCTCGTGATTCTAACGTCGAACTTATTCAGACGTTCATAATTATTGGAACACCTGTGATATAGATCGGTTAAGTAATAACACGTCTGAATCACCAAGTTTATATGTATATTTCCATTATTTCATGCCGGATCGAACACGCTTTTCAGTCTAATAACGCGTCATATTCGGTAAATATTAAATTTTGAAACTCGTTGAAAAAAATATTAACAAGTATTAGGTAGATGCAAAAATTCTATAATAATCTATCAACGATGCTTCGTATTTCGATGGAATTTATGTAGGATCAAATTTTAAGATAAAATTAAAGGGATATTATTCTATCATCCTAATTGCAATGTTAGGGAATTTATTTGAAGAATATTATTGCAATAATTGTTCTATATTTATTTAATTCTTTAAGAATCAAGAATTTTTTTGAGAATGAACTATTTAATTTAATTGAGTGGGTCGTAAAAATGAAATATCAGTGAACTTTTAATCATAAAAATGATCTTAAAGCTCGTCGTTCTCGTGCAATTGAAAACATTAAAAACGTGAACGCTTAAAAGACTTGTATCATTACTTGAAAAGGCGGGAAGAACGACTCCATCGGTGTATCGTTTCCCAAGGGAATTATGTACTTTGAAGATAAGCACTTTCATTCTTCAAAGTGTAACATAAAGAAACTTTTCTAAACATAGTCCTATTATTTATGGAACAGATCACGTATACCGTTTTAAAATGTTCTTCGAGTTTCGAACCAGTTACTTGGCAATTTCTATCCATATCTCGAGTTAATAAGGTTGATAAAAATAAAGGAAATTTTTATGGAAATTTGATGCGATAAAGAAGCTTGTTATTATATTTTTATCAAGATTCTAATTACAAATTAACTAGACTTTTTGTTAAAATAATAACAAACAATTTTCAACGAAATTAAAAATTATCGTTTCTTAGTTCTGAAGAAATTCTTGCTGAATTAATCACAGAAGATTTTCAATAAAAAAACTGGCAAAGATAAAAGAAATTCGACAGGGGTGAAGTTTCTGGTCGCGATCTCGTTGAAATTTTTCCGCAAACAATGGAAAACGTCTTTCGTTTGAACGAGAAAAAACATTTCGAAATCGCGGCGCACGGAATATCGGTGGTCGGCTTGAAAATCGCGTAGAATCAAACGATTTTCGCCGGTCGGCGATTCGGGTTCATATGAACGGAAGATTGTGAAACAATTTTACGCATGACGAGGGGAATCGAAGCGCGATTGAACGAACACGATTCCGTTTGAAGCGGTTCGAGAACGAATGGATTTAACGTTGAACGTGCAACGATCCTCCTCCATCCGTCGGATGCTACACACGTTTCAAAATATTCAGGTATCCCCGGGTCGGGAACTTTGATTACTTTCACGGGGAAAGCGATTCCGCGATGAATTCTTGAAAGATCGTGGCGTGGTCGTGGCCCATAAATTTTCGCAGCCCGCCGCGAAACGCGAGCAAAATTCGGCCCCGATAAAAGAAAAAGTTTTAAAGTGGCCGAGCTCGATCGACCGATCGCTAGATTTATCATTCGGCCACGAAGTTTCTTGATTATTCTATTATTAGGAAGACGTAATTACAAGCGAGCGCATTTAAAACGCGGTTCGAGTTCCGGCGGCCGGCAAAGACGCTATTAAAAGTTCACTTATCAAAGTCGAGGTAACCGAAGTGCTTATCGATTGTACGACAAGAAAAAGGAAAGAACCCGATCGCATTTGCATCTTGTTACTAAAAGTTTAATTAACCGATGCGCGTTCGAGACTCCGACCTTTCAAGATTTAACGTCTTAATGTTTGGAAACTTTTCTGTATCCGAGGATCTTGCGCCTTTAAAGATTCGCAGCTTCGGAATTGAAGAATAATTGTCGATCTATCGCGAACAGGAACGATAGAACGACTTGGGAAGCGCTTGTACTTCCGTATCGTAATTTATGAATCAATTAAGGGGGTAAAGTTCATTTAGACGGCCCTCTGTTAGTCAATCAACGTGTTGACTGTCATGGTGACATTGGTAGTATTAGACTAATAGTGCAAACTAGTAATTTGAATGGTTACATTTGAAAATTAATCGACAGAAGCTTTAATAATTGGAATTAAAGTCTGTCTAACCAGACAACGTGTTAATTAAATCGGTATTCGTGCTGTGCCAGCCACATTGTCACACTTACTTAAAAATTTCGTTATAATTGTATTATATTAACCAGAAAAAATTCATAACCCCTCTGTGTTAAATAATATCGAATACAGTAGAAAATTATTATATAAACGACAGAGTATTCAATAATATCAAAGCCTGATTTTAAATCAGAACTTGAAAAACTTGACTTCCCGTGCTTCAATTCTGAAATCTTGACAAAAATAATTGGAAATCTCGACCAAACGGTTGTTCGGCGTAGAAATTAGGCTTAGACGAATCGAGTGGTATCATTTCGTACGCGATTCACCCGTAATTGATCCCTGTCGACGTGGTCGATCTCAGTAAAGGGGAGTTTCGCGACGCGAGGGTTAATTCGTGTGTACACGCGAAAGCGGTAAGGTGCATGGAAACGTGTATATGGTGATTATATATGTATTCCATACACAGACTACGACTACTTTGGGCGACACTAGTAACGTGCAAAACATGCATCGAGACATCGGGTATCGTCAAGCAACCATGCAACTGTTCTACGTGTACTGTTCTCAGAGATATAAAAAACCTTCGAACTAAACCGTGAATACTTATTGCCTAATCGAACTTGGAACTTTTTTGGCAACGGTACACAGCAGGATCTGAAAGTCGTTGGAATTTCAATGTGAAAATCAAAACACATTCGTTCCGTTTTGAACGTTGCCGTCAATAACACCGACGATCATTTATTTTATCGTACTCTTGTTAACCATAGAGTAGGTTCAGTGGGGTGTTAAAATCAATTAACGTAAACTGTGATCGTCTTTCGTCGTCTTACGAGAATTTTACAATTCCCATCACGTTCATACGTAACCCTTTTCACACCTTTTCTATTATTTTTGGAGCTCGTCTTTCAATTTTGTTAAAAAGAAAAAAATGTAATACTAACGTGCGTGACGATCTCACGGACAAAAAACGTCTTAAGTCGAAAAGTTAATCAATTATTAATCAGTCTGTGAGATCGCACGCGTCTACTCTAGGGTTAACGATCCACCAAAACTCTTTCTCGTCAAATCGTCGTCCAACAGATTGTGCTCGATCGAGTGCGATCGTGTTTTCGTGTTGTCGCAAACTGTGCCGTTGAAGTTCCACGAAAATGATTTCCGCGCCGACGGAAAAGTTCCGGTTCGGCCGAGCCAACGAAACCGGAGAACAGTCGTTAATTTTCGTGGCCGATAAATAATAAGTGCCGTTATAAATCCATCGTCGGCGAATGTACGAATTGCTACCCTTATTTTTTTTTTCCTCCCCCTATTTTCTTTCGCTTTTGCAACAGTTCCCGTTGGAAATTTTACGAGCATTATAAACGTCGAACTTCCGGGAATTTTCGCGACCGTTATAGGTGTGAAATTTCGATGGCGGTCGAAGGGACGGGGAAATGAAGGGAGGGATCCGGGGAAACTTTAGAAACCAACTTGGACATTTTACGGCTCCAATAACGGCTGACACTCACTCGGCGACTGTGGAAGGATTCCAACCCGAGGCGACGCTTACCGCCCATCATCGGCTCTGTATACGTGGATGTTATACTTTTGTGACGTTTCCAACTTGTGGAAAATTTCCTGCCGGATAAACGCGCGGGTTTATCTGTATTGTGACGTCCGGATATCGCTTCAGCCGCGGGCTTGGCAGATTAGAATGATTAAGAGAACTCGTACGAACGTAATTGGTTCGCGGTTAGTTGGATCATTTTGTGATTTGGTATTAGGAAATTAGTATTCTTCGTTTGGAAAACAAAATGTACTTGTTATAATACCTCGACTGTTGAATTAATAGTTCTTTTCTAGTTTCGTTGATATTTGAGACTTTACATAGTGACGGCCTTTAATGTCCTTTCAAATATTAACAGGTTATCTGTATTGGAAGTTAACAGTACAAGTCAGGTCTGTATCATTTGTACCGGAAGGTGCGTCACGACTCGTCAAAGTACGGCAAGGGGATAACACGTTTATACCAAACAAACTGATTGAAAATCACGATATGAAAACTAGTCGCTTGATCCACAACCTCTGAATAGGATTTGCATATGCGTTTGAGCAGATTTACAGTCGGGTTGCATATTTTATTGTGCGATATGAAGCGTTCATTTGCCACAAATGAAATCATTATCTGCGATTCGAATAGTTCAAGTGCCATATAATTGATATCCATAACACGGTCATTAACTTTAGACAGTAATTGGATGTTCAATCTCATAATCTTTTTTTTAAGGATTAAATTAAACTTCTACCAAGCTATAATTTGAAAATAAAAATGATCCATTACCTTATACGCGTTAGGAATTATTTGTACACAAAAATGAAATTTAATATTTAAATTTTATTTATGCATAATTGCTGGATATTGAGAGAGGTGGGGGATGTTTTCATGTATTGTATTAAATTTATGGAACTTGCTTTTGTGGTAGGATCTACGTAATATTTAATTTTGATTTACTGCAACACTTCTCGTGTTTTGGAAATGAAATTTACGGTTAAAAAAGTAAAAAGGAGAAAGGTTAACATAAATCGAGCACAGATTGAACGCGAAGCATTTTCGTCCAATTGGATCAACGTCAAAATTTAATACACGATTTATGAAAATGGATTGCTGAAACGTATAAATAAAGCTGGATACGTTCACACGAGTTTTCGCGTACATCCGTTGGAAAGTTTTGCCCGTGAAGTGGCCGTGTTATCCGGCAAACATTTCGATATCCGGTTTCGTCTACTTCAGTCAACGAGCCGCGATAGTTTCAACAATCGCGATCGCGATTGCTGCGTAGGTAAAATTGCACGTTGTTTATTAATTGGAGAACGCGGAGGCATCACAAGTGGTTCCCTGATGCGAACCGCACCGAGGTTACCGGTATATAACTTTAATTAAAGTGGGCTCGAAAATAACTCTGTTGTAATGTGGCGTTGATGTCACTTTGAGCGGAAGTTGTCATGGCAAGCAAGCTTCGCTTCGTTTGGCGTTCCTCCAGGCGCAGTGCAGTCGTGCCCTGATGCACGCCGGACGTCTAATCTGTCCTACTCTGCTCTTTGACCCTTGATACCTTTCAATTTAAAACACTTATCTGAACAAGACTTTTTTCCTGACCCCTTCACGCCACGATTCCTCACTCACCACACGACGTTTCCGGATGTGACTCGTGGTCGGTAGGGAAACGTTTCGTCAGGATTACAAACTAATTTTTTCAAGGGTCTGAGAATGCATTAGAATGATTATTTCGAATGAATTAAAAGCACTTATTATGTTAATTGTCGTGTAAGATCGTTCAAAATATTTTTCCTATCTCCAAAGATGAAAACAGCATAATATTTTTTTATTAATTCAGTTGTTTTAAAAATAAGCAAATGATCTCTATTTTTTTAGTAATTCGAGTAACATTTTTATAAAAGCATTGATTCTTTCAATGTTTTTAATATTAATTTAGATTGTAAATATTTTATTGTCATTTATTCCTAAAAGTAATATCGAATAACGGTGATAAATATGATTATCGGTTTACAAGCAGAAATTAATTTATAGCAGTCCATCAAATGCCGTATTATTAGTCGCGCAAAAGAAATTACATCTCGTTGGTTAAGGATTAAGTCACTGATTAAATCATATTTCAATGGTTTCATATATCCAACGGTAATGAGGCTGCGCATGTTTATGTATTTATAGTATACCGGAGCGTGTTAAAAATATGTAAATTATATGGTACGTATAAGAAAATGAAATAAATTATTCAGAACGGGTGAAATATGCAAAATGTGTGAATTAAATCACACGGAGAGGGAAAGTATTTTATGAAAACATATATTTGCATGAATATCCGCAGTCTAGTAATTGCTTTAACAAATATCGATCTGGTAAATATAATCCTCCATGCATATATTATGATAACGTAAATTCAACATAACTTCATACGAGCGAAAATGGTTTTATTAATTTCTCAATTGTTTATTACTTTTTTTCCCAATTTATAAAACAAAACACGGGGTATTTTATTAAAAATGATTAAGACGACGTTACGTGTAATAATTTTTCAGTTTAAGACTCATTCGTGATAAGTTTTAATTAGTAAATTATACACGGTGTGTATATATCTGCATTAGTTTAGCGTGTTCTTAGGTTCCCGAAGAAGTTGGTTGCAACACTGACGAAATGTTGGGAACATATTCCTACCCGACACAGTTTGCACCTGGAAACTTGAAACTATAAGTGTCGTACGAAGGATTAAGTGCAGTACACACTTGGATTCAATGTTTCATCACAATGCTTTGAACATTGTACATTGTGTCCAAATTTCTGCTAAGTTTTTTACTTATTTATTGCCAAATCAGTCTGTAAAGAATCTCTTGGGAATTATACAGAGTAGGGTTCACCATTAATCATTTTTGTTTCGTTTTAAAGGTAAATTGTTATTAATATAGGTAAACAGGTTTTAAACAAACGATGCGAAGGGTTCGATCGCGCTCATTTTCGAAATGTTTGCCTTTGACGAAAGACGAGAGAGAGTCACGGGTAGACAAAAATATCGCAAGCGTTCGCCTACGAGCGAAAGAAAACGTACGAGAAGAATGTCGGAACAAAACGTCTAGAAACACAGGTGACGAAGCTGTTACATATACAGAGAAGCAGTTTCAAGCAGAAGCTTGCAAAAGCGAACCAAAAAACTGAAACGAAACGAAAAAATAAAACCCCCCAGAAAAAAGAAGAAAAAAGAAATAATAAAAGGAAAAAAAAACGAAGAAGAAACATAACGCAACGTGTGTATGACGGAAGGCAAAAAAGTGGCTCGTACGAGGGCGCGGTTCGCCCAACGATTTTTTTTTTTCATCGTGCTGTTTGCGCCCCGACGAGTGGCTTGTTCGGTGTGTACGCGTGCACGCATCTCGCGACACACACACATTAGCGTGTATCAATGTGCACACAAGATCGTACAAGCTCGCCCGCTCACGCACAGACACACACAGATAGATAATTAGAACGTGTACGGCAATCTCATAGTGATTCATAGCGACCAGAAGCGTACTGCACACACTGACAATGATACAGCTCATATAAGTGTCGTATTTATATACTCATAATGTAATAGAAATATACGAAACAGTATATGTATATATATATATATATATATAATATACAAATTATTAATTTTATATTATATATATATATATATATATATATATGAAAGTTAATCAATTTGATCGTATAGTCTCGATCGTTAGCAACGTCGCACGAGCTATACATTTTGTTCTATAAAACAGCGAGATCGTCGGCTGGCCAAAAAGAAGGGAACAGAAGGGATACAAGGAGCCACGGTGTGATGTTGTTTCTTGTCGTCGAATCGTTTCACGGACTCTCCTCTCTTCGACGCCTCGCTTTTGCGTATTTTTCTTTGACGGTTTCGGTCGGTCGTGACGTCCGTCTGATAAAGCACACGGTTGTCCAGAATTCGCGAGAACAGAGGGACAGGGGAGGCATTGGAGGGTTCTCCTGTGGCGTGGCGCGAGATTTCTCGCCCTCGATGGAACTCCCGGACAGGGAGACGATAAAAGGGGGAAATTGGTTAGGAGAATTGGCTTCTCTTCGCTCGTTCTTTCGAGATCTTCTTCGAACGGGCGAGTTTCGGACGATCGTCGACGAATGGACCGACGGCGGTTCCCGTTCGGTCCCGAGGAAAAGCTCCCGGAGAATATCGAGGGTCGGGATACGAGGACAAAGGGACGACGGAATGTATATTGAAGGCTCGCCAACGGGTAGAAAAATCGCGAGTCACGTCCCAGGTGACAGTGTCGACTTGATTTGGTTTCCGCACAGGGCTCAACACCTGGGGTCCAGTTTCGTGCATTCAGTTTCGAACTCGCGTTCTGGATCACAGTCGAGTTTTCCTCGACTTTTCCATCGCGACGCGGAGAGATCGCGTTGATAACTAATAGAACAAGAAAGCGCGTGATTTATTATCACGGGTACTCGAGTGGACCGGATGCTTCGATAAAAACGAGAATCGATCCAGTTTACACGCCAGTTTGCAACTGATTGCAGACACCGGAACACATACCTTTGAATACTACAGGAGTATACGCAATACACAATACGTTATATCATTACGCTATATACGTATCTTAAATATGGAGAAAGAAAATATACATGTACATATACAGGTGTATATATCATATATATGAACATATATATACATGTATACCATACGTGACGCTGTCCACACGCTTATATACGTATTACATCTAAGATTTACGAAAGTACGTGTACGTCTACGCGTATATATGCGTGCCTCAACGTATATGTGCGGCCTGCATTGCTCGAATCGCGATCCACTCGTTACGCGATTCTCTCCCAAAATCGTCCCTCGATTTTGGCCGCAATTTCGAAAAATGCCGCAGGCGTTCGAATGGAAAGCTCGCGAAGGAAGAGCGAAATCTTCGAAAACGCGATTCGCGACCTTAGAACGGATTTCCTTTTTCTTTTTTTTTTTTTGACGTAGTTCGTCACCGATTCGAGCAACGCGGGTAGGGCCATGCAACAAGAACATCGCAAATCGAATTAAACGAGTCAACCATAAACCATAAACGAAGTGGACAAGAATATATCTTGCGAAGACTGTGGAACGTAGCAAGGTTCCCTTGTAACAGTTCAGCCAACCAAACAGCTGTGACGAGCTATAAAAACGTAGGTTAGTAGGCCATCCGTGTAGTGTGTGTGTTACGTGTGTGTTTGTGTGTGTACGTATGCATGTATTTTTTCTCCTTGTATATATATACATATACATATACATATACATATATATATATATATATATCTTTGGTTTTACATGTACGTGAACGTTATATGCGTATGGATGCAAATATGTACGTGTACGTGCCAATATGCCCCTTGCTGCCAACATAAATATCGCGAGCCGCGATGCCTATGTATCCCTTGGTGCACGTCCCCTTCCTCCCTCCCTCCCTCCCAACCCCTCGACACCCCCCAACCCCCAAGTCAACCCGTCGAGAATTCCTCGAAATTTCGAAACGCTACGGATTTTTAGCCTTCCTCTGCGACACGATTGTACGCGTCGCGATCGATCCGTCGATAGCGATACTTTACTTCTTTTTTTTTCTTTCTTTCTTTCTTTCTTTTTCGTATTTTCCCCCAAGGTTCCTCTCCCCCCATCCAACCCTGGGTTACGCTGTACGTCTCGTATCGCGCGGATGAATAAAAACGGACATGAATACTTCACGTAAACGTTTCGAGCCGATCTTTTGCGAGTTGTTCATTCGATCGTGTGAATATTTATATCGGCGTGGTACTCACACGCACACACACGCACGCCGGTTCGAGTCCCGGGCGAAAGAAAGAAATTTCGGAAACAAGCGGCATAGTGGGGATACGAAGATACGGTTCGCGATCGGCAAACGAAAGCTGATCCCGCGAACGGGCACGATTCGATCGTGCGCGATCGGTTCGAATCAAAGTTTTGAATTTGCCGCGATCCTTGGTTTTTTTCCGATGAGCAAATTAATTTTGTGTGAACGAGAAGAGAGATGAGAGAGAGGGGGGGGGGGGGTCGGGAAAAATTACACGACGTCACGGATCAGATACTTGTTCTTTTTTTTTTCTGTTGTGGGGTGAGAGGGGCGGGGAAGGTAAGAAAGAAATGAACGAACGGCTGTTCGGATGTGAGTTCTGTATGAGTTTGAGAATGAAAACTGTACCATCAACACTTCGGACACGGAGCTGATGCTGAGGACATACATGGTGACGCCGACCTCCACTGGTGGACCTGCAATCAACAAAACCATCCGGCCTTGGTCGCTCTGATTATCCGCTAGTTTCTATGTTTTTTCCGTACATGTGACAGGTAGAGAGAGAGAGAGAGAAAGAGAGAGAGAGAGAAAGAGAGAGAATTTGTACGTAGATAATTAATAACAGTTAAGTTGGTGCGCTACCCCTGACTCACGGACACGAGGGCTGTGCTCTGGAAAAAGTCACGAAGTAAAAAAAGACGAATAGAGCGATTTGGTTCGTGTCTCGGATCAGAACGGGGGGATACCAATTTTTTTTGTAAATTCATTTCGTTCTCGATACTTTGCAAAATGAGATACATCGTTTGCCAATCGAACGAACAGACGAGAGTCAGGGGTAAAATGCAAGCGTACAAGTCGAAGAGAGCTCGCACCCTGCACGGAACCAAATCAACAGCACTCGTCGGCCACGTTGTTTTTTTCCAAGCTAGAAGAATTATTCACACTTGACCGTTATATATATGTATATATAATCCTCGTATATATATATACACACCCATCACAGTCACGTGTAACAAGGTGATATTACCTTACACGACTACCGTATTTCGCTTTCTTTCGTATATATATATACACACACACACACACACATGTGTATGTGCTCATTTATTTTAATCTTTCTTTTCTTTCTTTTTTATTTGATTTCGTTCTCCTCGGCACTTCCTTCGGTTACCCTTTAAAAACCGTGTTTCCGTTTCTCGTCTTGCATCGCTGTCATCGTGTCAAGTCTAATCGATATCGCGTGTCTCTGTCTCGAAAAAAAAAAACGAAAAGAAAAGAGAAAAAAAACATATATATTCGGTTCTTTTTTCATCTTTCACGTTTGTCCCCGGTGTTTGACTCGCTTTAAAATCCCGTCCTTTAACCTGTCCATTTCCCGAGCGACGTGTTTGTTGAGTTTTATTTTATTTTATTTTATTCTTTTTTTTGTTTCGTTACTTTGCCTTCTTTTTTACGTCCGTTTCTCTTCATCGAGTCTGGCACGAGTTCAGGAACGGATATACGGTATAATTGGCAAGTTGCTGTCATTGTCACTGCGATTGTCGATTCCGGACGGATCATGGTCGCGAGGATAACGAATCGAATCGAATCGAGGTAAAATTTCGAAACGAATCGGTTCGCGAGTTCAGACGCCGTTCGAGACGCGGAACCTCTGGTATATTTTCCTTTTTTATTTTCAATCTTTTCCTTATTTTATCTTCTCGTGTTCGTAAACGAACGTGTGATACGTGCGGTGTCAGACACAGGGGCAAGGGGGGTGAAGGTAAGTGTGACGGTGACGGTGATCGGGGTCAGGGGCGCTCGGGCGACAAGGGTTTCTGTCGGGGCGGAATATAAAATATAGAGAATAATATAATAATTGTATAAGTGGTGGCAGGCGGGCAGCCCATGTCAGCAACCGCGGCATAGCAGCTAGGCGTCTAAAAAAAATTGTCTAACAGGACGGTTCGTGCGTAATGTAATATATATCCAAAATTGAACAAGATACTATTCTTCTACTAGAGAGGAAACAAAAGTGTTCGTTCTGTCGTTTGATTTCATATATTTTTTTTTCATATCGGACAACAGCAGATCACGCTTCAGACAGCTCAATAGGCTAAAAGTAAAAGATCAAAGAAAATGAGAAATGAAAAGAGAATAAATAAAGTAACACAAGCAGGAGACAGTGAGTAAATAAATAACTTCGTCTACACTCGGAAAAACGAGTAAGATCGGAACGATTCAGACTCGATTCACGGTGGACGCGTGTAGAAATTTTGCTTTTGTCGATTAGTCGAAGAGTGATGGAAAAAAAGAGTCGACGAAACGATAGAGGAATCTTTGTGCCTTCTAAGAGACTAAATGCAACGTGTACGAGATACAAACCATCGACGATATCTAAAATTGTATCCAGAATTCGATTCTTTACCCTTTGTTTTTTCTGAGTGTAGCCTAGGTTGTCTTTTCTCTGTTTATTGCGAGCGCTTTCTCATCGTTTCACACACGCGAAATAGTACTTTGTCCATTTTTGGTGTCGGTATATCTCTTTGTCTTCTCTTTCGAAGGGGGAAGGGGTTGTTCGGTGGTTTATCGCGCGGGTGTCGTGTGCGGGTGTCGGTGTGCCATGCACGCGCACAATTATTTCGACATTAACACCCCCGGGTCGCTCGTACCAACGGTAACCAGACGTACGTAATGCAACGTATCAAGCTGGTCAGACCTCTTAACCGAGTTGGGTTCATCTCGTTAGCTTCGAAGTTGCGGTGGCTAGCCGTACTCCTAACTTCGACCGTTTAACCCGTGCCACTTAACTATTATTTTATACTCAACTTGATACGCGTTCACGCCTCGAGTATGCACTGCGTTTGCACGTGCGCTCGTAAAATCGTTCGTTTGTAAGATCGCACGAAGAAACAAACGCTCGAATTCGTGCAATGTTAATAACGAATTCGTTCAGCGTCGAAACGTAAAATGTATCCTTTTTAATGGAATTACGGGGGACAAAAAGATATTACGGTTCGCGCGGCGGTTACTCCGCCGGTTTAATCTGGACAGCAGTTTATTTATATCTGCACTGTATCAGGAAACATGTAAAATGCATGAACGAATACGATGTTTTGTTTTTCAAGCAGGGCAAAAAAAAAATATATATAAAATTCGTAACAGCTTCGGCCGTGTGTATTTTGGTTGTTCCAGAGGGGTAAAATAAACACACGGCCGTCGTTTCTGTATGTGTAATGAATGTAATAAAAAAATTTCGGTATAAAACACCGAGCGAACGGTAAATAAAATGGAAATGTAACCACGGGCCGAAGGTATCTAAAACTAGAGCCACTCGAATCGTTCTGTTTTTTCCGACAGTCAAATAAAATGTATTAAATCAATTTTGCTAGGTCTCCAAAGATACGGGATTCGATATCAAC
The DNA here is from genome assembly GCA_022405125.1 of Anthidium xuezhongi. Lineage (NCBI taxonomy): Eukaryota > Metazoa > Arthropoda > Insecta > Hymenoptera > Megachilidae > Anthidium > Anthidium xuezhongi. Next base: position 4,353,476 of record CM039642.1, on the reverse strand, counting down.
AGTTATTTTCTACGCGACGTAGATTATTTTTATAATCAATCAGATCGAAGATCAATTAATAATTTTCTATTGCAATCAATCTTCAACGACTTTAAATGATTTTTAATCATAGGGCATTCTAGGGCCTTGATTTCATTTACAAAAAAAAATTGACCATTGTAGCAAGATTGAAAAATAGACGAGCTGTGTCCTTTTACATATATATTTATTTTGCTTGGTGAAAGATAAAGGATACATTTTAAGTTGTGCCATCTTCTAAATTAGGGTTCGAAATTGGTGACTTTTGTATCGAATGACAATAGACGATGACAGTAAACGGTATACGATTCGATCGATTAAAATTTCGTCGAGCGCGGCGGGCTCGATGCAGCATGCCAAGAAATTCGAGACGTGGAGCGGAAGGAACGCTCGTACACGAAGGACGGTTCGATCGTAATCGTGTTACGCGATTGTCGCGATGTCCCGGGCGTTCTCGCGAAACGAAGAGCAGATCAAAGGAGCACATAGCCCGAGGCGATGCGGTTCTGTGCACGGCAACCGAACTAATTTCATCGACGAAGCACCAATCGACTCTCGACACGTACGATCGCGCGACGAAGCAATCGGGTCCCGTACCAAGCTCCGGGACCATTTCTCGTCCCTTATCCCTCTCGCGGCCAAACCAGATTAAACCTGCGAATTTTCTGCGGTTCCGATGCAATTAATCCATTATCCGTCGAACGTCTCGGCTCGATCGATTAAGAATTGTATTTAATCTAAAGGGACTATCGTGGCAACGGGAAATCGGTCACGAGTTTAATTCGTTTAAGCCTTTCGTTGCGAAAAGTTACTGTTACAGAGTGATCGCTATAGAAGGATTTAATTGAAGGATTTAATAAAACTGTACTGTTTTTATTTTGACGAAGAAAAACAGAGAAACTGAATCTGGCAAAATTTTGTGACATAAAATTGTCGCAGAATAGCACTCATGATAATGATTGACTAATTTTGAAACTTATAAAGTCCAACATAATTTGATGACATAAAATTATCACGAAATGGCATTTATGGTATATCATATTAAAGCTCAAAGTTTGATAAAAAGTGACGTCTTATGGCATCATTTTCATTAAATTTTAAACTTTAAGCTATACAATAATTGCTATTTCGAGACATATCTTTACATCATCGAATCGTGTCAGATTTTTAATAAGAATTGTCCTTCGTAACGAAAGGGTTAACGCGGTGTTTCGTCCCGTTTAAAATTCCGAACGTTCCACGACATTTTCGTAGGAGAAGACTCGGGAACAGTTCCTGGGCCAAGTATTTTCCGCTTTTATTTCCGCGCACGGGGGGAAAAGAAAAATATCGAGAGAGGGAGAGAGATAGAGAGAGAGAGAGAGAGAAGAGCACGGTTCTTCGATATCTTTCGACGAATATTATGCCGGCGCAAAAAAAAGGAACGACAGACGGAACTTGAGGGGAATCTATGCATTCCTGTGCGCGTGCATGCATCGAGTGTGTAGGAACGTGAATGATCTCTGTTGTTTCGTGTTACGTTTCAGCATGATTTCTCTTTCGTGTACGTGTATATATGCGTGTGTGTATGTATGTGTGTGTATGTGGTGTAGCTGGTATGCATTTAATGTCGGTTTCGTGTATGTACGAGAGAGAGAGAGAGATCGGTGGCTAATAAAAAACGATTGACGGCAATCGTTGTTTCAAATAACACGGGCACTAAAATAGAAATGGTTGCTCGGGCAATAATAATAATAATAATGATGATAATAATAATAAGGGGGAAAAAAGGGGGAATGTTTTTTTTTTTTTTTTTAGTCGAACGAACGGGATGATTTAGTAATCGATTTTTCAGCGTAATGACTGAGTAAGACCTAGAGGTATAGTACCATTTTCACTTCGGATAGCGAGCTGATACTCAAGACGTACATGGTGACGCCCACCTCGACAGGAGGACCTGAAATCGAAGGTTAGTCAGACTGAGTCGGCCGTTTCCGGCCGCGGATAAGTTACACGATGGGGTGACTATGGCTTTTTATTTTATTTTTTTTTTGTTCATTGATCGTAAAAAGTTATTCTTATCATTCTCGTTAACTCTCTAAGCTTTGTCTTTTTTTTTTTTCATTGTGTTTCATTTCGTTTCATTTTCGTGAAATGTAACTTATTTTTTTTAATTCTTTTATCGTGAATATGGAATGTCATGGGTATCGAGTGGTATCGCTATGTCGGATGGATCGCTGAAAGTGGTAATTACTCTCGATTAGAGGACCACCAGGATCGTCTTTTCTCGATCACGTGTGTTTGGTTATCGGTCGAGATTCTTCCGATTCTTTGAATCCAATGCTGAAACGTTCACCATCCGTTTATTAAACAATTTAATTAATATACTTTCGCATTTCACTTTGTCAAATCTTTGACTGCGATAAGAAAAGCAAGTACTCGTAAACATGGCACTCAAAGTTTGTTTGTCATAAAAGCATGGAAAATTTGTTGGGGAAAAATTTTGGCAGGATTAGAAAGCTTCAGGCTTAAAATTAACATTCAGCAATAATTAAGCAAGAGTGTTATTCAGCTTGTCAAAAATCCCCTTCTTACCTGAAACTTCAAGTGAAAAATATCTAAGAACGTGATCGATGAATAGATTCCAATAACTGTTTCCCCGAGGAATTCTTAGTTGAAAGACGTGAAAGCTTCTCACGTGTTCCCTGAACTCGTATCCCATTCACGTATACGATCACTTCGAGCAGAAGTTCGCTATAACTGACCCAAACTGTTATACACCGATGAAAACAATAAACTCGAACAAAACTAGAACTGGCAGCGATCGTTTAACGGCCGAACGAAGGAGTTAAAGGAGACCGTTCGAGCACGAGGCTGGACGATGGGGTTCTTAACATCGAGTGGCCTCGCGGCCCGGGCATTAGAGTTTCATTAGAACGTGAAGAAGGGAAACGGGTCGTTGTTGAAAAGTTCGAAGGAGCCGGCGAGAAAAATACGAGCGAAGGAAGGACCGGGACGAGAAGAAAGAGCGCAAGAACAGACGTTCTCGCGATAAAGTTAACTCGTAAACAACGTGGGCCTGCCAGCGGCGCTCCGTAACTCTATGTTTCAACGATATATCTTCATTTCCATTTCTGGGATGTTTTTAAAACCTTATGGCCCGGCTAGCGTCCCATATGGGACGCATATTTCATGATGACGGGCTTCGCGTACACGTTGCAAAACGCAACGAACGGACCTCGGCTGTCGGGTTAATTGAAATGCGTCGGTATGGCTTTACCTCTGCGAGCCGATCGCCCACGAGGACTTGTTTCACGGGAAAAAATGGCGGAGAAAAAGAAATAAATTGAACAACATCGGTGAAATGAGTCATTGATGAAAAATATTGATCTCCTTTATGTACACGGTACATATTTTCCTATATTTATTTTAAAGACGAAAAATGAAATACGACAAGAATTTTTATTTTTATTTTATACTATGTTATGACGGTTTCAAGTTACTTTTCATTAACATTAGTTACTAGTAGCAGTGACTAAAAAATGATTAGCCTTGAAATATAAATATCTCAGTTTCAATGGACTTCGATATCATTATTTGAAATATGGTATTTTAATTAATTTCTTATACGTGATATAAATATTCCCTGGTTAGGTATCTCTAATCTATTTTAGCAACTGCTAAGGCATCTGTTTTATTAATTTTTCTCAATTTTATCCATTATTTTGGGCTCACAAAAAATGTTAAAAAATTCTAGGATAGTCAACCGTTCCAAATTAGTTTCAACGTAAATCTTGTACCGTCAAGGAGAGAGAGAGAGAAAGAGAGTTGAACTCCCAACGTCGCTATCCCATATTTTCGAATGATTGATCCTCGTAAAGTCGGATCGCGATCACCACCGCCGAGACAAGGATTTTTCGAATGGAAAACATTCTGGTCCCGAGATTGTTTGCAGCTAATAACGAACCAACCGACCGACCGACCAACCCCCGATCGATCCGTGAGTTTTACGAACACTCGAAGGCACAACGTTGAATCGAGTCCTTGAACTATATTGAATTACGTACATCGGGCGATCGATCGAATCGTGTTTCCACGCGGCGGGCGAACATATACGAAACCGCAAGACCCGGCTCGTTAAAGGGCCGCCGTCGTTCGGGAGCGTTTCGCATCGAGTCGTCCCGTCACGTCATTTTGTCATTTTTACGCAACACCTCGGCGACACGGAAGAACGTCGGGCCGGAAATTCCTCTCGCGCTCCCGGGAATATCGAACGAGGGATCGGTTAGGCGAACGCGCGCCCCTGTTTACCGCGTTGGATGCAGGCTACGTCCGGTCGGTCGGTCGGGTCGTAATGTTTCCAGGGTCATCTAAATTTTAAATGTTAAAACCTTGTATTCCACGGGAGCCGGGTAAATCCAGGCCCAGCGGTGTTCGGCTTCCCCCGAAAGGGATATATCGGTACGCTCGAAACGGAGACGGATACGATACGTTTTACGTGCATCCGACATCGTGCTCGGTAAAAATAAAGCGAGGGCGGGAGGCTATTGAAAATTCTCACCGGGATTTATAGCCATTTTTACCGGGCAGCGATAAATTCGAGACGAACGGCGGCGAATAATGCATTCTATTGGACGCGATATCGAGCCGGGCCTCGAAAGAGCGAATTCCGCATGAAATTCCGGCTTTATTTACGATGCGGCCGTATTCTGCACCCCCCTGGACTCCCCCTAACTGCCGTTCGTTGCGTGAAGATCAATCCCGATGAAAACGAGGGAGAAAGGCATTTTCTGCCTTTTTAATTCATTAACTTGTTTCTTGGCGAAAATTCCAAGTGCGAGTTGACTTTTCGATGCCTTATTTCCTTTGGGAAGTCTTGATTGGAGTCAAGAATCGCAATTCTTTTTATAGAGACTCGAATTAAGAATTTTGTGATTAAAAGTCATGGGTTACCAGCAGCAATAAAATTCGCTATCAGCCACCGAAAATTGATCAGTCAAGACCAGTCGAGTCTTCGTGGCCGTTTAAAGGGTTAAATTTCGAGTTGGTTAACTTGCGACAGCAAGGGAATCGATTGTCCAAGCGGAACAAGTGAACCGATAAAGGGGGTTGTTCTCCGGACCGGTTCTCACGGTCGGTATGAACTTTTTCGATGTCTCGAATTCCGACGGTATTGTCTCCCACGGGAAAAGAGCAAGAAACCGCGGGTTGTGGGGTGGCCGGGTACGTGGGTCAGTGCATGGCTCGGGGCCAGCGTCAGGAGTCGAAGCTGGAACTGTCCCAGAACGGGATCAGGGACGGAATGAAAATGATTACACGTTCGAGGCGGTGGCGAATAAATAAAGCGTGTTTACCGTTTACCCTCTGCCCTGTACAGGAACCGTACGAAATTTTCCGTCAGGATTCCCTCGAACGATCCTGTTAGCTTGCGATTTATCGTCTCTTCCTTCGGATGTCCCCCTTTCCTTTAAGAATACAGAACAGTCTACCGCTGATCGAATCTGCTCGAACGAGGAGACGAATAATTTCGACGTTCTACCCTATTTTATCGATTCAATGAACCGATTACACGTCTTAACATATATTTTCGTTCATACGACCATTGTAACTTCATTTTATTCTATCTTTGTGTACAAATATTTAGTTAACGAGTCAATGAATTTGGGGATTGTTTTCTGTATTTTTAACGAAACTATTTTTTATTAGAACGGACTATGATAATGTGTGCCACTAATTACTCTTTATTTTAAATACAAAAATCATTTGAAAGATTTTGGATGAAGACCTTCCGAGTTAACAGGGTTCGGATAGTAGGGAAAAACGTGATGAAAAAGATAGATAAACAAAGGCAAGCTCGAGCGGATGATCGGGCTCGTTCGATTCCCGTCTCTCTCTGTCGAGCGTTCACGTTCAGAAAAGTCGGCGCTCAAAGGGTTAAGAACGCTTGACGGCGCGCACGATGACAGAGAGAAGACCGGTGGCTGACAGAATCAATGTTGAAATTGTAATCGAAGGTGAAGAATTCTGTGGCGGAGCGTAGCTGGAGCAGAGATGCCGTTAACGGTAACCCGTGGCAACCCGTGCCGCGCGTCCCAGCATCGATCCAAGTTTTATCGAAGCGCTCCAGCCCCGCCCTGCCTTGCCACGGCTTTTCCCCCGAAAATTCGACTTTATCGCGGGAATTGAAAACCGACCGGTCGCTTTTTATACAAATCGAAACACCAGGATCGCGTACGCGTCGCTATCGTAAACAAATTCTCTCGATCGGTTTCATGGACGTCGAACGGTGCGTTCCATTTTGATCTATAACCTACCCCACGGAACGAGTTTTCTCTTTTATCAGCTATGATAAAGTTAGACGAAATACAGGACCTTTTATTATCTAGGAAATCGATTGTTTTTTATCCGTGTCAGGAAAATTTAGAATGCATTGAATTTTTTGCATAGACCCTTTGCATTCGAGTCACGCTTCTGGGGCGACATGTGCAATTAACTACAATATATTAAAATATGAAATTTAACTGTTGTTTATATTAGGACATAGCAAGTTAATGAAAGATTATAAGATCTCCAAAATAAGGCTTTTAAATTTTGGAAGATTCAAAATAGACTCAATTATATCCAAAAATGTTTCGAGTGCAAAGGGTTCATTTTAAGATTAAATAAATTTGGAGATTTTATATTATTACATTAAGCGAATATTACGTTTTATTTTCTCAAATGATACATTCCCTTATTAATTGTATTGTCTCATCTTCAGCGAATCTTAGTTGTTCGATTTCCCTCCACCAACTTTAAGCGCCCTTTGTTTCAAAAAATGTAGTACAAATTTTTGACGTGACCTTTGTAAAAAAGAACAGGTTACCCTGTATTCACGATGCGTGAATTTAATATCCATACCTTGAAGAATAGGTGAACTGTGGAAGATGTGACCTTCTTACTTAACACTTTGAGTGCCATGTCACCCATATCTGGGTTGGGTTTCATAAAGATCTGCCATTTAGTAGAAACGATTTTGGTTAATTATATTATCAAACATTTGAAAATTTAGCAAGCTAAATATTTGGCAAATACAACAATGTAATTAATCCTTTCGCAGGGAATGAAATAAAAATTTCGTTTCAAGGGAACGAAACATTAGTCTCGATTTCTCGGAAAAAAGAGGGTATCGTTTTTTCCGGTCTCCCGGATGAACAGCAACGAATTAGTTGGCCCGCTTGGGATCGAAGCACAACGAGAAGCGGATTTTTCATCCCCCGTGTCCGTCCCTGGGCCGAGCTTTTTCAACACGGCAAAGTACACGCCCACGAGCTTGCTCCCTATTGTTCCGAATATTCTTTTCTGTATCGTTCGCGACGAAAGAGTAAGCGGCGTCAAAAATATTTCCCCGAGCGTTCTACCTCTTCTCCGGCGTTGTCGTCGAGCTTTTATCCCTTTGTCGTGTCCCGATCAACGTTTCCGGGCCTCGGTGCTCGTTCATCCAGCTGTTTTTTACCTACGTCGTTCTCGTTCGTGTTTCATCGTAAAAAAAAAGAGAAGAAAAAAAAAAGAGGGTATTCGAGTTTAAACGTTTTCGATCAGTTTCAATTTCATTCACGTCGATCGATCAATCCCGAACCACGTTCCAGCACCGTTTCTTAACCGATCTCGTTTCCGCTAACACTCGATAACCAAGCACACGTTGCAGATGTTGTTGCAGCCTCGCCTCGCAGCGAACGAACCTCGGTTGTTTCTTTTTTTTTTTTTATTTCAACGAAGATTAATCGCGTCGTTCGTTAGCTGCGGGACGATACTCTCTATACGCCCAGTCCGTGCAACGACTATCAGAAAAAATGCGACGATTAAGCGGGCACGCGAGAATTAATCGAGCATCGTAGGCAAAACCCTCGGCTCGGTTGTTCGTGCACGTCGAACAGATCGAATTGACATTTGATCAAAGATTCGCCGCGATTAGGCGGCGTTAATCGTACGTCGATTGGTCGGCGATTGCGGTTTTGCTCACGATATCGACGTGTTACCGCACGGTGGTCGAATGATCGGACTATCGATAGAGGCAGGGCTTGTGTGTTTTTAGGGGGGCGGTTTAGGGTTCAGAGAGAAGGGCTAAGGGGGTTTAGAGGGGCAAAGAAATCTCGTGTCTCCCTACTCACCTCCGTAGTTCGGCCTTACTCTTTTATCGTAACTGACGGAGAACGAGTCCAATATCGCGGAGATGTTGACGTCACCCAGCATACTGCCCCCGCCGGTTCTGCAATATAAAAAGGATAACGATTTTGAGAAAGTTGACGATAGAAAAAAGAAGAAAGTTGAGACGGGACGCTGGCGGTGGGTCACGAGCTGTTTTGTACATTAGGCGAAAAAAATATGACTGACGTGCCACCGGGTTGCGACAGGGTGCTCTGGCAAAGTTTTTCTCGTGAACGGCAACCCTTTTGTTTCCATTGTAACAATATGGCTATGTATTTCGTATTACTTTAAATATTGAATTTGATCAGTAAACTAGGATTTGAACGAATAATATTTCTAAATTAAATATTTTATTATCGACGTTTTAAAGATGGCCTTTGCTACATAACGCGTAAACACAGATAAAGGAGGAGGAATAAAATTCACTGAAAGTCTATTTTTCATTTAATCAGTCCGTTTATTATACTTTTGATAATAAAACCTTTTAAATAGACAGAAGTCTACTTTTCCAATTAGCGGATAATATTATAGCAGAATCCAGGCAAAATATGCTAAGGTTGAATTGAAAAATTCGTGACCGTTTCCCCGAAAATATTACAGGCATAAAAAAGTTGTACAAGTTACTGCGTGGGTTCAGAAAAAAAGACAACAGCGATACTTTTCCTTCTTTCTCCTGTACAGTTGCTATTTACGGGGAGGGGCGGAGACGGTGGATAGTAATTGCACGAACACCCTGTATACAGGAAACAATGTACACAAAGTCCGATGTTTGAGCCACGTTGCGGATATTAAAGTTTCGTACGCTATGACGAACTTTAAAAAAGAATTCTCGATCCCTCTCCGTGCGCGCCGCGCTTTAATTATGAAACAGCGAGGCGACCATAAATTTAGGACGGTAACTTTATTCTTTTTTTTTCTTTTTCTTTTTTTTGCGTGTTCTTCCGCTCGTGGCTTTTCGTCGCGATCGCGACGGGAATTTTTGTTTCGCGGAATGCGGCTCGAAAAATGTTCATGCGTCAACGGGAAAGAACGATTTTTCCAGCCCGTGAAGTGTATCCTCGTATAACGTTAAACAAGATCGCGCGTCGGCCGGACGAGCGGCTGATTCGCGGGGATAAATTGAAAAATACGCTTTTGACGCGTACAAACGGTCGACGGGTTTTTAATGGTCAATGACGTGAAAAGGCAGCAGATAATTACTATATTTAGGGGGGACGGGCGAAGCTTGTCGTTGAAATATTAATCCGCGGATTTCGTTCGTCAGTTTGCAAACTGATTTTACCCAACAGTTCTCGTCCCTGTTTTTCTCTCTCTTTCTCTGTTCAATTTGGAAATGCACGCCCCATATATTTCCCGAGTTGTTGAAAAACGATTGGCATCGGTGAAAATAATTTTTCAAAAATTGCACCGTCAAATAAATCTGAAATTTGATTCCCGCGATACTTACTTTGAAATAAACTGTTAATCGAATGCATAATCCGTGTCGTTGAACAATTTTTCTTCCTACGGTTACTTTTTTACTTTTTCACTAATGCAACGTTTAATCAGAAATCGTTCAAACTATGTAAACCTGTGTATTCGATAAAATTCTTTGAGTATGTTTTACTTCGTCATATTCTTGTTAATACTCGTTCAATATTTTCCCATATTTAATGAGCAATCAGAACCTTTAGTATGCATTGGTTACTCAACCCTTTACCACGGATGCACGTGCAATAAAATGCTTTCGGTTTATCGCGAATATATTGCTTGATTTTATTTTATATTGTAGGCAATTTTTATGATTAACCGATTTTGGGGCGTGCTTAACAGGAGCAACAACTGCCTTTGTACAATAGATAGCGATCTACAGATGGTCGACCATAGCCATCTCCAAAAGCGAAAAAGGGTTAAAAAGCGACAAACGCGCAGCCCAGGAGCCTCTGCAATCGCAGATACGGCGATCCAACGATCCGTTCTCGTCCTCTTCGCGATAATTTATCGTTCGCCTCTTATCTGCCGTTTTCCTGGCGCTTCTCTCCGAACTGTCGGCCATTGTAACAGTCTGTGTAACGTAGTCGAGCACGAAGAAGCTCGTATGCAAGGTTAGACGCATAAAATGCAGAGCGTCTGGGTTTGACTTAACGGGTCAGCAGATATGGCCTCGGTCGGCCAATCTGCCTTCGACTTCGAATCTATGACCGATCCAATTCCGCGTGCTTCCCTCGGCCTTTTTTCTCCCTCCGCGAAAGTACACGGGGGCGGAATCTTTAGAAAAGTACGATTTTCGGTGCACCAGGACGCGGGCACACCGATTGGCCTTCGTCTCGATTAAAATCGCCGGGTTCGTGCCGATCGAAGCGATACGGCCGCGATCTATATCCGCTGAAAGCCGCCTCGATCGAATTACTTCGCGATATAAATTACCGAGCGATAAAGTTAATTTACCGGTGTCACAATAACAGACGGGTAAACGAGCCCCCGGTGTATCGCTGAAATTCGAGCGACTTTTACCTTCGTCCAGAACTCGACACCCTGCTGTCCAATCATAATCAGGATTTCTCCGAGTTCTCTGTTTCTGAAATTGCTGGAATTATGAACGAAACTTTGCTGATGAATTGCAATAAAAATTGGTATTATAACAAAAAAATTGTTTATGTTAACCCTTCTACAGATATTCAGCTACTAGTTAAATGCAAATATTGAATTACTCTTCATTTTTTGACTTGTGATTGACACTTTGACTGTCAAAAATTTTATTTCTGACAAACTTTATATTTTGTTTTCATAATATTTCTATTACCCATAATTTTAAATATCTACCAGGAATATTTTCAACCAATTAAAGTTTAGTTATATTATACACAGACTCTATCGGTCCGTCTCTGTCTAAATAAGTCAGGAAAGGACATAGCTGCACCCTCCTTGACTTGGTCCTTGAGGATCGACATGAAACTTTCTCTTCTTGAAACAAAAAACCACCATTTCAATAATGTAGGCCGTAATTTAGAATGGAGATTCAAGTGTCACCCACATGTGGGTGTCATGGCAGTCAAAGTGTTAATGGCAAGAATTCAAGATTTTTGGTGACATTTATCTGAATAACATAGTAATAATTCAAAGGATAAAAAGATGAAATAATTTCAGCAATTTAATGGATTTTAGGAATTTCAAATGTTTTCAACGATCTCGAGATTTGCCTTCGAGAGAATCTTTGAGATCCATTAAAAATTCTGGGGTATCAAGATCTCAGAACCCTCCTCTACTCTTGGACTCTTTTACAATTCCCAGAGCGATTTGGAAACCATAGAACCCTCCGTAAATTTCGAATCGTTGAATTTGCTTTGCGTTAATGGAACCCGTAGAATTTCCCAACGCATCTATACCCAACGGAGTTTGCGGAAACTTTCCGAATCCTCTGGGACAGATGGGACCTTAGAAGTCCCCGGGGAGTCGCCGTAATTCCCTCGGAACTCCTAAAGATCCCGAAACCATCAAAACTTTGAAAATCCTTCGTGAATTCTCCACTGTGTTGCTTTCGTTTGTTAATAACATAGCAGCCTGTTATCTCCGTAAAAAACGACACACTTAATAAAAACAGTCACTTCGAAAATTCTCTGAGACCTAGAATTGCGATTTTTCGATTTTCGACGACGAAAGCGATATAAATTTCAGCTCGATCCACGAATGATCGGTGCAAATCGATTCGTCATCTCCCCCGTGACGTTTCGTGTGCGAAGACTCGCGACGAAACAGGAGGACGACAACCGTAGCCCAGAGTTAATCTGGCTGGAACCACTATATAACTGGGCCGGTCGTCATTGCACTATTTTTAAAAAAGTGACGGTCGACGGGTGCAACGGGTGGAAGTGCCTTTGACCGTACGTACGTAGCCGGGGGCGATTTATCGAACAACTCCCAGAACCCGCTGTGAACTAAATCTTGCGCAACGATATCTACGAAGAACTTACTAGCCGGCTGGCGATAATAGGTCAGAGGTTAGGCGTATCGATTAGACGCAGATACCCGCTCTTAGAACAAGGGTGCGAACAGCACACCAGCAACGTTAACCGAACGTGTGCGGACGGATACACGTTGCGCCAGGATGCAGGTAGACTCTTGTTCCGAGGATAATGGTCGGCCTCGATCCATTTATATTAAATTACGTTGGCCGGGGATAATTTTCGCCACTTTCGGCGACCCTTCGTACCCGACTTAATGAACATCTCGCCCATTCGAATAACTGTATATTCGTACTTGTTAGAGGAGTTGAATATTTTTGCGATAACATTGGCGAAGATTGGCTCGAAAATATAGAATAATATTGTTCTTATGCAAAACTGTTCGGGGAGATCGAATTCGGAGAACCGCAGTTAATTGGCTTTTCATTGCATTCGATGAAAATAATATTTTCTTTAATAACATTCTTATCTTAGATTACATACCTTACGTATAATTTTACATAAATTATGAATTTTTAGATTAACAACGGAATGGGGTTTTAAGGTTCCTTTGACATTTTGACTGCCACGTTGCAGCTACTAAAAATTCCATTTGATAGTCACTCTTTTTTCAAAAATAATACGAATAGTTTTCTGTTATTACACATGCATCCGAATGCAGCAACTACAAATGGAAATAAGATTCGTTAAGTAGAACTATAATTAAGTGCACGCGTACTAAATGAGTTCAAGATCGATACTCTCGAAAACGAAGCTCGCCGCACGTTCTCTCCTCTATTTTCCTCCAAACATTTTCTAATAATTAGCCATTCCCAGATATTCGAATCACCGCTCTTAATCAACGTCACCCCGGCGTGCCATTAAGTTTTAAACACATTCAGTCATTACCAGCGGCTCATTTTCTTATCGAATTCGGTCACACCTAGCCTCATTAGCAACGCCATTTACATAATGTCTTCTTGGCTCCACATTAGGAGCGTATTTCAGCGAATAATTCAGTAATCGTTATCGATCGATGTTAGCAAGAGTCGTGAAAGGCATCGGTGGATTCTTTTCAGAAGTAGAAGAAGAAGGAGGAGGGGGAGAAAAAAAAAAGAAAACAGTCGAGAGATGAAAACAGTCCTCGGTAGACGACGCTAATTGCGTGGAAAACGGAACCGTGAATTCCAAAGTGCCGTAAACTTCGAGGCACGGTAAATTCCGACGGATTAAATGCGCCGTGGAGTTGGCGCGGAGTCACGTGTGATTAATTCGGCCGACGGAAAGTTTCCTTGTGTAGAACGTCCTCGTCGTGGTCGCGTATTTTTCCCCCCTTTCGCACCACTCCACCCTCCACCCCTTTTGAAGAAGTACGAATTTATTCAAAACCCGCGAAGAGATATCATCTCGCGACGCGTTAAGTCGTTATTCAAATTCCTCTGCGGTTTTTTGAAGGCTCGACTTCTTTCAGTTTTTTTCTTTCTTTGTGTTGATTTTCTTCGGCATTCTCGGTTGAGAAGCTTCGGAAGGTTTCCTTTAATCAACCTTCGAACGATCCTCTCGTGGTCGGTACGTCGTTGTTAAGCGGAGAGGAGAGAAAAGGGCAGAGGTGTCCCCGACGGATGACATTTTCGATCGGTCGGAATATTCGGAAGATGTCGTTCGAGATGAGTGACTGGTCGCAAGGGGGACGGAGGCAAAGCGTGAAACGCGTGCTCCGGGAAAAAAACAGCCTTTTGAGGGCCTCGCCTCAGAAATGTCAGCCTCGACGCCTACGCTTTTCTTGCCGGTCGTTTGCTAGCCCTTTGAAAGATTATTCGCGCCCGTTTACGCCCCTGAACCGCTCGCTTTTTAATTATCGTGCTTACACGTTCATTGATGATCGATTGTATAAGAATTGAAAGTTAATTGAAAAATTGCGTGGAATGAATGATGCGATATAAAGCGTTGAATTGTCAAGAAATGAACATGGAGAAGGGTTTTCTTTGGTGATTCGTTAACATCAACGTCAGTCAGCGAGGCGTCGAAGCGTGAAGCGAATCTAGCTCGAGGATTCGACGTTTCGCAGGGCACGTCGTCGGGTGTCGGAGGATTTGGGTGTCGATAGGGTGCCGTCGGATGTCGTAACGTTCGGTCACGTCACGACCACGTGGCAGAAGTATCCAAGGAGGCCAGTGTAATTGAAAGTCCCGTAAATAAGAAAGGAAACCGTTCGAGCGTGGCGGTGCCTCGAATTTCAATCTTTCGGATATCCAAGAGCTCTTGACCCGCCGCTGTTTCTTCTTTCGCGAGCGTAACTTGTCTTTTCCCTTCGTTCTCAGCTCGTTTCTTTCTCTTCCGGTCGCGATTGTCCTGCCTTCGGGGCCTCTCGTCTTCTTACAAATTTACCGTCCCCGAAGTTACGCTCCTTTTTAACCCGTCTCCCTTTCCAACCACTTCTGTACGTTACATGCCGCGACAACTTTGTCTTCCGTTCTCTTTGCTTGCCAAGAAACAGAGGGGAAAAAGGGGGCGGTGGGATCGCCGCAGAACGTACAAGTCGTATCCAAGAATTTTCTTCTCGCCTCGATCGTTCAGTGAAATCCCCCTCGTACCTCTCTTCTCGATTTGATTTGCGATCTGCCTGGTGGAACCAGCTTTACCGTCCGAGACACTAAAATGCACAGCTTCTCTCGTGGCCGATTTCTTTCGTTCGTTCGCCCCGCGACACCCGCCTTCCACCCTCGCTACTCGCCGACCTCGTAATTCTACCCCCAGAACACCGTACGTAATCTTTTGCTCGAAACACGAAAATATATTTTCAAGTTTTCGAATGAATCTTTCCACGACTAGAATTGGACCTTTTCAAAATTATACCTTTGTCTTGTATTAAAGCTAAGTATTTATTGTTTCGTTGTTAAAGCAATTAATGAAAGTTGCGATGTAGCGGAAGTACAATTAAAATTCAATACCTTCTATTTACAAGTCCTTCTAATGCTAATTTCGGATATCGGTGAGGGGTAGATCGTAAATATTATTCCAAGGCGAGGGTCAGGAATTCCTTGAAGCGAAACGTTAAAGGGCAGACGGTGGTTGATCGTCGTTCTCAAATTGGCTGACAATGGCCGTGTCTTAAACAATCGCGGCACGAGTTTCGGTAACGTCGTTGCCGGCAAGTTGCGCAAGTGTCCCTGAAAAGAGGAAGCCTCGAAGCCTTTGTGAGGATCTCTTCTTGCAATTAAGAAGTTATCGACTACAAGACGCTCGTCTATTGGCTCCTTCTCTGGATCGATCGTCGCCTCGGCTAGGATTCCGCTTCGGTTTTTCCTCGATGTCTCCGACTCCTTCCCGCGATTCCTCTCCTCTTTATTCCTTTGCCAAACACCCGGAACGCGGTATCGGTTATGAATTATTCATGATAAACGAGCCGGCCCCGAAAAACCAGGTTATATTCCCTGGCCATCGGACGTTCTCTGTACATAAACGCAAAAGGGGGAGAAGAGAGAATGAAACGCTTTCCAGCGTGATTTACGCTAATTTTCGGCACCGATTTACACGCCCGACCACAGCCAGGAAGCCGGTAAGTGCGCGGACGCATCCTTCCGGTCCGTGTCGCGTGTGTGCTTTTTATCCCACCACCACCAACAAATTTCTCGCCCACCTTCGCCGACAAATATCTGTCCGTGTCCGTGTTTCTGTCGGAATAGCTTCGTTTCATGCTAACGAACCAGGATTCTGATTAAGTTCCTATCTTCTGCCGGCGGCTAATGTTTCTTGTACACGACGAAAGGAAAAGAGGATCGTAGACAACGGCTATTTTATTTATAAGTCCGCCACCGCCGGTGAATTCGTTGGCGTGGATCTGTGCTGAATCTCGAGAAGCAGGAACCGGGGGATGCTCTTTTCTTTTTACGGACGCTTCCAAGAATTGTTAGGAAGTTCAATGTTTCCAGTGTCACCGGAATCTTATTCTTTGGCGAGGTAGTTTTTAGAGCTTGTTTTTACTAGTTCCATCCCGAATACCTTATGAATTTACAAACTTTCGTCATTTGGAAATTTAATCAAATCGGGACGGAAAGTATAAAGTTGTAATTTTTAAGAGTGCATTGATACATAAAATTAATTAAAAAAGAATGAAAATGAGAAATATATATTTACGTTGGAACGTTGTTTTAAAAAATATCCACAAGATCCTTGCGGGTCTAGTTTATACTGTTTGTAACAAAACTTACTGTTCTTCTCAAAAACGTAATACTCTGATTTCTTCAGCGTCCGTTTTTTATAATTTTGCAAAGAAGTAGGCGTTACTCGTCTCCACTAATTACAAATTTAGTTAAAATTGACCATCTTGTACACCCCCTCGGCTACAACTCGGTGGGAATGTACTCCAAACGTTGTCTACCTGTCTGGTGACAGTGACCAGGTTTATGGTGTTTATTCACTCCAGATCATGTCTGCATCATAACCCTTTGACTGCCACGTTGCAGCTACTAAAAATTCCATTCTCAATCAAACAAATGAAAGAATTCCTAATAATATGGGCGACAGTTTCCAATGGAAATTCAAGTGTCACCCCAAGGTGTTAACTATACAAATTTTGCCTGCATAATATAGCTTATTATAAATAGAATGTAGAAAATTAATTCCTCTGAACATCTATCAACACCTACTGAATAAAAGTGTGTTTCAATAAGGACTGCAGAGTTTTTCTAACTACCTGGTTACTTTAAATTTCACAAAAAATAAGATATCACGACAGCTTAGAGTCATTTATTCTCACGCATCGTCAGGCACTGATAATCCATAGGGTTATCGAGGAAACCGCGCGATCTGCTTTCGACTCGAGCGTGCCCTCACCTGTTCGTTCTCTTTATCCCGGTTTGCCACATAATTATCAGACGACGCCTCCATTGACGTCGTGCGATGCTATTTTCATACGTCGACCGGTAATAAATAACGCGGGTAATGGGATCGGAAAAGCGTGTTCACGGACGTGAGGCCGATAACGAAGAAAAGCAAGGGGAGGGGGGGGGAAGAATTCGAAATGGAGCCGAGCCGATATACCAGCAGTCATCCATCCGATTCCTAACGCGACCAGATACATTTAACACGACCCACACCCACCCGATGGATCCATTTGTCACTGTCCAAATGAGTTGCCAGCCCTGTGTCCACCGCCTCCAACCCCCCCGCCGTTCTGCTCGCGTTGTGTCCCTTCATCCTTCGTTGCTTTCGTCGGCATCGATGCGCGAAAAATCTCGCGGAACGTTCCGTTTCGTCCAGCCCCGGGTCCGATCGATCCCGAGGAGGACTTAGTCACGCAAAAGTGCGCGATGAAAAGATTCTTTTTATCGGTTGATAGCGATGCCGCTGTTGTCGTGGTTGGGTTTTTGAATTTCTCCGCCGGGGATTAGGATTTATTCTGGAAGGATTTCAACTTCTTTCATACGAAGAGTGTCGAGATGGATAATGGACTTAAAGGAGATCTATCTGGAAACTTCAACATTTATTTTTTTTTGCCCAGGTTTTTTGCTCGCTCTCTCTTAGGTATCTTGGAAATATTTGTTGAAAGTTTCGAGCAAATCCGAGGAGAGTTGATGAAGTTCATTCTCCGAGGCCTTCTTCGTGCTGTTTTTATTGGTGGCTTTTTTTTGGCAGGAAGTCGCTATTTTAAATTTCTTCCGGAGACATTCTGTTGTGAGTTAATTTCTCACCAAATTCAACCCAGCGAATGTTATGGTATATTGTACAAAAATTCTCAAATACATGTATTTAATCATTTTTAAAAAGGATTTTGTGGGTACAAATTTTCAAAGACACAAAGAGTGTGGTGAGATACATTTAAATTCCAGTTATGATTTCTATCGATTCATTTTCAAACCTAACCATTCAAACGAGTACTTTCCATACGGATCAGGCACCGTCCCCTGTTAAACGACGCGCTCAACGATACTGTCGCTCATTTCCGTTGATTTTTAATCGAACGGAAGACAATTGGCCCCTGAAATCGTAGACACAGAACGCTGTTTGGACAATCGCCAAAGCGGTTGTTCGCCTCCCCTCTTACCCTGTTCCGTTTTAAAATTCAATTAAAACGGTTATCGTCCCCCGCGGAACGCATCGTTCCCGTGGATTCGACGATGTTGGTTTAATAAAGGCACCGGCTGAATTACTCTCATTGTCGGTCTAACCAAGATTGGATCCGTGGTGGGGCGGGGAGGGTAATTAAATGCCGGGCGCGAACCGAATCCGCCTAAGGTGTATAATATTACCCGTCCATTTTCGTTCACGGCCTGTCACCCGGAAGTATAATTAATGCACACGGTGATACGGTACGGTGTGACGGGTTCGCGTTGTGACCATCCCGTTGCTTTCCGTCGTTTGTGTTTTCCGTTTGAATATATTAGAACAATTTTGAATTGTAAATCAACCCCTCGAAGAGATTGGTCTGGAGCGTGAAACGACAAAAGAGCGTTCCCATGAATACGCGATATATATTTTTTTCTTTCTTCCCTCTCCCCTCTTTTACTATACCAGGCTACGTTTACTATATTACCATATTTAGCAAACAATTGAGCAGAGTTATGCAAAAGTTTTTCGTCGTTTTTTAAGGGAATTTATTCTTTATGAATATTTTATAACCGATAGGATGCTCTTGGTCAAAACGTAAGCCGTCATTGTCTATCACTTTTTGCCACTTATAAAGGAGAAAAGATGGATACCGGGGGATGAAAAAGGTCCGTGGTCTTAAAGTTCGAGCGAATAAAAGTTACCGGAGTTATGCAAAAAGTTTCCATCATTTTTATTCTTTATGAATATTTTATGACCGACAGAATACTTTTAGTGAAAACGTGTCCCCATCGTTGTCCATCAATTTTTCCTGCTTTTCGAAGAAGAAAAAAAATTGATGGTTTTATAAAATACCTCTTAAGTGATTCGAAGTATTACCCTTAATTCATATGTTATGAACAGTTTACACCAATTTAGTTACATTTCATTAGCTTTATAATACCTAATTAATTAATAATTATCCACAAGCTTGACGAATGTTGCTTGTCGCTTCAATAACTGTTTTGCGTTGATTACACAAGAAATGCATACAACGGCCAACATGTCAATGGGTATTAGTCGTTCTATGTCACCTTTATGCATTTGCCAAACAATATTGACATGACAAACCAAAATACGTTGCAAATTCTACTAAAATAACCGATGACATTATTCATACGTGCATGATGGAAACTGCTTGCTGCACACCTCCAATATATTAAAAAGCTAATAGATTATTTTTATTTATTTTTAATTATAAATGTTCAATACTTCCTAAATTATTAATTCTATTTAATTCCATTTCTTGTTCACCCTTGCACCTAAGGATACGATCAAAATTCAATCACTATTCCAAATCACTATCCTTTGGATACCCGACAGTTGAATATTAAAGATTGGGTTAATTGATGTATAAGTAATTTCAATACTTCAAACTTTATCACCGTGTGACACTTTATTAAAATGGGTTCGTTGTAGCCGCTCCACTCATAAAATAAAATAACGCTTTATTCGAGGCAGCATTTGAAACAACGTCGTTTCAAAACTGGCCAGGTGCGTTCCCGAACGACATTCCCTTTTTATTTCGTGTCATAAATCTACCCATTTAAAAAAAAAAAAAAAAAAAATGTCGACGTACAATTACCAACGCGGTCCTCGTGTGCCCCCGGTCAAAAATGAACAGTAAAGCCCGTCGGTAGGAAAATCCACCTAACCCCCCGGGTTTTTCCATCGGGAACACGCGTTGACACTTTGACGCAAAAAATGTATTGCAATCGCGGTGCCGCGGCGCGGCCTAGGCCGGCGAGAACGCGGGCTTTCGATTTTTCCGGAGGAAATTAAGAGACGGAAGATAAATGGAAAACCGTTCGCAAAACGGTTTACGTCATAGTTCGGTAGTTAGGATAGGAAAAAAGACCGAGGAGAGAGAGGGAGTAGATGCAGCATCCAGCAAAAGCTTATCGACGCATCTGTGTTGAAACTGTGTGTGTACGTATGCATGTGTATGCATGTGTGTGTATGTGTGCGGGGGAATTTGACGTCACTGGCCAACCCCTTTCACCCCTGCCTGCCCCTTCTTTGGCCGGTGTGACGCCCTCTATGTGGGTTATGACGATAGCAGGGGATACGCGGTCGGTTAACCCCTTGGCTGTGTACAGATCCTGGCTGTAAGCTTGCGAAAACAGCCACGTGCACGAGTGGAACGCATCCCTTGGCCAACTTTGTACGCGCATAAACGCGAGCGGCGTACCCGTTCCGAGGATAGACTCGTGTTGCCCCGTCGTCGTGTTATTTTCCTCCTTTTTCGCGGATCTTTTTACTCGGAGTTTCCTTTCCGCCTCCTTTGTACGACCAGCCAGAGGTCACTGATTCTTAACGAATCGCCGACTTTAGTCCGGGGATGAGCCTCGAATCGTGGCTGTTTTCGCGCGGTAAGCCGTGCAAAAGCATCCCCCCGCCCACCCCATCGCCACCCTTCTGTCAAGGAGAACAGAACGAATTTAGAGAAATTTTCCGTCGACTGAATAGACGGGCGCGGCTTAAGCGCGGCTTTCGACGCGGCCCATTAAGTCCGCGGTTTTTCTACCGCGTCTCTGTGTCGGTCGTGTTTCCTTCACGGCGAATCGTAATTAAACGAACGGATTCCAACGATTTATTTAACCCGTCCCGTTACGAGGTCACGATCCTCTTTTTTAATTTACCGACGATCGAAAGAGTGCACCGGCGCGCTCCGGCCACCGTGCCGCTACGCCAAATGGTTTATTGGCCATTTTTGGCCAAATGGGTTACTTAGGAACTGTCGTCGATACGCATTCGTTATCCCTGCTGGAAATGTACTGCGCGTGACACAAATCGACGTACGAGTGTACGTGCGATCGCAACGAAGGCGTTAACGTTAACACTTTGCACTCGAGTGGCGCCCCTAGGATCACACACGTAATTAACCAGAATATTTACAAATGTAAAGTTTTCAATAAATATTTCTAATTCTTTTCTTCCAAAATAAAGCTTTACTGGAAAACGTATTTAGATGTAATTGTATCCACAAATGCTTCGAGTGCAAAGGGTTAATTTTGATTACAATGATAACGATGGTAATCTGAAAAATAGCGTATCGTGTAATAAAACGAATCACGATACAAATGAGGCGCTATAATTGACAAGAAACACGATTAGCACTGCCATGACCCACGGTGTCCCGTTAACGCGTATCAGAAGCGATCAGTGGGCTGAAAATTGGCACAAGAGAATTCCAAGTTGGACAAGGGGCGGAATTGGTACGTTCGTAATTGGAAAAAGCACGCTGACGACAGGGGGAGAGGGGGTACAAGAAAGGAATTGGATAACGGTTTGAGGCTTTCAAAGGGCCAAGGAAAAACCTAATCTCTTTCGTTTTGCATGTTCAAATTATTTCGCTCGACTTTCTGTAACCGTTTGTCGTCGAGGGGGTGGGGTACGGGTGGGGGAGACATTGGAACGGTCGGACTTCGGGTAATCCTCCTTTCATTCGTGTTTCTTGTTTCAGGCCGGCTTAAGGAGAGGACGGACGTGTAGCCAGAGTGTCGTCGCCGTTTTCCAGGCAACCGCTTCCGGTATTTAGGTAAGCGAAACTCACAGCCAAAGGGGTGGCGGCTAAGAAAGGCGAAGAAGCCCTATTAGACGAGTCACCCCGGCTACACTTAAATCGCTATCAGTCTTTTCTCCGTTTTCTTTTCATTGCTTTGTCAACGTTTCATCGCGAATTAATCCTCGAAAAATAACATTCTAGCGCGATGACTCCTTGCATTATCGTTATTTCTAAGAAACGTTTTAAAAGAACATTCTTCGCAGCCGCTTTTGTCTTTTAATATTTCAATCTTTTCAAGACTACATTTTTTTTTTATGACGATTATAATCGAGTTAACTGTTCGCCATATTTGAATGAATTTTACTTTCAATAGATGTAAAATTTAACACCGTGCTTTTTTGCGATTTTGGATCAAAGGGCTTAAGTTACAATGATTCGTTGAGAGTACACAGCGTCAAAGAGCTTGAATTATTTCCTGGAAAATTGTTTTTACACTTGCGAAGCCGTTGCAGGGTTACGTTTCAGTTTATTTTACGTTGAAATTTTTGAAATTTTATTTAGAAACTCTCGAAACGGATTCTAAATAAAATTCGTAATTAAATCCACCAGCGTGAGTTACGTTATTTCTGATGAAACCACTTTAGCTACCGTGTCGTTGAAACCTAAGGATTATTTCCCTGAAGGGCACGGTTTACAACCGGAAGCTTCTAATAGATTCAATTGCAAGCACCCGGACCATGAAAGTCTCAAGAATCTCATTTATGTGTAAGGTTACTGCAGAAATTCTCGTGGATTTCTTGTTAGCAGAGAGAAGTGCCATCTTAATAAGAGGCAAGTTTTTTAATTATTCAGATGTGCATAGTATTAGTTTCTACCGGCGAACGGAAACTCTTGGATCTGAAACGATGTTCTCGAATTTTCTGTCGAACGATTTAAATCGCGCGGCGATTTAAACGATACAACAATAATTAGCGAGACGAACGTTCAATTACGGTGCCGTTTAAGAATTAGGGTATTAAATGAAGTTTTCTTTTTACAATTAAAATAACGGTGTATAAATTTCAAGGCTGAAATTAGAATACCTTTTAATAAGAACAATTAGTGTCCAATTCCATTTCTGTAATTTAGTTCAATTATTCTATTTATTAAAAAATTTTAAGATTGATTCCATACCATCGAATACACTTGAAGAAATAATTAATTCAACGTGGGTCGATAATTAGCAAGATGTATGATTGAAATTCAAATATTTCGTAAATTCTGTGACGTATCGGGTTTGTCTAAAAATAAACAGAACAGGTCACAAAGACGGCAATTACGTGGCCGAACGTCTCACGTCACAGAGACACGATCGTTCGATATCGATTTCATTTTTTTTTACATATTTTGCCGTGGAAGGACGAGGTAGAAACGGTTGCGAACGTCAAACGATCCCTCACGATGTAACGAAGACGAGGACAAGAAGGAGAACGAGGGTGAGGGCGAGGGCGAGGGTGAGACACGGCTCATTAAACGTCGACCTCCTACCTCGGCAAACGGACCGACAGCACAAGAGCTACACGCTGGAAATTGTTGTGCAAATACGACTACATTTATCCTGCAGCCTCTTGGCAAGCGCATATATTATTCAAACGGAGAATACTGCGTCTTTCTCTTTCCCCGGTTCAATTCATATCCCCGCGCCGCTCGGCGCCGACCGTTTTCTCTCTGTGTTTGTACGGGTCGTTTTAGACGTCGAACGCGACGAGAATCTCGACTTTTGTCCCGTTTACGCGTTGCCAACCTTGTCACCGAGGATCGTTACACGATCCTGATTACAGATTCTATTTACTTTCCTTTCGATGATTCCGACCGATCGAATACGGAATCAGAACCACCAAGAACTGGGTGTTTGGTATTTACGAAGATGTTATTAAATATTATGCGACTGGAGATGTCTCCAAGATCGAGCGGAAGCGAGCATCCGATTTTCAAAAAGAAATTGGCAAATTTGAAAATAGAAGGAGTTCGCTTGAACCTTTGGCGAAGGCGGATATAAAATTTATCGTGAAATTGTTATAAATTTGTACCTTGAATGACTTCAAATTTGATATCAGCCATCAGAATACAAAAGGGAGACTAAGGGTAGAAGAAAATCAGAGAACAGCATCGTAAAACGTTTAGATGAGAGATTCGAAAAGCTAGGGCACAAAAGAATCGACGTTCTTCGATGTGAACCGAGGAGAACGGATCGTAATGAAAATCGTACGAGTTCTCGGTTACAACGTGGTCAATGGGGGATGACAGTCGGCTCTATCGCCATTCACCGTCCTCTTGACCATGGCCGTGTGTTCACGGTGACGGACGTAAATAACGAGTGGCCGTGTCAGTTCGCATGAATAAGAGAGATCGGAGATTACGCGGGGAAGCTCGACAAAGACGCGGCCCCCGGTTCTATCGTTGTCTTTATTACCACTCGTTGCCCTTTTTACCCGTCACGCGTTTACGATCACGAACCCCGGACGATTAACCAAGATCGAAGATACAACGGTCGACGACAATCGTTACGAACAACAAGGAACGATCGTCGACGAGAGCCACCGCTGTTGGCCCCGGCCACTTCGCTCGAAACCGACTTCTCATTGTCTTTATTGCGACTCTGCGGTCGGCTTATCTGCGGGACACGCGATGTCCCCGAGAACCCTTAACAGATAAGAAGTTTTTCGTCCAAACGTTTTCCGCCGTGTTTTACCGCCCGATGATCGTGGTTGCCCCGCATCGAGCGCACTAACACTATATTCCAGTAATTTGAATGGTTACATTTGAAAATTAATCGACAGAAGCCTTAGTAATTGGAATTAAAGCGTGTCTGAGCACACACGTCTGTTTTCACTGCGGCGGTCAACGTGTTAATAAAAAAGCCTTCTACGTTCAAAGATATTTCTTTTCGAGATTCATGAATGAAAAGTGCAAAGAAAGTATCCCATCGCTATTCATTATATATTCTAAAACGTACAATTACCATTTGCCTTTGTGCACACGATTCGCGAACGATTCAACACGCACAAGACATCGTTTGCGTTCAATCCCGGGCCCGGATACTTTTGTCGTCAGAGAAACTTCGTTCCTCTCCGCTGATAGCAATCACCCCGGATCCCATTCGTTTTGTAAATTTTCCTCGTGAATCAAGTTCTTTGATGTGAAACACGAGACCAATCTATACACACACATCCCATAGATTAAACCTTTCTCGAGCGTAACGCAAACGTTCCGTGGATTCTGTTCGGCCGCTCTCAAACATTCCGTGCCGGCTTTATGCAACGAATGGAGTCGCAGGGGGGGAAAAGATTCCGAGAGAGGTAACGCGCGAACAAAGTCACCGGACGAATTTCAACGGGTAATTTCGCGTTTCCAGAACCACCGGGGTAGCGGGGGGCCAAGATACGGCGGCGGCGGTGGGGGTGTTTTAGCTTTTCTCATAAAAGTTTCCCGGACCGGGTCGACGCCGCCTTCTCGTATTTCGCTGCGAGTAAATTCTCGTTGTCCTTATTACAATTCGTGGCCGGTTTATCCGAGAAGCACGCGATGTTCCCGAGAATTTAGATAAGCATCCCTTGGCCTAGACCGTACGGAATCGGAACTTGTACACCTCCGCCCCTCGACTTCTCTCCCTTCGGCCAATGTTGGCCAACTCGTTCGATGCAGCTATTAACGGGTGTTCGAGCTGAAGCTTAACGATTTTCATCGACCCCGACTTCCGAAATAAGCGATACAGCGGGATATTTATTTATTAAGTTAGACGCGCAACACCGTGCGGATTAAACGGCTGTTTATGATGCAGCCGTGTATTCGAGCGGTTTCGACGATATCATTTTGCATTAGCTACCTCGTATATCGAGGTGGAAATGTTGGTTATTACAGCACGGACGTTTTTGAGGTCATCAATCATTGATAAAAGGGGTACATTTCTTCATTAACGCGTTGACTGGCACAGTGAAAACAGACGTGTGTGGTAAGACACACTGAAATTCCAATTATTAAGACTTTTGTCGATTAATTTTCAAATGTAACCATTCAAATTACTATTTTTATAATTTACTACTTATTTTACATGCTATTCTGCGATTAACTCAAGTCCGGCTGAGTAATTTTGGGTTATACTACTTAATTCGATAGGACGTTGCTGGTCGCAGTAGAAATATCAACGCTCAGGACGACATGTAGTAACACTTGTCAATTTCTGATAATCTGATGCCTTAATTCACTATTTTGAATTATTTGCATAATTGTATTCAACAATCCCATAATTATACAACAAAGTTTAAAGAATTATGTGAAATCTGCCAACGAGCGTGGCTCGTATTTCTTCTGCTTCTACGATCATGTAAACCACAGCTACGATTTTCATGGTTGCAAGAAAAGGGGTTAAAAGTATAAAAGGACCCCCCGCCGTGCGCGTATCCTTTGCTGGCAATAAAATCGTTCCGTGTTACACGAAACGTTAAGTACGCGATTTATGTCGTTCCCTATGCATCCTGCGGCGCGAGCCAACCGTTATATTAAAGCTATTAAAGGTCGCCACTATCGCCCGTATAATTAACCAAGATCGATGGATACCAGCGAGGATGACAACGTACGATGACGTCGTCGTCTCTCTGCCCCGATGAAACAATCTTTTAATACCCTCGCCAGCGAGCTGGCAACCGGATGATTGACGCCCCGACCCGGCTCCCATACAATGGAGTCCGTTTACTTTTCCACCTTGGCAAGCTTGTTTGCGGGTTACATAAGATGGAAAGAGTAATTATCGTTCGCCAAAGATTCGACCGTCTCTCGTCTGGGAAGGGTTCTTTGATCGAGCTTCGAGTTACGTTTTTGCAAATAAACTGCTGGACAAAATTAAAGAGTCACTTTTTCGAAACGTCACCGAGACCATACTTTTTGGGCTAGAACGTTGCCCTTCGGATATGTTATGCCCTGAAGTGTCCTCGAATCACGCCAGTGATGTGCAGGTCGAACATTTGATATTTTTGTACGCGGCGAACTGCTAGGGGCAAGGGGGACTTTGGCGAATCCCGTTAAAAAGGGGCCAGGTCATCAAAAAACATTGGGGAAGCGAAAAAGTGTGGAATCACGAGGAAGCGCTGCGTCACTTCGAAATTGGAAAAGGGTAGTTACAGTGTAGACCCGATTGGTGAGGGATCCTATCGAATTCACAGATTGCTTGACAATAAAATATATGCATATAGTTAGCAGATTCAGGAACATGTATGCCGTTTATCAAAAGCCTTCTGTGGGTTTGTTATTTATAAAAAAAGCCTACTGCATTTGAAAATACTGAACATACTGATTTCAGTAATTATCATTACGAAATATTAACTTCTGTAATTATTAGTATCATCAGTTGTTAGTACTAGTTGTTTGACATTCGACGCGTTGTGTTTCATTCCTAACATCAATGAATTCAGGAATAAAACTTTAATCAACGTTGATAACTGTTGATCGATTAATCGAAATCTGGTGATTTAATGGCGATCGGTTGCGCGCAGAAGAAGAACGATAAAGACAGACAACTGTTATCGACGATAATGACATATGGGTATTCGTAAAATAGAGCGAGCACGCGAAATCGCGATGATTTTGACGGGAATTGGTAAAGCGTGAGCGCGGGATCGATAAGCAATAAGCAGTAAATCGGGACTGCGCCTCTCCCGCAGCATGCAAATCATCCGAAGGCCTTCTAATAAGTGGCTGCATAGCTAGAAAGGAGAAATTGCCCGATTTTACCCCCTCGTCCCCCTCCCCGCCGATAGGGAGAGGATTATGCATCGTATACGTATGTCTCGGTGCTGTAATCTTGGCAAATAACATTTTTCATTTCGGCTTCGGTTTTTGCCTGGGTTGTAATGCAACCGTGGCACGTCATCATCTTTTTCTCTCTTCCCTTTCCACGATCTCGTTCTTCGATAATATTGTTTCAACTCGATGAACGAGTTCGAAAATAAAACGAAGAAACAAGAAATTTGTTAGGTTACAAATGTTATCTGGATGAGAAATAAAAGATACACTTCACTTTTGTCGAATCGATGGGCTCTTTTTTTCGTCTGTTCGGCGAACAATGACACCATTGTTCGAACGGGGTGTCTTAGAAAGTTGGAACGATTTGCGAACTGCAGTTCCACGCGAGTGGCGTACCGAGACCTTGTCATAAAGTTACGCTTTATCGTGTTCCGCGCCAATGGGGGGGTGTTCTCCTGACATGAACACGGCTTACTTCGATCTGCCAATCACGAGTTCGGCTCCTGGAAACGCGAAGCCACCCCGTTCGTGCCAGGATGTACAAAATGAGATCGACTCGAGCGATCGTTTCGTTTTCCCCGAATATTTGATCAAACGGGTTGACCTTTCTTTCGAGTTAACCCTTACCGTACAAAGCGCCTTTAAACTCGATTATTCATTCGGACTAAAATAAATTCTTTACAAAATAAAGTCGCCTCTTTCCCTGCCGAATAATTCAAATATTTGCATTAATAATTTGTAGTCGAAAGGCAGCTGGAAGTCGAGGCAAAGTTTGAAATAAATTAAAGTATTTTGGTCACGTGTTTTCCAAAGAAACATATTTACCGCGTCGAGGAGTGTACTTGGAGGCCCCTATAATTATAACTTCGTTAATTTGGCTCGAATTAATTGAAAAGTTCCGGGGAAACGTATCCTAAGAAAACGTTTAATCGAGAGTCGAAAATTTTGAAGTTTCGCGATGGGTATACACCTGCTCGAAGCGTAGAAAACTCGTTACCTCTTCGCGAGACTTTAAAATTCAGGCCAGGGAAATACATAAATTCTAGCGGCGAATTTATAATGCCTCGTACACGAGGACACTCGAACGACGCGTGTATGAAGAATGGTGAAACGGCACGATTTGAGACACGTTAGAAAAAGGTCGAGCCGTTGCAGCGACATCGGGAAACGTTTGCAATTTATTTTTGTCGTTCCCGATAGGGGCAGGTCAGGTGTGGAAACGGGAGAAGAAAAGGCAAAGCGGTGTGTATCAGACCACTTCCGATAAGCATAGCCCTGCAATTGCCGGCAGCTTACCTATAGGGTAGTTCTAGCACGCAATGAAGATCTGCGTTCACGATAGTGGCCACTTTAGATTCCTTTTTGCTATTCCTTTTATACCTCGCTACCCTGGATTCATTTTGCCGCACATCCACGATACCAACACCTGCAGACGTACTCGTGTTTCGTGTTGGTAGTCTCGTCAATCGCACATTCGAATGGTAATCAATTTTTTACGATCCTTTGAATCGGTTCGGTTTCTTTGTTCGTTCCACTTATGCTTTTACGCGAAGTACAATTCTTGTGAAAAATTGTTCAAATTACACGAATGGACTTAAGCGTTTTACAAGTTTTCTTTCTTTTCGTGAGATCGTGCATGGATTTCTCTAAATGCAATAAAATATTAAACAATTGTCTACTCGTGATTGTTTCTTTGTAATTTGTTTAGTCAAAAAATGAATTTATTGTAAATTCAACAGACTGCGTCTAAAAAGTGTCAGTTCGAATGTGTTTAATTAATTATTTTCAGTTAAATTAACCTAATTTTTATATGAGTTTTAATTATTATTTCGAAGGTATAAATTCAGACTTATGCTTCTGTATTATGGTTATCATCGTGATTAATCTTTGCTCGCCAGAGGTGTGGACTTATTCATTCTTTTTATGGTGTGCTTCATCCTTTAGCCATGAATGTTACAGTACTATAATTCTCTTCTCCTATCTTCCTGCTATTATCTTCTTATTATTTCAAACGTCGGTCGAGTTCATTTGTTATCGTTTATCTTGATGGTTTTAATTCTGATTCTGAACTTTATATTGTGTACACGTTTCAGACGTAACGCTACGAGCATTATTGTTGTTGATCCTTTGTGAATCTTCATTTAATTTCATCCTAGTTCAAGATTTATTTTTGTATTCCATGAATTTTCTTGTTTAAATATTCTTCATTCCTCCTATCAGTCTTATAATCTTAATGTGAATATTTTGAAAATAATTGAATTTCTTTTTTAACTATCCATATCAGAAATGAATAATTATCGAAATTTCCTTATCGAACAAGTACCTAATAAATAATTTCAGATTTATGATCTCTCAAGATTCATAAAGTCTCTTAAAACTTCATTTATTTCGTAAGTTTTCGCGTTGCAAGAACTGGACAATTAACCCAGGATTACGTATTCGAAAAAAAAAGAAAAGGAAGACGTAGCTTCGAATCGAGATCCATTTGATGTTTCGTCGGGTGCAGTTTGACGAACGGTCAGCGACGAGTAATTACACCACGAAATCCCAGCTTCTGCCTTTATAATCGGGACGTGGGTAATCCTCGGGCGACCGTTGGGTGTCGATCACGGGGCAGCAGCACCATGAGCTCGGCTCGTTGAACTCGTATCGGCGCCGAGTGGAAATTGTGCATAGGAATTGCGATCGACGCGGTGCTAATGCACTTTCCGATAATGCCGGTGCCGACGTAATCGTGCCCTGCCGCCTCCTCCTACGTGTCCACATCGGGCTCCGCTTTAAACGTCGCTCTTCCGTGTACGGATGTACGCGGATCAGAGAAACAGGCAGAGAAGGTTCGTCCAACGTGCAGAAGCGACCGACCAGCGGATTACTTTGATTTCACTGTTCCTGGCTGGCGTCCGTGTGAACTCGTTTCCCGGTTAGCTGACGTGGATGAGGAATTAACCGCGTTACACGAGCCTCGGACAGTCGATGAAAATGGCTTTTAGTTACGGCGCGGATTTACCCTGCTCCCAAGCCGCCATCGAGTAGTCTAAGTAAATTGGACGCCGTTGCTTGGCCCATTAATTGTAATTACAAATTCATGAAAAAATAGCGGTGGCTTGCTTTTATCATTTGATCCTTGAACAGATTTTCAACGCGTTAATCGTCGTAACGAGAATGGGTATTAAAATTCGTGTAGGTACTGAGAGACCATTTAGGTTTCAATTAGTTTTGAAATATTTTTAATCTAATTTAAAAATGTTTCCAAGGTAAATGAATCTCGACAAAACAAGAAATAATTACACACATGTATTTTTAGAGGAAGGAACGTAAAATGATAGATGCACTCATTTACAGAGCGCTCTTAGGAGTTTAAGACGGCGCGTCTGACTAGTTACGGGGATAATCTACTTAAGTCGCTGTAGCGGCAATAAAGAATGTGTTTTCAGTTATTTGCCTGCCATAATACTTGGCATACTATTTTTTCTTGTAATATTTTTCACAAAACTGATACGGGTATCCATGTGCCAGTGGTCGAAACTCTACAGTACAATATTTAATTAAAAAAAAATAGCAGCATTGAACTGTTCCAAGTTTCTTATAATACACAATTTTTGCTCGTATTTTAAAATTACTTTGCTTCTGAAAAATTGGACGTTAGAAGTTCGATAAGTTTTTAACTTTGATCGTCGGTGTCACGTGTTCGTGACTTTGATATTCGTGACTGGAAATTATGAAAGCTCTCGATTCGTATAATCTTCTTTCGGGTATAAAAAGAAACGTAAAGTTCCAGGAGCCATAAATTCTGTGAAATGTTAGCCCGTCAAACAGTTAAAGTAGTACAAATAATTAGAGAAACATCGGTGCCTCGTGCTCCAAGCATTGATTTCTTTAAAACAAAGAATTTACATACCGTGTATTTAATTTAGTACATTTATTAGAAAATATATTCAAAAAATAATGATCCCTAATATCGTTATTAGAACACAGATTTTTAAATTTAAAAAAAAATGTAAAGTTAGTCTCATAAAGATCACAAATCGAGCAATTGCTATGCAGCAAATAATATGAAAGTCGTCGTTTCAGTCACAAAAGCTATCCATGTATCCAGATTTAAAATAAAATGGTTACGCGATAGAGGGAGCAAGTAGGTGTATTTCACTTTTCGTGATTGATCGTGGAAGATTAGGAAAGGACAGGATAACACAGGGACATTCATATTTAGGTTGGCACGTTGACACAGCACGATAGTATCGATCGTGCCTATTATTCGCACTTATTTCTGCAACATAAAAAGCCATTCCCCGGCTTATTTAACCGTTACGTCTAATTCCTTTAATCCAGACCTTGTCGATCGGCTAACTTTTCCTCTTTGCCGCTGCTCTCCCCTCTAATTAATTCCGACGTACACGAATATCCGTATGTTTGATGCTCGAAGTTGGGCTTATAAAAAAAAACAGGGCACCGTTTCACCGAATTGCACTCGACAAAGTTTCTCCCGTAACGCGCGCCACCGTCGAACAAAAACTTTATACGTGTAACATCAGAAACCACGGACCGTGTTCATTTTTCGAGATTAAACGCCGGGTACACGGACGGCTTAATGTTCCCTGTGTGTACGAGTGTTGTGCACCGACGAGCTGCGATAGGATTTCGGCAGCAAATTCGCAAAACCTGGTCCGGGGACCGGCAAAAAACTACTGACTCCCGGATTAATTCGGAGCCGTGTTCGATGTATACAGCGGAGGGATCTCAGTTGGAGAAAAATGACAGGGAATTGTCAATGTTATTCGAAACGCAGGGGTGCTTGGATATTGTTCTCGGGACAAAGAACGTTTTAGTTAAACATAGAACGTTGTAATGTGTTCGAGACTTGATAAGATTACAAATTTTTCATGTAATTGCATTATTATCTGTTTTAACCCCCTTTTTATAATTTTGTTGAAACGTGAAAAAATTAAGAAAGATTTTTTAATTAGTTATCATGGTAGAAGATACAGTTACTGACATTTTGTAGTGTATTTAATTAAAATAAATAGCAATTTGTAGGGTGAGGAAATATAAAATTTTGTCTACAAATTAATTATTGTTACAATGATCGCTACAATAGCGAATTTGAAATTCTTTACAGTTGATTTGATATCTGTATCTTCATATCAGCTTTATTTTTCACGAGGCTCGTTGCAATAAATAAAAGTTGTGCCCATTAGCGAATTGCGTTTAATGCACCATCTAAATGGATCCCGAGGGGATAATCATGGTAACCTGAGCCACAAAAGAGGCAAACACTCATGAATTCCAATAATCTATGAAAAGAACAACCAGCCAAATTGATATACGAATTATACCTCAGTTGTATGAACACCGTTTCACCCTTTTGTGAGGCGTCGCTCGAACGGAAGGAATTAATGTTCCATCGTTTTTTGGGATCGGGCGCAAATTTCGTGCGATTTCAGCAGATTTGTAAAGGTTCGCGGAATTCGCTGGCACACTTTTGTATCGGCGATAGATTTTGTCCGATGTTTGGCGCACGTTAATTAAAGCGGGCTCGGATCGAAAGGAAAATTTCCAATGAAACGTTCACGTGCACTGTAAACGCGGCCACGCTCGCTGATAAGGAAAAGTAAGGCTCGCCTTGTCGTTTCTATTCAACGTGTACGATTTGATTTCGAGAACCGTACGCAATCTCGAGATTCGAGTCGGGTAATCGACCGGCAAACGACGCAAGGAAACGGATATCCTGTTGCCGTGTTTGTAACTATAACTTAGTCGACGAATAAATTGAAAAAAATACCCATCCGATACGTTATTAGTCGAAGCGATTGAAAATTTAACCTTTAAATACGGATTTTTTAAAATCCAATCCAATGTATTCGACTTTCATTTACCATAATTTTAAATAATATTTATATATTTGATACTATTAGAATGCCTCACTAAAATTGCAATTATTCAGGACACTTGCTTCATTTTTCTATTTAGGATTTTGATTTGGTATTTTACCTTGTGTATAATGAAAGGCGGACCATTGTTAACACTAGAGCTACCAAAGGGGTGAAATTGACTTGTTCCACATTTCTTATTTTGTATTAAAAAATTTATCAAGATGCTTTCACTAGAGTGTAACTTAACTTTTCTTAAGTTAAGGAATCATTCTATATTATAATTCATATTTCATCCCTGTTAAAACTAACCAAAAATGAATAAATATCAAGCAATCTAATTATCTATGAATAAACAGTAGAGTTTATTTATATTAAATAATTTAAAATTAAATGATTTAGTGTTATTATAAATCAGGTGCCCTGCGATCAAACGAAAAGCAAACTCCTGTTAATTTACAATTATCCTTGTGCAGAGTAACGGTGCTTAAACGTTTCGACAAATGAAACCACAGGCTGCGAAGTAGCTTGATAAACTCGACCGTGTTTAAAATATCGTGAAACTCGAACAAGAAACAAACGATCCCCGGCGATGTGGTTCGGGCCACGCGTAATTAGTCCATATCCAATTGGTTGATTCTCACGTTACCGCGGCAAAGTATTCGCGTGTACGTCGGCGGAAATACATGCACGCGCGTACGATGTTTCAATTAACGGCTAATTCGTAAAGTTTAGCGATCGGTCGATCGTTAAACGCGGTTGACGTCTTCGGCCGCGCCGTTCATTATAACGCGCATCAATTTCGGCGGTTGTTTATTCGAGTAATTTGCAAGGACACGATATACCCCTGGTCGCCAGCCGGCTATTCCCGTGTTCATTTATAATGAACATCGTTTTCCAGTCGGTCGAAAACAACCGTGCTCCAATTAAACGAGAAATTCTCGAAGTAGCCCGACAAACGTGACTGAAAATTAACCGCGGTTCAACCAATGTTACGGTGGACGGATTAAACAGATCGTGACATTGATCCTCGTTTCCTGAACATTGAAATTTTCCCGAATAGGAAAACTCGTTGTTTCACGGCCGGTAAATATTACCGTTGACTTATCTTTGGATATTTTTATGCGAAAGAACATAACGATATAGGGTAGAATACGAGGCGGTTCAGCTCCTTAAAAGGTCTTTAGAAAGATCGTAAAGATATTCTTGGATGAAACTCGCAGGATAACTGGGTCACCCAAGTCGAAAGTGTATTTCGTGCCTTGCAATAAGGTTTCGAAGGTCTAATCCTCGATTTATCTTTAAGGTCTATAAGTTCTATCCCGAAGATCGCGAGGATTTAAGACATGATTCCTATAAAATCTTTTTTTATTGCATTCTCGAGTATCTTGGAACGAGCGTTTCCATTAATAACCCCTTGACTTATAATGTGACGAACCTCAATCGCACTTGCGGTACAGTTAAATTGTCACTTTAATTCTGATTTTCATTTGAATAATTAACTATATTTCTAATTTTTCTTTTTTGATTCGTCGAAAGGTTAATTATAATTTTGAGTTTAATATATTTAATAAATAATAGCTTACAATTTAATAAACTTAGTTCAATAAAGTACAAGGATGTAATCGTTAAAGAATAGTATTTTTTGTAATATAAACCAATAAACAAATATATTATATTTGGGTGTTTCTCAATTTTTAATCACGGTATTTAACGAATACATTGAAATATAATGAAAGATTTACGAAATGATAAATGAAATATTTGTAATATCAACTCTTTAAGATTTTAACGGAACAAAATAAATAACTCGTATTTTTCGTAACTAATTCCTCCCATCAGATGTCGTTATAAATATTTCCAAGTTTATTTAGAATCCATCGCTATCGGTACCTTTACGTATCGAAAATCGTTCAAACCGTAGAATACAATAACCTGTCCATGTCTTTTCAACGTCCAAAGACAAAAATCAAATATCTCACGTGTCAAACCATCATTGCATCCCTCTTTTCGTGACTCACGTGTTCATTCAGCGTTCGACACGCTCGAAACGATTTCCATAAACGACCATCCCTTCGGCATGACACCGGTTCTGTGTGTCACGAGGGAGGGAGAGAGAGAGAGAGAGAAAAAAAAGAGAGTGTCGTTTTGTAACTGAAATGCAAACGAAAAACCCGTTGCGCATTGACGTAAGAAGTGGAAGGGAAATTGAAGAAAATGACGTGGTCGCGTGTGCACCTGCGCTGCCCGATATCACAAACTGTTACCTGTTATACTATATGTACAGTCCAAGGCAAAAATAATTACACTTTTCGCAATCGTGACACTTGTCCCCTACACGTAAATTTGTAAACTAACTTGTTCTTTACGTATATGTAGCTTACACGTATTAAATTGGGAATTGAAATCACACCCTTTTTATTTCTAAAACATTACTTATTACAATTTTAAGTTTGGCGTGGTGTTTTATTTATACTGTTTTTAGAATCAAGTTAAAAATACTGTAATTCAAAATCTCGAGTTAAATATTTAAACTGGTTATTTGTTTAGGACTTAGCAAAAATTTAAAATAATTTACAAGACTTTATCAAATTAAAAGTCTCAACATTGCGACTTTCCGGATATCGATACGGGTATCTTAAAATCATGTTGGGTCCTGGATTCGTCATCCTAGTCAAATGGCAGGACTATCAACCCCCTGCGTTTCCCTTTGGCCAATAGAGGCCTACGTTGCCCCCCATGTGTGTACACGATTGCTTTTACCCAAGACTGTATATCGGATTAGCGCTATTTTTATTCAAGGTATGCGGCGCTCGTGGCGGCAGCAACGTTGCTAGGGCTCGATAAGAACGTAGGTATAGCAGTTAATTATATCAGTGCCCCATTAGCGTGCCAGTATACCGCGAGATTGCGATGGCTTTTTATACCACCCCGCGAGGGGTTTGCTCGTTGCAGCTACGTGTTGCCGCCTTTTTTTCCACCTGGCCTGTACTCGCGCCGCCACCTTGGTCCGCGGACAGCCCTCTGCGTAAATACGGGCCAGTAATTACGTTGCTGCAGGGAAATTACCAGTTACCGGCTCGTCGTTGAGTTTTATCCAATTAGGGGATCGCTTCGGCCAACCAGGCACGGAGATGACCCTCTTCGTAATTCTTGCTCGAAAAAGAAAAAAAAAAGAAAGAAGGGAGAGGCCTCCTCTTCGTTCCTTTTCTTCTTCTGCCTCCAATTTATTCGGCAGGATGTTCTGCGCCACTCGCTCGGAGGGCAAGGTCTGCTTTTTCATCGTCGGATAATTAGCGTCCGGCGCGGTCTTTGATATTTTTTATTCAGATTTTTCGGAAACTTGACCGTTTCAGCCCCTGGTATATTGAATGGGAAAAAATGGCTCATGGGGGATTGAAGGTTACCCGGGAAGGTATCGTCGATTCATTAGTTTTAATTAACCGGCGAAACAGAGATTACACGGAAAATTATTCCCGGGGAGGTTTTAGAATATACGCTGCAAAATGACCAATTTTCAAGAAAGGTATAGAGTCGCGTATTAAAATAATTCACTAAAAAATAGAAGCTTAGCATTTCGGTTTATCAGGAGTTCCCATCGTATGAATTATTAACAGCAATTATAAGTAATCATGAATTATTAACTATGTTCTAGTGACATTATACGATCAGGCTTCTTAAACAGGGATTGAATGACAGAGTTGATAAGCTATTCCATTAAAAAACATAAGGATTAGGATTCCTATTTATTATGGACTCTGTATGAATTATTAAAGAACCATACTAAAACCATCAATGTATAGTAATTGAAAATATTTAGAATAGGATTAATACGAAATCATGGCTGCTTAAAGTTGGTTCAAGTCTTCTTAATGCCTTATTTGCGACTATCAAACGCGTAAACGTGTTTCGTAGGACGAATAGCTACGAGCGACCCTGACATAGACATGATCGATTTCGCGAAGTTAGTCGAGCATGGTTAGTCAATGACGCTTCCAGTTGCAACGCTCGGTTCATTATTATATTTATAGACCTTTGCAGTGATCGGCGTTTCAGGGTTTAATGCAGTTCGCCGGGGAACAATGGGGAAACACCCACTGAAAGGAAGAAAAAAATAAAAGTAGAAAAAGAAAACGGAAGCACCGTGGTACGCGTGGGGTACAGGTGATCGATAAGATCGTAATTTATCGTCTGCGTTATTGGCTTCTCATTAATTAATGGGTTAGCTTGAGAATTTTTCTTCTATGAAAGTATTGATCTTCCCGGATAAATTTTGTTCGTCGCGCGATATTTTAGCCGAGGGAAATCTCGAAGATCTTCAGAATTTTACCAAAATTTAGTCAGTTGTAAATAAAAGAGATTAATTTTTCTATATGACATTTTTTTACATATTTTTATTAGAGAAAATATTTGTTTAATAACGTATAATTTGATATAAGATAAGCTTTGAACATTCCACTTGCAACCATGGGTTTTGAGAATTTGTAATTTGGGAATGAAACTTTATACAACATTTATTTATGTCATATAATATGTAGATTACGTTTTTAAAATTTCATCTTTTACTTCATAATT
The DNA here is from genome assembly GCA_022405125.1 of Anthidium xuezhongi. Classification (NCBI taxonomy): domain Eukaryota; kingdom Metazoa; phylum Arthropoda; class Insecta; order Hymenoptera; family Megachilidae; genus Anthidium; species Anthidium xuezhongi. The sequence continues at coordinate 4,315,557 of CM039642.1, read as the reverse complement.
ATTTATCGTGGAAAATGAGCTACTGATAGCGAAGTGAAACACAGTACTTTACGCCTCAGTAGTATAAGTCGAGTGTAGTCAGACGCATTATGGATTATTACGTCTATTCTCTTATTTACCGTTTCAAATTATTTATACACGGAGTTAGAGTAATGTTAATGTTAATAACATTCAGAAATCCCTTTCCTGTTCCATTTATTTATTATTGACTGCCACGCTGCAACTATAAAAATTTCATTTAATAATTATTTTTAACAAACTTTATGTTCTGCCTCCACAATATTTTTCTATTTCTGTTATTCATAATTTCAAACATCTACTCGGAATATTTTCAATCAAACAAACGGAGAAATTCCTAATAACACAGGCCATGATTTTTAATGGAAATCCAAGTGTCACCCATACGTGGGTGACGTGGCAATCAAAGTGTTAAATCGTAAAATACCGAAAACGAAAGAACGTACGAAGAAACTTCGTGTAATTTTCAATTAGCTTAACAAGAATTAGAGCACCTTTAATACGGGATCATTCCTCGCGTTTCAATTACTCGTCGATGAATGTTGTCCCGTGTACAGAGGATTACTTTGCGAGCAAAGTACGCTGCAGCGAAAAGGTTAAGATAGAGATCGAGCGCGAGCCGGGTCTTTTCATATAGCCGAAAATCCGTCTGGGTTTTCGTTGTTCCGGCGTTTCGCCTAACTTTCAGCCCGGTCCTCGTTCCTCGTGTAGCCCCGCCATGGAAGCATTACCTTAATGCGACCCAGAAAGCTCTTTTATTACACGGCCGTACTCGGTCGTAAACATTACACACGCCGTTTCTCGTGTGTGCAAGGGTGCGCGCATTCGGGCGGACGCACGCGTGTGCGCGCGTACCGGAGAGCCGCCGCTTCTGATCCTATTGCCATGCCGGATTGAAAAAAGCATACCTCCCCGCCCCTTCCCACCGCCCTCCCCCCGTTCACGCTGAACGACCGTTTTTGGAACTCTAATGTCTTTCGCCGTGATTAATCCCTTTTTGTTCGTGATTCTTCAACGCGACGCGCGGAAATAATTATTCCTCTCGGGTGATCATCGCGAACCGAGAGAGAATGGACCAGGGTTGATGGCGGTTGATGAAAAGAGATGTTACCAGCGAGAGTTTCTTCTTTCTTCTTCTCATCGTTCTTTTTTTTTTTTGTAGAAATTGTTAGCTGTTGGACGATGATATTCGGTATTAGAATATTTCAGAATGATCCCGCGCTATTGGTATCTTTTTCGACGGTTTTTCGATATTTTTTTCAATTTTTTAGTATTGGGATGATAGAAATGGTGGGTATTGTAATTTTGCAGACGGCGTAAAAGAGAAAACATTTGAATTGAAGAGAGTATTAATTTAACCCCTTGCCTTACAATATCGTGTAGGGTGTAACGCACCCAGTGTTGAATGAAACGCAATTTTAAATTAAATTCTAAGCGCAGTATGAAAATATTATTACCAAATATACCAATAATTTTATTTAACACTTATTCAATATATGAGAGTATGGGCAGTCGGTGTTTGAAAATTTGCTATTCATTTTCAACCTCTAATTAATTTAAGATAAATACCATTATGATAACCTGACTTGTTAAATCGTCGGTGTAATTTATGTCCATGACAATCACGTCAGGGCTAATAAAAGTTGCGACCGGAATGAAGGTTTAACAGTTGTTTGTTCGCAATATTACAATCGTTTAGAAAGAATGGAAGTTTTAACAGTGGCGGCGAACGGACGATCAAGGACGCAGACGTTAGTCGCCGAGGGTGATGTCCTCGCCATTGATTGGCAGCCCTGGCCGCGTACTCGTCAAGGTTCCACCACTTGGGCATGCAGCTACGATTGCGGATTACGCTGAAGATCGATTTCGATTCCTTTCCATTCTTCAAAACTGTTCCCCGACTAACGTTAGTATAGCTCAATCTACTTATTTCCTTTAACCCCACGACTTCGAATGGAATGTAATTTACGATTTCGATATCAGACATTCGATTGATTTTATTGTACAACAAAGAAAACTATCGTCTGTTCATCGAGATGAGTTTATCAAACTCAAAGAATTCATAATGGTTCGCGACAAGATTGGAGGGTGCTCTTTTGTATTAGAACGAAAGCGCGCGAAGTCGAGGACAGAAGTCAAAAGGTCAGAAATAGATTTAGAAAGTCGGAAGAAAGTTCTCTCGCCGTTTCCATTCGTGATCAATGTGTCCTTATTCAACTGTTTGACGTTTCCTTCGAAACGTCGTTTCATTTCCTAGCTATCGGTATCGCCGCCGTCATCGGGACAGACGTTGCAATGGACATTGTATCGAGATCTCGACCGCGAGGTGTGCTCGATCTATTACCGCTTACTTTTTTTCTCCCCTCCCCTCCCTCCTCCTCGTTCACCGATAAACCATCGAACTGCATTAACCGATCTTTTTTTCCCTTCCCTTTCGCTCCTGTGTTCGCTTTTCACCGTGCGAAATTGAATTCTCCATCGGTGAATCGAATTACGAACAATACGAGAAGCATTATTCTTCGAGTTCTGTCTGTCTCGCCACTTAAAAGCTTCGCCGAGCGAACGAATTCTCTTTATAGAGTCAATACACGATCGTTTTTCAATCGTTCGTTAATGAACTTTCATCATTTCTTTCGATTTTAGCGTTCAATACGTTTCTCGGTTGTATTCGTGGCCGTTGATCGCCACGCGTGCTTTATAGATTTTATTTCGATCGTGCAATTAATAAAGATTAACACTCGAACGATATCGTGTTGTTATACGATATTTCACCTGTGGACAAGGTGTCTTGTGCTGGAATTGATCGATTTTATGATAACGTTATCATCGCTGATAATCTGAGCAAATACCTGAGTAATTGGCGTTACCGGTTCTATGGTTTTTTAATAATGTCCAAATGTAGGGTGATACTTCGCCAATAATAGTCCCTATTGTTGAATTAAATATTCAAACACAATTCTGTTAATAATCTCTTGTTAACACGTTGACTGTAACGTAGTAATTTAAATGGTTACGTTTGAAACTTAATTGATAGAATCCTTAATAATTGGAATTTCAGAGTGTCTGACCACACACGTCTGCTTTCACTGTGGCAGCCAAAGTCTTAAGCATAAGACGACTATCAATGGCTATAAATTAAAAATCCAAAATTAACTTTAACAAATGGTTTTTTAATTACTTCATTATGTATTAAATGTGACCGCTATAACATTCAGCATATCGAATATCTCCAAAAAAGTATTCTCCTCATTTTTTTTGTACAAGATCCCCGGACTTGTTTGTTCCCCCCCGTTAACCCCTTTAATCGTCCCGATGCTACCCGTCATCGACGTGTCGACCCGTTGAATCGAATCGTCAACGCGAAGAACGGTTCTCTCTCCTTCTCTCTCGTCGACGGTTCAAAGGGAACGAAGAAACGACGCGCATCCAACGTTCCCGATAATCGACCACCGTGTACCGAATAATGAACGTTTCATCGAGGTCACGATCTTCTTCGGGTATAGGGCGACGTTAGAAACAGCGTCGGCATTTCGACGCGTTCTTTCACCAACCCTCCCCGGGCCCCATTTTCGCCCGTACCGTTCGCTTCTTTCTCTTTCTTTCGTTCGTTTTACCTACGTTTCTAATCGGGCAAATAAAAGCGGAGAAAATGGTCCGTACGGAAAAAGGCGTTTCTCGATTGGATCCGCGGATCGATCGTCGCCCCGTCGACGATGCCGAACATTCCCGCGTGCGACTGCGAATTATAGGCATGGGTCGTGCGCGGCTCGACTGACCGAGTTTGCGTTGGTGTTGGAGGTCCCATTGATTTCCTGGCCCATGTCAAGGCTGCACGCGAGGAACCCCCGTTCGCCTCCGACCACCCACAACCTCCGTCAACCCCCTTCGACCTCATGCGACCCCCTCAGCAACCGCCTCTTTCTCTCTTACTTGTACACGTATACGCAAACACACACACACAGACAAACACACGTACGTATACTTCTCTCCGTTAGCAGCAGCCCGAGCAACGTTTCGCTTCATGCCGACTATATATATATGACTCTCTCTCTCTCTCTCTCTCTCTCTCTCTCTCTCTCTCTCTCTCTCTCTCTCTCTCTCTCTCTCTCTCTCTCTCTCTCTCTCTCTTTTTCTCTGTCTGTCTATCTCGGTTGCTTTCTTCCACTTCTTTCCTCTCCCACGACCCCGTGGTCTTCCCTCTGTTCGCCAGGGACGAATGCACCGCGTGCACTCGTTCTGTCTACCCGCGAGAACGTACTTATCTGACCCACGTCGTCGTTTCGACGCGATTTTTGTCCTTCGTGCATCGTTCCTTTGCGCCGATTCTTCGCTACGACAGGGCGGTTCCGTTTCAACGTTGAAACTTTGTTTAGAATCGTTTTTACATCGTTGACCGGGGTTTTGTAGCAACTTCGAAAGCCAAGTAGTCGAAAATTCGGCAAACTGAAATGTTTACGTACCATTATTTTAATAGCGTAAAGTACCATTCAAGATATCAACTAATCCTTCACCGACAATAATGGGCGTATTAAAGTTTCATTGATCTCGGTCATTCGACAAATCAGCGATGAGCGATCGATGCCTTTTGCTCGAGTTTCTGGCCATTCTGTCTGGCGCTTTTGAAAACGTTTTTGTTTGTTTGATGTATTTCGCGGGGTCTCAGTGTTCTTTGAGCGTGGCATTAAGGGTCTCCCTTTTGGGTTCTTGTGTGTCGGTGTACTCGTTCTTTCAAGGGTGATCGTGATGGAGTGGTCTCTCTTGATTAATCGATTCGTAACAGTTTAGTTCTTCTTGACATTCAAGACTTTACGTAGTTATCATATTATTGTTGCCATTATGAAGACGTTTCTGGATTGCTTGAGAACACAATTGACATAGTCAACCATACTTTCTGTTTTGTAAATTCAATTACGAATCGGGGTCGGTAGAGAATTTATACTTAATAATTTTTATTAAGAAATGCCACTTATACTTAGAAAAAGATTATTCTTCAAATTATATTTGAGAAGCGGACAAATTACGATTAATATGTAACGTAGTAGATAATGGAAATTCGAAGTATAGTAAAATAAAAAATTGTACAATGGCCTAAGAATCTGAATAATTCAAGCCTAGCTGAAGTAAAACGTCGTTGTATATTCATGCTGGTGTAAGTAGGAGGTATCATACAAATGGAAAGAATAGAAACATCCACAGGCAGAACAAATATCTAATTTGCAGAAAAACGCGAATAACAGTTGGAAAAGTTGAAATGTTCCCCCTATAACGATATATTCTCGTTCGAGTAAACTAGTTCAAAAAGTTAATTCCATTCACAGACGAAAACATCCCCCATTCGATTCGTTACATTCCCGGTGCGTATACGGCGAACAAAGACCCGCGAAAGTAAACTGTTGAAATAACAGCGGATCCAAAGAGTATTTTCAAATTAATCAGCATTATTCCGTTAATTTTTCGTTTCGCGTGCCTCGGGCGCTCGCTCGGTTTAATAATTCGGCAAGTTTTTGCGTTTTGCGTGCCGAGCCGGCGGTGGCCACGATTGCGACCAAATAATTCAAAGGTACTTCGAAAACACGACACGGTCGCCAACCAAGAGGTGTAACGACCGCATATTAATCGCGAGGCTCACCGCGACCCATGAATTCACGAGAAACTCGACGACCACGAACGAAAATTCAGAAACGAACGGGAAAATTTTCGTATCGCGTGATTTTGCCCCGTCAAAGGTAACCCTCGAGTACCACGGCGGGCTGTGATTTAACCCTGGCCAAATTAAATCTAGTTTTCTTGGTCAAAAATAGATAGAAATTTGTAAGTCGAAAACTACCGGCTGAATTTTAAGCAGTCAAAGGTTGAATCTATACAAATAGTAGCCCACTTAATCACTTTATTTAAGAAATAAGATTAAAAATTATAAACCAGTTTAAACACAATTTTGATTTTTGTATGATAAATAATTTTCTAAAAATACCACCATGATAATAAAGTTAATGTGCAATGCGATGGACAAATTAAGGATTAAGGGTTAACTGGCGAACGATCCTCTTTCCCTCCGTTTCCGTTCGCGAAGATTTCCGTTTCCATCAATTGCGCAGATATTTCCAGACGAGTCGTTTCATCGACAATCAAATTGAAATGTTTGCAAAACTGGGATAGATGCGTGGTTCGGAGATAGTTGAGTGGCGATAACGAGTGTGTACAATGTGGGAGGGTTCTTAAGGGAGATCGGCGCACGATGGCCGGAGGTTTTAGAGAGAATAACGAGAGTGGCGGAAGTTTTAGAGTCGAAGAGGGAGTGCTTGAAGAGATTAGAGCGAGCGAGTTCGTGTTGTTATCCCATCGGGAGGATCCGTTCTGCTTGCTGTTACTTTATCGTCAGAGTTTTACGGTTCGCGCATGTTAAATTGAATTTTGCCGGTCTGCATGCGCGTTTACAATTGCGTCAAACAATTTCGATGTAATTCCGTAAGTTAGTTGCGCTTCGTTACAGGCATCGATGATTCTAAATTTCAATTGTTAAGAAAATCAATTCTTAAACGTAAGACATTTAAAGAAATGTTTGGAAATTTTAAAAATAATATTTACATTAATTTTTTACTTTACAAAAATAGGAGTTGTTTAATACTGCTCAGAAATATTAAGAATATGCAAATGTGTTAAAAATTTTCTATACAAAATCACAATTTATTTTCCATTCCTTGAACAATTTCTATTTTCGGGGGTGCATTCGTTCGATTGTGGAATGTTAAATATGTACGATTAATAAAGAATCGCGAACGGTGCTCTGTGCCCCGAAGAGGTAGAAGCGTTATCCGAAAGCAATTAAAGTATAATAAGGTACAGATAAGGCGATCCTGTTGGAAACAGGGCGCGATAATCTAGTCGGAAATGAACGCGAAACTTCATTAAGGGTGGAAAACGATTGAATAATTAAGTGAAGCTGGCAAGACGTTTGCCCGGAATCGGACGGCGAACGCGGACAGAATGATCAGCATCGACCTGTATCAATGATTTCTCGGGGATCCTTGCTCTGTGGAATATGTAATTTGCGGCGGCAGTGGTATAGACCGACGCGTAGTCAGACCTAGGCCCGATTCGATCGAACCGCAGCGCCGGATATTGCAGTCACCGAAGAATATTTGATTTCCACGTAACTGGGAAGGCTCGTCCATTGATCCTGATGTTTACTCCCCATGTTTTACCCGCCTTGATTAATATCTTTTTTTCAATTTTTCTCCGACCTCGTCTAGTGATCCTTTTTTAACGCGTTGACGGTCATTTTATTAGCCAAGGTAAAGTGTTCAATTTTCATAAATATTATCCAAGGCATATTATAATTTTAACACATCGACCACAGTGAAAATGCCTATGAATGGTCAGACACATTACAAATTTATTATTTAAAATTTATCATTTAAAACAAAACTTCAGTAGCTCTCTAATCTTATTAAACGCTTGTCTATTCTTTTACTTTACTAATCATTTAATTACACAAATTTAGAGATATCAAATCGTTCTATACTCCTGAACGCCCTACATGTTAAATTTTCATCACTCCTGTGTTTCATTTACCTCCCTTAACCTATATAAAACAATTCATAATTTCGATCATTACTCTCGTAATCTTCGAAGTCTTGCGATAATCTTCAAAATCTTCCGATAAGCTTCCAAGGAACCTCGTGTACAAGGCTCCGGACAGAAAAGGAACGAGCAGTGCACGTCCGGGATGGACGACTTAAGCTTTCGGTTACCGGTTGAAAAGCCAATGATAATTAAAAAAGAAAGGAGAAAAAAATGGGATCACCATTGAATCGACAAATTGCAACGGCGTACACAACACGTCAGCAGCCGGGGGCACGCATTGTCCGAATGTTGTTTTTTTCTCGCCGTTGTTTCGAAAGTCATAATTAACGGGAAGTAGGGAGGGGGGTGGCGGGGCTCTAAATAAATGAAGTCGGAGGGGTTAATAACGCGCATTGTAAAACGGCGCATTCAGCATCCGAGCCTTTTCATCGTTCCGCACTCGTGTCGTTTGGTCGCTTCTAATTAATTCTTCAAACGGTTCTTGTACAATACGAAGGTCGCGGTGATATTTTCCAAGCGTTTCCCCCTCGTTTCTTTTTCCCCCGTGCCTCGAAAAAAAAAAGAAGAGACAGGTATCGCCTTGCCGGTGAAGTGTCGAACGGATATCCCGCGTGTCGCTGCCACCGGAAGTCATTAGAGTCCGAACGCGGTTGTGCATAGTTTCATCAATCATCCGGTAAGCGCGCATTAATAATCGTTCGCTATTAAATATGCATCTGCTCGTTTGTCGAGCGTGTCGTTTCTTTTCTCCTTTGATGTTTCCATTTCGCGTTAACCCTTTGTCCCGTTTCCCTTGGCTGGAACGCATTCTCGATTCGATCGCGATTCGCCGCGACGCGATGTTCTCTTGAAAAATTAATGTCAAGAGAACTGTCCCCTTTTCGTTCCCTCTATTTTCGACGATACCCCGCGGACGATGGTGTCGGAGATTTAACCGTTTCAATTCGAGCCGTTCCCTTTCGTTTTCGAAGTAGTTTCACGGAAAATTATTTATTCGCCTCGGGTTCGGTAAAATTGTTAAAACAACGTACACGAAATTCCACGTAACGAATATACGATTAAATCAATCAAGATTAGTTATTAATTGTCTATAGCAATTATCGCAGGTATCGGACATTTTTAAAACAATATAAGCCTTGTTTGTTACTACTAATATTAAATTTGCTGTTCCTTTGATCAATCAGTTGTGTTGATATCACCCTCTAGCAAATTGATTTTATTTCCATTCCTAAAATTTTCGTGATTATTATCGTAAATACCATTTGTACGAATTCCCTTAAAAAATTCTATATTTAATTTAATTTTTGCGTTTGAATCACGATTGACCCAAGCCTCGCCTTTGACGGCTCGCCTGGAAACGCGAGCTTTAAATACATAAAAAATGAAGAATTTTGCATTTGCAAAGCGGCAAAGTAATGTACAGACAGTCCCAAAAATCTGAATCTGTCAAAGAGATCTTAATTGTTTGGAAAATACCAAGGCTCGTTTTCTTTCAAAATTGTTCTTCGTTCGTTTGTGGCAAAGGAAACCGTGCAAAGGAAACTGTAGGCCGCGCACCATAAACAGTTTCCATTCCATACTAATTGCTGCGCGCGACCGAAAGCTGCACTTCACGCGTTGGTTTCATTTTTTTTCCCCGCTCCCTACCCCCCTTTCCCGTCGTTTTCTTAAATTGGGTCGTCGAGAACGTCGACCTGTCGCATTCAATACGCGTCACGCGAAGTTACGTTCTTCTACGGTTTTGATCCGCGTTTCGTATACATTACGAACGTGCTACGCTTACCTAGGGAAAATAGCAATCTAGGGGAACGATTCGCTATTCATTTTGCATTCGAAAGTTACCAGAGGTTGGCACAATCATCCATTCTAGTTTGTTATTAAATCAACGAGGTCCTTTACGTTGACTGGCACAGTAGAAACAGACGTGTGTGGTCAGACACACTTCAATTCCAATTATTAAGGCTTCTGTTGATTAATTTTCAAATGTGACCATTCAAGTTACTAGTTTGCACTGTTAGTCTGATACTAAAAATATCCACGGTATATTTGACCTTTTCTTCTATTAATTATTTAATTATATAAAATTTAATGTTAAAACGAATATCAATCTTTGAACTTGTGCGCAATAATTATTTCACAGAGAGTTTAATTAATTTTGACTGCTATTCCGTACGATAACACACGAGGTATCCTTGTCATTGAAAATATTCAATGGAAATGTAACTATCGTTATCATCGAACTTCGTTTAAATATTTTTCATAGATGGACAAATTTTAGACCAACAAAACTAACTTTTTGACCGTAACACGTAATAATTTGGGGTATTCGGACAAGCGATGAGATCGTTCCCCCTAGAGAAGGCTATGGTGTTCGATAGTGTACACATATCGCGTTTCAACCGTGCCAGGATCGGTCGTTAATCGTCCCCGTCAATTAACCGTCCCGTTTCAAACACGAATCGAGGCTTTTCAATGTTTTAAAAGCATCAGGGAGCGTCGCGTGTTATCCCGTGTGAATTATCAAATTCGCGAGCACGGAACTCGGCCGATTTCCACGGTACCGTCGAATATCGCAATCGAATCTTGTCCATTAGTGTCATTGATAATTAACAACGGGCCGCTGATTTACGGTGGCCGCCACTGTGTACACTGGAAATTACCGTTCGCTCGAATCCCGACTCATTTTGTCGATGTTTTATTGCGCACGAAATCACTGTTTATCATTGGCAAAGCGTCCGCGATATTGATGGATAATGGCGGGGAATAATTTCGATGCGACAAAATTTATATTCGGGATGATTTTTTTTAAAGTTCAACCGAGAGGGACACCTTTGTTCGCTGTTGGCGAAAGATGCTTTTGTAAGCTTTGGATCTTTTGTAGGTGTGTGTGTGTGTGTATTTTTTTTTACATCGTCGACGGGTGAACTCACGAGACTAAAGTTACCGCGAGTAATTGTTCGTATTCGTAACCGTGGATAATTATTTGTGCTTCTAATTACTACGGAGAGTTCCGCAGTGAAGCTCGATGAACGCAAACAGAAGTTCAAAGAGCGTGAACGTGAATTCAAAGCATCAAGCTCTTCCGAGCCGTTTAGTTACTTGCTGATCATTGATGAATTATGGAGGTTGCTTGCGTTAGCTTGTCCGAGAACTTTGTGCCACTTTGGTTATCGCTATTTTATTACCTATTTTTTATTGGGCGATGAATTTTAAACCGCGATACTTATTTGCTACCTTTCTGTGCCACTACTTTTTGAGTATAAGCGATTTTAATTTTTATTAATTAGTAATTTCAAGTTTTGGAAATTTATAACTTGGAAATTAATAAGTTTCAATTCATGGATAATGGTAATCTTAATTTTAGAAAATTAGAAATTACTAATTGTAATTTTTTTAATTTAAAGAATTTGAGCAAAATGGTATGTTTCGCATACTGGAAGGGGTTAAATACTAAGCTTAATTATTAATCCGGGGGTGATACAATGTTACTGGCGCGACAATTTTTCAACGACCCCTCAACGCTGCGACTGCCTTCAATTCGAGAGGCGTAACAATTCGACACCTCTTGTATTTTTCCAAATTTCTCAATCTTGGGCCAGACTCGGTCCTCGAGCATGCCTCGTGCAAAACCTCTAACTGCCACAATTCGACATGTACCAAATACGAGGTCAAGGGAACCTGGCCGAGTCATTCCGGCCATGGTCAGCTGGGGTTTTCCCGGCCTCGCACCTTCGAAGATCGAGGGTGCCGCTTAATCACGAGTTCGTTGATAATCTCGTGAGATTGTACGCAACGTTATCATTCCGATTTCTCAAACGCGATGTGTTCAATCCGAATTGAAAATAAAATAAGCGAAAAAGTATCTGAACAGATGAGGCACATTGTGGCACGATTCCTCAATAACGTCACAGCGTGGAGAAGCTCTCGGCCAAAGGAAAACAAAAACAGATAACTTCGGAATAAAAATTGGCCACTTTAGAGTAACATCCATATGTGTCGACGAAAAATACTGCAGTAGTTTTTGATCGGAATAACATGAGACTTGTTATAGCTTATTCCTCGATCAATTTTTTCAAGCAAGAATTGTTTAAAGAGAAGTTTTGATTACAAAGTTTAAAAAAAATTAGGAAAATTAAGGAGTTTTAATCATACGAATCTCTCACAATTTAATTGTTTGGAGTTCGTAATCTAGGATAATTATTTTTTTGTATACAGTTTACCTACAAAGAAATTAATTATAACAGATTGTCCCCCTTGAATTTAATTCCATTTTTCTACATGAAAATTGGGCATCTTGTTCAATAAATCAATACACGAAGGGTAACATTTTGATTCCTATTTTTATTAAAGGGTAGTTTCAGTATTATCCTTAATGTAATACAATGGAATAGGTAAAGGCGAACCGAATAGGGGCTAATATTCTCATAACGTTAGTATTATACTGGTTACAAAAGGTAGCAAGTGTAAAGACTAAATTTAAATATGAAACAAACGTATTCTGAATAATTGAAATTACAACGTGCCGTGCTATGCGGTACACGGTCGTTTTCACTGCGGCAGCGAACGTGTTAATAATCAAGTAATTAATATGGTGTTACACTGTAATTAACACGTTGACTGGCACAATTAAAATAGTAATAAAAATAGCACGGGGCATAATAGTACTGGTTATTATGAATGTTAATCATTTATTTTCCGATCTTACACTTTAATTTAATGCTTCGAATCATCATTATAATTTCAATGAATTATTACATCTAATGAATACTAATTAATTTTTATAAAATTACTCGCTATCCATTTGAAGTCATTAGTGCAGTAATGAGTTTGAAATTTTAATTAATTCATTATAAACTAAATAATATGAAGTATATGTTATAGTAATTAGTTATGAATGTTAAAAGGAAAGAATTTAATATGATACGTGAACGCACCCAACAGCACCTAGTTCACAGTCTCTGATTATTCACCCTTCCGTTGTAATAGTAAAATAACAGAAGATATCCACAAGTTACTCATTTGATTCTCCATAAATTTTGAATACTGTTTCAGTTTCATCAACTGGAATAAACTTTGAAGTATTTAGCAAAATTAGTTGACTACTTTTACCAGCAACCCAGTAATTGAGAATAATTATTCTATTTACATTATATTAGGAGGAAACTTAGAAAAATAAATTAATTATATTTCCCTTAAAAATCATCTGCCTTCATTTCATGTTCCCTCAGAGGGGACAATAGAAAAGGGTTAAGATCATTTTCATCAACGCTTCAAATTTTTTATAATTAATAATTAGTACAAGAAAAGATCAAATAAATCGTGGGTATTACTAGTACTAAACTAATAATGTAAAATAGTAATTTGAATGGTTACATTTGAAAATTAATCGACAGAAGCCTTAATAATTGGAATTGAAGTGTGTCTGACCACACACGTCTGTTTCTACTGTGGCAGTCAACGTGACAACAGATCTTTCGTATTTGTGCATCACCCAAATACGGATGATATGTCGGTGAAGATATCAAAAGGAAGGCGAGAAATGAAAACGAAGGAAGAGGAACAGGCTCGTATTCAATCGAGATACTAGGAGGCAATTTCTGAAGAAGTATTCTCGCGAAAGTATCGTAAAAGTCTCAAAGTTGCAGCCGCGAAATTGGGATTTCTTTTCCGCGAATCACGCTCTTCAACCGTCATTCACATTGTGTCTGCCGAAAAAAAAAAGAAGAGAAGAGAAAGAGGGACGAAGAAAAGAAGGGAAGCGGTGTAACCGTACAGAAGAAACACGAGAAGAGGGAACGAGAGAGGGGAAATCAGTTTCGTGTGGATCGTCGTCGCGAAGTGCGCGCGTTTTACGCTTCCGCAGAAAGTGGGTCAGAGCGAGCCGAATGACTTGGCACGTTTTCTCTCGTTTCCGCGGCAGACGACGATTCTCTACGCTTTCACGGCAAAAAACACGACTATTCGCGACCGCACGAGTACCCGTCGCGTTTTCAATTCCTGTTAGCCCTGCGCCACGCGCCCTTCCGCCCGCGACTTTACGCCCTGTGACGTCCGAACATCACAGGATTATCCGTCTCAGATTCGATTTCGTTCATCCCCCCGATTCTCTTGGATTCGATCATTTCCAAGGAAACTAATCGGCCAGTTCTTTATTTTTCATTTGGATACAGAGTTACAAATTACAATAAAGTCCACAATACCAGTGTTAATCATTATATCCATTTGATTCTGGAAAATGTTTATAAATGCAAACATATAATAAATAACTAATATTACCAACTAATTAGAAGAGTTATCATCTTCCCCTCAAGATTCAAATTTTATAAACGACAAAGTCGTACGGATCTTGATCTACGAAGAATCAAATGTCATCTTGAAGATGCTTCAACAAGAAATGTTGATTAATTCATTAGCCACGAAAAGCATCGACCAGGTTAACCGAGACACCCTGCACGACCTAACCAACACCGACCGGGATCTCGAATGCGACGAACGCAGCGCACCGCAACCGTCGAGGAAACGTTGTTTCGTATTCCTTGTGTACGCAGAGCGAGTTTCAATCACGGAATCGGCTGTCCACCGTGACGGATCCGCGAACGGCATACTCAATGAGCGAGCTCTCGTTGGTGTGGCAAGCAGGGGAACGTCAATGAAGGAAGACGGTGGCGAGAGTGTAGTACGATTCCGGGTCGAGCTCGGTCCGGGTGACCGAAAAAGAGGAACCAGAGGGAAAAGAAAGAAAGATGGTCGGGGTGGAGGGCATGGAAGACGTAGGAGACCGAAAAGGACAGTTCCTACGAGATAAGAAAAAGACGGCTGATGTGTGTCGATGGTCCAGAAGACGGCTGGCGGAGGGGGGAAGGTGGTGGAAGAGGTATGGAGTGGTGGTAACGACAGCGGTGCGAGAGGGGTGGCGGCATAGGAGGATTTGGAGCTCTGCCACGTCGGGAGCACCCTCTTGCTCGAGAGCTCTACTGCGATCACCGATACCACCACACTACAGAACGTCCGCGGTTGGTACTCGTAGGGGCTTGGAGGAGGCTACACAGAAAGAGAGGGAGAGAGAGAGAAAGAGAGACAGACACGGCCCTTGAGGAGAAAACAGGTGGAACGACCGGAGCTGTGCTTGTTGGAAGAGCGTAAATATTGATAATCCCTTCGACTGTACCTAACTAGCGTCTTCCATCCTTCCTGGATTAGATCACAGCCCCGGATGAAATTGTTGCGCCCCGGTTCCCTGTTTTTCTTGCTCCCCTGACGATATCTTTGGGGATGGGCCAGGCTACCACTGTTGATGCGATTCTTTTCGCCAATTGTTGCCCCACCGAGCGAACGGGTGCTATTCAAATTATCATAAGTTATCGTATTCTTCATTGAAGTTATGGGACTTCATTAAGTATTGCTTTAATACTTCTTTGGATTTCTAAGGAAGTATCACTGGTTTTTATACTGGACAGCGATTTTCATAATCTGAAGAAGGGTTAAAAGAATTTTGCTTCCTGCAATTTTGACATTTTGGTTTATTCTATTGCAAAATTAATTTCCAAGAAATTGTCCTTATTTTTTACCAAATAATTAACAAATCAAGGATTTGGAACTTTCACTTTCACCACCTTATGCTCCACACTTTCAGTTCCTTCAGTTTAATCCTTGGTCTGACTAATCGTTGACATACATCACTGAACGACCGAACAAAGCTATCGATTGCCAACGTATAAATCATTTTTGGCCCCCTGATAGACGGAAACACTGTTCCGACTTCAAAGGGTGTTAGAGGAATTATTTCATTACCCGTGTCCTTCGCAGGCACACCCCAATCGCGCACCTTGCGTTACAGCATAGCATTACGCGTCATAATATTGAAACGAAACCGGGAAGCAATTTCTAGTCGCTATCGCGTTACTTTAATCAACGAAATATACGTCAAAGTTCAATATAATGCTTAATTACCGTTTCCTAGTCTCCAAACGGCCGACGTTGTTTAATCTTGAAATCGATTTAACCCTCTCGGTGCTCCACGGTGAAGCGATTAATCACGCTTCTGCCGCTGCAATACCTTCTCAGAAGTTAATCCTGCAGAAGTTATACGAGGGATTTCACGATCATAATCTATACCATATGAAATTTCACCGAAGGATACGTAAAGTTTAACGACTTTATAAAATCGGTGTCCCTTCGGTTGGCGGACGAAACGATACGACGACTGTTAAATAAACGCATTAAACGGGGTTGGGAGATGGCGCCCAATATCAGCGGCTCGGGTTGCAGATACGTTGGCGGATTACGCGTATATGTACATGTATATACAATATATGCGAGTCGAGACGAGTGGATCGCGCGTTAAATGCAAGAATGGATGAGCCGGTACAACTAATTTCAGCCCCGCCATTGTTCTCACGATGCCGCTGTCATTCTTGACACACTCTGGCTGTGTACCTACTGAGCCCGTCTACCTTGCACACAGCTTAATATTTATTAACCGAACGCGTATTCCATTTCGGTTATTACACGGCGAGGGCCGCTCCCACGTTTTGGAGATCTTATCGTTCGCGAGCGCTTTTTATTTTTCATTTAACGAGCTTACTTTGTCCCGCGAGTTATTCCGATTCGTAGACAGCATTTGTCATAATTATTCCGAGAATTCGTGGTATTTAGAACGAGAGTCTGGAGAGTTATTTAAGGAGGGTTTGTTTAACAAACTTTTTGCATTTGAATTAGGAACAGAATTTAATTAGAAACAAATAAATATTAATATGATCCATAATTAAATAACATTGATCTTTGGTTTACAGTTTAGGGATAAAAATTTGGTATTCGAATTAAAAGTTTATACCGGATTGCTATTATTTACACCGTGTAGAAATGAATAAAATATGTATTACGACTATTAGTACGCAGACCGCCGCAGTAGAAACTGCCGCGTATGGTCAGACACGCTATAATTGCAGCTATGTAGAATACTATGGTGTCACTTCTTCAATTGAGTTTTCCACTTGATAACTTGCAAAGTAACACAATTCTACTATCATATAAAATGTTCTTTAAATTTATCTTCTATTTATTCCAATAATATACCTCAGACTTTTTAGTATTCTTAGAGGTATTTAATTTAACTTAATCTTTTACACATTTATACTGAAAGTGGTATTTTAAAAAAAGGAATGTTACAAATATTTATGCCTTTTAAAAGAATTCTCATAGAGGTAAGTCGACAAGAGTACGAAGGGTTAATAAGTTAAATTTCCTTCGATAACAAATGATGGAAAACAAAGCACAAGCTGAAGTGTGAGGGATTAGGGAGCAACGTCGAAGATCGAGGCAACGATTACGCCGTTTGACAAATGAATTTTTCGACGCATCGGACGCGCCACGTCCATTAAAGCGCGAGACGACTACTCGGCGTCGTCTTGAAGTCACGAGGGGTGGCGTCATTGTGATCATTGAAAGAGCGTGCGCCTGCCGGTGTGCCGTACGTCTGGCCATGCAACCTAGCCTGGCTGCATGTTTCCGCTCATTTACATGCAATCACGAACGTGCATCCAGACATTGTAGCCGGCCGTACACGAGCTTCGCAGCTCCTGTATCGTCGTCGGTGTTTGTCGTGTTGAAGGATAGATACCCCCGCGTGTATGCACGTGGAAGGGGAGGGCGACGGTGGTTGAAATCGTACACGGGATCAGATGGTCCAACGCTCGGGCGAGAAAGGTGGGCCAAACGTAACGGTAACACGATGAAATTTCGCGTTTTTCGCCTGTGTCGCGTCCATTACGGGACGCTTATCGACCAATTCCGTTGTGCCACGGCATCCGCGTGTGCACGCCACGGCCAGGCGAAACGTGTAATCGAGACACGGGATTATGGATCATTAATTAAATCCTTGCGCCCGGCTCGTTCGTAGAATCAGCTGCAAGTGTATCGATTCGCGAGGCGGGGTATTCCAGGCGCATTAGGCTCTCGTCGATTAACATCGACCCAGCGTGCGTCCGTTCGAGGTCACCGCCGATAGAATTTGATTTTCGCACGGTTCGAGCCGAAGAATTCGCTCGGCTGACCGTGCCACCCTTCCCTCCCCCCTCCCCCTCCCCGAACGATCGTCGCGTTGTACGATTAACTTTGACCGGAAAGTTCAAAGGGACCTTCGCACACACGCCGTAAGTCCGTGAACAGTTTCAGTCGGCTATCGATTCAGACGGGTTTGCGGCTACATTTCCATGCCCGCAAATTATACGTCTCCAGTATCGGGGCGCAGACGAGACAAGGACTTTTCAATTACGCGCGAACCGTGCATTTCAGCCAGCGCGTCGCGAGGTGCTCGTTAACCATCGAAGCGGAATTACTTTCGAGTAGAATATGAATTCGTTAATTCGAACCGCGAACCCTCGTTCCCGTCCGCGTTTCAACGTTGTGTGTAGGATCGCACGGAATCGGGTCCAAGTTCAAGGGAATCGGGATCGAACGTCGACTCGAAGAAAAAGGGAGGGACAAGCGCAAAGAGAAAAAGGGAGACAGAGAGATAGATAGTTAGAGAGAGAGAGAGAGAGAGAAAAAACGAACGATAGCAAAGATGGTACTTACGCGGCTTGCGCGAACGGAGCACGATGAGTGGCGGGCAGCAACGCGACCGTGGCCGCGAGGAGGGCGAAGCTCCAGGAGGCGGCGTGGAAGGACTTCATATTATCCGTGGAAAGGATCGGGCTGTCCAGGTTTTCGAGGAGAAGCACGGCGCGTTCGCCGTTCAGCGATGACGACGACGACGAGGACAACGACAAGGACGTCGGCGAGGACGCCAGCGGGTGTCCTGAGGCGTTGTTACCTGGCGCGTTGACCCGGCGCCTCTCTGCGTGCCGTCCGCGTCTCACCCTCACCCCTTCTTCCACCTTCTCCTCCTCCTCCTCCTCCTCCTCCTCCTCCTCCCTTCCTACCCTCCCTCCCACCCGCCCCGCCCTCCTACCTCCGTCTTGCTCTCGTCGTCTGCTTTTCGCTCTCCACTTTCCTCGTACTTCTTTTTTTTCCCTTCTTTTTTTCTTCTCTTCCCTTTACTCTTTGTACAGGCTGCTGCTGTTTCTACTCTCGGCTACGATTTCGATTTCACCCCCGGTCTTGGCTTGCACTGACACTCGCGGTTCGACGTTTCCTCGGAGCACTGTGTGTTTCCTCTAATGCGTATCGACGTGCGAAATCGGTATCACCTCACACGATCTCCTCGCGATCGAGCCTTCGACAGAGAACACCCCCCGGTGGGTTCCTTCGGGGATAGCAGACCTCCTGGATATATATTCTCTTTTACTTTATTTTTGATCACTCGCGACGAGATCACAACGGGAGATCTTCGAGATCTGGGCCACCGTAGATCGTGTCGTTCGCACCACCACGTTTTCTTCGTCTTCACACGAGTACAGGAGTCCTCGCCGATAACGATCTTAGAGACGTACACACACGAGCGTGTCGTCGTGCGAAAATCAGCCTCAAGTTCACGAGCACGGTTCTAAACGGAGTCGCGCGACACGTCTTCTTCAGGCACTGCCGTTTCCGCGAGCTATTTTTTCCTCCTCGATGGTCCTCGGTCGGCTTGTTCGGAGCTTTTCGCAGCCGTTCACGATCACCTGGGAAGAAAGGATCAGGAGGTTTCTGGGTCCAGGGAACGAAATAGGGGCTTGGCGGAGGAGGGAGAACAGCGACGAGATCTTTGTCCGCGGAGGATCCTTGCGTCGTTTCGTTGCCGTGGCTTCTTCCTACAAGCTCGGGACCGCCTGATCGGCTAAGATGTCCTGCCGCAGGCTCCTCTTCCACAGGATCCTTCTTCCCTCGACGATGGACATTCTTCTCTCTTCTCCGCTCTCGCACTCTCGCTCTCGCACTCTCTCTCGCTCTTCTCACGGGGACATTCGGTCAGCACCCGCGCTACACCGCTACGCGCTCGGGAGTGGCGGCTCTCGCGTCTAGCCCGGCCGTGGCAGCGCGCAAGCGCTCTTCCTTCCTCTCTTCCTGCCTGCTTCCCTGCCTATTTCTACCCACCTGCCTGCCGCCGCTCGCCTGCCTTGCCTGCCTGCTCGCCTCGCTTGTCTTCCTCCTTCTCCCCTGATTAGGTCTTCCCTTACCTGGCCGCCACGAAACCGCCAAGGATGCTTCCCACCGTCGTCGACTATTTTTCCCCCGACTGCCTATCTCGCTGTAAACCCCTTTTTCACGATTGCGTTTACCTCCCGTTGGAATTTCGTTGTCGACTCTTTGATTCGGTGTTTCAAGGTTTCGTAATGGACGACGAAGGTATCCTTTTTCTTTCTCCTTTTTCTTTTTTTTCTCTGTTTTTTTTTTGTTCTTTCGAGGGTACGAACTTGAGGTATCCGTTCGTTCCTCGTTCAAGGTTACCGTTTGATGTTTCGCGGTCTCGTTGATTTTTTAATCGGGTTTGTGTGTTTTTTTTTCCCTCGCCCCCTCCTCCCTCCAGGGACCCGGCTAGTTTGCCGGGTGTTTGATTCCGTTCGAATTTTATTGCGAATTGTTTGCTTGCGGGATCCGCGTTGTAATCCGCTTTTTCTGATCAAGATTGGATCAATCGTTCGTTCGGTTATCTATGGTTCGCTACGTTCTTTTTCGCTGCTCGACTGAACCTTTCGAATCTATTTACACTGAAACCACTGGAACGTCTTACCTGCACCGACGATTTTACTTCGCCGAGAGAGCTTCCCTTTAGAATTTCTAGCTGATCTTCTCAGAAATTTATTTTATCTCTGTGTAACTGAATTTCCTTTCTGTTTCCGAGGGAACAGGTTACCGAACAGGGAAAACGGCAAACGTTTACCATCGCGAACAAAGCGACAATTAAATTTCAATTTATGGACATTATAAAAAATGATCCGAATGAAACATTCAAAAGGTTTTGTTGGAAATATTTCGTCCGATTTCTTTGACTGCGTTTCCGTATACTCTTTTGAATATTTTAGATAAGGTCATCTTTAATGGAATTGGATGTTTAGATAATCTAGGTGTTTTAGCGAAATTACTGGGTCACTCTGTGTACAGAGTACGTAAAATCCATTTCATGTCATTAGTAACACCTCGAATGTTGCCAAGTGTATATCAAATATGCCACAGGCGCGCTATTTTGCTGAGACGAGAAGGACCCAAAGGTGCCTTATTTTTCGCAGTAGAATCAGTCGTGTATGGTCCGGCGCTAAGAAGTTACTTGATATCGCAGCGAAAACATTAACGGTGCTCGGGATTTTTCTTTTTCGTAATTGCTCGGCTAAATATAGACATTTCTAGCGGACCAGGTATTAAATTCATAATTCATAGTTCCCCCGGTATTATTTGCACTTCTCTCAAACTATATACCAGAAGAAGCTCTTCATTTTCCAACCACCTGCAGCTTGAACTTTGCGACTGAACTTTGTTCCCGAGAGCATCCCGGCTGTAAAGTTCATTCGGCTGGTCTCCTCTCGTCGTCGAGCGAACGTTTGCGTCACAAAGACGAAGCACGCTCGACAAAAGGGTAAGAGGACGCGTGTAACACGCCCACGCGAAGAATCATAGCTTCTTCCTGCCCCGGTATCCAGCCGGGCAGGATAATTGAAATCGTCGCGCAGACCGAGCGGACGGGGCCGCTCTTTCCGAGCGCGTAATTCCGAATCGAGAGCTCTGCTTGCGGGATAAACATTGGATACGCATTGCAAAAGCGCGTCTGCGCGTATCCGCCTGACCGAACTATAATAGCTCGCTATCCGCTCGAAACCTTTCGATTCAATTGCACATACAAGCAGCGGCCTTTGTGGACCTACGATTCGGTTTCACGAATCCCACTTTTCGCGGGATTTCTTTGTCGATACCCGCGACCTTGTTACCCAGTAATAAGTATTTAAGTCTGACGCATTGTTAAAAAAATCATAATGCGATGGCTTAATTAACCTTTGCTTGGCACACTTCCACATAATTAAATATTTGGCACACCGGGTGAAATAGTATGAATTTTTGGAGGAAGTAATTTAGCAGACGCTTTTCAAAAGCTAAAGAACTATTAATTTTTGCAAAAAATGGCACATTACGAGTAATTGGAGGTAGAACAGGTAGCGGAGGGTCTGGTGGGCCCAGAGCATCTGCAAAAATCTGACGGTTAGTTTCGATGATTTTTACGCTCGACGTGGCTCGAGAAACGTTTGTTACACGCGTTCGGATTCGCGCGAGCCCAAAATCCAGGTACACGTTGCGGTTTTTCCTTCGTCGAGCAATGTATAAGCATTTTGACACAGACCCATGAACGTCCTCTCCTCGTAGCTCGCGAAAAAGAATCAAATAAATGGCAGGAACGAGAAGAGGAGTACACCGTGAGAAGCGAAGTTTTATTAGGTTCTTTTTGCCGCGGGTTTCGCTACCGTTGGAAAACCGGGATGCGACGCATAATGCTACCTTAAGATCCCCGTAGCAATATTTGGATTCCTGGCGGAACGTGTCTCTTGTAACGGAGCCTGAATTTTAGAGTGGAGTCGGTTTTCGACGCAACGGCTGCGGTATATATACCTAATTCGAAAAATGCTGAAACAACGAGGCAGGCAAAGCGTCGCGTCGACGTAGGATTGTCTCGGCCGTGGAGTACATAAAAAAGTACGTGACCCCTTAACTTTAAGAAGTTTAAGCTCGATGTTTAATAAAAAGTCAACTCGTTACGTTCATTAAGAAAATGTCTTGTAGATGGAACAGTTAAAAAACTTGAATTTTTATTCAGGATTTGTGCTCCTTTCTTTCGACGAAATTACACTTTCATGACATTGCAGCAAGTTTCTCTGGATAATTCTCAGTGAAAACCGTATTATTGTTTATTTAAACGTTTGTACACGTGTGTGTGTCTTTGAATTAACATACCAAATGTTCTGCATCGTAAGAATTTTTATATTCGTTTTATAAAAAGACCTAAGAAATATTTTATTTTTATTACCCGCAATAAAAATTAGGGGATCTCGTTACTAGGATTATTAAATTATTAAATATAAGATTCGGTGCAACACAGTGAAATTTTTAGCCTGATAGTGGAACGATGTACCTTCTTTCAAATAAAAAATAAAAGAAGCTAATAACGCTAATAAGAAGATTGATAAATATTTGTTATTTCGCTACTTTGGACGGTCTAACGTTAAAATCGTAGAATTTATCTTATAATTATTATGACAGCCTGAATAATGTCGGGGCAGATAATCTTTTTTACCGTAAATATAAAAGGTTTCAGTTATAGGGGGGTTGAAAAGTTGGTGCCTCGTTAAGCGGCTCGTGAAAACCCCATTTTTTTGATGATCTTATTTCGTTCCTCCTTTCTTCTCCGCGATGTACATCTCTATATATTTTTTACTTATCTCTGAATAAAACTGAGATTCAAGCCCAAAAACGTTTTTATCCGCCGCAGTATTCCCAGCGCTTTTAGGACTTTTTTATTGAATAAAAGAAGCGGCGATGCGAGAAACGTAAATAGGTGTAAATTAATGCGTTGCACCGGGTACTATCAATATTTATAACTTGCCGTTTTCTGTTTTTTTTTTCTTTCTTTTGTCCGGTGAAAAATATAAAAAGTTCTACTTTTCGAGATTACGTATACTTCAAAGTCCCATCGTAAATTCTGTTTCGAAGTACCTTACGGTTACATACGTAAGAGTTTACTTTTTATTTATGGCAAATTTTTAATTTCATGGATCCGTGTAATGCGGAATTCGGTATTAACTGTTACTGTGTCCTTCTTTTTATACCAAACAATAAAATGAATAATTTCGGTTTATTTCAATATTCTTAATCATTCGATAGGTACACCGGTATTTTATACATTCTGGTATTTAGAATTTGTTACGAATGACCCAGTAATCAATATATTACACGATTAATAAAATTTGCAGTCTTATTATCTTCTATTTTAATATTCTGAACAAATTCGGCAACACGATATAATAAAACAGACATGTAAATTGTATGGTACGTACAAAAAAGTAAATTGATTATAACGTAAATTCATTTGCATTTTTCACAAATAAAATTTTTTGTTGCGCGATTTTATTCATATAGAATATTAAACACTGGGCGGCTGCTCCATTCTGCTGCAATATTTGTTTCATTTCGAGTGAAAATGATGAGATCTCAAACTAAAAAGAATAAGGTTTTATTAATCATAAATCTTTTATTAAACTTGAAATTTTCTTCTGAAATTCATTGAGCAGTTTTAAATCGATGACCAGCGACTGTCGGTAGAAATCGTATCAGTTTCAAAGATTATTTGCTATCAAACAAAATCAATTACACGACCGGACCGAATGTGTCATCAACAACTTACAACAGTTCTCCGGTGAATCGGGTCTTCGGATGGGGCACGATCAAAGGTTGAAAGCCCATTTCCCGGGTTTGTCATCGATTACAAAGGGTTGATGCCGCGGAACGACATAGCGGACGTTCAAACAAGGATTTCGGTTCCGATTTTACAGGAAGACCCAGGTATCGGCGGTGTCCGCGAATTAACCGAGCGCAAGGTTTCACCCGGTGCATTCGTTCGGCTGAATGTGCAGCAAGTGAGCCACGAGAGGGACGGGAAGAGATGAATTCGACGGGCTAGAAAGAGAGGCACGACAGCAGAGTCGATACTCGTGCAAAAGTTCTCTTCGAGAGTTTAACGGTGACATTTCGTGGTAAATCGTGAACCCATTGCAGAAGCTTCGTTGCAATCGATCCCCTCCCCGTCGTGATCCTCGAAACTGATGGCTCTCCTCAACAACCAATCCTTTTCTCTTTATCTTCGTTCTCGCCGTTGCAACTTTCTGACATTACCAATTATGATTTTATAAACGATCCGAAGACTTGCTTAAATTAACATATCGATTACTGGCCGTCGGCGATGGGCGCCTTAAATTTTATATACTTCAATAATTATTAATAACGTTAATATCAATCCCAGCGGATAGCTGGAATAGCGACAGCTATTTTTGAAATTTTGGAAAATTTCAAAGATTGCTTTATCATCTCTTGACACAATGGTTCGTTTGCGATTTGGACTAGGCGAATTATCAATGGTATCTGTGTCTCTGCATCGTTGAACTCACCTTCTTTGATTTGTGTAAAAACTTTTTTCCACTTCAAAAGACGAACCGTGTCCTCTGTGTACAAAGAACTCATCACAGGAAATGCATTTCTTTTCAGTGGATTAAAAGATACAGAGCAACCCTTGTGAATAACGTGTTAGGACATACTCTGATTATTTTAACCACTTCCTTATTCAGTGATTCTTCATTTCTAAGGAATTTAACCCTTTAAACCCTTGTATGCATGATTTCCTCAAGAATTATAAATTATTCTGAAATGATTGATCAGTAATTTTGAGAATTTATTATTTTTGTACAGGATATTCAATAATTAGTGGAACCAAATGAAAAGGGGGTCTTTATTTTTGGAAAGTGGTTTTGTTACCAAACAGTTACATCGAAGCTATAATATTTCAGTATTTTTATTATATTGTATAATTAGATGTAAAGAATGAAAGATACAAAATTAATAATTCTTGCTAATGTTATCATTAATTATTAGTAACATTACTAATATTGTTAATATTCGAAAATTGTTAGCTAATGAAACTAGGTTAAGTGTGATTCGGTTAATTTAGTAATGGACGATGGATTAATTATCATGTCCAAACAACTAAATTAGTAATTCATTAATTGTACAGTTCAGTAATTACAAATTCGTAGTTTAGTAATGAACGGTGGGCTAAATTAATCGTCATTCCTAGTAACTATGACTTCCTTCCCCTAATCATAATTTTCCCTAGTGAGACCTACGATGTCACACATCGATGCAGACGTTTAATCATCCGCACGAGTATTGAAAATTTGTTGAAAAATACCGCGAACACGCGGGATCATTTACTTTCCGTTGAAAATATCGCGTTCAGCGATCGAATACGTCCGATCCGATCGAGGATCGAGTGGTCATTTGGCGGTCGTTCCCGCGAAATTGACGATACGTCGGAGAAATGACGGTCGTTGAGGTTGGATAAAAGCGTGGCTCGTTTCGCAGAGTTTGAAAGTATCTTGGCGTGGGCTCGAACGATCGTTGACCTTCTCTTCGGGGTCGGTACATATCGGCCAGAGCGAGTTATTGCGAGCGGAGCAGACCGTTTTATTTCGCATGCTTGCACTCCGCGGGGGGCCTAAAACGCTTCGATCGCCTACAGGCCTGGTGTTTAACACACGAGGGGGGTTATTTTGCCCGCCCCCGTTCGCTCGGCGACGCCATTGCGAATATTTTTCTAAGAAACCCCGGGGTCGGTCTAATTTCAGCCTGTTAGAGGCCCTCTGTCCCGGTCTCGTTTTCTCGGTGCCGTTTTCACCGTCCACCGAAATCTACTTTAATTTCTTTCATCGCTTTGTTTCTCTTTCATAAATGCGGATTACAGCGGGGGGAGGGAGAGAAACGCTTTTGTCTCTCGTCGCGCTCACTTCTGGGTACATATTTACCCGTGGCGGGTCGGCTTCGAATATAATTGCGATCGTCGAGCGGGGGACGAAGGATGAAAACGAGACAGAGAGAAAAGAAAAAGTAAAAAAAAAAGAGAGAGAGGGAAAAAAAGGAGGTTGCAGCGGCAGTCGAATTTCCGGGAATGAAAATAATCCTCGAGTGTCCCGTCAGGTTCTCGGTGAATTCCTCGATTCACCGAATTCGTAGCACAGCGGCTTCGTTTCCGGTGCATCCTTTAGGTTCGAGGGAGAATTCTTGGTTGAAATTCTTCGTTTACTCTTTCGCCATCCGATACCCCAGGACAGGGAAGAGGGAAAATGAGGAAAAACGATTGCTCGCTTCCCTCGAAACTTTCAACGTTACATGTCTATATCTTCGTTGCTCCGAAAGTTTTGAGAATCGTAGTCGAAACGGCAAATACAGTTTGCCATTGATCGATGAAAAGTAATGCTTTCGATTCATATGGAATAGTTCATTTCGAAGATATTATTGAATTGTGGTAGATGATTTACAGCTGGAAAAATGAACATTTTAACCGGTTGGCATTATTGTGTAATTTGCTTTTTAATTAATTTTAAGTTATAGTTCTGAAACACTCAACAAAATACGCAAAGGTTGTAAAAGAATTTACAGTTATTCGGATTCTAGAAAAATTTCAATATTTTTACCTTGACTCGAGAATCAGAATTCAAAAACTAATTAATTAATAGCCGCGCGGGCAATCATTGTCTATGTACTCGGTAATAATCTAAGCAATGAACAGGGAGTATACCGGCAATGGATTTTCAAAACATTCAGCGTAAGCCGCAATCAAAACAGTTGATCGGCTCAAGTGGATACAACGGAGGGGGGTTCGATAAACGTCTTTGTCCCAGGGAGTTTGGAAAATTGGCTTTTATTCGAAATAAAGATCCGCCCCGTTGCTTATCGGGGCCGGTCGGATGTAAAACGGTATCGAATGCGAAAGCTCGATAGACGGTTACGATCGATCAGCGGCCGGTTTACATTCCCCGGCACGGACACACGTTCGACAGGACACGCGTCGACGTCGTGGCTGCGTCACGAATCCAGCACGTTATTTCCTTCTTAACGCGTCCACAGGGAATCCAGCTAATTAAAAGGGAGAACGGGGCAGCCAGTGTTCGCGTTAATAATCGCGTCCACCGTGCTCGTTCCATTTAAAATTCAAGCTCGACGCGGGCTCGAGCGTGTCGCCGCGTAACGCGACGCTTTTCACGCGAGCCTTCGTACGGTATGCCCCTGTACCAAGTGCTTCTTTTTTTCCTTCGCTCTCTCTCTCTTTTTTTTACACGTGTAGAACGCACACGCGCGCGCGCCGCGTATACGCGTTAATTGCAGAGGAATTGAGTTGATTAGAGAAAATTGCGAGAAATAAAGCCGGAATTCAGCGAGGCTTCTCAATTAAAAACTCGTCGCGTTTCCATCGCTCGAGCCCGAGCGTTTCGTTTTCTAAAGCTGATCGTTTTTTGTTCGACTGATTTATCGGAGGATCAATCGCCAGAGGAAAAAAATATAAACGAACCGACAATGATTTCTAATTAGCGTAATCGTCGCGCTGGTAACAAGACCGCACGACGGATGACACGGTGTCAAATATAAAATAACAGCCGCTAATTAAGGAACTAACGTTTAATTAAAAAAGAAGAGAGAGGCCCGACGTCGTTGACGCGGCTGCGTCTTGGACGAGCGTGCATCTCCAGTAAATTGGAGGGAACTAGTATCAGCTTGGAGTTTCGCGCGGTTCAAATCGACACTGTATCACTTTAATCGGTTGTCGGCTTGGAAAAGATCTTGAACTAACGATTTTGAGGTTGATACATCACCAGGGAGTAGTTTAAACTTGAAATTATTCAAAATTACCATAACTTTTGTGCTTTATGCTGTATTGATAATGGTAGGGTTGAACTTAATTTACCAGTAATCAATTTGAGGGTTCATAAGTGCCTTTAGGGTAATTACTGTAAATCTGAAATTCTACATTTATGTAGATTTTGAAAATTTTGTGACTGATAAGTTCTTTGCAACAATCACATTGAATTATAAAGATTTTACTGAGGGTTTTTGTAACTTTTATGTTTCAGACTGCATTCATGATGACAGCAACTCGATTCACAAGGCTATCAACTTCTACACTGGTGAGTTATTGCTAATTATTTACATCAATCTAAAGTGTACAAAAAAAAAAATGTACAAAAGAGGCTATTAAGTATCATTGTCTGCGAGGACACGAAAGCACACATCCTTAGTCCTGCGAAATCTGGACTTAGAGTTCACGCTCGCGACTTCCGCCTCGTCGTTCGTCGGCGAAGCTGCACAAGCGGCGGCTGTTTACTGTCGCTTCTTCATTTCCCTTTCTCTCCGCCTATCTCTTCGCAATCTACACCGTCGTGCAGAGATTTCCCACAAATCCCTAGCAAACGCACGTAATTCCACGGGTTGTACAAGCGCGTCAAGGGTTCGTCTTTCGCTGTTCCGTTCTTCGCGTCCCTTATTTTCTGACCCCGTTTTTCTTTTTTTTTTTTTCAACATTTTCCACCTCTTTGAATTATTTATCTTGCTCTCTTTAACGATTCGTTGATCGATATCATTGCACCCCAGCGAAAGATAAACGTTCGGGCAATTTCTCTGTTATTTTATGTACACGTTCGTACGCCTCACGGTAGAATAATTCTGCTTACGTACTTTCACGAGAGTTATTTTTTTTTATCCTCGATGCGTATCTTCTTAAACGCCACGCTCATTTTTATCGCTCGGCTTTACTCGCGTACGGAGCGTAATTTTACAATTTTTATACAAACACGTAAATCAGAGTAAACGAGATACCGTTTTATATTCGAACTTGCGAAAGTCCTAAGACACCTAAATCGTCCCCGTTTTATCGTACGGTTACCGTATACATTAAAGAAACTCAACGTTTCAAACTAGAGTTATTTCGTATTAACGCGTTCGCGAACATTACTGTGAACACTTTGTGGAAAAATGTTGTTTTGATTCGAATTTATACTTTTATTTTTAATTCGATTCAAATAACGACTATTTCAAAACTATAGAACTGATCGTTGGGACGATATTTCAATTAAAATTAAACGTAGGGTTGCAAAATAATATTAAATAATATTAAAATTGAATTGGACAGGTAGACAATAAATTTATTAACTTTTAATTATAAACTTTTGTAACCGCGGGCTTTAGAAGCCGGTATGGAAATTATTAATCGGGGGTGTTAATTAAATTTTATTCAGCGGTTATCTCTATTATAATATTATACGTGTATTTGCGTGGCCTGTCCTCGCTGTAAATTTAATTTTCATCACGTGTCCCATATATAGTCAGGGGGGGTTAATCGTAGAACGGAAATAAATCGGCATACATTAAGAGCATTTGCCCCTAACCCTCGGTCTTAGAGCGGCGACAATGGAGTCCCTCGGAAGTAGTATGGGTCAGTGGTCAGGCACACATGCTATTTTCAACCCCTCTAATGGCCCGGCTCGGATGGTTGTTTCAATTATAACGACGCCGTTCCAATCATCCCTCTAACACCCATCCACTCTCCAAATTCTCGTGAAACAGTACGTTCGTGCATAGAATATTCTATTAATTTGCACGGTAAAATATTTAGTCTACCTGTGTTCCATATTTCACGCATCTTACAGTTTAAAGGAAGTTGTATTTTTATTACGAATGTAGATATTAAATGCATTTTTGTTGATTGCATTTTAATAAACAGTGTCTTGCAATGAAGAGATTTATTTTTGTATAAATTAAATATTATTATACCAATATAGAAGCAATAAAGCTTCGAATACTTCCCATCAAATACAAGTTCAAATACAACTTTTTGTCTTTTGAAGTAATTCGAAGGTATCGCATACGTGTGATTCTGATTACGAAGGCTTAAGGCGCCACTCCTTTAAATTACCTGGAATAATCTGACGTTACTGAAATATAATACGGCATGGAACAGAAAATGAAAGATAAATAATTGAAGAATCTCGAAAGGATTAAGATTTAAATTCCACTTTGGACGAAATAGTTCCACGCTTTCGGGCAGCAATGCATCTGCCTGTACGCAGCATCCCTCGCATATTAAACCGAAATCGGTTCGATCAATCGAACGTAGCCTGCAGATTCAAAGGGGCGAGGCACAGATCCGCGATCCGAGCCAGAACCCGTATTCGCGCGATGACGGTCGCTCGCGCGAGCGTAGAATTTCTGGTCCGCTCGGATTCCCACGGTGACGTTATCATTATAGCCGGTAGCGTGGCTGTTATTAGCGAGGGTAGCCGGTGTACGACGTAAAGATGGGGGCGCTTGCGCGAGAGATCAAAACCAGCGGGCTCTCTGTCGCCTGGGATGATGGCTCGTGGCCCGCCTATTGATCTTGGCCAACGTTGCGCGCCGGAACGAGGCTCCGTTCTTCTCTCTTGTACACCGCTGCCCGCCTCGTCCCGCCTCGGCTCGGCTCCGCTCGGCCTGCTCCAGAGACCGCCGCACCGGCCCCGAACGATAACGTTAACCCTCGAGACAAAACATGAGAACGCGCCTCCACGTGGCGACCCTCGAGCGTCCACGCGACACATCCCGCTTCGCGACCCCAAACGAAGCGTACCGCTTCGGCTTATTATTGATAAGACGATCAGCCCTTTTCATAGGGGGTGGATTTTTACATTCTCCCCGAATCTCTTATAAGGGGTGGCATAATGTTCTCTATCGTCGAAGCGGAAATATTCTTCCAGTTTGTTTATAATTAAGAACTGGTATCGCATTAAAATGTTTGATACACGACACTCAATTAACACTTTGACTGCCACGTCATCCACATATGGGTGACACTTGAATTTCCATTCGAAACTGTCGCTCATATTATTAGGAATTCTTTCATCTATTAGATATTGAAAATTGCAAATTATAAAGATAACAAAATATTGTGCAAAATAGAATATAAACTTTATCAAAAATAAAATTATTACCAAACGAAACTTTTAGTAGCTGCAGCGTGGCAGTCAAAATGTTAAACATCCAATTTTCGAATACGAAGAATACAGAAGCTTAATTTCGAATGGTTAAGGAAATAGAAATTAATTAGTTCTAAGAAGAATTGAAAGGAATGAGAAAAATAGAACAAAAGGAGATTTTTAAATTCCGTCTCTGCGGTAGAGGGCTAATTCGGGGGTGAATTGATTATGTACTTCTTGTTGCTTTTAGCAGGGTTTGCAAATTCTTTTAAGGCGTGCAATTTTTCTTACACAAGGGAGAATAATGATGGATACTATCATTTGTAGCTGGATGGGTGCAGCTCGCGGGAATCTTCCAGGATTCTCGGCAACACCTGTGCCGTTTGTACTTCCGCTTTAAAAGTGGATTAACTTTTATAATAAGGTTGCTGGTTCCGTCGACGAGTGCCACTGTTTGTAGCTATTCTACGAGCGTATCGGGTGACCATAATTATCCTTAATACACGACGAAGGACGACTATAAATCTTTGCTACGAAAGGGTTAATAAGTTCGATAACTCGGCCCGGTCGGTTCGAGAACGGAGTTTCGCGATCGCGGATACGTATTCGAGCTTTCAATTGGAGAAACGACAGTTGGACAATTGTCAATTTCATCAACTTCCAAACTCGTGTTTTCCATATTCTCATCGCGACCGAATTTCAATCGCGCCCGCGACGTAGCTTCAACAACGGCTGTCGTTCCCGTTCCGAATCTCCCGTCGCCAATGGCTGGATTGTCCACGTGGAATTGTCGTTTTGTTTCATAGCCTGGAACCTGGGCTTCGTAATATCGCGCGACACGGTTTCGAGGGGGCCGTCGTCCCTGCTTCTCCAGGAATCCGTGTCCCTCATAAATAAGACTGTCCAATCTAGCTCGACGAAGGTGCCGGCATAACCGTGAATCACTAATTAGAATGCATTATTGAAATCGTAGAAATAATTCAGCAGGGCGAGTTGAAACTCGACGAATCCTTCCTTTCGAATTAAATTCATTGTTTCTTATTCATTGAGTAACGCGTCGTGCGTTACTCTCTTCAGCCGAGTCACCTTTGACCCATAATTGAGGCATTAGTTTGACAGGAAACTCGAAGCTTACTTTCATTCGACGGTCGAATAAATTTGCCTGGTCGTAACGTTTCCTGATTGCGATTTTCTAATTCAACCACAGGGTTTCATTTATCCCGCCGCGATTGGAATGATTATTTGTCGCGATAAAGCGTTATTACCGGTAGGTGCAAGTCGGTCGCCAGCAGAAGCTCGGGCGACGCTCGTGTTTTCACGGACAGCAAAATCCTCGTAATGGCCGGAAGTCTTATCGTTTCGTGGCGAACACGCGGTCGGATAAAATCGACGACCGGCCGGACAGATATAGCGCGGAGCGGCGAGATAGGATCTGGACACCTGTGTAGGTGAAAACCTTGTCGTCGTTCTATTATCTATTATGCAAGCAACCGATGAACGAGCAGATAGCCGACGAGAGAGGCTTGAATCGCTTCTTCAACACATTTAATGACACTCGCGCGTTGCGTTGGTTTCTTTGAGACTCGATGGATCGTTTCGTCGAAAGTTTATGGAAATAAAGTGGAATTTCGGGTAAAAGAATTCGTTTGCAGAATCCTTCGTCCGAGGTTTAAATATGCCATTACCTTGAAAGATAGAGCAACAAGAAGCCCTCGTTTTATATTAATTAGGTTAATCCCCATCATGCTTTATCGTCCTGGTTAATTTTCGTTGCACACTTGTCCGGGATGATTGTTGAATCCTTAAACAGTTACAAGGGGATTACGCGAAAGCCTTAGCTCGAGGAGCTTACAGGTTTGTGCTTTATGCAGTATTTATCGTTCGCGACTATCTGCAGTATTTACCAGGGTCGGAGGACCACTTAAAAATGAATATTGTCTCGAGAAGAATAGAGAAATTAGAATGCACCATCGGGTCGCTAATTCACCTTAAAATTCCGGGACTCGTAGCTTTGCCTACTTCCGTACAATCGTTGGAAACTTTTCCATTAACATTCCTCCGCCTCGTGTTTTCTTTATCTCGTTCTCGATTGCCCTCTGTTCTAAGATTCCCGGTGAAATAACAAATTTCATGGTAACAAAGCTCGCTGCCGATCCACTCCTGAGCCTTCATTCTTCTAACAAAATAATAAATACACGGTTGGAGATCTCTCAAAATTATCCCGCATAAAAAGCGCGCTTTACGATAATAACGCTCGCGACATGCCGCGCGGAAGGTGCATGCTTCGGGCGGAAAATAGAGTCTCTTCCTGTGTACCGAGGCTCGTATTTCGTTACGATAACGTTATGCGCGTACAACCCCTTTCTCACCCCTAAAAAATCTATGTTTACGTCGTTTCGTCCCCGTTCAACTTTCGCTCGACGATCCGCCTGCTTATGTCTTAATTATTCATTTATGTTATTATTTAACAAAACCTTGTAACGTGCGACTAAACAGTTCGTATAGAAAATATTTTCAACGATCTCTGAAGAAATAAAATTAATCGCGTTGGACTGATTTTGTTTCCAGTAGAATCACCCTCTTTTCGATTGCACCACTCTGTAGCACGCTCATCGACACGACACGATTTACTAAACTTTACTGACACGTCGTGTACATTTTACTTATTATTCGCTATATCTCACAATCCCAGGCCGGTGTACGGACAGATAGGAAGACAGAAGCCACGCGAGTAACAGGAAGTTAGTGGCCGTGCGGCTTTCGAGCGACCGCACGTAAATGCGCGCATAAATACATCCGGATGTATCCAATGCGAGTTGGAGTCCGGCAATAGATCCAGCTAGAATATGTATGTGTGTGTACGTGTGTATGTAACACGTATACAAACCGTGTGCGTATTAGAGAGGAGGGTCGATAGTGTTGGTGCACCCTTAGCTCTTTCATCCTTTCTCCGGCGTTGTTGTAGCCAGCTCGGAGGAAGGAAAACGGAAGGAGAACAGGGCCGTTGGTATAGACGGTCGCGAGCAGAAGAAAGAGATATATAGGAGAAGAAGAAGGGACGGAGAAAAGCAGAAAGTTGGCCGGTAGCCAAGCCTGTTGAGCGCCACGCCCTGGGGAAAGAAAAGCAAACGAAAAAGGGGATGGGCTCGGAGGCTGGAAAATCATCGTTGCGATTCGAGCCAGGTGCCGATCGGCCGACCGACCGACCGACCAAGCAACCGCTATAGATATAGAACGTTCTATGCTCAGCCTTGTCGTGCCTGTTGCATTCTCCGGGCTGAATACTTCCGCCCTAGGCCAGTCCAGAGTACTCTTCTTAACATGCGGACGTAACCGGATACTCCTCTCGCCTCGACGAATCGGTCATTTCTTGGGACTTCGTTTAACACTTTCCCTGTTGGCTGAAATTTCATTTCCTTCCTTAGGAGAGCTATCATTTTTCTTTTATCGAGTTATTTTTTTTATTCGTTTTATGTAATGATGTTGTTCAACAACAACTGAACAAGTTAATATTTTGATCGTCATTAATCCTCTTCGGTACAGCCACCTTTGTCACCAAATGCAATTTGATATATTGTAAATCCGGATACATGTGTTTATTCACAGCGACCACGATGTCGAAGGGGTTGTCAACCGTGTCCAGTACTAAAAATTTAATTCTAAAATACAAGTATTTAAATTTTGTTGGCACAAGTGTTTCAAAAATTTACAAGTCTTCACATTTGTTGAGGATAATAATTATAATGATTAGTACTATTCTATATCTTCTGCAAAATGCTTTGATCGATTCAATTTTTGCCAAAGATTAAAATTGAACGATTCATTTAAGATGATAGATTCTTAGAGATATCTGACGAATTTTATTGTAGTACGAAGGTGAACGGAGTTTTATTCAAAATTGCTTCGGAAGAAAATCGTATATCAAAGAACTTTCCCGTTGAGATTTACGATTTGAATGATTAATGCCGGGTACTGGTGATTCAGAAATTCTTGGTATTAGGCTATTCGTGAATCTTAATTTTGATTACCTGGCCTCATGCTGTGTCCCAGTTAAGTTGTTCAATTTTAACTGGGAGATCGTTAAGATTATCGCGAGATAATGATATGAGTTTGCACGATCCTCTTTAATCAAACATTATCGCGATAAGAGGATTATTAGAATCACGATTTTACATTGCTGTTTCAACCTTTTACAGCTTTGTAGCGAATTTATTTTTATGATTCATAAATTATTATCAAGCTATTTAGCATGGCGTACTTTGATAAGAATTAATTACACTAAAGAGAAAATAAACTTTGAAAATTATTTTCAATAATTGATATTTTATCAAAATTCCTTTCTAATAAAAAAATTATATAAAGTCACTACTTTTTAGGAGTATGAAGTTACGTATTTATTACTCTTACCTGTTAGCATGCCATTCATTTTGTTTTAGTAATTAACATTAAAGTACATATATTAAAGTTTATATAATGAACATAATTAATAGCGTTCTAAATTTTTTAAATTTTATAATTCTTAATTTCATAAGTATAATCATAGATATTCTTGGATCAACCACTACAATTTTTCTAATCTAACGAATTTCAAAGCTTTCCCTTTAAACATCCCTTCCCTAAAATAAACGAGTTCAACGTTTCTCGCGTTTATCAAAGCTCAATTAAACGTCACCGCAGGAAATCAAACTTCTCGTTGCTCGACACGAGTCATTTCAATCGAGTTTAGTAAAGTCTTTCTTATTACCGTGAGATCTGTTTTCGATTTTAACATGGCGCGGCTCGCGTTTCCGGCGTCCAGTCACAATTGGCGCCGTCTTATCGGCCGCCTTATCGAGCCTCCTTTATCGATGATCGTCCGCTCGACAGGTAGCGTGCTTCTTACCGCGCCACTCGAAAGTCCTCTTCGACGTTACTATCGGAAATGGATATTCGCGATTCCCTAGACAATCAAGATTCCGACCGATTATCGCGTAGTAAGTTACTCCTTCCTTTTCCCGGGGCAACGACGTCGTCGACCGGGTTTGATAACAGGAAATTGAAAACTGGATAAGCAACTTCCGACCTTTTTCTTGAAGCTCAATTAAGAAATCCAACGTCGAGCACAACGGGGAGGGGAAGAAGAAGAAAGAGGACAGGGGAGGAAAAAAAGTAGCGAGAGGGGAGAGATAGGGAGAGAGAGAGAGAGAAAAACGGTGGCTAACGAGCTCGATGTAGCGACTAGTTGGCTCTCGTGGAAAATTGGAAAGAGGAAATTTCGCTGGTGGTGGTCGGCTGGAAACTCTTTACTCTTGCAGTTTTCGTTTAGCTTGCCGGACTTCATGGATTATTGAACAGTTTTCAACTTCGCTAAACGCCTGAACCATTACCCTGGTATTTTAGATACCTATCAACAGCTTTCGAACAATGCGTGCAATTAGGAATGTTTGATAACAGAAACATGTTCTGTGATCAACGTGGTTTGAGTTGTCTTCGACAGTTGCATTGCAATCAGTCATGTGCAATATGAACAAATAATTTTTGCAATATTATGTTATTCACTTCGTTAATTTATTAATTGATCTACGTTCGCAACATTCTAAGTTACATGTTCTTCTTCTACCCTTTCCATGTGGTTTTAAGGGAACAATTTTAAAATCTTGTGAGACAAATTTTAGAGAAATGTTCTTTCAAATGGGTCGAAAATTGGACGTTCAATATTCATTAAGGAGTAAGGCGTTAAGTCTTTAATGCTTCAGAGATCTGTACTTTTAGATCTTTGATTCCTAGGCAAGTTTTAAACATTAAATGATTTAGAAATTTTACCTATAAGTAGCATTTTTCGATTGAATACACGTGGCACTGTCAGCGAGCAAGGAGAAGTGGCAGTAGTGTAGCTCTATAATAAGTCAGACAATGTATCTTCTACTGCTGACTATACTACTTAAAGTAGCTATCGCGTATATAAGTTTACCAATAGCAATCATTCAGACCAATTGTTTAACTATGTAACTACAAAGGTTTGTTTTATTGCAAATAATAAATAAAATTAACGCTATTTGCAAGTTTTATTATTTCGTAAACAGTGTAATGTTTGCAGTGAAATTGCAACGATTACATAAAAGTAAATATTAATAACCTTTTATATGAAACTTCAATCAATATGATACGTTTTCGATATATTATTTTAAATATATATATCCATTAAATACTATTGAATATAAAATTTAAAATCAGAATTCTTCTTTTGCTATGGATTTGGACCACGAACGATCGCTAAACTTTGATCTTCGAAAATTCAAAGTTCCAGACCTTTCTTCCATTTTTATTAATCAAAAGTAAGATCAACTTCGACCTCATCTTTCTGCTCCAACATTGGTTCTTCGTTTTCCAATCCACTTCGCGGTTCTGGAACCGAATTTTTCGATTCGTCGCTTCGCGGCGCACCCCGTTTTCAACCGCGGACAAAAGAGACAAGAAAAATTGAAAACGCGACGTGAATCGCGCGACAAGCCGCGGAGAGGAGCCGTACCCCCGCTTCGCGAAGTCGAAGAAACGGATCGGTCGGGAAGAAAAGTATCGAAAGGAAGTTCGCGTTGGATCACGCGAGAGGGGGCAGTGGCGGGGGAGGGAGGGGTAGTTTCAGAAAACGCGGAAACTCGTTAGAAAGATTTCACGCCGGAACGAGGCCTCTCGCGACGGCGCAAAGTATCGAGCTATCGATTTCACGGCTCGTCGGTTTGTCCGATAAGGTAACCCATCCCCCTTGCCGCGTCTACCTTTGCTCCAACTCCCCCCTCCCCCCCCCTCGTGCTCGTGTCTTTTGTCCCCCTTCCTCCCCCCCTCTGTACCGTCCCCTTTAACCATCGTTTCGTCTTCGACCGTTCGTCCTTCGTCTGCTCGAACGATCTCAATCGTTTCAGTCATCGTTACTCGCGATGAAAGTCGATCGACGACGATCGAGAGGCTTCTTTAGGGAAAGGGGTTACGATTTATTGCCAGGATCTTCCTCTTAACCCCTTTAACGTTATGGTACGTCGCTGAAAGCGCGGTCAGAATGATGTATCGTGAGCGGTGACAGTTTCAAGTGGAAATGGAAGTTATTTTGTACGTAGAGCTAAATAAATAATACGGAGTGTAAATTTCTTAGAGGGACGTTATTTCGAGGAGAAGGTAACCCAATTAACCGAAGATTAACTATTCTTATCGTTGACGGTTCGGGTGTCACAGCGAAAGGTGTCGCTACAGTTTTAATCGCCAAAGATACACAACGGTCTTGCTATTTATTATTTTGTATAAATAATTCTTCTTACTTCTTTTAACTCTTCCATAAAATTAAATTCACGACTGAGGTATTACCATTACGCTAATAATGTAAATGTAACGAAGATTTTTATTTTCGATGTTTTGCAGCGGTGAAAATGTTGAAGTTAATAAGGGATTCGAGATCGAGGTAAAAAATCTGGTATAAAAAGTGGAGGAAAGAAATTCTGGCTTCGAAAGATTGTCTTATAATAAGAATCTGGTCACGAGCGGGTTAATAGGAGGGCAGGGACATGCATAATTAATGTATCGAAAATTCATGAAGCACTGTAACTGGTCGCGGGATAGTATCGCTATTAAACGATGAAAAATGAACCCGATAGAGGGGCGAAGGGGTATGGAAACTCGGTAATTCCTAGTATTAAATGGAAAGTATCGGTAACAGATCGTTGTTAGAGGTAGCTCGCGAATGGAACGCGGTGAACGTAATCGGTGGTTGAAAGATAATTAAATGGAGAGGAACGATGCGGTGAGGGAAACTCGATCAGTTCTACGTTCGATTACCATTGATTTTTTTCGTTTTTCTAAAGAACGCCGTGCACGCTATAAATAAGACAGAATACATTATTGGAAAAAGTGCACTAACCTCGAAGTATTTTTTAATACAATTAAATCCAGATTTCTTTTGCAAAATTAAAAATACTATTTCGAAAGAGAAGAGTTGCAATGCTTACGAATTCTTTGATCAATTTGCTATATTTCAATACAAATAATACTTAAATTTTTAATTTATTAATATTCGTTTTAGAGGCGCCACTCGAGCGCGAAGGGTTAAAGGGACCCTTTGTAATTCGACTAACGAACAAACCGTTTCGATGGATAAACGAAACCGGGAATCGATTCATTTTTTCGAATTTCATCGCTTCTCGATTCTTGCAAAGGTTCTCCTTTCGTCGAGCGGGGTCTGGTTCGAATCCGGTCGGCGGGACCGGGCGATTTAACGTGGCTTTATCGCGTGATATCTCGCCGCACGAAACTCGTCAAAACGTGTTCGTGTTGTGTTGTACATTGTGTGCACGGTGCATACAGGCCGTAGCGTTTTAAGCTTCTTACCTGTCGCGAAGTTAGCTACCACGAAAATGCCATCGGATTACCTTGCGGCCGTGTACGCGAGCGAACAACGGTCGCGCATTGTAACACGGCGCCGAACTAAATTCCACGTTGGAATTCCGTTTCCGTGGCACACATCGCACTTCTCTATACTTTCCGATGGGATTTAATCAGAGCATTAGCCGGGAACGTTTTGCGGTGGCCGCGATATCCATAATGCGGTGTAAGATTGACGGTAGAAAACTTACTTTTCAAACTTCTCATGTTTATTCATTCGTTCTTTTAACCCTTTTCAATGGTTACGTCGTACGCGTACGTTGTAAACAAAGGCCTTATGCAGCCGGGTATCACGGACATACTCGCATTATGAAAATTTGTACGTATTTTAATATGTATGCTGAATACGTTTCTCATAAGGCAGAAAATTTATTTCAATAATAGAATAACACTTTAAAATATTAAATTTACACAAGACATAATACTAGCTATTTAAAATTGTCCTGAAATTGTAATCTTCTAATTATTTGATCGAGTTAAATTGATAGTATCGATTTACAGGCAATCAACACGGAACGTGTTAAAATTGGCTCGTTTAATGCAGTTTTTAACATTGTTACGTTTTGTATTGGCTGTGTCGCGTTGTGTGTTTTGCGACGATGTTGTATGTAAATTAAATGAATTTTTAACGTCCATCGAAATCACAATATTTCGTGATCGTCAACGTTCGTTCAGGCCGCTTTCTAATTTCATATTCAGCGAATTGCACGATCCGAGCCGATACCGCGATAAAAGTGCGATTCATCATGACCCAGGGAAACAGTGGTCAAGTAATTTCTTGTAATGCAAAAAACATCGGCTGCTTGAATAATAATCGCGAGTTTAAATATATTTTCCCGTTGTTTTTACCACTGTTCGATCGATTTAATAAAGACCTGTACGGCTTACGCTAATTTATGCTTCGCTCGTAAAGAACACATAAAGTTACTTAGAAACATGTTGCAATAGTACAACGAATATATTATGAAGCTGATTAAATTTATTAGTAAGTACAAAATACGGACTAATTAAATCTATTACTGATTAGAATTTAAAAAACATTATAAAATACCTTTGTTCAAAGTAACCTGTTTAAATTTGGAGAATTTTTATAATTTTGTGAGGAAGGATAGAATATAGATAATTGTTTTTTATTAAATTTAAAAATTCCATTTTATATACTACGGGAATAATAAAAATTTTGAGAACGTTCCCATATGAAAACACGAACTTCCTGTAAGTTCCTAAACTTTTACGAGCAACGCAGATCCGTATGGGCACGATCGAGGTGCAGAAAAAAGAAGAAGTGGATCGTAGCTCGTCGGCACCATCGAAAGACGTTCGACGAGAGTAGAATCGAAACGGCCTCGTCAAGGTTGGGAAGCTAACGCCTCGAAAGGCGGATACTTAAGAGCTGGTTTACGGCACATACGTTGCATTATACAGGAACGCGGCGTACAACGGTGTGCAACGGGTCGGCACTGCACTGCAGTAAAGTGCATCCCTAAGCCTAGCGCATCTGTGACCACTCTCGGGGTCGCAGTGCCCGGACTCCGGGTATTTATTATTCAGTCGATGCAACGTGCCAGCGACCAGCGACTTTCTCGTCGACGAGGTTGCCCCGGGGATTTTTCCGTGGGAACGTCCGTTTCCCTTAAAATCTTCCCCTATCTCTCAGTCTTCGACTCGTTCATGGGGTGCTTCGAAACGGGCCGTCAAACCCCCTTCGTCGCCCTTTATGGGAAACGAGCAACAGCTCATGCTCGAATCTTTCGAAACTGTTACTCGAATCATGATCTTTTATTAGGTTGGCAATTGAATTCGAAGATTTAAAAAAGCCCCCCGGAATTTTACAAATTTATCGCATTATTTCGAACGGGGTGATTGAATCGTATCGTAGTTTAATTGTGTGATTTGATTGCATTGATGTCCTGTTACATTGCATTTCAATTACGTTGCAATTAAGCTGTGTAATTAAAATTGTTTGGTTGAATCAGTTGTTAATTATTGCAGTCATTGGTGTAACTTAATTATAGCGGCACACGGATATAATGTAATCGAAATCCACTGTAATCAAATTACAGATTACAGCTCTGAACTCTGAAGGAATAATAACATTTATATTCTAGACCAAATGATTTTTTACCTTCAATTTTGTAATTTTTTAATCAAAGCACTTGGAACAAACGTGTCGTCACATTACTATTGTTATGCAAAGGGTGCGAGGCCTGGCCTAAATCTAAATCATACAATACCAAAGAATAACGTTAATCGATTTTCCAAACACGGCGGCAGAACAGGAAGCGAAACAGGGTGTACCGTTCGCGATATTCCACGATTTCACGAGATTTTCGAGTCGTAGCCGAGACACGGAAGGGACTCGGTTAACTAACTGTTACTCGATTAGGGAAATCGAGCTTCCGGCGCCGTTCCTCGGCGGATCGGTTTTCCCGATAAGGTACATAATATATCCATCGGTTATTCCAGTCCGAATGCATCGGAATTGATTTAAGTCCACCGCCAACGTTTTCCGTTTCGAGAAATCCTTTCTATCCGGGACCTAGTCGTGGGGAGGGGGGGGTGAGCGGGTCGTTTCGCAAAAGCCGCGCGACAACGCTTTATTCCGATCCCATGGCTGCGGGCGACTTCGGTTCAAGTCAATCGAAACTTTCGGGGGGGTTTGTCTCCGTTGTATTGGCGAAGGGTGCCGATGTATTATCGACACCGGCCGATTCCTGGGTTCCTGTCCTCGGGACTAGGCAAGGCTCCAGCAACGGATTGTACACGTACGATTAATGGCCATAATAGCGGCCGGCTATAGACACGAACGATTGAACGAAGGATTACCGGGGACTTTGGTGTTCAGGAGGGGGGCTGTCGTATCCGTGAATTGTACGTCGTTTGAGTTTCGAACCGATGGAACGAAGCTGAGGATTCTGTTCGAAAGTTGTGCGCGAACAATCCTCGGTTATTTCAAAACTGACGACTTTATTGAGGATCAACGGTGTTTGCGGTTCCCGTGAGATTATAGGAAATCTGGGATCGGGATACAATGTTCTGTGGTTTAGTGCGCGATGCCTGTTTAGTGATACGGGGGAGGTTACAAAGTGTTTCACGTTTTAATGGAATATCGGAGGTTATTAAATTCTTTGCTCAAAATTTACAAAGGGATTTTTCAAATTTTATAAGCTCCACGTAAAGCTAACTTCATTACTTTCTCTGTAACTAGGATCGATCGCAATCTTGTTTTTCAATAACTAAAGTATGTCATCTACTGAATCATTTCTTCTAACTATTCAGTAAAAAAAATTAAGTCGATTTGTTCAGTTTTTTTCAGAGTAGGATTTATATTTTTAATTTTTCATATTTTAAAAACTTTCTCTTCATTTCGTTAATTAAAATTATTTTCACTGCAATTAGCCACAGATCCTTATAAAAATTCATTTCATAACAATTGAAAATGAGAACTTCTACGATACACCTGCAGATTGTCGGCAACGTTTCACAATCCCCGTTGTAGGTGTGCGTGTTTTGAAGTTTCCTTCGGCTGCGTGACTAATTGATCAAACTGGTATTCG
Organism: Anthidium xuezhongi; assembly: GCA_022405125.1. Taxonomy (NCBI): domain Eukaryota; kingdom Metazoa; phylum Arthropoda; class Insecta; order Hymenoptera; family Megachilidae; genus Anthidium; species Anthidium xuezhongi. The sequence continues at coordinate 4,272,542 of CM039642.1, read as the reverse complement.
TGTTCATCCGGAGGAATCCATCCATGCTCAAAGGACGCGTCCTAAACCTACAAGGACGTTTCAATAACGGACTTCAAGGTGCACGCTATATTAATCCTTCATTATCCTTCGTTTACCGTCGAATCTGCTACCCAAACCCGCCGCGAAATTTTCTATTATTTAATATCCGACCCCTCTTCGTGTCAGCCTCCACGCGAAACTTTCGCTCACCTGAAACTCGAGGCAGTTGACGGAGGCAGAATGCTCGAGGTGTATTCTTGGCGAGGTGCGGCGAAAAACAAAAAGGCAGAAAACTTTGATCTTTTCGAGGCCTTCTCGACGGGCAAAAATAAAGAAACTTCGCCGAGCCTTGACCCGACGTCACACGTAACACGGTTGCTGCCTCGAGGAGAGACAACGAAGGTCCTTTGACGTGAAATTAATTAAAACTTCGTTAAACGTATTCTTTCGGTTTGCACGCGATCCATTGGTCGTCGAACGAAAAAAAAAAAAAAAAAATGAGAATTATCGACTTACGTCTTCGTTTCGTCGCTAATGGTAATCTCGGCTGTTCCTCGAAGACGGCGACAAAGAGCGGGTTCCTTTCGCGGCTTACTCTGGAATCGAGCCGAATCGAGGATTTTTTGATGAACTGCGATTCCCTTTGACGATCGTCGCCGCGATTCTTGAAACCATTTGATTTCGCGCTGCGGGCGACCCGAGGTTCGCCCATCCTGCGTCGTAAGCATCTAATTTCATCAACCATAAAGTATTGTCCAAAAGATTTATGTACTCGAGGTGGCAGTAGATTCAGCCTCGTCCATATTGGCGATCTTCTTATTAAAATTTGTAATTTTGAAGTTTTTAGTAGTAAACTGCGGTCTCCTAATTAAAACTTCTAATTTTTTGTTCCTGCTGCGACAGAATTCGAGATCGAAGGAAAGTATTGGAGGAGGTCGTGAATTTAATATGTTCCTTTGTTCGAACTTTAAATTTGATTTTTACCTTTATAAATTGACGTTAATCTGGAAGTTTAACATCGAAGATAAGCCGATACCGTAGGGAACGGTAAAAGCCCGCGAAGGATTAGTTTGATCCCTTTTACCCTTTGTAGTAGAGTTTAAGGATCATTATAGTAAAGGGATTCATCGATTAAAGAGGAAGATTGATGCATGAAATATTACCAAAGGAAATGAGATCGTTCTTCGAACCGGGACAAGTAGGTTCGGGACGTAAATGGGCAGACAAGTAGAATAAGGGAGCAACCGGTCTGACGGCTAGAGCAAGATCAATAATTGATCGGACGAATGGGCCGGAGTCGAGTTATCATTTTCGTATTACGACTGTAAAATTATTTCTCCTTTATCCGCGATCTTAATAACGTTCTCGAATGATTCCGGATTTTGTTTTAAGCAGCTCCGTCGAACGCGCCCGTTTGTCATCGCGTTTCAAAGTGTTAAAGGCTAGCCAATTGGAAAATTCGTTCTTTAACAAATTTAAAACGTCAGGGAGCCGAATTGAACTTTCAGTTTATTGGACAGCGTGGCGATAGGTCTCGGATGCGAACTTCCCGTGGGCCATAGATTTTCAGGATTCTGCTTTTTCGATTTTCCCTTGATTTTCCATGTCCTGCGAACGTTACTCCGTTTTGTTCAAATTTTATCCTTTCCTTTATCCAACTTCCAATTACTCGTACTAATAATTCTCCCATTTTTTCTCACTGCCACTTGAAACCTTCTACATTTTTGTTTATATCAAATTTGAACCATTTCACTTAGAAATCTAGAAAATCTTTCGTCCTGTTTTAAAAAATTAGAAATTAATAAAAATGAAATAAAGGGTTAAGAAGACCTTCGACCGGCCGGTCAAAACGATTCTCTGCAACATTCAGGGAAATCGTTGAGGTTCTGGCCCCTTTGGCGGGCATTCGTCACGACGATTCCTGTAATTATTTAATTTTGTAGCACGGCACGGCGGTATGATCCAGAGACGTATAATTCAACGCAATGAGCTGGAACGATGCCATTTTAGTCTGCAATTTCGCATGCCTGTTACCCGAAACAGAAACGCTAGAACTCCCTGTGATTATTTACCTGGCTAATAGTCGTCGGCGTACGGGAATATAAAGAAACGTATAACGTACTTCACCGTCATCATACGTTAATTTACTATTAATTTATTCATAAACTAAGGTATACACAACAACAACTTTATTTATTACATTTTAATATGGAAACAATATTTCTTTAATATTAATATTAAATCATTTTATGTTATAATTTGGAGAAAAATTATTTGCACGTTCAAAATGGTGTTAATGCTACAACAGTTAATTCAATAAAGTATAAGCTTGCTTTTAATAACGCTATGCTCTTAAATCCTGCTACATCGTGCAAGTGTTTTCTCGTTTTCAGAAGTTGTTGCAAGATTCGTAGAAAGACGTGTGTGCATCTCATTAAGGCATACGTGCCATTCAAAATTAAACTCGTTGCTTCGTATCTTAGAATTTTTAAATAATTTTCATCAACCTCTTGGCATATAATTAACAAATATATAATCTCTGGTAAATTGATATTGGAGATGATAATTTTTATTTTAAATTAAATCTTAATTCCATATCTTAATCGAGTGCGAAGGGTTATTACATTACGGCAGTGTGTTAATTATTTCATTACATCGAACTCGTGGACTATGATATGATAATCAGTGACCCCTATGGCAATCAAGGCGTTAACTACTGATAAACAAATTTCAGGCACAATAAGTAAGCTCGTTTCTAGCCCATATCTCTAACCGCGCACAAAACATTCATTCACCTGTAGTGTCGTCGTTCACACTTCCTTGCGTCACAATCAGCGTTTAAAATTTCCGTACAGATACGCTTATTATAATACTGTAATAATTGTAGCGCCTTACGCGAGGATTTCATTTCACATAAAAATTATTTTTGAGTTAAGATATTTTTACCTAACTTCCACTTGGCAAATTCCATATCATAAACTCGGCTCTTCGGAAGGAAACCTTGAAGTGTTCCAACATAGCGGGACATCGGTTATCGGGGTGTTTCCCAGAGGAAGCCCTCCGTGCAAGAGAAGGCGCGCCAAGAGGCGATGCTCAAGGGGACACGTTGATTGGATTTCTATTTTTTGGAAAAACTAATCGACGTGTCCCCTCACAAGTTTGGACGATGCCGAGACACTTGAAATCAACAAGTCAACCGATCGTGACAAACATTTCGATTCAGCGGTCGGGGACGAACAAGCTGCAAACAATGCATTCACTTTTGGCCTTTAACGCTTAGCGCTTGAACCGCTTTATTTTTTCGAAGAATAGATTGCCAATTTTCAATCTTTAATGAAAAGAAGTCCCAAGTACATGATAATAATTATAATGTTGTGTAGTTTTTCCTACTTTTCCTCTTTTCTATTTGTCGTGATTCTCAGTGGGCTTTAAATTCTCCAATTTACCGCCGGACACCTCGCACGATCGAAACGAAAGCCGTACGTGCACGGGACTAATTAATAGACGAGACTCTTACGGGGTCTTTCGGTTAATTATTATGGCCGTGATAATCTCGGACCAGCGACAAAGCGAATCGAATAAGATGGCCCTCTGGCGAGTCACTAGGCGAGAATTACGATTGATCGGGCCTGTTAATGGAGTATCAGACACCGCAAGTATAATTCCGTTAATTGCAAGCATACGTTCATTCGCGCACGCGACGACTTCGCCTCGGATTAATTAACCGCATAACACTCGATGTCTCCTAGCCGGTGCCTTCTATGCCGATTTAATACTTGACGGGAGGGTCCGCGGAAAATTTACGGGGTTTAATGTTTGATTAATTTCCTCGAGTTACCCCTGGCTTCCTGGCCTCCCGTCTCGAACGTTGCCAGTCTTGTCGCGACCGTGGCAAGTTTTAGTGGCCCGTTAATTAGCGGATCCGAGAAGATTTACCCCGGGATTGTTTCGACGTTAAACGGCTCGATTATGTTCCCCCCACCGTTTCGTAGTCGATGAAATAACCGCTGGGGATGATTTTTGCGCCGTTCGAAATAAATACCGGCGACGTACGATCTTTAATTTCGAAAAACACGAGCACCTTGTTAAATCACAGAAGATTTGAATCATAAAGGGTTAAGAAGGTCACAGTGGTTCACTTAATTTTCCCCAAGGCTATCAAAGCGAGCGATCTCATTACATTCGGGACAAACCGCGTGGGCGAGGTGTCAAGAAGCACCGCGTCACGTTCAAAGGGCGATGATTCGTCGCGCCATTAAATTCTGCAGTTATAATTTACTTTCCCCGCCCGTCTTCCTTTTCATTTACCTTACCTTCTGCGAGCGTAGCGCCGCGGATCTAAATTAAATCCTCCGGTGAAAAGGTGTACACAGGGTGTACGCGAGGCCGGGAACAGGTGAATGAAGCCGCGGGGGGAGAGCAAGCCGCATGTAAGCTATCCCCCGCATTCACCGCCGACCGGCACACATTGTGCGCAACCGTTAAATGTGTTCGAGGGACACACGGTCGCGATTCAACGACGCCGAGAAGCCATGAATAAGCCGTATTATACTTACCAAGGCGGCTGAAGAGGACCGCGTTGTAACGTCGTCAAAAATGTCATCGGCTTAACGTTCGCGAGGCAACGAACGTGTTTCGCGACCTACGCGCGCGCTACCACCCCGTGTTCGCCTTCGTTTCCGTTTTATTTCTATTTCAATGGCGAGATTGTATCGCCAGCATTCCAACGATCACTGAGAAAATAGGAGCGTTCTTTTTCAATCGTACCCCAACTGGATGAATGAACGTTTCAGGGACGAGGATCGACTGAAAGAAGAGTTTTCTCTCTCTCTCTCTGTTTCTTCTTCGTTCTTTCTTTTTTTTTTTTTTTGAAACACGTTCGCGTGGGTCGTCGGGGAATGTAAATGGAAAACAGTCGTGGAAGGGAAATGGGATCGGTTTGCGGCGAGTGTCATTTACCAGATCTCGGCGTTTCCCTTTAATTTCGTGAAGAATTTCGTGGGAGAAAAGGTCGATCCTCGACGTTCGAGGAAACGCGAAGCACGATGTTGTTGAAAAGTTTCGAGCGTATTATGGTCTCGAGAAGGAATAATGTCTTCCTTCGAGCGAATAAACGTTTTCGTTCCTTTTCTCTGCGAACGAAATGATATTTAAATACGAATTAAGACTTTAAGTACGAGTTGCGATTTCGCGTTTGTAACTTGCGCGACGAGACAGGAAATAGTCGAGTGATCATTTCACGTTACGGGGTATCGATTACGCGCGGATTGACAGTTAAGCGTCGAATCGCGGACGTTTTTATAAGGTTGCAATATATTTTTGTCGATTTTCATGGCGAACGTTCCGCGTTCGAGATCCCTGCTTTATGTCGGGAGATAAAGTCCCGTTGCTTTATCGCATTGAATGGCTCGTTCCGCGAATAAATGAGAATCGAATCCGTTTATTTGTGCGGTTCAGGGTTGACGCACGCGGACGTCACTCGAAAAATGCAATACCCTTTTTTTGGAAAAAGGAAACGATATTTCGTGTAACAGTGGCACGCGGATATAAAAGAATTTAAATACAATTAATTGCACGAAACAATCGTTTGAATTTCTTCACGTTCCTTCGGAGGGGGGGGGGGGGGGGAAACATTCAATTCACGCAGCACGTTTTTATTACCGGCAACACGAAAAGAAGAAACAGAATTCTAAACGAACGCTAATTGGTTTGGCTCAATTAGGGAAAGCTACCAAATTAATATTTTCAAGAGCGTGTTCTTTCCTTTTTTTTGTTAGTTCACGAGTTGATGCGTAGCACCGGGTACGAGAAGCAAAATAAAAAATTATGCTGCGAAAATTGCAAGCAGTCGGCTACGACGGTATCGCACTAATTAAAAATTTTGTTTCAATTGGCCTGCTAAAGTTGCACTCTTTACGAACACTCTTTTTCCGAATCCGTTTTCCTGATTATTCGTCGCCGACGAAATCGTTCCGACGTATTTCTTTGTCTGTAAGTCGCCACTTAAAAGTCCGTCGAAAACGAGATTCGTTTAGTCGGTAATTCAAGTGTCACCCATATATGGGTGACGCGGCAGTGAAGGTGTTAATATTTATGTTACCTGAAAGAGGACAAGTAGAAAGTAGGACCATTCGAATATCCGCGTTGCAATCGAAGAGATCGTCTCGTTTCGTTAACAGCGATCGAAATAACCATCAATTACGCAATTTCTGTGCACCGAGTTTCTTCGTTGCTCAAAGAGGCGAGCCTTGGTCGTCGTTTGGTCACAAGCAAGCTCGACGATGTTACAGCGTCTATATTAAGCGGTTCCATCGATGAAAGTGATTATAAATAAAGCTCGTCGTAGCGGCGAGATTCGAAGCATCGATACGGTTTGTCGCTCGTTGTCGTACCCTAATGGTCGATCCATCGCGCGGCGACGAACAGAGCAAACGAGGGAGAAGGATAATGAAACCGGGCAACGGAGGAGAAAAGCGTTCGGCATTTTTTTTTATTAAATCAATTCCGTGGCTCGGGAGAAGGCCGGGACATCGTGGCACGGGATTGCATTACCGAAGAAAATATATTTTCTTCCGCAGCGTCACTGCGCCAAGCTATCAGGGTCGCGAGGCGGCGCAAGGTGGTAATTGCCAATTAACTGTAATTAATTCATTGAGCCAAGTGGCAGTGATCAAGCCAGCCATATCTCCGTTCCACGGGAAAACCGGTTCTTAACGATCCACGGAATCGGCAGCGGGGCGAGACGGGGGGATAGAGATCGGTTTCCGGCCAATCGAACACCGTGGAAACACGATTCGGCAATTTAAAGCGGATCCGTTTATCAATTTACATATTTCAGGGGACGTTTAAGGGGGCGTTTCTCATCGATCGGATTTCAGAAGGCTACACCGGCCCGGTGTAAACTTTATTCCTCTCCTTAACCCCTTAAACGTTATAAACTCGCTCGTTCCTGGTTCATTTAGTAACGACTGTTCGAGTGGATAATTGATGGGTACGTTGAACGATACGTTTTATATCGGTTACGTTTATCGGTGTACATTGACGGACGAACAATGATAATTTTCACGTTTTGTCTCTGATAACGATTCTCCCCGTTTTTCTTTCGTTTTATCCCGAGCAGATTTATCGTTAAACGTTCCGCGAAGCGCTGAAGAGTCTACGGATGCTCGAAACGTTCTTCCCGTTTCGGAGTACTGTACTGCAGTTTTTGTTGAATGGTTTTAAGAACTCTTATCGTTATACATATTTTGATACTCTTATTTTAATTATATGAAAAGAATAAAGCATTCTGTGGTGTTCTTGCTTACAGTTAAAACATTGCGGTAATTAGTACACTGACCGGTGCAGTGAAAATGCATTTGTATGATCAAACAACTAAATTCGGTCAAAATAGGCAATCAAATTTTATAAAGAAATTTTGATAAAATTATAAGAAAATTAGTTTAAAGTTTAAAGAAGAAATAAAGAGGATTAGAGTTAAGTTTAAATTATTGCTGTGTTGTTAGTTTGTTGGAGGGATAATTAATTTATGTTATTAATAGTAGAAATTTTTATTTGTCAACTTCAAGTTACTTAAACCTTCTTTCAATTACTGATTTAATTCTCTGATTATGTTATATTGGGCTGCGTAGGCTGCCGCAGTAGTAGTATACGTGTATGGTCAGACGTACAGTAATTCTAACTAATAGGCATTTCATTTCTAAATTCAAACTTTCAAATCACTCTCTTACTTCAATAATAATGTTATTTAGAACCAGAAAGTTTAATAAATATTACAATTTCTTAAAATCTAGTTTATCACTACTAAAGCAAGATCTTGATTAAAGAATAATATTTCTCAGTGATTAACTTCCATATCTTAACTTTAACCAGCAAAATACGAAAGTCAGGCGTTGAAAGAAAAGGTCGCGCTAATTCAAAGGTAAAAAGTACAGGTAATTTTTCCAGGGAACGTATAATCTTCCGTCTGTTATGGATCACTCGGTTTTTGTCACCGTCAGCGAAACGTAGCGGCGGGTACAAAACTGTACGCCCGTGGAAATTTATCCGAGCCAGCTGAATCGCGGGAAATTTCGAATCGTGCGGGCTCGCGCGGGCCCCGTCCTTTGGATGTTGGCGAAACCCGTTGAAACGGCGATCGATCAATCATACAGCGGCCATTGTTCCGTCAGAAAAATGGCTGTTCCGTTTCGACGATCGTCGACTATATTTAACGAGAGAGCAGGAAGAGGAGGTCGGGTTGCACGCGAATAAGAAGACGTCGGGCTACGAACGATTCAAAGTATCGTTAGGGGAGCGGAAGATCGAAGTGGCGAGCGTTTTCTTGCCCGTTTTTGCGAACCCGGCACAATAGAACACGCCAGGAAATACGATCTATGTACGTGTCTCGTAACCCAGTTTCGCGGATCATTTTGCTTTTCCACAGAAAGTCGATCATCCCCCTGGAGACGTGAGTCTCGTTGTTTCTCAAAAGCGATCCTGCTGCTTTCACGACAATAACGATTAACGTTACCAGATGATCATGAAGCGATCCATTCTTATTGATGCTTTTGGATTCTCGCTGCGACCACCGAGTACTCGTGCATCGATCAATTTCACACAGTGTTTCGTAGAATTACGGTGTATTCATTGGTTTTTAACGGATACTTCTGTTGACTATTGGTTGCAGTATCTTTTGTAAAGCATGTAAGGTCTTTTGGCTGTAGTTTTAGGAATTTGGAATTTCTGAAATTTGGGAAGTCTGGAATATATTTCTGAGAGTCTAGAATGTCGAAATCTTGTATTTTAAGGAATTTAGAAATATTATATTATCGATATACCTTAACAACTGATCGTTTAATTAAAATTTCACGAAGTGTTGTATTAAAACTGATTGCCGCACGAATGCTTTTTACATCAACTATATATCACATTACGGGAAAGAAGCAGTTTTATTCCCTCGTTTCTAATTGAACTGGAAAATGGGCGGTCGTTAGTTCAGGCAGGACCTTTGTCGAAGCTGTAACGCGAAAAAAGGAAAGAAAGAGAAGGGGGAAAAAAAAGAAAAACAATGTCGTGGAAAATGGAATGCGTGGATACATCCCTGGTGCTTTATTTTTCTCCATTCGTTCGTATTATTCTTCTTCCCATTCTCGCCGCGAGATCTTCCTTTCACGGCCTTTTTCTGCTCGATGATTTCCCGTAGCCAGGAAAAGACACTCACCTGTTCGCGATCCTTCGCGAAAATAGAAAGCAAATATTTTTGGAAAAAATCGTCACGCATCGAGTAACTCGAACGCTTCGGTTGCCGGATTATACGAAGCGTTCCCAAAGCCGCGGCGCGTTATTCCCCCGCCCTTTTTTACGTTCCGCTTCATCCTCGCTGTTTCCCTTTCATTCCCGTTTCTTTCTGTTCGTTCGTTCTTTTTCTTGGCCGCGCAAGGAAGAAGGAAACGGCATTTTAATCATTGAGAGCCGGGTATTTTTGTTCTGCGTTCACCTGGAAATACCTTGATCTTAATTAACTCGAGACAAAGCTTGCATCAACGGACCGAGTAATTTCGTGTTGAAAGCGAAACGCTTCGGTTAATTTTCCTTATTCTTTTTTTCTTCTTTTTTTTTTCTTCTTTCGATTCATTCTCATACGGTTTCATTCCTTTCTTCTTCGAAGACGGGAAAATAATGAGGGAAATAATTTCCTTACTTACGATCTTTTGTGATCTTTCAATTTTAGTCGTTTTGTTTACTTTGTTATCTTGTAAGACGCGGAGCGAATCAACATCGTTAAGAGGGCTTTGTAATTTCCAAATTTTTATAATTTATCACTTTATTATTTTTATTATTGTTTTATTAAAATTTCGGCGCGACATTTTTGTTATAAAAGGCGAATTACTTCAATATTTTTCTGTTGGTTCGGCTATTTTACAAGAGTTTAGCCTGAAGTTTGTTTTATTCCTTAAATTATAGGCTTTCAAAAATTAACCAATGACGGGATAGCGGGCATAAATTTTTATTTATCCTTTCGCGTGTATTTGGTTCTGAAATATCGCGGTCATTTATTGTTAGCCGTGAAACAAGGAAATTTACGATCCTCTATACTTTTATTACGTGTATGTAGATACAAGAATGGGTAAGGACTATTTATTCACGTGCAATCAGTTATGCTGATTCCAATTTACGAGATTCCATTTTTTAGCGCGGATCTTGATATTTTATTGATAGGTCTCCACGTGTAATGTTTTATTTCTGATCATCGAATTACAGTATGTAATTATACAAGAATAAACAAAATTTTTGTGGGCGTCAAACAATTTCTTAAAAAATAAAAATATCAGATTCTTAACTATACACTTACTATTATTACTTTCTTGTTTATTTTTTACACTAAAGTTATAAAAGAGTGAAACAGGATTGGAGATATTCCACGTATTTCTTAGGAAGTTAAGTCGCTCCGAATCATCCTCTTACTTCCAACTTTCGAAAATTTTCTGGAAAATTCCAAGGGACTTATGGAAGTGACTGGTATATTATTCAGTCGTCCGCAATGTCAGGTATTTAAAACTTAATGAAAATTTGGAGTCGAGTCAAACTTCGTTCCTGCCATCAACGACCCGTAGTGGCTGCGAGGAGTCGAGTTTTCCCTTTTGACTGTAAATCGGTAGCTGTCGCTATCGAGTGAGCCAACTGCGGAGGACCGAATGTGGAAAGCTGCGTACGTAAGTAGGTATCTCTGCCGTGAAGAGCGGGCCGAGTCGAGTTGGCCAGGATGGCAGCCATGTAAATAGGCCAACGGCATAATTTATACCCGTCATGCCTAGGAACCGGAGTGCTGGCGCGGGTCTGCCGGGATCCAAACTGTCTGACGAAAAGCTGCAGAACACGCACGGCTTGTTGGATCACGGTTAAACACGTTCCTTGTACTTTTTACGACGTCCCTTTCCGTGCGAGTTCGTGTGTGCCCCTGCGTTTTACCACCACTTCAGCATGGATTTTTTTATCGCTCGTTCCTTTTCGAGGATTCTCCTCGGTGTCAGGGAGAACCTTTTCTACGTTGCTGAAAAACACTGATCTGTTCACGATTGCTCGTTCACTTTCTTCGTTTCTTCTTTCCTTGCTTGGCGCCCGAACAGCCGGATCGTTAGAATATTCGAACAGCAGAACGGGGATGGATGAACTCGTCTCCGGCTAGTAGAATAACCAGCGAATAATCAGACCCGAAGAGAAACAGAAGGTCGTTCAAAATCCATCGCTTGTTTATTGAGGAAAATGGTTAAGAAACATTAATATTATGCAAAACTGAGCAATATCGATGGAGATTGCTACGATACGAGCCCAGACGGAAACGAACCCGTCTTCGCGTTAAAAATGAAAATATCAGATTTTAAAGAGAAGGGAAATGAAATTGAAATAATCAGACACCGAAGAGAATCGTGGAATTGAATTTCCAGAAACTGAAGATTATATTCCTTGTGATATTCACAACTGCAGAAAATGTATGAAATTGCGGAGTGGACTTTCAGCTAATCGAATTTTGATTACAACTCGTGTAAAAATACTTTGTTGAAATACGCTCGCGTTAACAGCGAGTAGACTGGTACAAAGGACAGCAGGATTTAAACGTTAAGGGGATTGGAATTATCTATTATTTAACAATATTTCGAGGATACGGTTAGAGTCGTAGTCGCGACTTATCGTCGCGGGGGTCGATTTTCGTCGTCGTTCGTTTTTTCTCCCCCTCGTCGGCGGAACAAAAGAGGAGCCGGGCGCTCGGGGTAATTAGAATCGACGACAAAACCGTGGCACGCAGTTGGAACAGTTTGTAATGGAGATTAATCGATCTGGTGGCAGCCTTCGCGGTGTCATTCCCTCGTTCGCCAGAGATGCTCCATATTCCGGCCGAAATTATCCTCGCCCTCCGGTTTCCGGCCGGGAGAGGGAGCAAATCTAGTAAGGGCGGCGTGAAAAAAGAGAGCAACGCGTCGAAGCGCGTCGTGGTGCTAAGTAAAGCGTAGGAAAAGAAGAAAAAAAAAAAGGAAAAACAGCACGAGTCAAAGCGAAGACGGCGATGCTCCGGAGGGGAGGGACAGGGTGGCGGTGGTGGTGGCGAGCGGTCCACGAGGGGTCGCAAGGGTTGGGAATAAGGTGTATCAGGGCGAGGTAACAAACAGGGCCTGGCAGGGGTGGTGAAAGAAGAGAGAGGGCGCCTGCGGCCAGTTCGAAAGGAGGGGAAGAGGGTTGTAGCTGGCTATGACGTCACTAGGAGCGTCATACAGCCACCCCTTCCACCCTCGATCAATGACGCGACCTTGCCGCCCTTCTTCACCCTCCCCCGCCCTCTGACGACCCACGATTCTCCACGCTACCCCTTCGGGCTGAACCAAACCCGTCCCAGTACTCAAAGGGGCGGCGGCTGTTTCTGCAACCTGGCAACCCCGTCTATATTTAGCATCCCATTCCGTACCCCACCAACACAGCCTCTCGTCTCTCTTCCTCTCGTTCGCTCTCTCCACCATCTTTCTCCGTTCCTCTGCCTCCGTCTACCCCCCCTTGCTCCCGTCATCCCTGATCGCTCTGTATCCTCGTTCGGCAAAGGTTGCCCTCTTCGTCGATCTTTCGCGTTCGACTGCGTCACAGTTTCTCTTCCACCCCGACGCTCTTCGTTACACACCCCTCCCGCGACCCTTGGCCACCTTCACCCTCCCCGTTTCCCTCCCTTTCATCAGACGATATAAACAAGCGTACCGCGACGGCGCGAACCGCGAGAGGCGGCGGCTCGAACGACGCCCGATCAACAGACTCGAAAGAGAGGCTTGGGTCGCTGGTGTCCTGCATCCTCTTTTCGGTTCGAAGGCACTCGCAGGGTCGCTGCTTGCCGCTACGAACGCTCCGCTCTATAGTACGTTGCTATTTTATTATGGGCATCCAATTTTAGAAGCTTATTTATACGGTCAATCCCCCTCCCTCCCTTACCCCTGTATCCGCGGATAATACCGCGCACTATATGCATACAATGTGAACTTGCATAAATGGAGTTTCTATAACGGGGCATCGACTGTATCAGGTTTATCCCGTAGATAATAAGGATTTTTTCTGGGAAAATTGAAGATTAACAAATTGAAAAACGACGCGATCGTGGATCAGAGGTGGCGGATAAATTTTCCGACAGATACGAAATCTTCGAGTATTCGTGGACTCGTAGCTTCGTTCGAAGGTTGTACAGTCGTCTTTTGTTTATAGCTCTATCGGGAGAGATAGGTAGGTTTTACGAGGTAGTCTCTATCCAGATGTAGATAAGACGGGAAACGATTCATCGTGAACGAGAGAGGGGTATCGATAAACCGGCACGATAGTTTTGAATGCTCCGGTCAGCTCGATGGACGGTCCTTCTAAATTTGCTGGCAAGTGTCCTTGCCCTTTGGATTCAATTACCGGTGCACCTTCCCCCGGTAGGATTTAATTACTGTTTGCCCTAATCATGTTGATACCTTATCTTATTTTCTTTCAATAAAGACGCAATTCTGATTCTGCCTTATTTTTTGGCTGCTTTGTACTAATTTATGTTTACTTAATTCACTCCAACCCCGTATTATAATATCGCGTTTCTTTGAGGTGCATCAGAAATTAGAAATTCATAGAAATTAACCAAAAGAATTTGTTATAGTTAGAATTGTATACTGAAGTTTCTAAATTTGTACAAAAGGATTAATATTATACTTTTACCAACGAGTGTCTTGAATTTAAATAGTAGCACTAGTATCGATAATATTAAATAAATACACCACTTCGAGTGTATCAAAGTTTGTCACAGTAAAAAATTTGGATTTTTATTCTTGATTATCGAAATCTTCATCACGGTGAAAATCTTCTAGCGGATCTAATCTCAAAGTGTCTAACCGTCTCTGGAGAAGCAATTTTCCAGCGATGAAAAATTCTTATCTTCAGTGTTCGTTCTATTGAACTCACCTTAATTCCATTACTACAAACAGAGTTTCTTCATTTTCTCGAGGAAAACTTGACGTTATTATACAACTTTTTACTTATTTTTCCTACAATCAATTTTTTTTTTTTTTTCATTCTTTTCATACAACCGTCAAGTGTTTAAACGTGCAATTCTTTTTTCGAGTGAAAATTGCTTTCTCCATATTTTTATTTGCCTTCTGACGGAACAATGCACCCTTAATTACACGCGTATCACATACCCTTTCCCGTCCAGAAATTTACGCCTCTGTTCTTGAATCCTGAAAATTCGTAAAATCCCTTTCGTTTTTATTTAAATCAAACCTGCAAAATATTGCGGACAAATACGAGTTTCTACGTAGCCTTTTCTTTTACGGATTATTTAAATCATATACCGTTCTTGGAACAATAAACTTACTAATAGGTACAATTAGTTGCACAGGTAAAACTGTACATTTTCTTTTTTTCACTGGAATTATACGTTTGTTAGTGAAGCTTTTTTAACCAGTTTCAGACGTTTGTTTTCGCTTCTTTGTTCTCTTGTAACTTGACTACGGCTAAAGACTCCTTTAAAGAATCGAATAAAAGAAAAGTCTCATTGTACAAAGTCTGTACAATGAGGCACAAAAAGGTTTCAATTGGTTTTACACCCTCTTGTACCAGGAATCATGTTACTCGACATTCTCCAGCAGAGAAGAGTTTGTTTTTTTCAGAAAAAATTTGTTGTTATTAATCGAGGTATTACGAAAGTAACTTATTTCTATGTGATTTTATAAAATTTTTGTTAAATTCTGTGAACGACAAGACTACGCACTAAAAACTTGATATAAGAAGTGTAAAAGTATAAAGGGTTGATTGTCTTGCAAGAGAAGGGTCTATTGAGATGTCCAATGCAGAAATTCAAGCTTAATATAAACATAGGAAAAAAGAAATTCTTATTACCTATCTCATAAACAACAATCACACCGTAGAATTATCATTTCTTAACGCGACCAAAATATAATGATGAAAGAATGTTCCAAAACAAATGTAAAAATAGCATTTTTGACCATTTTTTGGCATATCTTTTCTCCTTAATTTTCTTCTTCGTTCTGTACCAACACACACTCACATATCCATATAAAGCGGATGCTAGTAAAAATTCGAGCGATTTAAATTCAAGCCTGGATGCGTCTAGCTCGCTCCCGGTTCCATCAGGTGGACGAGGAGGATCGATATGCGCTCCCCGGTCTTCCGTAGAGGAAGTTCGTTTAAATTATCATGATTAATGTTTATCGACAAGCTCATCATAGCGGTGTGTATATAATACATCTGGAGCGTCGTCCCGTACCGTGATTGGCCCGCATCGATCGTCGGCCCGCTTCGTCGTTAGCATGTGAATGAGGCCTGAAGCGAGTCGTTCGAATTCAGCTCGGCTACCTGTGCCGGCGGTATAGCAAGGGGGTCGCAGGATCCATCGATCACCGGCCATTTGGCTGAAATAATTCGAATGCAAATGCGGCCGAATAGACGGCGTCCTTGGCTACCTTTACGACCTCGAGTCTCGCGATGGTCATCGTACAAGAATCGTGAAATTACACTCAATCTTTTCTATAAAACGGAACGTTCGTTTCGCGTCCTATAAAAATCATGCTCAAAGAAACTTTAACACTCGTGCTACACGAGGACTGTGAAACTTTCTTACCTAACTGTTTCTGTCTATTACACCGGTTAATTAACTTCATTATTGTTGTAGTAATTGCAGACACATAGTTTACAGATCGTTGCTAATCAAATTTATATTTTATTAACTTCGTATCTGTCAGGAGGAAAATACATCTATTACTATAAATTTGAAGAAAGTAAGGAATAGAGCAAATATTATTATACAAAATCACATAATAATCACAGTAAACCTCTATATCAAATTGATATCATGTTACCATTAATGGTAATACAAATTGACATCACCGGTTCAAAATTAAATTCTGTTACAGGAGGGTTATACATAGTATCTCTGGCACCATATTATATCAAAACCGTGTTTTCAATGTGTCGCGTTATAAGCGAATCAAAAGCTAAAAATTTGGTGCAATAATTGAAAATTCTGCTTTCACGGTTTTGGACTTGTCTTCAGCCGGATCAATCTTTAGCGAACGGACGCGATGATCCTGCGTTAACGTTGCTTCACGCTCGAGGGTAATTCTGACGTGTACGCCTCCTCCTCGAGCGTTGCTCGCTTTGAAGCTGCACGCTTGATTCAGAACAGGGTAATTTGAATTCATGAGATATTAATTGCATTTGGATAGAATTTTGCACGGGATAATGGAGTTGTAAATGGAGCCGTCGATGGTGTTGTAATTATTTTCGAGCATTGATTTCAACTACGTAAGGGATATTAATTGCTCGAACACAGGGCGTGATGTTTTGTACAAAACAGGGGGTTACGGAATTATTTTGAAACATCGATTTCATTATTGGCTGGATTGAGGACTTGACAAAGAGCATCAAATAATATATTCCTCGATGAGTATGTTCTTTGAGTATCTTTATTAAATAAGGGGAACAAAAACAAAATGAATGTAAATTATTAACAAGTGTCCCTGTTGATTCTGGCTAAAATTTATATACGTATGTGGAGCAATATCCGATAAGGGATGAACATTGAATTAACCCTTTGGCTCCGAAAGGTGTAAGAAAAGGGGAGAGCACGAAGAACACGAAAAAATATATTTTGAAATTTCTACATTTTCAGAGATACAATATTTCTAAGAATATAACATTACTTGTTTTAATCTCTCTAACAAAACATAAGAGGGACTCAGACTAGAAATATAATATTCCGCTAGATATAAATTTCTGTTGGAAAATTTTACAAAATTAATTGTTTCGCCCATTTTCTTTCTAAAATTATCATTTCCAACAAATTATATTCGCGTCCCGAGATAAAATTTGCATCCCGACGAACTATATTATAAAACTTTACGTTGTTGTTTCGCTGCAAGAAAGACGTTTTCACTGGGTCGGTGAAAAAAAAAAAAAAAAAAAACGCGACAGGTTAAAAATTACACGATAAAAGCATAATATTTTACTAGAGAATATATTGCATTGCGAAACGGTGAACTTTAAAGCTCGTGATGCCACGAAAGGACTTTTATTTTTATTTTTTTCTCTCCCTCCCCTCTTTTTCCATCGTGAAGCTAAACAGCAATTTACCTTAATTTCTGTACTTAATACAAAGCGAGGCGTTTTCTTTATTATCTCCGGGCAAAACGGTTTTTACGTTGCACTTATCGTAAAAGCAGATTTTCTGCTGCTTTATTTATTCATTATATGATAATTCGTCGAGGATCCCTGTTCGTTTCGCTCTTCAAATAAAACACACTTTGAGCGCGGCCCGATCTTCACATTTTTCTTTTTTTTTTTTTTTGCATCGCGTTATTTTCGTCGAACCAGCGGATATTTTATACAATATTCTATTTCATCCCGGTCGCGAAACGATGCATTCAGGAAAGTACGCCGGGATTTCTGACAGATCTCTGCATAAATCATCGCACGGTTTGCCTTCTGCATTGCGGTCGGCTGGTTCGCAATGGGCGAATACTTAGCCGGCTCCCAACCTTTGATCTGTTTATTCTGATACGCTTTAATATGATAATTGTGCCATCTCCCCTTTAATCCGATGAATACGATTTACCAACGAAATTATGTATACAGGGTGTCCCAGAACTCTTGTAGGAGCCGGAAATGGGGGGTAGCTGAGACTATTCTGAACAACAATTTCCTTTGCAAAAATATCGGATGGGGCTTCGTTTTTGAATTATTAAGCAAAAACACTGACCAATCAGAGCGCGTCTCGGGCGCGCGCTCAGTACCGTCAGTGTAGCGTCGAGCCTAGTCGCCCCGGGACAAGCGCCTCGGTAGAACAAGAAGCGTTAACGTAATCATGTAGTTTATTGAATAAATGCAGCTTTTTAGTACCATGAATGTTTCTAATTATTTAACAATCGCGATAAAGCAAGAAAATAATAAATAAAGGCCCTGAAATGTAGTCTTCGAGTCTCGTAATCAAGCGCAGGTTTATATCGATTTATATACTTAAATGATGTTCTAGGATCACCAAATTTGAACTAAAGGAAGGGGAAACTTTATATTATCATAAAAGTATCAATTTGTCACCGTACAAGCTCTATTTTTTATTATTTTTACAATTTTTAAAATAATTATATTTTTTACCACTAGCGCCATCTCTTCGAAAAGTGCTGAAACTGCTCAAAAATTGACAGGAATCTGCCGTACCTACAATGATTATTTTTTAAGAAAATAATTTTTTGCTGTTTTCGCGTGTTTGAAGCATCTAATCGCTTCTATTTTACACTAATTATCGATTCCAATTGTCCGATTAATCCTAGAAGCCCGAAATATTGAAATATTAAAGATTAAATCGCACATTGAGAGAGTGAGAGGTGAGATTGGCGGACTAGTGTTCACTCTTTCGCACATTGGTGTTGTGCGCAGGCGCGAGTTTGGCGTAGAAGGAGTGAGAGACTAGATGCTCGGTGCTCTCACTCACACATTGAGGGAGTGAGAGGTCCGATACGCGGACTAGTGTTCTCTCCCTCGCACATTGAGGGAGTGAGAGGTCCGA